>CM051526.1:8507500-11007500 GCA_028017165.1 Herpetospermum pedunculosum
AACCATCCATGTTGGTTGTTACCTCTACAACTGAAAACGAAAATGAAAATGGGGAGGAGGTGCTGCCTTCGATTGCGGAGAAAGACGAAGATGAAACTACGCAAACGCCAAGGAGACCATGGTCGGCGACGGGTTGTAGACCGGCTGGTCCGGCGAAAGAAGGCGCGGAGAATGAGTTTTTGGCCGGAGAAGAAGGCCTTGGGGAAACGCCATTGGAACGTGAAGTTATTTGTCGGAAATCATGGCCGACAACGGAGTTTAGCGACAGCAGAAGAAGTTTCAGGGAAGGCGCCCAGGATGCCTTGGCCGGCAGCTGGTGCGATCGGAGAGGATACCCACCGGAAACCATGGTCGGAGGCAAAAACCGGCATCAGAGACGAAGGCTCTGAATCGCCATGGTTGCGTGCGTGAAGGGAAGTTGTTGGACATGAAGAGCGCTTGGATTAAACACGTGGAATATCGGGAGAAGTCGTCGATGATCAGTTGGCCGGAAGGTCGGCATGACCGGCGAAAGTACGTGCGAAAGAAAATTTTTCCGAAGAAAAAGTCGCCGGCCTGGTCGGAAGTTGGTGGTGGTTAGCAGAAGAAAAATCGTATGCGGATTTTCACCTTTCATGGCGTAGGGATGAACGAAGAAGAAGTATATGCGGCTGTTGACGAAGGAGAAGAAGTGTATGCGGTGAAATGTGAGGGGCCAACAAAACCCTAAAACACGTGGAAAATCTTTTATTTGGAGAAGAATTTAAAAGAAAGTGGGATGAGAGGCTTGGTGGGCTGAATTCAAAAAAAAAAAAAAAAAAAAAAAAAAAAAAAAAAAAAAAACTCGGGGCCGAATATAGAATGGTGTGGAATGGTGCTATCTAATGGGCTAGTTGAATTGCTCAATAATGGGCTGTTTTTAAGTAACTGGAATGAGGCCCATTATTTTTTTTTTTAAAACAGAAATCCTAAAGATTTTAGAAGATGGAGTTTGGGCTGGGTTAACCTTATTTTTTAAGCCCAATCCTCTTTCACATAAACTAACCTAGCCACCATTATGTTCTCACACACGCCGCCGCCATCTCCAGAGGGCAAGCTCAAGCACGACCCGCCATCTCCTCCATCTGTCTCCGCCTCCACCGTCCACGGAGACCGCCGCCGCCACACATGATCTTCAGAGCACCGTTCAACTGCATTTTTTGTTGGAAAATTTTATTTTTCTTAGTTTGAAGTGTTAGGTGCTGTATTTTCTTTAAATTTTCATCATTACCCAATTATATGTTTTTAGGCACACCTTGAGGACAAGGTGTATTTTAAGGACGCGGTAATGTAAGGACCCTAGTTAGGGGTATATGGGCAATATGGGTATGTTAGTAGTAAGGGCATATAGGGTAAATACTTAGGAAGTTAGTTAGAGTATATGGTTATAAATAGAGGGGATGAGATTAGAGGTAGGTAGTCAATTGGTTAAGTAGACTAAGGCTTGAGATAGTTCTCAAGATGGGAGGGTGCAAGTACCTATAATCACTTGTAATCTTGTAATTCATATATCTTTTCATATCAATACATTGAAGTTGTTGATCCCGTTAGGCGGTGTCCTAACACAATCCCCCACCCCACATTTGTAAAAAAAAAACTTTGTATTTAAGTTTCTAATCTTTACCTAACTCTTTAATTAAAAAAAATTAAAAAATCAAGTAGAAGGGTCGAGGTGTGGTACTTTGTGCCTTAGCACTTAAGCCACATACACCACATCAGCCACCTTCACTTCCCTCTCATGTATAAAGAACCACTCTTTAAGTATTTTAACCCAAAATTAATGAAGATTGAGGTTGTTCAGAGTGTGGCATTTGACCAACTCAACTTTCTGTGTCAATTAATTTTATTTACTAATGTTTTTTCTTTCCATTTACTCTATATTCAACATCTCTTATGGCTAAAAGAAAACTAGTGACCAGTCATTACCTTTTACTTACCTTGGCCTCCCACTTGGAGGTAATCCAAAGAACATCATTTTTTGGCAACCAGTGATTGATAAATTACAAAAGAAGTTAGACAGATGGAAAAGATTCAATCTTTCACGTGGAGGTCGTATGACTTTATGCAATTCGGTCCTCTCAAGTATTCCCATCTATTATTTGTCCCTATTCCTCATGCCCGGTTCTGTGATCTTGAGTATTGAAAGATTGATGAGATCTTTCTTCTGGGAAGGCAACAATGGAGGCAAAATAAACCACTTGGTAAGATGGAAAGTAACTTCAAGCTCGAAAGATGGGGAGGGCCTTGGTATTGGAAGTTTAATGCACAAAAACAAGGCATTATTAGCAAAATGGGGCTGGCGTTTTTTGCATGAGCCTGAATCATTGTGGTTGAAAACAGTAATAAGCATTCATGGTTCAGAACTTCACAACTGGCGTACTAAAGGAAATAAAGTTTTCAGTCTTCGAAGCCCTTGGATAAGCATCTCCAAGGTGTGGAAACAGGTGGAATCTTTAGCCCACCTTAAGGTGGGAAACGGTAGAAGATCTCTTTTTTGGCATGATCCGTGGTTTGACAATAATCCTTTGAAATCAAAGTTTCCTAGATTATTTCTGATTACCTCATTTCGTGAAGGTACAATTTTTGATTATTGGGATGGTTCATCCCTTTCATGGAATTTCAGCTTTAGAAGACAACTAAAAGAAGAAGAGATCATTGATTTTCAAACACTTTTGGGTGAAATATCATCAACACAAGTTGTTTCTAGGCCAGATTCAAAAGTGTGGTCTCTAGAAAATTCGGGGCCTTTTTCAGTTAAATCCCTTACACGGTATCTTGCCTCACTCTCCTCCTTTTCATCCTCTCCTTTGGATTCAGCTGTATTCTCGGCTATTTGGAAATCGAAAAGCCCAAAGAGAGTTAGTATTTTGATTTGGATTATGCTAAATGGATCTTTGAATAGCTCAGACGTTCTACAGAAAAAGCTCCCTAAGCATTGTATATCCCCGTCGGTTTGCTCATTATGTCAATCAGATGCAGAATCTCTCCAACATATCTTTTTTGATTGCTCTTTTGCAAGGTTTTTTTGGGAGAAACTATTTAAGGTTTTTGGAGTTCATTGGGTTTTTGATATCTCTTTCAAAGCAAACGTTCTTCAAATGCTCATTGGTCCCTCTTTGGCACCAAGACCTAAACTCTTATGGACCAATGCAGTCAAAGGAATTCTTTTTGAGTTATGGTTCGAAAGAAATCAACGGGTATTCCAGAACAAAAGTCGTCATTGGCTAGATTGTTATGAAGCAGCACGCCTGAAGGCTTCCTCCTGGTGTTCTCTATCTAAATCTTTTGAATTTTTATCTCTTCAAGATCTTTATCTGAATTGGTTATCTATTGTTCACCCACTGTAAGATTTATTTGTTTGCTTTTATTTTCCGCTTTTTTCCTTCTTCTTGGAGGTTTTTTGTATTTTGAGCATTAGTCTCCTTTCATTTTTCTAATGAAAAGTTTAGTGTCTTGTTTCAAAAAAAAAAAAGAAAACTAGTGACCAACATTTAGTTCCAAAAAATTTACTTGAAGCATATCTAAGCTTGCAAATGTCCGCAAACTCCTTTCATGTTAAGCAAGCACTTAAATCAACTTTTATCTAAGCATTAACTTCAAACCTAACATACACTTAAAAAAGGCTTCTTTCCTTCTGTAATTTTCTTTATTTATGCATGGAGAGAGAGAGAGAGAGAGAGAATCGTACGCACTAATTTGAGAGAATTGTTTGGTCTTTTGAGTGAGGAGGTTCAACTTAGGATTTCTTTTGTAGAACAAGTTCCTGCCTTTAATTTAGAGGAGTCAATAACTATCCCCTTTTGCTGTTTCTTTCACAGTTTGTTCCAACGACATTAACTCTTGATTCAGGAGTCACGAGACCACCTCCCCTTCTGAGTGAAGCTGATTTGCTTTCTTGTATGGATAAGGTAAGTAAGATTGTATTTGCCAACTGAGCTTATCAAATTTTGGTGTTTGAATTTTTGATTAAGTTTTTTGTTTGTTTGTTATTTAAGGAGGGAATTGGTACAGATGCAACAATGCATGACCACATCAAGAAGCTGTTGGATAGATTTTATGCAACGAAGGACGCAAACACTCGCTTCACACCAACTAACCTTGTAATGAGCTTCGATTTTGTCCACCAGTCATTATTTTCTTTCTTATCCTTCTTTCATCTCTAAATGCGATTTGAAGTCTTGGAACATTGCCAAGAAGTTAGGTTTGAAAATGTTACATCCTTTCGCAAAGAGTTTTGTCATAAAGCTATAGGTCCATGGACTTTGTTAGCACCTAGATTATAAAAAACCCACTTAATTTCCTCAATTTAAAAGTACCTTTACAAAGAAGAATTGACCTCGACTTGTATGGGATTCTAGTCTAAGCTTTGAAGGAAACCAAAAGACTATTCTATCTATCCTAAACAAGAAGATGAAATCCTGTATAAATTCCTATTCAATGTCAACATCTTCCGCCAAATAGATGCTTTGGTTTGAAAAGATTTTAGAATTGTTCATTGGAAGATTAAGACCGATGGATAACTCTTTTTGACGCCTACTCTTTTGTATCACTTACTATCAATTGGAGAAGTCTTTTGTAACTCCATTGGTTTGAGATTTCTTTCTCCCCTCTTGTAATTTCACTCATCAATGAAATTGTTTCTTATAAAAAACAAAGAGTAGATTTCAGAATGTTGCGGCTAAAAGACTTGAAAGGGTAACCTCTGACCACTATCCCATTCCGCTCTCCTTTGGAGTGGACCAATGGGGGCCAACCCCTTTCCGTTTCCAAAACCATTGGTTAGAGAATCAAAGTTTCACCCATATGGTCGAATATTGGTGGCCCAATACCCCTTTAAGAGTCTATCCTGGGCATGGTTTCATTCAAAAGCTCAAGAGGCTGAAAACAATCATTAAAGAATGGAATAGAGATACTTTTGGCGACAATTATTGCCAGAAAGAACATATTGTCTTGGAATTAGGGGTGCTTGACTCTATAGAGGAAACAAGAGATATTCAATTGGTTCAAATTCAACAAAGACATTCTATCAAAGCTCAATTACTTGCCTTGGCAGTGAAAGGGGAATCTTTGTGGAGACAGAGCTGTAAGTTGAAATGGTTGAGCGAGGGGGACATAAATTCTAGCTTTTTTCCATTGAATTGTGGCTGCAAGAAGAAGGAAAAACTCCATCCTTGAGATTCTTTCTATAGAAGGCAGGAGTCTGACCAATGATTATGATATTGAAGGAGAATTCTTGAGATTCTATGAAGAATTAGGGTTTGCTCGATCGAGCTCTTTTGTGTTTCTTTCATTTTATCAATGAAATTGTCTCTGTTTCCTTTTAAAAAAAGATTATATGAAGAATTATATATAAAAAAAGAGGGTGATGGATTTCTCCCCACCCCCCTCAATTGGGATCCCATTTCTTCCCAACAAGCTGCCGATATTGAGAGACCGTTCACAGAGGAAGAAATTCGTTGTGCTGTTAATGATTTGGGGACCAACAAGACTCCGGGGCCGGATGGTTTTACCGCTGAATTCTATAAAAAGTCATGGAACATCCTCAAAGTTGACATCATGAGAGTGTACCAAGATTTTTTCAAGAAAGGTATCATCAATGCAAACCTAAACGAGAACTATATTTGCCTTATCCCAAAGATAATTGATGCCAAAGGTGTGGGTGACTATCGGCCCATTAGTCTCATCTCTTGTTTGTACAAGATTATTGCTAGAGTTCTTTTTGAAAGGCTCAAGAAAGTTCTTCCCCATACTATAACAACTTATCAATCTGCCTATGTTGTGGACAAACAAATTTTAGATGCATCTCTTATTGCGAATGAAGTAATCGATGAATGGAAAAGGAAAAAGAAAAAAAGGGTGGTTATTAAACTTGACATTGAAAAGGCGTTTGACAAAGTTGATTGAGACTTCCTTGATGAAATATTTGTGGCCAAGGGATTTGGCCCTTCTTGGAGAAAATGGATAAGAGGATGCATTTCATCTCCAAATTTTTCTATTATCATCAACGGCCCATTAGTCTCATCTCTTGTTTGTACAAGGTTTTTGGCCAGCAACTTATCTTGGTCTTCCCCTCAATGGTAAGCCGCGAACAAAATCCTTTTGGGATCCTATGATTGAAAAGGTTGGAAAAAAGGCTTTTATCATGGAAGAATTCCTACATTTCGAAAGGGGGGAGACACACGCTCATCCAAGCCACACATGCAAATCTTCCTATGTATTATTTATCAATTTTTAAAAGCCAACCAAAGTATATCTATCTTTGAATGAATGGTCAGGAACTTTCTATGAAAAGGAAATGAAGATAAGAAAGGAATGCATCTTATCAAGTGGGATAATCTTCTTATTCCCTTGGAGAATGGTGGGCTCGGTTTACATAGTATCAAAGAAAAAAACAAAGCTCTTCTAGCTAAATGGATTTGGCGATACCAAAACAAGCAGAATCCTTTATGTAGGAAATTTATTGATGCTAAATATGGATCTACCTACCTCAACATGAAGTCAGACAACATCTCCCTGACAAAAGCTAAAGGCGCTTGGAAAACAATCATGAAGTACGAGGAATTGATCTATGACAAAACTTCATTTGTGCTAGGGGATGGAGCTAACATATCTTTTTGGGATGATATTTGGATTGAGGATGAATCTCTTGCTAGAACATTCCCCTTGATATACAATCTGTCTACCAAAAACAACAGGGGGACTGTCAAGGATCTATGGAATGCTGAGCTTGATTTTTGGGATTTGAGACTTAGAAGAAATCAGAAGGATGTTGAGATAGACGAATTTTCCTCTCTTCTCCATTGTTTATCCAATGTTTCCGTTAATCATAGGAGGGATAGAGTGTCATGGAAGTTGGAACCCAATGGGCTCTTCACCGTAAGTTCCCTTTTAAGTGACATCTCCCCACCTATAAATGAGCCTGAAAAACTTTATAATCTCATTTGGAAAGGTATTCACCTCGCTCTTTCTCCACAATGATGCATTCTCTGCAATCAGAATCACAAAGCCACTTGTTGATTTCATTCCAATTTGCTCGTATGTTTTGGAATGAAATATTATCATCCTTCAATTGACAAACGTCTCTACCGGAAGAACCAAAGCTCTTTCTTGCTCTTATCCTTGGAGGTCATCCTTTCAAAAAGAAGAAGAAGATTTTATGGGAGAACTTCACAAGGGCTTTTTGTTGGACCATTTGACAAGAGCGGAACAAACAAATTTTTCAAGAAAAAGATTCATCTTATTATAGGTTCTTTGAAGCTATTATTATTACGGTTGTGACTTGGACTAAACGATCCCCTCTCTTTCATCACTATAGCTTTGATTCCCTCCTATCTAATTGGAGAGTTCTTTTGTAATCTTGGAGGCACCCTTTCTTATGTAATTTCATATTATCAATGAAATTGTTTCTTATTCAAATAATAATAAAAAAAAGAGATCAAGACTGATGGATTGTACTACGCAGATGAGATTTTGCATGTTTTTTTTTTTGCATTATTGATTTACTTTTCATTTTTTAAATAGTTGATCAGCATTTTTTCACTGGTCATGATCAATGCCTTTTGGTATAGTCAAATGGCATAAACTTCACAAGTATGATGGAAGAAGCATCTTATGGTGTGCTTTTATTCTATGATTTGGACTAGCGCTAGCGCTATATTATTGAGGATAAGGTTGGGGGAGAAGTTGATGTTTGGTAGAGTCCAATTTGTCAATTTTCATGGGTACGTCTATGTAAGGTTGTTTTAGTGATATTCACTTATTTATTATTTTATTGGATTAGATTTCTTACCGTATGTTTGAGGAGCTTTTGAAGTACATTAAGGTTTACATTCTTTCTCTACCATCATTTAATTTTTTCTGTTTCTTGTAAAAATTTACTATTCTTTCAGGGCGAGGCTCTGGTTATGGGATATGACGACATGGGGTGAGTACCTTTCTTTAGGGTATTATACATATGATAAGTTTACAATCACCCTTCACTATATAGAAGTTATCACCCAATGAACTGACTGCCCTCATGGAGCTATAAATCATAGTAGCCTAGTAGCTTGTGGCTTAGATATTTGCTGTAGAAAATAAGATAATGCTTTCTGACTATGCTCTGTTAGATTTTATCACCATTGAAAGCCTGAAGGTCATCTACATTTATAGATCAATACATACTTTATGGACATTAAGTTATTTTTTTCTAATATGAATTTCAGAAACTGATTTAATTGACATCAGTACTGAAGAAATTAAGAAAGTGTATATTTCAGAGTATATTGGCCGATTGCAACTACATTTTAAAGCATGACAAAATACGTGATCCTATCGTTTGTAGTAAGATTCTGAAGAAAGTTCTCTTTTCAATGGAGATTATTTTAATCATAGTATGGTTGTCATAATTAGACATCACCATGAACATTAAGTTATTTTTTCTAATTAGACATCACCATCTACATTTATATATTAATACGTACTTTATGACCATTAAGTTATTTTTTCTAATATGAATTTCAGGAACTGATTTAAATTTAACTGACATAATACTGAAGAAATTAAGCAAGTGTATATTTGGGAGTATGTTGGCAGATTGCAACCACATTTTAAAGCATGACAAAATATGTGATCCAATTGTTTGTAGTAAAATTCTGGAGAAAGTTCTCTTTGCAATGGAGATTATTTTAATCATGGTATGGTTGTCATATTTAGACATCACCGCATGCGTCTTGGCTTGATTTTTGGTACTGTAAGCGATCAATAATGTATGAAGTTCAAGAGAGGATTGGCATCATGACTGGCTTTATTCTATCTGGTAGTTAATTAGTGTAAGGATTCAAATGAATTAGTTGTGTATTCTCGAATCTATTATTAGTATTAATTTTCACCACAAAGGAAATTTCATTAGAAGAAACATTTATAGAGTTAGGCAGCCTGTCATATAAGACAAAAGACGCCATCAATTGTTATGGATCAAAAACAGCACTATAAATATCATAGAGAAGTAGTATCCTTCTACTATACTACTCTCATCCGTTACCTTTCTATATAGGTTGATAATTCTAATTCTAAACTGCTTTCTTTTTTTTATTATTCTCTTTTGCCTAGGTATAAACTGTGGAAACCACACCTTAGAGCTCTCATGGAGCATGAAATGAAAGCAGTTAGTGAGGGCACTAAGAGAAAAGATGAAGTGTTGGCTACATCCTTGCAGCAGATGAAAAATTGCTTCTTAGATGTAAGGATTTATTGTGTTCACAATTTTTGGTCATGAATTTAATTTCTGATTTTGTTTTCACTTTAAGAATGAGACTTTTGCAAAATTGATTTAAGTCATGAAACTAAGCATTTGTTACGAAACAAAGTGCTAAATTTTTTTTTTCAAGTTAAACTATCACGACCTTGTCATGGTCTTTTTCGCTAAAATGTGATAGTACTAGGCCAAGATAACTTTATGCCTTAGAGAACTACCTTCATGCCCAAATCCCTGTAACCAATTCACAAGGAGAGCCTCCTTCAATTCTTTGTCCTGGCCTAACCAAGGCCATCCTAGTACTCTATCCTGGTGCAAAGGTAGGGATGCTGTTTTCAAGGCCATCCTGGTGCCCCATTTCATAGCAACTTTCCCAAATGCTTCATAACCAAGTTGGGGTCTTAAAGACGGGAAGATAAAAGGTAAGGAGATTGGAGAGCACTACACGCGAAAGAGTGAGTCTCCCTCCTTTTATGCAATAGTTTTTCCAAGAAGCCACCCCGTTTCACTTTTGAGTTCTATCGAAGTGACATCAGAATAATGGTTTCAAACTCTCATGTCTACAAGATAGAAACTTTCAAACTCTCATTTTTGTTCTACTGAAGTACATGGGTCTTAGATCTTAGATGGCGAAAGACTCAAAGTTGATTATAAGTAGGGCTTTTGGGAAGGTTATCTAGATTTTAATGGAATAAAATATTTGTATTCCAATGAATTGAATATTAAGAAATACACAGTCCTCTTACATAGGAGAAAGACCTAAACCTAAGGCCAAAATTTTACAATTAATATTTACACACAAATATTCATAAATATAGAAATTCCAATATTCTCCCTCAAGTTGGTTTAAAGATGTCTTCATAGCCAGCTTGCCAATAAATCTGTCAAATTGCTTCTTTGGAAGTCCTTTAATAAGCACATCAACAATTTGCTCTGATATAGGAAGATAAGGAATACATATTGCACCTACATCAATCTTCTCCTTAATAAAATGCTTATCAACTTCAATATGTTTTGTTCTATCATGTAGAACTGGATTCTGAGCTATAAAGATGACAACTTTATTGTCACAATAAATTTGTATAAGTGTCTTTTGAGGAACCTTCAATTTTTCAAGTATCGTTTTGATCCATATACTTTCACAAATTCCATGGGCTAAAACTCTAAACCTGCTTCAACACTACTCCTGACTACCACTTTTTGTTTTTTACTTCTCCAAGTAACCAAGTTCCCTCCAACAAAGGAACAATAACCAGATGTAGATCTTCTATCTGTAGTACTTACTTCTTGCCTGTTAGGATTTAGGGTTTAGTTTAGGGATTATTCTTCCCTTATTTGTTATTGGTTATTCTATCCTTATTTGTATTTGTTCTTTCCTTATTTCGTCATAGCAATCTCTATATATATCTCAATGTAATTCTCTCTCAATACAATGAATAATATACTTTTCATATATTATAACATGGTATCAGAGCACCTTCTGAAATCCTAAGAATTAAAAAAAACCCTAGGGCGGCGGCTTGCGCTTGGCAGCCGTCGCCCCTCGCCCAATTTTGTTCTTCTCCGATCTTTGTTCATATGATTTCGTTAGTTTTTTATTTGGCTTTTCTTTCTCCGGCTGCCGTCGCACCCATCGCTTTCCGCGCCGGAATCAACCGTTGCCCGTTGCCCAGATTCGTTCGCTGTCCACCATTTGTCGCCGTTCAGCTGCTGCCCGCTGCCCAGATTTGTTCGCTGTCCACCATTTGTCGCCGTTCAGCCGCTGCCCGCTGCCCAGATTCGTTTGTTGTCCACCATTTGTCGCCGTTCAGCCGCTGCCCGCTGCCCAGATTCGTTTGTTGTCCACCATTTGTCGCCGTTCAGCCGCTGCCCGCTGCCCAGATTCGTTTGTTGTCCACCATTTGTCGCCGTTCAGCTGCTGCCCGCCGCCCAGATTCGTCCGCTGTCCACCACCTGCAGTCGGCCCAGATATGCCGCTCAGGTTCGTCCGCCGCCGCCGCGGCTGCCGCTGCCGCCGCCGTTTCCTCGGCACGCCGCCACCACCAAAGAGCTCTTCCTCTCTTCCTTCAGATTAGTTGCCGCAGTCCTCCTCCATCTGGCACCTCTTCCTTCGATCCAATGAAAGACCTATTTTGGTCTCGGTTTATTTCAGTTCAATGTTCGGTTTTGGTTCAAATCGGTTCAACCCCGATTCGGTTCTGGTTCAAATCGGTTCAACCCCGATTCAGTTTTGTTTCAGTCCGGTTCAGCCCGGTTTCGTTTCAGCCTGGTTCATTCCAGTTCGTTTCGTTTCAACCCCGGTTCAATCCGGTTTGGTTTCGTTAAATCTTATTCAGTTTACTCTGATTCGGTTCTGGTTCAAATCGGTTCAACCCCGATTCAGTTTTGTTTCAGTCCGGTTCAGCCCGGTTTCGTTTCAACCCCGGTTCAATCCGGTTTGGTTTCGTTTCAACCCCGGTTCAATCCGGTTTGGTTTCGTTTCAACCCCGGTTCAATCCGGTTTGGTTTCGTTAAATCTTATTCAGTTTACTCTGATTCGGTTCGGTTTATTTTGGTTCACTATGTTCGTTGTGCATCTGCCTCCGCATGTTCGCGCAAACTCTCCGTCATGAAGATTCAAATCTGCATTTGTTCGTCCAAAATTATCTAACAAACTCAATTTGGTTTCTCAACTACCATCTTGAGTTTGAGGGAGGGTGTTAGGATTTAGGGTTTAGTTTAGGGATTATTCTTCCCTTATTTGTTATTGGTTATTCTATCCTTATTTGTATTTGTTCTTTCCTTATTTCGTCATAGCAATCTCTATATATATCTCAATGTAATTCTCTCTCAATACAATGAATAATATACTTTTCATATATTATAACATTGCCCAATCCGCATCGATATAAACTTAGTTTTGCATCCACAATGGTGTGTCCTTTGTAGAAAGCAGGAGGAGGATCTTGATCATCTCTTGTGGGGTTGCCAATTTGCTTATTCCCTTTGGAGCCGATGCTTCAGTTTGTTTGGGGTTGTTGTGGTGCAAAATAGGGAATATCGGATTGTGGCAGACTTGTTATTTTGCTATTTTGTAGAATTTTTGGAGGGGTGGAGAGGTCTTTAGAGAAGGTGTGGGAAGTTATGAGATTTAATGCATCTTTATGGGCATGCGCTAGTCAGACTTTTGTAACTATCAACTTGGTGTTATTCTTTTGGATTAGAGTCTTTTTTTGTAGTTAGTGGAGGACTTCTTTTGTGGGTTTGTTTTTTTTTGTATGCCATTGTATTTTCTTTCATTTTTCTTAATGAAAGCTCGATTTCTTACCAAAAAAAAAAAGGTAGGGCTTCTGGGAAGATATTTAAGGCTTGTAGTTTTGTAAGTGTGTAGGTGAGAGAAATGACATTTTGATTCCAATTTTTCTTGGATGAAGTGGTGTGAGACCCCTATTGTAACTACTTATGTTAGGAGGGGTAAGAGGGAAATTCACCCCATGACTGATTAGCTTATGGGCCAGACGCCAGAGTAGGTAGCTTTTTTACTGGGAAGGAACGTTGGCGTGGGTATGCCAGCCTTTATGTAAGAAAATCAGTGCAAGGGAAGAGACTCCAGCGTCTCTTCAAAAGGCTGTGAACTTTGTATGCCTATGGGTCCTTTTGACTTAGCAATCTGATATTTTGTAATGATATTTTGTAAGGAAAGATACCTTACAAGTTACAAGTGGTTGCTTCTACATGCATGGTTCGATTTTATGGAACTCTCATTTTTCGTTAGACTACATGGAATTGGAGCTCTAGGGTTTCATAGGGCTAATAGGGTTTTCTATTTCAAGTGCGACTCAAGGGATAAGTTCAAGCCACGATGGGTACCTACTTAGGATTTAATATCTTACGATTATCTTGACAACCAAATTTAGTAGGGTCAGGTGGTTATCCCATGAGAATAGTTGAAGTGCGCCCAAGCTAGCTCGAACACTTATGGATTTAAAGAAAATAATTCAAGTGAGGCTCAAGAGTTTCAATCACCAATTTAGAGTGATGACTACTTGAATTTCTTCCTAAAATTTAATGAACATTTTGACTTGTTGGACTTGCAGGAAGAATTTGGACCTAATTGGACCTATTAACTTGAAATTGAAACGGTAGAAAATATAAATAGTTGAACAAATATTTTAGGAGTTGGTTAGTTCTATAAATAGTTGAATAACTATTTTAGGAGTTTGTTAGTTCTATATTAGGAAATAGGTTGTTCTTTAGTTCCTATTTTCATGTCGTTAGTTGCTCTAGTTGGTTACCTTTGTATGTATAAATTGCCTCTCTTTGGCTCATCAAATATTCAAGTGATTCTATTCACCAAAACTTCATAAACAAATTGGATTTCCTCCCACAGCTTCATCACAATTCCCAGTGTTCTTTAGCTGAAGTACCCAAGTCTTGTAACCAACACTAATTTGACTGAGTTGAGAGTTTTTTCCTTCAAGAAAACATCCAAAAGGCAGTGGTATTCAGTATTCTATAGGAAAAAATTGGAAGAAGGGAAAATGAGAGTATCGATCATTATTTTGAAGAATTTGCAGAAAAGTTTGGGTATTAAGGGCATCTACACTCAACAGAAACTTAATAAAGAATTGAAATCTTGTGGGCAATTGGTTGAAAAATTAGATTTTTGAATTAACCATTGGAATTTGGAAGAATTTCTTGATTTGAACGAGTGATTTGCGTTTACTCTTGATAGTAAAAGTTGCAAGGTAGCTAATTTTTTTTTATCTGTTCAAGAATGTTTTGAGACTGAGTTAGCAAGAAAGAAATTCCTTTATTGTTTTCAATTGGCTTTTCTGAATAAGGAGATCCTTGGGCAGAAGCGGAACTTGTGGAAGATTATTTTTTTCTCATAATTTTATTCATTGTTTATCATAATGAAAGTGGTCAACTAAAAAGACGAAATTCTATTTTGTTTGGGTAGTCTTTTTACTTTATTGATTTGGAAGAACATCTTGGGGAGTGTGATTCTCAATCAATTGTACAAGGAGGGCAATTATTCCTTCACTTGGATGAAATAATTCCAATTTTTTTGACACAGCTGAACATTCTTTGCAGCCAAGATTCTCTATAGACCTCTTCGACTAAGTAGGGGGTAGGGCTTTTTGATTATTTT
This sequence comes from Herpetospermum pedunculosum, assembly GCA_028017165.1. Taxonomy (NCBI): domain Eukaryota; kingdom Viridiplantae; phylum Streptophyta; class Magnoliopsida; order Cucurbitales; family Cucurbitaceae; genus Herpetospermum; species Herpetospermum pedunculosum. The sequence goes on from CM051526.1 coordinate 8,521,888, forward strand.
AATTTGAAGTAAATCGGCCAAGACCAATGGGCTTGGAGAGGATGATATTTTCACCTCTTACCGATTATCTTAGTGAGGAGAACGAGATCTTATTTCGTTGAATTTTATATATTTGCAACGATTGAGGATTTAATGAGCTATTAAATTGGTCCTTTGATGACTTGGAAAGTTGTTTTCACTTGAGTTTTTTTTCTCTCTCTTTTTTAATCATTAGAAGAAATAATTTGTTCTTTGAAACAACATTCTTGACTTCAATACCTCGTAAACTCGAAGATGAGTCCTTTTTTCAAAAGGGAGAGACTTGATGTAACATAATATGTAGGGTAGTTAGTTGTTGTTTTGTAATTTAATTTTAGTTTGTTGGTTAATTGTTAATTTACTTGGTTAGTGGGTTAAAATCCTCCATGAATAGAGAGTTAATTGATAGGAATACCATTATATTAGTAACTAGCCACGGAGGTTGTTATGGACTTATGGTATTTGGTTACAAATAGAGGGAGTGAGAAATGCGATCATACCAGCACTAATGCACCGGATCCCATCAGAACTCTGCAGTTAACCGTGCTTGGGCGGGAGTAGTACTAAGTTGGGGACCACTTGGGAAGTCCTAAATAGATGAAGTGGAAAATGAGAAAGTTAGACAATTGTTTAGTGATTTAGGCTTGAGTGGCATCTCAAGGAAGGGGAGATTCCAAGTACCTCGAATATTTTGGGATATTGTAATACCTTTATCTTGTATATTGCAATATAGTTGGATCCTGTCATTAATCTCTTGTACCAAAATACTTTTTGATGATAATAAACTCCTTTTGGGTTAGATTTCTAGGAGATTTCTTTTCTTTGATGCTAAGTTGCATCATCTTTTACAAAACAAGTATATTGAATGAGATATATAGGAAATACTTTTTCATTTAATTGACTCTTAAGAAAGAAAAAGTTACTCAGACTCTTAAGAAGGGAAAAAATAATTTGATTCTTTGCTTTATTATAGAGGATTCTCAATGCCTGTAAACATTATAATTTTAGGTGTGCTTAGATTTCAACTTTATCATGTTTTAAAATTAAAATGACTATTTAGTTTATTCTTCTAGGAAGCGTGAAAGATCTATTGTATTTATGCTGTGCCTTTTTTTTTTTTTTTTTTTTTCCTTTTTTTTTCCCATTTCCCCCTCATAAAAGCTCGGAAATATCTGCAGGCAAGGTTGAATAAGCTAAAACTTTTTGAAGCCATGGGGGTTTTCTTTGAGAGGTGTTTTTATATTACCTTATCGACTTTTTTTTTTTTTTTTTTTTTTTGTAATTTTTTTGTCTGTTGATGCCATCCCTTTTCCCTCATGCAGATCTAATGGTTCTGGCGGGGGTGAAAATCATGCAGCTGGAGAAGCTGTTCGGCGATGTGGACTGTGTCAGGACTCAAATATGGTGCTTAAAAGAAACAGGGTAATGCTTTATAGATTCATGTTCATGGAAAAATTGTTATTTCAGTGCAATAAATCATAAATCCTTTCAAATTAAAGTGAATTTATCCATACTTCTTGTTCTTTATATCTAATTGAATATAAAACCTTTGGAACTTGGAAGCATTTTTTTTTTTTGAAGGGGATCATCGCCACATCTATTTTATTATCTTATTTTTGGATGAGCACAAGAAACTTTGAAATATAAGATTTTAATGTTGGCTCTTTCTTGGTGTAAATGCTCCCACCAGTGTTCGAAAAAAAAAGAAAAAGAAATAAATGCTCCCACCTATTTTCTAACTATAGTCTCAATGAGTTTTTTGTGATCTCTTTGACAGCATATCTTGTCCCCTTTAGTAATCAATGAAATATCTGTTATGTATATATATATATATATATAAACTTTTTCTAACTTTTAAAAGTTTACTTCCAGTACTTGAATTTTCACTTCTTATTTTTCTCCATTTTTTTCCTTGTCATTACCAAAAATTACTTCTAATGATAGTACAATTATAATGATATCTTGAAATGCTTACATGCCTCAATGTAGTAAAAAGATTACATGGCATCTCACATTACTCAAAATATGCATATTCTTTCATAATTTCTTCTTATATAATTCATTACATCTATATTTTAGGTTATGACATTTTTCTTTTATAAGAAACACAAACATATTATAGATAGAACAAGGAACAAAACAGCCTAAATGCGAGGGGAAGAAAACCCCTCCCACCAAAAACTAATGAAATACAACCTCCCAATTGTGGAGGATTTGAGCAAGACTATAGTTACAAAAGAATTTTATGTTTCTTAGACCCCATAGGGAAGACGTAATTTGTATAGTATTGCAAAACCACAAGAAAGAGTTACACTTATCGTCGAAGATCCTCCTATTTCTTTCCTTCCAGATTTCCCAAAGAGGCGCTCGGGCAACGCATCTCCACAACACCCTGGTCTTGCCTCTAAGGTTCCACCCGTTTAGAGCTTATAAAAGCCACTTATCGAGCTTCGCAGGGCGACACACTAAAAGATCAAAGGCTTTAAGGCATTGATCACACCCTCTCATCACAAAAGGACAATTTAGAAAGAGATGATGACTAGTTTCTTCACCATTTAGGCACAAAACACAAGCTATCGAAGAAATACATACGTTTCTCAGCTTCATTTGCATTCTATCATGAGTATTCAAACTGTCATGAGCAAGCTCCATAAAAATATTTTTATCTTCTTAGGAACGTTGAACTTCCAAATTAATTTAATGACAGTAGGGGTAAGCTTTAAGGAAGTTTCGGTCAACTTAATGAAGGTCGATCTTGTCGAGTGGGGGGAGATGAATAATGGGACCTTTAGAGGGGTTGACAAGGACTCGGGTGATGTTTGGTCCCTTCTTAGATTCTATGTTTCTCTTTGGGCTTCAGTGATGAAGTTGTTTTGTAATTCTTCTTTACGTCTCATTTTACTTGACTTGAGCATTTTTCTTTAGTTTGACTCCCTTTTTGCGGGTTTGATTTCTTTTATGCCCTTGTATTCTTTCACTTTTTGAATCTTTGGTTCATAAAAGAAAAAAAGAATGAACACAACTATTTTTTATTATTTGACTTGTAAAATTGAAGTTTAAAATGTAAAGATCAAGTCAAAAAATTAATAAAACTAGGTTATATTATAAAAAAAACACCCCAGAACTTTGATGTATGTTTCAATTATGCCCCTAGACTTTGAAAAGTTTCATTTTAACCGTTGAACTTTCAAATTGTTCCAAAAAATACCCTTGGAGATTTTTCCATAAAATGATGAATGAAAATTGGCTTTTGTGTAAAAATTGACGTGACAATTGATGTTTAAAAAAAAAAAGATGAATAAAAATTGGCACGACAGTTGGTGTGTAAAAATTGTAACGCATACATGACATCATTTCCAACATCATTCATGAAATTGACGTGACAATTGATGTGTAAAAATTGATTTTTTGAAAGTTGTAAATGATGTCAACAATATGTTTTGAGTTGAAATGAATGGTAACAATAATTTTAATCTACTATATAGTTGAAATTGAGTTGTAAATAATGTTATGTAAGCTTTTCAATTTTTACAATCAGTTGCCGCGTCATTTATGCCGTTTATTTTAATGAAAAAACTCTCTGAGGGTACTTTTTGAAACAATTTCAAAGTTCAAAGGTTAAAATGAAACTTTTCAAAGTTTAGGGGCATAATTGAAGCCTACTATATAAAGTTCAAGGGTATTTTTGTATAATTTAACCAATAAAACCAGTGTGAATGCTTAAGTATATTGAGGAATATTGGTTACTGTTTTTCCGTTTTTTTTAAATAGAAAATTTACATGAATTTAAAATGGGGCCGTTAGGTTAGTTTAGATCCTTTTGGGATGTTGTTTATGTAGGCCCATCTTTTGGTTTTGGTTCTCTAGCCTTGGGCCCTCTTGTATTCTTTCATTTTTTTTTTCTCAAAGCTTAGTTTTTTGATTAAAGAAAATATGTTTCCATGTCATCATATTTTTCTTCCTCTTTGTTTTAAGAAAAAAATTGGTTTTAGAAACCATAGACTCTAAAGCTGGTCGAAATTATAATGACTACGAATAAAAATATTTAGGCTAAAATTTAAATAACCAAATGGTCCATAATCTTTTAGGTAATTCTCAATTTGGTGAATCTTTTAAAATTCTATATATCTAATAGGTTGAAACTAACTTTGTCCTTATATTTTAGTTTTTATTTTATTCATTTTTATTATCTATAGTAACCGTCTTGAATAGTTTACTTTGACAACCTGCAGGATGGAAATTACATGGTAGGATGTTTGGGCTATCCCCAGGTGTGATCATCTTCCATGATGGGTGCCGCTTATTATAAATAACATGTTGGCATATTAATTTTCCATGAAGAATTAGGAATTTGATTGTTATTCTGTCTATCCGCATAATCAACTTCCTTCTTTTAACACACACACACAAATACATGCATTAGTTAGTTTTTTAGCCTAGAAAATGATATCTTACAGTTACAGTCGAGAAGTCCCTTAAGCCAAGCAGTATTAGCTCTGTTAATTGAATGTCATCCTGGTAAATTTTTTTTTTTTTTTTTTTTGAAAGGAAACAGAAGCCATTTCATTGATTGAATGTCATCCTCGTAAAATTCTTCTTGTGTGCAATTCACATTATGTATGTTTTTTTGGTTGCTTTTATTTTATAGCAGTTCACTTATATTTCCATCATTCTTATAGAAGATTTTACTTTCAAATAAATGTTAAGGGCGATAAATGCTCCTAAATTACACGCACTACTAGAACACGTGCTACTAGAAGGCACACTTAACTAGAGGGCTCGTACTGTGATCGACACCAACACTTGTTTCAAATGTTCAAGAAGCATTGGCGCGCATGTCTTAAGGAACTTTATGCCAAAATATCAAATTTTACCTTTAGATCAAATTCAAAAAGGTCGAAACATTTTCATTGCTAATTCACAGATATGTTCTTGGAGTTATTTTAGAATGGCACCGTTAACTGCATTTGCAATGTCAAAGAGGCCTTTATAAACACATATCCCAAAGAAAATTGACGCTACTAAAGTTTCTGAGTATTGTCATATCGGTGCAGTCGTACAACTTTTGTTTATAAAATTATGGTTAAAGCCTAAAGGCATTCTTGGAAGGTCAAATGAGTTCTTTCGTATGATATTTTTGACCACCAATCAACTTTTGTTGCGAATTGCTAAATTGCTGATCTTATTTTTGTTTCTGAAGTATGGGTGAATGGAGATGTAAGAAGAGGATATCGGAGCATGTATATTAGTTGTGTATTACAATAAGTATCATACTTATTGATTATGTTTAAGTATCCATTATGAAAGTCTATTGCAGTTTATTATTTATTAGATTAAGGCTTCTGAGTGTGTGTGTGTATGAGTGGTGAGTCTTTAGTGAGATAGACAATTATGGTTTTTGCTTCCCTTTGAGATCTAGAGCTTGGAGTTTGGATCGCCACTTCTTTTGGTGTAGGCGATGATGGGCCAGGAAAAGTAACACCTTTAATTTGATTGATTTATGCATCATTCAATCTTTGGGACCTGCATGTGAGGCTTATGTGCTATTGTAAGCTTTTTTCAACCCCATGCATTCGTACGTGAGAGTGTGGCAAAAATCTCTTCGAGTCTTCATGTTTTGACTTACCTGCTTGTCCTTGTTCTATCTATATACTCGGCTCGGTTAGAATTTGTATGTTTGTGAAATTGTTATTAGGTGGGTCAGCTTTCCTGGTTTTGTATTCTTGTCTAGATCTGATTTTGTGGTGTTGTGCCTTCAGTCGAGTTTAGTATTATGCATTCTGTTCAGATTTCGATAATATGGGTGAAAGAAGCCTGTTGTAATGTCCTGGTGATATAAAAAAATTCACAAAAATAACTTAATGACTAACTATTATAATTGACACCAATGTTTTGTAAAGTGTGCTTCTTAGAAAGGCCTATTGAGGACACCTTGCTTCTTCTCACTAAGGCATGTGGTGCGGTGCCTCAGTTTCAAGTTAAATTTAAATTAAATTAATTTTTTTTATTATTTTTTAATAAAGAGATCAAGAAACTCTGAACTTTTCCTATACCTGCCTATGTGGTTTTCATGTGGGCATGCATGTCACATTATTTTTTAACTTGCTAGCTTATTCTAGTTAACACTTGTACTGAATAAAGAGTTCCAACGTGTTATGAGTACCAAATCTTTTTTAATGAGAAAATATATTGATTCTTGTGTTAACAGCTACCACTACCCCTACCCCTATGTGTTACATAGTTATTTAACGTATATTATCTACAAATTTCCAGTGTAGAAATGTTGTCTGGCTCCCAGGATCCATTGCAGAAGCTGCAGTAACCTCTAATTGTTGCAACTCATGCACTCCAGGTTTCTTTCTTTGCCTAGCTTCGACTTCACTTCTGTATTTTTCCTAAAAGGATCAGGAATAACCTTAGTGTAATAAACATCATTACATGATTGCATCTATGGTTGGATTGGAGGCCTTTTCAGAAAATGAATTGACAAAATTATGTGCAACCACATTGCGCATGTGACATGTCGGATTCCAGTTTTATAACATAAAAAATAAATAAAACCAGAAAATGTTTTTGCATATTACCTGATGCTGTTATGTTAATTGTCTTTGCCAGGCTGTTTTTGAAAATAATATGTTCCATGTGCTTGTCGTGTCGTTTTCATGTCTAATGTTCACGTTATATTCCAAGTTATTAGCTAGAGTTGTCATTAATTTGGGGATTAGTTCATCTTAATGTTCTTCTCTATTTTCTTATAATGGGGTAAACATACAGTACAGTTTCTATGATTTTTCTCTATACTGTTACATAATAATGAATGTCTCTTATTTCCTGAAAAATTGTCAAATAGGACCTGTTTACTTAATCCAATTTACGTTCCGTCAGCTGGAAATACCACCAAACTTCAATGCTAACCACTTGGGTACGTACTTCTTTTAAATCATGGGACGTTATTTGAAGTTTTGTTAAGCAATAGCTGTCTTGTCTTTTCTGATATAATTCTGTACCGCGAATCTTTTTGAGGTTATATTTTTACATGCGCTATGGATATTACATTGCACAGCTATTCATATATGAGTTAAGAGCAGGTCTATTTCCCCGTGAAAATGATGAAAGATATGCATGTATATTTTTTCTGCTTTACATTTCAAGCTTGCAGAATCTAAGATTTTCCATTCTTGTTCATGGTTTATCATTGTCAAGAAAGGATAACTACTAATCTGGAGAATCAGTCAATCTGGTTAACACGGAGTTGTTAAGACTAGGACATCTTTAGTTGCTTTAAGTTCTGCAATAAATACAACTTTTGTATTTCACTCGGTTGTAATTTTAATGCAGCCTAAAACCACGACTCTTGTTAACAACCAGATAATGAAAGATAATATGTAGTTTCTCTTGTTTAATAGAAGAATACAACCCTAATTATAATAGGTTTCACTGATTTCATAAGGGGCTTGGAAAGAAGAGGAAGCAATTATACACAGAAACTCAATTACACTAGTTTACACAGATTAACAGTAAAGAAAGAAAATGAATAAGGGCCTAATTAGCGAATGATGGAACAACTCTCCATCTCCTACCCAATCTGGACATAGCTTGACTGGTTCAGACATTATATTTTGTGATAGGAAACATAGTAACTTCATTGATATTGATAATGTAAGACCAAATATGAGAGAATCATTCACCTTTCCATTTAGAAGAGTTAACAATATATAGACATACATGAAAGCCCTAACCCTAATAATAGTAAATTACAATAAAGGACATTATAAGCTTCTATATTCACAAGTATATTATAACACTCCCCCTCAAGCTGGATCATATATGTTAATCATGCCCAGCTTGTTACAAAGGTAATCTATTCGAACTCCATTTAAAGATTTCGTGAAAATATCTCCTAATTGCTCTCCAGTCTTCACATAACCAGTAGACACCAAACTTTGTTGTATTTTCTCACGAATAAAATGACAATCAATTTCAATATGTTTAGTCCGCTCATGAAACACTGGGTTGGATGCAATATGAAGGGCTGCTTGGTTGGAACTGCAATATTGAAGCCTAACTCGGTCAAGAGTTGATGTACCCACATTATTTCACATACTGATTGTGCCATCGCTCTGTATTCTGATTCAGCACTTGATCGTGAGACTACATTTTGTTTCTTGCTCTTCCATGAAACCAAATTACCGCCAACAAAAACACAATAGCCAGAAGTCGATCTTCTATCTTCTCTTGATCCTGCCCAATCGGCATCTGTAAAGCACTCAATCTTCATATGACCATGGTCTTTGTATAAGATCCCACGTCCAGGTGCAGCCTTTAAATAGCATAGAATTTGTTGTACTGCAGCCCAATGATCCACTATAGGTGAACACATAAACTGACTCACAATACTTACCGAATAAGCTATGTCTGGTCGTGTCACTGTAAGATAATCCAACTTTCCAACCAATCTTCTATATTTCTCTGAATCTATAAATGGTTCTCCATCTTTTGTAAGTTGCAAATTAGGCATCATTGGAGTACTACATGGCTTGGCTCCCAATTTTCCCGTCTCGGATAGCAAATCAAGCACATATTTCCTTTGTGACATAAAAATACCTTTCTTACTTCTCATTACTTCAATACCCAAGAAATACTTTAATGTTCCCAAGTCTTTAGTATGAAACTGAGTTTGGAGAAAAGCTTTGAAAGATAAAATGCCAGATGTATCATTTCCGGTAATTATAATATCATCAACATATACGACAAGTAGAATAATACCACTCTTAGATCGTTGATAGAAGATAGAATGATCTGACTTGCTTTTCTTCATTCCAAACTGCTCAAGTGCTTGACTAAATTTTCCAAACCATGCTCGTGGGCTTTGTTTCAATCCATATAGAGATTTGCGAAGGCGACACACTCTATCATTCTCCCCCTAAGCAACAAACCCTGGTGGTTGCTTCATATAAACTTCCTCCTCAAGATCTCCATGGAGAAAGACGTTTTTAATATCAAGCTGATGCAAAGGCCAACATTGAGAAGCAGCCATGGAAATGAATAACCTGACAGAAGTTAGTTTAGCAACAGGAGAAAAAGTATCAAAATAATCAATCCCATACGTCTGAGCATAGCCTTTGGCAACAAGGCGCGCTTTTAATCGAGCAACTGACCCATCCGGATTGACCTTAATTGCAAACACCCATTTACATCCGATAGCCTTCTTCCCTGCAGGACGAGATACTAAATCCCAAGTACCATTATCATCTAAGGCATTCACCTCATCTATCATCGCATTGCGCCAACCAGAGTGTGACAAGGCTTCATGAACAGTTTTAGGAATCGAGATAAAATCCAGAGATGCAACAAAAGAACATGTAGAAGATGACAAGTGGTCATAAGAGACAAACGAAGAAATAGGGAAAGTGCAAGAACGCTTACCTTTACGAAGAGCAATAGGAAGCTCATCACTTGGTTGAGGATCTAATGACGAAGAAGCTTCTGGTACAAGACATTCACTTGGAGGGTGTTGTCGTCTAGAGTAGACTTGAGTAATCGGTGGACGAGTACGGACATCCAAAGGAGATTGATCGGGGGAGGATGTAATGGACACACGTGTATAGATAAAAATATCATCATCCTCCCCCTGACTCGTACTAGGCAAAGATGGAGTGAAAGACTTGTCTTCAAAAAAAGTAACATCACGAGATACAAGATACCTGTTCAAACTAGGATTATAGCATCTGTACCCTTTCTGAACACGGGAATAGCCTAAGAAAATGCATTTCAAAGATTTTGGGTCTAATTTTGTCAGAGTAGGACGAACATCCCGAACAAAACAAGTACAACCAAATATTTTTGGCTCAATAGGAAACAAAGGTTTTGTTGGATGTAAAACATGATAAGGAATCTGACCTTTAAGAACAGATGAAGGCATTCGATTAATCAAAAAACAGGCCGTGGAAATGGCATCAACCCAAAAGAGTTTTGGAACATGCATTTGAAAGGATAATGCTCTTGCAGTTTCAAGAAGATGCCTATTCTTTCTTTCAGCAACTCCATTTTGGGATGGAGTATCAGCACAAGATGATTGATGAATAATTCCATGCTTACATAGGTACGACCTAAGTGCTTCAGAAAAGTACTCACCAGCATTGTCACTTCTCAAAATTTTAATGGGAACATCAAACTGAGTTCGAATTTCAGCATGAAAATTACATAAGTGAGAAAGTAACTCAGAACGATTCTTCATAAAATATAACCAAGTCATACGAGAGTAATCATCAACAAAGGAAACGAAGTATCGAAATCCAGTTTTAGACACAACTGGACAAGGACCCCAAATATCGGAATGAACTAATTCGAAAGGCGCACTTGCTCGCTTATCGATTCTAGGGCTCGAACTAAGACGATGAAATTGGCAAACTGACACGAGTCACAATTTAAGGAAGACAAGTTATGAAATTGAGGACAAAGCTTTCTTAATACTGAAATAGATGGATGACCTAGACGGCAATGGGCATCAAGAGGAGTGACGATTCCAGAACAAGCAACTTTCGACACTTGATGATCAAAAATATAAAGTCCTCCAGATTCATGTCCTCTACCAATAATCTTCTTTGTCATTAGATCCTGAAACAAGCAATAACCAGGATAGAATGAAACGGAACAATTAAGATCACGAGTAATTTTACTAGGAGAGATCAAATTAAAGGAAAGTTGAGGCAAATGTAGGACAGATGACAACGTAAGAGATGAGGTTAAAATTACTGTGCCAGAGCCAATAGCAGAAGATGTTGATCCATCTGCCAAAGTAACCTTAGCAAGGGATGTAGATGACAAAAGAGTGGAAAACAAATTGGGATTACCTGTCATATGGTCGGTAGCACCAGAGTCTATGACCCATTTGGTAGTTGATGAAATAAGACAATGGTTCATGTTACCTGACCCAGCAATGGTTGTAATAGAGTTAAGCGCGCATGATGAAGAAAATGCTTGTGATGAGTTCTGGTAATGTGTAGACTTAGCAAACTCGTTAATAGAATCAACAAATGGCTTCTTAAATGAACCATAGATGGATTGAGTCCCCGATTGACCCAAATTAGATGTCTTTGCTAGCTTCTGCTTGGCCATAGATCAACGACAAATATAGAGACACAAAATTGGATCTAAACCCACGAAATCAGAACCAAGTGACCACAAAACTCCTGAAAAAAACAGATCCGAATGGAGTTCCCAACACAAACGTTAATACTTTTCCAAACCGACTTCGAACTCGAGCCAATGATGACCAAGAAAACCACACAAACAAGCCAGAAATTTGCAAAAAAAAAAAAAAAATGGCAAGTCACGAAACCAAAAAAAAAATCCGGCCACGCAGATCGGCGGCTGGGCGGTTATGGATTTTTTTTTTTTTTTTTTTTTTTTTTTTTTTCGGCGACTGGCGGCAGCTCTGGTGGCTGGCGGCGGCGGCGGCTACTGACGACGGCGGCGGCGGTAATAGATGCCAAGGGTATAACAAATCACAAAACTCAAGGTTGAACAAAAAGGCCCTAAACCTTAAAACCTAAAAGGTTGACAAAACCCTAATAGCCATAGGAAAAGATTGCTCTGATACCATGATAATGTAAGACCAAATATAAGAGAATCATTCACCTTTCCATTTAGAAGAGTTAACAATATATAGACATACATGAAAGCCCTAACCCTAATAATAGTAAATTACAATAAAGGACATTATAAGCTCCTATATTCACAAGTATACTATAACAAATATAATGAAAAAGGAGGGATAAACTCTATCCAAAAGTTACATAAAACATCTCCAATTAATAATAAGAGGATAAGCTATAGCCACAAAAATGATGGACCAAATTACACCAATTCATAGCTAAATGGGTAATAGATGTGAGGAATTCATGAGTTGTTTTCTTTGTCGGAGAAAATGCATGCGTTTCGCTGAAGCCAAGTCGACCAAAAGAAAGCTCTCACAAAATTAAGCCACAGGATCTCCTTTGTTTTTTTTGAAGGGATGACCATATAAAATAAGGGGAAGAAATTCACCCATATTCAAGGGAAAAACTGTCTTCCACCCAAAATCAGCAAAAATATAGTTCCAAAAGCTTCTGGCCTGACGGCACCAAAAGAAAAGGTGTCTATGCAATTCTTCTCCCTGTTTGCAAATAGGACATCAACGGGTTAAGACTTTATACATTTATCCTCTTAGTTGGAACTAAGAAAAACAATTCTCCATGTTCAGAAATGTTTCTTTAATATCAAAAGAGATTATGTTTACGAAGGGAAAACAACCCATTTGTAGGAACTGTAGTTAAACAATTAACCACTTGCTGCATTTAGCTAACAGTAATATATAGTAATTGCACCCAACTAGACAGTGGAGTACAGAGTAAATTATGATGTTTGAGCTTTTTAACTCACCACATCATTTTTTTTATTATTGGCTTGTCGCCGTTTGGATAATATCATAAACATATTATTGATATTTGAGGAAAAGTGAAAGTGAGAACCTACTCCATATGTTTTCATAATATCCACGAAGGTCTGCGGACCTACAAATATAAAGTACAACTAGCCAGACAAGGAAAGTATCCAAGCTGTAAATAAAATGAAACAACCTGACGAGGATAAAAATATTTTAGATTTAGGGGCTAATTACATAAGGTAACAGAATAAGAACAAGGTAGAAAGTAAAACAATAAAGAAAAAATAACAGTGGTGGCTAATTAAAAAAAAAATATATATATATATATATATATATTGTAGACCATCTACTTTGGTGCATTTTACCTATACTAGGAGAAGAATTAGCAGGTGGTTATGTTGATTAATGACTACTTCACATAGTTTTTTTTGTTGAAAGCTGAATTGGCCTATTTGGCCCATTACTCTTCTCTTTCCCTCAAGTAGAAATGAACTCTTGTATTACCGTTTATGGTATTGTTTTTTGTATAGTTTTTCCTTTTTTCCCCCTTGATCTGTATTCTAAATCCTTGGTTCTTTGATTGTATGATCAGGATGTATAGGTGGTTGCGATGACATTCTTAGGCAATTGACAGAAATCTGTGGTACTGGATCCCGCATACCAGGCATGTATTTTTTCTGCAGTTATTTTTTCATAATATTTGAAATGTGCAGGTTTCTTTTTCTGGAGTAAAGGATCAAAGAAACAGTATGAACTTGTATGCTTATTTCTGATAAATTGTCTACATTTACTATTTCATTGAGAGGTCCTGAAATTTGTTTGGTTGATAGTCTTTAAAAAAAATCCTTTTGCAGATTTATTTGATGCTGATTTCAGCATCAAAGGAACACTCCTCTGTTTACTTTTCCTCCCATTTTACTTTTTGCACATTCAAATTATGTTTTCCAGCTAGAGGTCGAGGGACTCCATCATCCAATGTGCAGCGAGGAAACACCGGGCAAAGTGTATGCATTTTTTGCCAACAAGTAGGCCATTCCGCAAACGATTGCCCTTCCCAGGTTGCAGGTTCCAGAAGTGCTCGTCGTCAACAAAGTGGTAAGCGGGATTTTCTGTTGTCTATCGTTGTAAATGCACAGTTGATATTGAGTGGCTTTTATATTTATTTTCTAGTATGGGTGTGTCCAAATGCTGTAAACATAGAGATGTTCACTGTCAAATGCGTAATTTTTTCTTTGGGTCGTTTGAATAGCCACGAGCTCATAGTTCATGAAGGATGCTTTACCCCTTTTTGTTTTTTTTTATTTTTTTTATTGTAATCATTGTTATTTTTATGAGAGAGAATCTTACAAATGTTAGTCATCTACGGAAATTTTGAACTTCTGAAATTGCGGATCATCTTTCCATGCTTTCAGATTCCTTTTGTTGCTATTGATAAATCAAACCAACAGTTTTATTTTTTTATTTTTTATCTTGTTTTATGTTTTGTTGGCAGGGGAACCTTCAGTTTCATGTAGTAACTGTAGCACACCATGCGTCGTACGGACTGCTAATACTGCCAATAATAGGGGGAGAAAGTTCTACAAATGTCAATCTCAAGAGTGCAATTTCTTCGTGTAAGCAGCCCCCTTTAAGTTTGTTTTGATCTGTTAGAATTCTTTTTAACATTAAAGTTAACATGAAAACTCAAGGATTTGATAATATTTATAATCTACCACGATACTAGAATCAAAATTTCTATGTTTATATTTTCTTATTCTATTCACTTCGGCTCAAAAACCAACCGATCGTAGATCCCATCTGACAATATAAGTTAAAAACTTCTAGACTCAACCAAATAGCTCAAATTTTATTTTATTTTATTCTTGTATTTTGTATTAGTGGCAATGTTACATAATTATCCAAAAACCAACCGTTCATCGTAGTATTTCGTCGTTTCTTCACTTGAGAAATAGAAATGCTGAACTTTGGTTTCACAATACCATAGTTCTGTCACATAGTTATAAGGAGATCAAACTGTCAATATTGCTTAAATACCTCTTTCTTGTTAACATAAATGCATCCTTTTGCAGATGGGAAGACAACGTAGACAATGGCAATAGAGGAAATACTGCACCACGGTCAAATATCAGGAGCTCAGGCTCAGCAGCATCTAATCCTAACCCTGGCCGAAACACTGGACGTGGTCGTGGTCGTGGTCAGACTGGAGGGACATTCGTGTCAGCAACTGGTGAGCCAATATCTGATAGAAGATGTTTTGTTTGTGGCGATCCATCACACTTTGCAAATGTTTGCCCAAACCGTGGTGCTTGATGCCTTTTTAGGGGTAGAAGTTGTGTAAAGTTTTTGTTCTAAAAAAGTGAAGCTATGATCACTTTTTTGAGGGAAGAAAGTATTCTAATATGATCTTCATTGGTTGAGCATTATGTAACTTGTACAGCTAATTTTGAAACAGGATTCAGACCTCTACATATTAGTTGAAGTTTCTACAAACAAGCCCCTGTTTATGGCGTTTTGAAATGAGATCATATATTGCTGCACCATTTCTTAAACATAGTAAGAGTAACATACCCAAAACATGTATATTGCCCTTCCCATATTGAGCAGCCACATGGGTGTTTCTGTCTGAGCCTTACGAGACGAAATTCTCATATATGGTTCTTAGAGGGATCCCCTTTATTTACCTATCTCAATAAAGTATATAATTAGTTCGAAAAACATCTTGAAATTCAGGCGATTGCGGATGATGTAACTAGTATAAGTAGCTACGGGATTTGTTAGGACTCTACTATCATTTGACCATTACTAAGGCTTTTGCTTCTGTTCAATATATAATGACGGAAGCTAACTTTGGTTTGTTAATCCGTTAGTTCATAGACGGTCGGCAAATATGATGGTCCAAAAACAAAGAAGTCATTCCTCCTATCTCGGACTATGATTTATGGATTGCTGTTGACTAATTACTTGTAGGATGGCTCCATAATTTCAAGATTAGTGGGAGGTTGCCTCCCAAGTTATGGATTTTGATACAACCAAAGATCTTTAGGGTGCCTTACAAGAGTTTTATGGAGTACAGTCTCTATCTCGAGAGGACTGTAACAAACCAGTAAGTGTTGAATGAAAATGACTGAATATTTGACTTTTTTTTTTCAAATGTATTTAATTAATGTGGGGTGATAATTAAATTTCTGACTTTTTGGTCATTAGTTCATACTTATGTTAGTTGAACTATGTTCATGTTGGTTAAAATTTTCGACACTAATAAAGTATTTTAAATTGCTCCACAAATACAGGACTGAACTCTCACTCTGAGCTAAAATATTTGGTTGGCTCTTATGAAACAAATTATCAAAGAAACTTTTCATGAGAATATTTGGCTTTTATGAAAAGCTTGTTTGATAATTTGTTTCGTGTAGGACATCGTATGCCTAGTAGGAATATAATCATATTGTGGCTTTCTTGCAAAAACAACAAAGCCATGGCATGAGAATGAATTAATGAAGTACATTTTAAGTATCAAATCTCCATAGAGGGAAATAAAGGAGGAAGAAGAAGGGTAGATGAAGAAAGAGAGAGTAGCCACACAAGCTACAAAATTAAAGTTATTTGGCAAATCATCTTTTTTGTTAGTCAACTAACGGTTCACGGACATTTTAGAATATATTCCTAAAGGTTAGGGACTAAGCTGACCATTTTTGAAACTTGGGGACAAAATAGAAACCTATCCTCAAACTCAGGGATAAAAAATGTATTTTATCCTAGTTTTTTAAAAGAATAAGACACATGGTGGAGTTTTATTAATTATGATACCTGTTTGGAAAGCGAGAAGGTGCAATAGTATTAAACTTTGGTCGATATGTTGATAGTTTTATATTATGTGTTCAACATCGACATAAGAGGTTAATCAATATTTCTACTATATCAATAAAAAATTGGTGAAATATAACAAAAAATATCACCAACGTAAACATAATAGTAATATAATAAAAAAAAATAACTTATTTAAAAATATTGAACTGCTTATTTATTAATTTTAATATATTTTTTTTTATGTGTTTTATAATTGTTTTTAGAAATATCCAGTTTTTTCTTTTAAAAAACAAAATTATAATTATAAAAAATGATAAAGGATTCATATACATGTTGTAAAATTCAACAATTCATAATGAAAATTAAGTTAAAAAATGAAACTTCATTTCAACCACAATTTGACTACATTCATTGAAGGTATATATAAGAAGATATTGTCAAACATATTTTGAAACTATATCGAAACAGGCCCCAATCAATAATTTTTTATTTGATATGTAACTCAAAAGAATATAACTGAATTTTTTATTTGCTATAAAGAGAGAAAAATGTGGAAATTTATTATTAACTAATATTTAATTTGAGATTGTTGTAGCTTTCCAAATAATTATTTGCGGTTGTATTTTTAAACAAATCAATTGTAATAGAAAACAAATAAGTGTTTGGTAAATTTCAAAGTGAATGTATGATGCCAACATGAGCATAACTCAATCGGCATATTGTATAAACTAGTGACCAAAAAGTCATGAATTAGATTCTCACTCCACTGTTGTAAAAAAAAAAAAAAGGTGAAAATTTATGATAGATAGAGATAAAATAGATTTTTTTAAGAACTAATTAGAAGAAGTATGAGACTTTTTTAGAAGTTAATTTCAAAAGCTATGTTAACTAGTTTTTACAAACTAACATAATTGGAAAAAATGATTTGGTTTAAATTAATTTATAATTAGTTTTACCAAACACTAAAATTTATTTAAATTTTCTTATAATCAATTTTAACATCTCCAAAAGCAACCTTAAATAACCCTAAATATTTGTGATGACGGAATTTTCTTATAATCAATTTTAACATCTCCAAAAGCAATCCTAAATCACCTAAATGTTTGTGATGACGGCAACTAAGCATAATACTTGAAGTTTAAATAAATAAATCAATAATATAACAATTTTTATAAATATTTTAAAAATTATTAAAAAAAATGACTAAAATGAAATTATTTCGATGATAATTAACGTCGAGAAATGAGAAAAATTATTAAACGTGGTTGTTACTAGAAGTACTTCTTTGGTTCAATACAAAATATTCCTTCATGCATAGTTTTAATAATATAAAACTATTACTGTAAAAAAAAAAAAAAATAATAATATTAATATAAAACTATTGCTCATATTGTTTGAGTCATTATCCACGTTTAAGCTTCTCATAAGTTTTTCCTTTTCTAATTTTAACCAAGGACCATTTTCTTACCTGCAATGAATAAAAGGAAGGGATCATTAGAAAACATGATATTATATATAAATTCAACCCAAAAATATCATTCAACTTTTAATTTTTTCCATGTTTCAAAACAAGTTCGAATAAATTCTTTTAGAAAAATTCTTGTGTTTTCAACAATTCCCTTATTTTTCACAATAAATAAGTTTGTTTGTTTAAAAAAAAAAAACCGGTTGCACGCAAACTCAAAATAATGGCAAATTTAGTAAAATTTAAAATATTTTGCAAATATGGCAAAAAAATCAGTGGTTGTCACTGATAGACTGAGGGATAGTCACCGACAAAAATCTATAAAAAACTGAGGTGACAGACTAAAATAATTAAAAATATAGCATTTAAAAAAAAAAAATTGCAGATATGACAATTTCTATCACCGATAGTATGCTCTCGCTGATAGTAAGTAGTCTATCACCTCAATTTTTTATAGATTTTTGTCAGTGACTATCACTAATAGAAGTCTGATATCAGTAATAATCACTGATTTTTTGCCATATTTGCAAAATGTTTTAAATTTTGCTAAATTTTCCATTATTTGAGCTTGATTGTTGGGAGAATGGTACAATTGACATGTTATTTTAAGCGGATTGTCAAAATGACTCGGATCTGAAGAAAAAAAAAAGGCAAACGGCTTTCGGCTGAAATCATCATTTTTTTTTAATATTATTTTCTAGCTCTAACTGTGGGTGCGGGCTGATCTCGCACGGGCGCGGGATGATCTCACTCTAGCTGCGGGCTGGTCTCGCTCTAGCTCTAGCTTCATTTAAGATCTGAAAATTTCAAGATCTGAAGTTTTTTTCAGATTCGAGACCAGCCCGCAGCTAGAACGAGACCAGTCCGCGCCCGCAGCTAGAACTAGACAATATTTTTTTAAAAAAAAATGATGATGTCAGCAGAGGTCAATTTGACTTATTTTTCAGATCCGGGTCAGTTTGACAAATGAACTAAAATAGGGGATCAGTCGTACAATTCTCCCTTAATTGTTGTTTGTGCAACCAGTCATATATATATATATATATATATATATATATATATATATTTTAATCAATTCATTAAAAAAAGCACGAGTCAAGTCCAATCATTCAATTCCAGCCCCGTCCTCTTTTCTAACAATCAATTAACAGTCGAAGAAATTCAAGAACCATTTTAAACATTTTTCCAAATCTCAAGCACTAAAAATGTCTCTTTTGAAATATCAATATCAAATAAATATCAACTTCAAAGTTTAAACATCAAAAGTTTATTTGGCCTCGGTTTTTATTAGCCATCCAAATGTAATTTAATTTGTAAAATAAAAACACAAAAATTGTTTATAAAACAGTTTGGAGAATATAAATTCATTTTTTTTTTCCATATAGAAAATTCACTCTCAGTTTTGTAAGAAGATTATCCTACCAATTGCTGATCAACTTCTAAAGTGTTGCAACATTGCTCGGATAATTGATAAAGTTGCATTGTCCATCGAGTTTTTTTCGATGTTGTAAGATCTCTTTTAAAATATGCAAGATCCTTCCTCATCGCTATGACTTCATCGTTAATATTTTGGATTGGATATGAATCATTCGTAAGCTTCCAAAATCCTTTGCCATCATCCACTGTTTGTATTTCATTTATATATTGATTGAAACCTTCATCTGAAGGAATGAAAAAGTACCAATCTTTCTCACGAGAATTGCTTGGCACTTTAGAAGAAAGAAAAAGAAAAAATCAATAAAAGTGAGTTTAGGAAAAGTGCTCTATATAAGCACTTAAAATCGTTTTTCATGTTTGGTCCTACACTCTTGAATGTAATTTTTTAGGTGTTTTCCTAACAAGTCTTTATGCTAAAGCACTATCTTCAAATGCCTTCTCACCTAGCATTTTAATTGATTTCACACCACAAGCAGTTTTAAGTGCTTTTAACTTTCTTTCAAAAATAATTTTAAATCACTTTTCAACATGATGATTTAGATTAGGGAGCAATTTTGACCATAGTGTTTGGTGGTGTTTTTGCTGGATTATGTCTACCAACTATTATAACCTATAATTAATGAGATAACTATATTAACTTCAATAATATTTATTATTTACATACAAACTTATACTATTATAATCACCAATTATAATAATTCATTGATTAACGCTTCAAATAGTCACAAAGTGTTTTCTTTAATCTCTCACCCAATAAATTTTGTTTACTCAGATGATTACTCCGAAATTGACGACAAAAAAAAAAAAAAAAAAAAAAAAAAAAAAAAAAAAAATCCTAACAGAATCCAAGTGTAGCCTGGTTAAAAAAATAATAATGATAAAAATCTATGATGCTTCTTCTAAAAAAAAATTTAAGCTTTAATTGAGATGTAAGCCTTAATTTTAGTTATATATAATTTTATTTTTTTAGAGGTATTTAATTAATGTTGGGTGAGGATTGAACCCCTGACTTTTTAGTAAAGGACATAAACTTTATGTCAATTGAGTTATGTTCGATTTGACTATATACCCACATTTTTATAACCTATACATACAAATAAAAAATGTAATAATGAAATATTGCTTAAACATAAATATTGTATTATAAAAAAAAATTAATAAAAAATAATGCCTACAATGGCCATTTTTTTAAATCAAGATTCCTACCGGTTGTGTATGATAACTCAATTCCTATTTTTTACTTTTGATTTTTAATTTTTAGAAAATAGGTTTTTTTTTTTTTTTTTTTTTTTTTTTTTTTAAGTAATTGAGTTTTTAAATTTTAAATTTTTTAAAACGTTTTTATATTCATTAACAAACTATTTAAAAAAAAAAAAAAAAAAAAAAAAAAAAAAAAAAATCAAAAACAAGTTTTTTATTTCAAAATTCCGGACTCTTCTCTCTCAATTTTATTGCGATTGCCAATTAGATATAATTATTGAAATTATGATCAAATATTTATTTATTTATGTATTTATTTATTAAAATTAGAATTAAATTGTCATTAATATTTTTTTTAATGAGAATTGTCATTAATATTATTAGTATATTCTTAAAAAAAACGAAAAATATTATTAATATTTTTTTTAGTATAAAAATATTATTCAAATAACATATTATAATTTTATTCAAATAATTTTTTTTCTAGTATATTATATTTTAATATTATTGTGACGTTATACCAATATACTTACCCATTTTTTTTTACTTTAGGCGTCAACTAAAGATTGTCTAATATATCAAACTATCAACATAATAAATCCTTTTTATTTTAGAGAAAATTATTTTTTACCCTAAGTCATTAATTTCATCAAATAATTAGACCTTAATTAATTTTTTATAAATGTTGCAATTTTTACATTCTAATAAATAAATATTATTAAAAAAATTATTCAACCACTTTAAAATTTTGTTGTTTTCAAAAATAAAAAATCAAACACATTATAAACAATCATACATTATTTTTTGTTTTAAAAAATTAAAAACCAAAAACTGAATCTGAGCGTCGGTAAATGAACTTATGATTTTTTCGTGAATGATATATATTCGTTAACCCGATAAGTTAGGTTTAATGTTAGCAAAAATTGCCGAAGCGAGCATGACTCAGCTGGCATATGTATGACTTGATGACCACGAGGTCTGTGGTTCGAATCCCCCCACCCTCAATGTACTCAAAAAAAAAAAAAAAAAAAAAAACAAAACAAAAATGTTAGCAAAAATTGTAAAATGTAATTCTTAACATTATTAAAGTAATTTAAAAAAAAAACAAAAACAAAAAAAAAAAAACATTATTAAAGTGTAGAGCTATTCTTACCGATGAATTTAGGTTGGTTTTGGAATAAAGTAGAAATGTTGATTTCTTTTATAATTTCCACTCGAAATGGAATATCCATTACTTTGTTCTTCAGATAGTGCATCACAAGTTGTTCATCGGTCGGCGTAAACTGGTAACCTACCGGAATTTCTATCTGAACTTCACTCGCCGCCGTCTCCGCCGCCGCCGTCCCTTCCATGTTAAGTCTTAAATCAATTGAAATATTATCTACTTTTGCTTTTGTACTTTGTAGTAAAAAGTTCCTAATTTTGTAGGTTTTTTGGGGAGAGGAGACACAATAATTACAATAATTTTGAATTAAAAAAAGATAAACATAATCTAATATCCATTAAAAAAAATTAAATTCAACACCACGTGTATTAGTAATAAAATTTCAATACCACGCCCATTAGTAATTTAAATTCAATAGCATGAGTTTTAGTAATTTTCTTGAGGTTAAAAAAACATTTTCGATTACTCAATTTTTATAGAAGTAACAATTTAGTCTATAAACTTTAGTTTGTAATATTTAGTTCATGTATTTTCTATTTTGTAACAATTTAATCTTAAAAATTTTAATATGTAACGATTTAGTCCCGTCGTAAAAAATATTGGTAAGATTTAATGAGATTTCTTACCTATGTAGATTAATAAACTTATTATGGACCAAATATTTATAAAGGGTAATTAATTAACACAATCTAAAATATTTGTAAATATGGAACAATTCTATCAGTCATAGAAGTCTATCGTTGATAGACTATAAAAATGATTTTAGTGATAGAGGTATATCTAAATGGCTATCGGTGATAGACTATAAAAAAAAAAAAAAAATGTCATATTTGCATTTTTTTTTTTTTTCTAAATGTGCTATATTTACAAGTAGGAAAAGTGAAATAGCCAACTACTCCAATTTTTCTATTTATAAATTATAAAGACAGATTGTTAAATAATAAGAATTGACTCTGAATTTTGATTAGATTTTTTTTTAGGATAGAGAGTTAATTGTTATAAATTGTAAAGTACAAGGATGAATTATTATAAAATTAAAAATATAGGGACTAAATCGTTATAAACTAAAGTTTAATGACTAAATTGTTACTTTTACAAAATTTATTTTTAACCTTTTCTTTATAGGTTTGAAAGTAGGGAATACAATACAAAGTCAGACGATGTACATTTAATGTATATGATATTAATTTCATTAATCGTTGTCAACTTGAGTATGATGTATTTATACAACCCTAATCTCTCAAAGCGTATAGGAAAACTAACTGAATACTAACTAAACTCTAACTAGTTTCTTAATACGGTAATTTCCTAATAATATCTCACCCTCTCCCACTCTACAAGTTAGAATCCAAAAAGTAATCGATCACAAAATATAATAATAAAGATAAGAGAAAGAGATAACGACACCGAGAGATTATACTGGTTCGCCCCGATCTCGGGACTACGTTCAGTCTTCTGCAATTGCAGGTTTTACTATAATGGAAATTATAAAGTCCCTCAAGCTCGCATTACAAAACTTATTCAAATAGCCCAACTTGAACTATTTGCTTTCAAGTACCACAATCCGATATTAACAACAATAACAACAACAACAACAACAACAAAAAAAAAAAAAAAAAAAAAAAAAAAAAAAAAAAAACTACCCATTTTTGTTGAGCCGCAATACATAATCTATATATATGTGAATTGGCGTGAGACCTAAATCTCATATATGTGCCTCAGCCCATTATCGGCTTTCATTTCACAATCAATCTGGGTCAGCTTTAAATGATGGGATTTACATTCTTTTCAATTTTGACTTTGGTCAAAATTCCTTTTCCAAGGTTGGCCAAGGCAACCTCCCCCGACAGCATGGGGTTCTGAGCCTCCGCCCTCGTGCAGAGGCTTATTCTGCTTTTGTTGCACCTTCTTATGCTCTTACTAATATACAACATGCACTATCTCTCTCCAAATGTCGGGTGATCAGTGGTACATGAATACTGGAGCTACATCCCACATGACATCCAATGGAGGTAATCTCTGGTCTTATTTTCAATTGAGCAAAATAAAGATCTTATTTCGTCAATTTAGTACTCAAAATTCGTTTCTGTTGAGTTTGATCCTTTTGAGTTTTCTTTGAAGGATTTACGGAAGGGGATGCAAATCATGAGATGTGATAGCATGGAAGATCGGTATCCTTTCACTACTGCTTCAATTCCATCCACTAATCCATCTTCTTTTGCTGTTATTTCCTCTCACTTATGGCATTGAACGTCTCGGCAATCCGGGAGCAAATATATTACATTCTCTTAAGACAACCCGTTCCATTGAATGTGATAAGTCTAGAGATATTTTTTTGTCCTTCTTGACCTCTTGGGAAACACATTAAATTGTCTTTTATTGATTCTAAGTCTTCTAATTTGTTGCCATTTGATATTGTGCATAGCGAGATCTTTGGACATCACCAATTTTAAGCTATTCCGAGCATCGATACTATGTTATGTTTCTAGATGATTATTCAAATTTTCTTTGGACTTTTCCCATTGTAAATAAGTCACAAGTGCATTATGTGTTTATGTCTTTTCAAGCATATGTTCACACTCAATTTGAACGAGAGATAAAATGCTTTCAGTGTGATAATGGTAGGGAATATGACAATGCAACCATTCACAAATTTTGTGAATTAAATGGGATGTGTTTTCATTTTTCTTGTCCTCACACATCCTCGCAAAATGGTAAAGTCGGAATAAAGATTAGAACCATTAGGTTCGATCCACCAGGATTGGTTTCCTGAGAGTGGGGTTGATCCTACGGAGCGAGCTTCCCATAATGCCCGGCAGACCCCACAGGGTTATGTCCTTTCACAAGTCGATTCTTTCATTAGATCGATTTCCTGTGTTGAGTCTCGTTCGTACCTTGTATGACTCGACTTGAACCCTCGTCGGAATTTAGCCTGTGTAACGTTAATTTCCGTCGATTTTGACTTTTGTTACTATTTTGTTTAAGTGTATTTTTCCGCCGAGCTGAGTTAATGGTGGGGCGTTGCTCTTGAGAAATGGCTAGGTTTTTATAGTTTTCTTATAACATGTATATTTGTAGATGGCAAAAATATTTTTATCTCAAACATAACACAACTAGCTAACAACTACTTTCTATTAAGTTATCTTATTTTTCAACGCTAGTAGATCACCAACCAAAATCACCTTTAACAACACACCTTCAAATACTAAAAAAGAAATTCACGAAGAGAAAATAATTGACATAATGACATAACTCATGCCCTATCAACTTATGTTATATGACAACGTTGATACTATACTAATTCTCCATTTTCGTAATCTTTCGATAGCCCATTTTCAATTTTCTCGATCACCTTGTCAACGACATTCTCCTTTGCTTCTCCATCTCCAACATGGTCATGACTAAAAAGTATCGCATCAACCCAGCATCGGAGCTCCTTAGTTGCTACTTCGTCTATAACAAAACAACATTTTTCTATCAATCGAGAAAGAGATCACATTTAGAGAGTGAGAGAGATGAAATTGTACAAAAATGACCTAATTTAGGGACAGTATGGCCTTGAGGATGGTTTATGATCAAAGGATCATGAAAGGCAGAAGCAAGTTGTTGAGAAGGAAGTTTCAACCAATCCTTTTCCCCTATGAAGTGAACAGATTTGGCCTTTATCTTTTGTTTGTAGGCAACCTCACATATGCTTTCATCTTTGAATTTTGTTCCTGATATTGACACAAACATTTTGATTGGTGGATGCTCCTTCAACACCTTTCCCTGTTTTCCATTTTCAAATACTTTCTCAATATGTATAATCCTCTTTAATATATTTACATTTACAATTACCACTAATATATAGTTTTTTTCTTTTAAAAAAAATATTTAATTAATGCGGTATTTAATCTGTGACCTCCTAGTAAAAGACACAACTTTATGCATAATCTTATGTCAATTGAGCTATACATGGTTTGACAATTAATATAGTTTTTACTATCTAGGTTGTTATTTTTATAATATGAAATCCTTATTATGCCATATTTAAAGCTAAAATAATTGTAAATATAGCATTTTTTAAAACATCTTGCAAATATGGCAATTTATATCGGTGATAGCATATCAATGACTATCCGTGATAACTGACTAATATACTTCTACTTTTTTTTAGAATTTTGTCAATGGTCATCATTGATAACAGATCAATGACTATACGTGAACCTACTGATATAACTCTATTTTTTTTTTTATAGAATTTTGTTAATGGTTATCACTGCTCATTGTCATTTTATCAACGAACTATTAGTGATAATATTTTATGAGATTATCACTAATTTTTTTTTTTTTGGTCATATTTGCAAAATGTTTTATATTTTGTTATATTTGATATTATTTTGGTATTTATGTAATGAGTATGCAATCCGTCTAAAAAACAAATTGTAAATATAATATTTTTATGAGGAAAAAAAATGTATCGATTTCAAAATCTATAATACTAATTCAAAAATTATACATATTTGCAAAGTGTATGGTGTTTTTATTTTAAATAATGCTCGTTGATTTACATAATTACTTATTTGGCTATAGAAGAATTATTGCAATATCATTCATTAACTTATATACCAAAAATATGGAGTATATATAATTATAATTTTTGCAAAATACTCAGTTATGTTAGATTTGCTTGGATTAATTAAGTCATACCTGTGCTTGGTAACCCAACAAGAGTGCTGACAGTACGGCACCCTGAATAAAGATTAAAATTTGATTGGTCCACCTTATAAAAACTTAAAAATATAATTCAACAAATAAAAAGTAAATAAACTATAACAATATACATAGAATCCATTTGAAAAAAAATATTTACAAAAAAAACAATAAAACATAGTTATCTAATTACTCTCCTTCCTAATTTGATATCTAAAGTTTAGGAGTTAAGGTTGATTCGAATCACCTTTTAAAAAAAAAAAAAAATATATATATATATATATATATAATAATAATAATAATACAATCAATGATCAAATCGAGCATAGCTTAATTGACATAAGATTGTGCTTTGACTAAGAGATTTCAATCCCCACATTAATTAAATACCTTTGCCAAAAAAAAAAAAAAAAACTTTTTTTTTTTTTTTGATTACATTGGGGTGGGGGGATTCGAACCACAGACCTCGTGGTCGTCAACTGATACATATGCCAGCTGAGCTATGCTCGCTTTGGCAAAAAAAAAAAAAAAAACTTAATCAATACTTATATCGACTGGCCTTTCAAATTTTAATAAGTTTGAACATAGTCTATGTCTCATTAATATCGTTAATAAAAAAATCTTTTACATTGGACACATTTAATCCTAACTTTTTTTTAATTTTTTATCAGTGATTCTCCATAAACTATTAATTATATGCAATTGTTTTGGTTGATAAAATGGATATAGTCAACGGGCATAAAACATGCATTAACAATCAAAAGGTATGAAGTTTGAATCTCTACAAAAAAAACAAAAATCAATTATTTTCACTAATTTCTAACTTAAATTTTCGCCATAAAAACTGCATTTAATACTTATCAACGATTGGGTTTTTTTTTTTTTTGAGAAAATTATTTAGAGATTAATCTAAATCTCTTTTGACTTTAAGAATTATATTAAAAATAGAAATAAATTGTAGGTACTAAAACTATAATTTAACTCTAAAAAAATTAGTCAACAATAGAATAGTTCAACTGACATGTAATAAGAGACCAAGAGATCTAGGTTCGATTTCTCACCACCCACGTGTCGTGTTGTCAAACCCTAAACCCTAAACAAAAAAAATAATTAAAAAAAAAAAAAAAAAAAACTACCTGAGAAAAGCCCAACAATCCATCAAATGGGCCATTGGTTGTGATGTAATTGCACAAGTAATCTATGCATTGTTCCAAGTTTGTGTATTCTGTGAAATCCTGCCAGGTTCAAGTCATATAAATCACTGTTTTTCTTCAAATATATATATATATATATATATATATATATATATATATATATATATATATATAGGAAAATTGTAGTAAATGACAATTTAAGACTTATTGTTTGCAAATATAGCATGTTTTTAAAAAATTTGCGGATATAGCAATTTCTATCGCTGATATCTTATGACTGATAGAAGTCTATCGCTGATCACCTCAGCTTTTTATAGATTTTTGTCAGTGATAATAGTCTATCAGTGATAATAGTCTATCACTGATAATAGTCTATCAGTGATATAATAAAGTCTATCCGTGATAGAAACGGGTTTTTTTTGCCATATTTGCAAAACATTTTAAAGTTTGCTAAATTTGTAATTAGTTTGGGCCTGATTGCTATTTGTGCAACCAGTCCTATATATATATATATATTTATTTGCATATTGAAAAATATTGAATTTAATTGTACCTCATTAAATTGAAACCATTCAAAATAGGGAGGTGGAAAATATCCTTCAATCTCTGATTTTCCTCCTGCTGGAAATATGCCATCTGGAAATTCCTAATTAAATATACAAATAATATTTATTAAATATTAAATACCACTAATTCGACATAAATCAGTAGAAAATCTAGTTTTTTTTTTTTTTTTTTAAAAAAAAAACTTTTTGATATAGACATGTCATTTACAACAATTTTTTAGGCTTCTTTTGTTTATTTTGGCGTAATTATTTCATTTTCAACAAATTCAAACTTTGAAATTAAACGAGTATAAAAATAGTCTTTCAAAATTAAATTAGAAAATTGTCAATAAACTAACTAATAAATAACACAAAATTTAATCAACAAATAAATCACATAAATGCGCAAACCTGAATATTAATAAAATTAAAAAAAAATTCTTTTTTTCTTTTTTTTTCCCTCTCATTTTCCCTTCTCTCTTCTCCCTTGAGTCTTGACTTCGGGACAACCATAAACTGCTCAACTTTTCAGTCAAGTGTCAATCGGAGGATGACTTGGGAAGAAGAAAACAGAAGGTTGAGCAACAAGAAAAATAATAAGAGAAGGAAAAATAATATTTATTTTATTTTAATAATTAAAATATATTTTTATTAAAAAAAAGTTGTCACGTCATCTTGTAAAAATCGATGGAGGGGCAAAAAAATGCACCAAATGTAAATTTCAGACAAAAAAAAATATTGAGTTTAAAACTTTAGAGGCTCAAATGCTACCAAATTCAAATCTCGAGAACCAAAAATATAATTTACCTAAAAAAGAAGAATTTTATGGACGGAATAAACAAATCGATATCTTTCCAATCTCACTAGCTATCGATCTAACCTAATACTTAGGTTAGAAAACAAAGAAAGATGAAGTCTTCTCTTGAAATAGATTAAAAGAAAATTAAAAAAAAAAAAAAAAAAAAAAATTGTTGGAAGGGTTTGAGATATATAATATATACCATGTGAAAATGAGAGAAAATGGAAGGATCCCATTTGGTGAGTTGCTTTCTAAGAAAATTCCCACTGGTTCTGAATCCATGAAGACATAATATCTTCATCTTTTTTTCTTTTTTGTCACTCTCCATTTTACATATAATAACCCTTTATTTTCCCCAACTTTATTTATATTTATAAAGTTTCTGATCTAACAAACCCCATCACCAAATTAACTCTTTCCAACTACCTCTTTGTGTTGTTGTTCACCACGTGGTTTCCTCTTCGTCCATACGTTTTACCTATCAAAATAAATATGCATGTACTCCTTACCCCACTTATTAAAAAATTAAAAAGTTACTAACCTAAGGTTGAAAATTGAGATGTCTTAACGGTTAGTTTTATGAGCTTCAATCATACCATTTGTTTTTTATGATAACAAACCTCTAATTTACTAATAATTTTAGTGTTTTAAAGTATCCATCGCATAGTTCTTAGAAAAAAGATTCTAATGCAATCATTCGAATCCAAGTTCACACAAGAAAGATAGTGACAAAAGAAGATTGAAGACAAAATCTAATGTGGCGTTGACACGTTGCACTTTGCTGATGTGGAATCTGACGTGATAGCTAACGTGACTCTCATTGTATTCGTAACGTAGAATTCGGAAAGAAGATTCCAACGCATTTTCAATCGCATAAATCGGACATCAAACAAAGAAATTAGGACCAAAAGAAGATGAAAAATATTTACTCAACACGACCAATGAAGTGCACAATTGAAAAGGCGACACATGGCACGTGCACAACACCCAACACACCAACCCTCTTTTTTTTACCATTAACCTTTCAAAAATCATCTATTTTCTTTTACCATTAAATCCTCACCTTTGGATCTTTTAACCCACATCTAATGACTAATTTTAAATCAGGCTTTAATATTATTTTAGGCCAAAATTTTCTATAAATTAGTCACCTTCCTACTCCAAATCATCCAATCATTTTTGCTGAATTTTTCTCTCCTAAGTCCATCATTGTTGATCTCTTTCAAGCTCAATATTTTTCTATATCGCAAGAAATTTGTGTGACAGATTATAATGCTCAATTTGTGTATCAACTCTTGGTGAGAGTTTGATTTTTGTAGAAACCTTTATTTCATTATTACTTCAATTGGGGTTTGTAATAAGGTGTGGGTGCACCATGAGAATTGAGTGAGCGGTTTAATCCTAAACCCGAAAAAGGATTTGTAGTGGTTTGATCCTGAACCCGTGAAAAAGACCATTGTGGTTTGATCTTGAACCCGCGAAAAAGATCGGTATAGGTTGGGTCCTAAACCTGCAAAAGGATTCATAGTGGTTTCCTCTTGAACCCGCAAAAAGAGTGATCATTCGGTTTGATTCTCACCCGTAAGAGAATCACGACAGTAAAATAACCAAGAGGAGCTTCGGGAGTGGAGTAGGAATTTTCGAACCACTATAAAAATTCCCGGTTTCATCTCTTACTCTCTACTCTTTTAATTTTCGTTGCCTATTTACTTATTCATTAAGTTGCATGCTTAGGAAAATTGTTACATATTTTTAACAATTTTAGGGTGTTAAATCTATTAGTTTACTTTGAACTAATTTAACTTAATTTCTCAAAAAAAAAATTAAAATTGTTAAGCAACCCTATTCACCCCTCTAGTGTTGTCAACTGATCCTACATTATCGATAAGGTATTGAATTTTCATCGTCATGTCGATATTTTTGATGTCCATGGATTCGCGATCAGACATAAGAGATGAATCGAGATTTCTATTATATTATAGAATAATCGAAACAAAAATATCAACAAAATATGTGTAATGTAGACATAATATTAATAATAAAAAAATTTAAGTTATTTAAGAATGGTGAAAGGATTATTTGTTGATTTAAATATTTTTTATGATTTTTTAAAAAATATTTATCGATATTTACATCAATATTTCTATAAATTGAGACATCGACATTTTCGTTGATTTGACATCTAAAGCCTTGCTTATGCATTTACAAAAAAAAAATCACAAGATGTTTATGTCACAAGGAGACTAATGAAAATTTCAGGTGATAAGTTTGTTCACACGAGAATTCGAACGACGAATGGAAATTCGACACGTGTAAATGAATTTGAATTTGTATTGATGTATTTGTATATATCAGTGCGTAGTGGATTACAATCTCTAATGTATGATCCTCTGATTCTCTCTCTTAAATGTAACGTACTCGAGGGCTTCGTAGCTTGTTCTCGAGGTTGAATCTTCAGCTTCGCGTAGCGGTGAAGTCTTCAGGTGTTTGATCTTGAAGTGACGTTCAGTCTTCAGGATTCAAAGAGTCTTTCGTTGTTTGGGAATTCTCTTTGAGTTCTTATGAGAAGAAATTTTCTGAACCTTAGAAATGAAAATGAACTCTCTATTTATAGAGTTTTCATGGGCCTGGATCCAATGGGCTTGGGCTTTGGGCCCAATGGGTTTGGGTTTGGACCCAATGGGCTTGGGTTTGGACCCAATGGGCTTTTGGGCTTTGGGCCAAGTTGTCATTTAATCTTTCTGGCCCGATTCGACTTTGAGCCCAATTGCAGTTTGGCCGACTTTGCTCGGTCAAGTCTATCTGATCCCCGGTCGTGATGGAGACACGTGGCGACCACTGATCGGCCGAAATTTCTCGGTCAACAAATGCCCCCTTTTTCGAGAGTTATGCACAAGTATGTGTGGGTGAGTCTCGGAAAAGTTGAATAGATAAATCGAAACGTAGGACATCCTAATTTCGACTCCGCTTTGACGTATTAATTTTATCGAAATATGAAGTTCGATTCATAGATCAATTATTTTAATTGACGTCTCTTTCCATGTCAATCGATCAAAAATATGAATTTGGCTCGTAGTTTTGATCTTTCTTATCTGACAAAAATTTGATTTAAACTTCGGTAGAGAGATTTTTTTTCTACCTTAGTTTATCTTGAGATGTAGAGTAAGGACTTGTGTCTGCCCAATTGTATTTTGGATAGGGTTTGACTTTGAATTTTACTCTAATTTCGACGTGGATAAAATATACCCAAACCGCCAATTTTGATTTGAGACTTGGATTTAGATAACTTTTGACTCTAAATCATGTCTGAAAATAAATTTTGGAATATGCCCAAAAATTTTAATTTTCTCGGTCAAAAGAAATGGTAAGCTTCTAAAGTTTGGCTTGAATTCGGAATAAGAGGGTTGGAATTTTTTTGTTTTGGCATAAATAATTGGCCAGATGAAATACTAGAATGTGAAGACAATTGATAACCAAGAAGCTTGTTTGGTGGAGCGGAACTTGGACTGCTTTAGTTGTCATTGGTCCTGAGTTCGAGTCTGACTTCGTACATTACTTTTGCAATTTTTTTTTTAATGAAGGATATTTATGTAATTTTACTCTCCAAACCCTAACCCATTTAGGTTTTCTAACTCATATAAATAGAATGAGATGGAATTTGAAGAGTTAGAATAGGGTTTGTTTGGAGAGGAAAGGAGAGAACTTGTTTGGAGAAGAAGGAGAGGGAGAGCTCTAGCCGCCGCCGTCGCCGCCGCCGCGCTTCAGCCCGCCTCCGCCTGCACCGTCGCGCCGCCGCGCCTCCGCCTGCACCGTCGCGCCGCCGCGCCTCCGCCTGCGTCTCCGCCCGAACCGCGGCGCTTCAGATCTGCAGCCCCGCGCCTGCTCGCCGTCTTCATTGCGCGTCTCCGCCCGAACCGCCACCCGGCCCGTGCCGCACCGCCGATCTGCCAGCGCCGCACCACCGCTCTGCCAGCCCTCGCACTTGCCGCCGCCGCGTTGCTCCACCGTCTCCTTCGCGCCCAGCACCGTCTCCAGATCTGCAGCCGCGCGCCAGCCGCCTCCAGACCAGCAGCCCTGCGCAGCCAGCTGCAGCCGTCGCCGCCGCCAGCTCCGCCCGTGTCGTCGCCTCGCCGCCGCAACGCCAGCTCCCGTCGCCGCCAGCTGCCAGCCGCACCGCCGTTGTCGCAGCCCCTTAGGTGAGTTTCCCTTCTTTTTTTTTTTATATTTTTTTTTTTTTTTGTTTTATTATTATTTTTTAATTAGTATGTATATATTTATATTTTGTTTATGTTTTATTATACTTTTTTTAATATATATATGTATTTTTTTATACACAGGTGCCTATTTTCATTCTCCCGGCGGTCTTCGTGTCGACATTAATTTGGTAAATAATCATCTTTTAATATCATTGATACTGTATGTAATTTAATTCATTGTATGCAATTTTAATGTATGTAATTTATGTATGTAATTTAATTTATGGGTTGTAATTTACTTATGGGTTGTAATTGATTGTATGTAATTTAATTTATGGGTTGTAATTTACTTATGAGTTGTAATTTATGTTATTTGTGATGGCCTGTAATATTTTGCATTTTGTTATCGTTGGTTGTGATTGGTAAATTAGATTTATTTTACGAAGATTGGGCTTTAGTAATCCTCAGTAATTTTTAATTTGGTATTCTGTGATTAAAAAGCCAAATAAGAAATTTGTTAATATGAAATTGAAGTTCTTTTTTTTGTCAAAATTAGTTAAAGTGATTTGAGATTTTGTAATTAAAAACCCAATAAAAATAAATTTTAAGTTGAAATTAAGGCTTTTTTTTTTTAATTAGTTAAAGTGAATTGAGATTTTGTAATCAAAAACCCAATAAAAATAAATTTTAATTTGAAATGATTTGGGATTTTGTGATTAAAAACCCAATAAATTAAAAACTCAATAAAAATAAATTTTAATTTGAAATTAAGGCTTTTTTTTAAAAATTAGTTACGTGATTTGAGATTTTGTGATTAAAAAGCCAATTTTTTTTTTTTTTTAATTTTAAATTAAGGCTTTTTTTAAAATTAGTTAAGTGATGTGAGATTTTAAAAATTTAATTTTTTGCTTTTTTTTTTTTTAAATGAAATTAAGAATTAGAATTAGTTATTTTAATTTTGAAATTGAGATTTTATAAATACATTAAAGTAATTTGGGAATTGGGAGTTAGGACATTTAAAATTAGTTAAATGATTTTGAATTTGCCATTTTATGAATATATTATTTTATTATATATATACACCTTGATTTGAAATTTATTCACTTTTCGATTTTAATTTGTTTATTCCAAATGGGGAACGTTGCGACTTTTTTTTTGTAGGTGTGCCACTTCTTTTACCGCCGATTCAGGGTTTGACGTACTGATTTGGGCGTTACTTCTTCTTTGTAGATGCTTCGGTTCTTACTTTGTGTGAGATCGGAGTGTTTGCTTGGGGAACGTACTCCGTCCTTGTTGGTACGCCAAATCGTCGTGTTCAGCTCCCGTGGCCTCGACGTAACAATCTACGGACGTTACTTCTCTTATGCAGATGCACGTCTGTTTAGGGAACGTATTCCGTCCTAGGTTGCGCGTCGAGTGGTTCTGTTCTCTTCTCGTGGTCTCGGCGTAACAATCTACGGGCGTTACTTCTCTTATGCAGATGCACGTCTGTTTAGGGAACGTATTCCGTCCTAGGTTGCGCGTCGAGTGGTTCTGTTCTGTTCTCGTGGTCTCGGCGTAACAATCTACGGGCGTTACTTCTCTTATGCAGATGCACGTCTGTTTAGGGAACGTATTCCGTCCTAGGTTGCGCGTCGAGTGGTTCTGTTCTGTTCTCGTGGCCTCGGCGTAACAATCTACGGGCGTTACTTCTCTTATGCAGATGCACATCTGTTTAGGGAACGTATTCCGTCCTAGGTTGCGCGTCGAGTTGTTCTGCTCTGTTCTCGTGGCCTCGGCGTAACAATCTACGGGCGTTACTTCTCTTATGCAGATGCACATCTGTTTAGGGAACGTATTCCGTCCTAGGTTGCGCGTCGAGTTGTTCTGCTCTGTTCTCGTGGCCTCGGCGTAACAATCTACGGGCGTTACTTCTCTTATGCAGATGCACGTCTGTTTAGGGAACGTACTCCGTCCTAGGTTGCGCGTCGAGTCGTTCTGTTCTGTTTTCATGGCCTCGGCGTAATAATCTACGGGCGTTACTTCTCTTATGCAGATGCACGTCTGTTTAGGGAACGTATTCCGTCCTAGGTTGCGCGTCGAGTGGTTCTGTTTCTATGAGATCGGCGTGCCGATTTAAAGGCGTTACTTCTCTTTTGTAGATGCGTCAGTTTGGGCATTTCCACTATACGTGAAATGTGCGCGTCTACTTAGAGAACGTACTCCGTCTTTGTTGGTGCGTCAGATCGTCGCGTTCCGTTTCTGCGAAGTCGACGTACTGATTTAAAGACGTTGCTTCTCTTTTGTAGATGCGTCAGTTTGGGCATTTCCACTCTACGTGAAATGAGCGCATCTACTTAGAGAACGTACTCCGTCTTTGTTGGTACGCCAAATCGCCGCGTTCCGTTTCTGCGAAGTCGACGTACTGATTTAAAGACGTTGCTTCTCTTTTGCAGATGCGTCAGTTTGGGCATTTCCACTATACGTGAAATGTGCGCGTCTACTTAGAGAACGTACTCCGTCTTTGTTGGTACGCCGAATCGCCGCGTTCCGTCCCTATGAGATTAGTGTGCCGACTTGAAGGCGTTACTTCTTTTTTGTAGATGCGTCAGTTTGGGCATTTCCACTCTACGTGAAATGAGCGCATCTACTTAGAGAACGTACTCCTTCTTTGTTGGTACGTCAGATCGTCGCGTTCCGTTTCTGTGAGATTGACGTACTGATTTAAAGACGTTGCTTCTCTTTTGCAGATGCGTCAGTTTGGGCATTTCCACTATACGTGAAATGTGCGCGTCTGCTTAGAGAACGTACTCCGTGTTTGTTGGTACGTCGAATCGTCGCGTTCCGTTCCTATGAGATTAGCGTACCGACTTGAAGGCGTTACTTCTCTTTTGTAGATGCGTCAGTTTGGGCATTTCCACTATACGTGAAATGTGCGCATCTCCTTAGAGAACGTACTCCGTCCTTGTTGGTGCGTCGAATCGCCGCGTTCCGTTCCTATGAAATTAGCGTGCCGACTTGAAGGCGTTACTTCTCTTTTGTAGATGCGTCAGTTTGGGCATTTCCACTCTACATGAAATGAGCGCATCTACTTAGAGAACGTACTCCGTCTTTGTTGGTGTGCTTCCTTCATAACACTCTCACTTTTTTTCTTTTTGCTTTAAGATTTCTCCCCATTTTTTGGAAGGCTATATGTGTTGTCATTTTCTTTTTGTCATTCGGTTTGTTTTGTTTTAAGGGTGTACATAGCTCCCTTTTTTTTGTTGTTGCGTTTTCTTGGTAGTCGCTTCATGTTTGCATGTTTGTGTAGCTCATTTAATTCCTTCGCCATACTCGTCGCTTTGTTCTGAATTTATTAACTCTTTCGAATTTGTTTTGCAGGAACATGGTGTATTTTGCAGAGCAGATCGTCTCTGAAGAGAAACGTCTCGTTCTTTTAAAAGATGAACATCAACCCTTAAAACGCGGAGTTAACCTCCTAGTAGAAGAGGCGAAAGCGAAGATAGAAGCTGCGAAGATCGAACTTGAGAGGCTTTCCACTTTCGTCTCTGCCCGGGAGCAAGTCTTGAGTCGCGGGACACTTGAAGTTTCGCGTGTACGCGAAGAGATTCGTGCCCTCGAATGTGCCCCCATTATTGACGAGGACGATGCTCGAGCCGTTGCTACAGTTCGCGAGCTTCTAGAGAGCTCGCGCGCGGAGTTGAAAGAGTTTCAGTGGGCGCCTTGATTTACGCATATATGTGCATATATATTTTTTTATCTATCTTCTTCTAGATTTCTCTCGTGTAAAAGAACTTTATGTTTTCTTTATGAACATTTGGCTTGTCTCCCTCATTTTGGAATAATACTTTTCCTTTGTTGCTTTGTTGAACTTTTTTTTTTGTTGCTTGCGTATTTTCGAAATCAAGAGATCACTTGTTTGAACGTAGCTCGAATGGAATGAATGTATATTTTTTATTGCGCGCGACTGGACTTAAAGTATATATGTATTTTTTTCTTTAAGTTGCCTACGTACCCTTAGATGGAAGGGATCAAGTCATAACGTAGTTCAAATTACATGATGAGTAACCCCTTTTTTTTTATTTGGGCCGTTCACCTTTTAAGCTCGTGCGGGCCAGGAGCAACATGTAGTTTATACTCTTACGTTAAGGAGTATTACATTTTATGAGATCTCCTAAGAAAAATATTTGGAGATGATTATGCACGAGCTTGAAGTTGGAGATGCGCAGCGCAGCAGAACTTGAAGATGCGATCGTGCAGCGCAACAGAACTTGGACTCGCGAAGCGCAGCAGAACTTGTTGATGGAGATGCAGAGCGCAGAACTTGTTGGAGATGCGCAGCACAGCGAAAACTTGAACTTGGAGATGAAGATGCGGAGCGCAGTGCAGCAGAACTTGAAGATGGAGATGCAGAGCGCAGAACTTGTTGGAGATGCGCAGCACAGCGAAACTTGAACTTGGAGATGAACTTGGAGATGAGAGATGCAGCGCAGCAGCGAACTTGTAGATGCAGCGTAGCAGCGAACTTGGAGATGGAGATGCGGAGCGCAGTGCAGCAGAACTTGGAGATGGAGATGCAGAGCGCAGTGCAGCAGAACTTGGAGATGGAGATGTAGAGCGCAAAACTTGTTGGAGATGCGCAGCACAGCGAAATTTGAACTTGGAGATGTGCAGCACAGCGAAACTTGAACTTGGAGATGAACTTGGAGATGAGAGATGATGCAGCGCAGCAGCGAACTTGGAGACGCAGCGCAGCAGCGAACTTGTAGATGCAGCGTAGCAGCGAACTTGGAGATGCAGCGCAGCAACGAACTTGGAGATGCAGCGCAACAACGAACTTGGAGATGCAGCGCAGCAACGTAGCTGAAATTTTTTTCTTTTACTTGGGCCGTTCACCTTTTAAGCTCGTGCGGGCAAGGAGCAACATGTAGTTTATACTCTTACGTTAAGGAGAATTACATTATTTTTTTTACTTGGGCCGTTCACCTTTTAAGCTCGTGCGGGCCAGGAGCAACATGTAGTTTATACTCTTACGTTAAGGAGTATTACATTATTTTTTTTTACTTGGGCCGTTCACCTTTTAAGCTCGTGCGGGCCAGGAGCAACATGTAGTTTATACTCTTACGTTAAGGAGTATTACATTATTTTTTTTTACTTGGGCCGTTCACCTTTTAAGCTCGTGCGGGCCAGGAGCATCATGTAGTTTATACTCTTACGTTAAGGAGTATTACATTTTATGAGATCTCCTAAGAAAAATATTTGGAGATGATTATGCACGAGCTTGAAGTTGGAGATGCGCAGCGCAGCAGAACTTGAAGATGCGATCGTGCAGCGCAACAGAACTTGGA
Source organism: Herpetospermum pedunculosum (assembly GCA_028017165.1). NCBI lineage: Eukaryota > Viridiplantae > Streptophyta > Magnoliopsida > Cucurbitales > Cucurbitaceae > Herpetospermum > Herpetospermum pedunculosum. The sequence continues at coordinate 8,560,120 of CM051526.1, forward strand.
CTCGCGAAGCGCAGCAGAACTTGTTGATGGAGATGCAGAGCGCAGAACTTGTTGGAGATGCGCAGCACAGCGAAAACTTGAACTTGGAGATGAAGATGCGGAGCGCAGTGCAGCAGAACTTGAAGATGGAGATGCAGAGCGCAGAACTTGTTGGAGATGCGCAGCACAGCGAAACTTGAACTTGGAGATGAACTTGGAGATGAGAGATGCAGCGCAGCAGCGAACTTGTAGATGCAGCGTAGCAGCGAACTTGGAGATGGAGATGCGGAGCGCAGTGCAGCAGAACTTGGAGATGGAGATGCAGAGCGCAGTGCAGCAGAACTTGGAGATGGAGATGTAGAGCGCAAAACTTGTTGGAGATGCGCAGCACAGCGAAATTTGAACTTGGAGATGTGCAGCACAGCGAAACTTGAACTTGGAGATGAACTTGGAGATGAGAGATGATGCAGCGCAGCAGCGAACTTGGAGACGCAGCGCAGCAGCGAACTTGTAGATGCAGCGTAGCAGCGAACTTGGAGATGCAGCGCAGCAACGAACTTGGAGATGCAGCGCAACAACGAACTTGGAGATGCAGCGCAGCAACGTAGCTGAAATTTTTTTCTTTTACTTGGGCCGTTCACCTTTTAAGCTCGTGCGGGCAAGGAGCAACATGTAGTTTATACTCTTACGTTAAGGAGAATTACATTATTTTTTTTACTTGGGCCGTTCACCTTTTAAGCTCGTGCGGGCCAGGAGCAACATGTAGTTTATACTCTTACGTTAAGGAGTATTACATTATTTTTTTTTACTTGGGCCGTTCACCTTTTAAGCTCGTGCGGGCCAGGAGCAACATGTAGTTTATACTCTTACGTTAAGGAGTATTACATTATTTTTTTTTACTTGGGCCGTTCACCTTTTAAGCTCGTGCGGGCCAGGAGCATCATGTAGTTTATACTCTTACGTTAAGGAGTATTACATTTTATGAGATCTCCTAAGAAAAATATTTGGAGATGATTATGCACGAGCTTGAAGTTGGAGATGCGCAGCGCAGCAGAACTTGAAGATGCGATCGTGCAGCGCAACAGAACTTGGACTCGCGAAGCGCAGCAGAACTTGTTGATGGAGATGCAGAGCGCAGAACTTGTTGGAGATGCGCAGCACAGCGAAAACTTGAACTTGGAGATGAAGATGCGGAGCGCAGTGCAGCAGAACTTGAAGATGGAGATGCAGAGCGCAGAACTTGTTGGAGATGCGCAGCACAACGAAACTTGAACTTGGAGATGCGCAGCACAGCGAAACTTGAACTTGGAGATGAACTTGGAGATGAGAGATGATGCAGCGCAGCAGCGAACTTGTAGATGCAGCGTAGCAGCGAACTTGAAGATGAAGATGCGGAGCGCAGTGCAGCAGAACTTGGAGATGGAGATGCAGAGCGCAGTGCAGCAGAACTTGGAGATGGAGATGTAGAGCGCAAAACTTGTTGGAGATGCGCAGCACAGCGAAATTTGAACTTGGAGATGTGCAGCACAGCGAAACTTGAACTTGGAGATGAACTTGGAGATGAGAGATGATGCAGCGCAGCAGCGAACTTGGAGACGCAGCGCAGCAGCGAACTTGTAGATGCAGCGTAGCAGCGAACTTGGAGATGCAGCGCAGCAACGAACTTGGAGATGCAGCGCAACAACGAACTTGGAGATGCAGCGCAGCAACGTAGCTGAAATTTTTTTCTTTTACTTGGGCCGTTCACCTTTTAAGCTCGTGCGGGCAAGGAGCAACATGTAGTTTATACTCTTACGTTAAGGAGAATTACATTATTTTTTTTACTTGGGTCGTTCACCTTTTAAGCTCGTGCGGGCCAGGAGCAACATGTAGTTTATACTCTTACGTTAAGGAGTATTACATTTCAACAGATCTTATCTGCATCACGGTCTTGATCAGATCCTTCGTTTGTAGGATTCGTTAGAATAATGATATTTTTCTTCACCTTCAAGGAGCCTTCTGTATTTATGAGAACAGATAATTTCCTCTTCATGCGCGAAGGAACACGACTGTGAATTTTCTTGTCGCTACTTTCTTCATCGAAGAGTCTTGCCTCTACAGTCTTCATCTTTCCTTCTTGTTGATCGTTCGTCCCTTTGAGGCGATCAAAAACAGATGTTGAAGGTCGGTCTTTCTTTGATGTGGAGACACTTAACCTTTGGAAAGCGGAAGTTCGAGTGGAGGTAGAAGTTAGACATGAATTTTCTTCTTTTGTCGCGGCCATACTCATCCTTTGGAAGACCGAAGTTCGAGTAGTTGAAGGCTTGATGCGATTGAAGACAGAAGTTCTTTGGTCGACTCCTTTTGAGTCGTCGACTTCTTCTGCGTTGATGTAGCATGAAGTTGCAAAGATTTCTTCCTCTTTATTGATAGGAAGGAAACTTCTTGAGAAGAATTCTTTTAAGGTCACCCGTCGTCGAGGTTGAGAAAAATATTTGTTTTCTCTTCTCTCGTGTTTAGGCTTCCTCGAATTGATTCTTCCTTTCTTCTTTGAAAGCTTATTGTTCTGTTTATCATCTCGAAACATGCAATCTTCTTTCTCGACGAGTCTTTGTCGTCGTATTTTCTGACGAGCCACGACGGTCCAACATTTATCCTCATTTCCGATGACCTCATGTTTTACTTGAGAAATTTGTTTTGGGGTTTCATGTCCGAATCGAACAATTATTGGTTCGAAGGTCCCAAACTGGATCAGGCTTTCCTTTTGCTTATCAAATGAGGCTTGACATAATTGAGTGCCGGAGTTCATTGTTACTGCAGCGTGGTTTGATTGAGCTATTTCATCTAAGTCTAGCTCGATTTTTCCTTCTTTGGCTAACCTTAGAATTAGCTCCTTTAGGACGAAACATTTATCCACTGGATGACTGATAACTCGATGATACTTACAATAGTTGGGATCATCGACTTTGTCCATTTCTTCCGGGCGCCTACACTCGGGAAACTCAATCAATCTTGTTTCCAGTAGTTGCTCTAACATGTCAGGAATGTCAGAGTTTGGAAACGGGTAGACTTTTTCTTGTTTCTCTTTTAAAGTAAGGCGACGTTTCTCGCCTCCGTCATTTCTTCTCTCTGTCTTGTTTTCATTTCTTTTTGAGGGAAATCTGAAAGGGGTCGTGTTGACGACCATGGATTCTTCCACGACATTTTTAGTGATTTTCCCAACTCCCTTCGTTTCCGTCTTTATTTTCTTTACGTCGGGGACTAAGAGGTCTTTGTTTCCTCTGTTGGCAATACTCAGCTCCATATCATGGGCGCGAGTTGCTAATTCCTCGAATGTTTGGGGCTTTATCCCTTGTAGGATGTAGTGAAGTCCCCAATGCATGCCGCCGATGCACATCTCGACAGCAGACACTTCCGTGAGTCGGTCCTTGCAGTCAAGACTCAACGATCTCCAACGGTTAATGAAGTCGACGACAGGCTCGCCCATTCTTTGGCTAGCATGCGAGAGTTCTGACATGCTGACTGTTCGCCTCGTGCTGTAGAAGCGATTCAGGAAGTCTCTTTCAAACTGCTCCCAACTGTCGATCGTCTCGGGTTCCAAGTCGGTGTACCAATCAAAGGCGTTTCCTTTCAAGGTTCGGACGAATTGCCTAACCAGCAAGTCTCCGCGAGTTCCAGCATTCTCGCATGTTTCGACGAAGTGGGCAATGTGTTGTTTAGGATTGCCCTTCCCATCGAATTGTTGAAACTTTGGCGGTTGGTACCCGGTGGGCATCCTCAAGTTGTCGATCCTCTTGGAATACGGTTTGGTATATAAGAGGGTGCTCTGGGCTGGTCCACCGCACTGGGCTCTGATGGTGTTGGTAATCATGTCCTGCAGCTGTTGGACAGATAAGGAAGCAACCGACGTTGAGTGTTGCGCTTGGTCTTCCTGGATGACAATTTTTCCTTTGTCATTTCCTCTTGCTGCAGGAGTTTGACTTGACTCTGCAGCCTCTCTACTTTGCATCTGATTTCTTAAGTTTGCAATCTCGAGGTCTCGTTCTTCAACTACTTTCATCAGAAAGTTTAGTTTCTTTTCCATTTCAGCGATCACTTCGTCGCTTATGCGTGCGTCTGCCATCATTACAGACATCACATTTGGATCAGACCCCTTATTTGGTTGATCAGATGAGGGAACAAATTCATCGTACAAGAAATTTTCTTGAGTGATTATCCCTTCACGCGTAGACTCTGTCATTCGTTCCTCCATAACATTTATTTCAGTCATCATGGAGGATGTTACGTCAGAATCGAACTCAAATAGAGGGTTACACCTGACGGCAAATTCGTCACTTGTAGACGCCCCCGCCAATGTCATTCTTTCTTCCATAGTATTTGTTTCAGGCGTTATGACGGATGCTACGTCAGAATCAAGCTCGAACAAAGGGTTACACCTAACAAGAAATTTGTCACTCGTAGATGCCCCTGACGATGTCATTACTCTGCTCACAATTGTGACAAAATCATGTGGACAATCGTGGGGAGTAGAACTCGTGTAGCGGTTGTTCATGACTACGGTTGTTGAAGGAGTTCTGAACGACATAACTTCACTTGTTTTTTTTTTTAGATGAGGGAAAGAGATGAGAGGTAGAGTTGTCCCACTGGGCGTGCCAATCTGTTCACACGATAATTCGAACGACGAATGGAAATTCGACACGTGTAAATGAATTTGAATTTGTATTGATGTATTTGTATATATCAGTGCGTAGTGGATTACAATCTCTAATGTATGATCCTCTGATTCTCTCTCTTAAATGTAACGTACTCGAGGGCTTCGTAGCTTGTTCTCGAGGTTGAATCTTCAGCTTCGCGTAGCGGTGAAGTCTTCAGGTGTTTGATCTTGAAGTGACGTTCAGTCTTCAGGATTCAAAGAGTCTTTCGTTGTTTGGGAATTCTCTTTGAGTTCTTATGAGAAGAAATTTTCTGAACCTTAGAAATGAAAATGAACTCTCTATTTATAGAGTTTTCATGGGCCTGGATCCAATGGGCTTGGGCTTTGGGCCCAATGGGTTTGGGTTTGGACCCAATGGGCTTGGGTTTGGACCCAATGGGCTTTTGGGCTTTGGGCCAAGTTGTCATTTAATCTTTCTGGCCCGATTCGACTTTGAGCCCAATTGCAGTTTGGCCGACTTTGCTCGGTCAAGTCTATCTGATCCCCGGTCGTGATGGAGACACGTGGCGACCACTGATCGGCCGAAATTTCTCGGTCAACAAAGTTATTTGTTGATGTATGTGAAAAATAAGTTGAAAAAAATAAAATAGAGATAATAATTTGAGTCAACCTTTAACTCATAAATAACCCTATGTTAAGATTCTACATTAAGGGGTGTTTGGCCTAAAGGAGTTGTTGGAAAAGGAGTTGGGATGAGAAATTAACTCTCCGTTTGGCCACGTACTTATTGAACTCAGATAAAAAAAATATCAACTCCTCAGACTTCAACAGTAATTACTATTGAACTCCGCAGACTTCTATAGTAATTACTATTAATGTCTATCTCATTTTTTGAGGCAGCACATTCCTCTCTCTTACAGACTCCAGAACTCCACGGAACAACTCCCTATATTAAACAACTTCAACTTTTCCAATTCCTTGGACCAAACACCCCTTGAGAGTTTTGAAGTATGTGTGTTTGGGTCAGAGAATTGTTTAGTCTGTAGTTCTGAAGTTTGTAGTGTGGTTGCCAAACCGAGCATAGCTCAATTGGCATAGGGTTGTGCCGGTGACCAAAAGGTCATGGGTTTAATCCCGAATTGTAATAGATGTCAATTTAGAATAAGGTAATTAAAAATAAATTTAGAATAAGGTAATTAAAAATATAGCATGTTTTTAAAAAATTTGCGGATATGGCAATTTCTATCGCTGATATCTTATGACTGATAGAAGTCTATCAGTGATATGATAAAGTCTATCAGTGATAGAAACGCATTTTTTTGCCATATTTGCAAAACATTTTAAAGTTTGCTAAATTTGCAATTAGTTTGGGCCTGATTGCTATTTGTGCAACCAGCCCTTTAAAAATTTCGGTTACATCATTTTTATATTTGATTCTGATTCTATTAAATCTTTATCGTTAATGTTAATGTAATTATTAACATTATTACCTAAAACATTGAGGTTACTTATTAAATTAGACTAACAAGTAAACATTTAACCGAAGATAACATTAAAAAGTATGTCAATTAGATAAGATAAAGTGATATCACACTTCGTATTAGATAAGATAAAGTGATATCACACTTCGTGTTCTATTTTTATAACTTAATTATTGTTAGTCTAAACCAAAGTGAGCATAGTTCAATGACATATATATTTCTTTCTTTGAGATCAGAGATTCAAATTCTCATACCCCACATTTGTTGGTCTATATGCTTTCAGACTATTTTCATGTATTTATTTTGTAGAAATCGAACAATTTAAAGAACATAAGAATTTTAAGGGATGTCGCATAATGACGACGAGGCACTAACGTCGCGGCGCTGTCGCATAATTATTTATATAAAATAAGGTTTGCGTGAACCGCGAAGGGCAAATTTTGGAGAGAAAAATTAGGAGTTCACGATTTTGACCAAATTAGACAATGAGACCATTAGAAAACTTTGAAAAAGAATTTTCAAAGCTCGGGATTTTGGGAATTGAACCGGGAATAGGAAATTGACACGATGACATTTATTTCTACTTTTTGCAACTTTTTATCGAGTTTTGTATCTAATTTTTTTTTTTTTTTTTTTTTTTTTGTTAAGAATCGGTTATGGATAGTTAAATTTATTATTATTAGGGGATTGATGCAGTCACCTAATTTTATGTATTGGTTTTCTTATTGATCATGATTCAACGAGTCTAAATGTTCTATTTATGTTTCTTTATTCTTCATGCTTTTAAGTTTTAAGATCCAAAGATTTATAATTTCTTAACTAGCACTCTGGAGAGACCTTTGAGAGTTGAGAGTTCTTGGCCTATAGAATTGATAACTCATTCAGTTTTAGTAGTTAGTTTTTGGCCTAGAATTGATAGCTCATTCAGTTTTTGAGTAGTCAGATAATTGTTTCATAAATTTAGTTAGTGAAATCAATTGCCTATGAACTTTCTGATGGAGCGCACGCAGCGGAAGCGAGTTGAATCAATGACACTCTAATTTCATCAATTTAGCTAAACTAGAAACATACTCAAGACTTTGAAATAAAATAAATTAGAACACTTACCTCTTGTAGTTCTAAAAACTTCTATTCCGATGCTCGAATCTCCTCCCGCTATCTTCGGGCCGAGCAATAGAGTGGTGTGACTCCTTTACAAGAGAAATTTTTTGGAAGATGAAGATTGGAAGGTGAAAGGAATGAGATTTTGTGAGAAATATCTAACACTTAGCTTTCTAATTTCTCAAGTAACGTGAACTCTTCATGCTCATCCAAATATTCAAACTCTTTGAAAATTCATCAACCTCAAACTATTTGAACTTCATCCAATTTATAGGCAATTCACATGCAACAAACTATTTGCTTAGCATGACACCTCAAATTGGATGGATTAGTCTTCAACCAAGTGTTCCAAAATTGATGAGTTTATGTATGTGGTTGGTGATTCACAATCCACTTCACAACTTGGATAAATCCACTCAACTTGGATAAATCCACTTGACTTGGATTGTAACGACCCGAACTCCAGGTAAAAGAAATTGATTTATCTTTATTGTTATCGGGTTCGATAGTGGGTTTAAGTGGAAGGTTCATGTGAAATTTGAGCTTAAAAGATGTTAGGGCTAGTCATTTGACTAAGTCAAACATCGGGTCAAAGAGTTATTAATACTAATAATAATAATAATATTATTTAATATAATATAATATTATTATTATTATTTAATTTAATATAATAATATTATTTTAAAAAAAATAATAATAAATTAAAACCTCAGATTTGACCCACAGTAGACGTCGCCCCCCTCCCCCTCAGTTCTCTCTCCCTCCCTCATCAGTCAGCCGCACAACTCCACCCCGCCGTCGTCGCTCCTTCGCTCAGCCGCCGCACGCCGCTCTGCCTCCCCTTCGCCTCTTCTGCTCCGTTCCACCCACGTCGTCGTCGCTCGTTCTCTCTCTCCCCTTCGCTCCGCTCGTCGCACGTTGCCGCCGCTCTCTCTCCTTCGCTCAGCCGCGTCGCGCCTTGTCGCACCGCTGCACGCCGCCGCACAGTCGTCGCTCTCACCGCCGATCGTCGCTCCGCTCTTCGCCGCCGCACGCCTCTGCTCGCCAATGCCAGCTCGTCGTAGCTTACCTATCTCTCCCTCTCTCATCTTCGACCACCTTGGCACACATCCACCCGTCGTCGTTGCCTGTCGCACCACCGCCCATCGCTGCTGCCCGTCGATCGCACCGCCGCTGCCTTCGACCATTACCCAACCATACACCGCAGCTTCTCAGCTCGTGATTAGTGGTAATTTTTGAACTTTGTCCTTCGATTCAGATTCGTTTTAATAGTTGAAAATCATCTCTATTTTAGTGTGAGATCGATTTCATTCGGGTTCAAGTTAAAGTAGGCGTGACGTCAAGCAAGCTAGGACTGCGTAGGTGGAAATCATGGGCGTTCGTAAGAAAATTTAGTAATTCGTTGGATTTTGCTTAAAGGTAAGTGACCTTACTGCTGGTACGCCTTCGGGCTCGGTTGGAAAATTTTCTAATTGTTTGTTGAGATAATTGAATGTTACAATTGGTTGAATAGTTGTCTGTTGAATATATGTGGTTGATATGTTGATTCACTTTTATGTGAATGTTATGAATTTCTGTTCGTGGCTCTGAGAGCTTATGTTATGTTGATGAAGATGAGGCTGAATGTATGATGTTAGAAGAGAGGATTATGATGGAAATTATGAGAATTAATATATGAATGAGAATTAATATTGTCCTGTTACGTTTATCATGTCGAGCATATGAGAATTAATATATGAATGATGTTTTAAATTTTCATGTTTTAACATGATAAGTATATATGTTGTGGGACCTCATTATTGCATGCCACATTTTCAGTCAGGATAATTTTGTGACAATTATTCTCATCCCTTAGTCATGTTGGTACCTAGTAGACTGAGGCTTTGCTCCACTGACTGGATGCCAACTAACCATCATGAGTCTCTAGAGGAGTCTACTATACCTAGTTGTGAGAGTTATTGCGGGATTGAGTTAATTGTTCACTTAGATGGCCATCACAGAACAGTCCGGTTTAGGTCCCACTAGTGAAAGTCTCAGTCAGTTCATGTTGCATGTGGTTGCATAGCCTGACCCCAGCAGTGGGGTTACTTACTGAGTATTTTATTTAAAATACTCATTTTTTTCTAAAACTTCTTTTTCAGGTAATATTAGGGACGTATCGGGTGCTTGACGAGGTGATCGGTTGATGATGTCATGGGACACGTGGAGTCCGAGCTTCCGCTTTTTATTGATTATTTTATTAATTAATTGAGTTAGTCCAACGGTTTTTTCTAAAGATTAGGACAAATAGTTTCAGCTTTAAATTTTATTTTGAAGGAACTTATTTAATTGTTTTTATGTTTTCACTAGGATCCCAAATTAAATGTATTTGCGGTTTTAGACTTTATATTTTGAATTCATTATTTCTAAAATAAAGTTTCAAGTTATTTATCGAGATTTATGACGTCATGCTCTTAGTAACGGCCCTATAGTGATGTCATAGAAAGTCGGGTCGTTACATGGATAATCTCACTTGTAATATTTTGTCATTTTAAAATTAATTCATAATTAATTTTAATAAACAAAATAAATTTTAATTAATTAATATTATTATTTAATTCAATATCAAATATTAATTAAATAATAAGACTAATCCCGATTTCTTAAATCGAATCATCACACATGAATCCCTATTCATGTTTTAGACCGTTCCCATATTTAAATCATATTTAAATATGTCCATCATTCTTCCAAAAACGAATTTAAATAAATTCAAATTCTTTTTCTCTCATATTGTTACACGGCTTAATCCGAGCTAGCCAGGAGAACCTAAAAGACCTACAGATCATGAGCTCCAACGATACGAGATTAACTGGCCAAACTCTTTAGCCAAGCTAACCAACATTCGTTAACCCCAGAGACTCAACTAAAGTTCAAGGGTTGCACTCTCCTAACCGTAGATATATTTCTGTCCTCTTGATATAACCATCATCAGTAAGTCGATCCTTCACAGGTCATTCGTAATTACAGTTGGGTCAAAATAACCGTTTTACCCCCATAATTACATCTTGTTCCTTAAGTCCCACTGATCCTCTAATGAACTATTGGTTTGTGGTCCAACCACCAAACCGATTGGTATATGATCTCATCACTATACCAAGTCCCTCTCGGGCCAATGAGAGGGTGGGGTCCCTAGTTCAAGACTCGGAGTCAACACTTAAGGGAACAACCTCTCTACTAATCCCTCAAGGCGGGTAGGAGTGAATTCCATCTCGCAGGACTATGTTCCCATCTACCTACCCGGTCTTATCCCCAAGATGGTAGGCTTATTGAGTCGGCGATCTCGGGCCACTCTCACCCATACAAGTCAAAGGATAAGCCCGAATAAACAGGAGTTTATAGCGTGCTCAGGATTCAGATCGAGTTACCTAGGTCATCATACGAAAAAGTCGGTCTTTAAAGTAAACGAAGTTATAAAGAAAGAGCGACTTGTTTCACGGTTCAGTCTTATGCAAACTCATTGCATAGGACGGCCCCACTCGCATGTCTCCACATGAACGATTTCGGATCACATCGTTTGTACTATGTAAAGCGGGCCACGTCCAATAGTGTCCCCAAGATAAGGTACCCAACCTTATCCCTATACTATAGACCGTTCTGGCTATTACTTGAACTTGATCCACAATCATGTCACACATGAAGTTCAAGTATACAATCTATAGCCATGGGTTCTTTGTTTATTGGAGTTATGTTAAAAGTAAACACAATTCACTTTATTCAATAACAACTTTACTGAATAAAATTCAATAACAACTTTATTGCAAAATAGAATATATATTCAGTTTACAAACCACGAGTTTTATGACATAAAACCCAACACTTTCTGCCCTATTTTTTTTTTCTTTCTCTCATTAGCTTTGATTGTCTATTTTTATGGATTGATTCTCTATTCTTGAGATTTGATTTTTTAAATTAAGCGATTGTATTTGTAGTAATCGAGTGAGGTAGAAATCCAATTTAGAGGACTGACACTTGTATTCACTAATCATTATATTAAAATTTGATTTGAGTGAGGTAGAAACCCAATTTAGAGGACTGACACTAGTATTCACTAATCATTATATTAAAATTTGATTCGTACAATAAGCAATTTTTGCTACAAGTTTTAGGCTCCGTTACGGGAGATTGAAAATTATTTAGTTTCGATATCGTGGAGAATTTATTCGGTCTTATTTTAGAGTTTTTAATTTTTTTTGTTTCATTTTACTAGTTTTAGTTTGTTTTATTTTGTTTTGGGTGTTAGTTGTGTATGCACGAGGATAAGTGTCCGTGTTTCCTTTAGGTTTCATTTAGAATAAGATCAATATTTATACAACCCTAGCATTTAGAATAAGATCAATATTTATACAACCCTAGCTAAACCTAATTCCAAAATTAAATAGAGAATATTTATACAAATGATAAGATAAATATTAAATATTTTCCTAATAAAGATGAGATAGATATTTTTCTAATAAAGATAAGGTAGGTATTTTCTTAATGAAGGTAAGATAGATATTTTCCTAATACCCCTCGAGTTGGAGCATGAGGATCGCAGATGCTTAACTTGAGAAGAAGGTGATCGTAATGCCCAACTTGTGAAGAAGATATACTATTATGGGTTAAAAAAAAATTGTGAGTCTCACAAACGTTGGTCGGTGCTACAATCTTCAAGTCTATTCTCCTCATTGCATTTTTTCTTTTCTTTTGGTTTGGAGAACATCCGTTCTACAAACACAAACACACAAAATTTCAGCGAGCCTTCAACGTGAGCATCATTATAATCTTGACCACACAATATAATTTTCCCCAAGCCTCTCGAACGATCGGTGGTTCTCATGGCAGATTAAATTCTCTAGTTGATCACCAGAAACCTAGATAAGAAGAAGAGTTTTAATAGCATTTTGTTTCCTCAGTGTTTTCTTCGTCCATTCGAAGTAGAGGAAGAATCAAAATTTTCTCTCTCAATGTTCTGTTCGTTCATTCAGAAGGAGAGAAAGAATCAAACTCCGCTCCCTTAATGTTCCATTCGCTCGTTTGAAAGAGAGGAAGAATAAAGATTTTCTCCCTCAATGTTCCTTCATTCTTGCCCATGTGTGCTAAAGATGTGGTGGAAACAAAACCGGACAGTGATAAAGCAAAAGTTGCGGCAACACCCAACAAAACAACTCCAAAATCCTCCACCAGCATCCGCGCTTAACACAAAAATATTGGAAAGATTACACAATGAATCTTCTTGAAATAAAATGCGTGTTGCATGAGGAAAAAAACATGTCAACTTCCACCGTACTCATGAATTTGTGGCTGCTTTTGTTGAAGATCCCACATTGAAAAGATGAAGAGACCTCACAGTCTTTATAAGATATATGAGTTACTATCTCATTGCCAATTGGTTTTAAGATGAAACCTATGATATTTAATATAATATCAAACTTCATGAAACTCAAACGGGTATTCGGTCCATGAGATTCGATCGAAAAACCTCATGATATTCAGAAGCCACACCATCTTGAAGGGGTACACACCTTATTACTAGGTCAAACTCATCATAATTTATTCCCCCTTCATATTATTTCTCAGTTTCCTCCCACTTAACACCGTAACACATAAAATGCAAGTAGGTAAAAAGAAAACAAAGAACAACACAAAAAACATTAACAATTCTTTTTTTTTTTTAATAAAAAAAAATCATCTTGAGATATCCTAGCTTAAATCCTGCGCGGGGTTTTTCAATCATTTCTCGGTTGAGATCGGGTGTGAATCCCGATCGGGATTCATATCAAAATTGATCGGGAAATGATTGAAATTCCCTTTTCAGAGTCCTAAATAGTAAAATCTCGTAAAATTATTTCAAATTATAATATATCAAAAAGAGTATACATCTAGCTCAAAATGTTCAACATGGAAGTTGTTTAAATGTCATGAGAGAATATGTTTTGCAAGAGAATGCAAACAAAAGAAAGACAACTTTGCAAAAAGTTGTGACCAATTTTTTTTTCTTGAAACTAGTTGTAAGCAACTTGTTTTGCAAGCTGTGTTTGGATGATTAAAAACAATTAGTGAATAAGGGCAAAAAAAAAAAAAAAAAAAAGTAAGACTACATTTAAAATATAAAGTAAAATAAGTCATAGGGGACATGAAACTATTTTTTAGGATGAGGTTCATTTTCAAATTTATCCTTCCATATTTATATATTTTTTTCACATTTATTCATTAATAAAATTTTGTTTGATGTAAATCATATAATTTTTTTAAAAAAATTATCTTATAATAAATTATAAATTAAATATCAATATAAAAATAATTGTAATAATAAGCTTACTTTAGTCGTTTTAACTAAATTAAACAGTCAAACCGAGTAAAGCTTAATTGACATAAAATTGTGCTTTATTAATTACCAAACATCATAACTAGTTTGTCCTAAATTAAAATTGAAATCTACCGAACACTATTTTACTTCATTTCACATTTGATTTTTCTAAAATCACAAAAAAAAAAAAACCTAAATTAAAATTGTATCGAAGACTATTTTACTTCATTTCACATCTGATTTTTCTAAAATCACACCCAGAAACAATTATTTTACTTAAAGAGGATATAAAGTTTATACACAAATTTTCAAATAAGAGGGCTCACATCTAACTTTAGCAATTGACATAAGCAAAGTGAAAAGTGAAAGTGCTCTTTCTAATTAAGTCATTTTTCTTAATGAACTACCCTAAAATTTAGTCATATATGATCAAAGATTTAATTTTCGATGTCAACGGAAATATCGATGTCTCAATTTTATAGAAATGTTGGAAATATCGATAAAATGTCGATGGATATTTTTGCAAGATTTTAAAAAATAAAAAAAAAAAAAGAATATTTAAATTAATAAATAAACATTTTGCACTTTTAAATAAGTTAAAATAGACTGTTATAATATTATATTCATGTTATGTTATATTTTGTTGTTGTTTTTTTTAATATTTTATCGATTTTGTACAATGAAAATGTCGATTCACCCCTTATGTCGATATCGAACCTATGGATATGTAGAAATGTCAACCTGTCGACGAAAATTTAACTTATGATATAATTAAATTTTTGCCAGACCGAGCATAGCTCAATTGTGAAATACTTGAAAGGAAAAAAATAAATTTTTGCCAAACCGAGCATAAGCTGAGATAAGGTTGGACCCTCCCATCCTCCCTTAATTAAAATATCGTTACAAAATAAAAAAAAAATAAACTTTTGAAGTCGGCCCCCACCATAGAGGTGCATTTTCGTAATAAATCCATTCCATAACGGCCAGAAGAACACATAAAAACTAGATTGAAGTCTTCGCCAATCGGTCAAATCCATTTTGCTCTCTGCTTTCGATCATCCTTTCGAGCAAAATCATTGTCCAAGGTACTAAGTTCTTCGATTATTGCAGATACTTTTCTCTTTGTCGTTCTTATTTTGCTGAATGATTTCATTTATTCGCTCAAATTTACTCGTATCTTGCTACTGGATTTCTGTGTTTCGTAGTCTTGGATTGAAGAAATGGCGGTTGGGAAAGAACAGGTGACTTATGAGATTGTGAAACCTCGTACTGACAAAAGAGAGTACAGGAGAATTGTCCTTAAGAACTCTCTTGAAGTTCTGCTCGTCAGTGATCCTGATACCGATAAGGCAAAGCAAACGTTCACTTTATTTTTTTTTTAATTTTTTTTGTTTGGGTTTTTTTTCAATCTGATTCTTGTTTTGTTTTTTATTTTCTCTTGTGTTTCCGAGTGAAGTTGCTCAAATTAGGGCTCTGCGTTCATTAATTTATGTGTGTGTCCTTAAAGTGTGTTTATCTTATTGGGTTTCAGAATGCTGCTTCCATGACTGTTAATGTTGGTTCCTTTAGCGACCCCGATGGCCTAGAGGGTTTAGCTCATTTTCTTGGTAAGAACTTGGTTATGTTTTTTTTTCTTTTTATTAATCCATTGGATTCACTTTGTAACTTAATTATGCTAGAGTGAGCATAGTATTTGATATTGTGGGGTTTTGTATATGAGGGACCTCAACATGCCCCCTCAAGATGGTGCCTCTTTGGTTCACCATTCTTGAGTCAGATTCCTTTATTGGATCGAATACCCGTTTGGGCTTCATGAGCTCTGATATCATATTTCATATCATGAGGTTCCATCTTAAAACCAATTGACATTGAGAGGGAGTAACCCAAGTATCTTATCAAGAGTGTGAGGTCCCCTCATTTTTTTAATGTGGGATCGTCAACACATAGCTCAACGGTAATTGACATGTACTCCCTCCCTTGAGGTCGGAGGTTCAACTCACCCCTACCCCATTTGTTGTATTCCAATAATTAAAAAAAACTCAAACCCAATTATCTTCCTTTAGACTTTCGTTGCTGATGTTTACACTTCTAGTTCTCTGCTCTATTTGCCAACTTTTATGTACTTTGAGATTACTTATTATGTAAGACATGGTAAAACAATTTGAAAACATTTGCGAGAAATAGATAAAACCAATGGTTGGTTTGGAAATCATGACTAAAAACAGTTCTTGAAGTAAATGTTATTTTTTGAGAGAGTAATTTCTAAAAGCAGGTTTTAGAATAATTGATGCTTTGGAAATTATTTGTTCAATTATGATCATTAATTATTTTCTAAAAGTGTAATTTGATTGAAATGTGTGATATTTAAAATTAATATGTAGAGAAAATAAATGAAAATACAATAAGTAAATATATCTTTTAAATAGAGTTGCTGGGGTGTGTTTTGTAGTTATTGTACGCCAGTTTTTTTTTTTGGGTTTATTTTTAATAAACTTATTTACGCTTTCTTGACAGAGCATATGCTGTTTTATGCAAGTGAAAAGTATCCATTAGAGGATAGTTACTCTAAGTATATCACAGAGGTACCTAAAATTTTCTGTTCACAGAAATACATTTGGCTCATTGCACTTATTCATTCATGCAAGTATGTGAAATTGATGGGATGCTGATAGCATAGTTAATTTTCTCTTTATTTGGTTCATCATTTTTTCTATAATGTAGATATTTCCCAGCATGAAGTAAAGGACATCAAAAGCATGAAATAATAGTATGTTTTTTTAAACAAGAAACAAAACTTTTCATTGAAAAAAAGAAAAGAGGCTAATGCTCAAAGATACCATCTCCATAAAGGAGAGAAAAAGGAACCAAGAAAGAAGAACAAAATGTAAACACGAGGAACCAAACAAAGAATCCAATGAGAACCCAAAAGAATCCAAAGAAAACCAAGCACATAACACCAACAAAATCGGTACTGAAAACCAAAACTTGAAGACGACGATAGAAAGAACTTGGAATGTACAAGGAAATGTGCAATTCTGTCTTTTAGTTGTATCATGTATGTACTTGTGAGACTAATGCTGTCTTTATTATTATTTTTTTTTTATAGGAAACAGAAACAATTTCATTGATTGTATGAAAAAGTGTTACAAAAGATATCCTATTCTGTTAATTACAAAAGACACCTCCAATGGTTATAGAGGGTGAGTAGATCATAATTCATAATTACAAAATGGAGGTGATAACTTGCTCCATGTGATAGCTAACATAATCGTAGAGTCTATGAAATGTGAAATATCTTTGTATATATCCTTAAAAATGCGCGAGTTTCTTTCATTCCATATACTCCATAGGAAAGCACGAACAAAACAAAGCCATAGCTTCTTCTTAGCTTTCTTGAATGGGTGCCCCATGAAGATAATATAGTATAAAGATAGGATATTACCCGGTCTAGGAAAGGACCAATTGAAGGCTTGAAGAAGGAAATTCCAGAATTTTTCAGCATATGAGCACTCACTGAATAAGTGTATTTGAGATTCCTAATTGGAAACACACATATTGCAACAGTTGGGAGATAAATTGTGTTTCGGTAGCCTTTTTTGGAGCTTGTCATGAGTATTGATGCAAGTGTGGTTGAGCACCCATGTAAAGAATTTCACCTTTTTCGGTATTCTCCCAGACCATAAAGTCTTGTATAAAGATGCATGCTCGTTTATTCCCATAGATGCTAATGCCGTACCCATCGATTTGGAGGAGAAAGTATTGTCTTTCTCTAAGCCCCATAGCCAAAAGTCTTCTCTATCAATCGGGTTGAAAGGAGTCTTTGTGCTTAGAAATGATGTTCATTCCTCTATTTCATTTTCCTTGAGGTTTCTTCTAAAATGCAGAATCCCTAAACCCTAATGCTGTCTTTATCTAGATAAGGAAAGAAGTCCCGTTCAGATTGTCAACTTTTTATTACAGTTATCAAATATTAATCTAATAATATTGGTTTTTAAGGTCAGTAGTAGATTTAAAATTGTCCTAATGTGAAAGATATTGGGTTGAACGTTATTCTTCTGGATTGAAGCCCATTTTTATAGCGGGGTTCATTCCTTCCTTGGGGATATTTTTTTTTTGTATGCCCTTGTATTCTTTCATTTAATCTCAATGAAAATTCGGTACCTTTTCAGAAAAAAAAAGAAAAAGATGTTGGGTTAAAATTCCTTGCATTTTTTTGGGTTGGAACTGATAATAAAATTCTCCAATTTGTTTGAACAAGAAATAAAACTTTTCATTAATGATTGAAAAGCTATTAGAGTTGAAAGAAGTCAAAGTATACAAAGTGAAGACTGAAAAATAGAAATAAAGAAGAAATACAGGAAAAAATGTAGCAGCTCAATGATTTTGAATTCCTACAAGAAAATCCTCCCATTGTTACAAATGGCATTAGAAAAATAACCATAAAAATAATTTAGACAAAGAACACCGTTAAGAAGCTTTATTTTGATGAGCTCAAAACGAACCAACCAAGTTGTAGATTTGGCTCTAAAGATCCTTTGATTTCTTTCCAAATTCCAACCAAATATCCAAATCCACACGTTAGAGGTAGTATTTGAAATAGTGTAAATGATAAAATTTACTCCTACCTAATAGCTTAAATTTTGAAGATTGATGGTAATTTTTTAAGATAAGATATGATTTCATTAAAAATAATGGTAGTTTAACTGTTTACAGTGTAGTTTTAGCTTCAGAACGTATTAAAGTCCGTTATTTTAAGGCTTATTTTTAAAATATTATTGAGATCCTGAATAATTGAATGCCAAAACTTCTTTATTTTCCTATTCTGCTTTCCTCTAATTGTATTTTATTTTGTCAAAGTATTCTTCTCGTTCTTCATGTGTATGCTTTGTTGAATATGTTTTATGGTTTTTCTGTTGACATATAGCATGGAGGTAGCATGAATGCCTTTACGGCATCCGAGCAGACGAATTATTATTTTGAGGTCAATTCTGATTGTTTTGAGGAGGCTTTGGACAGGTATATGCTATTTCACTTCTTATTGTTGCCTGCACATAATGTTATCTGATGATGATTTACCTTTTTGTACTTCCAGATTTGCTCAATTTTTCATCAAACCTTTAATGTCTCCTGATGCTACAACGAGAGAAATCAAAGCTGTTGATTCTGGTAGTATATGTTAATATCATATTTTAATTTAGCCAAATTGGTATTTGGGTTTTTACATATAATCTATTTGGCGTTGCATAAAAAAATGATTATGCATTTTGCAGAAATTTGTTGTTCTTCAATAACCCATAAAACAACATCAAAATCCAAAACACAAATATAATCTTCAGCCTAGGAAACATCTTCAATCCTGGTTTTGCACCCAAAATCCCTTGTCCTCTCTCCTCTCTCAATTTATTTTTTCTTCTTTTTCTACCCTGAAAAGAAACACTGATTTAAGAAAGAAGGAATACAGAAAGAAGGTTAAGGCATCCACAGAAGAAGTCGAGGAGCTTACATTAAAACAACCCATTTGGATAAAGGCTTCTCCAGTGTTTTAAAAGGCGCAAAGACCCTCTGGAGCCTAGGCGCAAGGCGCACAATAAAGCGCGGACTTTATTTTGCGAGACGCACTATATATAAAAAAACATTTAAAAAAATATATACATGTATATATACACAATTTAAAGACCTTCATGGAAAAAAATGAGTGTTTAACAAAAAAAAATTAGAAGAGGGCGACGTCTGACGACGAGTTGATGGCAGCTGGCAGTGGGAGAAATCGAAAGAAGGGCTGGGCGTAAGAAAAAATCGAAGAAGCCGGCAGGTCAGGAATCGATTTTTTAAAAAAGAAATTGAAGGAACCCAAAACGCAGATAACCCTTGCGTTTTGGGTTTTTTTTTTTTTAATAATTTGCCCAAAACGCTACCGTTTTGGTTTAAAAAAAAAAAAACAAAAAAAAAAACGAATGGACGCGCGCCTTAGGGCTTTCCAATAGGCGCGGCTGAGGCGCTAGCGTTGTGCCTAGGCGCTCGCCTGGGAGGGCTTTTTAAAACACTGGGCTTCTCTATTGGTGTTCTCTCTATAATATTTTTCTTGGATTTTCTTTACACGATTTGGAAACTCAGTGACCAAATAGACAAAAATAAAAATGTTAGGGGTCAGAAATGTAATTCGCTCCATAATTTATATTACGATTAATAACTTTTACATTTGTTTTTTTGTGTGGCCTCTTGTACTTTCATCTTTCTTAATGAAAGCCTCATTTGTATTGCAGAGAATCAAAAGAATTTATTGTCTGATGGGTGGAGAATGCACCAGGTAATTGTTTCTCCCATGATGACGTATTTGGATGTGCAACAAATGCAAGATATGTACTTTTATTATTATTATTATTAAGTTTTTTGGAGGGACAAGCAAAATGGCCAGTCTAATCCTGAATGGTCTCAGGGATTAAAATAAAGAGAAAAAGAAATAAATTCATAAACAATACAGTTTTTTGAAATGGAAAAACAATATAATTAAACATATATCATACTTACAAGTCATAAGCTTGTTTTCAATATATTTGCAGAGTCATAATTACAAGTTGCATTAGATTAATACAATACTAGAAGAGCTAGGAATAGAGAACAAAGTTATATATATGTAAATGAACAATTGATCATAGCTGAAAAATAGACAAGCCCCAGATTCATGGATCATCTCGAAATAACATCGAGAGCGAGAGCGGAGATTAAATTAATTAACGGAGAATCGGAGATTCGAAAGCTGAGATTTATGTGGGAGAATATATGCTTTTGAGAGTTTAGTCTTAAAGCATCCAACCAAGATGAAATCCATTGGCATTTTGGGATGGAGGTCCAACATTATTATTCAAGCCCAATGAGTCAACAGAATTGTACCTGAAAACTCAGAAGAGAAAATTGGAAGTTTTTACAAACAAAAATGGCTTTGGAAATCATCAACTAAATGTAGCATTAAAAAGAGAAATTTGGGATTGTCATGGGCATATATGGTTGGCTTTTCCATTCCGTTCATACTTGGTGAGGATTTCCAATCGCATGGCTTCATGACTGTCCTAGCATGTGTCTTTGGTATGACTTCTTTTAGCAATTATGGCCATCTTGCTTTTTCGCTGAGCTAAAGTACCCATATAATTCGTGCCTCTTGCAATGACAAGACATGCTTCAAAGCTTGCTGCTGTGCACTCTCAGCAAGTGATACCCCTCAACTATGAAGGCGTGTCAATTTAAGAGGGTGCGAGATGGGTTTTTGCTTGGTGTCTAACCAACTAATTTCATTTCTTCATTCTAGTTAACGATAAAACAAGAATAAAAATATGGCGAGCCAACACCACGCTCCACTCGAGTCACTTGTCGAACTCAAAACACTTGGTACCACATGACCCCTAACCTTGCCTTGGCTTGTAACTAAGTCCTCGCTTGTAAGTCACCACAATCAATGCTTGAGTATTGGATTGTTTCACCAACCATGAATTTTCTACAATTTTCTTCGGTTCTAATTTGTGCAAAAGACATCATCAGTATTGCAGAATGTTTCTGTTGTTATTTTTCTTCATTGTCACAATCTATGCTTGAGTATTGGATCATGACACCAAGCATGAGTCTTCTACGAATTTCTTCTCTTCAATCTTCTACAAAAGACCATGAACAACCTTTTTTGTTGTTGTTGTGAAAGACCATCTATTTTGCGTAATGGTTTGATTTTGTCCATAAGATTCTTCTTCTAACCTTGTCTAAGTTCTTATTAAGTCTTGGTAGGAACTTGAATATCAATTTTTTTCTTGGTGATCTTATTATATCAAGCAACATCTGCCATATGATATGACCTCATTCAGTTCTCTCACACATCTCCAACTATTTCTAGTGTTGAATAAGGTGCAATATTGGGTTAAGGTTGTTTGCCTTGGCTGAGATCATGAAGAATGCTTTTTGTTGGGAATGCAACCAAAGTTCCACATTGGTTAGACAAGGGGAGATCATGAGTATATAAGTAAGGGATAACATCTTCAATGGTATGAGGTCCTTTAGATGAAACCAAAAGCAAAAATCATGAGAGCTTATGTCCAAAGGGGGACAGTATCATACCATTGTGGAAATTAAGGAGAGGTTCATTGTTCCCAACCAGTCTAAAAAAGGAAAGAGAGATTATAGCTGCACAAATGTATAAGGAAATAAATAGAAACTTAAATTAATAGCTTGATTTTCTACACGTATTGTTCCCGGCTTTACAAATTTTAATTTGGGATAGGAGTTGCTGGTTTAACAGTTAGTCTGGTTAACAGTTACTCTGGTGTGACAGTCATCTCTACTTTTACTGCTCACTTTCTAACCATTTATTACCATCAAAGAAAATTTTCCAGCAAACTTATGTGCACATAGGGATAATAGTTTCATTGGAGCTTCCGATATTGCCGTGAGTAATAGTTGGGTTTACAAAATTAACCTCCTAAACATGTAGCTGTCCTTTGTGGCAGCCATGGTTGCCCAATCCTGCTCTCGATTTTTCCTTTAGAATAACTATGTAACTTGAGTATGTACAGAATGAACACTTAAAATAATTGAGGAAAGATCCTGTACAGCTTTGCAGAAATAAAGAAACAAAATAGAATGGTTAACGTAGAAGGGGACTTTTCCAGAACCATAGGATTTTCAACCCCATAAATGTTACCTTAATAATAGTTAGTATGACCCTTTTTTTCTAGTCAGAAGTTTGGACTTATTTATATTTATAGAAATTTCTGTCAATCACCTTTCTGACTAAAAGTTGTCACTTTATGCAGCTTCAGAGACATATAAGTTCTGAAAGTCATCCGTTTCATAAATTCAGCACAGGTTATAACATTATATGGATTTCATAAGAGTTGTCATTTGATTGATTTGATAATTCTACAAGTTTTATTTTATTGCATATCAGAATATGTGAATTATTTGCATGTGGATGAAGAAAGTTCAAATTTATTTACTTGGGGTAGTGGCTTGTTATCTTCTTCCTCGTTAAATTGTTCAAATTAAGAATTCTCCTTTTTAATTTACATAAAAAAATGGCTGTTTTTTAATTGTGGCTGCTTTTCTGGCAGATAATACTTCTTGAATTAACCATCATGGATTGACCTAGTGGTTAATAAGGACCTTGAAAAATAATAATGGGTTTAGAGGGAATGAGTTCAAACCATGGTGGCCACCTACCTACTACCTAGGATTAAATATCCTACGAGTTTCCTTAGAAACCAAATGTAGTAGGGTTAGGCGGTTGTTCCGTGAGATTAGTCGAGGTGCGCGCAAGCTGGCCCGGACACTCAAGGACATAAAAAAAAAAAAAAACTTCTTGAACTAGTTTAAGTTGTTTAATTATTTCATGATTCCAGGGAAATTCTTCTAGTTCATGCCATTTACCTCTTGGTTGTCATATTGTTTACACTTTGATGGCGGTGTGTAGAAGGCCACCAGTTTCCTTATTGTGCCAGATATTTTACTTGAACAGGGAATTGGGACACTTTGGAGGTTCAACCAAAAGCTAAAGGGGTGGATACAAGACATGAACTTCTAAAATTTTATGAAAATAATTATTCATCCAATATCATGCATCTGGTTGTATATGCAAAAGGTTAGTACTCATTCTGCCTTTTATAAATTGGTTTTTTTGTGGTGTGTAGAATGAATCGATAGCAACTTAAATTTCTTTTTTTTTTACCTTATTCAGAAAACCTTGATAAAGTACAAATCCTTGTGGAAAACATATTTCAAGATATTCCAAATCATAACTGCAACCGCGCTAATTTTCCTGGTCAGCCATGCACATCTGAACATCTTGAGGTATCTGTATTGCATCACCCCTAGTGATATAATATGCTGACAAAGGACTGTGTATGCTCAGTTGGATTTATGAACTTTATTTTTAATTTTGATGTGATTGCTTCTTGAAGTCTGTTATATGGATTTTGAAGTGGCTGCTCTCTCAATATTGGAAGGTTTTTGTTAGTTACTAAAAATGTGACTACTTCTGGTTACGACCTTATATTCTTTCTCTGCATTTCAGGTTCTTGTTAGAGCCGTCCCAATTAAACAAGGTCACAAATTGAGAATTGGTTGGCCAATAACTCCGGAAATTCATCATTACAAGGAAGGGCCGTGCCGCTATCTAGGTCATCTTATTGGCCATGAAGGAGAAGGATCCTTGTATTACGTTCTTAAAACATTAGGTGCGTTCTTGTACATATTAACAGAATGTTTCAGACTTTCAAGAGTGAGATTTGCACTTCAACTTTCATATATTGACTTGTTTGTTTGAGTATATTAGACGACATCATGTTGGAGTAAATATCCTTTGTTTATCTGAATTAATTCCACGTTGGACCATAATTTATTTTGGTTGCCAAAATTGGGATTCCTTTTGCAATTTTCTTTTTCTTTTTTGGTTGCCCACTTTTGTTGGTGGGGCCTTTTCTCGCAGTTCTTTCATTTATCTTAATCAAAGCAGTTCTTTCATTTAAAAAGATAAAAAATTATGTTTATCTATCCATGGATTACTTAGGATATGTTTGGTAACAATATTTTATTTTTAATTTCTTTTTCATACGGGTTTGACAATCTTTGTTGTGTTAATTTGAGAAGCATGTTTGAAATATAAGTCTTAATTTTGATGGAATAAAATATTTTGTGTTCCAATGAATTAAAAATAAGAATTATGTCAACTTCAATATGCTTTGTTCTATCATGTTGAACTGGGCGGCGGAGATGATAACCTTGTTGTCATAGTAAACTTGTATGGGTAATTTCTGAAAAACTCCAAATTCTTCAAGCAGTCTTTTTATCCATATATCTTCAATAATAGTGAAGTTGCTTCTGGTGGGTAGATATGAAAAAATGCCGGTTACCATTTCTTTCCTCGAGCTTAAAAAATTCACTACTCGACTGCATAATGGAAAAGAAACTTTTCCCCACACAACAGCTACTTAAAACCATGATTCAGATAAAGCACTACTAAGGAAGTCCTAGGAGATGACTGACAAAAATCGAGCTAAAACAAAAATGCAAAAACTAGTGAGAGGAGAGAGGAACGAACATCTTACCTTTCACAAAAACAATTTTTTATCACAATACCTTCGGAAACCAGAATAATTTGTCGACCTGGGGAAGAAAATGTAATTCGTTTGTGACAAGCACCCTGGTACATTAAGAGTTTTCTCTTCTATTATTTGTTTGTTATCTCTTTGGTCCCCTCTTTCAATCAAGCAGCTGTTTCGTTTTTTTCATTTCTACAGCTCTTGCAACCTGCAATTGTCCTCTCCTACAAAATTTGTTTTTGGCACCACCAAAGGTGTCATCCTTTCGACAAAAGATCCTTCTTCTTCTCAAATTCCCTTTGATTCGGATGCTGATTCTGAAGTTAGTCTGAGTAGTGTGGAATCCATCTCACAGCCCATGAAATTTTTTGTTGATGATTTGGTGGATGAAGATTCTTTTATCGAAGATATAGCTTCCCTATTTCAGGAATGCGACAATGAGTCTCCTCATCCCCCATACTCAGTAAATTTGACAATGAGTCTCCTCATCCCCCGTACTCAGTAAATTTGCATCTTTGATTGAAGCTTGTGGTCTTGAGTTTAGAGAAATTCCTTCCGTGAATTCAGCTGAAATCCGTATTCGGGGGTCTTGAAAGTTTTCTTTTGGTGCTTGGTTCTTTATCGCTCCTTTTGGTTTTTGTCCCTTGGCCTTCAGTGTTTCTTTGGCGTCTGGGTGATATCTTCCTCAAGTTTTTTCTGGCCTTTCTTGTCGTTTTCAGTGAGCTGTCTCCGTGGCTTTGGTTTTGTGTGGCTTCTCAAATGACTTGTGTTTTGTTTTTTTGAGTGTTTTTGTTATCTTTTTCGCCTTCTTTCTGGTCTCTTTGAGTTTGTTGTTCTTGATTTGTTTTTCCTTTGTGGGTTATTCTATGTGGGTTTTCTTTAGTATTTCATTTGGTTCTTTTTTCACTCTACAAAGGAGTTTGTATCCTTGAGCAGTAGTCTCTTTTCATTAGTTCAATGAAAAGTTTCACTTCTTGTTAAAAAAATAGTTCTTCAGTGTCTTCTATCTCAATTTATAGCCTTTACTTAATTGTTTTTTTTTCTTTCTTGGAAACTGATTTGATTTATATTACTGGGAAAATAATACAGGGTGGGCAACAGGGCTCTCAGCCGGTGAATCTGATTCCACCACAAATTTCTCCTTTTTCAAAGTAGTAATAGATCTCACTGATGTTGGTCAAGGTTCTCTCTCGCTCTCTATCTCTTTCTAATCATAGTCATTAGTTTAATCTGAAATTTATTCTCTTGATGTTTTAGAGCACATGCAGGATGTTGTTGGGCTGCTCTTTAAATACATTAGCCTTTTGAAGCAATCTGGAATATGCCAATGGATATTTGATGAGGTATGTGCATGCATTACCATAACCATTTTAGCGTGCTATATGCTAATTAGAATAATTTTTGCATAAGGGTTTTCTTTGAGGAAATCCCATCCACATATTCTTCCAAAATTTATTTGCATATTTCTTTCTATAAACAGCTTGGAAGATGATGAGTTATTCAGTTCCCTGAAATAAGAGATTATTAGCCTTTTATTGTACTAAATAAAAAAAATGTGTGACTTGGCCATCTTTTAATCAATTTTTTTCCTTGTTTTTATTTCCTATATACAGTCCACGTTTGTTATGAAGTTATTGTTGTGCTTTTGATTCACAAAGATTCTGAGACAACTTTTCTTCGTTTATCAAGCTTTCAGCTATTTCTGAGACGAAGTTCCATTATCAAGATAAAATTCGTCCAATTGACTATGTGGTCAATCTTTCATTAAATATGCAGGTATTTGTAATTTTTCCGAATAACCATTAGTTTATATTATTTGTGGAATATATTTTTTTCTCTTTATTTCTTGTTATTCATAGTTTGTTTTTCCTCGTAAATCATATTTGGCATGAAACATTTTTCTTAGAAGTGATAGGAGAACTGCATGTTATTTTTTGCCTAGCTTAGGTTTGAAATTTTGGATTTGGCTGGATATTGTTCTAGATTTGCGTTGTGCATAATTGTATGGGGCCTTTGTAGTTTTTTTTTTTAATGAAAAGTGGGGCCTTTGTAGTTATTTGGCGAAGAGATACTATTATCAATCTTTTGTTTACTCATTGATACTTGTGCATTCTTAAGTGTTTACATTTTTTACTCTAACTAGTCGAGTATTTAGCATCAATCCCCGAGGTTTAAAAAACGGTTCTAAATGGTCCCTGAGTCCATATTGGCCGTTAGTTGACTAACGGAAAAATGATGTGGCTGTGACATGCTGACCAGGTTTGATGATTTGACAAACTATTTTGATGAATGGACAATGTAAGTTGCCATTTCCTTAATTTTTCTTTATTTTCTCTTTTTCTTCTTCTTCGACACCGCCATCTTCCTCCTTTCTGTCAATGTCTGCTACCTCCTCTATGGTTGCCGGCTGCCGCTGCGCCGCTTCCAGAACTGAAACAAAGGAAAAACTTCCCTTCGTTTTAGATCTGAACGAACGAAGATAATTTTGATTTGAAATGAGGGAGGTCCCTCGTTTCAAGAAATGGAGGGTGAACCTCCCTCGAACCTTCGTTTCTGATACGACACAGAGGGTGGTTTGGACATTTATGATTTTAAAACAGCGGAATAGCTGTTCTTGCCAAATGGAATTGGAGATTGCAAAGGAAAAGGATGCCTTATGGAGGAAAGTTATCAGTTCAAAGTTTGGCAACTCCTACTACGATCTAAAATCAAATGCTTCGATAAAAGCCTCTAAAAATGCCCTTGGAAATTCATCTTACAGAATCAAGAGCTCATTGAGAAAAAATACTACTTGCAAGGTGGGAAATGGTGAATCTACCTCTTTCTAGCATGATCTATGGGTTGGAAATAGACTTCTTTGCTCCACTTTTCCATAACTTATCAAACACCAAATCAGCTTCAGTTGCAGAGTTTGGGACAAGGTTAATTTGTCATGGGTTTTACACTTCAGGAGAAATCTCAAAGACACAGAAATCAGTGAATGTGCCACTTTTTTACAGCAGACCCCTATGCTTCAGCTCACCACAGACTATGATAAATGGATTTGGAATCTCGAGAAAGATGGCTCTTTCTCTTCTAAGTCCTTGCTGTCCATTCTCACAGCTAATCCATTTTCTCAAACCCATGATCTTTACAAAGCTATTTGACAGGAGAAATATCCTAAAAAGATAAAGTTCCATCTTTTGGAACTTAGTCACAGGTGCTTAAATACCTATGATAGGCTTCAAAGGAGATGCCCCTGGTTTTCAAATTTTCCAAATTGGTGCTGTTTGTGCAAAGCAGATGCAGAATCACAGTTCCATATTTTTATTCATTGCCCCTTCTCTTTGGAATTTTGGGCCTGTTTTTTTGAAAGCTTTTCGTTGGAGTGTGGTGCCACCTAGGGATGTACACGAGTGGTTGCAGTTATTGGATGATTTGGAATGATTTGGAATGAAAGAAACACAAGAATCTTTCAAAGCAAAGAAAGATCCCCGGAGGAAGTGAGTTATGTTCATTCAAGCAAGGAATAGAATGTAAGCGAATCCTGGTTTGTTCTTATTCTTACGGTTAAGATCGGTTAAGATAGTTGTTCATTCCATACATCTCACTTGTTTGGAAAAAAGAACAAGTTTACATGGAACTCAGGGTTTGGAGAAGGGAGGTAATGAGATATGTTTTTGCCTTTTGGATTTCTGCTTGTGAATTGAAAATGTATATCTTATTGATTTCCTACTCTCAAACCTTTGTACTAGGTTTAATTAGCATTGATTGCAGAGTAGGTGAAGATTATATGGATAGTGGCGTCTTGTATAAATCAAAATAGGGACTTTGTAGATACAGGAGTCAACAAGCCAATTTCCCCTAACATCTCTAGAAATCTCCACCCGCAGCTAAAGAACGTGAGAAGTTTTCCTATAGGGAGAAAGAGGTGCTATGTCCTAAAACCTGAAAAAGGAAAGGACAACTGTTAATTGTTATGTACATACAGAGGTTCTCCCTCAATCCCAATCTCTCATTTCACAACTCCGTTTTATTGAACCAATGGAGTCCCACGAAGGGAGCCTTTTTAGATATAGAAGTAGAAGTGGCACGACGACAATGAATATTGACAGAGAGGAGGGAGACAAAGACACTGGTTAAAGTCGCTGGAGAAGGAAAATAATGATGGAGAAGGAAAATAATGAAGGAAGAAGAAGAAAAAAAAATTAAGGAGATGCCAATCGACATTGTCCACTCATCAAAATTAATATAATATAATGTACCAAATCATCAGTCTCAGTCAACAAGTAACTGCCACATCATCAGTCAATTTGGACTCAGGGACCATTTAGAACCATTTTCCAAACCTCAGGGACTAAAAGTATACATTTTGAAACCTTAGGGACCAAATGAACATCAACCCCAAATCTCAGGGACTAAAAGTGTATTTTTCCCTTATTTAATTTAAATCGTTGAATATCATAAACCATAGTGCATGACCCTAAAACCAAACTTGTGGGCAACAAGTGCTCACTTGTTCCTCTAGGCTGTCTTTTAGATTCCTTGTCTACATGTACTATAGGTTTAAAAACATAGACATAGACATGGGGTACTTGCATGACACGACAAGCAGACGAAAGGCATGAGCATGATCGAATTCCATTTTAAAAAAAAAAACATTGGATATCTCGTATATTTTATTTTTACCAATTAAAGTAGCTTTCTTTCGACTCCATGGATACTGATTTTATCGAGGAAAAAGTTTTTGTTTCTTATATTAAAATAAACAGCAGAGTGTTTGATGAGAAAGTCTACATGCTTACTTTGGAATCTGTTCGCAGTTATATCCTCCGGAGGATTGGCTAGTTGGTTCGTCATTGCCTTCAAAATTCAATCCAAACTTGATAGAAATGGTTCTGGATCAGCTTTCTGTAGATAATTGCCGGTAAGTTACTGGTCAGTTGGATTCTCGTTAAGCATTAAAGCCTTAAAATTGAAGGTGTTAATAGAATAATCAGACGCAATGGACAGTTAACTGGATATGATCTCTTCTATATACATTTATTTCTTATAATTGTTCACAATTAAGACTGATCACTTCTCTCACTGTTTCTTCTTTCTCCTTATTTCATTTATGTTTACTGGGAAATTTAGTTGTTTTTGTTCGTTGTTGCTATAGTATAATTAAAATTATACTAAAAAAATATGACGGATATCAAATGGATTACATAAATAAGTAAGAACTATTTATGTTCTGTAAATGACAGGTAGGACTACAAATTCCTCCACCATCTTCTTTTCTATAACTTGATTTTTTAAAAAATAAATAATTAAATGTTTTTCAGAATTCAAATTCAAATATTTTATATTTTATTAAGAATCAAAGTATTGGTACTTTTGCCACTGAATTGTTTGCCTAAACGACCTGGTTTAGTGGCCACATTTTCATTGTGTAAATGTTTCTCTCCCTTTGGAAATTGACTGTCTTAATGATCTTTTAGCCAATTGGAAGAATTTTTTGGTAATCTTGGCCAAGTGTTTGGCTTTCCTCCCAATTTCTAATAATTCATACTATCAATAAAATATTTGTTTCCTCTTAAAGAAAACGTATTGCAGCAGTTCCCTGATTAATTTATGGTTCTGTAGCATCTTTTGGGAGTCAAATAAATTTGAAGGCGAGACTGATAAGGTTGAGCAGTGGTATGGAACTGCTTACTCCATTGAGAAAATTTCTGGCCCTTCGATTCAGGTTTTTCATTTAATGTTAATTTTCTTTAATGTTTTCAATTTATTCGTCTCTCGAAAAATATTTCACGTCTGGAAGTTTGCCATGTCTACTTCTGTTGTATATTTTTGGTTTTCATTAAAATGCTTTGAAAGGAAATGAAAATTATGATTTTATTTATTGTACTGCAGGGATGGATGCGATCTGCTCCTGATGTAAAATTGCATCTACCAGCTCCGAACGTTTTCATCCCTACTGATTTATCACTTAAGGGTGCATGTGAAAAGGTTTAATATGAACACTATTTCATATTAAGATGTTATTCGTTTTGTTGGTTTATGTTTTTCCTAATACGATTGGCCGTTGAAATAGGTTGAGTTTCCAATTCTGCTAAGAAAGTCATCATATTCGACAATATGGTACAAACCTGACACAATGTTCTCCACGCCCAAGGCATATGTTAAGATTGATTTTAAATGTCCGCATGCTGACATCTCACCTGAAGCAGAAGTCCTAACGGAAATTTTCACGAGGTTATTGATGGATTATCTGAATGAATACGGTAAGTAAGTTATTCCAAGTGATTGAAGTATTTGGCTAGGCTTTTTTTTTCTTTTTATTTTTTTTCAATTGTTCTGTTGGTTTGATTTTCTGTCTATTTTTCTGAGAATATCATAATCTTCTGCTGATCCTTCTTGAAACCTGACTTGTATTTACGGTCTTATTTATAATTTTAAATAAATATTTTATTTTGTAAGCTTGTCTAATTTATTTTATAAGCATCTCAAGGGATGGAAGCTAAACTTTTCTTGTCTTGCAGCTTATAGTGCTCAGGTTGCTGGACTATATTATGGCATAAACCCTGCAGACTCTGGTTTCCAGGTACCATTTTAATGCATAATATGATTTTTCTTTAAATGATGCAAGAGTGGCGGTACGTGAAACCTGATTAGCCAAAAGATCAAGGAGTTGGTGCTAAATTAATTTCCCATCAAATCACTAGTTAAAAAAGGATTTAGTTTATTCCAAAATTTATCTTTGGGGAAAAAATGGCTTTCGCACAAAATTAGTTGATTTCCCATCAAATCCGAAGAAGTTAATGGACACAAGAATTCTTGGAAAGTGTCAATGGGCACAGATATGTTGGCACTGTACTTCGTCCAACGAACTAGATGTTTCGAAATAGGTTCAAGTCTTGGGATGAGTACTTGATCATCGGTTGGCATAGGCATGAATGTTGTATGTCGTGCAAGGATCAGGATGATGGAAGTTTGGTTATGGTCCATCTTTAAAGAAATTCTTGTTTGATTGAAAGAATTTTGCACAAAGAACCCCAAGCCATGGCATAGTTTGTGTGACAGCCTTCTATCACATGAGATGAGATAGCAAGGTGGCTGTACTGGAAGGGATGTGTTAATCATTGGCTAAAATGGAACGTTAGCCACTTGATAAAATAAACAAGCAACAAAACATTGATAATATACCTTGGTATAGAGAACTAGAGAAGAGGTAATGATACTTTTATCGAATCTACATCTTTTCTTGCTTTATTTTGGAGTAAACTATCTCCTTTTTGTAACTACAACTTATCGACCCTCTTGACTCATTGGAGGTGTTTTTTGTAATTATTCACAGATAGGACTTTCTTTTGTAAACTATTTCACCAATCAATGAAATGGCTGCTTTTTCCTATAAAAAAAACAAAACTAGAGAAGAGGCAATGATATCTTAGGTGTTTCGCCCTAGTGCCTAGTGGAGATAAGATGACCTTAAGCCGCTTAAGTGTAAACCAGTATGGATTATGTTAAATGATGATAGTCTGAATAGCACCAAGAGACGATCAGAACATATTCTCAATCAACTGGGAAACTTTCATGATCCCAACAAAAAATAATGAGTTGTTTGAAGCGAAGACTATAGTATTTGAGTTGTCAAAGCTTAGAACTTTTTAAGTTTCTGCTGAATTTTCGCTTCTAGTGAATAAAGATGAAATTGTCTTTAGATGTTTTATCTTCAAAAGAGAAGATGTTGATAGCGAGCTTGTAACTTTTGTTTCTTTTATATCCGTGAGTGTCCGGGCACCTCGACTAATCTCACAGGACAACCGCCTGACCTCACAACATTTGGTTGCCAAGGAAACCCGTAGGAAATTAATTCCTAGGTAGGTGGCCACCAATGATTGAACCCATTCCCTCTAGGAGGGCTTTAATAGTCTGTGAGGCCTCCAATTATTCATACTTATGCTAGAAAGGCCCCCAATTATTCATACATATGCTAGAAAGGGTAAAATAGGGAATGCTGTAGTAAGCGGTTAGAGAGAATATGCCTTTTAAGATTGTGGGTTCTTTGTACGATTGGAAAAGCTGTTAGTTAAAAGGAGAGTGAGAGAAGAGGGAGGTAGGGGACATTTTGGGTAGACATTGGTCTATAAGAGAGAACCAACTCTCTCGAATAGCTGGAGGGAGAAACCCTAGTTCTTGTGTACTTGTTGATATTTCTTTCTTGCACATTTACACTGTATATTGAAGAACTATCAATATAACAGTGTTTGGCATTCTGTTCTATTGTGTTGGTATATTGTTGGCTGATGTAGGTTAAGAGTGGTATTAGATACCTAACATAGTCCCAAGGCCCTTCAAGACCACTAGGCCAACCCTTGATGGTTGAACTTTTAGCTTTTGTCAAAGAATGTGGTTTTGAGGCAATGGATTCTTTCTTCATTCCTCTTGCTGGATTTTTTCTCCTCTAAAATTGTTTTGCTTCCAGGTCTCAGAGTATAAATGATTTTAAGATTTTGTCTTTTCGGGCTTGTTTGGTTCGGACTAGTGTATTTTTTCCAGTTTATTGCTCTGACATGGTGATGGTGGTACTCTGTTGTAATTTTTCATTTCATCCATGAAAATTTTTGCTTAAAAAAAGGATAGTCTTCAGGATTATTTTGGTGAATGATCTGTCAAAACTGATACTAGATTATTTCATAGAGTACTTATTTCTTAATCTTACTGATAATTTGCAAACAAGTACTCATTTTTGTGATATGCTCACTGTTATTTTGGTGAATGATCTGTCAAAACTGATACTAGATTATTACTATCATTATTTATCTCCTCCCCAAAAAATGCTTAATTTCTCTATTGTTTTTAAATTATTGTTCTTTAGGTGACTCTGATTGGTTACAACCACAAATTAAGGATCCTTTTGGAAACTATAGTTGAAAAAATTGCAAACTTCAGTGTGAAACCAGATAGGTTTCTCATCATCAAGGTATTTTTGCCATTCGTTTTCATAAACCATCTAAACATAGAAATCTTATCTTCTTAATTAATTAGAGTTGAAACCTGATTTGTTTTCAATTAATTAAAGTTGGAACTACAATAATATCTATTAAATGTTGAAATATTAAAATTTCTGTAGATAGAAAAAGACTAGAGCAGTATATAAATATTGTGGTATAATTAATAATATGGTATGTCAGGAGATTGCAAATTCAGTCAAAGATGATAGAAGTAAATCAATAAAATATTCAGTTTTTCTTTATTAAAAAGAATACGTACAGAAGTAAATATTTAAATACTTCTTGAACTAGGATTTTTTTTTCTTTTCATGTCACTAAATTTGGGGGGTGTATGTATTTGTTCAAAATTATCTTATTTAACATTGTTGCATTTTTCTATTAGGAAACTGTGATGAAGGAGTACCAGAATTTCAAGTTTCAGCAGCCATATCAGCAGGCGTTGTACTATTGTTCGTTAATACTTCAAGATAACACATGGCCATTGATGGAGGAACTTGCAATCCTTCCACATTTGGGGGCTGAAGATCTAGTTAAATTTGCTCCCACTTTGCTCTCAAGTGCCTATTTGGAATGTTACATTGCAGGTCTGTATTGTTTTCTCTTTCGTCTTGACATCTCACGGATCACAAGCTTTTGGATTTAACGGTTAATTATTCAGGAAACGTCGAAAGGAATGAATCTGAGTCAATGATCGAACACATTGAAGATATGTTCTTCAAGGGACCAAATCCGATATCGCGACCATTATATCCATCACAGCATCCAACCAATAGAGTTGTGAAGCTTGAGAGGGGCATTGATTATTTCTATTCAGCAGAGGGTCTCAATCCAAGTGATGAAAATTCTGCTCTTGTTCACTATATTCAGGTTATAATTAAACTAATTCACTTCTTTTCCTTTAAGATTAATATTTTTCTTTTTTCAATTACATCGATTTGCAAAATCTAGTCAAGAGCAACTTTTGAAATTGGCTTCAATAAAAGTTTGGCGTATTCACTAACCAACTTTAAAAAAAAATCATTTTATCATTACATATTTGCAACAAAGGTTTTCAAATAACGTGAATCACAATTTATCTCATCTCATGAGTTTTATTTTTAAATTTAATTTGTTGCTTCTACCGTCTTATTTAATTTAATTCAATATAATTCATTTTTCTTACCTTTTGATTTATATTTAAACTGAAATAACATTTTGTTCAACATAACAATTGATTTTTTTTTTATTTTTTATTAAAATAATTTACAATAAAAAAATATAATTCCTAATTTAAATTATATTAAATTTTATAAAATTATCTTATAAAAATTTTGAAATTGAATATCGGCACAACATTATGCATAATTGAAATATTATATCTATTTTGGTCATTATAGCTAAGTTGCAGTAATTTAGTATTAATTTACCAACTATTGTAACCTGCTTTTTAGGTTTAAATTTGGAATTTACTAAACACTAATTTACTTCATATTCGAGTGACTTTAAAAAACGTAGTTGACAACGATTATTTTAGCAGCTACAACAATACAAAACGAAGTCTTAGTCACATTATTTGTAGTTGAGAGGCGTAAGGGTCTCTAACTCGCAGGAACATAGATTTGAATTTGAATGCCTCCTCCCTCTCACACATGCACTTTACAAGTTAGGAGTAGGTAAAGATGTTTATATTGTTTGTCAATATCAAAAGGGACAACTTTCTAAGAATTAAGAGCCTTGGAGTCTACCCTAGAGCGAGCTTCTTTAATTAGTAGATAGGCAA
This sequence comes from Herpetospermum pedunculosum, assembly GCA_028017165.1. NCBI lineage: Eukaryota > Viridiplantae > Streptophyta > Magnoliopsida > Cucurbitales > Cucurbitaceae > Herpetospermum > Herpetospermum pedunculosum. Next base: position 8,595,457 of record CM051526.1, read on the forward strand.
CCGTAGTGGGCTGTGGTGTGGGTATGTTTCCGACCTTTTATCTTGCTCTTCCACTTCGTCATAACACTAAGTGGGCTTCATTTTGGGGACCCGCCTAGATAAGGTCCAAAAGAGTCTCTCGTCCTAGAAACTAGAAAGTAATGTTCTTTTTTAAGGGGGAGAGGTTGACTCTGAATCAATCTATTTTGAGTAGAATTTTGACTTTCTATCTTCATTTGATAAGTTGGGAAGTGGTGTCGAGACCAATTGACTTTGGAGGGCTGGGCAAAGGCAATACGAAACTTCGTAACGAGACTTTGTTGGGAGATCCACATTTGATTAGTTGGGAGGTGGTGCGAGACATAATGTGTTTCCCAAATGCACTATGGCTTAAGGTCATAGTTAGCATGTATGAGCCTCACCTCACTTGGTGGTGGTCCTATGTTCTAACCCCAGTAAATGACACTTCCTCCCCAATTAATACTGATAAACACTTGTTAGAGTTTGTGTTAATTTCCAAGCCACAGAAGGGGGAGTGTTAAGGATATGAATAAAATATTAGATTTTTTCGTAACCCGTCAACTTAAGCTTTTACGGTTTAGGTAGATTTTGGATCAACCTTTTACCCACTTTTGTGGATAGCCTTTCAATATTAGCCTTCCACATAACCTTGCTTGTCAGCTGCCTAGTGTTACTTTGTTTGTGTGTTTATTGAGTGCAAGTCGAGCTGCATGCTAAGGTCTTTTCACAGTATATATCGTGTGAATTATGAAGAGAAATTACAATATTTGAAAACCTTATAATATGTTGGAAACTCTAATTATAGTCAAATGTACAGCTATAATGTTGATATATACTATATACTATAGTAGATGTATAAAGAAAAGAAAAGGTACTCACTCTGTTACTCAAAAAAGTTCCTACTAAACTCTTTGATGTTGTACGGTTAGTTAGGTTGTTCGGGATCAATTTGTAATCTAGCTTAGGTATTTCACTTAGTAGTTAGGTTGTAATTAGTTACTCTGGTTAATTTTAATTAACTATCCTTGTGTGAGCTAAGCCTATATATAAAGGCTAAGGCTCCCCCTTTGGTACAACTTCTGATCATTAATAAAATAACAGCCTTAAGGCTTTTCGATTCCACCACTCTTCTTTTGGTTTAAGTTTTTTTTATGCAATTTGCTAAGCATCCTGACTTTAATATTTAGGTGCATCGAGATGATTTTCTACAGAATGTGAAGCTTCAGCTTTTTGCTCTTGTGGCTAAACAAGCAGCTTTTCATCAGCTTAGAACTGTTGAACAACTTGGCTATATTACTGTTCTAATGCAAAGGTTAGAAATTTTTTGAACTCCCATTAATTTTCGAATACTTACCGTGTAATTAATTTATCTTCAAATACAGGAATGACTCTGGTATACGCGGAGTTCAATTTATTATTCAATCCACTGTCAAGGTAAGTATCATGATCTCATCTGCCATTGTATCCTTGTCACCTTGTCGATATTCTCATTATTTTCATGTGGCAGGGTCCTCGAAATATTGATTTGAGAGTTGAAGCGTTTCTAGAGATATTCGAGAAGAAGCTCGTTGAGATGACCGTTGATGAATTCAAGGTGAGAGCAGTAATTGTCCTTGTATATGATATGTGTTAATTTACCATTCGTATACGACGTTTTAACAATGTGGTGGTCACATGTTTTTGGGCTCAAAATAGCCTCTTTTTGTTTCCAACTTTCATGAATGGCCCTGTTTTAACAAAAAAAAAAAAATCATATATTTTAAAAGAGATTATTTTGGTATCATATATTTTAATGGGAGAGGTATTTTACTCAGTATGTTAAAGAAGAAAAGAAAGCTGATACTAAGATCATCTTTTGCTGGTAGCTAAATATGTATTTCTGGATTTAATTGATCGACCGTGCACTTCATGATAGTTTCCGGATGCTTAAGAAAACACACGCCCCGGTGGTTATGGCCCGACATTATTTTAGGAAACATGACCCATTGGTGGCATGGCTATTATTTAACTGTGTTGTGCTGACTTAAAGGTTTAGGTAAGCTATGAACTTAGATGTCCATAACCATGAGTATATGGCTTAAATCTCAATGGTGTGACCTATACTACTAGTTTCATTCTAATGTTTTACAGCAAGAAGGTAGTTGTCTTTTAGAATTAGTCAACATCAAACAAGTTTGCTTGAATACCCACTGTTATAAAGATTTTAGGATAAGATTACAAATTTAGTCCTTAAACTTTGAGGTTTGTGTCTATTTGTTCCTTGAACTTTCAAAATTACAAATTTAGTCCCTGAATTTTCAATTTTTTTAAAACTCACGGATCTACTAGACACAAAATTGAAATTTTAGGGTTCCATTAGACATAAAATTCTAAATTATATCTAATTGATCAATTAATTTTTAAATTTTTTGAATTTGTCTTGGGACCTATTAGACACAAAATTGAAAGTTCAAGGACCAAATAGGCACCAACCTCAAAACTTTACTTTAACCAAAATTTTAAGTATATTTGTATTTTTAATGGATTTCTTGGACTTATGGTTTATATCATGATATTTGCATTGAAAGAATATGTATGAGATAAACATACTATATCCTATATTTCAAAGAGGCAAAGATGGCAATTACATTTTTGAATATGTGGATTAATGATATAGATAACTGAAGAGTATTAATTGGTGGTTGTGCAGAGCAATGTAAATGCTCTAGTAGATATGAAGCTTGAGAAATTCAAGAACTTGAGGGAAGAGTCTGGATTTTACTGGCGAGAGATTTCTGATGGGACACTCAAATTCGATAGGAGAGAATCAGAGGTATGATTCAATTTTTCCTACAATGTTTAGGGCACTGTTTGTTGTTTTAAACACAAAAATTTAGGTCCATTCAACAACCATTTTATTTTATTTTTTAATTTATAAAATTAATGCTCGTTTGATAACCATTTGGTTTTTGAAAAATTAGCCTATAAACAACACTACTTCAACCTATGATTTCTTTTGTTTTGTTTATCTAATTTTTACAAGTGTTTTCAAAATCCAAGCTAAATTTTGAAAACTAAAAAAAAAAGCTTTTAAAAATTTGTTTTTGTTTTTGGAATTTGGCTAGAATTCTAATGTTTCTTTAATAAAGATGAAAACCATTATAAAGAAATTATGAGACAACAAGCACAATTTTAAAAAATTAAATGGTTATCAAACGAGACTTAAGCTTTTTCCTTGACAATTGAAATTAAATGGTTATCAAATGAGGCTTAAGCTTTTTCCTTGACAATTGCTTTTAATAGAAAATCTACTATTGCTATTATGGCTACTCTATGGAAGTTAGAAGTTGTGGCTTGAGAAAAATCAGAGGGCCTTCAAAGAGATAATGATAAGCCTCGATGATCTATGGGATATTCTAGCAAACTCTTTGCATCCATCTGGTGTTCTCTTTCTAACTCTTTTTGTAATTACGATCTTGTACATATTTCGGCTAATTGAGAGTCCTTTTTGTTGTAGCCCTTTGGCCTTTTGAAGATATCTCATCTCCCCGTTTTGTATGCTTTTTCACCATTAATATATTCTTTGTTACTTATCAAAAATAAAATTAAAAAAACTACTTAAATAGTTTGAAAATCCTAGTCAAAATTTAAAAATACTAGAAAATAATTTCAAACGTCTCCTTTTTGTTTTTTGAAATTTGGCTGAAGAATTTTAATTGTTTTGTAAAGACAGACAGAAATCATTAGTAATGGAAATTGATGACTATGACCTTTGATTCTAACCAGGTTGCAACATTGAGGACAATCACACATCAGGAACTGATCAACTTCTTCGATGAACATATAAAAGTTGGTGCACCTCGAAAGAAGGCTTTAAGCGTTCGGGTTTACGGAAATCTTCATTCCTCAGAGTATTCTGCAGATTTAAATCAACCACTTCAACCGGACGCAGTAAAAATAGACGATATTTTCAGTTTCAGAAGATCACAGGCACTTTATGGTTCCTTCAAAGGAGCGTTTGGTAATGTGAAGTTGTAGTAGTAGTGGCTTTGAACTCCCTTGTCTCAGGCATTTTCAGCTCTTAAGAAATGGGGTTTTGAATGTTAAATTTGTGGAGATGTGAATGAGCTGAATCAAGAATGATCTGCAACAAGTTGTGGATTTGTTGTGAAAGTGAAGATGCTGTGAATCCATGGGTTGCAGAAGTGGTCTTATGTTACATAATAAAAGAACTGCTCAAAGGGTTTTTGCTTTGTTTATTGGTAATGTTTAGTATCTCAAGTTTTTCTTTTCAGATAGTGTATGTTAATGAAGAGAACATAATTTCTTTTTTATTTATAAATGATGGGAATTCATGGGATTACAAAATGCATCAGGAACCATGAAAACCAGTTTGAATGGAGATTTTTTTTCTCTTTTAGTGGGAGATCGAACTATCAATTTTTGAGGTTGTAATTGGTGCCTTATTTATCGAGTTATGCTCGGATTGGCAAAAAGGGCACATACCACTTTGACTCGCTCACTTTATGATTGCATTTGCACTTGGTTCTCACGACTCTGAATTGAATGATAAGAATAGTTGACTAAGCTATGTGTCTATCAATTTACTAGGTTCTACTTAGAAAATATTTAATTTAAACGTGTGAAGACAAATATTTAATTTAAACGTGTGAAGACTTATAATTGTAGCAATTAAACCCCTCAACTTTCATAAGTAAATATTTTCACAAGTGAATCAATTGTATGGAAGTGTAGGGGTTTAATTGATACAATAAGTCTTCAGTACAAGTGTGAAACCAATGTCAAATGGAGGGTGTAAATTGATTTACTTATGAAAGTTCAAAGCGATACAAATATTAATTTAGGGTTTTAATTGATACAAACAACCTCAACGTTTAGAGGTATAAATTGATTTTTGCTCCAAAATTTATTTGGCAAACACAACATTAGTATTAGTAAAACAAATCATACCACCATTTTTTTTTGAGTTCAACAACATATTGGGTGGAGATACGAACTCCTGATCTTTTGATCGCATATGTCTTAACCAATTGGGTTATATTGAAGTTGATATTCTCATTTAGTAAGTTAACAAATATTGGTAGCATAACAATTATAAATATGAAACACTGCAACAAACATTATATTTAAATTTAAATGTAAAAAACATACTAATGAGCAATGATTAATAAACGTCTATAAATTAAACTAAAATACTTTTCACCAAGTAAAATCAAATGATTAAAAATACTACTATATGCTATAAATTGATCACAAGACATAAACACTAGAAACAAAGTCTTCTCTTGCAAGCTTGAAATGGTAGTGAAGTAGAAGTACATGTATAACTAAAATTAAAATCTTTAACCAACTCTTCAATCAAGTCACCACAAATTTGATGTTGTAAAGTCAATCCTATTCTTCCCACTTCCCTCTTTTGACCCCAATCAATGTCTTTGCAGACTCCTTCTACACTATCTCTCATTGCATTCTTACTACACAATAATGGAGATTGAGATTCAGCTGTTTTTTCACTCTTGCAATTACCAACTATTTCATGGATTTTGATTTTGTCAAATTTGCTTATTAGATTATTGAAGATATCCTCTTCTCCTGGCTTCTTCCTTTGCATTTGTTGTCTTTGCTGTGATTGTATTCTTCCTGCATAATGTTGTAGTTAAAAGACTAAATTATGTTATGCTATAGAAAGCTACATATGAATGGTTTGATAACTTTAGAGAAGGAAAAGAGGGAGAGAACACAAAAGAAGGTTAGAGTTTGCATTGTCTTAGAATTGAATAATTCTTTTTGATATCCGTGAGTGGTCAGACCAGATTACGTCGTACCTCGACTAATCTTACGAGACAATAGTGGGACCCTATAACATTTGGTTGTCAAGAAAACTCGTTAGGAAATTAATTCCTATGACCACTAGGTCAATCTTTGATGGTTATATTAAAATTGAATAATAAGATACAGACCTAAATGGTCTATTTATACTAATGATAATAATAAGTGAAAGACTAATCTACCCTTACAAGATAAACCCAAATCAAATAAAACTTAATTTTAAAAAACAGTCGTGGTTCTTCCTTTCCATTTGTTGTCACTGTTGTGATTGTATTCTTCCTACAATGTTGTTTGTTAAAGAGTACTAAATTATGTTCCATTATAGAAGGCTACATATGAATGGTTTGAATTTTGGTTTTTGAATATTTTGGAATCTAGAAATAATGTTTGTGCCATTTGAACCAAACTTGAAACTTTAGAAGATTATATCTAAAATTTGAATGTTACCTTCTATATACTGTGTCACATCCACAAAGTTTTCTGTTGTTAAAGAAAAAAAGAATTGCACTATAGGATTTCAATCTTCATTTCCATGAAGTTTTCAATCTAAATCACTACAATATGATTTAAATTTTCAGTTTAAGGAAGAACTAAAATTAATCTAGAAAGTGATTGCTTCATGTCTTAGGCTGAGCAAGTAGAAAGCACAAAAAAAAAATTAAAGGTTCACATTTGTTTGATAACTTTTAAAAATATACTATTCATTATTGTCTCCTTTTAGTATGTCAACTACTTCTGTCATGAGGTTCAAGAGCTAAGATCAATCAAATTTATTGAAATTTGAAGAATTTAGGTCACGTTTACTTCCCTCCAAACGTGATCAATTAATGGTAATTTTGACGGTGGAACCCACATCTATGACGTTTGATGACGTTTATCAAAATCTGTAAACGTAATCAAAGTATGAGTCTTACCTCAAAATATGCAATCCAATTACCTAATTTATCTATCACTTCGGAGTACTCAATGAGATTACCATTGATTATTATGTGGGTCTCATCCATTTTTTTTATTTATTTTTTCCATGTTTGACCCTTTCTCTCTCTTTCTTGAAAGGCTAAAGGCGAAGTCATGACCATCTCCTTCACCTTCTTCTTCCTCTCTTCTTCTCCTCGCCTCCGGCCAACCTCATCACCGCCCACCTCACTCCAGCCAACCTCGCCGTCGCCGACCTCACTCCGACCCGCCAATCTTATTTCAAAACGCCGCGCCAAAAGTTTATACGTTAGAAATGAGTTTTCTTTTTCTTTCAAAAAATATGTTTTTTTTTCTTTGTCTTCCAAGATATGAGTTTTCTTTTTCTTTCAAAAAATTCTTTCATGCCTCATCGCCAATCTCATTTCCCTTTTTTCTCCGCAAGTTTTAGAATCTAAAACTTGTGGAGAGAAAAGAGAAACCTATTTGGATAAAAAAGATGAACAAATTGTTGGTATTGGATAAAAGATGAACAAATTGTGGAGAAAAAAAAAAAGAAACTCATTACTTTAATGTTGAAACCTAGTTGAAAATTGGGGGTTGTTTTTCTTTGTGAGGAAGAAACAAGAATGAGTTAATGGAGGAGAGAAGAGATTGAAGCTCCAATGGTGAAAAACGAAAAAAGGAAAGAGAATAAACGGAGGGAAGTGAAGATTCATGTTGGAAAATGGGTATACGAGTATCCACAGGAGTAATTGGACAACGAGTCTGCACAAGAGTAACACTTGGACAACGAGTCTGCACAAGAGTAACGCTCGGACAACGAGTAAACACACGATTTTGAATACGATTAAAGCAAAAGGGTATTATGGTAATATAGATTACGTGCAAGTAACACTATCAATGGAATTCAATTACGTTTGAATTAGCCTTCAGTAAACACTATCAAAGCTAAACCGATTATGATTGATTCATTACGATTGTTGGGAAAAATTCATTAGGTATGGTAAACATTGCCTTGGTACAATTATTGGACGTGTAGATCATCTCATGGAGAGGAAAATTGGAATGAATGAAACTGACTCGTATATATATATATATATATATATATATATATATATATGTTGTGAAATATGGAAGAGTATATTATTCAGTATATTCGATGAGGGAATTACATCAAGATTCCTTAATTTACGTTAACATTCTCCTTCAAACTCAAAGTGGTATTGGAGAGCAAATTAAGTTTGTTGAGTAACGATTGGAACATGTGGAGGTTTACGTTGCATTATATCTAGACAAACAAATCAGAGGGAGGATGAGCGAACATAGGTGTACGGGGAGGATGACAGACAGAGGCGCGCAAACAGATGTGCACGAACGAGTTTGCGCAGACGGACGATTTGTTTGAACATAACCAAACCAACGTGAACCGAATCAGAATGAACCAAATAGAACTAGAATGAACCGGGTTGAACCAAACTAAACCAAAACTAGTTGTAAGTGAAGAAAATAGGTCTGAATTCGCGTGAAGACAAACTGAACGGCTGAACGGGGGAGGGCTGCGACGGATCTGGGCGATGGAGGAGGGATGCGATGGTGGGTGGCGCGAACATATATGGGGAGGTTGGAGGCGACATGAGAGCGTCAGATCTTGGCGGGCGAACAAATCTGTGAGAGAAGGGAGGCGGAGCCGCGGGCAGATCTGAGGTGGCTGAGTGCTCGGATTTGGGCGGGTCGATGGGGCGGTGACCGATCTGAGCGGAGGCGGAGCAACAACAGGCGACAAAAATGGAGGCTTGCATGGTGAATCTAGAGGGTTGGGCGAGCGGTGGAGTGGAAAGAGCTGGCTAGACGGAGGGTGAACGCTCGGGGCGACGGATCTAGAGGAAAAGAGGGAGAGCACGCCAGCAGATTTGGAGGCCTGAGTGCGAACTGAGATGCACGAACAAGATCTGGAAGTTGCCGACAGAAGGTGAACAGAGCAGAGTGCAGCGACAGACTTTGCATGAACAAAGCGGCATCGGGTAAGGGATACAAGTACGACGGTCTGGGCTTCGAACGGGGAGTGCGACGACAGGCGGAGGTGGTATATCAGAACGATGGCGAGTGCGGCGGTGGCAGGTAGTGGTGGCTGATCAGAGAAGATGAATTGTGGGCGGCGGCGAAAGGTGGTTGAACGGGGCGTGAACGCAGGCGGAGGTGGTTGAATGGGGCAGTGATAGGGAGAGGGAAGAGAGAGGAACGATGACGGAGAGTTTCTTGGAGCAGTTGGACAAAAACAGACTGGATGAACGAAATCAGATGAACTGGATCAGACGACGGTAGCGGCGACACACCGCCGCCCTAGGATTTATGAAAATTTGTTTTCCTAGGTTTTAGATGGACTCTGATACCATGTTGTGATATATGGAAGAGTATATTATTCAATATATTCGATGAAAGAATTACATAGAGATTTATACCGTTGCTATGAGAAATAATGAAGGAATAACATAAATAATTATTGATAATGAGAGGATAATGTAAATTAAAAAATTAAAATTCTTTAATTTAGGTTGACAATATATATGAAAATTTGCACCATAAATACATAAAGATATTAGAAATAAGGGGAGAAAAAGTCGAGATGATGAGGGGAAAAAGGAAAAATTAGAGATTTATTTTATTTTATTTAGCAAGAGTAGGGTATGGAGATTTGAACCTTCTACTTCAACAAAAATTAGAGGTTGTAAGCATGGAAAGACGATATATGCTCTAGCGAGACAACTACACGGTGTTAGAAATTTTCATAAAGGGAAGCAAAAATTAATAGTATAATTAATACAGAGACAAATTAGAAAGAAAAAAATTAAGTTTTTTTTTTTTTTTTTGGTGGGTTAAATTACACTTGTTCTAAACTTTCATATTTATGTTTAATAGACCATTCCTAGACTTTACAAAATATCGAATAAGTCCATGAACTTTCAATTTTGTGTCTAGTATGTTCTTAGACTTTAAAAATGTCAAATAGTTCACCGAATTTGAAAGTACTTATTAGACATTTTCAAGTCTAGATACCTATTCGATCCTTTTTAAAATTCAAAAATTAAATAGAGACAAACATGTTGAAGAATTAAACTTGTAATTTAACTTTGATTTATTTATAATTATTATTATTTTTTTTCTTATAATATATAGGGTGAAAGATTTGAACATCTGATCTCTTGGTCGAAGATATATGTTTTACATCAATTGAATTATGTTCGTGTTGACATTTACTTATTTTATTTTTATGTAGGCTCAAAACTTAGATGGAAAGTAGAAAGCATGAGCATATTTATGAAGTTTGAATATGGTAGAACTATATAGTAAAAAAAACATAAATATCAAATGAATTAACAAAAAGGTAAAAGGCATGAATGATTTTGGGCGTTATTGGGGTTCACAATAATTGCCAATTACTTTACTTTCTCCCAAAATTTATTATTATTGCTTACCGCAATTGATGCGCTATCATTACTCACTGCCTATTTTCGACCCTCTTCTCACTTTATTACCAATTTACCTCTTACAAAATCATAACCTTTTTTTTTTTTTTTTTTTTTACATATTAATTTTAAAATTAGTCTATTAGTTTATTATTATTATTTTCAAAAAATATAATAATCTATCTTTTGTAAATATATTCACATTATGTCTTTTCAAAATTAAAAATTATTATTATTAATTTATTTCGTTTTATAAAAATTAGAACACCAATGATTAATTTTAAAATTTGTTGAAAGTGATAAATTAAAATAGAATGATATTCAAACTAACTGGATTAAAACGAAATTTTAACCTTTATTTTTTTTTAATGAGAAAATATTTATTGTTTCAAAAATTTCAATGAATTTTATTTAGAAGTTTAATTACACATCTATTTTTTGAATTTTTAGTGTATATAGTCAACATGAGTAAAGTTTGGCAGTAAACGACCTCTACTCTTTTTTTGAGGTCATAAATTCTAATATTCATCCTCCATATTTATTGTGTACTTAAAAAAAAAAATTTTAGGTCAAAGCGAGCATAGCTCAGCTGACATATGTATGACTCGATGACCAAGAGGTCAGTAGTTCGAATCCTCCCACCCCAATTTACTAAAAAAAAAAAATAATTTTTTAGTGTATATTTTCGGTAAAAAAAAAAACATAATCTTAAATTTTATTTTTTATTGCAAACATATTTTTAAAATAAAAGAAAAATATTTTTAGTAAATACAAGTTTTTAATAAACAATCTATTTTTTTTCAAAATGAAAAAATAAATTGTTATGTCATTTTATCCCAATTATTTAAAAACTTTAGTCCTTAAGTTTCTTAAAGTTTCATTATCAATATTATTATTTTTCAGTAAAATTTATTTTTTTGTGATTTTTCAACTCCAAAGTTTACAACCTCAATAGATTCCTAAACTTTTTTTATAAAAAATAATTTTTGTGTCATAATAAATATGTGAACTCTAATTTCGTCTAAAAAGTTAAGTAAATTCAATTTTTTATTCCGTAATATTTGAATTAAAAAAAATATATTTATTAGACATTTTCTTAATTTATCTAATCAGACTAGTTGCACACAAACAACAAACATACCTAAAATAATTACAAATTTAGCCAAATTTACAATTTTTTGCAAATATGACAAAAAATCAGTGATTATTAAGACTTTATGATTATTACTAATAGATTTCTATCAGTCATAAACTTCTATGACTATTATCACGAACAAAATTTTATAAAAAAAAACTACTATCAGTGATAGAAATTATCATATCCACAAATTTTTTAAAAAATGATTATATTTTTAATTATTTTATTCTAAATTGACATCTGTTACAATTTTCTTATCTCATAAGTATTTAAGTATAAACAATAATGTACTCGTTATCGTTTCAAGGATCGATAGTTCGATTCACTAACCAACAATGATTGAACTAAAAAATGTAATTTACCTAAAAAAAAAATAAATAATAGTAAGAAGAAAGCAAGGTTTTGTGTAAGAACGTACCAGAATATGCAGACACCCGCCGGAAGAGCATTGTGTTATTGCAGGCATGGCGGTTAACGAAATGCACCGATACCGGACTAGGCTCCGACGACGACTCAAACGCCTCGACGAGCTCCTTCAGCGCCTTCAAATCCTGTTCGCATTTCTCCAAACCTTCCATAACCTGCTGCCTCTGCTTCTCCTCCGCCGCCGTGGAGCTTTCCAATCCCATCAATCGCAGGATCGGACCTCTCGCTCCTCGAAATCGCTCTCCCGATTCGGATCGCCCCACGATCTGCGGCGAATCGGATGAGGGAATTTGGAGATCGAATTCTGGTATCGGAGATTGAGAAATTACATGGTTGAGTTCCGGATTGTTGTTGGGGACTGAAATAACAGAGGAATTGAAAATGTTGCTGTGAATTAGTGAAAATTATTGCGAGGGAGAAGAGAAAAGGAATTTACCGAATGTGATGGATTTGTTGCGGCGGCTGTGGTTGTTGTTGGAGAGGAAATGGAGGAGGCCGGAGATGCAGCCGAAGGAATTGGAACGACGGCGGCTGCGGCTGCGGCGGAGGAGGTTATCGGAAGAAATTTGGAGTTGTGAAGACGATGATAAGAGGCTGTTCTGTCTCTTCATTGATCTCTCCAACTCAATGAAATGGAAATGTGAGTTGATGTTATGAATTATAAGAGGCCAAAATATATTATTCCTCTATAAATTTTGAAATTTGTGTCCTCCTAAGATTTTAAAATAAATATTTGGGAAAATAGTTTTAAATTGCCCTTAAATTTCTTTGACCTAGTTTACTAGGAGTTTTTGTACGGATGCGTGGAGCGTAAAGTTTTTTACCTTCCTTAAAAAATTTATACGGATGCGTGGAGCGTAATAAGCAAGTCTCCTTCCCGGTGAAAAATCATTTGTACACTTCGCTGAACAGGAGGGTACTATAGTTGTCTCCTTGTGATCGTGCTCAACGAATGATACTATAAACTTTGTGCGTTTGCTTATCACGAGAAAATGTGAAAAAACATCAATTTTAAAAAACTGAGTTATAAAACCTTATGCCCCTGAGGGGAGAGTCATAGGTACAAAAACCTCTAGTTTACAGTAAAATGATGTGTGATAATGAGACTACTTTATGAGATGGGATTTATCTTCCTTTCATGTTCTTCTTTCTCTCTCATTTTTCTTTCTCCGACAACCTCATTTCATGTCACCTCCCTCCACCCATCTGTCATCTTTGCTGCTTCCCTCGATGACGACAGTCGTTGCAATCACTGCCCTTACGACTGAAACTCAATCGCGACTGCTATTATAATAGTTTACTAATTAGACCTCCGTTCAATCTAGAATAAATAAGTTAATTATTTCTCCTTCGTTTCAATTTTTTTTTTTGGCAATGTTCCATGTTCCGACTCTTTTGTTCATTGCAAGGAGGAATGAGAAATGGTGGCAGCTATCGTAGACAGCGACGATGGGCGATGAGGTTTTTGTCGGAGTGGGGAGGAGAGGAGAAAAAGATGTCCAATCCCCTACTAAAAGTATTATTAATTAAGTTAATACATTTAGCAAATTAATAAGGCACAATCAACACCAAATTATCTTACCGTCAGTCAACTAACGGTCAAAGAAATTCAGAGACCATTTAAAATCATTTTTCAAACCCTAACAACTAAAAGTTGTTCATTTTAAACATCAGGAATAAGATGTAGATACTTTTATTTTAATGTCAAAATAAGCATATAGCTCAAGTAACATAAAATGTGTTAACGACAAAAAAAGTATATAGTTCGAATCTCTCCCTCAATATTGTACTTAAAAAAATACTTCATTTTAATACTTTAAAATTTTAAGCGCTCTTATTTAGAAATATTTAGAAATATTGTACTAAAAACATACAAACTTGTTTCAAAAAAAAAAAAAAACATCCAAACTTATAAGTTTTGGAACATGTTTTGTTACAAAGCCTATATTATTTTGTGTAAAGGAGTAAGGTGTGTGACCCTCTATTGGTCTCTCTTTCCTCTCTTACTTACCTTTCTTTTCTTTTCCCACTCTATAACTCTGTCTAAGAAAGAGAGAAACTATTTTGAAGAAAAAATTATTCAATGCGGTTGTCTCTTTTAATCATTAAAATGTTTGGCGAAAATCAATGAAAAATTATAAGAGAAATGAAGTTTTTTTTTTTTTTTTTTTTTTTTTTTTTTTTTTTTTTTTTTTTTTTTTGAAAGAAGAGAAATGAAGTTAATAAACTATTTAACGAAAAAGAAAATATTTTTTTTTTTTCAAAAAATCATTTTTATAGTAATTTGAAATTAATAAAATGAATATAGAACAAACAAAATAAAATTGGGCATAAAAACACTTTTAACTATAAAACAGGTTTTGTACAAAATATTTAAAATAAAATGCATTTTTGAAAAACTTTTTTTTTCTTGCAGCTGTTAGTCTAAACAGGCACTACATTTGGGATATTTGGCCAGATGGCCTTAAATTAAGGCCCATTCGAGAGATTGACACGCGATTTTAAAAATTAGTCAAAATGACTTTTTGCTGACATCATTCTCGCTGAGATTTCTCTCGCTCTCGTTCACGTTCACGAGAACAGTAAATTTTTAGTTATAAAATGGAGCCCGCAAAAGAACGAGAGCGAGAGCGAGAGAAATCTCAGCGAGAGTGATGTCAGCAAAAGGTCATTTTATCTCATTTTTAAAAATGCGCGTCAATCTCTCGAATGAGCCTTAATTCAAGGACATCTAGCTAAATATTCCACTACATTTCCGTTGAAAAGCTATATCATAAAAATATAAACCATCTCAAAATTTAATTACATAATAAAACATTCTTTTTTATTTTCTTAATTTCATAATTCTTTTTCTTTTATTATTATTATATTTTTTTACAGTTCAACAATTTACTTACTGTTTTAAGCGATTTTTTAATTCATCTTGAAAAATGACCCAAACCTAGAATATATATATATATATTTGTCCCTTTAATTAAAAAGACTCTTATCTTAATTTAGATCGAACTTAGGAACTCTTGGTCACTCGTACATACATCTATTTTTGTTGAGGTCTAGAATTTATTTATTTATTTATTATTATTATTATTATTATTATTTTTTTTTTTTTTTTTTTTTACAATTAGTTGGTGGGCTTATTGATACTATTATTATTTTTTTATAACAGATTTATTGATATTTTTTTTCTGACAATATATATATATATATTTTTTGTGACAACATTTATTGATATTTTTGTTAGTCAATTTGAAATAAAATTAATGTCAAGGGACAAAAATTCCATGGGGTTTTGAACAGTAACATTATGGAAATATTAAATTAGAGTAATTAATTATTAAATATTGGGATGTGACATAATGTTTATTGACTAGAAACATAAATGATGCGGCTTTTATTTTAGCGGAAATAAAGATGATTGGCACGGGAACTCAATTACGTTAAAGAGAGTTTCCTTCAACCATACCAATAAATGATACATACAAAGAGCACGCAAAAATAACCCTTATTCAAGGTGGTTGCCAAAATTAGGTTAATTTATAAATGTGGTCTATGAAGTTAAAGAATTGTGCCTTTATATATCTATGTGGAGGATGTAAAAATGAATGGACTCGACACTCTTTATAAGATATATAAGTTAATTAGTTCTCTTATTGTCAATTGATTTTGAGATGAAACCTCATGATATCTAAGATGATATCCGAGCACATCAAGTTCAAACGACTATTGAGTCCAAAAATGAAATCTGACTCAAGAATGATAAATCTAATGCGGCACTTTCTTAGGGATTTTTGGACGGATGACCTACCCCCGCAGGGTCGTGAGGTTTTTTCACCCGGTTTTTTAAAATTTATGTTTTTTGACCTTCTGCTATCGTCAGCAACGCTCCGAACACGATCGCAAGCCACCTCACGCCGCATAGAAGACGGTTTTTCCCTTCTCCATTTTACACCCACTCCTTGTCGCGAGTTTCGACCATTAGATTGTCGTGAGTTTCGACTATCTGCTTTTTCGCGATTTTCGACCCTCTACTTGTCGCAATTTGGGACCCTTTGCTTGTCACGATTTCCGACCCACTGCTTGTCGCGATTTTGGACCCTCTACTTGTCGCAATTCTGATGGCCCTCTACTTGTCGCTAATTTTTCACCCACTTCTTGTCACGATTTTCGACCAACTCCTTCTCGCGATTTTCGACCATCTGCTGAGCCCTAGATTAATCGATTTCTTATCCCGAATTAGAAGTGCGGTATAAAAAAGATCGAATTTGAAGTCTTTCCCCAATTCACACTGTTTTAGCCTCCCGTCTCTGTAGAATTGCTCACACGTCTTCGGCTTGATTTTTCACTTTTATTGCTCTGTAATTAGCCACTCCAGAAGAAGTAGACAAATTTGCTCCTTAATCGCTCTGAAATGGTATTTTTACACATTCATCTGTCTTTCTTGCCCGATAGACCTTAGCTTTTTTGTCACTGTATATGTTAAATGTATGACTGAAAGTTTGGTTTATTGTCTCCCTCTGTATACGAATCGCATGAAGCCGAAGTTTTAGGGCTTATTTCTAGTCTTCGTAGCAGTCTCTTATGACATTCGAAGTTTTAGGACTTATTCATAGTCTTCATAGCAGTCTCTTATGAAGTGTAGTTCATAATGTATGTTTCTCTTATGGGTGTAATTCGTAATTTATGTTTCTCTTATGGGTTATGGGTTATAGTTCGTAATGTCAGTTTGGTAGAGACAATCTGAAACTCTAGTTTGTAATGTCAGTTCGAGTTCGGTAGAGACAATATGAAACTCCATTTGTTTTGAACACATAATCACCCTCCAAAGCTAAGCGAGGTGGAACACTTCCCTGCCCAAATTACGAATTTCTCACACATTCAGAATGCAAATGGAGTAGTGAAGCGCAAGCTCAGTCCATCGCAGCTCGACATGTTCAGGAGAACCATATTTGGGCGGTTTGTTGATGTCCAATTGGTGTTCAACAGTTCCCTAGTGCATTACATTTTGTTAAGGGAGGTTGAAGAGAAGCGACCCAACATAATGAACTTTTATATCAACGGAAAGATAGTGACGTTCACGAAGGAGAATTTGTATTGATTACAGGATTGTGGCCATCCCCTCCAAGTACAATGACGAAGGGTAAGAAAAACGTAACAACGACGCAGATACGAGACAAGAATTTTAAAAACAAGGGTGTTATGCACCCCAAAGATGTGGAAGTTGAGTACCAGAACATGGTGTACATTGATTTATTATACAAATCAATTCAACAACATGAATTGGGCGAACATTATATGACACAGGACGTTTAAGGGTCTAAAAAATGCGACGACGGACAAATTTAATATTTATAAGGTCATGACTGTTGCGAATACCGCATACAAAGTGAAGTACGGTCTCATCGAGTTTCCACCTGCTTTCTTGGTATTCCATGCTACACAGGAACTAATGTTTTATTAAAATGTATGCACTGAAGATACTTAAAAGTGTCTTATTTATTGTTTTGTTTTAGGTGTGAGTTTATGAAACTTTTCCATCTCTGGAGGGTAAAGCTGCTACGAGACTAAACCCAGAAGCTATTCCTCGAGTGGTTAGATGGAAATGCGGTCGATCAATCCCGTTTGAACCATTGGAGCGAGACTTCTTTAGCTCTCACGAGGTTAGTAAACATGTATTTACACCATATACGCAAGTTACATATGTTTTTTATTCGCCCTACAAATTTATATATATGTGCTTGAATGTGTGGTGCAGATGACGGTGATTCATGTACTCATATAGTCAGATGTGAAGTGACTATATTGGGAGACTCCTGTAGACCAACGACCCATACATGTAGTAAATATGAACCTAGATCCAGTCCTGAGTGCGAAGATGACAAAAGATTATTTAAACAAATATCCACGTGGGTACATCGATGTTGGAACAGTGAAAATGAATGCGGACCTCGAGGTAGGCACGTCGGCGAATGATGAGTATGAGTTAGCGGGAGGTGCAAGTGGGACAACTCCTTCATCGACATCTGAAAGTAGGTATGAATCTGAGTTGATTGCTTTGAAGGAAGAAGTTAGGAATTTTAAGTCTGATATGGCGGAGATGAAGTTGCTGTTAATTTCGTTGTCCAAGGTATGCATGCCTTACATATGTAGTCTGTAGTTATTTGTCTTGCATCTAGCTTACATGTGTTTTGCGTCATGTAGGATTTAAGGTATCGGAAAAACGATGTTCCATCCTTTAGTCTCGTAGGATCATCCCCTATGGATGATCATATCGTATTGAACGAGGAGACAATTGATAGGACTAATCCTCATGTCACTCCCGACCATTGTGTTCATGAAAATGACGTTGTATTACAAAGTATTTCTGTTGGTCTGTGTGATAATGTGATTAATAAGGTAATCGAGGTTGACGAGGCAGAAGACTAGACAATTCGTGTTATAGAGGACTAGCTAATGCGGCTGCTGAAATGACATGAGTTGTTTAGGTAATTCAAGAGCTCAGATTTTCTTTACGTTCTACCCCTTCTACTCTGTGACTATCAGTGCTACATACCTTGCTGCTAATCCTGTAATGCATCAACGCACGAAGCATATAGAGATTGATCACCACTTTATTCGGGATAAAATTCTTCAGCACCATCTCACTGTTAGATATGTGCCTTCAGAGGATCAACTAGCCGACATCATGACTAAAGCATTGCCCACTACCCGTTTTCAGAATTTGAGAACCAAGCTCACCGTCCTGCATTGTCCGGTTCGCTTGCGGGGATGTTAAATAATATATTTAGCGTTTATATCTGTTTATCAACTTCCTTAGGATTTGTTGTTATGATTTACTCTGTGCCTAGAGATTGTGAGGTATATGCTTCTATAAATAGCAGCTCCTCGTCTATTCACAATTCATTGAATATTACGGCATATTCACTCTCATTGGCTTATAGTGCTATTGGAAGAGAATATCGTGCAGTTTGTGGCTGAGATCGTGGTAGGAATTGCACGATCGTGCAATCCTTTTTATTTTTTATTTTTATTTAAAAAAAAAAACCAATTTGAAGCAAAGATCTTGTAATTCGTGGCTGGGATCGTTCCATAAATTGAACTTGCAATTTTTTTTTTTAAATCAAGGGAAAATAAAAAAAAATCTCAATTTGTTGGTGGATGAAATAGATTTTTTAAATATATATATATATATATATATATATATATATATATATATATATATATATATGTTTTTTAAAGATCTCGGAATTCTTCCACCAACAAATTAAGATTTTTTTAATTTAAGATTTTTTTGAAAATTATAAAAATAATAATAATAATAATTGCACGAGCGTGCAATTCATGGCACGATCACAACCACTACTTACACGATTTTTGCTTCAAATTGCACGATCGTTCAATTTCTACCACGATCCCAGCCACGAACTGCACACTCTTCAAATAGCAAGATCGTGCAATATATATATATATATTTTTTTTAAATCCCTGCTATGATAAAAAAAATGTTGCAGTGCAATTCCGTCCAATGGACTTGCACTTTTTATTTTCTCAGAAATTCTAAACCATCGTCCTCGCCTTGAAAAAACGTCGGGATAATTTTTTAAGGTCACGTGTTTGGGAAGACTGAAGTTCAAAGAAGAAGAAGACGAAAGAGAGGAAAGGATCGGAGAAGAAAAAGGAAAGAGAGAAGGAAGAGAGGAGAAATAGTAGGTTTTTTTAAGCCGGGTAAAAGAAGAATTTCACAATCTTTTAAAAATGAACAGTACCGTAACTGTAAATTTGAGGTCAGAAACAATAAAATTTTAAATTGAGGTCAGTTTTGGCAAACCTTTTGCAATCCACCATATTTTGCAATTCCCCCATTATGTGCCATAAGCTTCCAACCACCAGTTGGCACGTCATAAAAATCATGTATATGGTACACGAGTTACGTCATATATCGTATACCATGGACACAATTTAGCGAAGTCGTGTCCATGGTACACGATTTAGATATCTTAGTTTTGTAAATACTTTAAAAACTATTTTATTTTTGTAATAATTTATTTAAATACATTATTAATATAAAAAAAATCCCTTAATTTCAGATGTCAAACGTAGCATTAGTAGTAATGATGCAAATATGAGAGAGGGGTCGTGGAAATTCTTTATCTACATTATAATTTTAACGCGATAAAAAGTTAGTTTCTAATTAAAATATTGTATTCACACGATTACATTTTCTTTTAAAATAAATAGTCGAAGAAATTAAATAAATGTCAATACGAGCGTAACAAAGAGGTCTTAGGTTGGAATTGCCCTCCTCAAAACAAAAAACAAAAAAATTGCTCAGGCATGCGAGTTATGTTAAAAATTATTTTCTTAACATATTTGTAGAAAGAAAAAATATTATTCATATGTGTATTTAACCATTAAATAAAATGTCATTAATATCTTTATCAACAAGTGGTCCCGTAGCTCAGTTGGTTAGAGCGTTGGTCTTATGAGCCGAAGGTCGCGGGTTCGAGCCCCGCCGGGACCATTGTTTTTATATACTTTGTATCTATTTTATTTATTTTTTAATTTTAAATAATAAAGAGGTTGCAGTTGCAAACTTCCCCGACCGGTCCGGAACCATTATTCTTTATTATATGTTAATTTTTTTTTTAATCTTTAAACCAAAAATAATCATTTTTTTCTTCATAAATTCAATTAATAAATCATGTTTTTTTTTTTTTTTTTTTGAGAAAATTAATAAATCATGCTAAAATAATAATAAATCACATTAACCTCTTATAAATAAATTAAATTAGCAATCAAGTTTTTTTGTTTGTTAGTTGTAAGGAATATTTTATAAAGAAAATTGCTTACCAAAAAATGTACATGTTAAGTTTTAATATTATAAATTTGTAAGTGAATACGAATGTAGTCATCTAGATTAAATTTTGGGCTGGTTGCACAAATAGCAATCAGGCCTAAACTAATTACAAATTTAGCAAACTTTAAAATGTTTTGCAAATATGGCAAAAAAATCTGTTTCTATCACTGATAGACTTTATCATATCATTGATAGACTTCTATCAGTGATAGACTATTATCACTGATAGACTATTATCACTGACAAAAATCTATAAAAAGCTGAGGTGATCAGCGATAGACTTCTATCAGTCATAAAATATCAGCGATATAAATTGTCATATCCGTAAAATTTTTAAAAATATACTATATTTTTAATTATCTTATTCTAAATTGACATCTGTTACAATTTCTCTTAAATTTTTAATACACATAAGTATCACAAATACCTCTTTAAAATAAAACAAAAAAGTATCACAAATACAAATCAATCAATGCAAACAAGGAAAAAGAAAATAAAAATAATAAGAACGAGAAAATCTTTGGGATAAGTGTCCTAAGAAATCGATTTCACAGACTACATTTATATTAAAAAAAACAAACTAATTACTCAAAACTAAAGGAGTTGCTCCTGCTATTTAATCCTCTCTTCCAATTAAGAAACCAATAACCCTATCGAGTTTCAATAACATGCAAAGTCATTCATGAGCAATTCTTTTAATGACCTCCAAAAAAAATTCTAAATCTCCATATCTTAAAACACTTTCAATTGTGCATTTCAATTTTGACTTTAAACTACCTCTTGAGGACGTAAGATTTAAAGTTTGGAGTTTAGATTATAAAGAATAATAGAGACGTAAATAGAACATTCAAACTTCAATCAAGACAATAATAATAAACTCAATCCATAAAATTTGAGATAACTATACACATAGCTATCTTATGCCTGTGATATTATATTAATGTCCCCACTTTCTATTTTTATCAAAATTGTCTAACTATTTTTAAAAAAATCATAAAAGTTGGACTGCAATTACTTTCATACCCTTCAACCTCTCTAACATTTTAATAAAATAAAATAAAAAGTAAAACAAGCTCATTTAAGGAAAAAAAATTAAAATCACAAAATTTGCATTAATCACGTCTATCTTCTCATTTAAATTGTCTTCTCCCTCCTCGTATCCAGACTTAAACAATTTTCTCTCCGCAATATATATTTTCATATATGAAATATATAAGATGGGTATATATAAAGAAATATATATATTTTCTTTAAAAAAATGCATATATTTTCTTTAAAAAAATACACAATATCTATAAATATATATGAAGTATATAACTATATATATTCATATATGAAGTATATATCAATATATATGATGGGTATATATAAAAATTACATATATTTTATAAAAAAAATAAATACATATTATCTATAAATATATATACATTATATGTGAGAATATAGTCATACATGAGATATATATGGTGGATATATATATATAAAAAATACATATGTTAAGAGTATATATACAGTATATATGAGTATATACTCATATATGAAGTATATATATAAGTATATATGGTGGTTATATATAAAAAAATAAATGGCGAAGAAATAAGTGGTAAGAAAAAAAAAATGAAATTTAGTACACTCAATTTTCTTTGACCAAGGAGAGTTTTTTTTTTAACACTAAATTTAATACAGTAATAAAATTTAATACTAAAATCAAAATTTAATTTCACTAAATTTGATAGAACTTTTTTTTTTTTTTTTGAAATAGAGATAAAATCGAATCAATAGAGAGAAAATCAAAATTTATTACGAAAATAAAATTTAATATTTCAATAATTTTATTTAGTAGGAAAATAGACAAAAAAAAAAAAAAAAAAAAAAAAAAAAAAAAAAAAAAAAAAAAAAAAAAAACATAATAATATTTAAAATTAATTAAAAATAAAAATAAAAATTTCAAGATTTTAATATATATTTTGAAAATGCTGAGATTATCCCATAAAATTTTGTGGCTACACCTATTCACTACCAATAAGAAATTTAGCCACTCATAACAAGTATCAACTAACTAAGTAGAAACAATAAAGTTGGATACTAAATTGAAAATTCCACACAAATTTTATTATTATTTTTTTTTATCTTTTTGCCAATTGAGCTACTTACCGTAACTCTGGTTACCTATACTTTTGCCCAAATTTCATGAATTGCTTGATTCCTACCAAAAAGTGAATAAATACGTACAAAGCACAGAAAATGTGTTATTAAATATATTGAAATTTTTTCATATTTTAAATAAGGTTAAATTACAAGTTTGATATAAAATATGAGTTTATCAGATCTCTAAACTTCAAAAGTGTCGAATATGTTTTTATGTTTCAATTTTGTGTATGATAAACTTATATGTATTAAAATATCGATGTGATCAATGCTTCAATTCTATCGACGTAGTGATGGATATATCTATAAAATAACGACATGACAAATATTCTCGTAATAAAAAAAAAATGAAAGGTCATTTAAATTAATATCGAAGTTATTTTCAATCCCAAGTTGTAATCTTATTATTATTATTTATGTTTATATTAGTGACTAATTAATGATAATGTTTATATTTTATATGCATTTATGTGAGATATCAGAGTCCATTAAACTTTGATATCAATGTCCAACCCTCTCATTTAGATATCTATTGCTGACAAGTCGTTGATTTTTTTAGAAAGTTTGTAGACTTACTACTAATACACTATTGTGATATGAATTATATTGGCAATATAATTCATATCCACGATGAAACTCCAGAAAGTCAAACCATTATTATGGAGCAAGGATTAAAGTCATTAAAGAAGCTAAATGCATGAACTTTACTTTGTCACAAGCCCAAATTCATGGAAGACTAATGAATTAGGTTTAAACTAAGTTTAATATTCATATTTTGTCACTTATTACACTAATTAAAAGTGTAACAAAGTCTTAGGTAACCTTTCATATTTCTAGATGATTTTTATTTTTCTAAGGCACCTTTTGGTATTTCAAGGAGACTTTTCATATTAGTATTTATGTTAAGGAGTTAAAGAGATTATTGGCTGAATTCCTTGTCTATAAAAGAGATTGGTCTTGTCTCATGAAGACAACAACTTTGATATTTGAATTGAAAACTCCATTAGAGCATTTCCATAGCCGAGAACTATTGTTACCTTTGCATTTCTTGTTTGACTTGCATGTTTGAAAAGCATTCTATTAGACTTGATCAATCTAGCTAATAGTGGAGTGTTTCGGTTCAAGGCTAGGGACAAGTTCCTCATCCTTGGATATTCGATCTAAGGTATTTCTATTATTCTCTTTATTTTGGGGTGAAACCGAATTAACTAAGGGGTTTTAGTGTTTGTGATTCAAGGGTTCGTATAACCAAGGGGTTCTTGATCCAATTCACTAGGGTTTCGTATCATATTGATACACCAATGTTATACTTGAAATAATTTTGAATGAGTACTGATATACTACTGATGCACCAATGTTATACTTGAAATTGCATTTAGAATGTGTGTTGATATACTACCGATAAACTAATGATATACTTGAAATTATGATTTTTGAGTACTGAAATACTCACTACAACAAATGTGTCTTTTTTCAAACATTTTAATATTACATTTTCAAAATAACGCTATAAAAGAAAAGCAAAAAAAGGCGGAAATGTTCTAAAAAATTCTCCCTAAATTAGTTTCAAAAGATGCGCTCAAATGTCATTTTGTTTCACGCACTTTTCTTCGGTTTCTCTTCTCTCTCCTCTCATTTTCTTCTCTCTTCTTCAACTTTTTCCTTGTCTTTGGGCAGTCCGAACATCTCAGCTCCGTAATGAGATGTGATTATGAAGATAGAAACGAAGGATCACTAATCTCTAGTATTTAAGCGAAGGATCACTTCCCAAATCCTTGATACTCATAAACTTTAGTCGTCGTCTTAAATCATCGTCTAGGTGCGTGCATCAATCCCTGCATGAAAAGCACGTTCATGTAACTATTCAAGTAGTTAATCGAGTTTGTAGTCTAGTGAGATCAATCTTCCGACATCTCGCGTGAATCCAAATCATTAGTCTAGTAATAGAGAATGTGAATCTAGTAACGGATTTGAAAATAAATCGTATTATTACTCTGGGTGAAAAAGGGGTACGTGGAAGAAAGATAAATAGTATAATCTGGAAAATAGGGTGTAAAAATGCATTGATTAGTGAGATTTCAGAGTGGGCCCGGCGCAATAATTAGGGAGAAAATGGCGAGTCCCACGTAATAATCAATCGCAATACAATTGATCACCTATTTTGAGATCAACCAAAACCCGTAATCCGATTGTTTGATTACGAGTGGGACCCACAACTGATTATGATTCCGTTGGAGATTGTAGATAAATTTTCGAGATTCTAGTTGTTTTTATTGTCATTTCACATTTCAGTTTTCGTTTAACATTTGCATTGTAGTTATGAAATTTATTTAAATAAAGTGTTTAATTAGTTTAATCATTTGTGAGCTAAATTGCGTAAGGGATTCGGTCTAATGAATGACCTAAGAATGAGATAACTTGACAAATTGTATTATTTTCTTTATTGAGGTTAATGTTTAATTGTTAATTCGATCGGTTAATTTATTAATTTAGCATGAAAGTTGAGTTCAAATGTCGAGAAGGTTTGTGTAATATTACATAGTTCGAGAATACATGACAAAAAAAGTCTAAAAAAAGGACGACATGTGACTTAGGCACACAATATGACGAAATGTTTTCATGTTTATTCATCTAAGTTCTAATTAATTAGCCATAGAAATAAAGATTTAATAACTTTAACTACTAAAGATACTTGAAAATGTTGAATAGAAGATGGATTTGGTTCATAACATAAAGTGCAATGTGATAGTCTAAAAGTCTGAAGTAGGCGTTTTCTATCTTGATCTGTACTTAGTGATTGAAACTTGATTGGATCTCATGCTTTTATTAAATTACTTTCTTACGTTACCAAACGTTCTCACAAATGTTTTATTGGTTACCTACGGTTACTTATGGTTTCAATTTAAAAATATTTACTTACCTAAAATTGAATTTTACAAACAGTCTCTTGGAATCCGATACTTAAAATATTTTCATCTTTGCTACTTGTTGACAATGTGTCACTTGTGCTTGACAATTACTTTGTAGCATGATTGGATCAAAACTACACGCACAAAAATTGGTCATCAAGTTTTTGGCGTAATTGTCGGGGACTGTTTTAAACAATTCAATTTTTCTTTAGAAATTGCGATTAGATTGCGACGACATTGTTCCTATATGATCACGTCTGACTTTAGTTTTCATTAAAGGTCAATGTATGAGCGAAGGGTTTTGCCTTTTCGAGTTAGATCTTGAGATAGAACGCACATTTTGTAAATCCCATCTTCGTGGCAGAAGATAGGGATAGAGCGATAAGAGATTACGCGACACCAATGTTCCATACTCTGAATCAAGAAATCTTAGAACCACCTATTGAGGCACCACAATTCGAGTTGAAGCAAATGATGTTTTAGATGCTTAACACTATGAGGTAATTTGTAGGACTTCCAAATGAGGACGCCCCTAAGAATCTCCAGCAATTTATAAGAATTTGTAGTTCTTTTAAAGTAAAATTGTTCCCATTTTACGTGCAAATATGACTTTTTATAACATTTTAATTTCATCTTACCATTTTATACTTCATTTAAAATTCGAAAATAAAGGTATTTTATTATTATTTTTTTTATAATATTAATTATGTATTTTATTACCTTTTAAATTTTATAATATTAATTAGGTAGTTTTACTTATGTCAATTAACAATTATCATTAATTAGAATTTGTTATTAATAGAATTTTATTTTGCATGTCATTTGTTACCAAAAATGATTTTCTCCATCAATTTCTCTTATTCTCTCTAGCCACCATTTTCATTTGTTACAAAAAAACGATTTACTCCATCAATTAAATTTCGCCATCCATTCGTCGCTAATCGTTTCTGCTGAACGGTTTTCACGGCCGCACAATTACCCTCAATATATCCGAAATAAATATATACCCTGATATATACCCATATACACTGTTATATATATACATCATAATTTTAGAGTGATATAAACTAAGATTATTTATACCCTGTATATATCTGAAACAATCACATAAACTACAACCATTAATAATACTCTGATATATACCGTAGTATATACACCCAAATACATATATAAACCCTGATATATACCCTATTTATGTTATAAAACACCAACCATTAAAAAATTACATGATATATACTCGGTGTATATAGGTCTTGTTATATAAAAATAAAACTCAAAAAAAAAAAAAAGTGCGGTAAATCTATCACGGCCTATTCAGTGGCGACAATATGGATAAAGTTGGAGAGTCGGCGACAAAATCACAAAAGAGAAGGACGACGACGTAAAACAACAACGACCTATGGGTACCGACGACGACGCTGGTGGGTTAACGACGACAACAAGCAGCGAATCAATAAAAGAGGGTTTGAAATTTTTTTTTTTGAAATTCTGAGATGATTTTTCTTTTAAAAAAATAAATAAAACATTAGATACTTTCTATATATTTTTACTAAATTAATTCTAAATCAATCAAATCAATTATTATTACTTATTTTTACCTTTTGTGATATTTTTTTTTAAAAAAAAACGTAATACATTATATAGGGATAAAATGATAAAACTATAAATTATTTTGTTTCCTATTTTTCTACCACATGAATGTAATTAAAAATTATGTTAAATATTTTTGTAATATCTTATATCTTAATGATCCATTTGTGTTCAAATCCCTTTTATTTTTAAACATAACAAATTTTAACTATGTTTCTAAACTTTAAATCCTATTAGTCACGAGCAGCGTTTTTTAGTACAATAATGTGGCGTTATTTTAGTCACTAACACCATCAATTTGCTAATGTTGTACGCCTATTAATTACTTGTCTAGTTATTTGTTACATTAGATCAATTCAGTCGATATTTATCTCATTAACGTATATTACTTTAGCATTCATATGAACAACAAAAGCATAACTTAACTGACATGATATATCAAATAGTGACTATGAGGTCCTAGGTTTAATCTCTCACTCGAGGTGCACTGCAAAGTTCTTTAGTTTTTTCTTTTGTGCGACTTGTTTAGCTTGGGTTTAGGACGCTCGCAAAGTTCTTTAGTTTTTTTTAAACACTTTTTGTTGTACTATACTATTGGAGCTATATTGCAATGATTTTTTTAAATTTTAATTATTAAATATTTGTTCCTTGAGATTTTAAGTTATATTATTCTTTGTATATTTTACCATTTTATTCAAGTATCTTATAGATTAAGATGAACAAAATAATTTAGATTTATAAACATTACATGAATGTAAGAAGAAATAATATATACCATCCAGAGGTAGAATGACCAAGAATTAGTCGAGTCTATGATCATGAAAAAAAACATATTTGAAGATGTACATTAATCAATAAAGTTATAAGTCTTTCGTACTCACCCGGCCAAGCAAAACTCCAGGTCGCTTCCTGAAAATACCTCTTTACTTTAGTATGGTCTATCACCTTATATACTTATCCCATTCCATTTGTGCTTCAAGCAAGTTGGCGACGTGAATATATGGTTTCTATGTTTCAATGGGATATCAATTGCTTGGATGCCTTTGTTTGAAAGCCTCGAGATGATTTGCAGAAAAAATGCTTTCTAGGTCGGTGTTCCTTTTTTCCATTTGCTTTTCAATAGTTCAACCTATCTAGAAAAATTGTCGGCCTATAAATGTGGTTTCGATCTTTCTTTGCTTCCGTCGCTCAGTGCATCCCTACTACTGTCCCTGA
Organism: Herpetospermum pedunculosum; assembly: GCA_028017165.1. Lineage (NCBI taxonomy): Eukaryota > Viridiplantae > Streptophyta > Magnoliopsida > Cucurbitales > Cucurbitaceae > Herpetospermum > Herpetospermum pedunculosum. The sequence continues at coordinate 8,623,948 of CM051526.1, forward strand.
CAAACTTTATGTCTAACTGTCGAGATCTCGTGTTCGGTGTGCTCGCCAGAGGTATCAGAGCACCTTCCCGTGGAGCCTATGCATGCTTTTGACTAAAAAAAAGTTTTCAAGAATTTTGAAATTTTGACTTGTTTAATCAACCACCCACCTTTTTATAGATTCAAATAAGAGATAGCTATATGAATAAGTTTACACTACATATGACAAAAAAAATCGTTGCAAGTATTGTGTTACTAATAAAATGTTCGATGAGGAGTTCAAGTCAGCACATATATGATTAATATTTGTCTCCATAATTTGCTACATCATTCTAGTTTCAACACTCGAGTTTAACATGAAAAAAAAGAGTTGAAATCATAAAACAAGAAAAAAAATGTGCAAAAGGAAGGGGAACGTGAAAGAAATTAAACTTCATTCCAACTAGTAGTGGTTATATCTGTTTGCTTCAATCTAGCACCATTCACCATGAACGGCTGACCTTGTTCCAGATTTCGAATTTCAACTGCACCATGAACAAACACATTAGTAATCACAAAAGGACCTGACCAACGAGACTTTAATTTGCCAGGAAACAATTTCAATCGTGAGTTAGACAATAGAACATGCTGGCCCTTTTTGAAGTCCTTAATCCTAAGTCTACTATCATGCCAAATTTTAGTCTTTTCCTTATACATTTTAGCATTTTCATATGACATGTGTCTTAGTTCATCCAACTCATGCAATTGCAGAGACCGCAATGTTCTCGCATCGGTCACGCAAAAATTCAACTCTTTTAAAGCCCAAAAAGCTTTGTTTTCTAATTCGAGGGGGATGACATGCTTTTCCATATACTAACCTATAAGAAGACATTCCTAAGGGCGTTTTGTATGCAGTCCTATAAGCCCATAGTGCATCATCAATTCATGCTAAACGACTATGGTAAGCGCATTAACAAAGATTTCAAGCATGATAGCAGAAGCATTAAACTAATTTCAGAATTGTCTCCCAGTACCCTATGATTGTTGGCACATGATAAATATTCCATTCCTAAATAAACTACTCCTACATACGAAATCTAAGCAAAGCATGATAAAATCCTAATTTAAGAGTTTAGGGATCAGGAATCTCCGTTGTCAATCTGCCTCATATGGATGTTCTTCAATGTTTCGAGGCATCACTTCTACTCTGTTAAGATACTTAAGTCTTGATTTACGAGGTCAGACATTCTGCCACACCTTGAAATTGTTGATTCTTTCAAAGAGACTGCATGTTATAGCATCCCAAGGTTTGTACTTTATATGCGTTGGTACAACATAGGTTTGCTAATGTTGTTGCAGGCCTATTAATCATTTGTCTAGTTATTTGTTACATTAGATCAATTCAGTCAATATTTATCTCATTAACGTATATTACTTTAGCATTCATATGAACAACAAAAGGCTAACTGTTTTAAACCAGCCAACAAGAGCATAGCTTAACTGACATGATGTATCGAATAGTGACTATGAAATCATAGGTTCAATCTCTCACTTCATATGTCTTTAGTTTGAGGTGCAGTGCAAAGTTCTTTAAACTTTTTTTTTGAGTGATTTATTTAGTCTGGGTTTAGGAAGTTCACATTTGAAGTACAAAGTTCTTTAGTTTTTTTTAACACTTTTTTTTTTTTTTTTGTTGTACTATACAATTGGAGCTATATTCCAATGATTTTTTCAAATTTTAATTATTAAATATTTTTTCCAATCAATTCAAAAATTTGAGATTTTAAGTTATATGATTTTATGTATATTTTACCATTTTATTTAAGTATCAATATAGATTAAAGATAAACAAAATAATTTAGATTTATAAACATTACATGAATGTAGGAAGAAATAATATATACAAGAGGTAGAATGACCAAGAATTGGTCGAGTCTATGATTACGAAGAAAAACATATTTGAGGATGTACATTAATCAATAAAGTTATAAGTCTTTCGTACTCACTCGGCCAAGCAAAACTCCAAGGTCGCTTCCTGAATGTCTCTTTACTTTAGTATGGTCTATCACCTTACTTATCCCATTCCATTTGTGCTTCAAGCAAGTTGGCGACGTGAATATATGGTTTCTATGTTTCAATGGGATATCAATTGCTTGGATGCCTTTGTTTGAAAGTCTCGAGATGATTTGCAGAAAAAATGCTTTCTAGGTCGGTGTTTCTTTTTTCCATTTGCTTTCCAATAGTTCAACCTATCTAGAAAAATTGTCGGCCTATGAATGTGGTTTCGATCTTTCTTTGCTTCCGTCGCTCAGTGCATCCCCACTACTGTCCCTGACAAACTTTATGTCTAACTGTCGAGATCTCCTGCTTGATGTGCTCGCCAGAGGTATCAGAGCACCTTCCCGTGGAGCCTATGCATGCTTTTGACTAAAAATAAGTTTTCAAGAATTTTGAAATTTTGACTTGTTTGATCAACCACCCACCTTTTTATAGATTCAAATAAGAGATAGCTATATGAATAAGTTTACGCTACATATGACAAAAAAATCGTTGGAAGTATTGTGTTACTAATACAATGTTCGATGAGGAGCTCAAGTCAGCACATATATGATTAATATTTGTCTCCATAATTTGCTACATCATTCTAGTTTCAACATTCGAGTTTAACATGAAAAAAAAGAGTTGAAATCATAAAACAAGAAAAATGTGCAAAAGGAAGGGGAACGTGTGAAAGAAATTAAACTTCATTCCAACTAGGTAGTAGTTATATCGGTTTGTTTCATTATTTCATGATATACTTCTAATAGTTATAAAAAAAAAGAAAAAGAAAATGATATACTTCTAATCTCAGTGAATAGATTATTACAAGATTGGAACATTGAATCATAACTTAAAATATCCTCGTAATCCATGTTTGCTTCATTCTACTTGGTGTTTCTAAATACAAGCCATCTCGAGATTGTCTTTTCAGCCGAGCCATGCATCCAAGCCATGATCTTTTATGAGTTTTCCAACAAATTCCCTTCGATAAAAAAAAGAAAGGCAAATTATCCTAATGGTCCCTCAGGTTTGAGTTTGACATAAGGTTTCAAATCCAACAATTATACTTCGAGGTTTGAATTTGGTTGGTTTTTGGTCCCTCCGTCAAGTCCTAAAGAATGCTGACGTCACACCTATTTTTAATTAAAAATATATATATATATATATATATTTTTTTTCTATTTTCTGTTTTCTTTTGGAGAAGGAAAGAGAAAAAAATAAAGATTTTTAATTTTAATAATTAAAAATATGTGTCACGTCAACATCTTATTAGGACTTAACAGAAATATTTTGACGGAGGAACAAAAAACGAATTAAATTCAAACATCAAGGATATAATTGTTGGATTTGAAATCTTAGGACCCAAATGCTACCAAACTCAAACAGAAACCATTAAGTAATTTGCCCAAAAAAAGAACTCCACCCTCACAATTTTACTTTTCTTATCCATCTCGTTCATAAAAAAGTTCAATAAGAATAAGTCAAAAAATGCAACATACAAGAAAGAATTGAGGTTGGATACTACCTCAAAAATGGCAATTCCATAGAATTTAACTCTTTCAAAGAACAATAAATTCACAGGCCAACAAGAGCATAGCTCAACTGGCATGATGTATCGACTAGTGACCCAAAGGTCTTAGGTTCAATCTCCCACCCCACATGTTGTCAAAAAAAAAAAAAAAAAAAAAACAATAAATTCACAAGTATTATTGTGAATTTCAATATAGGAAGGGACTATATGATTTATATATGGTAAGATACAATGTATGAATAGGAAACCACTCCAACAAGAACATAGCTCAACTGACATGATGTAACCTTTAGTGACTCTAAGGTTCTAGGTTCAATTTCCCACCAAACACGTAAAAAAAAAAAAAACCATGACTTTGAACGGAAAAATTAGAGTGGAGAATTGAGTGTGAGAAATTTCATTTATTGGCGAAGTCAACATATATGATATTACTAAACATTACACATTCCACAACTGTCCTAAAACCTCACCAAACACATAAAATTTCAATAAACAACAATCAAGTAAGAGCAATAAGAGGCCAACAGAGAGATGGAGGGAGAATCAATGACTATAAATTTTTGCTAACTAACCAGATGTAAGGACAATTATCAGTGACCTTAGATCCCAAATCTAAAATCACATATAACTAAGGATGGTCAACTTCAAATCAAAAATCGACACAACCGACACGACCAACTGAACCAATGTCGGTCGGTCGATTTTCAACCATAATCGATCGGAGTCGGTTTTGAAATTTTGAAAAATGATTATGGGTCGGTCGGTTTAGGCCAGATGATTTAAAACCAACCGACGGATCGAAATCTCGATTTTTATTATTATTTTATTATTTTATTACTTAAGTACAAAAATAATGTGAATTATATTTGATTTGGACTTTGCTTCATCTTCACGAAATGGGAAATACTAAAATCTCAGTATTTTATTATTATGGTTTGGCATTTGTTTGATTTGATTTTATTATTAGGAAATTCAAAATAGAAAATCTCGCTACCCAAATAGTGCCTCCATCTTCTTCACGCTTCATCTCTTCTCGTCGCTCTGACGCTGCCACTGTCCGATTAATTCAACCCTCCCCGATTAATTATTGAAGAGAAAAACATGGAAGAAACAGAGATTCAGTTCACTGCTTCGTCTCTTTGTTTTGCCCTCTTCGATTATTTATTATTTTGATTTTAAAAAAACGACTTAAACCGATCGAATTCCATTTAGAGAAAATCGACGGGTCGATTTTCCCCCAAAATCGACTCCGATGGTCACCCCTACATATATATAACAAAAATCAAAACTGAATAAAACTTTTTTCTAAATGGCCTATGTGTCTGGGTTTAAATAAATAAAAAAAACAAACCCCAATAAGCAACCGAACAAAACGAATTGACACAAACACAAACATTAACCCTCACAACTAACATCCACGTATGTCTATTTTGGGCATAGTCCTCATGGCTTTGCTTTTGGTTCCCCTTTCCTTGATATTGTCCACTTTGGGGACAACTAACATCCACGTATGTCCACTTTGTGGCTTTGCTTTTGGTTCCTCTTTCCTAACCAATGTGGGACTTTGTTTGCACTCACAACTTTGGTTGTCCTTTCCTAACCAATGTGAGACTTTGTTTGCACTCATAACAATCCTTCCCTCAAACGAAGGCCCACAAAGTCTCCCCTCAAATAGTCATTTATCCGTGTTTAAACTTGAGTATTATAACTATTCAAAAAAAAAAAAAAAAACTCGAGTATTATCACCTTTAACCAGGCCACACTTCATTAGAGCTTATCCGAGTAGTTCCCCTTTCCTAACCAATGTGGGACTTTGTTTGCACTCACAACAATCCTCCCCTCAAACGAATGACCACAAAGCCTCCCCTCAAATAGTCAATCCTCCCCTCAAACGAAGGACCACAAAGCCTCCCCTAAAATAGTCATCTATCCGTGTTTAAACTCGAGCATTATCACCTTTAACCAGGCCACACTTCATTAGAGCATACCCCTGTCGGATAAGATCGACCACGAGATCAACCATGACTATGTCATCGAGGCACACCGACATGGTTAAGTCTTTTCATTAGAGCATACCCCTAATCAACCATGACTATGTCATCGAGGCACACCAACAATGTCTCCCCTCAAATAGTCATCTATTTGTGTCCCCTCAAAGATTGGTCCCCCATTGTCGCCGACAATGGGGGACCAATCTTTTGTAACGAAAATGAGAGTCTTCCTACTCATGTCGGATGTGGGAGAGGAAAGAAGAAGTAAAAAAGGTTTCAACTCTATAGAAACCTTTTAAACTGTAGATCGGGAGAACTTTGGAAAAAAATAGACGAAAACAAAAGGGATATTCATAAAGCGTAAATCTTCTTACTCAAATGTGTTTCTAAGGCAGGTGAAAATCTTACCAAAAACATTAGGAAGAAACGAGCATCGTTTTCTAAAACAAAAAATAAAAAAATAAAAACGAAATAGTTATCAAACAGAGCCTGAAGTATTATAACCAAAGTTTTAAATTTTCGTTTGCATGTCAATATTTCCATAATATGTCCATGGATTATATTCAACATCGACATCGAATTATATCGTTGAAAAATCAACAAAAATATAACTAAAATATCAACTAAAGATCAATAATGTGTACTTAATATTAATACTAAAAAATATAAATTTATTTAAAAATGGTGAAAGGTTTGTTTATTAATTTAAATATTTGTTATAAATTTTTAATAGTTATAATATTTATAGAAATATCAATCAACATTTAGATCAAATGACATAAAATTGTGTTTTTGACTAAGAGGTCATAAGTTCAATCCTCGCATTAATTAAAATATTTTTTAAAAAAAAATTATTGACATTTTATCTCTAATTTTATCAACATTTTCATAAAATTGACATCTCGAGATTTAAAATAGGGATTAGAACTAAAATTATAAGTTAATATATTTTTAAATATAATAATTAAATATGGTAAAAGGATTCCACCTCATTTTGTTGAAACATTTGGGATATCCTATGTGTTAGGTGTGGCCTTTAAACAAAATTTTAATTAACAGGAAAATAAACAAATGCACCGAAAATTGACTTAGTTGACTTGTGGGTCTTTTATATGTATATTGTTTTTTAAAAAACTAGGTCTTTTTTTAATTTTTTTTTTTTTTTTTTTTTTTTTTTTTTTTTTTTGAGTACATTAAAAGGAAAAATAATTATAGCTCAAATGTTGGTTAAATTTGATTTTTTTTTTTTTTTAAGTTCAAAAAATGTGGGGTGAAGGATTAAACTATCAATTTTTTTTAAGATGATAATTTGTGTCTTATATATCCTCTTAAGCTATACTCAAATTTGGTAGTTAGATTTGAACTTATTACTTTTAAATACAAGATTACTAATATAGGGCTTGGTCCAAAATTAATTACACATTTTTCCTATTTGTATAATGTCTAGAATTACCTAAGTGTTGAGGAAATCTTAATATAGAATTTAAATAAATAAATAACTATTTGGTTAAATTACAAATTTAGAATCCATTTGAAATAACTTTTAGTTGAAGTGTTTTTCAAAACTGCATTTTTTTTAAGAATTTTCTTTTTATAAAAAAAGTTTAGAATTAAATTTGGTTACATTTTCTCAAAAGTATTTTTATACACTAGGTTTGTTCGGTACTTAAAATATTTATACTAATGTCAAATTACTATAAATGATGATTATTAAACAGTATGAACTAACTAAGTTCAAATTTATATTTTAAAAAGAATTTTTTTGTGCAATTCAATTTTAAAACCGACCGTTGTTGGTGGGAGTGTTCACCGGAGAAGTCGTTAGAGTGGTGGGCGGTAGTGACGGTGGTGGTCATGGGCTGCGAACGACGATGGTTGCGGCCAGCAGTGGGCGACGACGACCATGATGAAAGTGAAGGTGAGTTTAAGAGATTGGGAGGGGTAGTGTGAAAGTATTTTGGTCATTTTCACATATCATGAAATTTTTGGAGGATTCTCAATTAAACACCTAAAAATATTTTTTTTTAAATTTGATTTCAAATGTTTCATCCAAAATAGCTTATTTCCCAAACTCATTTTTGTAAGGGCTAACAATAAGAATGTCTAAAAAGAGGGAGGAGAACATGAAAAATGTCTAACCCACTTTTCTTTTGGAGTAATATTTAAAATCTAAATTTAGTAATTTCATCTACACAACCTTGGAAAAAACTACCCTCCTCCCATTTTCTACAATTTAGCGATTGAATGAAATGGAGTTGTTATGAGCAATTAATTGGGAGAAAACTTATGTAGTGTGGCTAATGAATAGGTTGCAACCACTAATAGAACAAACTTCCCAACTCCTATCATAATATATAAGAACAAAGTAACCAACTTGGATCCTAATAAATAAGAACAAACTAAACAACCTGTGACTTATTCTTTCATATGACTAATTCTACCGTGATAAAATATGAAATTGTTGGAAAGAGAGAAGTAAGGGATGGAAAGATAACAAAACATTAAAAGAAAAAGAAAGTAATTGACAACTAACTAGTAACATTTACATGATTATACATCATAAAATTTGAAACTAGGTTCATATGATTTTCTTTATTATATAATATATATATATATATATATATATGATATGAACTTACACATGAAATTTTAGTTGTGGTTTTTAATGAAATATCCTTTTGAAAAACGAAAAAAAAGTTACATCTGTGTTTGTTATACATATGATTTTCTTTATTATATAACGATTACGAACTTACAAATGAAATTTTAGTTGTGGTTTTTAATGAAATATCTTTTGAAAAAAAGAAAAAAAAAGTTTACATATTCATTTAAGAATAAAGTCCGACCCACAAGGATCGAGAGAGAAGGAGGTGGCGCCAATCCAAAGGTTCGACGCAAAGAAAGGAAGAGTCCAAGCCCTCTCGACATGGTTGAAGGGCTAAGCAAATAATCGTCCGACCTCCTTCAAAGGATCGACTCGGTCATGCTTTAAAGGAGCTGACCACAAAGGTCGGCTCGACGTCATCGAAGGAGTCAGGCTCCTCAAGAAGCTCGGCTCAGCCAGCCGCAAAGGCTATCTCCTCGTGGGGTCAGCTCGACCAAAGGAAAGAAAGCACCGACCCCTCCTTCAGAGTCGACTCGACCTCGTTAGTTGAAGAAACGTATCCCTAGAGTCGTTACACAACCCATATAACGACTGAGAGTTAAAGGTTATGAAGACCTCTCTTAATGACATTTAATAGTCCCAAAAGGTTCATGTGTAAGGAAATGGTCTCAAACACAATTGGTAAGCAATTATATCATATCAAAACTATTATACTCTCTGGCTTTTCCATATTCTCTCTTAGAGCTAATTTGAGCGTCGAAACTGGTGTGGACCACCGATCCTTAGTTCATTGCCCTTACTGTTAAGTATTATAGGGTCAAGTTCGTTCCACCAATCATATTAAATTTACGGTGGATGTCAAAAACAGGTGTCAACAATTTGTATCTATACCATGCCTTGAATTATTTCAATAATTTTGCAGGCTATTTCCTTTTTGTTTTTCCCCAATATTTGGATTTTTTTTTTAAAGATATTTGGAGTCTTATTAGATAACCTTGCTTGTTAAGGTTTTTAGGAGGGTGTACAAATGACCCAACAACTCGAGCAATCTGACTCATCCAACCAGAATTGTAAGAGTTGGATTGAGTTATATATGTTTTTTTTTTGTTGGATTAGGTTGATTTTTTGCAAACTCAAAATTTCAGGTCGGTTTGCGGGTTGAGCCATTTTTTGCTTGGTTTAACCTGAATTCAGTTTTTTTTTAAAATATCATCTATTAACCCTAATTTCATATTCACAACTAATCCCAACTCATTCTTCTTCAATCTTTTCCATTCCAAAACTTCAAGATCGATCCCCAATATCCCAACCCGAGATTTCTAGTTTGTTGTTGATTTGAATCTTTGATTGATTGCATTTTATGTTAGGACTAAAAGTTTGTATTTGATCCAAGAATCTCGATTAACTTTATGTTTATTTTTTATATATTGGAGGAAGGAATTGAAAAAAATAATTTATATAAATGTATTTTAAATAATTTAAAAAAAAAAAATATCAACCCGACGATCTAACCCAACCTAATCCAAAAATTGAAGGGTTAAATTGGATTGTGTTAACTGATATGTTAGGTTGGATTGAGAATCCACCAACCCTCCAACTCTCGAACTCATGTACACCCCTAATTTAGTATTCAGTGTTGTTATTAATATTTTAAAAATACTATAAAAGTAAAGAAAAATGTGTTTGGATCATATTGACCAGCCACATAATATTACAAAAATTAGGAATATCTTGAAACTTTTAATATTGTAAGAATATTAGGAAATTTAAAATATCTTGAAATATTCAATATTTTTCTCTTTGAAATAAACTTTTAAGTGAAACTTATATCTAGTTGGAATATTTTGATTATGTTATGATTCTCTACGACGGGTTCCATATGGCGTCTCACACGTGGGGTATGGGGACAACGCCTCTAAAATTTTTTTTTATTTAAATTTTACTATTTGTTTTGGAAGAAATTGTACCAAATGACAATTTAGAATAAAATAATTAAAAATATAACATTTTTTTAAAACATTTGCAAATATGACAAGTTTCATCACAGATTGCTTTATATGAGTCATAGTCACTGATAGAACATCAAGACTATCAATGATAGTTACTAATATACTTCTATTTTGTATAGAATTTTGTCGATGACTATCACTGATAGTAGTCTATCAATGATAGCAGTTTATCAGTTCTATCACTGATTATTTTTCTATATATGCGAAAAAGATAATTAAATTTTGTTATATTTGCTATTATTTTGAGTCTGATTGTTATTTATGCAACCGGTTCTTGTTTTGGACTTTTACTCATTTTGTATTAGGTCATTAAAAGTGTGTCATATATAATTTTCTAATGATTTCAGTCGCTTCCTAGTTTATCATTTGTAATTCCCTCATATTCGTAATAATATCGTTCTCTCCTTTCTGCCCGTGGACGTAGCGAACACGACGTTAGTGAACCACGTAAATCTGTGTCGATTTTCTTTTGCGCTTTAATTTGTTCTTTGTTATTCGATTCTATCGTAATATATTTATTTAAAGATGAAATTTATAAACATAATTTAGGACATTTAGGCTAAAATAAGCATAGTTAAACGGACATAAAATATAAATTATTGACCAATGACTAAGTGTTTAGAGGTTTGAATTTCAAACCCGCTAAAATCGAAAAAAGAAATTCACAACATTTAGTCCCACAGACTAAAAAAGTTAATTACATTTCTAAAATTTATTTTTTCGACATACCACGTCAATATTTTGTGAATGAGAAACTAAAATCACTCTTCAAAATTTTCATATTCATATGTATTATTCTCTTTCAAAGTTCATAAACGAAACAGATCTGTATTTGATGGACTTGAATTATAATTTTACTAAAAAATAGTATTTATTATTATTATTATTATTATTTTTTCTGACCTGCCGTCCACGCAAAGCACACATAAATAAAATAAAATGAATTATACTTATTTAATTGATAAACATATTTATTTATGTTTTTGGGTATATAATGGGATCTGATAACATATCTTCAAAAAAGGAAAAAAAAATAAAAAAATTGGGATCTGATAACATGTTTTAGCTGGATATATAAAATGTTTGTTTAATCTTGCAACTTGATGTTTGGATTTCTTTAAAGTAGGACCTTTAAGGATTTTCCTTGTCCCTCACTATTAATTTAATATTTTTTCCCCTAAAAATGGAACATGTATTATATTATTTTATGTAGGAAAAAAAAATGATGAACATGTTGAATTGATATTAAAAAAAGGTAAGGTTAAATTACAATTTTAACCTTTATGGAAATGTTTGAAGCACCCACTTGAAGTTGGATGGACTGAATTATTATAGTTGTGTTTGACCGACCGACTATTATAATCAACAGTCAATAAAATAACTATACTGCTTTCAATAATATTTACTATTCACAGCGTCTCAAATAGTCTTTATATGTTATAATTATACTTATATCAAGATTTTAAATGTTAATGTGAACGGAAATGTTGAAGTCTCTCAATTTTATTAAAAATGTCGATAGAAATATCGATATTGAGGGATATGTCGAGAAACATTGTAAATATAAAAATTAATAAAAATATTTAAATTAATAAACTAACATTTCACCCTTTTTTTTAAATAAGTTTAAATTTTTTATTATTAATAATATGTTTACACTAGTAATATTTTGTTGATATTTTTTTAATATTTCGTCAAATGTTTCATGATATAATGAAAATGTGTCGACATGTTGATAAAAATTTAAAACATTTGTTTCAAATTAGGTTTCTACTCCATACATTTCAGAGTTATATTAGTGTTCCTTAATTTGAGTTTACCTAGATGTCGCTATCCTATATTGAAGTGTTTGGCAAGTCACAACATTAACTTAAAAAAAAAAAGATGTGAATTTGAGTTCGATTTTTTTTTTTTTTTTGTCAAATTCATCTCAATCTTGTGACTCTCTATTATTTCTTAGTGTACATATTAAAATATGAAAAATCTCAAAATTAGAAAACCTAAAGATTTTTCAAGATTCACACATAAGCCAATAATTATATTTTTTCAATATAACCCAACTAATTTAAATATTCCACTAAATATCGAAATATTTCCCCTCAAATTGGAGCATGAAGATCTTGAATGTCGAATATACCTAAAATAATTCAAATGGATGGTTTTCCGACGCCTTGGTGAAGATGTATGCTAATTGCATCTTTGTAGGAAAGTAAGAAAGAGAAATAATGCTGGTTGTGATAGCATCTCGCACAAAATGACAGTAGATCTCAATGTGTTTCTTCCTCTCATGAAAAACTGGATTCTGAGCAATATAAAACGCAAATTGACTATCACAATAAACATTCATGGTCTGCTCATGATGCACCCCTAAATCACGAAGGAGTTGCTTCAACCACTCCAACTCACAAGTAACCACTGCCCTTGAACGATATTCCGCTTCAGCGAAGGAACGAGACATTAAATGTTGTTTATTGATTTTATAGGATATATGAGAAGCACCAAGAAACATCAACCAACCACTCAACGATCATCGAGTGAGAGAACAATTTTCTCAATCTGAATCACACCATCCTTTTAGTTTCATAGGGCTGTCGGACCTAAGAAAAATTCCTTGACTCAGATTTTTCTTCAAATAACGTACAACTCGTAGGTGTTGTTTCTGAATGTTCTTCTCTCGGTTCCTGCATAAGCTGAGATAATATATGAACCGAAAATGCAAGATCTGGTCGAGTCACAAATAAATATATCAAACGACCTACAAGACACCTATATGTTCCACATATTCTAACACTTTTCCTTCTGCCAATGCCAATTTATGGTTGGACTTCATGAGAAATTGTGCAGATTTAGCTCTGAGATATAAATGAACTAACTGCAATCCAACAATAGCTCTAGTATTGGAATTTGGGAAGGGAAGACGATGTGATTTCCCAAATTAACAACCAGGACAAACCACATTATGAGAAATTTCTTTAAACATGAGAACACCGTCAAGAAGCTTCTTCATAAAAATTCTTTGCAACAATTGATAACCAACATGACCCAACCGAGCGTGCCAAAGTGTTGCACTATCACTCTGGCATGTCTTTTCAACATATGCATCACTTGCAGACAAAACATAGAGGGAATATTTCCTCTTTCCAGTAAAAAAAACATCGGCTTGAAATTGTTTAATATTATAAACAATTTTCACATCATCTGGACCAAAGAGAACATACCTCCCAGAGTCGACAATTTGAGAGACCGAAACCAAATTCTTCTTTAAACCTGAAACATGATAAACATCTTCAAGGGAAACGCCACCAACATTTGGTGCACTATCCTTAACGTTAGCATGCCCTTCTTGAACAACATGAGGTAAGGAATTATCAACCGTCACAATGATTCTTCTTCTTTGATGGGTACATACAACAAATATAAGATAAACATTTTTAGTAGAATGATGAGAACAACCAGAATCAACAATCCAATCCTCATTATAATCTATAGAAGAATTAACATGCAAATTAATGGGTTGATCAATAACTTCAATAGATAAGCATTGTTCCTAAGTAAGTGTTGTTCAGATTTGGTACTTTACTGTACAATATTTGCTTATGCTTCTTTGAGAATCACTCGACAATTTTGTCTAATGTGACTTGAATTCCCACAATGTTGACACACCACCTTCACCTAACAATCACATTTGGTGTCCGAGTTTCTACACCTAAAACATTATTTTAAATTGCCTTTGGACTGCCCTTCAACATTGAAATCATTGCTGTCATTTGAATAACCCTTAGAATAAGAATGAATTTTTCCCTCTTTTGCATAAAGAACAATTTCCACCTTAGAATGATTTTTTTTTTTGTTTCCAAACATTTGTTTCATCAATACTTCCTGATTTGAGAGCAAATTTTTCATCTCAATGATAGAAGGTTGATTTACCCAACCTTGTATTGAAGAAATAAATAACATAAATTCATTTCGCAGTCCACGAATAAGATAATGACGCACATGAGCATCATTGATAGACTCCTCTTTGTCCAATTCTAAAATTTCAAAACACAGTTTTAATTTTTCCAGAAAATATTCTAAAACCAACAAATTACCTTGAGTCCTTCCAACAAGTTCGTTCTCCAAATACTGCCAACCTTGTCGTGTTCTTTTGAGTGAACAATCTTTCAAGTGTGTCCCACACTTTCTTTGGAGAATTTACATCATGAACATGCTCGCTATACTTTTTGTCAATAGAAGTTTGGAAAGCATATACTGTTTTGCCACACCTGACCTTCCACTTCCTTTATGCCTCAAAATTCTCCAGAGTATCTTCTGGAATTTCTGCATCACCAACCGGAAACAAGATCTCACAAATCTTGCCCTTGTAGAAAAGCTTTCATACATAGTTTCCAATAGCTATAAATATCACAAGCCAGTTTCTATACACAAACACTGTTTCCACTATTCATCTTCAACGAGTATTTAAATTGAAACACAAGACAAAGAACCTGGTTGCTCGGATACCATATAACGAAAAACAATGAAAACATAGTTTGGAAACAAGAGAGAAATTGCACGAAGGAAAGAAATGCTTCAATTATGTTTTGTGCTTTGAATTGAAAACCTTACAAGTATTTATATGTAAAAATAAATACTATACCTCTAAGCCACAAACTATCCCATTAACCTTAAAATTCTCCATAATCATCTCACTATGCCACTAAGCCACATCCCTCCAAATTAGAAGACACTACTCAAAATATGTGGCACTAGCCTAAATGAGTAGCACTACCTTAATTTCAAATAACTAAAAGTTAACAAAGTGAAATTAACTTGCATTGTGTTTACACTAACCTTTAACATGCCTTTTAGATAGACTTTGAGATTTGGGTCTCGTCGATAATTTCACCATTAATAGTTGACCCAACTCTCGAGCTAGATCATGTCGATTTTGGTGGCATACTCTTTGTCTAACCATTAACTTGGTCCTAGGTTGAGAGTTAATCTGTGGTAAAACTCGAGTCTTTTTTTGTTTTTTTTTTTTGCTAAGTTTTGGTGAGTTCGATATTTTTGCCTCCTCCCAGGTGGTATAATTTTTGTTATTTATTTTACTTCTTTATAATTGTGCATGTATGATTCTAGTCTATCTTCCAATTTCATATGGATTGACGTATGCCTCCATACATGCTTGTTTGGTTCATGTGTGTATGAAGTAAATTGTTTATGTATAGAGGAGTGAGGACAAACTTTATTTAACTTGGAATGGAAGAGATCATATAGTATTTGTATTAAAACATTAATCGAACAAAAGTAGTTTGGAAAATTATTGATAGTGCGCCTTCAAGTGTTCGACATTCCATGGGTGGGGCATTGGTCTTCCATCCAGGCCTGCTAGGTAATAGGTGTCTGGACACATAACCTTCGTGATTCGATATGGGCCTTCCCATGTTGATCCAAGGGCTCGACTGTTTTCCTTCTTGGTATTCGACATAACCCACTGAAGGACTAGGTCCTTCTCATTGAAACATCGTATTTTCACCTAAGAGTTATAGTATCGTGCAATGTGATTCTTGTATTACGTACTCATTGTTGTGTTGTTTCTCGGTGTTCTTCCAACATGTCAAGATTCAACCTTATAGATTTTGAGTTACTGCCAGTGTTGAATCCTTCTACGCGAGCAGATGAGAGATCGATTTCCACTGGAAACACACTCGCGACCTCAATTTATAACGAGAATGAGGTTTTTTCGGTCGACGTTCTGGGTGTAGTCTGGTATATGCCCTCAATTTATAACGAGAATGAGGTTTCTTCGGTCAACTTTGTCTTAAGCTTTGTTTGATGACACTGTTAACGACCTCGACTTGCTCGTTAGCCTGAGGATTAGTTGGGGAGAAGTAGAAATGTTTGATGCTTAAATCTTCGCAATTTTTTTTGGAAAGTTGTGTTATCAAACTGGTGTCCATTGTCAAAAACAATTGCATAGGGTAGTCAAAAGAGACATACAATACAATGCCAAACGAAGTATGTGTTTTATTTTTGGTGATTGTTGCTAATGGTTCGACTTCCGCCCACTTGATGAAGTAATCAACTGCGACTACAACAAGGTCGATTCTCCACTACGCGAACGACCAGGGGATTAGCCACGTTGGTGAGGGGTCTAGTGGCTGTCTTGATACAATGACAAATCGATGACATTGGTCGCAAATTTAATAAATTTGCAAGCGTCTTCCGCCATGGTTGACCAATAATACCCCTTTCGAATTACCTTATGTACTAGGGATCGTGCCCCAGAGTGGTTGCTACAAACTCCCTCATAAATTTCTCTCATTAGGTAGTTGGCTTCTTCAGGTCCTAGACACTTAGGGAGTGAGAGAGAATAGCTTTTTTGTACATTTGTTCTTCTTTCAACAAGTAACAAGTGGCTCTGTCTTGTGGAAATTCATGGGTTTAAAGGTAATGTACTAGAGTGTCCATACATGTTGGGGTGAAATCTAGCGAGCATACATACATCTTTATAGGTTTTCTTCCCATAATACTTGGCTTCTGTAAAATTTCCACTGACACTATTCTGCCCAACTTCGTCTCGTGTGTTTCTGCTAGTCTTGCCAAAGAGTCGGCGTTGACATTCTGAGGTCGTGGGATTTTCCTAACTTCATACTTCTGGAATATAATGATCCCAAAAGGTTCTTAATCGAAGCTAAATAGTCCGACATTCGTTGTTCTTTAACTTGATAGGTTTTTGCTACTTCGTTTACTATTAGTTGAGAGTCACTCTGTACCAAGAGGTTGGTTACTCCTATGCTCTTTGAGACTCACAACTCGATAACAGTGCTTCATATTTTGCCTCATTATTAGAATCTCGAAACTGAAACTGTATAAAGTACTCAAAACGTTCCTCATCTGGTGATACGAGTAGTAGGCCGACTCCATATCCCTTTCTGTTGGATGACCCTTCTAAGTAGAGGGTCCATGGTAGGTCTTCCTTATCGGGGGTCGGGACATGTGGCTCGGTCGTGTTTACTTCGACATATTCACCTTGGGTAGTTTTATGGTTAGCTCGGCTACCAAGTCTGTTAAGACTTTCCCATTCAGGGCAGTTCTTGGACGAGTGTATGTCATATGCACTCAACAATATTGCCCATTTCACGAGCCATCTCGAGGCTTTCGATTTCTACAACATTTTTCTATAAGGGAAGTTTGTTAGAAAAATTATCTTGTGTTCTTGGAAATAGGGTCGCATTTTGTGGCCTTGATAGTGTGGTAGATTGGTGATTGATGCTTGTTTTCCGTCTTGATGAGCTTTGAGCTTATTGTGTTATCCGAGGTCATGAGATAGAAGAAGAGTTTGTCTCAGGGAGTGGGTTTGGATAAGAGTTAAGCGAAGCTAAGATATATTTTTAATAGTTTGAAAGCTTGCTTGCATTCTTCTGTCCATTCAAAATTCTACTTCATCTTAAACACCTTAAAGAATTGCAAGCACTTATTCGTAGCCCTGCTTACAAATCTATTGAGTGCAACAACTCTTCCATTCAGGCTTTGTAGCTGCTTTATGTTCTTTGAAGATTCCAATTCGAGCACCACTCAGATTTTTTCTAGCTTTGCCTCGATGCCTCATTGGTGGACCATGAACCCTAGAAACTTGCCTGAGGTTACTTCGAAGGCGCACTTGGCCAAGTTCAACATCATTTGATACTTCCTCAGTGTGTCGAATGCCTCTGTCGCGTCTAGTTCATGTCGATTGGCCTTCTTTATTTCACCAACATATCACCTACGTATACTTCCATATTCCGACCAATGAAATGAACAAACATTTTCTTCACCACATGTTAATAAGTTTCTCCAACATTCTTTAAGTCGAATGACATAACATTATAATAGTAGAGGCCTCGGCTAGTGACGAAAATGTTTCTCTCTTGGTCGGGGATATACATACGAATTTGATTATACCCAGAGTAAGCATCCATGAAGCTTAATAGTGATGGAGCGTTGATGGAACGCAGCGGAAGCGATTTGGATCATGGACACTCTAATTTCATCAATTTAAACAAATGGAAACATGCAAAAGCTAAGAAAAAAAGAAGTTAGAACACATACCCTTGTCGTTCGTAATTCTCCAATTTCACCGCCAGAAGCTCCTCACGAGCTCACCGAGCCTTCTCACGAAACGTTCGTGGACCACCCACGGTAGTCCCGCTATCCTCAGGCCGAAAAACGGAGTAGTGGGACTCCTTTTACAAGAGAAAAGGAGAAGAAGGAGAGGAAGAAGAGAAGGACAGAGGGCTGAAAAAACTTTTTCTTCAAAATGTGTACCCACTGTTTTTAAATTGAATCAAATTCAATTTATAAAACTTTCTTCTCAAAACTCTTCTGCAAACTTTAGTTCACAATACTTATCAGCCCAATGTTACTTACGTAACATATATATATTTATATATACTTTAACATGTGTCTTGCATGCAGCAAGACACATGTATATATATATATATATATATATATATATATATATATATAATTATTATTATTATTAAAAATAATAATAATAATTTTATTTATTAAACATTTTAATAAATAATATATATATATAATTATTAATTAAACTTTTTAATTAATAAATATTATTTAATTCAATATCAAATATTGATTAAATAATATAACTAAACTCGGTTTTTCAGAAAAAAACCGACTTTTTTCACATGAATCTCATTCATGTTTTAGGCCCATACCATATTTAAATCATATTTAAATATGTCTATTCTTCTTCCACAAACCCGAATTTGAACGATTCAAATTCTTTTCTTTTCTTTTATACTGTTTCACGGCTTTATCCGAGCTAGCCAGGAGAACCGTAAGGACCTACAGATCATGAGCTCCAACGATACGAGATTATCCGGTCAAAACTCTTTCAACCGAACTAACCAACATTCGTTAACCCCCGGAGACTCCACTAAAGTCCAAGGGTTGCACTCTCCTCACTGTAGATATATTGTGTCCTATTGATATAACTATCATCAGTAAGTCGATCCTTCACAGGTCGTTCATAATCACAACGGGTCATTTATACCGTTTAACCCTTGTATTATATCTTGTTCCTTAAGTACCACTGACACCTCTAATGAACAATTGATTTGTGGTCCAACCATCAAATCAGATTCCTCCCTGATCAGGAGAGGATGGGCCCACTGTTCAAGACCTGGAGTCAGCACTAAAGGGAACAACCTTTCTACTAACCCTGAAAGCGGGTAGGAGTGAACTCCAATCTTGCTACAACTATGTCCCCAGCCACTTATTCAATCTTATCCCCAAGATGGTAGGCATATTGAGTCGGCGATCTGGCCACTCTCACCCGTACAAGTCAAAGGATAAGGTCAAATAAACAGGAGTCCATAGTAAGCTCAGGATTGAGATCGAGTTACCTAAGTCATCATATGAAAAAAAAAACCGGTCTTTACAGTAAACGGTGTTATAAAGAAAGAGCGATTTTATTTCTTGGTTCGGTCTTGTGCAAACTCATTGCACAGGACGCCCTCACTCACATGTCTCTACATGAAACGATTCGAATCACATCGTTTTGTACTATACAAAGTGAGTCGCATCCAATAGTGTCCCCAGGATAAGGTACCCAGCCTTATCCCTATACTATAGACCATTTTGGCTGTCTACTTGAACTTGATTCACATTCATGTCACACATGAAGTTCAAGTACTCACACTACAGCCATGGGTGTTAGTTATTGGTATAGGTTAATACAAACACAATTCACTAAAATTCAATAACAACTTTATTGAAATATAATATTTATTTACATTTAAACAGTTTACAAACTACGAGTTTTAGGACATAAAACCCAACAAACTCCCACTTGGACTAAAACGTCAGTGGAGTACATGCTGGTCGAGAGAACTAGAATATCAAATATCTAAAGTTTCTCCCACTGTCCTACTGAGCAGCTCGCAGCCCTATACTTTGTAGGTGTCTCTCAAACACTTTAGCCATGAGAGACTTAGTAAACGGATCAGCAAAGTTGTGCTCCGAGGCTACCTGTGTGACGATCGCATCTCCTCGTTGCACTATCTCCCTGATGAGATGATACTTCCGCTCAATATGCTTTCCACGCTTATGGCTTCTAGGTTCTTTAGAATTTGCCACTGCACCGCTGTTATCACAATAAAGCGTGATTGACAAGTTCATATTTGGAACAACTTCCAAATCTGTCAAGAACTTCCTAAGCCATACAGCTTCCTTCGCTGCTTCGCAAGCTGCGACATACTCAGCTTCCATGGTGGAGTCAGCAATACAACCTTGCTTTATACTCCTCCATACTATTGCTCCTCCGTTAAGAGTGAACACTGATCCTGATGTAGATTTCATAGAATCTATATCAGTCTGAAAATCAGAGTCAGTGTATCCTGCAAGGATCAAATCCTTCGCGCCATACACAAGCACATAGTCTCTCGTTCTCCTAAGATACTTGAGGACGTGTTTAACGGCTGTCCAGTGATCATATCCTGGATTGGACTGGAACCTACTGACAATTCCTACTGCATAGCAGATGTCGGGTCTTGTACACAACATAGCGTACATGAGACTACCAACTGCAGATGCATAGGGAATTCGTCTCATATCCTCAACCTCTTGAGGTGTCTTAGGAGACTGTTCCTTAGACAAGTGAATTCCATGCCTAAAAGGCAGCGAACCTTTCTTGGAATTCTGCATCGAATATCTTGACAACACCTTGTCAATATAAGATGCTTGAGACAACGCTAGCACTTTCTTCTTACGATCCCTTATGATCTGAATCCCTAGAACAAACTGAGCCTCTCCCAAATCTTTCATTTGGAATTGGGTCGCTAGCCAATTCTTAACGTCAGTTAGGAACCCTACATCATTCCCAATGAGTAGTATATCGTCTACGTACAAGACTAAGAAAGCTACAACAGTATTGACTACTTTCTTGTAAACACAAGGTTCGTCAATATTTTGTTCAAAGCCATAAGATTTGATCGCCGTATCAAACCTTATATTCCAGGATCTAGATGCTTGCTTCAACCCATAAATGGATTGATTAAGCTTGCAAACCTTTTGCTCTTGACCCTGAAGTATGAATCCCTCTGGTTGAGCCATATAGATACTCTCCTCAAGATTACCATTCAGAAAGGCAGTCTTGACATCCATTTGCCAGATTTCATAATTATAAAATGTAGCAATGGATAAGAGTATTCTAATCGACTTTAACATGGCAACAGGAGAAAAGGTTTCTTCATAGTCCACCCCTTCTCTTTGGGAATAACCTTTTGCCACAAGTCGAGCCTTAAAGGTTTGCACCTTACCGGCTTGGTCTCGTTTTCTCTTGTAGATCCACTTGCAACCGATAGGTCTTTCACTATCTGGTTGGTCTACAAGATCCCAGACCGAATTGAAGTACATACACTCCATTTCGAGATCCATGGCTTTAAGCCACTGGTCCCTGTCTATGTCATTCATTGCCTGTTTAAAGGTCAATGGATCCTCAACGCCATCATCAGGTATGACGACTTGAGTTTCAGACAAGCCGATGTAGCGGTCAGGCTGTCTTACATCCCTCCCACTACGTCAAGGCTTTCTCAACTCTTGAGAAGGACCAGCCTGATCAACAACCTTTGTTGATCTGTCTGTAGCTTTCCTGGAAAAATCGGACAAAACAATTTTGCTCGACGGTTGATGATCTCTCATGTGGTCTTCCTCTAAGAACGTGGCATTAGTCGATACTAGTACCTTGTTCTCATGAGGATCGTAAAATAGACCACCTTTCGTTTCCTTGGGGTAACCTACAAATAGGCACAATTTTGAACGATGTTCCAACTTCTTTGGATTGGGTACTAGCACATGTGCCGGACACCCCCAAATCCTGAAGTGACGTAAACTACCTTTACGCCCTCTCCATAACTCATAAGGTGTTTCAGAAACACTCTTAGAGGGAACCATGTTCAAAATATATACTGCAGTCTCTACTGCATATCCCCAAAACGAACTAGGCAAATGAGCATAACTCATCATAGATCGAACCATGTCTAACAGGGTTCTATTTCTCCTCTCGGACACACCATTCTGCTGTGGTGTTCCTGGCGCTGAGAGTTGAGATACTATTCCATGTTCTATCATATAGTCCTGGAATCTTAAATCCATATACTCTCCACCTCGATCTGATCGGAGTGTTTTTATCGATTTACCTAATGTGTTCTCAACCTCTGCCTTATACTCTTTGAACTTTTCAAGAGCTTCGGACTTATGATGCATTAGATAAAGATAACCGTACCTCGAATAATCATCAATGAAACTGATGAAATATTCATACCCTCCTCGTGCTTTGACATTCAAAGGACCGCAGAGATCCGAATGCACGATTTCTAGAGGTTCTTTGGACCTATGACCTTTTTCAGAAAAAGATCGTTTGGTCATTTTGCCCTCAAGACAAGACTCACATGGCGGTAAAGAGTTGTCCTCTAAACGATTTAGCAGACCACTCTTAACCAATCTCCCAATCCTATTGAGATTAATGTGGCCTAGTCTTAAGTGCCAAAGATAAGTACTTGGAGAAAGTTTCTGCCTTTTAGTTTGAGTCTCAGCTGTTTTAAACATTTCAGTGTTCAAAATAGCTTTGGCTTCGGTTGGTCTTAACACATACAAGTTGTTTTCAAGTTTCGCAGAACAAATACGTACACCTCTTTTGCTAATGAACGCTTCATTATGAACAAAAGATACTTTATACAACTGTTCTAACAAACAAGATATAGATACAAGATTCCTCTGGAAGGTAGGAACCAGGAGTACATTTTCTAGTAAAATGAAACTATCTCTATACAACAACTTTACAGCTCCCACTGCTTCAGCTGAGACAACCTCTCCAGTTCCAACTCTGAGAGTTATCTCACCGCGAGAAAGTGGCTGCCAAGAACTAGTTTCCTGAAAAGAAGAACAAACATGGTTAGTAGCTCCTGAATCAAGTATCCAGGTATGACAATCATGTTCTACTAAACATGTTTCAACAACAAGTAAATCATATTTACCTTGTCTTTCCTTCTCAGCCTTTTTCTCTGCAAGATACTTTGGGCAATTCCGTTTCCAGTGCCCATCTACACCACAATGGAAACATTTTCCTTTGTCTGCAGATCTACTCTTGCTCTTAGCAGTAGCAGGTGTTTTTCCCTTCCTTTTATCTTTCTTCTTCTTTTGAATACTCTTATTCTTAATAGAAGAAAGTTCAGACTTACTCCCAGAAGACGACCCCTTTTGGAATTTCCTAGAAGTGACAACGTTTGCCTCCTTCTCTTTTCCTTTAGAAGTGTGTAGGGACTGATAGGTCTGTAGCTCGCTGAGGAGAGAAGTCAAATTATACTTTATCTTGTTCATTACCAAATTGGTTCTGAACTGTAGGAAACTCTTCGGAAGAGATTCCAAGATAAAGCTTACTTGACTTGACTCATTTATAATAGCTCTGTTTACTTCCGCCACATTGAAGTGGACCATCATGTTAAGGACATGCTCCCTAACAGAGGTTCCCTCCTTCATGCGAGAGTTGTAAACGAATTTGAGGGCTTCATGACAGACCGATGAGGACGGAAGTCCAAACATCTCCTGTAATGAAGACATGATTTCTTTAGCAGAAACCATATCCTCGTGCTTCTTAGCTAACACATCAGATATGCTGACTAAGATATAGACTCGGGCTTTATCATTAGCCCTTGTCCATCTATCATATGCTTCTCGAACAGATCGAGTCGCATCCGAGCTAGGAGGGGGAGGACAATCCTCTGATAAGACGAACCTTAGATCATCTAGAACAAGAATCGTATTCAAGTTCGATTTCCAGGTCGCGTAGTTATCGCCGGTTAACTTATCGGAAGCTAGTAAGTGAATAAAAGAGCTAGACATGCTGAAAAGAGAATGAATAAATATTAGTGAAAATGTTTTAACCTAATTTACACACCAATCAAGAATTTAGCAAAGAATAATAATGTACCCAAAACTCATTATTAAACTGCAACGATACTTCAGTGGGTCAGAATGGTCGCTACCGAGGGGCAGTCAAGCATTCCTTCACTGAATCAAGACATTCTTGACTAAATGCTAATACCAGAATATCTCATATTCCTATAGCATCTTAGTTATCGCTGTTTGGTCAAGATTTACTAACTCTTTAGCAAATCTCGTAAGTGTGACCCTCCATTTTTAGAATTCATAGGGCGGCCCCAACGATGCAACCGAATGGAAATGTCAAAGTTGGGAATTGCTCTATGTTTCTTTATCCATAAATGGTGATTGAGATGTTCCGATTCCTATGAAACGGCCCTCCGAATGGATCGGTACCACTTGTGGGCACCTAGCAGGCAGAACATAGGAATCTCACGGTTCAATCCAATGGAGGAGACCGCAGGATGTATTGACATACTTCCTTCTCCCACTTACTATAAATACTTTCTCCATTCACCTTGCTCTTGAATTATGCAAATACCATCCGAATGGGGATGCCCTATTGACATCACGAGGCCGAGCATAATTCTCACGGTGTGAACTTGACAGAGAACGTAGGAGGAGAGGGACATATCATATATACCTTCTCAACACCTCTACTAAGTATTTTAAGACGGAATGGGTAAATTACTCAGGCATTATCCGGCTAAGACAATAAGGCATAAGTCTAGGTAAAACAAACTTTTACCTATGATGTCTAGGTGATAAACACTTTATTACCTCACACCACTGACGCATGCTCATAAAGCCGGATTAACTTTACTCAAGTACCGGATGGTCCCCAGGTAGGAGGTGTTCCGTAAACCGTCAGCTTAAATACCTCCAACCTCGAACAGGATGTCCCCGGGTGAGTTTCTTGTAACCTTAGCATTTACAAGATATCGACCTATTCATCTAATGAAACGGAACGATACATTCAACCCTAAGTGAGCATGCCTTTGTCTTTGTTATAGATTTTAAAAGTCTATGCCAATTTTACAACGCTTTGCAAAACTAAGACTTACTACAACAAACTTCTACATGCTTCTCAAACATGCAA
Organism: Herpetospermum pedunculosum; assembly: GCA_028017165.1. NCBI lineage: Eukaryota > Viridiplantae > Streptophyta > Magnoliopsida > Cucurbitales > Cucurbitaceae > Herpetospermum > Herpetospermum pedunculosum. The sequence goes on from CM051526.1 coordinate 8,649,106, forward strand.
CACTAAGGCATGAAAAGTTGAATATTTAATTTCATAATTAATATAACAATTATATCGATTATGTTTTTAAATATACAACTCCTAATTCATAAATTAATATAACACTTATATCAATTCTCATGAATTAAGCATGCATCCTATATATTATAACACTTATAACAAACAAAATGCATCTAATGTTGGATGTTTAATTTCATAATTAATATAACACTTATATCAATTATTCTATTAAGTAAACAACATCTAATTCATGAATTAATATAACTCTTATATTAATACTCATGAATAAACATGCATCCTATATATTATAACACTTATAACATACCATGTGCATAAAACTAGGGCAACCTATGTTGTTGATTCAATTTCATAATTAATATAACACTTATATCAATTATCCTATTGAACTAATCAACAACTAATTCATGAATTAATATAACTCTTATATCAAAATTCATGAATTGCCAAATATGCATACGATATATTATAACACTTATAACATATTTTCAATGCATGAAGCATGCTTCCTACGGTGGGATTTTAAATCTATATGGCATACATTATGCACATACAAACATGGAATTTAATTAAAACATACATTCGCAATGCATAATTAATTAAACATACTAAAGTGGATCGATTTTGGCATTTAGCAAGCAATAACTAATTTATTACAAGCTTGATCAACAAGCTACGTCTTGAGCGGACTTCGAACTCTTCGCACCGCCTTTGACCAACTTGCTTCCTCCGAATGCTTCGGCCAAATTTTCTTCGAATTTCTTCTCGTATTGCCTTGAATGAAATTGAACTTACACCGAACATTTCGGCGAGTTTCAATCTCAAATTTCTTTCACAAAGAAACCTATATGGACTCTAATGACTCTAAAAATACAGACTCTTTAGCATGCATTAAAGCCCATACATTCTCGGGCAATTACAAATAAAGAAATTCAAAAAGAAACTATGCCAAAATCGATATTCACTTTAGAATCCATTCAGAAACAATTTCTAAATAAAACCCACCATAACTTAAATTTATAGAAATTGAGTGGCCAAAAACGCTCTGATACCAATTGATGGAGCGTTGATGGAACGCAGCGGAAGCGATTTGGATCATGGACACTCTAATTTCATCAATTTAAACAAATGGAAACATGCAAAAGCGAAGAAAAAGAGAAGTTAGAACACATACCCTTGTCGTTCGTAATTCTCCAATTTCACCGCCAGAAGCTCCTCACGAGCTCACCGAGCCTTCTCACGAAACGTTCGTGGACCACCCACGGTAGTCCCGCTATCCTCAGGCCGAAAAACGGAGTAGTGGGACTCCTTTTACAAGAGAAAAGGAGAAGAGGAAGAGGAAGAAGAGAAGGACAGAGGGCTGAAAAAACTTTTTCTTCAAAATGTGTACCCACTGTTTTTAAATTGAATCAAATTCAATTTATAAAACTTTCTTCTCAAAACTCTTCTGCAAGCTTTAGTTCACAATACTTATCAGCCCAATGTTACTTACGTAACATATATATATTTATATATACTTTAACATGTGTCTTGCATGCACCAAGACATATATATATATATATAAATAATTATTATTATTAAAAAAAAAAATAATAATTTTATTTATTAAATATTTTAATAAATAATATATATATATAATTATTAATTAAACTTTTTAATTAATAAATATTATTTAATTCAATATCAAATATTGATTAAATAATATAACTAAACTCGGTTTTTCAGAAAAAACCGACTTTTTTCACATGAATCTCATTCATATTTTAGGCCAATACCATATTTAAATCATATTTAAATATGTCTATTCTTCTTCCACAAACCCGAATTTGAACGATTCAAATTCTTTTCTTTTCTTTTATACTGTTTCACGGCTTTATCCGAGCTAGCCAGGAGAACCGTAAGGACCTACAGATCATGAGCTCCAACGATACGAGATTATCCGGTCAAAACTCTTTCAACCGAACTAACCAACATTCGTTAACCCCCGGAGACTCCACTAAAGTCCAAGGGCTGCACTCTCCTCACTGTAGATATATTGTGTCCTATTGATATAACTATCATCAGTAAGTCGATCCTTCACAGGTCGTTCATAATCACAACGGGTCATTTATACCGTTTAACCCTTGTATTATATCTTGTTCCTTAAGTACCACTGACACCTCTAATGAACAATTGATTTGTGGTCCAACCATCAAATCAGATTCCTCCCTGATCAGGAGAGGATGGGCCCACTGTTCAAGACCTGGAGTCAGCACTAAAGGGAACAACCTTTCTACTAACCCTGAAAGCGGGTAGGAGTGAACTCCAATCTTGCTACAACTATGTCCCCAGCCACTTATTCAATCTTATCCCCAAGATGGTAGGCATATTGAGTCGGCGATCTGGCCACTCTCACCCGTACAAGTCAAAGGATAAGGTCAAATAAACAGGAGTCCATAGTAAGCTCAGGATTGAGATCGAGTTACCTAAGTCATCATATGAAGAAAAAAAACCGGTCTTTACAGTAAACGGTGTTATAAAGAAAGAGCGATTTTATTTCTTGGTTCGGTCTTGTGCAAACTCATTGCACAGGACGCCCTCACTCACATGTCTCTACATGAAACGATTCGAATCACATCGTTTTGTACTATACAAAGTGAGCCGCGTCCAATAGTGTCCCCAAGATAAGGTACCCAGCCTTATCCCTATACTATAGACCATTTTGGCTGTCTACTTGAACTTGATTCACATTCATGTCACACATGAAGTTCAAGTACTCACACTACAGCCATGGGTGTTAGTTATTGGTATAGGTTAATACAAACACAATTCACTAAAATTCAATAACAACTTTATTGAAATATAATATTTATTTACATTCAAACAGTTTACAAACTACGAGTTTTAGGACATAAAACCCAACAAATAGGTCATGGCCTGTGATGGCATCTACCTGTTGGTCGAACTGCGGTAGCAGAAAACTATCCTTTGGACACGCCTTATTCAGATCGGTGAAGTTGATACACATCATCCACTTCACATTTGGCTTTTTCACCAATGCTACGGTTGATAGCCACTCACGGTAGTTGACTTCTCTGATGAACTTTGTTTGTAGCAACTCATTGACCTGACCAACTATAATCTCATTTCGTTCATGGTTGAACGCATGATGTTTTTGTCTAACGGGTTCGAAGTCTCGATCGATGTTTAGTCGATGTACCATCACATTGGGATCTATATCTTGCATATCCTCAGAAGACAGGAGAAACACGTTGGAAGTAGCAAGAAGAATTTTAATGAGGCTATCTAGCCTTTCTCCCATTGCATCCAGAACATTTTTCTTTTAAATTGCTTCACGTCTTGGATGTCGATCTCTACTAGATTCCTCTCCCTCCGTCATTCGGTTGGTTTCACCCACGTTATTGCTCATGACTTCAGATGTATCATTGTTGATAGAGCACAACTTCAAGATCCCCACAAACGACACCAATTGACCAAAAAAATGGTCAACTGTGAATTTCTTTGATTTGTGGAACCGGAATGCACATGCAAAACAAACAGAGGTGAAATAAGAACACCGATGTGGTGCTAAACCACAAGGACTCCGGCGATCAATCTAGAAATCAGATATAAAAAGTGCTTAGAGAGTAGAGGGAGTGATTTCAACGTACCTTTCCATTTCACTATTCTTCTATATTCATAGTGGATGTCAAATGTAACAAAAATATTAGTAATGATTGAGTCGTTTTTTCGGTTGTTAATTAACAAACGTCTCACTTAAATAAGGCAGTTGCAAATTGAATTCTAAAATGGTCTGAGTCGGCTTCGACGATGCCAATCCCAAAAGGGGACAACCTCATTGGCACTTGGTCGACCCCCATGACGATGGTTCCTGGCCGACCCCCATTAGGGTCGACCTCCTTTAAATTTGGTCGATCCAAATATGGGGTCGACTTCTTTGACGTTTAGGTCGAGGATCTATCCATTGTCTGAGCCACCCTTCTTCTGGATCGGCCTCTTAGATTGACTTGGAGCTTTTGGGCCTCGATAATTTCACCCTCAACAATGCTTTTAACCTACTAGCTATATGTTAATTTATCGTAGATTTAAAATCTTTCATTCGAGGGAGGTGATTTAAAGCCAAATCTGAGTTGTATGACTTAAGGTGTTGTAGATCAAGAGATTTAGAATTTCTTTAGAGATATTAAAAAGCTTGTCCATCCAAGCCTTTGCTTGTTTTGGATTTGTGTAGATATAAATATTGGTTTCTTAATGAGCAAAGAGAGTTAACTTGTACTTGGGAGAGACTATTGAGAGTATAGAGCTCTAACTTATACACTTAATATTCGTTCGATCTTGATTAAATTATTAGTTATTCACATATAATACTTGTTGGTGAAGTCAAAGCGAGCATAGCTCAGCTGACATATGTATGACTTGATGACCAAGAGGTCTATGGTTCGAATCCCCCCACCCCCAATTTACTCAAAAAAAAAAAAAAAAATACTTGTTGGTGAAAAAATTCTCTATTATTATTTAAACAGAAGATCAGAAAATTTGCATATTTAAGCCCATTTCCTCTCTCTCCTATTCAGCTTTCAGCAAATATTGCTCACATGGCGGAGGAGACCAGAGAGTTGCCAACAACTGAGATGGCAGAGATAGGAAGAAGCTTTAGTTCTTCATTTCTCCAACAAACTTCCAGTTTCAGAAGCAGCTCATTGTCCACTGCAACGGAGGACGGCGACTGCGACGTTGAAGATGCTTCTCTTTGGGCTTCGATTCAGAGATTGCCGACGTTCGAACGGCTGAGATCGTCGTTGTTCGACAGCGGAGGAGGAGGAGATGAAGACAAAGGGAGAAGAGTGGTTGATGTTAGTAAGCTTGGAGATGTGGAGCGTCAACTCTTTATTCAAAAACTCATCAAACACATTGAGAATGATAATCTCAAACTTTTGACAAAAGTTAGGCAGAGAATCCACAAGTAAGCCATTTTCTCTCTTTTCACTAAGGGTATATACACATATTTGTCTAAGTACTTTTCGAGATGAGGTGAATTTTAAACATCTAACTTTTAAGATCACTTTTAAGATAGATGTATGTTGTAATCATGACTGGTATATGTTGTCTTTAGCTGGTTGAGTTACACATAAGTTAAAGCTGAAGTTTTTGTACGGATGACCACCTCTCGGCCCTCGGAGTACGTAAAGTTTTTTGACCATCTCTTGAAATTTTATAGTTTTCTTACCTTCTGTCGTGATAAGCAAGAAGTGTCCTCTCCCTGTGAAAAGTCATCCGTACCCTTCGCTTATCACGAAGGCATCATAGTTGTCTCATTGTGATCGTGCTCAGTGAAAGGTACTACAGACTTTGTGCGCCTGCTTATCACGAGAAGGTCAAAAAACATAAATTTTAAAAAATTGAGTTAAAAAATTTCACGCACCCCGAAAAGTGGATCATCCGTATAAAAAAAAAAATCCCAAGCTAAGCCTCTATATGCAATTTAATAGGTCTAATACATTATTAAGATTTTCGAATTTGCTTTATTTTCACATTATGAATTTTCAAAATGTCTTTTTAGTCTATAAATTTTAAAAATATTACTATTTGGGTTCTTTGTTTTGTTGTTATTTTGTAGCTACTTAGATAAGAGTTAGGTCTTCTAATACAAAGTGATCTTCACCGTTATGTCACGTCAATTATTTTATATTTTATATTATGTTTTTTTATTAATAGTCTTTTTCGAATTAATACAATTTACAAAATGTCCTTATGAAATTTAAGAGGTAGATTATATTAGAATCTTTTGCTAAGTTGACTAACTAATGATAGGGATTAAATTAAAGTATAATCCAATATTTAGGAAGATTTGCGTATGATTATTAAATCCCATGTTCATACATTATGCTTCAATTATTATTATTATTATTATTTTTATTATTATTTTTATTATTATTTTTTTATTTTTTTAGTTTTGTTTATTACAAAGAAAGATAAAAATATTTAGGGCAAAAATTAATTTATACTTTTAAATTTTGGAGGTTATATCAATAAAAACCCTAAACTAATGATTGTATCAATTTAAACTCTCAACTTTGACAAGTGTATGAATTTAGACTTTCGGTTAAGATTTTATTTTAAAAACGTTAATTTAAACACATTAAAACTCATAATTTTAGCCATTAAACCCCTAATTTTTTTTTATAAGAGAGGGTGTAAATTGATACATATATAAAAGTTCAGGATTTAAATTGATACAATTATTAGTTTAGAGTTTTAATTGATACAACCTTCAAAGTTTAAGGGTATAAATTGATTTTTTCCCAAATATTTAATAAAAATTAAGAGTGACGAAATGGTCAACAAGTTGGAGAGGTAATGTTTAATATTGTTAATACGATAAAAAATGATATGTGGTACACCGCGAAGTGGATCCAAGATTTTATGTTAGAGGGAGTACAAATATATATAAATATAATTTTAGATGCATTAATTAATATATATATATATACCATACAAATTAAGTAATGTTAAGGTTAAATTATAAATTTAGTCTTTGTCTATTTGACCATCGAATTTAAAAAAACATCTAAAATATCTTTAAATTACTTTCAGTTTTGTATCTAATAAATCACTAAATTTTTAATTTTGTGTCTAATAGGTCATTGACATTTTTTTTTTAAATTCATGAATCTATTGAACACAAAATTAAATGTTTATGGCCCATTAGACATCAAATGTAGTTTTATATATAATGTAGATCACTTTTTTTTTTTTAATTTTAAATACGTCAAAAACCTATTAGACATCAAATCGAAAGCTTATGGACATATTAAACATTTTTAAAATTCATAATTTATTAGACACAAAATTAAAAGTTCAAGCCTATTAGACACTCTTCAAAACGTATGAAAACTAAATAGATACCAACATAAAAGTTATTAGACTAAAATTTAACCTAATATTAATTACAAAACTAAAAAAAAAAAATCATCTACAAAGAAAAACTATAAAAAAAAAAACCATTATATGCAACTATCGATAAGAAAATAAAGTTGTTACCCATACCGATTAAGATTAAATATAAGTTTAGGCTAAGTTAGCATGATAGTATTTAAAAAAAAAAAAAAAAAAAGTCGTTGGCAAATATCGCTTCAATATTCTTTTAATAAAATTAAGAGAAATTGTAAAATTGTAACGGATGTCAATACATCTAGAATAAAATAATTAAAAATATAACACTTTTTAAATTTTTTTACAAATATGGACAATTTCTGATAGTATGATTTATCGCTGATAAATTCAGTTTTTTATAGAATTTTGTCAAGGGATAGTAGTCTATCACTAATAGAAGTCTATCAGTCATAGTCATAAGCCTATCGGTGATAGTCATTAGTTTTTTTTTGTCATATTTGCAAAATTTGTAATTATTTTGAATCTAATTGTTGTTTGTGTCACCAACCCTAAAATTAATGACCAATAATAAAATATGAGTATGTTTTTAATATATATATATATATATATATATATATATATATATATAATTCAAAAAGTTGGGAAACGTTTTCTATAATTTAAAGACTAATATGTAGGATATATAATGTTCAAAGTATCATGGTTAAATATATAATTTATTTTCTTTCAAAAAAAAAAAATTTATTAGGTGATGTATATTAATAAAGAATGATGAATTATTGTTGTAGGGTTGGTGTTAAATTTCCAACTGTTGAAGTGAAGTTCAAAAATGTTCACATTGAGGCAGAGTGTGAGATTGTTCATGGGAAAGCCCTTCCAACATTATGGAATTCTCTTCAAACCAACCTATATGTAAGTTATATTCTATATATATTTGGCTTCTTTCTTCTTCTATGTTTTCGATTTTAGAATAAATTGTATTAAGGTGTCCATCCGACACTAATTACTATTTCAAAGGTCGATAATATGATCCCACTATTATAATTATTGAGCTAAAAAAAATTATATTAAGATATCATTTATTTAATAGAAATAGAAAGAATAGGAATCAAATTTCATACATGTTTTTTTTATTTATAATATGTCGGAGAGATTTGGAGATTTGAACTTTTGACCTTTCGATCGAGAGAATAAAGATACATGTTTTATATCGGTTCAACTGTGTTCATGTTGACTATCTTAATTTTGATTTAATACTCTAACATAGTTTATATTAACACTACACGAGAATGAAGAAATTAATGCAACTCCCATTATGACTAATCTTATTTTGGCTCAAGTATATATATATATTTTAGTACATTGGGGTAGGGAGATTCGAACCACAGACCTCCTGGTCGTCAACGCATACATGTGTCAGCTGAGCCGTGCTCGCTTTGGCTTGGCTCAAGTATATTAACATTATTTTGGCCAACAAAAGCAATAAGAGCATAGCTCAACTGAATGATGTCTTGACTAGAGACCAAGAGGTCCTAGGTTCGTTCTCCCACTCCCACAAAGAAATGTTGTGGGACAAAAATTAGTTTTTAATGCAAAAGTTTTTCTTTTTCTACATTTCTTTAGTTTGGGCGCTAAATAGATGAAAATAGTCGGTGATTATAATAATTTGTGAAAAGTAACTATTGTTGAAGTTGGTGGTTATAATAGTCTATGAATTATAATAGTTTGTGGATCAATTCTCGATTAAGTTATAATAACTCAATTCACTGAACTCTAAGTCGGTGTCTAAATTCTATTTGTGTAAACTAAACCCGAAAGTTTTTTTTTTTTTTTTTCTTTTTGAAGTATTATAATAATTTTGCATTGTTGTTATACATTTTCTCAGGACATTATCAAATTTTGTGGTGCAAAGTCCCATGAAGCTAAAATTGACATAATCAAAGATGTTAGTGGTATCATAAAGCCAGGAAGGTAACTTGCATTTATTATTATTATTTTTTTTTTACTTCTTTAATTATAAATTTAGCTTTAAAAGTTTTAAGAAAAAAAATCAATTTATACTCTTCAATTTTAGAGGTTGTATCAATTAAAACCCTAAACTATTGATTGTATCAATTTAAACCATGAACTTTCAAAATTGTATCAATTTACACCTTTTGTTAGAATTTTATTTTAAAAATGTTAATTTAAACACGTGGAGACTTATAATTTAGCAATTAAACTCCTAAAATTTCATAAGTGAATTAATTATAGAGAAATTGTAACAGATGTCAATTTAGAATAAAATAATTAGAAATATAGCATGTTTTTAAAAATTTTGAGGATATGACAATTTCTATCGTTGATATCTTATGGCTGATAGAAGTCTATCGCTGATCATCTCAACTTTTTATAGATTTTTGTCAGTGATAATAGTTTATCAATGATAATAGTCTATCACTGATAGAAGTCTATAAGTGATATGATAAAGTCTATTAGTGATAGAAACAGATTTTTTTGCCATATTTGCAAAACATTTTAAAGTTTGCTAAATTTGCAATTAGTTTGGGCCTGATTGCTATTTGTGCAACCAGCCCTTAATTATATGAAAGTTTAGGAGTTTAATTGATAAATTATAAGTTTTCACACGTGTACAAATTAACATTTTTCTAGTGTAAATTGATACAATTATTAGTTTAAGATTTTAATTGATACAATCTCAATTTATACCCGAAATTTTATTTTCACAAATATAAACAACGCTTAAAGTAAGCAATTTATTTTCAGGTTAACCCTGCTGCTTGGGCCCCCTGGATGTGGTAAGACAACCCTACTAAAAGCCCTCTCTGGAAATCTTAACAAATCTCTCAAGGTATTATTGCCTCTCATTTATTCATTTTTTTCTTTAATATTTTATTTTTTGTTTGATTAATATTGTTTCACCAAAAAGACCAGTGGAGAAATAAGTTACAATGGACACAAACTTGAAGAATTTGTTCCTCATAAAACTTCAGCATACATCAGTCAGTATGATCTACACATTCCTGTGATGACTGTAAGAGAAACTCTAGATTTTTCGGCTCGATGTCAGGGTATTGGAAGTCGAGTAGGTAATCTTTCTTAATATATGTTATGACTAACTTGTCTATCGATAATATTCTCGTTTCTTGTTTTCTCGTTTGTTTTTAAACCAAACGTTTTTATTAAACTTATATTAAGTTTAAAATTTTAGTATATATTATATAACAGTGTTTTTAACATTCAAACCTTCTATTTTTTTGATCTCCAACTTTTTCACAAAAAAAAAAAATATTGATATTTTAGAAGAAAATAAAATCTAGAATAGAAAGTCAAATTTTATGTACAATACAAGAATGTATTATTGCCAAATCGAGCATAGCTCAATTGGTATAAGGTTGTGCCTTTGACTAAAAGGTCATAAGTTCAATCCTCGCATTAATTAAAATACCGTTGCAAAAAAAAAGAATGTTTTAAAAACAAGAAACATAAGGCCCCGTTTGTTAACTATTTGATTTTTGAAAATTAAGCCTATAAACCATATATATCCACGTATGAATTCCTACCTTGACTTTCATTTTGTTAAGGAAACATTACAACTCGTAGCTAAATTCCAAAAAACAAAAGTAAAATTTTGAAAGTTTTTTTTTTTTTTTTTTTCAAATTTTGACTTGGATTTTAGAGACACTTGAAAAGATAGATAACATGATAAAGAAATTCATATATGAATGTATTGTTTATAGGCTTAATTTTCAAAAATCAAAAACCAAAAACCAAATGGTCATCAACGGGGCTAAAATATCCCTTAAAAGTTAAGTAATATTCAATATAATGTTTGATTTTTTTTTTTTTCACTATGAAGATATGATGAAGGAGGTTAGCAAAAAGGAGAAGGAGCAAGGAATCATTCCACAGCCTGATGTTGATACTTACATGAAGGTAAACTACGTACTCGATTTTATATTTATTTTATTTTAGTCGCTAAATTTTTCAATATTATGTGTTAATTCGCTCAACTTCGAAATGCAATATTTTTAGTCTTTAAACTTTGTCGTAAGATTTTTGGACCATCGAACCTTAAGAATGATAGTAAGTTTCTTAGCTCGCTCGTGGTTTTCAATTTTTTTTATTGTAATAATCCAAAATAGTTCAGTCATAAGTCAAAACTAATATATAGTGATTGAATTTCAAATAAATTTTATGGTTAATATATTATAGTTTTGTGATAATTTACAAAATGTTATAATTAACCGTAACCGTTTCGATAAGTTAAAGAGTGATGGATCAAATTAAAAATTATCATGAATGTGATGGAAATGATTCCTATAATTCAAATCTATGATTATTATTATTTTTTTTTTAATGAATTTAGAGAGGGCATAATATTTGAAATGTATGAGAAAGAAATAAAAATAAACTTTGAAAGTTCAATTAGAATATAATTTAAAATTTTTATATTTTTGTAAAGTGATTTTGTATGTGCTTTTAATAGGGCATTTCTGTTGAAGGACTAAAACAAAGCCTTCAAACGGACTACATACTCAAGGTCAATTCTCATCCTTCTCAAGCTGACTTCAATTTTTTCTATATTGTAATTTTTTTCAAAGATAAGTAAGCAATTTATCATTAGTAGAACAATAGTTTGTTGTCCAACCGAGCATAGCTCAATTGACATAAGGTTGTATTATGCTCAATTGACATAAGGTTGTATTATTGACTAAGAGGTCATGAGTTCAATCATCGCATTAATTAAATATCTTTAAAAAAAATTAAAAAAAAATTAAATAATACAAACTCAGCACAAAATCAAACAACAAAAACAAAGTAGAAATCAAGTAATTAGATAAATGTTGAACACATCCACAATACTAATAACTATAAAATATTTCATCTTATCATAAGAACCTATGAGAACTCTAAAGTACAAAATACTTAATAATAACATTAATAAATGAAATCCAACTAAAAATAAATATTAAATTGACCACTTATTAAAATTTAAGTTCTAACTTGATGGAATTCAAATAGGAATACCTAGAGGAATCTCTATTTAAAATGGTGAAAAAAGTTCAAAAAAAAAAAAAAAAAAAAAATTATTTGAAAAGTGGTCAATACTATAATCTAAAACAATGTTTTTTACTACAATACTCTTTCAAATCCTAAATACGTCAAACCGAGCCTAGCTCAATTGACATAAGGTTGTGTTCGTGACTAAGAGGTCATGGTTCAATCCTCGCATTAATTAAATATCATTACAAAAAAATAAAATATCCTAAATACTACAATCTAACCCTAAAACTTACCAATAAGGTAAAATTTGAACTATCTATCTCGACGGTTTACTTAAACCGTCGAGAGAACATATTCTCTTGACGGGTTGACCAAACCGTCGAGAGAGATGGTTCTCTCGACGGTCGCCAAAAAACCGTCGAGAGAGGCTCTTCCGACGGTCTTCTCTCGACGATTCACCCCGACGGTTTTTTTTTCCGTCGAGAAAGCCTATCTCGACGGTTTAGTGGCTTCTCTCCACGATTTTTTTGCGTCGAGAAAAACTAAAATTCTTGTAGTCCACGTAATCCTCCATTGTTGTCAGATCCTCGGACTTGATATTTGTGCTGACACTTTAGTTGGAGATGTGATGAGAAGAGGTATTTCTGGTGGTCAAAAGAAGAGATTAACTACTGGTAATTGTGTTCATAATTTTGTACATTTTTAATTATTTATTTCCTTTTTTCTTCCTATTAAAAAAAATGAAAAATAAAGTTGATCCAATTGAAAAAAAAAAAAAAATTGTGCAGGAGAAATGCTTGTTGGTCCAAATAGAGCATTGTTGATGGATGAAATAACAAATGGATTGGATAGTTCCACAGCTTTTCAAATTGTTTCTTGTCTACAACATTTTGTTCATCTCACAGATGCAACAATACTCATTTCTCTTCTTCAACCCGCTCCCGAAACCTTCGATTTATTCGACGATTTGATCTTAATGGCGGAAAACAAGATCATATATCACGGTCCTAAAGATCAAGTTCTTCAATTCTTCGAGGATTGCGGATTCAAGTGCCCGGAAAGAAAAGGCGTCGCAGATTTTCTTCAAGAGGTCATCTCCAAAAAAGACCAACCACAGTTTTGGTACCGTAACGACATTCCCTACACGTCGTATGTCTCGATCGAGGCATTATGTACGAGGTTCAAGTCGTCGAGTTTAGGGCGGAAGCTTGATGAGGATGTCTCCAAGCCTTTTGACAAATCCAAAAGCCATAAAAATGCTCTTTCATTTGATGTTGAAAGAGTTTCTAAATGGGAAGTGTTTAAAGCTTGTGCATCAAGGGAACTCCTCCTCATGAAAAGGAATTCATTTGTCTATGTCTTCAAAACAAGTCAGGTTAGTGCTTTTAATTCTATTTAATAATGCATGTTAGGTGATATTTTTATTTATTTTCTAGTTTTTTATTTGAGGATTTATGATAGAGGGCAAAATTAATAGTTTCCATAGTTGCAATAAATTTGTTACACTGAAAAGTAATTTGCTAATATATGACAATATTTTCTAGGGGTTTTTGTACGGATGACCCACCCTTCGGGGGCCGCAAGATTTTTTAACCATCTTCGTGAAAACTTATGTTTTTTGACCTTCTCGTTCTCGTGATAAGGAAGTGCACAAAGCCATTCGTATCCTTCGCTTATCACGATCACGAGGAGACAACTGTGATCTCCTCGTGATAAGCGAAGGGTACGAATAACTTTGTGCACTTCCTTATCACGAGAAGGTCAAAAAAACATAAATTTTAAAAAATTAAGTTAAAAAACTTTACGCATCCCGAAGGGTGGGTCATCCGTACAAAAACCCCATGTTTTCTATACATACACTTCTATTGTACCATTGATAAAAGTATATAACTAATATTTATGATGTAAAGAATATATACTATATTTTTGTATTGGATCAGTGATATATTGATAAAAGTATATAACCAATACACCAATATAAAATATATTTGTGTCTAGACTATTAAAGTCTTCTTAGAGGGAATGAATTCAATCTTTGGTAGTCATGTATCTATAAATTAATTTCTTACGATTTTCTTTGACGGTCAAATGTTATAGGGTCAGACGGTCTGTTCCATGAGAATGATCGAGGTGCGGGTATCTGATCCGGCACTCACAAAAAAAAATCAATATAAGTATATATATTATTGATGTATTATTTTTGTATCATTTGATAAAGTATATCGCTGATATTTTTAATATTAAATATATCACTAATATACCATTTTCTATATCAATGATAGAATATAGTATTTATATAACCAATATAAAATATTTTAGTGATATACGTATACTATTGATATTCTCGTTCTTACATTTGTGTCATTTTAGCATAATATTTTAGGGTAAAAATCAATTTATACCCTTAAACTTTAGAGGTTGTATCAATTTAAACCCTAAACTAATGATGGTATCAATTTAAACCTCATGCTCACAATTATATAAATTTACATCCTCTCTTAGAAAAATATAACCTGTGAAAGTTTAGGAGTTTAATTACTAAAATTATAAGTCATCACGTGTTCAAATTAATGTTTTTCAAATAAAATCTAACAGAAGGTGTAAATTGATACATTAATTAAAGTTTATGAGTATAAATTGATTATTGGCTAATATTTTATCATGTGACAAATCTACTATTAAAAGTCGATGATTGATTTGGTTCTGTTCGAGTAGCTTATCTTCGTAGGTTCGATCACAATGACGGTGTTTTTGCGAACTGAAATGTCGGTCGATGTCGAACACGCTAGCTACTACCTGGGAGCCTTATTTTTTTCACTGATTGTACTTCTTGTTGATGGGGTTCCAGAGGTTGCAATGACCATCCAAAGGCTGGAAGTGTTCTATAAACAGAAAGAATTATACTTTTATCCAACATGGGCTTATGCAATTCCTGCTGCTATTTTGAAGATCCCTCTTTCACTTATGGAATCATTAGTATGGACATGTCTTACTTATTATGTCATTGGTTATACTCCTCAGCCCAACAGGTCAGTTTCTCCTCTCAAACACACACATATATATATATATCTTATTTTTTTTTTAGTACAATAAATGGGTATGGGAAATTTGAACTCAGACTCAAAGAAGAGAGTGTATGTCAATTACAATAACTAAGATATGCTCACTTTGACATCATATGAATGAAGTTTTTTTTTCTTTTTTTTTGCAACGGTATTTAATTAATGCGAGGATTGAACCCATGACCTCATAGTCACGGGCACAACCTTATGCCAATTGAGCTATGCTCGGTTTGGAAAATTTTTGCCTTCATGGGCGGTATATAATGCAGTTAAATATTTTAAATCATTCATGCCCCGTTTGCACGGTGCAGGATCAATCAACCGCCACTCTGGGCTATCTAGGTGATGCGCTCACTCACCAGTTGCACCAAGTGGTTGTTTGAGCTATAATATATATAATGAAATTAATGTTAAGAGCTTTATTGATAATGTTTTTGTTTGAGCTATAATATATATATATATATATATATATATATATAGATTGTTGCATAAATATCAATCAGATCGAAAATAATAACAAATATAACAAAATATGACAAAAAAAAATAGTGATAGTCTGCTATGGCTGAAATGACTATCACTAATAGTCATCGACAAAATCCTATAAAAAAAAAAAAAAAAATGTATCGATAGCTATTCCTATAATCATTTGCTAAATTATTGATAAAAATTGTCATATTTATAATTTTTTCAAAAAATGCTATATTTATAATTATTTTACTGCTTATTTTTTGGTATGTATTTCTTGTTTTATGTTTGTAGTAATTGTTTTTTTTAGGTTAACTATGAGTTTGGTTCTAAATTTTTAATTTTATGTCTAATAGTTGATTATAATAAGTCTTCATTTTCAACTTTCGTGTCTAATAACAATATTCATTTTTTTTTTTTTTAACAACATGTTAGGGTGGGGATGAACCTAGAGCCTCATAATCACTAGGCGATATATCATGCCGTTTGAGCTATGGTCATGTTTTTTTTATTAAACCATCATTTTCTCTTACTTTCATATTAATAGTCCACATTTTAGGATATCAATATTAATTTCATAGCTAAACTCATTTTAGGATATCAACATTAATTTCATAGCTAAACTTATAACTTTTTGGTGTAGTGTTAATCCAACACATTATTTTTAGGTTAAATTATGTGTTAATTTTGTGTCTAATAGTCTTTAAGGTTCATTTTTTTTTTTTTGACAACATATTAGGCGGGAGATTGAACCTAGGATTTCAATGGTTACTAAGAGATACATCATGTCGCTATGCTCTTGTTGGCTTTTTAAATTTCAATTTTTGATATATAATAGATCCCTCAATTTTAATAAGTATATAATAAGTCTCCAACTTTCAACTTTCGTGTCAAGTGTTTAATCGAACACATTATTTTTTCAGGTTCTTTCGACAGTTTATTCTTCTCTTTGCAGTGCACTTTTCATCTATATCGATGTTTCGATTAATAGCCTCAATATTCCGGACCGTTATAGCTTCAACGACGGTGGCTAGTTTTGTAATATTCCTACTCTTGATATTTGGTGGCTTCATAATCCCCCATGGTAAGTTTTTGAATCAATTTTCAAAATTCATTTTCATGAATTTAGCAAAATGACTCAACAAGTGAATTATCAAATTATTAATTAAGAAAAAAATAGTGTCACACTACAAAAAGTTTGAAATATAGAAGTTTCTACTTTGATACCAAATTAAATAATTATTAATTAAACTATTTTTTTTTTAAATTTACAATAGTAGGTTTTGATGTACTTGTATGTTTTAGTATATATTTTATGAAGGACTTCTTTTTCTAACACATTTCCTTTTGGCAGCCTCCATGCCAGCTTGGATAGAATGGGGATTTTGGATTTCTCCTATTACTTATGGAGAGATTGGGCTTTCTATCAATGAATTTCTTGCTCCAAGATGGCAAAAGGTACTCTCTTTCTTCTTCTTTTTTTGAAAAAAAAAAATCTTTCATAATAATCGGGACACAATTGCATATATGACAATATAACACAAAATAATAACAAATCTAACATAATTTAAAAATATTTATAAATATGACACAAATTATATAGATGTTTATTGTTGATAGATTATAAAAATAGTCTATCGTAGACTGATAGGTTATGTTAAGGACAACGAAAATCTCCACAATGATATGATATTTTCACTATGAACCTAAAGCCTCATGATTTTGGTTTTGGTTTCACTCAAAAGGCCTCCTATCGTTCGAGATAATTGTCCTATATTGTATACCAGGATCTTTCCCTTATCTAGCCAATGTGAGATATTGTTTGTACTCTTAACAATCATCCCCTCAAACAAAGTATCACACTTAATCTACTTTGTTTCCAACAGATTATAAAAATTTCCATATTTGCATTTTATTCTAAATGTTTTATATTTTTTTTTTTGCAAAGGAAAATGTTTTATATTTACAAATAGGAAAAAAGGAAATAGCATCCGACCGAGCATAGTTCAATTGACATAAATTTGTGTCCGGAGTTCCGTCCACACAACATTAACTAAATAAAAAAAAAAAAAAAAAAAAAAAAAAAAAGTCCCCACTACAATTTCCCAATAATGTAGGAAAAAATTCTTTCAGTTTTTGAATTAATCAAATTAATTATACTTAAATTAGTTTTCACTAATTTTTAGTCCTATGAAAATTAATTAAAAATATCTGCATCATTAATTAATTGAATGTTAATACCAATGACCCAAAAGTGAGTATTAGGAAAAACTCACTTGTAAGAAGGTAAATCTTGAAACCATCACATAGAAACTAAACTTAAAATTCAAAGGAGAAAAATGTAACACGTTAAAATTTAGAGACTAAAGGAAAATAAAATTCAAAATTCAAAATTCAAAATTTAAAATTCAAAATTCAAAAGTAAAAATGTAACATTTTGAGACTTGGGACCAAATGTAAACTATATTAGCCAAACAAGCATGACTCAGTTGGTATAAGTATGTGTTGATGACCAAGAGATCTGTGGTTTGAATCCTCATCTCCAATGTACTAAAATATATATATATATATGTGTAAACAAGATTGAAAATGTATTTTTTTCTACAAATTTCGACATTGCTTGAACTAGGTAAAATCCACCCAAATCTATGAAAAAATTGTGTCAATTTAGAGTAAAATAATTAAAAATATAACACTTTTAGTATGTTTTTTATAGAATATTGTCAGTGACTATCAACGATAACAGTCTATCACTGATAGTCCCTGATTTTTTTTTCATATTTGCAAAATGTTTTAAATTTTGCTAAATTTGTCATTATTTTGGACTTGATTGTTGTTTGTTCAACCAACCCTAATTTTGAAGAAGATCCTAAAAAATATGGTTTTCCACTTGAATTTCTATAGATGCAAAATACGAACACTACAATAGGGCATGCGGTGCTTCAAAGTCGACGACTCGATTATCATCCCTACTTCTATTGGATTTCACTTGGAGTCTTGTTTGGATTTGCCATAATTTTCAACATTGGATTTGTCTTGGCCCTAACTTTCCTCACGCGTAAGTTCATTTTCCGTTAAATTATAAATTTGATCCCTATGGTTTGGAGAAAGATAGAAATTTAGTCTCTATAATTTAAAAGGTTAGAACTTCATTTCCATAGTTTGATAAAACCTCATAAATAGTCTCAAGTCACTAAGAGTTTGAGTACACACGACACTTATACATGTGTGAATGAGGTGATCTTTTATTTTTAGTTGATTGTGTGGGTTAAATACTTGTTTGGATTAAAAACGAGTTAGAACTTTGCAATTCAATGCAACTTCTTTGGAAGTTGACAACTCGTGTTTTTTTTATCCAAGCTACTTAACTCGGGGTTTTTGTACGGATGACCCTCTCGGGAGCGTAAGGTTTTTTGACCGTCCCTCGAACATTTATGTTTTTTGACTTCTCTCGCGATAAGCAAGTCCTCTCTATGTGAAAATTCATTTGTACCATTCGCTGAGCACGAGGGCACTATAGTAGTCTCCTCGTGATCGTGCTCAGCGACGGGTACTACAGACTTTGTGGGCTTGCTTATCACCAAAGAAGGTCAAAAAATATAAGTTCCCTCGAAGGGGGTATCCATACAAAAACTCCTACTTAACCCACACAATTAGTTAAATAAAAAATATAACTTCATTAGCACCTAGTAGCTCAATCCGTTGGTGGCTTTTAACGGTAAAACTATTTATGAGGTTTAATCAAATTATAGTAACGAAATTCTAACTTTTTTAATTATAGGGACTAAATTCGGAGCGAAATTTATAATTTAACCATTTTTTTTTTTCAAAGTTGTTTGTGCATATGAACAAATTTCTTTTTTATTCTACATTTAGCTCCTGGATCTTCTCGTGCTATTATCTCATATGAAAAGCTCTCACAAGCAAAAAGCAGTGAAGAATGCAATAATGGTAGTGCTGATTCTGTGGAAAACGCTTCTTCTCCTAAGAAAACCTCCACAGAATCGAGCAAAGGTCAATAATCTGTTCATTTTTTTCTTCAAAATTTAAAATAAAACTCTGCAATTCTTATCATGACATGAATTGTTTTTCTTTTGATTTTTTTCATGGTTGGATTGCTTCAAAACAACAGGCAGATTAGCCATGCCTTTCACACCTTTAACGGTTGTGTTTCAAGATCTGCAGTATTATGTAGACATGCCATTGGTAATACTCTTGTTCTTGAGACTCTTAGCTAAATTGTCTGTGAGATTGTTTTTAAATTAAAGCACTTTTTTTTATATTTGATTTTATTACTGTTTTTAATAAATGAGACTAAACGATATAGTTATCTAGGGGCTATTTAGGGCGCTGAGTTAGCTAATATAGTTGATGGTTATAATAATCTGAGGTGGGTTATAAAAGTTGTGAATAGTAAATACTATTGAAGTTACTATAGTTACTTTATTGACTGTGGGTTATAATAGTCGGTGGGTCAAACGTAGACTGAGTTATATTAACTCAGTCCACTCAACTCCAAGTAAGGTGTTTTGTTTCGGGCGCTGGGTGAGTTAATATAGTTGGTGGTTATAATAATCTGTGGTGGGTTATAATAGTTGTGAATAATAAATACAGTTAATATAGTTACTTTATTGACTGTGTGAGTTATAATAGTCGGTGGTGAAACCTAGACTGAGTTATATTGACTTAGTCCACTCAACTCCAAGTTGGTGCCTCAAACACCTTAATAGTGTTTTCACTCAATTTTTGTTGTGGAAAGGAGAAAAACTATTTTTAGAACGATTTCACACAAACCATCCTCATTTTCATTGTTGAATCACTAAGCCCTCATTTGATCATCATTTGATTTTTAGTTTTGGGTTTTTTAAAATTATGCTTGTTTTCAAACCATTTCTTTAGGGGTTTTTGTACGGATGACCCACCCCTCGGGGGCCGCAAGATTTTTTAACCCTCATCGCGAAAACTTATGTTTTTTGATCTTCTTCTCGTGATAAGCGAAGGGTACGAATGACTTTGTGCACTTCCTTATCACGAGAGAAGGTCAAAAAACATAAGTTTTCAAAAACTGGGTTAAAAAACCTCGCGGCCCCCGAGGGGTGGGTCATCCGTACAAAAACCCCATCTTTACTATGGGTTTAATCTTTCGCAAGAGTAAGCATAAAAACAAAAACTAAATAAGAACTATTTTTTTTTGTTTTCAAAACTTTGACTTGGAGTTTGAAAAAACTTGTAAAATGTAGATAACAAAACAAAAAAATCTGATGGATGAAATAGTTTTTAGGCTTAATTTTCAAAAACCAAAAACTATAAACCAAATGATTATGAAGCGGGTCTGAACGTCATTGTTGTAAACACGGCTAATTTTTTTGTTTGAATTTGAAGGGAATGAGAGAAAGGGGTTTCACCCAGAAGAAACTCCAACTCCTTTCTGATATATCAGGAGCTTTAAGGCCTGGCATCCTCACAGCATTGATGGGTGTCAGTGGAGCTGGGAAAACAACTCTGCTTGATGTTCTAGCAGGACGAAAAACAAGCGGATACATCGAAGGAGAAATCAAAATTGGTGGTTTTCCTAAAGTTCAAGAAACATTTGCCAGGATATCTGGTTACTGTGAACAAACTGATATACATTCTGCACTAATCACAGTGGAAGAATCTTTAATTTTCTCTGCTTCGCTTCGTTTGGCATCCGATATCGACTCGAAAACAAAAGCAGTATGCTCTTTTTTCTTTTAGTTATAATCACCAAGGGATAATTTGTTTCTGATATTGACATTAATTAGTTTCTTGTTTTATAGCAATTTGTGAATGAAGTTCTTGAGACCATTGAACTTGATAGCATAAAGGATTCCTTAGTCGGCGTACCTGGTGTGAGCGGTCTATCGACGGAGCAGCGTAAACGATTAACCATAGCTGTGGAGCTTGTTTCCAACCCATCTATCATCTTCATGGATGAGCCTACCACTGGTTTGGATGCGAGATCAGCCGCGATTGTCATGCGAGCAGTCAAGAATGTAGTTGATACTGGAAGAACAATAGTTTGTACCATCCACCAGCCAAGTATTGACATCTTTGAGTCATTTGATGAGGTAAACAAATTTCAATTGTTGTAATGCTCAATTCTAACATTGTGGTATTTGTTGAAATTCAAGACAATTTTAGATTAGAGAATTGGAGTTTGTTTCGTTATTTTGATAAGATGTGTAGGAAAATTATAAGAACACAAAGAAATTAATATATTGATAATGAATAGAAAGATAAACTAACTACCGAGCAATTTGAGGTACTTGAACCCTTATTTCTGTTAGGAGGGCTAACAAAGTCTCACACATTGGTTAGTGAAGAGATTGATCCATGGTATATAAGTGAGGACAATTATCTCTATTGGTATGAGGCTTTTGAGTGAAACCAAAGTTCGTTGTCCTTATCAATTGGTATCAGAGTCATCGAGTACCCTAGTTGTGTGGAGAGTTTCTCAGATTCCGAACAATAATGAAAATTAATGAAGTCTTATAGTCGATATTGTGGATGACCCTGAATCGGAATCGGACAAAAAAGTAACTCTATCAAGTCGGCTATGGTTCGTTGAGGGAGGCTCCAAAATTAAGATTGAGGCCTTTTGGGTGAAACAAAAAACAAAGTCATAAGGGTTATAGGCCCAAAGTGGACTATATCATACCAAAGTTCGTTATCCTTATCAATTTCCTTAGATAACTCGTGCCTAAACCAACTAAAACAATACATACATTCATCCATTTCGGCCAACTCTAATTATAATCAATCTCTCCTAACAAACTCCTCAACTAGCTTGTTTCGTTTTTTTTTCTTTTGAAATTGTTTTTTATTTTTGCTGTCAAAACTGCATCTAACAGCAGTTATGGAGTGTGTTGCTTTTCTTTTTTTAAAGGAAATATAACTTTTCATTGAGGAAATTATAATTCATGTGTAATTTACAGGGAAAAAACACTACAGCCCATATTTTAACAGATTGAGAATAATTATAAAGATGCTTAGGCATAAAGCCCTTTGAAGAACAATAGAGCTTTGTCTTCCCTTTAAATATTTTCCCACATAAAAATTGTTGAAAATACTTTTTTTTTTTGTTGATATCTGTAAAAAATCCATGACATTTGAAATTTCTTCATCAATCTTGACCAGAAGAAAATGAGAGGGTGCGGATGGCCACAATTGCAAGCATCCACCAAAACCAATAAAAAATAAATAAACTATCACAATTGATGTATGAAAGTTACAATAGGTTTTCCGAGTTTAGTTAGGAGAGAAGCATAAGTATACGAATCAAAAAGACTAGAGCTTTTACACCAAGAAATAGCGTAATAAATGACAAGGTCGTAAACCGCATCGAAAGGCTGTTCTTGATCCATAAAAACTCTTTGGTTTCGCTCCTTCCCAATGAATCTAAAAGAAGGCATGAGAGAGGCCTTTAGATTCTTGAAGGGGTGAGCGCTCAAAATAGAACTGAGAGAGAACATGTCCATCCAAAGGTAGTGCAGATTAAATTCCAGAATCTTTTGGCAAATGCACAGTGAATAAACTATCTCTTGTTTTAAGCAGATAGGAATGACATCAGAGGGAAATTAGGGATATCATAAGGGTATATTTGTAAATAGTTAGAGAAGTCGATAGGGTACTTGATTATAAATAGCGAGAGTGAGGAAGGAGGAGGTAAGCAATATTTGGTGACTGATGATCTAGAGCTTGAGAGTGATCTCAAGAGACGATGAGGGTCCAAGTACCTCAAAACACTTGGTTTATCGTGTGTAAGTTCGATATCTTTTACATTTCAATATATTTTGGATCATATCATAAGCTGCTTTCACGAATCTGTGTAGTTGATTCTTCTGAAAACGGGTGGCCGCATGATCTACTGCGGTCCATTAGGACAACATTCAAGTAAGGTTATAGAATATTTTGAGGTTAGTTTACTCTTCAACTAGTAATAATGATGTTTGTGACAACATATTCTATTTTCATTGTTTCTAAGCATTTCATTTTCTATTACACAGCATGTCCCTGGTGTTTCAAAGATCGGAGAAAACTACAATCCTGCAACATGGATGTTAGATGTTACATCTTCATCAGCAGAAGCTGAACTTGACATAGATTTTGCTCAAGTTTATAGCAACTCTGCACAATATGAGTGAGTTTATAGGATCCATTTTTCTCTTCTTTTAGTCTTCTTCTTTGGATAAGATGACATTAATTGCAAATAAGAAATATGAGTGAGTTTCTTATTCGTAATAATATTGTTCTCTACCTTCTGTCCCGTGGAGCAGGCAAAACAAAGAACTTATGAAACACTTGAGTATTCCACCTCCCGGTTCGAGAGATTTGTACTTTTCAAATGTCTTTTCCCAAAATTTCATGGGACAGTTCAAGGCTTGTCTTTGGAAACAAAACTTATCTTATTGGAGGAATCCTTCTTATAACTCCAAGCGTTTCTTGCATACAATTTTATTGTCTTTGGTTCTTGGGATACTATTCTGGAATCAGGGAAAAAATATGTGAGTATTTTATGAATTTGTGCATTGTATACCTTTTTTTTAAGTTAGATTATAAAAAATACGCATGAACTATGAGTTTCGTTTTAAAAATACCTCTGAACTTTCAAAAGTTTCAGAAATACCCATGAACTATGAAAAACGTATAAAAAATGCCCTAACAGTTAACAACATACACAAAGTTTGAATGTGAACGATTAAATTCTAACTTGTACCTGTGTGACATGGAAGAAATGAAAACGTAAACGCCTGACGTGTTAAAAAAGCGTGAAAAATCATATTTGATTCAAAAGATTAAATGAATAGAACAAAAATAGGACAAAATCGATGGAGAATAATAGATCAGATGTCTATGTTTTTTTAACACGTCACATGTCCACATTTTCATTTTTTCCATGTTACACAAGTACAAGTTATAATTTAACCGTCCACATCATAATTTTGTGTGTGTTGTTAACGTTGAGGGCATTTTTGAAACGTTTTTCATAGTTCAAAGGTATTTTTGAAACTTTTTCCATAACTCGGGTGCATTTTTAAACTTTTTAAAGTTCGGGCGTATTTTTGAAACGAAACTCATAGTTCAGGGATATTTTTGATAATTTAACCTTTTTTTTATATATGAAAGCGTTTGGTGCCATTTCCTTTTAGTTTTCAAAGTATTAAGAGCCTGATAAACATGAGTTACTTCTTATCTTCCTTTTTATTTCTATGTTTAAAGAGAAAACCAGCAGAACTTATTCAATGTCTTCGGTTCAATGTACACGGCGGTAATCTTTCTCGGTATCGACAACTGCGCATCGGCATTTCCTCATGTATCCATGGAGAGAACTGTCATGTACAGAGAAAGGTTTGCTGGGATGTATTCTTCAGGGGCTTATTCATTTGCACAGGTACATGTTCATCTTAACGACAGGTTTCAGAGTGATTTTGAATATGGAAAAAGTGATTTTAACTCTTTCAAAATCACTCTCAAACATGTCCAAGTCCTCTCCTAAGTTTATCTATTAAACTTCGGAACTTTATTCTTCTAACTTTGCAGGTGATTATTGAGGTTCCCTACCTTTTTGTACAAGCAGTTGCCTATCTAATTATCACTTACCCAATGATTGGATACTATGGATCAGCTTCCAAAGTACTTTGGTGCTTCTACTCAATGTTCTCTGGACTTCTCTACTTCAATTATCTTGGGATACTGCTTGTCTCCATCACACCAAACTTTCACATTGCTAACATTTTGGCCTCTGCCTTCTACGCCCTCTTAAATCTCTTTTCTGGCTTTCTTATTCCGAAACCGGTAAGCCTAATCTGTCTAAGAAATAGAAGTTTTTCTACTACTATTTAGGTTTTGTTTGAGATTGTTGTAACTTTTAAAATAATTGTTGGTAGCTGCATTTTTTGAAAAATCAGCTGTAATAAGAAGTAAATACGTGGTTGGTACATTTCAAATTTAAAGGTGAAAAACTATGATAGAATACAGATAAAATAGAAATTTTTAAGAGTTAGTCAGAAGAGGTATGAGATTTTTTTGGGAAGTCATTCTCAAAACTACGGTTAACTGGATTTTACAAACGAAGGTAATTAAAAAAGTGATTTAGGGTTTAGGGTTTATAATCAGTTTTACCAAACACTAAAAACGGTTTAAATTCTTTCCTAATCACTTTTCACCTTGTTAAAATCAATCCAAAACATTATTTTCTTACTATATAGTAATAAGAAAGAAGTGAGATTCATTGTAAATGAAAAATTATTAATTTTTTATGCAGCAAATCCCAAGGTGGTGGATATGGTTGTATTATACAATCCCAACATCATGGACTTTGAATTGTTTGTTAACTTCACAATATGGAGACATACACAAGACAATGATGGTGTTTGAAGAAAAGACGACGGTTTCAGCTTTCTTGAGAGATTACTATGGGTTTCACCACACTCAACTTCCCCTTGTGGGACTCATTCTCATCCTCTTCCCTATTGTATTTGCTCTTCTTTTTGGATTTTGTATAGGAAAATTGAACTTCCAAAAAAGGTAAACAAAACCAATTTCCTTACATTTCTTGGTAGAACATGAAATGCAATATATATAATTTGGCCATATCATTTATGGACCATTTTTTAACTTCGTCCAAAGTCGTGTAAGAGTTTAATAACGCGCGCAAAGGGTTGGTATCGATTTAGAAAATTAAGCTCGGGTTTGACGAGGTTGATTCGCCCTAATTTATACTCTCTTCACCCCCAACTTAT
This sequence comes from Herpetospermum pedunculosum, assembly GCA_028017165.1. Lineage (NCBI taxonomy): Eukaryota > Viridiplantae > Streptophyta > Magnoliopsida > Cucurbitales > Cucurbitaceae > Herpetospermum > Herpetospermum pedunculosum. The sequence goes on from CM051526.1 coordinate 8,675,318, forward strand.
ACATGATCTTTGCACTGAAAATGCCTTTTATAGTTAAGACTCCATATATATTATTGTTATCATCTATGTTTTCTTTGCTTAAAGGGAGATTCAAAAGATGTCCACTTGTGCCCCATTTTCAATTCTCCAGCGTTATCCTTTATTAAACAGATCCTTGACCCACATAGTACTCCACAAAGCAAAAGGGCGATTATTGCCTTCCATATTGGAATTATATATAACTCTTAGAACTCTGGCTAATAGCTTGTTGGGAACTTGACGAATTCTCCAACTTTATTTGGCTAGCATTTTCTGACCCAAGCTAGTTAATTCTTGAAATCTCATGCCTCCTCGACCTTCATGACGCATAAGCCTCGGTAGCTCCGCTAGTAGATTTGCCTCTCCTTGTCATTTGAACCCCACCAAAATTTGGCGCAAAAAAAAAAATTAAAACTTTACAAAGAGATAGAGTGTTGGGAATACAAACAAAGTTACACATTGGCAAAGGGAGAATTGTTGGGAATACAAACAAAGTCTCACATTGATAAGTGGATAATTGTTGGGAATACAAACTAAGTCTCACATTGGCTAGATAAAGGGGAGATCATGGGTATATAAGTGAGTACAACTATCTCCAATGGAATGAGGTATTTTGGGTGAAACCAAAAGTAAAATCATGAGGGTTATGTGCCCAAAGTGAACAATGTCATACCATTGTGGAGATATAGAGTCGTTGTCCCCTTATAAATGGTATCAGAACCATGCCCTCGACTTAGCCTCTTGTCGACAAAAAATCCTATGTCGATAGACTCTCATACTATCTGTAGTTGAGCTTTGATCGAGCCCCCGACTTAGCCTCTTGTCGACAAAAAATCCTATGTCGATAGACTCTCATAGTATCCGTAGTTGAGCTTTGATCGAGGGGGAGAATTGTTGGGAATACAAACAAAGTCCCACATGGACAACCTATCTTCAATGAACCCTAAACCATGAGAATTATGCCCAAAGTGGACAATATCATATCATTGTGGAGATATTTGGATTCGTTGTCCCCTTATATAGATGTAATTGAAAATAACTCATTGCATAGTTGGGGCATGGCTTAGATTGTCGCCTTGATTAAGATCTCATTTCCGCCCATCGAGAAAATATTTTCCTTCCATTATCCTTGCCACGCGCTCCAAACCTATATCATTGTCACACCCTATCCCAGATTACCCTACCGAACCAAGGACGAGTTGTCAGGACAACAGACCGAGAGAGTGCAATATTGAATCTACTGTCAAGTCTCTCTCTTAGCTTATAACTTAACTTTATCCCAAATAAAAACAACGCAACAAACATTACACTCTTTACATGCAATGGATGATATGCATTAACTCGATGAGACTGGTGGCAGATTTTGATCTCAACTATCTCTGGTTGAAACTCAAGAGCAACCTTGGTGGAAAAATAAAAATGAAAGAATGAGCTAAAATGTTGTAACACCCCAAGTTTTTAACAAGACTTGGACCACTTAGGGACGCTACAAGCTGAAAACAAGGTCTCCAGCTAAAAAAAAAACCCAGTCTTAGTACAAAGATTTAAACCCTGAAACTTCAAAACTACGTTGTAACGCCCCAGATTTTTAAACAAGACTTAGACCACACAGGACGTTACTAAAAACAAAGTTTCTAAAAAAATCAAGCTACAAGCTGAAAACAAAGTTTCAAGCCTATAAACACCGAATCTAAGTACAAGCAACTAAATGATGAGACTCTGGAAATGCTCTGTTACCATAGCCCATCGAACAAAACATTGTTGTCACTCGCCTCGTATGTTAGGATTACAACCTGAAAAAGAAATAATTAACATGGGTGAGTATTTTAAATAATCAGTAAGTAGCCCTGCTGAAAGTATTCATACGTAAAACTCATGTAACTGAAAAATGAGAGGGTTCTAACTGTTTAAGAATTATATTCTTTCTGAGTAAACAATTATCCTCTCCCTACATAGCATATGTTGTACCAACTCTGAAGCGTGTCTATGTGGGTCTGAACTGAGAGACAAAACAAACTAATAGATAGTTAGCGATCCACCAGTATGTTAGATCTTGCCCAACATAACATTGTTGTACCAACTCTGAAATGTGTCTATGTGAGCCTGAACGGAGAGACAAATCATACTAGTAAATAGTTGGCGATCCACTAGTATGTTAGGTCCCGCCCAACATAGTATATGATGTACCAACTGTAAAAAGTGTCTATGTGAGCCTGATTTGTGATACAAACCATATACTAGTAGATAGTTGGCGATTCACTAGTATGTTAGGTCTCGTCCAACATAGCATATGTTGTACCAACTCTGAAAGGTGTCTATGTGATTCTGGTCTGAGAGACAAACCATACTAGTAGATAGTTGACGATCCACTAGTATGTTAGATCTCGCCCAACATATACAAGAAATTTTTTTTAAAAAAAAAATAAAAAAATTAGGGTGAACATTAATACAAATAATTTTAACGGTAAAAAATCATTTTTCCCTTTTAAGTTAAATTTCCAATTGAATTCACATTTTTTTTTAATAATTTTATTTATTTAGTGTTTTCAATTTTTAACCAAAAAAACGTTTTTTTTTTCTTTTTTTTTTTCTCTTTAACTTGGGTATGGTTATCAATTGATTTACAACTGCAGGATTAAAAGTTGAAATTTTCAGCTAGCAGAATAATTCAACTTATAATGTATAACTACGAGCAAACAGTCTCAAGTTCGAAGTTAGCTCACTTTTGTATGTTATCAAAAAAAAAAAAATTAAAAATTTTCCTAAAATTGTAATTGCCTTTTTTTACTTTTAAATTTTATTCCAATAAATTCATGCTCTTAACATGGACTTTCAATAATTGAGGGAGCAGAATTAGTTATTAAAAATGTGTGAATCATGCCATAGCCATCAACTTCAATTCTATAAGTAATTTTTTAAAATTCTGTCTCATCTCATGCCACTTCTTCTCACCTCATAAAAACATTTCTTTTATTCTTCAGAAAACTAAGCTTTGTTTACTAATCCTTAATTATTTTCCAAGGGTGTTTCATGCCCCTCTGAAAAAAAAAATTAACTTTTTTTTCTAAGTATAAAAAGAGTTTTTTTTTTTAAATGACCTACGAACAAGGATTTAAATGTCGATATCGATGGATATTTCCGAAAGATTTTTAAAAATATTTAAATTAAAATAAACATTTTGCACTTTTAAATGAATTAAATACAGTTCTTATAATATTAATATTCATATGTTAGGGTACATTTTGTTATTTTTTTTTAATACTTCATCAATTTTGTATGGTATGATGGAAATGTCGATTCACCTCTCATGTCCATGTCGAACCTGTGAAAACATGAAAATGTCAAAAATATCGACATGTTGACAAAAATTTAATATCATACTTACGATATAAATATTTTGATAAAATTTAGATAAATGTTACCTAATAGTACTTTAGATGTTTTTCTTGTCTATTTTTTTTATTATAAAAAGTTTAAAAACACTTTTAACTGGTAGAATCACTTTCTAAATTTTTATGAATTTTGAAAAAAATATTTATATTTATCCGTAAGCACTTTAAAACACATGTCAAACACATACTAGCAGTTTTTTTAATATGTTTTTTAGATTTCATTTGAGTAGAAAATAGAACAACCAAAAAATACTAAAAAGTTGTTTTATTATTTATAGAAGAAAAACTAGTTATTTGAGACTTTCTTTGAAAACTATTTTCAAAATGATTATGCATTTTTTTAATTCTTTAACAACTATGATCGTGGTTTATTGGTAATTTTGAAAGGGAAGACGATTTATTTATTTTTTAAAAATATTATTGAGAATATTAAAATATAAAATAAAAAATAATGTATAATTAAAATTAAGAAATTGAAGACACTTATATCTACTTAAACTATGTTTGGGTTCATATCTAACTCATATGCTATTTGAAAATATTTTTATTCTAATACTTGAATCAGGGGCGGATTTAAGAAGGGGCACGTGCCCTTGAACTTTTGCAATTTAATATTATATATAATGTTTGGTCTATAATAAATAAACAATATGTTCGGTTTGTTGGTTATTGTCCTTGCTCAGTTTGTGTGCCCCTTAAGTCCTGAGTTCAAATCCCAGAACTTGCATTGTTTTTAACTTGTGGTTTTCAAATTCTGAACTCAATGATAAATTCTAAATGATAAATAAAAATATATTTCTATTTTAAAAATATACTTTTATCATCAATTAGCTTATTTAATAAATAAGTTTTTTTTTTTAATTTATTAAATTCATTTTAAGGTAAAAAGAATGGTTAAAAATATTATTTGAATACTCTACACTCATTCTATTTTAGTTTATGTATTTTCAATATTCAATTTTTTTTGCTCATGTATTTTCAATAAATCTTCAAATTAGTTTTCATTATATTAATTTATATCAACTTCATAAATATAATTATAAATATTTTCAATTTTTGATAAACTTTATAAAATATATAATTAGTTTCTAATTTTTCAATTTTATTTGTAATAATAGGTTCATGGACTCTAAAAATGTCCAATTATACTATTTAAAAAAAAAAATTGATCTATTAAATATAAAATTGAATTTTATGTCTAATAAGACTCTAAACTTTCAATTTTGTGTTTAGTAAGTTCATAAATTTTGAAAAATGTCAAATAGACCAAGGACATTAGACACAAATTTGAAAATTCAACAAATTTTTGGACACAATTAAAACTTTAAGAAACTATTAGACACATTTTTTAGTTCAAAGACTAAATAAATAAAACTTCGAAAATTAAAGGACCAAATAGACACAAACCTGAACGTTTAGGGATAAAATTTATATGGACTTGTGCCCCCCCTAATATAAAATCCTGGATCCGCCCCTGGTTTGAATTTTCAGTTTATATAAGGATAGTATATATATATATATATATATATATTTTTTTTAACTCAACTATTAGGGGTGGGATTCAAATATTTTAGATCGAAATTTGATTTTTCTATAAAAAAAAATAGAGTTGGTCGCATAAATAGCAGTCAAGCCAAAAATAAATAATAGCAAATATATAGCAAAATTTAAAACATTTTGCAAATATGATAAAAAAAAAAAAAAAAACTATCACTAATAGACTGTTATCGCTGATATCCATTGATAAAATAATGACTATCACTAATAGACTACTATCCGTGATAGTTACTGACAAAATTCTATAAAAAGTTGAGATGATATATTACTATCAACGATAGACTACTATCAGTGATAGAAATTGTCATATTTGTAAGAAAATTTAAAAAGTGTTATATTTTTAATTATTTTACTCTAAATTGATAGGTACAATTTTTCTTGAATAAATAAATATATATAATATATATATATATATATATATATATATATATATATATATATATATATATATAATTCATAATTATAATGTCTTTTAACTAATTGATTTATCTCTAATTATTTGTTAAATAGCGCAAATTATCGGCAAATATTTAGCTAATGAGCCCTATTAGTTTGGTGTTGTGTTAATAATATCCAACAATAAAAATGTCAAATCGAGCATATGTCAATTGACATAAGGTTGTGCCCGTGACTATGAGGTCATACATTTGTCTCTATTGCACATCATTTTGTTGCGTGATACCAATAAAACATATTTTTATGTCAATTGAGTTATGGTCGGTTTAGTACATAATATTTTTTAATTATTAAAAAATGGCAAAATACTTTTCAAATTAATTTGTAATCTCATTTAGATTATATTTATTTTTATTTCTTTATTAAAACTGCCCCACATGTTATAAAAAAGAAAAACAAATCTCAGATTATATTTATTTTTATTTATTTATTAAAACTGTAATATTTTATAATTTGATACTCTTTAAGTTATTTTATTTTAGTCCTTAAATTTTAGGAAAAAAATCAATTTATACCCTTAAACATTGGAGGTTGTATCAATTAAAACCCTAAACTATTGATTGTATCAATTTAAACTCTAAACTTTCAAAATTGTATCAATTTACACCTTCTGCTAGAATTTTCTTTTAGAAGCGTTAATTTAAACACGTGGAGACTTATAATTTTAGCAATTAAACCCCTAAATTTTCATAAATGAATCAATTATATGAAAGTTTAGGAGTTTAATTTATAATTGATAGATTATAAGTCTCCACACGTGTGAAAACTAATTTTTTTAAGAGAGGGTGTAAATTGATACACTTGTGAAAGTTCAGGGTTTAAATTGATACAATCATTATTAGTTTAGGATTTTAATTGATACAACCTCCGGTATAAATTGATTTTTACCCTAAATTTTACTAGGGTGATCATTTCGCCTCGTGTTGCATCCTTTTAAACTTCTCACCCTCAAGTTGTACTAAAATAATAATAATAATAACAACTACAATGATTTTTGTTTATATTCTACTACAAAAAAATTGGCTCATCTATTCAACCTAATACCCAGCTCAAAATTAATTAATGTGGCTTCACTACATGCTCGTATGTTAATAGGCATATTTTCTAGTCGGACTATCCATCTATAAAATAATTAATGAAAATTAACTAAAGAAAACTTATTTATTTAATTAATTTAAGAGCTTAGAAATAGATGTTTTAAATTTTTCAAAGGGAAAATTACATGGTCTCGATTTAATAGCATTTCTATTTCCAAAGTTTCAAACTCTCAGATTTAAATTTGAAGCGGTTTTGATCATTCCGTTAAATCTTAACTGAATTAATACACGTGGAGTATGGGAATGGAGTTTTATTAAAAATGAATTTAAAACTCATACTTTACAAAGTAAAACTCTCAGCTATATATAGAGTCTCTGGCCTAAATAACAAACTAACAGATAATAGAATACATGTGTTTAACTAATTACATTGCTAACAAATGCAACTAACTTAATACTCCCCCTCACGTTGGAATGTGGATATCAAGAACACCCAACTTGGACATTAGAGAACCCAAAATTGAAGATGGCAAAGCTTTGGTGAACATATCTGCAAGCTGTAGATGAGAACGAATGGGTAAAAGCTTGAGAAAGCCTTCAATAATCTTGTCTCGTACAAAATGACAGTCGATTTCGATATGCTTGGTTCGTTCATGAAAAGTTGGATTTGAAGCGATGGAGATTGCCGCTTCATTATCACAATAAACAACGGCAGGGAGTATAGAAGGGATATGTAAATCTGTTAGTAGTTGGGAAAGCCATAATAATTCACTAGTAACGGCAGCCAAAGCTCTATATTCTGCTTCCGCGGAAGAACGTGAGACAGTAGGTTGTTTCTTAGATTTCCAAGAAATCAACGAATCGCCCAAAAAAATGCAAAAACCAGTCACTGAACGTCTAGTGTCCAAGCAAGCTCCCCAATCAGCATCAACAAAAGCGCGAAGCTGGAATAATTTTGCTGGACGCAACAAAACACCTTGGCCAGATGATTGTTTGAGATAACGTAAGAGATGGTAAACTGCTTGCAAGTGTGTATGAGTAGGATGTTGCAAAAATTGACTTAATCTATGAACTGAGAAAGAAATATCCGGCCGCGAAATTTGGAGATATAATAATCTTCCAATAAGTCTCCGATAGCAAGTAATATCCTCCTCACATAATGGAGTTCCAGTAGTTTTAGACAATTTAATATTTGGATCCATTGGAGTAGAAGTGGGCTTTGCATCAAGGAGGTGCGTGTCTTCAAGAATTTGAAGACAATATTTCCTTTGTGACAAATAAAGTCCTTGTTGAGAACGAGACAACTCAAGGCCAAGAAAATATTTTGCTGGTCCCAAATCTTTGAGCATAAAATGAGAACGTAAGATACTCTTTACAGAATCAATCTCGATGGGTGATGGACCAGTTAAAATTATATCATCAACATAAACGAGTAAGGCAACAAAAGAAGCACCTGTTCCTCTAGTAAACAATGAATAATCACTTTTGGATTGAGCAAAGCCATGAGTAAATAGAACTCCAGAAAATTTTGTGAACCATTGGCGTGAAGCTTGTTTTAAACCATATATGGACTTATTGAGGCGACAAACTAACTTCTCCCCCTTAGTATGAGAAACATTGGAGACAGTATAACCCAAGGGTAGGGTCATGTAAACTTCTTCAAATAAGTCACCATTAAGAAATGCGTTATTAACGTCCATTTGAGAAAGCGGCCAATTGAAAGAGGTTGCTAATGTTAAAAGAACTTTAACAGTGACAATTTTAGCTACCGGAGAAAAAGTATCCAAGAAGTCGATGCCTTCTTGTTGGTTGTACCCTTTAGCAACGAGTCGTGCCTTGTATCGATCAACAGTACCATCGACTTTATATTTGACTCTATAAACCCATTTACACCCAATAGTGTGATGGCCTTGGGGTAAGGGAATGACACTCCAAGTATGAGTGCGTTCCATGGCAGCAATTTCATCATCCATTGCATGTCTCCATTGAGGAAAACGAACTGCTTGATGAAAATAGGTAGGCTCGTATTCAGTAGAAACGTTTAAAACAAAACGTTTATGAAGAGTCGAATAGGCATCATAAGAAATGTATTTGCCAAAATGAAATGGCGCAGGGGATGAACTCATAGGTCTCTGTGAGAGAATATTACAATGAAAATCCCTCAAGTAATTAGGAGGACATCGTGATCGAGATGATCTGCGAGGTGCATCAACTGGCTCAACAATAGCAGAAGGATCACGAATTAGATGATTTAATTCAGTCACAAGTCTTGGAATTGGAATGGACTCCTGTATAATAGTCTCACTGGGTAAAGAAGCACCATTATGTACAATTTCAGAGAACAAATTTGGAGAATGACCATCCTCAAAAACTTCAACCATGGGACAAGGCAAAACAAAATCTTTAAGAAATTCAGTCGTGGAAGGTGAATTCTGAGGATGCACAGACTGAAAAGGGAACAAATCCTCAAAAAAAATAACATCCCTGGAGATAAGAAATTGTTTCTTAACAATGTCATATAATCGATAACCCTTGACGCCGGCTGGATATCCCATAAAAACACATGGGCTGGCACGAGGATCAAATTTCGAGCGTCGGACAGACAAGGTGGAAGAATATGCAAGACAACCAAAAATGCGCAAAGAGGAATAATCAACTTCTTTGGCAAATAACACATTGTAAGGTGTTCGGTTGGACAATAACGGCATCGGAGTTCGATTTATCAAATAAGAGGCCGTAAGAACACATTCTCCCCAAAAGGAAAGAGGTACATGAGATTGAAACATGAGGGCACGAGCCACATTGAGAAGATGCTGGTGTTTTCGTTCAACAACAGAATTCTGTTGTGGTGTTGCAACACAAGAAAATTGATGGAGAGTGCCGACAGAAGCAAAGAAATCTTGAAAAGACAATTCTGGTGCATTATCAGAACGAAACACCTTGATAACTTTTGAAAATTGAGTCTCAATCAACTTGAAAAAACGTGGTATGATATGTAAAACATCATTCTTATGTCTCAACAAATAAACCCATGTATACCTTGAGCAATCATCCACTAAAGTCAAGAAATATGAATAACCAGCATGAGTTTGGGTATTAAAAGGTCCCCAAATATCACAATGCAATAGATCAAAAACATTGGCAGCTACATTATTCTTAGCGGAAAAAGAAAGACGGCGTTGCTTTGCCAGAGGACAAATACGACACATGTCTGTAGGTAAATCAGAAAAATGTAAACATTCTTTCAAAGTATTTAATCGAGCAAGAGAGGGGTGCCCCAATCGACAATGCCAAACAGAAGAAGATGCCTTACAAGCCAAAACAGTAGCACTAACAGCTTTAGAAGACAACGCAGAGGGCAAACCGAACACATATAAGCCATCAACACAGTCAATCTTGCCAATCGTCTGTAATTTTAACTTGTCCTGAATAAAGCAAGTGTTTCCAGAGAAGTTAATGGAATATCGATCATTCTTTAGCAATGCACTCACCGAGATCAAATTATAGGAAAATTGAGGAATGTATAGCACATCAGATAAAAATAAATCCTCTCCCAATTGGATATCACCAATGAATGCAACAGATAGACGTGTTTGATTAGGCAGAATCACAGAAGTGCGAATGGCAGGACGTAAATGAACAAACATGGATTGAGTATAGCAAATATGACTAGAAGCGCCTGAATCAATCACCCAAGTATAAAGAGGTTGTCTGCTAATTGATGAAGGAACAGAGAGACAAGTACCTGCGATGTGAGTCATCTCTGGTTTAACTTCCCCTTCAGGTTTGACAATTGTTAAGTGATTCTGTAGCATGGTCATAAGATTGGTGTACTGATCAGTATTGAGACTCGCAAAAAAAGCAGACTGAGTGGTGGCGTTTGTATCCGTTCCCGGATTAGCACCATTGGATGAACTTGAAGATGAACGCTGATTGTTGAACTTATAACCTGGTGGATAACCATGCAATTTGTAACACTTATCGATGACATGGCCCTTGATGCCGCAGTGGGAACAGATAGGGCGTTGTCCATCCTTCCTTTTGAATCGATCATTGTTACCACGCTTCGGATTATCAGCATTTGTCAGTAAGGTAACAGATTCGATGGAGGAAGAAAGTGTGCGGCCAGCAGATCTCTGATGCTCTTCTTGAATTACTAAGGAAAATACTTTGTTGATTGGAGGCAGAGGCGTAATCAACAAAATTTGAGCGCGGAGAGCACCGTAAGACTCATTGAGCCCCATCAGAAAAATCATGACAAACTCCGAATTCAAGTATTCCAATAGCGTCTTCGATCCTCCACAAGTACAATCACCAAGAGGTCGATATTCAATGAGATCCTGCCAAAGAGTTGTAAGTTTCACATAGTAAGTTTCGACAGATAACGAACCTTGAGTCGTAGTGACTAAATCCTTTCTTAATTGATATATGTGTGGACCGTTGATTTGTCGATAACGTTCCTTCAATTCCTCCCAAATATCCTTGGCGCAACCAGTGTAAACAAGACTTGCAGCTATTTCTCTGGAAATTGAATTGACGATCCAAGAAGTGATGATATCGTTATTGCATTGCCATGCCGATAAGAGATTTCCTTCAGGTTTCTGGATTGAGCCATTAATAAACCCTAACTTGTTCTTTCCAGACAAAGCAAGAAGCATAGCCTTGCTCCAAGAAATATAATTGCTGGCTCCAACGAGCGGAAGCGTAACCAGCGTTGCAGTAGGAGCATTTGAGTGATGAAGGAGGTATGGATTCAATTGTGTTTCAAGATCAAAGGAATCCACGACGGAGGACGGCGGTGCAGAGGTGGTTGCGTCTACCATGGCGAATCGCAAGAAAAAAACGGAGAAGAAGAATTTGCGTAACAGAATAGGAAGAAGAAAACTCTGAAATGAAGAGTCTCTGAAATGAAGAGTCTGTAAGAAAAAAAACTGAATGAAGTTACCTCACGCAAACAAACCACGATTCACGCGAAAAAAAAATCTGAAGTGATTCACTTCACACGCAAACAGCAGGCGTGATTTACTTCACACGCAAACAGCAGGCCACGAGTCACGCGAAAAAAAAAATTCTCTCTGATACCATAATACACGTGGAGTATGGGAATGGAGTTTTATTAAAAATGAATTTAAAACTCATACTTTACAAAGTAAAACTCTCAGCTATATATAGAGTCTCTGGCCTAAATAACAAACTAACAGATAATAGAATACATGTGTTTAACTAATTACATTGCTAACAAATGCAACTAACTTAATATGAATAATGCTGACGTGATATCTATTTTTAATTATTAAATTTTTTTAAAAAAATATTTTTTTTTTCTTTCTCCTCCATCGTGATATGCCAGCAATTTTTTTATTTTTTATTTATTTTCTTCGCTTTTTTCTCCCTTTCTCTCCCACCTCCATCTCTCCTTTTTCTTCTCGTTTTTTAAAAAATGAAAACAAAATTACAAATCTGACCAGGCGATCAGTTTGAAATATTTTGATTAAGAAGCAATAATAATGTCATTTAATCCCTTGAATTTATAATTTAATTAATTGATTCCATTTCTATTTCAAACTGTTCAAAATCAGCCCCAATTTGAAGGGTCTAAATCCAAGCGTGGGCAATGATTTGGAACCAACTCAAATCGATTTCGTTTCACATCTGTAAAAATAAGTTTTTTCTTTTTTGAAAACTAGGAGGAAAAACGAATAATAATAATAATAATAATAATAATACAGTCACCGACGTATCACCGGCAACCACAGGAAGAAAAAGATGGGAGAAGAAAAAAAAAATAAAAAGAAAAATAAATAATAATTAAAAATAGGTGAACGTATGCACCAAATCCAAATCTGAATGATATAATTTTGACCGATAACCAATTCAAAACAACAAAAATTAGAAGAAAAAAAAATTAATAATTAAAAATAGGTGCACATACGCACCAAATTCAAATCTGAATGATATAATTTTGACGGAGGATAACTAAAAACGCACCAAATCTAAACCTGAATGATATAATGGTTGAGTTTGAAAGGAATCCAAATATTACCAAACCAAAACTTGAGAAATCATTAGTGTAATTTTTTCTTTATTTTTTAACTTGGCTCGTCAATGCAAATATGAAGTGGATAATGTATTCATTATCCAATTCATTATCCACCTAAAAATTCATATTTTGATTTCTAACTAATTTCATAATTGTTGGATTAAAAAAAAAAAAAAAAACTTTGAGTTTGAGTTCTTCGAGTTTGATTCTCACTCTCTTCATTAAGATAAAAGACTAATATGTAATTCATTTTTTTTTTTAATTTAACAGAGAAATATGCTTAAAGTTTAAGATTGGTTGCACAAACAGCAATTAGACCCAAAATAATTATAAATTTATCACTTTAAAATATTTTGTAAATATGACAAAAAATTAGTGGCTATCACTGATAGACTCTATCGTTGATATATGACTATCACTGATAAACTATTAACAGTGACAAAATTCTATAAACAAAAGGCTATTATCAGCGATAGACCCTGCTAAGCGATAAAAATTGTCATATCCGCAATTTATTTTTAAAAATACTATATTTTTTTAATTATTTTACTATAAATTGACATCTGTTATAACTTTTCTAAAGTTTATAGATTAAAACTATTACTTTATTACTTTATTGACCAACACGGTTTTAAGACATGGATTACATGTCAATCTTTTATATATATATATATATTATGGTTATTTGACAGCACAAATATATTAATTTTTATATGTATAATAATAATGGGATCTGATGCCCATGTTTTATATAATGATTTGTTTTAATTTAATAAAATGTTTGTTTAATCTACAAAATCATTTTTTTTTTTTGCTGCCAACCCACTCCTTTTGTTGTAAAAAAAAACAATTCTGGACCTTGTTGGAAGATATCTTGTCCCTTCATTATTAATTGGATTTTGTGTTCTTAAAAGTGGATTTAGGTATTATTTTATTCTGGAATCGAAATGATACCTATGTTGAAAATCTAATAAAAGTGCTTGCTAAAATTACAATTTTAATTTTAAAGATGTAATTATATATAATTTCAAATTTTGTATTTATATCTTCAAAGATTTTATTATCGTGTTGTCTCATACTTTTTTTTTACCACATACGGAATTGAACTTTTGACCTATTGATCACTAATTTACATATTTTACCGATTAAGCTATGTTCATGTTGGATGCTCTCTTATACTTTAATTAATCGTGACAAAATGTTGTTCCAAGTGTTAAAAGAATTTGGAAAGATAATGTTGGATCAATCTTGAAAACATGAAGTTTGTAAGCATTGTTTTGATTAAAAAGAAATAAAAAATTAAAGTAGAAAAACAAACTGGGGCTAAACCTATTTTGAATTGCATCCAAATAATATTCATTTGGATTTTTGGGACTTGTTTGAGTGTACTGCAACAAATAACTTGTTAAATTATTAATTTATTTATGGTAGCTAGGGACATCTACTAGAAACAATCTTGTATTTTTTTCCTTGTGTCACTATATTTTTTTTTCTCCTTTTTCTTTCTTATTTTGAAATTCTTTTTGAGACTATGTAGTGAAACTAAAAAAAAAATATATATAGTGACTATTATGAGCGAAAATATACGTCAAGACCCAATCGAAGAAAGTCGACCTCCTTAGGCGTCGACCAAAGTAAGGATAGTCGACCCCGTGGAGATCGACCAAAATGGAACCAAGCCGACTCCCATAGAGGTCAAGGAGGTCGACCCCTTTAGGTGTCGACCACATGGAGCAAGGTCGACCCCTATAGGAGTCGGCCAAAGCATGTTGAAACCGCTCAAATCGGTCATTTACGCGTAATGAATATCGAACATTACAAATACTCATTAATATGTTGTTTAACATATTGAAACGGGTGATAACGATTGGAGGAGAAAAGTCTATATAAAGACGAAGATCTCAAGAGGAAAGGGTAAGTTGATTTCACCCTCGTTATACTCTCACAACACTCCCAAAATACGATTACTAACTTGATCGTTGAAGACCATGTGGCTAACACCACACTGATGTTAGACATCACTCCCTTCTTTTGTCTTGTAGGCACACTTTTATTCTTCCAATATATACAAATTTACGGTTGACCATTTTTTGGTATCGACCCTCAGGTCTCAAAAGGATGAATATCAACGTGGGAGAAACTAGTCGTCGAATGATGAAAGGTGATGAGTAGAATCAAGATTGGTGTCCAAAAAGGATGGCAGTTCGAGATTGATACGAGATTGATATTCAGGACGGTGGTAGTTCAAGATCAAAAAATTTAGGTTAGCAACATTAATCACCAAGTGGAGCTAAGCCCACCATCAGTTCGAGAAACGATCTCGGGTGGATCCAAACCCGTCGGTAATTCAAGAAACCATATCGGAGGACCGATATGTCGCTTTAGAAGAGAATTCGGAAAATAGATCGAGATATAGTCGACATTCTGGAATTCTTGCGCCATCTAAAGCCGACAACGAAGACTCGTGAGGAAAATCCTTTGGTTTGGCCAGAAACCGAAAAATTGAGGGAGAAGCTTACACTAGATCAACAAATGAAGGTTCCCAAACCGACCCAGGTGGTACGAGATCCAACCACGGGGAAGGAGTTCGCGAGTGAAGGCTCGAGCTAACACTACAATTGATGTTAGACATCGCTCCCTTCCTTTGTCTTGCAGACACTCTTTTGTTCCTCCAACATACAAATTTACAGTTGACAATTTTTTGGTATGAATAGTTAGTCTCGTCTATTGGGACGAGTAATTTTATAAATGTGTTCTGCTAACCTTCAAGTCTCAAAATGATGAATAGCAACGTGGGAGAAACTAATCGTCGAATGATGAAAGGTGATGAGTAGAATAAAGATTGGCGTCCGATAAGAATGCCAGTTTTGGGATCGATATTTGGGACGGTGGTGGTTCAAGATCCGCGTAGCGGCCTATTCCTCAGGGCGAGCACAAATGTTTTACAGTTAATTTATGATGGTTACCTGTCTTTTGTTAGTTTGTTATTTTACAGGTTTTTTTGTTAAGCGTTGTTGTTTGTCAAGAAGATCAGAGATTACTATTGTAGTGAGAGTTTAGTCTTGTAGTTTGCCAAGATGATAAATTTGGCTTCAGTGAGAGACAATATTAATTGTTTTGTCCGAAGATTGTTAGGAAATGTGAAGCCCAAAATAACTTCCCTAAGCAACTTCTATAATTGGTTCATATGAAGGTGGTTTTTTGATTGACCAAAAATTTAGTGGGGCGTTGTTTTTTTGTTTATAAAAGGGAAGTAAGCTCAAATATGTACTTACTTAAAAACAAAAGAAAAAGATCAATTTTGTGAGTCATTTTTGTTACCTTTTTCTTTGTTTTATTTTGTGGTAGTAAGGTAATGAGAGAGAAAATGAGAAGTTTTCTTGTAGTTTGAGCCGATTCTTCTTCATTATTAATCCCAATAAGCTATTGAGTTGTGATACTGGGAAGTCAATAGTCATTGTTGGGCTATTGAGGGAAGTTTGTAGCATTGAGTTGAGGGCTTCTTATCCATTATAGTTGAACCTGCAGTTGCAAAAGACCGAACGTAGTCCCGAGATCGGGGAGCAATGTCGTTCTCTATTTTCTCTTCTCTTTATTATTGTATTTTGTGATCGATAACTTATTTGGTTCTAACTTGTGAAGTGGGAACAAGAGATATAATTTAGTTTGTTATTCCGCATTATTTATATCTTGTGTTTTTCTCAACAAGTGGTATCAAAGTTTTTGGTCCAGAAATCATGGGAGCGACGAGTACAAAATGTTCTGATGGGAAAAATTACCCTAATGGTCCATCCGGTTTGGGTTTGGTAGCAGTTGGGTCCCCAAGGTTTCAAATCCAACAATTATACTCAAAGGTTTGAATTTGGTTCGTTTTTAGTCTGTCCGTCAAAATTCATGTTAAGTCGTAACAGAATGTTGACGTGACACCTATTTTTAATCAAAAATATTTTTTTAATTATTAAAATTATTTTAAAAAAATATTAATTTTTTTACTTTTCCCTTTTATTTTTATTTTTATTTTTCTTCTCATTCTTCTTCTTCCTCCCTCTCCCTCTCCCTCTCCCTCTCCATCTCCATCACCATCTCCATCTCCATCCTCACATGGCCGTCGTCGGCGATACACCGACGACTGGTTTTTTTCCGTTTTTTTTCCGTTTTTTTTCCTCTCTCTCCTTCCTCCTCCCTCCATTTTCTTGCTCCCATGGCCGTTGCCGGCGACAATTGTTTTTTTTTTTTTCGTTTTCCTCTTCCCCTCTCCCTTTCCCTCTCTCTCGTTCTCTCCATTTTTTTCCATCTTCCTCTCCCCTCATTTTCAAAAAAAAAAATAAATAATAAAAATCTACAGATCTGTTACTCTGTTAGTAATATATGTGTTTTTTTTTAAAAAAAAAAATGTTGACATAACAATTTATTTTCTCTCTATCCCCTTTCTCCCCTCCTATTTTTTTTTTAATTTCTCTACTCCCATTTTTTTAATACAGAGATCTGTAAAACAAATATGTATTTTTTTTTTTAAAAAAACGTGGGGAGGGGAAGAAGGGGAGGAAGGGGGAGATGGAGAGGGAGAAGAGGAATGGGTGAGAATATAGGTGGACATCATAGTCTAGTGAGAATGGGTGATGGTCGAGTCTCTAAAACCAGTGGGATTGGGGATGTTAGTCTGAAGTTAAAATGTGGTAGCGTTCTGGTGTTGCATGATGTCAGGTTTATGCCTAGTATTAACATGAATTTCATCTCTACTGGCAAGTTGGCAGATGAAGGGCTACAAATGTGAGTTTGACAGTAGCCACTGTAAACTTATGTTAGGATCTCAGGTAGTGGTTGTTGGCCACTGAAAATCTACACTGTACAGATGTTGGTTAGACGTTGTCAAAGAATCAAAGAAACGATAAATGCCAATTAAAGTTGTAGATGGTTGTTATAGAGGTGAGCCAACATCACTAATAGCCAAGTTGGATCATACAGATCATGATCCTTCAATAATTCAGAAATAATTTGGAAGCCCGAAAGAGAAAGTTGATGGCTATTGTCAACCCCCAATTGTCAGACGCTCAAACGAATTGAAGAAGTCGTCGAGGCGAGTGGATGCATCGAAGTGGAAGGCCAGAGTAGTTGTTGAGGTCAAAGGAAATGTCTCTAGTTTGGCAGCAGGTTTGAATAAAAGATTCAAGCCCTTCTCAAAATGTATCTTTTTCAAGAACAATGATTCAGGGTTGAAGAATATGTTAGTTGGTACCACTTAGCTAAAGTGGGAGTACGTGTCTGTCTGTTTCCTCTGGGAGACAGATCCACGTAGCGAGTCTATTCCTTAGGCCGAGCACAAATACTTTATAGTTAATTTCCCTGTTTTTTGTTAGTTTGTTATTGTACAGATTTTTTGTTGTGCTTTGGAGTTTTCTAAAAAGATGAGAGATTACAATTGCAGTGAAAGTTTAGCCTTGGAATTTGTTAAGATGATAAGTTTTCCTGCAATGAGAGACAAGATTGATTGTTTTGTCTTCACGAGATTGTTAGGAAATGTGAAACTTAAAAAAAATTAATAAAAACCCACAAGCTCAAAATAACCTCCCTAAGCAACTTCTCTAATTGGTTCATATGAATGTTGTTTTTTGATTGGCCAAAAATTTGGTCGGCCAATTATTTTTTTTTGTTTATAAAAGGAAAAGAAGTTCAAATGTGTACTTACTCAAAAATAAAAGAAGATCAATTTCGTGAGTTATTTTTGTTACCTTTTTCTTTTGTTTTATTTTGTGGTAGTAAGCTAGCGACAGAAAGAAGGGAATTTTTTTTTTTTTTTTTTTTTTTTTTTTTTTTTTTTTTTTTTTTTTTTGTAGTTTGAGCAGTTTCTTGTTTGTTGTTAATCTCAAGCTATCGGGTTATGTTACATAGAATTCAATAGTCATTATTGAGCTATTGAGAGTAATTTGTAGCGTTGAGTTGAAGGTTTCTTGTAATCTCCATTATAGTTGAACCTGTAGTTGAAGAAGACTGGACATAGTCTTGAGATCGGGACTAACCAGTATAACTTTCGGTATCGTTCTGTTTTTTCTCTTCTCTTTATTATTGTGTTTTGTGATCGATAACTTATTTGGTTCTAACCTATGAAATGGGAACGAGAGATATAATTTAGTTTGTTATTCCGCATTATTTATATCTTGTGTTTTTCCCAACACGTAGAAAATATTCATTTGAGGACAAAAAAATTAAATTCAGATCTAGTGTTTTTTTTTTTTTTAGTACATTGGGGGTGGGGGGATTCGATCCACAGACTTCTTGGTCGTCAACACATACATATGCCCGCTGAGCCATGCTCGCTTTGGTAAAAAAAAAAAAAAAAAAACAATATTGAGTTTTATAATATTATATAAGAATTTATTCAAATGGAATTCTCTCTCTCTAGCTTTGTCAGAAGATTAATTGCATATGTTATAAAATTACACCATCTCTTTTGGTTAGTAAACAACATCATGAATCTATTATTTTAAACACAAAAAGAATCAGAAAGATTGCCATATTAATTTGAGCTCATCCTCTTCTCTCTCTCTCTCTTATATTATCTGAGCTTCAGCCATTGATCAGTTATCCAAAAATGGCTCCAACAGCAGAGGAAAGTGAGCCAGTAAGAATTATTGAGGTGGTGGAGATAGGAAGAAGAAGCTTTAGTTCATCATTTCGCCAACAATATTCTTCGAGTTTCCGAAGCAGCTCGGCAGCGGTGGCGGCGGAGGAGGGTGGCGACGATGTCGTAGATGCTTCTCTTTGGGCATCGATCGAGAGATTGCCGACGTTTAAACGGCTGAGATCGTCGTTGTTCTTCGACGGCGGAGGAGAGGTTGAGGAGAAAGGTGAGAGAAGAGTGGTTGATGTTAGTAAGCTTGGAGATGTGGAGCGCCATCTCTTTATTCAAAAACTCATCAAACACATTCAGAATGATAATCTCAAGCTTTTGACAAAAGTTAAAGAGAGATTCCACAAGTAAGTCAATTTCTCTCTTTTCCATCGTTAAAATATTGAGTTTTCATGCTTGTTTGTTTTGGTTTTAAGGTTAATTTTAAGGTTTTGTTCAATTTAATTACACAGTTTGTTTTTTGTCCGTAACTTTCTCTTTCCTTCTTTTTGCCATAAACAACTTCTCATCTTTTCTCTCTCTTTTCTCAAATTCTCTTTGGACTGCACTCTCTCTTCCTTTTCCTATAATAAGTATTTTTTTTCTTTTTTTGGTTAACTATTTTTTAACACAGTCAAGTTCCTCAAATTTACAATACTCTAAAGAATTTCTCTATTTTTTTTTTGGAGGATTTTTCTTAGAAACATAAAATTCAACCTACCTTTTCCTTTACCAACCTCTCTCCCCATGTGGTCTAATTTTATTGTTAGGGGAAGTGTTTTGAAGAAATTGATTATTGAACTCGAAATTGAAGAATACTAATCGCACTACCATGACCGACCCAGATAAATCCAACCGTAAAATTTCCCACTCTCTTTCCTTCACTTCCTCTAAAAACCCACTTGAAAATTTATGCCTATATAACATTCAGCAGTGCAAATTTCAAATAACCTCAATTGAAATTTCATGACCTAAGTTTTGAGGGTAGAGAAATGAAGAGAGAGAAAGTAGGAGGAATTATTAAATGAAGAGAGAGAAAGTAGAAGGAGTTTTTAATTGAATGGAAAGTAAAGGGCGTGGAGGATTTTTTTTATTATTTAAAACGGTTTAAATATTTAGTCAATCAAATAATGACAATTGTCGGCACAGTCACAAGCAAGTTTTACTCTTAATTTTGTTTCGAAACTTATTTTAGTTTTTTTTTAATTATTTGATTAAATTTTAAGTTGTCGAAGAGAGAGGGGCTCATGTCTAACCTTATTACAATAGTCAATTTTAAAATGTGTCACATCATCTTTAAATTAAAGTGGTTGACGAAAGGAAAAACTAACGAATCAAAATAGAATATTTTCGAGACTTAGAGATAAAAGTATAAGATTTTGAATATCGATATTAAATGAGAATATATATCTCAAATCATAGACCAAAAAAAATTTAATTATTCCAAAAAAACATATCCACAAGAACTAAAATAATATCTTTTCATGCAAAGTTAAAAGATTTGGAAGCCTTGAGATTAAAATGGAAGATTCTTGTGGGACTTAATGTCATTTCATCCACCCGTTTAAAATGCAAGTTTTGTTTTTTATCTTT
The DNA here is from genome assembly GCA_028017165.1 of Herpetospermum pedunculosum. Taxonomy (NCBI): domain Eukaryota; kingdom Viridiplantae; phylum Streptophyta; class Magnoliopsida; order Cucurbitales; family Cucurbitaceae; genus Herpetospermum; species Herpetospermum pedunculosum. The sequence continues at coordinate 8,696,018 of CM051526.1, forward strand.
TGTTGACGTCATCAACTCTATCAATCGCGTGAAAAGTTCATAGGGTCATTGCGCTCATCCCTCCCCAAAATTGTGATTCTTTAAATGGCGATCGCAAACATTCATGATTTTTCTTCTTTACAAATCACGAGGACCATTTACTTTCTAGAGAATTTTTTTTTTTTTGCCTTATTTGGAAAATCGCGAGAAATCGAAAGCAAAAAATACAAATGACTTTTCACACGATTGGTAGTACTGATGACATCAGCAAAAGAAGAAAAAAAACTTGCATTTTTAAAAATTGGATCATTCGGCATTATGCCTTCGAAGATCATCCATGCAAAATTCCCGAATAAAATGCAATACCAATAAAAATATAATTGAAACCATTAAAAATTGTTCTCTTGTCACACTTGTCTACTTCAATTATGTCCATAAACTTTAAATTATATACTTTTCTAAAATTCTCTAATCATCATTTTTTTTTTCTTTTTTTCTTACATCGACACCATAAATAAAAATAAAATCTGACATCAAAGTAGATAAAACTTAGCTTAAGTCAAATAATAGATAACAAAGATGTCATGTGAGCATTTTGTTAATGATTTTTAAAATTTGATGTTATAATTAAAAATATTTAATGTAATAATCAAATAGAAATACAATATCTTGAAATATCGTATGCTCGGTTTGACAATTATTATCGAATCATACTTCTTGCAGGGTTGGTGTGAAATTTCCCACTGTTGAAGTGAAGTACAAAAATGTGAATATTAAGGCAGATTGTGAGGTTGTCCAAGGGAAAGCTCTTCCAACCCTTTGGAATTCTCTTCAAACCAACATTTTTGTAAGTTCTTCTCTTCTTAAGTTTCTTATTTTTAAGCTGAAATTATTTGAAAAAAAGTCGTTTTTTTATCTCTAAACTCGATAAGATGTCGTATTAGGGGTTATTCTAAATTTTTCTAATTTCGTTGAATTGAATCTCAAACTTCGATAAATGATACAATATTTACTTTAAGCTTGGAATAAGCGTAACAAAATTTTACTTTGTAATAGACCTTCATTTCAACAATTATTAAAAAACAAAATTATGAATGGTTAATGAATTATAAAACAACTCTAAAGTTTGGTTCTTCGTTGAAATTTATGGGTTTAAAGATATTTATTGAATATATTGATCAAGTTTAATTTTTGACAATTTTTTGCTTTGGTTGAAATTATTGAAATTTAGGAAGATTTTGTATGGTTTTCTGTTAAACTTAGTGGTAAATCTAGTGAAAATTGAACCAAAATTAAAATTAAAATGTTTATCAAAGTTTAAAATAAAAATTCATACACATGACCAAGTTGAGGCTAAATTTTTTTCTTTTCCAAATTATTTCAAGTTCCCATTTATTTAATAAGAATGAAAATAAAAAAGAATTAAAAATATAAATCAGTTAGTATAAAAATTAATCAAAATCAGCAATTGTGTTTACTAAAATTATTTTGAGATTTTTTTTTTTTTTTAGTATATTCAGGTTGGAGATTAGAACCACAGACCTCTGGTCTTCAATACATATTTATGTCCACTGAGTCATCCTCGTTTTGTAAAAATATTTTAAAATAGAAGACAGAAATAATAATAATAAATAGTAATAAAAAAAGTGCATGCAATTGATTTTGGTTTTTTTTTTTTTTTTTTTTGGAATAAAAATTCAATTGATTTTTTTACGAATATAATATTGCTCGATGACCTATAGAAAAGCTGAGATAGAAAGATAATTCAAAATAAAATTAGTTGTGGGACCCACAATTTTGAGATTTTGTTTTTTAATAATTATCAAATTTGAGAGTTGGATGACCTGACCTTTTCTTTTCAATCGAATCTCATTCTTTAGGAGTTTATTTTTTTATTTTTTTAGAACGTGTAGACATCTTGGTCACTAATTCATACATTAGATTAGATAGTTGAGTTATGTTGTATTTATATTTATATTTTTAATATTTAATTTAACATACTCACGAGTCGAAAATCATTTTCCTTATTCATATCTTTTTGTAGTAAATATTAGAAAAATATTTTAATATATTCTTTATCTTCACACAATACTACCTAACATATTAAAGACACATTTCCAAAGATCTTATTTTCAATCAAGGAATTAAGTATCCTTTGAGATAAGTGGAAAATGTTATATATCTCAAGGATTGAACAATAATATTCTCTATTTACACCATAAAAACATGGATGAAATTTTTATTTTTATTTTGAAAGTTTGGATTATTTCGCTAATGTTTAAATTAAACTAAACATGGTTTTTCAATTATGTCTCTAAAACTTTGAAAAAGTTTCATTTTTATATTTGAACTTTAAACTTTGTCTAAAAAAAAATCCTTCGAATTTTGTTTTGTTTTTTTTATTTTAGTTTTTTATTATTATAAAAATTGACATAATTATGATTAATATGTAAAAATTGCAAGTCATGCGTGACAACATTTACAATATCATTTAACGTAAATTGACGTGAGAACTAATATGTGAAAATTTATGATGTAAATAATCATTAAAATAAATGGTAACGACTATGTTAATGTTCTATAAAGTTATAAATAATATCACACGTTGTAATGTTAATGCATCAATTTGTATCATTTATTTTAATTAAAGAGAAATATATATATTTTTCAACAATAATTTCAAATTTAAAAAAAAGATGGATTTTTTTTTAAATCTAGAGAAAAATCTACCCAAAATTCAGGATACTTCATATAATTTAACCTTCACAAATTTGGGCGGTTTTTTCTCAATATTGTAATTTTCAAATATTTTTATAAAAATATGTCATGTTTTAAACTATTTTTAAAAATATTGTTGTTCATCATCTTTAAAGACGACCTTTCAAACACATCGTCTTTTCAAAAGACGATCTTCTTCTGAGACCACACATGTTATCTTTTCAAAAGACGAATTGCATTCACGAAAAAGTTTTTTGCAATGTGTATTAAAAAATCGATATATTTTTATCCAGATATTCAAAAATTTTGAAAAAAATGTATGGTTGGAAAGCTAACACAAATCTTCGATATAATACCGGGTTTCACTATTTTTGTTGTATATTCAAAATAAATATCATCGAAGTTGACTATGGTTCTGCACATTTCAGAACTGAAGATTCTTTTGAGCAGTGTATTAGAAAATCAATATCTTTTTATTCAAATATTCAAAAATTTCTAAAAATGTCTGGTTGGAAAGCTAACACAGAAAGATTTAATTTGATACCTAATTTCACTATTTTTGAACTTATATATCAAAAATAAAGTAAAGATCATCGAAGTTGGACTATGGTTATGCATATTTCAGAACTGTAGCTCAACTTCGACGATCTTTATCTTTCAATATACAACTTCAAAAATAGTAAAACTACATATCAAATTAAAGTTGTAGGTGTTAGTTCTTCAACCATATCTTTTTCAAAATTTGTGTATATCTAAGTAAAAATATATCTAGAAAGTCAGTGGATAGAGATCATCTTTTGAAAAGACGGTCAGAAGAAGATCGTCCTTTAAAAAGACGATGTTCATCCACATGGAACAAGATCGTCTTTTACCTTCCATAAAAACAATAATATTTTTATAAATAGTTTGAAACATAAAAAAAAAAAAAAAAAAAAATTGTTATAATTACACTTTTAAAAAAAAACAGGCACAAATTTGTGGTTACTAAATTCCAATTTTTTTTTTGTTTCTTATTTTTCTGTTTTTGCAATATGGTTATTTTTATTTGGTTAGGACATCATCAATTTTTGTGGTGCAAAGTCCCGTGGAGCTAAAATTGATATAATTGAAGATGTTAGTGGTGTCATAAAGCCACGAAGGTAAAATTCTTTTATTCTTTTTACCTTTTCTTATTCATGGCTTTTTAAATTACAATTTTATTTACTCATTACGTATGATTTTACCTATTTTGATTCTCATTTTATGTGCTCTCTAACTAATCTCTACACTATTAATTAGGGTTGGTTACAGCAATAATAATTAGGCCAAAAATAATGGTAAATTTAGCAAAGTTTAAAATCTTTTGCAAATATGACAAAAAAATTAGTGGTTATCACTGGATAGACTATTATCACGAACAAAATTCTATAAAAAAAACTACTATCAGGATACACCATACTATCAGTGATAGAAATTGCCATATCCGCAATTTTTTTAAAAAAATATTATATTTTTAATTATTTTACTCTAAATTGACATTTGTTACAATTTTTCCTATTAATTATATGATAACATAATTGAAACTTCGTTACTACATGATCATATATATATATATAAGGAACCGTATGAAATTATAATGTTTAAACTATTGATTAAGAGGTCAAAAGTTTGAATCTCTCACATGTTGTCAATTTTTTTTTTTACTATTTACTTAATTTATTAAAAAAAAAATTAGAAATTTAGAGACTAAATTAATATAAGGGTTGGTTGCATAAATAGTAATCAGATCCAAAATAATTACAAATATAATAAAATATAAAATATTTTATAAATATCACAAAAAAAAATTAATGATAATCTGTGTATAACTGATAGACTGTTATCAATGATAGTCACAAATTCTATAAAAAAAAAAAATATATATTAACTATCACTGATAGTCATTGCTATCGGTGACTATTATCGATAGACTTCTATTCGTGACTATCTATAAAAATTATCACATTTACAAATCTTTTTAAATAAATGTTATATTTTTAATTATTTTATTATAAATTCACCACTAATATAATTATTAAAGTCTCACAATTGATTTATAATTTAAACTAATTTTCAATTATATCTTTTATTTAAATGTGCCAAGTTACTTTCCCATTTTTCACCAAATTTGAGAATAAATTTAGCTTTAAAAAAATTATTTTCTCAAATTTAAACAACGATTAAAGTAAGCAATTTTTTTCAGGTTAACTCTGTTGCTTGGACCCCCCGGATGTGGTAAGACAACACTTCTAAAAGCCCTCTCTGGAAATCTTAACAAATCTCTCAAGGTATTCAATATTTTTCTTTTCTTCCTTTCTTACAAAAAAAAAAAAAAAAAAAAAAAAAAAAAATTTGCAAAACTTCCGACAAATCTAGTTGTTACAATCACACTCTCGAACTTTCAATTTAATTGGTCATCTTCTTTTTCCTTTTCCTCCTCACCCCCCTTCCTTAAAAAAAAAAAATCAAAACTCACCCATAAACTATAGGAGTCGTTAGAATCACACCCTCGAACTTTCAATTTGATCGATCATCTCCTCAATTTATGAGATTGTTACAATTAAACTCTTAAAATAATGACGAAATGCACAAACGACCTCCGAACTATAAGTGGTGTTTCAATCAAACTCTCGAACTATAGAATTGTCACAATCAAAGCGGCCCAATTATTTTTATCAATTTTTTTATTTCTTAAATAGAGATGACAACTCAACATCGATTCAAAAACCTTTTTAATTATTAATTAAAAAATAGACTAAATGGTAACAATTCGATAATTTGAAGGTTTGATTGTAACAATTCTAATAGTTGAAAGGGTTTTTATGCATTTTGTATATTTAAAAGGATGACCGACAAATTATTGAAAGTTTGAGAGTGTCATAGTAAGTTATAACAATCCTTAGATTTGAGATGTGATTTTTGCAATTTTTTTTTTTTAATTATTATTATTTTTACTAATCTTCTTTTCACCAAAAAGATGACGGGAGAAATTTGTTACAATGGGCAAAAACTTGAGGAATTTGTCCCAAAAAAAACTTGTGCATATATAAGTCAATATGACCTACACATCCCTGAAATGACTGTGAGGGAAACCCTAGATTTTTCAGCACGGTGTCAAGGTATCAGAAATCGAGCAGGTAGCTTTCCCATATTTTATTCATGTATAATTTAAGTAATAATGTTTTTTTTTTGTTTCTTATTCATGTTGTTTAAAGAAATCGTTTGATAATCATTTTTTTTCCTTAATCGAAATAAGATTGAGTATGCTTTTAGTAACTGCATTTTATTATTGTCAAACCGAGCATAGCTCAATTGACACAAAGTTGTGTCATTAGCTAAGAGGTCGTGAGTTTAATCCCCACGTTAATTAAATATCTTTGCAAAAAAGAACTACATTTTATTCCTTACTATAAAATTTTAAACTAAAAAAAAATATATTAGTTATTAAATAATTGGGCAAAATGCATTTTTGGTCCTCCAGGTTTGAACTTAATGTCTATTTGGTCCCTGGAGTTTCAAAAGGTACACTTTAGTCCTCCAAGTTGGCAAAATAGTTTTAAATGGTCCTTAACTTAACTTTAACCTAACAGAATATTGACAGCATTCCGTTAAGTTAAAGTTAAGTTAGGGACCATTTAGAATCATTTTGCAAACTTGGCAGACTAAAGTGTATCTTTTGAAACTTTAGGGACCAAATAGACATCAAACTCAAACTTGAGAACCAAAAATACATTTTGCCCTAAATAATTATATACTAGTAAAATCCTTCTCAATGCCCTTTTTAAGAAGTCAGCTTTGAAAAGATTGCAAAAAAAAAAAAAAAAACTTTTAAAAAATGGCTAAAACTGAAATAAAATTTTATCTTATTTGGAGTGTTTAGAGTTTAGGGTTTGGAGGAGTATTTTAGTCTATGACATTGTTTTAGATGCTAGTATTTAATTTGTTTTTCAAAGTTGCCCATTGAAAATGGACATTTTTTTTTGTTATCTCATTTATATTATTAGTACTAGTTACTATTATGTTATGAAGTTAGTTCTCACCTGGATGACATGCATGTCCAGCCTCCTATAAAAGAAAAATTATTCAATGAGATCGCCTCAATGTAGCTACCTTATATTAACTGTTGGATGTAGGCCAACAAAAGCATAGCTCAATGACATGATGTATCGCCTAGTGACCATGAGGTTATAGGTTCAATCCCCCACTCCAACATGTTGTCAAAAAAAAAAATTGTTGGATGTAGATTAAAAATTATGTATGCTCCCTAGTAATCACGTGCTAAAAATTCGAGGTAGTTTTACAGTTTCTCTCATACTTCCAACAATGTAAAACTGTCGTGACACAGCCTCCTCGAATAATATTTCTCTCTACCATAAGTTGGGTTCAAAATTCAAATCTTCTATGTTTCATTTCTTTTTACCCACGGACTTTTATATTTTTATTGATTTAAAAGTTCATATTTTTTTTTTCACTTAAAAGAGAATAATTTAGAATTTTATTTTTAGTACATTTGTCTGTCATACATTTTATCCAACAAAAACTAACATGATAATAGATCAAGCATATGACATAAAGTTATGGACTACCAAATATTATTATTATTATTTATTTTTATTTCACTGACTAACCAAATAGTTATCTAAACTTCAACAATGCTAAATTTTTGTGTGGTTTTGGCTTGTTCTTCACTGTGAAGATATGATGAAGGAGGTTAGTAAAAGGGAGAAGGAACAAGGAATTATTCCAGATCCTGATGTTGATACTTACTTGAAGGTAATTAACTTTTTTTTCTTTTTTTTTAACGACAAATTTTGGGGTATGGAAGATTCGAACATCCAATTTCAAGAGAATGAGTATATATATACCAAATTACTGTTAAGCTATGTTGACAATTCTCGGTGTGAAATTGTGATTGCTTCGAACAGGCCATTTCTATTGAAGGATTAAGACAAACTCTTCAGACCGACTACATACTCAAGGTCAGTTTTCCTTAACTGAGTGAGTTTAAACTACGTTTCTTTTATGACTTAATTGGCTAAGTGAGTCAAATTTCAAATTTAAAAATTTTGTTTTTATTGAATTTACACATTTTTTAGTTCAACTTTTGACATTTTGGTCGAAAATATATGTCTTGACGAGTTAGCTATATCTAGATTGGCTATTGAATTTAAACATTAAAGTTGAATAACTTATAAAAACAAATACTTTCTTTATAGAAATAAAATTGAAAAATTGTCTAAAAAAGTCCAAAATAGGTCGAAACTAGTCAAAACCAGTGTTTTAAAAGGGGCAAGACCGCAAAGACCCTCTGGAGCCTAGGCGCACAATAAAACGCGAGCTTTATTTTGCGAAGTGCACCTTGTATAGAAAAAAAAAATATTAAAAAATATAAAGAAGAGATAGCATGGTTGAAGTGAAAATATGAAGAAGAAGAAAACGTTTAGGATTAGTTGGAATGTCTTAAATCTGTTATGACCGGTTACGACTAGTTCGTTAAGGGGGTCTCGCTTTTTCAAGGTGAGAGAAGAGTTAGTTAAATTTGACTCACTAGTTCTCCTTATCAAAGCGAGTCGGAGTCCAAGGGTGAAGCGCTCTGGTGGGGGTATGGGGACAACGTCTGTAAAGAAAAAAATCAGTTTTGGATTAGTTAATTTTTTTTTTTTAATAGTTAAAAAAGCCCTTGCACTTTAGGGCATAAATGGTGGGATTAATGGGAAGGCGCACGACTTTTTAAGTGCGCCTCGCCTCCAAACTTGGGCCTACAAATCTTTTTACACATCACAAAAACTAACAACCATAAAAACGGTTTCACCCTAAGCTATGGTAAAAATCCATACGCATAGTCATAAGGTTCAAAAGATAAATCAATCCAAAACATACTTGAGTGAATAAGACACTAATTATCATCTCAAAAGGTCATGATTTTTTTATCCCCACCCTATAATTGTTGAAGTGTTAAAACAAACAAAACAAAATTCAAAACGAGAACAAATATCTATGTTCACAATTCATGAGGTCCTAGGTTCAATCCCCACCCAACATGTTGTCAAAAAAAAAAAAATTGACTCACTAGTTGAGTATTAAGATTGAAAAAGAAAATTACCCAAATGTTTATCCCATAAATAAATGTTACCAAATCTTCCATTAATCTTCATTTTTTTTCCCATTGATATTATTTTGTAGATTCTTGGGCTTGATATTTGTGCTGACACTCTAATTGGAGATGCTATGAGAAGAGGTATTTCAGGTGGTCAAAAGAAGAGATTAACTACTGGTAAATAAAGTTGATAATTTTGCAAAATTTTCAATATATTTTCTTCATTTTTGCAACAATATTTTAATTAAAACGAGGATTGAACCTATGACCTCATAGTCACGGGCACAACCTTATGTCAATTGAGCTATGCTCGGTTTGACATTTTTCTTCATTTTCCAATGAAACAAATCAAAGAAATTGAAGTTGATTGAATTGAAAAAACAAAACATGCAGGAGAAATGATTGTTGGTCCAAACAGAGCCTTGTTTATGGATGAAATAACAAATGGATTGGATAGTTCCACAGCTTTTCAAATTGTTGCTTGTCTACAACATTTTGCTCATCATACAGATGCAACAATACTCGTTTCGCTTCTTCAGCCGGCTCCCGAAACCTTCGATCTCTTCGACGATTTGATCTTGATGTCGCAAAAAAAGATCATATATCACGGTCCTTGTGATCAAGTTCTTCAATTCTTTGACGATTGCGGATTCAAGTGCCCCGAAAGGAAAGGCGTTGCAGATTTTCTTCAAGAGGTCATCTCGAAAAACGATCAGCCACAGTTTTGGTATCGTAACGAAATTCCGTATGCGTATATCTCGGTCGAAGAATTTTGTCGAAAGTTCAAGTCGTCGAGGTTAGGAAGGAAGCTTGATGAGGAGGTCTCCAAAGCTTTTGACAAATCCAAAAGCCATTTGGATGTTGTTTCCTTTGGTGTAGACAATGTTTCCAAATGGGAAGTGTTTAAAGCTTGTGCAGCAAGGGAACTTCTCCTTATGAAAAGAAACTCATTTGTCTATGTCTTCAAAACAATTCAGGTTAGTGCTATTAATTCAACTAAATAAAGCATGTTTGATAAAGTCCTTTTTTAAAAAAAAAGAAAAGAAAAATTGTACCTATTTAATTACTATTACTTTTCTTTATTTAATTTTTTTTATCTACTTCCTAAAAATGTTTTTAAAATTCAAGGCAAATGTTGAAAAAAAAAAAAAAAAAAAAAAAAAAAAAAAAAAAAAAAAAAAAAAAAAAAAAAAAAAAAAAAAAAAAAAAAAAGTAATTTTTAAAAACTAGTTCATGTTTTTGAAATTTTGCTAAAAATTCAAATTATTTAAGAGATAAAAATCATAATAAAAAAAAATGTGGAGAAATCGACCAAATTTTTAAAAGTAAAAAACTAAAAAAACAAAATCGTTATCAGATGATACTTTTCAAGAATCTAACTATATTTTTAAAATTTGTCTAAGATGTTAAGAGTGTTTCTTTTCTTTTTCTTTTTAAAAGAGTAATATACTAAATAAATAAAATTAAGAGAAATTAATTACAAATATAATATTCTTTTTAAAAGATTTATAAATATGATAATTTATATCTGTGATACTCGTTGATTTGCTATCTAGTGATAGTCAAGAATAACTGATGGATCACTATCAATAATAGCTACAAATACACTTCTATTTTTATTTATTTTATAGAATTTTGTCAATAATTATCATTGATAGCAGTCTATTATTGATAGTCATTTTATAAATGGTTATGATAACAGTTTATTAGTGATTATCATTGATTTTTTTTTTTTGCTATATTTACAAAATATTTTATATTTTGTTATATTTGTCATTATTTTGGGTATGGTTATTATTTATGCAACCAACCTGAAATTATTGTATAAATAGTTTTCATAAACTTAACATTCCCAAAATTGTGTTGACTTTTGAGAGTATAACTTTTTGAGGGAAACTTTTAAAAAGTACTAATAAAGCACATTTTAAGTATTTTTTTTTTTGAAAAGATATTTAATTAATGCGGAGTTCAAATGAATTCAACATTTGAACTCTTGATCATTAGTTCATACTTATGTCAATCGAGCTAGGTTCATGTTAGCTTAAATATATATTTAGTAGTATCTTCTCACCATATAACCAAATTAAATATCGAGAAGTTTGGAAAGAAATATACATTTTTTACTATTCCAATGTACGTACTCGACCCTAAAATCTCGATATTTCTTTTTCTTTTTCTTTTTCTCCGAGCAGCTTTTTATTATCGGTTTGATCACAATGACGGTGTTTCTGCGAACTCGAATGGAAGTTGATCTTGAACATGCTAACTACTACATGGGAGCCCTATTTTTTGCACTGATTTTACTACTTGTTGATGGGATTCCAGAGTTGGCAATGACCATTCAAAGATTGGAAGTTTTCTATAAACAAAAAGAATTCTGGTTCTACCCAGCATGGGCTTATGCAATTCCAGCTACCATTTTGAAGATCCCTCTTTCTCTTGTGGAATCATTAGTATGGACATGTCTTACTTATTATGTCATTGGTTACACTCCTGAGATTAGCAGGTCAGCTTCCTCTTACTGCTCTTAACTGCTTTAGAAATTTGCATTTGTTGGCGCAAGTGTTAGGATACAAACAATATCTCACATCGACTAGAAAAGAGAAAGATCATGAGTATATAATGGGTGACAATTATCTCCAATTGGTATGAGGTCTTTTGGGGTGACCAAAAGCAAAGTCATGCGGGTTTAGGCCTAAAGTGAACAATATCATACCAATGTGGAGATATGTGTGGTCCGCTGTCTTTAATAAGTGGTATTAGAGCTATGTCCCTAACTTAGCTATGTTTGTAAAATCCTCGAGTGTCTAATAAAGATATTGACGAGTCTCCCAAATATTGACGAGTCTCCCAATGATATTGTCATAATTTGAGTCATAGCGAATCCGTGGTTGAGCTTTGCGGGATGTTCATGCTCAAGTGTAATTTTCGTTGTCCTTAATAAGTGGTATATATCAGAGCTATGTCTCTAACTTAACCATGTTTGTAAAATCCTCGAGTGTCGAATAAAGATATTGATGAGTCTCCCAATGACATTGTCATAATTTGAGTCATAGCGTGGTTGAGCTTTGCGGGATGTTCATGCTCAAGTGTAATTTTCGTTGTCCTTAATAAGTGATATCAGAGCTATGTCTCTAACTTAACCATGTTTGTAAAATCCTCGAGTGTCGAATAAGGATATTGACAAGTCTCCCAATGACATTGTCATAATTTGTGTCATAGCGAATCTGTGGTTGAGTTTTGTGGGATGCTCATGCTCAAGTGTAATTCGGATGGGTGACTATTTGAGGGTTGGGGAGGTCGTCGAGGGGAGGATTTATTGGGAACAAAGTAGGCTTAAGTATGGTACTTTGTTTGAGGGGAGGATTGTTAGGATACAAACAATATCCCACATTTGACTAGAAAAGGGAAAGATCATGGGTATATAATGGGTGACAATTATCTCCGATTGGTATACGAGACTTTTTGGGGTGACCAAAAGTAAAATCATGCGGATTTAGGCCCAAGTGGACAATATCATACCAATGTGGAGATATGTGTAGTCCGTTGTCCTTAATAGCAAGATTTTGGACGTTTCTGAACCAATAGTGCACATTTTTTAGAATTGATGCACACATTATTAATTTTAGAACCAACACTTGTTTGTTTTGTAGGTTCTTTAAACAGTTTATTCTTCTGTTTGCGGTGCACTTATCATCATTATCAATGTTTCGACTGATAGCATCAATCTTTCAAACCAATGTTGCTTCCATGACAGTAGGCAGCTTTGCAATACTATTAGTTTTGTTATTTGGTGGCTTCATAATCACACATCGTAAGTATTTTAATCACTTCTCCAACTCATTAATAATAATATACAACATGATCCAACCAATAAACAATCAATATTAATTGAGAAAAAAAAAATATTATCGTACATACTCTAATATCATGTAATATCACACGGTTCTGTTGAGGATTCCACATCGAAAAGATGAAGAGACTTCACTCACAATATAACATACATGGACTACTCCTCCTATAACCAATTAGTTTTAGGATGAAACTCCATGAAGTCTAATAGATTCATTACTAAACTAAAAAATTAAAGACAATAAACGAAAATATACTTGAATCTTTTTAAATATTTTCAATAAAGAGATTTTGTTTTGTTTATTTATTAAGATTTTTTTTTTTTTTTTTGTTGTTGAAATTTTGCAGCCTCCATGCCAGCTTGGTTGGAATGGGTTTTTTGGGTTTCACCTATTAGTTATGGAGAAATTGGCCTTTCTGTCAATGAATTTCTTGCTCCAAGGTGGCAAAAGGTGAGTCTCTTATCACCATTTCTTTCAAAATAAAAAATAAAATAATTAAATAAATTAAGAAAAAAAAAAAAAAAAATAGACACCTCTACAAACTTATTATCAAGAGTGTTATGATAAAAGTTTGCCCTAATTTGATAACCATTTCATTTTTAATTATCTGTTTTAACCATTTCATTTTTAATTATCTGTTTTTAAAATTTATGTTTGTTTTCTCATACTTTCTTTATTATGAGTTACATTTTTTTAGAAAAACATTTGGGTTCTCGGTCAAATTTAAAAAACAAAAGCTATTTTTTTTAGTTTTCAAAATTGATTTGGTTTTTGAAAACATTGATAAAAATTAAATAACAAAATAAGGAAAACTATAGTTGAAAGTAGTGTTTATAAACTTAATTTTCAAAAATTAAAAACTAAAAATCAAACGGTTATCAAACCAACATTCATTTTTTGTTTTTTTTTTTTAAATTTATGTTTGTTTTCTTCTCATTTCTTTCTTATAAGTTTCACTCTTTTTAGAGAAAGATTTGGATTCTTAGTCAAATTTTAAAAACAAAAACTAAATTTTGAAAGTTACTCTTTTAATTTTAGTTTTTAAAATTAACTTGATCTTTTTAAACACTAGTAAAATATAAATAACAAAACAAAGAAATTTAAAGATTGAAGTAGTGCTTATAGTTTTTTTTTTTTTTAAACATGGAGTGTGGGGACTCGAAGATCTCTTGATCAAAAGTTCATACATTATATGAGTTGAGCGCTCTCACATATTGAAAAATGATACACCTTGCCTAAACGAACATTGAATTTTCCTTTGAATTTAAATGATTAAATGATGAACAATTTTATTGATCTCATGTCACACATTTCAATAGGCATTTATGTTTATGGATTCGTCATGAACATAAGGGATGAATTCACGTTCTCATAATACGTCATCTACCATATTTTTATTTAGTTTTGACCATTTTTGCAACGGTATTTTAATTAAAGCGGTGATCGAACTCATGACCTCTTAGTCACGGGCACAACTTTATGCCAATTGAGCTATGCTCGGTTTGGCAAAAAATTGAGTGGTAATAAAATATTTTACATTATTTTTTGCAACGGTATTTTAATTAATGTGAGGATTGAATCCATGACCTCTTAGGCTCCGTTTGGCATTGCGTTTGAAAGAGTTAAAAACCGTTTGTTGTGTTTGGTAAAACAAATTATTTTATAATTCGTTAAAATCAATTTTGCATGACACGTTCATTTATTTTATAATTCGTTAAAATCAATTTTGCATGACACGTTCATTTTGCACGGCTTTCAAAAGTTATTTGTAGCTTTTAGATTCTCTAACAATCACTTTTTTAACAAATTTTCAAATCTTTCCAAAATTAAAAATTATTTTATATCTAGTATCTATTTCCCACGACCAAATCTTATTTTATAATTTTTAAATTAATAAATCAAATGCAAATATTTTTTTAAAAATAATACTTTACTATTTTTTTTTCTCAAAAATTTCCCACGACCAAATCTTATTTTATAATTTTTAAATTAATAAATCAAATGCAAATATTTTCTTAAAAATAATACTTTACTATTTTTTTTCTTAAAAAAATTTATACAATTTTTTATAATGTCTATTTTAGTGATTATAGTTAAATTACAATAATTTAATACTTATTTACCAAACACGATAACCAACTTATTTAAGTCTACAACTAAAATTTACCAAACACTAATTTGATTCATCCAACAGCTAATTTTTTTAAAAGCAAAGTTGGAAGCAATTATTTTAAAAGCTACCGCAATCCCAAACGGAGCCTTAGTCACGCTCAACCTTATGTCAATTGAGTTATGCTCGATTTGAGCAAGTATAAAGATGGATTTGAACCCAAGAAAAGTAAGCTCGATTTGAGCAAGTATAAAGATGGATTTGAACCCAAGAAAAGTAAAACTAAACTTACAAAATATTGTTGTTCCTGTCCAGGATCGAACTGGGGACCTTTAGTGTGTAAAACTAACGTGATAACCACTACACCACAGAAACTTGATGTTTTGTTAACTAGTTGAGCTATACTTAGATCGGTTACGGGTTTGCATTTGATCCATATTTTCATACCATTTTAAGCTTAATATTTTCTTGAATGGGTTTTTGCTGGAATTTTTGTAGATACAAGCTACGAACACTACGATAGGTCATGAAGTTCTTCAAAGTCGAGGACTCGATTATCATCAATATTTCTACTGGATTTCACTCGCAGCCTTGTTCGGATTTGCCCTAATTTTCAACATTGGATTCATCTTCGCTCTTACTTTCCTCAAGCGTAACTTCATTTTTCTTACAACTTCTAATTCAAACTTGTTAATTTGTGCATTTATATATAAATTTCAACAAATTTGTCTTTTATTCTACATTTAGCTCCTGGATCGTCTCGTTCTATAATCTCATATGAAAAGCTCTCACAAGCAAAGACCAATGAAGAATGCAACAATGGCGGTGCTAATTCTTTGGAACAAGCTCCTTCTCCTAAGAAAACCCCCATAGAATCGAGCAAAGGTTACAGAATTTATCCCATTTTTTTGTTTTTAACTCTGCAATTGTTATTAAAATGGATTTATTTTGATCATCTGATTGCTTCAAAAAAACAGGAAGAATAGCTTTACCCTTCACACCTTTAATCGTAGTGTTTCAAGATTTGCAATATTATGTGGATATGCCACTGGTAATGTTCTTGAGACTCTTAACTTAATTACCTTGTCTGTGAGATTGTTTTTAAAATAGTCATCCCCATTTTCATGGCTGAAGAACTAACTTTGTTATTTTGATTCAAGGAAATGAGAGAAAGGGGTTTCACCCAAAAGAAACTTCAACTCCTTTCTGATATAACAGGGGCTTTAAGGCCTGGTGTCCTCACAGCATTGATGGGTGTAAGTGGTGCTGGGAAAACAACTCTGCTTGATGTTCTTGCAGGACGAAAAACAAGTGGATATATCGAAGGAGAAATCAAAATTGGCGGTTTTCCTAAAGTTCAAGAAACATTTGCTCGGATATCGGGTTACTGTGAACAAACTGATATACATTCTCCTCAAATAACAGTGGAAGAATCTTTGATCTTCTCTGCTTCGCTCCGTTTGGCATCTGATATCGACTCAAAAACAAAAGCAGTATGATGATCCATTTTTCCCTCTTTAGCTAAAACTTATTTGTTTCTGATATTGATATAGTTTCTTGTTTCATAGCAATTTGTGAATGAAGTCCTTGAGACCATTGAACTTGATGGCATAAAAGATTCGTTGGTTGGCATACCTGGTGTTAGCGGTCTATCAACCGAGCAACGTAAACGGTTAACCATAGCTGTGGAGCTTGTTTCAAACCCTTCTATCATCTTCATGGATGAACCTACCACTGGTTTGGATGCAAGAGCAGCTGCAATTGTCATGCGAGCAGTCAAGAATGTGGTTGATACTGGAAGAACAATAGTTTGTACTATCCACCAGCCGAGTATTGACATCTTTGAATCATTTGATGAGGTAAAAAGCTTTACCTGGTGGTTCTTAATTTCATTTTTTTTCTCAATGCAAAGATGTTTTTTTTTTTTTTTTGAATTGTCACTTGTTTAAGGCTGCTTTTCACCTTTCCATGCAGTTGATTCTTTTGAAAACTGGCGGTCGGATGATCTACTGCGGACCACTTGGACGGCGTTCAAGAAAGGTTATAGAATATTTTGAGGTCAGCCTGCTCTGCAACTAGCAATACTGCTTGTGATTGTGACCATATATTCCATTTTCATTGTTTCTAAGCATTTCATTTTCTATTGCCCACAGCATGTTCCTGGTGTTTCAAAGATTAGAGAAAACTACAATCCTTCAACATGGATGTTAGAGGTTACCTCTCCATCAGCAGAAGCTGATCTTGGCATAGATTTTGCCCAAGTGTATAGGAACTCTATTCTATATGAGTGAGTTAAACTCTAGAATAACCATTTATTTCACCCAAGTACATGAGTTAACATCTCCCTTTTTTCTTTCTTCTAATTTTCATCTTCAAATAAGATGACATTTCTATTTTATTATCTACTGAAGAAAAAAAAAAGAACAAAAGACATTAAACATGTTTTTCGATAATTCTTGTTTTTCAGGACTAACAAAGAGCTTGTAAAGCAGTTGAGCAGTCCACCTCCTGGTTCGAGAGATTTGCATTTCTCGAACGCCTTTTCGCAAAGTTTCTTGGGACAATTCAAGGCTTGCCTTTGGAAACAAAACTTGTCGTATTGGAGGAGTCCTTCGTATAACTTGATTCGTTTCATACATACAGTTGTGTCATCTTTGATTTTTGGGATACTATTTTGGAAACAGGGAAAAGAGATGTGAGTATTTTATGCATTTGGCAATGTCTAGTTTCATAAATGTGAAAGTTTTTGGTGTCATTCCATTTCAGTTCTCAAGTATTATAGGAGACTGACAAGCATGTGCAATTTTTTAATCTTCTTTTTGTTTGTGTTTGAAGAGAAAACCAGCAGAACTTATTCAATATTTTCGGTTCGATGTACACTACTGTAATCTTCCTTGGCATTGACAACTGCTCATCAGTCCTTCCTTATGTATCAATGGAGAGAACTGTGATGTACAGAGAAAGGTTTGCTGGGATGTATTCTTCATGGGCTTATTCACTTGCACAGGTACATATTCATCTTAACTTGTTCAATCGTTTGATCCTAATGGTCAAGTTTTATCAAGTTAAATTACAAGTTTAGTACTTAAACTTTCAAAGTCCTATTAGACACTTTTTCAAGTTCAATGACTTATTGGATACAAAATTGAAAGTTTACGGACCTGTTAGACATCTTTTAAAGTTTAGAGACCAAATTGACACAAACCTGGAAGTTCAGAGACTAAACTTGTAATTTAACTTAGTTTATATTTTACAAGCTCAAAAGAAATGAAGTCAACACTACATCGATGAATAAATTATATACAACATTTGTCGTAGACAGCCAAAGAGAGACATTAAAATGAGCTAAACTCCACACCTCGTCTCAAGAACCCACAACACCCTTGAAAACCTTTTATTACTTTAACTAAATATTCCACAAAAGTTGCAAAGAAAGTGTCTTACCCCACAACTCTAATCCATTAAATGTTCTATTTTTTCTAACTATGTCAACACATAAACTAGTTTTCTAAGATTTTTAAAACTCTATTGTGAAGTTCTCTCATAAGTTCAGCTCAAACTTCAAAACTTTGTCTAACTTTGCAGGTGATTGTGGAGATTCCTTACTTGTTTGTACAAGTAGCTGCCTATGTAATTATCATTTACCCAATGATTGGATACTATGGATCAGCATACAAAGTATTTTGGTGTTTCTACTCAATGTTCTGTGCACTTCTCTACTTCAATTATCTTGGGATGCTGCTTATCTCCATCACACCAAACTTTCACATTGCTAACATTTTGTCCTCTGCCTTCTACACCATGTTCAATCTCTTCTCTGGCTTTCTCGTCCCAAATCCGGTAAGCGATATCTGATTAAGATCAGAAGCTCCTCCTTAATCTTGTTTATTTTGCCTTTTTTTTTCCTTATAAATGAGACTAAATCTAATACCAATTGTAAACACAAAAGAGGTTGAAAGTGAAAACCAAATCATGATAATAGACCTGATACACAGGACATTTAAGATTTTTCATAAAAGATAAATTTCATGACAATGACCAAAAAGATGTTCATGGACTGGAAGGAAAAGTTTGAAGCTGTAAGGACCATAATGAAATGATTACTAAGGTTAAAATAGAAATAACGAGTATTCTTTCATTTTCTTTATATAGTTAGGGTATGGCTTCTCTTGCTAGGTTGTCTTTTGGTATTCCTTCATTTTCTCTCTATGAAAGCTCGATTTCTTCTTAATAAAAAAAATAGAAATAACGACTAACTTTAGTCTTAATTATATAACCATAAGAGCTGAAACTATTATTCATGCAAAATTCTTTACACAGGTTAGCAAGAAACTATTATTCATGCAAAATTCTTTTCTTACTTTACAGCAGTGAGAAAAAAGTGAGATTCACTCAAGTTTATCCCTTTTTTATGCAGCAAATCCCAAAATGGTGGTTATGGTTGTATTATATGACTCCAACATCATGGACTTTGAATTGTTTGCTAACTTCACAATATGGAGACATACATAAGACAATGATGGTGTTTGAAGAAAAGACGACGGTTTCAGCTTTCTTGAGAGATTACTTTGGGTTTCACCACAACCAACTTCCCCTAATGGGACTCATTCTCATCCTCTTCCCTATTGTATTTGCTATTCTTTTTGGATTTTGTATTGGAAAATTGAATTTCCAAAGAAGGTGAACAAAACCAATTTCCTCGGTAGAAAATAAAAAGGTGTCCATAATGTATTCAGTTAAACATCTTTTCATGGCTTGGCTTAAGACCCTTTTGTTATGGTTATTTCCATGTCTTAGCATATTTGTTGTTGATGCCAAATTTTGCACGAGTGGACTGCACCGGCTTCTCATGTGGCTTCAACGGTGAATTTGTAATCTCCAGGATGAAGGGACTTGCAAAACAAAGTAAATAAACTTTGATGTCAAAGTCAGGAAGGACGACAGTTGACTATAGAGGTCGGCATTGGGCTTGTCCGATCACTCCTAATTTGGGCTGAGGAGGGGTCGGCATTGGGCCTGGTCGACCACTCCTCATATTGGGCCGACGAGTGCCTCCCTTGATGGATGGGGCCCATGCAAATATGTCTCGTTGCTGCCGGAGGTTGAAATGGTCTTTCATGTGGTACGAGATCTGGTTCGAATAAACCAGTTTTTGGTTCTGTCTTTTATATGTGATTATTTTAACCACAACATTAAGTCTCTTACTTCTAAGTTCAAGATTCAATTATTTTAGCTATTTTGTATGGCTGAAGCAAGTAACTTGACTCGGGAGTAATTGCTTATTTGTTGACATATACTAAGATCGGGAGATCCCCATATTCTTCAGATTCTTATCCTAAGAGTTATGTCTCAGATTAAATTGATTTAGGGTCATCGTATGATCCTTATTAGGGTTTGCTCGATGTTGTTAAACTTGAGCTCTCCTAACGATTTATTGTTAAGGTATATGCACTTAATGTTTTTCTCCTACCCCGTCGAGTCATGTTAACATTTTGTTCCAAAGGGTCACTTTGGTCCTATCAGACTCCCTGAGTACTTTTTCATCACTTTGGTGCGAAATTGTGCGACTTTCAGCGTTTTTTAGTTTGTCAGTTTCTTGTCTCGTTCTTGCAGACGAAGCTTTTATTTGATTGACCAACACTTTGGTCTTCATAACCCTCATCCTAAAATAATCAGGATTTGTGCAACGAGAATGTTACCGAGCCCTCTTTGACTTTTCATGTCCCGTTAGATTATATGTCAAAATTTTAGTGTAATTTCAATCGACCTACTTCATACTCTCTGCCATTAGGCAGACTTTCATGTTCAACCGACACACTTCCCACCCTCGTGGCATATCCCTGAATTTAAGTAGGGTCTACGTCAGTTTGCATTTTGAGAAAACAATGAGCTACCCAGCTCAAGTTCCGGCTCCTGAGTCCTTCATGCTTTTATCGGCCCTCATAGTTGATTTATCCCTTGATTTTCACGTAGTTATCCTTTTGCTTCATATTTTTCGTATTGAATAAATTTAAGTGCTTTTGTCGTTTGGTGAGTTTGGATTCTTGGACATTTTCTAAGGATTCGTCTACTTTTGAGCATCTTTGGCCAAAGGTTGATTATATTTCACATAATTGTGGTAAGAGAATCTTATGTCATCATCCCTTCATAGGTTCGCGAACACTTATTGGTTTGCATGTTGATTGATGAGGAGTCACGAGCTCTCCTAGGTTTGTATGTTGCGTGATGGTCGAGGACTCCTCTTCTAGGAATAGCAAGGAAATCAGGTCATCTTTCCTATGGGGTTCACGAGCACTTCTTGGTTCGCATGTTAATTGATGGAGAGTCACAAGCTCTCCTCGGTTTGTGTGAGGACCGAGGACTCCTCTTCTAGGAATAGCAAAGGAATCGGGTCATCTTCCTTATGGGAGGTTCGTGAGAACTTCTTGATTTGCATCTTGATTGATGGAGAATCACGAGCTCTCCTCGGTTTGCGTGATGACTAAAGACTCCTCTTCTAGGAATAACTAGGGAATCAGGTCATCCTCTTTTCATTTCTCTCTCTCTCTTTAAATGTGAGGTTATTTCTTGAATTCACGGGCGGTAAATTTAGGACTCCTCTTCTATAAATTGAGTATTGACTTTGCCTTTTTTTTCACTTCAGCTTCTAAGGTAAAACTTTTCATTTTCCTTCTGTGTTTTTTCTTGATTTCAACTAGCGAAATGTTCTCTAGTTTTAGTGAGTCTGATGGTAGTTATGATTCATTTAACACTTCTTCTTGTGGGGGTAGTTCTTCTTTTAAGCAATCTAATTCAAATACTTCTCCAAAGACTTTTCCTTCTTTGATTATTGATCGTCATCTTGCCCAAATTCAAGATGAATATAATGTTCCCAGAGACATTCATATGCACGTTCCTGGTCCGAAAGATCGTATGGACAATCCTTCTTTTGGTGAGGCCACTTTTTAATTAGGAATGTTTCGCTTCAGTGTTTAGCTTCTCTTATCTTTGTATCTCTCAAACTTTCTTTCTTTGGTTCAGCTAGCTCTAACCCAAATTTCCCCAAATGGTTGAGGTCACTTAATTGGGTGTTATGTTTTATGGTTATCTTATGGTGATGGTTCTGATTTGTTTGTGCAAACTTTTCTATCTCTGCGAAGGAATGGAAAAACCATTGGTTTCTAGTTAGTGAGAAGTGGATGTCTCGAGGTCCACAAAACTCAATTTATGCGGTTCCCGTGAGTTTTAGGGAGTATAATGAGTTTTCTTGTATTTCTCATTTCTTTATTATCTATTGTTTTTGTTTACTCTAATTTTTCTTATTTTCTATCTTGATAGCTCCTCTTGATTTTGAGCTCTCCTCTTTAGCCTTACACCTTTCTCGATCTGTTCGGTCCCTTGAAAAAAAGGACAGGTATAGCTTATCGTTGGTTCACCAAGACGTCCTGAAACTGCTGGTTTTGCCCCTCCCAAGGTGTCTCCCAGTAAAGAGCTTTATTTCGCGTTATGATTTTGGAGTTTTTCCAAGGACTCCTCATCTTCTAAATTCTTTGCTCTTCTTTGAAAATATAACTTCTCGGCCTTCGTCCATTTTTTAACTTCGCGGCAAGAGGGGGAGGAGGAGCTCATCTGAGGCAGCTGGTACTTCACAAAATGTTCCAGAGGCTGTTGTCGTTGACCTTTCGGATGATGCTCCTTTTGATGCCCATACCCCTACTACTCCTTCCCACTCTGCTTCAGGTTGACATAGGTCTACCAGACTTCAAAGTTTTTTATCCCGAGCGGAAGGTGGCCCTCTTCGTATTCAGGCTTTTGTGCTTCCTGAGGATTATTCGGATGTTGGTGATGAAGTTGAGGTTCTTAATCAGAGCTTCAAACTTTGGCAAGCAATTCGGCAAAACCAGCCTGTTGGTGAGGTTGGATTTAATGATCCGGTTGAAGCTATTACTCAAATTTTACCTTTACCATGCAGATTATGAATGAAAAGTGGCTAAATGTTGTGATGGTATGAGTGCTCATTGTGTGAGCTATTTGTGTACGCACATTATTTTATTTATTTATCTTTTGATGAATTACACCATCTCTATTTTGAGGGTCGCAATGCTCCTTCTTTATATTTTTGGCTTTATTTCTTCATCTTTGACTCTAGGTCATCAAAATACATCTTTTAAACTTCTTTTTCACACCATAACTTCTAAGAAGCTTTGGTTTGCTCCAAGTGCTCGGAATCTACAATTTAAACAAATAATATAATTAAAAACATTCATTTAAACTCCAAAACTAGCATGATAAAGGCCCTAAAGATAACCCATTTACTGTGTTATTAGTTGCATCCACCTATTTCGCACCTATCTAACCATGGTTGAAGCTATAAAAATGATGTTTGCATCTCGATTGAGAGAGAATGATTTCAAGTTGTGCCCATGGATATAACCATTACATGCAAGTCGAAGGCACGAATTGTTCGTAATTATAGTTGTGTCAAAAGTCTGTTTTACCCCTAAAATTACATCTTACATCTTAAGTATCATTGATTCTCTAATGAACAACATGTTTATGATCCAACCATAAACCAAGTCTCTCTAGGGCCAGTGAGAGGGTGGAGCCTCATTGTTCAACTCTCGAAATCAGCACTTAAGGGAACTACTCATCTACTTTTCCTATATGAGAAGAAGTGAATTTCATCTTGTGAAACTTATGTTCCCAGCTCCCTGTTTGCTCAAGTCCCCAAAATGGTAGACTTATTGAATCGGCTATAAAGGTCATTCTCACCCAAATCAAAGGACGAACCCTCGCAGGTAGGAGTTCATAACTCACTCAGGATTAAGATCGAGTCACATATGATCATCTTGTGAAATATTAATCTTCTCAAATAACAGATTTATAAAGAGAAATTATATATTTCGTGGTACAGTCTTATACAAACTCATTGTATAGGATACCCCCACGCACATGTCTCTACATGAACGATTTTGATCAAATCATTTGTAACAATTACAAAGTGGGTCGTATCAATAATGTTACCAGGATAAGACATTCAACTTTATCCATATACTATAGACTATTTAGGTTATTCCTTAAACATGATCCTCCCGTATGTCAACTACCTATTGTTCAAGATTACACTAATAACCTTGAATTTTTAATATAATGAATACTATAAATTGCAGTTAATAATAATAAAATAATTATTAATTAATTACGAGGCTTTAGGGCATAAATCTCAACATGGTTTTGTATCTAGATTCCATTCGAGTATAAGATCTAGTGGTAGATGGTCAGATTCCAAGGAATCAGACACATGGGTGGATAGATGGCACGATCAATCTTTCTCGAGGCTCCTCTAGTTATGATTCTAGTTATGGAGAGGTGGTTGAGTATGTCAATCAGCCCAATGTTGGACAATTCAACCATCATCACTCGAGTTAATACGACATATTTATGGAACCAACTCCTCCTCCTCCTCTCTTTTGTTGTTATTTATACGTCAATTTTCGGTCATACCAAAGCACCAAGAAAAATCTTATCCTAACAATGTCCTCCTCTCATAAGACATCGAGCACGACGTCCTCTTTTGAGGACTTGGAGAAATACTTACCGTCAACTGACTTGAGTTAGACATTTGAACAGAGCAGTGCATCGACCCCAGAAAGAGAAGGTGACGAACTGCCTCCTACGATCAAGAGTCGGAGGAACGAATGGAATGAAATATCGTTTGAATATGAAGGAACCAATATGGCGAGGAAGAGAAAGAGGACAACGAAAACCCCTCCGGCAGTGATTCAAATCTCTATTCGGATTCAGACGACTATGGCTAATGTTTTCTGACTTTATTTTTATGTTTCAACTATCTTTATGTACCCATATGATGTTTAATGAATATTGTTCCGAGTAGCACATCATATCTTCATTTTATCCATGCATGCTTACACGTTTTTTTTATCAGTATCGCTTGATATCGAGTTTCTAGTAGCTTTGGATGAAGTTTTTCTACTCGTGTTTCATTTCACACTCTTCGTCTAGGTCATGAACGATAATTCTAGCTTCACCTCTCGGTGCATGTCTAGTTGTATTAAAGTAATCGCAAAATTGTTCAAACCAATAGAAGATGAAGGGACGTGAAAGAGAGATAAATAGTAAATTGTGTAAACTAAAGTGAAAAAATGTTCAGAACACTAGAAAATAATATGTGGGTCCCACGCATTAATGACTGAAAATAGGGTGGGTCCCACGTAATAATCAATTGAAATGAGATTGAACATCATTTTGGGCTCAATCGAATGGAGTTATAGGATTGTGGGATTACGGGTTGGGACCACATATGATTTACCTTTGTGAAATTTCGTAAACACGATCCAAACATAAATAAATGAGTCACATCAAACTGATTACGAAACGTTCATTGCATATTATCGGAGGTAAACACGTCTTTAAAAGTTCATAAACTAAATTTATAAATTAGCAAAATAGATGAGAATGATATGACACCAATTTAGAATATGTCACGTGTTATTTTGTTGAGATAGGAATATCTCACGTGTTATCCATAAAACCCTCTTAACTATCTAAAATAACAAAAATACACCCAAATTTGACTTTTCTAGACGAGTCCTTTTTTGTAGTTTCTTTTTTCAATTAGTCTCATTTTTGTTATTAAAAAATAATATTGGCTAACGTAAGCGGTGACGATGTGAGGATTCCCAATTTTGGGCGTAGGAAGAAACTTTTTCCATTCATCCCCAAATCCCTTTTATTTCTTGCTTAATTAATTATATATATATTTTAATGTATTCCGTTCCTTTTTTTTTCCTTTATTTTAATAATATTTTTTATGTGTATTAACGAAAATAATGCTTTTTTATTTAGGGCTGGTTGCACAAATAACAATCAGGCCCAAACTAATTGCAAATTTAGAAAACTTTAAAATGTTTTGCAAATATAACAAAAAAACCCGTTTCTATCACTGATAGACTTTATTATATCACTGATAGATTTCTATCAGTGATAGACTATTATCTCTGATAGACTATTATCACTGACAAAAATCTATAAAAAGCTGAGGTGATCAGCGATAGACTTCTATCAGTCATAAGATATCAACGATAGAAATTGCTATATCCGCAAAATTTTTAAAAACATGCTATATTTGCAAACAATAAGTCTTAAATTGTCATTTACTACAATTTCCCATTTTATTTATTGTTTCCATGTATGTATCCCAATTTTTTTTTATGAAAATAATGTTATTTGTATTATATATTCAAAACAACATTTTTAAATTTACAATTAAAGGAAGTTTTAAGATCCTAATTTGGAGGGAGTTGGGTGGACTAAAAACTTTGTTAGGCCCACCGATTATTATAACTCACAGTCAATAAAGTAATGACTTTAATAGTATTTACTATTCACAACTATTATAATCTATAACTATAATAATCCATCTCTATTACAATTCTATTACAATAAGTAGTTGACTATTGTCTCTCATATTTTCTTTAAATTTAAAAATGTGAAAAAATATATTTTATTATTTTCAAACAGAAAAACTAAATAAAAAATATACAATATTATAATTTATTATTTAAAAATTTATAATATGTTCTTAAACTTTCAATTTTGTCGCTACTAGACCTTTAAAAATTTGAATTTTTTAAAAATTTATTGATCTATTATATAAAATATGAAAATTAATCATAAATGTCAAAGTACTCAAAGATCCATTTTTTGTTCATTTCCATTTACAGATCTCATCTTTTATGGAATCGATCTCCTTTTGACTGTACAAGAATATGTGGAGCTCGACATGTCTGGAAGCACAGGAGAGCATTCTTTTGTTTTTTTCTATTATTATCAGTATTCGATACTGGGTCATTCATGGCATTACTATACTTTTTCTATTCATTGCAGGTTGGTTATTCGTCAACACGGGTTTAGCTTACGATGTATTTTAAAGCCCTCGTCCAAACGAGTATTTTACAGAGAGCCGACAAGGAATTCCATTAATAACTGGCCGGAACAACTCGATGAATTTAGTCGATCTTTTTTGGGGTCAATATCAGCAATGCAGTTCATCCAACGATAAACCTAATTCGAATGAGAGAGCTACGACACAATCAAGCCCTCACGAACAAAATTACTTATTTATATTAAAGATTCAAAATATCTTTTTTAAATCTATGTTTCCAAAAATAACTCAATCATCATCCTCACCCAACCTAAGCATGCTAAATATCCACTAGAGTCTTATATTAATATATATATGAGTTTCTACATAAATGAAAACCTCCCTTCTCTCTCTGTCAAAGATTGTTGCATATTTTAATGATTTTTGTATCCATCTGTCTCTCTTAGCCAATTGGCCAACATTATTATGACTCAATTAATTTTAACATAAAGTTCTCTAAATACAATAATTAGTTAATTAAGTCAATCCTTTTTTACATTAAAACAAAGCTTAATGATCAAAATAAAGTCCAACCCTTCTTCTCTCTCTTGTCTGACCTCAAGCTGTGTTGCTCAATTCTCCAAAAATGTCTCCAACCATGGAGGATAGAGAATTGGTTAAAATTGAGGTGGCGGAGATGGGAAGAGTAAGAAGCTTTAGTTCATCATTTCGCCAACATTCTTCGAGTTTTCGAAGCAGTTCGGCAGCGGTGGGAGAGGAGGAGGGGGATGTTGTCGATGCTTCTCTTTGGGCGGCGGTCGAGAGATTGCCGACGTTCGAACGTCTGAGATCGTCGTTGTTCGACAACGACGGAGAAGAGGTTGAGGAGAAAAGTGGGCGAAGAGTGGTTGATGTTAGTAAGCTTGGAGATGTGGAGCGCCATCTCTTTATTCAAAAACTCATCAAGCATATTCAGAATGATAATCTAAAGCTATTGACAAAAATTAGAGAGAGAATTCACAAGTAAGTCATTTTCTGATCCTCTCTTCCAATCTTTTTTTTTTTCAATTTACAATTTTTCATTAATTATGTGATCAAATTTGAATTTATTTTGATATCTATGGGTGGGAAGGAAAAGAGAGAGTGAATGGCACTTGTAGGAGATGATAGCGATGGGAAACTACCGTAAAAGTCGAAGTAGAAAAATTATTGAATGAAGTCGCCATAACATTTTTATAATTTCTTTCGCATACCATATATCACATGGTTATTATAATGTGATTGCCTTCTGCAATAAATCTCAATCTACGAGATTGAGCAACCACATTAAAACCATTATAAATTTAGGGATTATTATTATTTATTTTTTTTAATACAATAAATGTGGAGTTAGAGATCAAACATTAAATGAGTACGTGTTAATTACTGCTAAGTATATATTTATGTTGCTAGCTTTATTACTTTTTACTTGTCTATTTAGTCATTGACCACCAATTATTTATTCAAAACAAAAAATTGACCTTCAATATATTATGTCTATGAACTTAAATTAATTGTGTTTT
Organism: Herpetospermum pedunculosum; assembly: GCA_028017165.1. Taxonomy (NCBI): domain Eukaryota; kingdom Viridiplantae; phylum Streptophyta; class Magnoliopsida; order Cucurbitales; family Cucurbitaceae; genus Herpetospermum; species Herpetospermum pedunculosum. The sequence continues at coordinate 8,724,219 of CM051526.1, forward strand.
TCTTTGATTCTAATTAGACTTTTATTTAGCCTTTTTCGTTAATACTATTAATAAAAATATAATTATAATGGGTGACAAAATTGGTTGTCATATTTGTAAATATGTCACGTAAATAAATAATTTAGAAATATAACATTTTTTTTAATTCTTTAGTTTATTATTTATAGATTGTATCACTGACCTACTATTTTTTATAATCTATAAGTGAGAGACTTCTATTATTGATAGATCATTTTTATAGTTTACCAGCGATAGACCTTTATAATTGTGTCTATCACTAAATCGATCATTTTTATGTCTATTGTTGATAAAGAATTTTTAAGTCTTATTAGATTTATGTCTAACAAATCCCTAATATATTGATCATTTTTATGTCTATTATTGATAAACAATTTTTAAGTCTTATTAGATTTATGTCTAATAAATCCCTAACATATCTGATATTTTTCAAAACTAGCGGACTTACTAGAAATAAAATTAAAATTTTAAATTTGATTAGATTTTAAATTCAATTTTATATCTAATAGATCAATTAATTTTATAAAAAAATAGAATAAGACATATTATAATTTTTTAAAGTCCAAAGACCTATTATACAATGATCTTAAAATTTAGAAATCTATTACACTTTTTAAAGTTCACACATCAAATAAACACAAACATAAAATTAAAGTTTAGTGACTAAACTATTAATTTAACCTAGCGATTACTAAACTATAATAAACCATTAGGTAGGATATCGAATGGGCTAGGGGCACGTGTCCCCTCAACTTTAACAAATATATAATATATATTTAAGTAATTAGCTTCTAAAAGATCAAAATATATCACTGGTTTGTTGGCTTATTGCCCTTTCATTGCTTAACAATTATCGATTGATAATAAATCCAAATATTACTAATATATTTTTGTATACATAATGATATGATATATCAACAATATACATAATAACAAATGAGTTTTATATATATATATATATATATATATATAAAAGGGAAATTGTAGTAAATGACAATTTAAGACTTATTGTTTGCAAATATAGCATGTTTTTAAAAATTTTGCGGATATAGCAATTTCTATCGCTGATATCTTATGACTAATAGAAGTCTATCGCTGATCACCTCAGCTTTTTATAGATTTTTGTCAGTGATAATAGTCTATCAGAGATAATAGTCTATCACTGATAGAAGTCTATCAGAAGTCTATCAGTGATATAATAAAGTCTATCAGTGATAGAAACGGGTTTTTTTGCCATATTTACAAAACATTTTAAAGTTTGCTAAATTTGCAATTAGTTTGGGCCTGATTGCTATTTGTGCAACCAGCCCTATAAAAAATTAAATATTACAATTGTTTTTTTAATCTATTGTATGATAAATAAATGAGAGACCTCATATTAGAAAATAATTTCAAATACCACTCAATTATAGTTTAATTTCTTTTTTTAAAATCAATATTTTGACAATCATTCTCAAACATGCTTTAGAAGTCATCGGTTCAATCCCCTCATTAATTAAAATACCTTTGTAAAAAGAAATATCACTTATATACCATTATTTTTATTCTATTTATATGGTATATATATATGAGTAACAAATAGAATAGAAAACAGAGAATTTCATAATCTGACTTGAATTTGACAGCCGACATTACTGTTCACTTTAAGGTGAATGTGAAATTTCGTCTTTGTCCCTCTCTAAACACAAGATTTTCTCTCCTTCGTTCTCTTATTTTTTTTTTTTGAATCATTTAAACCATTTCACGAGACGAAACGAAGATGATGAAAAAAAAACTTGAGAATTTTTTAAAAACGAAGGGTACAGACGAAATTTCACAACTGGTCAAAAGTGAATAGTAATGTCGGCGGTCAAATTGAGGTCAGAAACAATAAAATTTCAATTTCAAGTCATTTTTCGACAATTCTGATCCGTAGAAAGCATGCATCAATATTTTGTTAATCATATTTAAATGGTAATGATTAAATAAAAATACAATCCACAATTTAATTTTGTAATTGAAAATATGTTTAAAGATTAAAGATTAAAGAGACACAATAATTACAATATCAGACGAGAAGATATGTTTTTTTGTTTTTGTTTTTTTTTAGATGACGAGAAGATATGTTTATTATTAATAAAAGGTAATTGTTATAATAGGGTTGGTGTTAAATTTCCAACTGTGGAAGTGAGATACAAGAATGTGCACATTGAGGCTGAGTATGAGGTTGTTCGTGGAAAAGCCCTTCCAACAGTTTGGAATTCATTTCAAACCAAATTTTTTGTAAGTCTATTTTCATTTATTTTCTCGGGTTTCTCGTCATGAGCTATATCTATGTGTGTATCATACACGTGTTTGTGAACGTTGTTAGAAGTGCAAATAAAATCTCACATTGACTAAAGAAGATAAAAGATCTATGGTAAGAGAAGACATCGGATAACCTCTTCGATAAAACTAAACGTAAAGTACTGAAGTCTTATCCTGAAAGTAAAAGAGATATTCTACCATTATGGAGATATCTCGGGTGTCTATTATCACATACCTATAGGTATGTGCTGATTTAATTACTAAATATGCTATTTTTTTGCGCACTTGTTTTCTTTTGTTGCAGGATATCATCAATTTTTGTGGTGTGAAATCCCATGAAGCTAAAATTAACATAATTGAAGATGTTAGTGGTGTCATAAAGCCAGGAAGGTAAGTTTTCAGTGATTTATTTATTTATTTATTATTTATTATTATTACTTACCCGCTTCTTTCAATTATAAATTGATTTTAGGGAAAATTATTTTATACTCCTAAACTTTAGAGGTTGTATCACTACAAATCTTGAATGAATAATTATATCAATTAAAATCCTAAATTTTCATGAGTGAATCAATTTAGAATCTCCTTTGGAGTTTTGTTTTAATATTGTTAATGCAAAACTTTCACACGTGTATAAGACTTCTTTAAATGCAAGGATTAACTTAAATTGGAGAACAAAATTTTGAAAACAAATAGATATTAGCAGTTTTTCATTTATATGAACAGGTTTTTCTGAGAATATATAGAGAAAACTTAGCCTTGCTTGTTAACATCATAGAATGTGAAATACACACTAATGAATTTTATAAAGCTAGGATTAACAAAAGAATCAAGTAAAAATACTAATCTACTCTCAAAGACAAATAATAATGGTAATATATTTTAACATCCCCCTCAAACTCACGATGCTATAAGTATTGGGAGTTTGTCAGACCAAAAACGAAAGCATGAAGCGAGGTGGGCCTTGATAAACACAACAATCTGTAGAGAATATGGAACAAAAGGCAATGTGATGGTGTCAAGCTAAAGATGATGGCGAGTAACGTGACAATCAATCTTAATATGTTTGTTTCGCTCATGAAAATCTGAATTAAAAGTTATCTGAATGACACTGATCTGATTGTCACAATATAATGAAGTAAGATGATGAAGATAAAATACCTATATCTGCAAGCAACCAAGGTAACTAAAAAATTTAGCAAGTAGTCGAGGTCATGAAACGATACTCATCTTCTGTAGAAGATCGAGAAATAATATCTTGTTTCTTAGTCTTCCATGAAATAAATGAATCACCAAGAAAAATACAAAATTTGGTGGTCGACTTGTAATCCGTAGGATCACCCGCTCAATCAGCATCAGCAAGTCTAATGATGATGTGGAAGGAAACAAGAGAATCTGAATTGAGTGTCTCGAAGATACGTACTTTAGAATAAAAAGTAAAGTTTCTCAATGAATTGTAGTAGAAGCAATGACAAACTAATTAACCACATGAACAGCACGCGCAATATCTGGACGAGTCATAATAAGGTAGACCAAGCTCCAACCAATAGTACGATATAAACTAGGATCCCCCAAAGGAAGACCATCTGACGATGAGTAGTATCGAGCATTGGTCTCGAGAGGAGTGTCAACAATCATATTGTCAGTGAAATGTCCACAATCAAACAAATCACCTATATACTTTGACTAAGATAAGAGACAACCTTCAGATGAACAGGTAACCTCAATGCCTAGAAAGTCATGCAACCCACCCAAGTCCTTCATAGAAAAACAATGAGATAGCTCAAATTTTAAACATTATATTCCATCACAATCATCACTAGTAATAATCATGTCATCAACGTATAAAGATAATAAAATACAACTTGCACTCGTAAGTTTGACAAACAATGTGGAATCATGATGACTAGAAATAAAACCAAGTGAAATGATCATCGTGGATAACTTTTTAAACTAAGCACGGGGTGCTTGTTTGAGATCATAAAGTGTTTTGCGAAGCCTAAAAACTTCATCAGGTTTGTGGGCGACACAGGGAAGAGGGTGTCATATAAACTTCTTCATGATGATAATCATTCAAGAAGAAATTCTCGACATCCATCTGAAATATTTTTCATCGACAAACAAAAGTCGCTGCAATCATAGTGCGAATAGTCACCATTTTTGCAACATGGTCAAAAGTTTCTTCATAATCCCGTCATACTCCTGGGAGTAGCCTTTAGCAACAATTTTAGTCTTGTATCTTTCAATGGATCCATCAGATTTAGTTTTAATCTTGTAGATCCAACGAGAGTCAATGGTACGTTTGTTAGATGTCAATGAAACCAAATCCCACGTATAAGTCTGATGTAGAGCAGTAAGTTCCTCGGCCATAAAATCCTACCAAAGTGAATCACAAACAAAATTTCTAAAGATAAAGGCTTAGAGAGACGATGAATAGAAGCAACAAACAAAGAAAATGAACTAGAATAAGAAGAATAGGACAAATCTAGTAGTTTAGTAGACTTACAAACACGAGCGAACTAGCAAGGTGGAAGATCATCTACAACCTCAGGAGATGATTGAGTGGTCATAGGAGGAGAAGGAGGCAAGATGGATGTCTCGGCAACCAAAGTATCATATTTTGTCACGCTATCAGTAAGAGCAGGTAGTTTGGGGTGGAGCTTCTTAAGTGCTAATATTGAAGGGATAAATGAGAATGAGATCTGAATGTGTCATGTTATGTGAACTAGCAGGAATAGAGAATAAAAGAATATGTTCTAAACACACAACATGACGAGAGACGTACATTTTTTTACTAACCGGATCAAAACAACGATATCCCTTTTGACCAACATCATTACCCAAAAAATACATAAAGCGAACAAATGAGACAATTTGTTGCGCTCGACGTGAAGTCGGAGAAAAAAATAAGTACAACCAAAGACACGTAGCGAGGAATAATCAGGAACATGTCCATATAATATATTTTTCGAGAGGGGACAAACCTGAGTTATGCGAGATTGAGATTCTATTAATCACATGAGAAGTGGTAGGATGTTTTCCCTCAAAACACAGTAGGAACGTCGCCTGACAATAAGATGACGGTGTTTCCTTTTAGCAACGCCATTTTATTGAGGAGTTGTCAGTACACAAGGTCAGATGTATAGTTCCATATTAAGCAAGTAAATAGGAAAAGTCGTTAGAAGTGTATTCACCCTCAAATCACAACGAAGACGTTTTATGACAGCTAAATGTTGAGTTTTCACGAGAGCTCTAAACTTGTTGGAAATCGTAAGATACCAGACCTACATTTCATAAGATAAACCCAAGAATAACAAGTGTAATCGTCAATAAACGAAACATAATATCTGAAGAAAAAAAACCCCTTTTGTGGGTACAGGGGAAAGTCCCCACACATCAGAATGCACAAGATCGAAAGAAGCAGAAGAGAAAGAAATACTTTTATAAAAAGGTTAGGCTGGAAATTTTGCCAGTTTACAACCACTAACAATCAAAGATATCATGACTGTCAAAATTTCCTAAAGCACCTATAGACACCAAAAACTGAAAAAATGAGATGCGGAAATATGGCATAAACTAGAATGTCACGAATAAATGATAGAGGACGGATTACTCAAACAAAATGACGAAAAATCCACACTAGAATATGCAACATTTGATACTTTGAGTTGATCCAAAACATAGAGTCCCTCTTGCCTATCTCAATCACCTTCTAAGATCGCGGGTCCTAGAACAAGTGGAAGAAGAAAAAGAGACTAAGTAACTAGATTTACATAATTAACTAACAGAGACAAGATTAAGAATAAGACTAGGAATATAATAAACATTAGAGAGAGACATAGAAGATATAACGATGAAACCAACCCCTACTAATAACATATAAGTGTCATCAAGAGGCACAATTGATATAGAAGAATGAGAAGACAAGGAAACAAAAGAAGACAAATGAGGAGACATATGATGGGAAACACTTGAATCCATGACCCGTAATGAAAAAGATATATATACATGAGGTACTAGACGGAGACAAATCTTGATGAGATGAGGTTGACATAGCATGAGGTGATATACCTGAGGTATTAGATGAAGACAAACCTTTATGAGATGAGGTCGACATAAATAAAATTGCTCAAACATGTATGGATCAAAACACGCAAATCAATTTCGCAAATCGCAAATCGTAAATCAAATCCCAAAATATTCAATTAGATGTCGCTGTAATCACCTCTTTGACTCTCAAACAACGTATCCCAAAAAAAATCTCCATACCCCTTAAGGTTGCATGGAAGCAAGCCACCACACTCAATTACAAGAAAAATCAGCACATTCAACACTTAGTTCAATCCGCGAAAGTTATGTATGGAGTTAACCGTTATTCAATTGAGCAATCAAAATTAATGAGAATAAGGCTCTGATACCATGAGAAGACAGAGAGAAAACTTGAAATTGCTTATTAACATCTTAGAATGTGAAATGCACACTAATAAAGTTTATATAGCTAGAGAATACAAAAGAAGTAAGTAAAATACTAATGTATCATCAAAGACAAATAATAATAATAATATGCTAATTAACATTTTCATCTTCTCGTATTCCTCTATTTTTCTCGACTTTTTTAGAAAGAATTACACGATAATTGTTATTGCGACTTTGGCAGGATTTTGGGAGTGATTTTGAGCAACTTTTAAATGCAATCTCAAATTTAAACAATGTTTAAAGCAAGCCATTTGTTTCAGGTTAACTCTGCTACTTGGGCCTCCAGGATGTGGGAAGACCACCCTACTAAAAGCCTTGTCTGGAAATCTTAACAAGTCTCTCAAAGTAATGTTTTTTTTTTTCTTTTCTTGTTTCCCCATATTTTTTTTCCTTTTATTTAACTAATCATCTTTCATAAAAAAGATGACAGGAGAGATTTGCTACAATGGACACAAACTTGAAGAATTTGTCCCCCAAAAAACTTCTGCATACATTAGTCAGTATGACCTACACATTCCTGAGATGACTGTGAGAGAAACCTTGGATTTTTCAGCTCAATGTCAGGGTATCGGAAGTCGATCGGGTAGGCTTTCCAAGCTTTCTTAATAGTGAAGTGTCTATCTGATGTCAACATGAACATAGTTCAACCGATTAAAATATATACCTCGCATATTATTGAACTAAAAGAAAGATTATTTGATAATTGTATTATTTCTTATTAGTTTGTTCTTGTGTTTGATTATTATTTCTTGTTACTCATTCCTAATCTTTATTTAAAGAAGAAATAACCTAAATATGTTTAGTAACTATTTCTTATTTTAGCTTAACTAAATTACAAATAAAAACAAGAAAATTGTTCTTTAGAAAAACAATTAGTAACCTATAGGCTATAAGTCAGAACTCAAAAACATTGCTAAAAAAGTCATCTAAACTTCAACAATGCTAATTTTTTGTGTGGTTTTGGCTTGTTCTTCACTGTGAAGATATGATGAAGGAGGTTAGTAAAAGGGAGAAGGAACAAGGAATTATTCCAGATCCTGATGTTGATACTTACATGAAGGTAATTAACTTTTTTTACCAATTATTATTATTATGTCTGGTTGCATAAATAGCAATCCGACTTAAAAATAATGTCCAACATAACAAAATATAAAATATTTTGTAAATATAACAAAAAATAAGTGATAGCCACTGGCCAAATTCTATAAAAAAAAAAAACAGAGGTGATAGACTACTATCAGCGATTGATTACTATCTGTGATAAACCTAGTCATAAAAATTGTCATATTTGCAAATCTTTTAAAAAAGTGCTATAGTTTTAATTATTTTACTTCACTGATATATAATTTATATTATTATTATTATTATTATTATGGGTTTATGTATGAATGAAGCAGGCCATTTCTATTGAAGGATTAAGACAAAGTCTTCAAACCGACTACATACTCAAGGTCTATTCTCTTTTTAACTTAAACTATATCTTTATTTCTTTTATGAGTCATAGGTTGAATGAGATAATTTCGAATTTATAAATTTTATTTACAACATACGGAATTTCAACATGTGAGATCTTAGTCACTGATCTTACCTTATGTCAGTTGAGTTATGCCTCGTGTTAGCTATTAGATTTAAAGGTTGAATTAGATTATTAAGTTCTAAAATTAATTTAAAAAATAGCCATAAAATCAACCAAAATCTTCCCTGGAATTTTAATCAATAGCAAAAATATAATAAGTCTAAATCTGGACGATTTCTCAAGTGTATGAGGATGACAAATAATATAATAGTTAGTAAGGTATTGTTTCCACAAAAATAGTTAACTAACCAATAATCACCCAACAATGATTAATTTGGGTGATTAAGCAATTCCAAGCATTAAGAAAAGAATGAGTGACTCAATAAAAAGAAATTTATAATTTCAATTATTAACAAACAAGCTGTGTAAAGAGTTTATAGATTTTGTCAATCCGAACATAATTGGGTAGTTAATGTGCAACGCATTACCTTCCTCAATGTTGAAGGTTTTATCATCAGCCTATATTGAGACGCACAAGTACGAAGCGGTAATTTTCTCTCGTTCACTATATCGTCGAAAACGATGACGAGATTAAGTGGGGGAGAATTTTACGGTCCTACTAGAGGACACGTGAACAGCTTTATCAGTAGTGTCAGCAACAAGCTCTAGAGGGGCTAAATGGGGCCTTAGGCTAGAATCTCAGAAGTCGAGGTTTGGAGTTAGATGCATTATTAGTGAGATATGTAAATACGTCAGATCTCGTGTCAATCGGAGTTCTGACGGGCACGTTCCACGTTGGCGTATGATAGCTCACCAAATTCATATGCAAGGGTGACAGATTTTTGAAATGTCTCAAAATATATCCTTATGGATAAACCCAAAACAAATACAAATAAATTAATTTAATCTAAGAACACCTATTGGTGCAACCCTTCCTCTCTCTTTTTTTCCTTTTACGTCGAGGCACTTGAGCATTAGATTAAAAAAAATAAAAAAATAAAATCAAACATAGGATCTCTCGGTCACTCGTCTAAATTATTAAGAATTTAACTACATCTAGAATAGGTAGAGATAAAATTACTAATTAGGTTATGAAAAAAGGGATTTTTTTTTTCTTAACTTTTTATTTCACAGTCTACCTGAATCCTTTTTAATGTCCATTTTTTTTTTTTCATTAATATACATTATTGTAGATCCTTGGTCTTGATATTTGTGCTGACACTCTAATTGGAGATGTGATGAGAAGAGGTATTTCAGGTGGTCAAAAAAAGAGATTAACTACAGGTAATTCTTGAAGTTAATAATTTTGCAAAATTAATTGGCTAAATTATCATAAATATCCATGAACTATAGGTTATATTTCAAAAATATCTCACAACTTTGACAAATTTAAAAAAATACACGTGAACTTAATAAATAAAAAAATATATATATATATATATTCAACTATGAAAAAAGTTTAAAAAATATCTCTGATTTATGAAAAACATTTCAAAAATACTCTCAACGTTAACAACATAAAAATAATTCAGATGTAGACGGTTAAATCCTAGCTTGTATGTGTTACATGAAAAAAAAAAAAAAAAAAATGGACGAGGTGTTAAAAAATTATGAAAACATAGACATCTGATCTCTACCGATAAAATAGGATTTTCATAATTTTTTAACACGTCGGGTGTTTACGTTTTCATTTTTTTCCATGTCACATAGGTACAAGTTAGAATTTAACCATTCACATTCGAGTTTTGTGTGTTTTTTAAACGTTCTTTTTTATAGTTCATGAGTATTTTTTAAACTTTTTTTATAATTCAGAGATATTTTAGAAACTTTTGAAAGTTCGGTGGTATTTTTGAAAACGGAACGCATTGTTGAGAGTATTTTTTATAATTTAGCCAAATTAATTCGATGTACGTATCATCTTCTCTTCTTCATACAATAAAACTAATGAAAGAAAGAAAGTTGAATAGTGGATTAAAAAAAAACACTTCATATATGTGCAGGGGAAATGCTTGTTGGTCCAAATAGAGCATTGTTGATGGATGAAATAACAAATGGATTGGATAGTTCCACAGCTTTTCAAATTGTTTCTTGTCTACAACATTTTGTTCATCTCACAGATGCAACAATACTCATTTCTCTTCTTCAACCCGCTCCCGAAACCTTCGATTTATTCGACGATTTGATCTTAATGGCGGAAAACAAGATCATATATCACGGTCCTAAAGATCAAGTTCTTCAATTCTTTGAAGGTTGTGGATTTAAGTGTCCTCAAAGGAAAGGTGTAGCGGATTTTCTTCAAGAGGTCATTTCTAAAAAAGATCAAGCACAATTTTGGTACTCTAAGGAAATTCCGTATGCGCATATCTCGGTCGACGCGGTTTGTAGGAACTTCAAATCGTCGACCTTAGGAAAGAAGCTCGACGAGGAGGTATTGAAAGGTTTTGAGAAATCAGAAAGCAGCCATAAGAATAATAACAATGATGTTTTCTTCAATAATGTGGATTGTGTTTCCAAATGGGAAGTGTTTAAAGCTTGTGCATCAAGAGAACTCCTCCTCATGAAAAGAAATTCTTTTGTCTATGTGTTCAAGACAACTCAGGTTAGTGCTTGTACTAAACTAAATTTAGTGTTTTTTTTTTCTTTTTGGAAACATACCTACTTACTATTATTACGAAATATGAGAGAATTACAAAAGGACAGATCAGGAGTGGTTGAAGTCATTAGAAGGTTTATATATGGCACATTTCTAATGACCTAATACAAAATGGGTGAAAGTCCAAAACGAAAAATCATGAAAATTTGTGTGTGGAATGCCTTGAATCTGTTTGACACGCGAGTTGGGGTACGGAGCGAAGCGCCCAATGGAGTATGGGGGAACGCCTCCGAAGAAAAATCAGATTTAAATTTTACCATTATGTATCTGAATTGGATTTTGGATCATTATGTATTAGGTTATTAGAAAAATGTCATATATATAAACCTTCTAATAACTTCTGCCGCCACATTTTAGTGTTGTAATCCGTAATCTCTCTTATTTTGTAATATCTCTCCTATTTCGTAATACAAACCGCCTTCTCCTTTTTGTTCGTAGACGTAGTTAACACAATGTTAATGAGTATGACGACTCTCGCTTTTATTCTTTGTTGTTCGAATTTTGTCATCACTTTGAAAAAGAAAAATCTACCGTTCCTAAAGTCATGTCAAACTCACCTTATAATTTCGACATTTCTTCTTTTTTTTCTCTAAGCACAGCTTATCGTTATCGGTTTGATCACAATGACGGTGTTTCTACGAACTCGAATGGGAGTTGATCTTCAGCATGCTAACTACTACATGGGAGCCCTATTTTTTGCACTGATTTTACTACTGGTTGATGGGTTTCCAGAGTTGGCAATGACCATTCAAAGACTGGAAGTTTTCTACAAACAAAAAGAATTCTACTTCTACCCAGCATGGGCTTATGTAATTCCAGCTGCCCTTTTGAAGATCCCTCTTTCACTTGTTGGATCATTAGTATGGACATGTCTTACTTATTATGTCATTGGCTACACCCCTGAAGCTAGCAGGTTAGTTTTCACATTAACTCTATACTTTTTTTTCTTTTTTTTTTACAACATGAAGCTCGAACTTCTGACCTTTTGATCATTAGTTCGTACAATCCTTTTGATCATTAGTTCGTACAATATGTCAATTGAGTTATACTCAGGTTGGTCATTAATCTTTACTTTTTACTTTATTTGTTAGGGTTTGTTTAGTATATTAGGATCATACATTTGTCAACTATCTATTAGGATTTTTTATTTTATTTTTTTACTCTCAATTATTGTCCCATAAGGATTTTAGTACAAAAATTATTGTTGTGAAAAAATAAATGATGAAATGGAGATTATTGAAAAAGTAGCTTATAAAACACTAGTAGATATAATGAGGTCGGTAGCTCTAACGGAGAATATGAGCATCCAATAGATTCAACTGACAAAATTCGGGATATTTGCACAGATGATCTTCTCTCGGGGGTCTTAATGTTTTTTTATCCCCTCGAAAACGTATGTTTTTTTCCCTTTGTTAACGTCATCGGCACGATCGCGATGAAAAAGTCTATAGTACCATTCGTTGTGAGCATGAGGGCACTATAGTCGTCTCCCTCGTGATCGTGCTTAGAGAAAGGTACGAATGACTTTTTACCGAATAAGGGGTTGTTGATTAGGAGAGAAGGTCAAAAAAAACATGTGTTTTAAAAATTCGGGTCATTTGACATTAAGACCCCTCAAAGGATGATTTCGGTTTAATCTTTCCATTTTTTGTATAAATAGTCCACAATTTAGGCAATACAACCTCCATTTTAGAGGCTACCATAAAACTCTTAGCTTTTGATCTAAGTGTTAATCAAATACTTTGTTTTTTTTGTAGGTTCTTCAAACAATTCATTCTTCTATTTGCGGTGCACTTAACATCTTTATCGATGTTTCGACTGATAGCCTCAGTGTTCCAAACCAATGTTGCTTCCATGACAGTAGGAAGTTTTGCAATATTACTAGTCTTGATATTTGGTGGCTTCATTATCACACATCGTAAGTTAAATCACTCTTCTTCATTAATATAGAACTTATATCATATTAAATCGTCAATAAACCAAAAAATATTAAGTTAATTAGTGAGAGTATTACGAACGGAAGAAATATAATATTCTGCACACTTTATTAATGAAATGAAGCACGTATTTATACAAGTAAAGGGTGAAGAATAAATGTATACAACAGAATATTAAATATTGTTACACGGTTAGAAACTAACTGAACAGGGTATTTACATTGGTTTACCGATACCGGTAAATGGTTATGTACATCGGTAAACTGATATTAAACCGATATCGGTGAGTAAATGATGCTCCAGTAAGTCCATCGATGTACCGGTAAATAATGGAGTCACCAGGTAATTCAGTTATATATCGATATCGGTAAAGGATTGTGTCATCGGTTATGACACCGGTATAAACAGATATACCAATATCGGTAAATAACTAAATCACCGGTATATTGATTTACCGATGGATATCGTAATAGATAAGATACTTAATTTCTTTGAATATATTTTTAATGTGGAGAAATTGATATTTTTCTTTTTTGGGAATTTTGTAGCCTCCATGCCAGGTTGGTTGGAATGGGGATTTTGGGTTTCTCCTATTAGTTATGGAGAAATTGGCCTTACAACCAATGAATTTCTTGCTCCAAGGTGGCAAAAGGTTAGAGTACACTCTTATCATTATTTCCAAGTTTTTACTGGCATGTCACTTTAGTTCTTGAAATTTAAAAAGTTGAACTTCAATCTTAAATTTGGAAAAATAAGTTTTAAAGCTTCCTAGACTAATAGAATGTTAGTCTCTAGATGAATGGTTGTTAGGTAATAAAAGTTATTACTCTCTTTCCTTCCTTATTTTTTTTTTTTTTTTTTATGTCTGTGAGTGTTTGGGGCTTATGCACACCTCGACTAATCTCACGGGACAGACCGTCTGACCTTACAACTTTAGCTGCCAAGAAAACTCGTAAGAAATTAATTCCTAAGTAGGTGGTCATCAAGGATTGAACACATTCCTCTAGAGAGCATTTAATAGTCTCAAAGGTCTTTCATGACCATAGGTCAATCTTTGATGGTTTTTCCCCTTCCTTATCGTCCCCTCTTTCTCTTTCTCTTCCTCTTCCTCTTCCTCTTCCTCTTCCTCCTTTCTTGTGATGGTCGACGATAAACATTGGTTTGTGGTGGGTGAAGATGAGGAAAGAGGAAAGGGAGAAACCGATAACAAAAAGGGATGGAGAGGGAAAAAAAGGAAGAGGAGTTTGTTTTTTTTTCCTAATTAACTTGTCATGTCAACATCTCCATCTTTTTGTTTAGAAACTAATAATTTTATGTTAGTCCAATGATTTTTTAAACTTATTTCTCAAAATTTAGGTTAAAGTGCGACTTTTATTTGAGAACCAAGTGATCTATTAGTGAAAACTGGATCAACAAGAGCATAGTTCAACTGACATGATGTAACTATTAGAGACAAAGAGGTCCTAGGTTTCATCATCACCCCACATGTTGTCAAAAAAATATAAGTGAAAACTCGGAGACTAAAGAATATTTTCTTTATTTTTTAATAATAATTTAAGGAGAGTTTTGTTTTTATTCGTGTATTTAGTTTAACAAGTCAAATTTAATTTTAGACTTTCAAATTTAAATTTAAGAACTAGTCTTAAACTAATTAGTAAATCAATCGAAAAAATACTTAAATTGAAGTCACGAAAATGCACAAACTCATCCAAAAAAAACAAAATTACTACAAACTAACCACAAAATCAAGTACAAGTCCTCTTAACAAATCATTTCATCACTATTCATGCATAATTTTTTTTAAAAAAAAAATATTTTACGAATACCTTACATTTCTATTATTTTAAAATAAGAAAAAAAAAATAGTGAACCCTATGTGAGAGGTTCAATTTCCATGTATTTAATTAAATTGTTTGGAAAATTGTAACAGATGTCAATTTAGAGTAAACTAATTAAAAATATAGCATTTTTTTAAAAAAAATTGTAAATATGACAATTTATATCGCTGATAGTAGTCTATTAGAGATAGTCATCTATTAGCGATAGCAGTCTATAAGTGATAGTCACTGATTTTTTGTCATATTTGCAAAATATTTTAAATTTTGCTATATTTGTCATTATTTTGGGCTTGTTTATGCAACCAGCCCATTACTTTTACAAAAAATAATAATAATAATAAAATAGTAAGTTTGTCAAGCAATGGTTTAGGCTTAAAGAAGTCAAGTATTACGACATAGCTCAATATTGTATAGATTAGTGACCAAAAGTTCACGAGTTCAATTCTCCACCCCACATATTGAAGAAGAAAAAAAAAAGTCTTAATACTCTTCCTTCATAATTTTTTATAATATTAAAAAAAATCATAAATAATATAATAAAAAATAAAAACTAATTCTTAATTAGAATTAAGGGACAATTCTGTATATGATAATCTAATATAAAATAATAACAAATTTACTTCAATTTTAAAAGTTTGTTTGATTAGAGGTCTATCGTTGATCAATGATAGACCAAAATTTTAAAAAATTATCATATTTGTAAATTATTTATTTGTGTGACATATTTACAAATAGACAACCATCCTCATTATAATTATCCTAAAATTAAATTAGCTTATTTGATCCATCGCCCATATTTGTTGAAATCCAAAGACTAAAAAAAATGATCAACAAAACTAACAAAACTAATCGGAGCATAACTCAAATCAATAAGACACCAAATAAATCCTATAAAAAAAAGTGCTATGTTATCATTGTGGTTTTGGCTTGCTTTTTCTGTAGGTTCAAACTACGAACACTACTACGATAGGGCATCAACTGCTTCAAAGTCGAGGGCTTGATTATCATCAATATTTCTACTGGATTTCACTCGCAGCCTTGTTCGGATTTGCTCTAATTTTCAATATTGGATTTGCCTTGGCCTTAACTTTCCTCAAGCGTAACTTCATTTTTTGTTCTTACAATTTCTAATTCAAACTTGTTACTGCATCAAAATTTGAACGAATTTCTCTTTAATTCTACATTTAGCTCCTGGATCTTCTCGTGCTATTATCTCATATGAAAAGCTCTCACAAGCAAGAAACAGTGAAGAATTCAACAATGGCGGTGCTAATTCTGTGGAAAATGCTCCTTTTCCTAAGAAGACCTCCATCGAATCGAGCAAAGGTCACTTAATTTTTCATTTTCTTATCATTTTATGAAGTTATTGATGTTCTTTTCTTTTTAATTTTTTCATGGATGGATTGCTTACAAAAAAACAGGTAGATTAGCCTTGCCTTTCACACCTTTGACAGTAGTGTTTCAAGATTTGCAGTATTCTGTGGACATGCCAGTGGTAATACTCTTCAAACTCTTGACTAAATTAGCTTGTATGTGAGATTGTTTTTAAAAATGGTGATCAATTGGCTAGACTCTTAAACTAAGCACTTTGAAAGCCATTCCAAACAGGCTCTAAATTAGTTTGTTTACGCGATTGTTTTTAGAAACGGAATTTTATTTGTGATTTGTTACGATAAATCAATAACAAAGAAATAAGTAAGCGCAGAAGAACAACGACACAGATTTACGTGGTTCACTAACGTCGTGTTAGCTACGTCCACGGGCAGAAAGGGAGAGCAGTATTATTACGAAGTAGGAGAGAATTACAAATGAACAGATAGAGGCGGCTGAAGTCATTAAAAGGTTTATATATGGCACCCTAATGACCTAATACAAAATGGGACAAAGCCCAAAACAGATAAGTAAAAACCCAACCAGTCGTAGAGGGTCTCATAACAGATTCAAGGCATTCCAACATGCTTTTTATAACGTTTTAGGAATTGGGATTGATTGGGTTCTTCAATGAGACAAAATGAAACAGTTTTTCTCACTTGGTTTGAGAACGATCTCACAGACAAGCCTCATTTTCATGGTTGAATCACTAAAAGTCGTTGTATAGCACAACTAACTTTTTCTTTGCATTCAAGGAAATGAGAGAAAGGGGTTTCACTCAAAAGAAACTCCAACTCCTTTCTGATATATCAGGAGCTTTAAGGCCTGGCATCCTCACAGCATTGATGGGTGTCAGTGGAGCTGGGAAAACAACTCTGCTTGATGTTCTAGCAGGACGAAAAACAAGCGGATACATCGAAGGAGAAATCAAAATTGGTGGTTTTCCTAAAGTTCAAGAAACATTTGCGAGGATATCTGGTTACTGTGAACAAACTGATATACATTCTCCACGAATCACAGTGGAAGAATCTCTAATTTTCTCTGCTTGGCTTCGTTTGGCATCTGATATCGACTCCAAAACAAAAGCAGTATGCTCTTTTTTTCTTTTAGTTATAA
This sequence comes from Herpetospermum pedunculosum, assembly GCA_028017165.1. NCBI lineage: Eukaryota > Viridiplantae > Streptophyta > Magnoliopsida > Cucurbitales > Cucurbitaceae > Herpetospermum > Herpetospermum pedunculosum. Next base: position 8,741,430 of record CM051526.1, read on the forward strand.
TCACTGAGGGATAATTTGTTTCTGATATTGACATTAGTTTCTTGTTTCATAGCAATTTGTGAATGAAGTCCTTGAGACCATTGAACTTGATAGCATAAAGGATTCCTTAGTTGGCGTACCTGGTGTGAGCGGTCTATCGACGGAGCAGCGTAAACGATTAACCATAGCTGTGGAGCTTGTTTCCAACCCCTCTATCATCTTCATGGATGAGCCTACCACTGGTTTGGATGCGAGATCAGCCGCGATTGTTATGCGAGCAGTCAAGAATGTAGTTGATACTGGAAGAACAATAGTCTGTACCATCCACCAGCCAAGTATCGACATCTTTGAATCATTTGATGAGGTAAACAATTTAAGACTGTTGTGATACTCTATTCTAACATTTATGCATTTGTTGTAGTTCAAGTCAACGTTAAACTAGACAGGCGGAATTGATCCATAGGACTAATGTGAGATATTCTCTATCCTTAATATTGTAAGGCATTATATCTCAAATTAATCCTATGGATCAACCATATAATATATGCTTATACTAAGTTTCTGTTCTCAAAGCAAACAACTTTTTTTGAACCATCACTTGTTTTAGGCTGCTTTCTCTTTTGTTGCAGTTGATTCTTCTGAAAACTGGCGGTCGCATGGTTTACTGTGGTCCATTAGGACAACATTCATGTAAGGTTATAGAATATTTTGAGGTCAGTCTGCTCTGTAACTAGCAATGCTGCTTGTGACTATATATTATGTTTCCATTGTTTCTGAGCATTTCATTCTCTATTACACAGCATGTCTCTGGGGTTTCAAAGATTAGAGAGAACTACAATCCTGCAACATGGATGTTAGAGGTTACCTCTTCGTCCGCAGAAGCTGAACTTGGCATAGATTTTGCTCAAGTGTATCGGAACTCGCCTCGATATGAGTGAGTTAACCTCTAGAATTTTTGTTTTCCCAAGTGTACATAAGTTGGGAACTCATTTTTTCTTCTTTTAACTTTCCACTTCAGATAAGATGACATTGCAGATAAGAAGCTAATTTATAATGTATTGAAAATGAGATAGAAAATTTTCAATTGAGCTTTGAACTGTTAGAAACAAAGACATAACTTTTCTTGTTATGCAGGTATATCAGAGAACTTGTGAAGCAGTTGAGTATTCCACCGTCCGGTTCGAGAGATTTGTATTTTTCAAATGTCTTTTCACATAATTTTGTGGGACAGTTCAAGGCTTGCCTTTGGAAACAAAACTTGTCTTATTGGAGGAATCCTTCTTATAACTCGATGCGTTTCTTGCATACAACTTTATCATCTTTGATTTTTGGGATACTATTTTGGAAACATGGAAAGAAGCTGTGAGTATTTGATGAATTTCTGCAATGTATACTTCTTTTAAATGTGAAAGCTTTTGGTCCCATTATTTTAGTTCTCAAAATATTAGGAGACTTACCAAGCATGTGCAATCTCTCGTCTTCTTTTTGTTTATGTGCTCAGAGAAAACCAGCAGAACTTATTCAATGTCTTCGGTTCGATGTTTACGGCTGTAATCTTCATCGGTATCAACAACTGCTCATCAGTCCTTCCTTACGTATCGATGGAGAGAACTGTGATGTACAGAGAAAGGTTTTCTGGGATGTATTCTTCATGGGCTTATTCACTCGCACAGGTACACATTCATCTAACTTGTTCAATCTTCTCAACTTTCATCAAGACAAATAAAAGTAAAAAAGTAAGCACCAACAAAAAGGGATGCACAAAAGAGGAGGTTATGTAGAAAGATTGTAGACACCAAGAGAGAGACATTAAAATGGGCCAAATCCTACACCTCATCCCAAGAATCTTCAACACTCTTGAAAACTCTTCTTATTTGGTTGGGAATGCAAAAATAGTTTCACATTGAACTGAAATGGGAAGATTCATGGTATATAAGTAGGGATTTTTGTACGGATGACCCACCCCTCGGGGGCCGCGAGGTTTTTAACCCTCATCGCGAAAACTTATGTTTTTTGACCTTCTCTCGTGATAAGGAAGTGCACAAAGTCATTCGTACCCTTCGCTTATCACGATCACGAGGAGACAACTGTGATCTCCTCGTGATAAGCGAAGGGTATAAATGACTTTGTGCACTTCCTTATCACGAGAGAAGGTCAAAAAACATAAGTTTTCAAAAACTGGGTTAAAAAACCTCGCGGCCCCCGAGGGGTGGGTCATCCGTACAAAAACCCCTATATAAGTAAGGACGACATCTCTATTCTTATTTGGCCTTAGGTAAAACAAAAGGCAAAGACATACAAACTTAGGCCCCGATGGATAATATCATACTATTGTAAAAGTATGGAGTGGTCTATCGACCTAACATATTTCGTTCTAACGGAATATACCACAAAATAGCAAAGAAAGAGGCTTGTAGAACTCAAACCCACTAAATGTTTTATTATTCTTACAATCTTGTCTATGTTTACAACCAATATGTCAACACATAAGCCACTTTATTCTTCTAATTTGCAGGTGATTGTTGAGGTTCCCTACCTGTTTGTTCAAGTAGCTGTCTATGTAATTATCACTTACCCAATGATTGGATTCTATGGATCAGCATCCAAAGTATTTTGGTGTTTCTACTCAATGTTTTGTGCACTTCTCTACTTCAATTATCTTGGGATGCTGCTTGTCTCCATCACACCAAACTTTCAAATTGCTAGCATTTTGTCCTCTGCCTTCTACACCATGTTCAATCTCTTCTCTGGCTTTCTCGTTCCTAAACCGGTAAGCTATACCTAACTTAGGAAGAGAAGCTTCTCCTTAATGTTTATTTTGAACAAAATGCATTTTTTTCTCTATATATTGGGGCTGAATCTAGCCATAACTTTGAATGAAAAAAACTACAAAGAATCTGTTTTGACTCATGGTTTAAACTTTTCATGTTTCTTATCGAAATCTTGATGATATATCTGATATATGGGCATGTAAGGTTTTTCTTTAATGACAAGGACCAAAAAGATCTTCATGGAGAGTACCAAAATAAAACAATACCATAATTGAAAGAGGATTTCAATCTAAAAATGATTATAAAGCTGAGATTATAATAACTCTACAAGTATAGTTGGAAGTTATCCAATATAAATAGACATGTAAGTTCTCATTTTGGGATGCAAAATTCTTTTCTTATTTGTAATAATAAGAAAGAAGTGAGATTTTCTTGGGCAGTCTTGCTTTTTATGGGGCATTTGGTTTAGAGAAACAATAGAATTTATAGAAGGGAAGAACGTCTTGGGACGATGGGACGATGGGACGATATTTGGGAGATCATTAGATTTAAGACTTCTATTTCTACGACCTTACTTGAACAGGTTATGTTCTATAGGTTGTACATCTGTGTCCTTGAGTTCTAAACATACCTCTATGTGCGCTTTTGTTTCTAATATGTTTTGTAATGATCAGTTAGGTTGTATCCTTTTGGATTAGAGTCCCTTCTGGTAGATTGTGAGATTTCTTTTGTTGGATTTTTTTTCCTCGTATATTCTTTCATCTTTTTTTTTCTTTGACAACATGTGGCGAAAGGATTTGAACTCGAGACCTCTTGCTCATAATTCATACATTATGTCTGTTGAGTTATGCTCATGTTGGCTTCTTTCATCTTCCTTAATTAAAGCTCGGTTAAGTGAGATCATAAAAAGTTTCTCCCTTTTTATGCAGCAAATTCCGAGTTGGTGGATATGGTTGTATTATATGATCCCAACATCATGGACTTTGAATTGTTTGCTAACTTCACAATATGGAGATATAGACACTCCACTGATGGTGTTTGAAGAACAAACAACAGTATCAGCTTTCTTGGGAGATTACTTTGGGTTTCACCACAACCAACTTCCCCTTGTGGGAGCCATTCTCATCCTCTTCCCAATAGTTTTGGCTTTTCTCTTTGGATTTTGCATAGGAAGATTGAACTTTCAGAGAAGGTAAGTTTAAACATGCAAATAATTCATTTTCTTGTAGAAAATAAAAGGCTAAATAAATAACTTTTTGTCTATAAAATTTGGGTTATTTTTTTAGTTTTGTCATAGTTTAACCTTGTAAGAGTTGAAGAACAATCTTGTAAGAGAGTTCAGCTTCAGCAACATGCATCAATCAAACGCTTCCTCTATGTATAAAACATAACAATTTGAGATGTGTGTTTTCATCTCCATTGAATTCTTTTATCATTTTTTGCTATAATGCACTTGATTCGATCATTTGAAGTTGCTTGAATAAACACCAACCGGTATAATGTATGTATTAGTGACCAAAAGGTCAAAGATTCGATTCTCTAAAGTTCAAAAAATAAATTGTTTAAACCAATAAAATATATAAGGTAGATATTAATACATGATATATCGAGAGGGAAGTGACTAAGGTGGTAGACTCGATGAATACATAGTTTTGTTCTTTAAGTTGTAGAAGGCAACACGAGTGAGAGGTTTGGTTAATAGGTAAGCAATTGGATTGGCATAGGCGACGTGATGTAGAATGATGAGTATGTTAGGAACCTTTTCATCGACAAAGTGTTAATCAAGCTCGATGTTTTTTTTTATTATGCGAGCATGAAAGACTGGATTTTTGGCCATGTGAAGAATGTTGAAGTTATCATATGGTAACTTTGGAAGATAGAGAACGGAAAGACCAAGGTTTTGGGCGTTAGTTGAGTGAGCTCAGTATCTATTTGGTTAGTGATCTGAAAACAGAAATTTGAAAACAAATGACTAAATTTAAAAACAAGGGCTATAAAGATTAACTAAGAGTGTGTTTACTTATCTTCAAACGTAATGAATCAATGGTAATTCTAACAGTGGGACCCACATTTATTACGTTTGAGGGTGTTTACCAAAATCTGTAAACGTAATGAAACTGTGAGTCTCACCTCGAATTTTGTAATCCCATTACACCATTTCTCTACCACCTTGGGGTGCTCAATGGGATTACCATTGCAGATTACTAGGGGCTCACTCATTTTTAGCCATTTCCTTCCACAAATACCCCTTCTCTCTCTGTCTCGATTCTCCCATTTCTTCAACTGAGACACTCCATTTTTTTTTTCTTTCTTCTTCTGTTCTTCAATCCCTAATTTATTTTTCATCCAACACTTTTACCTTTCCTTCCACAAAACTCATTTACGATTTTATGGGTGTTTACGGAGACGAAATGCGAGGAGATCTTCATATTTTCCCGATATTAATCATTCGCATACGTAGCAGATAGATCGTCTTCAACCTCGTAATCAATCGGATTAATGCATAGAAGATGAAAAAAAAAATACATATTTACACGATTCGGTAAACTATCATGATTTATATTACGAGCAGCAAAATGATTAACAACTTGATAAAAAAACACGATTACAAACATGAGTAGTATCATGCGTCCACACTTTTCCAGATAGAACAAGTTTTTTTTTCATTCAAACTTTCCACGTGAAGCAATCTGTTTCTTCAAAATAAACAGGAAAACAAAATAAACAAACGACCATACCTAAGAAATAAGAATGATGAAGAAGAGAAGAAGTCCACAACCTTTTGCGCGGAGACGAAGTAGTTTTCCATTTCATTTTTTAATTATAACCGAGGGTATTGTGGTAAATTCACGAATGATTACGTTCGATTTGGCCTTAAGTAAGAAATAAGAATGATGAAGAAGAGAAGTCCAACCGCCTTTTGCGCGGAGACGAAGTAGTTTTCCATTTCATTTTTTAATTATAACTGAAGGTATTGTGGTAAATTCATGAATGATTACATTTGATTTGGCCTTAAGTAAACACTATCAATGAAAAATTGACCTTAAGTAAACACTATCAATAGAATTAAGATTACGTTTGTTTGAATTGACCTTTAAGTAAACACTATCAAAGGTAACCGTTACGATTGTGGCCTTCAACACTAGAATGAGCAACAAGCCAGGGAGAACGTAGACGTGATTGATAACATAACACACTTAAAACTTTTAAAAAAATCAAAAATAAAAAATAAAATAATTTTACAAAATGTAACATTTGTAGGAGTCGTTCTCATAATTATGCTTAGTGATGATGACACTTCTTCTGCAGCCCTATGGATTGGAAGATGAAGGAAATTCTAGGTTAACCAAACAGAAAATTTGAGACTGTTCCATAATTTACTATGATAATCAGAAATTCTAGCTTAACCAATCTATAAAAAAATATTTTCAAAAATGTCCAAAAAAATTTCACCATATACAGCAGTAGAGGTAGAGTCCAAATGTAGAGTTTGGTTTTCTTTGGGAAGTACATATTCTCTAACCACAAAAAAAAACACCCAATGAAATGAGTTGTAATAAACATCAACAATGGGATAAAAGAGATGAAAGCAAGGTAAAAAACATTGTCAATTAAGACCGGATAAGTTTTTTCCTTTGTAACAAAAGTCGTGTGGTTTCTTTCATTCCGAACCGACACCAAAAAAGCACGAACTAACTACATTCTTTCAAAAGATCTCTTTGTCCTTGAAAGGATGGCCCAAGAGAGGAGATTTAAGAAGAGTGTAAGGATCATTTAGGAGAACCAACAACTAGCTGAAGGTTTTTCGTAAGTCATTCCAGAATTTTTGTGCAAGAGGACAGAAGATGGAAAATGTAGGATTGACTCCAACAGTTTGAAACAAAATAGAAACTGAGCTAGAGAGGTAATTTCCCATGTTCAATTGCAAGTGAATTATCAACATAACATAGCTCAACTAGTTAAGACTGCATTCGACAAAAATATCAGATGTTTGAATCCAGTACAAGAAACTTAGCCCATTTAAGCCCCCAAGATAAGAGAATGAATATATGGCTTTTTCTCTTAAGTATCAGCTACGAGAAATACTTTCCAAATGGTTCCAAATATCAATACATTTATACCTCGGAAGCAAGCTCAACTTTAAAGATAATGCTACAAAATTTTGAATAGTGAAAAATAAATTAACTTCTTGTTCTAACATACAAGCAGGCCGAAAAAGGGATTTGAATTTGATCAACAGTCCACCCTGCACAATCACAAGTACATCAGTTACAAAATGTTTTCATCTTTCTTTATATTTGGTTATACATTCGTGAGTGTTTGGGTTATTTTGCATATGTACAACTTTGACTTGACTAATCTCGCAAAACAACCCTCATACCTAGAATTTTAACATCTTAGATAGGAAAATGTTTGATTTATTTGTAAATTTGGTTAGGATTTTAAAAATGATTTGGAAGGTAGATAACAAGTAATTAGTAAACTAAAACCACCCCACAGTTAAATAAAAACAAAATAATAAGTTTTCTTCGGGGAAAATTCCAGAATTTAGCGATATAATTTGGTGGTAGCTCTTTTATGGAGAATTTGGTATGAAAGAAACAAAAGGACTTTTCGATCAATGTTTTTAGTGAACAGTTAGATTGTTTTCGTCTATTTGGTGTTTTTTATTTATTATTATTAATTTATTTTATATTCGTGAGTCGGCTCAGCTTGCTTGCATCTCAACTAATATCACACATCTCAACTAATATCACACAACAACCTTCTGTCGCTACAACATTTGGTTGCCAAAAAAATTCGTAGGAAATTAAATCCTAGATAGGTGGTGGTGGCCACTGTGGTTTGAACTCACTCTCTCTAAACCCTATATTATTTTCAAGGCCCATATTGACCACCGGTCAATTCATGATGGTTCTATTCGGTGTTCTTTATCTTTACATTCTAACTTTTGTAATTATGGTTTGTCACTAACAAATCTTCGCCAATTGGGAATCCCTTTTGTAATCGCCTTGGCTTGTAGGGATATCTCATCTCCTCTTTTTTGCACATCCCTTTCTTATTAATTAGATTGTATCATTTCCTATAAAATAAAAGAAAAAAAGAAAAAAAAAAGTGTTATTGAGGTCTGCTTACCATAATATTATATTCCTGAGCCGAACAACTTTTACTCCCCAGAAATAGAAGTAATGAACTCCATCGAGAATGTCACAAGAAAAATCTTCTGCGGCTTGTATCCATTTCAGGCTGGAATTCAAAGGAAGTGGGAAAAAACAAATTAGATAAACAGGATGGATCACAAGATCTAATAGAATGTATTTCATGCATTTCAGATCGAGATCCTAATGGAGAAAGAGAGGCCTAGACTTACCTTATGAACCCACTCATATTCCCCGCCTTTAGAATCGAAAGTTCCGTGCTGCACACTGATCAATTTCATTGTGAAACGAGGACCGCATTCCTAAAAACAAAGTCTCAGGATCAGTCGTTACTACACTAATATTTCTCCCTCTCATTGTTTAGTCTGTTCTTGCTATAATTACATCTCATGTTTAAGATTCTCCTAGTATCACTTTCTCATTCAAATCTAAACACAAAAAATCAAATTTGACACAGAAAGAATAACATGGCAGTTTTGGTCACTCTAAATGATGGTGTGCTTGCTTGCTAACCCCTATGGATGAGCTGCAAATTATTTATTTCATCGATGAAGAAGAGAGATTGAGTTCAAGGGAATACGAAACATGATTATCTGGAAAAGACCAAAATGTGATATTGCACAAAGAGGATAATGAAATCATAAACTTAGGCATGTTCTCACATAAGTCAGTTTTACCCCACCATACAGTCATGTCATCAGTCAGTTTCCAAATTGACTAAAGAAACAAAAGCTGATATAAAAACTATTGAAGTGTGAGGATTAATGACAGTAAAACAAAACAAGTATGTTAAAACCCGCTCAACGTTTCTAAATTTTCCCAGTCCCCTCTGTAGTACATAGTACTCTTCCTTGATTATGGATGGAATTATTGTTAATCCACACCCCAAAAAAGATTATAAAAGAAAAAAAGAACCGAGTTATAATAAGAGACAATAAAAATAAATAAACAAATATTGAAGTCACCTAATTAAAACAGGAACCACCATAGAAATCATAAAAAAAAAAAAAAAACATCCTTTTATGTGAAATGGAAGGGCAGATATTATTATTTACCTGCAGCCGTGCAATTACTTTCTGCTTAGGAACTTTCTCGCCCTTGCTATCCTTAGACTTACTTTTTGAGTTGGCCTCTTTATTTTCCTTGCTGTCAAAAATGTATCTAAGAAGACAAAAGCACGAATTCATCATAATCCAAACTTTCATGCATACAGAAAGAAAATATTTGAACCAGATATGGTATCATACCGATGATGACGGAAGAATACAAAATCCCGTTGGTTGTGAAAAGTTACAACTCGACGACCACGAAAATTAGGATCTTGCGGGAATAGTGACTGTATTAATCTAAAGAAAAAAGGCAACAATAAAAGTAAATGCATTGAGAAAAACTTGAGAATGGAGATATCATAATTATAGAAGTGTTGTAAACAGGAAAAAGTAACAAAAATACTAACTATGAAATGCAGTTTTCACAAGGATAAATTTTTCGAGGAGGCCGCCAATGTGGCTGGCACTTTTGCACCGTTAGATGTATGAGATAGAAATTGCAAAAGTAATTCAATTTTGTAGGTTATTAGGGGCAGACAAAATTTAAGGTCTACATCCGACGGTTGTTAAGAGGCAGCCACATTGTGGCGGCCTCATTCAATAATTTTCCCTTCACAGGAGGCCGTAAAGAAAATTAGGTACAAAAACCAACCTTCCAACACGAAGACCAAGGCGTGTTGTGAAGTTAGTCAATACAAGCTCTGGCTGATGGCCGGTTGGATTTCCATGATTCTACAAGCAAGAAAAGATAAAATGGTTAAAGTTTCATGGAAAATTTATTCCTCCAAAGAATCCAGTAGTAGTTAACATACAACACAACAATTCATAAATAAAACTAAGTGAAGCATTCTATTTCATTGACTTGAAACAGCACTACCTTAATATCCTTCCGTAAAACAACATTTGATATCTTAAAATGGGCAGTAGGTCCCTCAGGTAAGCCAATAATTAGAAGGCCATCTGAAAGAATTTCAAAACGTTAATGTAGATTGAGGAAAGAATTTAACTTACCAAACAGCTAAGCAAACAGATTATTAAAGAAAAGAGAACACAAGTTTGCAAGAGACAAATTAACATGCAAGAAACTGCAAGGTTTATGAAAGACTATCAATCAACTTACCCAATTTTCTCCTACTCGTATGAACAACCATCAAAGAAGTGAAGTCCTTGGCATTTGCATATTCTATAATCTACAAGGAAGAGAAGAAACACACACACACACACACACAAACACAAAGTTATCGCCAGAATCGAAAGCTACAAGTTTTTCTTCTATACTAGTCTTGTTTTTTTCTTAATTTTCTAATTTTCCTTTTTCTTTCTGTGTGTTCATTAGCAAATACAAATATGAGTAACACCTTCTTCAAATCATTGGTTCCTCTCTTGTAGTAATGTGCATTTGGTATTACTGAAAGCAACTCTGATATAAAAGCAGGTCCAATCTGACATTACAAATGAATGCAGGTCAGTTTCCATGAGTAACAAAATGACTGCATAACTAGTAATAGTAGTAATAGTGATGAAGAAGAATCTTACAGTAGAATTAAAACGACAAGTAGTAATTAAAACTTTCGGCAAAATGTCGCGCTTTATGATGGAACTAAATTCATCAGCATCATTTCCAGCAAATAGCTGCAGAGAATCAAAACCAGACATATTATAAGTGTGTACTCTTTTTAAAAAAAAAAAACAAACCCCATCATTGAAATATCCAGACTATGAAACAAACTCCACCAAGGAGTGAAATAAAGCGATAAAAAGAGACAATTCAAGAAATAAAACTACAAATGAAATATAAAAGCATCCCAAATAACAAGTGTATACTCTAAATGAAACATATATATATATATACACTACTAAGATTTAAAAAGAAGAAAACCTCTTCATCATCAGGTTTGCAAACAGTCTCATCATCCTCCCTGGTGTTCTCAATGGTACGAGGAGTCATCCTAGGAGGAAGCTACAGAAACAATTAATAAAAAAAAAAAGTCAGAATCAATCTCGGAGAGAAGATAAAAAGAAAACAGAGTAAATGATGTAAAAGTACTTCTTCTCCAAGTTCAAGAGCTTGTTTCTCAGCAGCATCACGAGCCTTAGCCCTCTTGCGTTTCTCAAGCTTCTTCTGATTCTTGAGGTTGGCGTGCACTTCTGCCCTCTTTTCCTTGTTCTTTATCGTTGATGGGATTATAACCCTCTTCTTCTTCTCCTCCTCACCCATCAGAACTTCGTGAAAGAGAACAAAATATGAAAGCAAGAAACTACAGGAGAAAGCCATTATCAGAAGAAAGAAGAACCAGAAATTTCTCTACACCATGCCAAATCTCAAAAGAAATCCATGAATGAAACTGTTAAAGAGAAGCGAACCTGTAGTGATCGATACCGGAGGAAGAAGAAGACGCCGCCGGTGGAGAAAGAGCAGAAGGATTTGGGAAGAAGAAGAAGCCGCCGTCGTTAGGGAAGGAGAAGAGTTCAAAATCACTGATTTAAGGGTTTTATTTTTTATTTTCTTTTCTAATTTGAGAAAAAAAATAATGGAAATAAAAAAATCACTGATTTAAGGGTTTTATTTTTTATTTTCTTTTCTAATTTGAGAAAAAAAATAATGGAAATAAAAAACTGGCTTATGCAGGTTTCGAACCTGCGACCTTCGCGTTATTAGCACGACGCTCTAACCAACTGAGCTAATAGGCCAATTGAGATATTTTGCAAACGTTATTTATAAAATTATATAACATAAATTTAAATCAATTTTGAAAATAATATTTTAAATCATTAATTCTACTTAATTTAATGATTTTGTAATAATAAGAAACGAAGAAATTGGTGTTGTGCTATCATATTCGAAATTTTAATATTTTATTGATTTTAACTTATTAAATTTTAGATTTTTTTACTTTGACGATTTTTTTTCAATAATAAAAGAAGAGATTATTGAAGTGATGATTTTGAATTAGTCGAGAGATAAATAATTAAGAATTTTGAAAGATTTAAGATTAAAATTATATAATTTGCAGAACCATAGTTCAACTTCGATGATGATTTATGTTTTGATATACAACTCAACAAATAGTGAAACTAGGTATCAAATTGAAGTTTAGCTTTTCAACCATATTTTTTTCGAAATTTTTGAATATCTTAGCAAAAAGATATCAATTTTTTAATGAAATAATCTTTTCGTGGATGCAAATCGAAAGACGATATGTGTGGGCCTAGAAGAGATCCCCTTTGCTCCGTGGAAATTGAATAAAAACTGCAGTATTTTTTAAAATAGTTTAAAACATGTCAAAAATAGTTTAAAACATGTCGTATTTTTATAAATAGTTTCAAAAATTGTAATATTAAAAAAAAAAAAAGTCGATCAAAACTAATAGTGAAATGAACTCAAGTGTAGTAAAATTGATTTAAAAAAAACACACGGTAGAATTTTTTTTTTTTTGTTCATTTTAATTAAAAAATGTATTTTAGAAATTTCATAAAATTGAAATGTGTTATCTCCAAAACAGTGTTTCGCCAAATCGAACATAGCTCAATTGGCATAAGATTGTGTGGCGGATCCAGACATTGATGTTTGGGGCAAAAAAATTATAGTATATAAATATTAAAAAAAAAATCGCAAAAAATTCAGAGGTTCGAATTCACACTCTCAAATTATATTGACATTAAAAAAAAGTTATCAGTGATAAGCATATGTAAGTGTATCAAAGACTTACGGACTAAGTTTAAATAAACTTAAGTACCATCATATAATTTTGCTCATCTCTAAATAATAAAACTTTTAATGAGTCTCTAAATTCTTAAAAGTCTTTAATGCGTTCCTAAACTTTAAACGTGTTGAATCGATTCCTATACTTTCAATTTTGTTTCTAACGAATTCCTAATTTTTAAAAAATGTCAAATAAAGAAAATGATATGTTAGATTTAAACTTGAAAATTTGAGAACCAATTAGATACAAAATTAAAAGTTAAAAAATATATTGAACTCTTTTTTAAGTTCCTAGGTCTATTAAACACAAAATTGAAAGTTCAAAGATTTATTAGAATGACTAAAATAATATAACTCTCAAATATAGATATGACATTTTAATTAAAAAAAAATCTTATAGAAGTAAATACTAAAAAAAATAGGTCTTAATTATTTTTAAGAATTGAAATTTATATATTTTTAAATATATATATATATGGAATGAAATGTAGCAAATAAATTATTGCTATGGCTAAGTTTCGAATGTCAAAATGTATCTAATAACAATAATATATATTTAAGGCATTATTTTTGCCTACGTGTATAAGAAAATCAAAAAATTTAGGGGTTGTGCCCCCTAGTTTCAGAGATCCGCCCCTGGTTGTGCTCTTGAAACTAAGAGGTCATGGGTTCAAACCTCGCATTAATTAAAATACCGTTGCAAAAAAAACAATTCGATGATTTTTATTTTTTGATACACAACTCCAAAAATAGTGAAACAAAGTATTGAAACTTTTTCAAAAGACGATCTTTGCTCGCGTGGAGAGGTTGTCTTTTGAAAAGACGACTTCCCTTTAAAGCAACATTATTTTTAAAAATACTTTCAAGCCTGCAATATTTTTATAAAAAGTTTTAAGAATTACAATATTATAAAAAAAATCGTTTGTGTTTGGACGAAACTACCATATATTTAAAAGGACCATTGAACTCAAACTACCTAAAAAATAGGAAGATTTATTCAGAGAATTATGAGAAAAATAATAAAATTTAGTACACACCAATTAAAACATTAAGGATGAGAGATACGGTTAAAACAAGAGTAACAAACACCAATTAAATCGAAACATGTAAACAAAATTCAAATTAAAGTCTAATCTGGAACATTAATTCAAATTAATTTTTCAGCCTATTGATGTTTATCAACAACTAAAATTTTTCTAGACGGTTGTGGATATACATTCGTAGTTACACCTATAACTTCTACTATGGATATATATTCGTAGTTACATCTATAACGATGTACATGTAAGTATATCATATGAAGTATATGCGTGTATATAGTCATTAATCCGTGAGCATTGGACAAATGATACTAAAAAAATTAAAATTGGTATGCATGTTGAGTTTACCCGAGAAAACGTTCCATTAATTGTATCAATACCTGCAACATTGAATTAGGAGATTTGCAAATCTTTCATCTTCCAAATCGATTTAAAACAGTCATCGATTCTCAACTTTGAAACCTTCTACCTTGAAGAAAACTATATACTTCAACCTTCTACATCGTTGAATGTTTGAATTAGGCTGGAAACTTCGACTCTCAAAACCTTCTATGACGTATTTCCAGAGTGAGTAAGAACCTTCATCTCCCTCAACCTTCATCTCTCTACATTGTCGTCGTTTATACTTTGAAAAAAAAAACTTTTTTTTTCAAAATACATGAATCTAGGAGGGTTGTTAGTCATCCTTGGATGAATGGTAATATGAATGACTTTTGAAAACCCACAATTCTAGGAGGGTTATTCCATATAATGTGGAATATATTCTGGTTGGAGATTGTTTTAAACAAAACTAAAACGAAAAACATATATAAAATCGGTTATATGGGTTGTTCGTAAATAAGTGTATATACAAGGCGTATACCCGAGATGAAAATTGTTAACTCCATCACCTAAAATTTCGGAGATTTGAAAATAAGTAGGGGAATTGTTTTAAGCAAAACTAAAACGAAAAGAAAAATCAAAATCGGTTATGTGGGTTGTTCATAAATAAGCGTATATATCAGGGGTATAATTGAGATGGAAATTGTTAACTTCATTCCCTAAAATTTTGGTAGTAATTGGATGAAAATATGAAAGATTGTTAGCTATTTTTCAATTCAATTTTTTATTTCTAGCTATTCTTGAGAATTCCCAAAAATGAAAAGATAAATGATGGAACAACCATTATGGGAAAGGAGAATTGTAATAGATAGCTACATTAAAAAAACCGAAATGAAATATAGCTAACTAAGGTCCCGTTTGATAACCATTTGGTTTTTAGATTTTGGTTTTTAAAAATTAAGCCTATAAACTAGGGGTGTACAAAAAACCCGCAACCCACCAAACCCAACCCAACTTTTCGGGTTGGGTTGGATTTTTTTTTAATATGGGTTGGGTTGGGTTGCAAAATTAAAAAATCGAATTTTCGGTGCGGTTCGCGGGTTGAACCAATTTTGGCTCGGTTCAACCCGAATCGAACCGGATTCAATATATATATTAAAAAAATAATTATATATTTCATAAGATTAGGGTTTCACCTTTCTCACTTTTTCTTTTTTTTTTGTCAGCCGCCTCATCACCTCCCACCTCATCTCTCTCATCTTTCTCACCTCAACCCTCTCATCTCTCTCAGACCTAGCCATCTCTCAGACCAGATCTCCTCCTCCGCTTCGTCGCCGTCATTCTCCGCCTCCATCCAGCCGACGCCGTCCCTCCCTGCCGTCCCTCCCTCTCGCAGAGATCTTCTCCCCTCTTCGCCCTTCGTCCATCTCCGCCTCCATCCAGTCGACGTCGTCCTTCTCTCCGTCGCCTCGTCGTTCGCCACCTCTCAAATAGTCTGATGCCCCTTCAATTTGTGAATTTTTGTGATTTGGAGTAATGGAAAAAATCAAATAAAAAATTAATTAAAAAAAAAGTCAACCCGCCAACCCAACCCAACTTGGGTTGAAAAATTTCCAAACCCAACCCAACCCAACCCATGTACACCCCTACAGTATAAACCATACATCCACATGTGAATTCCTACAATAACTTTCATTTTTGTTAAGAAAACATTACAATTCTTAGCCAAATTCCAAAAACAAAAGCAATATTTTGAAAGCTTATTTTTTTTTTTTTTTTCCAATTTTTGGCTTGGATTTTGGAAACACTACCAAAGATAGATAACACAACTAAAGAATTCATATGGGAATGTATTGTGTATAGACTTAATTTTCAAAAACCAAAAACCAAAAATCAAATGGTTATCAAACAGGGCCTTAGTTTTCTATTTGCATCCAATAACTAACTACATTTTAGGGAGGGAGAGAGAACATTAATAGTGTCGATTATGCCCCTTGTAGATACAAGGAATTACAAAATAACTACCCAACCGAAATTGTTCATCTTTAGATTTTCCCTACATTTTAGGGAGGGAGGGAGAACATTGATAGTGTCGATTATGCCTCTTGTAGATACAAGAAATTACGAAACAACCACCTAACCGAAATTGTTCTCCCTCGGTAGATTTTCCTTACGGAGAAAGAACATTGGTAGTGTCGATTATGCCTCTTGTAGATACAAGGAATTACGAAACATCACTCAACCGAAATTGTTCTCCCTCTATGAGATCTTCCCTACATATTATATTATTTGGTCAAATAACAAATCCCTACAAATATGTGATTATATGTTATATTATATAATCAAATACAAATCTCTTCAAAATATCGACTCTCCCTAGATTCAACCCATCAAGCATCAATATATTTTCCCTATTATTTCGAACTACCATCCTACATTTGTGGCTTCCCAGAAACCCAACTAATATTATGGAAACACTAATTGTCATTTGTTTGTAGTATTATTGAAACTCAACCGAAATTGTTCTCAGATCTTCCCTACATATTATATTATTTGGTCAAATAACAAATCCCTACATATGTGATTATATATTATATTATATAATCAAATACAAATCTCTTCAAAATATCGACTCTCCCTAGATTCAACCCATCAAGCATCAATATAATTCCCCTATTATTTCGAACTACCATCATACATTTGTGGCTTCCCAAAAACCCAACTAATATTATCGAAACACTAATTGTCATTTGTTTGTAGTCTTCGGTTTCTTATCCATCTCTTGAAGTAGTAGATTCCTTGTTCACCACCGAATTAATGGTTTCTCATCAGATCAGCGTTGCATTTGATGGCGTATGGGATGATCTTATACAACAACTTTAAGGGTTGCACTGTTCATGTTCCACCCGTTTATACCATTGATGAGCTTCACAAGTTCATCTCTCAATTGCCATCACTTGATCCCCAGCAAAATATCTTACGACTGTCACTATTTAGGAACGGGGAAGAGAAATCGTTGATCATGAGGCTCATCGAAGACAAATACCTTGTGTGAGTGCTAGCGGGTTACTCAGACAAAATAAGTACGATGATTGCGTTCTAGTCGTTGATCATGAGGCTCATCGAAGACAAATACCTTGTGTGAGTGCTAGCGGGTTACTCAGACAAAATAAGTACGATGATTGCGTTCTAGTCGTTGCTCGTTGATAGTGCGACTGTATAATACTAGTTTATACAGGAGAAGCGGGAGTATTAGCTGAAGAGAACTTCATCTCGAGAGAGGAGTGATGTCCACTTTGTCGACCCAGACCGCATTGACGCACTTGCTGAGAACATCCACATTATGCGCTACATATCTAATATGATCTTTTATCATAATATCTACAAATGCATATATAGGAGAAATACGTTGATGAGTATATAACAACAAATACAATTAAACAAATCACTCATGCACTACATATCTAATATGTTCATAAATTTACACACACGAAATCACGTGTATATAAATGTATGCACAACATGACCTACATATAAAATTGTACAAAAATGTATACTCAATCACGCATGTTATGTCATCGCTCACATACAAAAAAATGGCATATAAATATAGTATCTCCATGTACATTATATAAAAAATAAACAAAGTAACTCAACATTACCTTATTTTCTTCATACTACAAATGACATACACATACACGCTTCTAAGCGGTATATATCAACAAATACAGTGAAACAAATCATTGATGCGCTACATATCTAATATGTTCATATACACAGCACGACCTATATATAAAATTGTACAAAATGTATACCCAACCACACTTGTTCTCAAATAATTAGACCAAATTAAATCCCTATAAAAACGGGATCGGTTTAGACCAAATGATGATCGAGATTTGTGGGTTGTACAAGCGGTCGTTTTCAAAATAATTAGATTAAATTAAATCCCTGTAAAAATGGGATCCTAAACTTGTATTTTCCCTATAAAAATGGGATCCTAACCATTAGGACGAAACAATGCTCACATAGGCTGATTGGTGGTGCTACGACGGTGAAGACGATAAAATGGAACGACTTTTCAAATGACGGTGCAGTGGCGGTGGATGGGGAAGACCTTCGTCTGATAGGTGATTGATGAGTTTTGAGATAATTCTTAATTAGGGTGAGTGAATATAAATATGGTTATATGTTCAAAAAGTCTCTCCCTTCAAACGGCGAAAGTTTCGAGGTGAAAGATTTCGAGGTGAACTCTTATTCGATTTGACATTTTGTTTTATTGGGGTGAATGCATGTGTGTTATTATCTATTTTATTTTTGATTTAATGTTCTTGGGGTTGTGTCAAAACATAGTGTGACACTGATTTTGTGTGCAATTCAAACCAGGAATCATCTATAATTTCTATTGCCACACTGTTTTTGGGTTATCAAAACCTAGTTTTTCTAATTGTTTTATTATAAATCATGAATTTTGAGTTATTATAAATCGTGAATTTTGAGTTTTCATTTTCAAATCACGAGGAGGGTATATACTTGTAAATACACTAAATTACTACGTTATCATAGTGTGATCGACTCAATTTGAATTATATACCTCGAGAAAAAGCAGTTCATTGTCATCTTTGTCAATAGTATGTTCTTCTATCATTTTCAACTTTCCAACTAAGAACTTAGTAATACTAATTTTTTTTTTATTGTTTTATTTTTTTTTATTAAGTATGTTATTTTCTAATACTCTTGAATTTAAACATTTTTGCATTTTTTCCTCTCAACTAATTTCTCTTTCATAAACCCTTTTTTAGTTGATTTAATTTTTCTGGTTAAATCCCATAGAAATATTTAAGTCTCAATGTAATTTAAGAAGTATACTTTCATTAATTTAAAGGTGTTCACTATTCTTCCGAAGCCACTATTTCATTATAGTTATTCCTCTAGTTGTCCCAAAGTGAAAAGTGTTTGGAACACCAACTTGGGGTTGTCCCAAAGTGAAAAGTGTTTGGAGCACCAACTTCGAGTTGAGTGGACTAGGTTATTATAAATCAATCTACCTTTGGCCCACCAACTATTATAATCCACCGTCAATAAAGTAACTACAATAACTTTATTTACTATTCACAACTATTATAACCACAGTCTATAGTCTATAATAACTCTTTCGCACCCCAAGCAGCCCCTATGTTTCAAACTCACCCGGGTACCCACAAACATTTCAAGCCCTTGCCATTCGAAAAGACACCCAATTAAAGTTCTGATAAACTCATATATATATATATATATATATATATGTCAGATAAAAGAGCAGATAATTATGAAACTTGTATGTAAACACAATAGTCCAAAAAATGTTTCTACTTCTTAGTAGTAACTAACTATTAATAAAGTAAGATAAATGAAACAGGAGAATGGCTCTGTTCTCTAACAATGTGGATGAAAATATGTTGTCTATTTATAACAGATCCAAACTTTTTTTCTGAGACATTAGGAATACCATAAAAAACAAAGCAAAAGAAGCAAATCTGTTGAACAAGATACAAAATTTCATTACATAAACTACTAGCTCCTCTCAGGCTTTTTTAAAAATCTAACTTCAAAGCAAATATTGGCAGCCTAATTAATCTCATTAATCAGATCATTGATGTCATCCTCTCTATTACCAGCATCTCCACCATCCTTGTATAATGACTTTTTTCCTTGAAGGCTCCCTCCTGATTTCTCAAGCTCAAATGGCCATAAAAAGGAAATTACCTCCTTAAAATGAGGGCCAACATTGGCAATCTCATGCACAATATCCTCCATGCATAGGATTCCATGCTTGCCCAATTCCTGAAAATTTACCATCAAAATTAATAGGTGGTGAGAGAGATTCAAGGTAGTAGAATAGCTACGATGGTTTTTCCGGTACCTGTTCGATGATGTTATTATCAGTCAGAGGAACTCTTTGTTTGTCTATCTTTGCAATTCCTTTCTTATGGATGAGCTCCCTCACATTTTTAAGATTAGGGTATCTGAAATTCCACTAAAATTTCAGTATAGCATGGACAAGAAAAGTGTGAAATCTAATGAAGGAGCCAAAATAAGAAAAATGATTGTTTTTTTTATAGGAATAAGAAAAATGATTGTTCTCATACCCGTATGTCACATACGGCTCCACCCTTTGTAGCTTTCCTAGAACATTCTCATTAGCCTTCGCAAAGATTGCGCTGAAAACTCTATTTAGTCCGAGCTTAAATAAGATCTTCCTCGTCTTTGGATGCATGTCATTCTTGCTGGAAAAATGTAGAAGCAATTATTAATCTCGAGAAGTTATACAAAGGGAAGGAAAAGAATATAAATAAGGAAACACACTTACCCCTGTATCCGAATAATAAAAAGCAATTTCGATTTTGATGACCCTAAGGCAGTTCTTTTTCTCTTTGTCCTGTGTTTCATTTTGACAAGGTCCAGTGCCTAGATAACATACATGATTGTATGAAAATAATGAGGGTGATACTTAATATGTCGACATCTATGCATATAGTTGAAAGGCCACCAGAAGAAATTTTCAAAAGTCATTCTAACAAAACAGTTATCAAACAATTGAACAAGGCTACAGACTAAAGCACCTAAAAACTGAAAATACCAGACACGAGATTTAAAATAGCTCGTCACTTTCTCCTAGCGAAGAAAATTATGAATAAGCAGTACTTCTAAAAACATGATTGAGAGAAGTTATAAATTATAATATTATCATACACCAAACAACTCTTTGATCCAAGTCCTTTTTATTTGAAATTTCGTTTTATCAATGATTTTTTTTGTTTTTATTCAGTTATCAAGTAAAGCAAAGAAGCACGGACACTTCAATTTGGCTAATGTGTCTGTGTCGGACACTTGGACACTCCGACACTTGTTGGAGACTTGTTAGACACTAGTTTTACAAACAAACTCATTTTTTAAGCATATAAGTGCATAAACTTATTGACTTTAAATTTCCATCTTGTATCAAAATGATATATATTTTAAAAATGCATATTTCAATAAACGTGTCCTTGCCATGTCTGTGTCCTAGATTTATAAAAATGGACGTGTCTCCGTGTCGTATACGTGTCCGTATCCATGCTTTTTAGATATTTTAGTCTGAATGAACATTATGTATTTCATTTCCATCCATGTGGACTACTTTCAAAAAGTTCCAAGCTTTGACAATTAAAATAAACTATTATTCACCTTCAATTTACCTCAAAAGTTCAAAAAAAAAAAATTGAACTTAAACCCTACTATCTAAGGACATGGAACCTAGGGACTAGAAATATTAACATTTCAACAAAGCCAGCAATTCAAAATAATTGGCTAAACCCATAGCTTTCCTCACATTCAACATTATAGCATGCCCAACCTGATACCTTTTGAACCCAAATTTAATTTCAACAATAATTTGCACGTAAGAAGTACAAGTGATGGAGAGTTGTGTCACATAATTGAATCTATAAAACGGTAAAAAAGCAGACTTCAAATGCATCTTCCTTCTATAGATAAGTAAAACACAAACATTAAACATATTTCACAATGAACATCAAAATAGATGAGTTACCCTAGCACGATGTTCTCTGACAAATTCCTCGGGTAGTTTAATGAAACCATCCTTATTTTTCTTTGAGTTGAGCTTCCTTAACTCCAACTGTTCCTTTCTTCTCAGTGCATTCGTTTCATTGACCTTTCTTTTCTTCAGTATAATCTCTGGTATAAATGCAAGTGGCTTTGGTTCCTCTTCCGCCATCATAACTCACCTGTAGGCAAAAACTTCAAAATTATAGCCCCATTCCCAATAGCACAAACTCAAACACGTAAGAGAGACATGCATATCTTAAACTGAAAACAACAGAGTTAGCTTTAAACACTCAACTTACAGTCAGTATTGAAAGTGACCAACTAAAGCCTATACGAGAGAGAGCATAAAAAATCTGTACAAATGTGTAGGAACCGATAGAAATAAAGCTTCCCCACGACTGATGTCACAAGAAATTAAACAACACATTCAGACACTGATGATATTTTGATTTTTGCATCGAAGCAACATCTAAATTAGGTCAAATACATATCATTTGAATTGAGAAACAAGCCCTTAAACAACAAATCATCAATAAAACCTATTTAATAATTAACGATAGATTTTACAAAATTGGGGCATGTCCTCTACAGCATAAAAGGCGGTACAGGGGTTGTAAAACAAATAAAGCAGATTTATTTTAGGGTTTTGTTTCTTTGTTGTATAGAAACAAAACTTGTGCAAGATGAAAAATTCACTTATCCAAGATGTAGGTTATTCGATAACCATCGATAAAAGCATCAAGAAATAGCTTACTGAGAACTGATTTGTGACAGTATTTTCCAAACAAACAAACATACATAATCACTTTCATTTGAAACTTGCAGTGAATACCCAGATATCAAATGTGACAATAAATTCAATGACCCAATTTGGCTAGTGGGCTGCCTGATTTTCAACTTCAAAATTCCTCAAATACCAAATTTCTAGAGAGATAGAGCAAAAATCGTACCTGGTAGAGAGAGAAGTAGGAACTAGGAAGAATCGGCGGCGGCGTTGGAACGTAGAAGAGGGAGAGTCGACGACGGCGTCTGCGGCGGCAGAGACGAGAACGTGAGCCGAAGGAAGTAGTCGAATGAAGGAGGCGGCCTCTGCGTGAAGTGAAGTGAATAACCTAACTTAACATATGTTAGGTAACCGAAGAACCGGTTTGGTTTATATTGCTCTACGGTCTATTTAGTCCATTGGCTGGTTCAAGTGGGTTTTTAATAGACTTTTTAATCGCGAATTTTGAAAAAAATACCAAACATCTTATATTTTAGGGCAAAATACATTTTTGGTCTCCTAGGTTTGAGTTCAATGTTTATTTGATCTCTCATGTTTCAAAATTAATGATTTAGTCCCGAAGTTTGATAAATGGTTCTAAATGGTCATCTTATAGTTAGTTCACTAATGAAAACTGATGTAGAGATTAAGTTTGTTGAGTGTGTAGAATTAAGTTGGCAAATTTATTTATTTATTTTTTTGAAAAACAGAGAGTCATAGCTCAACAAACAACAAAGCCCTTAAGGCTACCAGTCTCACAAAACGAGAAAAAGCTCGAGGGAACAGGATTCTCCCACTGAGCCGTTGGCAAAATCTCAGACGCTTTGAAGGCAATCTGATGGGCCAAAACATTACCCAGTCGATTCACATGAGCAAAAGAGATAACTTCAGCGGCCTCTTTCAAGTCCAACACTTCTCTGATGAAGAAATCCACTGTGGTGAGATCATCTCCAATTCCATTGAATAAATTACTAACATCCAAACAATCGGTCTCCGCTTCAATCAGACACTTGTTAGGGAATGAATATGAGGAGATCGCTTTAATCCCCTCAACCATTGCCATGACCTCTAATGTTTTAATCTCGAACTGACCGTTGAGAGCACGACAACCAACCAATTTGACAGAACCTCAATGGTCCCGAACGACCCACCCGAGGCCCGCCCGTCTGGAATCAACTCTAAAGGAAACATCCACATTCAACTTCCATCGATTGGGGGGAGAAGGTCTCCATCCCCCGAGGGCGTCCCTAACATGTGTTTCTTTACTTGCCGGTTGTTTTCTCTTACTACTGATAGCATCTAACTCTCCTTCTCTAGAATCTTTGAATTGAAGAAATCGATTAGCAATGTTAGAAACCACATTTTGCTCAATCGCTCTTGTACTACAGAAATTCAGTTCATTTCTTTGCTCTCAAGTCTTCCACACCAGCATCATCGCACATTCTAAATCCTCTTGATACCCGTTATCCAAAATCCAATCCCAATGCTCCTGGATCATCCATTGATTCCTGTTATCACACAAACGAGCCAAGTTAAACGAGGAGAAACAAAACCATACTTCCCTCAAGACCTCACAAAACCAAAAGAGTTGGCAAATTTATTAATTTGATTTTGAATGATTAAAAATATGTTTTAGAATATTTCTAAAGAGATGCACCTACTTACATAAGTTTCAAAATACCTAACATGTTAGTACTATATGCATATTATAAATTGATATGTGGATGAGATAGAGGTACATGAGTTGTTGGTGTGATTGGACCTTGGAGGAAGGACATAGTCACAAAAAGAGGCATACAAAATCTTTTATATGGTGTTTATGTTTAATTTGTGTATGAAAAAAGAATAAAAAAAGTACAAAAGTTTGAGGTAAAAGTATGCAAAAACCCACTAGAGGAGACTATAGAGAGAGTTCATTTTTATTGGACCATCAGTCAGTCTTCCCCTAACCTTAATTTCATCGTTGAAAATCCCGCACTGGGTCCCACCACTTTCCACCAACAATCCAACTCATCAAATCGGATAAAAATAAAAATATAACTGTGGTTTGACGAGTTGAAAGGAGTTAGAGTTGTTTAGTCTTCGGAGTTCTAAATATGTTTTCGTAATTTTTTTTTAAGTTTTAAACGGTTGTATTAAATTTTCGTCAACATTTTTACATATCTTCGAGCTAAAGGATAAATCAATATTTTTATTATAGTGTATAAAAATTAATGAAATAATAATAAAAATATCAACAAAATGTAATTAATGTAAATATAATATTAATAATAAATATTTTAACTCATTAAAATAAGGAAAATTATACCCGATGTCAATAGTAAAATAATTAAAAATATAACATTTAAAAACAAAATTGCAAATATGACAATTTCTATACTGATAGGGGTCTATCGCTCGTAGTAATTTATCACTGATATAGTCTGTCACTTCAGTTTTTTTTATAGAATTTTGTCGGTGACTATCACTGATAGTAGTCTATCAGTGATAGTCATATATCAACGATAACCATCTATTAATGATAGTTACTGATTTTTTTTTGTCATATTTGTAAAATGTTTTAAATTTTGTTACATTTAGCATTATTTTGAGCGTGGTTGCTGTTTATGCAACCAATCCTTAAAATAATGTAAAATATTTATGTGTTGATTTGAATATATATTTTTTAAAGATTTTTTTAGAAGTATTCGACATCTTATCAATACTTGGTTGGACATTTCACAAATTTGAGAATTAACATTTTTGTTGGCATTAACATTTTATTTGATTTCTATTGTTTAAAAACTTTCAATTTTTATTATATAATCATATAGTGAATATTAAAATTAGGATGATAAAAGCATGTAAATGATATTTATTGAGTTGTAAAAAAAATTGAATAATATTTTTTTAAAAATGTAATTAATTAAATGTGAGGTGGTGAAATCAAAATTATGACCTCTAAATTATTAGTTGATACATTATTATTATTATATTTTTTTTTTTTTTTTTTTTTTTTCATTGGGGGTGGAGGATTCGAACCACAGACCTCTTGGTCATCAAGTCATACATATGTCAGTTGATACATTAGTTAGTTAAGCTAAGTTGATGTTAAAAATGGAAGAATATTTATCACTTAGAAAAATGTTTGTAATTGTTGTTTCATTTTTTGAAAAATTGGCAATTTTTTTTGCCTTTTTTTTCCTCTCTCATGTCTCTCTCAAGTTTCTTTTTAAGTTTGTTCTTTCATTTTTTGAAAAATTGACAATTTTTTTGGGATATGTTGTCAGATGACTCTAAATTAAGGTTCATTCGAAAGATTGACCTAAAATTTTAAAAAGTAGTCAAAATGATCATCATTTTCGCTCAATTTTTTCTCGTTCTCGCTCACGTTCAGGAGAGGGAGGAATTTTCAGTTATAAAATGGAGCCCGCACTAGAATAAAATGGAGCCCGCACTAGAGCGAGAGCGAGAAAAATCTGAGCGAGAGTGATGTCAGCAAAAGATTGGTTAAACTCATTCCTGTATTTCACTTCATCTTTAAAATTTAGAGTCATCGGTCAAATATACCATTTTTTTTCTCTCTCAAGTCTCTTTTAAGTGATGTAATTTTTTTTTTCCAAAATTTATACTCGCTGATTATTATGAATGAAAATTTATCAAAATCAATTTTAGCATTCATTCATCGTGATAATATAATTGAAAAATATTAAAATATAATGACTAAATTAAAAATATATATATATTATAGAACTAAAATATATATTTAACTTTTTGAAATATAAAAAACATGTAAAAAAAAACAATTTTATGTAAATGTGAATAAAATGAAATGTTTTTTTTTTTTTTTTATGAAAGTCAACAAATTAGTTAAATTGAGTAGTATTACTAGTGTAGGAGACAACACTAACATGCTATACTAATATAGTGTGAATTTGTCAATTATCATTAATTTTTGCAACATTTAAGAATGTTGGTGACGTCTTAGTTTACAAATCAATCAATTTTAATTTTGGCAACATTTAACAATATTGTGAGGTTTAGTTTACAAATCAATCATTTTTTGTATCTTAGTATTAGTATGAATGAAAAAAGTCGTCTCAATACAATTCAATTGGTCGAAGGATTCATAATATCTCTTAAACCTGCAATTTTGCATTCTTTACTTTTGTTTGAGTTGTAATTGTTAAATAATGTTGAGGATTCCACATCAGAAAGATGAAGGACTTCACTCACAATATAAGATACATGAGTTACTTCTCTTAACACCAATGACCCACTCACAATATAAGATACTATATTTATTCAAATTTTGGAAAAAAAAATGTTCATTTTCAGAATTTACACTGTTTGAATAATTAAAAAACTGCTTTTAGAAACATAATCCAAATTACATTCATATTAGCTGGAGTAAATATGAAAACATAAAACAAAATTCAGATTCTTTCTCAATCATGTCCAAAATAATAGCACTAGATTCCATACGGTGTGAGTAAGTAAACAAAAGCACTAAATTTTTTTTTGGTTAGTATAAATATGATTCAATTGGTCCTAACATTAGTAATTTTTAGATAGAATGTTTAGATCTCGTCACCGTCTATAGCGTTAAATTAAAAATAAAAATGTTAACTTACAAGTATACTCCATAGATTTTTAATGTTGTATGTAATGAGATCGTGAAAAGTGTATAGCCTAGACTTTAATTTTTTTTTTTTTAATAGGTCTCGAATTTTAAATATATATAATGAAGACCTATTTGAAGACAAAATTGAAAGAAAAAAAATTCTGTTACAATTTACACACAAAAGTTAGGTATGATTTATTTATTTATTCCATTTTTTTTAAAAAAAATGGATAGATAATTAAACAAACTTTAAAGTTAAATATTGGACATTTGATTGATTTATTTATTTTCTAAAAGACTACCTTCATTACTTAAAAAAAAGTATTCGTTTATATATTTGTAAATGGGAGGGTTGAATATAGATATTAATGATTAATGAATATTTCTAATATCTTTTATAAATATTTGTAAAACATAAAAAATATCATCTATTAATATATATATATAAATATTATAAGATTCATAGTTTATAAGTTAAAAAAAATTAATTATTAATTTAAATATATTTATTTAAAAAAATTGATATACTATTTGTGTCCATATCAATATTTCATCGATATATATAGATATTCATAAAATTGAAATCCTGATATAAATATTTTCCTTCTCGAGAAAACTTGGTGTTGGCAATCAAGAAAGCAACCAACCAAGAAAATTAGAAAGTGAATGTATTGAACGTTTTGACGAAAAAGCTTTTGTAGCAAGATTGTTCCATCTGTATTGATATGGATGAACAAAATAGATACATAAATTATTGCAGATATTTAAAAAAATAATTTTGAAGAATGCATTGTTTTTTAAACATTTTTTTTATAGAAATACTTAGAATTAAAACAATCATATCTTTGGTTACATTTTCACAAAATTATTTTTATCCACAAGTTTATTTGGTTTGCTCTACTTTATGTTTCTCCTGATATCAAATTATTATAAAGGACAACTATTAATAAACAATATGAAATTTGTATTTTAAAAACTATGACCGACGTTGACTATTGGCGATGGTCGGTGACGAAATAAGAGTGGTGGTGGTCGTCGTGGTCAATCGAAGGTGTCAGAGGTGGTCAACCGGAGATTGCCGGTGGTGGTCGCCGTCGGAGGTCTCTGACAATTGTCGTCGTCGGTGACTGACCAAAGGTGGTGTCGCCGATGATCCGTGGAGGCAGTTGTCGCTGGAGGTTGGCCAAAGGTCAACGACAGTGGCTGGAGGTAGTCGTGGGAGATTGACAACGACGATTGGAGATGGTCACCGGAAGTCGCCGGTGACAGTGCTGGAAGAGGTGGCTGACAACAACATGGGTGATTTTTTTTTAAAGGTATAGTGTGAGGGTATTTTGATAATTTTAATATACTATAAAAATGAGAGAGGATTCTCAATTAAACATAAAAAAAAAAAAAAAAACATTTTTTTTTATAAAAACTAATATAAAATATTTTAATTATGATTTATTTCCAAAATTCATTCTTAAAAAAAAAAAAAAAAAAAAATCACACTCTCATAAATTACAATATTTTGGTGATGTCATTGTCAACCATTTTATTTCAAATTTTCTCATAATTATTATATTGGCTTCGATCATTTTTGTTTCCATTTTTCTTAATTATGATTTGTTTCTCTTTTCATTTTTCTTCGTAATTATGACGAGTCGATCATTTGTCTTTCAATTTTTTTTTTTTTTTTATATAGTTAGAGTCCAACCATTTCTAATTATAATTATATAATTTTTTTTAATTATATTTATCTAAATAAAATTATTATTTTCATTCATCTAAATAACAATAGCTCAAAATATGTATATTTGTATAATGGTAAGATAAGAAAAATATATTTTAGGTGACTTACTAATATTAATATTTTAAAAAATAACATTAAAATTTTAAATTAATATGTTAAAATTTAAAAATAATAATAGTTAACAATATTCATTCCCAATGATATTTTCACGATAACTTTTATTTATTCAGAAAAAATTATTTTAAAATAAAATGTTATTTTTTTTAAATTACAATTTTTCAAATTATTTTTTCCTTTCTTTATTTATCATGAGAAACTTCAACTTTATAAAATGTTTGAAATTATAAACTTCGATTTGTATTGAGGGAGATACATACTTTAAAAACTTTATCTAGATACAAGTATGTTGTTCTTTCATTATTGTTTTCATGGTTCCCTCTGAGTTTTCATATATATTTTTTAATTTTTTATTATTCAAATATGTATTTTTTTTTTTAAAAAGAATGCAAACCATTCACGGACTTCCCAACACTGCATCCCAAACAATGTTTTATGATTTCTAGGGATCAGAACTCGAGACAAATCTACTGAGAGTGTTTGGAGCACAAACTTAGAGTTGGATGGACTGAGTTATTATAACACAGTCTACATTTGACTTACTACTATTATAATCTACAATAAAAAAATAATAATTATATTGACTTCAATAATATTTAATATTTCGAATTGTTATAACTCACTTCCTAAACTCAAAACAAAACGCTCCTAAAAGTAAAATGAAAAGTTGAAAGAGATTATTAAATATTAGATCTCAAGACCAAAATTTGTAATTTTATCAAAAAATATATATATATATATATATAGATATTCGTCCATTCGGGTCGGGTTACGTGGAGGGACCCACATTGTGACCCGAAAACCATATAAATATCGCCGTCCTTTGCACGCTATCTATCGTCTCTGCACAATTAAAACTCCGTCTCTTATTATTTATTTATTTATTTGTTTTTTATATTTAATTAAAAAAAAAGAAAAAAAGAAAAAAAAAAACAGAGAGAAGAAGAAGAGAGAGAAAGAGCTTCGTCTGGTTCTGACGAACTATCTTCCCAAAATCAAAATTTCCTCACTCTCTTCTCTTCCTTTCTCAAACCCTAAACCAGACAAATTCCAATTCCATTTTGCTCCACCGGAGACTACTCCAACCACTTCATCTTCATCGACCTCCAAATCCACCATCAACTGCACTTCTTTTGTTCTGTTTCTGTTGACTTCCGTCATGACAGTTCCGAAGCTAATTCACCCGCCATCATCGGCTTTCTGAGTCACTTCCAGGTGAAACATACTTCTCTTTCACTTTCTACCTTTTTTCCCACCTGGGTTTTACTTCTGCTTCTTAATTATGCTCCGACTATCTCCAACTTTTACTTTTTACTTCCATACTATTGTTTCCTTCAATCAATTGTTCTTCCATGGAAGCTCCAAGATGGGGTTTTAACCATTTTTAAGCTGTGTAGCGCGAATTGCATGGATCTTATATTCTTAGTTTTTGTTGCTGGAGCATTATTTGTGATTCAAATTGAATTCAGACATAGGATAATAACTTTGTGGTGAATTTGAGAAATGGGTTCGATTGGTATATTGGAGACTTGAGTGTTGATAAGCTGACATGTTAAAATCCCATCCAGTTATCATTTCATTTCTTTGAAGCTGCTGATGTAGATTATACTTTTTCGCAGGAAGTTTTTCCGAGCTGTAGTCTCCTCATCATGTATCATGCTAAGAAATTTTCAACTGCGAGCTTAGTTCCACATAAATCTCAAGGTTCTGAACAAGGTGCAAGTGTTGCGGGTCTTGGTGGATCTACAGCCAAAAGTCCAATGCCGCCTGGAGGAGGTGGAAAACAACGGCTGCGATGGACATCAGATCTTCATGACCGTTTTGTGGATGCCATCACACAACTTGGTGGACCAGATAGTGGGTATTTTCTTTGTAGTAATGTTATTATGCATTTGATTTCATTTTAATTTCGGGATTAGAAAAGGGGAAAATTTTGAATGAAGCCATGCATCAATTTCTTCTTTGTACTAGCTCGATTCAATGTGGTTCTATGTGTATTTGTTGGTTAGCTGTTTCTATTTAATGAGTTCAAGGGGTTTCAAATGTAGTAGTATACTAGAAAAGTATGGGAGGGTTGAAGATCGTGCCATGAGTTTGGTTATCTCAACAAAAGTGTCTTTAGATGGAATTTGATATTCATATAGTTCTGAATAGTAAATGTGGTTCTATGTCCCTGTGTCGAGGGACTCGAGGTGTGCACAAACTGACAAAGAGTAAAGACATTCACGGATGCCTATAATATGTGTATGTAAGAGCCAAAAGAAATTATGAATTGGAGAAACAAAGGATTTCATTCTTACATTCCTGTGTTACTAACATCCCTAGGTGATTGAAAACTGAAAAACATTCTTCTAGGTCAATTATTATTATAAATATTTTTAGTATTACTTCAATAAGAAGCAACTCCCTCTAATTAGCAATAATAAAAATGAGGATGGGAAATTAAGACTTCCGCCTATCAGGATATTATTTTACTATAAATAATGCTTCAAAGCAAAATATTTTCGGTTAAGTCGGCTGTGCTTGCCCTCCAAGAGAAAATAAAGGTGCTAAATGAAGGTTTATGCAGTCAGATTTGGGATGGTGCTGTTCCAAACAAAGTGAAATTCTTCTTATGGACTACTGCCCTTAATAGTATTAACACAATGGATAAGATTCAAAGGAGGTCTCCTAGTTTGTGTTTATCCCTCAACATTTGTGTTATGTGCTGTAAAAATGAGGAGTCTCTTTCCCACTTGATGCTTCACTGTGCTGAAAATGTATGGAACTTCTTTGGCAAGATTTTTGGGCTGTGTAGGGGTGTAAGCCTCGGTGTTTGGAGGATTGGTTGGCTGAAGCTTTTTCTGGGTGGTTCTTGAAAGACAAAGTTGGAGTGCTTTGGATGAATCTTGTTAGAGGGATATTCCGTGACCTCTTTGGAAGGAGAGGAACTCGAGAGTGTTCTCAGATAAGCCATCTTATTTTTCCTCTTTTTGTGACTCAGTACAGTTTACTGGCTCTAATTGTAGTGCTCAACATAGTTTGTTTTGTAACTACTCTATAGACACCAACTTAGATTGGAAGATCTTTTTGTAACCCTTCCTTAGGAGAGGGGATGCCTCATCCCTCTGTCCCTTAGGTTGTTTTGTTTGGCAATTTTGCCTCTTTGAATGAAAGTCTCTTGTTTCTTATAAAATAAGTAAATAAATAATAATAATAATAATAATAAATCAGTGTAAATAATGCTTCATTAGTGCCAAGCTTATGAAAAGGCTATCTTATTGGTGGTATGAACAAGAACAAGGGAAGTAGTTAACAAAATATTTAAGTTTCTGTAAGAGGAGGGTAATCTTGGCATTAATTAAGTATTGCTTACAATGGAATATGTTTATGAGATAATTTTTGTTTGCTTATAAAAAAAAATAAAAAAATTCAAATTATCAATTTTTCTCAATCCTTCTGACAATACATGTATTTTTTATATGAAACCGAGATTTCATTCCTTCTGACAATATTGCAAAGCCATCCCCACATCTTGCTAGGAAAAAACTAGAGTATGAAGTAGGATAGAGTAAATGTATCCATGCCATAAAGTGAACTTCATCAATTGACCACCACAAAAGGTTTACAGAAAAATAATGATTTTTGAATGGGAAAAAAATACTTATTTTCTTAAGTATATAATTATATTTACAAAACAAAATTTCAATTTTACTTTACTTTACTTGATAACTGAATAAAAACAAAAACAATCATTGATAAAACGAAATTTCAAATAAAAAGGGGGGAAGAGAATCTCCAATCCGAAAGAAATTACTGAACAGAGAGTGGTTAAATTGTAATCACAAAAAGAAGTTCTAAGTTCGCACCTAGTGACAACCACAAAAAGTATGCCATCCAACAAAAACAGGGATTTTTTTTTTCCCTTGTTCAATCTGAAAGAAATTTCATTATGTGTATGAAAAACTCAGAATCCCAGGAGCGCCTCTTCATGGCCTGTTAGTATGCAAACACATTCTGGCTTAAGATCCTTGCTTCCTTTGGCTGTCAGACCCCCATCCATGAAAAAGTCAATATTCTCCTCCATGCTTTCCTGGCTGGCCATCCTTTCAAAAAGGAGAAAGAAATCCTTTTGGTTCAATTGATCAGAGCTTCCCTGCGCTCTTTGGAAGGAAAGGAACTACAGAATCTTCAACAAAAAATTTCCTTCCCTTCGAAATCTTCTTGGAATCTGTTTTTGTATGTATGTATGTAAACTCACGCTTTTTTATACCCCCCCAGTTGCTTGGGGTTTTCCCCCTTTTTGTATATTTTATCATGTCAATGAAATATCTGTTTCTTGTCAAAAAAAAAAAAAAAATGTTGCATATCTACTAGGATGAGTTGCCAGATCACTTCAAAGTAAGATATTGTCAATTTTATCTATTTTTAGTCAGATGGAAATTTTCATATTGCAACTTTTATACTTAAATGCATTATCTTTGTAGGGTTGATTTTTCTACTTGAAGATGATGGATAGTTCACCAAAAAATTTCCTTCCCATTTTCTTGTAGGGGCAACTCCGAAAGGTGTTTTAAGAGTGATGGGGGTACCTGGTCTTACCATATACCATGTCAAAAGCCATTTACAGGTGCATCCATTTAGTGAATTTATTAGCTATGATGCAAATATTTAAAAGGTGGTAATATGAAATTGATTGCATTTTTATTCTTCCAGAAATATAGACTTGCAAAGTATTTGCCAGAATCTCCAGCAGATGGTAAAACAGTGTTTCTTTTTAAATTTTATTATTATTATTAATGTTTCATTCTTTTATTCTTCAAAAACTTGTCCTTCTATTGAGTGTATTGATTTTCACTTAGACTATCCCTTACTGGCATGTCATATAGGTTCTAAGGACGAGAAGAGAAGCTCAGAGAGTCTCTCTGGAACAGATTCCTCTTCGTGAGTACCCATTCCTAAATAGATTTCCTCTTGTGACTTTTATTTTTTCCTTCACTTTGTTTCATGACTTGCATCTTTCTATTAAATTTTCCATCCTTCAGGGGCCTGCAAATTAACGAGGCATTGAGGATGCAAATGGAGGTTCAGAAACGTCTTCAAGAACAGCTCGAGGTTTGGCCTCCCTCATCATTTACCACTCTTCCCTTTTTCCCTTTTGAAATTGAAAGATATACTCATATACATGCGACATCTTGTAACTAAATAAGTAGAACATGAACAATTGAAAGTTGGTTAGATGATTATTAAGACTTGGTTTTGGGTGGTAGTTGGTAGCAACTAGTTTCCAAATGGAAGCGTAAGAGAGAGCCCCCAAAGTGACATAGGATTTCCTTCAAAAAAAAGAAGGTACTTATTTGCATCCTCACTCGTCTGCATTCTCCAACCCCACTATTCGTTCCTAGTTTCGCTCATGTCCTCCCAACCGCTGTGTTAGCCTTGTTTTCTGGTTTTTGCTCCATTTCGGTATTGTTCGAGAGATTCTAGTGCAATCTGTTGCAGACTTGAATATATATAACTTGACCCAATCTGGTTCATTTTACCCATACTTGGCCCATGTTTTGCTGTCCATTCACCTATCACCTTTATGTATTTCTTGTTGCAATCGTCCGCCGTAGACCCACATGTATTCTATTCACCAGCAGTTCTTGATACTTCCCCCACTTCTTGCTTTTCTTCCAATGTCATGCAGGAAGTAGAGCATGGTTAACAGGGTTGTAAAGGTTCTAGTGCAATCTGTTGCAGACTTGAATATATATAACTTGACCCAATCTGGTTCATTTTACCCATACTTGGCCCATGTTTTGCTGTCCATTCACCTATCACCTTTATGTATTTCTTGTTGCAATCGTCCGCCGTAGACCCACATGTATTCTATTCACCAGCAGTTCTTGATACTTCCCCCACTTCTTGCTTTTCTTCCAATGTCATGCAGGAAGTAGAGCATGGTTAACAGGGTTGTAAAGGTTTGTGCATGCTCAATCTCCAATCAGTGGATAGTCCTTGTTTGGTCAAATGTATGCATTTAAAATCCAATGAAGGTCTCGAAAAATCTTTGGGAGACACAAATATCCGTTCTCATGAGAGCATTTCTAATAAAAAAGGAGTTTGGGCCGAGATTTTGAAGGATAGAATTTGTTAGACAATTGTCAAGACAAAGGCTTGGGATGTGGGTGGGAGTAAAGCTGTTAGTAGCAAGCCCTACGAAAGGGATAGGGAATGCAAGGAAACAGCAGGTACATAATGAGGGTAGATTTCTGGAAAGGTTACTGCCACCGTACTTGCTATTCTATCTGCTTTATCGAAAGGAAACCTCTCAAGCGGCATGAGAGCATTTGTTCTTCAATTGATCTAAAATTTCAGATTGCTGAAAATTCATAAGATGTTGGTGGAGGTGGAACGTATTTAGGCATTGATAAGTTCGATGATAACAAATTGATGACAAAATTAGTTCGAAAGAGCGTTGCGCAGAAGCAACCCAGAAGACAAGCCCCACATACGAAAAGTAGGCTCGACTTTTCAACCTCAAAGTTATACAAATTAGTTGCTAGAAAATTCTACATTTCAAATAATTTTGTCTTGTTGGATTTAAGTAGAGCATTTTAAGAAAAGAGAGGGTGGTCATTTCTTGGTCTTTGTTCCCCATCAAGTTTATGGGTTGTTTTTTTATGTCATTATAATCTCAAAAGCTTGAGTAAGTACCTAAAAAAGTTTGGTTTGCTTGAATCTCATATCAGGTTCAACGGCAATTACAAATGAGAATAGAAGCTCAGGCCAAATATTTGCAGAAGATCATCGAGGAGCAGCAGAAACTCGGGGGTGATTCGAAAGACTCCGAGGTCTTGCCCTCAGCCGAGGATAATAAGCAAAAGACTTGCCAGTCTGAGTCTTATGATGATGTGTCTGCAGGGCCTTCATCTCCTCGAAAGAAACAACGCGTCGATCGTGGATCAACAGATGATTCTGTCCCATCTATTAATTTACCTTAACTTACCTGAATAAATTTGTGGTCGGTAGGACCGAGAACAGTATGAAAGTACCATTGGGTTGGGTCGGGTTTGCGTAAGAGATCAAAATCAAGTCTCGGGAGAGAAGAAGGCAGATCAGTTGTATCAAGTGTACCTTTGAAGTTAAGATCCAATTTGTGGTTCAAAGAGTACTGTGTTATCGTCATCTTCATGAAGTTGATGATGTCTGTAACCTTTGTATATAAATGTGCACATTGAACTGAACCTATTTGTAAACCTTATTGAAATACTCCTCCTATGTAAGCAGTTTCCACTTCGCAGCGAAACGCGCACATGTTTTCTGCCGTTTTACAAATCGTGTATTTGCTAAGTTGTTCGTGACGCTTCGAGAATATGGTTAAGTAACAGAAATAGCTATGGATGATCAGATCCTTATATTATCTCTTGTTAATGTATCAGTTTTACTTTTGGCAGAAGAACGAGATGGGATTGTCAAGAACTAGACTTTTTTTTTTTTTTTTTTTTTAATGGGATTCTATTCTTTAATCTTTATTCTTATGTGCTTTTTTAAATTAATTCGATTACATATTTAATTGATTTTATAGAATCTATACCTTTATTCTATTTGCTGCCAATTTTTTGAACCACCAGTAGAATTCTAACAAATAAAAATGTTGACCAATTTAAAAAGGGTGTTTTTTTCTCTTCTTGGTGGTGGTTGTCGTTGTAAATTTGCATCTCGTTTCAACAATTATGTTATTAATATCTTTAGCAGTAAACATTTGTTTACTCTAATGCTATCCTGTCTTCTCTTTTAATGGAAGAGAAATCACTTTTTTTTTTTTTTTTTTTTTACATCGGGTGGAAAAATATAAGTTGTGAACTTTTAGTTACTATTGAGTTATGTTCATGTTGGGAAATGACATTTTTCATAGTGTTTCAACGATTTATTAAGAGACGTTTGATGCGTTGTTTTGAATTTAGAATTCTGAGAATCAAAATTTTGGAGAGTTTGTCTAGGAGGGTTCTGAACCCTGGGAATCAGAAAACGGTGTTTGGGGCGCAGACTCAGTGTTGGGAAGCCTGAGATTTAGAAGCTCGTGTTTGAGGTGCAGTGTTCTAAAACTCGAGTTTAGACAAAAAAAAAATTATTCTTCTTTTCTAGAGGATGTTTGGTGAATTGTAGAATTTTTTATGCAACATGGAACAATTTTTATTTTTTAGACGTTTGAATGAAACATTTAATTTATGTTATAGTCCAAGAATAAGAAAATTGTTTTCAACAATCAAAACATTGCTTACCATTAACCAACATAAAAACATAACATGTCAATCGGTTTGATTTTTTTTTATTTAAAAAATACATATTTGGATAAAGAATTAAAAAAAAAACTAAAAACACAAAGGATGCCATGGAAACCAAACAACAACCTACTATTGTATTTGAATCAAGTTTCCCAATACATGTCCCTCTAAATACAAACTGAAGTTTATAATTTCAAACATTTCATAAAGTTTGAGTTTCACAGGAATTTAAAATTTTAGAAATGAAAAAAAATTATAATTTTGTAATTAGAGAAAAATCATATTCTATTTTGAAATAATTTTTCTGAGTAAATAAAAGTTACCATGAAAATAACATTATGATTGAATATTGGTAATCATTATTATTTTTTAATTTTAATTTGTTAACTTAAAAATTAAATGTTATTTTTTAAAATATTAATATGAGTAAGTCGCCTAAAATATATTTTTCTTATCTTACCACTAGAAAATTATACCTATTTTGAACTATTGTTAATTAGATTAAATATAGAAGAATAAAAAGAATAATTATATTTAGATAAATATAATTAGAAAAATATATAATTATAATTAGAGATGATGAAATCCACCATAATTATATATATAAAAAAAAAAATTGAAAAAAATGGTGAGATCCAACATAATTATAAAAAAAAATGGAGAGAGAAATGACGAGACACCAAGATGTAATTTTAAGAAAAACCTTGAGTTTAGAGGTGGTTTGGAAGGAGTAAGGCATGGATTTGACTTCTCAAATCTGGGATACCCAATTCCTACTCCAAACTTAATTTTAGGTTTGGAATCCAAAATCATTCCAAAACGCTACTTAATCTAAAGTAAGAATTTGTAGCATTCCTATAAATATTATCTACATTAACTAGCGTTTTGGGATGATTTTGGATTCCAAACCTAAAATTAGGTTTGGGGCTAAAATGCTTTCTTATGCGGGCACTTTCAGCTAATCCATCGACCCCATAGAGCTTTCAGGTTCATTGGGCTAGTGTTTTTGTGCTCCATGTGCGTATTGTCCATGAGGATGACATGATGTTACACTTTACAGGGACAAAAGTGGTTTGGGATGATGTATGCCTTCCCCAATGTGAGGAACACTTAGGTATTTAGAATATTCAGGCTTGGAATTCTGCGATTGTGATGAAGCTTTTGTAGTTCTTCTTTTGCGATCTGAATCTTTATGAGTTACTTAGATGAAGACTTATATTCTGATAGGGTGCTCGATCTGGACTATTCGGTCGTCCCCTAGATAGTTTTGGTGTACTAGGACTATTCTTCGATTACGCGATCAGTTTCACCCTCTTGTCTGATTCTCTATTTGTGATGGACATAAATGCCACATTTGGGTGGATCATTGGTTACTAGGAGATTCCATTCTGCAAAGGTAGAGTGAGAATCTAATTCGTGATATTGAGAGCTCGGTTCATGCCAATGTATCAGACTTCATTCTACTTGATGGTGGTTGGCACTAGGGGTGAGCAAAAGAATCGAAAAACCGAGCCGACCGAACCCTAAACCCCAATCGGTCCGTCGACGAGCCCAAATAGGCTTAAACCGAC
Source organism: Herpetospermum pedunculosum (assembly GCA_028017165.1). Taxonomy (NCBI): domain Eukaryota; kingdom Viridiplantae; phylum Streptophyta; class Magnoliopsida; order Cucurbitales; family Cucurbitaceae; genus Herpetospermum; species Herpetospermum pedunculosum. The sequence goes on from CM051526.1 coordinate 8,780,080, forward strand.
CGAACCAACCAAATTTCTTTTTTCTTTTTTTAGGTTTCCGTACACGCAAACCATGTACCTACTTGTGACCTGCAACTTATCACTCCTTGGGAAGAGGAAGACTTCTCTTCCCTAGGAGGAATTATTTAAAAAAAACTTACTTTAGTTTTTTAACTTTTTTCTTTCCTTTCATTTCATTTTTCTCCCCTCCCTTTTTCTCATTCTTCTTTCCCGCTCTACCTCCCTCCGTCGTTGCCACTGTCGTCCCTCGTTCTAGTCTCCCTCCGTCGTCGTCGTCCCTTGCTTTAGCCTCTCTACATCCCCACTGCCGCCTCTCGCTCCAGCCTCCCTTTATCGCCTTCTCCTCTCGCTTCAACCTCCCTTCATTGGCGTGATGTCGCCGTTCAACCCTCGACCTTCCATTTATATCTCATTTTTTTAAGCACCCATATGAGCTTTTTCTTCTGCCTCCCGTGGTGATCGATTTAGTGGCGAAATCAAACGATCGAACTGACGTCGATTCAGTCGATATAAAGAACTAAAAAAAAAGTCGGTTTCCAAAATACTGAAAAATCGACTTGGTCGGTTCGGGTGAAAAACGACCCCGACTGACCGATACTCACCCCTAGTTGGCACTGGTGGTGTGTTTCTAGGGAGATGTGGAACTTTCCACCTTGGTTCAGGCTATTCGTCCATGTCTTTCTCGGGAGGAAGACTTGTGTGGGAACCTGATCGTTCAAGGTGCTTTTTTAGTGGCTAGTGCGTGAAATGTGTTGCGTCCTCACAAGGATTTAGTCCCTTAGTATAAATTACTTTGGTTTGGAGGAAATATTAATCGTCACTCATTTATTGTCTGGTGGACAATTCATGATCGGTTGTATATGCGTTCTCGGTTACATAGTTATGATTCCTTTATCCCTGCGACGTGGTTATTTTATTTGGACGCGGTAGAGACTCATGATCATCTATTCTTTAAGTGCATCTATAGTCGTGTTGTATGGTTTGCTTTGCTGTTATGGAGTCATTCTACTCATCGTATTGCTATGGAGTCATTCTTCTCATTGTATTGCTACTTGGTCTACTGAGCTAGAGGGAATCTGTCATATGAGCAAAAAGAAACATCGTAATCGTCATATTTGGAGGTTCGCCTGGTGTGCGATTATTTATCATATCTGAAGGGATTATAACCTGTGTTTGCATGACTCTGGTTCTACCTCTCTGTAGACTTTATTTCATTGTATCCAGTTTGACATGTACTATCGGTGCTCGTCTTGGTTGGGGGATTATTTCTGTCTTGTAGTATTCTTCCTTTAAGACTTATCTTCTTGATTTAATAACTTTTATTTTATACCTTTGACTTATAAAACTTTATTATTTATAATAATGACATTTTTTCTTATCAAAATTTGTTTACATTTTTATGATATATTAGAAGTATCAAATGGTTTTCAATATTGATATAATTTTTTTAATAACTAAATTTCAACATAGAATAATAAATATTTTATTATTCAACGATGACTATTAAAGTTCCGTTGAAACGTGTTTCAAATACAAATACAAAAAAGGAAAAAGAATAAGATCATTGATATTTTTTAAAAACTTAATTTCGAACCGTAGTAAAATATTTTAAATAACCATACAAATGCATGATCGACCCTCACTCTGGAGTAGCATGGACCTCCTTTGAAGTTGAACTAAACTGAAGTGCATGATAAAAACCTATTTGAATTATACTTTATTTAAGAAAAGATTAAATAACCTATGCAAGTATAGTGAAGTGGATAAGAAAGATAAGAAAGATATTACTTTTTCAAAGTAAAAGTTTTGGGGAGAATTTCTAGTACATCCATGGTATGGAGTTTCTCCATACCACTGCGTTTCAATGACTAACACTTGTTGATTCTTCTAAAATTGAAAAACGTTAATTTTCATGTGGGCTCCACCAATTTTTTAATTAACTATTTTTTCTTCTCTTTCATCTTTTTCCTTCTTCTCTTTCACTTTTCCCTCTTTCACTTTTTATTTCATTTTCTCCATTATAACAACAAAATCAAAATTAAAATCAAATTTGGTTGGTTTCTAAATTTAAGAGATAATCCAACATTTTAATTTTGTTCTGTTTCATCTTTTTCCCTTCATTTTCTCCAGTTCACGGGTGTTGATACCGATTTTGGTGTCAACGGTGAATTTGTATTTGAGCACGAATGAACCTGCAAGACAACAACAAGGGGTGACCTAACGCCGGTGTGGCGTTGTGCCACAGACGCTCCGACGGTCAAGTTAGCTACGAGACTTAGAGAGTGTTTGGAATCCTAGTAATTTTATTCGTCAAATAGAGCATACCTTTATCTTCTGTCGTTTCCTTTACTTATAGTAGATCGTAGTGTAACCGAAACGACGTAATCAATTTACCCGATTTATGGCATTATGGCCGTTACGATTTATGAGAATTCCGTTACTATTCCAACCATTCGGGGAGCGTCGTCAGTTCACTTTAGGGGTTGAGACGAGGCTCAATCCACCGTTGAGCCGTTAGGTTGACCTGCTGGTCAACCTTTATTGGCTGTGGGGCTGATGCGAGGATCAGTCCTCCAGAGGCCATGGGTTGTCCTGCTGGACAACTCTTATGTTGGCGGTTTGGGGTTGATGCGAGGATCAATCCTCCATTAAGCCATGGGCGGACCTGCTGGTCAGCCCTTCGTTGGCATGTCGATGCTGATACGAGGATCAGTTCGTTGTCGTGGCCATGGGTTGACCTGCTGGTCAACCCTTCATTGGCGTGTCGATGCTGATGCGAGGATCAGTCCGTTGTCGTGGCCATGGGTTGACCTGTTGGTCAGCCCTTCGTTGGCGTGTCGATGCTGATACGAGGATCAGTCCGTTGTCGCGGCCATGGGCTGACCTGCTGGTCAGCCCTTCACTGACGTGGCGACGTTGATGCCAGGATAAGTCCCTTGCTGTGAGATTCATAAGTCTATTGTCCTTCTTAGCATGGTTGGGCGGGAGGTGATGTAGAACGACATTTCTACGAGACACCCAGGGGTCCTCCGTCGGTCGGCGCCACGCCACTCAGGTCATTGTTGCGCTTGCGCGAGGGGCGCATGCGGCAAGGAGCGCGCGCGGCATGGGACGCGTGTGGCGAGGAGTGCGCGCGGAATAGGGGGCGCGCGCGGAATGGGGCGCGCGCGGCAGGGTACGTGTGGGCTGACCCGCGCCTCGGGTCAGCCCTTTTCGCTGGGCGTGCGCGTACGGCGAGGGGCGCGCACAGTAGGGGTGCGCGCGGCGGGGTACTTGTGGGCTGACCCGCGCCTCGGGTCAGCCCTTTTCGCTGGGCGTGCGCGTGCGCGCGCGCGGCGGGGCCTTTGTGGGTTGACCCGCTCCTCGGGTCAGCCCTCTTCCTTAGGCATGCGCGCGGCGAGGCGTTTGTGGGCTGACCCGCACCTCGGGTCAACCTTCTTCTTTAGGCATGCGCGCGATGGGGTGCTTCGGGCTGACCCGCGCCTCGGGTCAGCCCTTTTCCTTGGGCGTGGGGCGCGCGCGATGGAGCGCCTTGGGCGTGCGCGGGCGGCGTGGTGCGCGCGCGAGGGAGTGCCTTTGGGCTGACCCGCGCCTCGGGTCAGCCCTTGTCCTTGGGCGTGCGCGTGCGGCGTGGGGCGCGCGCGATGGAGGGCCTTGGGCTGACCCGCGCCTCGGGTCAACTCTTCTCCTTGGGCGTGCGCGCGCGATGGAGTGCCTTGGGCTGACCCGCGTCTCGGGTCAGCCCTTCTCCTTGGGCGCGCGTGATGGAGTGCCTTGGGCTGACCCGCGCCTCGGGTCAGCCCTTCTCCTTGGGCGCGCGCGCGATGGAGTGCTTTGTGGGCTGACCCGCCCCTCGGGTCAGCCCCTTTCCTTGGGCTTGGGCGTGTGCGCGCGGCGGGGGTGCGTGGGCTGATCCTCGGGTCGGCCCACTCCTTCACGTTGGCTTGGGCTTCCGGTTAACTTCGAAATTGGTGCTATTGGGCCGAGATGGGTTAGGCCCATTTTGAATTTTAATTTTCCGCCCATAACAGTTGCCCCACTCTTAGGCGCGCCTGCGCTGCTGGCGCCGGTTAAGAGTTCATGGGTTTAAAAGGGATAGACTTCATTCAATTCTTTACTCACTTCAACTTTCACTTTTGAGTTTCCTTTCTTCAAGTCGGATGGGTGGTGAACTCTCTTACTTGCGTCAGACCTTTGCTCCCAAGTCTGACTTGGAGAGGGCCCAGGGGTTGCATAGTCAGGCTGACGCGGCTTTGAGCGTAGTGCAAGATAGTCTGGATTTGATGAAGACTCAGTTTGACGCTTACCGGGTTGTTTCTGAATCGGGTGCGACAGATCTTCGTGCCCGTTTATCGGAGACTCAAGCGAAATTGTCCGCTGCAGAGGCCAAGCTCGCCAACTCTCAACTTTTAACTGAGGCTTTTAAGAGATCCTTAGGCTTTTCTGATTTCTAGAATCAGGCCATGGCTGCGGGGGTGCACTGATCGGTACGCACTGCGAGGAGTCGACTTCCTAATGTTGATTTGGAGTTCCTCAATTCTGAGTTTCGTGATTATTGTAATCCTCCTAGGCTGGACTTTGACGAGGCGGAGCGTGCAATTTTAGATGATGCGTTTTTTCAGGGTGTTGATGGGCCCTAGTTTGTTGGAGCGTCGTGGTTGCTGTTGTTGTTTTCTTTATATGTTATGCTTTTTTGTATCTCGAACTCCCTTTGTGAAATTGGAATTTCATTGTCCGTGTACTGCGTTTCTTTTTGTCGTTTTACCATGTATTTTTTGAGTCGCTTGTGCTATAGTACACAGTGTATTATGCGCCTTGCCCCTACTCATGCTAATTGAAGTCGGTTGTACGTCTATTGTGTGAGTAAGTGAAAGACAAAGGAAATATTGTTATTGAATCAAAATGGAGCAGCGTACATGCGTTTCTTTACTAACTGGAGCATTAATTTCCGTTCAATTTCATCTCCTCCACATTCAAGCATTCTCGTCGAGTTTTTGATAGGGCTTGAGCGCCGATGCCTGAGGCGATGAGGGCCTGAGCGCCAAGGGCTGAGGCGACAGTGCCTAAACGCCAACGACTTAGGCAATAGGACTTGAGTGTCGAGGGCTGAGGCGATAGGGCCTATGCACCAGGGGTTGGGGCGACAGTGCCTAAGCGCCAATGACTTAGTCGATATGTGATTATTTCACCCCTAACAATTGCCCCCACTTTTGAGTTGAGTCATGTTGGTTTCGGTAACGTGTTCTTTGTGACCATTTGCTTGGTCCCAGGTCGAGAATACCTTCACGGCGAAATTTATGTGTCTTTGTTACGTCAAAAATAGTCGGCTCACAGCTTTTTCTGAGTCGTTTGCGTTTTTCGTCTTGCGATACATAGTGCACCATGCCCCTACTTATGTTGATAGGGTCTAGGCGTTGTGTGCTAAGGGCCGAGGAGATTAGGCTGGGCGCCAATGTTGACGATTTTGCCCTCAATAGTGGCCCCAACTCTTTGGGGGAGTCACGTCGATTTTAGTGGCACATTGCTTTGTTATGACAAAATGGGAGTTGTTGGCACTTTAGTTGTTCTTTTACGTCTTCGGAGTTTCGTTCACATGACCCTTATTTTGGCTCCCTCTTGTGAGAGTTGGACGATTGCTAGTCCGCACGAGTAGTCATAAGTGGCAAGAATAAATTTCTTGTTTAGGATGAAAAACTGGAAGGAAATAAACATTGCATGATTTTGCTTGTTGAAATTAATACTGAGGTGCTCAATATTCCATAGGAGAAGTTGATTGAGCTTCGAAAAAAGACATGTAGCTGTGTTGAAGCTTGAACAATTATTATAGAGTAGACGAGGTTGACTAATTCGAGTGTTCAAGTCTTATCTGGCGAGTCCACCTGAGATTGTTGGGAATTCCTGCGGTGGTGGTTGGGTCGGCCTTCAAATTTTCTCTTTTTCGCTTCGAGTTGGTCCCATTTACTCGGACTTGTTTCTTTGCCGTTGTTGGATTGACTACTCTTCTCCTCCGGTATCTTTCTTGAGTGGTATAATTCACCAGCATTCATGTACCTTTGCGCGTTTGTTAGTAGCTCCTCATAGGTAGCTGGTGCTTCTAGTGACCGAAGGAAATTTTCGTCTTTTAGACCAACTATGATGGCAGCGAGGGCCACTCCATCAGAATAATGATTGACCAGAAATGTTTCGCTGTTGAAGCGAGACACATATTCTTTCAATGTTTCGTTGCTCTTTTGCTTGATCGTGAGAAGGTGGGTTGATGGTTTTCGGTGATACTGCTTGTCCGAGAATTGAGCGACAAAGGCTTGTGCCAATTCGTCAAAAGAGGAAATTGACCCTTTTTTCAATTGTTGGAACCACCTCCCTGCTCGTCTGATGAGGGTAACCGGGAATGCCCTGCATTTGATTGCATCCCGGACTCCTTGAAGTTCCATCCATGACTGGAACATGTCGAGGTGTTCCTCTGGATCTTGTGAACCGTCATATGCCTTCATGATTGGTAACTTAAATTTTGATGGAATATCTTCCCATATGATTTTATCTGTGAACGGGTGATCACTTTGCTCGAAAAGGTTCTCCAGGCTCGATCCTTCGTTGTCTTGAGCTTTTCTTACACCGCTGAGCTGACTTGGTTTTCTTTGTGGATCACGTGCCCCTGATCGGGTCTCGATCTCCTTATCGTTGATTTCTTGATGTTTTCGCTTCACAAGGTCTCGTAAATCTGAATTGGGGTTACTTTTTTCGAATCTCCCAACTTTTCTAGTTCTAGGCGGGGTATGACGAGTGCTTCTGTTTCGGATTGGGCTCGCGATTTCGCTATAACGTGCAACTCGCGTGCGGGATCCACGGGTGATTACGTGGGATGGTTCTATTAGATTTGGATGGTTGCGTCTTCTGTTGTTTCTTTCTAGATGTAGCTTCTCTGTCGGGTGTAGGTTCTTGACTCGTGATTCCCTTTCTCCCACGTCTAGGACTGCCAGAGCCTTGCTTTTGACCTGGCCTCGAGCTGAAGGTGATGGGTCACGCGTTACAGCTTGTCGCTTATGTCTTTGTTCTTCCCCTGGTCCACCGCCATTTAGACGATTTGGGTGGTCATTTGGCCAGGCCTCCGAGATTGAATTTGGGCGGCGCAAGATTTCCAAGATCTCAGCGACGCTTTGGCTTATTCTATTGATTTTTTCCTCCAAGGACGCATATTTATTTTTCGATTTCGTCTTCTTGGTGACAGGTCGTATAAACTTCACTGGCGGGTCGACATCGATCGCTGGCGGGTTCACATCTCCATTTTGGACCTTGAATTCTTGAAAAATATGGCTAGGACATTGGTCTTGATCGTGATTTTCAACCTCTACAGTTTGGTTGACTTCATCGCTTGTTGCTACACACCTTGGATGTTGGCCACGATCATAATCTTCACCTTCAGTCACCAGGCTGGTCTCACCCAAATTGTTGCCGCTCATGATTCTAGATTGATGAACTTTGGTAGAGCACAAATTCTTTCGTTCCCACAGACGGCGCCAACTGTTGATACCAATTTTGGTGTCAACGGTGAATTTGTATTTGAGCACGAATGAACCTGCAAGACAACAACAAGGGGTGACCTAACGCCGGTGTGGCGTTGTGCCACAGACGCTCCGACGGTCAAGTTAGCTACGAGACTTAGAGAGTGTTTGGAATCCTAGTAATTTTATTCGTCAAATAGAGCATACCTTTATCTTCTGTCGTTTCCTTTACTTATAGTAGATCGTAGTGTAACCGAAACGACGTAATCAATTTACCCGATTTATGGCATTATGGCCGTTACGATTTATGAGAATTCCGTTACTATTCCAACCATTCGGGGAGCGTCGTCAGTTCACTTTAGGGGTTGAGACGAGGCTCAATCCACCGTTGAGCCGTTAGGTTGACCTGCTGGTCAACCTTTATTGGCTGTGGGGCTGATGCGAGGATCAGTCCTCCAGAGGCCATGGGTTGTCCTGCTGGACAACTCTTATGTTGGCGGTTTGGGGTTGATGCGAGGATCAATCCTCCATTAAGCCATGGGCGGACCTGCTGGTCAGCCCTTCGTTGGCATGTCGATGCTGATACGAGGATCAGTTCGTTGTCGTGGCCATGGGTTGACCTGCTGGTCAACCCTTCATTGGCGTGTCGATGCTGATGCGAGGATCAGTCCGTTGTCGTGGCCATGGGTTGACCTGTTGGTCAGCCCTTCGTTGGCGTGTCGATGCTGATACGAGGATCAGTCCGTTGTCGCGGCCATGGGCTGACCTGCTGGTCAGCCCTTCACTGACGTGGCGACGTTGATGCCAGGATAAGTCCCTTGCTGTGAGATTCATAAGTCTATTGTCCTTCTTAGCATGGTTGGGCGGGAGGTGATGTAGAACGACATTTCTACGAGACACCCAGGGGTCCTCCGTCGGTCGGCGCCACGCCACTCAGGTCATTGTTGCGCTTGCGCGAGGGGCGCATGCGGCAAGGAGCGCGCGCGGCATGGGACGCGTGTGGCGAGGAGTGCGCGCGGAATGGGGGGCGCGCGGCGTGGGACGCGTGTGGCGGAGGGCGCGCGCGGAATGGGGCGCGCGCGACAGGGTACGTGTGGGCTGACCCGCGCCTCGGGTCAGCCCTTTTCGCTGGGCGTGCGCGTGCGGCGGGGGCGCGTACGGCGAGGGGCGCGCACAGTAGGGGGTGCGCGCGGCGGGGTACTTGTGGGCTGACCCGCGCCTCGGGTCAGCCCTTTTCGCTGGGCGTGCGCGTGCGCGCGCGCGGCGGGGCCTTTGTGGGTTGACCCGCTCCTCGGGTCAGCCCTCTTCCTTAGGCATGCGCGCGGCGAGGCGTTTGTGGGCTGACCCGCACCTCGGGTCAACCTTCTTCTTTAGGCATGCGCGCGATGGGGTGCTTCGGGCTGACCCGCGCCTCGGGTCAGCCCTTTTCCTTGGGCGTGGGGCGCGCGCGATGGAGCGCCTTGGGCGTGCGCGGGCGGCGTGGTGCGCGCGCGAGGGAGTGCGTTTGGGCTGACCCGCGCCTCGGGTCAGCCCTTGTCCTTGGGCGTGCGCGTGCGGCGTGGGGCGCGCGCGATGGAGGGCCTTGGGCTGACCCGCGCCTCGGGTCAACTCTTCTCCTTGGGCGTGCGCGCGCGATGGAGTGCCTTGGGCTGACCCGCGTCTCGGGTCAGCCCTTCTCCTTGGGCGCGCGTGATGGAGTGCCTTGGGCTGACCCGCGCCTCGGGTCAGCCCTTCTCCTTGGGCGCGCGCGCGATGGAGTGCTTTGTGGGCTGACCCGCCCCTCGGGTCAGCCCCTTTCCTTGGGCTTGGGCGTGTGCGCGCGGCGGGGGTGCGTGGGCTGATCCTCGGGTCGGCCCACTCCTTCACGCTGGCTTGGGCTTCCGGTTAACTTCGAAATTGGTGCTATTGGGCCGAGATGGGTTAGGCCCATTTTGAATTTTAATTTTCCGCCCATAACAACGGGTATTTTAATGTCAAGTACTAATAAAAAATTGAAGAAATAGTTGAGAAAGTTATTAACACATGGGCATTTTAATTTTGTTGGTTTCTAAATTCAGAAGATAATCTAGATTTTTCAATGTCAAAGTGTTAATCAAGTTAAATACTGGAATGATTATACAATACACAAAAATCACATTAATATGAGAAAAAATTATTAACAAATTACAACTCATAAAATTGTTTAAATAACAACTCTGCTTGGATAGGATGAAAGGAAGAGAGAGAGGAAGAAGAATGAAAAAAAAAATGGTGATTTGATTTTGATTTTGATTTTTTTTTTGTTATACCAACTAAGAAAATGAAGGGAAGTGTGAAAGAGAAAAACGAAAAAAGATGAAAGAGAAGAAAATTAAAATGCTCGATTATCTCTTGAATTTATAAACCAACCAAATTTGATTTTAATTTTGATTTTGTTGTTATAGTGGAGAAAATGAAGGGAAAAGTGAAAGAGAAGAAGGAAAAAGATAAAAGAGAAGAAAAATATAATTAATTAAAAAATTGCTAGAGCCCATGTAAAAATTAACGTTTTTCAATTTTAAAAGAATCGACAAGTGTTAGTCATTTTCCATACCACGGATGTAATAGAAATTCACCCAAAGTTTTGTGGCATATATGTATCTTCAACATTTATTGACAAAACTTTTAAAATTAAGTTTGAAATTTAAATATATTCTATAACTTTTAAAATTAAGTTTGAAATTTAAATATATTCTATTTCTGACAGATGAAAATGACAGGTCCACGTGGCAGCTTATAATTTGTCAAAAAAAATAGTAAAAGGAACGAGAGAATTTCTAGTACATCTGTAGTATGGAGTTTTTCCATATACTGCCTTTGAATGGATGACATGTGGCGAAATGTTTTAGAAAATAATATATTTAATGGTCCCAGTCAAACAAATATTTCGCCATGTGTCATCCATTCAAACAACTCCATACCACGGATGTACTAGAAATTCTCCCGTGCATGTAGAGAGAGGCCGAATTGGAGGAAGAAGATCAAACAAATTAGGGCTGTGATGGTCTATGAAGATGAAGATATAAAACACTGGACTCGTCGTCTCTCAGTTCTAAGCTCTCACATTTCTCACTCTCTTTCCATTTCCATGGCATCTTCTGAGAAGGAAGCTGCTCTTGCAGCCGTCCCCTCCGATTCTCCCACCATGTAAGCTTCTTCAATTGTCCTTGTTCGCTCTCTCTATTGATCTTTCTGTGTTTTAAGTTTTATATCCCTTGCAATTGGTCTTTTTTGTGTTTGATTTCCTCATGATTGGTTTGTGTTTAGTTTCTGGCTATTGGGTTTTTAGGAAATGGAATTGTTTGTATTATTATGGCTGTTTAGTGCATTTAGCGCATGCTCAAAGCTGAAGGCTTAATCTTTCTATGAGTAGGGTGGGATTTAAAGATGTTTAAAGAAGCTTTTTGAATCCCTCCCCGGTTGGTGTGTCAATTTTTTCTTCTATGTGTATGGTGAACGTCCCAAAGAAGGTTAAAAGATCGGCTTTCGAGAAATATATCTATTTTGATTTGGCCGTTTTGTTCCATTCTTTGTCGGAATGCAGAGGATGATCTTGATCTGATTATGTTCATTGGAGCTGCGATTTTGCTTGGATTCTTTGAAACCTCTTTTTTTAGGTGTTTGACTTTTAGATTGTTAGACACCGAGGTCTGTCTTAGTGAGATGATCAATGAGTTCCTCCTCCATCCGCCCTTTTGGGAGAAGGGAAGTTTTTGTGGCAGGCTGGGGTTTGTGTTATGGGGCTTGTGGGGTGAGAAATAATAGGACCTTTAAAGAGGGGTTGAGAGGGACCCTAGCGATGTGTGGTCTGTGGGAGTCGGTGACGCCATTGTTTTGTGATTATTCTCTAGGTCTTATTTTACTTGATTGGAACCCCTTCCTTTAGTGGGGTTCTCTTTTGTGGGCTTGGTTTTTTGGATGTCCGTGTATTCTTTCATTTTTTCTCAATGATGTTTAAAGAAGCTTGACAAGAAAATGGGAGTTGGGTTCAATGTTGGGGGCTATAACTATAATTGCTGCAAGAAACCATTTCTGACAGGGTAATTGAAAGTGCGGCAGCTTTTTTAGAAATGATCAGCATTAGTTGTCTTTGATTGCGGGAAGGTGAGAAAGGGAAGAAATAGTCATTCTAAACGTGCTTTTATTGTCTGCACAAAATGGCCTTAGCTGATTGTTGTTTGGTGGTTTATTGGGGTGACCAGACTAAGTACATGAATAGAATGAGTGTGAACGAGCATGTAGAAGTAGAAGTAGAACCATGGTGGTTTGAGATTTTTTTTATTAGGCATGCGCCCTCACGCATTGGCGAGTGGGAAGGAACACATAACAAATAGTTGGTATGTCATATGTGAACCTCACATGCGTTTCCTTCAATGATCAGATGCTGTAGTGTAAATTGACCAAACATGATGTGCTCCTTCATTTGGTATGGAGGGCGAGGACTATTACTACCCCAAAATGGTGACTTGAACTCCAAACTCTATATTTCACTATAAAGAAAATCTCAGTTACCCTTGAATAGGGGGAGAGCCAGAAATTTTCACTGGGAGGGACATAATTTTACATTATAACTTTTTATATATGTATATATATATATGTTTAAAAAAGAAAAAGAAAAAAACAGAATATATAACATTTCTACTCTATAAATTGGGGGCGTGGGGAAGAGTGGGGGGAAAGTGTTTTGACCATTTATTTAGTGTAGAGAAAGTTTTGAGGGAAAAATCAAGATATTCTCTATTCATTAGAGTTATGTATGTATATATGTGTTCAAGAGTAGTCTAAAATAATATAATGATTAGTTAAGTTTAGATATATATATATATATATATATGATATTCGTGAGTGTTCGGGCCAACTTATGCCCAACTTGACTAATCTCACGGGACAACTGCCTGACCCTACAACATTTGGTCGCCAAGGAAACCCGTAGGAAATTAATTTCTAGGTAGGTGACCACCATGGATTGAACCCATTCCCTCTAAGTTTTCAAGGCCCTTAGGCCAACCCATGACGGTTTTTAGATTTATATTTTTGAAGATTTGTGACTTGATTTGAACACTTCTTTGGTTGGATAGTACTATTTTTGGTGGAATTGATTCTTCTGGTCAGGAGGTATTCTTTTTAGCTCAATTATACATTTTATTATTGAGACTTGAGCATTATTTTACCTACTGAAGTTTGTAGCTTAGTTTGGGTATTTACTTGGTTCAATTTTGGTATTTTTGTGGCTTGATCTTGAGTATTTTGTCAGTTGAATTTCATTGGATTTATTGGTCAGTTCATGATTAGTTTTGATTTAGTTTTGAAGAGGTATTAAGTGCACCATTTATTCAAGTATAGGATTTACTATTATGAAATTAAAAGTGGAAGGTTTTGACATACTGAGCTAAGTAAGGAGGTAAAGCTAAAATTTTCCCTTTAATAAAAATTAGTTGTCATTATTGAATGTAAGGGAAGTGCCTACCAATATTTCTTTTTAATTCTTTCCTTTTGGAGCTAGGTCTATACTGTCGTCTCTCCTTTGAGGAGACCCTCTTACTATTCTCTAATAAAGAAAACAATAAGATCATTACATTTCACAAAAACCTATTTCAAGTTGCAACTAATGTTTTTGGTTTTTTACTTTTGCAGATTTGACAAAATCATCAATAAGGAAATTCCATCTGCAGTGGTCTTTGAGGATGACAAGGTTCCTTTACTTTATAATTTGTATTATTATGTAAAATAATTTAAGAGGGAAGGAAATATTAAGTTTGGGCTATGGTTCACAAATATGTGATTAGGATTGTGAAAAATGTATTTACTGAATATATTAGATTACTTTCTAGAGAGAAATTGTCACTATTGCATGGTGGAAATATGATGTTATCCTTTATTAAAAGATATGATGCTGATGAAACACTAGCTTTCACTTAAAAAGACTTGTCTCGCTCTGATATTCCCGAGTAATGGAGGGTACCCTCCTCCAACTTGATGGATCCCCTATTTGAACTAAGATTGGTAGCCTTTAGTTTTCTCCGGTTGGGCGCCTTTTTTTTAAAGAAGCCAGGGTTGAAAGATTGAATGTAGCTAAACACAGGCCTTATCTTGCTTGGTGTATCTTATCTTCTTCTTTTAGCAACTATGCTTTAACTGATGCATATCAGGATTGGGGGCTTATATATATATATATTTTAAAAAAGAATGTTCTGTTCTGTCATTTATATTTCTTGGTTTGATGGTTTCGTTTAAACTCCTAAAGAGAGTTTTGTATTTTGATTGCTGCTCTAACTTTTCTGAAGTTTGTTTCGTGTTTAAAAAAATAATTAGGACTAAGACCGGGGCTTAGCTAGTAAAAGATCGTAAAAGTAGATTAGAAAATATTTCTTGGCTTCATGTCTTTTTTTTAAAAAAACTTTGATTATTTCTTCAAATCAATTCCTCGATTTTCTTAATTCTGTCTAGAGGATATAATATTTATTTACATATGGGTCCTTCAACATTCTTACGATCATGATCATGACCATGATAGGCCTCCAATTACGAAAGTGTATGTAAGAAAGAGCGGAAAGTGAGGTAGTGGTATTTGAAAAGGAGTGTGGGGCCCAAGAAATATTGTTAGTTAGAAATAGGGCCCGTGGAGTGAGTGAGGAGGGGGTATTTAGAACAATTTTGTTAGTGGTAATGGGTATCTTTTTGCTAAGTATTGTAATTGGGTTCTCTTTGGAGAAATTGGGAGAGTAGGGAAGCTTTCAAAACTTCCCCTATTTATGTTGATAAAAACATTGGTGGCTGAGGCCTTATCAGACCACTCATTTCTTTTTAGTAACACTTTTTTAACACAAAAATCCTTTTTTAAGAACTTGAAAAGTCATTCCAAATTAGCCCGAATACTTGTAATCAAAGTTATGCTCTGTCATTGTGAGCTCAATTAATTCTTATTGATTTTTTTCAATTTTACTATCATAATGGCAGGTCCTTGCTTTTAGGGACATATCACCACAAGCTCCCATACATATTCTACTCATTCCAAAAGTTAAGGATGGGTTATCTGGATTATCTAAGGTATTACTTTACTGGTTATTTTACTCTCTGCTTTTAAGTTTCCATTGACTTAGTTCTTCTGACAATTGCCTTTTGAAGTCATTTTGATCTCATATTATGACTTATTCACTACACACTTGAAATAATGATTGGATTGAAAAGCTAAAATTCCCTTAGAAATGCAGAGAAGAATTTGAGTGGCAGATAGGTAATTTAACTAGAGTTCAAAAAATTTCGAGTAGGAGTGTTTACTAGTTGGGTTAGGAGTTTAGGGACTTTTGAGATTCTACTCAATTTTCTGGGTTGCATATTTTTCCCATTCAAAATCAAATGATTGTAGTTAGATGATGGTCCCACCCAATTCAACCAAACTGATGGGTTGAGTTAGTTTGAGTTGTTCATCAAGTCATATATTCAATTTTGTAAAAATAATTGTTAAAATGTTAATATTTTATGGACTATTTTATCTATAGTATATTTTCACATCAATTAAATATAGTAACTCACTCTCATTTTTCATTTTATGGAAAATACACTTGTAGACTTTGGGAATTATTTTCCAAAAATTGTTGAGTAAAAAATTCCAAGGAGTTATTAAATGAAATAAAATTCAAAAAGTATACCGCATAGGTAATTTTGTCATGAGTAAAAAGGATATTTTCAACTAATAAAAAATTGAGGTTAATTCAGTTCAAGCCAAATTAATTTGAGAAGAATTTGGGACCAATAAATATGTTAGCCCAAACCAAGACAAACAAGCTCTCATTGGTAGGAATTTTCAAGTCATCAGATTTTTGGAACACCTAATAATTAATATGAAGTAGTTCTTTATTCATCTTGAATAATATAGCTTATTGTAAATCTTAAAGATCTCTCTCTCTCTCTCTCACTAATACTCCAAGTCTCCAAACATATAGAGAAGCTAAACTTTGAAGTATTAAAAACTAAAAAGTATCAAGGGATATTATGGTCATAGGATGGCATTATGGCATGAATAGGAATCTAGAATTTACTTTTAAA
The DNA here is from genome assembly GCA_028017165.1 of Herpetospermum pedunculosum. NCBI lineage: Eukaryota > Viridiplantae > Streptophyta > Magnoliopsida > Cucurbitales > Cucurbitaceae > Herpetospermum > Herpetospermum pedunculosum. The sequence continues at coordinate 8,795,643 of CM051526.1, forward strand.
AACCTAAAAGATATCTCTCTTACTACGACCATTCCATAACATATAGCATCTCTATATGCTATGGAATGATTTAATTAGGATTTGTGTTTGTAACAAGCTGGTAAATGGCTTGCTGACTTCAATGACTACTATTGTTATGCTCATGTGAGGTCGAAAATTTTGCAGCCGCGCTAGAAAAGATTGTTTGAAACATATATATTTTTGTATGAGATGATTGTACAAATATTACAGTTTAAGATATACATCCTCCATTCATAGACAGACAAGAGAGGTGTTTGTGCTATTTTGATAACATCTAGCTTGAGAGAAATAGGACCCTTTAGGAGATGGAGATATCTGAGGGGGAAGTTTGGTCTTGGTGTATAGCCAGGTACAACACCTTCCTTTGGGTGTCTGTAGCCAAATAGTTCTGGATTTATCACTGTTTCTTTGACTTCACATCTGGAGCCCTTTCATTTAGCCCTGTTTGGTTTTTTGCTTTTGCTCGTCTTGGCTTCCCTTGGTTGGGGCTTGGGCTGAGTTTTTTGGATTGCCCAGAGTTGTATATCCTTTCACGCCATCTATTAAGCACGGACACTCCATTATGGGAGTGTCCGTGTCGGACATGTGCCCGACACGGATTGGTTTGAACACACGCAAAAATCCGTGTTCGGATTTTATTTGTTTTTTTTTTTATAATTTCAGATATGGCTGAGACCAGCTTGGACACAACTTTTTTTTTGAAGAGAAACATTTCATTGATAAATGAAAAATGGAGAAAAATTCCAAATACCCAAAGGTAAGTTACATGAACGCTTTCCAATTCACAATTAAATGAGAAAGACTAAATTGGAAAATGGTGTTTACATTTGCACCAATACATATCATCAAAAAGAACTAGTTCTTGAAACCTAGAATAGGAAGAGAAAAAACTCTTGGAAATACGGCCATTCCTTTCACCTAGAGGAACCAAAAGAAAACTCTATTAGAGCAAGCTAAAGACTTTTCTTTTTCCCACGAAAAGGATGATCCATAAAAATGGAGACCATGGAGTCAAAAATATTATTCGGTAGAATCAGGGACCAATTGAAAGCATTAAGAATCATAACCCAAAAGTGAGAAACATACGAGCAATGAAGAAAAAGGTGAGCCAGAGACTTCGAATTAGCATAGCACATAACACAAATAAAGGGAGAAAGGTGCATATAGGGCATATGCCTCTGCAGACGATCAACTGTATAAATGGCTCCCAGGCTAAGCTCCCACAGAAAAACCTTAATCTTTTTAGGGTAAGAGTCTGACCAAATCACCTTGTAAAGACTACTCGTGTGAGCATCAATAGTAGTTCCCAAATGATCCATAAGGATATTTTACGCTGAAAACATTTGATGAATCCAGAGGCCAGGACCAAGTGTCAACACAACTACGTTAATTGATCTATGATAAAAGATGGAAAAGATAGGCTCATTCAGCTGTTTCCAAATCATTAAGATTACGACGAAGAGACCGATTCCAAACACGATGAGAGATCACCCATGCCTCCTTAACAGTTAAATCAGGTCTAGTCCTTAACAGTTAAATCAGGTCTAGTCCTTAACAGTTAAATCAGGTCTAGTCCTTAACAGTTAAATCAGGTCTAGTCCTTAACAGTTAAATCAGGTCTAGTCCTTAACAGTTAAATCAGGTCTAGTCCTTAACAGTTAAATCAGGTCTAGTCCTTAACAGTTAAATCAGGTCTAGTCGAGAGACAAAATAACCGGGGGAAAGTAGTTGGGACACAACTTGGACACAAAAAGTTTAAATTTTCAAAATTTTAAAGGGAAAGTAGCCCAAAAATCTAACCCAATATAAAAGCCCAAGTCCATGATAAAAAACCCTAAAATTGAACTCTAAAACTGTAAAACGTATGAAGAAAACTAAAAGAGACCGAACTTGGCGTTTTGGTCTCTCCACTTTGCCACACGCCACGCTGTGGAACGCCAATTTCCGCCTATAGCCGCTGCACGCCAAACTCCTCCATCCAACCTCCCTCAATTTCTTCTTACCATAGATATGAGACACACATATATGCTAAAAAAAAAAAAGTCCCCAACGTGTCCGTGTCCTAATATTTCGTGTCCTAATATTTTAGAAATTGACATATCGTTGTGTTCGTATTCGTGCTTCTTAACATGCCATTGAACTACACATTAAATACTATTGCACATAGTTTAGCTACCTTACGTAACCTTACATAAGGAAAATTGTTACTTTATTTTTGTTTTCATTGTATACTTCATGTGCTTTGTAGGCCGAGGAGAGGCACACAGAGATTCTCGGCCACCTTCTTTACACTGCTAAGGTCATTGCCAAGCAAGAAGGGCTGGACGATGGCTTTAGGGTTGTAATTAACGATGGACCAAGTGGATGTTAGTACTCTCATCTTCAACACCCAATGCAAAATATCTTCTCTTTCATAGTATTTAAGCTAATGCCCCGTTTGATAACAATTTCGTTTTTAATTTCCTGTTTTTGAAAATCGTGCATGTTTGCTCACAATTTCTTTACTATGGATTTCACCTCTCACAAAAGAAACAGTTGAATTCTTAGCCGAATTTCTAAACAAAAACAAGTTTTTTAAGGCTGGATTGATGTTTTTGGTTTTTGATTTTTAATTTTTGAAAATACTTTTCATCTTTCTTAAGAAAATATTTGAATTCTTAGCAAAATTCTTAAAACCAAAACAAATTTTTGAAAACTTCTTTTTTAGTTTTCAAAACTTAGTTTAGATTTTGAAAACATAGGTTAGAAGTAGATAACAAAGCAAAAAAACGCAGGAGTAGAAATAGTGTTTATAGGTTTAATTTTCAAAAATCAAAAGCTAAATTCAAAATGGTTATCACGAGGCCTAAAACTATTGTTTTTAGTTTTTAAAACTTGACTTGAATTTTGAAAACATTTTTAGAAAGTAGATAAATAACAAAACAAAAAATTTAAAAACTTAATTTTTTAAAAACCAAATAGTTATCAAACGGGGTCGAAATCATGCTTCTGCCATCTTTTTTCCAACGTTGACGGATGCTCGGGGTAAATTTTTGCAGGTCAATCGGTTTATCATCTTCACGTTCACCTTCTCGGGGGACGACAAATGAATTGGCCTCCAGGTTAAGATGTATCCTTAAAATTAAGGTTGAAATACAAGTTCATAGCCAATAAACCCATGTCTATGTTATCAGTTACCTATCTGAATAGTTTATCAACTGCTACATTTGCTCTGTGGTGTCTAACATCCTATTGGATATGGTAATTGAGACAAGTTTGGTGACTATTATTGTTTTTCTTGAACATCCAATTGGAAATAGATGCCATTATCTTACCTTGGAAAGAAATGAAAATGTATGTATGTGGCTCTGTTTCACAAATGGGAAATTTCAATGGCAGTTAAAAATCAGGTTTGTATCATAAATTCATAATGATGTTAAGCTAAAGGAAGATTGGGCCTCATTTTGGAATCAAGAAAGTATTAAGAAGTAATTTTAAATGATGTAATTTGTAGAACTCAAAATAATTTTAGGGAAGGGGAGTGAAATAAATGGGATTCAAATATTTTGTTAGTAGGTTTACCTGAAATAAGAAGCAAATTAAGGATTTTATTGATAAGGTACTGTTTACATTAAGGGGATGGGAATGAAATTTTTTGGAATTTCGGTTTGGTTTGGTTGGTGTCTGAAAACAAAAATTCGAGAACAAGAGATTCAATAAAATATTGTACTTCATGTTCTCATATATATGTTTCGTAACAAATTTAAAAAAAATCAACTAATTATTCAAAATATGTTTGATAAGATTTTTACAATCCATAAAATTAGTCGTAGTCTCTAATTAAATATTAGATCGAGTATAAATTATTATTAATTAATTTATGAACTTATTTTATGTTATAGATTTTATATTTTATAATATATCATATATTATACATATTCTAAATTAACAAAAATGATCGTTTTAAATATAACTTTGTACTTGTGTGTGTGTGGGTGGGTGGGTGGGTGTGGGTGTGCATGGATGGGTGCCAGTTTATCTATTGGTATGAAGTATTTTGGTTGAAACTAAAAAATCAAAGCCATGAGAGTTTAGGCCCAAAGTGAACAACAATATCATACTAATGTGAAGTTACGTTGACACTGGATGTAGATTCGTGGTTGAGCTCTATTGGATTGGCGGTGAGCTAGACGGATAAATGACTATTTGAGGAGAGACGTGAAATCAAAAAATAAAGCTATGAGAGGTTAGCCCTAAAGTGGACAATATCATACTAATGTGTGGACGTGCAGTGCATATGCGTTTATGGTTAGAATAAAAATATTACTATTAAATAAAATAGTAATGAATTAAATTAAAATTTATTATTGATTATTGATAGTATTGTTAATTAAAAATTATGTTAACATATTATTTAGTTATGCATTCTAATTAGTTAAATATATGACAAATACATTTTACTAAATTGTATTATGTCTGATCCTATTTTGAACTCGATAGTTTGAATTAAGCGTCATCAATGAGTTTTTGATTCTACTTCTAGACAACGTCTAATGATAAACAACATCAAAGAAATAACATTTAATTTTCGATTAATTTCATTTCGATTGATTTTCATTTTAATTCCAACTCATTTCAATTTCTAGTAAGTAAATGAGGCGTAAGGTTTAATCCCATATTGATTTTAGAATTTTTAGGATTAATATATTTTTGTTATTGAACTTTAATAAACACAATCATTTTCGTTATTGTCTATAAATTTGCCGTGAATTATTTCAACACGTGGATAACATAAAGTTTTGAACGTGTATCAATATAATAACACGTGTATGTATCGAAGTTACATCGATTAGATTGATTAAGACCGACATTAAATGAATGGATGCTAGGTGACAATATATAAATATGTGGGCATTAGGTGTGTGTATGATCAATATATTAACATGCACATGTATTGAAGCTACATTGATGAATTGATTGATGTGAGCATTTTAGGTGGATAAATATTAAGTTGCAACATCACAATGAAAACCAAAATAACTATTTTATGACAATTTGAAAGTTTTAAGATCAAAATGATGACTATTTTTAAAGGTTAAAATTTATTTATTTAACCATCACCTTTCTAGTATAATTTGATGATGTTAGAAAGCAAATTGAAGTTGATAAGGTTAGAAAAGAAGCAATTAACTGAAAAGGTAATAAAATTGAAAATCTTTGAAATCCTCCAAGATTTTCTTTCTTAATCTTGGTTGAGTTCTTGGATCTTTTGAACTAGTTGTATGAGTTGCTTCCCTTTTTTCTTGCACTAAAGTTGCACAATTAAGAGAAGACTATCTAAGATATGCTTGCTCTTTCAAGGTGGGTTGGAGTGGGGATGGGGAAGAAATGTTTGTGGACTATTTATTTTTAACAAAAGAGGGATATGCATCGGTTATTTTTCGTTTTCATGTTCGATCGAGCAGAGTATGATCACTTTGGGCGTATTGTTGTTGGAATTGTTAGCTTTCATCTTTTAAATCTTGCAAAGTTGTTGATGTTCTCATTGAACTCTTTCGGGCGTTTACTTACCCGCAATCATAATTAAGAAATGAGAATGAAAATTGTGAGACTCACTTCATTTTCTTTGACAACAATGAGAATAAAATGTGGGACTCACTCCAAATTTAGTAATTCCATTTGCCACCTACACCATATTTTTTTTTGTTTACTCTACACCATTTGCCATTTCTCTCTCCTTTACACCTTTTCTTCTTCTGAAGTTTCTCCTAAAGTACAAATTTCTCCTTTCTTCTCCCTCTCGTTTTCTGGATTTCTCCTTCTTGCTTACTTATTTTATGATTTTTTTTCCTGCTGATAAACGAGGCTCTCGATTGCATTTCTACGATCGTCCTTTTATGGATTGTTCGACCTTTTTTGTATCTGGGTCTCTGAATTCAAATTGAATTATTATGTTCCGGGATCAATTTCTTTGTTGAGTTTTCGTTGTTGGTGAAGTTTTTTTTTTGAAGGGAAGAAGAGGAAGATGCGATTTTTTTCCCTAGGTTTCGAGGTTGGATTTGATGGGTAATTCCAAAATCCGAGCCAAAGCGAGAGGAAAAAAAAGAGAGACATATCGAGTGCGAGAGGAAAAATAGGGAGCCAAAGCGCGAACAAAATAAAAGAGTATATAGAGAGCGAGAGCAGGGCAATGTGAGAGAAAAAATTCGAGATCGAGAGCGAGAGAGAGGAAAACATATTTCAAAACAATTAGAATAAGATGCCTAAATGAATAAAATGAACTATTTTTTTTTAAATCTTTAAAAGGACATTATGATAATCATCCATATTTTATTCCGATTCCAGATGAAAGTAAACAACACCCATTAATTTTTATTCCAATTTCAGTTCATTTTAATTGATTTTCATTCTAATTCCAGCCCATTTCGATTGCGAGTAAGTAAACGCTCCCTTGATTCTCATGCTCCATAATCACCAATCATTGGATTAGTTGAGGTCTTATAGCTTTTGAAGGATGATTATGACATCCCTTGTTATTGAAAGGAGAGGAAGTTTTGTTTGGCCCAATACGTTCTCTCTCACCTCTAGGTTCATAGTATTATTGTGGGTGGTGGGACTTACATTCAATTAGAGGAGGCTCTAGTTTGAAAATTTAAAAGCCATTGGATTTTGGAATGTCGTTGATATATGAAAAAAAAAATCAAATGCGATAATTTTTTTTTAAAGATATTTTAATTAATGCAGGAGACAACTTTATGTCAATTGAATTATCCGACCAATTGTTTGTAGAATAGAAATTAAACTTATTATGGTTGTCTTATGTGCCACCAAGTCGTAGATGCTAAAATTTACCATCAATCTCTAATGATCTACAAACATAGATTTTTTTAGTGTTCAACTCTATCGATGTGGCGTTTGTAAAATATGTTTAATGATCAAATCAAGTGCATAATAACAACACTACAACAAATTAGACCTACGTTGGCAGTTCTGAACTGCCATCTTAGGTATATGAGGGCGGTTTTACGACCGCCCTCTAAGGTGGTGCCATCTTAGGGGTATAAGGGCGGTTCACAACCGCCATTAAAGGTGACCGCCATCGTAACCCTAAGATGGCGGTTTTGAAACCGCCATCGTAGGGATAAGATGGCGGTTTAAAACCGCCATCTAAACCTTACAATGGCGGTTTTGGATTGTAAAACCGCCATCTTAACCCTAAGATGGCGGTTAAAAACCGCCATCGTAACCCTAACATGGCGGTTTTTTGTCTTTAGCACTAGAAACTTGCATAGTGTTTGCAACGATGCTAACACCACTGTTTTGGACACTTCTTACACGATCACGTTCTTTTGTGTGATATCGACAACCATTCACCATATATCCAGCATATGTCGATACATTCGGTCGAGGGCGATTAGCTAACCACCTCAAAGTGGATGATATATGGTTGTTCGGGATCTCAAGTGCAAGCTTAACCTGTATTTTATCCTACAATTAGAAAATCATCTTAATAGAAACTTTTCAAAATATTTTAATTAAGAAATGTTACCCTTTCCCATAACCAACTTATGAAGGTACGATTGTGCTCATCCTGCAACCACTTTGGATTTTTTGATTGTTTCAGATTGACTACTTTCAAATATTTCTTGTGTTGCCTGTTGCAAATGATTGTTCACACATGTTAATCTACTACATATGTAAAACTCTAAAGTTGTAAAAGTAGGGTGTATACGTACTCTATGAATGGAAGCACGTCGTCAGTGTTTTCAAGAACATAAAGGTGAGCTTGATCTAATTGTTGTTTAGCTGGTCTGATACAAGAAGCCGTTGATATTGGTCTAGTAGTACCTAATTTTTCTTCTTTTAAACTTGATCCCAACCCAATCGGATCCATGCCAGAGAGAAATTCAGAACAAAATTCCACAGCTTCTTCAACAATGTAACATTCACCAATACAACCTTCTGGTCTATTTTTGTTCCGAACATACCCTTTTAATACTTTCATGTACCTCTCAAAAGGATACATCCATCTTAAATAAACCGGCCCACACAATTCTACTTCTCTCACTAGATGCACGGTAAGGTGCACCATAATGGTGAAAAATGATGGTGGAAAATATTTTTCCAACAAACATAGAGTGACGACTATTTCCTTTTGCAACTCATCAAGCTTCGCCGAATCCACCACTTTTTTACATAGTGAATTGAAAAAAAAACAAAACCTAATAATGGCATACCTCACATGCTTTGGTAGAATTCCACGAATTGCCACTGGTAGCAACTGTTGCATGAGAACATGATTGTCCTGAGATTTAAGACCATAAAGCTTTAGGTCTTTGAGTGACACAAGACTTCTTATATTGGATGAATATCCATCAGGCACCTTAATTTTGCAAGTGTTTTACATAGACTTATTTTTTCCTTTCGTGACAGTGTATAACATGCTGGAGGTATGAAAGTTCGGTTTCCCATTTTTACCGGGGCCAATTCTAACATAATATCTAAATCAACCAAATCCTCTCGGGTCTCTACTCCATCTCTTGTTTTTTCAGGAATATCAAGTAAGGTACCAATGATATTTGTGCACACGTTTTTTTCAATGTGCATTACATCCAGACAATGTCTTACATGCAACTTCTTCCAATAGTCTAACTAAAAAAAAATAGACTTTTTCTTCCAGTAACTACTTGAAAGTTCATCTGAATTTTGTTTTCCAGTCTGTTTACCCAATATAGTGTGAATGTTACTGATTGTAGCATAGATTTCATCTCCAGACAATGCATTTGGTGCTAACTCAAACTCTTGATGTCCATTAAAAGTCTTTTTCTCCCTTCGGTAAGGATGATAACGAGGTAAATATCGTCGATGTCCAAGGTATGCCATTTTTTTTCCGTTTACCAATCGAATGCAGGACGTCTGTTCCCCACAAATTGGACATGCACGATAACCTTTTACAGTACAACCACATAGATTTCCATATGCTGGAAAGTCGTTTATGGTCCACAATAACACAGCTTTCAAGATGAATGTTTGATCTCGAAATGCATCAAAACAAGCAACCCCATCAATCCACAGTTTCTTCAAGTCATCAATTAATGGACCCAAGTATACATCAATGTCATTTCCAGGTTGTTTCAGACCATATATTAATGTAGTCAGCATCATAAACTTCCGTTTCATGCACAACCAGGGTGGAAGGTTATAAATAACTATTATAACTGGCCAACAACTATATCTACTACTCAGGTTGCCATGAGGGTTAATTCCATCAGTTGAGATAGCTAAACGAAGATTTCTTGACTCAGAACCAAAATTTGGCCACAGGTTGTCTATTAATTTCCAAGATGGCGTGTCTGCAGGATGTCGCAAAAACCCATCATTTTTCCTTCCTCCAACATGCCAAGTTAACAACTTTGATGTCTCTGCACTTCGAAACATTCGTTGGAATCGAGGGATTGGGGAAAAGTACCACATAACCTTTGCTGGAACACCTTTCTTAACTTCATCTGAATTCTTACGAAGCTTCCATCTAGATGTGTTACAAATTGGGCATGAATTTGCATCCGAAAGTTCCTTCCTAAACAAAACACAATCATTGACACATGCATGAATCTTCTTATAATCCATTCCGAGAGTACACAGTGTCTTTTTTGCTTCATATAAAGAAGTTGGAATCTCATTCGGATTTGGTAGTAGGTCATGTACTAATGTTAATAACTCTGTGAAACTTTTATCACTCCATCCGTATTTGGCTTTCAAGTTATATAATTTCAATAATGCAGAAATCTTAGTAAAACATTTACAACCCAAGTACAATGGCTTTTGTGCATCACCCAATAATTTGTCAAATTTTGTACCTTCAGTTGTAAAATAGTCTTGTGCAGCTTCAAACAAGTCAGTTGTGTTTCTTATATCATTTTCATCATTTTCATCACAAGCTCCTTTACCAAAATTATGAACACTTTCGTCTTCATCCTTAATAGGTACTTCTTCACCATGCAAAAACCATGTCTTATAACTCTTATTATTAAAGGCTATGACTATTTCTTCAAGTCAACACTTTAATTTCTATATTAAGCTTTATGTTTCCTAGAATAAAGGTGTGGTTAGTCTTTCCTACAAAATAGGAATTGTAAGAGTATATATACTCCTGGCTTTGGCCATTCTCAATAACAGAACATCTGACTATCTGTTCCATAAAACTCTTTATGGTATCAGAGCTCGTGGTTCAGAGCAAAGATCCTAAGAAAAATAAGGGAAAAAACCCCTACTAGACTCTAGGGTGGCGGCGACTCTAAGAGAGAAGACGACGACCAAACTACGACTACTTCGATTTTTTCGTTATGACTAACGACAAAACAACGAAATTTGATTATCGTCATCTCGTTATGAATGACGACGAAACCATGACATCCGACTATCGTTATCCTATTATGGTTGACGACGAACCTATGAATTCCGACTATCGTTATCCTATTATGGTTGACGACGAACCTATGAAGTCCAACTATCATCATCCTATTATGGCGGACGATCGAACAACCAAACCTCCTGACGGATGGAATTATGAACGAGAGAGGAGGAAGGAGCGCTGCGACCAAGTAGCCAATGTCGTCAGGTATGACCGAAGTTTGGTAAGGACGTATACCGCAACAACCACCTTACGACCTATTGATCAAGCACCCGTTCAGGATTCAGATCGGTGTGGTGTTCCTGGTCTCTCATATGATCAGTGGGCTACACTTGTGCACATGCTCCACACTTCAAAAGAGAAGTGTTCTTCAACCGGAAAATTGAGTGGTAAGAGTGATTCTTCCACTGATTGGATCATTGACACCGGATGCTCAAATCACATGACTGGTAATGTTGGATTATTTACTCAAGTATTTGACGTTGCTCCTATTTCTGTTGGACTGCCGAATGGTAAACAAATCATTGCCACCAAGGAAGGCACAATTTCTTTGAATAAATCTTTAGTCCTACATAATGTACTATACGTTCCAGATCTTACTTGCAATTTGTTGTCCGTGTCTCACTTGCTTGCCGATCAATCTTATTTTGTCACTTTTACTGATAAGCTTTGCATCATACAGGATCGTGCTTTGAGAACTTTGATCGGAGCAGGTGAGCAATGTGACGGGGTTTATTGGTTTCGGCCTTTGAGACAATTTCAAGCGTATCGAGCAACAGTGGGAGATAAAAGTGAATTGTGGCATCGACGGTTGGGTCATCCTTCTCGAAAAGTAGACTCTTTTTTGCCCGATAATATTGGAACTCATGGACATAAGGATGGTAATGTTATCCATGAATCTTGTGAAATTTGTTTACGAGCTAAACAAACTAGAAGCATGTTTTCTCTGAGTACTAATAGAGCAACAAATGTTTTTGACTTAATCCACTGTGATATATGGGGTCCGTATTCTTTGTCTGCTAGTAGTGGTGCTCGTTATTTCTTAACTATTGTTGATGATTGTTCTCGAGCTGTATGGGTATATTTGATGACTGTCAAAGCTGAGGTATCACAACTTCTTAAGGATTTTTGTCGCATGATTAAAACTCAATTTGATAAGCATGTTAGGATTCTTCGAAGTGATAATGGGAAAGAATTTACATGCCTTCATCGTTTTTATGCTGATAATGGTATTATCCATCAAACCTCTTGCGTTGATACACCGCAACAAAATGGGCGTGTTGAACGTAAACATAGGCATATTCTTAATGTGGCTAGGGCATTACTTTTTCAAGCCAATCTACCTATTTCTTTTTGGGGGGAGAGTATTCTGACAGCCGCCTATATCATCAACCGCACCCCTACTCCATTACTCAATAATAAAACACCCCACGAAATTCTTTTTGCATCACCTCCTAAGTATGATGTTCTTCGTGTCTTTGGTTGTCTTTGTTTTGCCAAAAATCAACCTCGTATAAAGGACAAGTTTGGCTCTCGTTCTCGACGATGTGTGTTTGTGGGGTATCCGTTTGGTAAAAAGGGATGGCGTTTGTATGACTTAGAAGAAAAGGTATTCTTTATATCGCGAGATGTTGTATTTTGTGAACAAAAAATTCCTTTCTCCGAAGAGGCCGTCTCCTTGCATAATGTTGATCATCCATCTGAAAATACGAAGTATTATGATAGTGTCGCTTTTCTTGAGGATATTGTCTTACCATATGGGAGTAAGGATGCCTCGGGCATCGCCGAAGATATAGATATGGAAAATGTTGAGTCCTCGGGTATGGCAGCAGATATACCTCGGGGGAATGCTGAGTCTTCGAGTATGACAGAAGATATACCACTGCCTATTGTTGCGTGCTCAATGTGTAAAATAAATAAGCAATAAGAGAAAGAGAGCACTCAGAACATGCAAGCATACATGATCTTGTAGCAAGTAGTAAGTATTTTTTCATTCGTTTTCCCACAGAGATTTATTATTAGCTACTCGTGAAGTGTATTGTTAAGCAAGAATGGGTGGATTTGATGGGGTAGAATTGGTTTTAAGTTGTCTAATTTCTAAGGAATATGTAAAGGGTAGCAACATAAACAAGTGCAAGTCAATGATAAACTCAAATGAAAAGAGAAGAGATTAATAAATGAAGAGGAAAATAACTAAACAAAATTTTTAACTTAGCAGAATTGCGAGAACAGCAATTCTACCGCAATGTTACTAACAGCGAAAGTGTGTAAAGTGGAGAAACAAGGGCTACTAACGACTCCTCTATAGGCATTTTCACACGATTCTCAAGCATTGGATCAACTCACTATGCGTCAAACTAACTCATTCTCATGTATCTTCCGATTTCATGCATTAGATTCTTTAGTTTACTCATGTCCAAGTAAGGTCTTAAGTATCTTGTTAAAGCAGTAAGTTATGATTTGTACTAGGAAAACGCCTATTCCTAGGTCGTTTTCTGATTACCTTGAGAGGCTAGCATGAGTGTATGACTCTGAACTCTTACTCCTTCCAGAGGTTAGGAGTTCTTTGGACAAAATGGATGGCCAATCGAAATTGCCCGTGGGATGAAGCTTACATACAATCAATACATTCGAGAGCTATCCAACATGCTTGGTTCACGTGTTTTAGCCTATAAAATTGTCATTAGCATGCCCCTATGTGACTTAGCTACTCATGGATGTAGAGAGAACAAAAATAATAGATGAAGTAGACATGCTTAGAAGAAGATTAAACTTAAAACAACAAGAAAAAACAGTAGACAGAGAAGGTAAAGACAAAGTGTGAAATGATGAATTGTGCTTTGATTAATCGATTGTTTGAATGAACAAAGGGAAACTTAAAGTAAATAACATAAAGACAGAAAGCAACGAAATGAAATGAACTAACTAATGGAAAATAAATGACAACAAACGGTGCTGGAAATGAAAAGTAAAGACAGAAAGCAAGTAAAGTGAGCTTGAACGCCTCGTCGCAAACGCCTCGGCTGAAGGGAGAGAAAGGTGAGCCTTGCTTGGATGAATCCAATCAGGAGATATTTCATTGATTCATTTAATGATCTTGTTTTATTTTGCTCGAGGACTAGCAAAAGCTAAAGTTTGGGGGTATTTGATAGCTCACAAAGTGAGCTATTTTTAGGACTTATTTTATGTTAGTTTAAAGACTTACATGGTTAATTTCACGTTTATATTTGATTATCTTATAGATATCGAGCATTTGGAGCAAACCAGAGCTTTTAGAAGATTTATGATGAAAAATAAGCTAATAGAATGCAAAAATGGGATCCCAATTGAAGAGGATGAAGAAAATCAGCCAAAAACCCGAGGGGACAGCGTCTAGACGCTGAAAATAGCGTCTAGACGCCCAAAGCGAAAATAAAATGTAAAATGTGAAGCTGCCAGGTTTCGAACTCAGGCCAACGAGTGTGCTTCAAATACCAAGTCAACAATTCACCAACTCAGCCAATTCATGAATATGCTATTTATTCTCACCGAGTTTTATTAATCCATTATCGTAGCCTGATATTCAGCCCACTCCGCACCTCTATGAAGCCTCATGTGCGTGCCACACTAGATTACAACCCACAGACTTGCCATATTTGCTTTATACACGATTTTTGCCCTATTTTATATTATAAATACATCTTTTTGAAGAATGTTTGGGGAGCCAATTTGGAGAGTTATTCCCAATTTCGAAAATACATAATTTTAAGAGTTAGAGGAGATTTTTGGGAGCAAAAAGAAGACAATTACATGTTCGGGATCGTGGCGATTACAGCGGAAACGTGGAATCGACACTAGTTTTATTTCTTCTTCCCTTTTAATTTGTAGTTTCGTTATGAGTTTAATTTTGAGTTTAGATTTTATAATATTGAATATGTTTGGTTAAACTCATTTATCTTGGGGATTGATGTAGTCTTTTAGTTTTGATGTTTTAATTAATTGAATGCTTAGATTGATTGTTTATTACCCATTCATGCTTTTACTTTCTTAATGCTTATAATCTTTTGGCCAAGGGTTGTATGTCGTCATGGTTTAAATTATGCTTAGAATGATTTAGACTAGATCTTAATTGCATGACTAAGAATAGTTCTAACATGGGAATGATTAGGCTATCTTAGAAGTTGTTTTAAAAGAAGAGTTCTTAATGCCTTGCATGTCTTTAAAAACTAGATTGAAAAATTAGTTTTATTACATTGCATGAGACCAATTGCGCTCGGAAGAGGCAATTGTTATTTGTGTCCTTCTAGACTTATGGAAATTTGCATGAATAATCTAGATATTTGATTGATTGAAGCGTCAATCTAATTGGCGAAATCAACTCCCTAAGATATCTCTCCTTGTTGTTCTCCATCTTTTATTTTATGTTTTTATTTTGTTTTAATCCTATCTTTTATCGCTTTCTTTCTCTAAATAAAATTGGGTGACTGTATTCGCGGTACTTAAGTGAACTAGAAAACCAATCCTGAGGACGATACTCGTATTTACATACACTTTATTACTTGACCCGTACACTTGCGGTTTTGCACCTGCATTAAAAGTGCGCAACAAGTTTTTGGCGCCGTTGCCGGGGATTGGTAATTATTTAGTTCGCTTAATATTGTGAAGAACTCACTTGATCTTACTTTAGAGCTTTATTTGTTTATTTATTTTTTCTTTGTTATTTTATTGTTTTTATTTCAGTTTTGTCTTTTTATCCTGGCTATATATTTTGTTGATTGGTGTTTGCATTTATTCGTAAGCCGAATTTTAGTTCCTTAAATTTTTCTTTATGGCTTTTAATAATTATGGGTGGCCTTATAGGGAGTATCAACATACCCAAGAACCAACACCATCCTTCAATTCCTACCCATTGAACTATACCCCTTATGACTATGTGAATTATAATGTTTCCAATGGCTTTCTAGGATATCAAATGCCTAATCATTACTATTCTGAATCTATGAGTTATGGAAATTATTTTTATGGTAATGACGAGAGCATTCATAACCAAATTTTGTTTTGTCCCAACCAAATTGAGGAAAAACCTTCCCTTGAAACTTTAGTGCAAGAATATATTTTAGAATCTAAAAGGCTTTGTACTATTGAATTAGAGAGGTTAGATCAATTAAAGGTTAAATTTGAAGAAAATGAGGTTGCTCTAAATCGTATAAATGTACAACTTAGTCAAATGGTTGATACAGTTAAAGTCTTACTAGAGCAAAACTATTTTGATGCCATTGAAGTCGATAATACAAAATTAAAGGTTAAGGTAGAAGAAAATGAGGTTGCTTTAAATCGTATAAATGTGCAACTTAGTCAAATGGTTGATACAGTTAAAACTTTACTAGAGCAAAATTATTTTGATGCCACTGAGGTTGATAGTAGAAAACATTGTAAAGCCATAGACACTGATAGTGGGGATGAATTGAGAAATTGTGAGCAATACCAGGATCAAGTTTGTGAGATAAAGAAAGAAAGTGAGTCTAATGTGGAAAAAAAAATTCAGGTGATAAAGTATGAGGCTGAAAAACCTCACCTTACTTTATTTGCCGAAAATATTCTTAATGCTGAACTTTCTTTTCCTTATTCTCACGAGTCTTTTAATTTTGATTTTGATTTTATGTCTTTTTCTTCTTTTATTTCTATAAACAAAAATTACAAAAATATTTCTCTTTCAGGTACCCATGAGAAGAACGTGATCCTACTAGACTTAGTAGGATACATTGATTCAAGCAAGAAGGGACCGAAGAAAATAGAGGAGTTTTATGTACCTTGATGCATATATTCCTTCCGTCTAGCTAAGACGTTAAATAAAGCGCTTCTTGGGAGGCAACCCAAGTTTAATTTCTTTAAGTTTTTTTTTAAGTTTTTCATTCTTTTATTCTCTTTGTTGTTGTGTCGTTGTTTTTATGTTTCTGTTGATTTTTTTTTATAGGAGCAAAATCATCATTATTCGCTTCCACAACTTTGAAGAAAATGTTGACTCTCTCATTTATCAGGGCAGTATTGTTCACTCTTGTTTTTTTCTTTGTCCTTTGCATGAGTTAGTAGTTTATACATTGAGGACAATGTATTCTTTAAGTTTGGGGGTGAGTTTATGCATGTTATGCATGTTTTTAGGAGAAATTTAAATTCTGAGCATGATCCTAATGGTTGAATATTTGTTGCATCGCTCATGATTATGACAACCTAGGAAGTGTTCTAGTTTTGATAATCTGTATTTATTGGACTATGAGACCATATCTGAAATTTGAGTTAAATTTATTTTTTTAAATCCCTCTTGATATCTTTGATTACTTTCTAAGCTAATGGTACATCTTTGTTTTGAGTTTTAATGCATGAGAGAGATAAGCATGATTGATATTTTAATTGAAAATTTATATGATGGTATCTCATTGTTTTACAAAATGAAGAATGTATAAGGTTTGATGCCAAAATACCCTGCTTTTCTGTGAGTTTTTGAGCCAATAAGCACACTCATTACAAAGTGCTTTATTCTTTTAAATTGAGTGATTACCATGTATGATTGATTTTTTCTAGAACTTGCTTTGTTATGCATGTCTGGAATCTCTGAATTTGACTTGAATGCTTTAATTTCACAAGGGCAATTAGGTAAAACCACTTCTAGCTTTCTCAAACAGCCTACCTTGATATAATCCTTTAGAAAGCCAAATTTTGAGCCTTAGACCCATTTTCATTGGAAAATTGTCACATTACAAGCCTTATATTCATTCTTTTATTATTTTCCTTTCTTTGAACCCTGAATTGAAGATTTATAAGTGTTTACCACACGATGTTTCCATTCATCAAAAGGAGAGAGTTGAACTGTGTCAACAAAGTATTAAAAAAAGAGAAGAAGCATTCCTTTCATTAGCTTCTTTTAGAGAAAAAGAGAAAAAAGTTATATATTGAAAAAAAAGAAGAAGAGCAAAATAGTACACTATGTGAAGGAAAGTTAATGTTTCAACAAAGATCATAAACGGACACATTCATCAAGAATCAACTGAAAAACTGAGCTTCATGTGGTAAATATTTATAATTTCTTCCAATCTAGTAGCTTAAAATTTACATCCATCTACCCTTACCTAAGCCCAATTACAACCAAAGCAAGCCTTGAAATTTTGCATTCATTTTATTCATTGATGATGAAGATGTGATATATTAGCAAGCTTATGGTTAAAAATCTTTTATGCTTTGGTTTGAGCGTTTATCATATATATGCCATAAACAGTTGAGCGTTTTGAGTGAAATTATGTGAAGGTATCAAGTCTTGTGCATTCAATTTTGATAGCTTAATGAGATGCTTGAGCTTTTGTTATAAAATTGTAGCCTATGAATGCTTAATCTTTTGATTGCTACTAAGACTCAAGTCATTGATGTTTGTTTAGTTTTATTTGTATTCTTAGATATCAAGAGAAGTTAAATTGCACACACTCACGCAAGAGACACAAAGATTTGTTTTTAATTGTCTTAACGATGAGTTGTGGTCTAATATGTTCTTCAATTGTGGATTATCTGTCTTAAGAACACTGAGATTTGAGTCACGGACATGCTTTCATTGATTCATTTAATGATCTTGTTTTATTTTGCTCGAGGACTAGCAAAAGCTAAAGTTTGGGGGTATTTGATAGCTCACAAAGTGAGCTATTTTTAGGACTTATTTTATGCTAGTTTAAAGACTTACATGGTTAATTTCACGTTTATATTTGATTATCTTATAGATATCGAGCATTTGGAGCAAACCAGAGCTTTTAGAAGATTTATGATGAAAAATAAGCTAATAGAATGCAAAAATGGGATCCCAATTGAAGAGGATGAAGAAAATCAGCCAAAAACCCGAGGGGACAGCGTCTAGACGCTGAAAATAGCGTCTAGACGCCCAAAGCGAAAATAAAATGTAAAATGTGAAGCTGCCAGGTTTCGAACTCAGGCCAACGAGCGTGCTTCAAATACCAAGTCAACAATTCACCAACTCAGCCAATTCATGAATATGCTATTTATTCTCACCGAGTTTTATTAATCCATTATCGTAGCCTGATATTCAGCCCACTCCGCACCTCTATGAAGCCTCATGTGCGTGCCACACTAGATTACAACCCACAGACTTGCCATATTTGCTTTATACACGATTTTTGCCCTATTTTATATTATAAATACATCTTTTTGAAGAATGTTTGGGGAGCCAATTTGGAGAGTTATTCCCAATTTCGAAAATACATAATTTTAAGAGTTAGAGGAGATTTTTGGGAGCAAAAAGAAGGCAATTACATGTTCGGGATCGTGGCGATTACAGCGGGAACGTGGAATCGACACTAGTTTTATTTCTTCTTCCCTTTTAATTTGTAGTTTCGTTATAAGTTTAATTTTGAGTTTAGATTTTATAATATTGAATATGTTTGGTTAAACTCATTTATCTTGGGGATTGATGTAGTCTTTTAGTTTTGATGTTTTAATTAATTGAATGCTTAGATTGATTGTTTATTACCCATTCATGCTTTTACTTTCTTAATGCTTATAATCTTTTGGCCAAGGGTTGTATGTCGTCATGGTTTAAATTATGCTTGGAAGAGAATGATTTAGACTAGATCTTAATTGCATGACTAAGAATAGTTCTAACATGGGAATGATTAGGCTATCTTAGAAGTTGTTTTAAAAGAAGAGTTCTTAATGCCTTGCATGTCTTTAAAAACTAGATTGAAAAATTAGTTTTATTACATTGCATGAGACCAATTGCGCTCGGAAGAGGCAATTGTTATTTGTGTCCTTCTAGACTTATGAAAATTTGCATGAATAATCTAGATATTTGATTGATTGAAGCGTCAATCTAATTGGCGAAATCAACTCCCTAAGATATCTCTCCTTGTTGTTCTCCATCTTTTATTTTATGTTTTTATTTTGTTTTAATCCTATCTTTTATCGCTTTCTTTCTCTAAATAAAATTGGGTGACTGTATTCGCGGTACTTAAGTGAACTAGAAAACCAATCCTGAGGACGATACTCGTATTTACATACACTTTATTACTTGACCCGTACACTTGCGGTTTTGCACCTGCATTAAAAGTGCGCAACACCCATTGCTTATTACGTAAATTGTGATAAATTTTCTGCCAAACACACCCATTTTTTGGCAGCAATTACTACAGGAACTGAACCTACCTCCTTTAAAGAGGCTGTTAAGGATCCAGGTTGGCGAAAGGCTATGCAAGATGAAATAGATGCACTTGAAAGGAATAAGACTTGGACTCTGGAGGATCTTCCACCTGGAAAGAAAGCAATCGGTTGTAAGTGGGTTTATAAAATAAAATATCGGTCTGATGGTGCGATTGAACGATTAAAAGGGCGTCTCGTTGTATATGAGAATCGTCAGATTGCTGGACTCGACTTTAATGAAACATTTGCTCCTGTAGCAAAAATGGTCACGATTCGCACATGTCTGGCTATTGCAGTGGCACGAAAATGGGAGCTTCACCAGATGGATGTGCATAATTCTTTTCTACACGGAGATCTTGCTGAGGAGGTATATATGCGACTCCCTCCTGGTTTTAACTCCGGTGCCCCTGACAAAGTATGTCGATTGCGTAAGTCCTTGTATGGACTTCGACAGGCGCCTCGGAATTGGTTTGCTAAGCTCTCAACGGCCCTAAAGAAGATTGGTTTTACGCAATCTTATGCTGATTACTCATTATTTAATTATTCCAAGGATGATGTTGCTTTACATGTTCTTGTATATGTCGATGATCTTATCATTACAGGTTCCTCTTCTCTGGCAATTACAAAATTCAAGCAACAACTCAGCGAGAGATTTCATATGAAAGACTTGGGCATACTCAAGTATTTCCTTGGGATAGAAGTAGCACGTGGGAAGGACGATTTGTTTCTTTCCCAACGCAAATATGTTCTTGACATTATCAGTGAAGCGGGCTTGCTTGGAGCACGCCCTGTCTCTACACCAATGGAGCAGAATCATCACCTTGCCACAATCAATGGTGTCAACATTGATGATCCAGAGAAGTATCGGCGGCTTGTAGGTCGCCTTATATACCTGACGATTACACGGCCTGAACTTTGTTACTCTGTGCATATACTAGCTCAGTTCATGGGTGATCCTCGTGTTGAACATTGGGATGCAGCTTTGAGAGTTTTGCGGTATTTGAAAGGTTGTCCTGGTCAGGGCATTCTGCTGCGAGAAGAGAATGACCTTCAACTATATGCTTTTTGTGATAGTGATTGGGCGAGTTGTCCACTAACACGAAAATCATTGACAGGTTACATGGTCTTATTAGGTTCTTCTCCTGTGTCTTGGAAAACGAAAAAAACAACCAACTATTTCTCGTTCTTCGGCGGAGGCCGAGTATAGATCTATGGCCACTACTACATGTGAGTTAAAATGGTTGAAATCCCTTTTGGCTTGTTTTGGGATACAACATGTGCGTCCCATGAAATTATTTTGTGATAGTCAAGCCGCTCTCTATATAGCGGCCAATCCAGTTTTCCATGAACGAACGAAACATATTGAAATGGATTGCCACTTTATTCGTGACGCTGTGCAAGATGGTACGATTTCTACGTCTCATGTTCGGACGGGTGCACAACTGGCAGATTTTTTAACCAAAGCCCTTGGTAAAACACAATTTTCACTTCTTCTTCGCAAGTTGGGCATTTGTAATCTTCACGCTCCAACTTGAGGGGGAGTATTAAAGGCTATGACTATTTCTTCAAGTCAACACTTTAATTTCTATATTAAGCTTTATGTTTCCTAGAATAAAGGTGTGGTTAGTCTTTCCTACAAAATAGGAATTGTAAGAGTATATATACTCCTGGCTTTGGCCATTCTCAATAACAGAACATCTGACTATCTGTTCCATAAAACTCTTTACTTATCAATGCCATGGACAAACAAATGGTCTCTAACTGTGTTAGCATCTTGTTTAAGTGCGTTTGCACACTTTAAGCATGGACACCACATGAAATTTGACCCTTTGAAATGACGTAATCCATTTTGAATGAAGTTTTCAACACCTAAGTTGTACTCATTTGACAACCTATCATTGTCCATCCATGACTTATCCATATGGAAAAATTTATAACAAGATATTATCTACAAAAAAAAAAAAAAAAAAAAAAAAATACTTAGTATATTATTTAGTCAATCTACTACTTCCATTCTTTCTTCAATAAAAAAGCATGAACAAAATATCACTAATATGAACATAATATTAACCATTTTTTTTTTTAGTTGAACAATTATTCAAGGGCAAATGCTTTTAAGTGGAGCTCAAGTTGACACCATAATTTGGTTTATGAGTTTATAATCTTGTTTGTTTGACTCACACCGACCTCTCAACTTGTTAATTAGTTCATTAATTTTGAATAGTTAGTTTAGTTATTATGTTTATAATTTCTCTCTAAATTAAGTTTTGATGTTCAAAATTCATTAGTTTGAAAAGTTGGAGTTAATTTTAATTTCTAAGTTCATGTTTTTCCGTCAATCTATTAGTTTAGTTTTGAAAAGATAGTTTACTTTAGTGATTATGTTTATAAGTTTGGATAAGTTGATTAGTCTTTAATTTAATGAATTATTGACTTTATATTTCTTAAGTGTTTAGATGGATGTTATTCTCTAAAGCTACTTTCTAAGATAATTATGTTAATTATATGAGGCATGAGAACCAAATTACAAAGATTTACTAGTTTATATGATGTAACTATAAAATACCATTTTGGTCTGTATACATTCGATTTCATTTTATTAAAGTTCCAAATATGAGTATTTGTTTATGTTGTAATTTTATTTTTATTTTGTACTCAAGTTTTCTAAAAACAATTTGTAACAACAAATTTAGTTTATATATAAATTTTCATTTATATTATTAAATTATACAACTAAATTGAGATTAAATGAACAAAAAAAAATAATTTCAACTAAATTATCCTCATCAATCTCAACCAAAATGCTTATTAAAAAAAAATCCAACCAAAATACTAACTTTGTCTCAACCAAAATGCTTATTCATTAAAAATCCAACCAAAATACTAACCTTGTCGTTTTGCGCCGGGACCACCAAATTTTTTTTGTTCGTTTAAGCCGGGACCACCAAACAATTTTTGTCGTTTGTGCAGGGACCACAAACGACAACCGCCGTCAGCTCTGTCAAGAACCTCCGTCAACGCCGTCAACGCCGTCAGCACCGTCAACAACCGCCGTCGTCGTCAAGGAGAACCACCGTCCGCCGTCGTCGTCAAGGAGAACCACCGGCCGTCGTCGTCAAGGAGAACCGTCGTCGTCGTCAAGGAGAACCACCGGCCGCCGTCGTCGTCAAGCTTGCAAGGCTGCTGAGCAAAGCAAAGACAGAATGATGAAACATCGGGGCTTCAGGTGGGTTTTAGGGCTGAATCAAAACGACGTCGTTTTGATTCAGACTTAAGATGACAGTTGGAATCAAAACGACGTCGTTTTGAAGTCCCGTTTGGTCTTTAGGTTTAGTTCAAAGCGACGTCGTTTTGATTTAAACTTAAGATGACGGTTTACATCAAAACAACGTCGTTTTTATCCAAACTTAAGATGGCGGTTCCACACGAAAACGACGTCGTTTTGATTTAAAATTCAAAACGACGTCGTTTTAAAATCCCAGATTTGACTTTTAGTGATAAAACGAAACAACGTCGTTTTGATTCCGACTTAAGATGGCGGTTTGAAGCAAAACGACGTCGTTTTGTTTCAGACTTACGATGGCGGTTCAAATGAACACAACGTCGTTTTGATGGATTAATGAAACGACGTCGTTTTGGAATCCTCGGTAGGGAATAGATGACGGGGGAAAACCGCCATTAAAAGATCACCTATAATGGCGGTTTTTAACCGCCCTTATATGTTTTATTCCCGAAAAAAAAAAAAAAATGAAAATGAGCGCGGATTTTTAAAAACCGCCCTCGTATGTTTGAGATATTTTACCAACTGTCATCTTAGGTCTATTTTGTTGTAGTGCAAATTGAGGTAAAAATTAGATAGATTTTGGTCCGATTATGTGGGAAGTGTTACTTGAAATATCCATGCAAGCTACTCGGAGGAGAATTAAGTAGTGTCTTGACGTAAATACATGAAGAAAGTTACTTCAAAATTTTAAATAACCACATGAGTTGGTATTTATAATGACAATGACCAAATGTCAAGGATCCTAAAAAGGTAGGACTAGAGATCTCACAAGATCACAAAAATAAAAGGATGTCTAAAAATGTCCTAGTGTAATAAGTTAGATTCATTGTATGATGTGCCCTAATGAATCGACTATTTATAGTCATGTGCACTTCCATATGGCCCAAAAACGAAAATTTCAAATTCGACATGGCTAAACAAGTGCTGGTTGCATAAATAACAATTATGCCCAAAATAATGACAAATATAGCAAAATTTAAAACATTTTGCAAATATAGCAAAAAAAAACTAGTGGTTATCACTGATAGACAGCCCGTGATAGTCATTGACAAAATTCTATAAAAAAAACTGAGGTGATAGACTACTAGATTACTGTCAGCGATAGACTACTAGATTACTATCAGTGATAAAAATTGTCATATTTGCAATTTTTTTAAACAAGTACTATATTTTTAATTATTTTACTTTCTTAATCTAAAATTTTCTCCTTTAAACCAAATTATAACTAAAACAAATATTATTCTAGTTACATGCATGTATATCAAAACATTGATCACAAAAATCCTAGAAAACAAAAATAAAATATTCAAAATATTCTCATTGTTCCCTATAAACAAGATATGCTCATATATCACATGTTGCTCTCTACAAAATCATGGCTTCACAAACAAAGAAATTAAATAATAGCATTTCCATATCTTGGTCCTTGGTGTCACATCCCCATCCTCAAAGAAAATGAAAAAAAGAAGCAAAGGGAAGCCAAAAGCCAACTAGACTTTTTTGGTTGCTTATAGAACAAACCATGTTCTTTGCCCATCAAAATTTGACACAAAAACACTTCATATAATTCATACACCTGTTTGTGTTGGAATAGTTCTTGGCTCTATTACCCTACCCTTTCAAATATACCATTATGGTATATTGTTCCCACACAAAACTCGAACAATACTCGATTGTTGATTATAATTTCTTCGACTTTAGTCGTTGTATTTTCACGTTTAATCTATTTTGATTTGGGTATTATATTTTCATCGACATGTTAGACATTTTTATGAGTTCGAAAACTCGAACAATACTCGATTGTTGATTATAATTTCTTCGGCTTTATTCATTGTATTTTCATGTTTAATCTATTTTGATCTGGGTATTATATTTTCATCGACATGTTAGACATTTTTATGAGTTCGACATCGACATAAATAGAGAATCAACAATTTCATTATATATCATAGAAAAATAGTCAAAATATAGCAAAAATATCAACAAAATACCACTAGTGTAGACATAAATTTAATAATAAGAAATGTTAACTTAGTTAAAAAAGGTGTGGAATGCTTATTCCTAAATTTAAATAACTTTGATGAAAATTTTAAAAAATAACTATCGGCATCGATATTTTATCGATATTTTCATCGACATTTTCACGTAATTGAGACCTGAACATTTTCGTTGACATCGACATTTAAAACTTAGATTTCTGCTACCCTTAACTTTTATTTTGTTTTAGTTCAACTCTAGGTAAAAATCATTTTAATTTGGTACTAATGTTTCAAAGTTTAATCTAGTTTGATTCCCTCCAACTTTCATTTTGTTTTGGTTTATAAACTTTACATAAACTATTTAAATTATTATTTTTCATTTTTCTTCTTCTAAAATTAGTTTTCAACTTCGAAAGTTGCCCTTTGTTAATTTAATGTGATGAGTTCACGTGATAGTTCGCTAAGTATTTAAAAGACCAAAATATGACATAAATAAATAAATAATTTCTTAAATTTATTTTGGTTTGTGATTTAAAATTATATATATTTTTTTTTTTAGTTCAATAGGATGAGAATTCCAACTTCAACTCTGGTCGATTGATAACTAATTGAATTATCTTTAAATTAACGACTAAAAATGATTAAAAAACATGATTTTGAGGTTTTTAATATACATATTTTTAATGATATATGGTTTATATTTTGGGTAGTGAATGAAACATAATGGTTGGTATAGTGGGTCATCTCATAATTTGTGAAAGAAAAGAATAAATTCGAATTTGATATATTTTAATTAATGCGAATCTCTTAGTGAATAAGATTTTTTTAATTTTTTTAATTTTTTTATTAAAGGAAGTTAGAGATGTTTTAATTGTTTATTATGCTTAATTTTAATAATGTACTTATAAATTCGAATTTGATATTCAATAATATTACGCATAGTTTACGTTATATTTATATTTTTTTACTATAGAAATTTATTGGAGATCTCCTAAAAAAAGAAAAATTTATTGGAGATTATTTATAGGTTGTATTTTATTATAAAAATAGAAATGTTAGGAACATAACTCAACCCACATATTGTATAATCTATTGACTAAGAGATCTAAGGTTCGAATTCCCTACTCGTATATGTTGTCAAGAAAAAAGAAAAGAATATAGTTGGTCTTCGTTATGGAAGTTGATAGAAATGTTATATATATTTGAGCTCAACAAGTGGGGTGAGAGATTAAAACATGTTGATTAGTGTTAAGCTATGCTCAGATTGGCTTGTTGTGTTTTACCTTCCCTATTATTTCCTTTTCTTGTATTTGAATACATGAATGTAATTTTCTATTTCAAGTCATGTAAATTAATAATACTTTAATTACAAAAAACTTCCAAGTTTTTTTTTTTCAATTTTTCTCTATAAAATTTATGATTGAGAAAATTTTGAGATGACTCGTTAGTGTTCAGACTTGGTGATGCAATTCGTGTGTGGAACATGGGTTGGGTGGAAGATAGTGAATAAATGGGATATAAAGAGAAATGCATACAATATGAGTCTCCTATCGCAATGACACATATATTGATGGAACTGAGGTCCTGACACAATTAGAGGTGCAGCGAAAAAAACCTAAACTGACTGAAGATCTTTAGCAATCAATAAGCAACAAACCGAGAGAGAGAAAAAATACAAACACTTAACATTTTTCAGCCTCCCGAGCACCACCAGTAAAAGTCCTTACCGACCGGTAAAAGTCAACCAATAAAGGTTGACCGGTAAATACCGACCGGTAAGGCACCTATGTGCTACCGGTAAAGATCACGAGATATGACCAGTAAATGACACACCGGTAAGCCTCAACTGGTAAATGTTTCACAAACATTTCAACCGGTAAGTCTCGACCGGTAAATGTTTCACAAACATTTCAACCGGTAAGCCTTGACCGGTAATACCGTGTGAATAAATCACAACAGAAGATAGAAAATAACAAGGGTTTAAGGGTTTAGAGTTTAGGGTTAAGTTGGGTTGCCTCCCAAGAACCGCTTTATTTCACGTCTCTAGCTAGACGTAATAAATGTTTAAGCACTAGGGTGGTCGAAAGACATTAAATATATCAGTAGCTCACTTTCTTGCACCCTTTTTGTAGACCAACATTAATGTATCAGTTTGAGATTTAGAGTACACTATAACTTTAAAAATTTTCTTTTTCATGTTGGACTCTAATGGTCAACTCCCCTTTATCCACATAAATTAAAACTCTCTCAGTTTCCAGGGATGACCTTCTAAGAACAACTGGTAGTGCATTGCCTTCCCTCACATCTATCACATAATTTTCTGCCTATGTATATGAAAAAATTCAAAATTTGGGGGGGGGGGGGGGGGGGGGGGGGGGGGGCATGGCCCCCTAGAAGATAAAGAAAGAGTTTTTGGCAGTTGTGGGGAGAATTTGAAAAAGAAAACCCGAGAGAAAAGAGTTTAATCTCTAGTTTTGTCGACTCTAGTTTTGTCGACGATTGTTAAAATCCATATACAAAAGTAACAATTTTTAGCAACTATCGACAAAAGCTTTACCTTGGTTGACGGTTGCTAAAAACCATCACCAAAATCGTTACTTTTGTCAACGGTTCCAAAATACAAACAACCGTTGACATTGAAATTTTTCTCGACTGAATTGTTTTCGTCGGGATAAAAAAAAACTGTCAGAATAACTTATTGATGGAGCACATTTAACAAATGCGGAAGCGATTTGGATCGATGACACTCTAATTTCATCAATTTAACTAAACAAGAAACATGCTCAAAACTTAAAAAAATAATAAATAAGAACACATACCTCATGTAGTTAAAATTTCTTCAATTTCGATGCTCGTTTCTCCTCACGAACTTTTTGATTATTCTCTCGAACTCTTCGAGGACCACCTTCGGTAGTCCCACTATCCTCAGGCCATGCAACGAAGTTGTGAGACTTCTTTACCAGAGAAAAGTTGGAAGAAGAAATGAGATGAAAGGTCTTTTGTGATCAAAGAGAGATGAAAACAATTTCTCTAAAAGAGAATTTCAACAGCTCAACCAAAGAAACTCATCAAAAATAAGTTTTTTTCCATCCTTTATGAGCTTTCATAACTTATAAGTTTGAAAGAAATGGATTAGTCCTATCCAAGTGTTAAACATGCATGAAGTTGGAAAATTCCATTATGCATAATATATATATTTTTTTATTATTTATTTAAAAATTAATTAATAATTAATTTTAAATACATATAATATATATTTTAATTAATTAATTTTTTTTGATTAATTAACTTATTATTTAATGCAATATCAAATATTAATTAAATAATAGGATTGATTGCACAAACAACAATCACGTCCAAAATAATTGTAAATTTAGCAACATTTAAAACATTTTGCAAATATGGCAAAATATCAGTGGCTATCACTCATAGAAGCTATCGTTGATATATGACTATAACTGATAGACTAAAATTCTATAAAAAAAAAATAAGGTGATAGACTACTATCAGCGATAGACTACTATCAACGATAAACTTCTATCGGCGATAGACCATACTATCAGTGATAGAAATTGCCATATCTGCAAAATTTTTAAAAAAGTGCTATATTTTTAATTATTTTACTCTAAATTGACATCTGTTACAATTTTCCTAAATAATAAGACTAATCCCGGTTTTTAGTAAACCAAATTTTCACACATGAATCTCTATTCATGTTTTAGACCGATATTTAAATATGTCTAACTATCTTCCAAAAATGAATTTGAATAAATTAAAATTCTTTTTATATCATATTGTTAAACGACTTAATCCGAGCTAGCTAGGAGAACCTAAAAGACCTACAGATCATGAGTTCCAACGATACGAGTTTAACCGACCAAACTCTTTAGCCAAGCTAACCAACATTCGTTAACCCCCGGAGACTCCACTAAAGTCCAAGGGCTGCACTTTCCTCATCGTAGATATATTTCTGCCCTCTTGATATAACCGCCATTAGTAAGTCGATCCTTCACAGGTCGTTCGTAATTACAGCTGGGTCATATATACTGTTTAACCCTCGTAATTACATCTTGTTCCTTAAGTCCCCACTACTCCTCTAAGGAACTATGGGTTTGTGGTCCAACCATCAAACCGATTCCCTCTCGGGCCAGTGAGAGGGTGGGATCCCTAGTTCAAGACCCGGAGAAAACACTTAAGGGAACAACCTCTATACTATCCCTAAAGGCGGGCAGAAGTGAATTCCTTCTCGCAAGACTATGTTCTCAGCTCTCCACTCGGTATTATCCCCAAAGTGGTAGGCGTATTGAGTCGGCGAATAACGCCACTCTCACCCATACAAATCAAAGGATAATCCCGAATAAACAGGAGTTCATAGTGTGCTCGAGATTCAGATCGAGTTACCTAGGTCATCATATGAAAAAGTCGGTCTTTATAGTAAACAAAGTTGTAAATAAAGAGCGACTTGTTTCGCGGTCCAGTCTTATGCAAACTCATAGCACATGACACCTTCACTCGCATGTCTTCACATGAACTATTTCAGATCACATCGTTTGTACTATGCAAAGCGGGCCGCGCCCAATAGTGTCCCCAGGATAAGGTACCCAACCTTATCCCTATACTATAGACCGTTCTTGCTATTTACTTGAACTTGATCCACAATCATGTTACACATGAAGTTCAAGTATACAACCTATAGCCATGGGTTCTTTGTTTATTGGAGTTAGGTTAAATATAAACCCAATTCACTTTATTCAATAATAAAATTTACTGAATAAACCTCAATAACAACTTTATTGCAAAATAGAATATACATTCAGTTTACAAGCCACGAGTTTTAGGACATAGAACCCAACACACTCCCACTTGGACTAAAACGTTAATGAAGTATTACATGCTGGAAGAGAAAAAACTGGAATATCAAATACATCCATGACTTTTCTCCCACTGTTCTATTGGACAACTCGTAGTCTTATACTCACTAGATGCCCCTCGAACACTTTAGCCGTGAGGGACTTTGTAAACAGATCAACAATATTGTGCTCCGAGGCGATCTGCATAACGATCATATCTCCTCAATGCACTATCTCCCTGATGAGATGATATTTCCGCTCAATGTTCTTTCCACGCTTATGGCTTCTAGGTTCTCTAGAATTTGCCACTGCACCGCTGTTATCACAATAAAGGGTGATCGACAAGTTCATAATTGGAACGACTTCCAAATCCGTCAAGAACTTCCTAAGCCAAACAACTTGTTTCGCAGCTTCGCAAGCCACGAGATACTCAACTTCCATGGTGGAGTCAACAATACAACCTTGCTTTATACTCCTCCATACTATTGCCCCTCCGTTAAGAGTGAACACTGATCCGGATGTGGATTTCCTCGAATCCTTATCGGTTTGAAAATCAGAGTCAGTGTATCCTGTAAGGATAAGATCCTTCACGCCATACACGAGCACATAGTCTCTCGTTCTCTGAAGATACTTGAGGATGTGTTTAACGATAATCCAATGATCATATCCAGGGTTGGACTGGTACCTACTGATAATTCCTACTGCATAGCAGATGTCAGGTCGCGTACATAACATGGCGTACATCAGACTACCGATTGCTGATGCATAGGGAATTCGTCGCATATCCTCAATTTCTTGAGGTGTCTTAGGACACTCTTTCTTCGACAATTGAATTCCATGCCTGAAAGGTAATGAACCCTTCTTGGAATTCTGCATTAATATCGTATCAACACCTTGTCGATATAGGATGCTTGAAACAACGCTAGCGTTTTATTCAAACGATTTCTTATGATTTGAATCCCTAGAACAAACTGAGCCTCTCCAAAATATTTCATTTGGAATTTGGTCGCTAGCCATTGCTTAACGTCAGTCAGGAACCTTACATCATTCCCAATGAGTAGGATATTGTCTACGTATAAGACTAAGAAAGCTACAACTGAATTGACTATCTTCTTTTAGGCACAAGGTTCATCAACATTCTGTTCAAAGCCATAAGATTTGATCGCAGTATCAAACCATATATTCCAGGATCTAGACGCTTGCTTCAACCCATAAATGGATCGATTAAGCTTGCAAACCTTTTTCTCTTGACCCTGAACTATGAACCCCTTTGGTTGAGCCATATAGATACTCTTTTTAAGATTGCCATTCAGAAAGGCTGTCTTGACATCCATTTGCGAAATTTCATAATCATAAAACGTGGTAATGGGCAAGAGTATTCTAATCGACTTTAACATGGCAACAAGGGAGAAGGTTTCTTGATAGTCCACCCTTCCCTCTGGAAATAACCCTTTGCCACAAGTCGAGCCTTAAAGGTTTGCACCTTACCGACTTGGTCTCGTTTCCTCTTGTAGATCCACTTGCAACCGATAGATCTTTCACCATCAGGTTGCTCTACAAGATCCCAGACCGAATTGAAGTACATCGGCTCCATTTCGAGGTCCATGACTTTTAGCCACTAGTCTTGTTTAAAGGTCAATGGATCCTCAACGCCGTCATTAGGTATGACGACCTGGGTTTCTAGAAAACCCATGGAACGATCGGGTTGTCTAACATCCCTCCCACTACGTCGAGGCATTCTCAACTCTTGAGACGGACCAACCTGATCAACAACTCTTGTTGATTTATCTGTAGCTTTCCTAAAAAGTTCGATCAAAACAATTTTGCTCGTAGGCCGATGATCTCTTATGTGGTCTTCCTCTAAGAACGTGGCGTTTGTCGACACAAACACCTTGTTCTCTTGAGGATCGTAAAACAAACCATCTTTTGTTTCCTTAGAGTATCCTACGAATAGGCATAATTTTGAACATAGTTTCAATTTCGTTGAATTGGGCACCAACACGTGTGCCAGACACCCTCAAATATTGAAGTGACGTAAAATCCCTTTACGCCCTCTCCATAACTCATAAGGTGTTTCCGAAACACTTTTACAGGGAACCATGTTCAAAATATATGCAACAGCCTCTACTGCATATCCCCAAAACGAACTAGGCAGTTGAGCATAACTCATCATAGATCGAACCATGTCTAACAGGGTTCTATTTCTCATCTCGGATACACCGTTCTACTGAGGTGTACCGGGCGTTGAGAGTTGGGATACTATTCCATGTTCTATCATATTGTACTGGAATCTTAAATCCATATACTATCCACCACGATCTGATCGAAGTGTTTTAATAGTCTTACCTAATGAGTTCTCAACCTCTACCTTATATTCCTTGAACTTTTCAAGGGCTTCGAACTTATGATGCATTAGGTAAAGATAGTCATACCTAGAATAATCATCAATAAAACTGATGAAATATTCATACCCTCCTCGTGCTTTGGCATTCATCAGACCACAAAGGTCTAAATGTATAAGCTCTAGAGGTTATTTAGACCTATAACCTTTTTCAGAAAAAAACCGTTTGGTCATTTTCCCCTCAAAGACTCACATGGTGGTAAAAAGTTGTCCTCTAACCGATTTAGAAGACCACTCTTAACCAATCTCCCAATTCTATTGAGATTAATGTGACCTAGTCTAAAGTGCCAAATATAGGTACTTGGAGAAAATTTCTGCCTTTTATTTCGAGTGTCAGATGTTTTAAACATCTCAGTGTTTAAAATAACTTTCACCTCAGTTGGTCTTAACACATACAAATTGTTTTCTAATTTTGCAGAACATATTCGTATGCCTCTTTTGCTAATGAACGCTTCATTAGACTCAAAAGATACGTTATACAAATGTTCAAGTAAACAAGAGATAGAAACAAGGTTCTTTTTTGAAATTAGGAACCAAGACAACATTTTCTAATAAAATGAAAATATCTCTAAACAACAACTTTACCGCTCCCACTACTTTGGCTAAGACAATCTCTCCAGTTCCAACCCTGAGAGTTATCTTACCTTTAGCAAGCAGCTGCCAGGAACTAGTTTCTTGAATAGAAGAACAAACATGGTTAGTGGCTCCTGAATCAAGTATCCAGGCAGAACTATTATGTTCCACTAAACATGTCTCTACAACAAGTAAATCATATTTAATTTGTTGTTTCTTCTCAGATTTTCTTGCCATGAGGGTATCATGACAATCCGATGAGGACGATTGTCCAA
Organism: Herpetospermum pedunculosum; assembly: GCA_028017165.1. Lineage (NCBI taxonomy): Eukaryota > Viridiplantae > Streptophyta > Magnoliopsida > Cucurbitales > Cucurbitaceae > Herpetospermum > Herpetospermum pedunculosum. The sequence continues at coordinate 8,828,583 of CM051526.1, forward strand.
ACATTGCCTGTAATGAATCCATGATCTTCTTAGCGAAGATCATTATCTCAGGCTTCTTAGCTAATACATCGGATATGTTGGCTAAGATGTAGACTCATGCTTTATCATTAGCCCTAGTCCACCTAACGAATGCATCTCGAACGTCTCGAGTTGCAGACGAGCTAGGAGGAGGAGCACATTCCTCTATTAAGACAAACCTAAGATCATCGATAACAAGAATCATATTCATGTTCAATTTCCAGGTCTCGTAGTTATTGCCGTTCAGTTTATCGGAGGCTAGTAACTGGATAAACGAACTAGAGCTAGACATGCTGAAAATAATAAATTATATTAGTGAATTGGACTTAACCTATTTTAAACAACCAATCAAGAATTTAGCGAAAAGTAATAATGTACCGCTACCGCTACCTAGGGGCAGTCAATCACTCCTACCAATAAATTCTATTTGCAACGATACTTCAGTGAGTCAGAGCAACCGCTACCGAGGGGCAGTCAATCACTCCTTCACTGAACCAAGACAATATTGACTAAATGCTAATACCATAATAACTCATAATCCTATAGCATCTTAGTTATCGCCACTTCAATCAAAATATTACTAACAACTTAACAAATCTTGTAAGTGTGACCCGCCATTTTCATAACTCAGAGGTCCGCCCCAACAGTGCAACCGAATGGAAATGTTAGAGTTGAGAATGGACCTAAGAGACCCTATCCATTTCTGGAGATTGAGTTGTTCCGACTCCCATGAAACGAACCTTCGAATGGATGGTGCTACTATGGGCGACCAACAGGCGGAACATGGGAATCTCACGGTTCAACCTAATGAAGGAGACCATAGGATGTATTAACATACTTCCCTCTCCCACTTACTATAAATACTTTCTCCATTCACCTTGATATTGATTTATGGAAACACCATCCGAATGAGGATGCCCTATTGACATCACGAGGCCGAGCATAAATCTCACGGAGAACGTAGGAGGAGATTCATATATCATATATATCTTCTCAACACCACTACTAAGTATTTTTAGACTGTTTGGGTATACTTTTGCTTAGGCATTATCCGACTAAGACAATAAAACCTAAGTCTAGGTAAACATGCTTTGACCTATGATGTCTAGGTGATAAACACTTTAAAACCTAACAACACTCACGTGCACGCTCATAATGCTGGGTTAACTTAATTCAAGTATCGGATTGATCCCCAAGTAGAAGGTGTTCCGTCAACCGTTAGGTTAAATACCTCCAACCTTCGATATGATTTCACCGGGTGAGTTCTCTTTTAACCTTAGCTTTACAAGATATCGACCTATTTTAACTATTAAAACGGACGATGCTAAAATCCTAATCACATTGGATTTTTATAACCCTTAGTGAGTATGCATTTATCTTTGTTATAAATTTTAATTGTCTATCTCATTTTACAACGCTTATAAAATAGACATTCTATAACAAACTTCATGCTTCCTAAACATGCATATAACGATTATATAAACTAAGGCAACTATGTTGTATGTTTAATTTCATAACTAATATAACACTTATATCAATTATTCTATTAAACTAGCAACATCTAATTCATGAATTTGTATAACTCTTATATCAATACTCATGAATTCCTAAATATACATACTATATATTATAACACTCATAACATACTTTCAATGCATGGAGCATGCTTCCTATTCACAATGCATAATTAATTAAACACACTAAAGTGGACCGATTTTGGAATCGAGCAAGCATACGACTAAGTTATTACAAGCTTGAACAACTTCTTGGTCGGGATGCCTTCGAACCCTTTGAACCGCCCCAAAAAACCAGCTTGTACTCCCGAACCCTTCAGCTAGCTACACTCTCGAGCTTCCTTTCGAACCGCCCTGAACGAGCTTGAACTACCGAACACTTCAACCAGCTCAACACTCGAGCTTCTTTAAAAAAGAAACCTATAAGGACTCTAATGACTCCAAAAGAATACAGACTCTTCAACACACATTAAAGCCCATACATCCACGGGAAATTACAAATAATGAAGCTCAAAAAGAAAAAATGTCAAAACCGAAACACAGTTTAGGCGCCCAATAGAAACAATTTCTAAAAAAAAAATACCCACCGAGCTCAAATTGATGCAAATTGAGTGCTCAAAATACGCTCTGATACCAATTGATGGAGCGCATATAACAAATGCGGAAGCGATTTGGATCAATGACACTCTAATTTCATCAATTTAGCTAAACAAGAAACATGCACAAAGCTTAAAAAAATAAGAAATAAGTACACATACCTCTTGTAGTTCAAATTTCTTCAATTTCGATGCTCGTTTCTCCTCACGAACTCTTCCATTCTTCTTTCGAACTCTTCGAAGACCACCTCCGGTAGTCCCGCTATCCTCAAGCCGTGCAACGAAGTGGTGAGACTTCTTTACCAGAGAAAAGTTGGAAGAAGAAATGTGATGAAAAGTCTTTTGTGATCAAAGAGAGATAGAGACAATTTCTCTAAAAGAGAATTTCAGAAGCTTAACCAAATAAACTCATCCAAAACAAGTTTTTTCCCATCTTTTATAACTCAAGTGTTAAGTTTGATGGAAATGGATTAGTCATATCCAAGTGTTAAACATGCATGAAGTTGGAAAATCCCATTATGCATAATATATATTTTTTTAATTATTTATTTAAAGAATAATTAATATATTTTAATTAATTAATATTATTATTTAATTCAATATCAAATATTAATTAAATAATAAGACTAATCCCGATTTTCAGAAAACCAATTTTTCGCACATGACACTACAAGAATTTTATATTCTCTCGACGGATGTTCTCTCGACGGTTTGGTTTTCGTCGAGAGAACAATGCTCTCTCGACGGTTTTTGAAACCGTCGAGAGAGTATCGTCTTCTCTCGACGAAATAATATTTCGTCGAGAGAACGTATGACTCTCTCGACGGTTTGGAAGAACCGTCGAGAGAGCATTGCTGTATCTCGACGGTTTATCACAACGGTCGAGACAGTACATGTTCTCCCGACGGTTTTTAAAAACCGCCGGGATAAATACCGGTTTTCTCGACGATTGTTAAACATCGTCGAGATAAATTCAGGTTTTCTCGACGATTGTTAAAAATCGTCGAGATAAATTCAGGTTTTCTCGACGATTGTTAAAAATCGTCGAGATAAATTCCCCTTCTCTCGACGGTTTTTAAAAATCGCCGAGATAAATTATGGTTATATCGACGGTTTGACCCAGCCGTTTAGAGAACCGACCATTTCTCTCGACGATGTTTATTTCGTCATGAGAACCGGTAGCCTATCTCGACGGTTTCAATTGACCGTCGAGAGAACCGGTAGCCTCTCTCGACGGTTTCAATTAACCGTCGAGAGAACCGGTAGCCTCTCTCGACGGTTTCAATTAGCCGTCGAGAGAACTGGATGCCTCTCTCGACGATTTTTAAAAACCGTCGAGAGAGAGCTTAATAACCTAACATTTTCGATCTTCTTCTTCATTTTCTCCGCCTCGCCGCCATCGCCTTCTCTCTCTCCTTCGCTCCCGCCCTCGCCGTCGTCGCCTTCTCTCTCTCCCTCGGAGCTCCCGCCCTCGCCGCGCCGCCTTCTCTCTTCCTCACTCCCGCCCTCGCCCTCGCCGCGCCGCCTTCTCCATCCACCTCCCTAGGCCGTCGCCGCCGCCTCCTCCCTCCATCGCCCTAGCCCGCCGCCGCCGCCTTCTCCATCCACCTCCCTAGGGCGTCGCCGTCGCCTCCTCCCTCCATCGCCCTAGCCCGCCGCCGCCTCCTCCCTCCATCGCCTTAGCCCGCCGCTGCCGCCGCCTCCTCCCTCCATCGCCCTAGCCCGCCGCCGCCGCCGCCTCCTCCCTCCATCGCCCTAGCCCGCCGTCGCCTGCCGCCGCTTCTAGGTATTTTTTTAATTCAAACCGTCCCTAATTTTGTTTTTCAATTTTGTTATTGTATATAATTTGCTTTCAATTTATGATACACAGCCACCATTCGCCGGTCGCTCGCCCGCAAGACAACAGTCGTTCCCCGCTCCACGCTACTTCAAACAGCTCGACCGTTCGCCTCTAGACCGATCCCATATTCATGTTTTAGACCGATCCCATATTTAAATATATCTAACTATCTTCCAAAAATGAATTTGAATATAAATTTAAATTCTTTTTCTCTCATATTGTTACACCGCTTAATCCGAGCTAGCCAAGAGAACCTAAAGGACCTACAGATCATGAGCTCCAACGATACGAGTTTAACCGACCAAACTCTTTAACCAAGCTAACCAACATTCGTTAACCCCCGAAGACTTCACTAAAGTCCAAGGGCTGCACTCTTCTCACCATAGATGTATTTATGTTCTCTAGATATAACCTTCATTAGTAAGTCGATCCTTCACAGGTCGTTCGTAATTACAGCTAGGTCATATATACCGTATAGACCTATCCCATATTTAAATCATATTTAAATATATCCAACCATCTTCCAAAAATGAATTTGAATAAATTCAAATTCTTTTTATCTCATATTGTTACACGACTTAATCCGAGCTAGCCAGGAGAACTTAAAAAACCTACAGATCATGAGCTCCAACGATACGAGTTTAACCGACCAAACTCTTTAGCCAAACTAACCAACATTCGTTAACCCCCGGAGACTCCATTAAAGTCCAAAGGATGCACCATTCTCACCGTAGATATATATTTATGTCCTCTTGATATAACCATCATTAGTAAGTCGATCCTTCACAGGTCGTTCGTAATTACAGTTGGGTCATATATACCGTTTAACTCTCATAATTACATCTTGTTCCTTAAGTCCTCACTGCTCCTCTAATGAACTATTGGTTTGTGGTCCAACCATCAAACTGATTCCCTCTCGGGCCAGTGAGAGGGTGAGATCCCTAGTTCAAGACCTAGAGACAACACTTAAGGGAACAACCTCTCTACTATCCCTAAAGGCGGGTATGTGTGAATTCTTTCTCGCAAGACTATGTTCCCAGCTCTCTACTCGGTATTATCCCCAAAGTGGTAGGCGTATTAAGTCGGAGAATAGAGCCACTCCCACCCATACAAATCAAAGGATAATCCCGAATAAACAGGAGTTCATAGTGTGCTCAGGATTCAGATCGAGTTACCTAGGTCATCATATGAAAAAGTCGGTCTTTACAGTAAACAAAGTTGTAAAGAAAGAGCGACTTGTTTCGCGGTTCAGTCTTATGCAAACTCATTGCACATGACGCCCCTCACTCGCATGTCTCCAAATGAACGATTTCGGATCACATCGTTTGTACTATGCAAAGCGGGCTGCATCCAATAGTGTCTCTAGGATAAGGTACCCAGCCTTATCCCTATACTATAAACTGTTCTGGATATTTACTTGAACTTGATTTACAATCATGTCACACATGAAGTTCAAGTATACAACCTATAGCCATGAGTTCTTTGTTTATTGGAGTTAAGTTAAATATATACTCAATTCAGTTTATTCAATAATCAACTTTACTTTATAAACTTCAATAAAAACTTGATTGCAAAATAATATATACATTCAGTTTGCAAACCACGAGTTTTAGGACATAAAATCCAACACTTAAAATTCTTTTAGTGGTATAAATTTGAAAAGTTGACAATAAATTACAATTCCGGTACAACTCTACATAAACTAAATCGTTCCATATGACTAGTCAACATGTCAGCTCAACGTCTTATCTAAAATAAACTTTGGACTTTATCATGGATATCAAATGACAACGAAATGTACCAAACTATGAATGATATAGATAGATAGGTCAACCTTAAATGGTCGTGTCAAGACAACTTGTAATCAAATGAATTTTAAATAAGCTAATTGAGACATTAATTAATTTGTAGTTTAGTTTTCTTTTTAATTCCATAGTTTTGATGTAATCTAACAACTTCATAAAAGTTGGAATCCCTGCCTTAGTTGAAAAAATAAATACAAACAAGCTTTAATGTTCTTGTCCCCACCTTTTTTGGTAACACTACACAATAATTACACAATAATTACACATTAGATTTATTTGATTTGGCACAAACATAAAACCATAAATTTGTGACAGTTTGGTGGTTTGTATTGTGTTTAGAAGATGCAACCACTTGCATAAACACAAGTACATATTAGTTGGAGTTTTGGAATTGGCTTATGATCTTTCAAAGTTTATGCAATTGAAGATGGAAGAGGACTTGACTTTGAGCCAAGAAAATAATGTCAAAAAGGTAGCAGAACACATTAATGTTTTTGTTTACCTTCAATCTGATTTTGGCTTCATTAAATATGTAGGCCCTTGGTTGGTAAAACAGACAGAGGAAGATAATTAAAAAAAAAAAAAACATAATTTTTTTTAAATGTTGTAACATGAGATTGCTCCTAAAATCATTATTGACAACTATACACAAATTTTTCTAAATGTCGTAACATGAGATTGCTCTTCTTGGTCACTTGTTCATATATTATATTATATCAGATCTTGGTCACTTGTTCATATATTATATCAGAATTATGTTCATGTTGCAAACATATTTGACCCTAATATGTAAATTGAAAAATTATGTTAGATAGATTAATAAAAAAAAGTTCTACCAAATACCATATCCAATTAAGATCCCTTCATAATCAATTTTGACCACTCCAACAACAATTATGTTGTTTATTTTCTCATGTTTAAGGTTTTTCTTTCTTTGTTGTGTGATGTAATATAAAAAAAACAAAAAAAATATTTTCTCTTCAAACAAACATCTTACCTCTTACGATCGAAAGTATATGGCTCAATAAATATTGGCAATAAAAAGAATCTAACTTAGACACATACTTTGTTCATTTAATTATTGGACTACTAACAAATTATTTAGTCATTTTTATTAACTCTTTATAAATTATGTTGAATCACAATAATCTATGTGAACTAATATTTGAAGCCACACATGGCGTATATAATGAAAATGTACTAATAAGGACTAAAATAGTTTTTAATGTAAAATTTAGGGACTAAAATATAATATTGAAAGTTGAAGATCTAAAATACAATATTTAAAAGTTGAAAAAAAAAAAATATAAAGTTTAAGGTCAAAATTGGCCAATAAGATTGTGTCCGTGACTATGAGGTTTTTTTTGGATGAGTTCATAAATCAATTTGAACTTAATTCAATTGATAAAGATATATATCATAAATCAATTTGAACGTAACTCAATTGATAAAGATATATATCATTGACCAAAAAGATAAAAGTATAATCCCTAATATATCTAGTGTGTGAACTCGAAAAAGAAAAAAATATAGCAACATTTGACTTATTTCTAATTTTTTTTGGTGTTTTAAAATTAAAAGATTTCAGAGCTAACCATAACATTATTATAAAATGCTTAAGAACTATCAATTTGCATGCATTATTTTTTGCAGATACAACATATTCTAGAGTACATATCCGCTAACCGGTTCTGCTACAATAGAGATTAAAAATGACTCTCACACACATTACAAATCGACCATTAAATAGTCTAACAATGGTTAATTGACTTTCAAACACCACAATCTGATAGCTTAGGATAAACAAACGAATACTCTAAAATCTAACAAGAGAGAACACCAAAAATATTCTCTTTACAAAATCACGGTTAGTTGCTCAAAAGCGCTGAAGAGCAGCGATACGAAAAAGGTCAAAATCATCTTACAAAAACCAAAAACCTTTTTCATAAATTACCGTAAAAAAATTATCGTGCACGCCTTTTTGGTTTTGGGAAGAGCATCGACGACGTTGAGATGCTACATGCAAAGTCTTAACGCTTCGAAAACTTCACATGTGCGTCTTCCGTGTTTGTGACAACGCCTCAACACTTTCCTCTCGGTCTTACATATTTTTTGCTACACCATTTCGGCTCGACATTCCTAACAATTGTAAATTCGATAAATTATAAGAGACTTTTAAACTTCAAGAATCTATTAGTCACAAAATTGAAAGTTTAGAAGTCTATTAGACACATTTTACAGTTCAGGAACATATTAGAAATAACTGTGAAAATGTAGAGATTAAACATTTAATTTAATGGTGTTGTAAAAAACTATACTTCATCAAATAGAAGATATGAGAGTTAAAAATATAGAAGAGGTTAAGTTCAAGATTGTAATATCAAACATAAGAATAAAAAATCTAAGTACATGCGAATAACACAAACATGAGAAGAAGAATAACATAATATTGTTTGATTCATAAACGAAACAAAAAAAAAAAGTATTTTTAGTACCAAAATGGAGAATAATAACAAAAGGAGCACATCTATCAATTTGATATGTTCCCATTTTAGAGATGAATTAAAATCCAGCACATATCCAAAATAAGATGTAAATATATATATATATATATATATATATATATATATATATATAAAATCATTTTTATCATGTTAAAAATTATTCAAAAACTTAAATTTTATCTTTCAAAATTATTTTCCTCATTGGTTTTACACTTTTAAATATAATTTACATATCATTCAAATTAATTTCGAATTATTAAAGGTTTGTTTTATTAAAGGTTTGTTTTGGGGTGGTTTTGAACCTGACAAATTAAAAGTAATTTTAATCATTTCAAATTCACTACCAAAAATGTGTTCTTCAATTATTCATTAATTATTCGCTAAACCAAACATAGCTCAATTGATATAAAGATGTGTCATTGACTCAGTAGGTCTTAAGTTCAAATCTTTCTCTCCAAATTGTATTAATATATATATATATATATATATATAGGAAAATTACAACCGATTTAGAGTAAAATAATTAAAAATATAGCACTTTTTTTAAAAAAATTGCAAATATGGAAATTTATATCACTGATATAGAAATCTAGTAGTCTATCACCTCAGGTTTTTTATAGAACTTTGTCAGTGACTATCACTGATAGTAGTCTTACTATCAGTGATAATCATATATCAACGATAACAGTCTATCACAACTAATTTTTTTTTTGTCATATTTACAAAATATTTTAAATTTTACTATATTTGTCATTATTTTAGGTCCGATTGTTATTTATACCACCAACCCTCAATGTATTAACTATCCATTGTTCCCATAAATATAAATATTCTTAGTTAGATAAAATGGAAACACATTCATTATAAATATCATAAAGCAAATAAGGGATTAATTAAACAAACATCACAAGTGCATTATTTCTAGAAAAATGGTGATGAAAGATTTGAAATTTTATTGGTTGATGAAAAAGATGAAGTAACATGTGTTGAAGGGCCTAAAATGTAGTCTCAATACACTTTCATTTAATGTGATACCAATAATTGAATGTCACCAAATCCAAGAATTAAGAAGAGAACAAAATTTGGTACAAGTAGGAATGCGTAGTCTTGTCAACTTTATTTTTGCCCCACATATTTTCCCTATTATCATGATGTATTTTATAAATTTTTATTTTACCAATAATTTTTTTATTTTTCACACCAAATCAAATTTTGATTTCTTGATCACTAATTAATGCATTAAGCTAGTTAAATTACGCTCGTGTTGATTTTTTTTTTTAAAATTTCACCTGTAAATTAATATATATTGCTACTTACTAATAGAGAAGTAAAAAATGAAAAATCCGCCCCGGACATGCGACTCATCCAGATTGAGCCTACTTTTTTTTTTTTTTTTGAAATGTTTCCTCCCTTTTCCTTTTTCTTTTCTCCTTCGATTTAAGTTTATGATTTAGGGGTTTAACTCTAGGATTTATAATTGAAGATTTTAATATTTAAGAATTACAGTTTAGGATTAGTTTGTTTTCCTTGAATGTTAATAAATCTTAAATTTTAATGAGAATACATATTCTCAAAAAAAATATTGAAAGTTAAAAAAAAAAATATGACACGTGACTAAACCAAGTTGATCAACCACGTGTTGGGTTGCTGGCTGGTGCGAAGTATATATTACTCTTAAAATTATTATATATAAGGTTTATGAATCTTATCCACGATCTAATCTCATCGGTTTAAAATATTTTGATAATATATTTGTTTCCTTTTGTTAGTATCGAATATAATAAGGAGTTGTCAACAAGAGCCTAACTCAATAACATCATGTATGACATAGTAACCCTGAAGTCTTAGGTTACCTCAACATGTTGTTAAAAAAATATATATAATATAATAAAGAGTTGTCAACTTAAACGTACATATTTCTTCAACCAAAAGATTACCGTTGAACTAATAATACTAATAATAAAGAGTTGAATTTGTACATACACTCTTAAACCATAGATGCTATTATCATCTTTTATCTTTTTGAGGGGTGAGGTCAAATCTTCAACTTTAAGGAAGGTCAATTGAGTTGTGTTGAGATGACATATTAGCTTTTATCATCTAATCAAAATTTATAAAAGAAAATGTCCTTGTCATCGATGAATAGTAAAAAAACACTAGAAAATTAGTCGAGGGAGTCTGATGTACCCATTAGCTTTGTTATACTCCAAAACACATATACAACATTAAACCTCAGTTATTCTTCTGTCTGTCAAACAAATAATGGTTTAAAAGCTCAACCCAAATCCACTTGCCACACTCTAGGTTACTATACAAAATGTCATATTATGAAACCTATTCTAAATATTTATATAAAGAACGAGGATCCCACGTCGGAAAGATAAAGGAAGCTCACTCATAATATAAGATACATGGTTACTTCTCTCATACTTAATTGATTTTAAGATAGAACCCCACCATATTTAATATGGTATTAGAATCCACGAAATCCAAACAGATATTCGATCCAAAAGTGAGATCCGACCCAAGAATAGTGAACCTCCAATTAGTGATCGGACCCAAGAATTGATCCGAACTAAAAAATTGGAGACCTCGCCAATTAGTGATCCATCCAAAAAATAGTGAACCTAGAGAGATACCATCTTGTGGAGGGGATGTTGAGAATCCCACGTAGAAAAGATGAAGGTTGGCCAATTAATTTTTAAATGTAACCCGGTTTAATACCTTATCACCTTTGGATTCCTTTTGCTCTCATCTAATTGGTAAATTTATTGAATGGATTGAATATATAATTTGATTTAAATTTTCTTTCTCATCACCGACCAATAAGCAAAGAGACAGTGATTGATTTGTGGAGGTCGTTTGTGTCACTGTTCTTTAAGAATGAACCCGTGACTGCAAATATCCATCAAGCAATAAATGAAAATGTGACATATTTGATCGTTTCAAAATTGCTACACTTGTTAAGGCTCAGTTTGAAATCCTAATTAATCAAAGATCCTTGTCAAGGAAGAATTTATAAAGTCTTCCAACGAAGGTAAGTTGTTCTCGAAAGCTGGTAAAGAAATCTTAATCAAATCAGTGACTTTGAAATCCTAATTAATCAAACATCCTTATCAAGGAAAGAATTTATAAAGTCTTCCAATGAAGGTAAGTTGTTCTCGAAAGCTGGCAAAAAAATCTTAATCAAATCAGTGACTTTGAAATCTTAATTAATCAAACATCCTTATCAAGGAAAGAATTTATAAAGTCTTCCAATGAAGGTAAGTTGTTCTCGAAAGCTGGCAAATAAATCTTAATCAAACCAGTGACATTGAAATTCTAATTAATCAAACATCCTTATCAAGGAAAGAATTTATAAAGTCTTCCAATGAAGGTAAGTTGTTCTCGAAAGCTGGCAAATAAATCTTAATCAAATCAGTGACACGCATGTTATTCCAGCATAAATCCTCAACTGTTTCAACCTCCCGTTTGGTACATGTAAATAATTGAACCAAATTATGACAAACTTTTAGTAGGACAGTTCAGAAAAAATGTAGAAATAACCATTGGATTAGTAGAAAAATGTTAACTCCTCCAAAAGACAAGAAAGGTTGGGGTTTTGTGACATCCATTTGTTCAATCAGGCACTCCTTGAAAAAACATACATGGCGCATTGGTGGCTAGAACTCTGAAAGCGAAGTATTTTCTTGATTCTTCTTTCTCATAACCTTGTTAGGAAATCGACCCTCACACGCATGGCAAGGCATTTTATGAGGCAGGAAGTTGGTGGTTAAAAAGGTGGACATTGGAGAGTAGGGAATGATGGTTCAATTGATGTGTACTTCAATTAGTGGATCGCCAGGGAATTCTCCTTTAAGCTTATCTCTCCCTGATAGCACTCTAAAAGTGCTACTTTGCGGAACCTGAATTATTTATTGCCATTTTGGTTACTCATTCACGTTTAATTGTTTATTTTGTAGGATTTGAGCGAATTGGAGCATTTTGGAGTTCATAGACGTCAATTGGGGAAAAATGGGGAAAACAAATACCCAAATTGAAGGCATCAAGTGAAAAGAAGGAGCAAAAACAAATCTAGACGAGCAAGGCTTGGATTTTTTTTTAATTGCATTTATTTATTCCTGTTAGCATCTTTTACCTATGAATCTATTGTTTATGTATGTCTAATAGCAAAAGATTAACACATAATCCCTAATTGTTATGTTGTTAATAGCCTAAGTAGCACATGTTGAATCGTGTGTATGCGTTTCATTGGCTATCCGTGATTCCACAACTTGCATGGTCAATTTTAGGATAAAAGAGAAATCAGTTAGTTAATTTAGGTCATCCAAGTTAATTAATCATCTCAGTGTTTCCCGTTACTAATGTCTAATTAATATGTAACGATCATGCCCAGTTAATTTTGCATTAAGTTTAATTGTGATTTATTTTAGTCATAATTAATATTTTGGGTTGCTTCTTACGAATTCAAGCAAGCAAGCTCCGTGCTAACGTGATTAGATAATTTCCTTAGAAATTCTTGTGATCTAAATTTCATTTCGGGCAGTTCCGAACCTTTAAATTAAACACTCGTTTCAATTAATTTTTCTCTAGTTTAATTTGGCATTTAATTTCACTCTTAGATATTTTTACTTAATTCACATGTTTACAATTTCCAAAACCAATCAAAATCCCCTTGTTTTATGTTTTATCTTAAAAAAATAGAAGTTAATTTAGAGAAGTTAATTTCGGTTTGCTGAGATCGACCTGGTACCACTATTCTGCTAATAAGAATAGGAGCCAGTTTATAAATTATAATTTGGCGGCGCTCGACAACCCGTTCATAAAATTTGGCATCGGTGTTGGGGAATTAGTTAAATTCTCTTGGTTAAATTTTATTTGCTTTAATATATATATATATATATATATATATATATATATATATATATATATATATATATATATATTAGTATTTGTTCTCCTTGTTGTGTATGACTCGTTTCTCTCAAGGGGATGAATTATAATTTATTCATAAGATAGAGAAGGAGGTTCGATGAGTAAGGAAGGAGACAAGAGAAAGAAAATAAAAGTTGAACAACGATACAAATTTAGACGATGACAATTTTTGGAGTTTAAAGCCCGGAGAGATAGCCGACAAAGAAGAAACGAAAAACTCTCAATAACTAGCATCACCAAATTTAGATCTACATCCTCTTTGCATCATTTATCCTGTTGTCACACGTGACTTCGAACTAAATCAGTTTAATTCACCTACTTCATTCTTTTCATGGTAATGGAGGAGAAGATTCACATAAGCATTTGATGGAATTTCACGTTGTATGCTTCAGGATGAAGCCTCATGGAGTGACCAAGGAGAAGCTAAATTTGAGAGTTTTTGCATTTTCTATGAAAAGCTTGGTGAATGATTTTCTCTATTATCTTCCATCAAGGTCGATCAACACGTAGAAGGAGATGAAAAGATTTTTCCTGGAGAAGCATTTTCCCGCCTAGAAAGCCATAACCATCCTAAAGGAAATTTATGGGATTCAGTAGATCATTGAGAGAAACCTTGCACCAGTATTGGAAAAGGTTCAACAGGTTGTGTGCTAGTTTCTCTCGCCACCATATTTCAGACCAACTTTTAATTCAGTACTTCTATGAACGATTTTCTGTACACGATAAAAGAATGATAGATGCGGTTAGTGGAGGAACATTGGTTGATAAGACACTTGCAGAGGCCATGAAGCTGATTTCAAATATGGCTGGAAACTCTCGACAGTTCGGGACGAGAGCAAGTGTCAACATTCAGCAAGCGAACGAGATAAGTGAGCTTAAGAGTCAAATGTTTCAGCAAGCGAACGGGATAAGTGAGCTTAAGAGTCAACATTGCTAACTCATTGGATTCATCGAGATCGTCTCGCGCATAAAAGGGCATTTTCTGAATGAGAAGATTCTCTTTCTAATGTCTAGACATATCCCGCGTCTTCCTTCCTTGGCCGCCTCAAAATATTCCTTCCTGGTGGGACGAAGCACTAAGATCAACCACTTGGAGAACATGGAGTCTTTCTTTCTCGGTCGTTTGTCTTTCTCCTTTTCCTCTCTCCTTTTGTGCCTCTACCCCGACTTTTCATTATGTTTTATAGACACCCGAGGAAATTCAATTAGAAATTTTGATGATATCATTCTTACTGCTGATTGTTTTGCTATTATCTTCTGCAAAGACTATCAGGCTTCTTGCTAGATCACGATCATGGTAATGTTTTGCTATTATCTTCTGCAAAGACTATCAGGTTTCTTACTAGATCACGATCATGGTAATGCGTGCATCCAAACACTCGCGCTTGCCTATAGCCCCCCCCCAAAAAAAAAAAAAAAAAAAAATGGAGAGAGATGTCTCGTCCCTTGTTTATGCACATCCATATACATAGTCAGACACAAAGGTGTACAATCCGGTAAAAATAAGGGGTTTTTGTTGTTCATTCACTGATTGTTCTCTCACTTGCTCTAGTGGCGGGCAAACGCCAACCGAGTTAAAAATTCACCTACTTCATTCTTTTCATGGCACGCTGTGATATATATATTCAATAACTGCGCGTGATTTTGAGCTTGCACCTGCACCAACATTCCATACATGCGCGCCACACAAGATTTCAGCCCAGATTTGCCAATTTTGATTTATACACGATTTTTGCCCTACAATTCTTTATAAATACATATTTTTGAAGAGTTTTTGGGGAGCCAATTTGGAGAGTTATTCACAATTTCAAAAATACATCATTTTAAGAGTTAGAGGAGATTTTTGGGAGCAAAAAGAAGACAATTACATGCTCGGGATCGTGGAGATTGCAGCGGGAATGTGGAATCGACACTAGTTTTATTTCTTCTTCCCTTTTTAATTTGTAGTTTTGTTATGAGTTTATATTTTGTAATGTCAAACCTGATTAGCTAAACACATTTATCTTGGGGATTGATGCAGCCTTTTAGTTTTGATCTTTTGATTAATTAAATGTTTAGATCGATTGCTTATCTTCCATTCGTGCTTTTACTTTTTTAATGCTTATAATTTTCTGATCAAATGTTGTATGTTTTCATGGTTTAAATTTATGCTTGAGAGAGGATAATTTAGACTAGATCTTGATTGTCTGAGAGTAGTTCTAACATGAGAATGATTAGGGCTCTCTTAGAAGTTGTTTTAAAGAAGAGTTTTTAATGTTTTGCATGTCTTTAAAAACTAGATTGAACAATTAGTTTTATTACATTGCATGAGACCAATTGCGCTCGTAAGAGTCAATTGTTATTTTTGTTCTTCTAGACTTATGGAAATTTGCATGAATAATCTAGGCATTTGATTGATTGAAGCGTCAATCTAATGAGCGAAATCAACTCATATTTCTCTCCTTGTTGTTCTCCATCTTTTATTTTATGTTTTTATTTTATTTCAATCATATCATTTATCGTTTTATTTTTCTAAATAAAATTGGGTGATTGTATTCGCAGTAATTAAGTGAACTAGACAGCCAATCCTGAGGACGATACTCGTATTTACATACACTATTTATTACTTGACCCGTACACTTGCGATTTTACACTGCATTGAAAGTGCGCAACAATACATTTAACCTATTTGAATCTCATTCAAATTATATATATATATATATATATATATATATATATTATTTTAATGTATCGTCTAATACAAATATACTATTTTCTTTAATATAATGTACCAAATACAATAAAGAATAACTACTCGATGTAGTGGGTGAACACTTGGTTCAATCCTACTCCTTTTGGGCAACAAAAAAAATATTTTTAAAATATAATTATTTTTTCTTTATTATCGGCTCAACAATTTCAATTTAATTCAATTTGAAGTTTGATAGTAGACTATAATATTTTCTAATTTATTCAATTTGAAGTTTGATAGTAGAGTCTATAATATTTTCTAAATGAGAACTCCATCCAAATAATTAAATACGTGCCTTTACATCTCATATATTCTGCATGGCTTCAACTTCAAGTAATGATATTCAAGAATTCTTACATATAAAATACAATTAATAACATATCACAATATTATATGTATATAATTAATAACATAGCACAATATTATGTATATACATATTATTTCAAGAAATTATAACATAATTATTTTTTGATAAAATTAATTGCAAAAGGAAATTCTAGTAATTTTTTTTAAATAAAATACAACTTACACAAGCACATAAACTTGAAAATAAATAACAATAAATATATATAAATTAAAAATAAATTAAAAATCTTCTCAAATTTGAACAAAATTGTTCGACAGGTATAAATAAATTGATCATATATATTCAAGATGACTTATTAAGTGGTATAATTTGATGTCTGCCCCAACAATAATAATAGTCAAATACTCTTCAATCTCTCGTTGCCTTGTTATAATATATGCTTCCATAAGAAATCAATTTTTGTTTAAGATAGAAGAAAAATTGAAGAAAAAATATTAAAGAAAAACAACAAACTAAGAATGAGTGAACATATTTAAAAAAAAAATGAACAACAAATATTAAAAAGTATAAATTAATGGAACCAAAACATTGAACTAACTTTTTTTTTAACGCTAGCCATTGTTTCTCTCATAGTGATTGATAGACTTCAAGTTTTCTTTTAGGTCGTGCATTCTCTACACAGATCTTAATTCTTGTTCTTTTAATTGTCTTTTCTTCAACAACATGAACTCTATCGACAATTATCATTGATAGACTTTTATTTAAATATAAATCTATCAGCAACTATCATGGATAGAAGTCTATTAGTTATAAACTGTGATGCTATTAGAGATAGACTGCAAGCATTCTAATGAGTGTTTTTTTGATGGGTTGATAGGCATGTGATGATTTTTTTTAGTCTTTTTACATGGGAGTCGGTGTTTGTATCATATTTACAAATTCTTTTAAATTGTGCTATATTTGTTATTATTTTGTTTTATTGTCCCATTCAAATTTGATTACTAAATAAAATCAATTCAATAGATTAATTTTAAATTAATTAACTAAAAATAACTTAAACCACACTTTTTAGATTTTTTTTCCTTTTAGTAGAGTTTAGAATCAATTTACAAACAAAATTTAATTGATGTAAATTAGTTTTCATTAATTAATAATTAGTTTTTGTTAATTAATAAAAACTAAATAAAATGTAACTAGGTTGAATTGAATTGGAATGTAATCAAAATTCCTTAATATAAAGAATTAAATAATTAGACATAGTTAATATAAGATACAATTTTTTTTAGAATGTTAATATAAAATAACTAATAACTTAAATTAATTTATATTTTTTTTATTTGAATTAACTTTGATGAATTATTAATTCATGTTTATAACAAAATAAAATTAATACTCGAAAGTAATCACACAAAATATATACTCTTCGAGTAATCACACAAAATAAATATTTATATTATTTATTTTCATAAATATATGATATGTCATTTTTAAACACAATCAAACACAATATTCCCAACAATCTTATTCTTAGATTTATATCATTCTCATACATCTTTTATTCACAAATATCTACAACTCCTTAAACCAAACGACCCCTCACTCGTTATTAAACAAGATTTTAGGAACTCATTCAATATTAGAGTCATGTTAAACACATTAAACACAAACACGAAAGGGTCTGAAGTTTCTAACATGACTCAATTGACATACTGTATGATTTATTGATAAAAAGATCAGAGGTTTAAATCTCTAAAAAATATAAATTTAACTTTCGTAATAATCTAGGCCCCGTTTGATAACGCATTCACTTTTTGTTTTTGATTTTTGATTTTTCTGGTTTCTGTTTTTGATTTTTTGTTTTAAAAAAAATAAAAAATCAAACTTGGTTGATAACTGTTTTTTTGTTTTGATTTCTGAAAACACAAAAGTTCAAAGTGGTTGTATAATTACTATTTGTTTTATAATTTTTTTAAATAATGTTAACTTATTAAAATGTAAAAATTGCAACATTTATCAAAATTTAATTAAGGTCCAATTATTTGATGAAATTGAAAATTTAGGATAAAAAATGATTTTCACGAAAATAAAAAAAAAATTATTGTGTCGATAGTTTAATATATTAGATAATCTTTAGTTGACGTTTATCATCCCTAAAGTCAGGAAAATAAAATATGTTAATTGTATAAAGTGGATAGATATATCCGTATAACATCACAATAATACTAAAATATAATATACTAGAACAAAATTATTTAAATAAAATTATATTATATTATATTAATAATATTTTTATACTAAAAAAAAAATATTAATAATATCTTTTTTCTATTAATGATCATTTCCATTTTAAAAGATATGAATAATAATTTGATTCCAATTTCAATAGATAAAATAAATAAATATTTGAGGGTAATTTCAATAATTATATCTCATTTTTTTTTTAATTTAAATAAAGTTGAGAGAGTAAATATTAAAAAATAAAACTCTGAAATTTGAAATAAAAAATCTGTTTTTGATTTTTTTTTTATTTATTTGTTAATGAATGTAAAAATATTTTAAAAAATTTAAAAATAAAAAATTAATTGATTATGAAACACACTTTTCTCTAAAAATAAAAAATAAAAAAAAATAGGAATTGCGTTATCAAAAAACCCTAAACTAATTGTTTTTTTTTTGCACGTAAATAACTTTCGAATATTGCATAAAGGTGTGAGAGAAAAATTAAAGTAATATAAATGGAGTTTGCACATGACAAAAAGAGGTGGAAAAATCGCTTTTTGTGAAATTGTACTCTCATTACTAAAGTGGATATATGATTTCAATTATTGTTCTTTGGAAATGTCAAGAAAATCTTACTAAATTGTATTTGCCTTTGCTAAAATGAAATCATATGAATTTGCAAAGGGGAGTATGACAATTTCACAAGCTCTATTCCAAAGAACCTACGTGCAAATTCATTTTAGCAAAGGCAAATACAAAAGTACTTATGTGAGTATTTCAACTTTTCACCCCCTCAAAAGAAAAAAAATAAATACAAAAGTACTTATACGTGCAAATTCATTTTAGCAAAGGCAAATACAAAAGTACTTATGTGAGTATGACAACTTTTCACCCTCTCAAAAGAAAAAAAATAAATACAAAAGTACTTATGTGTACTTATGTGAGTATGACAACTTTTCAACCTCTGAAAAGAAAAAAATTTCAAATTGATTTTTTCTCTCCTTGCCAATTTCTAATAACTATAAATAGAATATTTAGGTTTAGTCAAAATATTGGTCAAACACACTACTCACGAGAATTGTGTTCTCTCATTAACTATCACAAATCTTGGTTATATGTTCGAGTCATGAAAGATCTCAGGCAAAAGGAATACATGAAGATTGTAGTTCTTCAAAAGTATTTGTTTAATCTTGTATTTTAATTTAATTCTAAATAAAACAAAGAAAACAATTTCAACACCTTCGAATTTGAAGTGTTAATTCTCTTCAATTGGTATTAGAGCATTCTTTGATTTTTGTATAGGATTAAAAATCTTGTATGGTAGATATTTTAATTTTATCGTATATGTGGTATATGAAGGTTTGCATTGATTGTTTAGGTTATTTCACATTAGATTTAATTACTTTTGTTTAGATAATTTCTAAGACCCTTATGGGTTTTAGGATATTTTGTAATTTGATTCATTGTAGTTGTTGTATTGGTTAATTTTCAATATGTGTACACTCAATACACACAAATTTTTAATTGAAAATTGCTTGTCGGCATCTTGCGAAAATGTGTATGGAGTATTGCATTTGAAATTCAAATGAACTTTGCAGCGACTAGTGAAGCTAGATGAAGAAATTTAAAATTTTGTTAACCTAAATTGTGGTGGATCCAAAGAGGAAAAGATTTTGAAGACCAAGATATGTCTTCGATTTAAATTAATGTAATTTAAATTATTTTCAATTTATTAGAATATGTCAAATATGCTGGTCAATTTTGCTATATTTTTTTTAATATAATTATGCATGTTGTTGTATGTTTTAAATTGTGATTGATTGCCTAAAGTATGTCATCTAGATTAAAATCTCAACATAGGTTAAACATGATCATGCATTTTAATTATTTTAAATATAATTGGTATATTTGGATGAATATAATTGGTATATTTGGATGAATATAATTAAGATGTTTTCATAATATGATTAGATATTTTTCTGATATGATTTATATTTTTCATAAATTTGAATATAATTGTTATATTTGAAAAATTCAATTAGGATATTTAGGCCCCGTTGGTTTGGAGATCGATTTTCATTTTTATGTTTTCAAAAATAAAAACTACAAGAAAAAGGATGAGTATATGTTTGGTATATTTATTTTCAAAAACTATTTTAAAAAATAACTATAAAAGATGACGGATTTTAAAAAACAATAAAATGGTGTTTTCACTGTTTTTTAATTTCATTTTCAAAATTATGGAAATACGGGATACATCTTTAAAAAAAATAGGAGGTACGATATTGCAAAAAAATTGATCCAACTCACAACAAAAATAAACTCTAAAAATCGTAAATAAGAAATAATTAGATCAGATTATTTTTTCTTTATAAAATAAATTTTACTAATCACATATTAATCTTTGGCTACTTTCTCAAATTTACAACCAAACACAATTTTTAAAATTTGAATTCAAATTTAAAGTTTTTAAACTAGAACCAAACAAATTTTTAGATATACAAAAAAATAAGGAATTTCACGAACTAAAGCAATTCTTAATAGGAATCCATGTTTTCCTAATAAGAATTATGATAATTTTCCAATGAGATTATAATATTTCGTTTCTTAATTAAAAAATAATTTAATTCATTCTTTACCTAGTTTAATTATTTGAATCTAGTTTATCTTTTATTCTAATAAGATTAGAATATAGGATAATCTTTAAATTTTTTTTAAAAGGTTTAAAATGCTAAAATTTTAAGATTATTCCTAAGGCGAATTAGTTTTTAATGGATTAAAAATATTGCTTAAAATTGACTGAAGTTAGTTCATGAATCTAGTAATTATTAGTTAATTAAATATTAATTAATTTGAAATAAAAATTGACTACAAGGGATCTCTAAGAAATGTTACTCGGGTGAGATACTTAAGTTGACTGAAAATGAACACCTCTACCTGTGAACTGGCCTGAGGTTGAATTAGTCAAATTTTATTTAACTTCATTCAACAAGCTCATAATGTGATTAGTTTTAAATAATTTAATATACTTGGTAATTCACATTAAATGTGATTAGTTTTAAATAGTTTAATATACTTAGTAATTCACGTTAAAATCAATCTAACCAACATAAGGCATAAGGGTTATGAAAGGGTAGATTGAAAAACTTAGATAAATGAGATTAGCCTAATTTGTCTAAGTAGTAGAAGATTCTATTTCAAAATGCTTAGAGGGAGAAAGACATATGTCAAGATAATCTTACTGTCTCTATCATAGATTCACAACGTGAGATTCATGTGAGGTCTCGAGGCGACTTTTGGACCGTCCCCCTACGGAAGGTGTTTGCATGAGTCAATATCAGGGTGAATCTGATCTAGAGAAAGTATTTTCAAAATAGTAAGTGAGAGAAGGAAATGTGTCAACATATCCTACGGTCTCTATCATTGGTTCACAACATGAGATCTATGTGAGGGCCTCGAAGCGGCTTTTGGAGCGTTCCCCTACGGAATGTGTTTACATGAGTTAATATTAGGGCGATTCTCCTAAGAAGTATAATATTTTAATTTTATTTTCAATATTTGACCTACCCTACGACAACACTTGTTGGGGATAAAATTATACAATATAAAATGATGGGTTATACTTCCAAAGATCTCATTAAGGTTGTTAATGATTTTCTTGACCAAACTAATGGTAACTAAATGTTATAGAAATAAGAGTTATTTTGGGATAACGTTTGATTGAGATTGCCTCAGTTTAGTGAAGGAAGATTTGACCTACCCTACGACGTCACTTGTTTTAACTCACTAAAGTATCATAGCATTATAAATTAATGATTTAGAGTTCATTTATCAAATTATTTTTTTCTATGCTGAAATTAAATGAATATTGATTAAATGAATATATTTTCTTTTATATATTTCAATATAATGTCATTTCTCTCGTTTTTTATTTTCGTTACTGATTTGTCAAATTGATAAAATTATATCACTTGGAAAAATAATGTTAACACTATATAATAACTATGTAAATTATTGAATTCGTCTTTATTGAGAAATGTTCTAAAAAACCTATTGTCAATGCGAATCGAATTGTTCGCAAATCACATGATTAATAAATCAAGATAACAAGATGGCTTATATAAATATTTCATGTTTGACATGTTAGATGTCAAGCTAAGAAGATAAAGAAGATGACAACAGCATATGAGATATTGATGCAGTCAATAAAAGCTATATCAGATATTTATCTAAATGGTCTAAAAAAAATTAAGTATTACCAAAATTTAAGAAAGTAAATCATATGACTGTAGCCAAAAGAAAATATTTCTAAGTTAACAAAACAGTCACAAAAAGAAGAATTTATGAAATATCTTCGTAAGAAGAAGAACATGAATAAAAGTAAATTTGATTTACTAGATTTTTGGTGGAAAATAAGTATTACCACCTAGATGGTAGATTCTGATCTACTATCAAGATTTGTTATTCCGTACATTTTATATGTAATTCTTGTAAAATACTTAATGATGTATATGTTGGCACCAGAAGCTCATCTCAGCGGGTGTAATTGGTGTAGTCGGAGACATTAAAATGTCACTAAGTAACAATTGTTGCTTAATGTTGAATATGATGTTTTTAGTACCATAGGAGAAATTCAATTTCTCTAACTTTATTACTAATAAAAGGTTCATATAGTATGAATATTTTTGTACTAGAGTTTTTATTTTCAAAATTGTTTGAAAAGTCTAGTTAAAAAAAATAAAATATAAAATAAGAACAATTTGTATGTGTTAAATGTTAACATATAAAATACTACACAATACTGAGATATTCAAGATTATAGAATTCAAAATATAAAGACAAATTATATTCTCCTAAAGCATGATACGTGTCTTTGACACTTTAAGATTTATTCAAATTCATTTGAATAAAAAAACTAATAATAGGTGATTCTCTAAATGTTATAGTTAATTACTTTATATGTCTTAAGATCTTGACTTTCATGCAGGATAATCAATAGGCCTTTATTGAAAAAGCCTACAAGGCCAAAGAACACTTTGAGCTTCCGCGTTCTAACCCAAGTGAGTCTAGTGAATGTAAAAGTCAAAAGTGGTTGATGAATATTTCATCACTCTAGCCGAAGATTATTCAAGAAATAAATATCTTTACTTAATGCAACGTAAGTCTAAATAATTTGAAAAGTTTAAGGAATATAAGACTCAAATGGAAGATCAATTAGGTAAATCTATCAAGATACTATAATCATATCACATGAAAAATATAGGAACCTTACGTACTAAGACTAATTGATAGAAAGTGAGATTTTATCCCAAATCTAGTACAAAGTACAATTGTATCCCAAATCTAGTACAAAGTACAATTGTGTGAAATTGTGCTGCAAGAGGAGAAACATGCCTTGTTAGACATGGTCAGAACAAGGATCACAAAGAAGATGAAGAGAAAAGAGCAAAGAGCAAACTTTGCTGAGACAGAAGATGAATTGTTGTTGATGGCTTGTTCAAATATGAGCAAAGATCACAAAGAAGATGTGTGGTATCTTAAATTAGGTTGCAGTAACCATATGTGTGGTAAGGAGTATTTCTCTGATTTAAATGAAAATTTTAGAGAATGAGTAAAATTAGGCAACAATTCCACCATGATTGTTAGGAGAAAGGGGAACATTAGATTGAGAGTGAATGAAACCATCCAAATTATTACTGAATTTTTTTAGGTACCCGAATTGAAAAACAACTTGTTGAGCATTGAACAATTGAAGGAGAAATAGCTTTCCATTATGTTATTATGTTTCAACATGGTAGATGTAAGGTGTTTCATGAAGAAAAATGTTTGATTATGGATATAAAAATGTCTACAAATCGAATGTTCATTTTAGAAGCTATTTGTCAACCTATAACATCTATTTGTTTTAATACCATAACAGAGGATATGTGCAACTTTGGAATAATAGATATTTGAGTTTTACAGGTTTTAAAACTCTCCAACAAAAAAGAATGGTGAATGGTGAATGGTTTACCACAACTCAAGACTCCTTCCAGGTTATGTAAAAATTGTTTAGTAGGAAAGGAACGCTTCAATTACTACATGCTGACATTTGTGGACCAATCAAACCTATTTACATTGGCAGAAAACGGTACTTACTTAGTTTTACTGATGACTTAAGTAGAAAAATATGGATTTTCTTTTTGTTAGAAGAGTCAGAAGTCTATGATGTTTTCAAGAGATATTCATGTGTAAAATTAGACAAACACACCAATTCGAGCTTTGCGGATGGAGGAGGATAATTTACATCACAAGAATTTAGTAAATTTTGTGCTGAAAATGGCATGAAAAGACAATTGACAGCTGCATATACGCCACAACAAAATGGAGTCGTCGAATGCAAAAACAGAATCATTATGAATATGGTACGAAAATGAAGGCTTTTTTTTTTTTTTTTATATCTATAAGTGTCCGAACCAGCTTACGCACACATAAACATTTTTTAATTGTCTAAAATGAAGTTTTTTTTTTTTTTTTTTTTTTAATATAAGTGGATAAGGGAAATGGGCCAAATCATAGAGAGTTGGTGCAATTGATAACTACATTTAATTCAAAAAGCAAGGAAAAATAAAAATTATATCATAAACATTGATTCTCTTATTGAATAATATATAAATGTGGCTAGGATGCCCTTACATCAATTCACAACCTTCTTAGAAACTGAAAATAAATATAATAATAACTAGAGTTTGTGGTCTACAATATTGAAACGTTACCCATATATAGATACACAATAGTAATAAAAACTATAATAATAGTTGTGACTTGTGAGGAGGATACGGAATCACTTAAAAGATTGTTTCAAAAAAAAAAAAAATCACTTACAAGATTGAAAAGGTGAGAGAAAGCTATTGTTTCCAACTATTTTCTATTTTATTTTTTAAAATTTTATAATCATATTCCAATAAATGTTTTTTTAATACAAATTTCTTATCTTTCCAGAGTGCATTCTTACCAATTATAATTTTCAAAGGAAAAAAAAAATTAGATTTAAATTGCATTTGCTCAATTTAAAAAAAAAAAATCTATTTTTAAATTTCAAATGTCTATTTTAATCATCAAACTTTCAAACATAAATACGTTACAACGGCATAATATAGGAATTAGTGGTTCAGAAGTCAGAAGTTTAATTTCAATTTCAATGTTGTCCAAAAAAAAAAAAAAATCATGAAACTTTAAAAAATAAAAAATTATTTTGATCTTTGTCACTGTGAATTATTTAATAGATGAATAACATGACTTCATGTATGGGTTGATCTCCGAACATAACCCAATTACCATAAATATGTGTCGTTGATCGTGAGGTATGAAGTTCAAATCTCTTCATAAATATAAGAATTGCATGAATTGTAAAATACAAAGATGCGACGAGGCTTGGGTACTTGCATGAATGGTAAATACATAGTACAAAATTTTTATTTAAGGAGAATTCTAAATCTTTTAAATTTCAATCTTCAATTCCTTCGATGAACTTAATTGCAGGTGTAATGAATTGAAAATACATGCCGGGTAAAAAACCTGGGCGGATCTAGAAATTTTTATCAGGAGGGACACAATTCCAATACGATAATTGCAAGTTTAGTCTTTGAAATTTTTTATTTATATCTATATAGTTCTTGAACTTTAAAACGTAAGTAACAGAACTCTTCGACTTTCAATTTTGAGTCTAATAGATCCTTCGAATTTTAATTTTGTGTCTAATAGTTCTTTAATTCTCAATTTTGTATCTAATAATATATATTAGAAATTTCAAAATATTAAAAAAAAAATTGTTAGACATAAAATTAATGGATCATCAACTTATTCGACATTTAAAAAAAATAAAAAAGAAAACACAAATAACGGATGAGTTTTTAACTCAGGTTTCAAACTCAAAAGTTGTGTCTCTTGCCATCGCCATCAAACCAGAGGACAATTTATAACATTTTTCGAATTTGTATATACAAATATATAAAATTATGGTTATATGTTTTAAATTTTTATATACAAATATATAAAACTAAAAATTTGAACACGTGCCCTAGCAGAAAAATACCTAGGCATGGCGAATAACAAAATTGATGAACTGATCATTCATATTGATTCTGAAAATCCCCGACGGCTGCTCCACCTCATAGGAATAGAAATCCCAATTCACAAATCCAGTTCACAATTCTTCAAAAACAGAAGTTCTGCAAGCATCTCAAACACCAAAATCATTCTTCGATCCGAACGTCGCGTCATTATGGGTCTTAAAAACTTAGAGGGAATGAGTCTAATCCATGGTTGCCACTTACCTAGAGATTGCTTTCCTACGGGTTTGTGCGCGTAAACTGGTCCGAACACTCACGTATATAAAAAAAAAACATGTTGAAGTGTGGATACACTCAGGGGCGGAGCTACAGTAGGTCCAAGGGACTCGAGCCCCCCTGAACTTTAATATATATCCTATTTCTATGTTAAAAATATAATAAATCAACAAAGTTTGACTTTGACTTAGTGGTAAAGAAGTTGCCAACCCCTCGTGTGGGCGCCTGTGTTCCAGCCCCACATTATTCAAGAAATTAATCCGTCAAGCCCCTCTTAACATAAAGTTCTGGATCCGCCACTCGATACACTAAATCACATATGCTAGTTGTGATGTGTATTGGATATGCCACGAGAGTTTCAAATATAACCCTAATTGTACCTTAAACGTGACCTCAAAATATCAAGCTAGCTAAATATAGATATAGTACAACAGTTGAGACATCTCAACTTTCTTTATTAGGGGTTGTAGAATTCAACCTACATTCTAATCTTGCATATAATATTTAGAACCTTTTGAAAAATTAAGTATATTAATAAACATATTGGAAAACCATGACATCAGGTATAAAGTTAGGATGGGAGACTAAAACAAGTATTAAAACTAAGAATCTGTGAACAGTAATAGTTTCAACCTAAAAATTTTAGGACGTGTTTACTTCTCCGTAGTGAAAAAACTCTAGCAATCATAATGAATTCAATCGTATTGGAAATCTTGTAGTCGTAATTTGTTTTCGTTTGATTATGTTTATTTGTTCCCTCATTCCATCGCAATCATAAACTCTTGATTATGTTTACTTCTTTGTAATCAGTTATAACCACGATTGATTAAGATAATGCACTTACTTAATAATAAACAAATATATCAACAATGGAAAATCAGGCATTAATTAATTGTTCGTCTCTCTCTCTCCATCCCATTTTGAAAACAAACAAACCTTTCATCTTTGTCTTCCTCTTTCTTCTTTGTCGTGTCAGTCTCATCTGTGGTTTCGCACACTAAATCTTCGATCATATTCTTAGATTCTGTACAATCTCTACAACACGGATTAAGGTATTCCATTAATTCATTTATATTTAGCCCCCTAATTTCACTGAGATTGCATATTCATTGATCGTGAGTTTTTTTCATCTTGTAGTGAATCTAAGAGTAGTTCGCGTACTCGATTTATGTATTTTTATGTATTTTAATGTGAATGGCATGTGAACGGACAGTTGACGTGTTAACGTTATCTCGATATAAATCTAGTACGATAATGGTTATTGGAAAATACAAAAAAATGCCAATCAGTCAAACGAAGGACAACACAAACATCGCAACTCATTTAATGCAATGTAGTGATTAAGGAATCAGAACATCAACATTTTAGTATTTATGTGGAAGAGTGTCATCATAATAACCTCCCCTCAACTTGCAATATTATGTTTAGTAAAAAATGGCAGCAAATGGTTGTTACTCTTCCATCTCATCATGTTGTTCCTTCCTCTGGAAAGAATATCTTCAGTCGACTAAATTTAGTTGGTCTGATTCATTTGATGTTGGTGAACTGGGAAGAATACCTACATCAAACACAGAAGAAAATATTTTCTACTACTCATACCTTCTGGAGTACGAGGCTCCACATGTTGATGCCCCCACTGAAGAACAAGTGGAGTTCGTTCTCTAGTGTGAACCAACCGCTTCCCTCTCCTGTTGAAGCCACCGAAGCAAAGGGGAAGAAGAAGGTCGATCTGGCTGAACTGAAGGAAGAATTTGGAGAAAGTGACTATTGTAGAGGTCGTGTGGAGGTGGGTGAGCCAAGCAGGTCGAGGAAAAGGAAGCGAACGGATGAAAATGGTCTATAGTGATAATAATATTATCTGGTTCCGACGGCGAGGAGTGGAATTTGAATTTTGTTATTTTTGTAAAACCACAGAGAGGGTTAAGATAGCAACTTTTTTTTCTTCATTTATCTAGGTTTTTTTTTTTTTTTTTTTTCTTACATTGATTTGTAAACCCTATATAGGGTCAACAATTTTTTTTTTTATGAAATTGACGATTTTGTTTTAGTTAATCTTGTTACTTGTGTGTCCAGCATGTTGTTACTA
Organism: Herpetospermum pedunculosum; assembly: GCA_028017165.1. Classification (NCBI taxonomy): domain Eukaryota; kingdom Viridiplantae; phylum Streptophyta; class Magnoliopsida; order Cucurbitales; family Cucurbitaceae; genus Herpetospermum; species Herpetospermum pedunculosum. The sequence goes on from CM051526.1 coordinate 8,857,466, forward strand.
TGTCAACATTCAGGACTTTGTGCATGCATCATAAAATTCTGCATGAAAAACATATGTTTGTTATCAATCTAGTTGAAAATTCAGTTTTTATTTGCACGGGACCACTCGTTTGACATCTGACTTGAATTCGTATTCTTAGTGTAGTATTTGAGAGACAACTCTAGTAACTAATCTAGGAATAAATTTTAATTATGTAGGGTGAAGAAGTGGGTACGTGGAAGAGAGATAAAGGTAGAATGTGAAAAATAAGATGAAAAAATGCATAGAACAATAGGAATTCATAATGGGTTAATTAGTCAAAAAGTGGCAGATCCCACGTAATAATCAATCACAATGAGATTGATCACCTAAAATGAGATCAATCAAATGGCGTAATTAGATTACACGATTACGGGTGAGACTCACAATTCATTACGATTGCAGACTTTGATAAACAACATCAAACGCGGTGTTTTATGTCTAATCATCTGAATTTCGGGTGGCAGATTACGATTACGGAAAAAAAAAAATGTCCTTTAACTTTTACTATTTGATTTAATCCCAACATAATTTAAAAAAAAACAGTTTGAAATAGCTAGCCCCTAACTTAACATTTTCTTTTATTATTTATCTGATATTTCTTCCCTGTTGGGTAGACATTCATATTCAAACGTTACAATTCTATTTGGGTTGGGGTGGTTTTCGGTTTCAAACCCAAAATCATGTTTGGGGTAAGGAGTTGGATACCCCGTGTTTGAGAACCATGGCTCATGGATTACTCCTTTCAAACCTCCCTCCAAACTCATGATTTCTCTTCAAATTAGAACATTTGGTGCGATCCACCATTTTCTTTCAATTTTTTTCATAATTATGGTGGGTTGCGTCATTTTTCTTTCCATTTTTTCTTCCAATTATAGTAAGTCTCACAATTTCTCTCCTAATTTTTCTTATAAATATCCGGTGTTCAACCATCTCTAATTATAATTATATAATTTTCTAATTAGATTGATTTAAATTAAATTATTCTTTTTATTCATCTCTATTTAATATAATTAACCATACCTAAAAATATGTATAATTCTCTAGTTATAAGATAAGAAAAATATATTTTAGGTGATTTATTCATATTAATATTTTAAAAAATAATATTTAATTTTACGTTAACATATTAAAATTAAAAAATAATAATGATTAACAATATTTAGTGACAATGTTATTTTCATGATAATTTTTATTGAAAAATTGTAACCGATGTCAATTTAGAGTAAAATAATTAAAAATATAGCAATTTTAAATATTTTTGCAAATATGGCAATTTATATCACTGATAGTATGATCTATGCTTATAGGAGTGTATCGCTGATAGTAATCTTTTTTATAGAATTTTGTTAGTGATAATAGTCTATCGGTGATAGAAGTCTATCAGTAATAGTCATAAAGTCTATAGTGATAGCCACTTATTTTTTGTCATATTTGCAAAAGGTTTTAAACTTTGCTAAATTTACAATTATTTTTGGCTGGATTGATGTTTGTGCAACCAATCCATTTTTATTTATCTAAGAAATTTATTTCAAAATAGAATGTGTATTTACTCAAATTACAAAATTGTAATATTTTTTCATTTCTAATTTTTTAAATTCGTTTTTATAAATTATTTTTTTTCTTTTTTAGTTTATACTGAGAAAGCTCCAACTTTATAAAATGTTTGAAATTATAAACTTCGGTTTATATTTAGGAGAATACATACTTGAAAAACTTTATCCTAATATAATATAAAGTTGGAAATTATAAACTTCGGTTTATATTTAGGAGAATACATACTTGAAAAACTTTATCCTAATATAATAGTAGGTTGTTGTTCCATTCTTGTTTTCATCGTTCCTTTTAGGTTTTCATTTTTCATTTCTTATCCAAATATATATTTAAAAAAATAAAAATCAAATCGATTGACCTGTTATATTTTTATGCTTTTTTAATGGTAAACAATGTTTTGATTGTTGGAAACAATTATTTTATTCTTAAACTATAATATAAACTAAATGTTTCATTCAAAAGTCTCTAAAAAAAATTTCACAAAACATTCACTCAAAAAGAAAAATATTTGTCCAAATCACGGTTCAAAACTCCCTCGTACAAATTTTCATAATTCTGATTCTCAGAGTTCTCAACTCAAAAGCCCTAAAAAAGTTATAATTCTTTTTTTTTTTTACATATTCTGATGTGATGGTTTGTTTATTTCAAAAAAAAAAAAAAAAAAAAAAAAATGATGGCTAAGCTGTCAGTTCATGAGTGCATTATGTCACATCATCCAACTCTATATTTCAAAGTTCAAATTAAGTCCTTTTCAATTTGAAACTATTTCCACTTTTTCACTTTGATCTCAAAAGAAAGACCACAATCAATTTTTCCCCACACATTTCAGTGTGATTGCAACAGTATACCTAATATGAAAGCATCAACTGAAACTTTCAAAAATAGTGTCTGATTTGACAAAAATCATGAACCATTGATATCTTGGCTTTAAATTCATATCAAATTCGCAATTTTTTTTTTTTTTTTGATTAATATAATATTTAGTTCTTATTGTTTGGTTTTTATTTAGATATATGCTCCAATTTGAAGGGGTGTTGAGATATATTGAATTTGAAATATATTAGGGGTAGATTTAGGTCTTTAGAGAAATTCAATGGAAAAGATTTATTTTATAAATGTATTTGGTCGTGTCTAATATCTAATATGGTATCAGAGTCTTCGATGCTCAAAAGGGTATTCGATCCAAAAATGGGATCCGACCCAAAATGGTGAACCAAAGAGGCACTATCTTGAGGGGCATGTTGATCGATCGACACTACAAGAATTTTATATTGTCTCGACGGATGTTCTCTCGACGGTTTCATTTTCGTCGAGAGAACAATGCTCTCTCGACGGTTTTATACACCGTCGAGAGATGGTTCTCTCGACCGTCACAAAAAAAACCGTCGAGAGAGGCTCTCCCGACGGTTTTTTTTTCGTCGAGAAAGCCTCTCTCGACGGTTTATTGGCTTCTCTCCACGATTTTTTTGCGTCGAGAAAAACTAAAATTCTTGTAGTGCGAGGATATCCCACATCGAAAAGATGAAGGGATCCCACTCACAATATAACATACATGAACTATTCTTCTATCACTAATTGGTTTTATGATGAAATCGTCTAATATGGTATTAGAGTCCATGAAGTCCAAAAGGATATTCGGTCCAAAAATTGAAGGGACAGGTCAAACTTGAATAATTATCTCGTTCCTTTCCTTCATCGCTTCCCGTTTAATACTAACGATGTCACATGTCTTTTGGTTAGATCCTTTGTTAGTATTGTCAAATATCAAGCTACCTCCACTTGAGAATATTGATATGTCCCCATGACCATACAAAGATTATGTCCAATCTCACATTGGTCATCAGCAGCTGGATATATACTATTTCTTCAAGAGGCATCACTATCCATTATATGACATTTGCCTAAAGATGTTGTTGAGAGGCAGCATCAACATGGCCAATTTGGATGAGGAAGCATGATATAAATAGATGCTTATGTTCATTGTCTTTTTCTTCACCACCCCATTACATTTTATACTATATATTATTTTGCTATTAATGTATATTGTTGTTGATTTTAGGTGACTTGTACACTTTTAATTGGATGTTCATGTTTTGGATTCTTATGGATGTTACCCTTGATTAAATACTATTCCTCTTGCACCCTTTTCTCCTCCATAGCTAAATCTAGAATATTTCATCAATTATTGTGACAAGGGAGAGATAAGAGTAGTTATGTTCTCTTGTTATTCATTTTTATCCTTAAAATTTTAAACTCTAAGTTGGAATGTCTTGAATATGTTATGAGACCCTCTACGACTGGTTGGTACGGAGTCTCGCTTAGAAGGGTGTCATATATAAATCTTCTAATGACTTCAGCTGCCCCTATCTGTTAATTTGTAATCTCTCATATTTCGTAATAATACTGCTCTCTCTTCTGCCTGTGGACGTAACTAACACGACGTTAGTGAACCACGTAAATCTGCGTCGTTCTTCTTATGCGCTTACTTATTCTTTGTTATTGATTTATTGTAACACTCAAAATCCTAAATTTTCGATGTTATTCATTCCTATCGAAAAAATCTAAATTCTAAAACTCTAAACTGGCAGATGTTATTCATTCCTATCAAAAGCACTCATTTGCAGTGTACCAAATTATTGAAATATTCATCCTTCTTTTATTAATTATTATTAATATTATTTTCAATACCTACAAAATTAATATATTTATTTTTTGTCTTGACAAATTCTCTTTCCCAAATCCTCAGTTAGATTTTTGTTTGGTACATTTATGTTCATAAATAGTTGAATTTAGTTGTTATGTTTTGTAATTTAGGTAACTTAGTTGAGTTTTGATGTTATATGTTCCTTACTTTTCAAAGGTTAGTTCAATTTGGTTGTTTTTGTTTATAAGTTTTCAACTTTTGATATGTTAGTTAAGTTTTGCACTTAATACTTATAAAATTTTGATTGTTTAGTTGTTTGTTTTAATTTAATCAGTTATTGTATGTCTTTGTTTAATTTATTAGGTGCTTTGGTCAATATTTTTTTTTTACTTTTCAAGATTATTATGATAATATGAAAAGGATGAGAATGAACGAAGCTATCATTACTTTAAACTTATTTATGTTGAAATTTTATTTTTATTTTGTATTCAAACTTTCTATAAAGAAATTGTAAGAACGAATTTGGTTTAATATATATTTTCATTTATATCATTATTTTGTGTACAACAAACTTCAAATTATACTCGAATTCGGAAAAAAAAAACTCACACAAAAGACCTACGGACAAGTTTTCAAAAAAATCGTCGATAATTCCACATATGTCAACGCTATCTCGTTAACATCGACAAAAGTAATTATGTCGGTGCTAACCAACTTAGCGTCGGTAGAAACTCTCCCGACGTAACTAGCAACGACCTTTTTTTCGTTGGGAAAACTTTTCCAGAGCATTTTTTACTTTTTTCGATGCTTTTTTTGGCATTGAAAAAAGCCAGAACTCTTGTAATAATGTATATACATCATACATTCTAGAATAAAGAAATCATAGGCATATATGTGTGAAATAAATCATTAATGAACTATGACCCAAAACTTTGAAAGAGTTAGACCTTTAAGAGTAAACTAAAAGTCTATTTATAATAACTTTCTAACTACTTAAAACACTTTTTTAAAAAAATATTTTAAGTATACTTAGGAAGTAATTCCAAATCCATCTTAGTCCTTCAAAAGAATGGTTAAAAAATGGACAATATAGTGATGGCATAACCATTGAGGGGTACTAGGAGGATTCTTCATGTATAAGAATGAAAGAAAAGATTGATTTTCATTCAAAGGAAGAATTAGATCATTGTTGGGTTTTTTTTTTTTTTTTATATGTTGGGATGAGAGATTGAACCTAAGACCTCATGATCACTAAGTAATACATTATGTCGTTGAGTTATGCTCTTGTTGGCTCATTGTTGGGTTTTTTATCAAAAGATTTGGACTTTGTGGATGCTAAAGTGAATGGAATCTTAGCAAAGTGTCCCACAACCCTTCATAAGAAGTTGATAGCCAAATTGGACACTCTCATATCTCTCCCAACAGTCACTCTCCCATTAATAAAGGCTTAAAGTAGCAAAAATATATTAGATTGAAAAAGAACCCTAGCTTTTAACCCCCATATGATTACGTCATCCTTCTTCCTCTACAAAGATTTTTCTTTTCTCTCTCTCTCATATGATTGCTTCATACCATACATGTATTTATAAATATTTGATATGAGGGTGAGGTTGCTTTCTAAGGTTTTTGATGGAAAGAAGAGCAACTAATTCTAAGATGAGCTTTATTAATGGAAGCTTATCTGAGAAAACAGTCTTTGGTGGCTGCAACAACAATAATGATATGAGAGAGAGAAGATCAGAGGCTTCTTCTTTTCCTTCTTACCTCAAAACTCCTAATTCTCATCCTCACCATCACCATTTTCTTGCAGCTCGTTGCACTATTGTTGATGATTCTTCTGAGCTCAGTATTTTTGATGCCAAGAAGTATTTCAATGATGTTTCAGCTAACAATAATATCAACAAGGTTTCTCCCATAACAAACATCGACCCGATGTCGAAGTCGGAGCAGTGTATCGGTCATCCCGTGACATCTGGTCAGGATCAGGATTCGGATCAGGATTCAGAATTATCTGGATCCAAACCTTGGACGGCATGTGATATTACACATCCGTCGTCTGGTGTGGTTTCTAAATTCTCCCCCGCTCCCGTTGGCTCCGTTGATGGCTATCGTAGGAGCTATCGGGCTCGGTCTTTCCACTCTGCGACGCCGACTGCTTCTTCGGAGGCTAGTTGGAATAGCCAGACGGGGTTGCTCTCGAACCCTCCTGGAGCAATTTCGGTGTCGGTTTTGCGCGGCGAGTTCGATCATCATTCGGAGAGGAAAAGTCGAAAGCCTCCCTCGTCGACGTCCGGGGCGGCGAGATGGATTTTTAGAAGCTCTAAATGTCCTTGTAGTGGGAAGAAATCGGTTCAAGTTCAGGAATCTAAAGTGATATTAGACCCAAAAACAAGTCCTCCTTATATCAACAACAGCACCACCGTTGGCGGCCACTCTCAGTCTCAGCCGGAGTCTCCGCCGTCGGAGAAAACTTCAGGTGAAAACACAATGCTTCTGCAGCATTCAGATAACGACATCGTTTGGAGCACTCAAAGACGTTTTCCTCCAAATTTGCTTCTTCAAGGACCCACAACACAACGTGTAATCGCTTCCACCGGCTTCACTTTCCCCATCTTGAAAAACAACACAAACCCTATTTTAATCGAAGACCCACCACGAGATTCTATAGAAGTATTCAGACCAAGCTCCGCTAGAGACAGCAGCAATAGCAGTCTAAAATCAAGGACTCTAGCCAGCGTCGCAGCATCCGGCGGCAACGCCACCATCGTCAACGACATAGACGATGTGGCGAGCGACGCCAGCTCTGACCTATTCGAAATCGAAAGTTTCTCCACTCAAACCGCTAGCAGCACGACGGCCACGTACCCCACCATGTTCCACCGGCGAGACTCAATGGAACTAGAAGCAAGAAGACTAGGGTTGGCTGCCAACGCAGCAACCCGCCGTAGCCTCGACGAGCCAATGACACCGTCAACCGACTGGTACGAGCCTAGCGAGGCGAGCATCGACTGGAGTGTCACCACGGCCGAGGGCTTCGACAGGGCGAGCATCGCCAACATGTCAGAGGCCGAAGAGCCCTGGACGGAGAAAAACAACAACAATAACAACAACAACAACAACAGCAACAATCGAAGGAGATCATCATCGGGAAACGGGTTGCTTAGCTGTCGGTCGGAGAAGGCGGTTAGCGTGGGACCGCAGCCAGTGACGAAGCATGTGGCGAGTAGGCCACCATTGGGGAAGAAGCCACCACTAGCAAGGTCTAATTCAGCTCGCCTCTCTCTTACTTTTGCTGCTTGATTTGGGAGCATTCTTTCTCTTATGATTGTGATGGAGGATGATACACCATTTTTCTCCACAACCCTCTCTCCCAACACACCATCTCTTCATTTTCTTATCTTGTCTCTTCAATTTTTTTTTCTTCCCCTTCATTATAGTCTTGTGTCTCTCCAATAATTGTGTCAACTACTAGTTTCCTGTCTTTTTTTTTTTTTTTTTTTTACATGTTCTCCTGTTGTTTTTCCCTTTTTTTTCATTCAATTATTAATTTACTTATTACATTGAATAAATTCATTTTAAATCTAAAGTTTACTCATTGGTTTATAATTTTTTTCTTAAGTTTTGTGCTTTATGCTTCCCACTCATATTTTTAAAGTTTCAATTTGGTTGGATGGTTTTGTTAGATTTTTCAAGATGTATCTGGCATCAACAACTTATTGTGACATGCATATTTTAATTGGACACATATTAAAGTTTTTCTTTAAACTTTGGCAGAGAAGAATGATTGGTTGAGATGATCTACAAAAATGTGAACTTAAATTATCAATATCTTTCATGAACTTAAATTATCAATATCTTTCATGAACTTAGGATTCTGAAGGCTGATTTCAGTTCAATTGAGTTATGTTCTTGTTGGCTGAGAGCGTTATTAAACCTTGCAACGGTATTTTAATTAATGTCACGGGCACAACTTTATGCCAATTGAGCTATGCTTGGTTTGACATGAAATAATTGACGTTAGAAATGATAATGAAAGTATCTAATAATTAAACTTAAATTTATTACTATATTATTCTCATGTTTGAGTGTATAAATAATAAAAGGATGTAGTTAATTACAAGATCTTTAGATAAAAATTGTATCGGTAACATTCGGAAAAAAAAAATTATATATACTTATTTTATTGACTTCTAAAATCTTTTTAATTAAATTTTATCTTATTATTAAAGGTTGGCAGCACAGACAACAATCCGACCTCAAAATAATGGTAAATTTAGTAAAATTTAAAACATTTTATAAATATGACAAAAAATCAGTGGCTGTCACGAATAGACTGTTATCGTTGATATATGACTACACTGATAGGCTACTATCAGTGATAGGCACTGACAAAGTTCTATAAAAAAATTGAGGTGATAGACTACTAGATTACTATCGATAGACTACTATGAGTTGGAAAATTCTAAAATCAGTGTTATCGTTAATTTCCTACGGGTTTCCTTGGCAGCCAAATGTTGTAGGGTCAGGCGGTCTGTCCCGTGAGAATAGTCGAGGTGCGCGTAAGCTGGCCCGGACACTCACGGATATCAAAAAAAAAAAAAAAAAAAAAAAGATAGACTACTATGAGTGATAGAAACTATCATATTTGTAATTTTTTTTTTAAAAAATGCTATATTTTTTAATTATTTTTCTACAATTATTACAATTTTCCAATTCTTAAAAGGTAGATAAATCTCTATTATTTATTTTAAAAGAAATAATATTTTAAAGGATTTAATTAGGGTTCTTTTAACCCTAACTATACATTAAACGTTTTGACGAAAAAAAGAGGGTGTTTTGTACTTTCCACTCCAAAGAAAAAACATTAGGGGTCATTTGACTCACGTAGTTGTTGAACTCAAATAAAAAATATAATTTTCACAGACTTTAACGGTAATTACTATTGAACTCCCTAGACTTCAACAATAGTTACTATCGAAGTCGATCACACTTTTCGAGACAATACATTTCTCTCTTCCTTTCTCTCTCTTCCTCTCTCCACGATATTTTTAATTATTTAAAAAAATCGTAATTTAAACAAATTGTGTAAAATGACTAAAAATGCAATTCAACCTATTTTTATTATTTTAAATATAAATTTGGTTGTTCAATCAAAATGGGTACTTAAACAAAAATAAAAATGTAGTATTCCTACAATGGAGAGAAATAAAAACAACAACTTATTTGGATCCGTTTAATTATCTAACAACTTTTATGTTTTTAAAAACCAAAAACCAAAAATATCTATAAAAAATAATTATCAAACATATGTGATTTTTATTTTTAAAAAACAGAAAACCAAAAACTAAAAACGAATGCGTTATCAAACGGGGCTAAAGTATTTGAATATGTTTAGGCTTGTAAGAAAGTTGACCTTTGTGGAAAGAATTGGAATTGAAATGGAGAACTTTAGGTTATTGATGGAGGTGATGTAGTTTTCACACCCTTTCCAAAATAGAAAAATTGGTACAATTATGTTTTGAATAATGTAATTTATTTGAAAAATGTTTGAAAGTATATGATTTGAAAGTATGATTTGAAATTGATTGAAATAGTTTTGTATGTTTTAAATGTTTTTGGTAAGTGAAATAAAATATATGTCTGGTTGAATATTTTTGAAAAGTATATTGATTGATTTCAGTAGGGTTATCCAGATATACTTTTCTGGCTTATTTGTGAGAAGACACATTTGTGGAAAGACAATACATTTGTGTTGTTTAACGTATGCCGTGTTACACTCACATGGCCTCACACTTAAGTAAATTATATTGACAACTCTAATTGAAAGCTTTGAATTATTGAAGCTTATTGGTGAGAAGGTACATTCTGTGGTTTGCCATTTGTTTGAAATTAAGATGAATGTGTTATTCACTCACGTGGTCTCGGGTCGTTTTTTATCGACAATTCTGATTGAACTAGTTTGAAATTGTTGTACCTTTTAAAATAATTGTTAGCAATTGTACTTTTATAAAAATCAGTTGTAATGTTAAGTTAATTAGTGTTTGGTAAATTTCAATTTCAAACATGAAAAAGAAATTATAGTATTTGGTAAACAAATGAAATTGAAAGGATTTAGATATAATGATGAAAATGGACACATTATTTAAATTATTTTTATATTGACACTCAATATTTAAATTATTATTAGATAATTATTTTAATTTAAATTAAAAAATTCTAATTTTTATTCTAAAAAAGTGTATTTTGTTTATTTTAAATTATATATTGTTGATGCCAAAATAATTCGGATAGTGAATGTCACCTGTGAATCTATTGATTGTTGGAACGAAGTGACCACCAAAATAAAATTAGAAAAGCATCGGTGTGGCACTTGTCACGTTGGCTCCGATGTTTAGGTCCTTATCGGTAGGGAGGCAAGCGTTTAAGGAGTTTGTAGACAAAAAATGAACTTACTTTATCTTCTTGGTGTGTGATGTGGTATTTATAATGGTATATCCAGGTCTTTTCTTTTTTCCTTTTAGGGTTTGATCTGAGAGGAACGAACATGTCATGTTGGGTGGGTGGGTCGACCTTTGCTTGGCTGACGATGCCTTTGATAGGCTTTCGGACCCGTAGTGCATGGTAGGATCCTAGGCTTTTAATTGGGACCTTGGTCCCTGGGATTTCTTTATAGGGTTGGCCTCGACCTCAGTTTTGTGGGTCGACCCTATTTTTTTTTCTTTAGGTCTGGCTCTTTCTTGAGCTTGTTTTGGACTATCTAGGCCCAAGGTAAGTTGAGGAGGATAGATTTCTCCTCAAGATGGGCTTTGTTTCAACTGAATCAGTTTATGGTCGGGTCTTTTTCATATGCTCATTTTTACCTATATATAACATTAAGTCTTCTAGTTCCAAATTCGAGATTTGGTGTTCCAACTGACGTTTTGTCAGTTTGGTGCAAAGAGCTTGACTTTGGAGTATTATTTCCCTCGGGAGAATGCTAAGGCTGGGGGAGCTGTTGAAGGTCGTTTATTGATAGCATGCAAAAACATGTTATTTGATCAATTTCACCTTAAAAAAACTTCAAAAGAGAAATATGCAAAAAAATTAGCTTTAAAACAATGATAAATGCTTCAAATATTGATATCTCTAATAAAAAAAATAAAAAAACTATATTGATACAAGTGCATTTGCTAGCTTGCTTTCTCTTAAATTTCTTCTTTGTTTTGGCAATGTGGAATCTGAATGTTTCTAAGAAAATGCATTATCTACTTAATCTAAAGTTAATTGATTGAACAATTTCCGTAACACTATTGATTGAACTATTTTCAGAATTAGATTTGAATGAACAAGCTCGCAAGATGGTGCGGGAACTACACTAGGGCGTGTGTACAAGGGGAAGAAGATGCTCAGAAGGATGAGAGGACCTACACTAGGGCGTGTATATATATTCTCCTAACGTATGTGAACAAACTAGCTAGTTATATTTTTACATATACATTGTATTTTTTTCATTTAGTCATAATATTTATCTTTTTTTTCGTATAGTTTAATAGTAAGAAGTCATTTACACAAGAAGAACTCGACGCAGTACAATAGAATGGGTATATCATGTTGCAAGCTTCACATTTGGGTAAAGTAATGTACTTTGTAACTTTTGTGCCAATTTTGGATGTAAATATGAAATATGGGTACTGTCCTTTGTATTTAGACTCTTTTCAGGAACTATGATAGTTTTTGTAGCAATTTTGGATGTAATATGAAATATTTTGTTGTTCTGAATGAAATGACTGGAATTCTAGTTTATTCCACGTTTAACATTGTATTCATCGAATTAGCAGAATGTCAGTTATGCAACGCCACTGAAACAACACGGCATTATATTGTTTGCATCTGGTGGCCAAACAATGATTTTTTGCCCATCATCAAAAGTACTTTCAGTGACGGTTTTAGCCCGTCATTAAAAGAACTTACAATGGCGGTTTAAAACTGCCATCGTATCCTTACCATGACGGTTTGTAACCGTCATCTTAACCCTAAGATGGCGGTTTGTAACCGTCATCTTATCCCTACGATGGCGGTTTCTAACCGCCCTCTTATGCCTACGATGGCAGTTTCTTACCGCCCTCTTATGCCTACGATGGCGGTTTGTAAACGCCATCTTAGGGGTAAGATGGCGGTTTGTAACCGCCATTATACCCCTAAGATGGCACCACTTTAGAAGACGGTAAAACCGCCATCATATACCTAAGATCAGTTTAGAACTGCCATCGTAGGTCAAATTTGTTGTAGTGTGCATTTCTACGGAGAAACCCGTAGAATTAAAGCCCAAAAAGATGTAGAAGTAGTGTGTTCTCTTTCTTTAATTTTTTTAATTGTAAGAAGTACATTAAAATTCTCCAAAAAAAAAAAATAATAATTTGTTTTCAAAATAAAATAAACTTTGAAAGGTTGTCCCTTTAAATAATTCTTTGAGAAATGACTCTGAGTTCCTCACAGTATTCGTTTATATTTATTATTAAATATGAATTTTAGGTCCTTGTATCGAACCACTTTAATCCTCATGTATTTTCTTATTCTCCTTAATCTTCAATCTTCTTCTTCAAACCTTTAGTACATTTCCACAAAGATCGCCTTCATTTTCGCCAGAGCTTCGCTACTGCATTTCCTTCTCCTTTGCGTTTTTCTTCAGTTTGTTTCCTAAATGTATGTGAATTGCTACACAAGAGTCACACATGTAATAAAAATTTAGGTTTGTCATCAATATATTTAGACATTCACTTGCAAATCAACCCAACAAGAGACTGAGGAACATTGAGAAAAATATGTAAAATTGAGATGAATTAATCTGTAAAGATTCAGAGTACTAAAGAGAGAGAGCGAGAGATTAACAAAGAAATTGAGGGAGAAAAGAATTGAAACAGCGGCAATTTACAAAAAAATGGGTGTTTTTTTTTTTATTTCTTTTATAGCAGTTTGTATCAAATGCTGTAATGTACTGCTATGCTATAGAAAAGAAAATTTGTTGTAGTGTAACTAGATACCAACGAAATTAGTGACTTCGTCAAACTTGAGAAGAGTTGTGACTATAAAGAACATAAGTTAATACCAAATCTGGAAATTACAAAATAAGAGCCAGAAAGTAAAATGAAGTGAAGAACGTTCCAACAAAATTGAAAATAGAGTTAGAAATTCAGAGAAGCGAGAAATATTATTCCAGTGACCATGACATAAGGTTCAGATGAAAGAAAATGAAGCCTAAATAGTTAGGGTTCATATTCGTGAAGTTATCTGCACAACACTCCATAAACGACAAGACAAAGGGAGAGCGTTTGAGATTAATCAAAACGACGTCTTTTCGTATGTTTTGATGATAGTTCTAATCAAAATGGCATCGTTTTTATAAGTTGTTCATGGTCGTTTTGAGTTCTTTAAAAACGATGCCATTTTGAACTGACAAACGATGATGATTTTGCCTAACCTATTTGTGCTCGTTTTGAAATTTTAAAAAATTGTATCATTTCGTATGTTTTGACGACAGTTCCCAACCTTCATTAAAGATATCCCCTTTAATAACAGTCCAAAACGACCATTTGGGCAAATGAATTTAAAAAAATGGAAATAAAACGACAACATTTTGCATTATAGTTTTGATGGTGATTCAAACGATGACGGTTAGCGCAGAATGATGTCGTTTTTCTTAACAAGTTCGTGCGGTCTTTGAAATTTACAAAAATGGCGTTGTTAGCACAAACCGATGTCATTGATTATAGTCGTCGGAGAAGAAAAAGTTTAGCTGAAGCCTTGGCAAAGAACTTTTCTCTGTCACTGAAGTTGTTGCGACACATCATCTTCTTCCCTTTCTTCTTCTTCACTTCATCTATTTTTGTTGAACGCTTTGAACTTTGTTTCAGTATTTCTTGTTGTTGTCATTATGTTTTCTTTGATCCATTTTGTGCTCCTATCTTGTAACATGAGCTAATCTTTGAAAAGAGAAGGTTACAAGTATGAAGTAAATAGTTCTTTGATGTTTAGCATCCATTTGTGCAAACCTTTCTTAGTATGTTTGTTTTCATATGTCAATAATGCATTTTCGACCGATCACCCATTATGCATTAGCGAGTCATTGATCTTTGAGAGAAGTATAAGTCTCTGAATATCCATACTCATGTTAGCCTTTTAAGGTCATAAGCAAAAAGTTTAGAGATAATCACTTGCCTAGCACACTAACAAACAACATGTTCCCATGAATAATAATACAAAGAGAGTTGGCTATTAATGCTTTAAATATCGAGATGGTTTCTATGATTATGTTGTGTGGTTAGCTTACGCATTTGTTCGCTAAAGCATCGAGTTATTTACTTCAAGATTATTTCTGACATGATACTGTTTTCTTACTTCGTGACGAGTTTCTGTGTTTGTTTCCTTTCGCGTTTATTTCAGTATCACATAATTATTGCATCTTTTGTTCTTTGATAAATCTTTGTTTAGATTTATTTTGCTACATTTTTGTCTCAGTATCTTTGTTATTTACTTGTTTTCTGAGTATTTTATGTTCGGTTATTATTTTAGCAACTCTCAATCATTTTTATCACAAATTTCATCATTTTTTTTTTGTGGAAATCGATATAAATATGTTTATTACTCGTTGCATAGTCCATGTATATTTGCATGAGCTAGCGTTCTACGTACTTATTTTATACGCACACGCGTAGTCATCCATCATTGTTTATAAAATGTCAACTAATATTTAAGGCATAAATTGTTGCAGTAAAAAAAAAAAAAAAAAAAAAAATTGGTTATCAAACAAAGTGTTGATTTCAAACATTTGATTTTGAAATCGATTTTGGTGTCCTTCGTTCTAGTTCTAGATCGTGAACAAATTTCATCATTTGTTCAAGATCTGTAGGAAGGAATGCGTAAAGGAGATTAACAATGGTGAGAAGAACCTAAATCATCATCCTTTTTTAACTGCTTTGTACAATTCGAACCTCTCTTTCTCCATTCTTATGGAGCAATTGATGATTTGCAGGATTCTCAGAGTTTCCGCCGATCCTTGCAGCCATTGGGGCAATTCATCCACTTCTGGAAGCTCTCTGATTGTGAATCTTCGAAGCCTGAATTCGACTTCCTTTAAGGTTAGTTTAAGCTGTTTGCAACTCCAAATCACCAAATTCTGTAGCGATTTTAGAAACCCCATCTCATTTGGCAACGATTTCAATGTTTTACAATCGTAAATCATTAGGGTTTCAAGGTTTCCCAAGCAATTTGGCCGTTCGAATAGATATTGTAGGTTATCGCACCCTCCAATGGCGAGAAATCGCAGAGAATTCATGCTCCCAACTCCATTTTTGTGCAAATGAAGCTTGTTTGCTGTTACCCACAGGTATCTCAGGTTGATCAAATCCCTTATATCAACGGGTAATTCTTCAAGTGCCGAACAAGATGCTAGAATCAAGGTTTCCAAACTCTGTAGATCACAGATTGAATCTGGTAGCTGCTTGATTTTCTTATTCCCTTGCAAATCGAGGTATCTCAGGTACTTCAGTGTTCCTATAGAATTTGGAATTTCCTCTAGATTTGTATTGCCTAAATACAATAGTCTTAAGCATTTGAAATTTGAGATGCATTTTTCGGCTAGGGATACATCCATATTTCCTACTTGGAAGGCTATGGATCTTATTTCATTGACTGCTCTGTTGCCTAGCCAGCTCTCAGTTTGCTCCTGTGTTAGTAATTGCGCAAGTTTTTCGATGAGAGGGTGCAATTTAAACCAATAACCAAGACCATATTCCTCAATTTCTTGAACAAAACATCTTGACCATAGTTCCTTGAAATACTTCTCTCCTATGTTTTCCATAGATAAGTAATTCTCTTTAGGTGAATGGAGAAGTCCATGTGCCATCCATAACTGAATCAAATCATTTGAAGTAAACATACGATCGTTTGGTAATTGAGAACAATAAAGAAAGCAACGCTTTAGGTGCGACGGCATTAGATTATAACATAATCTGAGTGTAGGTAGAATATTGCCATCCTCTAGCTTGTGGTTGACCTTCTTCCATTCAGATATTCTAGTTTTTGAAGATAGCAGGCTCCCCAGACACTTTATTGCCAAAGGAACTCCTTTACATTTTTGCACAATTTTCTTTGCTATTTCATTGTACTCTGGATTTTGTGCTTCCTCTGTATCTCTAAAAGCATAATCTTTGAACAAAGAAAATGAACTCTGCTCTGATAACCTCTCAACTTTGAAAATTGTTTGATGTGTCTTGTTATATGCATCTCTGTTAATATTTGACGATTCTGTAGGATCTGGGACTGGAATCGCCCGACTCTTGGTGCCCACCAGATTTTGCTTTGATTTTTTCTCTGTCTTGTAGACTTTTGTTAGTCTTAAAGCATCTGCAATTGCCTCATTCTTAGTGGTCACTATGATTTTGCTGCCATGGTTTCCCATCCCCAATAAATTCTTAAACATGGGACGATTATCCAAGTTTTTGATTGAAATGTCTTGAAAAACAAGCAAAAAAGTTCTCTCTCTCAGAAATCGTTGAACCTTTAAGAGGAATTGTTTAATAGTCAAGTCATAGACATTACAAATTTCTTCATTGTCTGCAAAACTATATACCTCTTTCATCAATCTCTGTGTATCAAAGCCCTCCTTCACACAAACCCATAATCTTGAAGTAAACTTTTCGACTACTTTTGGATGATTGTAAATGAATTTGGCAAGTGTGCTCTTACCTATTCCTGCTTCTCCAACTACGTGGAAGAACCCATGAGTAGATTTTCTAAAATCACATAGAACGTCATCATATCGGTTGTCACGATAAATCTTTGGAGCATCAGACAAGGGGTAAAGCAATTGCCAACTTGGTTCCATGAGGTCTATTGAAACTTCAGTAGCACTAAGAAAGGTGTGTGTTGTCTCCATTCTTATGGGAGCACTGTGGTGTTCTTCGAATTTAAATTCATACATTCTGTCTGCAATTGCATCCAGTTGGTCGCGTAGTTTCTTTGCTTTACGAGCGGGTTTAGATTTGTCTGCAACAATTGGATCAAAGCACAAGAAAGGGGCATGTACCTGTTTTCCAATGCCCTCTTGCTTAAAGTTTGCACAGTCCCATTTGAATTCATCTATGGAGTCCTCAATTTTGTTAAAGACATGTTGAACTTCCTTTAGCCAATTACGAACATCGCTATTATGTTCTTGCTTCTCTTCAGCATCCAAAAGAATTGGTTTAAGAGTCAACATGGTATTCTTCATTTTTGCTAGGTCGAGTGGGCAATTTTTTAGCTCACTCAAGATGGTTTCAGCTTGGCTGTAGATGAAATAAGCCATATTCTTATGGAAAATATATGTACTTTGCCCTCTATTTGTTGAGTTTGGAATAGTTAAAAATGAAGAGTTATATAGAGCACCAGCTACCCCATGGATTCTTTGCATTTTCTTGAAGCAAAATAGCTTTAACTATTAGGGAAATGTATATTAGAATAATCCCTTCATTTACAAGGCCGTGCCAAGTACCTTAACCAATGACTTTTTTTTTTTTTTTTTTTTTTTTTTTACATCGTGGGTTTTGGGAATTTGAACATCCGACCTTAGATTTAGATGAAGAAGTAGAGTAAAACTTGTTTGCTGCCTGGGCTACAAGTATCTTTTGCACCCCAACCACCTATCATGATTTGATTGGCTAATATTTAAACTATTTTTAAATAATAATAAAAAAATCCACGTCGTTTACTTGTTTTTGTCCATAACTTTTTTTTTCTTATTCCATCAAATTAACAACTTCTCCGACAACTTCTCCTCCTTTCTCTCTCTTTATTTATCTGCACTCCAAACTTCAAGGTCATCAAACGGGAGAAGTTGTTTATCTGAGGAAGAAGAAAGGAAAAGTTACTGAAGAAAAAAATCTAAGTAAGGCGTGAAATGTTTTTTTATTTAAAAACAATATAAATAATATAAATATTCAATCAAATGCAAAAGATACTTGTAGCCCAGGCTATGACTAAGGACATGTTTGAGAATGATCGTAGAATTAGAGATTTAATTACAATGGATTCGATTTTCATATGCCCAGTTTCTCTTATAAATCTATGAAATCCTACCAAACTCGACTATTTTAATTCAAATTCTTTTAAAGCTAAAGTAGGACTAAATTTGTTTCTATTTTAAGGGATACCAGACAACAAAATTCATTTGAAATCTTTTCGAATTTAAAATCCCTCTCTGTTTCTATGAAAACAAATAAATCACCCCTTGGGGTAGTTGTAGTTTATCGATAAACTATATCCAAGGAAGAAAATATTTGTCGATACGTGGATATATCCGTAAATCGGAAGGTTCTATGTAGATATTAAGGGTTAATGAATATTTTCCGTAAAACATAAAAAATATCATCTATTAATCTCAATATGAATATAGATACTAATAATAAGATTTAGAACTTAGTTTGGAAGAAGAAAAAAAATCTTAATTATTAATTTAAATATTTTTGTTTAAAAAACTCATTTATAAAAATATTTGTTGATATCGATATTTCATCGATATGTCCATGGATATATTCGTAAAATTGAAATTTCATACCGATATAAATATTTTCGTCCTTGACCACATCTAAAGAGTTCTATAGCTATCCTTTGTCACTTATTCTTTTTTTTTTTTTTGGCATTTTGTCACTTATTCTTTTTAACCATGGTAAATTTTAATACAACTCTCCTGTATAAATGATTTTTCTTCTTTTTCATATTACTCATTGTATTCTTTCATTTATCTCAATAAAAGTTTATTTTTCATTTTACAAAAAGAAAAAGAAAAAATGTAGGTAGGAGTATTTTTCCTCCTATTTTCTCCAAAGAACAAAAGAATTTCAGTCTTGCTTTGTTGATCTAAAAGGTTGGGAGATATATTTCTTTAGTTTAGAATTAATTCAAAACTGAAGTCTTAGGTAAATGTATATTCTTTCCCTTGATAGTTTAAGAATAGAGTTAGGAGCACTTCTTAATATTCTATAAGTTGGCCCTTCCTTTAATAACTCACTAGTTGTAATTATGTGGCCAAAAATTCTTTCCCTCTCTTTATTTCCAAGGGACAAAAGGGAATTTCATTGTTAATTTGTTGTATTTTTAGCATGAGAAATATGGATTCGATGTCATTGATTTGAATCAAGGATGAAAATATCGACCGGTACCACGGATATATCGACAGATATTTCGAGAAAAATCACGGATATCTCAAAAACTTGTAAAAATATTGTGAATTTTTTAGTGAAAGTTTAGAACTAAGTTTTTTTAAATAATGAAGAGTATGGATATAAGAATATGATCTTTCCGAGTTGAGATGCTTTCAAATCTTTTATTTTAATGTTGACTAAATATATAGTTTGCAAAGGTTTAAGTGGTTAATACAATTTAGCTTCTATGTTTATAAATTTTCAATCTAGTTTTTATGTGTTAACATTATTCAATTATATACTTTTTTTGTCGGTGGATGTTAAAATTAACTAAGGACAAAAAATGTTTCAATTATATAGTTTTTTATGCGAGGCGATGGATCGAGAAACATCTCCAAAATTTACACTTCTATGGAGATACCAAAATTGTCCCGATATTTAAGATCGGGAATCATAACTCCTCATTCTGCTTCATCTGTGACCTCGCTCTGTTGGTTCCTCTGTCCGATCTCTCTCTCGATCTATTGGTGGGTTGTACGGGGTTTTAGAGTTTACTTTCAAATCGATATCGTTGAAACTTTTGGATAAGAGATTAGAAGTTATATGTTAGAGTAATTTACTTAGAAGTTTTGAACTTCAAATGCTCCATAGAAGAAAATTCTTTATTAACTTCTAAATTTTGAGTAATTTAAAATCACTTCTCATTCTATTCTATGAAAATCACTTAAACCAAACATGAAAAATGATGGTATGAAGATCAATTTTACAAAATTAATTATACTTAAATCACTATTTCAACGATCATTCCAAACATGCTCTAACTTTAGTTCTAAAAAGAACTACTAAAATGAAATTTAAAATCTATCTACCAAACTAAATCAAATATGCCAAATAGAGCATAACAAACATAAAAATGTGACCAATAGATCAGAATTCGAACCTCTCACCTCCAATTAAAAAAAATATAGTCTTTTTATGCAAATGGTAGATGAGACCATAATAAGTAACCCAATGTTTTTCAAACCCCACCTCTCTTTAGTGTCATGAAAAGAATTAGGAGAGACCGTCTGCGAAATCTTATTCCAATTTCATAAATCTAATTCATACTAATAATCTTATTCTAATATGAATGAATTATAGATTTGATTTGATCTTAACATCTTATGGATTACATCAATACTTCAATTGATTTAAAGTTTTCGTCATAATTTGAATCTTCTCATCTTTATTTGCATCTTTATAATTTTATCCAAGAAATTTTAAAAATTACTAAAGTTCAAAATTTGAATCTTCTTATTTGTATCTTTATAATTTTATCCAATTTTTTTTAAAAAATTACTAAAGTTTCAATATATATATATATATATATATATATTATTTTATTTATCACTTAAAAAAAAACTTAGAAAAATTAACTTTTCCGACCAATTATGTTTCATGTGTCAATTAGCATTTGAGCTATATGTATTCACATGTTTAAATATATTAATAAAACAATAATTTATCCATCAATTTTGTTTAATAACAAATTTAAAGCCATAACGTTTGATTGACGTTTACTAAAATTGACAAACGTAATTAAAGTATTGGTTTCACCTCAAAAGTCATCTAATTACTTCATCTCTCTACCCATGGGTGGTTAGAGATTACAATTTGATTATTACGCGTCTTATCCTTACCATTTGATTAATAGGTGTGCCCTATCTTTTATTATTATTATTTTTTTTTTAATTATTATTATTATTATTATTAAGTTTGAGTAGAGAGGCATTTGCGTTGTCCATTAAATTGTCGAAAATGTTTAACATACACTTTAACCTACTCTCAATTTTTCATTCCTCCAACTTGTTCAAAAAATTTGTCACGGACCTCTCTATTTTGACGGTCCACAAACACCAACACACTACTAACAACTCTTCCATAGTCTCGAGGGATAGACGTTACTTGTGTTAGGAATTTTATGTGGAGCCAAAATGAAGCAATCGAAATTGGCACGCGCATGAAAAAAATAGAAAGGAAAATTAAATGGGTTTGGCCCATTGTGGGCTTAGGTTAATTAGAAACAAACATATAAATATATGTTTTTATGAAATTTAATTTTTAGTTAAGCTGAATGTTGAATGTTGCGGCAGTAGCAAAAACTAAAAGGAATTACTTTGTTCAGTTCTTAGGAGTGGGCAGTAAACTATTGAAAAATATCGTGTGTATTTTTCTCTAGAGTTTGTTTTCTCTTCTTTGTTTATCCCAAGCTAACGGGTTGTGGTACTTGGAAGCAAATAGTTCTAGTTGGGCTATTTGGGTGAGTTTTGTAGCGCGAGCTTGAGGGACTTTGTAATCTTCATTATAGTAGAACCTGTAGTTGCAGAAGACTGGACGTAGTCCCGAGATCGAGGCAAACTAGTATATCTCTCGGTGTTGTTATCTCTTTCCCTTATCTTTTATTATTGTATTTCGTGACTGATTGGCTTTTGGATTCTAACCTGTGAAGTGGGGGGTTGAGATATATTTAGTTTATTCCGCATTTAATTATATCTCGCTATTTTTAATCCCAACAAGTGGTATCAGAGCCAGAATCAGGAATCATGGGAGCGACGAATCCGAAAAGTTTCGAGGGAGTGACAAAATTTGATGGGGAAAATTTTGGTTATTGAAAGATGCAAATTAAAGATTTCCTAACCTGCAAGAAAGTACACAAGGCACTGAAAGAGAGACCAGAAGAGATGTCAGATGGAGATTGGTTGGATATGGATGAACAGGCAGTTGCAAATATAAGGATGTGTATGTCGATGGAAGTGGCTAGTCTTGTAGCCAATGAGACTACTGCAATCAAGCTAATGGAAGCGCTTACAAACAGGTATGAGAAACAGTCTGCCAATAGTAAAGCATATCTACTTAAGAAATTTTTCAACATGCAAATGATTGAAAATTCATCAGTTAATTCCTATATTAATGAAGTTACCACTTTAGTTAATCAGTTGAAGTATGTCAAGATAGCCTTTAGTGATGAAGTGTATGATATTCAATTATTAATGTCTTTACCTGATAGTTGGGAAACGATGAAGACAGCAGTGTCTAATTCGACTGGAGATAACACTCTAAAATTTTCAGGGGTTTGTGATTTAGCTATAGCCGAGGAAATTCGAAGGGAGGGGAGTAGTAAAGAATCTACTGTAGGATCAGCTTTAGCTTTAACTAAGGGTAAAGAAAAAATTGATTATGAAGATAATAAATTGAATAGCAATAGGAAAAAGTGGAGTCATAGGAATAAGGAGGTAGAATGCTTTTACTGCCACAAGAAAGGTCACTATAAAAGTCAGTGTAGGAAATTAAAAGAGGATCATGAGGTAAACATAGTTGATGATGCCTATGTCTGTGTTGAAAGTAGCATAGAGAGTAGTAACCACTCATCTGAATGGGTTGTAGATAGTGCAGCGTCAGTTCACATAACTTCAGATAGAAATTTGTTCACATCATTCACAGGTGGACATCATGGTCTAGTGAGAATGAGTGATGGTAGAGTCTCCAAGACATGTGGGATTAGGGATGTTAGTTTGAAGTCTGAATGTGGTAATGTTCTGGTGTTACGGAATGTTAGGTTTGTGCCTATGATGAAAATGAATCTTATCTCTATTGGCAAGTTGGAGAATGAGGGTTACAGTTGTGAGTTTGGCAGTCGCTAGTGTAAACTCAAGTTAGGATCCCAGGTAGTGGCAGTTGGCCACATAAATTCCACACTATATAGATGTCAGTTTAGTGTTGCCAAAAGATCAAAGAGACAATGGATGCCAGTTAAAGCTGCAGATGGTAGGTGTAGAGGTACATTTGAGCCAACAGCAATGATAGCCAATTTCGATCAGTTAGATCAAGATCCATCAGTTCAGAAACAATTGGGAAGTCCAAGAGAGAAAGATGATGGCTATCGTCAATCCCCAATTGTCAGACATTCGAATGAATTGATGAAGTCGCCTAGGCGAGTAAGGGCAT
This sequence comes from Herpetospermum pedunculosum, assembly GCA_028017165.1. Taxonomy (NCBI): domain Eukaryota; kingdom Viridiplantae; phylum Streptophyta; class Magnoliopsida; order Cucurbitales; family Cucurbitaceae; genus Herpetospermum; species Herpetospermum pedunculosum. The sequence goes on from CM051526.1 coordinate 8,880,821, forward strand.
CAAAATTGAAGACCAAGGCAGTTGCTATGGTCACATGTTTAGTCTCTAGCTTGGCAGCAGACTTGAATAAAAGAGTCAAGTCATTTGCAGAATATCTTCTTCAAGAACAGGTGTTCAGGATCGAAGAAGATGTCAGTTGTTACCACTTAGCTGAAGTGGGAGTACGTGACTGTTCTTTATGTCTGGGGGATAGTTCCACGTAGCGAGCCCATACCTCAGGGCGAGCACAGATGAGCTACAATTTTTTTTTCCGATGGTTGCCTGTTTGTTAGTTTATTGTTTTACAGGTTTTTTGTTGAACCTTGGAGTTTGCCAAGAAGATCAGAAATAACAGTTGTAGTGGGAGTTGAGCCTTGGAGTTTGTGAAGATGATCAGTTACATTGTAGTTGGAGGCAAGATCGTCACTTTGTCTCCAAGTGGGAGATTGTTAGGAATTTTATGTGGAGCCAAAATGAAGCAATCGAAATTGGCACGCGCATGAAAAAAAAATGGAAATGAAAATTAAATGGGCTTGGCCCATTGTGGGATTAGGTTAATTAGAAACAAACATATAAATATATGTTTTTATGAAATTTGATTTTTAGTTAAGCTGAATGTTGGGGCAGTAGCAAAAACTAAAAGGAATTACTTTGTTCAGTTCTTAGGAGTGGGCAGTAAGCTATTGAAAAATATCGTGTGTATTTTTCTCTAGAGTTTGTTTTCTCTTCTTTGTTTATCTCAAGCTACCGGGTTGTGGTACTTGGAAGCAAATAGTTCTAGTTGGGCTATTTGGATGAGTTTTGTAGCGCGAGCTTGAGGGACTTTGTAATCTTCATTATAGTAGAACCTGCAGTTGCAGAAGACTGGACTTAGTCCCGAGATCGGGGCGAACCAAAATATCTCTCGGTATTGTTATCTCTTTCCCTTATCTTTTATTATTGTATTTCGTGACTGATTGGCTTTTGGATTCTAACCTGTGAGGTGGGAGGTTGAGATATATTTAGTTTATTCCGCATTTAATTATATCTCGTTATTTTTAATCCCAACAACTTGAACCACAACACCTAATTTGAGAGTTGCCTAATTCCAGCAAGAATATCCATAGTAACATAAGTGTTTCCATCTAGCTTTTCTTCCCTTTTTTACATTCTCATATGGCATGAACGATTGTTCCATCTCACAATTTACATCTTATCCTTACCATTTGATTATTACAAGTCATGTCCATCTCTCTCACTTTTTCATCCCTCTCTTTTCTCCCTTCCTTCGATCAACCTCATCGTCGTCCCCTCACACCCACCAAACTTATTTCAAAACGGTGCGTCAAAAGCTTATACATTATAAATGCGTTTTTTTTTTAGTAAAAAAAATTATTTTCTTTTTATTTCTCCCTCGATAAATGATTTTTCTTTTTCTTTCATAAATCCTTTCACGCCTCCTCGCTAATCTCATTTTTTTTTCCAAATCTTTTTTAATCCAAAATTTTTAGAGAAAAAAGATCAGAAACTCATTTTGAAAAAAAATGAACAAATTCTTGGTATTGGATTAAAGATGAACAAATCGTGGAGAAAAAATAGAAGCTCAGTTGAAAAGTGAGGGTTGTTTTTCTTTTCGAGGAAGAAACGAGAGGGTTAATGAATGAGGGAAGAGATTGAAGCTCCAATGGCGAAAAAACAAGAAAGAAAATAGAATAAACGGAGGGAAGTGAAAATTCATGTTGGAAAATAGATTTATGAGCATCCACACGAGTCTACACAAAGAGTAACTCTAGGACAACGAGTCAGCACACGAAAACACTATTAAAGTGAAAGAGTATTATGGTAAACTTATGAATGATTACGTGCATAAACACTACCAATAGAATTGATATTACGTTTGAATTAACTTTAAGTAAACACTATTAAAGGAGGTAAATTGATTACGATGGAAGCCTTAATTTATTACGAGATTAATTAATTAGGGTTGTTGGGAAAATCGGTGGGTAAACATTATCTAAAATATCATTAAAAAAAATTAAAAAAAAATAAAAAATAAAATAAAATAAATCGGAGAGGGCTTTGGTGGGCTGGGCTTAGTAGATGATTTGTTGATTTGGGCTTTGGTGTGGGAAGTCCAGAATCGAATAAATTCCAACTGTTGGGTTTTATGTCCTAAAACTCGTGGTTTGTAAACTGTTATGTTTGTAAATATTCTATTTAGAATAAAGAGTTATTAGTTTTATTCAGTAAAGGAGTTTACCGGAATAAAGTGAAACGTGTTTGGTTTAACCTATACCAATGACCAACACCCTTGGCTGAATATGAGTACTTGAGCCTCATGTATGACATGATTGTGGATCAGGCTCAAGTAGTCAGTCAAAACGGTTTATAGTATACGGATAAGGCTGGGTACCTTATCCTGGTAACACTATTGGATGCGACTCACTTTGTATTGTACAAAACGATGTGATCCGAATCGTTTCACATGGAGATGTGCGAGTGAGGGCGTCCTGTGCAAAGAGTTTGCATAAGACCGAACCGCGTATTAAGTCGCCCTCTCTTTATAACTTCGTTTACTGATGAGACCGACTTATACATATTGATGGCCTAGGTAACTCGAGCTTAATCCTGAGCTTGCTATGAACTCCTGCTTATTCGGAAGTATCCTTTGACTTGTACGGGTGAGAGTGGCGGAACGCCCGCTCAATAAGCCTACCAACTTGGGGATAAAGCCGAATAGGTAGCTGGGGACATAGTACAGCAAGATTGGAATTCACTCCTAACCCGCTCTTCAGGGTTAGTAGATAGGTTGTTCCCTTAATAGCTGACTCCGGGGCTTGAACAATGTGAGCTCACACTCTCATGTGATGAGAGAGTTATATTGATCTGATGGTTGGACCACAGATCTATTGTTCATTAGAGGTGTCAGTGGTACTTAAGGAACAAGATGTAATGCAGGGGTTAAACGGTTTAAATGACCCAGCTGTGATTACGAACAACCTGTGAAGGATCGACTTACCGATGACGGTTATATCAAGAGGACACAATATATCTACAGTGAGGAGAGTGCAACCCTCGGACTATAGTGGAGTCTCCGGGGGTTAACGAAAGTTGATTGATTCGGGTTAAAAGAGTTTTGACCGAATAATCTCGTATCGTTGGAGCTCATGATCTGTAGGTCCTTTAGGTTCTCCTGGCTAGCTCAGATAACGTCGTGCAACAGTATAAAAGAAAAGAAAAAGAAAAAGAAAAAGAATTTGAATTGTTCAAATTCGGTTTATGGAAGAAGGATGAACATATTTAAATATGATTTAAATATGAGATTGGCCTAAAACATGAATAGGATTCATGTGTAAAAAAGTCAGTTTTCTGAAAACCGGGTTTATTCATATTATTTAATTAATATTTGATATTGAATTAAATAATGATTATTAATTAAAAAGTTTAATTAATAATTATATATATATATATTATTTATTAAAAAGTTTAATAAATAAATTTATTATTATTATTTTTAATAATAATAATAATTATATATATATATGTGTCTTGCATGCAGCAAGACACATATATATATATCTTAAGAAATATATATATATATATATATATATGGGTGCAAGCAGAGGAGGGGTACACAACACAAAATGGAATTGAATTTCATTTTGAGAGTGAGGCTTCGTGGGTTGTTGGTTAGTTGGTTTTGGAAAAGTTAAAAACTTTAGAAGTTTTTAATAAAAACTTATCCAGCCCCCTGCCTTCAGCTTCTCTTCTTCTTCTTCTTCCTCTTCTTCTTTTCTTCTTCTTTTCTCTTGTTTTCGGAGTCCCACAACTCCGTTGCGCGACGCCGAGGATAGCGGGACTACCTGGGGTGGTCCTCGGGGCGTTCGTGAGAAGAGGCCGGAAGAGTTCGTGACGAGGAACGGCCGGCGGACTCGAAGAAATTGGAGCTACAAGGGTATGTATTTCTAATTTCTTAATTCCGTCTTTTGAGCATGTTTTCTATTTGTTAAATTGATGAAATTAGAGTATCATCGGTCCGAAATCGCGTTCCGCTGCGGTAAAACGCTCCATCAATTGGTATCAGAGCGATTTTGTGATTAACTCAATTTGCATCAATTTAAGTTGGTGGGTATTTTAATTTAGAAATTGTTTCTGAATTGGATGTCTAAAGTGAATATCGATTTTGGCATAGTTTCTTTTTTAATTTCATTATTTGTAATTGCCCGAGAATGTATGGGCTTTAATGCGTGCTGAAGAGTCTGTATTTTTAGAGTCATTAGAGTCCATATAGGTTTCTTTGTGAAAGAAGCTTGAGTTTGGAACTCGCCGAAATGTTCGGTATAAGTTCAAACTCGTTCTAGGCAATACGAGGTGAAATTCGAAGAGAAATTGGCCGAAGCGTTCGGAGGAAGCAAGTTGGTCAAAGGCGGTGCGAAGAGTTCGAAGTCCGCTGAAAGACTTAGCTTGTTGTTCAAGCTTGTAATAAATTAGTTATTGCTTGCTAAATGCCAAAATCGATCCACTTTAGTGTGTTTAATTATTTATGCATTGCGAATGTATGTTTTAATTAAATTCCATGTTTGTATGTGCATATAGTATGCCATATAGATTTAAAATCCCACCATAGGAAGCATGCTCCATGCATTGGTATTATGTTATAAGTGTTATAATATATAGTATGCATATTTGGCAATTCATGAGTATTAATATAAGAGTTATATTAATTCATGAATTAGATGTTGATAATTTAATAGAATAATTGATATAAGTGTTATATTAATTATGAAATTAAATATACAACATAGGTTGCCATGGTTTTATGCATATTATAGGTTATAAGTGTTATAATATATTGGATGCATGTTTAATTCATGAGTATTAATATAAGTGTTATATTAATTCATGAATTAGTTGTTGTTTGCTTAATAGAATAATTAATATAAGTGTTATATTAATTATGAAATTAAACATCCAACTAAGATGCATATTGTATGTTATAATTGTTATAATGTATAGGATGCATGCTTAATTCATTAAAAATTGATATAAGTGTTATATTAATTTATGAATTAGGAGTTGTATATTTAAGAGCATAATCGAAATAAGTGTTATATTGATTATGAAGTTAAATATTCAATTTGTCATGCCTTAGCGAATGTATGTTTGAGAAGCATATAGAAGTTTGTTGTAGTAAGTCTAGTTTTTGCAAGTGTTGTAAAAATGACTTAGACTTTTAAAATCTATAACAAAGAAAAGAGCATGTTCATTTAGGGTTAATGGTTCGATCAGGTTCATTAGATGAATAGGTCGAAATCTCGTAAATGCTAAGGTTATGAGAAACTCACCCGGTGAAATCCTGTCCGAGGTTGGAGGTATTTAAGCGGACAGTTTACGGAACACCTCCTACCTGGGGACGATCCAGTACTTGAGTAAAGTTAACCAAGCTTTATGAGCGTGCGTGAGAGGTGTGAGGTTAATTAAATTTGTTAATAACCTAGACATCTCAGGTAAATAGTTTGCCTAGACTTAAGGTTTTATTTTCTTAGCCGGATAAAACCTGAGTAATCTACCCTAAAACCGAACACGATACTTAGTAGATGTGTTGAGAAGGAATATATGATATATCCCTCTCCTGCTACGCACTCCCTAAAGTTCACAAAGTGAGAATTTTGCAGGGCCTCATGATGCCATTAGAGGCATCTCCAGTCGGGTGGTGTTTGCAACTTTCAATAGCAAGGTGAATGGAGTAAGTATCTATAGTAAGTGGGAGAAGGAAGTACGTCAGTATTTCCTACGGTCTCCTCCATTGGATTGAACCGTGAGATTCCCATGTTCCGCCTGCAAGGTGACCCTAGGAGGCACCAATCCAGTCGGAGGGCCGTTTCATGGGGGTCGAACAAGTCAGTCACCTTTTATGGATAAAGAAACATAGGGCCATTCCCAACTTTGTCATTCCAGTCGGTTGCGTTGTTGGGGCCGTCCTGTGCGTTCTAAAAATGGAGGGTCACACTTGCAGATTTGCTAAGGTGTTAGTAAATCTTGACCAAAAACGATAACTAAGATGCTATAGGAATAAGAGTTATTCTGGTGTTAGCATTTAGTCAAGAATGTCTTGGTTTAGTGAAGGAATGCTTGACTACCAGTCGGTAGCAACCATTCTAACTCACTAAATTATTGTTGCATGTAAATAAAGAGTTTGGGTACTTTATTTACTGCTAATTTTTGATTGGTTTAAATAGGTTAAAATCGTTTCACTAATAGTTTTACATTCTGTTTCGGCATGTCGAGCTCGATTATACAGTTGTTAGCTCACGACTAGTTAACCGGAGAGAAATACGGAACTTGGAAGTCAAACCTGAATACGATTCTGGTTTTGGACGACCTAAGGTTTGTCTTAATGGAGGAATGTCCTCTAGCTCCTAGCTCGAATGTATCTCGAAGTGTTCGAGAGGCATACGATGGATGGATTAGGGCTATTGATAAAGGCCAAATCTATATCTTGGCAAGCATATTTGATGCCTTGTGCAAGTAGTATGAGGTTATGATTTCCGTAAAGGAAATCATTTTTCATTACAAGCAATGGTGGACAGTCGTCCTCATTACTTCGTAATGAATTCCTCATGTTCGTTTATAACTCTCGCATAGTGGAGGATACCTCTGTTAGGGAGCTTGTCCTTAACATGATGATCCATTTGAATGCGGCAGAAGTAAACGTTGCTACCATCGTCTTTTAAGACTTATCAGTCTCTGTACACTTCCAAAGGAATAGAGAATGAGGCAAGTGTTGTCACTTCGAAGAAATTCCTTAAGAGGTTGGCGTCAGGGAGTAAGTCTATGCTTCTCTGAGTAATGAGATTATTCAGAAAAAGAAGAGTAACAGGAGAAATGGCAAAGCCCCTACTGTTCGCAAGGTAATGTCTTCAAACATAGGAAAATGTTTCCATTGTACTGAAGATGGGTATTGGAAGCGTAACTGCTCCAAATACTTTGTTGAGAAACAGGCTGAGAAAGAACGACAAGATAAATGTGATTTATTTGTCAAAACAAGTTTAGTGGATATGAATGTCATACCTGGATGTCTTCAGGAACCACTATTTATGTTTGTTTTTCTACAGGAAACTAGTTCCTGACAGTCGTTTTCTCGCTGTGAGATATGGAGATATCATTGCAGCTGAACTAGTGGGAGTCTTTGTAGTTGTTGTATAGAGATAATAACATTTGTTATATGTAATTATTGTCTATAGTTCCAGTTTAAACTGAACACCTGTATATTATATCTTTTGGTTTTATAATGAACAGTTCATTTAGCAAAAGATATATACAGATGTGTTCTAATTAAACTCGAAAACAACTAGTGTGTTAAGACTTACAGTTTTAACAAGAAAGTTATAGTTGAATTCAACAATGGTTGTTGATCAAACTAGAGCTTCTCAACTGTTGAGAAAGGCTCAATGCAGTGGGAGGGATGTTGGACAACCTATCCCGCTGTATTGGCTTGTCTTAAACTCAAAGTTATCATACTTGATGATGACATTGAGGATTCATTGTCTCTAAACAAACAATCGATCACATAGACAAGGCCGAATGGTTCAAAGCCATGAATCTTTGGATGTTTAATGAGACCAAGCCACTAAGGTGAAAACCTTTATGGCTTGACTTTCTGGTAATGGCACTGTCCCGAAGAGAAAGGGTTTATTGGGTATACTCTCTTTCTCTTGTTGCCAGGTGTAAGTTAAATAGATAACTCTTATCCATTGCTTTGTTCTATTTTGATAGAATAAAGCAAATGGATGTCAAGACTTGCAAACTTGATTTGAGTATCTATAAGTCTCAAACAGAAAGATTCATACTTCGAGGGCAAAGAGCAAATGGTTTGCTAGCTTATTCGATTCATTTATGAATTGGAGAAAGCATCTTCGTCCTGAATTGTGAGTTTTAATAATGTGATCAAATCTTATGGCTTTGAACAATAGTTTGACAAACCTTGTTTGACAAGGGTTTAATCAATGGTGTAGCTTTCAAATATTGTTCCCGTAATTTTGTCCTAATCATTGAGAATGATGTAGGATTCTTTTTTCTGACAATAAGCATTAACTAGCGACCCATACCCAAATAGTTGATTTGGAGGTAGGCTTAGTTTGTTCTATGGATTCAGGTTTATCTGAGTCGTAAAGAACAAATCGCTAGTGCTGTCTCTAAAATCTTTTATTGACAAGTTGTTGTCAATATTCGATGATTTATGGAAATGGTTTCCTGAGACACCTCAAGTGTTGAGGATACGAGTTGCACTCAAGTGCATTTACATATTGGAGGTTAGGTGTATCTTTTGAGATACATGACCCGATATGTGCTATGCAGTGGGAGCTGTCAGTATTATTAGTCCAATTGGATTGGATTCCGGTTAAAGTTTTGTCCTTGTACTTAGAGGAGTAGAAAACAAGAGTTGTATTGCTGATTCCTCGTTGGTAGCTAAGTCTATTTGCAGCTTGTGAAGCAGCAATAGGTTTATAAGTTGAGCTCGCAGATAGTGCTATGAGGAGATGTGATGGTCACATGGAAAGCCTTGTAGTACTTCATGCTGATTAGTTTACTAAGTCTCTCATGGCTAAAGTGTTTGAGAGACACCTAGAAGAGTCTAGGGCTCCGAGTTGTTGAAGAGGACAGTGGGAGAAAGCTTCTGATATATGATATATTAGTTTTCTCCACCTAACATGTACACCACGGACGTTTAAGTCCAAGTGGGAGTTTGTTGGGTTTTATGTCCTAAAACTCGTGGTTTGTAAACTGTTATGTTTGTAAATATTCTATTTAGAATAAAGAGTTATTAGTTTTATTCAGTAAAGGAGTTTACCGGAATAAAGTGAAACGTGTTTGGTTTAACCTATACCAATGACCAACACCCTTGGCTGAATATGAGTACTTGAGCCTCATGTATGACATGATTGTGGATCAGGCTCAAGTAGTCAGTCAAAACGGTTTATAGTATACGGATAAGGCTGGGTACCTTATCCTGGTAACACTATTGGATGCGGCTCACTTTGTATTGTACAAAACGATGTGATCCGAATCGTTTCACATGGAGATGTGCGAGTGAGGGCGTCCTGTGCAAAGAGTTTGCATAAGACCGAACCGCGTATTAAGTCGCCCTCTCTTTATAACTCCGTTTACTGATGAGACCGACTTATACATATTGATGGCCTAGGTAACTCGAGCTTAATCCTGAGCTTGCTATGAACTCCTGCTTATTCGGAAGTATCCTTTGACTTGTACGGGTGAGAGTGGCGGAACGCCCGCTCAATAAGCCTACCAACTTGGGGATAAAGCCGAATAGGTAGCTGGGGACATAGTACAGCAAGATTGGAATTCACTCCTAACCCGCTCTTCAGGGTTAGTAGATAGGTTGTTCCCTTAATAGCTGACTCCGGGGCTTGAACAATGTGAGCTCACACTCTCATGTGATGAGAGAGTTATATTGATCTGATGGTTGGACCACAGATCTATTGTTCATTAGAGGTGTCAGTGGTACTTAAGGAACAAGATGTAATGCAGGGGTTAAACGGTTTAAATGACCCAGCTGTGATTACGAACAACCTGTGAAGGATCGACTTACCGATGACGGTTATATCAAGAGGACACAATATATCTACAGTGAGGAGAGTGCAACCCTCGGACTATAGTGGAGTCTCCGGGGGTTAACGAAAGTTGATTGATTCGGGTTAAAAGAGTTTTGACCGAATAATCTCGTATCGTTGGAGCTCATGATCTGTAGGTCCTTTAGGTTCTCCTGGCTAGCTCGGATAACGTCGTGCAACAGTATAAAAGAAAAGAAAAAGAAAAAGAATTTGAATTGTTCAAATTCGGTTTATGGAAGAAGGATGAACATATTTAAATATGATTTAAATATGAGATTGGCCTAAAACATGAATAGGATTCATGTGTAAAAAAGTCGGTTTTCTGAAAACCGGGTTTATTCATATTATTTAATTAATATTTGATATTGAATTAAATAATGATTATTAATTAAAAAGTTTAATTAATAATTATATATATATATATATATTATTTATTAAAAAGTTTAATAAATAAATTTATTATTATTATTTTTAATAATAATAATAATTATATATATATATGTGTCTTGCATGCAGCAAGACACATATATATATATCTTAAGAAATATATATATATATATATATGGGTGCAAGCAGAGGAGGGGTACACAACACAAAATGGAATTGAATTTCATTTTGAGAGTGAGGCTTCGTGGGTTGTTGGTTATTTGGTTTTGGAAAAGTTAAAAACTTTAGAAGTTTTTAATAAAAACTTATCCAGCCCCCTGCCTTCAGCTTCTCTTCTTCTTCTTCTTCCTCTTCTTCTTTTCTTCTTCTTTTCTCTTGTTTTCGGAGTCCCACAACTCCGTTGCGCGACGCCGAGGATAGCGGGACTACCTGGGGTGGTCCTCGGGGCGTTCGTGAGAAGAGGCCGGAAGAGTTCGTGACGAGGAACGGCCGGCGGACTCGAAGAAATTGGAGCTACAAGGGTATGTATTTCTAATTTCTTAATTCCGTCTTTTGAGCATGTTTTCTATTTGTTAAATTGATGAAATTAGAGTATCATCGGTCCGAAATCGCGTTCCGCTGCGGTAAAACGCTCCATCACCAACAACCTAGGGTTAAAAACCATAATCTGAAAGCGTCGCTCATTTGTTCGTCTTCTCTGCGTCCGCCTCTACAACAACCTCAGCTTCTTCAAGATGAAGGTTCGTTCCTTCGATTTCTCTTTCTTTCTTACTGTTTTCTCTATTATTTTCTGTTATTCTTACTTTGATTTCTCGCGTTTACAGTTCAATATCGCGAATCCGACTACTGGGTGCTAGAAGAAGCTCGAAATCGACGATGACCAGAAACTGTTAGCTTTCGAATCCTTTTTTTCTGCTTCAATCTGTTGTTTTTATCATGAATCTGCATTCTATGTTTATGAATTGTTCTGTACGTTTTTTGTTGTATATTTATATCGTAAAATTTGCATAAATACATGGGGTTGGTCTTGCGGTAGGCTATATTTGCTCGTAGAACTAGAATCTTTGGCTCTATTCGACTGGGGTTTACCGAATGATAGCTTCATATTATGCTTAGATATTTGATTCCAATACTAAGCCATTTTTTATGGAACTAGGGTTTTTGAGATGTACTAAAAAAACATTTTGCTTTTACACGTGGTGACTTATGGTTGGGTCACGTGTCGGGTTGCAAAGTTGAGTTATAGCCTAGCGGAGAGGTTCTACTCTTTCTCTAATATATTGTCCCATCCATATTAAGATTGAAATTGAGCAGAGGCATTTGCGTTGTCCATTAAATTGTCGAAAATGTTCAACATACACTTTAACCTACTCTAAATTTTCATTCCTCCGACTTGTTCAAAAATTTCCTCACGAACCTCTCTATTTTGACGGTCCACAAACACCAATACACTACTAACAACTCTTCCATAGTCTCGAGGGATAGACGTTACTTGAACCACCACACCCAATTTGAGAGTTGTCTAATTCCAGCAAGAATATCCATAGTAACATAAGTGTTTCCATCTAGCTTTTCTTCCCTTTTTTACATTCTCGTAGGGCATGAACGATTGTTTCATCTCACAATTTACATTTCGAGCAAAAGGGTGCTACGTTAATACCCGTAGAGACTAAAAGTAATGTCCATTATTTCCATAGTGCCAAAGGAGCTTAACTTTAAGGTTCATGATGAACAAATGAATTTCAAGTATAGAAACAACATCTTCCGGTGAGCAGAGGCTCTGAATCAACGATTCATCCAGCTACCTCTTTGTAACATAAGACCTTTCACCTTCTCTCCTCGCGAGGAGGGATATGAATAATGGGTCTGAATGTTGTTGGTCGAGGTATCCATTTATCACCATTAACCAAAGCAGATTGTCCATTGCCTATTATCCACCTCAAGCCTTTTTGTAATAACTATTTTCCCCGACAAAGACTCGTTCATACCAGTGAAGCCTTCTCAATCGTTATGGCAGTGAGAAAAGATTCATCGGGAAAGTATTTACTCTTCAAAATTCAGGACAACAGGGAGCTCGGTTGGGTCAAAATCTTTCAGCCATGTTTAACAATGAAGACTTGGTTGAAAAGTTCTATATCACGGAAACCCTATCCACCACGAAACTTTGACACATAAATCTTCTTCCATTTCACTCAATGCATTTTCCTAATGTTATCATCCCCGCCCCACCAGAACCAAACAATAATTTTGTTGCACTACGTTAAAAGGCCATTTGAAAGTTTAAAACAACTCACGTATTAATTAAGATTTCCTTCCTACTGGACGAGAAAAAGGAAGACTTTCATTTATTAAGGAATAACCACATACAATTAATTTTCATGATGATCCTTCCATTTTACCTTCGAATGATTTTAAATAACCTTCTTAACTTCAGGTGTTAAATTTTGGTTGAAAATGCTAATGACTTTTCTGTAGGTTAATCTCATGCCTTGTCATAATTGAATAAAATGATAATAGCGAGCCTATTGTAGATGTTTAAGTGTTAATAGCCATGGAAAACAGTAAGTTATCATCAACAAATAACAAATGAGATAAATAATGAGTGTTACGAGAGATCCTCAAACCACTAATGTTTGTTTTACTCACAAGATTATGTAACAATCTAGAAAGTCCCTCACAAAGGAGGAAAAGAGGGGGAGATAGCGGATCCCCTTAACAGAGGCCTCTAGGCGGGACAACACAACCTGTTATCTTTCTATTAACGATGAACGTATAAGAAGTAGATTTTATACACTTCATTATGAGGTCAAAAGAGTAGTTCCCTATGCCAAACGCTTTCATATACAATTGTCCAAAAAAGAAACTACTTCACAAGATCACAAGTGTTAGTCCTCCCTAATTTAAGGGATGCCCACTCCACCTTCTCTTGCTCTACTCTAAATATTAGGGTGTACAAAAAACCCGCAACCTGCCAAACCCAACCAAACCCAACCCAATTTTTCGGGTTGGGTTGGGTTTTTTTTTAATATGGGTTGGGTTGGGTTTGATATTTAAAAAATCGAATTTTGGGGTCGATTCGCGGGTTGAACCAAATTTGGCTCGGTTCAACCCGAACCAACCCGGATTAACTATATTTAAAATAAAAAATATATATATATATAAAGAAAATTAGGTCTTCAATTTATTCTTCCCTCATTTTCCTCTCTCTCAGTTCTCATTGTCTCTGCCTCCCTGTCGTATCTCTCTCATTCCCTCCGCCGATCTTTTCTCGCCTCGCCGTCGTCTCAGCCGATCTCACCTCGCCTCGTCGTCGTCTCAGCCGATCTCGCCTTGCCTCGCCGTCGTCTCAGCCGATCTCACCTTGCCTCGCCGTCGTCTCAGCCGATCTCGCCTTGCCTCGCCGTCGTCTCAGCCGATCTCGCCTTGCCTCGCCGTCGTCTCAGCCGATCTCGCCTTGCCTCGCCGTCGTCTCCGCCGATCTCGCCTCGCCGTCGTTGAGATCTGAAAAAATTGGCCATTTTTTCCTTCACTAACTTTGGCTTGTTGTTGTTCCTTTTAATTTGTGTTTTGTTGATGAAGATGAAGAATGTGCTAATTGAAGGGTGTTGTAGGATTTGTTGTTGAAATCTTATGGTTGGATTTTTGGATTCCAAATCCCTTTAATTTTTCTTCTTGTGATTAGATTTTATCCTTCATGGTTAGTAGAACAATTTCACTTTTTCCTCTCCATTTTCTTCTTAGAAATATTTCTGTGTAACTTTTATTTTCTTTTTATAATTTTTTTTTGCAAAGTAAAATTTATAAATTTAGCCTACTTATTTTTTTATTTTTTTTAGTAATATAAAGACCAATCCGACGACCCAACCCGAAAATTGAAGGGTTGGGTTGGGTTGACTGAAATGTTGGGTTGGAAATCCACCAACCCGAAATTTTCGGGTTGGGTTGAAAAATGACCAAACCCAACCCAACCCATGTACACCCCTACTAAATATTATGCAAGCACTGGAAACTTATAATAACATTATTCATAATATTTCTATGTGCCACAAAGACACTCTGATTATGTGAACTTATAATAAACTTAGATATTACTTTATAGATCTCACAACGTGCATAAAAATATTCAATGTTTTGGACATTCTTCATCCTCAATAATAAATTGTGACGAATTCTCCCACCTATGAATGCATGATTGAAGACTAGGTAGGTTTTTTTTTCCATCCTAGATTGGGTGTGTGTGTGTTTTTTTTTTAAGATTGAAGTAGAAGAAAAACATAGTGACGACGATGGTGGCGACGACGAAGAGAAATAGTGGTGCCTGCTCATCGAAGGAGAATTGAATGTCGAGAGGAAGGAGAACCATGGAGAAGTGAGAGATTTGTTCATTTAATTATTATTAATTTTTTGTTTATTTAATAAAAAAAGTATTTTATTTGTTTAAACCGTCACGCCAGCATCTGTTGAATAATTAACGGTCGATGGACTTAATAGACTTATTTCTTAAACATGGTGGACTTGATTATCTGATTTTGAAACATAGGGATGAAATCGACACAATAGTCAATCTTAAGGTCTAAAAAAGATACTTTACTCAAAATTAAATCTTAAATTATACCATATAGATAATATAACTTTTATTAAGTTTGGAAAACAAATCTTAAATTAAAATTTTAAAATTGACGAAAAAAAAGTATTTAACAATGGTTTTTTCTTTAAATAAATTTGTAAAATATACATAAAATAACAACCATTGTTTGGGGCGCTCTGTAGGCTATTATAATCGGTGGATAATAATAGTTGCGAATAATAAACACTATTGAATTCAGTATAGTTGCTCTAGTTAAATTAAAATTGTTTTTGAACGTGTCAAAAATGATTTTAACCATTTCAAAAATACTCTCAAACACGTTCTTAAATATAATTTAACCTATTAAACTAATTTCTTATATGGTACCTCTCCTTGAAAACTATTTCTAGTTTGGCAGCCGACGACGTGATGCTTCACCCCACTACAACTATGACTAGCCCAACTCTGGCGGCATCCATCGAATTAGAAGAATCATATTGATATTTCATCTAGTGCCGTGAAAGTATTGATAAAAATATTAAATTTACTATAACTCATTGAATGAAGTGATGATTTAGAAGTTGTTTGGGACGCTTAATGAAATGTTTGTGAGTTAAAATAGTTGTGAATAGTAAATACTATCGAAGTCAATGAAATTTATTTATTTATTTCCCAATCCATTTAACTCCAGTTGGTATCTCAAACACTCGTTTTTTTTTTTTTTTTTTTTTTTGACAACATGTCGAGGTGGGGGATTGAACCTAAGACCTCATGGTCACTCGACAATACATCATGTCGTTGAGCTATGCTCTTGTTGGCATCTCAAACACTCGTTAACTTGATATTAGAGAATTTTATGTTCAACTTTCTATAATGTCGTTTTTTCTTGATTTAATATTGATGAACTTCTTAAATTAAAAAATAAAGAGGATGTGAAAGTATTAACGTTGATTAAATTTGTTGAAATTCATCAACTTTAACTTATAAAAAAAATTACAATAGTGTTACCTTGTCTCATTCCCCTGTCAATGGCTTTCTATAAATTTAATAGCATTAATACTTTCAACACTTTTTACTTTTGAAGAATTTGTACAAAATTCAACAAAAACTTCATATTAGAAAATAACATTATAGAGGGTAATAATAACGAATATTGCAAAAACAAAGGCTATTACGCCTTAGAAAAAACTATATATTTTTATTTTTTAAATTTTTTTACTAATTGTTTTTTAATACAATAGTACGTGAATAATACATGATATTGCAAATTTAAACATATGACTCAAACCGAATGAATATATTTCAATTTACACATAAAATATTATACTTTTTTTTTTTCACACCAAGGACATGTCATGTCCTTAAAATCACTCCCCATTAAAATAGTTATGTTTGGCAAATAGTAAAATTGATTTTAAAATAAATCAGAATTAGTTAAATTGATTTTAAAATAAATCAGAATTAGTTAAATTGATTTTATAACTATTTGTTGGTGGGTGATTTTATGTGAGGCCATGGATCTTCCTCCTTCCGCTCCATCTGTGACCTCGCTCTGCTGGTTTCTCTGTCCTCTCTCGATCGGTTGGTGGATTGTACGAAATTTTAGAGTTTACTTTCAAATTTTGAAACTTTTGGATAAAAGATTAGAAGTTATATGTTAGAGTAATTTATTTATAAGTTTTGAGCTTCTTGGTAGAATGCTCCATAGAAGAAAATTCTTTATTTGAGTAAATTATTAATTTCTAAATTTTGAATAATTTAAAATCATTTCTCATTTTATGAAAATCACTTCAACCAAACATGAAAAATTAGGATATGAAAATCAATTTTACAAATTTAATTATACTTAAATCACTAATTCAACAATCACTCTCAAACATGTCCTAACATTACTTTCAATTTAAAATAAATTTTAAAAAGAACTACTAAAATGAAATTTAAAATCTATCTACCAAATTAAATCAAATATGCGGGAATAGAGCATAGCCAACATAATGATGTGCACTCGACTAATAGATCAGAAGTTCGAATCTTCCACCTCCAATTAAAAAAAGAGTAAAACTTAGTTGCAGGCTGGGCTACAACTATCTTTTGCAGCCCAGCCAGGTGGCAGATTTTGATTGACCAAATATTATATTATTATTTTTAATTAAAAAATCATATTTTATGCGTCACATCAATTCAACTTTTTTTTTTCCTTGCTTTTTTTCCTCTTCTCCATGGCTTTTAATTTTCGATTTTTCCCTTCCCTATTCAATTCTCTCCAATATCTTTCTTTTATCAATGATTTGATTTTTTTTTACTAAGATTTGAAAATAGCAAATCATCGATAAAAAAAAAAGAGATCCTATGACAATTTTTAATAATAATAATAATAATAAGATCTAAAACCTCACATTTCAAAATGTTTACTAAAATTTGGCAATAGCAAATCATCTATAAAAAAAAATTCTGCTACAATTTTTAATAATAATAATAATATCTAAAACCTCACCATTGTCCAACATCCTATGACATTTTTTAATAAAATTCCTCTTTTCTCTTCTATCTAATTTCTTTGTTCATTTCAAGTTTTCAACTCAATTTCATTTCATTTATCATAAAATAAATAATTAACTATTAACTTTCTAAAATTCTGCAATAGAATTCTTCTTTCCTCTTCTATCTAATTTATTTGCTCATTTCAAATTTTCAACTCAATTTCACTTCATTTATCATAGAATAAATAATAGAAATGTTTACTAAGATTTGACAGTAGCAAATCATCCATAAAAAGAGATATCGGAGAGAATTGAGGAGAGAAGGGCAAAATTGAAAATTGAAAGTTATGAATAAGTGGAAAAAATGAAAGAAAAAAAAGCGTTGAAGTGACACGAGACATTAAGATTTTTTAATTAAAAAAAATAACATAAAACATGACCAATCAAATTATGGCATGTTGATGGGCTGCAAAAGATAGTTGTAGCCCAGCAACTAAGTTTTACTCTTAAAAAAATTATAATCTTTTATGCGAGATGGTAGATGAGATCCTAATAACCCAATGTTTTTCAAATCTCACCTCTCTTGCCTGTCATGAAAAGAAGTAGGGAGAGAGTCTGCGAAATCTTATTCCAATTTCATAAATCTAATTCATACAAATAATCTTATTCTAATATGAATGAATTATAGATTTGATTTGATGATCTAAACATGTTCTAAAATATCATTAAAAAAAAAAAAAAAAATTAATTATTTGGTGGGCCGGGCTTAATAGATAATTTTGGTGGTTTGGGCTTTGGTGTGGAAAGTCCAAAATGAAATAAATTCCAAAAACCTTAGTTAGGGTTTCTGAAACCGTCGCTCACTTCCTCTTCTCTGCGTGTCAGCCTTCTCGCCAAAGCGTCGCTCAGTTCGTCTTCTCCGCCGAAACAGCAACCTCATCTTCAGCAAGATGAAGGTTCGTTCCTTTGATTTCTCTTCTTTTCTCTATTATTTTCTGCTATTCTTACTTTGATTTCTCGTGTTTACAGTTCAATATCGCGAATCCGACTACTGGGTGCCAAAAGAAGCTCGAAATCGACGATGACCAGAAACTGTTAGCTTTCGAATCCTCTTTTTCTTCTTCAATCTACTGTTTTTATCGTGAATGTGCATTCTATGTTGATGAATTGTTCTGTACGTTTTCTGTTGTATATTTATATCGTAAAATTTGCATAAATACATGGGGTTAGTCTTGTGGAAGGCTATATTTGCTCGTAGAACTAGAATCTTCGGCTCTATTCGACTGAGGTTTACCGAAGGATAGCTTCATATGCTTAGATATTTGATTCCAATACTAAGCCTTTTTTTCTGGAACTAGGGTTTTTGAGATCTATAATAAATTTAAAGTCTCCCTTATGTTTGGTAGACTAGTGTTTGAATCGTTAATTCGATATATTTTGCAGTGAAAATTGTTGAGTTAACGTTCAGCCTTGCTATTGATTTCTTCAAATACATTGCCTAAATCTATCTGGAGTGGTGTTGTCGTATTCGTACATGAATTGCTTGTTTGTTTCCTTATTTTTTTGTGCAGCATCTTAACAATATTTTGTGAGTTTCGAATGAGCTTAAAGAAGAAATTTAGCCATTCCTTTTTTATTTGTATATTTTCATTATATTTACACTATGTTAATTTTCTTTGTTTAGTCGTGCCTTTTTTGACAAGAGGATGTCCCAGGAAGTCAGTGGAGATTCCCTCGGAGAGGTATGTGTGTTCTTCTATCATCCATTTAATTAAATCTTTGTTCCTAGTTGCTGCGGCTCAGTTATGATTGATTATCTTCCTCTTTGCCTCTCAGGAATTCAAGGGATATGTTTTCAAGATTATGGGAGGTTGTGACAAACAGGGTTTCCCCATGAAACAGGGAGTTCTGACCCCTGGCCGTGTTCGTCTCTTACTACACAGAGGTTTGTGGAACTTTTTATGCTAGTGAATTGTTAATCCAATCCTTGATCTATATCATTTTATTTCAATAGCTTATAGCACTATCTTTATTGGTACAAACATTTATTTAACTTTTGTTTCCAGGTACTCCTTGTTTCCGTGGTTATGGAAGGCGTAATGGTGAACGCAGGAGGAAGTCTGTTCGTGGATGCATTGTCAGTCAAGATCTCTCTGTTCTGAATCTTGTAATTGTGAAGAAAGGAGATAATGATCTTCCTGGCTTGACAGACACTGAGAAGCCAAGAATGAGGGGTCCGAAGAGGGCATCCAAGATCCGCAAACTTTTCAATCTGTCCAAGGAGGATGATGTTCGAAAGTATGTGAACACATACCGTAGAACATTCACCACAAAAGCCGGTATGGTTCATCATTGCTTATTGTCTGTCTTAAACATGTCTTAACGAACTTAAGATGGTTGTGGGTTTCTAGATGAACGTCCATTTTACATTGGTTGATATCTTTGTTGTTTGATATTTGGTCCTGTTTGCACCTAGACAGATTATGCTTAATAAAATCTTTATTAGGTCCCTTGCCTCCATTTTGGCAATCAATAGAATCAAGTTTTTGATTGGTTATTTGATGAATGGCAGGCAAAAAGGTTAGCAAGGCCCCAAAGATTCAGAGGTTGGTTACCCCACTGACATTGCAGAGGAAGCGAGGAAGAATTGCTGAGAAGAAGAAAAGAATTGCGAAGGCCAAGTCTGAGGCTGCTGATTACCAGAAGCTCCTGGCATCGAGGTTGAAGGAGCAAAGGGAACGTCGCAGTGAGAGTTTGGCTAAGAAGAGGTCAAGGCTCTCTACTGCTTCAAAGCCGTCCATTGCTGCTTAGTTTGTTTGCATTATATTATGTCTTTAAATTTCTCATCTTGTTTTTTGTTTTAAAAGAATGCTTTTTGTAGCTGCTTCTTATGACATCTAGAATGTTTTGGTATTTTTGTTCCTGTCATTTCTTGAGATACTTGAATATTTTATGATAATCGAGAAGAATTTTGTAATTTCCAGAATGGTAAGCCGACTTGGAAGCATGCATGGCCATTTCTAAGGTTAAATTAGTACTCCAGTCTCAGTTTTCTCAACTTTTTTAAGTCCAACTCAAACTCGTATTTTCAAGGGTTTTTGTTTGAAAGTCTTGGATACTTCTACGTGTAATATAGGTTATAAACTTCTACGGGAAAATCATGATTCTGACAATCACATGCAAGTTACTCATATACTAATTTTAATTTTCCAAAATAGATATAAATAAATATTAACTATTTGTTTTGTAATAATATTTTAATTAATGTGATGATAATATTTTAATTAATGTGATGATTGAACTCATGACATCTTAGTCACGGGTTCAATCTTATACTAACGAATACTAACTATTTACTATATAGATAAATCCTTATTACTTATGAATCTCATTCACACGATGTGGGGTTTTGAACATTTGATCAGTCTTGGATATCCTTCAGCAAAAGTTTTTATGATTGGATTTGTTGAATTTCTAGAATTTAAATTATGCTTTTGATCCATTATTCCTTGGATTGTTTCTTCTAATTCATCCGCCTAATTATTCTAAAAATAATTCCTAAAAGCCAAATGTCGAGGCCAATATAGCAAACACTCGTCTCGACGACCTCCTTCCTCCCAAAATCGACGCAAAACGAGTAAACTCGTGCCCTGATGACTATATTCCAGATTTGGATAAAATGATTTTCTTACAAATCTAGAGAAAATATTTCCATGAACAAGAAGGGAAAGACAGATCGGAGAGCAACTTTGAAAGTTCAAAAGTTCAAAGATCAAAATTGTAATATAATTTTTTTTATTTTATGTAATATTAACATAGGTTGATTAATTTAAATATTGATAAACTATAATTATAACCATTAATGATTAACCTGTTGTAATCAATAATTTGTAGGTTAATTTTTTTTTATTATATGTATAAGTCGATTAATCTTTCAAATTTTCAAGATTATCATCAATTAATTTCAAGGATGAAAAAATCGGCCATATCCACCGAAATATTTAAACGCAGATTTTTCGTCAATATATCCGTGGATATTTCATAGATATTCAGTGGATATTTCGACAAAAAAAAATCGACAAAAATCGTAAATATTTGATAAGTTTCTTCTGCACATGTGACTTAAATTCAAACATGAAATTTCAAGTTTTTTTTCATTCACTTCGTTTTCAACTTTTTTTTTCATGGTTTTTTCACTTCTTCTTCCAACTTTTGTTTTTTTTATGTTTATGTTTGTAATCTCACCTAGATACTATATTTATGTTTATTTTTATAATTCTCACCTCTATTATCTATATGTTTATTTTTACATTTTTCACTTCATTATATATTTATGTATTAATGTTATAAATATAATTCTCATTTCATATATATTTTTTTTATTATTATTTACATTTTTTTACTTCTATTATGTATTTATGTTTAATGTTATAAGTTTATTTTCACCTCTATTTATTTTTATTTTTATAATTCTCAACTCTATTATTTTGTTTATTTTTTATATTTTTCAGTTCTATTATATATTTATATTTATGAGTTGAGAGGAGGAATATTGTTGATATCAAATCAATTATATTAATGCTAGTTTAATGTCTCCAAAGTATCATCTTATAATTGAACGTTGTACTTGTATGAGTTGAGAGGAGTATTTATTTTCCTCCATTTATTTTTTGTCTTCAATATTATCTATTATTCTATTACTATTCCTATTTGATTTATACTTTTTGAAATATATGCTTAAAGTAATAGTGTATTACTTAATTAAGCTTGTTCTAAAATTTCACAAAACAAAATCACAATATTTCTTTCCGTGATATCTGTTATTCTTACCAGAATATTCGTCGATATATCCGTAAATCTAAATTACCGATATTGATATCGATAAAAATATTTTTTTCCTTAGTTAATTTTAACATCCACCGATAAAAAAAACTATATAATTGAATAATGTTAACACATAAAAATTAGATTGAAAATTTATAAACATAGAAGCTAAATTGTATTAACCACTTAAACCTTGCAAACTTATATATTTAGTCAACATTAAAATAAAAGATTTGAAAGCATCTCAACTATATCCATACTCTTCATTATTTAAAAAAAACTTGTTCTAAACTTACACTAAAAAATTCACAATATTTTTACAAGTTTTTGAGATATCCGTGATTTTTCCCGAAATATCTGTCGATATATTCGTGGTACCGATATCGATATTTTCATCCTTGTTCAATCAATGACATCAAATCCCTATTTCTCATGCTAAAAATACAACAAATTAACAATGAAATTTCCTTTTGTCCCTTGGAAATAAAGAGAGGGAAAGAATTTTTGGCCACATAATTACAACTAGTAAGTTATTAAAGGAAGGGCTAACTTATAGAATATTAAGAAGTGCTCCCAACTCTATTCTTAAACTATCAAGGGAAAGAATATACATTTACCTAAGACTTGAGTTTTGAATTAATTCTAAACTAAAGAAATATATCTCCCAAACTTTTAGATCAACAAAGCAAGACTGAAATTCTTTTGGTCTTTGGAGAAAATAGGAGGAAAAATACTCCTACCTACAATTGTTTCTTTTTCTTTTTGTAAAATGAAAAATAAACTTTTATGGAGATAAATGAAAGAATACAATGAGTAATATGAAAAAGAAGAAAAATCATTTATACAGAGTTGTATTAAAATTTACCATGGTTAAAAAGAATAAGTGACAAAGGATAGCTATAGAACTCTTTAGATATGGTCAAGGATGAAAATATTCATATCGGTATTATATAGAAATTTCAATTTTACGGATATATTCATGGACATATCGATGAAATATCGATATCGACAGATATTTTTGTAAATATTTTTTTTTAAACAAAAATATTTAAATTAATAATTAAGATTTTTTTTTCTACCAAACTTAGTTCTAAATCTTATTATTAGTATCTATATTCATATTAAAATTAATAGATGATATTTTTTATGTTTTACAGGAAATATCCATTAACCCTTAATATGTACATAGAACCTTCCGATTTACGGATATATCCACATATCGACAAATATTTTCATCATTGGATATGGTTTATCGATAAACTACAACTCCCCCGAGGGGCGATTTATTTGTTTTTTTTTTTTTTGCAATGTAATATATATTACTAAAAGCAAGCGAGAGGGGGTCCCACAGCCCGGGACCAAGACACTCAAGAACACAAAACGAAGAGACAGAAAGAACTCAAGGAAATAAATCTCACGGAGGAACGCTAATAGACACATGAGTCATCAACGACCCTAACCACGAGGCACACCTAAACACCAAATCATCTTGGGCACTTATAAGAACTGACGGAGGAGAACGAAGCCTACCCCTGTGGACGCGGGAGTTACGCTCTCTCCAGATATGATAAATGGTCGTACTCCAAGCAAGCCTCCAAACATGAAGCTTACGATGATCACCCCGCCCCATGGCACAATCCAAGTCAACTCAGTTGACCAACCAACAATACGATGAGAGGAACGACCCCAACGCATAAGACCCATCCACACTTGCTCACTAAATGGACACTCGAAAAAAAGATGATCTTTTGTCTCTAAAGCAGCGGAGCACAAAAGACAACCTGACGGGATTAAGGGATCCCAAAGATGGAGACGACCTCTAGTAAATAACCGATCTCGAATCGCCAACCATGCAATGAAAGCATGCCTAGGAATGATACCATCAAACCACAACAAGCTGGCCCACCGAACACACTCGCGACGAGGACGCAGAACTTCCCACGCACTAGCCACCGAGAAGACATCAGATCTACCTGGGTCCCAAATAACTCGATCAGACTGCAACAAATTAGGAACAACGACCTGGACCAAGGGAAGCAGATCCTCCGTCTCCAAAGTCACACAGGGCCACGGCCACGACCCATCCGGGAGGAGGAAATCAGACACCAGGGCATGAGCCGAACTACCAACAACATCAATTAGACCAACTTCAAACCGCTGAATAATGGGGCCTCCCGGCAGCCATGAGTCTGCCGACACATGGCAATGCCGCCCATCCCCAATGGCAATCCGGATAAGAGGCTGAAACTGCTCCCGAAGATGGAAAATGGCCCTAGTATACCACGACCAACTGGCCGATAACGGAACGGACCACAAGGAGCGACCACGAAGTATATAAGCATCCACCCAGACCACCCATAACGATCCAGAGCGCGAAAAAAGACGTCAGCGGAGCTTCATGACAGCAGCCACATTCCAAGAACGAATATGACGAATACCAAGGCCACCTCATCTCTAGGGACACAAACATCCCCTCAAGCCACCTTCGCTCCTCCTCTACCAGAAGAGCACCCTCGCCACAAATAAGCTCGAAGGATGCGATCCACCTCGTCTGTAACGCAAGAAGGCAAAACAAACACACTCGCCCAATAGACCTGAAAGCTTTGCAGAACAGACCGAATAAGCAGCAAACGACCAGCATAAGAAAGAGCACTCGCTGACCAACTCTGGACCCGCTCTGTGATCTTCTCCAGGAGAGGCTTACAATCCGCAAAGAAGAGTCGCCCTGAAACGAGAGAAAGACCCAGATAACGAACATGAAGGGAGTCAAGGGAGAAACCCATCACACCAGACAACCCTAAAGCCTCTGAAGAGGAGACCCCGACACAAAACATCGAGGTCTTCGCTGAATTCGCATGAAGCCCAGACAACCCCTGAAACCTAAGGAGAGCAGAATGGACGAAGGCAAGCGAGGAATAATCCCCTCTACAAAAAATGATTAAGTCATCTGCAAAACATAGGTGAGTTAAAAGAATCCTCTCACAACGATGGTGGTAAGAGAAACCTGCAGGGGAGAATTCAAAAGCCGGGATAAAACCTCCATAGCCATCACAAACTGATATGAAGACAAGGGGTCACCCTGACGAAGACCACGACGGCCCAAAAACAACCCCTCCATCGAACCATTAACAATGAAGGAAAAAGTAGGGGACGTGATACAAGCCTGAATCCAACTCACAAACTGAACAGGGGTCCCAATAGCTAACAGAAGGCCAAATAAAAAATCTCAATCATAGGCTTTCTGGAGATCAACATTCATAACACAACGAGAAGGGCCCTTATTAAGATGGTACCCACCTACCAACTCCTGGCACAGAAGGACATTATCAACAATACTCCGACCCTTAACAAACGCAGACTGGTTAGAGCCAATAAAGTCACGCAACCACAAACTCGAAATGCACTTATAAATCACATTGCAACACGATATGGGTCTATAATCATCAAGACCAACATGAGCATCCTTTTTCTTAATCAGCGTGATAGCAGTAGCATTCACGCCAGGAGGAAGAAAATAGGAAGAGAAAAAATGACGCACCGCCTCACAGAAGTAATTGCCAATAACACTCCACGCTGCCATAAAAAAACCAACAGAGAAACCATCGGGACCAAAGGCCTTACTGCTACTCATCGCGAAAATCACACGCCTGACCTCTTCACAAGAGACTGGCCTAACCAGATCGACACAACAATCAGACCACCGGAACCCAACAATTGAAGACAGTTGGTCAGTAAGGTCCTTATAACTGATCGACTTAGAACCAAAAATACCACGAAAATGGCCTACCAACTCTCCAGCAATATCAGTTTGAGAACTTAGGACACAACCACTAGCACTGGTAAGGGACTGAATGTTATTACTGAGAATCCAAGATTTAACACTACGGTGAAAAAAATTGGAATTACGATCATCAAGGGCAAGCCATTGGACCCTGGACTTCTGTCTAAGAGAGGCTTCCTCCTTCTGAGTCAAGGTCCAAAAATTCTGAGAAGCGCTACTAGCTAGAGCTTGGAGGGCAGGCGACAACGGGTCCTCAGCATAAGCTAATTGAGCCTCTTCCATAAGAACACGAGCCGCAGACACTTGCAGGCTAAGCTTCGACAAGAAGCAACCAAACGTCTGACGAAGAACGGGCTTAAAAGACAAGAATCTTCACGAAACCAGCCAACGAAGAGATATCGTGATGTTGAATCCAACAACTCGCCACTATGTCTAAAAAACGAGGGTCCTCTGCCCAGTGATTAAAATACCGAAACGGGGGCCGACGGTGATGGGACTAACTCCCAACATTAAACATCAGCGGGCAATGATCTGAAATACCCCAACTATGAGCATGAACCTCACAAACAGGTTGGGTAAACATCCAAATAGAATTAACTAAAACTCTATCCAGACGCTTCATAATATCAGACGGCCCCTGAGGAGTTTTGGTCCACGTGAACCAATTACCTGACACAGGCAGCTCAGCCAAATCTGCCTGGGCAATCATACCATCAAAAGCAGTCATTTCCGAGTCGATCAAGTTACCCCCAAAGCACTCGGTAGAAACACGAATGGCGTTAAAATCGCCCATAACCACCCAAGGAAGGGACCAGGAATGACTCATAG
The DNA here is from genome assembly GCA_028017165.1 of Herpetospermum pedunculosum. Taxonomy (NCBI): domain Eukaryota; kingdom Viridiplantae; phylum Streptophyta; class Magnoliopsida; order Cucurbitales; family Cucurbitaceae; genus Herpetospermum; species Herpetospermum pedunculosum. The sequence continues at coordinate 8,907,278 of CM051526.1, forward strand.
AAATAATATCATTTCACACCACTCTTCTCTCACCCTCAGAGTTATGAGCATAAACACAAGCAACATGGAAGGAGGTCTGGGAGGAACGATCCACCAAGGTGCACCAAATCATCTGAGGCCCGATTACCGAAGGGGTAAAGGAGAACTGCGACGAACGCCACATGACCCAGATACGACTTAAGCACACTGCCAGCCCCTACCAAATCTCTGAAGCACCGACTGAAACTGATGAGCCTTAACCTTTGTTTCCAACAAACCGCAAAAGCCCACCTGAGCAGACTAAAGGAAGGAACAAAAAGCAAGACCCTTAGCAGGATTGCTGAGCCCCCTCACATTCTAAGAACACCAACTAGACATGTATAACAGGGGAAGTAGAAGTGACCAACCCCTGATCCGGGACAGGATCACCAACTTTATCTATCACAATGGCCACAAAGTCCTGGCCTACACCAGACGGACTAGAGAGACCCTCCGCAATTGGATAGAAAGGGCCACACAGAGTTGTGGGAGGCTCTGCACCTGAGTCAGGCACCATCTCTGAATCAACAGGCGCCAGAGCAGCAAAAGAATTAGACACAAACGACCCCTTATCTAAAATAACCCCAATACGGGAACCACTCAATCGAGAAAGACCAGGGGGAGCTCTATCCGTGTCTGATTTACGAGCTTTGGCATCTCTAGGACCCCTACCATGAACTACTGGGGCCTGGTCCAAGGAACCTGCAGACCTAGGGGGACCGGATCGTGGGAAAACGCGGGGGACACTGTGGGCAACACCAGGGGCCACAACCGAGCCCACACCAGTCTTTTCAGACACCTGTTTACTACATGAAGAACTAGAATGCCCGAAAACCTGGCAATGAGAACAACGCTTCGGCTTCCAAGCATACTCAAGTCTAACCACAATAATCCCTTCCTCAAGCTTAATTGGAACTGACGAAGGCATCACATCATTCACCCCAACCTCCACTAATACCCTGACAAAGGAGAGGCGAGAGCGATCCATAGTCGTTTGATCCATGCAAATAGGTTTGTTCGCAGCAGAAGCAATAGAATTCAACCCATTACGATTGCACAACTCAAACGACACATTAAAGAGAGAAACCCAAACGGGAACAGAGTCAAAAACAAAAGTTTCAGGAGCAATACCTGGAGTCCATTGCCGCAACAAAATGGGACGACCGCCTATATGCCACGGGCCATTCGATAGGACCCAATCACGAAAAGCCGCAGACCGAAAACGAAACATGATTAAACCATTGTCCATAGTTGAGATAATTGGCATCTCAATACGACCCCAAATTTGGTTCACCAAACGGGACAGCACAGTATAAGACATACGCCCTTCCACAAACTGACCAACTATCGAATACTGCCAGAACGCAATACCCTCCTCATGATGGAGCGCATGGCACGCAGCGGAAGCGATTTGGATCATAGACACTCTAATTTCATCAATTTAAACAAATAAAAACATGCAAAAGCAATGAAAAAGAGAAATTAGAACACATACCCTTGTCGTTCGAATTTCTTCAATTTTCACCGCCAGAAGCTCCTCACGAGCTCACCGATCCTTCTCACGAAATCTTCGTGGACCACCCCCGGTAGTCCCGCTATCCTCGGGCTGAGAAACGGAGTAGTGGGACTCCGTTTACAAGAGAAAAGAAGGAAGAAGGACGAAGAACTTAGGAGCAGAAGAGAGTTGAAGAGAGAAAAGTTTTCGTCGAAAACCCGTCTGAATTTTTTCAATTTGAAAAAATAACAAACTCAAAAAAACTCTTCACAGCCCCTCTCTCATTTTTTGAATTAATGCCCCCTCCTTTGGCCATTGATATATATATATATATATATATGTTAATATATATGTGTCTTGCTTGCATGCAAGACACATATATATAATTATTATTATTATTAAAAATAATAATAATAATTTTATTTATTAAAAAATTTAATAAATAAAAAATATATATATATAATTATTAATTAAAATTTTTAATGAATAATTATTATTTAATTCAATATCAAATATTAATTAAATAATATGAATAAACTCGGTTTTCCAAAAACCGACTTTTTTGCACATGAATCCTATTCATGTTTTAGACCAATCTCATATTTAAATCATATTTTAATATGTCCATCATCCTTCCACAAACCCGAATTTGAACGATTCAAATTCTTTTCTTTTCTTTTATATTGTTTCACGGCTTTATCCGAGCTAGCCAGGAGAACCGTAAGGACCTACAGATCATGAGCTCCAACGATACGAGATTATCCGGTCAAAACTCTTTCAACCGAACTAACCAACATTCGTTAACCCCCGGAGACTCCACTAAAGTCCAAGGGTTGCACTCTCCTCACTGTAGATATATTGTGTCCTCTTGATATAACTATCATCAGTAAGTCGAACCTTCACAGGTTGTTCGTAATCACAACGGGTCATTTATACCGTTTAACCCTTGTATTATGTCTTGTTCCTTAAGTACCACTGACACCTCTAATGAACAATTGATTTGTGGTCCAACCATCAAATCAGATTCCTCCCTGATCAGGAGAGGATGGGCCCATTGTTCAAGACCTGGAGTCAGCACTTAAGGGAACAACCTCTCTACTAACCCTTAAAGCGGGTAGGAGTGAATTCCATCTCGCACAACTATGTCCCCAGCCACTTATTCGATCTTATCCCCAAGATGGTAGGCTTATTGAGTCGGTGATCTGGCCACTCTCACCCATACAAGTCAAAGGATAAGGTCGAATAAACAAGAGTTCATAGTGAGCTCAGGATTGAGATCGAGTTACCTAAGTCATCATATGAAAAAACCGGTCTTTACAGTAAACGGTGTTATAAAGAAAGAGCGACTTTATTTCTTGGTTCGGTCTTGTGCAAACTCATTGCACAGGACGCCCTCACTCACATGTCTCTACATAAACGATTCGAATCACATCGTTTTGTACTATACAAAGTGAGCCGCGTCCAAAAGTGTCCCCAGGATAAGGTACCCAGCCTTATCCCTATACTATAGACCATTTTGGCTGTCTACTTGAACTTGATCCACATTCATGTCACACATGAAGTTCAAGTACTTACACTATCGCCATGGGTGTTAGTTATTGGTATAGGTTAATACAAACACAATTCACTAAAATTCAATAACAACTTTATTGAAATAGAATATATACATTCAAACAGTTTACAAACTACGAGTTTTAGGACATAAAACCCAACACCTCACGGGCACCCGGAGAGGGAACAACGACACCCACTCCATTGATAACCAGCAAGGGGTATAAACCATAGGTTCCTCGTTGGCATTGGAAGTACCAAACAGCGAAGCCCACGAGGATTTGGACTTATCCACGCCCCTACCACCAAAACCCTCTAAACTAGAAGGACCAATAGATCCTAACTCAGACCCACGAGATTGACCTAGACCCACCACAACATCAGAATCCCGCAAAGGAACAGGCCCAGATAAGTCGGACGCCAAACTAACAGAACGACCAGAAGGGGAACCAGTCTGGTCCGACCGGCCAGAGAGGGAACCGGTCCAGTCCGACCGGTCAGGGGTGAAATCGGTTTGGTTCGACCAGCCATAGGGGGCCCGGCCTGGTTCACTAGCCCGAAAAGAAACCCAGCTTGGTCCGACCGCCCAAGAAAAGGCTCAAGCCGGACCAACTGCCCAGGGAGGGGAAGCCCTTTTGCCTCAACCTCGTCTCTCCTCAGATCGCTACCACGCTCCACCACCTGCAACTGGGACACGCCTGCGACCACAGCAAGATCTAGGGGTGTAATCGGTTCGGTTCGGTTTGAGTGCTGAACCGAAACCGAACCGATAAGAATAGTGAAGGAAATGTGAAACCGAAACCGAACCGCCGGAGGTTGTGAACCGAACCGAACCGACGGTTTAATCGGTTCGGTCTGGCGGTTCACCGATTAGTTAATTCAAAGAGCAATGGACCGAGTTGGGTTAAGTTTAGTGGGCTGCTGGATGATGGGCCGCTAATGGGTTATGGGCCCATTCTACTTTGTAGGAGTAAATAGTTCAAAAAATATGCACATAGTCAAGCTCGAACTCAGGATATCTTGATTGTAAGGCGTCCCTAAAGCCACTGGACCGCTTACAATTATTGATAATCATTCGGTTTATTATATATATATAGTAATCGGTCGGTTCGGTTATCATCGATTTTAAAGCATCAAAACCGAAAACCGACCGAATATATTCGGTTTTCTTAATATTCAAACCGAAACCGTCAACCGAACCGAACCGAACCGAAATTAACGTCGGTTTCGGTCGGTTTTTCGGTTCGGTTCGGTTTTTTCGGGTTTCCCTTGCACCCCTAGCAAGATCGGCATCTAAACCCTCCGCACCCGCCGCCTGAACTACACTGGAGCACAACCCTCCACCGTCGCAGTCCCCTTCTAAAGCAAACCCCATATCAGATGAGGGCTGACCAACCCGTACTTCGCCGGAACACAGCCCTCCACCGTCGCACTCTCCACCTGAAGCAAACCCCAAATCAGACGAAGCATTACCCCAGCGAATCCCGACCTCCGGAAGCCCTTCCAATCCTAGGGTCGTGCTACCTCCCGCCCTCAAGAAATTCTTCACATCGGACAGCCACTTGTTCGTTAATGGCCTATTCGCCAAACCACCCGAAATTGAGCCATGGCCATCCTCCACCGAATAACCCTTAACGCTCTTCTTCTTCCCCATACGACAGTCGCCGCTGCTAGACCCGACAAGAACGCCACCGAACCGGCCAAAGAGGCCTCCCTGGAGATGCACCGCCGCTTCCTTGTGCACGCCCACCTACAGAAAACCCTAAAGTTACTTTTTCTGAAACTTTCTTATAATCTTTCTTAATTTAAGATTTGTTTTCCAAGCTTAATAAAAGTTATAATATTTATATGGCATAATTTAAGATTTAATTTTGAGTAAAGTTTTTTTTAGACCCTAAGATTGAGTATTGTGTCGATTTCATCTCTAGGTTTCAAAATCGAACAATCAAGTCCACCATGTTTAAAAAATAAGTCTATTAAGTCCATGGAACGTTAATTATTCAACAAATGCCGACATGATTAAACAAATAAAATAATAATAATAATAATAATTAAATAAACAAATCTCTCACTCCTCCATGGTTCTCCTTCATCTCTACATTTTTTTTTTTTTTTTACATGTTGGGGGTGAGGAATTGAACTAAGACCTCATGGTCACTAGGCGATGCATCAGTTAAGCTATGATCTTGTTGGCCCTTCATCTCCACATTCAATTCTCCTTCGATGAGCAGGGACCATTATCTCTCTTCGTCGTCGACGACCACCGCCCACCGTCACTATCTTTTTCTTTCTACTTCAATCTTAAAAAATAACACCCACGCCCAAACTCGGACTAAAAAAAAAATACCACCTAGTCTTCAATCGTGCATTCACGGGTTGGAGAATTCGTCATAATTTATTTATTGAGGATGAGGAATGTCCAAAACATTGAATATTTCTATGGAAGTTGTGAGACTTATAAAGTAATATCTAAGTTTATCGCCAATCGTTTTAACAATGCTCTGAAAGTTGTAAGCTCGCATAATCAGTGTCTTGTGTGGAAATATTATGGATAATGCTATTATAAATTTCGGAGTGTTTGCATAATATTTAGAGTAGAGTAAGAAAAGGTAGGGTGGGCATTAGGCATGAGTAAAACTTATAATTGGGTGAAGTAGTTTCTTTTCTGGAGAATTGTATATGAAGGCGTTTCTTTTCTCCCCCACAAAGCCCACAACACAGCACACATCACTATTTCATTTAGTGGTGTACCAAACATCACTATTTCATTTAGTCGTTCCATGTCAACATTTAAATAATAATGTTAATAGTAGAGTTATTATAATCATAAATCATCTAATTAAATAATAAGCACCAATTATTAAGGGCAAAAAGAAATGGAAGAATCCCAGAAGATAGTATTATTGGTCAATTGTGAGCAGATGTTCGGTATGAAAAAGACTCAAACCAATGCTTTGGTGCAGCTGGGTGAATACCAAAAATTCTTTCTCTAAAGAACAAACCCTTCTTTCTAAGCCACATGTGAAACCTGTATCTCGGCTTCATACGCTTCTCTAGATCAAAACACAAAAATGCTGGGAAAATATCAAGGTATTGCAACGACGATCCGATTTCCCGACAAAGAAAACTCACTTTCTGTTCAAGACTTTCTGGCTTCTGGTTCAGAATCTTTGGAGCTGTTCGTACAATCGAACATAGTTGTGAGAACTTGATCCCCATTCGAAGAAGGCAATCGAACCGCTCTTGTAGGCCTCGGTCGGTACCGTGCAACCTAGTTAAGACCTTGATAGTCAAAGAATTCTCTCCATACCCAATTCCATGTAGAAATTTGAGCTTATTCATTGTATGAGTAGGTGTTCTAGACAACTTGATCTTCTCCAAGAAGTTACTTAAAACTTCATCAACATCTTCATCCAGTGAATTCAAGCAATAGGTGGCCAACAATTGATAATCATCCATTATCTCATAAAAGAACCATTTGTTCAGATCCAAAGCTCTCATAATATTAGGCAAATTAGCCATATGATTTCTACCTAAGACATGAGAGTACTTATGTATGACATTATTCAGTTCATATGTGCCTAATCCTACATGTTTCAACAAACCCACCACTGATATCATGGCTGTGCTCAAATCAAGATTCAAAATCTCAGGACTATGAACAAGCAACAAGCCTACATCTTCTTTCTTCACATCAAATCTACAAAAATACTCTGCCCTTTGGGCCAAAACTTGTTCACTAAATTCAATAAATACAGTCTTCTTCTTGCTGATCGGAGCCCCAATTTTACCTTTCTCAAGACCCAAACTATAAAAAAATCGAATTTTCTTACAGATTTAGTAATAGAAGTCGATATCTCCTTCAACTCCAGACTCCCCCATACAAAATCCAGAAATATCCTTCTTCAGACCATCAAGAAATAAAATACGATCAGCCTCCCCACCAGCTAAAACATAAGGAAAAGCCAAAGAAATAGCAATTATAGAGACCGTATTAAATCCAAAACATTTAAATCCATTAAGCCTAGATTTCAACTCGGACGAACTTGTACAAAAAATGGATCGGTCCTCCGTATACAAGTTCCCGAGCTTAATCCATGGAAATCCAAATCCTGTGAGCGCCAAGCAGCATCCAAAACGCTCCGATCTTCGTAGAAGAAGAATTTGTTGGGCGGCAAAAACTGACCGATTTCATCGTAATTTAAGCCTATGCTTTCGAATAAGAATTGAAATTCGTTGATGGGAACGTACCCGAGGAACTTCCTGAAGCTGTGGGAGAAATTTGGAGCGGAGAAACGGATGGTTTGAGTTTGAGTTTGAGTTTGAGTGAGATTGGAGAGGGAGAAAAGGGAGTTCTTGGCAATGTGCTCGGCAAAGGTGTAGGGCAACGACCTGGTTGTGTGAAGATAATCGATGAGGGCCTCCTGAGCTTCTTGGAAGGGATGTTGGAAAAGCTTGGAACCTTAGCTTTGGTGGAAAAATGGCGGGAGAGAATGTTGCAGAAAGAAACCCATTTCTTTTCTCTTCACTTGTCAGACTCAACAAAGAAGACTTTTTATATATCAACAAAGAAGACTTTTTATATTCATCGACATTTCCATAAAATTGAGACAATATCCACATCGATATTTAAATCCTTGATCATAATGCAAATATCAACTTTCCATTTTCCTAAATTCACTTATTCTTCTCTTATTCTTCTTCCTCCAACAAAAGATTGTTAACTTGCTTCTCTTCATTTGGGGTTGGGACAACAAAAGATGGTTGTCTTATAATATTGTATTGCAGTTGTCAACTTGAGCATAGTTCAAATGTTAAGGTATATGCTCTCAACCAAGACATCAAACATTATCCTCCCAATCACATGTTGAACTTTAAAAAATAGAGGAAAAAAAGTGAAAAACAATTGTACATGATATCATTTCCATCAACCGATACCACGAGTATAAGAGGTATGGTCGTCTATAGCATAATATTTTTGCAGTATATAGCTGACAACCCATGTGAATAGTTATTTGAGACAATGGAATGTTGACACACTCAATTAAACATTAGCTTTATTGTTCTACAGCATTTAAGAAAAAAAAAGATGAAAATGCTATCATATTCAATTACATATCTCATACCTTATTGAGGACAAATTACCGCCTCCGCCCGGTGTATGTGTATCCAATCTTTAAATTAAGCAGTTTCCATATATGCAGAGAAGGATCATGTAAGACCCTTGAAGTTGAAGTTATTTAATCCTCCCCATACTGTTAGCTCAATTTCTTCCCAAGACTTGGCCGTTTTCAGTTCCTTCCATATGCTGGAGATGGCACCCAAGATATTATCTTCATGCAAGATGCAGTAGCACCTGCAGATAAATGACCACAATCACACCCATTACTTCAAAATTTCCAACTGCAAAAAAGCTACTGAAATAATTCATTGATGCCAGACAACAGACACTAAAACTTCAACCTTTTGAACCGTGGTTATTGGATTTCCAAGACTTTTAACAAAACTGGGAAAATGAAACTAACTTGACAACATTAAGATCCCGTTTGAAAACCATTTGATTTTTTGTTTTTGGTTTTTGAAAATTATCCTTGTTTTCACACTATTTCCTTACAATGATCTCCATCTTTCTCAAGGAAACATTTCAATTTTTAGCCAAATTCTAAAAATCAAAACAAATTTTTAGAAATTACTTTTTTTAGTTTTCAAAATTTGGCTTGGATTTTGAAAACATATAACAAAACAAAGGAAACCTATAGGTGGAAGTAGTACTTATAAGCATAATTTCAAACGGGGCCTAAGCAATTCAAGAAAAAAAGTAGGTAGTGCAAGACAGAATAAACAACCAATTTAGGCCTTGCTAATTAATCTCCAGGCAAGATAAGGTCTTTTCATTATCCAACGAACAAGCAGGCCACTAGAAATTATGTCAGACCTTAGATCTGAACACTGAAAATCAGCTGTAGTGTTCAGTGGTTGAAAACAGGACAAATCATTCATCAAGCAGATGGTGGCATGTAGGGACACTAAAAGTAAACAGTTGCTCAAAATCAAGTGATCATTTGGTAACTTGTTATTTTCCCAACTTCTGATGAGCAAAAGAAGACGCTCAACGTATTCACCCATGTAGAATAACCAAGTTCTGTTGGCTGTTCACATCCTATGACCTTATTTGTTCCTCAATATTTACCTATACTTTAAGAACAGTTACCACTATTGTCATGTCATAAAGGTCTACCAGGTGAGAACATTTCAGACTTAAAATCAAGACAACTTTTCATGACACCTCTACTATTATCAAAATTCCTATTCTTTAACCTATTCAGCTAATATGTAGGTATAATTGATTTTGATTGTCAATGTCAACATTAACGAGCTGTTGAATCCACCATGTACAATGAAAACATCTGCAAACAATATGAGAAGTAGAGAGACAAGATCAACTTATGTGCATTGTAAATACATCAACTGACTTACATGATACGATATGAAAGTCCGTGCAACTTGTCACCAGAATCAGAATTTGGCCATCTTCTCGCCAGAGGAAGTTTATAGCTTTCCAGAAACTGCTGAAGAAGATTTGAGTTCCCTCTAAATACGTCAAGGTGTACAGGAATCAAGTCACAGATCGGGTCATCTGCAAAAGAAAAACAAATAATTTTTTATCATAGTCCTATATACATGACTTATTTCATTTTCTAATGACATCCTAACCACCAAAGGAATTTAAAGAGGTGCTTCATTACAAGCTTGCTTCAAGGGAAGAAAGAACGTTAGTAAAGGCACGGCACGGAACAGCTAGTGTCAGAGTCTCAGAGCTATAAGTACACCTTGGGCTCTAAGACTGACGCTACACTTTTAAAAAGAAAAGACATGGGATTTCCAATTTCATGATCCATGTTTAGAAAAATCCAGAATAAAATGAAAAAAAATGTAAATTACCAAGGCATGAAACTGTTTCACAGCTATATTATATTAATGAACCATGTAATGTTACTGAAAAAAGGAAAACCGAACCTATTGACATATTGCTAAAATCAAGTATGTAACTCGGACACCAAGATTCACTCTCTTCAACGTCATTCCAGCCATTTTTAGAGCCATTAGAAGACAGATTATTATCAACGGCATTTCCACAGCCTGGCTTCATTTGAATATTATCATACATGATATCATAATGAATCCACGATAAACCGATGCAGTCTTTGAGGTCATTTTCATCCTGAAATGAAATAAAAATCATCAAAAGCAATACACAGTATGATAGTACGAAGAATATCAAATTAAACAACATTGGGTTTTGAAGAACAGTGGATTATAAAAAATGACCCAAATCTATATTCAACTCTCTGTCGTCAGTTCCTCTCTTCCTGAGTTTTTTTCCCCTCAATTTATGATGATGTAAACCAATCTACTAACAGCTCCTCATGGTATTAAATGATATTGATGAGGAAAAAATTAATAAACTTTTCTCTATCAGGGCTTAGGAAATGACTAGTGGAGACTCCACTGGTGGATGGCCATAAGGAGGAAGATGAGCTTGGTGTTGTGCTCTAAATACAACAACAAAGTTTATCCTCAGAGGGAGGAGACATATCATGAAAGACACAAATTTCTTCCAGGCATTCCAACCATTTTCCCGCATTTAAAGCAAGACATGCTCCCTGAGACATTTCAAAGTAATTAATAACTAAAGATTTGTTAAAAATAAATTAAATGAGATATGTGATTAGTAAAAATTAAACTGGCATTAAGGTTAGAGATCCCAAGTTAAATCTCAACAATGTTATTACCATAGTTTACTTGCAAGGGGAATTAAAAGTAATGTAAACAAATAATACACCAGAATTTAAACTTTTTAGTTGAGGCAAAAGAAACAAAATTGTTACAGGTACAATGACCATTAAGCATGGTTTTTATCCATGACGAATTATGCTAACTAATATAAAACCAATGGAGTAAGGAAAAGAAAAATTCTCCAGACAGAAGATCTTAAAAAAGTTTGTCATCCAACAAGGTTCATATTAAGGAAGAAATTCCACAAAATAGCCTCACATAATAAACTCACAAATGAGTAGGAAAGAAAAAAAAGGTCATTGAAGTTGGATCTCTTACAGATTGCAACCAACCAAGCCAACTTAATTACAAGATAGATTCTTATTATATAATAAAAAACGATATTATCATCATAAATGGTGGCAATCAACAAAAGATATGTACCTTCCATATAAACTCTCTCATTGCTGGTTTCTCATACCAGAGCTTGGATAACCATTCCCTCAATTCCCGTTGTCCAATGCAATTGCCTGAGCTCCACGGAGAATTATAGTGATCTCTTTCCTTGTCCAAAAATGAGGCCAAGAATTCTATATCATAAGAAAACCCTTGCTTCCACAAATTATAGAATTTAGAGGCACCGGTTATTGTATTTTCATGAGTTGTTTCATCTTCACATTTGTGCACCTTGATCGTTTTCTCTTGGTTTGACAATTGCTTCTTGACTTAGATAAAATAAAAAAATTGAGAACTTCCTCTCCTGCCCTCCCTCCTAGACTCCTCGAAACCTTTTAGTAGGCGTACTCAATTTTTGCAAGTGCTATAATTTTTATCCCCAGGTCAATTTTTCACCGACTAAAACAAATAGCAGTGAAAAAACCTGCGTAAACACTAATTTTCACAAAATCAAAATTTGGAAAATCTTAAATTTGATGAAGGCCCAAATTAACAATCGTCAAAGTTCACAAATTACAACATAGAAATTAGCTCCATTATTATGAAAAGCTAGGTCAAGACTCACAAATTACAACCAAGAATGAGCTCTATTATTTTCCTCTAGTGAATTTTTGTCAACATAAATGTTCTAATTTAGCTCTATTAAAAGTTCAAAGTCAAAATTGATAAATTAAATACTCAAAAGATGAAATCATTGTGATAAAAACAAACACAGTTTTCACAAAATAAAAAACAAAAATATTATCTTTCCATTTTCATTTGAGATGTTTAAAAACAAACCAAGACACAATTAAAAGTTTATAACCTATTACACGTAGAAGTATAAAATGCTGTATATATCAATCAAACAAAAATCCTTGAAAATACGAGTTTGAGCTGGACTTAAAAAAGTTGGGAAAACTGAGACTGGAGTACTAATTGAACCTTAGAAATGACCATGCATGCTTCCAAGTCAGCTTACCATTCTGGAAATTACAAAATTCTTCTCGATTATCATAAAATATTATAGTATCTCAAGAAATGACAGGAACAAAAATACCAAAACATTCTAGATGTCATAAGTCAAGAGCAGCTACAAAAAGCATTCTTTTAAAACAAAAAACAAGATGAGAAATTTAAAGACATAATATAATGCAAACAAACTAAGCAGCAATGGACGGCTTTGAAGCAGAAGAGAGCCTGGACCTCTTCTTAGCCAAACTCTCACTGCGACGTTCCCTTTGCTCCTTCAACCTCGATGCCAGGAGCTTCTGGTAATCAGCAGCCTCAGACTTGGCCTTCGCAATTCTTTTCTTCTTCTCAGCAATTCTTCCTCGCTTCCTCTGCAATGTCAGTGGGGTAACCAACCTCTGAATCTTTGGGGCCTTGCTAACCTTTTTGCCTGCCAATCATCAAATAACCAATCAAAAACTTGATTCTATTGATTGCCAAAATGGAGGCAAGGGACCTAATAAAGATTTTATTAAGCATAATCTGTCTAGGTGCAAACAGGACCAAATATCAAACAACAAAGATATCAACCAATGTAAAATGGAAAATCATCTAGAAACCCACAACCATCTTAAGTTCATTAAGACATGTTTAAGACAGACAATAAGCAATGATGAACCATACCGGCTTTTGTGGTGAATGTTCTACGGTATGTGTTCACATACTTTCGAACATCATCCTCCTTTGACAGATTGAAAAGTTTGCGGATCTTGGATGCCCTCTTCGGACCCCTCATTCTTGGCTTCTCAGTGTCTGTCAAGCCAGGAAGATCATTATCTCCTTTCTTCACAATTACAAGATTCAGAACAGAGAGATCTTGGCTGACAATGCATCCACGAACAGACTTCCTCCTGCGTTCACCATTACGCCTTCCATAACCACGGAAACAAGGAGTACCTGGAAACAAAAGTTAAATAAATGTTTGTATCAATAAAGATAGTGCTATAAGCTATTGAAATCAAATGATATAGATCAAGGATTGGATTAACAATTCACTAGCATAAAAAGTTCCACAAACCTCTGTGTAGTAAGAGACGAACACGGCCAGGGGTCAGAACTCCCTGTTTCATGGGGAAACCCTGTTTGTCACAACCTCCCATAATCTTGAAAACATATCCCTTGAATTCCTGAGAGGCAAAGAGGAAGATAATCAATCATAACTGAGCCGCAGCAACTAGGAACAAAGATTTAATTAAATGGATGATAGAAGAACACACATACCTCTCCGAGGGAATCTCCACTGACTTCCTGGGACATCCTCTTGTCAAAAAAGGCACGACTAAACAAAGAAAATTAACATAGTGTAAATATAATGAAAATATACAAATAAAAAAGGAATGGATAAAATTCTTCTTTAAGCTCATTCGAAACTCACAAAATATTGTTAAGATGCTGCACAAAAAAACAAGGAAACAAACAAGCAATTCATGTACGGATACGACAACACCACTCCAGATAGATTTAGGCAATGTATTTGAAGAAATCAATAGCAAGGCTGAACGTTAACTCAACAATTTTCACTGCAAAATATATCGAATTAACGATTCAAACACTAGTCTACCAAACATAAGGGAGACTTTAAATTTATTATAGATCTCAAAAACCCTAGTTCCAGAAAAAAAGGCTTAGTATTGGAATCAAATATCTAAGCATATGAAGCTATCCTTCGGTAAACCTCAGTCGAATAGAGCCGAAGATTCTAGTTCTACGAGCAAATATAGCCTTCCACAAGACTAACCCCATGTATTTATGCAAATTTTACGATATAAATATACAACAGAAAACGTACAGAACAATTCATCAACATAGAATGCACATTCACGATAAAAAAACAGTAGATTGAAGAAGAAAAAGAGGATTCGAAAGCTAACAGTTTCTGGTCATCGTCGATTTCGAGCTTCTTTTGGCACCCAGTAGTCGGATTCGCGATATTGAACTGTAAACACGAGAAATCACAGTAAGAATAGCAGAAAATAATAGAGAAAACAAGAGAAATCAAAGGAACGAACCTTCATCTTGCTGAAGATGAGGTTGCTGTTTCGGCGGACGAAGACGAACTGAGCGACGCTTTGGCGAGAAGGCGGACGAAGAGAAGGCTGACGCAGAAACCCTAACTAAGGTTTTTGGAATTTATTTCATTTTGGACTTTCCACACCAAAGCCCAAACCACCAAAATTATCTACTAAGCCCGGCCCACCAAATAATTAAATTTTTTTTTTTTTTTTAATGATATTTTAGAACATGTTTAGATAATCAAATCAAATCTATAATTCATTCATATTAGACTAAGATTATTAGTATGAATTAGATTTATGAAATTGGAATAAGATTTCGCAGACTCTCTCCCTACTTCTTTTCATGACGGAAAGAGAGGTGGAGTTTGAAAAACATTGGGTTATTACGATCCCATCTACCATCTGACATAAAAGACTATAATTTTTTTAATTGGAGATGAAAGATTCGAACTTATGATCTATTAGTCGAGTGCACATCATTATGCTCTATTTCGCATATTTGATTTAATTTGGTAGATATATTTTAAATTTCATTTTAGTAGTTCTTTTTAGAATTCATTTTAAATTGAAAGTAATAGTAGGACATGTTTGAGAGTGATCGTTGAATTAGTGATTTAAGTATAATTAATTTTGTAAAATTGATTTTCATATCATCATTTTTCATGTTTGATTGAAGTGATTTTCATAAAATGAGAAATAATTTTAAATTACTCCAAGTTTAGAAGTTAATAATTTACTCAAATAAAGAAAATCAATTTAACTAATTTTGATTTATTTTAAAATAATTTTACTATTCGTCAAACATAACTATTTTAATGGAGAGTGATTTTAAGGACATGACATGTCTTTGGTGTGAAAAAAGAAAAGTATAATGTTTTATGTGTAAAATTGAAATGTATTCATTCCGTTTGAGTCATATGTTTAAATTTGCCTATTATGTATTATTCATGTAGTATTGTATTAAAAAAAGATTAGTAAAAAATATAAAAAAATAAAAATATATAGTTTTTTCTAAGGCGTAATAGCCTTTGTTTTTGCAATATTGGTTATTATTACCCTCTATAATGTTATTTTCTACTATGAAGTTTTGTTGAATTTTGTACAAATTTTTCAAAAGTAAAGTGTTAAAAGTATTAATGATGATTAAATTTATAGAAAGCCATTGACAGGGGAATGAGACAAGATAACACTATTGTAATTTTTTTTATAAGTTAAAGTTGATGAATTTCGACAAATTCAATCAACGTTAATACTTTCACATCCTCTTTATTTTTTAATTTAAGAAGTTCCTCAATATTAAATCAAGAAAAAACGACATTATAGAAAGTTGAACATAAAATCCTCTAATATCAAGTTAACGAGTGTTTGAGATGCCAACAAGAGCATACGGCATGATGTATCGCTAAATGACCATGAGGTCCTAGGTTCAATCTTCCCCCCAACATGTTGTCAAAAAAGAATAAACGGGTGTTTGAGATAGTTTTCAAGAAGGTACCATTTAAGAACGTGTTTGAGAGTATTTTTGAAATGGTTAAAATCATTTTTGACACGTTCAAAATTATTATGAAATATATTTTTAATCAATCAAAAATAATTTTAATTTAACTAATCATCTAGGAGATATTTGGGATGAAGAGTAGCAAAAAGAGATTATTATAACATATCGTCAATAGAGTAACTATACTGAATTCAATAGTGTTTATTATTCGCAACTATTATTATTCACCGATTATAATAGCCTACAAAGCGCCCCAAACAATGGTTGTTATTAATTTATGTATATTTAACAAATTTATTTAAATAAAAAATAATTGTTAAATACTTTTTGTCGTCAATTTTAAAATTTTAATTTAAGATTTGTTTTCCAAACTTAATAAAAGTTATAATACCTATATGGCATAATTTAAGATTTAGTTTTGAGTAAAGTATCTTTTTTAGACCCTAAGATTGACTATTGTGTCGATTTCATCTCTATGTTTCAAAATCGGATAATCAAGTCGACCATGTTTAAGAAATAAGTCTATTAAGTCCATCGACCGTTAATTATTCAACCGATGCTGACGTGACGATTTAAACAAATAAAATATTTTTTTATTAAATAAACAAAAAAATAATAATAATTAAATGAACAAATCTCTCACTTCTCCATGGTTCTCCTCCCTCTCGGCATTTAATTCTCCTTGGATGAGCAGGCGCCACTATTTCTCCTCGTTGTCGCCACCACCGCCCATCGTCACTATCTTTTTCTTCTACTTCAATCTTAAAAAAAAAAACACACCCAATCTAGGATGAAAAAAAAAAAAAAAAAACCCCACCTAGTCTTCAAACATGCATTCATAGGTGGGAGAATTCGTCACAATTTATTATTGAGGATGAGGAATGTCCAAAACATTGAATATTCTTATGTAGGTTGTGAGATCTATATACTAATATCTAAGTTTATTATAAAGTTCACATAATTAGAGTGTCTTTGTGGCAGAGAGAAATATTATGAATAATGTTATTATAAGTTTCGAGTGTTTGCATAATATTTAGAGTAGAGCAAGAGAAGGTGGAGTGGGCATCCCTTAAATTAGGGAGGACTAACACTTATGATCTTGTGAAGTAGTTTCTTTTTTGGACAATTGTATATGAAAGCGTTTGGCATAGGGAATGACTCTTTTGACCTCATCATGAAGTGTATAAAATCTACTTCTTATAGGTTCATCGTTAATAGAAAGATAACAGGTTGTGTTGTCCCGTCTAGAGGCCTCTGTTAAGGGGATCCGCTATCGCCCTCTCTTTTCCTCCTGGGACTTTCTAGATTGTTACATAATCTCATGAGTAAAACAAACATTAATGGTTTGAGGATCTCTCGTAACACTCATTATTTATCTCATTTGTTATTTGTTGATGATAACTTACTGTTTTTCAGGGCTATTAACACTTAAACATCTACAATAGGCTCGCTATTATCATTTTATTCAATTATGACAAGGCATGAGATTAACCTACAGAAAACTCATTAGCATTTTCAACCAAAATTTAACACCTGAAGTTAAGAAGGTTATTCAAAATCATTCGAAGGTAAAATGGAAGGATCATCATGAAAATTAATTGTATGTGGTTATTCCTTAATAAATGAAAGTCTTCATTTTTCTCGTCCAGTAGGAAGAAAATCTTAATTAATACGTGAGTTGTTTTAGACTTTCAAATAGCCTTTTAACGTAGTGCAACAAAATTATTGTTTGGTTCTGGTGGGGCGGGGATGATAACATTAGGAAAATGCATTAGGTGAAATGGAAGAATATTTATGTGTCAAAGTTTCGTTGTGGATGGGGTTTTCGTGATATAGAAATTTTCAACCAAGTCTTCATTGTTAAACATGGCTGAAAGATTTTGACCCAACCGAGTTCCCTGTTGTCCTGGATTTTGAAGAGTAAATACTTTTCCGATGAATCTTTTCTCACTGCCATAACGATTGAGAAGGCTTCACTGGTATGAGCGAGTCTTTGTTGGGGAAAATAGTTATTACAAAAAGACTTGAGGTGGATAATAGGCAATGGACAATCTGCTTTGGTTAATGGTGATAAATGGATACCTCGACCAACATTCAGACCCATTATTCATATCCCTCCTCGCGACGAGAGAAGGTGAAAGGTCTTATGTTACAAAGAGGTAGCTGGATGAATCGTTGATTCAGAGCCTCTGCTCACCGGAAGAAAAAACAATTGTTAAATACTTTTTTTCGTCAATTTTAAAATTTTAATTTAAGATTTTTTTTCCAATCTTAATAAAAGTTATAATATCTATATGGCATAATTTAAGATTTAATTTTGAGTAAAGTATCTTTTTTAGACCCTAAGGTTGACTATTGTGTCGATTTCATCCCTATGTTTCAAAATCGGATAATCAAGTCCACCATGTTTAAGAAATAAGTCTATTAAGTCCATCGACCGTTAATTATTCTGGATCCGCCACTGATTAGAGATATCCATTAACCTTTGATATTTATATTGATCCCTTCGATTTACGGGTATATCGACGGATATATCGACAAATATTTTCATCATTGATGTTAACCAATGAATATTACATAAAATAAAAAAGTTAATTTACAATTTTGATCTTTGAACTTTCAAAGTTGTCTCTTTCCTTTTTTGTTCATGGAAATATTTGCTCTAGATTTGAAAGAAAATCATTTGATCCAAATCTGGAATATGGTCATTAGAGCACAAGTTTACAAGTTTGGCATCGATTGAGAGAGGAAGGAGGTCGTCGAGACGTGTTTGCTATATTGGTCTCGACAAAGGAGTTCACCAAACCTATTTGTGTGTGGGTCTTTGTGTTGATTGAGAAGTGAAGGAGATCATCAAAGTTCTTGAGATAGTTGAACATAAGAGAAGGAGAAAAGGAGGAGAGAAGACAACGACTAGAGCAACAATAAAAGAGAAAGAACAATGGTGGTAGGGCTACGAACTTTTAATCATCATAGGACGACATTGGTCGATGCAAACAAGAAAGAAAAAAAAGAGAAGAATGGGAATAAATGAGAGAGGAGGTGGGAGAGGAAGAAGAAAAAAAAAAAAAAAAAAAAAAAAAACATGAACAAATATTATAAAGTCAACGCCTCATTCCAAACTACATTTCTTTTTAGTTAGCTAACAGTCAACTTATAATTAGGATATAATTAGGAAGTATTTAGAACAATTAGCATTAAAGTATGTACCATTCACCAAAGGTCCAAAGTTCGAATTAAAATATATTTTTTTTTACATGACTCCATTAATTAAAAAAGTGTTGCTACTTGAGCTACATGAGAAGTATATTCATTATTAGCTAGGAAAATCACATGCAAGAGTAAATGAAAGCACAACTTCTTTGGCAAGTTCACGAGCCACTATGTTTGAAGTTCTTATTAGAGAAAAGAATCAAGAAAGTAAAATTAAGAAGACTAATACAAATTTCAACTCCACCACGTCATCAAATATCTAGAATGTTCCTCCAATAAATTTTCTAACAAACTTGGGTACAAAATGATTCCTCCCGGTACTCTTCAATAGAATGGTGACATCTGTAATATTTTGTTATTAGAATTCTTTATTATTCTCTTTCATTCGTTTGCCCTAATACAGGGCCTCTTGTATAAATTGGGTCTAAGACCCTATCAGAAACATAAGAAAATACAGAGCATTCTCACTGAGGAATTTTGAGAATTCTAAACTTGCAATTTGGTATCAGAGCAAAGAATGACCAACGTCAATTCAATCAGAGTTTCAACCATGACCACCAGCGGTTCAAACTTCAGCAGCCCTCCACTCAATCAATTGCTCAATCAAGTCACCACAATCAAACTAGACCGTGGAAATTTCTTGTTATGGAAAAACCTAGCACTACCCATCCTCCGTAGCTGGAAGGACATTTACTGGGAACAAAATTGTGTCCTCCGAAGATGGTTCAACGAACCGGTGGAGTGGGTTCTGCAGATGGAAACACCAGCAGATCTGAAGAGGCGCCAAGTGAAGCGTCCAGTTCGATGCCCAAAGAAGAGGTTAATCCTCAATATGAAGCTTGGCTTGTCGTTGATCAATTGCTTCTAGGTTGGCTCTACAACTCCATGTCTCCTGAAGTGGCCACCCAAGTTATGGGATATGAAAATTCCAAAGACCTCTGGGAAGCGATTCAAGACTTATTCGGTGTTCAGTCACGAGCCGAAGAGGATTTCCTCAGACAAACATTCCAGCAGTCTCGCAAAGGTAATCTCAAAATGGCTGATTATTTAAGAACTATGAAGTGTCATGCTGATAACCTTGGTCAAGCTGGTAGTCTAGTTACAACCAAATCTCTAGTATCTCAGGTGGTTCTTGGCCTAGATGAAGAATTTAATCCAATTGTCGCAACACTTCAAGCGAGGGCTGATATCTCCTGGTCTCAACTTCAAGCTAAGTTACTTGTATTTGAAAAACGCCTTGAGTTTCAAAACACTCACAAAACCATTGTGGCTTTCAGTCATAATGCCTTTGTCAATATGGCGAATAGCAGGAACGGATCCAATCAGTGGGCTCAAAATCAAAATAGAGGGAATGGTGGTCAAAATTTCAGCAATGGAAACAATGGTACCAACGGACAGAGGAGCAATAACAATACCAATCGAGGCAGGGGTCGTGGCAGAGGATTTGGAAATTCAAACAATCGACCAATATGTCAGGTATGTGGAAAAATTGGTCATGGTGCATCTGTCTGCTATCATAGGTTCAACAAGGATTATAATCCTAATATGAACAGAGGAAACAACTATCCTCAGAATGGTTTTCATGGTAATCACCTGAATGGTCATCATCCCAGTGCTCCCCCTCCTCCACCACCTACTGTTTTTCTCACCAACCAAAGTAATGTTGGTACTGGTTCAAACTTGGAAGTTGTTGCTGATGTGAGTTGGTATGCAAGTGGGGCATCTAACCATGTCACTGCTGACTACAACAATCTTGCCAATCCTACTAAATATGGAGGTAATCAACTTGTTACAATAGGTAATGGTGAACAATTACCCATATCATATGTTGGAAATTCCTGTTTAACTGATGGAACCAATCTACTCAGTCTTGAGAATATATTATGTGTCCCTAAAATAGCAAAGAATTTGGTCAGTGTATCTAAACTTGCTCAAGATAACTTTATTTTTATTGAATTTCATGGTGATTATTGTATTGTAAAGGACAAGGGTACGGGGCGCATCTTACTGAGAGGAGTGCTTAATGAAGGTCTCTACAAGCTAGAGAATGCTGTAGTGAAATCCATTGATGTTTCAGAGTCAGTTGATCGTGGTAACCAGCAGTCGTTGCACAAAAATAACTCCACTGCGGCGTTTAGTTTATCTACATTTTCTCCTAGTGTAAATGTAGTGGTATCCAAGACTGTTTGGCATAGACGTCTTGGCCATCCATCTACCAAAATTTTAGATTCAGTTTTCAAGCGTTGTAATTTGTCCAGTCGATCTAATGAAGCAATAGAATTTTGTGAATCATGTCAATTGGGTAAAGCTCATTCTCTACCATTCCCTGACTCTGTTTCTCGAGCATCTGCTCCGTTTGAACTTATGCATTCTGATTTATGGGGCCCTGCTTCAATACCTTCAAGTGAAGGCTTCCGCTACTATATATTGTTCCTTGATGATTTCAGTCGTTATATTTGGCTTTATCCACTCAAGCAGAAAAGCGATGCATATGCCGCGTTCAATCATCTTCTCCAAGTGGTCAAAACTCAATTTAATAGAGAGGTTAAGGCCTTTCAATCTGATAATGGTGGGGAGTATGTAAAAATCCACCGATTATGTAGTCAACTTGGCATCATTTCTCGGTTTTCATGTCCATATACATCTGTTCAGAATGGGCGAGTCGAGTGCAAACATCGTCATGTGGTTGAAACTGGACTCACGTTACTAGCTCAAGCATCCATGCCCTTGGTATTCTGGTGGGATGCTTTTCTCACTAGTACCACTCTCATCAATGGTCTTCCCTCTTTGGTTATTGCAGGTAAAACTCCTATGGAGCTACTGTACAATAGAGAACTTGACTATGGAAATCTCAAAACGTTCGGGTGTGCGTGCTTCCCTTATTTGAGACCTTATCATTCTCATAAGTTTCAGTTTCACACAGAGAAGTGTGTGTATCTTGGCCCTAGTATATCACACAAAGGATATCGGTGTTTAAATGCTTCTGGTCGGGTCTTCATATCACGACACGTTCGGTTTAATGAGACAGAATTCCCATTCACTACTGGTTTTTATAAAACCAACACTTCCATTTCAAAAATGTCCAACCAAGCCCAATCCACCCATCCGTCCATCCCATTACCACCAATAAATCAACTTGCACCTTTTTTGTCTTGTTCTCAAGACCCATCACCATCACCAACCTGGCATTTAGTTCTACCATCCCCAACCATGAATATCGTAGGCAACAAATGGATTTTTCGAATCAAGCGGAATGTTGATGGCTCTATTCAGCGGTATAAAGCCCGACTTGTTGCCAAGGGATTCCATCAAAGCCCCGGTATTGATTTTTTTGAGACGTTCAGTCCCGTTGTAAAAGCTTCTACAATACGAGTTGTGTTGGGTTTTATGTCCTAAAACTCGTAGTTTGTAAACTGAATGAATGTATATATTATATTTCAATAAAGTTGTTATTGAATTTTAGTGAATTGTGTTTGTATTAACCTATACCAATAACTAACACCCATGGCGATAGTGTGAGTACTTTAACTTCATGTGTGACATGAATGTGAATCAAGTTCAAGTAGACAGCCAAAATGGTCTATAGTATAGGGATAAGGCTGAGTACCTTATCTTGGGGACACTATTGGACGCGGCTCACTTTGTATAGTACAAAACGATGTGATTCGAATCGTTTCATGTAGAGACATGTGAGTGAGGGCGTCCTGTGCAATGAGTTTGCACAAAACCGAACCAAGAAATAAAATCGCTCTTTCTTTATAACACCGTTTACTGTAAAGACCGATTTTTTCATATGATGACTTAGGTAACTCGATCTCAATCCTGAGCTTACTATGAACTCCTGTTTATTCGACCTTATCCTTTGATTTGTACGGGTGAGAGTGGCCAGATCGCTGACTCAATATGCCTACCATCTTGGGGATAAGATTGAATAAGTGGCTGGGGACATAGTTGTAGCAAGATTGGAATTCACTCCTACCCGCTTTAAGGGTTAGTAGAGAGGTTGTTCCCTTAAGTGCTGACTCCAGGTCTTGAACAATGGGCCCATCCTCTCCTGATCAGGGAGGAATCTGATTTGATGGTTGGACCACAAATCAATTGTTCATTAGAGGTGTCAGTGGTACTTAAGGAACAAGATATAATACAAGGGTTAAACGGTATAAATGACCCGTTGTGATTATGAACAACCTGTGAAGGATCGACTTACTGATGATAATTATATCAACAGGACACAATATATCTACAGTGAGGAGAGTGCAACCCTTGGACTTTAGTGGAGTCTCCGGGGGTTAACGAATGTTGGTTAGTTCGGTTGAAAGAGTTTTGACCGGATAATCTCGTATCGTTGGAGCTCATGATCTGTAGGTTCTTACGGTTCTCCTGGCTAGCTCGGATAAAGCCGTGAAACAGTATAAAAGAAAAGAAAAGAATTTGAATCGTTCAAATTCGGGTTTGTGGAAGAAGGATAGACATATTTAAATATGATTTAAATATGAGATTGGTCTGAAAACATGAATAGGATTCATGTACAAAAAGTCGGTTTTCGGAAAACCGGGTTTAATTATATTATTTAATTAATATTTGATATTGAATTAAATAATATTAATTAAAATATATATATTTTTTATTAATTAAAAAGTTTAATTAATAAAATAATTATTATTATTTTTAATAATAATAATTTATAAATATATATATATATATATATACATACATGTGTCTTACATGTAAGATGTAAGACACATGTTATATATACAGAGTATATATATATGAGTCAGATCAATTGAATTAAAAAAAAAAAAAAAAAAAAGGAAATAGAAATTAAATGCGTGAGTGCATTTAGGGGTTGTTAAATTGAAATGTGAATTTCAATTGCTTCTCTATCTATCTCTTCCGTCGTCCTCTTCCTCTGCTCTCTGTTTGTTAAGAAAAATAGTTTTTCTTCAGTGAGCTTCGTCCCTCTTTTCTTTTGTAAAAGGAGTCTCACTACTCCGTTTTTCGGCCCGAGGATAGCGGGACTACCGTGGGTGGTCCACGAAGGTTTCGTGAGAAGGCTCGGTAAGCTCGTGAGGAGCTTCTGGCGGTGAAATTGAAGAAATACGAACGACAAGGGTATGTGTTCTAATTTCTCTTTTTCATTGCGTTTGCATGTTTCCATTTGTTTAAATTGATGAAATTTGAGTGTCTATGATCCAAATCGCTTCCGCTGCGTTCCATCAACGCTCCATCAAGTTGTTCTTAGTATAGCAGTCACAAAAGGTTGGGTGCTTCGTCAACTTGACTTTAACAATGCCTTTTTAAATGGTCGTCTTGAAGAGGACGTATATATGAGTCAACCGCCTGGGTTTGTTAACTCCAACTATCCCCATTATATTTGCAAGCTTGACAAGGCTATTTACGGGCTTAAACAGGCCCCCCGAGCTTGGAATAGTACTCTAAAGGCTGCTTTGATCTCTTGGGGATTCATCAACTCCAGGTCAGACTCCTCACTATTTATCTTTAAGTCTGGCTCCTCTATAATGTTACTGCTACTCTATGTTGATGACGTTGTTGTAACGGGAAATGATATCTCCATGATTAATCGCATGATTAAAGTCTTGGATACGAAATTTGCCTTAAAAGACCTTGGTACTCTAAGTTATTTCTTAGGCGTACAGGTGCACTATCTAGAATCTGGTCTTATTATTAATCAGTCCAAGTATATAGACGATCTACTTTACAACCTCCAAATGTCTGATCTCAAGCCTGTTCCATCCCCCTGCATTGTCGGCAAACATCTATCTCTCACAGAGGGTACACCTCTAGATGATCCATTTATATATCGAAGCACCATCGGTGCCCTCCAATATCTTACACACACTCGGCCGGATATTTCATACATTATTAATCACCTGAGCCAATTCCTTCAGCGCCCTACGGATACTCACTGGCAAGCTGTCAAACGAGTCCTCCGATACATCAGTGGCACCAAGCACCTTGGATTATTAATACAACCGAGTGACTCATTATGCATCTCTGCCTTCTCTGATGCTGATTGGGCGTCCAATGTTGATGACCGAAAATCTATAGCTGCTTACTGTGTCCTTGTGGGAGGCAACCTTGTATCTTGGTCATCGAAGAAACAAAGTGTTGTTTCTCGCTCAAGTACAGAGTCCGAGTATCGTGCCCTAGCTCATGCATCCGCTGAAATCATGTGGCTCACACAACTACTATCTGAGATCGGTATTCACTCATCTTCCAAACTTGTGCTATGGTGTGATAATCTTAGTGTTGGTGCCCTTGCTGCCAATCCCGTTTTTCACGCACGAACGAAACACATAGAGATTGATGTTTATTTTTTTCGAGATCAGGTGCTAAATGGTTCTCTGGAAATTCGGTATGTACCTTCTGCTGATCAACTGGCTGACTGCCTCACAAAACCTTTAACACACTCTCAGTTCTTTTATCTACGCTCCAAACTCGGAGTAGTAGAACTACCTGCTCGTTTGAGGGGAGATATTAGAGAAAAGAATCAAGAAAGCAAAATTAAGAAGACTAATACAAATTCCAACTCCACTACGTCATCAAATATCCAGAATGTTCCTCCAACAAATTCTCTAACAAACTTGGGTACAAAATGATTCCTCCAGCCTGTACTCTTCAATAGAATTGTGACATCGGTAATATTTTG
This sequence comes from Herpetospermum pedunculosum, assembly GCA_028017165.1. Lineage (NCBI taxonomy): Eukaryota > Viridiplantae > Streptophyta > Magnoliopsida > Cucurbitales > Cucurbitaceae > Herpetospermum > Herpetospermum pedunculosum. The sequence goes on from CM051526.1 coordinate 8,932,960, forward strand.
TTATTAGAATTCTTTATTATTCTCTTTCATTCGTTTGCCCTAATACAGGGCCTCTTGTATAAATTGGGTCTGAGACCCTATCAGAAACATAAGAAAATACATAGCATTCTCACGGAGGAATTTTGAGAATTCTAAACTTGCAATTGTTCTCTCATGTTTAGCCAAAAGGTTTCTAGGACAACCAACATTTCAATAATCAAAATAATTAGATAATATTTATTATGGCTACACTGTATCACTTTATATTTCTAAAGACAACATTCATCCATCCTTGAGATGGCAAGTTGCATCAACATTCAATTTAATCAACCCGTTTGAAGGAGATAGTATTAACTCATAATAATAATATTGACCACCAAATATATCAATATATATATATATATATATATAGATATATTGTTTTTAATACTTCAATTAAAAGAGAAATAAAAGCCACATGGACTACATTAATGGTTTTGTATTATTCAAAGAGAAAGAGAGAAAATAACCAGAAAGAAAATTAGAAAGTCAAAACATAAAATAAAGGGAAAAACTCCTTGTAACCAAATAATAGGCCGCTCGGTTACCCTCACGACCAACATGGAAGAAACTCAAATGATGAAAATCCTTTTGCAAAGCCAAAATGTTCGTTATCCATGTATGAACTTCACTCCACACCTCTACTTCTTCATTTAGCATGAGAATGAGATTCAAGGAATCCAAACTCGCCTTCATCTTCTTAGCACCCATTATGATCGTCAACCAGAGACCTTCGAATAAGGCCAAAACTTCTGCACAGTTAAGACTTAGCATCTTGTCTTAGAACCCACACATAGCAGCAGTCAATGCTCCCTCTGAATTGCTAATGACTGCTCCAAAGCCAGAGTAGATGACACTCTCATTGCAGGTCGCATCAACGAACAACACATTCCATCCATCAACCATCTCTTGGGGCTGCTTAGTGATCACGTAGAGTCAATCGCCACCACAACACCTAAAGACTGAATTATACCTACCAAAAACTCCTCCAAATAATTCAGAATCCACTGACATCTCAACGTCATTGAAGATATGGGAGAAGAATGTATGACATTATTTTTGTCATTCCAAATTGCCTACGCAACGACACGCAAGGGCAAAATCATTCGTCGAAAGCTTGAGGGAGATGTCTATCCAACGATATTGAATTGGCCTACTGGAAGCCCCTATGGACCAATATTCCGGTAATAAAGCTCTCCAAATCTCTTTTGTTCTCCAACAATGAAATAAAGCATGTTATGTTGTTACTTCTTTTTTCTTACATAAAGGGAAATAACTGAAAACATCCATATGTCTTGTTCGAAGGTTATAAATGGTGGGAATACACTGATGAAACGACTTCCATATAAAATGATGGATCTTAGGGGGGATTTTAGTACTCCAAAATTTCTCCCACCAGGCCTTGCCCAAGTTATCACTAGTAGAAGCTTGAGGCTCTTTAGCCGTGAAAGCCACCTTATACCCACCCTTCATACTATACCACCCTCTTTGTCATAGTGCCAGGCCCAAGATTCCTTCAGGAGAGACACACTGAAATGGATCTGGTAAATTATCTCACACCCACCTCCCACAATATTTGCTTAATTTTTGCTACATCCCACTGTCAAGAGGGTATAATAAAATCAGAGACCTACAACATATTGCCTTGGGTATTCAAGGTTGCGACCTTGAAAGACAACGACCACGATACCTATGGATTAGTAAAAACTTTTGTCGAAGTCCCATCACCGATACTTCTTCGAATGCCCAAGTTGAACAATATCACACCCCACTCAACCCCTCCCATAAATACGAACTAGAGGACTAAGCCCTCACCTCCCGCACATGAGAATCATAAAAATACCTCCCATGAATCAACTTGACCACTAACGTTGTGGGATATTGAAGAATTCACCAAGTCTGCTTGGCTAATAAAACTTGGTTAAAACACTCCAAGTCCGTAAAGCTAAGACAACCTGAATCCTTAGACTTGCACAATTTTGACTACACCATCAAATGCATTTTTCGTTTATGGTTAAAATATCATTTTGGTTACAAGAATGATTTATTATTACCCATTTTAATATAAATATATTTATGTTAAAATATAATTTTAATCGAGACTTTTATATTTTAACCTATGTACTTTCAAATGTTCAAATTTACTTCCTTACTTTTAATAAATCTTAAATTTAGTGTCTACTTCTAATTTAGGGTTAACTTTTCCAAAAATAAAGTTGAGCAGAAGGATGCTCCTCTTCGAGTGTCTAGACCTGTTGACACTGGGAGAGGATCTCAGGAAAGGTGGGAACTCCCGATGAACAACACTTTCAAGCTCAATGTCGATGCCGCCTGCGACCCTTGCTTCTTCAAAGCTGGTTCGGGGCGTGGTGCTCTGTGACGACAGGGGGCAACTAGTGGTGGCGAAGGCAGCTTTCCTCCCCCAAAAGCTTGACGCTCTCTCCGCGGAAGCCTTAGCTCTGTTGGCAGGGTTGAAGATGGCGATCGAATGGGGTGTCGATGTTGTGTGGGTGGAGTCGGATTCTCTGACTCTCGTGAAGGCTCCTTAAAACCGAGTGTCCATCTCTTCTCCTCAGGGAGCAATCTTAGAGGAAATTGGGATTCTGATGACTTCCTTTAATGTTAAAGGAGTTAGTTTTGCCCCCAGATCTTGTAATAAAGTGGCCCATCAAATAGCTGTTGGGCCTTTTTAAATAGTGCAGATGGGGAATGAGTTGTTTTCTCTCCAAATTGGTTAGTGGATAACTTATTTTTTAATGCTAATCGAAACAATGTAAACAAAATTCAATAAAATCTAATATGGAATATTAATTCAAATTAATTTTTAAACTAAAATTTTCAGAGGCGGTTGTGACAAATTTTTTAATAGTGATCCTCTCGATAATTTTTAATATGAATATATTCGAAGTTACATGTACATATAAGTATATCATAGGAAATATATGTGTATATATACAAACCATTCACTGGTGAACGTACATGTAAGTATAACATAGCCCGTAAGAAAATTATATAAGCAATTAAATTTTCAGCATATTGATGTTTATAAAAACTAAAATGTTCATTGACGGTTGTAAGAAAATTATAAAAATGACACACTCGATAACTTCTAGTGTGAGTATATATTCGTAGTTACATCTATAACAACGTACATGTAAGTATATCATATGAAGTATATGCGTGTATATACACCATAAACCATTACTCTGTGAGCATTGAACAAATGATATTAAAAAATTTAAAATGTTCATAGACGGTTGTAAGAAAATTATAAAAATGAGGGTCCTCGATAACTTCTAGTGTGAGTATATATTCGTAGTTACATCTATAACAATGTACATGTAAGTATATCATATGAAGTATATGTGTGTATATACACCATAAACCATTAATCCATGAGCATTAAACAAATGATACTAAAAAATTTAAAATGTTCATAGACAGTTGTAAGAAAATTATAAAAATGAGGGTTCTCGATAACTTATAATGTGGGTATATATTCGTACGTAGTTACATCTATAACAATGTACATGTAAGTATATCATATGAAGTATATGAGTATATATACATCATAAACCATTAATCCGTGAGCATTGAACAAATGATACTAAAAAACATTAAAATTGGTATGCATGTTGAGTTTACCCGGGAAAACGTTCAATCAATTGTATTATTACCTACAACATTGAATTAGGAGATTTGTAAATCTTCCCTCCTCCAAATCGATTTGAAACAGCCATCGATTCTCACCTTTGAAACTCTCTACCTTGATAAAAAAAAACTATCTACGTCAACCTTTTACATCGTTGAACGTTTGAATTGGGCTGAAAATTTCGACTCTCAAAATGACATATTTTCGAAGTGAGTAAGGATCTTAGTCTCTCTTCACTTTCGTTTCAACTTTGGGAAAAAAAATAATGAACTCCTATTTTCAAAATGCATGAATTTAGGAGGATAATCTAGGAGCGTTGTTAGTGAGATAAATTTGTATTTTTTTTTTTTTTTGCAGTTAAACATTTTCAAATCTAAGTTGTTGAGATTTTTTCTTTTCTTCAAAATTCATGAATCTAGTTGTTAGAAACTTTTTCTTCGAGGAATGAATCATTGTTAGAAATTAAAATAAATATATAAAAAAATTAAAATTAGTTATGTCGGTTGTCCGTAAATAAGCGTATATACCAGGAATATAATTGTGATGATAATTGTGAACTTCATTCATTCGATGAAAATATGAACTATTTTTCAATTCATTTTTTATTTCTAGTTATTTTTAATTTTTTTTTAGAAAGTGCTCATTTTATTAAAAAAAAATAATAATAATAAAAAAAAACTTTTCCAAAAATAAATTAGTCTTGTCTCTATAATTTTGAAAAATATTTACAAGATTTTTTTCATTATAATTATTATTAATACTTTATCAAAATCAATTAAAAATAACCTTTTTTTTTTTTTTTTGATAGCAATTAAAAATAACCTTAAACTAACCATAACTAGTAAATTTAGATATTTGAAACTATGACTACTAAAATAGAATAAGAAATACCTATGTTAAAAAAAAAAAAAATACTTATAGTTAAATTACTTTTCCTTAAAAAAACATTAATTTTAAAATAACACCCAAACAATCCTTTATTTCATAATTTACTAATTTTTATAAATTGAATAAATTAATAGTAATGATATCTCGTCATCTCGAAATCAACTGCCTCACCACGCATGGCCAAATTCCGATGCTCGAAGCCATAACCCGGCGCCGCCATTTCGAACCTCACAGCTCCATAAATTACTGTTCTTTCAACTGCTTTGTACGATTCGAATCTCTCTTCCTCCATTCTTATGGGGCAATTGATGATTTGCAGGATTCTCAGAGTTTCCGTCGATCCTTCAAGCCATTGAGGTAATTCCTCCACTTTTGGTAGCTCTCTGATTGTGAATCTTTGAAGCCTGAATTCGACTTCCTTTAATCTCAGTGTAAGTTTCTTGCAATTCCATATCACCAAATTCTGTAGCGATTTTAGAAATCTCATCTCGTTTGGCAACGATTTCAATGTTTTGCAATCGTAAATCATTAGGGTTTCGAGGCCTACAAGGCACTCTGCTCGTTCGAATAGATTTTGTAGGTTATCGCATCCTCCAATGGCGAGAAATCGCAGAGAAGTCATGGTTCCAACTCCATTTTTTTGCAAATGAAGCTTGTTTGTTGTTACCCACAGGTATCTTAGGCTGATCAAATTCCTTATATCATTCGGCAATTCTTCAACTGCAGAACAAGATGCAAGAATCAAGGTTTGCAAACTCTGTAAATCACAGATTGAATTCGGTAACCGCTTGATTTTCTTATTTCCTTGCAAATCGAGGTATCTCAGGTTTTTAAGTGTTCCTATAGCATTTGGAATTTCCTGTAGGTTTGCATTGCCTAAATACAACAGTCTTAAGCATTTGAATTTCGAGATGCATTTTTCGGTTAGGGATGCACTAGGTAGCACCATATTTCTTACTTGGAAGGCTATGGATCTTATTTCATTGATTGGTTTGATGCCTACTGAGCCTTCAGATTGTTCTTGTATGAGTACGTGTGCAAGTTTTTGGATGAGAGTGTGCAATTTAAACCAGTAGCCAAGGCCATGTTCTTCAATTTCTTGAACAAAACATCTTGACCATAGTTCCATGAAATACTTCTCACCTATATTTTCCATAGATAAGTTATTCTCTTCAGGTGAATGGAGGAGTCCATGTGCCATCCATAATTGAATCACATCATTTGAAGAAAATATGAGATCATTTGGTAATTGAGAACAATGAAGAAAACAATGCTTCAGGTATGAGGGCATTAGATTATAGCATAATCTGAGTGTAGGTAAAATACTGTCATCGTCTTTCTCTTGTGCCCACAACTTGTCTTTCACATTCTTCCACTCAGTTATTCTATTTTTTGAAGATAGCAGGCTTCCCAGACACTTTATTGCCAAAGGAACTCCTTTACATTTCTGCACAATTTGCTCTGCTATTTCTGTGAGCTCTGGATTTTGAAGTTCCTGTGTATCTCTAAAAGCATAATCTTTGAATAATAAAATTGAATTTTTCTCTGACAGCCTCTCAAGTTTGAAAATTGTTTGATGTGTCATATTATATGAATGTAGCTCACTCAGAGGGGGGCTAGCTAGAAAGAACTCCTGGTCATTGTTAAGATTTGTAGGTTCTGTTGCATTTGGGTCTGGACCTGCCTGATTCTGATTGGCCACCAGATTTTGCTTTGATTGCTTCTCAGTCGTATAGACTTTTGTTAGTCCGAGAGCATTTGCGATTTCCTCGCTTTGAGTGGTGACTATGATCTTGCTGCCATTGTTTCCCATCCTCAATAATTTTTTAAACGTAGAATAGTCATCTATGTTTGTGACTGAAAGGTCTTGAAAGACGAGCAAAAAAGTTCTCTCTCTCAGAAATCGTTGAACCTTAAAGAGCAATTGTTTCATAGTGAAGTCGTCACAAATTTCTTTATTGTCTGCAAAACTATATACCTCTTTCATCAATCTTTGTGTATCAAAGCCCTCTTTCACACAAACCCAGAATCTTGAAGTAAACTTTTCGACTACTTCTGGATCATTGTAAAAGAATTTGGCAAGTGTGCTCTTACCCATACCTGCGTCCCCCACTATGTGGAAGAACCCATGACTTGATTTTCTGAAATCATTTAGAACGCCATCATATCGGTTGTCGTGATAAACCTTTGGAGCATCAGTCAAGGGGTAAATCAATTGCCAACTTGGTTTCATGTGTCTTGTTGAAACTTCAGTAGCACTAAGGAAGGAATGTGTTGTCTCCATTCTTACGGAAGCAGTGTGCTTTTCTATGAGATGAAATTCAAACATTTTCACTGCTATTGCATCCAAATGGTCGCATAGTTTCTTCATTTTACGAGTCGGCTTAGATTTATGTGTAGAAATTCGATCAGAGCACAAGTAAGGGGCACGTACCTGTTTTCTAATGCCCTCTTGTTTTAAGAATTCCCATTTGAATTCATCTATGGAGTCCTCAATTTGGTAAAATACTTTTTGAAGCTCCTTTAGCCAATTACGTAGATCATGATTCTGTTCTTGCTTCTCTTCAGCATCCAAAAGAATTGCTTTCAGGCTCAACACAGTATACTCCATTCTTCTTTGGTAGGTTGGGCAATCTTTTAGCTTACTCAAGATATTTTCAGCTCGGCTGTAGATGAAATGAGCCATATTTTTCTGGAAAACGTCGTTTCTCCTCACGATTTTTTGAGTTCGGAATAGTAAAAAAAAAATGGAGAGAGTTTATATATGCGCACCTACTCCATGGATTCGTTGCATTTTCATGAAGCAAAATAGCTTCAAAACTCAACTCTTAGGGGAAATGTATATTCTTTCCCTTCATTTTGAAGAATAGAATAGGAGCACTCTTCCCTAATCAAGCTCTTCCTTTACAAGGTCACAATAATTTAAATAGGAGAATGGCTGAGAATACTCAGAGATATGATTTATAATTACAGCTAGGTATAATATTTCTCTTTAGGTTTCTTTATTCAAGGAGTTTTGGAACTATTCTTTGCTTTTACTTCTAAACAATTGGTGCTCTTTCTATAATCTTTAGGTTTGGTTTCTTTGTACTGCTCCTTTTAAAGTGATTTTCTTTTTTCTATTATCTACTGCTCATTTGTATTCTCTTAATTTTCTTGATGAAAACTTAGTGTTTCAAACAAACAAACAAAAAATAGGGCAAAAATCAATATATACCCTTAAACTTTGGAGGTTGTATCAATTAAAACTCTAAACTAATGATTGTATCAATTTAAACTCTGAACTTTTACAATTGTATTAATTTATATCCCGTGTTAGTAAAATGTTAGTTTTCACACTAGTAGAAGCTTATAATTTATCAATTAAACCCTTAAACTTTCATACAATTGATTTACTTATGAAAATTTAGGGGTTTAATTGCTAAAATTATAAGTTTGCACATGTTTAAATTAACGTTTTTTCAAACAAAATCTAACATAAGGTGTAAATTGATACCGTTATGAAAGTTCAGGTTTAAATTGGTACAATCGTTAGTTTAGGGTTTTAATTGATACATCCTCCAAAATTTAGAGGTATAAATTGAGTTTAGACACCAAATTTCCTCCTTTATCCAATGAAAAAACAAATTCCATTCTTGCATTGTCTAAACTATCTTGATATAATTCAATTCAAAACTAGGGAAATGTATATTCTTTCCGTGGTAATTTAAGCAAGTCCTTTACAAGATCTTGCAATTATATATACACAATAATTATGATTTTTTTTTTTTTTTTTTTTTTTTTTTTTTAAATTTCAAAAGTAATTCATTTCTGCCCAATTTTTTTTGGTTATCTATAAAAACCAAACAACTCAATTAACATTTATAATTTATTATACTCTTAGTATGAAAAAAAAAATCATTTATTGATTGAACAATGAAGAGTATGAGTACCCAAAGTCTGATGCTTAGAATTTCATTTATCATAATTTTTAAGGTTGAATAAATTGTTTTTCGTTTATTTATTTATCTTAATTGGATGCACTAAATACTAATGGTCCAACAATTTAATTAATTTGAAAAGGAAAATTTTATTTTTATGTAAATATTTGGGTAATTGAATTTATTCAATAAAACGTATATGAAATTGTCCTAGTTTCAATTTATAATTTCCACAAATGTATTTATTTGTATGTTATCTCGTGGGACAATGTCTTATCAAAAGGATGAAAAAATTGCCGAAATTTCGCTGATTTCGAAGGGTCGATAGAGATTTTGGGGGATAAAATCTTTTTTACCCTAAATCGCCGAAATTTCGGCGATATATATGAAATTTCGGCGATATTTCAAAAAATTGCTGATATTTTGCCGATATCACGGATGTATCTGTGTTTTTTTTTTTAAAAAAATATTATTGTTATTCTATTTATATTTACTTTGTATAACTGAATGAACTGTCTAGCCCAACTAGACACAACTGGTTGTTGTTGTTTTTTATTTCTTTAGAATCCGATTGTGGTGGGTTCGTAATTGGTCCACTCAAACATGAATGTTTGGATTCGCCCTGTCTCTGGCCGTTTTTCATTTATTTGTCGTTTAAACTCGTTTACTTATACCATATCTTTTGGTCATTTTCTAGCCATTTCCCATCTCAAATCTACTATCGTTAATCCTCTAAATTTACATAACCCAACATATATACTACTTTTATATGTATTATTTAATCTTTATTGAGGTATGTATTCCACCTATTGAGGTACATTTAGTTATTTGTAAATATATACTCATTTATTTATTCATCACCACTATCATATCATTTACAAATATAAACATTTCTAATTAAAAAAAAAAATGTATACAAAATAAACACCTTATATTATTAAATATACTCCTACATTTATTAAATACATGGTATGAAACAATTATACAATTATTTTTAAACTTCTTTGGCGACTGCAATTATCCACAACATGAGTTTTTCATGCAGCAATGACAATCAACCGTATGACTACCCACAACACGAGCTTCTACATAATATATACTTTGTAATATATCATTCCATATATACTCGTAATATGTCAAACATGTAGGGGCGTTTGACCCAAGGAGTTGGGAGGAGTTGAAGTTGTCTAGTCTGGGGAGTTGTTTAATCTGGGGAGTTCTGAAGTATATGTGTTTGGGGCAGATAGTTGTTTAGTCTGGTGTGGTGTGTTTGGAGCAGAGAGTTGTTGAACCTGAAGTTATGAAGTCTAAGTTTATTTACTTGTAATATGTCAAACATGTAGGGGTGTTTGACCCAAGGAGTTGGGAGGAGTTGAAGTTGTCTAGTCTGGGGAGTTGTTTAATCTAGGGAGTTCTGAAGTATGTGTGTTTGGGGTAGAGAGTTGTTTAGTTGTGGTGTGTTTTGGGCAGGGAGTTGTTGTTGAACCTGAAGTTATGAAGTGTAAGTGTATTTTAGGCACAATTTTTTTCTACAAACTTTCAAAATTTCATTATTAAGAACTTTTTTCAATTTTAATAAATTCTAAAAATGAAATTTTTTATTTTTATTTTATCTATCCTTTACAAATTTCTTTGAAGACAATTTTTTTTTTTTTGAGCACAATACCTAACATTATTTTTTCACATTGTTTGACTCATCTTTAATTTTATGAATTCTAAGATTTAGATTTTTTGTTTTTGTTTTTATTAATGTAGGTATATTTTACAAACTTCTTTAAAGAAAAGAAAAGAAAAAAAAGAGATAAGTATAATCTTACCCCTGACCCATGTGTCAAACACATCTTTCTCTTCTTCCACCCTTCTAAACTTGTCATTCTATCTAAATCCTTTGCACTCGAAACTAGCATCTCTGTAGTGAAGATTTATTTTAGCTATTTTTTTTTGTACAATTTTTTTCTATATTTTTCATATTTTCATTGTTAAGGACTTCTCCAATCAATTTTAAAATGCGGTTTTTTATTTTTTATTTTATTTTAGGTATTCTTCACAAATTTCTTTGAGTCATTTTATACATTTTGTTTAAATTACAGTTTTTTTTAAATAATTAAAAATATTACGGGGAGAGAGAAAGAGGAAGAGAGAGAAATGCGCAAAAATGAGAGACTTGATCGTAATTACTCTAGAAGTCTAGAGAGTTCAATAGTAATTACTATTGAAGTCTGGGAAGTTGATGGGAAATTGATATTTTTTATTCGTGTTCAACAAGTCCGTGGGCTAACCAAGGAGTTAACTTCTCCCCAACTCTTTTTCCAACAACTCTTTGGGCCAAACACCCCTATAATGGTCCAAAACAGAGCAAAATTTTCAAAAAAATATTGGACCACTAATCGAAACTTAGGAAGGAACGATACGATTTCCTTATTTGAAACTTTTTTTTGAACAAAAAATCATCAGATTAGATGAAGGGTTTTATGGGGTAAATTTCTAGTACATTTGTGGCATGAAAATTTGCTGACTTTGACCTTAAATGATTGTGATGTGGCAATTCTTTTAAAATTAAAAATATGTAAACTTTTTTATGGGCCCACCAATTTTTTAATTAACAAATATTCTTCTCTTCCATCATTTTCTTCTTCTCTCTTTCCTTCATCTTCCCCGTTGAAGATATTCACTCATCTTCCTCATCTTCTAGTACATTCCTCTATCTTCCCTTTACTTTCCTTCATCTTTCCCGTTGAAGATATTCACTCATCTTCTAGTGCATTCGTGTAAAACTGTGTTGGGTCAATCCCAGTAATCCCAGTCTCACTTCGACGACACTCAACGCTGACAACAAGAAATCCTTCTACTCCATTTTTCTTATTCTTATTAATTACAACATAAACTTTAGAAAAAAAAAAAATACTAAACTTAATTTATTATTCGATCGAGATCCAACAAACCAACAAAATTAAATCAAATGGGTTCTCTCGATCGATATTATTATTTTAAAATTGTAAAAATTGGGGAAGTTATTGGGGCAGCTATTGTTTCTCCTTTAGAGAATAAGTGTGATTTTGTTGTTTTAAACCAACAGGAAAGAGAACGAAACAAATGGGAGAGAAGAAAATTGGTTAATTAAAAAATTAGTGAGTCCTACTTAAAAATTTACATATTTTAATTCTGAAGTAATCGGTCACGTGACAGTCAATCAAAGATAGTTGTATGGAAAAACTCCATACAACCATGACCATCATTCAAAGATAGTAGTATGGAAAAACTCCATACAACCGTGACCGTCATTCAATGACAGTGGTATGGAAAAACTCCATACCACAAATTTATTATAAAATTTTCATTTTCCATACCACAAATTTATTATAAATTTTTCCGATGAGTTGGATTTTTTGTGTTATTAAAAACAACCTCTAGACATTGGTGAAGTTGGTCAAAATTGCTTCGCTTCTCCTTCATCTTTCACTCTCAATACTATCTCTACTCTCATTTTCTGGCTCACTTCTGGGTTAAACACTTGCTTAACTTCTGTCTCTACTAATGTGCCTCGGATCGTCTCTCTCACTCTACCCAACATTCTCATAATCTCTCCACATTTACTTTCACCATGGCTACCTCCGGCCACCACCCGATGTTGCCCACCTCTGAAAGTCAAAATTGTTTAATGTTTATTAATAATCGTTCTTCATAGTAATTTGACTGTAAAGTAAACCAAACAAACTTATGCATAAAAACACTTTTGAGAAAATGTAATTAAACACACTAGTGTTTTAATTATAAATATGTAAAAACTACTTTTTTTAATATTCAATCCAAATAGACCCTAATTTTTTTTTTTTATATATATATATATATATTCTTTTCATTCGATTTTTTAAATCAAACCGATTCAATATATATATATATTCTGCTTCGTTGGAGATTTTCTCTCTCATATGTTCATATCTTTCTACACCACAGTCCTCGTCGTCGAGGGTCGTCTCCGTCGCAGAAGCACCATCGAGCACTGTCTCCTCATATCAGTGTCATGGTTGCATTCCCAACAGCACTACTGTCGCGTTGTCTCTTCAGCAGTAGTGTCCTCGCATCCTGCCGCCTCTTCTGCAGTAGCACCGTCGTGTCGTGCCACCTCCCCGACATCATCACCCTTCATCAATCAGCCCAATAAAGGCCTAAACCTCTCCTTCTCTCGTCTCCTCTCTATTTCTGGTTTCCATTTTTTCTTTTTTTTAGACTAACCATCAATAAAATCCAAAATAAAAAATAACTGAAATCGAATATAACCGAACCGATCGATTCTGTGTCTTATTGGATATTGGTTCAGTTTTCTTTTTACAAAAACCAACCAATTCAGTTCATTTCTCGATTGGGCCCAAAATCTGACAAAATTGAACAGACTACAACCCCTAATTCTAGCACCTAAAAGGAAACAATTAGGGAAAATCTTCTAATTTTAAATTTACGTACATATACAAATATATCTGTGTATAGCTCAGACAAATTAAGGGGCAATTGCCCTTTGGTTTTTTACACAAAATAGTGGCAACTACGCAAGAAAGCCAAGGTGGTGCCATTCATACAGATACAACAAATGTTGTCAAAGCCTTCTAGTTGAAACTAGGAACATAATGCGAAGCTGATTCGGTCGGGTCGAGTCGAGTAATTCCTTCATCCCCCACGATCAACAAAGTAATTCAAGTGTATCAGGAAAATGTACTATTGTTCCACAGTCCCATAGCATTTTAAATGACTAGTGATTCCTTCCAATGCAGAATATATAACTCTGCTTTTCGGATGTGACTTGTCACCCTTACGAAACTCATGAACTACACCATCAACTTCAATCAAACTACATCCAGGACTCTTTCTCATCTTCTTACTTTTCATTGTCTTTCTTAATTTCGATGCATCTTTCCATCTATGAACAGAAGAATATAAATTCATCATAAGAATGTAAGTACCATCTTCATCGGGATCTAAATCCATCAATTTCTGCATCACACTTTCGCCGAGGTTGACATTACCATGAATCCTACAAGCCCCTAATAGAGCTCCCCAAGCAAAGGCGTCTGGACTGATTTCCATGCTGTGGATAATCTCTTCTGCTTCCTTCACTAACCCGGCACGCCCAAGAAGGTCAATCATGCAGCCATAATGCTCCGCTTGAGGTCTAAGCTTATATGTATTTGACATGTCAAAAAAGTACTTCTTGCCTTCGACAATCAATCCACCATGGCTGCAAGCCATGAGAAGACCTAAAAATGTCACTTCGTTTGGCTCGATACCGAGTCTTAACATCTCCGAGAAGACCTGGAATGCCCAGTTTGCTTCACCATGCAAGGCCAACCCAACAATCATGGTTGTGTATGAATATACATCCCTCCTTTTCATGCTCTCAAACACCCTAAAAGCTTCGTCTATTCTTCCACATTTTGCATACATATCCACAAGCGCATTCCCAACAAATTTATCAGCCAAAATATGATTTCTACGAATGTATGCATGAACCCACTTACCCAGCTCAAGAACTCCAAGGTTTGCGCAGGAGTTTAAAACCCCCACTAATGTAACCTCGTCTGGCTTGGGCCCTGTGCTTTGCATCCTACGAAACATGTCCATAGCCTCCCTGTACCGGCCTTGATAAGCCAATCCCGAAATTATAGCATTCCAGGTAACCAAATTTCTCACAGGCATTTCGTCGAACACTTTGTAAGCAGAGTTCGAATCATCACATTTCAAGTACATATCTACCAAGGCATTTCCAACAAATACATCCGAATTCATGTCAATGTAATGGCGGATATAGGAATGTACCTTTCGACCCAAATTCAGGTCTCCCAAGTTGGAGCAAGCAGAGAGGACAACCACCAGAATCCGCCCATCAGCCCTTAGCTTCAGATCACACATTTCCATAAAAGCTCCAACCGCTTTCCTGTAGAACCCAGCCTTCGTAAACGCTTGAATGAGCGTGGTCCAAGACACCAAGTCCCGGTCAGGACATTCGTCGAACACCTTCTGGACAGCGTCGAAAAAGCCACAGACGGAGTACAATCTCATCAGCGTGTTACTCACATAAACATTGAATCGCAGCATTCCGATCTTGATCGAACGAGCGTGAATCTGCTGGCCTTCTCTAATACCCTGAACCCGAGCCAACGCCTTGAGAACATGCGGTAATGTGAACCCATCCGGTTCGACGCCGATGAGAAGCATTTCCCTAAGGAACTCCATGGCCCTGAGATGGGTGGAATTGGTACTTCCATTTCCGTCATTGGAGCTCTCAGAGAGGCTGTGGATTATGGCGTTGCAGAGATTGAGGCGGAATTGCGCATCGGCGGAGTGGGTGAGAAGGATGGAGCGGATGTAGAAAAGGTCGGAGGAGGAGGAGGAAGAAGTGAGCTTGGAAAAGAGGAATTGGTTGTGGAGAGAGAGAGAAGGTGCTTTAATGGCGACGGCATGGAGTTGTTTGAGTTGAGTTATGGATTTGCAGGAATTGAAGCTGTGTGGAAGAAGATGGAGTTCATGAGAATTCATACACGGATATGGCTGATGTAATGTAATGGTGTACGCATGCCAATGCTTCCTAATATTTAATGGGATTTTTTTTAATTTTATAAACAATTTAGTTTTAATAAATAATTAAACAAATAAAATATATTTATTTTTTTACGAAGATATTTAATTAATGAGGGGAGGATTCCACCCTTCCTCGCTCGAACCTTCGAACCTTCGACCCTCTTTTTTTTTCTGGATCTTGGTGGTTGAATGTTATAGTTAGCGTGCTAGCCGGGTTGACCCTCTACCTGCTCGAAGGCAACTATACATTTTCTTTGTATGCTTAACTACGACCCTTTGTTCTACCCAGTGGGGTACATACACAACCCTCGAGCTCAACGGTTAGGTTCGACTCATGTCTCATCGGACACCCAATGAAAGGCTGACATTCAATTACGAAGCAGGCATATATATGAGATGAAGTACACCCGAAGACAAGACTGTCTCGACTCTCGTTAAGTCATAGTTGGATAACTTGACCTCTTAGTCAAACAACTTTATGTAAGCTATTCTCCGTTTGTCAAAATAGAATATTTTTAAAATTATTTGCAAATGTAACATAGTTTAGATTTAATTTACTTCTTCAAGATACCTTTACCATGATCTAGAAGAAGATTCCGACCCACTTTGAGACGGTGAGAGTGGGGCGGTGGCGGAGAGAGAGGGAGAGAGATCACTCCGGCTACTAATGGGAGTTTTTCGAAGTTGTCTCTCGTGTTTGAAATTGGAAGTCTGAAAGAAAATTTTGAAAGTTCTTGATTTTAGAAGGATGGTTTTCACAATTCACGATCTGGGTATTGCATTTCTTGATGGATTCTTCTTCCCCCATTCTTTTTAAAATTTGATTTTTTTTCCCAGTTTTGACCTAGAAATGGTTGGATCAGATGAGAACAACCCCGGTGTGATTGGACGGGCAAGTCTCCATGGTATTTGAATCAGCATGATTTCTTTACAAATTGAAAGGAACCTTTTAGCGCATAGGAAAATGGAGGTCTCTCCAAATAGATGGATGAATTATTGAACTAAGAGTTTAGATGTTCGAATTCTACCTTAATATATTGTAAAAAAAAAAAAAAGGGTTGAGCCGGATTTACCTAAAGAGTAAGTGCTTCGACTACGTTCATATGTTTGAACGCTTCAACTCAAAAAAAAAAAAAAAAACTACCCAATTAATATTTTTTTTACCGTATATGCAATCTCTATCGAATTTCTCTATACACACGGTTATAGGCCACCTCAGCACGAGGTGGTGACTGACGTCACAATGATGTCCTCACGAAAGCCTCGAGCCCCGAGCTCGTCGTCAAAACGCCAGGGAGGTGGGTGGCCGACCCTTCAGGCACCCACGATCCCGGGCCACTCCAATACCGACTGTTGTCATGCCGTCAGCGCCTCACGTTGGGCAGACGAGTGAGTCGATGGGACACTCTTGCCTTGTCTGGCAAGATAGAGGTACAACAGTCCCCTCCAGTCCGCCCAGGATCGGTGGGATAGAAGATCCTCATCATGAAGATAGGTACGGGCGAATATTGAGTCATGCCTCACCGTCGGAAGTTTCGGATCCTCATGATGATGGGAAGACAGGTCGACCCGACCGACCCGCAATCTTTCACCTATAAAACATACCCATGAGGGTATGTCTGAGGTACGCAATCTAACGCTCCTACTGGGCTCTCTGGCTTAAGCATCGGAGCCTCGTGGGCTCAGTCCCACACCGATGCAAGTTCGTCTTCTTCCCTTGTGCAGGTTCACTATAGTTCCGACGACGATCATTCAAGGCGGAGTGCACGAGAAAAAAAGAATTCCAAAATCTTGCGCCAACATTTGACGCCATCTGTGGGAACGTCTTCATATTCATAACGCTCTCCCCCAAAAACTAAGAAACTAGCTACCATGTCACCCCAGCAATCGGAGGGAGAAGGTCGTGGCAACGATGAACGAAGAGGGACTGACGGATGCAACCCGGGCCTGACACACCACCCCGGTGACGTGCAGCTCGGCCAAGGGGCCAGCACAAGAGTTCTTCGTTCGCATGTGATAGCACTCCAAAAGTGCTAATATTTAGCTCCTAAGTCTTGTGAAATAAGCCAAACTGAGCATAGCTCAATTGGCATAAGGTTGTGCTCGTGACTGCAAAAAAAAAAGTCTTGTGAAATAAGGAATTAACTATGCTTAATTGATATATTTTGTTGAATTTAATTGCTTAGAGTCATTAGATTAGAGCTTAAAAGAATATTTTAGTGGATAATATTAATTAATAATTTTGAGTGTTTATATTATATAGATTAATTAATCAAATATTTGAATTGTGATTAGTGGTCTGGTGGTGCAGGAAGTCTTTGGTGGAACGATGGCTTGAGTTTGAGTCCAGGGGAGGACAAAATTCCATTTATTTTCCTCAAGTACAGACCTTAGCGTCGAGACGCTAGCCCTGTAGCATCCTATAAAATCCATTTTTAACGATATTTAGGTCATTCTCTCTCGGGTTTTGGCTTTGTAAGATGATTTCTATCAACATTTTTGGGATTTTCTCCCATTTTCTTCTATATCAAAGCAAAAATTTGGTTTATTTAGCTTGATTTTCATCCCGAGCAAGGTAAGTGCTCTTATTTGAGGTTAGAGGTTAAATTTGATGCGATTTATGAGGGTTTAGTTCTTTAATTTCGAGCTTAACATGACTGATTGGGCAATTTATTTCTTCTATGCATATCACATGAGCATGCTTGATTGATAGGAGTAGACAACCTTGATTTCCAGCATGTTTTATAGTTAAAGATTATGATGTCGTGCCTCTCTTAATCGCCAAGTAACACGGGTTCAGTTGAGCCATAGGTAGCATAGGCTTCCTTGTTGATCTTTGGTTGTAACTTACCTTGAAGAAGTAGATAAATCAGAATACTAACTTAGGCGTTCCAGGTTAAACATCCGTCGTAGTGCTCCCGTTACTGTCAATTAATCAATATGGAACGCGGTCCCCCAGTTGATTGATTGCCACGTTTAATTAGGATCGAACATCTGTCTCTGTTCTTTATTTAATTTAGAATTGATCACCTAGATTAATTAAAGAATAGTCCACTTAGAACTCCACGTTTCTAATTAATTATTTGGGTTACTTGTATTAGTAGTTTCGTGCAAGTAAATTATGTGTTTAATTATGCTCTTGCTAAGTATGTTTGAATCCCAATGAATCGAGTCACATCAAGGTCAACCCCGATCCTTAAAATTAGGAGCACATGTACTTAGTTTAACTTTTCGTTAGCTACCTTCTTTTTATGCTTTACTTTATTTTTCTGTAAGTCAATCCCCCCTTTACTTTAATGTTTTATTTTGTTGTTTTCATAAAAAAGACAAATAGAAATTAATTTAGGTTCCCTACAGATCGACCCGACTACCACTAGCTGCAAAGCTCAGTTGTAGCGGTATTATAAATGTTATTGGCGGGACTCGACACCCCGAACATAGTGGATATACCCAAAATTCACTCCACCAGCATGCCAGCCAAGCTCGCAACCAGGAGGTACCACCAGGCGAGGTAGTCGTCCGGCCTCCCCCGTCTCTGTTCTTTATTTAATTTAGAATTAATCACCTAAATTAATTAAAGAATAGTTCACTTAGAACTCCACGTTTCTAATTAATTATTTGGGTTACTTGTATTAGTAGTTTCGTGCAAGTAAATTATGTGTTTAATTATGCTCTTGCTAAGTATGTTTGAATCCCAATGAATCGAGTCGCATCAAGGTCAACCCCGACCCTTAAAATTAGGAGCACATGTACTTAGTTTAACTTTCCGTTAGCTACCTTTTTTTTATGCTTTACTTTATTTTTCTGTAAGTCAATCCCCCTTTACTTTAATGTTTTATTTTGTTGTTTTCATAAAAAAGGCAAATAGAAATTAATTTAGGTTCCCTACAGATCGACCCGACTACCACTAGTTGCAAAGCTAAGTTGTAGCGGTATTATAAATATTATTTTGGCGGGACTCGACACCCCGAACATAGTGGATATACCCAAAATCCACTCCACCAGCATGCCAGCCAAGCTCGCAACCAAGAGGTACCACCAGGCGAGGCAGTCGTCCGGCCTCCCCCCGAGAGCACCAGACTGGTGGCCGCACTCCACGAGACCTTTCAGACTCAGATGGTGGATTTCTGGGTTAGATTGGAGGACATGGCGAGCAAGGCCCTCTGCCAAAGGCAAGATGCTTCAAACCGCACCAGTGCGGTAGCCACCCACCAAGGCAAAGGCAAGGAGAAGGTCGCTGACCAAGCCCCCCGTAAAGACCGAGTCAAACCACGAGGGGGGGGGGACCTTCAAACCCCAACCCGGACCCTCGATCCGGAGTCGATTGAAGTACCTTCGAGGGACCTTCGAGAGTTCCTAACCTCAAGGAGCCACAAAGAGCATACTTTGAGCAAAGAACAGAACGATGTCGACTCCTCACACGAGCCAAACAGTCGATCCTGGAAATGCTCGAAGTATGAATACCTGAAGAAAGAAATCTGCGGGGAACTCCGAGAGGAATTCATGGACAACAAACACCGCACCCCGGCCGAGAGGGTCGAACGCGCGAAGGAAATGATGAAGGGGGACCACGACCCCTTCACAGCAGACATCCGGGCAGCCCGGATGCCCACAAACAAAGATGACGCTCCCATGAAGTTGCCATCAACTAAGGAGTATGATGGGAGCACTGACCCTATCGAGCACGCAGAAACGTTCCGTGCCACGATGAGGCTACACGGAATCCCAGAAGCCATCCGGTGCCGGGCATTCTATCTGACCCTCACGGGGACCTCCCGCAAATGGTACCAGAAGCAGAAGAAGGGTGCATTCGGTTCTTTTTACGACCTGGCTGGTGCCTTCATCGACCAGTTCGCGGGTAACCACGTAACCGAGCATCCCGTCTCTCACCTGTTCACAATCACCTAAGGACAAAGAGAGACCCTCAGGGACCTATGTAGGAAGGTTCAAAAGTGTCGTGCTACAGACAGGGCAAACGACAGACGAGACCAAGTGCATGCTTTCTTCCAAGGACTAAGACACCCCGCGTGCCTGCAGTCCCTGGGAAAACGACCACCACAGACCTACCCCAAGCTCTCGAGTCAGGTGCTGAAGTACATTTTCGCGGACGAGCTCATCTCCGCTCGAACACAGAATGTCGAGTCTAGTAAGCACAACCCGACGGAGGGAAAACCTCGAGGGTCCGACCCCCATCCTAGGAAGGAATACAACCGATCGGATCGACGAGAGGCAAAGTCGACAACTTCGGGCCCGTCGACCTTCAAAAAGTACGACCGGTATATCCCAGTCAACGCATCTGCTGACCAAATCCTCGCCCATGTTGAGGGGACAGACACCCTCAAATGGCCCGACCGTACCAAGCTCGAGACAACCTGGAAAGATCGCGGGAAATACTGCCGATTCCACCGTGCCCCTGGGCACGACACGGACGACTGCCGCGAGCTGAAGAACCAGATCAAAGACTTGGTCCAACAGGGGTTCCTCAAGAAATTCGTCGGTCAGCCCCAACCTCCGGCCGGAAGGGCAAGGGCAAAGACCGACGCCGCGACGATCAACCCCGAAAGGACGAACGACCGAAAGAGATCCAGACCATCTTCGGCGGACCAGCTGGGGGCGGTTCGGGGTAGAAAAGGAAAGCGCTGGCCAGGGCCGCCCGGGACGGGACCGCGCTCGGAGAAGATGTCAACTTGGCCCACGAAGGAAAGAAGGATCCTAACATCACATTTTCCGAGACAGAGGCCTTCCAACACATCCAGCCTCACAACGACGCCCTGGTCGTGACCGTCCACATCGACAATGTGCCCACCCATGTGATGGAGCGCATGTAGTGCAGCGGAAACGAGTCGGATCATTGGCTCTTTAATTTCATCAATTTAGCTAAATAAGAAACATGCTTAAAGCTTTGAAATAAAATGAATTAGAACACATACCTCTTGTAGTTCTAAGGATTTCTATTCCGATGCTCGAATCTCTTCACGAACCCTTCAAAGCTTCTCTCGAACTCTCCGAGAACCACCTCCGGTAGTCCCGCTATCCTCGGGCCAAGCAACGGAGTGGTGGGACTCCTTTATGAAAGAAAAAGTTTGGAAGAAGAAGATGAGAAGATGAAAGTGATGAGAATTTTGTGGGAAATATCTAACACTTAGCTTTCTAATTTCTCAAGTAACATGAACTCTTCATGCTCATCCAAATATTCAAACTCTTTGAAAAATCATCAACCTCAAACCATTTGAACTTCATCCAATTTATAGGCAATTCACATGCAACAAACTCTTTGCTTAGCATGACACCTCAAATTGGATGAATTAGTCTTCAACCAAGTGTTCCAAAATTGATGAGTTTATGCATGTGGTTGGTGATTCACAATCCACTTCACAACTTGGATAAACCCACTCAACTTGGATAAATTCACTCAACTTGGATAAATCCACTTGACTTGGATAATCCCACTTGTAATATTTTGTCATTTTAAAATTAATTCATAATTAATTTTAATAAACAAAATAAATTTTAATTAATTAATATTATTATTTAATTCAATATCAAATATTAATTAAATAATAAGACTAATCTCGGTTTCTTAAACTGAATCATCACACATGAATCCCTATTCATGTTTTAGACCGATCCCATATTTAAATCAAATTTAAATATGTCCATCATTCTTCCAAACACAAATTTGAATAAATTCAAATTCTTTTTCTCTCGTATTGTTACACGGCTTAATCCGAGCTAGCCAGGAGAACCTAAAGGACCTACAGATCATGAGCTCCAACGATACGAGATTAACCGGCCAAACTCTTTAGCCAAGCTAACCAACATTCGTTAACCCCCGGAGACTCCACTAAAGTCCAAGGGTTGCACTCTCCTCACCGTAGATATATTTCCGTCCTCTTGATATAACCATCATCAGTAAGTCGATCCTTCACAGGTCGTTCGTAATTACAGCTGGGTCAAAATAATCGTTTTACCCCCATAATTACATATTGTTCCTTAAGTCCCACTGATCTTCTAATGAACTATTGGTTTGTGGTCCAACCACCAAACCGATTGGTATGTGATCTCATCACTATACCAAGTCCCTCTCGGGCCAATGAGAGGGTGGGATCCCTAGTTCAAGACCCAGAGTCAGCACTTAAGGGAACAACCTCTCTACTAATCCCTCAAGGCGGGTAGGAGTGAATTCCATCTCGCAAGACTATGTTCCCAGCTACCTACCCGGTCTTATCCCCAAGATGGTAGGCTTATTGAGTCGGCAATCTCGGGCCACTCTCACCCATACAAGTCAAAGGATAAGCCCGAATAAACAGGAGTTCATAGCGTGCTCAGGATTCATATCGAGTTACCTAGGTCATCATATGAAAAAGTTGGTATTTACAGTAAACGAAGTTATAAAGAAAGAGCGACTTGTTTCGCGGTTCAGTCTTATGCAAACTCATTGCATAGGACGCCCCCACTCATATGTCTCCACATGAACGATTTCAGATCACATCGTTTGTACTATACAAAGTGGGTCGCGTCCAATAGTGTCCCCATGATAAGGTACCCAACCTTATCCCTATACTATAGACTATTCTAGCTATCACTCGAACTTGATCCACAATCATGTCACCACATGAAGTTCAAGTATACAACCTATAGCCATGGGTTCTTTGTTTATTGGAGTTAGGTTAAAAGTAGACACAATTCACTTTATTCAATAACAACTTTACTGAATAAATCTCAATAACAACTTTATTGCAAAATAGAATATACATTCAGTTTACAAACCACGAGTTTTAGGACATTAAACCCAACACCATGTCGATGGCGGTAGCTCTACCGACATCCTCTCCCTGGCAGCTTACGACAAGCTCGGTTGGCCCAAGTCCAACTTGAAAAGGAGCACGACCCCCTTGGTCGAATTCTCAGGAGAAAGGGTCACCTCGGAGAGAACCATCGAGCTGCTCGTCCAAATCGGGGCGGGGCCATCGTCAACACCTGACTGGTGGAGTTTGTCGTTGTACGCACCACCTCGGCGTACAACGCGATCTTGGGACGACCCAAGAACCATGCCCTCAGGGCCGTCCCATCAACCTATCACCAGATGATGAAGTTCGCCACGGCCAAGGGCGTCAGTGTAGTCCACGGTCACCAAAAGTCCTTGTGCGAATGCTACACTGCCGCTCTAAAGGCATGCGCAGTCACTGAGACTGAAGGCCGAACCACCGAGCCACCAACCGAGGACGAACCCATAGGCCCGACCTCCGCCGAAACTAACCAAGAGCCTGACGGGCTCACTATAAATGAGGTTCGACGGGTCGAGATCACACCGGGGCGGGAAGTATGCATCGAGGCACGACTGTCCACCGACCAGGCAACACAGATAACAACGTTTCTCTAGGAGCACCAAGACATCTTCGCCTGGTCACACGAGGACATGCCCAACATCGACCCCAACACCATTGTGCACCGACTAAACATTGACCAAGGGGCGAGGCCGGTACGCCAAAAACACAGGGCAATGAACGCGACACGTAGCGCAGCGAGGTAGTGAAGCTCCTGAAGGCCGGATTCATCCAAGAATCCCACTACCCGCAGTGGCTGTCCAACGTCGTCATGGTGAAGAAGCCGAGCGGAAGCTGGAGGATGTGCGTAGACTACACTAGTCTGAACAAGGCATGCCTGAATGACAACTTCCCCTACCTCGGATAGACCAGTTAGTGGACGCCACCGCGGGGCACGAGCTTCTAACCTTCATGGACCCTTACTCAGGCTACAACCAGATAGGGATGCATGCCCCCGACAGGAAGCATACATCCTTCATCACAGAGCAAAGGTTATACTCTTATCGAGCAATGCCCTTCGGATTGAAGAACGTCGGGGCGACGTACCAGTGCCTGGTCAACAAAATATTCGCCCAACAGATCGACCGAAACATGGAAGTTATACATCGACGACATGCTAGTGAAGAGCACGTTGGCTACCCACCATGTCCAAGATTTGACCGAAGCCTTCCAAGTGATGAGAACGCATTCCATGCGCCTCAACCCGACCAAGTGCGTGTTCGGGGTCACCTCTGGCAAATTCCTCGGATTCATGGTCCATCAACGAGGGATAGAGGCGAATCCTGAGAAAGTCCAAGCCGTCTTCGAAATGGAACCCCCACATTCGGCCAAGCAGCTTCAATGCCTGAATGGTCGAATCGCGGCCTCAACAGGTTCGTCTCCTGGGCAACCGACAAATGCCTACCCTTCTTTCAGACACTACGGAAGAAGGTCAAGTTCGAATGGACCAAAGAGTGCGACACTACATTTTCTGCCCTCAAGGTCTACCTAAGCTCCTCTTCTCTCCTGGCTAAACCAGTGGTGGGGGACGAGCTCCTTTTGTACCTGGCCGTCTCCGAATGCGCCGTCAGTTCGATCCTCATCCGCGAGGACAAGGGAAGCTAGGCCCCCATCTATTATATCTCCAAGGCGCTGCTGGGACCGGAAACCAGATACTCACTCCTTGAGAAGTTTGTATTGGCCCTACTGACCTTAACCAGACGTCTCCGGCCATATTTCCTCGAGAATAACGCCTCCCGGAATTGTCCGCCCAGATAACTCAGTAATTCGCATGACTAATGCGAAAACCCCCCCGACGGGCGACTTTCCACATTGGTAAGACCAATGTTACGGGTCACCTCAGCACGAGGTGGTGACTGACGTCACAATGATGTCATCACGAAAGCCTCGAGCCCCGAGCTCGTCGTCAAAGCGCTAGGGAGGTGGGTGGCCGACCCTTCAGGCACCCACGATCTCGGGCCACTCCCATACCGACTGTTGCCATGCCGTCAGTGCCCCCCACGTTGGGCAAACAAGTGAGCCGAGGAGACACTCTTGCCTTGTCTGGCATGGTAGAGGTACAACAGTCCCCTCTAGTCCGCCTAGGATCGGGAGGATCGAAGATCCTCATCATGAGGATAGGTACAGGGGGATATTGAGCCATGCCTCACCGCCAGAAGTTTCGGATCCTCATGATGATGGGAAGACAGGTCGACCTGACCGACTCACAATCTCTCACATATAAAACATACCCATGAGGGTATGTCCGAGGTACGCAATCTAACGCAAAAAAGAGTTCTCACTCTAACGCTCTTACTTACGCTCAGACCTCTCTAACTTAAGCATCGAAGCCTCGTGGGTCCAACCCCACATCGGTGCAAGTTGGTCTTCTTCCCTATTGCAGGTTCACTACAGTTGTAGCGACGATCATTCACGACGGAGTGCACGAGAAAAAAGGAAGTCGAAAATCTTGCGCCAAGACACGTTTGCTTTGCTCTTACTTATTTCTTTCTTTAAAAAAAAATTAATTGTTATATTTTTTTTTGTAATTTTAATTTTTATATTTTTAATAATTTAACAATTCTTAGTAATATTTGTCTAATAACACTTATATTTCGATCCAAAGCATTTTTGACATAATAGAATCAAACATTAAAGTATTTAATTATTAAGTAATTATAATAAAAACACTCTTTGTAAAAATACTCCTAAAAGTAAAAGTCTTGCCAAACTTTAGCCTATCTTATTAAAATGGTGAGGGAAGTATCATAAATTTGGGTCGTTTGGGCTCATTTGATAATGTTCTCGTTTCGGGGAAACCAGAGGAATGTCTACAAGTAAGGAATGCAACATGAAAAATGTCTAATGTCTTTTTTCTTTTGAATTATGTCTAAAATCTATATTTAGTAAGTTATTTACATCCAAATGGACAAGTCTACCCTTCCACAATTTATATTAATTTTGAGAATAAAAAAATTAATATTTAAAAATATAAAATGTTAGGAGGAGAGAGAAAATAGTTATAGATGTGGATTTAACAGAGAGGGGACGTTAAAAATCTTTGAACTGAAATGACTCTTATCCCATGAGTATTACATAGATATACCTTCTGCCCTAAATAATTATTAAATGGGTCTAGACAGAACGAAACCATAAGTGGCGGTCGGTGTGTGAATGGCTGCAAACAGAGTAAAAAGAATACAAACAGTTGTTGTGTGTGCATGACTGCATACGTAGTAAGAATGGGACATACACGACACTGAGGGACCATATATGTTTAACCATAGGAAGTGTGATAGCCAACGAAGCAACAATCAACTAGGTCTTTGCATGACTGCACACAGAGCAAAAACAAAGCAGGGCGTCTGTGTGTATGTCTGCAAACGGAGTAAAAAAAATATCAACAGTGGTGGTGTGTGCATGCCTTCACACATAGTAAGAAATTGACATAAACGATTTTTGTATAAATATGTATACCTCGAAGAAGTTATACAGTCAACGAATGAACCATCACTGGGGGGTGTGCATTACTGCATACAGAGTAATAAAAGAGGCCAACAAATTAAAAGAGAGAATACTATATTTTTAAATAAGGTAACTGGTAGTGAACTTTTGTACGTTCACAAATTTCGGGATGTCGAGTCCCGCCAAAATGAAATTTATAAACCCGAATGCACCGAGCAATTTGCAGCTAAGTGGTAACGGGGTCGATCCACAGGGAGTGATTAATAATCCTAAATTAATTGAACTAAATTTGCAATGCTAAAATAGGGGGATTTGCTTGGGAAAACAGTAACTAAACTTACGCTAACGGAAAATTAGAACGGGAAGTATGAAATTGACGAATTCGATTGATTAGCAAGTGTCGGGATTGAACTAATGTATTTTGGTTCATTGATCGACATGGGAATTAGCCGAGACGTTTCATGCACACAAAATGTTATGTCCCAAACGGGTCCAAAACATCCCAATGAATTAATTAGGTAAGTGCAATCCTAATTAAACATGCCCATTAATTTATCTAAGTTCATGACTATTAAATTAATTAACAAACAGTAACGGGTACCATTGAGACGAACTAATCCTAGAACTAATTCGATTTATCTCTTAGTCTTAAGCCCGCCATGAGAACGTTAATCAATTCCTATCTCCAACGTCACTTGGGTTCGAATTGATTAACCATGAGCTAGACTTCCGCTACTAAGTATTGAGGTTTGTCAAAAATCAATATTAGCCCACTAAGCATGCGTAACTAATTATGGACGTCACTCCTAATCGGAAAGGCAAGTTAGTCGTTCTTAATACAGACCAAGAGATGCAAGAAATTCATTCATTCATGCTAAACATATTCAACTAAGCTTAAACCTCACTTAATACAAAAGTATTCAATCCCTAAACTTAACTAATAAACCACTAACCTCTTTAGCTTTCCATGTAGATGAAGGTTTCCCAAGCATCCATGGAGTTTGTCTTCAACATACAACCCAAAAATGGGCAAAAACCAGAAAATCAGGGGAGAAAACGGCAATCCCGAGGGGAAAAGAGAAGAAGATTCCGTTAAAAATCGGAAAATGTGATTTTATACCCGTCGGAGCGTCGAGACGCTAGGGCAGCGTCTCGACGCTGTGCCCTAAATTATCAGCGCGCGCGCACGGGGTGGCGTCGAGACGCTTGCGCGGCGTCGAGCGAGCGTCGAGACGCTGTCGCTCGACGCTTGCTCTCGGGTGGAATTTCAAATGTTCGCCTCAGACTTCGGAGCGTCGAGTGAGCGTTGAGACGCGCGCGCTCGACGCTGGCGCTCGTCCATCTTCGGGAATCGTCGGGGCAGCGTCGAGACGCTAGGCCAGCGTCTCGACGCCGAGCAGCGTTGAGACGCTAGGCCAGCGTCTCGACGCCGAGCAGCGTTGAGCCAGCGTCTCGACGCTGCCGCTCAACGCTAGCTCTCGGGTTTGGTGGCCACTTTTGCCTTTCAATGGCAAATCTTGCCATTTCTTCAATTCTTCAAGCTCCTTCAATCCCGATGCATCCATTAAGCTCTAAAACGTCGTTTTTAGCCTCGAAACACGTCCTCGGACTCCTCGAGCTCTCTACCATGAAATCACCTACAAGAAGGCATTTTAATCAATATTTGTCATGGTTATAGCTATAATTAGGAAGCAAATAATAGCTCTATTTTGGAGCTATTCAGTAACGATTCCTAATATTTTGATATCATGTAATTTATGGGGTAGAGAGAAACCTGCACCACGCCGCCTAGAATTAAATTCATCCTCAGAAGTTGCTTTGATTCGACTTAGAGGCAGAAAAGACATATGCATACCTTCTTCGACATCGTTCTTCTTCTTCGACATCGTTCTTCTTCTTCAACCTAAAGGCAGAGCACACCGAAAACACAAAACGCAGTTCTTCTTTTGTTTGGCATTACCTTATTCGGCAGAAAACATCGAAAACACACACTACCTTCTTCGACATCGTTCGAAGTAAACACCACGCATTAGACAGGGAAGTTCGACCTACAGTCGTGGTAAGCATTTTCCTCATTTTCGTAAGCATTTTTCTCTCTTGCATTTTTTCTTCATCACTGTTTTTCCAATGAACGACTAAAATGATAATGAAGGTTTAGGTATAGGGGGTTTCAGGTTAACAATCTAGGGTTTTACCTTCAGCGGGAGCTGATTTTTTTTTTGTTAAACATGTGATTTGTTTGAATTAAAATCACGGATATCTCCAAGATTTCAAAAAATCTGGATAATAGGTGGTGATCCCTTTTTTGGAGGGATTCGGTTGAAGTCCTAGAATATAAAAAATAAACGGTTACAGGGGATTTACACGTTGTTAAATATAATAACTACCTATTTTTCCTCATTTTCGTAATCAAAGATTTGTTAGTGTCGTTCCGAAAGAGGGACAACCGTGAAATTGTGTGGTGGGAATCCAGCTCTAGAGCCTTGGAGATTGAATTGGTGAATTCCACAAGTGTAGAATTCGGGGGGACCACAACTCTGCAAGTTTTGTAATTTATGTATTGGTTCATTTCGTTCCAAATCCCATCAATTGCCACCATAATAATAGAAAGAGACGCCATGGTTTGTTGTTGTGTGGTAGAACAATGCAGAAGAACTCGAAAAGGATGAGGGGAAAACACGATGGAAAAGGAAACGTAAAAAAAAAACGTAAGGTTGAAGATTTGATTCTCCAAAATGTTAGACATTGCATAATTCCAGGGGTATTGTTGTTTAAAACTAAGAGATTTTGACCGATATCTCCTCATTTGTAGGGGTGGATTGTGTAGTGTTTGATCCCTATTTTTAAGGAAAGATTTACAAAAACAATGGAACTAGTAATTACACACGCAGGCTTCAGCTGTATACCCTTACCATTTTTTTCTGGTGCGCAATGGCTGTATATACCCACGGGTGTGTCCTAGCGTATACCCTGGCAGAGGGTGTTAGTGTCGGATCTACTCACAGCAACATATGGAGATACAAAATGGATGACGTTAGTTAACGGAAAAAGAAAAACGATTTATTTTTATGTGAAATGATCCAACTCACCAAATAAACTATTAAAATTAATTTAATTTAAAAATAAATTAAACTAATTTCAAACCTAATATTTTTTTAAAATGTGAATCCTAAAAGGGTATAATGGAGAAACTACTTAAATAGATTTGTCCTAAAAAATCTCTAGACATTCATTCCAAAGAAAACACGTACTTGGACATTTTTCATTATCCGTTTTTTATCGTAGACATTCCTCTGGTTTCCCCTTCTCGTTTCATGTTCCCTGTTTCTTGGTGTTTGGGCTCGTTTGATAATGTTCCCGTTTCCTGTTCCCTATTTTTTGGTTCTTGTTTCTTATTTTTTAGGAACTAGAAACATAAATATGTTTGGTAAAAAGAAACTGAAACAGAAACTTGTTTGATAAGTATTTTTTGTTTCTCGTTTTATTTTATTTTATTTTATTTATTTATTTATATATAGTTTAAATATAATTTAGTTATATAATATAAAACATATAATATGCATTAAAATATTTAATTATAAAAAATTTACATTAACTAATAAAAATAAATTTCGTTGTGAAATTAACAACTAGAACAAAAAAAAAATTCTATCATTTAAATGTTGCCTAAATTTGATATGTAATGTTATCTCTCCCATTCGAATCATTCACCTTAAATAATATTAACTCAAATCCAACTTAATTATATTATAAATGTCGTGGTTGTAAAATATTAAAGTGGGGCTAAATGCATGTTTTAGTGAACAAAATTTATATATTGCCAAATTTTAACCGATTTCAAGTGTACTGAAAAATTAAAATAATATATAAATATATTTAGTGCAAAATTTAAAATTTAAAATTAAAATAATATAGAAATATATATTGCAAAATTAAAAATTAAAATAATATATAAATATACATATTGCAAAATTTAAAATATTAAAGTGAAGTTAAATGCATGATTTATTGAGCAAAATTCTACGGGATTTCAAAAGTGATTTTTTTTGAAGTAAACCAAACATTAATTATTTAAAATCACTTCTAATCCTATAAAAATCACTTCAATCCAAACATTAAAATGATTATGTGGAAATCAATTTTATAAAATCAATTGTAATTAAATCTCTTCTTCTAAAATCAATAACTCAACAATCACTTCCAAAAAATAAATAAATAGATAAATAAAATAATAAAATAAAAACACTAGTTTTTTAGTTCCATATATGTGGGTGAGAATTTAAACATTTGACCTCTCAATGGGAGGTATATGTCAGCTAAGTTATGATTCAGTTGTCATAAAAACTACTTAGTTAGCCTATGATTAGCTAGTTAGGACATATAGTTTAATTTCCCCCTCCAAATGTTGTTGAACTAAAAAAAAAAAAAAAAAAAAAAAAATGAACAACTCCTGAAATAGTCAGTATGAGCTCAACTCAATTGGTTCATCAACCAATAGGTCAAAGGTTTGAAGCGTCCCATGTTGTTCAACTAGGAAAAATATAAAGATATGATGTGTTTGAATCATTTTAAATTCTTAAGTACTATTTTTAACTTCCTTGGATTGTACCAAAGTCCATTTGTAGGTTTTTGAGTTTTCTATTTCTCCATTGAATCTTGGCTTGCATTGTGCATTATCATAGTAGCTTTCAAATAGTTTTAGTTGTTTTGTATTCTTGTATGAACCTATTTCACTTTATAGAATCTCAATAATTTATTGTTTTGTTTCATCAATAAGAGTTAATTTAATATAACTATTATCACATTGTTAAAGGTATTTTTAACCAGTTTTAGAGAAAGGCTTTATTGGTTCTCTTTTTAAAAGTGTTTATAGAAAAATGTATGAGTCCTTGGGATTTTTACATAACGTTACTGTTTTATTTTTCTTTTTAGGGATAAAAAAACAAGTTTGTTTACACGAGATTTCGAACTAAGGATGAAAATTCGACACGTGTAAATGAATTTGAATTTGTATTTGTATTGTATGTATCAGTGCGTAGTGGATTACAATCTCTAATGTTTGATCCTCTGATTCTTTCTCTCTCAAATGTAAATGTATCTCGAGGGCTCTGCAGCTTGTTCTCGATGTTGGATTTGTTTCGAGGGCTTTGCAGCTTGTTCTCGATGTTGAATTTGGATCGAGGGCTTTGCAGCTTGTTCTCGATGTTGAATTTGGATCGAGGGCTTCGCAACTTGTTCTCGATGTTGAATTTGGATCGAGGGCTTCGCAGCTTGTTCTCGATGTTGAATTTGGATTGAGGGCTTCGCAGCTTGTGTTCTCGATGTTGGATTTGTTTCGAGGGCTTTGCAGCTTGTTCTCGATGTTGAATTTGGATCGAGGGCTTTGCAGCTTGTTCTCGATGTTGAATTTGGATCGAGGGCTTCGTAGCTTGTTCTCGATGTTGAATTTGGATCGAGGGCTTTGCAGCTTGTTCTCGATGTTGAATTTGGATCGAGGGCTTCGTAGCTTGTTCAGTCTTCCAAGGATTCAGGGAGTCTTCGTTGTTTGGGAATTCTCTTTGAGCTCTTAGGAGAAGAAATTTTCTGAACCCCAAAAAATGAAGAATGAACTCTCTATTTATAGAGTTCTCATGGGCCTGGTGGGCTTGGGCCTGGATCCAATGGGCTTGGGCTTGGATCCAATGAGCTTTTGAATTTTGAGCCCAATGGGCTTGGCCTTTATGCCAAATTGTCTTTTGAATAACTTTTATGGACCGATCCGATTTCGAGCCCAATTGCGGTGTGACCGAATTTGCTCGGTCAAGTCTATCTGATCCACCGGCTGTGATGAAGACACGTGGCGACCGCTGATAGGCCGAAATTTTTCGGTCAACAAAGTTAAACCCTAAATTTAGTGTTGTAGCGGAGCCTAAATCTGGTGCCTTAGACCACTCGACCAAATTTTCTAGTTTGTGATAATTAATAGAAGATTAAGATAACGAGGAAAGCACAGATGGAAGAGATCGAACACAAGAATAAGAAGAAAACTCGCATTTTTCTTCTTAATTTTATATTAGGAGACAAAGAAAGTGAACAAAACAGACATGCACCGAGTTGGTGGTTGACTGAGATTTTTCCTGGATCAAAGCATATCAACTCGTCGGTTGAACTCGGGCACTCGTTTAGAATGCGCAGGTTAAACCTGCGCTTTCCTTCAACGGCGCTACGCTTTTGACAAAAAAATACTCGGGCACTCGTTTAGAATGCTGCGCTTTCCTTCAACGGCGCTACGCTTTTGACAAAAAAAGGACAACTATGAGATTTGACCCAAGACCCTTTTGCAGAACAAACCTAAATCTAGTGCCTTAGACCACTCGACCAAACAATCTAATTTGTGATAACTAATAGAAGTTTAAGATAACGAGCGAAGCAAAGATGGAAGAGATCGAACACGAGAATAAGAAGCAAACTCACATTTTTCTTCTTACTTTTATATTGGGGGATGGAGAAAGTAAACAAAACAGGACATGCACAGAGTTGGTGGTTGACTGAGCTTTTTCCTAGATCAAAGCAGATCAACTCGCCGGTTTCGTTAAGAATGCGCAGGTTAAACCTGCGCTTTCCTTCAACGGCGCTACGCCAATTGAATTTTCTTACAAAAAAAATGAAAGCTGTGGTATTTTAACCCACACCCTTACAAACCATAGCTTAAATTTGGCACCTTAAATCACTCGGCCAAATTTACTAATTTATGATAACTAGTAGAAGATTAAGATAGCGAGTGAAGCAAAGATGGAAGAGATCGAACACGAGAATAAGAAGCAAACTCACATTTTTCTTCTTATTTTTATATTGGGGATGGAGAAAGTAAACAAAACAGGACACACACCGAGTTGGTGGTTGATTGAGCTTTTTCCTAGATCAAAGCAGATCAACTCGCCGGTGGAACTCACGCACTCGTTAAAAATGATTAACCTGCGCTTTCCTTCAACGGTCGTGCACTCGTTAAGAATGATTAACTTGTGCTGTCCTTCAACGGCGCTACGCTAGTTGATTTTTCTTACAAAAAAAAATATGTAATTACAAATGTAGACACCGTATTTGGTCCAACCATTTTTTATTATTAATAATTTTTTTACCTTATTTATATTAGTTTTTTTTGTCACATTTTATTTGGTCATTTTTAACTTTTAAATTCACTTTTTTATTTATGTATTTAATTAATTCCGAAAATATAAGAAAAAAAAAAAAAAAAAACGTTTTAATTGTTTTGAAATATTTTTACCTAATTTGACAAATAAAATTAACCTTTAGTGAGTATAAAATTTACATGTCATTTTATGGCTAAGATTTGATATTCATTTATTTATTCAATGAGTATAAAATCCTTAATTCATTTTTGGGTTAGAATTCGATATTCATTTATGAATATAATATTTGTTAATTTTTGGGTTAAAATCTATTTCAATTGAGAAAAAAATTCGAGTAATGAATTCATTGAGATTTTTACCTTTGATGCGGTTTTCAATGACCTATAAATACCGACCAAGAGAACTAGGTAAGGAGGAACGTCAGAAAATATATCAGACTGAAAGGCTCGTGGGAAAAACGATAAGAGAAGATCAGAGCGAAGGGCTCGTGAGGGAACGTCATAAAATATCAGAACGAAAGGCTGGTGGACGACATAGAATATCATAGCGAAAGGTTCAAGAAATTTTTATGAGCAAAATGGTGTAAGAATTTTTTTATTTTTAGGGTCAAAGTCTTAATTTGACCAAGCAAAATATTCTTTTTTTTTTCCTCCAAATCCCAAATTCTCTCTCCTCCAAATACCCAAACTGCATTTTTCTCATCCCCTACATGCACACTGACAGACGAACCCCATGGTTGGCAACGGCTTGAACATCGATTGAAAGTCTATTTTTAGGTTTTTATATTATTTACAAAAATGCCATTATTTTTATATTATTTACAAATTTTTTTAATTACAAAACTGCCCCTTATAATTTATTGACTCGCAATTTTGACATTTGACCTCCAAGTTAATGTTTGGCCTTTCATTTTTCTAAGTTATGATATATTTTTCTTTTAAAATTTAATATTTTAAAGCAATTTTCAATTTTAACTTAATTTAAGTCTTGTAAATAAATTTTAATTATTTGTTTTAATATATATTTCAAATGAATTTCAACTTTTCCTTTAATTGGAGTTTTCCAAATAAATATCAATTTTGCCTTATAATTCATATTCAATAATTTTGTTTAAAAATAAATGTTTGCTAAATAAAATTATATTTATTTTGAGGGCCGAGTAATGTACTTTCGTAGAATTTTTCAGTTTCAAAAAAATAAATCATCCTATTTTAAAAATTAAATATTATCATATAAATCTTATGACGGAGTTGGGAAAAATTTGTCAAATTCTTGAGTTAAATAATTTTATTTTAAATAAAAGGAAATTTAATATGATAATTAATCAAGAATAAATTTCCCTCAAAATAATCAAACTCTTACTTTATTTTAAGGTTAAAATTTGATTAAATGAGACATTATTTTTTTTAAAAAAATTATTATTTATTTTCTCAAATTAATGACGTTTTAAAATTAGGGAAATTGTAGTAAATGACAATTTAAGACTTATTGTTTGCAAATATAGCATGTTTTTAAAAAATTTGCGGATATAACAATTTCTATCGCTGATATCTTCTGACTGATAGAAGTCTATCGCTGATCACCTCAGCTTTTTATAGATTTTTGTCAGTGATAATAGTCTATCAGAGATAATAGTCTATAACTGATAGAAGTCTATCAGTGATATAATAAAGTCTATCAGTGATAGAAACGAGTTTT
Source organism: Herpetospermum pedunculosum (assembly GCA_028017165.1). Lineage (NCBI taxonomy): Eukaryota > Viridiplantae > Streptophyta > Magnoliopsida > Cucurbitales > Cucurbitaceae > Herpetospermum > Herpetospermum pedunculosum. The sequence goes on from CM051526.1 coordinate 8,968,106, forward strand.
TTTGCCATATTTGCAAAACATTTTAAAGTTTGCTAAATTTGCAATTAGTTTGGGCCTGATTGCTATTTGTGCAACCAGCCCTTAAAATTAACTGGATAATATAAGATAAAATATGGCTACCATTTTTAACGGGTGTTGTAAGGTGTTAATACCTTCTCTACACTCAAAATACCCCCGAACCAAATTTCTGAAATCGTAGACCAGTTTTCTTTTCAAGATGACCAATCACACCCAAAATTTTTGGTGGCGACTCCATCTCTTTTATCTTAAAACGAAACCCTTAAAAGAGGACGTCGGCAGCTCCGCGTCGCGATGACGTTGCGACAAAAAACAAAATCTAAGGTTCAAATTTATATTTTTGACTCTTGTAAAAAAACAAATCGGCTTTGCAAACCAGAGCTTAAATCCGACGCCTTAGACCACTCAACCAAACTGTCTAGTTTTTTATAATTAATAGAAGATTACGATAACGAACAAAGCAAAAATGGAAGAGATCGAACACGATAATAAGAAGAAAACTCGCATTTCTCTTCTTATTTTTATATTGGGGGATGGAGAAAGTGAACAAAACAGGAGCTTTTTCCTAGATCAAAGCATATCAACTCGCCGGTTGAACTCGCGCACTTGTTAAGAATGCGGTTAAACCTCCTCTTTCCTTCAAGGGCGCTACACTTTTGACAAAAAAAAAAAAGAAAAGACAACTATGAGATTTGAACCCACACTCTTGCAAAAAGAAGCCTAAATCTAGCACTTAGACCACTTGACCAAACTATCAAATTTGTGATCATCAATAGAAGATTAAGATAACAAGCGAAGCAAAGATGGAAGAGATCGAACACGAGAAAACATTTTTCTTCTTATTTTTATATTGGGGGATGGAGAAAGTAAACAAAACAAGACATGCACCGAGTTGGTGGTTGACGAAGCTTTCTCCAAGATCAAAGCAGATCAACTGAACCCACGCCCTTGCGGACCAGAGCCTAAATCTGGCGCCTTAGACCACTCGGCCAAACTGTCTAATTTGTGATAACTAATAGAAGATTAAGATAACGAGCAAAGCAACGATGGAAGAGATCGAACACGAGAATAAGAAGCAAACTCACATTTTTCTTATTTTTATATTGGGGGATGGAGAAAGTAAACAAAACAGGAAATGCACCGAGTTGGTGGTTGATTGAGCTTTTTCCTAGATCAAAGCAGATCTACTCGCCGGTTGAACTCGCGCACTCGTTAAGAATGTGCAAGCTAAACCTACGCTTTCCTTCAACGGCGCTATGCCAGTTCAATTTTCTTACAAAAAAAAATATGTAATTACAAACAAAATCTAAGTTTCAAATTTATATTTTTGACAAAAAAAAAAATGAAAGTTGTGGAATTTGGACCCACAACCTTACGGACCAGAGCCTAAATCCAACGCCTTAGACCACTCGGCCAAACTGTCTAATTTGTGATAACTAATAGAAGATTAATATAATGAGTGAAGCAAAGATGGAAGAGATCGAGAATAAGAAGCAAACTCACATTTTTCTTCTTATTTTTATATTGGGGGATGGAGAAAGTAAACAAAACAAGACATGCACCGAGTTGGTGGTTGACGACTGAGCTTTTTCCAAGATCAAAGCAGATCAACTCGCCGATTTCCTTCAACGGCGCTACGCCAGTTGAATTTTCTTAACAAAAAAAAAAAAAAAAAATATGACAGCTGTGGGATTTGAACCCACGCCCTTGCGGACCAGAGCCTAAATCTGGCGCCTTAGACCACTCGGCCAAACTGTCTAATTTGTGATAACTAATAGAAGATTAAGATAACGAGCAAAGCAAAGATGGAAGAGATCGAACACGAGAATAAGAAGCAAACTCACATTTTTCTTCTTATTTTTATATTGGGGGATGGAGAAAGTAAACAAAACAGGAAATGCACCGAGTTGGTGGTTGATTGAGCTTTTTCCTAGATCAAAGCAGATCAATTCACCGGTTGAACTCGTGCACTCATTAAGAATGCGCAGGTTAAACCTGCGCTTTCCTTCAACGACGCTACGCCAGTTGAGTTTCCTTAAACACGCGGGTGCAACTCGCACCGTCCTATTGAGTGCACGCCTTGAACCGCACACTCCATAATACCGACAATAAAATGATCCCTTTTTGTAAATAAATTTTAAACAACCTTTTTTAAAAAAACACCAAAGTTCAAAGAACTATATGTATATAATTTAACCTAGAATGTTTTCTAATATAGATATTGTATTCAACATCATAAACAATATAATTACAATTTCAAGAAGTACTAACTATGATATCACTTTGTATAGAAGTGAGATCTCTCTTCATCCCCAAGTATGTATGTAAAAGAAGATTGATGAGCAAGAATATCAATGGTAGTCAAGGGCTAAAAGGTGTTGTTTGGTAGCAGCAAGAGTGGGAAGCTTTACCCTTAGTGGATGAGTTTGAGATGTTTGAGAAGAGAAGACAATGCACATATTTCCATCAACTTCTGTCTCTATATCATACAGCTTCTGTCCTGCACCATACCTTCCAAGCAATTCATATGATTTTTCTGAACCCTCCATTGTAACACAAACATTCTCATCACCTGTTTCAAATCCAAAACAATTATTTGATGTCTTCATAACAATGGTGAATGAAGTGACTCATATGGATCACTCATTAATATTTGTTTCAAAATCAAGAAATAGTAGTTAAGTAGTTAAATTATAGATTTAGTTCCTAAACTTTAGGTATTTATTTAGTCTTACAAATTTTAAAATATTTCTTTGAAGGGACTACACTTTAAACAAGATAGTTAAATTATAGATTTTGTTTGTCACCAATGATAGTAGAAAGTGGATAATTGAACAAAATGTTGGTTGATAAAAATAATTTGATATGGTACTTAAACAAGATAAGTTGTGAATGCCATTTTATTTTGTCTAACTATTTACTTTTTTTTTTCAAGTTAAAAAATATTGAGTGAAAGTAGTAATTTAGTCCTTGAACTTTAGTATATAATGATTTAGTTATTGTGCTTTCAAATTTGTAATGATCGAACTTTCGAGTTAAAATGTGAAAGATTTTCTTACATAGTTCGATAAACCGAAGTCACCAATAGTGTTCTCTAACCTTTTTTTCATTATTTCACATCAAATCCGCACAAATTTGTTTAATAGATCTGTGATATCATCTTTTAATAAACAATGTTACCTATTGAGACTATGTAATTCATACAACATGTTTGAGAGTGATTTTAAAATGATTAAAATCACTTTTGTTAAGTTCAAAACCACTCTAAAACATGTCTTTTTTCAACACAACTTCGAGTGAGAGAACCATTAATTTAATAATTGAAGAAAGTGAGAGAAAAGAACTCACAGGCAGCTAATTCAATCTGTGTGAGGTAAACAAAGTCCAAAACTGCAGAAATCTCCCTCTCAAAAGTATAGAAAGGGCCACTCTGAAAATCCATCTTCCTTAGCTTACAGAGCCCTTCTCCAAGCTCCATCATCGCACCTCTATGATTCTGACCCAAAATCACAAACGTGCTTTTAATCGTTCAAAATTATATTAATATTTGATTTTACAATTTTAAACGTAATTTTCATATTGAAGGATTAAAGTCGGAGTGATTTTGAACGTGACAAAAAATGATTGGGACTATTAATGCCCTCCCAGAGTGAATGAATTCAATCCTTAGTGGTCACCTACCTAATTTCTAGGAATTAATTTTCTACCGTTTTTGTTGACAGCCAAATGTTCTAGGGTCCGACAATCTAATATGTTGTAGGGTCATACAATTTTCTACCGGTCACTGGACACTCAGGATTAAAAAAAAAAAAAAACACGACAAATAATGAATTTAACGGTTTTAAAATTACTCCCAAACATGTTCAAAATAATTAAAATCATTTTTATCAGTTCAAAATCACTCCATCTTTTCATCATTCAACATCAAATAAAAATCACCTTAAAAAAATGTAAAACAAGGCATTAAATTGATGTAAAATTTTTAAAAGCATATTTCATACTGATTTTGAAGGTAAAAAGTGATTTTAATCCTTACAAAATACTAACAAACAGGCTTCCAAAATAAAATAAACACAAAGCATCCAAATTACCAAACTCACTCTCATACATGCTTTTCAACATTTAAAATCAATTTTGAAACGTCGTTTTACTACCGTCAAAATTGATTTTGAATGATTAAATGCATGTTTTAAGGTGCATTTTAACAATTTTGAAATCACAAAACCACTCCCAAACCTGCCCAACTCCGTTTCACATAAAAAAATCGAACACAGAGCATCCAAATTACCAAACGAAAACATTCAATTTGAAATCACCAACCCGATTGAAGAGATGATGAAGCCCCACAGCGCACTGAAGAACGCCATGAATTAGGGTTCTGGTAGGATCCTCGGCTCCGTTCCAGAGAATCTCAAGGACGTCATGGCAATCGTAATACGCTCCTTGATTGAAGAGATCGACTGCTTCGTCGAAGCCGAAATCTCTAGCGATCTGCTCGTCTTCGTCTTCGTAATCGGCGGCGAATCGGTAGGAGGTGCGGAAGGAGAGCGATATTGTGGATCTTCTTCTTGGAGGGCTTGGGAGGCTGCTTCCATGGCGGAAAATGGAGTTCAAATTGCGGTGAGGTGGAAGAGGGGATGGGGAGGAGGAGGGAAGATAGAGGGATGGAAGAGAAGCCATTGGCGATTGATTGCAGAAGCTTGAAGAATTGGAGCCATTTCTTCGGTTTGGTGTGATTTTTTGGAATGAAGGGTTGGGGGTTTCGTGTGCGGCTGTGTGGCTTTGAACTGGTGGTGGTGGACACTCATTTTTTAGTCAAGGAAGGAAATGAAGATATTTTGATTTTGTCCAATTATTGATGACATTTAAGGCTTGTTTGAGGCCGACTGAATTATTATAGTCGGGTTATAATAGTTAGGAATAATAAATACTATCGATGTCAGTATAGTTACACAGTCGGTTATAATTGTCGGTATATCAAACATAAACTAAGTTATAATAATCTAACGAGTAGAGTTTAGTTGGTCAAGACATTAATAATCTTTTTAAACTCAGCTTTGCTCATGTTGATAATATAGGTTTGAACTCTCAAGTTGTTAGTTTGTTTGTTTGATTTAAATTTGTTTTATCAATTTTGTCGGTAGTTCAATTTTCATAAGCTTTAGTTGATTCAATTTAATTATGTTTAGAGGATGGTTCCAAAGTAAATACATATGTGAGGAAGGGTAATAATGTAATTGCACCACGTGATGGTTAGTTAGTGGGACAATAGTACAAGTGTATGCATATATGTTGTCGCACTAGAAAAGAGAAGGTAGACTTTGTCTTTCGCTAAATTATAGAAAATACTTTTATACTTTTTGGATCACTTCAATAACACCACTTAATTTTAAAAATTGCATTACTATACTTGACCTTTAAAAAAAAACTTGAAAAATACTCTTACCGTTAAGTTTTGGATGAGAAACGTTAGTTCTTTTTCTTCTTCCCTCTCTACAAATTCTTCTTCCACGAAAGTAAAGTCATTGAGAAGTTTCTACCCTTTCCTCCGATTTTGCCTTTCCCACTCGCTCTTCTTAATCTAATTTTCTTCTAAAGCACTTGTATTTCGTTAGTATATGATTTGAGTTTTTGTTTTTCCTTTTTCAAACCAATACATGTTTAATAAATTAATCTTGAATGTTGAATTTCATGTTGTGACTAGAAATTTAAATATTGTATCCTATACTCTTTTGAATTTCATAGAAGGGAATATGATTTGTTGAGTTGATTGGGAATTGTTGTTTGGATTCTTCATCACGTTAGGTTTTTGCTAATGAATCTTCCTTTTTTTAGAGCAGAACTTCAATGAATCCATTTGTGTTTTGATTAGTTAGAATAAGTAGATTCTTATACTCGTTAATTTTTATGGTGGAAGAATTTGCACCGAGAAGAAAGAAGAATAAACTTTTTCCATCCAAAACTTAACAATAAGGATATTTTTTAATTTTTTTTTGAAATGTCAAGTATATTAATGAAACTTTTAAAAGTCGACCGGTATTATTGAAACGAGAAACAAAATTTATGTGTATTTATTTATTTATTATTTTTTATTTTTTTTTATTTTTTAATTTAGCCTTTTGTCTTCTTAGGAGTTTGTGTTAGGGAAGAAGAGCTCTTCAGCCTTCTCAAAATGGTTGGGAACTTTTGTATGCTTTTGGGCTATCTTCTCCATTTTGAATATCCAATAAGAAGATAACTTACAAATTGGCATCAGGGCAAGTTCATCTTGAAGAAAAAAAATGTGCAACGAAAGCTAGAAAAAACTGTGATACCATTCAGGAATTGAGAAGTATCAATGGCTTGTGTTCTCATGCCCGGAACCCACGCGATTGATTGGAAAAAAGAATGTTGTCACAACACTTATGTTTGAGAACTCCAGCGAAAGTTCCAAGATAGTTTCCTCATCTTACGAAATACATCAACTCATAAGTGGGAAAATTCAGAGAAAGCATATGAGTCCCTAAGCTAGAAGACTAAGAAAGAAAGAGAAATATCCCAATGAGTGAATCAAGGAGAAATTTGTGAAGTGTAAACAAAGTTCACATTAAATAGAGAATGAACAATTTCATGGTAAATAAGTGAGAAAATTATTTTCATTGGTACGAGGCATTTTAGGTGAAAAAACAAAGTTTGAGTTTATGACCAAAGTGGACAATATCATTTCAATGTGGACATAGGTGGAGGGTATGTTGTCCTTATCAATTGGTATCAGAGTTGATCTAAAACCTAGTTGTGTGGAGAATTCCTCAGATATTGAATAAAGAGAATTAATGAAGTCTCATAGTCGACATTGTGGATGAATCCCTGGATCATACAAAAAATGCTTTGAGTGACAAGCAAGAAGTATAACTCTATCAAGTCGGTTAGGATTGATAGAAGGAGTAACCCTATCAAAACGATATGAAGAATAGATCTTTGTTTGTGGGGAAAAGGAAGTGATTGCCCCCATCAAAGAATAATATCCCACAATGTGATCCGTTGGGAGTGATCGTTCAAGGGGAGGCTCGAGTGATACTTTGATTGAGAGGAGAATTGTTAAGTGCAAACAAAGTGGATAGATCCATGATATATAAGTGAGAACAATTGTCTATTGGGTGAATAAAAAACAAAGTCATCGTCCCCATTTTGTTTATTTTTTTTTGACAACATGTTGGGGTGGGGAATTGAACCTAAGATCTCACGATCACTAGGCGATACATCATGCGTTGAGCTATGCTCTTGTTGGCTCCCCATTTTGTTTATTAGGTGTATACATATATAAGACATGATTATGCTTGAATCACTTTAATTATGAATTAATTGTAATATTTAAATTTAAGGTATTTATTGGAGAATTTTATATCTAATGGGTCAATTTATTTTTTAAATTTTTTAATTTGGTAGGGACTTATTAGACATAAAATTAAAAGTTTAAGGATCTTTTAAACATTTTTTTAAAATTGAGGGACCAAATAGACACAAACATCAAAATTTAAGGACTAAACTTGTAATAATTTAACCGATACTTAATCAGAAAGGTGAAACTTACTCCCAAGTCTCGACATAACTTACCTTTTATTTTACCCTTTTTCTCCCCCAACTTTGTATGGAGTGGGGAATTGAACCATTGGCCTCCTAATTAAGAGCACAATTTTATGTCAATTGAGCTATGCTGAGTTTGACCTCATCTAATTTCTTAACAGTAACATTCACATTCTTTGAAAACTTCCAAAGAAAATTACCAAAAAGACCCTCGATGTCCTCTGGAGTCCGATCGTGAGTCCTGACAGGAACAAAAAAAAACCACAACCACAACACGGCCCCGACACTGGTAAACAGAAAAGGAAATAATAAAAAAAAACCACGGATAGTAATGACCTTGTAGAAGGATATTAACATCATTCACGAAGGCAACAATATATCAACTTATTCCATCTTGTTTCTTCTTAGGTGTATATTGTTTTCCCTTTAAATATTAACTAGTGCCCTTTTTGTACATCAAGTTTCTGTGGTGTAGTGGTTATCACGTTAGTTTTACACACTAAAGGTCCCCAGTTCGATCCTGGGCAGGAACAATAATATCTTTTGTAGAGGGGTATTTGCAATATTTTGCAAATTGGAATTACACTATACACTACTACTTTCAATTATAATAAAACTAAAAAAAACATAAGATATCGTAAAATATGTTGTGGAATACAAAATATAATATGAAAATTAATATGTCAATTAGAGGGTACATATAACCTACAAAAATGGGTTCGACAACTACATACCATTGGAAACTCAACTCACCTCTGCAATTCCCGGAAAGGAAACCCATCACAAATCACAAGAAAACTACAAAAATGGGTTCGACAACTACATACCATTGGAAACTCACCTCTGCAATTCCGGAAAGGAAACCCATCACAAATCACAAGAAAAAAATTGTAAGCTTGACCTCTGCAATTCCATGAAAAAATTTCACAAATCCTAAAAATATCACAGGAAAAAAAAAATTGTGAGCTTGACTCTACAATTCCCTGAAAAAAATTCTCTTTGCAATTTGTGTAAAAAAGGGGTTACCATTAGAGTCCACAAAATTAGAATGACAAAAGCTGATAAAACAGGGACAAAATGAAGAAAGCAACTACAATGCATAGTCAATTTTCAATTTGCCACATCACAAATCACAAGAAAAAAAATTGTGAGCTTGACCTCTGCAATTTCCTGAAATTTTTTCACAAATCCTAAAAATAATTAAATCACACGAAAAAAATTGTGAGCTTGACCTCCGCAATTCCCTGAAAAAATTTGACAAATCCTAAAAATAATTAAATCACAGGGAAAAAAAATTGTGAGCTTGACCTTGCAATTCCCTGAATATTTTTCACAAATCCTAAAAATAATTAAATGATAGGAAAAAAATTCTCTTTGCAATTTGTGTGAAAAAGGGGTTACCATTAGAGTCCACAAAATTAGAATGACAAAAGCCGATAAAACAAAGAGGGACAAAATCAAGAAAGCAACTGAAACAGAACAATGCATAGTCAATTTGCAATTTGCCATCACAATTCTCGTTTTACAGACCCGTACACGCCGACGGTGGATGGATTGAGGAGGTTTTGTAGGTTTGGATTTTATCCATGTTTTGGAGGGAGAATAAAATAATTTTTAAACTCTATTTTTTTTTAAAATCGGTTAGTAATAAAATTAGAATAAAATCTAACATTTTTTATTTAGTATTTTTAGGATCTAGAGAATAGAAAGAGGGGAGAAAAAGATGTAATGGTGTTTTAGGAATGATTGTTATGAGGGTAAAATGGGGAGGAAAATATTAAGAGAGAGGAAAAGTAAACAAAAAAAGGACACCAAACTTAATTTTTAAAAAAGGGACATCGGCTAAAATGAGTTCCCAAAAAGGCCCTTTACCACGAATTCCCTAACATTTACCATTTAGAAAGAAAAAAAACCTAATTATTTATTTCCGTTGTCATAAAAACAACTCTTTAGTTAGCCTAAGATTAACTAGTTAGGACATATAGTCTATTTTTTTCTCAAATGTTGTTGAACTAGAAAAAAATAAAATAAGAAAAGATTAAAGATTACAAACTTTTCAAATAGCCAACATGAGCACAACGGGTGAAAGACATGTAACATCGACCCATAGGTCAAAAGTTTGAAACCTCCACATGTTGAATTTGAAAAAATATATAAAGACATGATATATTTGAACAATTTTAAACTCTTATGTACGAATAATTAAATAAGTTAATATGAAATATTATTTTGTTTTTTTTGAGAGGTTTAAAAGTTTTTGAAAAAAATTTAGATGAATTAACCATTTCGTAGTGGAGGATTAACTATTTAATTGATTTTTTTTAAATAAAATGATTGAAATTAAAAAAAATTGAACGAAAAATCCCGCGAAATTAAATGGAGAATTTTTAAAATTAAATGAAAAAATTCGCAGGGATGAAAAACAAATTGGGTCGCCTAGTGATTCCCTTATTTCTAACTTCCTTGGATTGTACCGAATTGAATTTGTAGGTTGGGAAATCCTCATAAATGTCTCAGAATGGATTTTGAAAAAAAGTCCAAAACAAAATTCGATTAATGTCCAACAACGTGACTTTACTATTCCACACATAGTAGATCATTCATATGCATAGCCTCCCTACTTTTAAGAGTAGTGTATCCGGTAGTCTAGCCCTAAAATTACTCCAACTATCTAACTTCAAATCTTGTTTTCAAATTAAGTTTTGGTGGCATTCTCCCAAAACATTAGATTTTCTGTTGGAATATTTTTTTTTTATTACCAATGATTTGACCATTTCGTCCCTCTAAATTCATCATTAGCAAAAGCTCATCCAACATAACTTTTCCTAAAAAAACTTCCTCCTAAATTTCATTTCCGTTGAGTTTCTTTCGAATCTTCTCTTAAAATCTAAATTTTCAAATCTAAATTTTGTTTGGTTAGATGTGGATTTGTTAATATCATCCCACTGGTTTGAGTTTGGGCGAAGAAGAAAATGGCGGCCGAAAAGGAAGAGGGACAAATTCAGTCCGATGACAAACAAAAAAACGGGGGAATGAATCTCATACTTCTTGATGATCAACTTCTTGATTACTGTATTTGCTACGAACCCTTGTGCACCTGTTTTCCAAGTTAATTAACATCTATTTTCTCTCTTTCTGTTTTACTTTTGATTGAGATGAAAATATTTTTCACCATTTAAAAAATAAGTTAATTAACCCTTGTGCCCTTACCGCCCTGGACCTTAAAACAAATATAACAACGGGCGATTAGAGATGACCTTTTTTAGTATCAAAATCGATAGATATTATTTTTTAAAAAAATTTGATATATGTCCATTTTTAGTTTAATTTTTCTCTCCCCTATTTTTTTTCTTCCTTATTTACCGTGCATCCAATCTCAATCTCTCCGGTCATTTATAAGATTTTATAATTTAAAAAAATAACTCTCACTCATTTTCTCCAAAAATTAAATCTCTCCCAAGATTTTCTCTCTTCTCTCTCCCTCTTTCTCACTCCTTCTACCGGTTTCAAAAATTAAAAATAACAAAAATCGTACAAAATCTACTTTAAAAATCATACGAATAAAGAAAAAAAACCAAAACTTATACAAAATTCTCCTACCATTTTCAATCATCATTGATACAAAATTCCTACCATTTTCAATCATGATTGATACAAAATTGTAAATATAGTGTAATTGAGACAAACTTCATCTGCCTATAAGTGCAAAACAATGTTTTCAATTACACTGTATTTGCATTTTTTTAACTTGCAATTACACGATAGAAAAAAAAACGAGAAAAATATGCTATTCTTTGTAATACATCTCAAAAAACAAAGAGATGCATTAAAAGTTTGCAAATTGACATTACACTGTATTTGCAATTTGCAAAATTGGAATTACACCCTACTTGCAATTGGGCAAATTGTAATTACAATGTATCTACAATTTTGCAAATTTTAATTACAGTGTATTTACAATTTTGCAAATTGTAATGAAATTGTATTTGCACAAATACACAGTATCAGAAGGAAAAAAAACGAACATAACATACTGTCAATATTGACACAAAAAATAATTTTACAAATTTTAATTAAGGTGTATTTACAATTAACAAATACACGGTAAATACATCAGCTAAACAAAACATAACATATGATTGTAAATAGTGACAAAAAAATTGGAGAAAAAAACATAACAAACCGTAAATAGTCCACTTCGTATTACAATTACACAAACGGAAGAAAATAAAGCAGCGATGAAAATGAAATTACACCAAGTTATTTACAATTTCGCAAATTGAAATTATACCGTACTTGCAATTGTACAATTTTACGAATTGTAATTGTTTTAGAAAACCAACACCAATACATTAGAAAAAAAAAATTAAATAAAAACCTGGAAGCTTGCCAAAGTTTCGACCACCCGTTGAAAATGTTACCTACAACCGAGAGCTCCACCATTAATTTTTTTATCATGTCTAGACATTTTATCAATCACATTATTGGCTATACCTTTCTAGATCCCAAATCATGATTTCTCATCCCTAAAAAATCCACCAATCATACTTCATTAAAATCAAACACCATCTAAAAAATTCATCTCCCAAATCACAATTTTCCAACAAAATTCACATCTAAAAAATCCAAAAAATTATCTCCGAGATCAAGATTTTTCATCTCCCATCTACTAAATCGATCTCGCAGATCAGACCTTAAAACAAATATAACAATGCTTTGTACATTAATTGGGTTACTAAAACAAGGTCATAACTTGCCGAAGTCCAAGTAAGATACCATCCATCACTATTCCAAAATCACTTTCACATCTACCCTTAGTTAACAATTTACTATTTTTTTTTAAAAAATAATCAAACAATTAGATAAATAAAATAATAAAATAAAAATACTATTTTTTTAGCTCAATATGTGGGGTGAGAATTCACATCGATCTCTTGATGAAAGAATATATCTTAACCAGCCAATAATTGATTTTGTTGTCATAAACAACTACCTACCAATGGGTCAAAGGTGTGAAGCCTCCACATATTGTTGAACTAGGAAAATATAAAGATATGAGGTGTTTGAATAATTTGTCCGAAAAATTAGATAAGATAATATGAAATATTATTTTTCAAGAGATTTAATATTTTTTTAGAATTTATCACGAGAAATCAACCATTTAAATGAGGACTAGTAGTGGAGAATTAACTATTGAATTGAAAAAAATCATTAAAAAAATTTGGAAGGAAAAATTATGTAAAACTAAATAGGGAATTTCGCAGAGACTGAAAATCAAATGGTAGCGCCCTCCCGTTAACATCCCTATTTCTAATTTCCTTCGATTGTACCAAATTGCATTTGTAGATTTTTTGAGTTATTATTAGAGATAAGTAAGTTTCTTCTAATTTCTCTTTGGAATCTTGGCTTGTATTAAGCATTAGCAGAGTACCTTTCAAATTCCGGCATTTGGCAAAAAAATGATAGCTATGAGATTTAAACCCACACCCTTGCAGACGAGAGCCTAAATCTGGCGCCTTAGAACACTAGACCAAACTGTCTAATTTGTGATAACTAATAGAAGATTAAGAAAACGAGCGATTTAGAGATGGAAGAGATGGAAGAGATCTAACACGAGAATAAGGAGCAAGCTCACCTTTTTCTTATTATTTTTATGGAGGGGGTGGAGAAAGTGGACATCATAAGACCTGCACAGAGTTGGTGGTTGACTGAGTTTTTCCTAGATAAAAGCAGATCAACCTACCTTCTTGTTTTCCAAAAGTCGATCGAATCAGACGGACCCCCGCCCCAGACCTTAAAACAAATATAACAATGCTTTGTACATTAATTGGGCGGCTAAAACAAGGTCATAGCTTGCAGAAGTCCGAGTAAGATACAATCCATGACTGTTCCAAAATCCCTCCGACATCTGCCCTTAGTTAACATTTACTATTTTTTAAAAAAGTAAAAAAATAAATAGATAAATAAAATAATAAAATAAAACATACTATTATTTTAGTTCAATATCTGGATTGAGAATTCAGACCTCTGACCTCTCGGGTATATAACTTAACCAGCTAAGTATTGAGTTGGTTCTCATAAACAACTACCTAGTTAGCCTAAGATTAGTTAGTTAGGGCATATAATTTAAATTATTTTCCTCTCCAAATGTTTTTGAACAATAATAAAAAAAAAAATTAAAGATTAACAAGTTCTGAAATAGTCAAAATGAGAACTGTGTAACACATGTAAAACGACCAATAGGTCAAAGGTTTGAAGCCTCCATTTGTTGAACTAAGAAAAATATAAAGATATGATGTGTTTGAATCACTTGTCCGAAAAATTAGATAAGATAATATGAAATATTATTTTTTTCATTTAAGAGATTTAAGAATTTTTTACAATTTATCACGAGGAATCAACCCTTTAAATGAGGACTCAGAGTGGTGAATTAACTATTGAATTGAAAAAAATAATTACAAAAAATTAATTAATTAAAATTAAAAAAATTGGAAAAGGAAAAATTATGTAAAATTAAATGAAGAATTTCCCAGCAGATATGGGAAATCAAATGGTAGTGCCTGCGGGTTAACGCCCCTATTTCTATCTTCCTTCGAAAAATTCCTATTTCTAATTTCCTTCGATTGTGTTGTCAAAAAAAAAAAACTTCCTTCGATTGTACCAAATTGCATAATTTGTAGGTTTTTGAGTTTTATTCTGATTCCTCAATACAATCTTGGCTTGTATTGAGCATTAACGTAGCTTTCAAACTGAGCTTAAATCTGGCGCTTTGGACCACTTGACCAAACTGGTTGATTTGTGATAACTAATAGAGGATTAAGACAACGAGCGAAGCAGAGATGGAAGAGATCGAACACGGGAATAAGAAGCAAGCTCGCCTTTTTCTTATTATTTTTATAGAGGGATGGAGAAAGTGGACAACACAGGACCTGCACCAAGTTGGTGGTTGACTACGCTTTTTCCTAGATCAAAGTAGATCAACTCAACTTCTTGTTTTCCAAAAGTCGATCGAATCGGGCGGACCCCCACCCCGGACCTTAAAACAAATATAACAATGCTTTGTACATCAATTGGGCTGCTAAAAGAAGGTCATAGCTTGCAGAAGTCCAAGTAAGATACGATCCATGACTATTCTAAAATCACTCTCACACATGCCTTTAGTTAACATCTACTATTTTAAAAAAAAAAAAAGATAAATAAAATAATAATATAGAAATACTATTTTTAGTTCAATATATGAGATGAGAATTCAGACTTACCTCTTGATCGACCATTTATATCTTAACGAAAGTATGATTTGGTTGTCATAAACAACTACCCTAGTTATATGAAGAGTTAGGGCAGATAGTTTAACTTTCCCTCTCTAAATGTTGTTAACTATTAAAAAAAAAAAAAAAAAAAAAAATATTAACTACTTCGGAAATAGCCAACCTGAGCACAGCTCAACTCGTTAAGACATATAAAATTGACCAATAGGTCAAAGGTTTGAAGCACGCCCTTACAGACCAAAGCCTAAATCTAGTGCCTTAGTCCACTCGACCAAACTGTCTAATTTGTGATAGCTAATAGAAGATTAAGACACCGAGCGAAGCGGAGATGGAAGAGATCGAACACGGGAATAAGAAGCAAGCTCGACGTTTTTTTCTTATTTTTATAGAGGGGGATGGAGAAAGTGGAAAAATCAGGAACTGCACCGAGTTGGTGGTTGACTGGGCTTTTTCCTAAATCAAACAGATCAACTCGCCTTCTTGTTTCCCAAAAGTTGATCAAATCGGGCGGACCCCTGCCCGGACCATAAAACAAATATAACAATGCCTTGAAAAAGAATTGGGTTGCCAAAACAAACAAGTGTTTTGCATTCAATTTTCTCTTGTTCCGCACAAACTTTAAATTTAGTCAATCTCTTAGGGGAGGATCTAACATACCTTACAACATTGCGAACACTAGCAATCGAGTCATGCATGTCTTTCAACCCATCATTCACAATCAAATTTATTATGTGAGCACAACATCTCATGTGTAATAATTCTCCACCTAAAATAAGAGGTTTCCAATTTCCAAGTCTTTTCTTCATATATGAAATAGTCACGTCATTCGAATTTGCATTATCAACGGTGATGGAAAAAACCTTATCAATCCTCCATTCCAATAAACATCTCTTAAACCTTGCCTAAGTCTCTCCTTTGTGGTCAAGAACTTAACAAAAATTCAAAAAATAATTATGCAAATTTCATTATGAATCAATAAAGTGGGCAGAGAGTACATGAAGTTAATATTTTGCAGAGAAGTCCATGGGTTAGTTGTAAGACAAACCCTCATAGAATTTTTTTACTAGATTTCAACTTCTTTTTCTCATCAAGATAAAGTTGAAATAAATCTCTAGCAATTGTTACTCGAGGGTCAAACTTAGGAAATGGATACTGCAAAAACAACCTAAATTACATGCTTAAACTAGGCTTTCCATTCTCTAATTGTTAATTGAATAAAATTAAAACCATAGCCTCTAGTGTTTGAAGAAAATGAATGGAAAGCCAAAAAACCTATATTGAAGAAAATTAAAACTATAGCCTTTAGTGTTTTAATCTCGAACTGACTGCTGAGAGAACGACAACTGACCAATTTGACAGAGCCTTGATCGATGGTCTCGAACGACCCACCCAAGGCTCGCCCATCTGGAATCAACTATAAAGGAAGCATCCACATTTAGATTCCATCGAGGGGTGGAGGCCTTCATCCCCCGTGGGCGTCCCTAACCTACGCTTCTTCACTTGCTGGATATTTTATCTTGCCTCCGCTAGGTTCTAGTTCTCCCCGCCTAGAATCTTTGAGTTGAAGAATGAAATTAACAATGTTAGAGACCATATTTTGTTCCATCGCTCTTGTACTATGGAGAGCCAATTGATTTCTTTGCTCCCAAATCCTTCACACCAGCATCATCGCACATTCCACATCCTTCTGAGATTCGTTGTCCAAAATCGAATCTCAATGCTCCTTGATCGTCCAATGATTCCTGTTATCACACAAATGAGTCAAGTTAGAAGAGGAGCGAAAAGACCACACTTCCCTTAGAACCTCACAATGTCAGAAGAGGTGTGTAGCAGATTCCTCATTTTCCCTGCAAAAAAGACATAAGTTATTAGTGTGGATTCCTTTCTTAAAAAGGTTTACCTTACAAGGATAATGTTCTTATAAAATTTCCAACAACAGATTTTGACTTTTGGGGAACCTTAGTAGCCCAAAAAGTCTTTCACCTTCTGCTTTGATTTTCAACATTTGAGGGGGAAGCCTTATTTTATTCCCATAAGATAAACCTAATTGATAAACATACTTAATCGAAAAAACTCTTTGTTTCGTAGGACTCCATATAATGATGTCCTCTCCGCCCCTGGGAGGAAGAGGAACTTCAAGAATCGCCTCTGCATCTATCGGAATAAAAGTCCTCTCCTCCTTCCATGGAAGAAACAAAGACGCTCATACAAAGATATATAGAATGTTGTCACAATACTTATGTTTGAGAACTCCAGCAAAAGGTCCAAGATAAGCTAGAAGACTATGGAAGAAAGAGAAATATCTCAATGAATCAAGGAGAGATTTGTTAAGTGTAAACAAAGTTCCACATTAAATAGAGAATGAACAATTTCATGGTAAATAAATGAGAAAAATTATTTTCATTGG
This sequence comes from Herpetospermum pedunculosum, assembly GCA_028017165.1. NCBI lineage: Eukaryota > Viridiplantae > Streptophyta > Magnoliopsida > Cucurbitales > Cucurbitaceae > Herpetospermum > Herpetospermum pedunculosum. The sequence goes on from CM051526.1 coordinate 8,985,362, forward strand.
TACGAGGCATTTTAGGTGAAAAAAAAAGTTTGGGTTTATACCCAAAGTGGACAATATCATTCCAATATGGACATAGGTGGAGGGTATATTGTCCTTATCAATTGGTATCAGAGCCATGATCTAAACCCTAGTTGTGTGGAGTATTCCTCAGATATTGAATAAAGAGAATTAACGAAGTCTCATAATCGACATTGTGGATGAATCACCGGATCAGACAAAAAATGCTTTGAGTGACAAGCAAGAAGTATAACTATATCAAGTCGACTAGGATTGATAGAAGGAGTAACCCTATCAAGAAGATATGAAGAATAGATCTTTGTTTGTGGGGAAAAGGAAGTGATCGCCCCCATCAAGGAATAATATCCCACAATGTGATCCGTTAGGAGTGAACAGATTCGTTCAAAGGGGAGGCTCTAGTGGTACTTTGATTGAGGGGAGAATTGTTAAGTGCAAACAATGTCTCACATTGGTTAGGGAATGAATAGATCCATTGTATATAAGTGAAAACAATTGTCTATGGGTGAATAAAAAACAAAGTCATCGTCCCCATTTTGTTTATTAGGCGTATACATATATTAGACATGACTATACTGGAATGATTATGAGTTAATTGTAATACTTAAATTTAAGGTCTTTATTGGAGAATTTTATATCTATTGGGTCAATTTATTTTTTTAAATTTTTTAATTTGGTAGGGACTTATTAGACATAAAATTAAAAGTTTAAGGATCTATTAAACAATATTTAAAATTGAGGGACCAAATAGACACAAACCTCAAAATTTAAGGACTAAACTTGTAATTTAACCGATACTTAATCAGAAAGGTGAAACTTACTCCCAAGTCTCGACATAACTTACCTTTTATTTTACAATTTTTCTCCCCCAAGTTTTGTCTGGAGTGGGAGATTGAACCATTGACCTCTTAATCAAGAGCACAATTTTATGTCAATTGAGCTATGCTCAGTTTGGCCTTATCTAATTTCTTAACACCAACATTCGCATTCTTTGAAAACTTCCAAAGAAAATTACCAAAACGACCCTCGATGTCCTCTCTGGAGTCCGACTGTGAGTCCTGGCAGAACAAAGAAAAAGAACGACCACAACACGGCCACGACACCAGTAAACAGAAAAGGAAAAAAAAAAAAAAACAACCAAATAGTAATGACCTTGTGGAGGGATATTAACATCATTCACGAATGCAACAATATATCAACTTATTCCATCTTGTTTCTTCTTAGGTGTATAATGTTTTTCTTTTAAATAATAACAAGTGCCCTTTTTGTACATCAAGTTTTTATGGTGTAGTGGTTATCACGTTAGTTTTACACACTAAAGGTCCCCAGTTCGATCCTGAACAACAATATTTTTTATTTTTTTCCTGAGGGCTCGGGGGCCGCAAAGCCTTTTTTATTTTTTTCCTGAGGGCTCGGGGGCCGCAAAGCCCAAAAGATCCACGCATGACACAACTCTGTTAGTTAACATTTAGGGGCAAAGAGACAAATGAACTTTTTTTAGATGTCCCTATTTCTAAAAAGATCCACGCACTTTTTTTAGATGTCCCTATTTCTAAAAAGATCCACGCATGACACAACTCTGTTAGTTAACATTTAGGGGCAAAGAGACAAATGAACATTTTTTAGATGTCCCTATCTCTAAAAGTTTGATTTAGGTCTATTTTTAGTTTAATATCTCTTCTCTATCTTTTTCCTTCCTTATTTACCCTATTTCAATCTCTTCCTCATTTATGAGATTTAATAATTAAAAAAAACTAACTCTCTTCCTCCTTTTCTCCCTTCTCTTTTTCCTCCTACTAATCTCACCACTCTCTCCCCATTCTATCTTTCCACATGTAATCTCCCAACAAAAATTCAATAAATATTTATGTCTAAAAAATCGACTTAAAAAATCAAATATGAAAAATAAAGAGAAAAAAAAATCAGCCTATTTTCAATTTTGCAAATTGGAATTACACTATCCTTGCAAATAACAATTACAGTGTATTTGCACTAAATACACTTGTGCAAATTATAATTACAAGTGTATTTGCAATTTGCAAAATTACAATGTATTTGCAATTTGCAAATTTACAATGTATTTTCAATTTGCAAAATTACAATGTATTTGTAATTTGCAAAATTATAATTACAATGTATTTGAAATTTTGTAAATTGGAATGATACTGTATTTTCAATTTAAAATTACAATTACAATGTATTTAAATTTTTTTAGGAAAATATGTTGGAATACTGTGTATTTTCAATTTTACAAAGTGGAATATAGTGTATTTGCAATCTGCACTGAATTACTACTTTCAACTATAATAAAAATAAAAATAACATAACATATCGTAATGATGACAAACAATTGGAGGAAAATATGTTGTGGAATTATAGTGTATATAACATATCATGTAGAAAAAATTATAAGTTTGCAAATTGAAATTACATTGTATTTGCAATTCTGCGATACTTGCAAATTGCAAAATATGCTTGAATTACAGTGTATATAACATAATATGTAGAAAAAAACTATAAGTTTGCAAATTGAAATTACACTGTACTTGCAATTGTGCGGTATTTGCAAATTTCAAATTTCAAATTGCAATTACAGTGTATATACAATGCACTAGAATGTACTTGCAAAATCTATAAAAGAGTGCAAACTAAAAATATACAACAATCTAATAATTCCTACAAAAAAAATGCACACAATTACAGAATACAAAATTACATCCTTCCAAAATAAAAATTACAAAATTATCAAGTACTTATAAACTAAAAACCTAAAAAAAATATAACCTATAAAAATGTCAATTAGAGGGTACACAATTACATGTAATTGCGACTACATACCTTTCATTCGAGATCAGGGTCTGATCTACCGAACAAAATCTCTAGTCTCATGTCACTGCACCAAACTCTCGGACACACAAGAGAATCTCGGAACTCTTGACAAAATGGGTTCTTCAAAATTCTCAAATCAGAACCATTGACAACTACATACCATTAGAAACTCTTAGCTTCCTTATTTTTCTTTGAGTAGTGGAATGTGAATGGATTTCAACCGAGGAAGCTTGAGGAAGACCCATCTGAGAAGTCATTGAAAGGAAACCCAATTTCACAAATCACAAGAAAAAAATTGTGAGCTTGACTTCTGCAATTCCCTGAAAAAATTTCACAAATCCTAAAAATAATTAAATGACAGGAAAAAAATTCTCTTTGCAATTTGTGAGCTTGACCTCGGCTGGAATGCTTGGAGAATTTGAAGGCAGAAGCATGACGACCCATGAAAATGGGGTTACCATTAGAGTCCACAAAATTAGAATGACAAAAGCCGATAAAACAAAAAGGGACAAAATCAAGAAAGCAACTGAAACATAACAATGCATAGTCATTTTGCAATTTGCCATCAAAATTCTCGTTTTACAGAGACCCGTACACGCCGACAGTGGATGGATTGAGGAGGTTTGGTGGAAGATTGGATTACAAGGTAGAGAGAGGGGAAGATGGGTTTGGGTCATACGAAGAAGAAGAAGATTTTGTAGGTTTGAATTTTATCGATGTTTTGGAGAGAGAATAAAATAATTTTTAAACCCTATTTTTTAAAAAAAATCGGTTAGTAATAAAATTAAAATAAAATCCAACATTTTTTATTTATTATTTTTGGGATCTAGAGAATAAAAATATGGGAGAAAAAAGATGTAATGTTGTTTTAGGAATGATTGTTATGAGGGTAAAATGGGGAGGAAAATGTTAAGAGACGAAGAGTAAACCAAAAAGGAACACCAAACTTATTTTTAAAAAATGGGCAAGGAGACAGATGGCCCTTTTGAAGTATCAATATTGATAGATGTCTTTTAAAAAAAGTTTGATATATGTCCTTTTTTTTCTTTAATTTCTCTCTCTCCTATTTTTTACATTCCTTATTTACCCTCCCTTAAATCTCAATCTCTCCCCTCACTTTATAAGATTTTATAATTTAAAAAAAACTAACTCTCACTCCTTCAAAATTTTCTCCAAAAATTAAATCTTTCTCTCCCTCTTTTTACTCGTTTCAAAGATTAAAAATCGTACGACTTAAAAAAATAAAAACAAATCAGAACTTATATGAAATTTCCCTCAAAATCGACTTAAAAAATCATAAGAATAAAGAAAAAAAAATCAGAACTTATATGAAATTTCCCTACCATTTTCAATCCACCTGTTTCAAAAATTACAAATAACAAAAATCGTACCGACTTAAAAAATTATAAGAATAAAGAAAAAAAAATCAGAACTTATACTAAATTCCCCTACCATTTTCAATTCACCTGTTTCAAAAATTAAAAATAACAAAAATCATACAAAACCGACTTAAAAAATCATAAGAATAAAGAAAGAAAAAAAAATCAGAACTTATACCAAATTCCCCTACCATCATTCCACATGTTTCAAAAATTAAAAATAACAAAAATCGTACAAAATCGACTTAAAAAATCATAAGAATAAAGAAAAAAAAATGAGAACTTAGACAAAACTCTCCAAGAATTTTCAATCATCTACAAAATTGTAAATATATTGTAATTGAGACAAACTTCACCTTATAAGTTCAAAAACAATGTTATGTTTTCAATTACACTGTATTTGGAATTTTTCAACTTGCAATTACACGATAGAAAAAAAAATGAGAAAAATATGCTAGTCTTTGTAATACATCTCGAAAAATAAAGAGATGCATTCTAAGTTTGCAAAATGGAATTACAGTGTATTTATAATTTTGCAAATTTTAATTACAGTGTATTTACGATTTTGCAAATTATAATGACATTGTATTTGCACAAATACACAATATCAGAAGGCAAAACAAAACATAACATATTATTTGTAAATTTTAATTAAAGTAACAAATACACAGTAAATACATCAGATAAATTTTGCACTTTGTAATGACATTGTATTGGCACAAATACACAGTATCAGAAGGCAAAAAATAAAATAATAAATAACATACTGTTATTTGTAAATTTTAATTAAAGTAACCAATACACCGTAAATACATCAGAAGGCTAAACAAAACATAACCTATTGTTATTTACAAATTTTAATTAAAGTGTATTTACAATTATCAAATACATGGTAAATAAACAAAACATAATATACGGTTGTACCGTGACAAAAAAAATTGAAAAAAAAACAAAACAAACTGTAAATAGTCCATTTCGTATTAGAATTACAAAGAAAATAAGGCAGAGATGAAAAATGAAACTACACTATATTTATAATTTTGCAAACTGCACTTCCAAGTTATTTATAATTTCGAAAATTGAAATTATATCATACTTGCAATTGTACAATTTTACGAATTGTAATTGTTTTAGAAAACCAACACCAATATCGAAAAAAAAAAACATTTAAATAACTTCCAAGTTTAAAAATTACCACCACTTAACTTTAATAACACCACTTAACTTTAAAAATTGCATTACTATACTTGACCTTTCAAATTTTTTTTTAAAAAATACTCTTATCGTTAAGTTTTGGATGAAAAACGTTTGTTCTTTTTCTTCTTCCCTCCCTACAAATTCTTCTTCCACGAAAGTAAAGTTAATGAGAAGTTTCTACCTTTCCTCCGATTTTGCCTTTCCCACTCGCCCTTCTTAATCAATGTATCCGGCCTTCTTAATTTTCTTCTAAAGCACTTGTATTTCGTTAGTATATGATTTGAGTTTTTGATTTTCCTTTTTCAAACCAATACATGTTTAATAAATTAATCTTGAATTTTGAATTTCATGTTGTGACTAGAAATTTAAATATTGTATTCTATACTCTTTTGAATTTCATAGAAGGGAATATGATTTGTTGAGTTTGTTGGGAATTGTTGTTTGGATTCTTCACTACGTTAAGTTTTTGCTAATGAATCTTCCTTTTTTCAGAGCAGAACTTCAATGAATCCATTTGTGTTTTGATTAGTTATAATAAGTAGATTCTTATACTCGTTAATTTTCATGGTGGAAGAATTTGTACGGGGAAGAAAGAAGAAGAAACTTTTTCCATCCAAAACTTAACAATAAGGATATTTTTTACTTTTTTTTTGAAATGTTAAGTATATTAATGAAACTTTTAAAAGTCCACCGGTATTATTGAAACGAGATACAAAATTTATGTGTATTTTTTTATTTTTTTTTTATTTTAAAAATTAATTCTCATAGTCGACATTGTGGATGAATCCCCGGATCAGACAAAAAATGCTTTGAGTCATTGAGTGACAAACAAGAAGTATAACTCTATCAAGTCGGTTAGGATTTATAGGAGTAACCCTATCAAAAAGATATGAAGAATAGATCTTTGTTTGTGGGGAAAAGGAAGTGATTGCCCCCATCAAAGAATAATATCCCACAATGTGATCCGTTGGGAGTGATCGTTCAAGGGGAAGCTCGAGTGATACTTTGATTGAGAGGAGAATTGTTAAGTGCGAACAAAGTGGATAGATCCATGGTATATAAGTGAGAACAATTGTCTATTGGGTGAATAAAAAACAAAGTCATCGTCCCCATTTTTTTTTTTTTTTTTTTTTTGACAACATGTTGGGGTGGGGGATTGAACTAGGATCTCATGATCACTAGGCGATACATCATGTCGTTGAGCTATCCTCTTGTTGGTTCCCCATTTTGTTTATTAGGTGTATACATATATAAGACATGATTATGCTTGAATCACTTTGATTATGAATTAATTGTAATATTTAAATTTAAGGTCTTTATTGGAGAATTTTATATCTAATGGGTCAATTTATTTTTTAAATTTTTTAATTTGGTAGGGACTTATTAGACATAAAATTAAAAGTTTAAGGATCTATTAAACATTTCTTTAAAATTGAGGGACCAAATAGACACAACCATCAAAATTTAAGGACTAAACTTGTAATAATTTAACCGATACTTAATCAGAAAGGTGAAACTTACTCTCAAGTCTCGACATAACTTACCTTTTATTTTACCCTTTTTCTCCCCCAACTTTGTATGGAGTGGGGGATTGAACCATTGACCTCTTAATCAAGAGCACAATTTTATGTCAATTGAGCTATGCTGAGTTTGGCCTCATCTAATTTCTTAACACCAACATTCGCATTCTTTGAAAACTTCCAAAGAAAATTACCAAAAAGACCCTCGATGTCCTCTGGAGTCCGACCGTGAGTCCTGGCAGGAACAAAGAAAAAGAACAACCACAACACGACCCCGACACTGGTAAACAGAAAAGGAAAAAAAAAAAAAAAAACCCACTGATAGTAATGACCTTATAGAGGGATATTAACATCATTCACGAAGGCAACAATATATGAACTTATTCCATATTGTTTCTTCTTAGGTGTTGTATATTGTTTTCCCTTTAAATATTAACTAGTGCCCTTTTTGAACATCAAGTTTCTGTTGTGTAGTGGTTATCACGTTAGTTTTACACACTAAAGGTCCCCAGTTCGATCCTGGGCAGGAACAATAATATCTTTTGTAAAGGGGTATTTGCGATTTTGTAAATTGGAATTACACTATACTTGCAAAATTATAGTGAAACCTCTAGTCTCATGTATTTGCACTAAATAAAATTATCAAGTACTTATAAACTAGAACTCTTGACAATTAATTGACTCAAAATTCTCAAATAAGATCCGAGAAGTCATTGAAAGGAAACCTAACAAATTGTGAGCCTAATCTGACCTAACAAATTGTGAGCATCGAAAACCTAACAAATTGTGAGCCTAATCTGAGAAGTCATTGAAAGGAAACTTAATTTCACAAATCACAAGAAACAAATTGTGAGCCTGACCTCTGAATTCCTGAAAAAATTTCACAAATCCTAAAAATAATTAAATGACATGAAAAAAATTATCTTTCCAATTTGTGAGCTTGACCTCGCCTGAAATGCTTGGGGAATAAAATTAAAATAAAATCTAACATTTTTTATTTATTATTTTTAGGATCTAGAGAATAAAAATAGAGGAGAAAAAGATGTAATGGTTTTTTAGGAATGATTGTTATGAGGGTAAAATGGGGAGGAAAATGTTAAGAGAGAGGGAGAGTATTTATTTCGGTTGTCATCGGCTAAAATGAGTTCCTAAAAAGGCCCTTTACCATGAATTCCCTAACATTTACAATTTAGAAGAAGAAAAAAAAAAAAAAAAAAAACCTAATTATTTATTTGGGTTGTCATAAAAACAACTCTTTAGTTAGCCTAAGATTAACTAGTTAGGACATATAGTCTATTTTTTTCTCAAATGTTGTTGAACTAGAAAAAAAGAAAATAAAAAAATATTAAATATTACAAACTTTTCAAATAGCCAACATGAGCACAGCTGGTGAAAGACATGTAACATCACCCACAGGTCAAAAGTTTGAAACCTCCACATGTTGAATTTGAAAAAAATATATAAAGACTTGATATATTTGAACCATTTTAAACTCTTATGTACGAATAATTAAATAAATTAATATGAAATATTATTTTGTTTTTTAAGAGGTTTAAGAATTTTTTAAAATAAATTAGATGAATTAACCATTTAAACGAGGATTCGTAGTGGAGGATTAACTATTTAATTGATTTTTTTTTTAAATTAAATAATTGAAATTAAAAAAAATTGAACGAAAAATCCCACGAAATTAAATGAAGAATTTTCTAAATTAAATGGAAAAATTCGCAGGGATGAAAAACAAATGGGGTCGCCTCGTGATTCCCTTATTTCTAACTTCCTTGGATTGTACCGAATTGCATTTGTAGGTTGAGAAATCCTCATAAATGTCTCAAAATCGATTTTGAAAAAAAGTCTAAAACAAAATTCAGAATAATGTCCAACAACGTGACTTTACTATTCCACACATCGTACATCATTCATATGCAGAGCCTCCCTACTTTTAAGAGTAGTGTATCCGGTAGTCTAGCCCTAAAATTACTTCAACTATCTAACTTCAAATCTTGTTTTCAGTTTTGGTGGGACAAAACATTAGATTTTCTGTTGGAATATTTTTTTTTTATTTAAAAATTATAATTTCAAATTAATTTTAAAATGTCAAATTTATGTCTTCAAGTGGGTGTCACATGATCAAAACCCACCAATGATTTAACCTTTTTGTCCCTCTAAATTAATCATTAGCAAAACCTCATCCAACCAAACTACTTTTCCTAAACAAAAACTTCCTCTCAAATTTCATTTTGCGTTGAGTTTCTTTCGAATCTTTTCTTACAATCTAAATTTTCAAATCTTTAAATATTTTGTTTGGTTAGATGTGGATTTGTTAATATCATCCGACTGGTTTGAGTTTGGGCGAAGAAGAAAATGGTGGCCGAAAAGGAATGAGTGGAATGAGTTTGGGCGAAGAAGAAAATGGCGGCCGAAAAGGAAGAGGGACAAATTTAGTCCGATGACAAACAAAAAAAACAGGGGAATGAATCTCATACTTCTTGATTACTATATTTGCTACGAACCCTTGTGCACCTATTTTCCAAGTTAATTAACATCTCTTTTCTCTCTTTCTGTTTTGCTTTTGATTGGGATGAAAATATTTTTTCACCATTTAAAAAATAAGATTTAATTATTCTCTTTTAAAAGCGTATTATATTTTGTTTAGATGTACACGCATTATTTTTTATTTAAATTTTATGTTTTGAGATTTAGGGCATCCGAGGGCGACGGTGACGACCAAAAGAAGAATTTAATGGCGGGAAGAGAGATTCTTCGTGGTCGTGACGATGCTTTGCTCCGAGCGGATCACCTTCAGTTTTCCTGTTTAAGATAGGTTTTTAATGATTTCAAATTCAACTTAGATTTTAGATTTTAGATTTTGTTCTAGTTTTTTTTTATATGATTCTTTGTTTTCATTCTGATTTTTTTAATTTTTTTATAATTATAATTAGTTTTTTTAGATTTTTGTTTCTATATCTTCAATCATTTCATATTTTCTTTGAATTTGTGTATTGTATGCAAATAATTTATGATCGTTTATTTTTTAAATATACTGTATTTTTCGTATTTTTTTGGTCCTGAGGTTTCAAAATGAAGACTTTTGTCCCCTAGGTTTGAGAAATAGTTCTAAATGATCCCTAAGTTAATAAAAAATGACATGACATGCTGGAAATTTTTAAGTGATGTGACAATATTTCTTGATTTTTAATTATTTTTTTTATCCTAGGTGGCATTGATTAATTTTTTTATTCTCTTCTCTCTTCCTAACCCCTTCTCCATCTTTTCTTTTCAAATCCAACCCTCAATTCAACAAAAAGATTAATGCATAAAAATGGTTGATCGAATCGAGCGGCCCGGTCCCATACCTTAAATCTGGCGCCTTAGACCACTCGGTCAAACTGACAGCTGTGGGATCCCTTGCGAACCAGAGCCTAAATCTGACGCCTTAGACCACTCGGCCAAACTGAATACTATTTTTTTAGTTCAATATGTGGGGTGAGAATTCACACCTCTCATCTCTTGATGAAGGGATATATCTTAAAGAGCCAAGTATTGATTTTATTGTCATAAACAACTACCCTAGTTATCCTAAGATTAGCTAGTTAAGACATATAGTGTTACTTTCCCTCCCCAAATGTATTTGAACTATAAAAAATAAAAATGAAAAAGATTAAAGATTAACCACTTCTGAAATAGTTAACATGAGCACAACTCAACCGGGTAAGACATGTAAAACGACAAAAAAATGACAGTTGTGGGATTTGAACCCACACCCTTGCAGACCAGAGCCTAAATCTAGCGCCTTAGACCACTCGGCCAAACTGTCTAATTTGGGATAACTAATAGAAGTTTAAGATAACGAGCGAAGCAGAGATAAAAGAGATCCAACACGGGAATAAGAATCAAGCTCGCCTTGTTCTTATTATTTTTATAAAGTGTGTGGAGAAAGTGGACAACACAGAACCTGCACAGAGTTGGTGGTTGACTGGGCTTTTTCCCAAATCAAAGCAGATCAACTCACCTTATTTTTTTTTCCAAAAGTCGATCGAATCGAGCGGCCCCCGTCCCATACCTTAAAACAAATATAACAATCATTTGTACATTAATTGGGTGGCTAAAACAAGGCCATAACTTGCAGAAGTCCAAGTAAGATACCATCCATGACTATCCAAAATTACTCTCACATATTCCGTTAGTTAATATTTACTATTTTTTTTAAAATAAAAAAAATAAAAAAATAAATAGATAAATAGAATAATGAAATAAAAATACTATTTTTTTAGTTCAATATGTGGGGTGAGAATTCACACCTCTTGAACCCACGACCTATAGGTAAATTAGATAAGATAATATGAAATATTATCAGTGGGATTTGTTTGAACCCACGCCCTTACGGCCCTGAACCTAAATCTGACGCCTTTGACCACTCAGTCAAACGGTCTAATTTGTGATAACTAATTGACGATTAAGAAAACGAGCGAACCAGAGATGGAAGAGACCAGAATAAGAAGCAAGCTCGCCTTTTTTCCTAGATCAAAGCAGAACAACTCACCTTATTTTTTTTTCAAAAGTCGATCGAATCGGGCGGCCCCCGCCTTGGACCTTAAAACAAATATAACAAGGGGCGATTAGACAGATGACCTTTTTTTAGTATCAAAATCGATAGATTTTCTTTTTTTTAAAAAGTTTGATATATGTCCATTTTTAGTTTAATTTATCTCTCCCCTATTGTTTTTCTTCCTTATTTACCCTCCATCAAATCTCAATCTCTCCCTTCATTTATAAGATTTTATAATTTAAAAAAATAACTCTCACTCCTCATTTTCTCTCTTTCTCGCTCCTTCTACCTGTTTCAAAAATTAAAAATAACAAAAATTGTACAAAATCGACTTTAAAAATCATATGAAAAAAAAACCAGAACTTATACAAAATTCTCCTACCATTTTCAATCATCATTGATACAAAATTCTTACTATTTTCAATCATCATTGATACAAAATTCTTACTATTTTCAATCATCATTGATACAAAATTGTAAATATAGTGTAATTGAGACAAACTTCATCTGCCTATAAGTGCCGTTTTCAAATACACTGTATTTGCATTTTTTCAACTTGCAATTACACGATAGAAAAAAAAAAACGAAAAAAATATGCTAGTCTTTGTAATACATCTCAAAAAACAAAGAGATGCATTAAAAGTTTGCAAATTGCCATTACAGTGTATTTGCAATTTGCAAAATTGGAATTACACGCTACTTGCAATTGGGAAAATTGTAATTACAGTGTATTTATAATTTTGCAAATTTTAATTACAGTGTATTTACAATTTTGCAAATTGTAATGACATTGTATTTGCACAAATACACAGTATCAGAAGGAAAAAAACGAACATAACATACTGTTAATATTGACACAAAAAATAATTTTGCAAATTTTAATTAAGGTGTATTTACAATTAACAAATACACGGTAAATACATCAGCTAAACAAAACATAACATACGATTGTAAATAGTGACAAAAAAAATTGGAGAAAAAACATAACAAACAGTAAATAGTCCACTTCGTATTACAATTACAGAAATAGAACAAAATAAAGCAGGGATGAAAATGAAATTACACAAAGTTAGTTACAATTTCGCAAATTGAAATTATACCGTACTTGCAATTGTACAATTTTACGAATTGTAATTGTTTTAGAAAACCAACACCAATACATTAGAAAAAAATTTAAAATAAAAACCTGGAAGCTTGCCAAATTTTCGATGATCGGCGGAGCAATAATACAACGCGCTTCGACCACCCATTGAAAATGTTACCTACACTACAACCCAGAGCTCCACCATTCATTTTTTTATCATGTCTAGACATTTTATCAATCACATTAGCTATACCCTTCTAGCTCCCAAATCATGATTTCCCATCCTTAAAAAATCCACCAATCATACTTCATTAAAATCAAAGACCATCTAAAAAATTCATCTCCCAAATCACAATTTCCCAACAAAATCCACATCAAAAAAATTATCTTCCAGATCAAAAAATTTCATCTCCGATCTCATAAATCGATCTCGCAGATCAAGATTTTCCAACAAAATTCATCTAAGTTGTACTGAAATCAAATCTCTCAAATCAAGAGTTCTCAACAAAATTCACATCTAAAAATCTAAAAAATTCATCTCTTATTTTCCATCTATCATGTCCCACATTACGATTTTCGAGAGACCCATTTGAGTGTGAAGACAGGTGTTTGAGGAGAGAAGAGGAGCCCATTTGTGAACTTTATTTTTCATTGACGCTGCTGGCCTAGAAACCTCATATCCTAAATCATAATTCCAGAGAGAGACCCATTTGAGTGTGAAGACAGGTGTTTGAGGAGAAGAAGAGCAGCCCATCTGTAAACTTTATTTTCACTGACGCTGCTGACCAGAAGAATAAGAAGAAGATTTAGGTAGTGATGACATTGGCGGTGCTACAAAACAATCTTGAGAAGTTTCCTTTTAAAAACTCGCTGCTGACCAGAAGAATAAGAAGAAGATTTAGGTAGTGATGACATTGGCGGTGCTACAAAACAATCTTGAGAAGTTTCCTTTTAAAAACTATTTTCTTTCTTTTTTTATTATTATTTTTAAATCGTTAGAATATAGAGAATAAAATTAAGGGACTGAAAAATAAAATCTAGCATTTTTTGTAGGGGAGGGTGAAATAAAATATAACATTTTTTTTTAATTATTTTTAGGATAGAGAATAAAACGAGGGAGAAAAAAATGGAAAATTTTGTTTAGGAATAGTTGTTATATATGAGGACAAAATGGAAAGAAAATATTAGGAGAGATAAGTGTTTTTAAAAAAGGGACAACAAACTCGATTTAAAAAAAGGGGCATCGCAAAAACGGCCCATTTACCATGAATTCTCATATAACAATACTTTGTACATTAATTGGGTTGCTAAAACAAGGTCATAACTTGCCGAAGTCCAAGTAAGATATGATCCATCACTATTCCAAAATCACTCTCACATCTACCCTTAGTTAACAATTTACTACTTTTTTAAAAAAAATAATCAAACAATTAGATGAATAAAATAATAAAATAAAAATACTATTTTTTTAGTTCAATATGTGGGGTGAGAATTCACTCCTCTCATCTCTTAATGAAGGAATATATCTTAACCAGCCAAGAATTGATTTTTGTTGTCATAAACAACTACCTAGTTAGCCTAAGATTAGTTAGTTAGGACATATAGTTTAACTTTCACTTTCCAAATGTTTTTGAACTATACAAAATAAAAATAAAAAAGATTAAAGATTAAAATCTTCTGAAATAGCCAACATGAGCACAACTCGTAGTGGAGAATTAAAGATATGAGGTGTTTGAATTATTTGTCCGAAAAATTAGATAAGATAATATGAAATATTATTTTTCAAGAGATTTAATATTTTTTTAGAATTTATCACGAGGAATCAACCATTTAAATGAGCACTCGTAGTGGAGAATTAACTATTGAATTGAAAAAATCATTAAAAAAAATTGGAAGGAAAAATTATATAAAACTAAATAGAGAATTTCGCAGAGACGGGAAATCAAATGGTAGCACCCTCCCGTTAACATCCCGATTTCGAACTTCCTTCGATTGTACCAAATCGATTTTGTAGGTTTTTTGAGTTTTTATTAGAGATAAGTAAGTTTCTTCTGATTTCTCTTTAGAATCTTGGCTTGTATTAAGCATTAGCAGAGTACCTTTCAAATTCCCACATTTGGCAAAAAAATGGTAGCTATGAGATTTAAACCCACACCCTTGCGGACCAGAGCCTAAAGATGGAAGAGATCCAACACGAGAATAAGAAGCAAGCTCGCCTTTTTCTTATTATTTTTATGGAGGGGGAGGAGAAAGTGGACCTCATAAGACCTGCCCAGAGTTGGTGGTTGATTGGGTTTTTCCTAGATCAAACCTGTTTCCAAAAGTCGATCGAATCGGACGGACCCCCGCCCCGGACCTTAAAACAAATATAACAATGCTTTGTACATTAATTGGGCTGCTAAAAAAAGGTCATACCTTGTAGAAGTCCAAGTAAGATACCATCCATGACTATTCCAAAATCTCTCTCACATCTGTCCTTGGTTAACATTTACTATTTTTTTAAAAGTAAAAATTAAATAGATAAATAAAATAATAAAATAAAACATACTATTATTTTAGTTCAATATGTGGGGTGAGAATTCAGACCTCTAACCTCTCGATGAAGGGTATATAACTTAACTACTAAGTATTAATTTGGTTGTCATAAACAACTCCCTAGTTAGCCTAAGATTAGTTAGTTAGGGCATATAATTTAACTTTTCCTCTCCAAATGTTTTTTAACAATAAAAAAATAAAAATAAAAAGATTAAAGATTAACAACTTCTGAAATAGCCAACATGAGAACTGTGTAACACATGTAAAAAGACCAATAGGTCAAAGGTTTGAAGCTTCCACATGTTGTTGAACTATGACAAATATAAAGATATGATGTGTTTGAATCACTTGTCCGAAAAATTAGATAAGATAATATGAAATATTATTTTTTTCATTTAAGAGATTTAAGAATTTTTTACAATTTATCACAAAGAATCAACCCTTTAAATGAGGACTCGTATTGGTGAATTAACTATTGAATTGAAAAAAATCATTACAAAAAATTAATTAATTGAAATTAAAAAAATTGAAAGGAAAAAATATGTAAAATTAAATGGAGAATTTCGCAGCGATGGGAAATCAAATGGTAGTGCCGGCTGTTAACACCCGTATTTCTAACTTCCTTCGAAAAATTCCTATTTCTAATTTCCTTCAATTGTGTTGTCAAAAAAAAAAAACTTCCTTCGATTGTACCAAATTGCATAATTTGTAGGTTTTTGAGTTTTATTCTGATTCCTCAATACAATCTTGGCTTGTACTGAGCATTAACAGAGTAGCTTTCAAACTGAGCTTAAATCTGGCCCTTTGGACCACTTGACCAAACTGGCTGATTTGTGATAACTAATAGAGGATTAAGACAACGAGCGAAGCAGAGATGGAAGAGATCGAACACGGAAATAAGAAGCAAGCTCGCCTTTTTCTTATTATTTTTATAGACGGGTGGAGAAAGTGGACAACACAGGACATGCACCAAGTTGGTGGTTGACTAGGCTTTTTCCTAGATCAAAGTAGATCAACTCAACTTCTTGTTTTCCAAAAGTCGATCGAATCGGGCGGACCCCCGCCCCGGACCTTAAAACAAATAGGACCTTAAAACAAATATAACAATGCTTTGTACATCAATTGGGCTGCTAAAAGAAGGCCATAGCTTGCAGAAGTCCAAGTGAGATACGATCCATTCTTATTCCAAAATCACTCTCACACATGCCTTTAGTTAACGTCTACTATTTTTTTAAAAACAAAATAGATAAATAAAATAATAATATAAAAATACTATTTTTAGTTCAATATGTGGGGTGAGAATTCAGACTTACCTCTTGATCCACCGTATACATCTTAACCAACTAAGTATGATTTGGTTGTCATAAACAACTACCCTAGTTATCTGAAGATTAGTTAGTTAGGGCATAGAGTTTAACTTTCCCTCTCTAAATGTTGTTAACTATTAAAAAAAAATTAAAAAAAAAAATTAAAGATTAACTACTTCAGAAATAGCCAACCTGAGCACAACTCAACTCGTTAAGACATGTAAAATTAACCAAAAGGTCAAAGGTTTGAAGCATCATTTGTCTGGATAATTAGATAAAATCATTTGTCTGGATAATTAGATAAGTTAATATGAGATATATATATTTTTTTTTTCATTTACAACCATTTAAATGCGGACTCGTAGTGGAGCATTAACTATTGAATTGAAAAAAGTAGACGGAAAATTTTTGGGTTTCTATTTTTGTTCTCTAATTAAAAATGTTTATAGAAAAATACAACTTCTTGATTTGAACGGACGCGCTTACATACCAAAGCCTAAATCTAGTGCCTTAGTCCACTCGGCCAAACGGTCTAATTTGTGATAATTAATAGAAGATTAAGACACCGAGCGAAGCGGAGATGGAAGAGATCGAACACGGGAATAAGAAGCAAGCTCGACTTTTTCTTCTTATTTTTAGAGATGGGGATGGAGAAAGTGGAAAAAATAGGAACTGCACCGAGTTTGTGGTTGACTGGGCTTTTTCCCAGATCAAACAGATCAGCTCGCCTTCTTGTTTTCCAAAAGTTGATCAAATCGGGCGGACCCCTGCCCGGACCATAAAACAAATAAAATAATGCCTTGAACATTAATTGGGTTGCCAAAACAAACAAGTGTTTTGCATTCAATTTTCTCTTGTTCCGCACAAACTTTAAATTTAGTCAATCTCTTAGGGGAGGATCTAACATACCTTACAGCATTACGAACACTAGCAATCGAGTCATGCATGTCTTTCAACCCATCATTCTCAATCAAATTTATTATGTGAGCACAACATCTAATGTGTAATAATTCTCTACCTAAAATAAGAGGTTTCCAACTTCCAAGTTTTTTCTTCATATTTTAAATAGCCACGTCATTCGAACTTGCATTATCAACGGTAATGGAAAAAACCTTATCAATCCTCCATTCCAATAAACATCTCTTAAACATTGCCTAAGTCTCTCCTTTATGGTCAAAAACTTAACAAAAATTCAAAAAATAATTATGCAAATTTCATTCTGAATCAATAAAGTGGGCAGAGAGTACCATGAAGTTAATATTTTGCAGAGAAGTCCATGTGTTAGTGTTGGGAAAAAGGGAAAAAACCTTCCACTTCTACCACCGCAGGAATAAAAAGAAAATAACTGAGAAATTAAAAGAAAGCAATACAAATAGAAAACACAAGAATTTACGTGGAAAACTCCAAAACCGGAGAAAAAACCACGGCCCACCAGAAAGAACTGAACTTCCACTATGTGAAAAATTGTTATAATCACACATAATTCTTTCCCCAATCCCAATTACAAGACACTCTCTTCAAAGCTAACTTGCACCACTCACACTCTTTTGCTCAACTCTAACACTAGAGAATACAATAGAGAATTTAACTAGAGTTAGCACACCAAGCTTAAAATGTTTCTAACTGGGATGATTAAAACCCAAAGCCATAGGCTCCTTTTATAGTCCTGAACCACATGACTTACCTGAATCTTTCCGATGTGGGACAACCACCCTTCTTATATATTGCCAAAATCCCTACAAATTCCACCTTGACAAGATATTTGAAGAATCCACAACTTCTGTTGCATCCGTGGTCTTTACCGACAACCATAATCCTCAACACAGAGAACTATAACTCACCATTGTCTTTACCGACAACCATAATCCTCAACACCGAGAACTATAACTCACCATTGTCTTTACCGACAACCATAATCCTCAACACAGAGAACTATAAATCACCATTGTCTTTACCGACAACCATAATCCTCAGCACATAAAATTATAAATCACCATTGTCTTTACCGACAACCATAGTCCTCAACATAGAAAACTATAAACCCCACTCCACCATAAAGAGTAGACCACTTGGAATATCACACTCCAAGATTTTTACTTCTTCGTCACATGCCGATAAACCTTGCTGAAATTTATGGTGCAACTTCCATTTACTTGGCTCACCAGGAAGTTCTCAGCCATCGACATAACTTCCACCACACACCTTGCATAACTGCCAAGTCAATGCCCGTGTGCAAACCTGTGGAACCGCTGACATCACATCCTCTATCATGGTAAAGCGGACATACCACAAGGATGAATTATGTCTTCCTTCAATGGAAGCCAAGAACATCTTCTCTAGCGAGAGAGACAATGTCAGCATCCGACCCAGAGCCCTTTGACGAACCTGCTCTGTTAGGACAATCCTGTTTCATGTGCCCAAACTGTCCACATTCCCAACAACCTTTCTTCTGCACGAAGATCTTCCTCTTCCAATTGCTAGCTGCCAACACTGAATCCTCCCGTGAAGTACACCCTCCACTCTTCAGCCTTCTTTCTTCTGAAAGAAGTTTACTAGTAGCCTCAACAAAATCTAAAGTCTTCTTCCCGTACATCAAGATTGACTTCATGTGTTCATAAGAAGATGAAAGTGACAAGATGAGTATGAGGGCCTTATCCTCATCATCTATCTTCACTTTAATTACCTCCAGCTAAAAAACGATGCCATTGAGAACACTCAGATGATCTGAGATTTTTGTACCTTCCCAATCTTCATCACTCATGCTGGACTTCTTAGAACCTCTACTGGAACCGCCACTGGACTCCATTGGACAATCATCACCGCTTAACTTTTCAGAAGAACCATCACCTGGTCTTCCATTCGAGGCCTTGTGTAACCCACATTGTATCAACACATCCTTGACTTGCACTTGCCACAAGCCAAAATTCACAAATTTCTCTACGTCAATCTTCACTAGACTCATAAAGGTTGACATCTCTGCTTCACTCCTAGCAAATCTGCAAATAGTGAACAACCCACACTATTCACAATACCAGCCTAGTTCGTTTCAAGAAATCTTTTATGATGTGGAAGCTCAGACAATGCTGCAACCACAAAGCATACTCAGAAATCAAGAAACTATAAACCTAAAGCTCTGATACCACTTGTTGGGAAAAAACCTCCCACTTCTACCACCGCAGGAATAAACAGAAAATAACTGTACGTGGAAAACTCCAAAACCGGAGAAAAAATCACAGCCCACCAGAAAGAACTTCCACTATATGAAAAATTGTTACAATCACACAAAATTCTCTCCCCGATCTCAATTACAAAAGACACTCTCTTCAAAGCTAATTTGCACCACTCACACCCTTTTGCCCAACTCTAACACTAGAAAATACAATAGGGAATTTAACTAGAATTAGCACACCAAGTTGAAAATATTTCTAACCGGGATGATTAAAACCCAAAGCCATAGGCTCCTTTTATAGTCCTAGGAGCACATGACTTACCTGAACCTTTCCGATGTGGGACAACCACCCTTCTTATATATTGCCAAAATCCCTACCGTTGACAAACCCTCGTAGAATTTTTTTACTAAAGAAGATTTCAACTTCTTTTTCTCATCAAGATAAAGTTGAAATACATCTCTAGCAATTGTTACTCTTGAGGGAGGGTCAAATTTAGGACATGAAATACTACAAAAACAACCTAAATTACATGCTTAAACTAGGCTTTCCATTCTCTCATTGTTAATTGAAGAAATTTAAAACCATAGCCTCTAGTGTTTAAAGAAAATTAAAACTATAACCTCTAGTGTTTTAATCTCGAACTGACTGCTGAGAGCACGACAACTGACCAATTTGACAGAGCCTTGATCGATGGTCCCGAACGACCCACCCAAGGCCCAACTATAAAGGAAGCATCCACATTCAGATTCCATGAGGGGTGGAGGCCTTCATCCCCCGTGGGCGTCCCTAACCTACGCTTTTCCACTTGCTGGATACTTTGAATAATTATAATTATTAAAATATAAATAACAAAAATAAATAAAAGAGAAATTATCTTTCAAATAATGAAAATTGCTTCATGAGCATTGAACCATAAAGTATTATTTTGGTTTCATCAAATTTGAAAAACTTTAATAGGAATGTGCCATTGGAATGTGTTCTAAGATGCACAAACATGGATTTAACTATGCATATTATTAAAAAAAAGTTGGACCCGTTTATTATTGTGCAGACTTGGCATTAAAATATTTTAGGCATATGTCATATCTAAAGGCATAGGTAAATTCTGGAAGAAAAAAAAATATGCAACCAAAGCTAGAAAAAGGTATGATATCAAAGAGGAATTGAGAAGTATCAATCGCTCGAAAAGAATCACCTCTTACATGGAAGAAACAAAACGCGCATAAAAGATATATAATGTTGTCACAATACTCATGTTTGAGAACTCCATTGGAAGGTCCAAGATAATTTCTTCATTGAACGTGAATGCACCAACTCACAAGAGGGAAAACTAAGAGAGTGAACAGATCAGTCGCTAGCTAGGGCTAGAAGACTATGAAAGAAGGAGAAATATCCCAATTATATGAATCAAGGAGCTATTTGTTAGGTGCAAACAAAGTCTCATATTGGATAGAGAATGAACAATTTCATGGTAAGTAAGTGAGAATACTTCTCTATTGGCATAAAGTCTTTTGGGTGAAATAAAAAAAAATAAAGTCATGTAGGTTTATTCCAAAAGTGGACAATATCATTCCAACATGGAGATATATAGAGGGTATGTTGTGCTTATCAATTGCTATCAGAGTCATGATCTAAAACCTAGTTGTGTGGAGAATTCCTCATATTTGTACAAAGAGAATTAATGAAGCTTCATAGTCGATATTGTGGATGAATCCCGGGATCAAACAAAAAATGCTTGGAGTGACAAACAAAAGAACTATAACTCTATCAAGTCGGCTAAGATTGATAGAAGGAGTAACCCCATCATAAATATAGGAAGAGGGTAGATCTTTGTTTGTAGGGAAAA
This sequence comes from Herpetospermum pedunculosum, assembly GCA_028017165.1. Taxonomy (NCBI): domain Eukaryota; kingdom Viridiplantae; phylum Streptophyta; class Magnoliopsida; order Cucurbitales; family Cucurbitaceae; genus Herpetospermum; species Herpetospermum pedunculosum. The sequence continues at coordinate 9,006,793 of CM051526.1, forward strand.
GGAAGTGATCGCCGCCACAAGAAATATCTCACAATGTGATCCGTTGGGAGTGAACGGATTCGAGTGATACTTTGTTTGAGGGGAGAATAGTTAAGTGCAAACAAAGTCCCACATTGGTTAGGAAGCAATAGATTCATGAAGTATAAGTGAGGACAATTGTATTTTTGGTTAATAAAAAATAAAGTCATGGCCTTTATTGTACACAAATTTATATCTAATAGTTTAAGGATTTATTAAATAATTTTTAAAATTGAGAGTCCAAATAGATACAAACCTCAAAATTTAAGGACTAAACTTGTAATTTAACCAATACTTAATTTCTTCTTTTATTTTATCTCTTTTCTCCCCCAATTTTGTCCTTGTTACATTATTACACCCAACTATAATCTTCAAATCTATACCACCATAGGATTGGATCCCAACAGAATCTCAACCTCATCTAATTTCTTAACACCAATATTTTCATTCTTTTCAAACTTCCAAAGAAAATTATGAAAAAGACCCTTGGTCCTCCCGAGTCCGGTCGTGAGTCCCGGAAAAACAAAGAAAAAGAACAACTACCAACACAGCGGCGACACCAACAAAGAAAAAAGAAAAAAAAACCCACTAATAGTAATGGCCTTATAGAGGGATATTAACTTCATTCCCGAGCCAAAAAGAGCTTAGCTCAATTAGCATAAAGATGTGCCTTCGACCAGTAGATCCGAGGTTTGAATCCCCCCACTCCCAAGTTGTACTAAACAAACTAAAGACAACCGTATATAACTTATTTCATCTTGTTTCTTCTTAGGTACACCTTCATTAATTATATAATGTTTTACCCTTTTAAAATTCAGTGCATTTTTTTTTTGTATATCAAGTTTCTGTGGTCTAGTGGTTATCACGTCAGTTTTACACACTAAATATTCCTTAGTCAAGAAAGTTTGTAAATCAATGGAGTAAAAAAAAAAAAATTACAAAGCTATTTAATTAATACGAAGATTGAACTCATGACCTCCTCAATTGAAGTATGTTTGGTTTGACAATTGAGTTAAAATTAAAGTTTGATGAATTTCAATTCACGTACACATCTTTATATCTTTGATTTATTCTAATATATATATATATATATATATATATATATTTTATCCTTTTTTTTTTTTGTTTCTTTTATTTTGTTTTCACCATTCATTTATAAACTTTCAATTTTATCATTGTTGTGATATATTAATCTAATGGAGTGGTCCACCACAATTAAATAATTTGTCAACATGACAATTACATGTAATAGATCAATTATTCAGCATCCCTAAATGACATGAACTAACTTATATAAATAAAATTCGAATTTTAAAAAGTGTAGAAACTAAAGATGGAGAAACAAAATATAAAATAGTTTTATGATAGGTTAAATTACAAAAATCTTAGTGGTATGATTTTTTTCTTTTATTTTTTGAGGATGAGTTGCATGATTTAAGATTTATTAGAAAAAATTCATTTTTAACCCTAAACTTGTTAAATTGTATCCATTCTAACCATAAATTTTTAATTTTATTAATTTTGGCTCTAAACTTTCCTTTCATCAATTTAAACTTCAAAAGTATATCAATTTATACTTGCAGTTAAGTTTCGATTCCGATGTTTTTTTCATTTCATTAATGGGGGATTTTCAATTTGAGAGTAGGATTCTACTATTCGGTCCATCGACTTTGGGTAGAAACAAAATTTAATTGCACGAAATTTTTCTTTAATGGAGTACGCTCATTCTTGAATCGGTCGTCAATATTGGTTTGTTTTTCTTTTTCTTTCAAATATCCAAATTTATATATATTTCTTTTTTTATATATATATTTTTAAACTATAATGTGTGCATGTTATTTCTATATTGATATTCATCTTTTTATACAATATTTACTAAATGTTTTTTTTTTTAATTTAAGAAAATTATTATTTTTTTAACCGTCAGTCTATATATTTTGGAAATATATTTAGCGTCTGTTTTTGAATTATTATTATTATTTCACCCAAGTTAATAAAAATTTACTTCAAATAAAGCCGTGAACTAATTTTAAGAAATCTAAAAAAAACATAAATAAATTTGTATATTTTAAAGAACAATAACTAAAATGGATACAAATCTAAAGGACATGGACCAAAATAATATTTTACCTTAAAAAATTAATCACATTTTCTATTGAACAAACTTATCAAAATATATCAAGCCCCTCACTAAAATTGTGGGTTTATGCCAAAAGTGAACAATATCATTCCAACGAAAGAATACTATTCAGGAACGGAAGCAGACATATCCACAATGGTATGATATTGTCCACTTTGGGCCTAAACTTGGTTTTGCTATTGGTTTCACCCAAAATGCCTCATACCATTGGAGATAAGTGTCCTCCCTCATATACCCAAGATCTTTCCCTTTTCTAGCCAATGTGGGATATTGTTTGTATCCTAACAATCCTCCCTTAATTTGTTGGAATGCCTTGAATGAATCTGTTATGAGACCCTCTACGACTGGTCAGTACGGGGACGTAGCTAACACGACTTCTATTGACTTCAGCCGCCCCCTATCTGTTCATTTGTAATTCTCTCTTATTTCGTAATAATACTGCTCTCCCTTCTGCCCGTTGACGTTGCTAACACGACGTTAGTGAACCACGTAAATCTGTGTCGTTATTCCTTTGCGATTACTTTGCTCTTTGTTATTGATTTATCGTAACAAGTACTAACTATGTTATCACTTTGTATAGAAGTGAGATCTTTCTTCATCCCTAAGTATGTATGTAAAAGAAGATTGATGAGCAAGAATATCAATGTTAGTCAAGGGCTAAAAGTTGTTGTTTGGTAGCAACAAGAGTGAGAAGCTTTACCCTTCGTGGATGAGTTTGAGATGTTTGAGAAGAGAAGGCAATGCACATATTTTCATCAACTTCTGTCTCTATATCATACAACATCTGTCCTGCACCATACCTTCCAAGCAATTCATATGATTTTTTTGAACTCTCCATTGTAACACAAACATTCTCATCACCTGTTTCAAATCCAAAACAATTATTTGATGTCTTCATAACTATGGTGAATGAAGTGACTCTTATGGATCACTAATTAATATTTGTTTCAAAATCAAGAATAAGTAGTTAAATTATAGATTTTATATGTTACTTAAAAAAGATATGTACAAGTGTATGCATATATATGTTGTCGCACTAGAAAAGAGAAGGTAGACTTTGTCTTTCGATAAATTGTAGAAAATACTCTTATACTTTCCGAATCGCTTCAATAACACCACTTAACTTTAAAAATTGCATTACTATACTTGACATTTAAAAAAAACTTAAAAAATACTCTTATCGTTAAGTTTTGGATGAAAAACGTTTGTTCTTTTTCTTCTTCCACGAAAGTAAAGTTAATGAGAAGTTTCTACCTTTCCTCCGATTTTGCCTTTCCCACTCGCCCTTCCTAATCAATGTATCCTTCTTAATTTTCTTCTAAAGCACTTGTATTTCGTTAGTATATGATTTGAGTTTTTATTTTTCCTTTTTCAAACCAATACATGTTTAATAAATTAATCTTGAATTTTGAATTTCATGTTGTGACTAGAAATTTAAATATTGTATTCTATACTCTTTTGAATTTCATAGAAGGGAATATGATTTGTTGAGTTTGTTGGGAATTGTTGTTTGGATTCTTCATTACGATATGTTTTTGCTAATGAATCTTCCTTTTTTCAGAGCAGAACTTCAATGAATCCATTTGTGTTTTGATTAGTTAGAATAAGTAGATTCTTATACTCGTTAGAAGAATTTGTACGGAGAAGAAAGAAGAAGAAACTTTTTCCATCCAAAACTTAACAATAAGGATATTTTTTAATTTTGTTTTTTGAAATGTCAAGTATATTAATGAAACTTTTAAAAGTCCACGAGTATTATTGAAACGAGATACAAAATTTATGTGTATGCTTTTGGACTATCTTCTCCATTTTGAATATCCAATAAGAAGATACCTTACAAATTGGCATCAGGGCAAGTTCATCCTGAAGAAAAAAAATGTGCAACGAAAACTAGAAAAAAGTGTGATACCAAAGAGGAATTGAGAAGTATCAATGGCTTATGTTCTCATGCCCGGAACCCACGCGATTGATTGGGAAAAAGAATGTTGTCACAATACTTATGTTTGAGAACTCCAGCGAAAGGTCCAAGATAGTTTCCTCATCGAACGAAATACATCAACTCATAACTGGGAAAATTCAGAGAGAGCATATGAGTCCTTAAGCTAGAAGACTATCATGAAAGAAAGAGAAATATCCCAATGAGTGAATCAAGGAGAAATTTGTTAAGTGTAAACAAAGTTCACATTAAATAGAGAATGAACAATTTCATGGTAAATAAGTGAGAAAATTATTTTCATTGGTACGAGGCATTTTAGGTGAAAAAAAAAAAGTCTGGGTTTATAACCAAAGTGGACAATATCATTCCAATGTGGACATAGGTGGAGGGTATGTTGTCCTTATCAATTGGTATCAGAGTTGATCTAAAACCAAGTTGTGTGGAGAATTCCTTAGATATTGAATAAAGAGAATTAACGAAGTCTCATAGTCGACATTGTGGATGAATCCCCAGATCAGACAAGCAAGAAGTATAACTCGAATTGATAGAAGGAGTAACCCTATAAAAAAGACCTTCGATGTCCTTTGGGAGTGATCGTTCAAGGGGAGGCGACAAGCAAGAAGTATAACTCGAATTGATAGAAGGAGTAACCCTATAAAAAAGACCTTCGATGTCCTTTGGGAGTGATCGTTCAAGGGGAGGCTCGAGTGGAACCATTGTCCCAATTTTGTTGTTTTTTTTTTTTTTTTTTTACAACATGTTGGAGTGGGGGATTGAACCTAGGATCTCATGATCACTAGGCGATACATCCCGTTGAACTATGCTCTTGTTGGCTCACCATTTTGTTTATAAGGTGTATACATATATAAGACATGATTATGCTTGAATCACTTTGATTATGAATTAATTGCAATATTTAAATTTAAGGTCTTTATTGGAGAATTTTATATCTAATGGGTCAATTTATATTTTAATTTTTTTTAATTTGGTAGGGACTTATTAGACATAAAATTAAAAGTTTAAGGGTCTATTAAACATTTTTTTTTTAAATTGAGGGACCAAATAGACACAAACCTCAAAATTTAAGGACTAAACTTGTAATAATTTACCCGATACTTAATCAGAAAGGTGAAACTTACTCCCAAGTCTCGACATAACTTACCTTTTATTTTACCCTTTTTCTCCCCCAACTTTGTATGGAGTGGGGGATTGAACCATTGACCTCTTAATCAAAAACACAATTTTATGTTGAGCTATGTTGAGTTTGGCCTCATCTAATTTCTTAACACCAACATTCGCATTCTTTGAAAACTTCCAAAGAAAATTACCAAAAAGACCTTCGATGTCCTTTGGAGTCCGACCGTGAGTCCTGGCAGGAACAAAGAAAAAGAACAACCACAACACGGCCCCGACACTGGTAAACAGAAAAGGAAATAAAATAAAAACCACTGATAGTAATGACCTTGTAGAGGGATATTAACATCATTCACGAAGGCAACAATATATCAACTTATTCCATCTTGTTTCTTCTTAGGTGTATATTGTTTTCCCTTTAAATATTAACTAGTGCCCCTTTTGTACGTCAAGTTTCTGTGGTGTAGTGGTTATTATGTTAGTTTTACACACTAAAGGTCCCTAGTTCGATCCTGGGCAGGAACAATAATATTTTTTAGTCTTTTTCTCCATTCTCTCTTTCTTCCTACTAATCTAACACTCTCCCCCATTCTATCTAAAAAAAAAATCGACTTAAAAAATAAAATAAGAAAAAAAATTTACAAATTGGAATTTACAAGTGTTTTTTGCAAGAAATAACAATTACAGTGTATTTACACTAAATACACTTGTGCAAATTGTAATTACAAGTGTATTTGCAATTTGCAAAATTACAGTGAAACCTCTAGTTGCAAATAACAATTACAGTGTGTATTTGCACTAAATACACTTGTGCAAATTGTTTGCAATTTGCACGGAATTACTACTTCCAATTATAATAAAACTAAAAAAAACATAACATATCGTAAATAATTATGACAAACAATTGGAGGAAGATATGTTGTGGAAGTACATTGTATATAACATATCATGTAGAAAAAATTATAAGTTTGCAAATGCACTTACAATTACAGAATACAAAATTACATCCTTCCAAAATAAAAATTACAAAATTATCAAGTATATAAACTAAAAACCTAAAAAAAATATAACCTACCAAAATGTCAATTAGAGGGTACACAATTACATGTTATTGCGACTACATACCTTTCATTCGAGATGAGGGTCTGATCTACATAACAAAACCTCTAGTCTCATGTCACTGCACCAAACTCTCGGACACACAAGAGAATCTCGGAACTCTTGACAAAATGGGTTCTTCAAAATTCTCAAATCAGAACCATTGACAACTACATACCATTGGAAACTCTTAGCTTCCTCATTTTTCTTTGAGTAGTGGAATGTTAATGGATTTCAACCAAGGAGTAAGCTTGAGGAAGACCCATCTCAGAAGTCATTGAAAGGAAACCCAATTTCACAAATGAAAAAAATTGCGAGCTTGACCTCTGCAATTCCCTGAAAAAATTTCACAACTCTTAAAAATAATTAAATGACAGGAAAAAAATTCTCTTTCCAATTTGTGAGCTTGACCTCGGTTGGAATGCTTGGAAATTTGAAGGCAGAAGCATGACGACCCATGAAAAGAGGGTTACCATTAGAGTCCACAAAATTAGAATGACAAAAGCCGATAAAACAAAAAGGGACAAAATCAAGAAAGCAACTAAGCATAGTCATTTTGCAATTTGCCATCACAATTCTCGTTTTACAGACCCGTCGACAGTGGATGGCTTGAGGAGGTTTGGTGGAAGATGGATTACAAGGTAAAGAGAGGGGAAGATGGGTTTGGGTCGAAGAAGAAGATTTTGTAGGTTTAAATTTGATGGATGTTTTGGAGAGAGAATAAAATAATTTTTAAACCCTATTTTTTTTTTAAAATCGGTTAGTAATAAAATTAGAATAAAATCTAACATTATTTATTTATTATTTTTAGGATTTAGAGAATAAAAATATGGGAGAAAAAGATGGAATGGTTTTTTAGGAATGATTGTTATGAGGGTAAAATGGGGAGGAAAATGTTAGGAGAGAGGGGACTTGAAACTTAATTAAAAAAAAAAAAAAAAAGGCTAAAATGAGTTCCAAAAAAGCCCTTTTACCATGAATTCCCTAACATTTACAATTTAGGAAAAAAAAAAAAAACCTAATTATTTATTTCGGTTGTCATAAAAACAACTCTTTAGTTAGCCTAACATTAACTAGTTAGGACATATAGTCTATTTTTTTTCTCAAATGTTGTTAAACTAGAAAAAAATAAAATAAAAAAAGATTAAAGATTACAAATTTTTCATACAGCCAACATGAGCAAATGGGGTCGCCTCGTGATTCCCTCATTTCTAACTTCCTTGGATTGTACTCAATTGCATTTGTAGGTTGGAAAATCCTCATAAATGTCTCAGAATCGATTTTGAAAAAAAGTCCAATTCAGAATAATGTCCAACAACGTGACTTTACTATTCCACACACACGGTAGATCATTCATATGGAGAGTCTCCCTACTTAGTATTCTAGTCTTAAAATTACTCCAACTATCTAACTTCAAATATTGTTTTCAAATTAAGTTTTGGTGGGATTCTCCCAAAACATTAGATTTTTTGTTTGAATATTTTTTTTTTATTTAAAAATTATAATTTCAAATTAATTTTAAAACGTCAAATTTATGTCTTCAGGTGGGTGTCACGTGATCAAAACCCATCAATGATTTGACCATTTTGTCCCTCTAAATTAATCATTAGCAAAACTTCATCCAACAAAACTTTTCATAAAAAAAAACTTCCTCTCAAAATTCATTTTCGTTGAGTTTCTTTCAAATCTTCTCTTAAAATCTAAATTTTTAAACCTTTAAATATTTTGTTTGGTTAGATGTGGATTTGTTAATATCATCCGACTGAGAAAATGGCGGCCGAAAAGGAAGAGGGACAAACTCAATCCGATGACAAACAGAAAAACGGGGGAATGAATCTCATACTTCTTGATGATCAACTTCTTGATTAGTATATAGGGTTCACCTGTTTTCAAAGTTAATTAACATCTCTTTTCTCTCTTTCTGTTTTGCTTTTGATTGGGATGAAAATATTTTTTCACCATTTAAAAAATGTTTTAAAAGCGTATTATATTTTGTTTAGACGTACACGCATTATTTTTTTATTTAAATTCTCTGTTTTGAGATTTAGACATGTGAGGGCGACGGTGACGACAAAAAGAAGAATTTAATGGCGGGAAGAGAGATTCTTCGTCGTCGAATGCTTTGCTCCGAGCTGATTACATTCAGTTTTCCTGTTTAAGATACGTTTTTTAATGATTTCGAATTCAACTTAGATTTTAGATTTTAGATTTTGTTCTAGTTTTTTTATATGATTATTTGTTTTCATTCGGATTTTTTTTATTTTTTTTTATAATTATAATTAGTATTTTTAGATTTTTTGTCTCTATATCTTCAATCATTTCATATTTTCTTTCAATATGTGGGGTGAGAATTCACACCTCTCATCTCTTGATGAAGGAATATATCTTAACGAGCCAAGTATTGATTTTGTTGTCATAAACAACTACCATTGTTATCCTAAGATTAGTTAGTTAAGGCATATAGTTTTACTTTCTCTTCCCAAATGTATTTGAACTATAAAAAATAGAAATGAAAAAGATTAAAGATTAACAACTTTTGAAATAGTTAACATGAGCACAACTCAACCGAGTAAGACATGTAAAACGACCTATAGGTAAATTAGATAAGATAATATGAAATATTAAGTTTTCCTAGTTTAACAAAATGTGTTTAGGCAAATGCTTAACATTATGTTTGCATTTAGAGATGTCCAACTAATGATTGGTCCTAAAGGTCAATAAGAAAATTTTGGACTTAAAGATTATTTGTTGTTACTCTAGGTACACTAGTCATTTTCATGATTTCTAAAATTAAGTCTCACTTAGGTTCATTTGCTAGATATCTTCACTTTCTTAAGGATGTTGAGTTTGAGGGGGAAGATAAAATGAGGAATGTTATCCTTATGAAAGGAGAATTTGAGTTATTTTCTATAGGTGAAAACATTAGTTAAGATTCTCCTCATTTAAGTAAGACAAACTCAACATTATTAAAAGTGTTATTAAAGTAATCACAAGAGATGGGAGAAATCCAAGTATAAAGATTTAAGTTTGACTTAAACGTAAAAGTAAGATGATTTCATTATCTTCCCCTAAAGTCAAACAAAGATTTAACTCTTAAAATAGAGAATTAATGTCACAAAGAATTAGGTGAAACAACAATACAATATTTGACATCTTGTCATATTGCCTTTAAGAGGTAATGTGTGTTGAAAGATATAAGGTTTGTCTAGTTATTATGTTTCAATTATTATGGGTGACATTAATTATTTAGAGACTTGTGATAACACTTCAAAACTATTTTTAAAAGTTATGTCAAATAGACATAAAGATTGATAGCCTATATAGTTTAGAAACTCTTGATCTAGTAACACAAAGGTTTCAAAGGTTTCATTCCATTTGTGATCTTAATAAGGTTTTTGTTTGTAACTTCATAAGCTTCATTCATTAATGATCACATTTAAGGTCTAAGGTATACAAAAGTGATAATTATGAATTACAGACTTAGTAGGAGTAAAGTTATTTTCTTAGTGTAATATGACCATGACGTGATAAATACTAAGCTATAGGATGAAAGCTTGTATGAATATCTCTTTTTATATTTTGAAATGATATTGTGAGATCAATCTCAAGTAACATTGAGATTTCACAAAAGAGGTTATGTCAGAAAGTCTCCCAAGTTTTCTAGCATAAAGTCGTATGCACTAAGAAATATTCAAATCATTAAAGACAACAAATTTAGTCTCAATAAAGGTCCCTTGAATAAAGAAATGAAGAATTTCATGCTTGAAGTTTAGACGCTTCCGCTTCCGTATTCATATCAATAACAAAAGGCAATATTTTTATAACTCTTAATTGGATCTAAAGAGTTTTAAGGTAATTAACAAAATGATACATGCTCACTCGTCAAAATCAAATAAAGTAGAGATCATGAGGTAATTTGATTTTGATAATAGTAAGAGTTGCCAACAGGATCCACCTTCCCGGTTATGTTCACTAAATGAGTAAAAGATACTACTGTAAATAAAAGTGACAAATAGTCATTTGTAGTAGTTTCTTTTATCATTAAGGTTTGTGGTCATAACACTTTGTGTGGCAAGAAACTCATAAATTTTAATTCTTGTCACTAAGTTGTCTTGACAAGAATTTGTAATTCTTTTCAATATATAGCAACAAAAGCTTTTTCAGAATCATAAGCTTTAGTTGATAAAGAAAATTCAGAGTTTTTTATTGTGTCTAAAGGAATACAACTTCATCATTACGGATACGTTCATTAAGAAATTTCACACACAAAAGTTTTGGGAGCATAATGCTCATATAGGTGTGAAAATTATGGTACGTCAGTTGAGTGGGAGTTTGTGCTTTCGTAAAGTAGACACAAAATTTTGTTTCTGCAGAATAAAGAAGATGAATTATTTTTGTTACTCTGAATCACTTTCTTTCTAACAGTAGTTTAACATAAGGCTAGAAAGAGTTAAGTTTGATCTCTCTAAAGAATAAAGTTGACCAGTTGAAAATAGACATGTTTAGATCACATTACATGTAATTTTCATGCTGCTCTTCCACACTTGATCCATGTCATTGAGTATATTTGGTGTGGTGATCATTGAAGGCTGAGTTGCGACCATACATGTGACAAAAGTCGCTTTGGTTCCTCATTGGTATACAAAATGGACCGAATTGTGATTAAAGGGAAGTTATTTTTAAAATAGCATTAAGTTGTGCACTAAAGAATAAATTAATAATTGCTAATAAGGAAATTGTTGCCCAAGTGGGAGATTGTTGGAATTAATTAAATAATTAATTCATATGTGGGTAACAAATTCAATAGCAATTATATTTGGGCTATTTAATGGGCATTTGAGTGATCTTGATTATGGGCCCAAGACTTCTATATAGTGGTGTGGCCTGCTGAGCAGAAACCAGCCCGTTGGTCCTAGGGGATTATGGGAAACCCTAGAATCAACATATATATAGTTTAGGTTGTGGTCCCCAATAAGCTATGCAGCTTTAGCCTCCTATTCCCCCTCTGATAGAGAGGATTGCCCATGATTGGTCTGGGTTGCATAGATGAGGAAGACCACAAACCATCAGATTATTACAGGCTATGGATTATCACATCTAATGGTTCTAGGTAATTCTAATCCCCTCTAATTAGTTTTTCTTCCATGCTTAGATCCCAAAAGTTTGTCATGATTGTTCTTGGATTAAACGTATTTATTATTGAATAATCATATATTGGGGTTTTCCCAATAAATATTCCAACAGGATTAACTATTTAATTTTTTTTTTCTTTAAAAAAAAAATAATTGAAATTAAAAAAAAATTGAACGAAAAAATCCCAGGAAATTAAATGGGGAGTTTTCGAAATTAAATGGAAAAATTCTGAAAAACAAATGGGGTCGCCTCGTGATTCCCTCATTTCTAACTTCCTTGGATTGTACTCAATTGCATTTGTAGGTTAGAAAATCCTCATAAATGTCTCAGAATCGATTTTGAAAAAAAGTCCAAAACAAAATTCAGAATAATGTCCAACAACGTGACTTTACTATTCCACACACACGGTAGATCATTCATATGGAGAGTCTCCCTACTTAGTATTCTAGTCTTAAAATTACTCCAACTATCTAACTTCAAATATTGTTTTCAAATTAAGTTTTGGTGGGATTCTCCCAAAACATTAGATTTTTTGTTTGAATATTTTTTTTTATTTAAAAATTATAATTTCAAATTAATTTTAAAACGTCAAATTTATGTCTTCAGGTGGGTGTCACGTGATCAAAACCCATCAATGATTTGACCATTTTGTCCCTCTAAATTAATCATTAGCAAAACTTCATCCAACAAAACTTTTCATAAAAAAAAACTTCCTCTCAAAATTCATTTTCGTTGAGTTTCTTTCAAATCTTCTCTTAAAATCTAAATTTTTAAACCTTTAAATATTTTGTTTGGTTAGATGTGGATTTGTTAATATCATCCGACTGGTTTGAGTTTGGGCGAAGAAGAAAATGGCGGCAAGAGGGACAAACTCAATCCGATGACAAACAGAAAAACGGGGGAATGAATCTCATACTTCTTGATGATCAACTTCTTGATTAGTATATAGGGTTCACCTGTTTTCAAAGTTAATTAACATCTCTTTTCTCTCTTTCTGTTTTGCTTTTGATTGGGATGAAAATATTTTTTCACCATTTAAAAAATGTTTTAAAAGCGTATTATATTTTGTTTAGACGTACACGCATTATTTTTTTATTTAAATTCTCTGTTTTGAGATTTAGACATGTGAGGGCGACGGTGACGACAAAAAGAAGAATTTAATGGCGGGAAGAGAGATTCTTCGTCGTCGAATGCTTTGCTCCGAGCTGATTACATTCAGTTTTCCTGTTTAAGATACGTTTTTTAATGATTTCGAATTCAACTTAGATTTTAGATTTTAGATTTTGTTCTAGTTTTTTTATATGATTATTTGTTTTCATTCGGATTTTTTTTATTTTTTTTTATAATTATAATTAGTATTTTTAGATTTTTTTGTCTCTATATCTTCAATCATTTCATATTTTCTTTCAATATGTGGGGTGAGAATTCACACCTCTCATCTCTTGATGAAGGAATATATCTTAACGAGCCAAGTATTGATTTTGTTGTCATAAACAACTACCATTGTTATCCTAAGATTAGTTAGTTAAGGCATATAGTTTTACTTTCTCTTCCCAAATGTATTTGAACTATAAAAAATAGAAATGAAAAAGATTAAAGATTAACAACTTTTGAAATAGTTAACATGAGCACAACTCAACCGAGTAAGACATGTAAAACGACCTATAGGTAAATTAGATAAGATAATATGAAATATTAAGTTTTCCTAGTTTAACAAAATGTGTTTGAATCATTTGTGGGTGAGAATTCCGACATTCGGCAAAAAAATGATAGCTAAGGGATTTTAACCCACACCCTTGCAAACCAGAGCCTAAATCTAGCGACTTAGACCACTCGACCAAACTGTCTAATATGATAATTAAAAGAAGATTAAGATAACGAATGAAGCAGAGATAGAAGAGATCCAACACGGGAATAAGAAGCAAGCTGGCCTTGTTCTTATTATTTTTATAGAGTGGGAGGAGAAAGTGGACAACACAGGACCTGCACAGAGTTGGTTATTGACTGAGTTTTTTCGTATATCAAAGCAGATCAACTCACCTTGTTTTTTTCAAAAAGTCAATCGAATCGGGCGGCCCCCGCCCCAGACCATAAATCGAATATAACAATCTTTTGTACATTAATTGGATTGCTAAAACAAGGCCATAACTTGCACAAGTCCAAGTAAGATAGGATCCATGACTATTCCAAAATTACTCTCACATATGCCTTAATATTTACTATTTTTAAAAAAAATAAATAGATAAATAAATTATTGAAATAAAAATACTAATTTTTTAGTTCAATATGTGGGGTGAGAATTCACACCTCTCATCTCTTGAGAGAATATCTTAACGAGCGAAGTATTGATTTTGTTGTCATAAACAACTACCATAGTCAACAGAAAATTGACAGCTGTGGGATTTGAACCCACGCCCTTACGGACCAGAGCCTAAATCTGGCGCCTTAGACCACTCGGCCAAACTGTCTAATTTGGATAACTAAAAGAAGATTAAGATAACGAACGAAGCAAAGATGGAAGAGATCCAACACGGGAATAAGAAGCAAGCTCGCCTTGTTCTTATTATTTTTATAGAGTGGGAGGAGAAAGTGGACAACACAGGACCTGCACAGAGTTGGTAGTTGACTGGGTTTTTTCCTAGATCAAAGCAGATCAACTCACTTTTATTTTTTTACCAAAGTCGATCGAATCGGGCGGCCCCCACCCCAGACCTTAAAACAAATATAATAATGCTTTGTACATTAATTGGCTTGCTAAAACAAGACCATAACTTGCAAAATCCCCCTCACATCTGCCCTTAGTTAACATTTACTATTTTTACAAAAAAAAAAAAAAAAAAAAAAAAAATTAATTGCCATGCTAAAACAAGGCCATAACTTGCAAAATCCCCCTCACATATGCTCTTAGTTAACATTTAAAAAAAAAAAAAAATAGTAAAAAAAAAATAATAAAATTAAAAATACTATTTTTTTAGTTCAATACTTGGGGTGAGAATTCAGACCTATGACCTCTTGATGAAGGGTATATATCTTACCCAACTAAGTACTGATTTGTGGGATTTGAACCCACGCCCTTACGACTCTGAGCCTAAATCGGGCGCCTTTGACCACTCGACCAAACTGTCTAATTTGTGATAAATAATTGACGATTAAGAAAACGAGCGAACCAGAGATGGAAGAGATCCAACACGAGAATAAGAAGCAAACTTGCCTTTTCCTTATCAATTTTATAGGGTGGGTGTTGAAAGTGGACAACACAGGACCTGAACAGTGTTGGTGGTTGACTGGGCTTTTTCCTAGATCAAAGCAGAACAACTCACCTTATTTTTTTCAAAAGTCGATCGAATCGGGCGGCCCCCGCCCCGGACCTTAAAACAAATATAACAAGTTGCGATTAGACATATGACCCTTTTTTAGTATGAAAATCGATAGATGTTCTTTTTTTTAAAAAAAGTTTGATATATGTCCATTTTTAGTTTAATTTTTCTCTCCCCTATTTTTTTTCTTCCTTATTTACCCTCCATCAAATCTGAATCTATCCTTTCATTTATAAGATTTTATAATTTAAAAAAAATAACTCTCACTCCTCTTCTCCAAAAATTAAATCTCTCCCCCAATATTTTCTCTGTTCTCCCTCCCTCTTTCTCCCTCCTTCTAGCCGTTTCAAAAATTAAAAATAACAAAAATTGTACAAAATCTACTTTAAAAATCATACGAATAAAGAAAAAAAATCAAAACTTATACAAAATTCTCCTACCATTTTCAATCATCATTGATACAAAATTGTAAATATAGTGTAATTGAGACAAACTCCATCTGCCTATAAGTGCAAAAACAATGTTTTCAATTACACTGTATTTGCATTTTTTTAACTTGCAATTACACGATAGAAAAAAAAACGAGAAAAATATGCTATTCTTTGTAATACATCTCAAAAAATAAAGAGATGCATTAAAAGTTTGCAAATTGCCATTACAGTGTATTTGTAATTTGCAAAATTGGAATTACACGCTACTTGCAATTGGGCAAATTGTAATTACAATGTATCTACAATTTTGCAAATTTTAATTACAGTGTATTTACAATTTTGCAAATTGTAATGAAATTGTATTTGCACAAATACACAGTATCAGAAGGAAAAAAAACGAACATAACATACTGTCAATATTGACACAAAAAATAATTTTACAAATTTTAATTAAGGTGTATTTACAATTAACAAATACACGGTAAATACATCAGCTAAACAAAACATAACATATGATTCTAAATAGTGACAAAAAAAAATTGGAGAAAAAAACATAACAAACCGTAAATAGTCCACTTCGTATTACAATTGCACAAACCGAAGAAAATAAAGCAGGGATGAAAATGAAATTACACAAGTTATTTACAATTTCGCAAATTGAAATTATACCGTACTTGCAATTGTACAATTTTACGAATTGTAATTGTTTTAGAAAACCAACACCAATACATTAGAAAAAAAAATTAAATAAAAACCTGGAAGCTTGCCAAAGTTTCGACCACCCATTGAAAATGTTACCTACAACCGAGAGCTCCACCATTAATTTTTTTTATCATGTCTAGACATTTTATCAATCACATTATTGGCTATACCTTTCTAGATCCCAAATCATGATTTCTCATCCCTAAAAAATCCACCAATCATACTTCATTAAAATCAAAACCATCTAAAAAATTCATCTCCCAAATCACAATTTCCCAACAAAATTAACATCTAAAAAATCCAAAAAATTATCTCCCAGATCAAGATTTTTCATCTCCCATCTACTAAATCGATCTCGCAGATCAGACCTTAAAACAAATATAACAATGCTTTGTACATTAATTGGGTTGCTAAAACAAGGTCATAACTTGCCGAAGTCCAAGTAAGATACGATCCATCACTATTCCAAAATCACTTTCACATCTACCCTTAGTTAACAATTTACTATTTTTTTTTTTTAACAATTTACTATTTTTTTTAAAAAAATAATCAAACAATTAGATAAATAAAATAATAAAATAAAAATACTATTTTTTTAGCTCAATATGTGGGGTGAGAATTCACATCGATCTCTTGATGAAAGAATATATCTTAACCAACCAATAATTGATTTTGTCGTCATAAACAACTACCTACCAATGGGTCAAAGGTTTGAAGCCTCCACATATTGTTGAACTAGGAAAATATAAAGATATGAGGTGTTTGAATAATTTGTCCGAAAAATTAGATAAGATAATATGAAATATTATTTTTCAAGAGATTTAATATTTTTTTAGAATTTATCAGGAGGAATCAACCATTTAAATGAGGACTAGTAGTGGAGAATTAACTATTGAATTCAAAAAAATCATTAAAAAAATTTGGAAGGAAAAATTATGTAAAACTAAATAGGGAATTTCGCAGAGACCGAAAATCAAATGGTAGCGCCCTCCCGTTAACATCCCTATTTCTAATTTCCTTGGATTGTACGAAATTGCATTTGTAGATTTTTTGAGTTATTATTAGAGATAAGTAAGTTTCTTCTGATTTCTCTTTAGAATCTTGGCTTGTATTAAGCATTAGCAGAGTACCTTTCAAATTCCGACATTTGGCAAAAAAATGATAGCTATGAGATTTAAACCCACACCCTTGGGGACGAGAGCCTAAATATGGTGCCTTAGAACACTAGACCAAACTGTCTAATTTGTGATAACTAATAGAAGATTAAGAAAACGAGCGATTTAGAAATGGAAGAGATGGAAGAGATCTAACACGAGAATAAGAAGCAAGCTCACCTTTTTCTTATTATTTTTATGGAGGGGGTGGAGAAAGTGGACATCATAAGACCTGGACAGAGTTGGTGGTTGACTGAGTTTTTCCTAGATCAAAGCAGATCAACCTACCTTCTTGTTTTCCAAAAGTCGATCGAATCAGACGGACCCCCGCCCCGGACCTTAAAACAAATATAACAATGCTTTGTACATTAATTGGGCGGCTAAAACAAGGTCATAGCTTGCAGAAGTCTGAGTAAGATACGATCCATGACTATTCCAAAATCCCTCCGACATCTGCCCTTAGTTAACATTTACTATTTTTTAAAAAAGTAAAAAAATAAATAGATAAATAAAATAATAAAATAAAACATACTATTATTTTAGTTCAATATCTGGGTTGAGAATTCAGACCTCTGACCTCTCGGGTATATAACTTAACCTGCTAAGTATTGAGTTGGTTCTCATAAACAACTACCTAGTTAGCCTAAGATTAGTTAGTTAGGGCATATAATTTAAATTTTCCTCTCCAAATGTTTTTGAACAATAATAAAAAAAAAAAAAAGATTAAAGATTAACAAGTTCTGAAATAGTCAAAATGAGAACTGTGTAACACATGTAAAACGACCAATAGGTCAAAGGTTTGAAGCCTCCACATGTTGTTGAACTAAGAAAAATATAAAGATATGATGTGTTTGAATCACTTGTCCGAAAAATTAGATAAGATAATATGAAACTCTTAAGAATTTTTTACAATTTATCACGAGGAATCAACCCTTTAAATGAGGACTCGGAGTGGTGAATTAACTATTGAATTGAAAAAAATAATTACAAAAAATTAATTAATTGAAATTAAAAAAATTGGAAAAGGAAAAATTATGTAAAATTAAATGAAGAATTTCGCAGCAGATATGGGAAATCAAATGGTAGTGCCTACGGGTTAACGCCCCTATTTCTATCTTCCTTCGAAAAATTCCTATTTCTAATTTCCTTCGATTGTGTTGTCAAAAAAAAAAAAACTTCCTTCGATTGTACCAAATTGCATAATTTGTAGGTTTTTGAGTTTTATTCTGATTCCTCAATACAATCTTGGCTTGTATTGAGCATTAACAGAGTAGCTTTCAAACTGAGCTTAAATCTGGCGCTTTGGACCACTTGACCAAACTGGTTGATTTGTGATAACTAATAGAGGATTAAGACAACGAGCGAAGCAGAGATGGAAGAGATCGAACACGGGAATAAGAAGCAAGCTCGCCTTTTTCTTATTATTTTTATAGAGGGATGGTGAAAGTGGACAACACAGGACCTACACCAAGTTGGTGGTTGACTACGCTTTTTCCTAGATCAAAGTAGATCAACTCAACTTCTTGTTTTCCAAAAGTCGATCGAATCGGGCGGACCCCCACCCCGGACCTTAAAACAAATATAACAATACTTTGTACATCAATTGGGCTGCTAAAAGAAGGTCATAGCTTGCAGAAGTCCAAGTAAGATCGATCCACATGACTATTCTAAAATCACTCTCACACATGCCTTTAGTTAACATCTACTATTTAAAAAAAAAATAGATAAATAAAATAATAATATAAAAATACTATTTTTAGTTCAATATATGAGATGAGAATTCAGACTTACCTCTTGATCTACGGTATATATCTTAACGAACTAAGTATGATTTGGTTGTCATAAACAACTACCCTAGTTATATGAAGAGTTAGGGCATATAGTTTAACTTTCCCTCTCTAAATGTTGTTAACTATTAAAAAAAAAAAAAATTAAATATTAACTACTTCGAAAATAGCCAACCTGAGCACAACTCAACTCGTTAAGACATATAAAATTGACCAATAGGTCAAAGGTTTGAAGCACGTCCTTACAGACCAAAGCCTAAATCTAGTGCCTTAGTCCATTCGACCAAACTGTCTAATTTGTGATAGCTAATAGAAGATTAAGACACCGAGCGAAGCGGAGATGGAAGAGATCGAACACGGGAATAAGAAGCAAGCTCGACGTTTTCTTCTTATTTTTATAGAGGGGATGGAGAAAGTGGAAAAATCAGGAACTGCACCGAGTTGGTGGTTGACTGGGCTTTTTCCTAAATCAAACAGATCAACTCGCCTTCTTGTTTCCCAACAGTTGATCAAATCGGGCGGACCCCTGCCCGGACCATAAAACAAATATAACAATGCCTTGAAAAAGAATTGGGTTGCCAAAACAAACAAGTGTTTTGCATTCAATTTTCTCTTGTTCTGCACAAACTTTAAATTTAGTCAATCTCTTAGGGGAGAATCTAAAATACCAGCTGGCACATGTATGTGTTCATGACCAAGAGGTCTGTGGTTCGAATCCCCCCACCCCCAATGTACTCAAAAAAAAAAAAGAATCTAAAATACCTTACAACATTGCGAACACTAGCAATCGAGTCATGCATGTCTTTCAACCCATCATTCACAATCAAATTTATTATGTGAGCACAACATCTCATGTGTAATAATTATCCACCTAAAATAAGAGGTTTCCAATTTCCAAGTCTTTTCTTCATATATGAAATAGCCACGCCATTCAAATTTGCATTATCAACGGTGATGGAAAAAACCTTATCAATCCTCCATCCCAATAAACATCTCTTAAACCTTGCCTAAGTCTCTCCTTTGTGGTCAACAACTTAACAAAAATTCAAAAAATAATTATGCAAATTTCATTATGAATCAATAAAGAGGGCAGAGAGTACATGAAGTTAATATTTTGCAGAGAAGTCCATGTGTTAGTTGTAAGACAAACCCTCATAGAATTTTTTTACTAGATTTCAAGTTCTTTTTCTCATCTAGATAAAGTTGAAATACATCTCTAGCAATTGTTACTCGAGGGTCAAACTTAGGAAATGAATACTGCAAAAACAACCTAAATTACATGCTTAAAATAGGCTTTCCATTCTCTAATTGTTAATTGAATAAAATTAAAACCATAGCCTCTAGTGTTTGAAGAAAATTAATGGAAAGCCAAAAAACCTATATTGAAGAAAATTAAAACTATAGCCTCTAGTGTTTTAATCTCGAACTGACTGCTGAGAGAACGACAACTGACCAATTTGACAGAGCCTTGATCGATGGTCCCGAATGACCCACCCAAGGCCCGCCCATCTGGAATCAACTATAAAGGAAGCATCCACATTTAGATTCCATCGAGGGGTGGAGGCCTTCATCCCCCGTGGGCGTCCCTAACCTACGCTTCTTCACTTGCTGGATATTTTATCTTGCCTCCGCTAGGTTCTAGTTCTCCCCGCCTAGAATCTTTGAGTTGAAGAATGGAATTAACAATGTTAGAGACCATATTTTGTTCCATCGCTCTTGTACTATGGAGAGCCAATTGATTTCTTTGCTCCCAAATCCTTCACACCAGCATCATCGCACATTCCACATGCTTCTGAGATTCGTTGTCCAAAATCGAATCTCAATGCTCCTTGATCGTCCAATGATTCCTGTTATCACACAAACGAGTCAAGTTAGAAGAGGAGCGAAAAGACCACACTTCCCTTAGAACCTCACCATGTCAGAAGAGGTGTGTAGCAGATTCCTCGTCTTCCCTGCAAAAAAGACATAATTTATTAGTGTGGATTCCTTTCTTTAAAAGGTTTACCTTACAAGGATAATGTTCTTATAAAATTTCCAACAACAGATTTCGACTTTTGGGGGAACCTTAGTAGCCCAAAAAGTCTTTCACCTTCTGCTTTGATTTTCAACATTTGAGGGGGAAGCCTTATTTTATTCTGATAAGATAAACCTAATTGATAAA
This sequence comes from Herpetospermum pedunculosum, assembly GCA_028017165.1. Lineage (NCBI taxonomy): Eukaryota > Viridiplantae > Streptophyta > Magnoliopsida > Cucurbitales > Cucurbitaceae > Herpetospermum > Herpetospermum pedunculosum. The sequence continues at coordinate 9,027,804 of CM051526.1, forward strand.
CATACTTAATCGAAAAAACTCTTTGTTTCGTAGGACTCCATATAATGATGTCCTCTCCTCCCCTGGGAGGAGGAGGAACTTCAAGAATCGCCTCTGCATCTATCGGAATAAAAGTCCTCTCCTCCTTCCATGGAAGAAACAAAGACGCTCATACAAAGATATATAGAATGTTGTCACAATACTTATGTTTGAGAACTCCAGCAAAAGGTCCAAGATAAGCTAGAAGACTATGGAAGAAAGAGAAATATCTCAATGAATCAAGGAGAAATTTGTTAAGTGTAAACAAAGTTCCACATTAAATAGAGAATGGACAATTTCATGGTAAATAAATGAGAAAAATTATTTTCATTGGTACGAGGCATTTTAGGTGAAAAAAAAAAGTTTGGGTTTATACCCAAAGTGGACAATATCATTCCAATATGGACATAGGTGGAGGGTATATTGTCCTTATCAATTGGTATCAGAGCCATGATCTAAACCCTAGTTGTGTGGAGTATTCCTCAGATATTGAATAAAGAGAATTAACGAAGTCTCATAATCGACATTGTGGATGAATCACCGGATCAAACAAAAAATGCTTTGAGTGACAAGCAAGAAGTATAACTATATCAAGTCGACTAGGATTGATAGAAGGAGTAACCCTATCAAGAAGATATGAAGAATAGATCTTTGTTTGTGGGGAAAAGGAAGTGATCGCCCCCATCAAGGAATAATATCCCACAATGTGATCCGTTAGGAGTGAACAAATTCGTTCAAGGGGGAGGCTCTAGTGGTACTTTGATTGAGGGGAGAATTGTTAAGTGCAAACAATGTCTCACATTGGTTAGGGAATGAATAGATCCATGGTATATAAGTGAAAACAATTGTCTATGGGTGAATAAAAAACAAAGTTATCGTCCCCATTTTGTTTATTAGGTGTATACATATATTAGACATGACTATACTGGAATGATTATGAATTAATTGTAATACTTAAATTTAAGGTCTTTATTGGAGAATTTTATATCTAATGGGTCAATTTATTTTTTAAATTTTTTTAATTTGGTAGGGACTTATTAGACATAAAATTAAAAGTTTAAGGATCTATTAAACAATATTTAAAATTGAGGGACCAAATAGACACAAACCTCAAAATTTAAGGACTAAACTTGTAATTTAACCGATACTTAATCAGAAAGGTGAAACTTACTCCCAAGTCTCGACATAACTTACCTTTTATTTTACCATTTTTCTCCCCCAAGTTTTGTCTGGAGTGGGAGATTTTACCATTGACCTCTTAATCAAGAGCACAATTTTATGTCAATTAAGCTATGCTCAGTTTGGCCTTATCTAATTTCTTAACACCAACATTCGCATTCTTTGAAAACTTCCAAAGAAAATTACCAAAACGACCCTCGATGTCCTCTCTAGAGTCCGACTGTGAGTCCTGGCAGAACAAAGAAAAAGAACGACCACAACACGGCCACGACACCAGTAAACAGAAAAGGAAAAAAAAAAAAAAAACCACCAAATAGTAATGACCTTGTGGAGGGATATTAACATCATTCACGAATGCAACAATATATCAACTTATTCCATCTTGTTTCTTCTTAGGTGTATAATGTTTTCCTTTTAAATAATAACTAGTGCCCTTTTTGTACATCAAGTTTCTATGGTGTAGTGGTTATCACGTTAGTTTTACACACTAAAGGTCCCCAGTTCGATCCTGGGTAGGAACAACGATATTTTTTATTTTTTTCCTGAAGGCTCGGGGGCCGCAAAGCCCAAAAGATCCTGACACAACTCTGTTAGTTAACATTTAGGGGCAAAGAGACAAATGAACATTTTTTAGATGTCCCTATTTCTAAAAGTTTGATTTAGGTCTATTTTTAGTTTAATCTCTCTTCTCTATCTTTTTCCTTCCTTATTTACCCTATTTCAATCTCTTCCCCATTTATCAGATTTAATAATTAAAAAAAACTAACTCTCTTCCTCATTTTCTCCCTTCTCTCTTCCCTCCTACTAATCTCACCACTCTCTCCCCATTCTATCTTTCCACCTGTAATCTCCCAACAAAAATTCAATAAATATTTATGTCTAAAAAATCGACTTAAAAAATCAAATATGAAAAATGAAGAGAGAAAAAAAAAATCAGCCTATTTTCAATTTTGCAAATTGGAATTACACTATACGCAAATAACAATTACAGTGTATTTGCACTAAATACACTTGTGCAAATTATAATTACAAGTGTATTTGCAATATGCAAAATTACAATGTATTTGCAATTTGCAAATTTACAATGTATTTTCAATTTGCAAAATTATAATTACAATGTATTTGAAATTTTGTAAATTGGAATGATACTGTATTGTCAATTTAAAATTACAATTACAATGTATTTAAATTTTTTTAGGAAAATATGTTGGAATACTGTGTATTTTCAATTTTACAAATTGGAATATAGTGTATTTGCAATTTGCACTGAATTACTACTTTCAACTATAATAAAAATAAAAATAACATAACATATCGTAATGATGACAAACAATTGGAGGAAAATATGTTGTGGAATTATAGTGTATATAACATATCATGTAGAAAAAATTATAAGTTTGCAAATTGAAATTACATTGTATTTGCAATTCTCCGATACTTGCAAATTGCAAAATATGCTTGAATTACATTGTATATAACATAATATGTAGAAAAAACTATAAGTTTGCAAATTGAAATTACACTGTACTTGCAATTGTGCGGTATTTGCAAATTTCAAATTTCAAATTGCAATTACAGTGTATATACAATGCACTAGAATGTACTTGCAAAATCTATAAAAGAGTGCAAACTAAAAATATACAACAATCTAATAATTCCTACAAAAAAAAATGCACACAATTACAGAATACAAAATTACATCCTTCCAAAACAAAAATTACAAAATTATCAAGTACTTATAAACTAAAAACCTAAAAAAAATATAACCTACAAAAATGTCAATTAGAGGGTACACAATTACATGTAATTGCGACTACATACCTTTCATTCGAGATCAGGGTCTGATCTACCGAACAAAACCTCTAGTCTCATGTCACTGCACCAAACTCTCGGACACACAAGAGAATCTCGGAACTCTTGACAAAATGGATTCTTCAAAATTCTCAAATCAGAACCATTGACAACTACATACCATTAGAAACTCTTAGCTTCCTTATTTTTCTTTGAGTAGTGGAATGTGAATGGATTTCAACCGAGGAAGCTTGAGGAAGACCCATCTGAGAAGTCATTGAAAGGAAACCCAATTTCACAAATCACAAGAAAAAAATTGTGAGCTTGACCTCTGCAATTCCCTGAAAAAATTTCCCAAATCCTAAAAATAATTAAATGACAGGAAAAAAATTCTCTTTGCAATTTGTGAGCTTGACCTCGGCTGGAATGCTTGGGGAATTTGAAGGCAGAAGCATGACGACCCATGAAAATGGGGTTACCATTAGAGTCCACAACATTAGAATGACAAAAGCCGATAAAACAAAAAGGGACAAAATCAAGAAAGCAACTGAAACATAACAATGCATAGTCATTTTGCAATTTGCCATCAAAATTCTCGTTTTACAGACCCGGACACGCCGACGGTGGATGGATTGAGGAGGTTTGGTGGAAGATGGATTACAAGGTAGAGAGAGGGAAAGATGGGTTTGGGTCATACCAAGAAGAAGATTTTGTAGGTTTGGATTTTATCGATGTTTTGGAGGGAGAATAAAATAATTTTTAAACCCTATTTTTTAAAAAAAATCGGTTAGTAATAAAATTAAAATAAAATCCAACATTTTTTATTTATTATTTTTGGGATCTAGAGAATAAAAATATGGGAGAAAAAAGATGTAATATTTTTTTAGGAAGGATTGTTATAAGGGTAAAATGGGGAGGAAAATGTTAAGAGAGACTAAGAGTAAACCAAAAAGGGACACCAAACTTATTTTTAAAAAATGGGCAATGAGACAGATGGCCTTTTGAAGTATCAGATAGATATCCCTTTTTAAAAAAAAGTTTGATATATGTCCTTTTTTTTCTTTAATTTCTCTCTCTCCTATTTTTTAGGTTCCTTATTTACCCTCCCTTAAATCTCAATCTCTCACCTCAATTTATAAGATTTTATAATTTAAAAAAAACTAACTCTCACTACTTCAAAAATTTCTCCAAAAATTAAATCTCTTCTCTCCCTCTTTTTACTCGTTTCAAAGATTAAAAATAGTACGACTTAAAAAAATAAAAAAAAATCAGAACTTATATGAAATTTCCCTCAAAATCGACTTAAAAAATCATAAGAAAAAAAAATCAGAACTTATATGAAATTTTCCTACCATTTTCAATCCACCTGTTTCAAAAATTACAAATAACAAAAATCGTACCGACTTAAAAAATCATAAGAATAAAGAAGAAAAAAAATCAGAACTTATACTAAATTCCCCTACCATTTTCAATTCACCTGTTTCAAAAATTAAAAATAACAAACATCATACAAAACCGACTTAAAAAATCATAAGAATAAAGAAAGAAAAAAAATCACAACTTATACCAAATTCCCCTACCGTCATTCCACCTGTTTTCAAAAATTAAAAATAACAAAAATCGTACAAAATCGACTTAAAAAATCATAAGAATAAAGAAAAAAAAATGAGAACTTATACAAAACTCTCCAAGAATTTTCAATCATCTACAAAATTGTAAATATATTGTAATTGAGACAAACTTCACCTTATAAGTTCAAAAACAATGTTATGTTTTCAATTACACTGTATTTGCAATTTTTCAACTTGCAATTACACGATAGAAAAAAAAATGAGAAAAATATGCTAGTCTTTGTAATACATCTCGAAAAATAAAGAGATGCATTCTAAGTTTGCAAAATGGAATTACAGTGTATTTACAATTTTGCAAATTTTAATTACAGTGTATTTACGATTTTGCAAATTATAATAACATTGTATTTGCACAAATACACAATATCAGAAGGCAAAACAAAACATAACATACTGTTATTTGTAAATTTTAATTAAAGTAACAAATACACAGTAAATACATCAGATAAATTTTTGCACATTGTAATGACATTGTATTGGCACAAATACACAGTATCAGAAGGCAAAAAAAAAAAATAATAAATAACATACTGTTATTTGTAAATTTTAATTAAAGTAACAAATACACCGTAAATACATAAGGCTAAACAAAACATAACATATTGTTATTTACAAATTTTAATTAAAGTGTATTTGCAATTATCAAATACATGGTAAATAAACAAAACATAATATACGGTTGTAAACCGTGACAAAAAAAATTGGAAAAAAAACAAAACAAACTGTAAATAGTCCATTTCGTATTAGAATTACAAAGAAAATAAGGCAGAGATGAAAAATGAAACTACACTGTATTTATAATTTTGCAAACTGCACTTCCAAGTTATTTATAATTTCAAAAATTGAAATTATACCATACTTGCAATTGTACAATTTTATGAATTGTAATTGTTTTAGAAAACCAACACCAATATCGAAAAAAAAAACATTTAAATAACTTCCAAGTTATTTACAATTTCGCAAATTGAAATTATACCGTACTTGAAATTGTACAATTTATTTTACTAATGATAATTGTTTTAGAAAACCAACACCAATACTTTAGAAAAAAAACATTTAAATAAAAACCTAGAAGCTTTTGTAGACGCCAAAGTTTCGATGATCGGCAGAGTCGCTTGGCTATAATCTCCCTCTAGCTCCCAAATCATGATTCCCCATCAATTGAAATCTAAAAAATCAGTGAAATCTAAAATATCCACAAATCCTACCTAATCAAATACCATATAATAAAATCTAGGTAGATTTTCCAACAAAATCCACATCTAAAAAATCTAAAAAAAGTTATCTCCCACATCAATTTTCCATGTCCCATCTCCTAAATGGATGTCAAAATTTCGAAATCAAATCTCCCAAATCACGATTTCCCAACAAAATCTACCTCTAAAAAATCTAAAAAAATTCATCTCATAAAAAAATTTCATCTCCCATCTCCCAAATCACGATTTTCCAATTAAAGCATTAAGCCTAAACCACAGTCCTTCCTTTCTGATCGGGTTATTTCATTGTTTGCCTCACTTCAACTTTTTTCCAAAATAATGTTTTAGGGAATAGTAGTAAATAACTACATTCAAAAAATAGAAATGAAATATAGTTAATATTAATACATTCTATATTGGTTATGTCTTTTATATATAATCGTATTTACTTAACTGCCACCCAATTGAATTTGTTGTCCATCGGAGTTTCTGTATTTTAGGGAAAAAAAAAAGTCACAACTCAGATTCAACTCCTACAATTGTGAGTTTCCAACTTATATATTCAAATCTTCAGCCGCCATAATATATTCCCCATATTATTTCCGCCATAAGTTATTCTCTATATTATTTCAACTCCTTCCTCTTATTTTGGTGAAGAATCTATCTCCCTTTTTTTAATGAAGAAATCGATTCCCTTTGTGAAGGAATGAACCACTCGTTTCCTGGATGAGAAAAAAACCTATTGAGTGTGCTTAGAGTTTAGACTTTCGTTATGGTAAGTAAGTGAGAATAATTCTCTATTGGCATAACGTCTTTTGGGTGAAATAAAATAAAATAAAGTCATGTGGGTTTATTCCAAAAGTGGACAATATCATTCCAATATGGAGATATATAGAGGGTATGTTGTGCTTATCAATTGCTATCAGAGTCATGATCTAAAACCTAGTTGTGTGGAGAATTCCTCATATTTGAACAAAGAGAGAATTAATGAAGCTTCATAGTCGATATTGTGGATGAATCCCGGGATCAAACAAAAAATGCTTGGAGTGACAAACAAAAGAACTATAACTCTATCAAGTCGGCTAAGATTGATAGAAGGAGTAACCCTATCATAAATATAGGAAGAGGGTAGATCTTTGTTTGTAGGGAAAAGGAAGTGATCGCCGCCACAAGAAATATCTCACAATGTGATCCGTTGGGAGTGAACGGATTCGAGTGATACTTTGTTTGAGAGGAGAATAGTTAAGTGCAAACAAAGTCCCACATTGGTTAGGGAAGCGCTAGATTCATGAAGTATAAGTGAGGACAATTGTATTTTTGGTTAATAAAAAATAAAGTCATGGTCTTTATTGTACACAAATTTATATCTAATAGTTTAAGGATTTATTAAATAATTTTTAAAATTGAGAGTCCAAATAGACACAAACCTCAAAATTTAAGGACTAAACTTGTAATTTAACCAATACTTAATTTCTCCTTTTATTTTATCTCTTTTCTCCCCCAATTTTGTCCTTGTTACATTATTACACCCAACTATAATCTTCAAATCTATACCACCATAGGATTGGAACCCAACACAATCTCAACCTCATCTAATTTCTTAACACCAATATTCTCATTCTTTTCAAACTTCCAAAGAAAATTATGAAAAAGACCCTTGGTCCTCCCGAGTCCGGTCGTGAGTCCCGGAAAAACAAAGAAAAAGAACAACCACCAACACAGCGGCGACACCGACAAAGAAAAAAGAAAAAAAACCACTAATAGTAATGGCCTTATAGAGGGATATTAACTTCATTCCCGAGCCAAAAAGAGCTTAGCTCAATTAGCATAAAGATGTGTCTTCGACCAGTAGATCCGAGGTTTGAATCCCCCCACTTCCAAGTTGTACTAAAAAAACCAAAAGACAACCGTATATCAACTTATTTCATCTTGTTTCTTCTTAGGTACACCTTCATTAATTTTTTTTTTTGTATATCAAGTTTCTGTGGTCTAGTGGTTATCACGTCAGTTTTACACACTAAATATTCCTTAGTCAAGAAAGTTTGTAAATCAATGGAGTAAAAAAAAAAAAATTACAAAACTATTTAATTAATACGAGGATTGAACTCATGACCTCTTAGTCAAGGACATAATCTTATGTCAATTGAAGTATGTTTGGTTTGACAATTGAGTCAAAATTAAAGTTGGATGAATTTCAATTCACGTACACAATATCTTTATATCTTTGATTTATTCTAATATATATATATATATTATCTTTTTTTTTTTGTTTCTTTTATTTTGTTTTCACCATTCATTTATAAACTTTCAATTTTATGTGATATATTAATCTAATGGAGTGGTCCACCACAATTAAATAATTTGTCAACATGACAATTACATGTAATAGATCAATTATTCAGCATCCCTAAATGACATGAACTAACTTATATAAATAAAATTCGAATTTTAAAAAGTGTAGAAACTAAAGATGGAGAAACAAAATATAAAATAGTTTTATGATAGGTTAAATTACAAAAATCTTAGTGGTATGATTTTTTTCTTTTATTTTTTGAGGATGAGTTGCATGATTTAAGATTTATTAGAAAAAATTCATTTTTAACCCTAAACTTGTTAAATTGTATCCATTCTAACCATAAATTTTTAATTTTATTAATTTTGGCTCTAAACTTTCCTTTCATCAATTTAAACTTCAAAAGTATATCAATTTATACTTGCAGTTAAGTTTCGATTCCGATGTTTTTTTCATTTCATTAATGGGTGATTTTCAATTTGAGAGTAGGATTCTACTATTCGGTCCATCGACTTTGGGTAGAAACAAAATTTAATTGCACGAAATTTTTCTTTAATGGAGTACGCTCATTCTTGAATCGGTCGTCAATATTGGTTTGTTTTTCTTTTTCTTTCAAATATCCAAATTTATATATATTTCTTTTTTTATATATATTTTTTTAAACTATAATGTGTGCATGTTATTTCTATATTGATATTCATCTTTTTATACAATATTTACTAAAGGTTTTTTTTTTAATTTTTTAAAATTATTATTTTTTTAACAGTGACTCTATATATTTTGGAAACATATTTAGCGTCTTTTTTTGAATTATTATTATTATTTCACCCAAGTTAATAAAAATTTACTTCAAATAAAGCCGTGAACTAATTTTAAGAAATCTAAAAAAAACATAAATAAATTTGTATATTTTAAAGAACAATAACTAAAATGGATACAAATCTAAAGGACATGGACCAAAATAATATTTTACCTTAAAAAATTAATCACATTTTCTATTGAACAAACTTATCAAAATATATCAAGCCCCCCTCACTAAAATTGTGGGTTTATGCCAAAAGTGGAAAATATCATTCCAACGTGGATATATGGAGGGTATGTTGTGTTTATCAATTGCTATTATCATAAACAATTAAATTAAAATTTCAAAAGAATAGACAACGGAACCAGACATATCCACAATGGTATGATATTGTCCACTTTGGGCCTAAACCCTCATGGTTTTGTTTTTGGTTTCACCCAAAATGCCTCATACCATTGGACATAAGTGTTCTCCCTTTTCTAGTGGGATATTGTTTGTATCCTAACAAGTACCACGACCTCCCCACAGATGGCTCTGATACCACTTATTAAGGACAACGGAACCCAGACATCTCCTCACAATGGTATGATATTGTCCAGTTTGGGCCTAAACTTGGTTTTGCTATTGGTTTCACCCAAAATGCCTCATACCATTGGAGATAAGTGTCCTCCCTCATATACCCAAGATATTTCCCTTTTCTAGCCAATGTGAGATATTGTTTGTATCCTAACAATCCTCCCTTAATTTGTTGGAATGCCTTGAATGAATCTGTTATGAGACCCTCTACGACGGGTCAGTACGGGGACGTAGCTAACACGACTTCTATTGACTTCAGCCGCCCCTATCTGTTCATTTGTAATTCTCTCTTATTTCGTAATAATACTGCTCTCCCTTCTGCCCGTTGACGTTGCTAACACGACGTTAGTGAACCACGTAAATCTGTGTCGTTATTCCTTTGCGATTACTTTGCTCTTTGTTATTGATTTATCGTAACAAGTACTAACTATGTTATCACTTTGTATAGAAGTGAGATCTTTCTTCATCCCTAAGTATGTATGTAAAAGAAGATTGATGAGCAAGAATATCAATGTTAGTCAAGGGCTAAAAGTTGTTGTTTGGTAGCAACAAGAGTGAGAAGCTTTACCCTTAGTGGATGAGTTTGAGATGTTTGAGAAGAGAAGGCAATGCACATATTTTCATCAACTTCTGTCTCTATATCATACAACATCTGTCCTGCACCATACCTTCCAAGCAATTCATATGATTTTTTTGAACTCTCCATTGTAACACAAACATTCTCATCATCTGTTTCAAATCCAAAACAATTATTTGATGTCTTCATAACTATGGTGAATGAAGTGACTCTTATGGATCACTAATTAATATTTGTTTCAAAATCAAGAATAAGTAGTTAAATTATAGATTTTATATGTTACTTAAAAAAGATATGTACAAGTGTATGCATATATATGTTGTCGCACTAGAAAAGAGAAGGTAGACTTTGTCTTTCGATAAATTGTAGAAAATACTCTTATACTTTCCGAATCGCTTCAATAACACCACTTAACTTTAAAAATTGCATTACTATACTTGACATTTAAAAAAAACTTAAAAAATACTCTTATCGTTAAGTTTTGGATGAAAAACGTTTGTTCTTTTTCTTCTTCCACGAAAGTAAAGTTAATGAGAAGTTTCTACCTTTCCTCCGATTTTGCCTTTCCCACTCGCCCTTCCTAATCAATGTATCCTTCTTAATTTTCTTCTAAAGCACTTGTATTTCGTTAGTATATGATTTGAGTTTTTATTTTTCCTTTTTCAAACCAATACATGTTTAATAAATTAATCTTGAATTTTGAATTTCATGTTGTGACTAGAAATTTAAATATTGTATTCTATACTCTTTTGAATTTCATAGAAGGGAATATGATTTGTTGAGTTTGTTGGGAATTGTTGTTTGGATTCTTCATTACGTTATGTTTTTGCTAATGAATCTTCCTTTTTTCAGAGCAGAACTTCAATGAATCCATTTGTGTTTTGATTAGTTAGAATAAGTAGATTCTTATACTCGTTAGAAGAATTTGTACGGAGAAGAAAGAAGAAGAAACTTTTTCCATCCAAAACTTAACAATAAGGATATTTTTTAATTTTTTTTTTTGAAATGTCAAGTATATTAATGAAACTTTTAAAAGTCCACGAGTATTATTGAAACGAGATACAAAATTTATGTGTATGCTTTTGGACTATCTTCTCCATTTTGAATATCCAATAAGAAGATACCTTACAAATTGGCATCAGGGCAAGTTCATCCTGAAGAAAAAAAATGTGCAACGAAAACTAGAAAAAAGTGTGATACCAAAGAGGAATTGAGAAGTATCAATGGCTTATGTTCTCATGCCCGGAACCCACGCGATTGATTGGGAAAAAGAATGTTGTCACAATACTTATGTTTGAGAACTCCAGCGAAAGGTCCAAGATAGTTTCCTCATCGAACGAAATACATCAACTCATAACTGGGAAAATTCAGAGAGAGCATATGAGTCCTTAAGCTAGAAGACTATCATGAAAGAAAGAGAAATATCCCAATGAGTGAATCAAGGAGAAATTTGTTAAGTGTAAACAAAGTTCACATTAAATAGGGAATGAACAATTTCATGGTAAATAAGTGAGAAAATTATTTTCATTGGTACGAGGCATTTTAGGTGAAAAAAAAAAAGTCTGGGTTTATAACCAAAGTGGACAATATCATTCCAATGTGGACATAGGTGGAGGGTATGTTGTCCTTATCAATTGGTATCAGAGTTGATCTAAAACCAAGTTGTGTGGAGAATTCCTTAGATATTGAATAAAGAGAATTAACGAAGTCTCATAGTCGACATTGTGGATGAATCCCCATATCAGACAAGCAAGAAGTATAACTCGAATTGATAGAAGGAGTAACCCTATAAAAAAGACCTTCGATGTCCTTTGGGAGTGATCGTTCAAGGGGAGGCGACAAGCAAGAAGTATAACTCGAATTGATAGAAGGAGTAACCCTATAAAAAATACCTTCGATGTCCTTTGGGAGTGATCGTTCAAGGGGAGGCTCGAGTGGAACCATTGTCCCAATTTTGTTGTTTTTTTTTTTTTTTTTTTACAACATGTTGGAGTGGGGGATTGAACCTAGGATCTCATGATCACTAGGCGATACATCCCGTTGAACTATGCTCTTGTTGGCTCACCATTTTGTTTATAAGGTGTATACATATATAAGACATGATTATGCTTGAATCACTTTGATTATGAATTAATTGCAATATTTAAATTTAAGGTCTTTATTGGAGAATTTTATATCTAATGGGTCAATTTATATTTTAATTTTTTTTAATTTGGTAGGGACTTATTAGACATAAAATTAAAAGTTTAAGGGTCTATTAAACATTTTTTTTTAAATTGAGGGACCAAATAGACACAAACCTCAAAATTTAAGGACTAAACTTGTAATAATTTACCCGATACTTAATCAGAAAGGTGAAACTTACTCCCAAGTCTCGACATAACTTACCTTTTATTTTACCCTTTTTCTCCCCCAACTTTGTATGGAGTGGGGGATTGAACCATTGACCTCTTAATCAAAAACACAATTTTATGTTGAGCTATGTTGAGTTTGGCCTCATCTAATTTCTTAACACCAACATTCGCATTCTTTGAAAACTTCCAAAGAAAATTACCAAAAAGACCTTCGATGTCCTTTGGAATCCGACTGTGAGTCCTGGCAGGAACAAAGAAAAAGAACAACCACAACACGGCCCCGACACTGGTAAACAGAAAAGGAAATAAAATAAAAACCACTGATAGTAATGACCTTGTAGAGGGATATTAACATCATTCACGAAGGCAACAATATATCAACTTATTCCATCTTGTTTCTTCTTAGGTGTATATTGTTTTCCCTTTAAATATTAACTAGTGCCCCTTTTGTATGTCAAGTTTCTGTGGTGTAGTGGTTATTATGTTAGTTTTACACACTAAAGGTCCCTAGTTCCATCCTAGGCAGGAACAATAATATTTTTTAGTCTTTTTCTCCATTCTCTCTTTCTTCCTACTAATCTAACACTCTCCCCCATTCTATCTAAAAAAAATCGACTTAAAAAATAAAATAAGAAAAAAAATTTACAAATTGGAATTTACAAGTGTTTTTTGCAAGAAATAACAATTACAGTGTATTTACACTAAATACACTTGTGCAAATTGTAATTACAAGTGTATTTGCAATTTGCAAAATTACAGTGATACCTCTAGTTGCAAATAACAATTACAGTGTGTATTTGCACTAAATACACTTGTGCAAATTGTTTGCAATTTGCACGGAATTACTACTTCCAATTATAATAAAACTAAAAAAAACATAACATATCGTAAATAATGATGACAAACAATTGGAGGAAGATATGTTGTGGAAGTACATTGTATATAACATATCATGTAGAAAAAATTATAAGTTTGCAAATGCACTTACAATTACAGAATACAAAATTACATCCTTCCAAAATAAAAATTACAAAATTATCAAGTACTTTATAAACTAAAAACCTAAAAAAAATATAACCTACCAAAATGTCAATTAGAGGGTACACAATTACATGTTATTGCGACTACATACCTTTCATTCGAGATCAGGGTCTGATCTACATAACAAAACCTCTAGTCTCATGTCACTGCACCAAACTCTCGGACACACAAGAGAATCTCGGAACTCTTAACAAAATGGGTTCTTCAAAATTCTCAAATCAGAACCATTGACAACTACATACCATTGGAAACTCTTAGCTTCCTCATTTTTCTTTGAGTAGTGGAATGTTAATGGATTTCAACCAAGGAGTAAGCTTGAGGAAGACCCATCTCAGAAGTCATTGAAAGGAAACCCAATTTCACAAATGAAAAAAATTGCGAGCTTGACCTCTGCAATTCCCTGAAAAAATTTCACAACTCTTAAAAATAATTAAATGACAGGAAAAAAATTCTCTTTCCAATTTGTGAGCTTGACCTCGGCTGGAATGCTTGGAAATTTGAAGGCAGAAGCATGACGACCCATGAAAAGAGGGTTACCATTAGAGTCCACAAAATTAGAATGACAAAAGCCGATAAAACAAAAAGGGACAAAATCAAGAAAGCAACTAAGCATAGTCATTTTGCAATTTGCCATCACAATTCTCGTTTTACAGACCCGTCGACAGTGGATGGCTTGAGGAGGTTTGGTGGAAGATGGATTACAAGGTAAAGAGAGGGGAAGATGGGTTTGGGTCGAAGAAGAAGATTTTGTAGGTTTAAATTTGATGGATGTTTTGGAGAGAGAATAAAATAATTTTTAAACCCTATTTTTTTTTTAAAATCGGTTAGTAATAAAATTAGAATAAAATCTAACATTATTTATTTATTATTTTTAGGATTTAGAGAATAAAAATATGGGAGAAAAAGATGGAATGGTTTTTTAGGAATGATTGTTATGAGGGTAAAATGGGGAGGAAAATGTTAGGAGAGAGGGGACTTGAAACTTAATTAAAAAAAAAAAAAAAAGGCTAAAATGAGTTCCAAAAAAGCCCTTTTACCATGAATTCCCTAACATTTACAATTTAGAAAAAAAAAAAAAAAAAACCTAATTATTTATTTCGGTTGTCATAAAAACAACTCTTTAGTTAGCCTAACATTAACTAGTTAGGACATATAGTCTATTTTTTTTCTCAAATGTTGTTGAACTAGAAAAAAATAAAATAAAAAAAGATTAAAGATTACAAATTTTTCATACAGCCAACATGAGCACAACTGGTGAAAGACATGTAACATCGACCCACAGGTCAAAAGTTTGAAACCTCCCCATGTTGAATTTGAAAAAAATATATAAAGACATGATATGTTTGAACCATTTTAAACTCTTATGTACAAATAATTAAATAAGTTAATATGAAATATTATTTTGTTGTTTTAAGAGGTTTAAGAATTTTTGAAAAAAAATTAGATGACTTAACCATTTAAACGAGGATTCGTAGTGGAGGATTTGTTGGAATTAATTAAATAATTAATTCATATGTGGGTAACAAATTCAATAGCAATTATATTTGGGCTATTTAATGGGCATTTGAGTGATCTTGATTATGGGCCCAAGACTTCTATATAGTGGTGTGGCCTGCTGAGCAGAAACCAGCCCGTTGGTCCTAAGGGATTATGGGAAACCCTAGAATCAACATATATATAGTTTAGGTTGTGGTCCCCAATAAGCTATGCAGCTTTAGCCTCCTATTCCCCATCTGATAGAGAGGATTGCCCATGATTGGTCTGGGTTGCATAGATGAGGAAGACCACAAACCATCAGATTATTACAGGCTATGGATTATCACATCTAATGGTTCCAGGTAATTCTAATCCCCTCTAATTAGTTTTTCTTCCATGCTTAGATCCCAAAAGTTTGTCATGATTGTTCTTGGATTAAACGTATTTATTATTGAATAATCATATATTGGGGTTTTCCCAATAAATATTCCAACAAGTGGTATCAGAGCGGTTTTTGCATGGTAGATTACTAATTTTATCAAACATGTTGTCTTTCCTTTGATTCATAAGATTTCGATTCAATAGAATTTTAGAATGATTTTACAACATGTTGTGTGAATTACTCGAACGATTGAATAGTCAAATTTAATTCGGATGCTTTTGCATATTTGAGTTATATCATTAAGAATTATGAATGTTTTCATATGCATCTTTTGGCTCAATGATAAAAAAAAAAAAAAAAAAAAAAATGTTTTCATTTTCAATCTTTGAGTGTATGGTGGTTGTCATGAAGAAAGATCATAAAAGAAAGAATTAAAGAAAAAAAAAATAGTGTTCGCAGCAACACTGTGGAAAATGGCTTAAGAGATGTTAGGACACTGTAGCATGAGATTTGCAGTGGGCCTTAGCCCACTGCAAATATACATATAACATAATAAATTTTATGTTATGTTAATATATATAATTTTAACTATTACCATTGTTTGTATTCATGTATTTTTCTTTTATAACAATAGTATTTGTTTATAAAATTATATATATGCCTTATGTTATAAATTTGAATTTGGGCATAAAAAAAAAAGTGTGGAGAATTATTTAATTTTTCATTTTTGTGTGCTTAAGAAGGTATCAAGAATTAGCACAATTAGTACAATTTATTTTGAATGTTTTGTAAATTAAAACATTTATAAAGTTATTAGATTATTAGATGGAGTGTATTTGTTGCTTATGCATATTGTGATCGGCCCAAAGGAAGGTTACAATTTGGCCAAACAACAAATATCAATAATAAGTATGAATAACATAATGATGTGTCCTTGAAGTTGTTAGTCGGCCCAAAGGAAGACTATCTTCTAAAAGGGATAAGTTATTATATTTTATTATTGAATTCTAAATGTGATGCCCAATGCATATGTTAGGTTGTCAGGTGGGTTGAAATCCCAATAAAGTTTTTTTTTGGGCATTCTATTTTTTATTTTTGAGGACTTTTCCCTTTATAAATTGTGCATGTAAAGATATTACTCTTAATTTTGAAAATAATTTTGGTATTTTCATTTTCATGAAGATACAATTAATAGTAATTAAAATAAATGTGTTTTTGCATAATAATCTGATTTTCTATGTTAGTGTTGATTTGATGGATCATGCTGCCAAAGTAGCCTCTGATTTATGATATTGACAACTTCATAGTTAATTAGATGTTTGTGGACCTGTTGTTTATGCGTTCTGTTGTCGGTCCAAAGGAAGACGTCAGTTTGGCCAAATAACAGGTACATCTATGGTTATTTGGTGATAAAACATGGATAATATAAAGTTATGTCATGTGAGTGATTGTCGGCCCAAAGGAAGACTTTCACTTGACCGGATTAGGTATCAGTGTTTCGGCCAAATAACAGGTACATCTATGGTTATTTGGTGATAAAACATGGATAATATAAAGTTATGCCATGTGAGTGATGGTCGGCCCAAAGGAAGACTTTCACTTGACCGGATTAGGTATCAGTGTTTCCTCACCACATTGAGAGTACTGTTTGCAAGTTGACAGTCGGCCCAAAGGAAGGTTGTCAATGTTGTGTTTGGTATCTTGTTGTCCTCATAAATTTTAATTTTAAGGTATTTTTATAAATACTAAGTTATTCATGAGCATGTTTTAGTTGTTTTTTCAAAATTTTAAATACTATTGCCCTGTTTGATTTTGAGAATATTTTTGTTCACGTTGTAATGAATAAAGAAACATTTTCATTTTTTTTTCTACTTAGCAACATCCCATTCAGATTAATTGGGATTTATATTAAAAAAAAAAATGGAATAATCTTAATTTCATAAGCTTTATGATGATGAAATTTTTTATTCAAGGGAATCATGTTTGATAAGGAAATAATTAGGAAATTCCTTTACAAAGATAAAGATTGTTCTGAAATGAACATAAAGTAAGAGACATTTAAACTTTTGGTTAAATGTGTCTTAATGAAGAACAATGGAACATAAGAGAGTACACTATGATGCTTGTAAGGGTAGATGAACCCTTAATGAGCGAATCTTCGATGGTATGTTGAAGAAAATTGTTTTAAGTATGAAAGAACAAAATGTACTCAATTAACTATTTCCTTAAGGGAGAAATTAAAGTCGACACAAAGCTTCATTTTGAACATATTAGTCCAAATCACTAAAAGTTAGGATCCAGATTTCTCCTATTTTTTTAGAAAATTTGGACATGTAGGAAAATATGTTCTTAGTACTTCTTTTCATAATGTATAAAGAAAATTTGACTTCTCACTTAGGATTTAAACAAAGTTAGTTTAGTTTGCATGTCAGACTTCCATGTGTTGAATAGACTCTAGTATTTCTATTCATTGATGATTTGTTCTTTTGATTTAACAAATTGTCGAGCCTGTATTAGGTAGAATCAATGGAGAAATAATGAAATAGTTTATTCCATATGACTTCTTAAAATGCTTAACAACATTGTTTAATATTTCCAGAATTATATTTTTAGTGAAGTCACTCATTTTTATGTCAGAAAGGTCTTTAGTTCTGGATATCTTAGAAGTCATATGATTAGTTTCTAGTGATGAAACACTATGGATTGGGTAGAGAATATTTAAGGCCTTTTGCTAAACTTCTTTAAGAATTTATAGAGCCATTAAGTAAGACGTTTTTTTTTAAGGCAAACCTGAGTAAAGTGTGTTGCTTATAGAATGATTCAAAGCTCATAAAGATGAGGTTAGAAGTATGACAAATTATTTCTCTTTGCATTTAACTTCTTTGGGAAAAAAAAAAAAAAAACTTAAGATTGCAGCATAAAGTTAAAGTGGTGTACCACATAAAACAACAACTAAATCTCTTGCAATTAAAGGTTAGACAAATGCTTAACATTATGTTTGCATTTAGAGATGTCCAACTAATGATTGGTCCTAAAGGTCAATAAGAAAATTTTGGACTTAAAGATTATTTGTTGTTACTCTAGGTACACTAGTCATTTTCATGATTTCTAAAATTAAGTCTCACTTAGGTTCATTTGCTAGATATCTTCACTTTCTTAAGGATGTTGAGTTTGAGGGGGAAGATAAAATGAGGAATGTTATCCTTATGAAAGGAGAATTTGAGTTATTTTCTATAGGTGAAAACATTAGTTAAGATTCTCCTCATTTAAGTAAGACAAACTCAACATTATTAAAAGTGTTATTAAAGTAATCACAAGAGATGGGAGAAATCCAAGTATAAAGATTTAAGTTTGACTTAAACGTAAAAGTAAGATGATTTCATTATCTTCCCCTAAAGTCAAACAAAGATTTAACTCTTAAAATAGAGAATTAATGTCACAAAGAATTAGGTGAAACAACAATACAATATTTGACATCTTGTCATATTGCCTTTAAGAGGTAATGTGTGTTGAAAGATATAAGGTTTGTCTAGTTATTATGTTTCAATTATTATGGGTGACATTAATTATTTAGAGACTTGTGATAACACTTCAAAACTATTTTTAAAAGTTATGTCAAATAGACATAAAGATTGATAGCCTATATAGTTTAGAAACTCTTGATCTAGTAACACAAAGGTTTCAAAGGTTTCATTCCATTTGTGATCTTAATAAGGTTTTTGTTTGTAACTTCATAAGCTTCATTCATTAATGATCACATTTAAGGTCTAAGGTATACAAAAGTGATAATTATGAATTACAGACTTAGTAGGAGTAAAGTTATTTTCTTAGTGTAATATGACCATGACGTGATAAATACTAAGCTATAGGATGAAAGCTTGTATGAATATCTCTTTTTATATTTTGAAATGATATTGTGAGATCAATCTCAAGTAACATTGAGATTTCACAAAAGAGGTTATGTCAGAAAGTCTCCCAAGTTTTCTAGCATAAAGTCGTATGCACTAAGAAATATTCAAATCATTAAAGACAACAAATTTAGTCTCAATAAAGGTCCCTTGAATAAAGAAATGAAGAATTTCATGCTTGAAGTTTAGACGCTTCCGCTTCCGTATTCATATCAATAACAAAAGGCAATATTTTTATAACTCTTAATTGGATCTAAAGAGTTTTAAGGTAATTAACAAAATGATACATGCTCACTCGTCAAAATCAAATAAAGTAGAGATCATGAGGTAATTTGATTTTGATAATAGTAAGAGTTGCCAACAGGATCCACCTTCCCGGTTATGTTCACTAAATGAGTAAAAGATACTACTGTAAATAAAAGTGACAAATAGTCATTTGTAGTAGTTTCTTTTATCATTAAGGTTTGTGGTCATAACACTTTGTGTGGCAAGAAACTCATAAATTTTAATTCTTGTCACTAAGTTGTCTTGACAAGAATTTGTAATTCTTTTCAATATATAGCAACAAAAGCTTTTTCAGAATCATAAGCTTTAGTTGATAAAGAAAATTCAGAGTTTTTTATTGTGTCTAAAGGAATACAACTTCATCATTACGGATACGTTCATTAAGAAATTTCACACACAAAAGTTTTGGGAGCATAATGCTCATATAGGTGTGAAAATTATGGTACGTCAGTTGAGTGGGAGTTTGTGCTTTCGTAAAGTAGACACAAAATTTTGTTTCTGCAGAATAAAGAAGATGAATTATTTTTGTTACTCTGAATCACTTTCTTTCTAACAGTAGTTTAACATAAGGCTAGAAAGAGTTAAGTTTGATCTCTCTAAAGAATAAAGTTGACCAGTTGAAAATAGACATGTTTAGATCACATTACATGTAATTTTCATGCTGCTCTTCCACACTTGATCCATGTCATTGAGTATATTTGGTGTGGTGATCATTGAAGGCTGAGTTGCGACCATACATGTGACAAAAGTCGCTTTGGTTCCTCATTGGTATACAAAATGGACCGAATTGTGATTAAAGGGAAGTTATTTTTAAAATAGCATTAAGTTGTGCACTAAAGAATAAATTAATAATTGCTAATAAGGAAATTGTTGCCCAAGTGGGAGATTGTTGGAATTAATTAAATAATTAATTCATATGTGGGTAACAAATTCAATAGCAATTATATTTGGGCTATTTAATGGGCATTTGAGTGATCTTGATTATGGGCCCAAGACTTCTATATAGTGGTGTGGCCTGCTGAGCAGAAACCAGCCCGTTGGTCCTAGGGGATTATGGGAAACCCTAGAATCAACATATATATAGTTTAGGTTGTGGTCCCCAATAAGCTATGCAGCTTTAGCCTCCTATTCCCCCTCTGATAGAGAGGATTGCCCATGATTGGTCTGGGTTGCATAGATGAGGAAGACCACAAACCATCAGATTATTACAGGCTATGGATTATCACATCTAATGGTTCTAGGTAATTCTAATCCCCTCTAATTAGTTTTTCTTCCATGCTTAGATCCCAAAAGTTTGTCATGATTGTTCTTGGATTAAACGTATTTATTATTGAATAATCATATATTGGGGTTTTCCCAATAAATATTCCAACAGGATTAACTATTTAATTTTTTTTTTCTTTAAAAAAAAAATAATTGAAATTAAAAAAAAATTGAACGAAAAAATCCCAGGAAATTAAATGGGGAGTTTTCGAAATTAAATGGAAAAATTCTGAAAAACAAATGGGGTCGCCTCGTGATTCCCTCATTTCTAACTTCCTTGGATTGTACTCAATTGCATTTGTAGGTTAGAAAATCCTCATAAATGTCTCAGAATCGATTTTGAAAAAAAGTCCAAAACAAAATTCAGAATAATGTCCAACAACGTGACTTTACTATTCCACACACACGGTAGATCATTCATATGGAGAGTCTCCCTACTTAGTATTCTAGTCTTAAAATTACTCCAACTATCTAACTTCAAATATTGTTTTCAAATTAAGTTTTGGTGGGATTCTCCCAAAACATTAGATTTTTTGTTTGAATATTTTTTTTTATTTAAAAATTATAATTTCAAATTAATTTTAAAACGTCAAATTTATGTCTTCAGGTGGGTGTCACGTGATCAAAACCCATCAATGATTTGACCATTTTGTCCCTCTAAATTAATCATTAGCAAAACTTCATCCAACAAAACTTTTCATAAAAAAAAACTTCCTCTCAAAATTCATTTTCGTTGAGTTTCTTTCAAATCTTCTCTTAAAATCTAAATTTTTAAACCTTTAAATATTTTGTTTGGTTAGATGTGGATTTGTTAATATCATCCGACTGGTTTGAGTTTGGGCGAAGAAGAAAATGGCGGCAAGAGGGACAAACTCAATCCGATGACAAACAGAAAAACGGGGGAATGAATCTCATACTTCTTGATGATCAACTTCTTGATTAGTATATAGGGTTCACCTGTTTTCAAAGTTAATTAACATCTCTTTTCTCTCTTTCTGTTTTGCTTTTGATTGGGATGAAAATATTTTTTCACCATTTAAAAAATGTTTTAAAAGCGTATTATATTTTGTTTAGACGTACACGCATTATTTTTTTATTTAAATTCTCTGTTTTGAGATTTAGACATGTGAGGGCGACGGTGACGACAAAAAGAAGAATTTAATGGCGGGAAGAGAGATTCTTCGTCGTCGAATGCTTTGCTCCGAGCTGATTACATTCAGTTTTCCTGTTTAAGATACGTTTTTTAATGATTTCGAATTCAACTTAGATTTTAGATTTTAGATTTTGTTCTAGTTTTTTTATATGATTATTTGTTTTCATTCGGATTTTTTTTTATTTTTTTTTATAATTATAATTAGTATTTTTAGATTTTTTGTCTCTATATCTTCAATCATTTCATATTTTCTTTGAATTTGTGTATACCGTGTATGCAAATAATTTATGATCGTTTATTTTTTAAAATACACTATATTTTTCGTATTTTTTTCTCGTAATACATTAACATTTACTAAATTATGATTGTTTGTTTTTTAAATACACAATATTTTTTGTATTTTCGCCCCAGTAATGGATTAACCTACTAAATTATGATTGTTTATTTTTTAAATACACTGTATTTTTCGTATTTCTCGCCCCACTAATGCATTAACCATTTTTTATGCATTAATCTATTGTTATAAGAAATCACATAAATTATGATTTTGTTATTTGAAACATTTGTTTTAGGGCAAAATATATTTTTGGTCCCCGAAGTTTGAGTTTGAAATCTATTTGGTCCCTGAGGTTTCAAAATGAAGACTTTAGTCCCCTAAATTTGAGAAATAGTTCTAAATGATCTCTAAGTTAATAAAAAAAAAAATGACATGACATGCTAGGTTGAAATTTTTAAGTGATGTGACAATATTTCTTGATTTTTAATTATTTTTTATCCTAGGTGACATTGATTTATTTTTTTATTCTCTTCTCTCTTCCTTCCCTCTTCTCAATCTTTTCTTCTAAAAAAAAAATATAGACCCAATAACTTTATTGCAGCAACCTCATCCAACGAGGGACGCAAAGATAGAAGAGATCCAACACGGGAATAAGAAGCAAGCTCGCCTTGCTCTTATTATTTTTATAGAGTGGGTGGAGAAAGTGGACAACACAAGACATGCACAGAGTTGGTGGTTGACTCGGCTTTTTCCTAGATCAAAGCAGATCAACTCACCTTGTTTTTTTTCCAAAAGTCGATCGAATCGGGCGGCCCCCGCCCCCGACCTTAAAACAAATATAACTCAGCTTTGTACATTAATTGGGTTGCTAAAACAAGGTCATAACTTGCAGAAGTCCAAGTAAGATACGATCCATGACTATTCCAAAATCACTCTCACATATGCCCTTAGTTAATATTTACTATTTTTCAAAAAAATAATAAAATAAATAGATAAATAGAATAATGAAGTAAAAATACTATTTGTTTAGTTGGGGTGAGAATTCACACCTCTCATCTCTTGATGTAGGAATATATCTTAACGAGCCAAGTATTGATTTTGTTGTCATAAACAACTACCCTAGTTATCCTAAGATTAGTTAGATAAGGCATATAGTTTTACTTTCCCTCCCCAAATGTATTTGAACTATAAAAAATAAAAATGAAAAAGATTAAAGATTAACAAATTTTGAAATAGTTAACATGAGCACAACTCAACTGGGTAAGACATGTAAAACGACCTATAGGTAAATTAGATAAGATAATATGAAATATTAAGTTTTCCTAGTTTAACAAAATGTGTTTGAATCATTTGTGGGTGAGAATTCCGACATTCGACAAAAAAATGATAGCTAAGGGATTTTAACCCACGCCCTTGCAAACCAGAGCCTAAATCTAGCGACTTAGACCACTCGACCAAACTGTCTAATATGATAACTAAAAGAAGATTAAGATAACGAACGAAGCAGAGATGGAAGAGATCCAACACGGGAATAAGAAGCAAGCTCGCCTTGTTCTTATTATTTTTATAGAGTGGGAGGAGAAAGCGGACAACACAGGACCTGCACAGAGTTGGTAGTTGACTGAGTTTTTTCCTAGATCAAAGCAGATCAACTCACCTTGTTTTTTTCAAAAAGCCGATCGAATCGTGCGGCCCCCGCCCCAGACCATAAATCAAATATAACAATCCTTTATACATTAATTGGATTGCTAAAACAAGGCCATCACTTGCAGAAGTTCAAGTAAGATAGGATCCATGACTATTCCAAAATTACTCTCACATATGCCTTAATATTTACTATTTTTTTAAAAAATAAATAGATAAATAAATTATTGAAATAAAAATACTATTTTTTTAGTTCAATATGTGGGGTGAGAATTCACACCTCTCATCTCTTGATGAAGGAATATATCTTAACGAGCCAAGTATTGATTTTGTTGTCATAAACAACTACCATTGTTATCCTAAGATTAGTTAGTTAAGGCATATAGTTTTACTTTCTCTTCCCAAATGTATTTGAACTATAAAAAATAGAAATGAAAAAGATTAAAGATTAACAACTTTTGAAATAGTTAACATGAGCACAACTCAACCGGGTAAGACATGTAAAACGACCTATAGGTAAATTAGATAAGATAATATGAAATATTAAGTTTTCCTAGTTTAACAAAATGTGTTTGAATCATTTGTGGGTGAGAATTCCGACATTCGGCAAAACAATGATAGCTAAGGGATTTTAACCCACACCCTTGCAAACCAGAGCCTAAATCTAGCGACTTAGACCACTCGACCAAACTGTCTAATATGATAATTAAAAGAAGATTAAGATAACGAATGAAGCAGAGATGGAAGAGATCCAACACGGGAATAAGAAGCAAGCTGGCCTTGTTCTTATTATTTTTATAGAGTGGGAGGAGAAAGTGGACAACACAGGACCTGCACAGAGTTGGTTATTGACTGAGTTTTTTCGTATATCAAAGCAAATCAACTCACCTTGTTTTTTTCAAAAAGTCAATCGAATCGGGCGGCCCCCGCCCCAGACCATAAATCGAATATAACAATCTTTTGTACATTAATTGGATTGCTAAAACAAGGCCATAACTTGCACAAGTCCAAGTAAGATAGGATCCATGACTATTCCAAAATTACTCTCACATATGCCTTAATATTTACTATTTTTTAAAAAAATAAATAGATAAATAAATTATTGAAATAAAAATACTATTTTTTTAGTTCAATATGTGGGGTGAGAATTCACACCTCTCATCTCTTGATGAAGGAATATATCTTAAGAGTATTGATTTTGTTGTCATAAACAACTACCATAGTCAAGCCCTTGCGGACCAGAGCCTAAATCTGGCGCCTTAGACCACTCGGCCAAACTGTCTAATTTGGATAACTAAAAGAAGATTAAGATAACGAACGAAGCAAAGATGGAAGAGATCCAACACGGGAATAAGAAGCAAGCTCGCCTTGTTCTTATTATTTTTATAGAGTGGGAGGAGAAAGTGGACAACACAGGACCTGCACAGAGTTGGTAGTTGACTGGGTTTTTTCCTAGATCAAAGCAGATCAACTCACTTTTATTTTTTTCCCAAAGTCGATCGAATCGGGCGGCCCCCACCCCAGACCTTAAAACAAATATAATAATGCTTTGTACATTAATTGGCTTGCTAAAACAAGACCATAACTTGCAAAATCCCCCTCACATCTGCCCTTAGTTAACATTTACTATTTTTACAAAAAAAAAAAAAAAAAAAAAAATTAATTGCCATGCTAAAACAAGGCCATAACTTGCAAAATCCCCCTCACATATGCTCTTAGTTAACATTAAAAAAAAAAAAAATAGTAAAAAAAAATAATAAAATTAAAAATACTATTTTTTTAGTTCAATACTTGGGGTGAGAATTCAGACCTATGACCTCTTGATGAAGGGTATATATCTTACCCAACTAAGTACTGATTTGTGGGATTTGAACCCACGCCCTTACGACTCTGAGCCTAAATCGGGCGCCTTTGACCACTCGACCAAACTGTCTAATTTGTGATAAATAATTGACGATTAAGAAAACGAGCGAACCAGAGATGGAAGAGATCCAACACGAGAATAAGAAGCAAACTTGCCTTTTCCTTATCAATTTTATAGGGTGGGTGTTGAAAGTGGACAACACAGGACCTGAACAGTGTTGGTGGTTGACTGGGCTTTTTCCTAGATCAAAGCAGAACAACTCACCTTATTTTTTTCAAAAGTCGATCGAATCGGGCGGCCCCCGCCCCGGACCTTAAAACAAATATAACAAGTTGCGATTAGACATATGACCCTTTTTTAGTATGAAAATCGATAGATGTTCTTTTTTTTAAAAAAAGTTTGATATATGTCCATTTTTAGTTTAATTTTTCTCTCCCCTATTTTTTTTCTTCCTTATTTACCCTCCATCAAATCTGAATCTATCCTTTCATTTATAAGATTTTATAATTTAAAAAAAATAACTCTCACTCCTCTTCTCCAAAAATTAAATCTCTCCCCCAATATTTTCTCTGTTCTCCCTCCCTCTTCCTCCCTCCTTCTAGCCGTTTCAAAAATTAAAAATAACAAAAATTGTACAAAATCTACTTTAAAAATCATACGAATAAAGAAAAAAAATCAAAACTTATACAAAATTCTCCTACCATTTTCAATCATCATTGATACAAAATTGTAAATATAGTGTAATTGAGACAAACTCCATCTGCCTATAAGTGCAAAAACAATGTTTTCAATTACACTGTATTTGCATTTTTTTAACTTGCAATTACACGATAGAAAAAAAAACGAGAAAAATATGCTATTCTTTGTAATACATCTCAAAAAATAAAGAGATGCATTAAAAGTTTGCAAATTGCCATTACAGTGTATTTGTAATTTGCAAAATTGGAATTACACGCTACTTGCAATTGGGCAAATTGTAATTACAATGTATCTACAATTTTGCAAATTTTAATTACAGTGTATTTACAATTTTGCAAATTGTAATGAAATTGTATTTGCACAAATACACAATATCAGAAGGAAAAAAAACGAACATAACATACTGTCAATATTGACACAAAAAATAATTTTACAAATTTTAATTAAGGTGTATTTACAATTAACAAATACACGGTAAATACATCAGCTAAACAAAACATAACATATGATTCTAAATAGTGACAAAAAAAAATTGGAGAAAAAAACATAACAAACCGTAAATAGTCCACTTCGTATTACAATTACACAAACGGAAGAAAATAAAGCAGGGATGAAAATGAAATTACACAAGTTATTTACAATTTCGCAAATTGAAATTATACCGTACTTGCAATTGTACAATTTTACGAATTGTAATTGTTTTAGAAAACCAACACCAATACATTAGAAAAAAAAATTAAATAAAAACCTGGAAGCTTGCCAAAGTTTCGACCACCCATTGAAAATGTTACCTACAACCGAGAGCTCCACCATTAATTTTTTTTATCATGTCTAGACATTTTATCAATCACATTATTGGCTATACCTTTCTAGATCCCAAATCATGATTTCTCATCCCTAAAAAATCCACCAATCATACTTCATTAAAATCAAAACCATCTAAAAAATTCATTTCCCAAATCACAATTTCCCAACAAAATTAACATCTAAAAAATCCAAAAAATTATCTCCCAGATCAAGATTTTTCATCTCCCATCTACTAAATCGATCTCGCAGATCAGACCTTAAAACAAATATAACAATGCTTTGTACATTAATTGGGTTGCTAAAACAAGGTCATAACTTGCCGAAGTTACGATCCATCACTATTCCAAAATCACTTTCACATCTACCCTTAGTTAACAATTTACTATTTTTTTTTTTTAACAATTTACTATTTTTTTTAAAAAAATAATCAAACAATTAGATAAATAAAATAATAAAATAAAAATACTATTTTTTTAGCTCAATATGTGGGGTGAGAATTCACATCGATCTCTTGATGAAAGAATATATCTTAACCAACCAATAATTGATTTTGTCGTTATAAACAACTACCTACCAATGGGTCAAAGGTTTGAAGCCTCCACATATTGTTGAACTAGGAAAATATAAAGATATGAGGTGTTTGAATAATTTGTCCGAAAAATTAGATAAGATAATATGAAATATTATTTTTCAAGAGATTTAATATTTTTTTAGAATTTATCAGGAGGAATCAACCATTTAAATGAGGACTAGTAGTGGAGAATTAACTATTGAATTCAAAAAAATCATTAAAAAAATTTGGAAGGAAAAATTATGTAAAACTAAATAGGGAATTTCGCAGAGACCGAAAATCAAATGGTAGCGCCCTCCCGTTAACATCCCTATTTCTAATTTCCTTGGATTGTACGAAATTGCATTTGTAGATTTTTTGAGTTATTATTAGAGATAAGTAAGTTTCTTCTGATTTCTCTTTAGAATCTTGGCTTGTATTAAGCATTAGCAGAGTACCTTTCAAATTCCGACATTTGGCAAAAAAATGATAGCTATGAGATTTAAACCCACACCCTTGGGGACGAGAGCCTAAATATGGCGCCTTAGAACACTAGACCAAACTGTCTAATTTGTGATAACTAATAGAAGATTAAGAAAACGAGCGATTTAGAAATGGAAGAGATGGAAGAGATCTAACACGAGAATAAGAAGCAAGCTCACCTTTTTCTTATTATTTTTATGGAGGGGGTGGAGAAAGTGGACATCATAAGACCTGCACAGAGTTGGTGGTTGACTGAGTTTTTCCTAGATCAAAGCAGATCAACCTACCTTCTTGTTTTCCAAAAGTCGATCGAATCAGACGGACCCCCGCCCCGGACCTTAAAACAAATATAACAATGCTTTGTACATTAATTGGGCGGCTAAAACAAGGTCATAGCTTGCAGAAGTCTGAGTAAGATACGATCCATGACTATTCCAAAATCCCTCCGACATCTGCCCTTAGTTAACATTTACTATTTTTTAAAAAAGTAAAAAAATAAATAGATAAATAAAATAATAAAATAAAACATACTATTATTTTAGTTCAATATCTGGGTTGAGAATTCAGACCTCTGACCTCTCGGGTATATAACTTAACCAGCTAAGTATTGAGTTCGTTCTCATAAACAACTACCTAGTTAGCCTAAGATTAGTTAGTTAGGGCATATAATTTAAATTTTCCTCTCCAAATGTTTTTGAACAATAATAAAAAAAAAAAAGATTAAAGATTAACAAGTTCTGAAATAGTCAAAATGAGAACTGTGTAACACATGTAAAACGACCAATAGGTCAAAGGTTTGAAGCCTCCACATGTTGTTGAACTAAGAAAAATATAAAGATATGATGTGTTTGAATCACTTGTCCGAAAAATTAGATAAGATAATATGAAACTCTTAAGAATTTTTTACAATTTATCACGAGGAATCAACCCTTTAAATGAGGACTCGGAGTGGTGAATTAACTATTGAATTGAAAAAAATAATTACAAAAAATTAATTAATTGAAATTAAAAAAATTGGAAAAGGAAAAATTATGTAAAACTAAATGAAGAATTTCGCAGCAGATATGGGAAATCAAATGGTAGTGCCTACGGGTTAACGCCCCTATTTCTATCTTCCTTCGAAAAATTCCTATTTCTAATTTCCTTCGATTGTGTTGTCAAAAAAAAAAAAAACTTCCTTCGATTGTACCAAATTGCATAATTTGTAGGTTTTTGAGTTTTATTCTGATTCCTCAATACAATCTTGGCTTGTATTGAGCATTAACAGAGTAGCTTTCAAACTGAGCTTAAATCTGGCGCTTTGGACCACTTGACCAAACTGGTTGATTTGTGATAACTAATAGAGGATTAAGACAACGAGCGAAGCAGAGATGGAAGAGATCGAACACGGGAATAAGAAGCAAGCTCGCCTTTTTCTTATTATTTTTATAGAGGGATGGTGAAAGTGGACAACACAGGACCTGCACCAAGTTGGTGGTTGACTACGCTTTTTCCTAGATCAAAGTAGATCAACTCAACTTCTTGTTTTCCAAAAGTCGATCGAATCGGACGGACCCCCACCCCGGACCTTAAAACAAATATAACAATACTTTGTACATCAATTGGGCTGCTAAAAGAAGGTCATAGCTTGCAGAAGTCCAAGTAAGATCGATCCATGACTATTCTAAAATCACTCTCACACATGCCTTTAGTTAACATCTACTATTTAAAAAAAAAATAGATAAATAAAATAATAATATAAAAATACTATTTTTAGTTCAATATATGAGATGAGAATTCAGACTTACCTCTTGATCCACCGTATATATCTTAACGAACTAAGTATGATTTGGTTGTCATAAACAACTACCCTAGTTATATGAAGAGTTAGGGCATATAGTTTAACTTTCCCTCTCTAAATGTTGTTAACTATTAAAAAAAAAAAAAAAATTAAATATTAACTACTTCGAAAATAGCCAACCTGAGCACAACTCAACTCGTTAAGACATATAAAATTGACCAATAGGTCAAAGGTTTGAAGCACGTCCTTACAGACCAAAGCCTAAATCTAGTGCCTTAGTCCATTCGACCAAACTGTCTAATTTGTGATAGCTAATAGAAGATTAAGACACCGAGCGAAGCGGAGATGGAAGAGATCGAACACGGGAATAAGAAGCAAGCTCGACGTTTTCTTCTTATTTTTATAGAGGGGATGGAGAAAGTGGAAAAATCAGGAACTGCACCGAGTTGGTGGTTGACTGAGCTTTTTCCTAAATCAAACAGATCAACTCGCCTTCTTGTTTCCCAACAGTTGATCAAATCGGGCGGACCCCTGCCCGGACCATAAAACAAATATAACAATGCCTTGAAAAAGAATTGGGTTGCCAAAACAAACAAGTGTTTTGCATTCAATTTTCTCTTGTTCTGCACAAACTTTAAATTTAGTCAATCTCTTAGGGGAGAATCTAAAATACCAGCTGGCACATGTATGTGTTCATGACCAAGAGGTCTGTGGTTCGAATCCCCCCACCCCCAATGTACTCAAAAAAAAAAAGAATCTAAAATACCTTACAACATTGCGAACACTAGCAATCGAGTCATGCATGTCTTTCAACCCATCATTCACAATCAAATTTATTATGTGAGCACAACATCTCATGTGTAATAATTATCCACCTAAAATAAGAGGTTTCCAATTTCCAAGTCTTTTCTTCATATATGAAATAGCCACGCCATTCGAATTTGCATTATCAACGGTGATGGAAAAAACCTTATCAATCCTCCATCCCAATAAACATCTCTTAAACCTTGCCTAAGTCTCTCCTTTGTGGTCAACAACTTAACAAAAATTCAAAAAATAATTATGCAAATTTCATTATGAATCAATAAAGTGGGCAGAGAGTACATGAAGTTAATATTTTGCAGAGAAGTCCATGTGTT
Organism: Herpetospermum pedunculosum; assembly: GCA_028017165.1. Classification (NCBI taxonomy): domain Eukaryota; kingdom Viridiplantae; phylum Streptophyta; class Magnoliopsida; order Cucurbitales; family Cucurbitaceae; genus Herpetospermum; species Herpetospermum pedunculosum. The sequence continues at coordinate 9,058,972 of CM051526.1, forward strand.
AGTTGTAAGACAAACCCTCATAGAATTTTTTTACTAGATTTCAAGTTCTTTTTCTCATCTAGATAAAGTTGAAATACATCTCTAGCAATTGTTACTCGAGGGTCAAACTTAGGAAATGAATAGTGCAAAAACAACCTAAATTACATGCTTAAAATAGGCTTTCCATTCTCTAATTGTTAATTGAATAAAATTAAAACCATAGCCTCTAGTGTTTGAAGAAAATTAATGGAAAGCCAAAAAACCTATATTGAAGAAAATTAAAACTATAGCCTCTAGTGTTTTAATCTCGAACTGACTGCTGAGAGAACGACAACTGACCAATTTGACAGAGCCTTGATCGATGGTCCCGAATGACCCACCCAAGGCCCGCCCATCTGGAATCAACTATAAAGGAAGCATCCACATTTAGATTCCATCGAGGGGTGGAGGCCTTCATCCCCCGTGGGCGTCCCTAACCTACGCTTCTTCACTTGCTGGATATTTTATCTTGCCTTCGCTAGGTTCTAGTTCTCCCCGCCTAGAATCTTTGAGTTGAAGAATGGAATTAACAATGTTAGAGACCATATTTTGTTCCATCGCTCTTGTACTATGGAGAGCCAATTGATTTCTTTGCTCCCAAATCCTTCACACCAGCATCATCGCACATTCCACATGCTTCTGAGATTCGTTGTCCAAAATCGAATCTCAATGCTCCTTGATCGTCCAATGATTCCTGTTATCACACAAACGAGTCAAGTTAGAAGAGGAGCGAAAAGACCACACTTCCCTTAGAACCTCACAATGTCAGAAGAGGTGTGTAGCAGATTCCTCGTCTTCCCTGCAAAAAAGACATAATTTATTAGTGTGGATTCCTTTCTTTAAAAGGTTTACCTTACAAGGATAATGTTCTTATAAAATTTCCAACAACAGATTTCGACTTTTGGGGGAACCTTAGTAGCCCAAAAAGTCTTTCACCTTCTGCTTTGATTTTCAACATTTGAGGGGGAAGCCTTATTTTATTCTGATAAGATAAACCTAATTGATAAACATACTTAATCGAAAAAACTCTTTGTTTCGTAGGACTCCATATAATGATGTCCTCTCCTCCCCTAGGAGGAGGAGGAACTTCAAGAATCGGCTCTGCATCTATCGGAATAAAAGTCCTCTCCTCCTTCCATGGAAGAAACAAAGACGCTCATACAAAGATATATAGAATGTTGTCACAATACTTATGTTTGAGAACTCGAGCAAAAGGTCCAAGATAAGCTAGAAGACTATGGAAGAAAGAGAAATATCTCAATGAATCAAGGAGAAATTTGTTAAGTGTAAACAAAGTTCCACATTAAATAGAGAATGGACAATTTCATGGTAAATAAATGAGAAAAATTATTTTCATTGGTACGAGGCATTTTAGGTGAAAAAAAAAAGTTTGGGTTTATACCCAAAGTGGACAATATCATTCCAATATGGACATAGGTGGAGGGTATATTGTCCTTATCAATTGGTATCAGAGCCATGATCTAAACCCTAGTTGTGTGGAGTATTCCTCAGATATTGAATAAAGAGAATTAACGAAGTCTCATAATCGACATTGTGGATGAATCACCGGATCAGACAAAAAATGCTTTGAGTGACAAGCAAGAAGTATAACTATATCAAGTCGACTAGGATTGATAGAAGGAGTAACCCTATCAAGAAGATATGAAGAATAGATCTTTGTTTGTGGGGAAAAGGAAATGATCGCCCCCATCAACGAATAATATCCCACAATGTGATCCGTTAGGAGTGAACAAATTCGTTCAAGGGGGAGGCTCTAGTGGTACTTTGATTGAGGGGAGAATTGTTAAGTGCAAACAATGTCTCACATTGGTTAGGGAATGAATAGATCCATGGTAAATAAGTGAAAACAATTGTCTATGGGTGAATAAAAAACAAAGTTATCGTCCCCATTTTGTTTATTAGGTGTATACATATATTAGACATGACTATACTGGAATGATTATGAATTAATTGTAATACTTAAATTTAAGGTCTTTATTGGAGAATTTTATATCTAATGGGTCAATTTATTTTTTTAAATTTTTTAATTTGGTAGGGACTTATTAGACATAAAATTAAAAGTTTAAGGATCTATTAAACAATATTTAAAATTGAGGGACCAAATAGACACAAACCTCAAAATTTAAGGACTAAACTTGTAATTTAACCGATACTTAATCAGAAAGGTGAAACTTACTCCCAAGTCTCGACATAACTTACCTTTTATTTTACCATTTTTCTCCCCCAAGTTTTGTCTGGAGTGGGAGATTTTACCATTGACCTCTTAATCAAGAGCACAATTTTATGTCAATTAAGCTATGCTCAGTTTGGCCTTATCTAATTTCTTAACACCAACATTCGCATTCTTTGAAAACTTCCAAAGAAAATTACCAAAACGACCCTCGATGTCCTCTCTAGAGTCCGACTGTGAGTCCTGGCAGAACAAAGAAAAAGAACGACCACAACACGGCCACGACACCAGTAAACAGAAAAGGAAAAAAAAAAAAAAACCACCAAATAGTAATGACCTTGTGGAGGGATATTAACATCATTCACGAATGCAACAATATATCAACTTATTCCATCTTGTTTCTTCTTAAGTGTATAATGTTTTCCTTTTAAATAATAATTAGTGCCCTTTTTGTACATCAAGTTTCTATGGTGTAGTGGTTATCACGTTAGTTTTACACACTAAAGGTCCCCAGTTCGATCCTGGGTAGGAACAACGATATTTTTTATTTTTTTCCTGAGGGCTCGGGGGCCGCAAAGCCCAAAAGATCCTGACACAACTCTGTTAGTTAACATTTAGGGGCAAAGAGACAAATGAACATTTTTTAGATGTCCCTATTTCTAAAAGTTTAATTTAGGTCTATTTTTAGTTTAATCTCTCTTCTCTATCTTTTTCCTTCCTTATTTACCCTATTTCAATCTCTTCCCCATTTATCAGATTTAATAATTAAAAAAAACTAACTCTCTTCCTCATTTTCTCCCTTCTCTCTTCCCTCCTACTAATCTCACCACTCTCTCCCCATTCTATCTTTCCACCTGTAATCTCCCAACAAAAATTCAATAAATATTTATGTCTAAAAAATCGACTTAAAAAATCAAATATGAAAAATGAAGAGAGAAAAAAAAAATCAGCCTATTTTCAATTTTGCAAATTGGAATTACACTATACGCAAATAACAATTACAGTGTATTTGCACTAAATACACTTGTGCAAATTATAATTACAAGTGTATTTGCAATATGCAAAATTACAATGTATTTGCAATTTGCAAATTTACAATGTATTTTCAATTTGCAAAATTATAATTACAGTGTATTTGAAATTTTGTAAATTGGAATGATACTGTATTGTCAATTTAAAATTACAATTACAATGTATTTAAATTTTTTTAGGAAAATATGTTGGAATACTGTGTATTTTCAATTTTACAAATTGGAATATAGTGTATTTGCAATTTGCACTGAATTACTACTTTCAACTATAATAAAATAAAAATAACATAACATATCGTAATGATGACAAACAATTGGAGGAAAATATGTTGTGGAATTATAGTGTATATAACATATCATGTAGAAAAAATTATAAGTTTGCAAATTGAAATTACATTGTATTTGCAATTCTGCGATACTTGCAAATTGCAAAATATGCTTGAATTACATTGTATATAACATAATATGTAGAAAAAACTATAAGTTTGCAAATTGAAATTACACTGTACTTGCAATTGTGCGGTATTTGCAAATTTCAAATTTCAAATTGCAATTACAGTGTATATACAATGCACTAGAATGTACTTGCAAAATCTATAAAAGAGTGCAAACTAAAAATATACAACAATCTAATAATTCCTAAAAAAAAAAAATGCACACAATTACAGAATACAAAATTACATCCTTCCAAAACAAAAATTACAAAATTATCAAGTACTTATAAACTAAAAACCTAAAAAAAATATAACCTACAAAAATGTCAATTAGAGGGTACACAATTACATGTAATTGCGACTACATACCTTTCATTCGAGATCAGGGTCTGATCTACCGAACAAAACCTCTAGTCTCATGTCACTGCACCAAACTCTCGGACACACAAGAGAATCTCGGAACTCTTGACAAAATGGATTCTTCAAAATTCTCAAATCAGAACCATTGACAACTACATACCATTAGAAACTCTTAGCTTCCTTATTTTTCTTTGAGTAGTGGAATGTGAATGGATTTCAACCGAGGAAGCTTGAGGAAGACCCATCTGAGAAGTCATTGAAAGGAAACCCAATTTCACAAATCACAAGAAAAAAATTGTGAGCTTGACCTCTGCAATTCCCTGAAAAAATTTCCCAAATCCTAAAAATAATTAAATGACAGGAAAAAAATTCTCTTTGCAATTTGTGAGCTTGACCTCGGCTGGAATGCTTGGGGAATTTGAAGGCAGAAGCATGACGACCCATGAAAATGGGGTTACCATTAGAGTCCACAAAATTAGAATGACAAAAGCCGATAAAACAAAAAGGGACAAAATCAAGAAAGCAACTAAAACATAACAATGCATAGTCATTTTGCAATTTGCCATCAAAATTCTCGTTTTACAGAGACCCGTACACGCCGACGGTGGATGGATTGAGGAGGTTTGGTGGAAGATGGATTACAAGGTAGAGAGAGGGAAAGATGGGTTTGGGTCATACCAAGAAGAAGATTTTGTAGGTTTGGATTTTATCGATGTTTTGGAGGGAGAATAAAATAATTTTTAAACCCTATTTTTTAAAAAAAATCGGTTAGTAATAAAATTAAAATAAAATCCAACATTTTTTATTTATTATTTTTGGGATCTAGAGAATAAAAATATGGGAGAAAAAAGATGTAATATTTTTTTAGGAAGGATTGTTATAAGGGTAAAATGGGGAGGAAAATGTTAAGAGAGACTAAGAGTAAACCAAAAAGGGACACCAAACTTATTTTTAAAAAATGGGCAATGAGACAGATGGCCTTTTGAAGTATCAGATAGATATCCCTTTTTAAAAAAAGTTTGATATATGTCCTTTTTTTTCTTTAATTTCTCTCTCTCCTATTTTTTACATTCCTTATTTACCCTCCCTTAAATCTCAATCTCTCACCTCAATTTATAAGATTTTATAATTTAAAAAAAACTAACTCTCACTACTTCAAGAATTTCTCCAAAAATTAAATCTCTTCTCTCCCTCTTTTTACTCGTTTCAAAGATTAAAAATAGTACGACTTAAAAAAATAAAAAAAAATCAGAACTTATATGAAATTTCCCTCAAAATCGACTTAAAAAATCATAAGAATAAAGAAAAAAAAATCAGAACTTATATGAAATTTCCCTAACATTTTCAATCCACCTGTTTCAAAAATTACAAATAACAAAAATCGTACCGACTTAAAAAATCATAAGAATAAAGAAGAAAAAAAATCAGAACTTATACTAAATTCCCCTACCATTTTCAATTCACCTGTTTCAAAAATTAAAAATAACAAACATCATACAAAACCGACTTAAAAAATCATAAGAATAAAGAAAGAAAAAAAATCACAACTTATACCAAATTCCCCTACCGTCATTCCACCTGTTTTCAAAAATTAAAAATAACAAAAATCGTACAAAATCGACTTAAAAAATCATAAGAATAAAGAAAAAAAAATGAGAACTTATACAAAACTCTCCAAGAATTTTCAATCATCTACAAAATTGTAAATATATTGTAATTGAGACAAACTTCACCTTATAAGTTCAAAAACAATGTTATGTTTTCAATTACACTGTATTTGCAATTTTTCAACTTGCAATTACACGATAGAAAAAAAAATGAGAAAAATATGCTAGTCTTTGTAATACATCTCGAAAAATAAAGAGATGCATTCTAAGTTTGCAAAATGGAATTACAGTGTATTTACAATTTTGCAAATTTTAATTACAGTGTATTTACGATTTTGCAAATTATAATAACATTGTATTTGCACAAATACACAATATCAGAAGGCAAAACAAAACATAACATACTGTTATTTGTAAATTTTAATTAAAGTAACAAATACACAGTAAATACATCAGATAAATTTTTGCACTTTGTAATGACATTGTATTGGCACAAATACACAGTATCAGAAGGCAAAAAAAAAAAAATAATAAATAACATACTGTTATTTGTAAATTTTAATTAAAGTAACAAATACACCGTAAATACATAAGGCTAAACAAAACATAACATATTGTTATTTACAAATTTTAATTAAAGTGTATTTGCAATTATCAAATACATGGTAAATAAACAAAACATAATATACGGTTGTAAACCGTGACAAAAAAAATTGGAAAAAAAACAAAACAAACTGTAAATAGTCCATTTCGTATTAGAATTACAAAGAAAATAAGGCAGAGATGAAAAATGAAACTACACTGTATTTATAATTTTGCAAACTGCACTTCCAAGTTATTTATAATTTCAAAAATTGAAATTATACCATACTTGCAATTGTACAATTTTATGAATTGTAATTGTTTTAGAAAACCAACACCAATATCGAAAAAAAAAACATTTAAATAACTTCCAAGTTATTTACAATTTCGCAAATTGAAATTATACCGTACTTGAAATTGTACAATTTATTTTACTAATCATAATTGTTTTAGAAAACCAACACCAATACTTTAGAAAAAAAACATTTAAATAAAAACCTAGAAGCTTTTGTAGACGCCAAAGTTTCGATCATCGGCAGAGTCGCTTGGCTATAATCTCCCTCTAGCTCCCAAATCATGATTCCCCATCAATTGAAATCTAAAAAATCAGTGAAATCTAAAATATCCACAAATCCTACCTAATCAAATACCATATAATAAAATCTAGGTAGATTTTCCAACAAAATCCACATCTAAAAAATCTAAAAAAAGTTATCTCCCACATCAATTTTCCATGTCCCATCTCCTAAATGGATGTCAAAATTTCGAAATCAAATCTCCCAAATCACGATTTCCCAACAAAATCTACCTCTAAAAAATCTAAAAAAATTCATCTCATCAAAAAATTTCATCTCCCATCTCCCAAATCACGATTTTCCAATTAAAGCATTAAGCCTAAACCACAGTCCTTCCTTTCTGATCGGGTTATTTCATTGTTTGCCTCACTTCAACTTTTTTCCAAAATAATGTTTTAGGGAATAGTAGTAAATAACTACATTCAAAAAATAGAAATGAAATATAGTTAATATTAATACATTCTATATTGGTTATGTCTTTTATATATAATCGTATTTACTTAACTGCCACCCAATTGAATTTGTTGTCCATCGGAGTTTCTGTATTTTAGGGAAAAAAAAAAGTCACAACTCAGATTCAACTCCTACAATTGTGAGTTTCCAACTTATATATTCAAATCTTCAGCCGCCATAATATATTCCCCATATTATTTCCGCCATAAGTTATTCTCTATATTATTTCAACTCCTTCCTCTTATTTTGGTGAAGAATCTATCTCCCTTTTTTTAATGAAGAAATCGATTCCCTTTGTGAAGGAATGAACCACTCGTTTCCTGGATGAGAAAAAAACCTATTGAGTGTGCTTAGAGTTTAGACTTTCGTTATGGTAAGTAAGTGAGAATAATTCTCTATTGGCATAACGTCTTTTGGGTGAAATAAAATAAAATAAAGTCATGTGGGTTTATTCCAAAAGTGGACAATATCATTCCAATATGGAGATATATAGAGGGTATGTTGTGCTTATCAATTGCTATCAGAGTCATGATCTAAAACCTAGTTGTGTGGAGAATTCCTCATATTTGAACAAAGAGAGAATTAATGAAGCTTCATAGTCGATATTGTGGATGAATCCCGGGATCAAACAAAAAATGCTTGGAGTGACAAACAAAAGAACTATAACTCTATCAAGTCGGCTAAGATTGATAGAAGGAGTAACCCTATCATAAATATAGGAAGAGGGTAGATCTTTGTTTGTACGGAAAAGGAAGTGATCGCCGCCACAAGAAATATCTCACAATGTGATCCGTTGGGAGTGAACGGATTCGAGTGATACTTTGTTTGAGGGGAGAATAGTTAAGTGCAAACAAAGTCCCACATTGGTTAGGGAAGCGATAGATTCATGAAGTATAAGTGAGGACAATTGTATTTTTGGTTAATAAAAAATAAAGTCATGGTCTTTATTGTACACAAATTTATATCTAATAGTTTAAGGATTTATTAAATAATTTTTAAAATTGAGAGTCCAAATAGACACAAACCTCAAAATTTAAGGACTAAACTTGTAATTTAACCAATACTTAATTTCTCCTTTTATTTTATCTCTTTTCTCCCCCAATTTTGTCCTTGTTACATTATTACACCCAACTATAATCTTCAAATCTATACCACCATAGGATTGGATCTAGGGGTGGACAAACCAAACCGAAAAACCGACCAATCCGACCGAAACCGACCGAACCGACGTTAGTTGGTCGGTTTAAGGGACGGTTCGGTCGGAGTCGGTTTTTTGTTGGAAAAAAACCGACGGTCGGTCGGTCGGAATGGCCAAAAATCACAATTCCGACCGACCGACCGAACTTTGCATTTACATACATTCAAATTTTTTGGCCTTGATTTACGCACCCTTCTTCTCATTTTTTTCTCTTTTTAATAAACATTTCAAATCATAAATCAATCAAATCATCTCTTTTCTCTCAATTTATCTTCCCCATATCATCTATTTCTCTCTCTTATTTAATTTCATTCTCTCTCCCTCTCATTTCTCTTTCATTTCACGCAACCTTTTCACCTTCTCCTCTTTTTTTATTATTTATTTTATTTTAATAAACCTTTCAAATCAAAAATTAATCACATCATCTCTTTTCTCTCAATTTTCTCTTCCCAACCTATCTCTTCCTCTCCCCACTTTAATTTTGATTTTCTACCTTCCTCTCATTTCTCTTTCATCTCTTTCTTTCATTCTCCATCTTTCTAATAAACTTCTTCATTTCTTCTTTTTCTCATTTTCTCACCTCTTTCTTCTCGTTTTCTTCTTCTCATTCTCTCATTCTCACTGTACTTTTATTTTTTTTTGCCGGATATACAAAAACCGACGAAAACCGACCGACCGACCGCATGGTTAGTCGGCCGGCGTCACATACCTCCCACAAACCGTCGGAAGCCGACCGACGGAAACCGACACGTCGGTGATCGGCGGCGGTTTTCGCCCAAAACCGACACCGACCGACCGATGGCCACCCCTAATTGGATCCCAACAGAATCTTAACCTCATCTAATTTCTTAACACCAATATTCTCATTCTTTTCAAACTTCCAAAGAAAATTATGAAAAAGACCCTTGGTCCTCCCAAGTCCGGTCGTGAGTCCCAGAAAAACAAAGAAAAAGAACAACCACCAACACAGCGGCGACACCGACAAAGAAAAAAGAAAAAATAAACCACTAATAGTAATGGCCTTATAGGGGATATTAACTTCATTCCGGAGCCAAAAAGGGCTTAGCTCAATTAGCATAAAGATGTGCCTTCGACCAGTCCGAGGTTTGAATCCCCCCACTTCCAAGTTGTACTAAAAAAAACAAAAGACAACCGTATATCAACTTATTTCATCTTGTTTCTTCTTAGGTACACCTTCATTAATTATATAATGTTTTACCCTTTTAAAATTCAGTGCATTTTTTTTTTTTTTTATATCAAGTTTCTGTGGTCTAGTGGTTATCACGTCAGTTTTACACACTAAATATTCCTTAGTCAAGAAAATTTGTAAATCAATGGAGTAAAAAAAAAAAAAAAATTACAAAGCTATTTAATTAATACGAGGATTGAACTCATGACCTTCTAGATAATGACACAATCTTATGTCAATTGAAGTATGTTTGGTTTGACAATTGAGTCAAAATTAAAGTTTGATGAATTTCAATTCACGTACACAATATCTTTATATCTTTGATTTATTCTAATATATATATATATATATTTTATCTTTTTTTTGTTTCTTTTATTTTGTTTTCACCATTCATTTATAAACTTTCAATTTTATCATTGTTGTGATATATTAATCTAATGGAGTGGTCGACCACTATTAAATAATTTGTCAACATGACAATTACATGTAATAGATCAATTATTCAGCATCCCTAAATGACATGAACTAACTTATATAAATAAAATTCGAATTTTAAAAAGTGTAGAAGCTAAAGATGGAGAAACAAAATATATAATAGTTTTATGATAGGTTAAATTAAAAAAATCTTAGTGGTATGATTTTTTTCTTTTATTTTTTGAGGATGAGTTGCATGATTTAAGATTTATTAGAAAAAATTCATTTTTAACCCTAAACTTGTTAAATTGTATCCATTCTAACAATAAATTTTTAATTTTATTAATTTTGACTCTAAACTTTCCTTTCATCAATTTAAACTTCAAAAGTATATCAATTTATACCTGCAGTTAAGTTTCGATTTCGATGTTTTTTTCATTTCATTAATGGGGGAGTTTCAATTTGAGAGTAGGATTCTATTATTCGGTCCATCGACTTTGGGTAGATTCAAAATTTAATTGCACGGGATTTTTCTTTAATGGAGTACTCTCATTCTTGAATCGGTCGTCAATATTGGTTTGTTTTTCTTTTTCTTTCAAATATCCAAATTTATATATATTTCTTTTTTTATATATATTTTTTTAAACTATAATGTGTGCATGTTATTTCTATATTAATATTCATCTTTTTATACAATATTTACTAAAGGTTTTTTTTTTAATTTAAGAAAATTATTATTTTTTTTAACCGTCACTCTATATATTTTGGAAACATATTTAGCGTCTTTTTTGAATTATTATTATTATTTCACCCAAGTTAATAAAAATTTACTTCAAATAACGCGGTGAACTAATTTTAAGAAATCTAAAAAAAAACATAAATAAATTTGGATATTTCAAAGAACAATAACTAAAATGGACACAAATCTAAAGACATGGACCAAAATAATATTTTACCTTAAAAAAAATTAATCACATTTTCTATTGAACAAACTTATCAAAATATATCAATGTTCCCAATAATCCTCCCCTCGAACAAAGTACCACGACCTCCCCACATATAAGATCTTTGAGCAACTCGAAAAGCTCAACCACGACCCTCAAATACTCAAATTATGACGGGAGAATTGTACGACTGACCCCCTATTTTAGCCCATTTGTCAAAATGACCCGGATCTGAAAAAAAAAGGCAAACTGACCTTTTGCTTGCGTCAGCTAAGCGAGTAAGAAACTTCTCGCTAGGGACATTTGACTTCATTTACCCATGAAAATTCCAATATTGTCTTTTCTGCCATTGTTTCAATTCAAAACCCCCTGATAAACCGCCCGAAAGACTTTCCGTATTTCCCATTCGAAAGAATTCGTATTTCCCATTCCCCTCTCCTCTCGTTCCGGCGATTCTCCGATTCTCCATTCAGTCTCAGGTTTGCGATTCTCCGAGTTTCTATTCAATCTCAGAGTTTCAATCTCACAGCTTGGAATCTTCTATTATCGAGTATCTTCTACCTATATCTGGTAATTTCAAAATTTATTGATTGCATTGAGTATTTTTTTCACTTCATTCAGTCTGAACTCTCTGTTTTTCCATTCTCCGAGTTCCATTGAGGCGACTGCACCTCCATCAAATTCCACTAGTGATTTTTCCATTCTCTGTTTTTCCATTCTACGGTTTATTTTTTCGTTGGCCCGTTGATTTTGTCTGTTATATATATATATATATATATATATATATATATATATATATATATATATAAGTTCACCTCTTTCTGAAAGGGTGGAGGCTTATTCAGATTTTGTGCATTTTAGATGATTTTTGTTCAATGTAGTCACGACAGGAGTTCGTTTTGGTCTAAACAAGATATTGGTAGGTTTGGTAACTAGAGCGATTTAATACCCAGAGCGATTTAGAGCGTGAAGGATTCGGTAACTAGAGCGATTTAATGGCAAACCGAGAGCGAGTATTGTGACACGTTGAGCGACTATGCACTAACAACTAGCGAGTAATTTATACCGAGAGCTACCATTTTTTAGCGAGAGCGATTTTCCGAATAACCTAGAGCGAGTATTGTTTTGCGAGAGCGATCTATTGTAGCTAGAGCGAGTAGTGTATTCCGAGAGCAAAATGGCTTAGTAGCTAGAGCGAGTAGTGTATTCCGAGAGCGAAAATGTGTAGTAGCTAGAGCTAGTACTGTTTAGCGAGAGCGATATTGTGTAGTAGCTAGAGCGAGTACTGTTTTGCCAGAGCGATATTTTGTATTTCACAGCGATTTGAACGTTGAATTAATTATTTTACACATGTGTTCTCTCTGGACGTAGAATTGAGTAAAATGGCACATGTTCTGAAGATTAGCGAAGATGATCGATTCCCAGGACAAGTGACAAGTTTATCACACATTTCAGCCGCAAACAAAGTAATCAAGAAGAAGCTCTCTACGGAACAAATTAAATTGTTTAGGAGCACTGTCTTCGGTCGGCTGGTGGACGTTGATTTGGTTTTCAACAGTCCTGTTGTTCATTATATTTTGTTGAGGGAGGTCAGTGATCACAGGCCATATGTCATGTCTTTCAATCTTAATGGCAAGATTGTCACATTTTCAAAGAATGAGTTCCTGTTAATGTGCGGACTCTGGCCCCCTCATGATTCAGTTGAGAAGGGGGAGTTGTCTACACGGCTGCGTAACAAGTACTTCAATCATTTGAGGAAGAAGGATACATGCCTTCTTAAAGATTTTGAAGAAACTTATAAGAATGTTGCGTTCGAAAGTGACGAGGATGCGGTGAAACTTACCCTTGTATATTTTGCTGAGATGTCCTTGATGGGGAAGGAGAAAAGTAAGGGAATTGTTGACCTTACCCTATTAGATGCAGTTGATAATTTAGAATACTTTAATTTTATTGACTGGGGAACAATAGTATGGGACCAGACATTGTCAAGTCTTAAGAAGGCTATGTCAGACAAGGTAGAACAGTTTAAAGAGAAAGTAGCACATAAGGCGAGCTATGTGACGAAGTATAGCCTCACAGGGCTACCCCATGCCTTCCAGGTAATGTAGATTCTGTAATTGATCTATTTGCACGTTATTTTTACAGTGGTCATAATATGTTGTTCACAGGTTTGGGCTTACGAGACAGTATCTACTATGGAAGGAAAGATTACTGTTAGAACGAACGGGGATGCAATTCCTCGTATGCTTCGATGGTCGTGCAGCCACTCATTGTCGGCCAAGCGCTTGGAAGAAGATGTCTTCAAATCTCCTAAGGTTAAAATATTAATAGGCAATTTGATAACATAGTTGTGTAATAGTAATACTAATTATGTTTGTATTGTAGACTGTTGTGACCCAAAACCTACACATGTCTGAGGCAGAGCGAGATTTTATGGATACAGAGTTGTCCCGCAGGGCTATTTTTGTACCAACACCTGTGAATCCACCACCACATCTATATCAGTCGGTCGGTGCGACCCTACCTTCAGAACCAAGTACCGGAACATTGGTTGTAGAAACATCAGAAATGGGATTTGGTGACCACCGGGGTTACATGGAGGAACCGAGCTTAGAAACGGCGGAACTGGTAGGCGTTGAGAACCAAAGCGGGAGGGAGAATGTTGTAGTAACACCTGAACGGGCAGGGGATGAAAACCGAGTTGGGATAGACGGAGTCACTTTAGAAGCAACTGAATCGGTGATACCCAATATTCAAAGTCCACGAACCCCACTTGCTGACGACCGACGTGGGATGAAGGAAGTGAGGTTGGAATTGCATTCATTAAGGATGCGTGTTGAAGGGATTGAGGAGCAAATCAAAGACATGAAGAATGACATGAACAAGAAAATGGATACGGTCATTCAGATGCTTAGCCGGTTCTGTAAGGTGTGTGTTTTGAGATGCTTAAAGGGTTTTGTAAGGTGTTTGCTTAGACTTCTTTATTACACAGATTATTTTCCTCTAACTATTTTCTCATTGTCTAGGCAACAAACGTAGTAGTAGATGATGTTGCGGAAGCTGGGGAAAAGAATGAACACAATTCTCATAATGTCGTGGCCAATGTTGGATTTGATGAAGGATGGTCCAGTCCAACAACCTCGAGGACAATAGAAATTGGTCGTGACATTGGGGACGTTCATCACCAGGTTCAATTACAGACCGTGGATCGTTTATCTTATTGTGAAACTTCACAAACATTATTTAATGACCCGCAGGTTGAAGATGATGGTCAAAAGTTGATTTGCACCACCTTGTCAAAGGTGGATGAGTTTGCTACCTTGGTTGTAGAAGAGCTTCGCAATGTTGAAGCACAAACAACCGATGCATCTCCATCATTTGTGCCTGGTGTTTTGAATGTGGAACCTGAGTTGGGTACAGAAGTAACAAAAACTGCTTCTGATGCAGTTGTTGTTGATGAATCTTGCAACAGTCGTGGAGGTGATATGGTTGCACCTGCACGTGAACGGAGTCACGATGATGATATTGTAGCTATTATGGGTGAGTCTTGCAGCAATGAGTGCGTTGAGATGGTTAAGGAGGATGTAACAGAAACTGTTATCGCTAAGCAGTTGGCCATCTTCAATGAAAAGCGAATGCAATACAAAGCGATTTCGTCATCCGACTCTTAGGCATTTAGTATTTCCTACATTGACTTTGTATACATAATCAATTACACTAACAGTAACAATTTGCAGTCTGGCCCTAAGGAGGTTGATGTTGATAAATTTACCATGGACGTTGATGTTGTAGACCAAGTAGATGTACCATTCACAATTTCCTCTGTGGTTGTAGCAGATCACATTGATGACAAGGTAATCTTTTGTTTGTTCGTAACAACGAAATGACCATGTACATAAGAAATAACATGATATTTTTGGGATGCAGGAGGCGGCCTTGGTACGTCGCCTTAGTAAAAGGTCGAAGAAGGACGTCAACAAATATACCCCAGAGGAGAATAAAAAACGTAAAGCAGTATTAGTGATTTCGAAGGAAAAAACACACCTTGAAAAGAAGAAGGGGAGACAAAATATTAGTATAGCCCCGGGTGAGTTTGTGGTACCAGACTTTATAACTTCGCACGTCACGGTGTATAATCTAATGTTTCCGATACCGGAAAATGTTACCACCGTTTATAAGGGATGGATGAAGTCAAGGAAAACAAATAAACACGAATGCAATGTTTTATTTTGGAGTAGGGGCAAGGCGTATTTCCGAAAGTTCGAAATGAATGCATATGTTGAAGCCGATGTAAGTACCCTGTGACTTGAATTCATGTATGTGTCACATTTTTTCAGTTTTTGTCTATCTTAATGTTTCTTACTTAATATTAGGAAATGGACATTCTAATGATGTTCGTGCGTCGCAAGCTTGCTTCACGTCCAGATTTATGTCCTGTTAAATTTACATCTGTCAACACTTCGTTTATGGTATACAATAATTTTTCTCGTACATGCCTCGTTAGCGCACTGGTATTCTGAGTTCTAACAAATTACTATGCGTAGGAATTTTTAATGACGCCACACGGTCCCGCTAAAGCCGCCAGGTCAAAAGACGAGGCCGCAATTAATTCTTGGTGGGCAGAGACCGATCAATCTTTCATGGACTACGTATTGGGAGACCATGAAGATTGTTCCACACCTTGGTCTGACCTCACATTCGTTTTTGGCCCAATCAATGATCATGAACACTGGATGCTCGCGTGCATTGACTTAAAGAAACAGGTAATAAATGTATACGATTCACTTCCATGGCATGTCCCCGCACTGGAGTTTAAAGTACGTACGCATCCGTTGTCCATCGGGTTACCATCACTGTTGCATGCATGTAAAATGTACGAAGAACAGGGAATGGTGAAAAAAGTTATTTGGCCAGTACGTAGGGTTGATGTTGGAACTCCTCAGAAGGGTAGCAAAGATTGTGGTTATTTTTGTGCAAAATTTTTTGAGTCTGTAGCGACCGCTAGTGAGTTTGACGACATTGTTCAAACAAACATGCCGTTATTCAAAAACCAATATGCTGTTCAACTTTGGGCAGACAAATTTTTTTGGTAATATTAATATGAACCTTTTTTTTATTTAGTATTGTGCTTAATGAAAAAATGAATATCGTACATTATAAAACATTTCTTCTCATACCGGAAGTACTAGGGTCATGATCGAACCTACTTGCCGACAGTGGGGCATTATATCTCTGTCTATTGTGTCCGGTATTCCCACAACGACCACATCTACGTGTTCGACGTGGTCGTTCACCAACAGAAGGAATACGTTGAACTCTGCGGCGACCAACTCGAATTACGGTCTTCAGAGGTAGGATATGAACAGGAATGTAGCCTGAGGGTTTCTTCCACTCAGATACATGTCCAACCGGACATATTGGTTCTGCGTATGCGGATACGAGAGATTCCACGGTATATAGGTTGCTGCATAGTGTTTGGGGTTCTTTGTGTCTGAACCTCGCAGCCATTATAGCATGACTACAATGAATTTCCATGGAATCGAAAAACTTACAAGTGCACGTACGATTTTCAATGTCCACAATACCTCCGAAATTTTCATCCTGGACGTTGAATCTCCACTAATTAATTGGTTCTATTTGGCATCGCCTCCCCATGTTTGAACCTTTGGCTAATATAGAACGAGCGTAATCTGATAATGTGGTTGTGCGTGCCACCCATTGCTCACGCCTAACCCTAAACCATTTTTGAATGAACGATCGAACGAAATCTAGCAGAGCGGTAACTGGCAAATACCTTGCTTCCCTTGTTAATGCATTCAGACACTCTGCACTGTTACTGGTCATATTGTCATATCGTTTGTCTATCTGACGACATCTAGCCCATCTCTCTATGCCAGCGCCTTCAAGATAGGATGCAACCAAGCCATTACGGAATAGACGTATATGATCCCAATAAACTAGAAATTCGGACTCACGATACGCTCTAGAAGCCTTCTTAAACAACTCCACAATCGCCGAGTTTTTAAAAAGTCTTTCTAGATTCCCTTTGATATGGTATGTATAGAGTGCATGGAATGCGTTCGGAAATACCTCTTCAACTGCATTCGCTATGGTGGCATGACGATCTGACAAAATAACTAAATTTCCATTTTCTCCTATACAAGTCATCAAATTGTTCATGAACCATTTCCACGAACGGTCGTTCTCATTGTCAACAACTGCAAAAGCTAATGGATAACACTAGTTGTTGCCATCCATTGCAACACCTAAGAGCATACAACCCTTGTATTTTCCTTTTAAATGTGCACCATCGACAATCACCACTGGGCGAATGCTACTCAAGTATCCCCTTACACAAGGTCCTAGTGCCATGAAGACGTATTTGAAGTGAATTGAATCTTCCAACTCAATCTCAAAAACAGTTCCAGGATTTTCAAGTTTTAGGGCTTCCCCATACGCATGTAATATGTCATACGATTCTTCAGGAGATCCCCTCACAAGGCTCTTTGCTATTTCTTTCGCCATCCACGCCTTGTCGTAGCTTATATTTACCCCAAAGTCTTTTTGCATATCCTCAATAATTGTTTTAGGGGTATACACACGTCCTATTCCTGCAAATTTTCCTTTTATTAACTCACCAACGACCCTGGCAATTGCTTGTCTGTGGTATTGATTGAGAGAGTCTATTGAACACGTATGTGTACCAACATACTTTGATATACGAAACAGATCGCAACCATCCATCTTCATACCTCGTAGTCTCCAAGTGCACTCTAAATCGATACAACCTAATGTGTACAATATAGTAGTAGACTTCTTAACTCGAAATTCAAAATTATGCTTCATTGCGTAGACATGCATCCTCGTTTTTAAATCTGTCTTTGAAAAGAATATTTGTCCTTCCTGAACATCCAAATCAGAACCTGCATGATTTTGAACAATCAATTCACTACAAACTCTACCACTTGGTGGAGTCTGCTCATGTTGTTCAGAACCAGCTTCATCTTCGACCGATTCATCATCACTACAGTATTGTTCATCATTTTCTTCGTTGGTTGTCTCATCCTCTTCATCGTCATCCGATTCATACATCTCATCTTCACTGTCAGTTGTCACATCTTCGACCGCATCAGCAGGTGTATATTCCTCATCATCTTCATCAGCTGTATCGAACCAATCTCCATTTAACCATCCTTCATTTTGTCCTTCATTTTCCTCATCATCTTCATCGTCATATTCCTCATCATCTTCATCTGTTGGGTCCCCATGTTGTGCCAAATTCATATCAAGTGTATCGTTATTAAAACTATCTTCTACATGCTTCGGTTCCTTTGTTATAAAAATCTGAAACTGGTCAACATTAGGTTCTTGCATAAAAAACCAAACATCATAATCAGTATTCAACATGAATGGCGGTGAGGCTAAAGCCAACTTGTACGAAACCCTCATTACTATATTGTAATCTTCGTGGCTGATATTGGAAACCTGAAAAAATTCTTTGGCATAGTTCTTCATAATTGATAGTAGAACGGACATAAATACCTTTTAGTATACCACGTTCGTAACAATTATTTTCCTCATCCCACAGACCATCGTATCGAATAAACAATTTCTTCATGGCCATCTTCCTCGATCCTCAATGAACAAGCGTCAAGTTTGAAGCTTCGTTGAACAATTTATCACTGTGTATGTATCTCGTTATCTCTCATCCACATAATATTATACTATTTTTCACACGATCAATTGATTTGAAAGGGAGGGTGGCGGTACTTCGTCTAGCCTTTAATTCTTTCTGAAGGTGCGTAAGCAACATGATGGTCATTTACAACATCTAAATTGTTTCTCGCTCTAGCTACAGGTACTACCACCATATTGAACGAGTAAAGTTTTTCATTCTAATTTTGTTTCTCGCTCTAGCTACAGGTACTAACACCATATTGAACGAGTAAACTTTTTTATTCGGATTTTGTTTCTCGCTCTAGCTACAGGTACTAACACCATATTCAACGAGTAAACTTTTTTATTCGGATTTTGTTTCTCGCTATAGCTACAGGTACTAACATCATATTGAACGAGTAAATTTTTTTATTCGGATTTTGTTTCTCGCTCTAGCTACAGGTACTACCACCATATTGAACGAGTAAACTTTTTCATTCTAATTTTGTTTCTCGCTCTAGCTACAGGTACTAACACCATATTGAACGAGTAAACTTTTTTATTCGGATTTTGTTTCTCGCTCTAGCTACAGGTACTAACACCATATTCAACGAGTAAACTTTTTTATTCGGATTTTGTTTCTCGCTATAGCTACAGGTACTAACATCATATTGAACGAGTAAATTTTTTTATTCGGATTTTGTTTCTCGCTCTAGCTACAGGTACTACCCCATATTGAACGAGTAAACTTTTTCATTCTAATTTTGTTTCTCGCTCTAGCTACAGGTACTAACACCATATTGAACGAGTAATCTTTTTTATTCGGATTTTGTTTCTCGCTCTAGCTACAGGTACTAACACCATATTGAACGAGTAAATTTTTTTATTCGGATTTTGTTTCTCGCTCTAGCTACAGGTACTAACACCATATATATTGAACGAGTAAATTTTTTTATTCGAATTTTGTTTCTCGCTCTAGCTACAGGTACTAACACCATATTGAACGAGTAAACTTTTTTATTCGGATTTTGTTTCTCGCTCTAGCTACAGGTACGTATCACATGTCTGTCGCTCGAAATTTTTTACAAGTATGATTTAATATCTCGCTTTAGCTACGTCTTTGGTCGCTCTCGTAACCATGAAACAACCTATGAAAATTACTGCCCCAACGCTCCGTTTTTGTTCAATTCAATTTTGATTATAACGATGCGTACAGAAGGTGGGAAAAAATCTTTGTAATCATTGCACACGCTGTGTAGGAATAAATGAGATTTCAAATATTTCAATTTTGATTAAGTGCATCGCTCTAGCTAGAACGATCCGTACAACAATTAATTGATTCCAACGCTCGGTATTAATGGAATACAATCTCATGGAAGGATTCTGATGACAGTGTCATCATTGAACACGTTCTGGTGGCGCTCGCTCGAACGATTCGACGATGTTAATTGATGGAACTCGTTCTGGTGGCGCTCGCTCGAACGATTCAACGATATTAATTGTAATCTAATATTAAAACAACTTTCTCCCCAACGGCACTTCCATACGAAACGACATCTTTACAATATAAACTATCTATATAAATATCAACCATTACTCCTTTCAACTCAAACGTCTTCAAACCTTCCACATTCTTTCTTCAGACCTTCCAAATTCTCTCTTCAGACCTTCCAATTCTTTACCAATATGTGTTCAGACGACTCATTCGAAGACATCTTCGGACGGGATAATGGTCCGAATGACGTGAACACTGATAGCAAATCAGAAGAAGATCCATTTTACTCCTCACCGCCGAAGTCCCGCGGAACTTCATCTGATAGCGAACCAAAAGAAGATCCATCTTACCACAGCAGACCTGCATCATCTCAGTCCTCCGCTCTTTCACCACTGAATCCACGCGGGACTTCACCTAACGAGCGGGAGACCTCTCCTATTGAAGAACGTGAGGTTTCCAGCCCAAGTGTGAACCAGCCTCATCCGCCGTCCCCACCTACCATGCTCTCTCGTGCTATGGAGGTTGAAGTAAACAAATCTTCACCGCCGCAGGAAACGTTAAAAAGAGATGGACCAAGCGTAGCAGACAACATTGGAAAGAAAAGGAAGCCTGCTCCATTTGTCATCATCGATGACAGTGAATCAGAGTAGTAGGGAGGATGCTTCATTGTTGAAGTTTTATTTTTTGCGTTTTTTTTTTTTTTATGTTTTTATATAATATGCTATTTTAAATTACTCGCTCTCGTTTTCATCATTTGCATCATTTGCCATGAAAATGAGTAAACTAGCTCTCATTTAAATTAGAATATTACTTAAAAACATAAAAAAAAGGATTAACTTTATTAACGAGTAACTAGAATAACTAGAGCGATCGGGTATCTAGCGAGAGCGATCGAGTATCTAAAAACTAGAGCGAGTAAGTGTATAAGAAACTACAGCGAGTAAGTGTATAAGAAACTAGAGCGAGTAAATCAGGTATCTAGCGAGAGCGATCGAGTATCTATAAACTAGAGCGAATAAGTGTATAAGAAACTAGAGCGAGTAAGTCTATTTTGCTTTGGCAATCCAAGAGCGATCGGGTATACAAAAATTAGAGCGACCGCCAATTTTTTTTAAAAGCGACCGCCATTTCTTATTTATTTTTTCCTCTCGCTATGTTGCGGGTTGCCTAGAAAAATTAAAAGGTGAGGGTACTATTGGAACAAAAATCCCCCCAAATTATCTCTGTATTCCTCGGGATCCTCACCTGACGCAAGCAAAATGTCAGTTTGCCTTTTTTTTCAGATCCGGGTCATTTTGACAAATGGGCTAAAATAGGGGTCAGTCGTACAATTCTCCCAATTATGACAATGTTCATTAGGAGAAAATGGACACAAATCTAAAGGACATGGACCAAAATAATATTTTACCAATTTATCAAAATATATCAATGTTCCCAATAATCCTCCCCTCGAACAAAGTACCACGACCTCCCCACATATAAGATCTTTGAGCAACTCGAAAAGCTCAACCATGACCCTCAAATAATTATTACAATGTTCATTAGGAGACAATGGAAACCAGACATCTCCACACAATGGTATGATATTGTCCACTTTGGGCCTAAACATGGCTTTGCTTTTGGTTTCACCCAAAATGGCTCATACCATTGGAGATAAATGTCCTCCCTCATATACCCAAGATCTTTCCCTTTTCTAGCCAATGTGGGATATTGTTTGTTTCCTAACAATCCTCCCTTAATTTGTTGGAATGCCTTGAATATGTTATGAGACCCTCTACGACTGGTCAGTACGGGGACGTAGCTAACACGACTTCTATTGACTTCAGTCGCCCCTTATCTGTTCATTTGTAATTCTCTCTTATTTCATAATAATACTGCTCTCCCTTCTGCCCGATGACGTAGCTAACACGACGTTAGTGAACCACGTAAATCTGTGTCGTTATTCCTTTGCGCTTAATTTGCTCTTTGTTATTGATTTATCATAACAAGTACTAACTATGTTATCACTTTGTATAGAAGTGAGATCTTTCTTCATCCCTAAGTATGTATGTAAAAGAAGATTGATGAGCAAGAATATCAATGGTAGTCAAGGGCTAAAAGGTGTTGTTGGGTAGCAGCAAGAGTGGGAAGCTTTACCCTGAGTCGATGAATTTGAGATGTTTAAGAAGAGAAGACAATGCACATATTTCCATCAACTTCTGTCTCTATATCATACAACTTTTGTCCTGCACCATACCTTCCAAGCAATTCATATGATTTTTTTGAACCCTCCATTGTAACACAAACATTCTCATCACCTGTTTCAAATCAAAAAAATTATTTGATGTCTTCATAACTATGGTGAATTAAGTGACTCTTATGGATCACTAATTAATATTTGTTTCAAAATAAAGAATAAGTAGTTAAATTATAGATTTTATATGTTACTTAAAAAAGATATGTACAAGTGTATGCATATATGTTGTCGCACTAGAAAAGAGAAGGTAGACTTTGTCTTTCACTAAATTGTAGAAAATACCCTTATACTTTCCGAATCGCTTCAATAACACCACTTAACTTTAAAAATTGCATTGCTATACTTGACATTTCAAAAAAACTTAAAAAAATACTCTTATCGTTAAGTTTTGGATGAAAAACGTTTGTTCTTTTTCTTCTTCCCTCCCTACAAATTCTTCTTCCACCAAAGTAAAGTTAATGAGAAGTTTCTACCTTTCCTCCGATTTTACCTTTCCCACTCGCCCTTCCTAATCAATGTATCCTTCTTAATTTTCTTCTAAAGCACTTGTATTTAGTTAGTATATGATTTGAGTTTTTGTTTTTCCTTTTTCAAACCAATACATGTTTAATTAATTAATCTTGAATTTTGAATTTCATGTTGTGACTAGAAATTTAAATATTGTATTCTATACTCTTTTGAATTTCATAGAAGGGAATATGATTTGTTGAGTTTGTTGGGAATTGTTGTTTGGATTCTTCATTAAGTTATGTTTTTGCTAATGAATCTTCCTTTTTTCAGAGCGGAACTTCAATGAATCCATTTGTGTTTTGATTAGTTAGAATAAGTAAATTCTTATACTCGTTAATTTTCATGGTGGAAGAATTTGTACCGAAAAGAAAGAAGAAGAAACTTTTTCCATCCAAAACTTAACAATAAGGATATTTTTTTTTTTTAAATGTCAAGTATATTAATGAAACTTTTAAAAGTCCACGATTATTATTGAAACGAGATACAAAATTTATGTGTATGCTTTTGGGCTATCTTCTCCATTTTGAATATCCAATAAGAAGATACCTTACAAATTGGCATCAGGGCAAGTTCATCCTGAAGAAAAAAAAATGTGCAACGAAAGCTAGAAAAAAAAGTGTGATACCAAAGAGGAATTGAGAAGTATCAATGGCTTATGTTCTCATGCCCGGAACCCACGCGATTGATTGGGAAAAATAACGTTGTAACAATACTTATGTTTGAGAACTCTAGCGAAAGGTCCAAGATAGTTTCATCATCCAAGAAATACATCAACTCATAAGTGGGAAAATTCAGAGAGAGCATATGAGTCCTTAAGCTAGAAGACTATGAAAGAAAGAGAAATATCCCAATGAGTGAATCAAGGAGAAATTTGTTAAGTGTAAACAAAGTTCACATTAAATAGAGAATGAACAATTTCATGGTAAATAAGTGAGAAATTTATTTTCATTGGTACGAGGCATTTTAGGTGAAAAAAAAAGTCTGGGTTTATGACCAAAGTGAACAATATCATTCAAATGTGGACATAGGTGGAGGGTATGTTGTCCTTATCAATTGGTATCAGAGTTGATCTAAAACCTAGTTGTGTGCAGAATTCCTCAGATATTGAATAAAGAGAATTAACGAAGTCTCATAGTCGACATTGTGGATGAATCCCCGGATCAGACAAAATATGCTTTGAATGACAAGCAAGAAGTATAACTCTATCAAGTCGGTTAGAATTGATAGAAGGAGTAACCCTATAAAAAAGATATGAAGAATAGATATCTTTGTTTGTGGGGAAAAGGAAGTGATTCCCACAATGTGATCCGTTGGGAGTGATCGTTCAAGGGGAGGCTCGAGTGGTACTTTGATTGAGAGAAGAATTGTTAAGTGCAAACAAAGTCTCACATTGGTTATAAATGGATAGATTGGTATATAAGTGAGAACAATTGTCTATTGGGTGAATAAAAAACAAAACCATCATCCCAATTTTTGTATTTTTTTACAACATGTAGGGGTGGGGGATTGAACCTGGGATCTCATGATCACTAGGCAATACATCATGTCGTTGAGCTATGCTCTTGTTGGCTACCCATTTTGTTTATTAGGTGTATACATATATAAGACATGATTATGCTTGAATCACTTTGATTATGAATTAATTGTAATATTTAAATTTAAGGTCTTTATTGGAGAATTTTATATCTAATGGGTCAATTTATTTTTTAATTTGGTAGGGACTTATTAGACATAAAATTAAAAGTTTAAGGATCTATTAAACATTTTTTTTTTTAAATTGAGGGACCAAATAGACACAAACCTCAAAATTTAAGGACTAAACTTGTAATAATTTACGCGATACTTAATCAGAAAGGTGAAACTTACTCCCAAGTCTCGACATAAAACTTACCTTTTATTTTACCCTTTTTCTCCCCCAACTTTGTATGGAGTGGGGGATTGAACCATTGACCTTTTAATCAAAAACACATTTTTATGTCAATTGAGCTATGTTGAGTTTGGCCTCATCTAATTTCTTAACACCAACATTCGCATTCTTTGAAAACTTCCAAAGAAAATTACCAAAAAGACCCTCGATGTCCTTTGGAGTCCGACCGTGAGTCGTGGCAGGAACAAAGAAAAAGAACAACCACAACAAGACCCCAGCACTGGTAAACAGAAAAGGAAAAAAAAAAAAAAAAACACTGATAGTAATGACCTTGTAGAGGGATATTAACATCATTCACGAAGGCAACAATATATCAACTTATTCCATCTTGTTTCTTCTTAGGTGTATATTGTTTTCCCTTTAAATATTAACTAGTGCCCTTTTTGTACATCAAGTTTTTGTGGTGTAGTGGTTATCATGTTACTTTTACACACTAAAGGTCCCCAGTTCGATCCTGGGTAGGAACAAATTGTAATTTGAAAGCTGTGCAAAATGAACGTGTC
This sequence comes from Herpetospermum pedunculosum, assembly GCA_028017165.1. Taxonomy (NCBI): domain Eukaryota; kingdom Viridiplantae; phylum Streptophyta; class Magnoliopsida; order Cucurbitales; family Cucurbitaceae; genus Herpetospermum; species Herpetospermum pedunculosum. The sequence continues at coordinate 9,084,295 of CM051526.1, forward strand.
ATGCAAAAACGGTTAAGATTTATTTTTAATCACTTCTAATTCTTTCAAACGCAATGCCAAACCGAGCCTAAATACACTTGTGCCAATTGTAATTACAAGTGTATTTGCAAAATTAGTATTTGAAATTTTGCAAATTGAAATTAAACTGTATTTTCAATTTTGTAAATTGCACTATACTTGGAAATAACATATCCTAAATAATGATGACAAACAATTGGAGGAAGATATGTTGTGGAATTACAGTAAAATTATAAGTTTGCAAATGCACTTACAATTACAGAATACAAAATAATACAAAATTACATCCTTCCAAAATAAAAATTACAAAATTATCAAGTACTTATAAACTAAAAACCTAAAAAAAATATAACCTACCAAAATGTCAATTAGAGGTACACAATTACATGTTATTGCGACTACATACCTTTCATTCGAGATCAGGGTCTGATCTACATAACAAAACCTCAAGTCTCATGTCAATGCACCAAACTCTCGGACACACAAGAGAATCTCGGAACTCTTGACAAAATGGGTTCTTCAAAATTCTCAAATCAGAACCATTGACAACTACATACCATTGGAAACTCTTAGCTTCCTCATTTTTCTTTGAGCAGTGGAATGTGAATGGATTGCAACCAAGGAGTAAGCTTGAGGAAGATCCATCTGAGAAGTCATTGAAAGAAAACCCAATTTCACAAATCACAAGAAAAAAATTGCGAGCTTGACCTCTAGTTTCCTCATCGAACCAAATACATCAACTCATAAGTGGAACAATTGAGAGAGAGCATATGAGTCCTTAAGCTAGAAGACTATGAAAGAAAGAGAAATATCTCAATGAGGGAATCAAGGAGAAATTTGTTAAGTGTAAACAAAGTTCACATTAAATAGAGAATGAACAATTTCATGGTAAATAAGTGAGAAAATTATTTTCATTAGTACGAGGCATTTTATGTGAAAAAAAAAAGTATGCGTTTATGACCAAAGTGGACAACATCATTCCAATGTGGACATAGGTGGAGGGTATGTTGTCCTTATCAATTGGTATAAGAGTTGATCTAAAACCTAGTTGTGTGGAGAATTCCTCAGATATTGAATAAAGAGAATTAACGAAGTCTCATAGTCGACATTGTGGATGAATCCCCGGATCAGACAAAAAATGCTTTGAGTGACAAGCAAGAAGTATAACTCTATCAAGTCGGTTAGGATTGATAGAAGGAGTAACCCTATCAAAAATATATGAAGAATAGATCTTTGTTTGTGGGGAAAAGGAAGTGATTGCCCCCATCAAAGAATAATATCCCACAATGTGATCCGTTGGGAGTGATCGTTCAAGGGCAGGCTCGAGTGGTACTTTGATTGAGAGGAGAATTGTTAAGTGCAAACAAAGTCTCACATTGGTTAAAAATGAATAGATCCATGGTATATAAGTGAGAACAATTGTCTATTGGGTGGATAAAAACCAAAGTCATCGTCCCCATTTTGTTTATTAGGTGTATACATATATAAGACATGATTATGCTTGAATCACTTTGATTATGAATTAATTGTAATATTTAAATTTAAGGTCTTTATTGGAGAATTTTATATCTAATGGGTCAATTTATTTTTTAATTTTTTAAATTTGGTAGGGACTTATTAGACATAAAATTAAAAGTTTAAGGGTTTATTAAACATTTTTTTTAAATTGAGGGACCAAATAGACACAAACCTCAAAATTTAAGGACTAAACTTGTAATAATTTACCCGATACTTAATCAGAAAGGTGAAACTTACTCCCAAGTCTCGACATAACTTACCTTTTATTTTACCATTTTTCTCCCCCAACTTTGTATGGAGTGGGATTGAACCACTGACCTCTTAATCAAAAACACAATTTTATGTCAATTGAGCTATGTTGAGTTTGGCATCATCTAATTTCTTAACACCAACATTCGCATTCTTTGAAAATTTCCAAAGAAAATTACCAAAAAGACCCTCGATGTCCTTTGGAGTCCGACCGTGAGTCCTGGCAGGAACAAAGAAAAAGAACAACCACAACACGGCCCCGACACTGGTAAACAGAAAAGGAAATAAAAAAAAAACCCACTGATAGTAATGACCTTGTAGAGGGGATATTAACATCATTCACGAAGGCAACAATATATGAACTTATTCCATCTTGTTTCTTCTTAGGTGTATATTGTTTTCCCTTTAAATATTAACTAGTGCCTTTTTTGAACATCAAGTTTCTGTGGTGTAGTGGTTATCATGTTAGTTTTACACACTAAAGGTCCCCAGTTCGATCCTTGGCAGGAACAATAATATTTTTTAGTCTAAATTCTCAAATCAGAACCATTGACAACTACATACCATTGGAAACTCTCTCATGTCACTGCACCACAAACTCTCGGACACACAAGAGAATCTCGGAACTCTTGACAAAATGGGTTCTTCAAAATTCTCAAATCAGAACCAAAATAGGTTCTTCAATCAGAACCATTGACAACTACATACCATTGGAAACTCTTAGCTTCCTCATTTTTTGAGAAGTCATTGAAAGGAAACCCAATTTCACAAATCACAAGAAAAAAATTGCGAGCTTGACCTCTGCAATTCCCTGAAAAAATTTCACAAATCTTAAAAATAATTAAATGACAGGAAAAAAAATTATATTTGCAATTTGTTAGCTTGACCTCGGCTGGAATGCTTGTGAATTTGAAGGCAGAAGCATGACGGCCCATGAAAAGGGGGGTTACCATTAGAGTCCACAAAATTAGAATGACAAAAGCCGATAAAACAAAAAGGGACAAAATCAAGAAAGCAACTGAAACAGAACAATGCATATTCATTTTGCAATTTGTCATCACAATTCTCGTTTTACAGACCCGTACACGTCGACAGTGGATGGCTTGAGGAGGTTTGGTGGAAGATGGATTACAAGGTAAGGAGAGGGGAAGATGGGTTTGGGTCGAAGAAGAAGATTTTGTAGGTTTAGATTTGATGAATGTTTTGGAGGGAGAATAAAATAATTTTTAAACCCTAATTTTTTTTAAATCGGTTAGTAATAAAATTAAAATAAAATCTAACAATTTTTATTTATTAGTTTTAGGATCTAGAGAATAAAAATATGGGAGAAAAAGATGGAATGGTTTTTTAGGAATGATTGTTATGAGGGTAAAATGGGGAGGAAAATGTTAAGAGAGGGGGAAAGTAAACCAAGAAGGGACACAGAACTTAATTTTAAAAAAAGGGCTAAAATGAGTTTCCAAAAAGACCCTTTACCATGAATTCCCTAACCTTTACAATTTAGAAAAAAAAAAAAAAAAAAAAAAAAACCTAATTATTTATTTCAGTTGTCATAAAAACAACTCTTTAGTTAGCCTAAGATTAACTAGTTAGGACATATAGTCTATTTTTTTCTCAAATATTGTTGAACTAGAAAAAGATAAAATAAGAAAATATTAAAGATTACAAACTTTTCAAATAGCCAACATGAGCACAACTGGTGAAAGACATGTAACATCGACCCAGAGGTCAAAAGTTTGAAACCTCCACATGTTGAATTTGAAAAAAGTATATAAAGACATGATATATTTGAACCATTTTAAACTCTTATGTACGAATAATTAAATAAGTTAATATGAAATATTATTTTGTTTTTCTTAAGAGGTTTAAAATTTTTTGAAAAAAAATTAGATGAATTAACCATTTAAACGAGGATTCGTAGGATTAACTATTTAATTGCTTTTTTTAAAATAAAATAATTGAAATTAAAAAAAATTGAACGAAAAATCCCGCAAAATTAAATGGAGAATTTTCGAAATTAAATGAAAAAATTCGCAGGGATGAAAAATAAATGGGGTCGCCTCGTGATTCCCTTATTTCTAACTTCCTTGGATTGTACCGAATTGCATTTGTAGGTTGGGAAATCTTCATAAATGTCTCAGAATCGATTTTGAAAAAAAGTCCAAAACAAAATTTGATTAATGTCCAACAACACATAGTAGATCATTCATATGCATAGCCTCCCTACTTTTAAGAGTAGTGTATCCAATAGTCTAGCCCTAAAATTACTCAACTATCTAACTTCAAAATCTTGTTTTCAAATTAAGTTTTGGTGGGATTCTCCCAAAACATTAGATTTTCTGTTGGAATATTTTTTTTTTTTATTTAAAAATTATAATTTCAAATTGATGGAGCGTTTTAGCGCAGCGGAACGCGATTTCGGACCGATGATACTCTAATTGCAACGCGATTTCGGACCGATGATACTCTAATTTCATCAATTTAACAAATAGTAAACATGCTCAAAGCGACGGAAATAAGAAATTAGAAATACATACCCTTGTAGTTCCAATTTCTTCAAGCTCCGCCGCACGTTCCTCGTCACGAACTCTTCCGACCTCTTCTCACGAACGCCTCGAGGACCACCCCAGGTAGTCCCGCTATCCTCGGCGCCGAGCAACGGTGTTGTGGGACACCTATTAGAAAAGAAACGAAAAAGAAAAGAAAGAGGAAGAAGAAGGATGACTGAGAATTTTTTTTTTTTCCTCTGTACTTCGTGTACCCCATGCATCAACCAACTCACAAATTGAAAAGTCTTCAATTTGAGTACCCCATCTTGCATTTCCTCTGCCAAACATATATATATATATATATATATATATATATATATATATATATAATTATTATTATTATTATTATTATTATTATTAATAAAAATAATAATAATAATTTTATTTATTAAACTTTTTAATAAATAAATTATATATATATAATTATTAATTAAACTTTTTAATTAATAATTATTATTTAATTTAATATCAAATATTAATTAAGTAATATGATTAAACCCGGTTTTCTGAAAACCGACTTTTTTTTTTTACACATGAATCATATTCATGTTTTAGGCCATTCCCATATTTAAATCATATTTAAATATGTATATCCTTCTTCCACAAACCAAACCGAATTTGAACAATTCAAATTCTTTTTCTTTTTCTTTTCTTTTATATTGTTGCACGGCGTTATCCGAGCTAGCCAGGAGAACCTAAAGGACCTACATATCATGAGCTCCAACGATACGAGATTATTCGGTCAAAACTCTTTTAACCCGAATCAATCAACTTTCGTTAACCCCCGGAGACTCCACTATAGTCCGAGGGTTGCACTCTCCTCACTGTAGATATATTGTGTCCTCTGATATAACCGTCACGGGCAAGTCGACCCTTCACAGATTGTTCGTAATCACAGCTGGGTCATTTTAAATCGTTTAACCCCTGCATTACGTCTTGTTCCTTAAATACCACTGACACCTCTAATGAACAATAGATCTGTGGTCCAACCAACAGATCAATTAACCCTCTCATCTCATGAGAGTGTGCGCGCTAATTGTTCAAGCCCTGGAGTCAGCTATTAAGGGAACAACCTATCTACTAACCCTGAAGAGCGGGTTAGGAGTGAACTCCAATCTTGCTGTACTATGTCCCCAGCTACCTATTCGACTTTATCCCCAAGATGGTAGGCTTATTGAGTCGGCGCTTATGGGCCACTCTCACCCGTGCAAGTCAAAGGATACTATCGAATAAGCAGGAGTTCATAGCGAGCTCAGGATTGAGATCGAGTTTCCTAGGCCATCAATATGTATAAGTCGGTCTCATAAGTAAACGGAGTTATAAAGAGAGAGCGACTTAATACGCGGTTCGGTCTTATGCAAACTCTTTGCACAAGACGCCCTCACTCGCACATCTCCATGTGAAACAATTCGGATCACATTGTTTTGTACAATACAAAGTGAGCCGCATCCATTAGTGTTACCAGGATAAGGTACCCAGCCTTATCCGTATACTATAGACCATTTTGACTGACTACTTGAACCTGATCCACAATCATGTCATACATGAAGCTCAAGTACTCCTATTCAGCCAAGGGTGTTGGTCATTGGTATAGGTTAACTTAAACACGTTTCACTTTATTCCAGTAAACTCTTTTACTGAATAAAACTAATAACTCTTTATTCTAAATAGAGTATTTACAAACATAACAGTTTACAAACCACGAGTTTTAGGACATAAAACCCAACACAAATTAATTTTAAAACGTCAAATTTATGTCTTCATCTGGGTGTCACATGATCAAAACCCACCAATGATTTAACCATTTTGTCCCTCTAAATTAATCATTAGCAAAACCTCATCCAACAAAACTTTTCCTAAAAAACTTCCTCTCAAAATTCATTTTCGTTGAGTTTCTTTCAAATCTTCTCTTAAAATCAACATTTTTAAACCTTTAAATATTTTGTTTGGTTAGATGTGGATTTGTTAATATCATCCGACTGGTTTGAGTTTGGGCGAAGAAGAAAATGGCGACCGAAAAGGAAGAGGGACAAACTCAGTCCGATGACAAACAGAAAAACTGGGGAATGAATCTCATACTTCTTGATGATCAACTTCTTGATTACTATATAGGGTTCACCTGTTTTCAAAGTTAATTAACATCTCTTTTCTCTCTTTCTGTTTTGCTTTTGATTGAGATGAAAATAATTTTTCACCATTTAAAAAATAAGATTTAATTTTTGTGTTTTAAAAGCGTATTATATTTTGTTTAAACGTACACGCATTATTTTTTATTTAAATTCTTTGTTTTGAGATTTAGGGAATCCGAGGGCGACGGTGACGACAAAAAGAAGAATTTAATGGCGGGAAGAGAGATTCTTCGTCGTCGGATGCTTTGCTCCGAGCTGATTACCTTCAGTTTTCCTGTTTAAGATACGTTTTTTAATGATTTCGAATTCAACTTAGATTTTAGATTTTGTTCTAGTTTTTTTATATGATTATTTGTTTTCATTCGGATTTTTTTTTATTTTTTATAATTATAATTAGTATTTTAAGATTTTTGTCTCTATATCTTCAATCATTTCATATTTTCTTTGAATTTGTGTATACCGTCTATGCAAATAATTTATGATCGTTTATTTTTTAAAATACACTGTATTTTTACGTATTTTTCTCCCGTAATACATTAACATTTACTAAATTATGATTGTTTATTTTTTAAATACACGATATTTTTTGTATTTTCGTCCCAGTAATGGATTAACCTACTAAATTATGATTGTTTATTTTTTAAATACACTGTATTTTTCGTATTTCTCGCCCCATAAATGCATTAACCATTTTTTATGCATTAATATATTGTTATAAGAAATCACATAAATTATGATTTTGTTATTTGAAACATTTGTTTTAGGGCAAAATATATTTTTGGTCCCCGAAGTATGAGTTTGAAATTTATTTGGTCCCTGAGGTTTCAAAATGAAGACTTTAGTCCCCTAGATTTGAGAAATAATTCTAAATGATCCCTAAGTTAATAAAAAAAATGACATGACATGCTAGGTTGGAAATTGGCCAAACTGTCTAATTTGGATAACTAAAAGAAGATTAAGATAACTTACGAAGCAACGATGGAAGAGATCCAACACGGGAATAAGAAGCAAGCTCGCCTTGTTCTTATTATTTTTATAGAGTGGGAGGAGAAAGTGGACAACACAGGACCTGCACAGAGTTGGTAGTTGACTGGGTTTTTTTCTAGATCAACTCACCTTGTTTTTTTCAAAAAGTCGATCGAATCGGGCGGCCCCCGCCCCAGACCATAAATCGAATATAACAATCCTTTGTACATTAATTGGGTTGCTAAAACAAGGGCATAACTTGGAGAAGTTCAAGTAAGATAGGATCCATGACTATTCCAAAATTACTCTCACATATGCCTTAATATTTACTATTTTTTAAAAAAATAAGTAGATAAATAAATTATTGAAATAAAAATACTATTTTTTTAGTTCAATATGTGGGGTGAAAATTCACACCTCTCATCTCTTGATGAAGGAATATATCTTAACGAGCCAAGTATTGATTTTCTGGTAAATTCGACAAAAAACTGACATATTTGGGATTTGAATCCACTCCCTTGCGAACAAAAGCCTAAATCTAACGCCTTAGATCACTCGACCAAACTGTCTAATTTGGATAACTAAAAGAAGAGTAAGATAACGAACGAATCAAAGATGGAAGAGATCCAACACGAGAATAAGAAGCAAGCTCGCCTTGTTCTTATTATTTTTATAGAGTGGGAGGAGAAAGTGGACAACACAGGACCTGCACAGAGTTGGTAGTTGACTGGGTTTTTTCCTAGATCAACTCACCTTGTTTTTTTCAAAAAGTCGATCGAATCGGGCAGCCCCCGCCCTAGACTATAAATCGAATATAACAATCCTTTGTACATTAATTGGGTTGCTAAAACTAGGTCATAACTTGCAGAAGTCCAAGTAAGATAGGATCCATGACTATTCCAAAATTACTCTCACATATGCCTTAATATTTAATATTTTTTTTTTAAAAAAAAATAGATAAATAAATTATTGAAATAAAATTACTATTTTTTTAGTTCAATATGTGGGGTGAGAATTCACACCTCTCATCTCTTGATGAAGGAATATATCTAATTAAAGATTAACAACTTTTGAAATAGTTAACATGAGCACAACTCAACCCGGTAAGACATGTAAAACGACCTATAGGTAAATTTTATAAGACAATATGAAATATTATTTTTTCTTAGTTTAACAACATGTGTTTGAATCATTTGTGGGTGAAAATTCCGACATTCGACAAAATGACAGCTATGAGATTTGAACCCGCGCCCTTGTGGACTAGAGCCTAAATTTGGCGCCTTAGACCACTCGGCCAAACTGACTAATTTGGATAACTAAAAGAAGAATAAGATAACGAACGAATCAAAGATGGAAGAGATCCAACACGGGAATAAGAAGCAAGCTCGCCTTGTTGTTATTATTTTTATAGAGTGGGAGGAGAAAGTGGACAACACAGGACCTGCACAGAGTTGGTAGTTGACTGTGTTTTTTCCTAGATCAACTCACTTTATTTTTTTCAAAAAGTCGATCGAATCGGGGGGCCGCCGCCCTAGACTATAAATCGAATATAACAATCCTTTGTACATTAATTGGGTTGCTAAAACAAGGCCATAACTTGCAGAAGTCCAAGTAAGATAGGATCCATGACTATTCCAAAATTACTCTCACATATGCCTTAATATTTAATATTTAAAAAAAAAAAATAGATAAATAAATTATTGAAATAAAAATACTATTTTTTTAGTTCAATATGTGGGGTGAGAAATCACACCTCTCAACCGGGTAAGACATGTATAACGACCTATAGGTAAATTTGATAAGACAATATGAAATATTAAATTCCGACATTCGACAAAAAATTGACAGCTGTGAGATTTGAACCCACGCACTTGCAGCCCAGAGCCTAAATCTAGCGCCTTAGACCACTCGGCCAAACTGTCTAATTTGATAACTAAAAGAAGAGTAAGATAACGAACGAATCAAGGATGGAAGAGATCCAACACGGGAATAAGAAGCAAGCTCGCCTTGTTCTTATTATTTTTATAGAGTGGGAGGAGAAAATGGACAACACAGGACCTGCACAGAGTTGGTAGTTGACTGGGTTTTTTCCTAGATCAACTCACCTTATTTTTTTCAAAAAGTCGATCGAATCGGGCGGCCCCCGCCCTAGACTATAAATCGAATATAACAATCCTTTGTACATTAATTGGGTTGCTAAAACTAGGCCATAACTTGCAAAAGTCCAAGTAAGATAGGATCCATGACTATTCCAAAATTACTCTCACATATGCCTTAATATTTAATATTTAAAAAAAAAAAAAAATAGATAAATAAATTATTGAAATAAAAAAACTATTTTTTTAGCTCAATATGTGGGGTGAGAATTCACACCTCTCATCTCTTGATGAAGGAATATATCTAATTAAAGATTAAGAACTTTTGAAATAATTAACATGAGCACAACTCAACCGGGTAAGACATGTAAAACGACCTATAGGTAAATTTGAAGTCGATCGAATCGGGCGGCCCCCGCCCTAGACTATAAATCGAATATAAGAATCCTTTGTACATTAATTGGGTTGCTAAAACAAGGCCATAACTTGCAGAAGTCCAAGTAAGATAGGATCCATGACTATTCCAAAATTACTCTCACATATGCCTTAATATGTAATATTTAAAAAAAAATAGATAAATAAATAATTGAAATAAAAATACTATTTTTTTTAGTTCAATATGTGGGGTGAGAATTCACACCTCTCATCTGTTGATGAAGGAATATATCTAATTAAAGATTAACAACTTTTGAAATAGTGAACATGAGCACAACTCAACCGGTAAGACATGTAAAACGACCTATAGGTAAATTTTATAAGACAATATGAAATATTATTTTTTCTTAGTTTAACAACATGTGTTTGAATCATTTGTGGGTGAAAATTCCGACATTCGACAAAATGACAGCTATGAGATTTGAACCCGCGCCCTTGTGGACTAGAGCCTAAATTTGGCGCCTTAGACCACTCGGCCAAACTGACTAATTTGGATAACTAAAAGAAGAATAAGATAACGAACGAATCAAAGATGGAAGAGATCCAACACGGGAATAAGAAGCAAGCTCGCCTTGTTGTTATTATTTTTATAGAGTGGGAGGAGAAAGTGGACAACACAGGACCTGCACAGAGTTGGTAGTTGACTGTGTTTTTTCCTAGATCAACTCACTTTATTTTTTTCAAAAAGTCGATCGAATCGGGGGGCCGCCGCCCTAGACTATAAATCGAATATAACAATCCTTTGTACATTAATTGGGTTGCTAAAACAAGGCCATAACTTGCAGAAGTCCAAGTAAGATAGGATCCATGACTATTCCAAAATTACTCTCACATATGCCTTAATATTTAATATTTAAAAAAAAAAATAGATAAATAAATTATTGAAATAAAAATACTATTTTTTTAGTTCAATATGTGGGGTGAGAAATCACACCTCTCAACCGGGTAAGACATGTATAACGACCTATAGGTAAATTTGATAAGACAATATGAAATATTAAATTCCGACATTCGACAAAAAATTGACAGCTGTGAGATTTGAACCCACGCACTTGCAGCCCAGAGCCTAAATCTAGCGCCTTAGACCACTCGGCCAAACTGTCTAATTTGATAACTAAAAGAAGAGTAAGATAACGAACGAATCAAGGATGGAAGAGATCCAACACGGGAATAAGAAGCAAGCTCGCCTTGTTCTTATTATTTTTATAGAGTGGGAGGAGAAAATGGACAACACAGGACCTGCACAGAGTTGGTAGTTGACTGGGTTTTTTCCTAGATCAACTCACCTTATTTTTTTCAAAAAGTCGATCGAATCGGGCGGCCCCCGCCCTAGACTATAAATCGAATATAACAATCCTTTGTACATTAATTGGGTTGCTAAAACTAGGCCATAACTTGCAAAAGTCCAAGTAAGATAGGATCCATGACTATTCCAAAATTACTCTCACATATGCCTTAATATTTAATATTTAAAAAAAAAAAAAAATAGATAAATAAATTATTGAAATAAAAAAACTATTTTTTTAGCTCAATATGTGGGGTGAGAATTCACACCTCTCATCTCTTGATGAAGGAATATATCTAATTAAAGATTAAGAACTTTTGAAATAATTAACATGAGCACAACTCAACCGGGTAAGACATGTAAAACGACCTATAGGTAAATTTGAAGTCGATCGAATCGGGCGGCCCCCGCCCTAGACTATAAATCGAATATAAGAATCCTTTGTACATTAATTGGGTTGCTAAAACAAGGCCATAACTTGCAGAAGTCCAAGTAAGATAGGATCCATGACTATTCCAAAATTACTCTCACATATGCCTTAATATGTAATATTTAAAAAAAAATAGATAAATAAATAATTGAAATAAAAATACTATTTTTTTTAGTTCAATATGTGGGGTGAGAATTCACACCTCTCATCTGTTGATGAAGGAATATATCTAATTAAAGATTAACAACTTTTGAAATAGTGAACATGAGCACAACTCAACCGGTAAGACATGTAAAACGACCTATAGGTAAATTTTATAAGACAATATGAAATATTATTTTTTCTTAGTTTAACAACATGTGTTTGAATCATTTGTGGGTGAAAATTCCGACATTCGACAAAATGACAGCTATGAGATTTGAACCCGCGCCCTTGTGGACTAGAGCCTAAATTTGGCGCCTTAGACCACTCGGCCAAACTGACTAATTTGGATAACTAAAAGAAGAATAAGATAACGAACGAATCAAAGATGGAAGAGATCCAACACGGGAATAAGAAGCAAGCTCGCCTTGTTGTTATTATTTTTATAGAGTGGGAGGAGAAAGTGGACAACACAGGACCTGCACAGAGTTGGTAGTTGACTGTGTTTTTTCCTAGATCAACTCACTTTATTTTTTTCAAAAAGTCGATCGAGACAAAAAATTGACAGCTGTGAGATTTGAACCCACGCACTTGCAGCCCAGAGCCTAAATCTAGCGCCTTAGACCACTCGGCCAAACTGTCTAATTTGATAACTAAAAGAAGAGTAAGATAACGAACGAATCAAGGATGGAAGAGATCCAACACGGGAATAAGAAGCAAGCTCGCCTTGTTCTTATTATTTTTATAGAGTGGGAGGAGAAAGTGGACAACACAGGACCTGCACAGAGTTGGTAGTTGACTGGGTTTTTTCCTAGATCAACTCACCTTATTTTTTTCAAAAAGTCGATCGAATCGGGCGGCCCCCGCCCTAGACTATAAATCGAATATAACAATCTTTTGTACATTAATTGGGTTGCTAAAACTAGGCCATAACTTGCAAAAGTCCAAGTAAGATAGGATCCATGACTATTCCAAAATTACTCTCACATATGCCTTAATATTTAATATTTAAAAAAAAAAAAAAATAGATAAATAAATTATTGAAATAAAAAAACTATTTTTTTAGCTCAATATGTGGGGTGAGAATTCACACCTCTCATCTCTTGATGAAGGAATATATCTAATTAAAGATTAAGAACTTTTGAAATAATTAACATGAGCACAACTCAACCGGGTAAGACATGTAAAACGACCTATAGGTAAATTTGAAGTCGATCGAATCGGGCGGCCCCCGCCCTAGACTATAAATCGAATATAAGAATCCTTTGTACATTAATTGGGTTGCTAAAACAAGGCCATAACTTGCAGAAGTCCAAGTAAGATAGGATCCATGACTATTCCAAAATTACTCTCACATATGCCTTAATATGTAATATTTAAAAAAAAATAGATAAATAAATAATTGAAATAAAAATACTATTTTTTTTAGTTCAATATGTGGGGTGAGAATTCACACCTCTCATCTGTTGATGAAGGAATATATCTAATTAAAGATTAACAACTTTTGAAATAGTGAACATGAGCACAACTCAACCGGTAAGACATGTAAAACGACCTATAGGTAAATTTGATAAGACAATATGAAATATTATTTTTTCCTAGTTTAACAACATGTGTTTGAATCATTTGTGGGTGAGAATTCCGACATTAGACAAAAAAATGACAGCCGTGGAATTTGTACCCACGCCCTTGCAGGGCTGGGCCTAATCTGGCGCCTTAGACCACTCGGCCAAACTGTCTAATTTGAATAACTAAAAGAAGAGTAATATAAGAACGAATCAAAGATGGAAGAGATCCAACACGGGAATAAGAAGCAAGCTCGCCTTGTTCTTATTATTTTTATAGAGTGGGAGGAGAAAGTGGACAACACAGGACCTGCACAGAGTTGGTAGTTGACTGGGTTTTTTCCTAGATCAACTCACCTTGTTTTTTTCAAAAAGTCGATCGAATCGGGCAGCCCCCGCCCTAGACTATAAATCGAATATAACAATCCTTTGTACATTAATTGGGTTGCTAAAACTAGGTCATAACTTGCAGAAGTCCAAGTAAGATAGGATCCATGACTATTCCAAAATTACTCTCACATATGCCTTAATATTTAATATTTTTTTTTTTAAAAAAAATAGATAAATAAATTATTGAAATAAAATTACTATTTTTTTAGTTCAATATGTGGGGTGAGAATTCACACCTCTCATCTCTTGATGAAGGAATATATCTAATTAAAGATTAACAACTTTTGAAATAGTTAACCTGAGCACAACTCAACCGGGTAAGACATGTAAAACGACCTATAGGTAAATTTTATAAGACAATATGAAGCACAACTCAACCGGGTAAGACATGTAAAACGACCTATAGGTAAATTTTATAAGACAATATGAAATATTATTTTTTCCTAGTTTAACAACATGTGTTTGAATCATTTGTGGGTGAAAATTCCGACATTCGACAAAATGACAGCTGTGAGATTTGAACCCACACCCTTGCGGACTAGAGCCTAAATTTGGCGCTTAGACCACTCGGCCAAACTGTCTAATTTGGATAACTAAAAGAAGAGTAAGATAACGAACGAATCAAAGATGGAAGAGATCCAACACGGGAATAAGAAGCAAGCTCGCCTTGTTGTTATTATTTTTATAGAGTGGGAGGAGAAAGTGGACAACACAGGACCTGCACAGAGTCAACTCACTTTATTTTTTTCAAAAAGTCGATCGAATCGGGGGGCCCCCGCCCTAGACTATAAATCGAATATAACAATCCTTTGTACATTAATTGACATTCGACAAAAAAATGACATCTGTGAGATTGGAACCCACGCCCTAGCGGACCAGAGCCTAAATCTGGTACCTTAGACCACTCGGCCAAACTGTCTAATTTGGATAACTAAAAGAAGAGTAAGATAACAAACGAATCAAAGATGGAAGAGATCCAAGACGGGAATAAGAAGCAAGCTCGCCTTGTTCTTATTATTTTTATAGAGTGGGAGGAGAAAGTGCACAACACAGGACCTGCACAGAGTTGGTAGTTGACTGGGTTTTTTCCTAGATCAACTCACCTTGTATTTTTCAAAAAGTCGATCGAATCGGGCGGCCCCCGCCCTAGACTATAAATCGAATATAACAATCCTTTGTACATTAATTGGGTTGCTAAAACTAGGCCATAACTTGCAGAAGTCCAAGTAAGATAGGATCCATGACTATTCCAAAATTACTCTCACATATGCCTTAATATTTAATATTTAAAAAAAAAAAAATAGATAAATAAATTATTGAAATAAAAAAACTATTTTTTTAGTTCAATATGTGGGGTGAGAATTCACACCTCTCATCTCTTGATGAAGGAATATATCTAATTAAAGATTAAGAACTTTTGAAATAATTAACATGAGCACAACTCAACCGGGTAAGACATGTAAAACGACCTATAGGTAAATTTGAAGTCGATCGAATCGGGCGGCCCCCGCCCTAGACTATAAATCGAATATAAGAATCCTTTGTACATTAATTGGGTTGCTAAAACAAGGCCATAACTTGCAGAAGTCCAAGTAAGATAGGATCCATGACTATTCCAAAATTACTCTCACATATGCCTTAATATGTAATATTTTAAAAAAAAAATAGATAAATAAATAATTGAAATAAAAATACTATTTTTTTAGTTCAATATGTGGGGTGAGAATTCACACCTCTCATCTCTTGATGAAGGAATATATCTAATTAAAGATTAAGAACTTTTGAAATAACTAACATGGGCACAACTCAACCGGGTAAGACATGTAAAACGACCTATAGGTAAATTTGAAGTCGATCGAATCGGGCGGCCCCCGCCCTAGACTATAAATCGAATATAACAATCCTTTGTACATTAATTGGGTTGCTAAAACAAGGCCATAACTTGCAGAAGTCCAAGTAAGATAGGATCCATGACTATTCCAAAATTACTCTCACATATGCCTTAATATTTAATATTTAAAAAAAAAAATAGATAAATAAATTATTGAAATAAAAATACTATTTTTTTAGTTCAATATGTGGGGTGAGAAATCACACCTCTCAACCGGGTAAGACATGTATAACGACCTATAGGTAAATTTGATAAGACAAAAAAATGACAGCTGTGAGATTTGAACCCACGCACTTGCCGCCCAGAGCCTAAATCTAGCGCCTTAGACCACTCGGCCAAACTGTCTAATTTGGATAACTAAATGAAGAGTAAGATAACGAACGAATCAAGGATGGAAGAGATCCAACACGGGAATAAGAAGCAAGCTCGCCTTGTTCTTATTATTTTTATAGAGTGGGAGGAGAAAGTGGACAACACAGAACCTGCACAGAGTTGGTAGTTGACTGGGTTTTTTCCTAGATCAACTCACCTTATTTTTTTCAAAAAGTCGATCGAATCGGGCGGCCCCCGCCCTAGACTATAAATCGAATATAACAATCCTTTGTACATTAATTGGGTTGCTAAAACTAGGCCATAACTTGCAGAAGTCCAAGTAAGATAGGATCCATGACTATTCCAAAATTACTCTCACATATGCCTTAATATGTAATATTTTAAAAAAAAAATAGATAAATAAATAATTGAAATAAAAATACTATTTTTTTAGTTCAATATGTGGGGTGAGAATTCACACCTCTCATCTCTTGATGAAGGAATATATCTAATTAAAGATTAAGAACTTTTGAAATAACTAACATGGGCACAACTCAACCGGGTAAGACATGTAAAACGACCTATAGGTAAATTTGAAGTCGATCGAATCGGGCGGCCCCCGCCCTAGACTATAAATCGAATATAACAATCCTTTGTACATTAATTGGGTTGCTAAAACAAGGCCATAACTTGCAGAAGTCCAAGTAAGATAGGATCCATGACTATTCCAAAATTACTCTCACATATGCCTTAATATTTAATATTTAAAAAAAAAATAGATAAATAAATTATTGAAATAAAAATACTATTTTTTTAGTTCAATATGTGGGGTGAGAAATCACACCTCTCAACCGGGTAAGACATGTAAAACGACCTATAGGTAAATTTGAAGTCGATCGAATCGGGCGGCCCCCACCCTAGACTATAAATCGAATATAACAATCCTTTGTACATTAATTGGGTTGCTAAAACTAGGCCATAACTTGCAGAAGTCCAAGTAAGATAGGATCCATGACTATTCCAAAATTACTCTCACATATGCCTTAATATTTAATATTTAAAAAAAAAAAAAAATAGATAAATAAATTATTGAAATAAAAAAACTATTTTTTTAGTTCAATATGTGGGGTGAGAATTCACACCTCTCATCTCTTGATGAAGGAATATATCTAATTAAAGATTAAGAACTTTTGAAATAATTAACATGAGCACAACTCAACCGGGTAAGACATGTAAAACGACCTATAGGTAAATTTGAAGTCGATCGAATCGGGCGGCCCCCGCCCTAGACTATAAATCGAATATAAGAATCCTTTGTACATTAATTGGGTTGCTAAAACAAGGCCATAACTTGCAGAAGTCCAAGTAAGATAGGATCCATGACTATTCCAAAATTACTCTCACATATGCCTTAATATGTAATATTTAAAAAAAAAAATAGATAAATAAATAATTGAAATAAAAATACTATTTTTTTTAGTTCAATATGTGGGGTGAGAATTCACACCTCTCATCTGTTGATGAAGGATTATATCTAATTAAAGATTAACAACTTTTGAAATAGTGAACATGAGCACAACTCAACGGGTAAGACATGTAAAACGACCTATAGGTAAATTTGATAAGACAATATGAAATATTATTTTTTCCTAGTTTAACAACATGTGTTTGAATCATTTGTGGGTGAGAATTCCGACATTAGACAAAAAAATGACAGCCGTGGAATTTGTACCCACGCCTTTGCAGGGCTGAGCCTAAATCTGGCGCCTTAGACCACTCGGCCAAACTGTCTAATTTGAATAACTAAAAGAAGAGTAATATAAGAACGAATCAAAGATGGAAGAGATCCAACACGGGAATAAGAAGCAAGCTCGCCTTGTTCTTATTATTTTTATAGAGTGGGAGGAGAAAGTGGACAACACAGGACCTGCACAGAGTTGGTAGTTGACTGGGTTTTTTCCTAGATCAACTCACCTTGTTTTTTTCAAAAAGTCGATCGAATCGGGCAGCCCCCGCCCTAGACTATAAATCGAATATAACAATCCTTTGTACATTAATTGGGTTGCTAAAACTAGGTCATAACTTGCAGAAGTCCAAGTAAGATAGGATCCATGACTATTCCAAAATTACTCTCACATATGCCTTAATATTTAATATTTTTTTTTTTAAAAAAAATAGATAAATAAATTATTGAAATAAAATTACTTTTTTTTTAGTTCAATATGTGGGGTGAGAATTCACACCTCTCATCTCTTGATGAAGGAATATATCTAATTAAAGATTAACAACTTTTGAAATAGTTAACATGAGCACAACTCAACCGGGTAAGACATGTAAAACGACCTATAGGTAAATTTTATAAGACAATATGAAGCACAACTCAACCGGGTAAGACATGTAAAACGACCTATAGGTAAATTTTATAAGACAATATGAAATATTATTTTTTCCTAGTTTAACAACATGTGTTTGAATCATTTGTGGGTGAAAATTCCGACATTCGACAAAATGATAGCTGTGAGATTTGAACCCACACCCTTGCGGACTAGAGCCTAAATTTGGCGCTTAGACCACTCGGCCAAACTGTCTAATTTGGATAACTAAAAGAAGAGTAAGATAACGAACGAATCAAAGATGGAAGAGATCCAACACGGGAATAAGAAGCAAGCTCGCCTTGTTGTTATTATTTTTATAGAGTGGGAGGAGAAAGTGGACAACACAGGACCTGCACAGAGTTGGTAGTTGACTGTGTTTTTTCCTTGATCAACTCACTTTATTTTTTTCAAAAAGTCGATCGAATCGGGGGGCCCCCGCCCTAGACTATAAATCGAATATAACAATCCTTTGTACATTAATTGACATTCGACAAAAAAATGACAGCTGTGAGATTGGAACCCACGCTCTTGCGGACAAGAGCCTAAATCTGGTCCCTTAGACCACTCGAGTACTGTCTAATTTGGATAACTAAAAGAAGAGTAAGATAACAAACGAATCAAAGATGGAAGAGATCCAAGACGGGAATAAGAAGCAAGCTCGCCTTGTTCTTATTATTTTTATAGAGTGGGAGGAGAAAGTGCACAACACAGGACCTGCACAGAGTTGGTAGTTGACTGGGTTTTTTCCTAGATCAACTCACCTTGTATTTTTCAAAAAGTCGATCGAATCGGGCGGCCCCCGCCCTAGACTATAAATCGAATATAACAATCCTTTGTACATTAATTGGGTTGCTAAAACTAGGCCATAACTTGCAGAAGTCCAAGTAAGATAGGATCCATGACTATTCCAAAATTACTCTCACATATGCCTTAATATTTAATATTTAAAAAAAAAAATAGATAAATAAATTATTGAAATAAAAAAACTATTTTTTTAGTTCAATATGTGGGGTGAGAATTCACACCTCTCATCTCTTGATGAAGGAATATATCTAATTAAAGATTAAGAACTTTTGAAATAATTAACATGAGCACAACTCAACCGGGTAAGACATGTAAAACGACCTATAGGTAAATTTGAAGTCGATCGAATCGGGCGGCCCCCGCCCTAGACTATAAATCGAATATAAGAATCCTTTGTACATTAATTGGGTTGCTAAAACAAGGCCATAACTTGCAGAAGTCCAAGTAAGATAGGATCCATGACTATTCCAAAATTACTCTCACATATGCCTTAATATGTAATATTTAAAAAAAAAAATAGATAAATAAATAATTGAAATAAAAATACTATTTTTTTAAGTTCAATATGTGGGGTGAGAATTCACACCTCTCATCTGTTGATGAAGGAATATATCTAATTAAAGATTAACAACTTTTGAAATAGTGAACATGAACACAACTCAACGGGTAAGACATGTAAAACGACCTATAGGTAAATTTGAAGTCGATGGAATCGGGCGGCCCCCGCCCTAGACTATAAATCGAATATAACAATCCTTTGTACATTAATTGGGTTGCTAAAACAAGGCCATAACTTGCAGAAGTCCAAGTAAGATAGGATCCATGACTATTCCAAAATTACTCTCACATATGCCTTAATATTTAATATTAAAAAAAAAAAAATAGATAAATAAATTATTGAAATAAAAATACTATTTTTTTAGTTCAATATGTGGGGTGAGAAATCACACCTCTCAACCGGGTAAGACATGTATAACGACCTATAGGTAAATTTGATAAGACAAAAAAATGACAGCTGTGAGACTTGAACCCACGGGAATAAGAAGCAAAGATGGAAGAGATCCAACACGGGAATAAGAAGCAAGCTCGCCTTGTTCTTATTATTTTTATAGAGTGGGAGGAGAAAGTGCACAACACAGGACCTGCACGCTCGCCTTGTTCTTATTATTTTTATAGAGTGGGAGGAGAAAGTGCACAACACAGGACCTGCACAGAGTTGGTAGTTGACTTGGTTTTTTCCTAGATCAACTCACCTTCTTTTTTTCAAAAAGTCGATCGAATCGGGAGGCCCCCGCCCTAGACTATAAATCGAATATAACAATCCTTTGTACATTAATTGGGTTGCTAAAACTAGGCCATAACTTGCAGAAGTCCGAGTAAGATAGGATCCATGACTATTCCAAAATTACTCTCACATATGCCTTAATATTTAATATTTTTTTTTTAAAAAAAATAGATAAATAAATTACTAAAATAAAAATACTATTTTTTTAGTTCAATATGTGGGGTGAGAATTCACACCTCTCATCTCTTGATGAAGGAATATATCTAATTAAAGATTAACAACTTTTGAAATAATTAACATGAGCACAAATCAACCGGGTAAGACATGTAAAACGACCTATAGGTAAATTTGAAGTCGATCGAATCGGGCGGCCCACGCCCTAGACTATAAATCGAATATAACAATCCTTTGTATATTAATTGGGTTGCTAAAACAAGGCCATAACTTGCAGAAGTCCAAGTAAGATAGGATCCATGACTGTTCCAAAATTACTCTCACATATGCCTTAATATTTAATATTTAAAAAAAAATAGATAAATAAATTATTGAAATAAAAATAATGTTTTTTTAGTTCAATATGTGGGGTGAGAATTCACACCTCTCATTTCTTGATGAAGGAATATATCTAATTAAAGATTAAAAACTTTTGAAATAGTTAACATGAGCACAACTTAACAAGGTAAGACATGTAAAACTACCTATAGGTAAATTTGATAAGACAATATGAAATAATATTTTTTCCTAGTTTAACAACATGTGTTTGGAATTCCGACATTCGACAAAAAAATGACAGATGTGGGCTTTGAACCCACGCTCTTGAGACCAAAGCCTAAATAAGGCTCCTTAGACCACTCGGCCAAACTATCTAATTTAGATAACTAAAAGAAGAGTAAGATAACGAACGAATCAAAGATGGAAGAGATCCAACACGGGAATAAGAAGCAAGCTCGCCTTGTTCTTATTATTTTTATAGAGTGGGAGGAGAAAGTGCACAACACAGGACCTGCACAGAGTTGGTAGTTGACTGGGTTTTTTCCTAGATCAACTCACCTTGTTTTTTTCAAAAAGTCGACAAAAAAATGACAGCTGTGAGATTTGAACCCACACCCTTGCGAACCAGAGCCTAAATCTGGTCCCTTAGACCACTCGGCCAAACTGTCTAATTTGGATAACTAAAAGAAGAGTAAGATAACAAACGAATCAAAGATGGAAGAGATCCAAGACGGGAATAAGAAGCAAGCTCGCCTTGTTCTTATTATTTTTATAGAGTGGGAGGAGAAAGTGCACAACAGGACCTGCACAGAGTTGGTAGTTGACTGGGTTTTTTCCTAGATCAACTCACCTTGTATTTTTCAAAAAGTAATCGGGTGGCCCCCGCACTATAAATCGAATATAACAATTCCGACATTCGACAAAAAAATGCCAACTGTGGGATTTGAACCCTTACCCTTGCTGACCAGAGCCTAAATCTCGCGCCTTAGACCACTCGGCCAAACTGTCTAATTTGGATAATTAAAAGAATAGTAAAATAACGAACGAATCAAAGATGGAAGAGATCCAACACGGGAATAAGAAGCAAGCTCGCCTTGTTCTTATTATTTTTATAGAGTGGGAGGAGAAAGTGGACAACACAGGACCTGCACAGAGTTGGTAGTTGACTGGGTTTTTTCCTAGATCAACTCACCTTCTTTTTCTCAAAAAGTCGATCGAATCGGGCGGCCCCCGCCCTAGACTATAAATCGAATATAACAATCCTTTGTACATTAATTGGGTTGCTAAAACTAGGCCATAACTTGCAGAAGTCCAAGTAAGATAGGATCCATGACTATTCCAAAATTACTCTCACATATGCCTTAATATTTAATATTTTTTTTTTAAAAAAAAATAGATAAATAAATTATTGAAATAAAAATACTATTTTTTTAGTTCAATATGTGGGGTGAGAATTCACACCTCTCATCTCTTGATGAAGGAATATATCTAATTAAAGATTAACAACTTTTGAAATAATTAACATGAGCACAACTCAACCGGGTAAGACATGTAAAACGACCTATAGGTAAATTTGAAGTCGATCGAATCGGGCGGCCCACGCCCTAGACTATAAATCGAATATAACAATCCTTTAGATATTAATTGGGTTGCTAAAACAAGGCCATAACTTGCAGAAGTCCAAGTAAGATAGGATCCATGACCGTTCCAAAATTACTCTCACATATGCCTTAATATTTAATATTTAAAAAAAAAATAGATAAATAAATTATTGAAATAAAAATACTATTTTTTTAGTTCAATATGTGGGGTGAGAAATCACACCTCTCAACCGGGTAAGACATGTATAACGACCTATAGGTAAATTTGATAAGACAAAAAAATGACAGCTGTGAGACTTGAACCCACGCACTTGCAGCCCAGAGCCTAAATCTAGCGCCTTAAACCACTCGGCCAAACTGTCTAATTTGGATAACTAAATGAAGAGTAAGATAACGAACGAATCAAGGATGGAAGAGATCCAACACGGGAATAAGAAGCAAGCTCGCCTTGTTCTTATTATTTTTATAGAGTGGGAGGAGAAAGTGGACAACACAGGACCTGCACAGAGTTGGTAGTTGACTGGGTTTTTTCCTAGATCAACTCACCTTATTTTTTTCAAAAAGTCGATCGAATCGGGCGGCCCCCGCCCTAGACTATAAATCGAATATAACAATCCTTTGTACATTAATTGGGTTGCTAAAACTAGGCCATAACTTGCAGAAGTCCAAGTAAGATAGGATCCATGACTATTCCAAAATTACTCTCACATATGCCTTAATATTTAATATTTAAAAAAAAAAAATAGATAAATAAATTATTGAAATAAAAAAACTATTTTTTTAGTTCAATATGTGGGGTGAGAATTCACACCTCTCATCTCTTGATGAAGGAATATATCTAATTAAAGATTAAGAACTTTTGAAATAATTAACATGAGCACAACTCAACCGGGTAAGACATGTAAAACGACCTATAGGTAAATTTGAAGTCGATCGAATCGGGCGGCCCCCGCCCTAGACTATAAATCGAATATAAGAATCCTTTGTACATTAATTGGGTTGCTAAAACAAGGCCATAACTTGCAGAAGTCCAAGTAAGATAGGATCCATGACTATTCCAAAATTACTCTCACATATGCCTTAATATGTAATATTTTTAAAAAAAAATAGATAAATAAATAATTGAAATAAAAATACTATTTTTTTAGTTCAATATGTGGGGTGAGAATTCACACCTCTCATCTGTTGATGAAGGAATATATCTAATTAAAGATTAACAACTTTTGAAATAGTGAACATGAGCACAACTCAACGGGTAAGACATGTAAAACGACCTATAGGTAAATTTGATAAGACAATATGAAATATTATTTTTTCCTAGTTTAACAACATGTGTTTGAATCATTTGTGGGTGAGAATTCCGACATTAGACAAAAAAATGACAGCCGTGGAATTTGTACCCACGCCCTTGCATGGCTGAGCCTAAATCTGGCGCCTTAGACCACTCAGCCAAACTGTCTAATTTGAATAACTAAAAGAAGAGTAAGATAAGAACGAATCAAAAATGGAAGAGATCCAACACGGGAATAAGAAGCAAGCTCGCCTTGTTCTTATTATTTTTATAGAGTGGGAGGAGAAAGTGGACAACACAGGACCTGCACAGAGTTGGTAGTTGACTCGGTTTTTTCCTAGATCAACTTACCTTCTTTTTTTCAAAAAGTTGATCGAATCGGGCGGCCCCCGCCCTAGACTATAAATCGAATATAACAATCCTTTGTACATTAATTGGGTTGCTAAAACTAGGACATGACTTGCAGAAGTCCAAGTAAGATAGGATCCATGACTATTCCAAAATTACTCTCACATATGCCTTAATATTTAATATATTTTTTTAAAAAAATAGATAAATAAACTATTGGAATAAAAATACTATTTTTTTAGTTCAATATGTGGGGTGAGAATTCACACCTCTCATCTCTTGATGAAGGAATATATCTAATTAAAGATTAACAACTTTTGAAATATTTAACATGAGCACAACTCAACCGGGTAAGACATGTAAAACGACCTATAGGTAAATTTGAAGTCGATCGAATCGGGCGGCCCCCACCCTAGACTATAAATCGAATATAACAATCCTTTGTACATTAATTGGGTTGCTAAAACAAGGCCATAACTTGCAGAAGTCCAAGTAAGTTAGGATCCATGACTGTTCCAAAATTACTCTCACATATGCCTTAATATTTAATATTTAAAAAAAAAATAGATAAATTAATTATTGAAATAAAAATAATGTTTTTTTAGTTCAATATGTGGGGTGAGAATTCACACCTCTCATCTCTTGATGAAGGAATATATCTAATTAAAGATTAACAACTTTTGAAATAGTTAACATGAGCACAACTTAACAGGGTAAGACATGTAAAACGACCTATAGGTAAATTCGATAAGACAATATGAAATATTATTTTTTCCTAGTTTAACAACATGTGTTTGAATCATTTTTGTGGGTGAGAATTCCGAGACAAAAATATGACAACTGTGGGATTTGAACCCACGCCCTTGCGGAAAAAAGCCTAAATCTGACGCCTTAGACCACTCGGCCAAACTGTCTAATTTGGATAACTAAAAGAAGAGTAAGATAACGAACGAATCAAAGATGGAAGCGATCCAACACGGGAATAAGAAGCAAGCTCGCCTTGTTCTTATTATTTTTATAGAGTGGGAGGAGAAAGTGGACAACACAGAACCTGCACAGAGTTGGTAGTTGACTGGGTTTTTTCCTAGATCAACTCACCTTGTTTTTTTCAAAAAGTCGATCGAATCGGGCGGACCCCGCCCTAGACTATAAATCGAATATAACAATCCTTTGTACATTAATTGGGTTGCTAAAACTAGGCCATAACTTGCAGAAGTCCAAGTAAGATAGGATCCATGACTATTCCAAAATTACTCTCACATATGCCTTAATATTTAATATTTTTTTAAAAAAATAGATAAATAAATTTTTGAAATAAAAATACTATTTTTTTAGTTCAATATGTGGGGTGAGAATTCACAGAATTCACACCTCTCATCTCTTGATGAAGGAATATATCTAATTAAAGATTAACAACTTTTGAAATAATTAACATGAGCACAACTCAACCGGGTAAGACATGTAAAACGACCTATAGGTAAATTTGATAAGACAATATGAAATATAACAACTTTTGAAATAATTAACATGAGCACAACTCAACCGGGTAAGACATGTAAAACGACCTATAGGTAAATTTGATAAGACAATATGAAATATTATTTTTCCCTACTTTAAAACCATGTGTTTGAATCATTTGTGGGTGAGAATTCCGACGACAAAAAAATGACAGCAGTGGGATTTGAACACACGCCCTTGCGGACCAGAACCTTAATCTGGCGCCTTAGACCACTCGGCCAAACTGTCCAATTTGGATAACTAAAAGAAGAGTAAGATAACTAACGAATCAAAGATGGAAGAGATCCAACACGGGAATAAGAAGCAAGCTCGCCTTGTTCTTATTATTTTTATAGAGTGGGAGGAGAAAGTGCACAACACAGGACCTGCACGCTCGCCTTGTTCTTATTATTTTTATAGAGTGGGAGGAGAAAGTGCACAACACAGGACCTGCACAGAGTTGGTAGTTGACTTGGTTTTTTCCTAGATCAACTCACCTTCTTTTTTTCAAAAAGTCGATCGAATCGGGAGGCCCCCGCCCTAGACTATAAATCGAATATAACAATCCTTTGTACATTAATTGGGTTGCTAAAACTAGGCCATAACTTGCAGAAGTCCAAGTAAGATAGGATCCATGACTATTCCAAAATTACTCTCACATATGCCTTAATATTTAATATTTTTTTTTTAAAAAAAATAGATAAATAAATTACTAAAATAAAAATACTATTTTTTTAGTTCAATATGTGGGGTGAGAATTCACACCTCTCATCTCTTGATGAAGGAATATATCTAATTAAAGATTAACAACTTTTGAAATAATTAACATGAGCACAAATCAACCGGGTAAGACATGTAAAACGACCTATAGGTAAATTTGAAGTCGATCGAATCGGGCGGCCCACGCCCTAGACTATAAATCGAATATAACAATCCTTTGTATATTAATTGGGTTGCTAAAACAAGGCCATAACTTGCAGAAGTCCAAGTAAGATAGGATCCATGACTGTTCCAAAATTACTCTCACATATGCCTTAATATTTAATATTTAAAAAAAAATAGATAAATAAATTATTGAAATAAAAATAATGTTTTTTTAGTTCAATATGTGGGGTGAGAATTCACACCTCTCATTTCTTGATGAAGGAATATATCTAATTAAAGATTAAAAACTTTTGAAATAGTTAACATGAGCACAACTTAACAAGGTAAGACATGTAAAACTACCTATAGGTAAATTTGATAAGACAATATGAAATAATATTTTTTCCTAGTTTAACAACATGTGTTTGGAATTCCGACATTCGACAAAAAAATGACAGATGTGGGCTTTGAACCCACGCTCTTGAGACCAAAGCCTAAATAAGGCTCCTTAGACCACTCGGCCAAACTATCTAATTTAGATAACTAAAAGAAGAGTAAGATAACGAACGAATCAAAGATGGAAGAGATCCAACACGGGAATAAGAAGCAAGCTCGCCTTGTTCTTATTATTTTTATAGAGTGGGAGGAGAAAGTGCACAACACAGGACCTGCACAGAGTTGGTAGTTGACTGGGTTTTTTCCTAGATCAACTCACCTAAGTCGACAAAAAAATGACAGCTGTGAGATTTGAACCCACACCCTTGCGAACCAGAGCCTAAATCTGGTCCCTTAGACCACTCGGCCAAACTGTCTAATTTGGATAACTAAAAGAAGAGTAAGATAACAAACGAATCAAAGATGGAAGAGATCCAAGACGGGAATAAGAAGCAAGCTCGCCTTGTTCTTATTATTTTTATAGAGTGGGAGGAGAAAGTGCACAACACAGGACCTGCACAGAGTTGGTAGTTGACTGGGTTTTTTCCTAGATCAACTCACCTTGTATTTTTCAAAAAGTAATCGGGCGGCCCCCGCACTATAAATCGAATATAACAATTCCGACATTCGACAAAAAAATGCCAACTGTGGGATTTGAACCCTTACCCTTGCTGACCAGAGCCTAAATCTCGCGCCTTAGACCACTCGGCCAAACTGTCTAATTTGGATAATTAAAAGAATAGTAAAATAACGAACGAATCAAAGATGGAAGAGATCCAACACGGGAATAAGAAGCAAGCTCGCCTTGTTCTTATTATTTTTATAGAGTGGGAGGAGAAAGTGGACAACACAGGACCTGCACAGAGTTGGTAGTTGACTGGGTTTTTTCCTAGATCAACTCACCTTCTTTTTCTCAAAAAGTCGATCGAATCGGGCGGCCCCCGCCCTAGACTATAAATCGAATATAACAATCCTTTGTACATTAATTGGGTTGCTAAAACTAGGCCATAACTTGCAGAAGTCCAAGTAAGATAGGATCCATGACTATTCCAAAATTACTCTCACATATGCCTTAATATTTAATATTTTTTTTAAAAAAAAAAATAGATAAATAAATTATTGAAATAAAAATACTATTTTTTTAGTTCAATATGTGGGGTGAGAATTCACACCTCTCATCTCTTGATGAAGGAATATATCTAATTAAAGATTAACAACTTTTGAAATAATTAACATGAGCACAACTCAACCGGGTAAGACATGTAAAACGACCTATAGGTAAATTTGAAGTCGATCGAATCGGGCGGCCCACGCCCTAGACTATAAATCGAATATAACAATCCTTTAGATATTAATTGGGTTGCTAAAACAAGGCCATAACTTGCAGAAGTCCAAGTAAGATAGGATCCATGACCGTTCCAAAATTACTCTCACATATGCCTTAATATTTAATATTTAAAAAAAAAATAGATAAATAAATTATTGAAATAAAAATAATGTTTTTTTAGTTCAATATGTGGGGTGAGAATTCACACCTCTCATCTCTTGATGAAGGAATATATCTAATTAAAGATTAACAACTTTTGAAATAGTTAACATGAGCACAACTTAAAAGGGTAAGACATGTAAAACGACCTATAGGTAAATTTGATAAGACAATATGAAATATTATTTTTCCCTACTTTAACAACATGTGTTTGAATCATTTGTGGGTGAGAAATCCGACGACAAAAAAATGACAGTTGTGGGATTTGAACCCACGCCCTTGCGGACCAGAGCCTAAATCTGACGCCTTAGATCACTCGGCCAAACTGTCTAATTTGGATAACTAAAAGAAGAGTAAGATAACGAACGAATGGTTACGATAAATCAATAACAAAGAATAAGTAAGCGCAGAAGAAGAACGACAACGATTTACGTGGTTCACTAACGTCGTGTTAGCTACGTCCACGGGCAGAAGGGAGAGCAGTATTATTACGAAGTAGGAGAGAATTACAAATGAACAGACAAGAGGCGGCTGAAGTCATTAGAAGGTTTATATATGACACCATTCTAATGACCTAATACAGAATGGGCCAAAGCCCAAAACAGATAAGTAAAAACCCAAATCATACAAATTCAAGGCATTCCAACAAATCTCCACCTTGACTTGAATTCTCCCACAATTGACAAATGTACCAGATGCAACACAAAGTTACCAGATGCAACACGAAGTTACCAGATGTACACAAAAATCTCCTTCTGCCTCAGAATGTCCCATAAGGGGCCATCAACAATTCAAAACATTTAGCAAGTCCAAACAATGTTGGAACTTGCCATGTGGAACTGGTTTGGTGAACATATTAGCAGGATTATCAGCAGTACCTACTTTCAACACCTTAACCTTCTTCTCACTTCTCAGGAAATGATATCTCACATCTATGTGCTTAGTCCTCTCATGATGGACTTGATCCTTAGCCAGACATATTGCACTCAGACTATCACAATATACAATGGCCTGATCATGATGCAAACCGAGGTCACCAACTAGCCCTTTCAGCCATATCCCCTCTTTAGCAGCTTCTGTTAAGGCCATGTACTCTGCTTCAGTAGTTGACAAAGTAACTGTAGGCTGCAGAGTTGCCTTCCAACTAACAACTGAACCACCAAGGGTAAACACATAGTCAGTCATAGACCTTCTGCTGTCAACATCTCCAACATAATCAGAGTCAGAATAGCCGGTCACTAAACACTCTGTATCATTTCCATAAACCAAACCGACATCAGATGTACCTCTAAGGTACCGAAAGATTCTCTTCACAGCTTGCCAATGTTCCCTTCCAGGTTGCCCCATGAACCTGCTGACGACACTAACAGCATGTGCAAGATCAGGTCTAGTGCAGACCATAGCATACATCAAACTACCTACTGCACTAGCATACGGGACTCGAGTCATGTAGTCCTTCTCAGCTTCAGATTGAGGTGCAAATTCAGCAGACAAACGAACATTTGCAGTACTAGGAGTATCTATAGGCTTAGCTGATGACATGCCAAACTTGGACAATATCTTCTGAATGTAGCCTTTCTGTGACAAGAAAAGTTTCTTCTGATTTCTTTCCCTATAGATCTCAATACCCAAAATTTTCCTAGCAGCACCCAAATCCTTCATTTCAAACTCAGCACTGAGAAGACCTTTCAACTTCTGAATCTCAGACTTGGACTTCGCAGCTATGAGCATATCGTCTACATACAACAGCAAATAAATAATAGAATTATCATCAGCTTTGTTGTGATACACACAACAATCATAAGGACTCCTGTTGTACCCTAACTCAATCATATAACTGTCAAACCTCTTATACCATTGCCTTGGAGACTGCTTTAGTCCATATAAGGACTTCTTCAGCTTGCAGACACAATCTTCTTTACCAGGAAGCTGAAAACCATCTGGTTGGCTCATATAAATCTCTTCTTCCAACTCTCCATGTAAGAAAGCTGTTTTTACATCTAGTTGCTCAAGTTCCAAATTCTGATGTGCCACCATTGCTAGTAACACTCTGATGGAAGTATGTCTGACCACTGGTGAGAAAATCTCATTGTAGTCAACTCCCTCCCTTTGTGTGAACCCTCTTGCAACTACTCGAGCTTTATACTTAATACCTTCCTCAGGTGTGATACCTTCCTTTTTCTTGAAGACCCACTTGCAAGTAACAATTTTTCTCCCTTTAGGTTGTTTGACTAGTTCCCAAGTCTGATTCTTATCAAGGGACTCCGTCTCATCGCCCATTGCAGCAAGCCATTTTTCAGACTCACTACATGAAACAGCTTCTCTGTAGGTGGATGGCTCATGAGCATCAACATCTTCAGCAACCTGCAGTGCATAGTTCACCATATCCTGATACCTCTTTGGAGGTCCAACACCAACTCTCCTAACTCTATCAAGAGCTATACATGGCTGATGTGTCTGTGAACTAGAAGCTTATGAACTAGCTTCCTGTGAACTAGAACTCTCTGGCATATCAGTTTCTTCTGGCACAGTCTCAGATTCATTTTCAACATGTTGATCTTCTCCACCTTGGGGCTGTGATTCACTCTCAGATGGAATGAATTTCAGCTCCACCTGTTTATCAACATTACTAACATCTTCTGCAACAGTAGACTTCACAGTAGAGTTAAGCATAGAATTTTCATCAAATATCACATTCCTACTTAATATGACTCTATTTTCAGAAGATGACCAGATTCTATACCCTTTAACTCCATCCCCAACACCCACATATACACCCTTTTTAGCTCTTGGCTCTAATTTACCCTCATTAACATGGTAATAAGCAGTACAACCAAAAACTTTTAATAAAGAGTAATTAGCAGGCTTACCAGACCACATCTCGTAAGGTGTGTTACAGTCAATACCTGTGTGAGGTCCACGATTGATCAGAAAACATGCTGTGCTTACTGCTTCTGCCCAAAATTTTCTAGATAACCCAGCATTAGAGAGCATGCACCTTGCTCTCTCCAACAATGTCTGATTCATGCGTTCTGCCACACCATTTTGCTGCGGAGTATGTCTGACAGTGTGATGACGGGCAATCCCTTCATCCTTGCAGAACTCATTGAACTCAGACGAACAAAATTCCAGACCGTTGTCTGTTCGCAGTCTTTTGATCTTCTTCCCAGTCTGATTTTCCACTAATGCCTTCCACTGCTTGAAATTCTTGAAGGCTTCACTTTTATGTTTCATCATAATTACCCAAGTCATTCTTGAATAATCATCAATCATAGACAAAAAATACTTACTGCCTCCCATAGATTCCACTCGTGAAGGGCCCCAACAATCAGAATGAATGTAATCGAGTGTTCCCTTTGTATAGTGAACACCACTCTTTGGAAACTTACTGCGATGTAGTTTCCCAAATACACAATGCTCGCAGAATTCAAGACCCTGCATCTTGTGCCCACAAAGAAGATCCCTCTTAGACAGAATCTGCATCCCTTTTTCACTCATATGACCAAGCCTCATATGCCATAGCTTGGTCATATCCTCTTGGTGAACCGTAGACGATGCAACAGCAGCAGAACCTGTTACTGTAGACCCTGTCAGAAAATACAAGGTGCCACGCTTGACCCCTTTCAGAACCACCTTAGAACCCTTACATATATTCACAGCTCCACCTTCACCTTTGAAACTGAAACCCTTACTGTCAAGAACACTCAACGATATCAGATTCTTCGTCATTTGTGGAACGTGTCTAACTTCGTTCAAGGTGCAGAAAATACCATCATGTGTCCGTATCTTGATTGAGCCAATTCCAACTACCTTGCAGACTTCACTGTTGGCCATAGAGATATTGCCTCCATCTATCTGCTCATAAGTTGTAAACCACTCCCTAATTGGACAAATATGGTAAGAAGCTCCAGAGTCAATAATCCACACATCCTTACAATGTCAAGATTTATTTGCAACTAAGGCCAAATCAAAATCAGAATTGGTATCAGTTTCTGCCACAGCGGCAGAACCTTCCTTCTTTCCATTCTGCTTTGCTAGCTTAGGACATTGGTTTCTCCAATGCCCTTTCTCCTTACAATATCTACAGACATCGTTAGTTGTAGGACCCTTAGGCTTAAAATTCGATTTCTTCTTTTTTCTTACATTTTCCGAATTATCATATCCCCTACTAATTGCAGCAACTAACCCGGCTGTCTGTGTTTCTGTACCTGGAGCAGATGCCTTATAGCGGTCTTCTCTGGTATGAAGAGCAGATCTGACCTCTTCTAGAGACAAAGTTTCTTTCCCAGCAATAAAAGAGTCAACAAAATTCTCATATGAAGGAGGCAAAGAAACTAACAGAATTAAGGCAGCATCCTCATCATCTATTTTAACCTCAATATTTCGCAGGTCTAGCAAAATTGTATTTAGTTTATCTAGATGGTCTCTAAGAGGCGTACCTTCGTGCATATGCAAAGTAAACAAACGTCGCTTCAAAAGCAACTTACTGGTTAAAGACTTCGTCATGTAAAGACTTTCGAGCTTCAACTAGAGACCCGCAACAGTCTCTTCATCTGCGATTTCAGTGATGACGTCATCAGCTAAACATAGCATGATTGTTGAATGAGCCTTCTCCTCCAGGCTATTCCACTCATCGTCATCTGTGCCCGCTTTCTTCGGTTTCTTAGACAGCGGCGCCCACAAACCCTTGTTCTTCAACAAGGCTCGCATCTTGATCTGCCATAAACTGAAACTGTTTCTCCCATTGAACTTGTCGATTTTCATGCTTAC
Organism: Herpetospermum pedunculosum; assembly: GCA_028017165.1. Classification (NCBI taxonomy): domain Eukaryota; kingdom Viridiplantae; phylum Streptophyta; class Magnoliopsida; order Cucurbitales; family Cucurbitaceae; genus Herpetospermum; species Herpetospermum pedunculosum. Next base: position 9,117,517 of record CM051526.1, read on the forward strand.
ACCAGACATCTTTGTTATCGAAAAAATGCGGAATTTCGAAAACTAACGATGAGGCTCTGATACCAATTTGTTACGATAAATCAATAACAAAGAATAAGTAAGCGCAGAAGAAGAACGACAACGATTTACGTGGTTCACTAACGTCGTGTTAGCTACGTCCACGGGCAGAAGGGAGAGCAGTATTATTACGAAGTAGGAGAGAATTACAAATGAACAGACAAGAGGCGGCTGAAGTCATTAGAAGGTTTATATATGACACCATTCTAATGACCTAATACAGAATGGGCCAAAGCCCAAAACAGATAAGTAAAAACCCAAATCATACAAATTCAAGGCATTCCAACACGAATCAAAGATGGAAGAGATCCAACACGGGAATAAGAAGCAAGCTCGCCTTGTTCTTATTATTTTTATAGAGTGGGAGGAGAAAGTGGACAACACAGGACCTGCACAGAGTTGGTAGTTGACTGGGTTTTTTCCTAGATCAACTCACCTTCTTTTTCTCAAAAAGTCGATCGAATCGGGCGGCCCCCGCCCTAGACTATAAATCGAATATAACAATCCTTTGTACATTAATTGGGTTGCTAAAACTAGGCCATAACTTGCAGAAGTCCAAGTAAGATAGGATCCATGACTATTCCAAAATTACTCTCACATATGCCTTAATATTTAATATTTTTTTAAAAAAAAAAATAGATAAATAAATTATTGAAATAAAAATACAATTTTTTTAGTTTAATATGTGGGGTGAGAATTCACACCTCTCATCTCTTGATGAAGGAATATATCTAATTAAAGATTAACAACTTTTGAAATAATTAACATGAGCACAATTCAACCGGGTAAGACATGTAAAACGACCTATAGGTAAATTTGAAGTCGATCGAATCGGGCGGCCCACGCCCTAGACTATAAATCGAATATAACAATCCCTTGTATATTAATTGGGTTGCTAAAACAAGGCCATAACTTGCAGAAGTCCAAGTAAGATAGGATCCATCACTGTTCCAAAATTACTCTCACATATGCCTTAATATTTAATATTTAAAAAAAAAATAGATAAATAAATTATTGAAATAAAAATAATGTTTTTTTAGTTCAATATGTGGGGTGAGAATTCACACCTCTCATCTCTTGATGAAGGAATATATTAGGTAAATTTGATAAGACAATATGAAATATTATTTTTCCGACGACAAAAAAATGACAGCTATTGGATTTGAACCCAAACCCTTGCGACCAGAGCCTAAATCTGGCGCCTTAGACCACTCGGCCAAAGTGTCTAATTTGGATAATTAAAAGAATAGTAAAATAATGAACGAATCAAAAATGGAAGAGATCCAACACGGGAATAAGAAGCAAGCTCGCCTTGTTCTTATTATTTTTATAGAGTGGGAGGAGAAAGTGGACAACACAGGACCTGCACAGAGTTGGTAGTTTACTGGGTTTTTTCCTAGATCAACTCACCTTCTTTTTCTCAAAAAGTCGATCGAATCGGGCGGCCCCCGCCCTAGACCATAAATCGAATATAACAATCCTTTGTACATTAATTGGGTTGCTAAAACTAGGCCATAATATGCAGAAGTCCAAGTAAGATAGGATCCATGACTATTCCAAAATTACTCTCACATATGCCTTAATATTTAATTTTTTTTTAAAAAAAAAATAGATAAATAAATTATTGAAATAACAATACTATTTTTTTAGTTCAATATGTGGGGTGAGAATTCACACCTCTCATCTCTTGATGAAGGAATATATCTAATTAAAGATTAACAACTTTTGAAATAATTAACATGAGCACAACTCAACCGGGTAAGACATGTAAAACGACCTATAGGTAAATTTGAAGTCGATCGAATCGGGCGGCCCACGCCCTAGACTATAAATCGAATATAACAATCCTTTGGATATTAATTGGGTTGCTAAAACAAGGCCATAACTTGCAGAAGTCCAAGTAAGATAGGATCCATGACTGTTCCAAAATTACTCTCACATATGCCTTAATATTTAATATTTTAAAAAAAAATAGATAAATAAATTATTGAAATAAAAATAATGTTTTTTTAGTTCAATATGTGGGGTGAGAATTCACACCTCTCATCTCTTGATGAAGGAATATATCTAATTAAAGATTATTTTTCCCTACTTTAACAACATGTGTTTGAATCATTTGTGGGTGAGAATTCCGACGACAAAAGAATGACAGCTGTGGGATTTGAACCCACGCCCTTGCGGACCAGAGCCTAAATCTGGCGCCTTAGACCACTCGGCCAAACTGTCTAATTTGGATAACTAAAAGAAGAGTAAGATAACGAACGAATCAAAGATGGAAGAGATCCAACACGGGAATAAGAAACAAGCTCGCCTTGTTCTTATTATTTTTATAGAGTGGGAGGAGAAAGTGCACAACAACCTGCACAGAGTTGGTAGTTGACTGGGTTTTTTCCTAGATCAACTCACCTTGTTTTTGTCAAAAAGTAATCGGCCCCCGCCCTAGACTATAAATCGAATATAACAATTCCGACATTCGACAAAAAAATGCAAGCTGTGGGATTTGAACCCACACCCTTGCGGACCAGAGCCTAAATCTCGCGCCTTAGACCACTCGGCCAAACTGTCTAATTTGGATAATTAAAAGAATAGTAAAATAACGAACGAATCAAAGATGGAAGAGATCCAACACGGAAATAAGAAGCAAGCTCGCCTTGTTCTTATTATTTTTATAGAGTGGGAGGAGAAAGTGGACAACACAGGACCTGCACAGAGTTGGTAGTTGACTGGGTTTTTTCCTAGATCAATTCACCTTCTTTTTCTCAAAAAGTCGATCGAATCGGGCGGCCCACGCCCTAGACTATAAATCGAATATAACAATCCTTTGTACATTAATTGGGTTGCTAAAACTAGGCCATAACTTGCAGAAGTCCAAGTAAGATAGGATCCATGACTATTCCAAAATTACTCTCACATATGCCTTAATATTTAATATTTTTTTTTAAAAAAAAATAGATAAATAAATTATTGAAATAAAAATACTATTTTTTTAGTTCAATATGTGGGGTGAGAATTCACACCTCTCATCTCTTGATGAAGGAATATATCTAATTAAAGATTAACAACTTTTGAAATAATTAACATGAGCACAACTCAATCGGGTAAGACATGTAAAACGACCTATAGGTAAATTTGATAAGACAATATGAAATATTATTTTTCCCTACTTTAACAACATGTGTTTGAATCATTTGTGGGTGAGAATTCCGACGACAAAAAAATGACAGCTGTGGGATTTGAACCCACGCCCTTGCGGACCAGAGCCTAAATCTGGCGCCTTAGACCACTCGGCCAAACTGTCTAATTTGGATAACTAAAAGAAGAGTAAGATAACGAACGAATCAAAGATGGAAGAGATCCAAGACGGGAATAAGAAGCAAGCTCGCCTTGTTCTTATTATTTTTATAGAGTGGGAGGAGAAAGTGCACAACACAGGACCTGCACAGAGTTGGTAGTTGGCTGGGTTTTTTCCTAGATCAACTCACCTTGTATTTTTCAAAAAGTAATCGGGCGGCCCCCGCCCTAGACTATAAATCGAATATAACAATTCCGACATTCGACAAAAAAATGCCAGCTGTGAGATTTGAACCCACACCCTTGCGGACCAGAGCCTAAATCTCGCGCCTTAGACCACTCAGCCAAACTGTCTAATTTGGATAACTAAAAGAATAGTAAAATAACGAACGAATCAAAGATGGAAGAGATCCAACACGGGAATAAGAAGCAAGCTCGCCTTGTTCTTATTATTGTTATAGAGTGGGAGGAGAAAGTGGACAACACAGGACCTGCACAGAGTTGGTAGTTGACTGGGTTTTTTCCTAGATCAACTCACCTTCTTTTTCTCAAAAAGTCGATCGAATCGGGCGGCCCCCGCCCTAGACTATAAATCGAATATAACAATCCTTTGTACATTAATTGGGTTGCTAAAACTAGGCCATAACTTGCAGAAGTCCAAGTAAGATAGGATCCATGACTATTCCAAAATTACTCTCACATATGCCTTAATATTTAATATTTTTTTTTTTTTAAAAATAGATAAATTAATTATTGAAATAAAAATACTATTTTTTTAGTTCAATATGTGGGGTGAGAATTCCGACGACAAAAAAATGACAGCTATGGGATTTGAACCCACGCCCTTGCGGACCAGAGCCTAAATCTGGCGCCTTAGACCACTCGGCCAAACTGTCTAATTTGGATAACTAAAAGAAGAGTAAGATAACGAACGAATCAAAGATGGAAGAGATCCAACACGGGAATAAGAAGCAAGCTCGTCTTGTTCTTATTATTTTTATAGAGTGGGAGGAGAAAGTGCACAACACAGGACCTGCACAGAGTTGGTAGTTGACTGGGTTTTTTCCTAGATCAACTCACCTTGTTGCCCTAGACTATAAATCGAATATAACAATTCCGACATTCGACAAAAAAATGCCAGCTATGGGATTTGAACGCACAACCTTGCAGACTAGAGCCTAAATCTCGCGCCTTAGACCACTCGGCCAAACTGTCTAATTTGGATAATTAAAAGAATAGTAAAATAACGAACGAATCAAAGATGGAAGAGATCCAACACGGGAATAAGAAGCAAGCTCGCCTTGTTCTTATTATTTTTATAGAGTGGGAGGAGAAAGTGGACAACACAGGACCTGCACAGAGTTGGTAGTTGACTGGGTTTTTTCCTAGATCAACTCACCTTCTTTTTCTCAAAAAGTCGATCGAATCGGGCGGCCCCCGCCCTAGACTATAAATCGAATATAACAATCCTTTGTACATTAATTGGGTTGCTAAAACTAGGCCATAACTTGCAGAAGTCCAAGTAAGATAGGATCCATGACTATTCCAAAATTACTCTCACATATGCCTTAATATTTAATATTTTTTTAAAAAAAAAAATAGATAAATAAATTATTGAAATAAAAATACAATTTTTTTAGTTTAATATGTGGGGTGAGAATTCACACCTCTCATCTCTTGATGAAGGAATATATCTAATTAAAGATTAACAACTTTTGAAATAATTAACATGAGCACAACTCAACCGGGTAAGACATGTAAAACGACCTATAGGTAAATTTGAAGTCGATCGAATTGGGCGGCCCACGCCCTAGACTATAAATCGAATATAACAATCCCTTGTATATTAATTGGGTTGCTAAAACAAGGCCATAACTTGCAGAAGTCCAAGTAAGATAGGATCCATCACTGTTCCAACTACTTTAACAACATGTGTTTGAATCATTTGTGGGTGAGAATTCCGACGACAAAAAAATGACAGCTATTGGATTTGAACCCAAACCCTTGCGACCAGAGCCTAAATCTGGCGCCTTAGACCACTCGGCCAAAGTGTCTAATTTGGATAATTAAAAGAATAGTAAAATAATGAACGAATCAAAAATGGAAGAGATCCAACACGGGAATAAGAAGCAAGCTCGCCTTGTTCTTATTATTTTTATAGAGTGGGAGGAGAAAGTGGACAACACAGGACCTGCACAGAGTTGGTAGTTTACTGGGTTTTTTCCTAGATCAACTCACCTTCTTTTTCTCAAAAAGTCGATCGAATCGGGCGGCCCCCGCCCTAGACCATAAATCGAATATAACAATCCTTTGTACATTAATTGGGTTGCTAAAACTAGGCCATAATATGCAGAAGTCCAAGTAAGATAGGATCCATGACTATTCCAAAATTACTCTCACATATGCCTTAATATTTAATTTTTTTTTAAAAAAAAAATAGATAAATAAATTATTGAAATAACAATACTATTTTTTTAGTTCAATATGTGGGGTGAGAATTCACACCTCTCATCTCTTGATGAAGGAATATATCTAATTAAAGATTAACAACTTTTGAAATAATTAACATGAGCACAACTCAACCGGGTAAGACATGTAAAACGACCTATAGGTAAATTTGAAGTCGATCGAATCGGGCGGCCCACGCCCTAGACTATAAATCGAATATAACAATCCTTTGGATATTAATTGGGTTGCTAAAACAAGGCCATAACTTGCAGAAGTCCAAGTAAGATAGGATCCATGACTGTTCCAAAATTACTCTCACATATGCCTTAATATTTAATATTTTAAAAAAAAATAGATAAATAAATTATTGAAATAAAAATAATGTTTTTTTAGTTCAATATGTGGGGTGAGAATTCACACCTCTCATCTCTTGATGAAGGAATATATCTAATTAAAGATTATTTTTCCCTACTTTAACAACATGTGTTTGAATCATTTGTGGGTGAGAATTCCGACGACAAAAGAATGACAGCTGTGGGATTTGAACCCACGCCCTTGCGGACCAGAGCCTAAATCTGGCGCCTTAGACCACTCGGCCAAACTGTCTAATTTGGATAACTAAAAGAAGAGTAAGATAACGAACGAATCAAAGATGGAAGAGATCCAACACGGGAATAAGAAACAAGCTCGCCTTGTTCTTATTATTTTTATAGAGTGGGAGGAGAAAGTGCACAACAACCTGCACAGAGTTGGTAGTTGACTGGGTTTTTTCCTAGATCAACTCACCTTGTTTTTGTCAAAAAGTAATCGGCCCCCGCCCTAGACTATAAATCGAATATAACAATTCCGACATTCGACAAAAAAATGCAAGCTGTGGGATTTGAACCCACACCCTTGCGGACCAGAGCCTAAATCTCGCGCCTTAGACCACTCGGCCAAACTGTCTAATTTGGATAATTAAAAGAATAGTAAAATAACGAACGAATCAAAGATGGAAGAGATCCAACACGGAAATAAGAAGCAAGCTTGCCTTGTTCTTATTATTTTTATAGAGTGGGAGGAGAAAGTGGACAACACAGGACCTGCACAGAGTTGGTAGTTGACTGGGTTTTTTCCTAGATCAACTCACCTTCTTTTTCTCAAAAAGTCGATCGAATCGGGCGGCCCACGCCCTAGACTATAAATCGAATATAACAATCCTTTGTACATTAATTGGGTTGCTAAAACTAGGCCATAACTTGCAGAAGTCCAAGTAAGATAGGATCCATGACTATTCCAAAATTACTCTCACATATGCCTTAATATTTAATATTTTTTTTAAAAAAAAAATAGATAAATAAATTATTGAAATAAAAATACTATTTTTTTAGTTCAATATGTGGGGTGAGAATTCACACCTCTCATCTCTTGATGAAGGAATATATCTAATTAAAGATTAACAACTTTTGAAATAATTAACATGAGCACAACTCAATCGGGTAAGACATGTAAAACGACCTATAGGTAAATTTGATAAGACAATATGAAATATTATTTTTCCCTACTTTAACAACATGTGTTTGAATCATTTGTGGGTGAGAATTCCGACGACAAAAAAATGACAGCTGTGGGATTTGAACCCACGCCCTTGCGGACCAGAGCCTAAATCTGGCGCCTTAGACCACTCGGCCAAACTGTCTAATTTGGATAACTAAAAGAAGAGTAAGATAACGAACGAATCAAAGATGGAAGAGATCCAAGACGGGAATAAGAAGCAAGCTCGCCTTGTTCTTATTATTTTTATAGAGTGGGAGGAGAAAGTGCACAACACAGGACCTGCACAGAGTTGGTAGTTGGCTGGGTTTTTTCCTAGATCAACTCACCTTGTATTTTTCAAAAAGTAATCGGGCGGCCCCCGCCCTAGACTATAAATCGAATATAACAATTCCGACATTCGACAAAAAAATGCCAGCTGTGAGATTTGAACCCACACCCTTGCGGACCAGAGCCTAAATCTCGCGCCTTAGACCACTCAGCCAAACTGTCTAATTTGGATAACTAAAAGAATAGTAAAATAACGAACGAATCAAAGATGGAAGAGATCCAACACGGGAATAAGAAGCAAGCTCGCCTTGTTCTTATTATTGTTATAGAGTGGGAGGAGAAAGTGGACAACACAGGACCTGCACAGAGTTGGTAGTTGACTGGGTTTTTTCCTAGATCAACTCACCTTCTTTTTCTCAAAAAGTCGATCGAATCGGGCGGCCCCCGCCCTAGACTATAAATCGAATATAACAATCCTTTGTACATTAATTGGGTTGCTAAAACTAGGCCATAACTTGCAGAAGTCCAAGTAAGATAGGATCCATGACTATTCCAAAATTACTCTCACATATGCCTTAATATTTAATATTTTTTTTTTTTTAAAAATAGATAAATAAATTATTGAAATAAAAATACTATTTTTTTAGTTCAATATGTGGGGTGAGAATTCCGACGACAAAAAAATGACAGCTATGGGATTTGAACCCACGCCCTTGCGGACCAGAGCCTAAATCTGGCGCCTTAGACCACTCGGCCAAACTGTCTAATTTGGATAACTAAAAGAAGAGTAAGATAACGAACGAATCAAAGATGGAAGAGATCCAACACGGGAATAAGAAGCAAGCTCGTCTTGTTCTTATTATTTTTATAGAGTGGGAGGAGAAAGTGCACAACACAGGACCTGCACAGAGTTGGTAGTTGACTGGGTTTTTTCCTAGATCAACTCACCTTGTTGCCCTAGACTATAAATCGAATATAACAATTCCGACATTCGACAAAAAAATGCCAGCTATGGGATTTGAACGCACAACCTTGCAGACTAGAGCCTAAATCTCGCGCCTTAGACCACTCGGCCAAACTGTCTAATTTGGATAATTAAAAGAATAGTAAAATAACGAACGAATCAAAGATGGAAGAGATCCAACACGGGAATAAGAAGCAAGCTCCCCTTGTTCTTATTATTTTTATAGAGTGGGAGGAGAAAGTGGACAACACAGGACCTGCACAGAGTTGGTAGTTGACTGGGTTTTTTCCTAGATCAACTCACCTTCTTTTTCTCTAAAAGTCGATCGAATCGGGCGGCCCCCGCCCTAGACTATAAATCGAATATAACAATCCTTTGTACATTAATTGGGTTGCTAAAACTAGGCCATAACTTGCAGAAGTCCAAGTAAGATAGGATCCATGACTATTCCAAAATTACTCTCACATATGCCTTAATATTTAATATCTAGACTATAAATCGAATATAACAATCCTTTGGATATTAATTGGGTTGCTAAAACAAGGCCATAACTTGCAGAAGTCCAAGTAAGATAGGATCCATGACCGTTCCAAAATTACTCTCACATATGCCTTAATATTTAATATTTAAAAAAAGAAATAGATAAATAAATTATTGAAATAAAAATAATGTTTTTTTAGTTCAATATGTGGGGTGAGAATTCACACCTCCCATCTCTTGATGAAGGAATATATCTAATTAAAGATTAACAACTTTTGAAATAGTTAACATGAGCACAACTTAAAAGGGTAAGACATGTAAAACGACCTATAGGTAAATTTGATAAGACAATATGAAATATTATTTTTCCCTACTTTAACAACATGTGTTTGAATCATTTGTGGGTGAGAATTCCGACGACAAAAAATTAACAGCTGTGGGATTTGAACCCACGCCCTTGCAGACCAGAGCCTAAATCTGGCGCCTTAGACCACTCGGCCAAACTGTCTAATTTGGATAATTAAAAGAATAGTAAAATAACAAACGAATCAAAGATGGAAGAGATCCAACACGGGAATAAGAAGCAAGCTCGCCTTGTTCTTATTATTTTTATAGAGTGGGAGGAGAAAGTGGACAACACAGGACCTGCACAGAGTTGGTAGTTGACTGGGTTTTTTCCTAGATCAACTCACCTTCTTTTTCTCAAAAAGTCGATCGAATCGGGCGGCCCCCACCCTAGACTATAAATCGAATATAACAATCCTTTGTACATTAATTGGGTTGCTAAAACTAGGCCATAACTTGCAGAAGTCCAAGTAAGATAGGATCCATGACTATTCCAAAATTACTCTCACATATGCCTTAATATTTAATTTTTTTTTTTTTTAAAAAATAGATAAATAAATTATTGAAATAAAAATACTATTTTTTTAGTTCAATATGTGGGGTGAGAATTCACACCTCTCATCTCTTGATGAAGGAATATATCTAATTAAAGATTAACAACTTTTGAAATAATTAACATGAGCACAACTCAACCGGCTAAGACATGTAAAACGACCTATAGGTAAATTTGAAGTCGATCGAATCGGGCGGCCCACGCCCTAGACTATAAATCGAATATAACAATCCTTTGGATATTAATTGGGTTGCTAAAACAAGGCCATAACTTGCAGAAGTCCAAGTAAGATAGGATCCATGACCGTGAAGTCCAAGTAAGATAGGATCCATGACCGTTCCAAAATTACTCTCACATATGCCTTAATATTTAATATTTAAAAAAAGAAATAGATAAATAAATTATTGAAATAAAAATAATGTTTTTTTAGTTCAATATGTGGGGTGAGAATTCACACCTCCCATCTCTTGATGAAGGAATATATCTAATTAAAGATTAACAACTTTTGAAATAGTTAACATGAGCACAACTTAAAAGGGTAAGACATGTAAAACGACCTATAGGTAAATTTGATAAGACAATATGAAATATTATTTTTCCCTACTTTAACAACATGTGTTTGAATCATTTGTGGGTGAGAATTCCGACGACAAAAAAATAACAGCTGTTGGATTTGAACCCACGCCCTTGCGGACCAGAGCCTAAATCTGTCGCCTTAGACCACTCGGCCAAACTGTCTAATTTGGATAACCAAAAGAAGAGTAAGATAACGAACGAATCAAAGATGGAAGAGATCCAACACGGGAATAAGAAGCAAGCTCGCCTTGTTCTTATTATTTTTATAGAGTGGGAGGAGAAAGTGCACAACACAGGACCTGCACAGAGTTGGTAGTTGACTGGGTTTTTTCCTAGATCAACTCACCTTGTTTTTTTCAAAAAGTAATCGGGCGGCCCCCGCCCTAGACTATAAATCGAATATAACAATTCCGACATTCGACAAAAAAATGCCAGTTGTGGGATTTGAACCCACACCCTTGCGGACCAGAGCCTAAATCTCGCGCCTTAGACCACTCGGCCAAACTGTCTAATTTGGAGAATTAAAAAATAGTAAAATAACGAACGAATCAAAGATGGAAGAGATCCAACACGGGAATAAGAAGCAAGCTCGCCTTGTTCTTATTATTTTTATAGAGTGGGAGGAGAAAGTGGACAACACAGGACCTGCACAGAGTTGGTAGTTGACTGGGTTTTTTCCTAGATCAACTCACCTTCTTTTTCTCAAAAAGTCGATCGAATCGGGCGGCCCCCGCCCTAGACTATAAATCGAATATAACAATCCTTTGTACATTAATTGGGTTGCTAAAACTAGGCCATAACTTGCAGAAGTCCAAGTAAGATAGGATCCATGACTATTCCAAAATTACTCTCACATATGCCTTAATATTTAATATGTTTTTTTTTTAAAAAATAGATAAATAAATTATTGAAATAAAAATACTATTTTTTTAGTTCAATATGTGGGGTGAGAATTCACACCTCTCATCTCTTGATGAAGGAATATATCTAATTAAAGATTAACAACTTATGAAATAATTAACATGAGCACAACTCAACCGGGTAAGACATGTAAAACGACCTATAGGTAAATTTGATAAGACAATATGAAATATTATTTTCCCTACTTTAACAACATGTGTTTGAATCATTTGTGGGTGAGAATTCCGACGACAAAAAAATGACAGCAGTGGGATTTGAACACACGTCTTTACGGACCAGAGCCTAAATCTGGCACCTTAGACCACTCGGCCAAACTGTCCAATTTGATAACTAAAAGAAGAGTAAGATAACGAACGAATCAAAGATGGAAGAGATCCAACACGGGAATAAGAAGCAAGCTCGCCTTGTTCTTATTATTTTTATAGAGTGGGAGGAGAAAGTGCACAACACAGGACCTGCACGCTCGCCTTGTTCTTATTATTTTTATAGAGTGGGAGGAGAAAGTGCACAACACAGGACCTGCACAGAGTTGGTAGTTGACTGAGTTTTTTCCTAGATCAACTCACCTTGTTTTTTTCAAAAAGTAATCGGCCCCCGCCCTAGACTATAAATCGAATATAACAATTCCGACATTCGACAAAAAAATGCCAGTGTGGGATTTGAACCCACACCCTTGCGGACGAGAGCCTAAATCTCACGCCTTAGACCACTCGGCCAAACAGTCTAATTTGGATAATTAAAAGAATAGTAAAATAACGAACGAATCAAAGATGGAAGAGATCCAACACGGGAATAAGAACCAAGCTCGCCTTGTTCTTATTATTTTTATAGAGTGGGAGGAGAAAGTGGACAACACAGGACGTGCACAGAGTTGGTAGTTGATTGGGTTTTTTCCTAGATCAACTCACCTTCTTTTTCTCAAAAAGTCGATCGAATCGGGCGGCCCCCGCCCTAGACTATAAATCGAATATAACAATCCTTTGTACATTAATTGGGTTGCTAAAACTAGGCCATAACTTGCAGAAGTCCAAGTAAGATAGGATCCATGACTATTCCAAAATTACTCTCACATATGCCTTAATATTTAATATTTTTTTTTTTAAAAAAAATAGATAAATAAATTATTGAAATAAAAATACTATTTTTTTAGTTCAATATGTGGGGTGAGAATTCACACCTCTCATCTCTTGATGAAGGAATATATCTAATTAAAGATTAACAACTTTTGAAATAATTAACATGAGCACAACTCAACCGGGCAAGACATGTAAAACGACCTATAGGTAAATTTGAAGTCGATCGAATCGGGCGGCCCACGCCCTAGACTATAAATCGAATATAACAATCCTTTGTATATTAATTGGGTTGCTAAAACAAGACCATAACTTGCAGAAGTCCAAGTAAGATAGGATCCATGACTGTTCCAAAATTACTCTCACATATGCCTTAATATTTAATATTTAAAAAAAAAAATAGATAAATAAATTATTGAAATAAAAATAATGTTTTTTTAGTTCAATATGTGGGGTGAGAATTCACACCTCTCATCTCTTGATGAAGGAATATATCTAATTAAAGATTAACAACTTTTGAAATAGTTAACATGAGCACAACTTAAAAGGGTAAGACATGTAAACCGACCTATAGGTAAATTTGATAAGACAATATGAAATATTATTTTTCCCTACTTTAACAACATGTGTTTGAATCATTTGTGGGTGAGAATTCCGACGACAAAAAAATGACAGCTGTGGGATTTGAACCCACGCCCTTGCGGACCAGAGCCTAAATCTGGCACCTTAGACCACTCGGCCAAACTGTCTAATTTAGATAACTAAAAGAAGAGTAAGATAACGAACGAATCAAAGATGGAAGAGATCCAACACGGGAATAAGAAGCAAGCTCGCCTTGTTCTTATTATTTTTATAGAGTGGGAGGAGAAAGTGGACAACACAGGACCTGCACAGAGTTGGTAGTTGACTGGGTTTTTTCCTAGATCAACTCACCTTCTTTTTTTCAAAAAGTCGATCGAATCGGGCGGCCCCCGCCCTAGACTATAAATCGAATATAACAATCCTTTGTACATTAATTGGGTTGCTAAAACAAGGCCATAACTTGCAGAAGTCCAAGTAAGATAGGATCCATGACTATTCCAAAATTACTCTCACATATGCCTTAATATTTAATATTTAAAAAAAAAAAATAGACAAATAAATTATTGAAATAAAAATACTATTTTTTTAGTTCAATATGTGGGGTGAGTATTCTCTAATTAAAGATTAACAACTACGACCTATAGGTAAATTTGATAAGACAATATTTCTTTCGACAAAAAAATGACAGCTGTGGGATTTGAACCCACGCCCTTGCGGACCAGAGCCTAAATCTGGCACCTTAGACCACTCAGCCAAACTGTCTAATTTGGATAAGTAAAAGAAGAGTAAGATAATGAACTAATCAAAGATGGAAGAGATCCAACACGGGAATAAGAAGCAAGCTCGCCTTGTTCTTATTATTTTTATAGAGTGGGAGGAGAAAGTGGACAACACAGGACCTGCACAGAGTTGGTAGTTGACTGGGTTTTTTCCTAGATCAACTCACCTTTTTTTTTCAAAAAGTCGATCGAATCGGGCGGCCCCCGCCCTAGACTATAAATCGAATATAACAATCCTTTGTACATTAATTGGGTTGCTAAAACTAGGCCATAACTTTCAAAAGTCCAAGTAAGATAGGATCCATGACTATTCCAAAATTACTCTCACAAATGCCTTAATATTTAATATTTTTTTAAAAAAAAAAAATAGATAAATAAATTATTGAAATAAAAATACTATTTTTTTAGTTTAATATGTGGGGTGAGAATTCATACCTCTCATCTCTTGATGAAGGAATATATCTAATTAAAGATTAACAACTTTTGAAATAATTAACATGAGCACAACTCAACCGGGCAAGACATGTAAAACGACCTATAGGTAAAATTGAAGTCGATCGAATCGGGCGGCCCCCGCCCTAGACTATAAATCGAATATAACAATCCTTTGTACATTAACTGGGTTGCTAAAACAAGGCCATAACTTGCAGAAGTCCAAGTAAGATAGGATCCATGACTATTCCAAAATTAAAAAAACTGACAGCTGTGGGATTTGAACCCACGCCCTTGCGACCAAAGCCTAAATCTGGCGCCTTAGACCACTCGGCCAAACTGTCTAATTTGGATAACTAAAAGAAGAGTAAGATAACGAACGAATCAAAGATGGAAGAGATCCAACACGGGAATAAGAAGCAAGCTCGCCTTGTTCTTATTATTTTTATAGAGTGGGAGGAGAAAGTGCACAACACAGGACCTGCACAGAGTTGGTAGTTGACTGGGTTTTTTCCTAGATCAACTCACCTTGTTGCCCTAGACTATAAATCGAATATAACAATTCCGACATTCGACAAAAAATGCCAGCAATGGGATTGAGAAAGTGCACAACACAGGACCTGCACAGAGTTGGTAGTTGACTGGGTTTTTTCCTAGATCAACTCACCTTGTTGCCCTAGACTATAAATCGAATATAACAATTCCGACATTCGACAAAAAATGCCAGCAATGGGATTTGAACACACAACCTTGTAGACTAGAGCCTAAATCTCGCACCTTAGACCACTCGGCCAAACTGTCTAATTTGGATAATTAAAAGAATAGTAAAATAACGAACGAATCAAAGATGGAAGAGATCCAACACGGGAATAAGAACCAAGCTCGCCTTGTTCTTATTATTTTTATAGAGTGGGAGGAGAAAGTGGACAACACAGGACCTGCACAGAGTTGGTAGTTGACTGGGTTTTTTCCTAGATCAACTCACCTTCTTTTTCTCAAAAAGTCGATCGAATCGGGCGGCCCCCGCCCTAGACTATAAATCGAATATAACAATCCTTTGTACATTAATTGGGTTGCTAAAACTAGGCCATAACTTGCAGAAGTCCAAGTAAGATAGGATCCATGACTATTCCAAAATTACTCTCACATATGCCTTAATATTTAATATTTTTTTTAAAACAAAATAGATAAATAAATTATTGAAATAAAAATACTATTTTTTTAGTTCAATATGTGGGGTGAGAATTCACACCTCTCATGTCTTGATGAAGGAATATATCTAATTAAAGATTAACAACTTTTGAAATAATTAACATGAGCACAACTCAACCGGGTAAGACATGTAAAACGACCTATAGGTAAATTTGAAGTCGATCGAATCGGGCGGCCCACGCCCTAGACTATAAATCGAATATAACAATCCTTTGTATATTAATTGGGTTGCTAAAACAAGGCCATAACTTGCAGAAGTCCAAGTAAGATAGGATCCATGACTGTTCCAAAATTACTCTCACATATGCCTTAATATTTAATATTTAAAAAAAAAATAGATAAATAAATTATTGAAATAAAAATAATGTTTTTTTAGTTCAATATGTGGGGTGAGAATTCACACCTCTCATCTCTTGATGAAGGAATATATCTAATTAAAGATTAACAACTTTTGAAATAGTTAACATGAGCACAACTTAAAAGGGTAAGACATGTAAAACGACCTATAGGTAAATTTGATAAGACAATATGAAATATTATTTTTCCCTACTTTAACAACATGTGTTTGAATCATTTGTGGGTGAGAATTCCGACGACAAAAAAATGACAGCTGTGGGATTTGAACCCACGCCCTTGCGGACCAGAGCCTAAATCTGGCACCTTAGACCACTCGGCCAAACTGTCTAATTTAGATAACTAAAAGAAGAGTAAGATAACGAACGAATCAAAGATGGAAGAGATCCAACACGGGAATAAGAAGCAAGCTCGCCTTGTTCTTATTATTTTTATAGAGTGGGAGGAGAAAGTGGACAACACAGGACCTGCACAGAGTTGGTAGTTGACTGGGTTTTTTCCTAGATCAACTCACCTTCTTTTTTTCAAAAAGTCGATCGAATCGGGCGGCCCCCGCCCTAGACTATAAATCGAATATAACAATCCTTTGTACATTAATTGGGTTGCTAAAACAAGGTCATAACTTGCAGAAGTCCAAGTAAGATAGGATCCATGACTATTCCAAAATTACTCTCACATATGCCTTAATATTTAATATTTAAAAAAAAAAAATAGACAAATAAATTATTGAAATAAAAATACTATTTTTTTAGTTCAATATGTGGGGTGAGTATTCACAGAATTCACACCTCTCATCTCTTGATGAAGGAATATATCTAATTAAAGATTAACAACTACGACCTATAGGTAAATTTGATAAGACAATATGAAATATTATTTTTTCCTAGTTTAACAACATGTGTTTGAATCATTTGTGGGTGAGAATTCCGACATTCGACAAAAAAATGACAACTGTGGGATTTGAACCCACGCCCTTGCGGACCAGAGCCTAAATCTGGCGCCTTAGACCACTCGGCCAAACTGTCTAATTTGGATAAGTAAAAGAAGAGTAAGATAATGAACTAATCAAAGATGGAAGAGATCCAACACGGGAATAAGAAGCAAGCTCGCCTTGTTCTTATTATTTTTATAGAGTGGGAGGAGAAAGTGGACAACACAGGACCTGCACAGAGTTGGTAGTTGACTGGGTTTTTTCCTAGATCAACTCACCTTTTTTTTTCAAAAAGTCGATCGAATCGGGCGGCCCCCGCCCTAGACTATAAATCGAATATAACAATCCTTTGTACATTAATTGGGTTGCTAAAACTAGGCCATAACTTGCAAAAGTCCAAGTAAGATAGGATCCATAACTATTCCAAAATTACTCTCACATATGCCTTAATATTTAATATTTTTTTTTAAAAAAAAAATAGATAAATAAATTATTGAAATAAAAATACTATTTTTTTAGTTTAATATGTGGGGTGAGAATTCACACCTCTCATCTCTTGATGAAGGAATATATCTAATTAAAGATTAACAACTTTTGAAATAATTAACATGAGCACAACTCAACCGGGTAAGACATGTAAAACGACCTATAGGTAAAATTGAAGTCGATCGAATCGGGCGGCCCCCGCCCTAGACTATAAATCGAATATAACAATCCTTTGTACATTAACTGGGTTGCTAAAACAAGGTCATAACTTGCAGAAGTCCAAGTAAGATAGGATCCATGACTATTCCAAAATTACTCTCACATATGCCTTAATATTTAATATTTTTTTTAAAAAATAGATAAATAAATTATTGAAACAAAAATACTATTTTTTTAGTTCAATATGTGGGGTGAGAATTCACACCTCTCATCTCTTGATGAAGGAATATATCTAATTAAAGATTAACAACTTTTGAAATAGTTAACATGAGCACAACTCAACCGGGTAAGACATGTAAAACGACCTATAGGTAAATTTGATAAGACAATATGAAATATTATTTTTTCCTAGTTTAACAACATGTGTTTGAATCATTTGTGGGTGAGAATTCCGACATTCGACAAAAAAATGACAGCTGTGGGATTTGGACCCACGCCCTTGCGAACGAGAGCCTAAATCTGTCACCTTAGACCACTCAACCAAACTGTCTAATTCAAGATAAGTAATAGAAGATTAAAATAACGAGCAAAGAAGAGATGGAAGAGATCCAACACGGGAATAAGAAGTGCATTTTTCTTATTATTTTTAGAGTGGGTGGAGAAAGTGGATAACATCAGATTTGGTTGTTGACTGGGCTTTTCCTAGATCAAAACACATCAACTCACCTTATTTTTTTTTCCAAAAGTCGATCGAATTCGACGGCCCCCACCCCAAACCTTAAAACAAATATAATAAAGCTTTGAATCCCCCTCACAAGTTCAATACTTGGGGTGAGAATTCAGACCTGTGACCTCTTGATGAAGGGTATATATCTTACCCATGACCACTCGACCAAACTGTCTAATTTGTGATAACTAATTGACGATTAAGAAAACAAGCGAACCAGAGATGGAAGAGATCCAACACGAGAATAAGAAGCAAGCTTGCCTTTTTCTTATCATTTTTATAGTGGGTGTTGAAAGTGGACAACACAGGACCTGCACAGTGTTGGTGGTTGACTCGGATTTTTCCTAGATCAAAGCAGAACAACTCACCTTATTTTTTTTCAAAAGTCGATCAAATCGGGCGGCCCCCGCCCCAGACCTTAAAACAAATATAACAAGTTGCGATTAGACATATGACCCTTTTTTAGTATCAAAACCGATAGATATTCTTTTTTAAAAAAAGTTTGATATATGTCCATTTTTAGTTTAATTTTTCTCTCCCCTATTTTTTTTCTTCTTTATTTACCCTCCATCAAATCTCAATCTATCCCTTCATTTATAAGATTTTATAATTTAAAAAAAATAACTCTCACACTCCTCTTCTCCAAAAATTAAATCTCTCCCCCAAGATTTTCTCTCTTCTCCCTCCCTCTTTCTCGCTCCTTCTACCCGTTTAAAAAATTAAAAATAACAAAAATGGTACAAAATCGACTTTTAAAATCATACGAATAAAGAAAAAAAATTCAAAACTTATACAAAATTCTCCTAACATTTTCAATCCTCATTGATACATAATTCCTACCATTTTCAATTATCATTGATACAAAATTGTAAATATAGTGTAATTGAGACAAACTTCATCTGCCTATACGTGCAAAAACAATGTTTTCAATTACACTGTATTTTCATTTTTTTAACTTGCAATTACACGATAGAAAAAAAAACGAGAAAAATATGCTATTCTTTATAATACATCTCAAAAAACAAAGAGATGCATTAAAAGTTTGCAATTTGCAAAATTGGAATTACACACTACTTGCAATTTTGCAAATTATAATTACAGTGTATTTACAATTTTGCAAATTGTAATGACATTGTATTTGCACAAATACACAGTATCAGAAGGAAAAAAACAAACATAACATACGGTAAATATTGACACAAAAAATAATTTTGCAAATTTTAATTAAGGTGTATTTAAAATTAACAAATACACGGTAAATATATCAGCTAAACAAAACATAACATACGATTGTAAATAGTAACAAAAAAAAATTGGGGAAAAAAACATAACAAGCCGTAAATAGTCCACTTTGTATTACAATTACACAAACGGAAGAAAATAAAGCAGGGATGAAAATGAAATTGCACCAAGTTATTTACAATTTCGCAAATTGAAATTATACCGTACTTGCAATTGTACAATTTTACGAATGGTAATTGTTTTAGAAAACCAACACCAATACATTAGAAAAAAAAAATTAAATAAAAACCTGGAAGCTTGCCAAAATTTCGATGATCGGCGGAGCAATAATACAACGCGCTTCGACCACCCATTGAAAATGTTACCTACAACCCAGAGCTCCACCGTTAATTATTTTATCATGTCTAGAAATTTTATCAATCACGATTTTCCATCCCTAAAAAATCCACCAATCATACTTCATTAAAATCAAAGACCATCTAAAAAATTCATCTCCCAAATCACAATTTCCCAACAAAATCCACATCTAAAAAATCTAAAAAATTATCTCCCAGATCAGGATTTTCATCTCCCATCTCCTAAATCCATCGCAGATCAAGATTTTCCAACAAAATTCATCTAAAATATGGTTGTACTGAAATCAAATCTCCAAAATCAAGATTTCTCAACAAAATTCACATCTTAAAAAATCTAAAAAATTCATCTCTTATTTTCCATCTACCATCTCCCACATCACGATTATCCAACAAAATTCAGAAAATTAGAGAACCTCATATCCTAAATCATAATTCCAGAGAGACCCATTTGAGTGTGAAGACAGGTGTTTGAGGAGAGAAGAGCAACCCATCTGTAACTTTATTTTTCATTGACGGTGCTGGCCAGAAGTAGAAACCTCATATCCTAAATCATATCCTAAACTTTATTTTTCATTTGAGTGTGAAGACAGGTGTTTGAGGAGGTTGTTTTCTCCTGGTCCACAGGGTCTATGGTGATTTGGTTATATCCAGAATAACCATCTAAGAAACAGTAGTAGGCTCGGCCAGCTATCCTATCTAACATTTGATCTATAAACGGTAAAGGAAAGTGATCTTTTTTTGTTTCTTTGTTTAATTTTCTATAGTCCATACAGACTCTCCATCCTGTAATAGTTCTAGTTGGAATTAGTTCATTACTCTCATTAACTACTACAGTCATCCCCCCCTTCTTAGGCACACATTGGATTGGACTCACCCATTCACTATTAGCTATGGGAAAAATTACACCTGCATCTAACCATTTGATTATTTCTTTTTTTACTACCTCCTTCACGGAGGGGTTCAACCTACGTTGGTGATCTACTCTAGGTGTATTTTCTTCTTCCAACAATATCTTATGCATGCAATAGGAAGGACTAATACCTCTTATATCAGCAATCGTCCATGCAATAGCTTTTTTATGTTGCTTAAGCAGCAATATTAGCGCAATTTCATGCTTTTCACTTAACTTGGACGAAATGATAACAGGCAAAGTATCATGCTCTCCTAGATATGCATACTTAAGATGATCAGGCAATGGTTTTAATTCTAATAGAGGTGGATGCTCAATGGATGGTTTTAATGGATTCATGGATCTTTCAGACAAGTCATTAGTCATACAAACATGCTGAGGTTTATCCACAGGTATATCCATTATTTCATAAATGTTTAAGTCAGTTATATCTATTTGTACATAGTCATTAGCATGCTTAATTGACAGTTCATGCTCAAGTTGTTCTTCCATCAGTGAATCTACTACATCCATACTCGCACAAGATTCAGAATCAGGAGGATACCTTAGAGCTTTAAAGACACTAAACTTAACCTCCTCATCATGAACTCTCATGGGGAGCTCACCTTTCTGGACATCGATCAAGACCCTACCTGTGGCTAGAAATGGTCTGCCTAGTAAGATTGGCACCTCCTTGTCTGCCTCATAATCCAGAATGATGAAGTCTGCAAGAAAAATGAATTTGTCAACCTTGACAAGAATATCCTCAATCTTACCCTCAGGGTATGCTATGGATCTGTCTGCAAGCTGCAAGGTGACAGTAGTAGGACGTGCTTCCCCTATTCCAAGCTGACGGAATAGTGATAAGGGCATGAGATTGATGCTGGCTCCCAGATCACAAAGAGCTCTGCCCACGTGTTTGCCTCCCAACTCGACTGGTAAGGTGAAGGAACCAGGATCCTTCTCCTTCTTTGGAAGCTTGTTCTGGAGTATAGCACTGCACTCCTCAATGAGATTCACTGTTTCAAATTCACCAATGATCTTTTTGTTAGTAATAATATCCTTCAAAAACTTAACATAAGAAGGCATAGATTGCAAAACTTCTACAAATGGAATATTCACATGCACTTGTTTTAAAATTTCTAAAAACTTATTAAAGTGCACTTCCTGTTCTTGTTTTTTCCTCAGCCTTCAAGGGAATGGAGGTGGTGGCACATATGTAGGCAATTCAGCTCGCCTAAGGACAGGTAGAGGCCTTGGGATTTCTTCTGGTTCCTCTATGATAGGTTCCAGCCTCGCCCTTGATGTGCTTGGTGGTGGTTGATCATGGTTTGGCAGAGAATCCAGTGGAGCACTAGACTCTTCATTCTCTACTCGCTTTGGTGCTTCTCTATTGTTGCTCACCAATGGTCTTCCACTACGAAGTTCAATTGCTTGAACTTGCTCTTTTCCATCCCTTCTTGGCACTTCAGTGTCAGCAGACAATCTACCTTGGGGCCTATTTTTCAATTCATTGGCTAACTGCCCTATTTGGTTTTCTAGGCTCCTAAGGGTGGCTTGTTGACTTTGTAGGGTAGCATCGTTTTTTGCAATGTACTCCTTAAGTAAATTCTCTACTGATGACCCTATTGGTTGGTTATATGGTTTTTGGTACATGGATTGGTTATTTTGTTGAGTGAAACCAGGTGTTCCACTCGGTCTTGGTTGGTTTGGTGCTTGGTTAGCATTTTGTTGTCCACCCCAAGAGAGATTTGGATGGTTCCTCCAACCAGGATTATAGGTGTTAGAATAGGGGTTGTTCCTAGGCTGCTGTTGACTCCCAACATAGCAGACTGAGGCTGGATTCCCAGGGCAGTAATCATACAGGTGCCCTTCCCCACAGAATCCACAGATTAGTGTCTCACCTTGACTATTTGGTGCGCCCATTGAAATGGCTGCTGCGGTGTTGACACTAGGTTGGAGATTGGTTTGAGCCATTTGTTTGACTAGATTGGTCAGGGCGTTTATTTGACTACTCATTGCACTAAGTGCATCCTTGTCTTGAGCTCTCCTAGGCTCTACAGGATCGTCTGACCATCTACAATGGGAAGTTGAGATTTTCTCCAAAATCTCATAGGCTTCATTGTAGCTCTTAGAAAGCATGGAACCACCAGCTGAAGAATTTAGCACTTGCCTTGTGCTGGGGTTGCATCCTTTAAAGAACACTTCTATTTGGATACACCATGGAATGCCATGGTGTGGACATTTAAGCAAAAGGTCCTTGAACCTTGTCCAATCTTCGTGAAGTGATTCGTTTTCGGCTTGTTTGAACTTGATTATATCATCACGAAAGTTGGAATTCCTATCAGGTGGGAAGTATTTGACTAGGAATTTCTCAGCCAGATCTGTCCAATTGACAACTGATCCGGAGGGTAAGGAATTTAACCACGTTTTGGCTTTATCTCTTAATGAATAAGGGAAGAGGTAAAGCCTCAAAGCCTCTTGGGAAACTCCAGGGATAAGGAAGGTATCACTAACTCCTAGGAAATTTCTTAGATGATTGTGGGGATCCTCGTTTTCCACTCCAAAGAATTGTCCCACAGTGGACAGCATTTGGAACATTACTGGCTTTAACTCGAATGAGTTGGCAGTAATTTCAGGGCGTATAATGCTTGGGTTAAGCTCCCCTGGCATGGGAACTAAGTATGAGAGGATGGCACTATCCTTGTCATTCGCTATTTCGATGGGGTTGCGAATGGTAGGTGCTTGGTTCGGGACTGGTCTATCCATTTCTACTTGATGGAATTGCGATGACTCCGCGGAGTCAGCAATGTTTTGAGTTACAGGGGGTTGTTTAAAGAGGCGTTTCTTAGCTTTGTTTCTGGCCCTAAGTAATCTTTCAGGCTCAGGATTGAACTCTAGATCGCTACTTGAATGCTCATTCATAAACTAACCCAATGGTACCTGTAAAAGAAATGAGAATAGAATAGTTCCAATAGATATTAAGCTTTGTGCTTCTAACTTAACAAACTTCGTTTTCACTAAACAAAATCCCCGGCAGCGGCGCCAAAAACTTGTTGCGTGCTCAATGTGTAAATTAAAATGCAATGTGAGAGCACTCAGAACATGCAAGCATACATGGTCTTGTAGCAAGTAATAAGTATTTTTTCATTCGATTTCCCACAGAGATTTATTCTTAGTTACTAGCGAAGTGAGATGTTAAATTAGAAAGGATGGTTTAAATGGGGTAGAATTGGGATTAATGAGCCTAACTAATAAGGAACGTGCGAGATATGCAAGCATAAACAAAGACAAGTAAAGAGGTGAACTTGAATGTAGGAGAAAAAGAACTGCGGAGAAAGCAATTATCTAGCAATAAAATCGCAAAACAAAAAGCTAAGAAAAATGGCTAAGGCAAAAATTCAAACTAAGAAAATTGCCCAGACATCAATTTTCTAGCAATTGTACTAACAACGTTTTAAGGGTAAAGTGTGGGAACAAGGGCTACTAACGACTCCTCTATAGGCTTTTTCATACGATTCTTCAGCAATAGATCAACTTATCATGCATCAAACTAACTCATTCTCATGTATCTCTCGATTTCATGCATTAGATCCTTTAGTTTACTCATGTCCAAGTAAGGCTTAAGCATCTATTTATATAAGTAAGTTAATGATTTGTGCTAGGAAAACGCCTATTCCTAGGTCGTTTTCTGGCTACCATGAAAGGCTAGCATGAATGGACGACTCTGAACTCTTACTCCTTCCAGAGGTTATGAGTTCTTTGGACAAAATGGATGGCCAATCGAAATTGCCCGTGGGATGAAGCACACATACATTCAATGCATTTGAAGCTATCCTACATGCTGAATTCATGTATTTCTACCTATAGACTTGTCATTAGCAGACCCTTATGTGGTTTAGTTACTCATGGATGAAGATGGAGTGGAAAGATTTGAGTATTTAAACATGCTCGACAGTATTCAAGTAGAAACGACAGAAAACAAAAGAAAGAGCGTAGTGAAGAGAGTTGCGAAGTAATGAAATAATGCTTTGATTAACCAAGATTTGAACTAAACAAGTAACAACTTTAAAACGACAAAGTCTAAACAGAAAAGAACGAAATAGATTGGAGTAGCAAACAGAAGTGAAATGACAACAGACAGAAACGAAAAGGGAAACAAAAAGCAGTAGAAAGCAGCTAAAGTGTGCGTGTGAACTCCTCGCCACAAGCGCCTCGGATGAAAGGCGAAGGTGAGCTTGATCGTGGATGAATCCAATCAGAAGAGATGAAGGATCCTCTCTTCTTCCTCTTAGATTATCGATTCCACCAACTAAAACCTTCACACCAACAACCGGAAGAGAAAACAATGAGAAAATGCGTTGAGATGGGAGATCTACGCCTTCGAGTGTGTTTCTGTCCTTCCCCCTTGACCTCCTTTTATAGTGTTTTGCAGGTAGTCTTCAGCCAAGGAGAACCATCCATTCTGAACGACGACCTTCCACGTGGCAGCAGGAGAAAAAATGGGCGGCTGAAAGATCGTAACAAAATAGAAAACGGTTAGACAACTTAACAATTTTCACTTAAAATATTGCTGAGACAGCAATGTTTTCGCAATGTTTCTGCAATATGGAAATTTCAACTCTTTAGCTTTGTTTTTGGTTCTTTTTCCTTCCTTTTACACATAAGTCCTAATTTAGCTTCATTCTATGAATTCTCATATATAAGCACATGTTTAGGCTAAACTCTACCAAAACGCTTAAGAGTGTACACCATTCTATAGCAAATATGTCCCTAAAATAGTCACTTTTGGAGACGTAACAGCCAACAGTGAAGTCTGCAAGGTAGTTGGAATTGGCTCAATCAAGATAAGGACACATGATGGTATTTTCTGCACCTTGAACGAAGTTAGACACGTTCCACAAATGACGAAGAATCTGATATCGTTGAGTGTTCTTGACAGTAAGGGTTTCAGTTTCAAAGGTGAAGGTGGAGCTGTGAATATATGTAAGGGTTCTAAGGTGGTTCTGAAAGGTGTCAAGCGTGGCACCTTGTATTTTCTGACAGGGTCTACAGTAACAGGTTCTGCTGCTGTTGCATCGTCTATGGTTCACCAAGAGGATATGACCAAGCTATGGCATATGAGGCTTGGTCATATGAGTGAAAAAGGGATGCAGATTCTGTCTAAGAGGGATCTTCTTTGTGTGCACAAGATGCAGGGTCTTGAATTCTGCGAGCATTGTGTATTTGGGAAACTACATCGCAGTAAGTTTCCAAAGAGTGGTGTTCATTGTACAAAGGGAACACTCGATTACATTCATTCTGATTGTTGGGGCCCTTCACGAGTGGAATATATGGGAGGCAGTAAGTATTTTTTGTCTATGATTGATGATTATTCAAGAATGACTTGGGTAATTATGATGAAGCATAAAAGTGAAGCCTTTAAGAATTTCAAGCAGTAGAAGGCATTAGTGGAAAATCATACTGGGAAGAAGATCAAAAGACTGCGAACAGACAACGGTCTGGAATTTTGTTCGTCTGAGTTCAATGAGTTCTGCAAGGATGAAGGGATTGCCCGTCATCACATTGCCAGACATACACCGCAGCAAAATGGTGTGGCAGAACGCATGAATCAGACATTGTTGGAGAGAGCAAGGTGCATGCTCTCTAATGCTGGGTTATCTAGAAAATTTTGGGCAGAAGCAGTAAGCACAGCATGTTTTCTGATTAATCGTGGACCTCACACAAGTATTGACTGTAACACACCTTACGAGATGTGGTCTGGTAAGCCTGCTAATTACTCTTTATTAAAAGTTTTTGGTTGTACTGCTTATTACCATGTTAATGAGGGTAAATTAGAGCCAAGAGCTAAAAAGGGTGTATATGTGGGTGTTGGGGATGTAGTTAAAGGGTATAGAATCTGGTCATCTTCTGAAAATAGAGTCATACTAAGTACGAATGTGATATTTGATGAAAATTCTATGCTTAACTCTACTGTGAAGTCTACTGTTGCAGAAGATGTTAGTAATGTTGATAAACAGGTGGAGCTGAAATTCATTCCATCTGGGAGTGAATCACAGCCCCAAGGTGGAGAAGATCAACATGTTGAAAATGAATCTGAGACTGTGCCAGAAGAAACTGATATGCCAGAGAGTTATAGTTCACAGGAAGCTAGTTCAGAAGCTTCTAGTTCACAGACACATCAGCCATGTATAACTCTTGATAGAGTTAGGAGAGTTGGTGTTGGACCTCCAAAGAGGTATCAGGATATGGTGAACTATGCACTGCAGGTTGCTGAAGATGTGGATGCTCATGAGCCATCCACCTACAGAGAAGCTGTTTCATGTAGTGAGTCTGAAAAATGGCTTGCTGCAATGGGCGATGAGATGGAGTCCCTTGATAAGAATCAGACTTGGGAACTAGTCAAACAGCCTAAAGGGAGAAAAATTGTTACTTGCAAGTGGGTCTTCAAGAAAAAGGAAGGTATCACACCTGAGGAAGGTATTAAGTATAAAGCTCGAGTAGTTGCAAGAGGGTTCACACAAAGGGAGGGAGTTGACTACAATGAGATTTTCTCACCAGTGGTCAGACATACTTCCATCAGAGTGTTACTAGCAATGGTGGCACATCAGAATTTGGAACTTGAGCAACTAGAGGTAAAAACAACTTTCTTACATGGAGAGTTGGAAGAAGAGATTTATATGAGCCAACCAGATGGTTTTCAGCTTCCTGGTAAAGAAGATTATGTCTGCAAGCTGAAGAAGTCCTTATATGGACTAAAGCAGTCTCCAAGGCAATGGTATAAGAGGTTTGACAGTTATATGATTGAGTTAGGCTACAACAGGAGTCCTTATGATTGTTGTGTGTATCACAACAAAGCTGATGATAATTCTATTATTTATTTGCTGTTGTATGTAGACGATATGCTCATAGCTGCGAAGTCCAAGTCTGAGATTCAGAAGTTGAAAGGTCTTCTCAGTGCTGAGTTTGAAATGAAGGATTTGGGTGCTGCTAGGAAAATTTTGGGTATGAAGATCTATAGGGAAAGAAATCAGAAGAAGCTTTTCTTGTCACAGAAAGGCTACATTCAGAAGATATTGTCCAAGTTTGGCATGTCATCAGCTAAGCCTATAGATACTCCTAGTACTGCAAATGTTCGTTTGTCTGCTGAATTTGCACCTCAATCTGAAGCTGAGAAGGACTACATGACTCGAGTCCCGTATGCTAGTGCAGTAGGTAGTTTGATGTATGCTATGGTCTGCACTAGACTTGATCTTGCAAATGCTGTTAGTGTCGTCAGCAGGTTCATGGGGCAACCTGGAAGGGAACATTGGCAAGCTGTGAAGAGAATCTTTCGGTACCTTAGAGGTACATCTGATGTCGGTTTGGTTTATGGAAATGATACAGAGTGTTTAGTGACCGGCTATTCTGACTCTGATTATGCTGGAGATGTTGACAGCAGAAGGTCTATGACTGGCTATGTGTTTACCCTTGGTGGTTCAGTTGTTAGTTGGAAGGCAACTCTGCAGCCTACAGTTACTTTGTCAACTACTGAAGCAGAGTACATGACCTTAACAGAAGCTGCTAAAGAGGGGATATGGCTGAAAGGGCTAGTTGGTGACCTCGGTTTGCATCATGATCAGGCCATTGTATATTGTGATAGTCTGAGTGCAATATGTCTGGCTAAGGATCAAGTCCATCATGAGAGGACTAAGCACATAGATGTGAGATATCATTTCTTGAGAAGTGAGAAAAAGGTTAAGGTGTTGAAAGTAGGTACTGTTGATAATCCTGCTGATATGTTCACCAAACCAGTTCCACATGGCAAGTTCCAACATTGTTTGGACTTGCTAAATGTTTTGAATTGTTGATGGCCCCTTATGGGGCATTATGAGGCAGAAGGAGAGTTTTGTGTACATCTGGTAACTTCGTGTTGCATCTGGTAACTTTGTGTTGCATCTGGTACATTTGTCAGTTGTGGGAGAATTCAAGTCAAGGTGGAGATTTGTTGGAATGCCTTGAATCTGATTTGGGTTTTTTACTTATCTGTTTTGGGCTTTGGCCCATTTTGTATTAGGTCATTAGAAGGGTGCCATATATAAACCTTCTAATGACTTCAGCCGCCTCTTGTCTGTTCATTTGTAATTCTCTCCTACTTCGTAATAATACTGCTCTCCCTTCTGCCCGTGGACGTAGCTAACACGACGTTAGTGAACCACGTAAATCTGTGTCGTTCTTTTTCTGCGCTTTCTTAATCTTTGTTATTGATTTATCGTAACAGTGCCATTCCACGAAATTCTGCCTCTGCACTTGATCTTGCAACAACCTTTTGTTTCTTGCTTCGCCATGTAACTAGGTTACGTCCAACAAAGGTAAAGTAGCATGACGTCGACTTTCGATCAATGTGACTTCCAGCCCAATCAGCATCTGTATATCCCTTGACTTCTAGATCTCCATTTTTCTGGAAAAACAACCCTTTTCCTGGCGAAGATTTCAGGTATCGCAAGATTCGATAAACAACCTCCATGTGATCTTCACTTGGTGCATGCATGAATTGACTTACAACACTTACTGCATATGCTATGTCAGGACCCGTATGTGATAAATATATTAATTTTCCAACTAATCTTTGATATCTCTCTTTATTCGTTGGAGTTTGATCTGGTTGAATGGTTAGCTTTTGATTCACCTCAAGGGGAGTTTCAATAGGTTTACAATCAAGCATACCTGTTTCTGCTAATAAATCTAGCACATACTTCCGTTGGCAGAGAGAGATTCCGTTGCTTGATCTTGCAACTTCAATGCCTAAGAAGTATTTCAAGTGCCCAAGATCCTTAAGTTCGAATTCAGTTGCAAGACTTTCTTGAAGGGCAACTATCTCGTTTGAGTCATTCCCCGTAACAACCATATCGTCAACATAAACAATAAGAGCAGTTACCTTTTTAAAGTTTTTCTTGATGAAGAGAGTATGATCAGCACCACTTTGTTTGTATCCAATCTTCTTCATAAAAGTTGATAGTCTTCCAAACCATGCTCGGGGGGACTGCTTTAATCCATATAAGGATCTTCTTAGTTTGCATACTTTACCAGCACAATTTATGCCCGGAGGAGGATCCATATATACTTCTTCTTCCAAAGTCCCATTGAGGAACGCATTTTTAACATCAAATTGTCGCAGCGGCCAATCTTGATTTGCTGCTATAGAAATAAGTACTCGTATGGTGTTCATCTTTTCTACAGGTGCAAATGTATCCCCATAATCAATTCCGTATTTTTGTGTATACCCTTTAGCAACAAGTCTGGCCTTGTAGCGATCTATGATTCCATTCGGGTTGAGTTTTACTGTAAAAATCCACATGCACCCTACTGTTTTCTTCCCTACAGGTAGCGATACAAGTTCCCATGTGTGATTTTTCTGCAATGCTTCCATTTCATCATTCATAGCATTTCTCCATTTTGAATTCATCAATGCTTCCTGCACATTACTTGGAATAGATACAGGGGATAATTGATTTACAACAAGTGCATGAGTTTTTGACAAACGATGAGAAGAGGTATACTTGTTAATGGGGTATTTAGATTTAGCTTTAAAAACAGGGTCATATTGAATTCTTGGAATCCCTCGATTTATCCTAATCGGATATCTTGGTTCAGTTTCAAGAGGAGGAGAAGGTGACTCATGTATTTCAAGAGGAGTTGACTCATGTATTTCAAGAGATAAGGGCAATGATGTTACCTGAGGGGACACATTCAAAATTTCTATGGCTGTTGGTGTGATTTGGGAACTCATACTATCTTGATTTGTACTATCTTGATTCTCACGAATGCCATCAACATCCTCAACATCGTTAGGATGAACATCATCATTCAAACAATCAACATAGGCATGTAAAAGCTCATGAGTGTTGTCTTCACCCAAATTACGTGTTGTCTCCCCCTGAAGAGAGCACTCATGACTACCGAAAAAAGGAATATCTTCATGGAATGTAACATCTCGAGTTACATATATTTTGTTTTCATTGGGATCATAACACCGATATCCTTTTTTTAAATCTGCATATCCAACAAATATGCAGCGAATAGCTCGTGGATCTAGCTTGCTTGTAACTTGGTGGACATATGCAGTGCAACCAAACACACGTGGTTCAAGGTTCGAGCCAATTGGTGCTGAGACAAGTTCGTGGAGTTTTTGATATGGAGTTTTGAAATCAATGACTCGAGATGGGGTTCGATTAATAAGATATGCAGCAGAGCGAACTGCTTCACCCCAATACTCTCGAGGCACTTTCATTCTAAACAAAGAAGCTCGAAAAACTTCAAGTATTTGACGATTCTTTCGTTCTGCCAAACCATTTTGTTGCGGTGTACCAGTACACGAAGTTTGATGTCGAATGCCATTTTCTTGATAAAACTTCTTCAGATCAGAGTTTATGTACTCTCCACCATTATCAGATTGAAGTACTTGAATTCGACATTGATATTGAGAAGCCACCATTTTATATAGATCTTGAAAAACAAAACAAACTTCTCCTTTGTTTCGTAAGAGAGATATCCAAATCATACGAGTACACTCATCAATGAATGTCACAAAATAACGAGCACCTGATATAGTAGGAATTTGAGCAGGTCCCCAAACATCAGAGTGAATAATCATAAAGGGTGTAGTGCTCTTATTATAACTAGGTTGATAAGAAATTCTATGGCTCTTTGCCATTTCACAAATATCACAATTAAACTTGGACTCCGTATGTAAAAACAACCTGGGTTTCAATTTTCGAAGATAATGAAAAGATAGATGACCAAGGCGACGATGCCACAACCATGCCATATCTGTATTTCCTGGGCTCCCTTTAGTGTTATTTGCTTGACAAACTACTTGATTGTTCGTAGTGTCCAGATCAAGATAGTACAAATTCCCATGTCTAATACCAACGCCAAGAGTCCGTTGTGTTCCAATATCCTGAAAGATACATTTATCAGGCCAAAAATTTACAGTACAATTTAAAGCCTTTGTGATTTTGCTAACAGATAAAAGGTTGAAGGAAAGAGAAGGAACTACAAGCACAGTATCAAGGGTAATGGAATTTGACACATGTACAGATCCTTCACCAGTAACAGGTGCAACTCCTCCATTGGCAGTGAGTATATGAAGTTTGGTTGAAGAACGAACAGAGGAAAGGTGGGTAGAATTGTTTGTCATGTGATCAGTAGCACCCGTATCAATAATCCATGCACCATTCGTAGTAAGATAAGTTTTCGACAAACCTGGATTATCAACCTTGTCAACAGTAAGGAATCCAGATTTGTTTCGAGCTCCAATACGCATCTCCATAAGTTGCGACCATAACGGAACATTCGTATCATCAAGGATAATTCCAGATGGAAATGAGGTATTATCTTGGAAAATAATTCGAGATTCATGAGGGACAATAGAGGAGGAAGAGTTTGTTTCGGTCATCGCTGTAGAAGCGAGGAGGGGAAAAAAAATAAAAAAAAATAAAACTTCGATTTCTACTTTCGGTATAGCAACAAACCCAATATATAGCCTAACTACAAGGCAACAAGTGACACCTAATTTCCATAACTCATTACTAACTACAGGATGACTCACTCTCCCTTAAATTGCTCACTTCAACACTAACTTCCTTCGAAAAATTCCCATTTCTAATTTCCTTCGATTGTGTTGTCAAAAAAAAAAACTTCCTTCGATTGTACCAAATTGCATAATTTGTAGGTTTTTGAGTTTTATTCTGATTCCTCAATACAATCTTGGCTTGTCTTGAGCATTAACAGAGTAGCTTTCAAACTGAGCTTAAATCTGGAGCTTTGGACCAGTTGACCAAACTGGCTGATTTGTGATAACTAATAGAGGATTAAGACAACGAGCGAAGCAGAGATGGAAGAGATCGAACACGAGAATAAGAAGCAAGCTCGCCTTTTTCTTATTATTTTTATAGAGGGGTGGAGAAAGTGGACAACACATGACCTGCACCAAGTTGGTGGTTGACTAGGCTTTTTCATTGATCAAAGTAGATCAACTCAACTTCTTGTTTTCCAAAAGTCAATCGAATCGGGCGGACCCCCGCCCCGGACCTTAAAACAAATATAACAATGCTTTGTACATCAATTGGGCTGCTAAAAGAAGGCCATAACTTGTAGAAGTCCAAGTAAGATACGATACATGACTATTCCAAAATCACTCTCACACATGCCTTTAGTTAACATCTACTATTTTTTTTATTTTTTTTAAATAGTTAAATAAAATAATAATATAAAAAATACTATTTTTTAGTTCAATATGTGGGGTGAGAATTCAGACTTACCTCTTGATCGACTGTATATATCTTAACCAACTAAGTATGATTTGGTTGTCATAAACAACTACCCTAGTTATCTGAAGATTAGTTAGTTAGGGCATATAGTTTAACTTTCCCTCTCTAAATGTTGTTAACTATAAAAAAAAAAAAAAAAAAAAAAAAAAAAGATTAACTACTTCGGAAATAGCCAACATGAGCACAACTCAACTGGTTAAGACTTGTAAAATTGACAAATAGGTCAAAGGTTTGAACCATGCACATGGTGTTGAACTAGAAAAAATATAAAGATATGATGTGTTTGAATCATTTCTCTGGATAATTAGATAAGTTAATATGAAATATTTTTTTTTCATTTACAACCATTTAAATGCGGACTCGTAGTGGAGAATTAACTATTGAATTGAAAAAAGTAGACGGGAAATTTTTGTTCTCTAGTTAAAAAAAGTTTATAGAAAAATACAACTTTTGGATTTGAACGCACACCCTTACAGACCAAAGCCTAAATCTAGTGCCTTAGTCCACTCGGCTAAATGTCTAATTTGTGATAACTAATAGAAGATTAAGACACCGAGCGAAACGGAGATGGAAGAGATCGAACACGGGAATAAGAAGCAAGCTCGACTTTTTCTTCTTATTTTTATAGAGGGGGATGGAGAAAGTAGAAAAAACAGGAACTGCACCGAGTTGGTGGTTGACTGGGCTTTTTCCTGGATCAAACAGATCAACTCGCCTTCTTGTTTTCCAAAAGTTGATCAAATCCGGCGGACCCCTGCCCGGACCATAAAACAAATATAACAATGCCTTGAACATTAATTGGGTTGCAAAAACACATAAGTGTTTTGCATTCAATTTTCTCTTGTTCCGCACAAACTTTAAATTTAGTCAATCTCTTAGGGGAGAATCTAACATACCTTACAACATTACGAACACTAGCAATCGAGTCATGCATGTCTTTCAACCCATCATTCACAATCAAATTTATTATGTGAGCACAACATCTCATGTGTAATAATTCTCCACCTAAAATAAGAGGTTTCCATCTTCCAAGTCTTTTCCTCATATATGAAATAGCTACGTCATTCGAACTTGCATTATCAACGGTGATGGAAAAATCCTTATCAATCCTTCATTCCAATAAATATCTCTTAAACCTTGCTTAAGTCTCTCCTTTGTGGTCAACAACTTAACAAAAATTCAAAAAATAATTATGCAAATTTCATTCTAAATCAATAAAGTGGGCAGAGAGTATGAAGTTAATATTTTGCAGAGAAGTCCATGTGTTAGTTGTAAGACAAACCCTCGTAGAATTTTTTTACTAAATGAGATTTCAACTTCTTTTTCTCATCAAGATAAGGTTGAAATACATCTCTAGCAATTGTTACTCTTGAGGGAGGGTCAAACTTAGGACATGGAATACTGCAAAAAGAACCTAAATTACATCTTGGATTTCCATTCTCTAATTGTTAATTAAAGAAAATTAAAACCACAGCCTTTAGTGTTTGAAGAAAATTAATGGAAAGCCAAAAAACCTAAATTGAAGAAAATTAAAACTATAGCCTCTAGTGTTTTAATCTCGAACTAACTGCTAAGAGCACGACAACTGACTAATTTGACAGAGCCTTGATCGATGGTCCCGAACGACCCACCCAAGGCCCGCCCATCTGGAATCAACTATAAAGGAAGCATCCACATTCTAATTCAATTGAGGGGTGGAGGCCTTCATCCCCCGTGGGCACGTCCCTAACCTACGCTTCTCCACTTGCTGGATATTTTATCTTGCCTCCGCTAGGTTCTAGTTCTCCCTGCCTAGAATCTTTGAGTTGAAGAATGGAATTAACAATGTTGGAGACCATATTTTGTTCCATCACTCTTGTACTATGGAGAGCCAATTTATTTCTTTGCTCCCAAATCCTTCACACCAGCATCATCGCACATTCCACATCCTCTTGAGATTCGTTGTCCAAAATTCAATCTCAATGCTCCTTGATCGTCCAATGACCCTGTTATCACACAAACGAGTCAAGTTAGAAGAGGAGCGAAAAGACCCGACTTCCCTTAGAAACTCACAATGTCAGAAGAGGTGTGCAGCAGATTCCTCGTTTTCCCTGCAAAAAAGACATAAGTTATCCGTGTGGATTCTTTTCTTTAAAAGGTTTACCTTACAAGGATAATGTTCTTATAAACTTTCCAACAACATATTTGACTTTTGGGGGAACCTTAGTAGCCCAAAAAGTCTTTCACCTCCTGCTTTGATGTACAACATTTGAGGGGGAAGTCTTATTTTATTCTCATAAGATAAACCTAATTGATAAACAGACTTAATAGAAAAAACTTCTTGTTTCGTAGGACTCCATATAATGATGCCCTCTCCGCCCCTGGATGAAGAGGAACTTCAAGAATCGCCTCTGCATCTATCGGAATAAAAGTTGCTCGAATCTGCTCCTCCTTCCACCTCTCATTATTGGTCATCAAAGAATTCACAGGGAAATTGTGAACAAATGGAGGTGAGAACAACAACCTTCCATTTTCCTTAGATGGGATCTAAGGGTCGTTGTCAATTATCACCTCGTTGTCTTTGCCCACTCTCCACGTATAAACTTTATCAAACAATTCTTTACCCCACATTATACTTCGCCACTCATAAAAGAGGAATGAGCCTAATTGAGCTCTTAGAAAAATATCATGATGATAGTATCTGCCTTTCATAACTCTAGCCAACAAGCTATCAGGATATTTGATCAATCTTCAATTCTGCTTAGCCAATAAGGCCTGGTTGAACAAAGAAAGGTCCTTGAAGCTCATCCCTCCTTGAGCCTTACTAACACACAACCGCTTCCAAGAACGCCAATGAATCTTTCTATTTTCAGTGGTAGAACTCCACCAGAAACGGGCAAACATTTTGGTAATATTAACACATACTTGGGCAGGGATTCTAAAACGCAACGCATTGTATATGTTGGAATAGCTTGAGCTATTGACTTTAACAACATCTCTTTACCCCTGCAGAAAATAGTTTTTGCTTCCCGCCCTGTAACGTATTCCAAACTCTGTTAAGATTATGATTGAAGTTTACCAACTATATGATTTTTAAACGAACTTTGAATAATTATAAACTCAGAAGCGAGTCAGTGGTCGTTTCTGCGCTTGTAGATGACTGCCGATGGACTTGTCCTCCCCGAGGACATTGGAAATTGAACTGTGATGCGTCTTGGGATGCTACTAAGAAGCGTGGTGCCATTGCGTGGATCATTCGAGATTCATCGGGTTCGTTCATTTCGGCTGGTAATCGATCGTCTAGAGAGGAATGGTCAATAAGTGTTCTGGAAGCTCAAGCCATTTGTGTGGGAATCGAATCTATCCCTGTGACGTGCCCTGATCACATTCATGTGGAATCTGATTGTTTACAGGTGATCAAGCTCATCAAGGGTGAAGAGGAAGACCTTTCGGAAGTGAGTCTTTTTGTTTCTGAAATACTTCAACGAGTTGGCTCTCATGTAATATTTTCTTTCGCTCATATTTCTAGGTTCCAGAATCGAGCCGCCCATGTTTTGGCTCGTAGTTCTAGCGCGGAGGGGATGTCGATGGAGTGGGGAGGAAGCCCACCTGAGTGGCTTTCCGAAACTTTATCTTCTGACCTTCCGTCGTTTTAAGTTTGTATTTCTGATTCTTTGATCAAAAAAAAAAATAAAAAAATAAAATAAAAAAAAATAAACTCAGAAGCAAGAAAACAAAAGTTAGGATGGGCCATATTCACCTTGCCACGTAAGTGGAATTTCCAATTAAAGCATTAGGCCTAAACCACAGTCCTTCATTTCTAATCGGGCTATTTCATTTTTTTGCCTCACTTCCACTTTTTTTCAAAATAATGTTTGGGAGAATAGTAATAAATAACTACATTCAAAAAATGAAATGAAATATAGCTAATATTAATACATTCTATATTGGTTATGTCCTTTATATATAATCGTATTTTCCAACAAGAGCATAGCTCAACGGCATGATGTATCGAACTTATATATTCAAATCTTCAACCGCCATAAGATATTCTCCATATTATTTCAACTCCTTCCTCTTATTTTGGTGAAGAATCTCTCTGCCTTTTCTTAATGAAGCAATCGATTTCCTTTGTGAAGAAATGAACCACTCTTGCTGGATGAGAAGAAAACCTATTGACTGTGCTTAAAGTTTAGACTCTCGTTAAATAATAGTATCAAACAACAATAATTATTAAAATATAAATAACAAAAATAAATAAAAGAGACATTATCTTTCAAATAATGAAAATTGCTTCATGAGCATTGAACCATAAAGTATTATTTTGGTTTCATCAAATTTGAAAAACTTTGATAGGAATGTGCCATTGGAATGTGTTCTAAGATGCACAAACATGGATTTAACTATGCATATTATTAAAAAAAAGTTGGACCCGTTTATTATTGTGCAGACTTGGCATTAAAATATTTTAGGCATATGTCATATCTGAATCTTAGGCATATGTCATATCTGAATCATAGGCATATGGAAATTCTCGAAAAAAAATGTGCGACGAAAGCTAGAAAAAGGTGTGATATCAAAGAGGAATTAAGAAGTATCAATCGCTCGAAAAGAATCACCTCTTACATGGAAGAAACAAAAAGCACGCATACAAAGATATATAATGTTGTCACAATACTCATGTTTGAGAACTCCCAATGATATGAATCAAGGAGCTATTTGTTAGGTGCAAACAAAGTCTCATATTGGATAGAGAAACAAAGTCATGTGGGTTTATGCCAAAAGTGGACAATATCATTCCAAGATATATGGAGGGTATGTTGTGCTTATCAATTGCTATAAGAGTCATGATCTAAAACATCTAAAACCTAGTTGTGTGGAGAATTCCTCATATTTGAATTCTCAAATAGGAAGATTCAAAGAGGAAGATTTTCAAGAGAAGTACTTATTAAGGACAACAAAACTCAAACATCTCCACAATGGTATGATATTGTCCACTTTGGACTTAAACCCTCGGCTTTGCTTTTGGTTTCACCCAAAATGCCTCATACCATTGCAGATAAGTGTCCTCCCTTATATACCCAAGATTTTTCCATTTTCTAGCCAATGTGGGATATTGTTTGTATCCTAACAATCCTCCCCTAATTTGTTGGAATGCCTTGAATCTGTTATGAGACCCTCTACGACTGGTCGGTACGGGGACGTAGCTAACACGGCTTCTAATGACTTCAGCTGCCCCCTATCTGTACATTTGTAATTCTCTCCTATTTCATAATAATACTGCTTTCCCTTCTGCCTGTGGACGTAGCTAACACGACGTTAGTGAACCACGTAAATCTGTGTCGTTATTCCTTTGTGCTTACTTTGCTCTTTGTTATTGATTTATCGTAACAAGTACTAACTATGTTATCACTTTGTATAGAAGTGAGATCTTTCTTCATCCCTAAGTATGTATGTAAAAGAAGATTGATGAGCAAGAATATCAATGGTAGTCAAGGGCTAAAAGGTGTTGTTTGGTAGCAGCAAGAGTGGGAAGCTTTACCCTTAGTCGATGAATTTGAGATGTTTTAGAAGAGAAGACAATGCACATATTTCCATCAACTTCTGTCTCTATATCATACAACTTTTGTCCTGCACCATACCTTTCA
Organism: Herpetospermum pedunculosum; assembly: GCA_028017165.1. Classification (NCBI taxonomy): domain Eukaryota; kingdom Viridiplantae; phylum Streptophyta; class Magnoliopsida; order Cucurbitales; family Cucurbitaceae; genus Herpetospermum; species Herpetospermum pedunculosum. The sequence goes on from CM051526.1 coordinate 9,156,115, forward strand.
AGCAATTCTTATGATTTTTCTGAACCCTCCATTGTAACACAAACATTCTCATCACCTGATTCAAATCGAAAACAATTATTTGATGTCTTCAATGGTGAATGAAGTGACTCTTATGGATCACTAATTAATATTTGTTTCAAAATCAAGAATAAGTAGTTAAATTATAGATTTTATATGTTACTTAAAAAAGATATGTACAAGTGCATGCATATATATGTTGTCGCACTAGAAAAGAGAAGGTAGACTTTGTCTTTCACTAAATTGTAGAAAATACTCGTATACTTTCTTAATTGCTTCAATAACACCACTTAACTTTAAAAATTGCATTACTATACTTGACCTTTCAAAAAAACTTAAAAAAAATACTCTTATATAGTTAAGTTTTGGATGAAAAACGTTTGTTATTTTTCTTCTTCCCTCCCTTCAAATTCTTCTTCCACGAAAGTAAAGTTAATGAGAAGTTTCTACCTTTCCTCCGATTTTGCCTTTCCCACTCTCCCTTCTTAATCAATGTATCCTTCTTAATTTTCTTCTAAAGAACTTGTATTTCGTTCGTATATGATTTGAGTTTTTGTTTTTCCTTTTTCAAACCAATACATGTTTAATCAATTAATCTTGAATTTTGAATTCATGTTGTGACTAGAAATATAAATATTGTATTCTATACTCTTTTGAATTTCATAGAAGGAAATATGATTTGCTGAGTTTGTTGGGAATTGTTGTTTGGATTCTTCATCACGTTAGGTTTTTGCTAATGAATCTTCCTTTTTTCAGAGCAGAACTTTGATGAATCCCTTTGTGTTTTGATTAGTTAGAATAAGTAGATTCTTATTCTCGTTAATTTTCATGGTAGAAGAATTTGTATGGAGAAGAAGGAAGAAGAAACTTTTTTCCATCCAAAACTTAACAATAAGGATTTTTTTTAATTGTTTTTGAAATGTCAAGGATATTAATGAAACTTTTAAAAGTCCACGGGTATTATTGAAACGAGATACAAAATTTATGTTTTTTTTTTTTTTTTGAACTTTTGTATGCTTTTGGGCTATCTTCTCCTTTTTGAATATCACATAAGAAGATACCTTACAAATTGGCATCAGGGCAAGTTCATCCTGAAGAAAAAAAATGTGCAATGAAAGCTAGAAAAAAGTGTGATACCAAAGAGGAATTGAGAAATATCAATGGCTTGAAAAGAATCACCTCTTACATGGAAGAAACAAAGACGCTCATACAAAGATATATAGAATGTTGTCAGGTCCAAGATAAGCTAGAAGACTATGGAAGAAAGAGAAATATCTCAATGAATCAAGGAGAAATTTGTTAGGTGTAAACAAAGTTCCACATTAAATAGAGAATGAACAATTTCATGGTAAATAAATGAGAAAAATTATTTTCATTGGTACGAGCCATTTTAGGTGGAAAAAAAAAGTCTGGGTTTATACCTAAAGTGGACAAGTCTGGGTTTATACCTAAAGTGGACAATATCATTCCAATATGGACATAGGTGGAGGGTATGTTGTCTTTATCAATTGGTATCAGAGCCATGATCTAAACCCTAGTTGTGTGGAGAATTCCTCATATATTGAATAAAGAGAATTAACGAAGTCTCATAATCGACATAGTGGATGAATCCCCGGATCAGACAAAAAATGCTTTGAGTGACAAGCAAGAAGTATAACTCTATCAAGTCGACTAGGATTAATAGAAGGAGTAACCCTTTCAAGAAGATATGAAGAATAGATCTTTGTTTGTGAGGAAAAGGAAGTGATCGCCCCCATCAAGGAATAATATCCCACAATGTGATCCGTTGGGAGTGAACATATTCGTTCAAGGGGAGGCTCGAGTGGTACTTTGATTGAGGGGAGAATTGTTAAGTGCAAACAAAGTCTCACATTGGTTAGAGAATGAATAGATCCATGGTAATATAAGGGAAAACAATTGTCTATTAGGTGAATAAAAAACAAAGTCATCGTCCCCATTTTGTTTATTAGGTGTATACATATATCAGACATGACAATGCTTGAATCACTTTGATTATGAATTAATTGTAATACTTAAATTTAAGGTCTTTATTGGAAAATTTTATATCTAATGGGTCAATTTATTTTTTTAAAATTTTTAATTTGGTAGGGACTTATTAGACATAAAATTAAAAGTTTAAGTATCTATTAAACAATATTTAAAATTGAGAGACCAAATAGACACAAACCTCAAAATTTAAGGACTAAACTTGTAATTTAACCGATACTTAATCAGAAAGGTGAAACTTACTCCCAAGTATCGACATAACTTACCTTTTATTTTACTATTTTTCTCCCCCAAGTTTTGTCTGGAGTGGGGGATTGAACCATTGACCTCTTAATCAAGAGCACAATTTTATGTCAATTGAGCTATGCTCAGTTTGGCCTCATCTAATTTCTTAACACCAACATTCACATTCTTTGAAAACTTCCAAATAAAATTACCAAAAAGACCCTCGATGTCTTCTCTGGAGTCCGACCGTGAGTCCTGGCAGAACAAAGAAAAATAACGACCACAACACGGCCACGACACCAGTAAACAGAAAAGGAAAAAAAAAAAAAACAAAAACAAAAACCACTAATAGTAATGACCTTGTAGAGAGATATTAACATCATTCACGAATGCAACAATATATCAACTTATTCCATCTTGTTTCTTCTTAGGTGTATAATGTTTTCCTTTTAAATATTAACTAGTGCCCTTTTTGTACATCAAGTTTATGTGGTGTAGTGGTTAATCACGTTAGTTTTACACACTAAAGGTCTCCAGTTTGATCCTGGTCAGGAACAACAATATTTTTTATTAAGCCCAAAAGATTCACGCATTACACAACTCTTTAGTTAACATTTAGGGGCAAAGAGACAAATGAACATTTTTTATTCTCAAAATATGTCCATATTTCTAAAAGTTTGATTGAGGTCTATTTTTAGTTTAATCTCTTTCCTCCATCTTTTTCCTTCCTTATTTACCCCCTTAAAAAGTTTGATTTAGGTCTATTTTTAGTTTAATCTCTTTCCTCCATCTTTTTCCTTCCTTATTTACCCTCTTAAAAAGTTTGATTGAGGTCTATTTTTAGTTTAATCTCTTTCCTCCATATTTTTCCTTCTTTATTTACCCTCTTAAAAAGTTTGATTTAGGTCTATTTTTAGTTTAATCTCTCTCCTCTATCTTTTTCCTTCCTTATTTACCTTCTTAAAAAGTTTGATCTCTTCACCATAATTTATCCGATTTAGTAATTAAAAAAAACTAACTCTCTTCCTCTCAAGATTTTCTCCCTTCTCTCTTTTCACCATTTATCCGATTTAGTAATTAAAAAAAAACTAACTCTCTTCCTCTCAAGATTTTCTCCCTTCTCTCTTTCCTCCTGCTAATCTCACAACACTCTCTCCCCATTCTATCTTTCTACCCGTAATCTCCCAACAAAAATTCAATAAATATTTCTGTCTAAAAATCGACTTAAAAAATCAAATATGAAAAATAAAGAGAGAAAAAGAGAGAGAGAAAAATCAGCCTGAAATTACACGTATTTTCAATTTTGCAAATTGGAATTACACTATACTTGCAAATAACAATTACAGTGTATTTAAATACACTTGTGCAAATTATAATTACAAGTGTATTTGCAATTTGCAAAATTACAATTACAATGTATTTAAAATTTTGCAAATTGGAATATAGTGTATTTGCAATTTGCACGGAATTACTACTTTCAATTATAATAAAAATAAAAATAACATAACATATCGTAATGATGACAAACAATTGGAGGAAAATATGTTGTGGAATTATAGTGTATATAACATATCATGTAGAAAAAATTATAAGTTTGCAAATTGAAATTACATTGTATTTGCAATTCTGCGGTACTTGCAAATTGCAAAATATGCTTGAACTACAGTGTATATAACATAATATGTAGAAAAAATTATAAGTTTGCAAATTGAAATTACACTGTACTTGCAATTGTGCGGTATTTGCAAATTTCAAATTGCAAATTGCAATCAGTGATATACAATGCACTAGAATGTACTTGCAAAATCTATAAAAGAGTGCAAACTAAAAATATACAACAATCTAATAATTCCTACAAAAAAAAAATGCACTTACAATTACAGAATACAAAATTACATACTTCCAAAATAAAAATTACAAAATTATCAAGTACTTATAAACTAAAAACCTAAAAAAAATATAACCTGCAAAAATGTCGATTATAGGGTACACAAATACATGTAATTGCGACTACATACCTTTCATTCGAGATCAGGGTCTGATCTACCGAACAAAACCTCTAGTCTCATGCCTCTGCACCAAACTCTCGGACACACAAGAGAATCTCGGAACTCTGGACAAAATGGGTTCTTCAAAATTCTCAAATCAGAACAATTGACAACTACATACAATTGAAAACTCTTAGCTTCCTCATTTTTCTTTGAGTAGTGGAATGTGAATGGATTTCAACCCAGGAGGAAGCTTGAGGAAGACCCATATGAGAAGTCATTGAAAGCAAACTCAATTTCACAAATCATAAGAAAAAAATTGTGAGCTTGACCTCTGCAATTCCCTTGAAAAAATTTCACAGATCCTAAAAGTAATTAAATGACAGGAAAAAAATTCTCTTTCCAATTTTTGAGCTTGACCTCGGCTGGAATGCTTGGGGAATTTGAAGGCAAAAGCATGACAACCCATGAAAAAGGTGTTACCATTAGAGTCCACAAAATTAAATTGACAAAAGTCGAGAAAACAAAAATGGACAAAATCAAGAAAGCAACTGAAACAGAACAATGCATAGTCATTTTGCAATTTGTCATCACAATTCTCGTGAGGTTTGGTGGTAGATGGATTACAAGGTAGAGAGATGGGAAAAATGGGTAGATGGATTACAAGGTAGGGAGATGGGGAAAATGGGTTTGGGTCATACGAAGAAGATTTTGTAGGTTTGGATTTTATTAATGTTTTGGAGAGAGAATAAAATAATTTTTAAACCCTATTTTTAAAAAAAATCGGTTAGTATCAGAATAAAATTAGAATAAAATCTACAGGTTTGGATTTTATTAATGTTTTGGAGAGAGAATAAAATAATTTTTAAACCCTATTTTTAAAAAAAATCGGTTAGTATCAGAATAAAATTAGAATAAAATCTAACCTTTTTTGTTAATTATTTTAGGATCTAAGATAGAGAATAAAAATAGGGGAGGAAAAAATTGAATGATTTTTTAGGACGATTGTTATGAGGGTAAAATGGGGAGGAAAATGTTAAGGGAAGAAAGAGTAAACCAGAAAGGGACACCAAGCTTAAAATAAAAAAAAATAAAAAAATAAAAAAATAAAAAAAAAACCCTAATTATTTTAGTTCGGTAGTCATAAAAACAACAATTTAGTTAACCTAAGATTAACTAGTTAGGGCATATAGTCTAATTTTTTCTCAAATTTTGTTGAACTAGGAAAACAAAAAAAAAATTAAAATATTACAAACTTTTCAAATAGTCAACATGAGCACAACTGGTGAAAGACATGTAACATCAACCCAGATGTCAAAAGTTTGAAACTTCCACATGTTGAATTTAAAAAAAAAATATAACGACATATGTTTGAACCATTTTAAACTCTTATGTACGAATAATTAAATAAGTTAATATGAAATATTATTTTGTTTTTTATTTTGTTTTTTTAAAAGGTTTAAGAATTTTTGAAAAAAATTCAGATGAATTATCCATTTAAATGAGGATTCGTAGTGGAGAATTAACTATTTAATTTATTTTTTTTTTTAAAAAAATAAGAACGGAAAATCCCGCGAAATTAAATGGAAATTTTTTGAAATTAAATAGAAAATTTTGCAGGGATGTAAAACAAATGGGGTCTCCTTGTGAACATCCTTATTTTTAACTTCCTTGGATTGTACCGAATTGCATTTCTAGGTTGGGAAATCCCCATAAATGTCTTTTTTAGAGAATCGGTTTTCAAAGAAATCCAAAACAAAATCCATCAGAATAATGTCAACAACGTGACTTTACTATTCCACACATTGGACGATTTTACCTTCCTAGATAATTCATATGCAGAGCCTCTAGTAGTCTGGCCCTAAAATTACTCCAATTATCTAACTTCAAATCTTGTTTTCAAATTAAGTTTTGGTTGGATGCTCCCAAAACATTAGATTTTCCGTTGGAATATTTTTATTCTTATTTAAAAAATATAATTTCAAATGAATTTAAAAATGTCAAATTTATGTCTTCATGTGGGTGTCACGTGATCAAAACCCTCCAATGATTTGACCATTTTGTCCCTCCAAATTAACCATTAGCAAAACTTCATCCAACAAAACTTTTCCTAAAAAAACTTCCCCTCAAATTTCATTTTCGTTGAGTTTCTTTCAAATCTTCTCTTAAAATCTAAATTTCCACATCTTTAAATATTTTGTTTCGTTAGATGAGAATTTGTCAATATCATCCCGACTTGACGGGTTTCAGTTTAGGCAAAGAAGAAAACAGCGGCCGAAAAGGAAGAGGGACAAATTTAGTCCGATGACAAACAAAAGAACCGCCGAAAAGGAAGAGGGACAATCTCATACTTCTTGATGATCAACTTCTTGATTACTATATTTGCTACGAACCCTTGTATGCACTTGTTTTCCATGTTAATTAACATCTATTTTCTCTCTTCTGTTTTGCTTTTGATTGGGATGAAAATATTTTTTCACCATTTAAAAAATAAGATTTAACTTTTTTGTTTTAAAAGCGTATCAAAGACAAACAGAAAAAAAAAGGTAAGTTTTTTCCCTATTTTCGTGAGCTCTAGTAAATTTACCGGTGGCAATTATCGGTCAATATACCGGTGTTGCTTACCGGTGGCTCTCCTCAGCGTTCTTCTTAACATTTGAGGAAGGGAATCGATGCATAATTGTAGGGGTTGTTGATTAACGATAAAATGTTGATCGATCTTTCCTCGTTTGTAGGGTGGGGTGTGTTTTGGTTGTTGCCTATTTTTAGGGAAGCGACGAGATTACAAGGGTGGTAGTAATTACCCACGGGTGTGTCCAAACGTATACCCATGACAGAAGGTGTGTGCGACGGCTCTACTCGAAGGAACACATGGAGATATACAACAACACAAATCACTTCACGGAAAAAATAACAAAGTTTCTTTTAACGGGAAATCACCCACCTCACCAAACAGAAATCATTTCATCTATCGCGATTTTATTAGTGTAACGGTTCATCTCGTCTCAAATCCCATCAAATGCCACCATAATAGAAAGGTACGACATGGGTTGGTGTTGTGTGGTGGAACGTTGGAGTAAGGATATTTTGTTATTGCAGAAGAACTGGAAAAGGAAAAAGGAAAAATAAAATCGCGATAGATGAAGGTTGAAAATTTAGGGGGAAGATTCTGAAAAATGGTAGACAATGCATAATTGTAGGGTGTATTGTTGTTTAACGATATGATATTGACCGATCTCTCCTCATTTGTAGGGTGAGGAGTGTTTTGGTTGTTCCCTATTTTTAGGGGAAGATTTAGAATTAAAATGGTGCTAGTAATTACCCACGACAGTGTCCAACTGTATACCCTTATTGAATGTATGTGCGACGCATTCGATGTATATCTCCACGGGTGTGCCCAAGCGTATACCCTGAGAGATGGTGTGTGCGGCGGCTCTACTCACAGGAACACAGAGATACAGAATGCCAGATATTACTTAACGGAAAAAAAAAAAATCGCTTTTCTTTAACGGGAAATGATCTACCTCACCAAATAAACTCTTAAAACTAATTAAATTTTAAAATAAAATAAACTAATTTCAAAACTAATAATTTTTATAATAGAAAATCCTAAAAGGTATAATGGAGAACTAACTCAAACATATTTTTTCCTAAAAAATCTCTAGACATAAACTGCAAAGAAAATACGTATTTAGACATTTTTCATTAAGCGTAATTAATAGTAGACATTTTTTTGGTTTCCCCATATAACAATCGTTTGTACATTAAATGGGTTGCTAAAACAAGGCCATAACTTGTCGAAGTCCAAGTAAGATACAATCGATGACTATTCCAAAATCACTCTCACATTTGACCTTAGTTAACAATTTACTATTTTTTTAAAAAAAATAATCAAACAAATAGATAAATAAAATAATAAAATAAAAATACTATTTTCTTAGTTCAATATGTGGGGTGAGGCCAAAGCGAGCATAGCTCAGCTGACATATGTATGACTTGATGACCAAGAGGTCCGTGGTTCGAATCCCCCCACCCCCAATGTACTCAAAAAAAAAATATATATGTGGGGTGAGAATTCACACCTCTCATCTCTTGATGAAGGAATATATCTTAACCAGCCAAGAATTGATTTTGTTGTCATAAACAACTACCTAGTTAGCCTAAGATTAGTTAGTTAGGACATATAGTTTAACTTTTTGAACTATACAGAATAAAATTAAAAAAGATTAAAGATTAAAACCTTCTCAAATAGCCAACATGAGCACAACTCAACCGGTAAGACATGTGACCAATGAGTCAAAGGTTTGAAGCCTCCACATATTAATGAACTAGGAAAAATATAAATATATGAGGTGTTTGAATAATTTGTTAGAAAAATTAGATAAGATAATATGAAATATTATTTTTCAAGAGATTTAAGATTTTTTTAGAATTTATCACAAGGAATCAACCATTTAAATGAGGAATCGTAGTGGAGAATTAGCGCCCCCGTTAACATCCTTATTTCTAACTTCCTTCGATTGTACCAAATTGCATTGGTAGGTTTTTTGAATTTTTATTAGAGATAAGTAAGGTTCTTCTGATTTCTCTTTAGAATTTTGGATTCCGACATTTGACAAAAAAAAAATGATAGCTATGGGATTTAAACCCACACCCTTGCGGACCAAAGCCTAAATCGGGCGCCTTAGACCACTCAACCAAACTGTCTAATTTGTGATAACTAATAGAAGATTAATAGAACGAGCGAACTTGAGATGGAAGGGGAAGAGATCCAACACAAGAATAAGAAGCAAGCTCGCCTTTTTCTTATTATTTTTATGGAGGGGTGGAGAAAGTGGACATCATAAGACCTGCACAGAGTTGGTGGTTGACTGGCTTTTTCCTATATCAAAGCAGATCAACTCACCTTCTTCTTTTCCAAAAGTCGATCGAGGACGAACCCCTGCCCTAGACCTTAAAACAAATATAACAATGTTGTGTACATTAATTGGGCTCCTAAAACAAGGCCATAGCTTGCAGAAGTCCAAGTAAGATAGGATCCATGACTATTCCAAAATCCCCCTCACATCTTACCTTAGTTAACATTTACTATTTTTTAAAAGAGTAAAAAAATAAATAGATAAATAAAATAATAAAATAAAACATACTATTATTTTAGTTCAATATGTGGGGTGAAAATTCAGACTGACCCTCTTGATGAAGGGTATATAACTTAACCAGCTCAGTATTGATTTGGTTGTCATAAACAACTACCTAGTTAGCCTAAGTTATGATGTGTTTGAATATATTTTTTTGCATTTAAGAGATTTAAGAATTTTTTACAATTTATCACGAGGAATCAACCCTTTAAATGAGGACTCGTAGTGGTGAATTAACTATTGAATTGAAAAAAATCATTACAAAAAATTAATTAATTGAAATTAAAAAAAATTGGAAGGAAAACTTATGTAAAATTAAATGGAGAATTTCGCAGAGATGGAAAATCAAATGGTAGCGTCGGCCCGTTAACATCCCTATTTCTAACTTCCTTCGAAAAATTCCTATTTCTAACTTCCTTCGATTGTGTTGTCAAAAAAAAAACTTCCTTCAATTGTACCAAATTGCATAATTTGTAGGTTTTTGAGTTTTATTAGAGATAAGTAAGTTTCTTCTGATTCCTCAATACAATCTTGGCTTGTATTGAGCATTAACAGAGTAGATTTCAAACTGAGCTTAAATTTGGCGCTTTAGACCACTTGACCAAACTGTCTGATTTGTGATAACAGATAGAGGATTAAGACAATGAGCGAAGCAGAGATGGAAGAGATCGAACACGGGAATAAGAAGCAAGCTCGCCTTTTTCTTATTATTTTTATAGAGGGCTGGAGAAAGTGGACAACAAAGGACCTGCACCAATCAAGTTGGTGGTTGACTAGGCTTTTTCCTAGATCAAAGTAGATAAACTCAACTTCTTGTTTTCCAAAAGTCGATCGAATCGGGCGGACCCCCGCCCCGGACCTTAGCAAATATAACAATGCTTTGTACATCAATTGGGCTGCTAAAAGAAGGCCATAGCTTGCAGAAGTCCAAGTAAGATACGATCCATGACTATTCCAAAATCACTCTCACACATGCCTTTAGTTAACATTTACTATTTTTTTAAAAATAAAAAAATAAATAGATAAATAAAATAATAAAATAAAAATACTATTTTTTTTAGTTCAATAACCACGGTATATATCTTAACCATAATTTGGTTTTCATAAACAACTACCTTAATTATCTGAAGATTGGTTAGTTAGGGCATATAGTTTAACTTTCCCTCTCTAAATGTTGTTGAACTATAAAAAAACAAAAATAAAAAAGATTAAAGATTAACTGCTCCTGAAATAGCCAACGCACAACTCAAACATGTAAAATTGACCAATAAGTTAAAGGTTTGAAGCATCCACATAGTGTTGAACTAAAAAAATATAAGTCAAAGCGAGCATGTCTATCGGGCATATGTATCTGTTGACGACCAAAAGGTTTGTGGTTCGAATCCCCCCACCCCCAATGTATGAAAAAAGAAAAAAAAAAGAAACTAAAAAAATAGAAAAATACAACTTCTAGATTTGAACACACGCCCTTACAGACCAAAGGCTAAATCTAGTGCCTTAGTCCATTCGGCCAAACTGTCTAATTTGTGATAACTAATAGAAGATTAAGGTACCGAGCGAAGCACAGTTGGAAGAGTTCGAACGCGGGAATAAGAAGCAAGCTCGACTTTTTCTTCTTATTTTTATAGAGGTGGATGGAGAAAGTGGAAAAAAACAGGTACTGCACCGAGTTGGTAGTTGACTGGGCTTTTTCCTAGATCAAACAAATTAGCTCGCCTTCTTGTTTTCCAAAAGTTGATCAAATCGGGCGGACCCCTGCCCGAACCATAAAACAAATATAACAATGCCTTGAACATTAATTGGGCTGCCAAAACAAACAAGTGTTTTGCATTCGATTTTTTCTGGTTCTGCACAAACTTTAAATTTAGGCAATCTCTTAGGGGAGAATCTAACATACCTTACAACATTACGAACACTAGCAATCGAGTCATGCATGTCTTTCAACCCATCATTCACAATCAAATTTATTATGTGAGCACAACATCTCATGGGTAATAATTCTCCACCTAAAATAAGAGGTTTCCAACTTCCAAGTCTTTTCTTCATATATGAAATAGCCATGTCATTCGAACTTGCATTATCAACGGTGATGGAAAAAAACTTATCAATCATCCACTCCAATAAACATCTCTTAAACCTTGCCTAAGTCTCTCCTTTGTGGTCAACAACTTAACAAAAATTCAAAAAATAATTATGCAAATTTCATTCTGAATCAATAAAGTGGGCAGAGAGTATCATGAAGTTAATATTTTGCAGAGAAGTCCATGTTAGTTGTAAGACAAACCCTCATAGAATTATTTACTAAAAGAGATTTCAACTTCTTTTTCTCATCAAGATAAAGTTGAAATACATCTCTAGCAATTGTTACTCTTGAGGGAGGGTCAAACTTAGGACATGGAATACCGCAAAAACAACCTAAATTACATGCTTAAACTAGGTTTTCCATTCTCTCATTGTTAATTGAAGAAAATTAAAACCATAGCCTCTATTGTTTGAAGAAAATTAATGGAAAGCCAAAAAACCTAAATTGAAGAAAATTAAAATTATAGCCTCTAGTGTTTTAATCTCGAACTCACTGCTGAGAGCACGACAACCGGCCAATTTGACAGAGCCTTGACAATGTTGGAAGCATCGTCCACATTCAGATTCCATCGAGGGGTACATACGTACCTACGATAAAGCTTTATATCATCACAATTGTTCAGAATATACCATTGTGTTATCCGTCTCTCCTCAATTGAAAATGTCCTTGAAGTTGAACCCTCAAACGGTCTTGCCCTTTGTCTAAACAATTCAAATTTGCCACAAGTATCGTTCTCGAGAATTTGATCATCATTTTGTTCGTCTCTATTGAATCGCGTTTCAATTCCAGTTAGGTACATTAAACAGAAATTCATCGATTCATTCATTACATATTCTTCTGTTATAGATCCTTCGGGACGTGCTTCATAGAATGAACTAGGTATGCATGCACCAATTGGAAATGCGTCTTTTAACAATTCTAACAACATATCAAATGATTTATTACTCCAATTGTTAATAACCTTAATATGCATTAACTTCACAAAAAAAATTAACGAAGATAGCGTACAACCAGGGTACAGTTCATTACATGCTTCAGGCATTAAATCCTCAATTCGGTTTGAACTATCCCTTTCCTGGACATTAGTGGAAATCTCGTTTTCAAAATCTTCTTCATGAACAATCGTTTCAACGTTTGGGGCTTGTAAGTCATTTAGAAGGTTCAAAATCTCATACTCTTCATAAAAAAAAATTACATGTTGCACGTAGTCCATCATCGGGTATTGAATTAGTTTAATGGTTTTCGAACCTAGATAAGTTGTTTGGCGTTCTTCGTGATATACCCATTGACCATAGAGGGAGATATTCCATTTGTGAATAGATGTCGTTCTACCCCATCCAAAGACTGCCACATTGCATTCATACAATGTTTACATGGGCATCTTGTTTTTCCCAAATGATTAATGTGAGACTTCGCCATTTCCATAAACTGAGCAACTCCTTCTACGTATTCGGTAGAGAACCTATCTCTAAGTTTAATCCAATCTTTATTCATTCTTAATTCTACAATTTTCAAACCAACTCGTGAATCGTGAATAGTTAAGTCCTGTAGGAATTGAATAAAAAACTAAATTTAAGAATGTACTTAACACATTTATGCACGAAACATATTGTTCAAACTAACATTAAGGATATTTTGGGACATTAAATAAGCATAACTAAACTTACATAAACATAAACTTGCTCAAAGTAAAATGAATAAATGTTGTAAGTCGTAATTCCTCATTTGAAGTGTATTAGTTATGAAGAATGTGTGTGAACTATATTATGGAAAATGAATAAATGTTTTATGTTGTTCATATTAGGAATCTCAAAGGTTTAGGAAGCTCAAAGGTTCACATATATTGTAAAAAAATCAGAGATGAAGTTAAAACGAGAGCGTACCATATATATGACGAATCAAGCAATGAAAATGCTTTATGCATAGTAGTATAGAATACCCCAAACTCCCATTCACTTTACAAAAAGAACATAAACCAACCTAACCATATATACGACGAATCAAGCAATGAAATCAACAAACACATATTAATTTCAGCCTAATTCAGAAACCATCAGTTGCAAAAGTGAAAAGAATTGGCGAGCAGATCAATTTAACCCTAATTCAGAAACCATTCGTTGCAAAAGCAAAAAAACATTGGCTAGAAGAAATGATACCTAGAGAGTAATGGCAGAGATCGAGCAGAGCGAAGGAGCAAGGAGCGGGTGAGAAAGCCTGTGTACCCTAAATTGAAAGCAAAAATCCAAGTTATATACAAAAAAAAAATGGGAGAGGCGAACGGCGGCGGTCGAGTGCGGCGGCGAGGGCGAGGGTGAGGCGGACGAGGGAGATGGCGAGGCGAACGACGTCGGGTGAGGGAGAGGCGAATGGCGTCAGGTGAAGGAGAGGCGAATGATAACTCCATTTTGGAGCTATTAAATACTTCCTAATTATGACTAAAGTCCGCAATTAATTGTGTAATTTATCTCGTTTGTAGGAGAAATGCGGCAAAGAGCTTGTGCGTCCGTTGGACCCGTTTCGGAGCTAAAAGTGGAGTTTTAACGCCCCGGGAGTGCATCGGGAAAGGGCAAGTCGATCCGAGAAGAAACGGACCAAAATTGCCTAGGAGAGGCAATTTTTTCAGCCCCAAACCCAAGAGCTAGCGTCGAGCTATAGCGTCGGGACGCTAGCTCGACGCTGCCGAAGCGTCGAGACCCTGCTGCGGCGTCGAGACGCTCCGGAGGAGGCGCACGCAAGGAATTATCGGGCCAGCGTCGAGACGCTGCCTTAGCGTCTCGACGCCATCGCGAGGCGCGCGCGGATTACTTAGGGCGTAGCGTCGCGACGCTGCCCTAGCGTCTCGACGCTACGTCGATTAAAGGGGCTGTAAATGACGATTTCTGCACATCTTCTTCCCCATTCTCAAGCGATTTCTCTTCTTCTTCCTCTCGGTTTTCCATTATTTTTCCTTTAGCTCAGCCATTTGTGGCTTGTTTATGAGCTTTTATCTTGTATTAGTTTGATGACAACTTCCATGGCTTCCCTTGGAGCGGTATTGACAACCCGTTCCATGGACGGCTAAGGTAAGGGTGAACGGTTTGGGAAATATTTGAGGGATTTTTGTTAGACGCTTTTGGTTTTTGATAATTCATGCCTAGATTATGATTTGGTGGCTGTTTTGTATGCATTTATCTTTCTTGCTTAACCCTATGCATATGTTAGAATTCGACGATTGACACTCGAGTCTTCTACCATGTTGTGAATGTTAAAGAGTAGCGATGTCGTGCCTCTCACTGCTCGACTAAGTAACACAGATTGATAAAACTAAACCGGAGTATCGAGTCATGCATGACGGTTGTTGATTGCATACAGCGTTTGCGGGCAATCAGTTAGCAATTAGATTACGTGCTCGAATGTCTGTCGCGGTTAGCTAGTGACTATCTAGAATAAATTTGGGGCTGATCACCTAATGCAATTTTAGATAATGTTTAATTAGAACTGTGTGGTCTAATTAATTTCTATGGAGCCGGTTACCTTGGGGCTTCTCGGGTAATCGTCCGTGTGTACTACAAACTGCATGCCTTGAATTTGTGATTAAATGATAAGCTGAAAATGTCTAACAATTAAATCCCGAAAATCCCCAAACCGTGCACGCGTCTCTCTCTCTTGTTATTCTTGTTCAATTGCTTTCTTTGCATGCTGAAAAATCCCCCCGTTACAAAACCAATCGATTAGTTAATTTCAATTTTAATATTAATTTCGGTCATAACTTCTCCTTGGATCGACCTTGTTACCACTGGCTGCAAAGCCTTGGTTATAGGCTTATAAATTGTATTTTGGCGAGTCTCGACAACTCGAATTTGGACTACCCCAAAAGTAGATCTACCAGCGAACGGTGACGGCGAGGGTGATAGAGAGGGGAACGGTGGCGGGTGAGGGAGAGGCGAACAACGGCGGGATAGGGAGATGGAGAGGAGAACGACGACGGCAAGGAGCGAGCCGAATGGCGGCGGTGAAGTCGATTCGAATGGCGGCAGCAGCGGCGAAAGGAAGGGGATGAACGAAAACGATGAAAGAAAGGAAAGTGGAATATGTTTAAAACCGTCGAGACAACCCAATTTTCTCTCTACGGTTCAAATCAACAGTCGAGGAAAATTAAAAATCTTAACGGGTTATCTCGACGGTGTAGCAAAACAGTCGAGAGCAGTTGGTTTTCTATCGACGGTTTATCTGGACCGTCGAGAGAAACCCAACCTCTCTCGACGGTTGTGTGCACCGTCGAGAGAACCGATTTTTCTCTCGACGACCCAGATAAATCGTCGAGAGAAAACCAACCTTTCTCGACAGTTTGACGAAACCGTCGAGAGAATGAGGTTTTCCCTCGACGGTCCACAAAACCGTCGAGAGAACTTCCGTTGAGAAATTACAAAATTCTTGTAGTGCCAAGTTGTACTTAAAAAAAAAACAATTAAAGAAAAAATCATTCACGAACACAACAGTATATCAACTTATTCCATCTTGTTTCTTCTTAGGTACACCTTCATTAGTTATATAATGTTTTACCCTTTTAAATGTTAGTGCATTATTTTTTGTATATCAAGTTTCTGTGGTGTAGTGGTTATTACGTTAGTTTTACACATTAAAGGTCCTCAGTTCAATCCTGGGTAGGAATAATAATTTTTTATTTTTTTCTAAAATATTCTTCGCATCGACGAGTAGGTCTGCGGTTCGAATCCCCCCACTCTCAAGTTGTACTAAAAAAAATATATCAACTTATTCCATCTGGTTTCTTTTTAGGTACACTTTCATCAATTATATAATGTTTTATCCTTTTAATATTTAGTGCATTTTTTAGATATTAAGTTTTTGTGGTGTGGTGGCTATCATGTTAGTTTTACACATTAAAGGTCTCTAGTTCGATCCTGGGTAGGAACAAGAATTTCTTTTTTGAATTATTTTGTACATATATTTGGGATGAACACATGAATTGAAAGAAATATTTTTTATTTTTTTGAAAAAAAATGGTATTCATATTTTGTTTTTAGAGAAATAGTTTCTAAATTCTTAGATTAATATAAATAAGAAAAAATAAAATGATATTTAACAAATTTAATGATCATTATTTATGAGTTATAAATAATTTCATATAGAATATATTTATGGAAATCGAACTCAAACAAACTTGCAGTGTTGCAATATAAATCCTAGGTTAACTTTTCGTTTGAATCTATTAAAAGCAGATTTACGTTTATCTGAATCAAGCTTCTTCATTTACCCAACAAAAATCATCATTAAAAACTTATACAAGTTTGAAGTATAAACATCATCATAAAAAGTCATAAGTGTCGTAGGACCAATCTCATTACAATACTTATGCAAGTTTGGCATTCAATTTGATGAAATTGAAAGTACAGGGTCTACATTGCACACTTATGCAAGTTGATGGTTCAATTTGATGAAATTGAAAGTTCAAGATCTACATTACAACACTTATGCAAGTACACTTGAATTTGATGAAATTGAAAGTTCATGGTTAAAATTACTATAACCTACCAAATTTAGAGTCTAAATTATTATTCTTTCCAGCTTCTTTTTAAAAACTATACTACATAGAATTGGAAAGAGATAAAAACCTATAACCCGTAAAAAGTCGATTTCTTGGGACTCATGTGTCTTGTAGAGGGATATTAACCTCATTCACGAGCCAAAACGAGTTTAGCTCAATTGGCATAAAGATGTATTCTCGACCAGTAGGTTTGAGGTTCAAATTTCCCCACCCCCAAATTGGACTAAACAAAATAATAATACTAAAAAAAACATCATTCACGAAGACAACACCATATCAACTTATTCCATCTGGTTTCTTCTTAGGTACACCTTCATTAGTTATATAATGTTTTACCCTTTTCAAATTTAGTGCATTTTTTGTATATCAAGTTTTTGTGGTGTAGTGGATATCTTGTTAGTTTTACATACTAAGGGTGTGTTTGGATTGACTACTAAAAAAATGTTTTTCAAAGAATGCATTTTTTTAAAAACATTTTTTCTAGAAATGTTTATAATTAAAACACTCGTGTGTTTGGTTACATTTTCTCAAAAGTGTTTTTATCTACAAGAGTGTGTGGTTTGCTCTACACTAAAAGTGTTTCTCTTAATGTCAAATTATTATAAGAGACAATTATTAATAAACAATATGAATTAATAAGTTTAAATTTATATTTGTCGTTTAGGGTTTAGAGTTTACTATTGTTGATGGTCGGGGTCGGGGTTTGGCGGTCGGGGTTTGGCGGTCAGGGTCGAGGCGAGGGTCGGGCAGCCGGGGTCAGGGTCGGGGTCGGGGTCGGGGTCAGGCGGTCGGGGTCGGGGTCGGGTTCGGGCAGTCGGGGTTAGGGTCGGGGTCGGGCAGCCAGGGTTAGGGTCGGGGCCAAGGGTGGGGTCGGGGTCGGGGTCGGGCGGCTAGGGTCGGGGTCGGGTGGCCGGGTCGGGGTCGGGTGGCCGGGTCGGGGGTCGGCGGTGGTCGGGGTCGGGGTTGGAGTCGAGGTCGGGGTCGGGTGGCCGGGTCGGGGGTCGGCGATGGTCGGGGTCGGGGTTGGAGTCGAGGTCGGGGTCGGGGTCGGGGTCAATTTCGGGGTCGGGATCGAGGTCGGGTGGTCAAGGTCGGGTGGTCGGGTCGGGGGTGGTCGGGGTCGGGTGGCCGGGTGGCCGGGTCTGGGCCGACGGTGGTAGGGTCGGGTGGCCGGGCTGGGGCGGCGGTGGTCGGGGTCGGAGTCGTTGTTGGGCGGTCGGGGTCGGGCTCGGGGTCGATGTCGAGTGGTCGGGGTCGGGTCCGGGCCGACGGTGGTAGGGTCGGGGTCGGGGGTCGGGGTCGGGTGGGCGGGGCCGGGGCGGCAGAGGTTGGGTGGTCGGGCTGGGGCGGCGGTGGCCGGGGTCGGGTTCGGGGTCAGGGCCGAGGCCGGGGTCAGTGTCGGGGTCGGGGTCGGGGCCGTGATAGGGGTCGGGTGCGGCGGTGGTCGGGGTCGGGTGGCCTAAGCGAGGCGGCGGTGGCGGTGGTGGCCCGAATCGGGTGGCAGCGGCGGTCGGGGTCGGGTGGCGGTGGCGATGGTTGGGGTCGGGTGGCGGCGGCGGTGATCGGGGTCGGGTGGCGGCGGCGGTGGCCGGGGTCGGGTGGTCGGAGCGAGGCGACGAATGGCCGGAGTGGGGAGGCGGGTGGCCTGCGACGGGTGGCCGGAGTTGGGCGGTGGTTGTCGGAGTTTGGAGGCGGTGGCCGGCGGCGATCGAAGATGGTCGGTGAGGTGCGGCGGTGGTTGAAGGAGGTTGGTTGGTTGAGAACATTTAAGAGAGGAGTGTAAGGGTATTTTGGTAATTTTAATATAATATGAGAATTAAGTAGGTTTTTCAATTAAACACCCAAAAACATTTTTTTCAAAAGTTAATATTAAGTGTTTCATCCAAAATGCATTATTTCAAAAACTCATTCTCCAAAAATTCATTTTGGATGGTTGCCAAACACTTCAATTTATTCCAAAATGACTTTTTGCAAAAATTACACTTAGGGGGCGGGGCGCAGGGTGGGTTATTATAGTTGGTGGGTTATAATAGTCCGTGTTTGGGGTGCAAAGTTGTATAGTCTGGGTTTAGTAAGTCTGTGTTTGGGGTGCAGAGTTGTTTAGTCTGAGTTTAGGAAGTCTGTGTTTGGGATACAGTTTTCGAATTTGAAAGATGTGTTTATGGTAGTTTTTTTTTTTTGACAACTTTTTGATGTATTGTATAGTTAAATGTATATTACATATTAATTTTTAAAAACTTAAAAGAATAAATATTATTTAGGAAATCACAAATAATTCACAAGAGGGCTTCGGCGTTGTCTGTGGAGAGAGAAATTTGGGATGAAATCGAAGATAAGCAATCGTGAGGTGAGGAAGACAAAGAGAGAGGGGAAAAATCGACAAATTGAGTAAAAAAAAAAAAAAATAGAGGAAAAAGGAAAAAGGAAAAATCGGCAAATTGGGTGAAAAAAAAAAGAAATCCGCAAATTGGGTGTAAAAAGAAAAAAAAAAAAAAAAAAAATCGACAAAATTGATGGAAAAAAAAAACTGAGTTTGTAGGTTTGGGGTACAGTGGGTTACTATAGCAACTGGGGTTATAATAACCCCCAAACACCCACTTCCTAAATATGTGGCCCAAACGTGGGGTGGGTTATTTAAGTCCACCTCACCCCACCCATGTTGGGGGCCCAAACAACCCCTTAGGAATCTAAATCAAACACACTCTAAAGGTCTCCAGTTCAATACTCTAAAGGTCCCCAGTTCAATCGAGGAACAATATTTTTTTTTCTTTTTTTCTAAAATATTCTTTACATTTTCCTTCATCAGTACATGGAGATTCAAAAGCATTGAGATTGGGTTTAAAAAAGAAGCGGACTCGTGGCCGACTCAAAAGCCCAAAGGATCCACGCATGATGCAAGTAAACCCTAAACTCTCACCCTCGACTCGTAGGTCTGAGGTTCGAATCCCCCACTCCTAAGTTGTACTAAAAAAAAACATTCACGAAGACAACAGTATATCAACTTATTCTATTTGGTTTCTTCTTAGGTAGACCTTCATTAATTATATAATGGTTAATCCTTTTAAAATTTAGCGCATTTTTTGTATATCAAATTGATGTGTATCACGTTAATTTTGCACACTAAAGTTCTCCCGTTGGAACCTGGGCAGGAACAACGATTTCCCTTTTTTCTTAAATATTCTTTAATTTGAGGATCTTAATTACACAAATGTCACTAGGCTTCAAATATTACGGCTTTGTCACGAGCCAACTTGATTTAGAGGTAACACATAAAATTATTTGAATGTTTCAAATACTATATTTAGTTTTAATTACAATTAATTTATTTAAAAATATTTGAAAATAATGTATTGTTTAGAAATTTTTCGTTTGAAAAGATATTACCATTTTGTTTCTTAACGAGTCTAAATTATATTCGAATATATATTAAAGAAGTATTTAAGTAAGAAAAAAAAACTACTCAAAGAAATTAAATTTAATGACAAAAAAAAACTTACACAAACAAAATGGATTTACAGCAAAAGCTATGAAAAAAAATGGGTTTCAATTTTTTTTTTTTAGAGAAATTAGTTGTCAAACTTAAATAAGGAAAAAAATACAATGATAATATTCAAAAATAATGAAAAATATCAAAATAATATAAATAATTTCATATAACATTAAATGACAATACATTTACGGAATATAAAATAATTTCATAGATTTACGGCACAATGTGAGACTTGAAAATATATATATATATATATATATATGTTGTCGAAGAAGAGATAGAAATAATGGTATTCAGATTTTTATGGCCGAAGAAGAGAGAGAAATAATGGTATTCAGATTTTTTTTTTTTTTTTTTTTTTGTAAAGAATTAATTTCCAAATTTGTAGGTAATATAAATAAAGAAAAAATAAAATTTTATTTAACAAATTTAATGAAGATTATTTATGAGTTATAAATAATTTCATATAACATTAAATGAGAACACATTTATGAAATATAAAATATATAATTTTTTATAATTATTTTCTTCTGATTTTCGAAAATAAAAGGGCAAAAATGAAATTGAATCGTGCTAAAGTCGTAATATTTGAAACCCATGACATTTTATGAAATATGAGGTCAAAATAATGTCTTTTACCATAATTCCTCATAATAATAACTGTTGAAGTCTGGGGAGTTGATATTTTTTACCGAGTTCAACTTCGTGGGCCAAACGGAGAGTAAGCTCACTCCCCCAACTTCGTTGGTCAAACGGCTCCCAAGTGTTGCAATGCAGATCCCAAACTTGTAATTTCATCAAATTAAACCTCAAACTTGCACAAGTGTTGCAATGTAAACCCCGAACTTCAATTTCATCAAATTGTGAACCCCAAACTTGCACAAGTATTATAATATAGACCCTAGGTTAACTTTTCATTTGAATCTGTTAAAAGCACATTTACGTTTATCCGAATCAAGCCTCTTCATTTACCCAACAAAAATCATCATAAAAAGTCATAAGATGGTAAAATCAATCATTGCAACACTTATGCAAGTTGAGGGTTCAATTTGATGAAATTGAAAGTTCAAAATTTACATTCCAACAAATACAAGGTTGAATTTGATGAAATTAAAAGTTCATGATTAAAATTGCCTGCAAAGTTTAGGGTCTAAATTATTATTATTATTTTCGCTTCTTTTTAAATACTATACTACATAGAATTAGAAAGAGATTCAAACCTATAACCCGTAAAAAGTCGGTTTCTTGGGACTCATGTGTCTTTTAAAGTAGTAAGATTTCAAGAGCACCAAAGTAATTTCCTCAATCCTCAAGTTACCTATCACAATTTAACCTTGAAATAGTACAACTTCAACAAATTTGGAAGGAAGGTGTCTTATAGAAAATTGAAACTATTCTAATCATACACCATCCATTATTAATGCAGTGAGCAAATAGAGTCCAGATTTGTGATGTCAACTTGGAAAGACTTGAGAAACCAAACATCAAATTCAAAAAAAAAAAAAAATGAAAAACCAATGTGTGAATTTTGTGTATCTGTGTGTTCCAAACTTGATTCACCATTAGAACCACAAAGTTAAGAGCCAGTCGAGCCGTCTCTTAGCGTGGCCGAGTAACCCTACGTACGACTGCACAGAGGAAGCCATGAAAATTCATCGGTTTTCACGCACATTGCAGCTTCATCTGGTGCCGCAAACGAATTACCTACAGTGTAAACATCGACTGCTCATTATCCCAAACAAATTTGACAAATAATTCTAATTCATAGTTCAAAACTTTTTTTTTACAAAGGTATTTAATTAAAGCAGGGATTGAACCCATGACCTCTTAATCAAGGGCACAACCTTATGCCAATTGAGCTATGCTCGATTTGGCGATAGTTCAAAACTTGTGAAGAGAACAACTGCAGAAACTACTAGCATAGAACAACATAACCGAAATAAAGAAGAAGAAAACGAAGAATGTCAGACTTTAATCCTTCTACCAAGTATTCATTTAAACTTTAATCCTTCTACCAAGCTATCATTCAATTTCATATTTTTACATACCGGACCTCCATTTATCCTACATTTCTTTCAAGTCCATGTTTTTATATTTACATTTCATACTTTTTTTCTGCATATTGTTAGTCACTTACATTTGAAAAAATAAATGCACCAAAGAAGTAAGATGTAAGGAAGTAAACAAAAACAAGGTGGGCAGAAAGAAAGTGAGACCTTAGCAATCATATCATTTCTTTGTCATAGACAACTCTAAGCTTCATTTGGCGACGCGAGGTTCTTCTTATGTTCATCTTGACGTATCCGGTAGTGGAAATAGATAAATTGTGATAGTATCTGAAGAAGTTAAGGTTTCTAGTTTCTGTGTTAGAAAAATTTGAAGAGTCAAACCACTGAGGGTCATGAAAGAAGAGCGTTAGCAAGGTCCGGCCTGTTTAAGAAACGCTAAAATAAATTGTACAATACAGCTTCCAAGCAGAAATCATATATTGATAATGAGGATACAAAAGTGTCAAGAAGAACACATCCAATTGCATCTACTAGCCATGGGAGATTTGGCTTGATCTTCGACCAATTTGTACTGCTTACAAGTATACTATAAAAAAAAATGATATATAAAATAAACAAATTGTTATGAATAGATTACAAAACGTCCAAAAATTAGAAAATCGGCTACAAAAGATTATGATTGAAGTTCACGAACTATATGATTTATAAAGGAACTTTGAATAATTATACACTAAGAAGCAAGAAAACAAAAGTTAAGGATGGGCTATATTCACCTTGCTACGTAAGTGGAATTTCCAATTAAAGCGAAAATGAACATTAAAGGACTAAGACCCTGCACAATAATTGAAAATTTTAAATGAATTTTAACCATCCTCTAAATAACAGCCATGTAACTCATTTAAAATAGTAAAGGATGAAGCAAAAGTACAAACTACAAGTCCACACTAAATTATTTAAACAAAAATTATCTTTACCTCAACATGGCCCCTTTTTATCTGCAAAAGTTAACAAACGACCAAAAGAGTTAATACCTTTATAACCATATAGATTCAAATCCTATTATTTGGACCCCCAATAAAACCACATGCATGCTAATAAAATTGAGAAAAATAGGCTAGGGTTTAATTATTCAAATCTTGCACCAAAAGGTTGCATATATATATATATATATATATATATATATTTTGAACAAGAAACGAAACGCGAAACATTTCATTAATGTAAAGAAAAAAGACTAATTTTATGTTGCAAAGAGAGGCATGCATGGACTAGGTTTTCATATAAGCCAATTATCCCTATGGACCAGACTATGTATGAGAAGAAATATACAGCCCAAACACTGGTAACTAAATGAGAAATTCTTGGCCGTAAGTTTTTCTAACAATAGAATGACTCGTGCTTGGTTTAGCAAATCTCACATTCAAGTAAATTTGAGGAAATCGTCCACCCATATATATTGCTGCCATGGCCCAACCAAGATAAGTTCCAATTCCACTGCTTCCTTCGTTGCCATTATTTTGCAACAGGTCGCCAGCAACCTAGAATTTCAACAGCACACAATGATTTTATACCTCCACAAGAATATCAAATTTTAAAAGCGCCTTGAGTCATCAACTTTCAAGCCAAGGATACAAAAAATGTAAAATATGAAATGCACATCATACATGCACTCCCTCATACTAGAAAGATAGACAAAAAGGAATTTGAAGAAAATCTTCTCAAGCATAAATTTACTAGGCTTCTTAGTAGTTTTTATGCAAAATCCTGGTCCCTAAAATCAATCTGCCGGCTCCAATTAACATACATGTAAAAGTAAAACTAAGTTCACTTTGTCCTACCTGTAAAAGCTTTCTGCCTACTGGTATGACAAATCCTTTATTCGGACTGTCAGAGACACTGTGAAATCTGTTTTCTGCAGATTGATGGAGATTGAGTGTGCCAAAGAAAGTCAACATGGAGATCTGGTGATGAAAGTTCAAACTATTATTACCTGTAATTATATGTCATGGAGAATTGGCACTAATAATTATACAATAAAGCTTACCAAACATAGCATATTCTTGACATTAGGAGGTGTTGCAGATGGTGATGGTTCATTTCCATCAAGCAGGGGCTCTTGCATAGGGTTCTGAATATAAGAAGGAGGAGACATTCTTTGTGTTAAAATAGATCCTGCTTGGGGAGTATGACTCTTCGATAGAGATCTTGCAGACCTGATTATTACAAATAAACGAGAGAACATAATGACCAGGGAAACATACCATTTAATAAAAATAAAAAATGATATACAAAAGGAGTAAGACTGGCAATCCCTAGTAAAATACAAAAAAAAAATGATAGTTGTCCGATTTTTATGGGCAAACCAGTATTATAGGAAGAGATGATTAACGTCTTCCCACTAGCAAGGCAATTTATACAAATTTGAGATGAAATGCATAGATAAAATTTATTGTTTGGATGCTCTCGCTAGTATCGAGGAAGAGAGAGCAAATGAAGACTTCAATTTTCTTTGGAAACTTACCACCCCTAGTCCTCTTCTTACTTCTTAGGGATGAGGATATGGCTCGCTAAGGCAGGTGTTAAAGAGGGATTTTAGAGTGTAGAGACAAGAACCATCAAGATCCCATTTCTTAGAGTCTTTGGAGTGTTATTATCAATGATTTGAATTAGCCTTCCAAAAATTTTGAATTCTCTATCATGAAAGGTGTTAAAGAGTGACTAGGGCAGGGGAAGAAGAGAGGCCATTATGAGCCGAGCAAGAAACTTGATTTGAAAAGAGGCTGAATAAATCAAAGGTATTTTGACCTTATAAAATCAATTAGTAAAGTACATTAGAATGAAGTAAAACACTTCTTTGAATTCCACATTATATTCAAGGGAAGTGATTGCATGGTCCCTTGTTTAGTATGAATAGAGTTGACTGACTGAGTTATGACATTACATTTCTAACATTGAAACTCTCTGTAAATTAATCAATTTCTAATCTTGAAGGTTACTAAAGTTATAACTTTCCGATTGCAGGCTAAAATTGTCGAAACACAATAATATCAGATGATTATGATTTGATGTGATATAGGTCTAAAGCAGGAAGCTGGACAGTCAAAGGAGAAAATATTTACATGTAGTATAGCTCTCTTCCCAGGGAACTATTTCGCCTAAGCATAGGAAAAGGAATAGGACAAGTAGAAGCAGCCTCTCTTCCAGAAGTATTGAACTTGCTCATGTCATCGTAATTGTTGACACCGCCATAGCTTTGTTGGGCTTTATCATGTGCATCAATCTGTGCATTGGCATCACTGTGAATAATAACCTAAGGCATGCAGTAGATTCACAAATAACAGTATGGCAAACAAATAAAATTCTTCTTTGTAGAAAAAGAACCTAAGGCATTCACTAGATTCACAAATAGCAGTATGACAAACAAATAGAATTCATCTTTGTAGAAGGAGCTTCATCTATACTGTACATCATACTGTGCCTAATAGTATTTGATTATTATTTAGTTCATTCCAGCCAAAGGAGAACCGAAAGAACTGGATTAAAATATCATCGCATTTCAGTGTTCAGACAGCAGGCACTGTGATGGAAATATGATATGCCACAAATTAAAATAATAATAATTGTATAGACGCTAAAACATCCTAGAGGGAGGTTTAAGCAAGCACATTTTTCCCCTTATTTTGGGTGTTAAGGGTGCGGAGGGAGGGACACTTTCTATTTGAGATGTTTTGGACTATGCGAGGTGACAGAACCTAGCGTTCTCAAAAGAAACTACAGTTTTAATTGAAAAGGAAAAATACAGCAACCTTAACTGGAAACTATTTCCAGTTAAGGTCCTATATATATATGTGTGTCATAGGTATAAGTGTATATGTATGTATAATAGCATATACGTATATGTACATGTACACAAGCAACAGTCAACAAGTGATAAATAGGAAAGAGAATGTATAACCTTGCACTGTTTTTGACGATACTTCATTCGAGGATATATGTGCCCATAGTATATGGTCTGTGCAGTCAGAATCCCTGTTGTGATCGTATACAACTGTATACCAGCATGATAATGATTTCCACCGATATCAGGAGAAAAAAGGAGGTATAGAATACTTGGACAGAAAGAGAGTTGAAAAATTATTTCAAAATCTTAGACCATACCAATGCCATGTAATATTGAGTTGGAAGCTGCATAAACAAGAAGAGAAAGTTAGAAAAAGTAAGCATGTAGGATCTTGACAAGATAAATCCCTCAAAAAAATTGTTTAAAGAAAAAAAGAGAGAGCCATTATGAAATAATCCTTATTCACAGCTTCAGCTAGATAGTAAAACTTGTATAAGCTCAAGCTGCACAATTTCGTTGAGTTATGCGAACATGCCAAGGAATATGATTATGACTTGATAACCATGACTATGAGAAATGTGGATATTTTTGGATGGGGCTTTATTTGCTTGCATAAACTATTACATACATAGTAAATGTGGACTTATCTTATTGGAATTTGCCAATGAAAAGGAAGGTATTTAATTGTTGAGATTTAAAAGAGTCACTTACTGTTGCTGGTTCGAGCATGCAGCCAAATACATTGAAAAGATCTCTGCAAAAAATTAGCAAATAAGCTAAAATTCCACTGGAGAATAGGAAGGAAGGAAGAAAGGAATTTTTAATGTCGAGATGACTAAACTCTGCTTTGTGTCTTGGCAACTTTAAAAGTAAAAATAAATGAGACGTGTAGATATGTAATACTCGATCAATTCAAAAGAAAACTATTTAAAGTACATATCATGGTGATTGGCTATTTACCAGCATATAATTGTGAATCCATACCACCTCAAAGATCTTGCTAACATTTTGTACTACAATCGAAGCAATCCAAACAATTCTTTTTGGAGGGAAGTACTCACATAATTTTTTTTTATGCAAGACACAAAACTTTTCATTGAAAAGATGAAAAGAGACTAATGATAAAAAAAAACAAACAAACGCAAAAAAGGAAAGGAAGAAAGCAACAACAAAACAAATAAGAAAAAAGATCTTAAAAAGTTCTCACATAATTGATAATTATATAATCGCAATCGCTGAATAACTAAACTTTAGAAAGAGTTCTACCCAGTTCTAAACTATAACACTGCAAGTCTCCAAAGTCTTGGTTCAAGCTCCAAATTAGAAAATTTAGGCCCCCTTTTGATAATCATTTGATTTTTTTTTTTTTGAAAATTAAATCTATAAACACTACTTCCACATATCAATTACTTTGTTTGGTTATCTACCTTTTACAAGTGTTTTCAAAATCCAAGCCAAGTTTTGAAAACTAAAAAAAATTGTTTTCAAAAACTTGCTTTTGTTTCTAAAATTTGGCCAAGAATTCTAATGTTTTCTTAAGAAAGACGAAAACCATCATAAAGAAATTGTGAGAAAATAAGCAAAATTTTCAAAAATCAAATGGTTATCAAATGGGTCTTAATAACGTAAAACCTCCTTTTTGTCTCCTACAGTTGGCCTAGAGTATGCAAAGCCTCCCCAAAATTAGTAGAGATAGGCCATAAGTATAATACAAGGAGCAGAGTCCATGACACTCCAGTTATCAAAAATAAAATAAAAAAGGTAGCAAGAATAACACAAATCCCTGTTATAAATTATTAGAGTACACTGGATATAACTAGCATTTGGTAACAGCCAACCACGCCAAAATCAAACAAGATTTCAATGAAAAATGCACTAAGATAAGCTATATTCATTCAAACTGGAGGTCTTTAGAAGTACTACCGATTCATAGAGAAGGAAAAAAAGTAGGAAACCTAAGCAAGCCAGGAATCAAAGAGAAGGAAGAAAGAAAATACCCCAGAATCCATGTTAGCAAGAAGGCAATAGACAGACCCTCGGAAGATTTTTCCCTGTAGTTTGTAATGATTTGAGGTATCTCAGCTACACCCCAACTGACAACACTAATCAATCCCAGAGTGAGAGAAACTCCATCTTTCGTACTGCAAAGGCAGTATTTCATATTCTTCTTCACCCATTCCGAACAATGCTGGTTGCCGGCGCAAATGGGGTTTGAGCTTTTAAATACTCCCATTTGCTTCCTACTACTAGTATGACTTCAATCTAGAACAGAATATACAAAAAAATGATGAAATATACAAAGGTTTCTGAGTTCTTATTGTGAAGAAATCAAGAACAGAATATCCAAGAAAACAGAATTGCATCATTTTCAATAGAACAGTAAGGAAACGAATAAACCCTCGAAGTTTTTCAAAGAATAAAACCTTTTTCCGCATTCATACGATTAAAATCAGAAAAGTTTGAGCAAATGGGCACACATTCAAATACATTTACATAATCCTGAATTCATTCAAATGAAACAAAAGATTTACGCCAAAACTCGGAAGAAAACAAAGAAAAAGACATTGAACACGAGAAGAAGAAGAAGAAAAGCACGCTAACCAAGGAAGAAAGATGAAACGAACTCAAGAAAATGAGTGAACTCTGGAGTTTAAAAACATAAATACTCCATTGGAGCTTCTCGTGACGAAAATTCCCAAATCAAAACCATTATTATACAATTTCTAGGTTCAAAATCTGAAAAACATCATTATAATTTCTCTCTCTCGAAATGCAAAGCTCTGCAATCACAAGTGGGTGTTGGATTCAAAGAAAAATTGATCTCATAATTTGCATACATCTTTATGGCGCCATTGGAAGGAACACGAACACTTATCTCGAATCTCTGAACCTTTTTCCACAAGTTTCTCTCTGGATTGTTGGCAATCGCAATGCAACCGTTTCAGTCTGATTTTCTCTCTCGAAACTTCGAATTTGAAGCTTATTGAGCTTAATTGTTTATGAACAGTTTCATTTCAAGAATGAATTTTATGATTGAGGTGCTGTTTGGAATATAATTAATTTTCCTTTTTTTATGCTTTTGAAAAATATGGAAACACAATCATTTGCATGAAATAGTGGAATGGAATGGGGGATATATTAATTAATACACTTTTTTTTATATCAAACTTTTACTCGTGTTTGGGAAACCGACTTAAAGTTGAGTAGACAGATTATTATAACTCAGTCCACGTTTAGTCCCCTGACTATAATAATTCAGTCGAATAAATTTCAATAATATTTATTATTTACTAGTAACTCACGGACTATAATAACTCTTATTCAGCGTCCCCAAATAATCCCTCAATTTTTCTTTCTTAAGTAATATTGAAATTGTTTTTTAGATTTATTAGACATAAAATAAAAAATATGATCTATTAAATACGTCCTAAGTACTAATCAAACATAAATCTACAATTTCAGTGGCTTAAATTTTTTTTATTTTTTTTGCAACGGTATTTTAATTAATGTGAATATTGAATTCATAACTTTTAGTCAAGGGTCCAAGCTTATGTCAATTGAGCTATGTTCGGTTTGGTTTAAATTTATAATTCGACAAAAGTTAAAAAACTTTTAGTTTTCATATATTTGAGAGGAATTCTTAATTAATAAAGACTAAAAAAAATTCTTTTTTAAAAGTTGATTTCAAGAACATTTCTTTTCTATAAAGTCATTTTAGTGACAAATTTTCTTTTCGCACTAAAAACCACTTTCTTTCCAAATTAAAGACTTCAAAAATCAATTAAACTTTAATATGTAAAAAATTAATCTTTATGTATATTTTTAATTAATAAGCACTCAAAAACCTTTAATCTATATATTTTTAAATTTATAACAATTTAGTCACTAAATTTTAATAATTCTATTAAAAATTAGACATTTAATAATATTTGAGGTGGGAGATCAAACCTAAAACTCTCTATCACTAGTTTTTACATTATATCAGTTGAGTTATGATTTTGTTGGTAGGTACTTTTTATAACGATTTAACTCATGTCATGTGAAAAATATTATTACAAATTAGACCAAGCAATTACATAATAAAAACGACACTTAATTGTAGGGTTTTTTTTTTCTCTAATACAATAAATATGGGGTATGTTAATTATGTTGAGATAGTTCAACGGCATGATGTATTGCTTAGTGACCATGAGGTCCTAGGTTCAATCCCCCACCCAACATGTTGTCAAAAAAAAAAAAAAAATTATGTTCAGATATGTTCATGTTGACTAGTAGGCATTTAACGGTTACAAATTCAAAAGTACTTATAAAGATTAAATTTTACCTATTCTTTTAAACATAAGACTAAATTGTTATAAATTTTAAAATATAGTGATTTTTTTTTACAACATGCGAGGTGAAGATCAAACTTAGAACCTCTTGATCACTACACTCTATACATGAGGTCTTTAAATATAGTGATTATATAAATAATTACAAATTAAATTTGAAATAAAAATAGGGTTGCTAAAGCATTGAGAGACACATGTGTGACATGTGAGGAAGAGGAGAGAAGTAAGTTATTTTATTGCTGATTAATATAATTATAGGCCAGGGCATGATTACACTACATCATGCATTCCACACTCCCAAAAGAGTCTTTATTAGGAGAATTTTTAGTACATCGGTGGTATGAAGTTTTTACATACTACTGCTTTTAAATGAATGACACGTGGTGAAATAGTTGTTTGACTGGACTCATTCTATTAAATATATTATTTTTTAAAATTATTCATTTAAAGGCAGTAGTATGGAAAAACAACTATGTACTAGAAATTATTCTGTCTTTATTTGTCCACATATACGAATACAATACAAGAAACGACACGTAGAAGATGGAGACGACAAGTCGAGTACCAATCTCAACACTTTTAAATTAAACTTGATCATGGAGCTGAGGGTGGCATTGGCATTATCTTCCGGTGGTAATTCAATAATCCCATGCTGGAACCGGACCCACCACCACCACTACCAGACCCGGACCCAGACCCCGATCCCGAACCCGGACCACGGCTCGAGCCGCCTCCCGAGCCACTGCCACCGCCGCCGCCACCGCCGTTGGGCTGCTGTACAACGGCGAGGCTGGTTCGTGTCAAGATGAAGACGAAAAAACAGAAAGAAACGAAATACTTCGATGGAGGCGCCATATAGAGAGATGAGATTGAAGGGTGAAGAAGGGAAGGTTTTATTTATAGAGAATGTGTAGTGTTACATTTGTTGAGCTCGCAGCTCGCAGCTCGCCATGGAGACTGCGGACGTGCTACTCATGTGGCTAACTTTTGCCCATCCGATGCTACACGCATGCAAATGCCCTTCCAATACAGATTTCATTTGATTTTTAACAATACTTTCTCCTTCAATTTATCTCCGATAGATTTTAGGGTTTACCGCTTTAAGATTTTAAATTAAATTTAGGTTTGCTAAATACTAAACTCTAAATATTAAATTTTAAACCCTAAATTTATCATAAATCTTACGCCTTAACAAGTGATGAATTCAATAAGGAGAAAGTATTTTTTTTAAAAAAATATATATATATATTTTAAATTTGATATGTGTCAGTCTGCGGAGCTCGACTAGGCTCAAAGTTAGAAGAATTGTATGACTGACTCCCTATTTTAGCTCATTTGATAAACTGACCCGGATCTAAAAAATAAGTCAAATTGACCTCTGCTAACATCATCATTTTTTTTTAATATTATTTTATAGTTCTAGCTGCGGGCGCAGGCTGATCTCGCTCTAGCTCGAGCGCGGGCTGGTCTCGCTCTAGCTGCGGGTTAGTCTCGAATCTGAAAAAAAAAAACTTCAGATCTTAAATGGAGCTAGAGCTAGAGCGAGAACAGTCTACGCCCGTAGCTAGAGCGAGACCAGCTCGCGCCCGCAGCTAGAGCTAGAAAATAATATTAAAAAAAAAACTGATGATGTCAGCAGAATGTCAGTTTGCCTTTTTTTTCAGATCCGAATCAGTTTGACAATCCGCTTAAAATAAGAGGTCAATCGTATAATTCTACCCTCAAAGTTTTACTCATAATTTAAATTGCAAGTTTAAATTCTTTTAAAACATTATCTGTACAAATTATTTAAATTGTTTGTAAATATGAAATAATAACATAGATTGAATTAACAATTTAGTCCTAAATTTAGGTATAATTTAGTCCTAAATTTAGGTAGTGTACAATAGATTATAGAACTTTTAATTTTGTGTCTAATAAATCTCTAAAAAAATTATAAACCATCTAATTAAGTTTCTTAATTTTTGATTTTATGTCTCATAATTCTCTAATTTGTTGAACACTTTTATAATTTATGGACTTATATATTTTTTTTATTTTGTGTCTAAAAATTAGTGAATTTTTAGAAACTATATAATGGATTAATGATATTTTAAAAATAAAAGCGAAATTTTAAGCAACTATTAGAATAAAAATCAAAGTTTAATGATCTATCTATTAGAAACAATTCATAAAAATCATAAACTTGTAATTTTACCAATACATTATCAGTTTAGACCCCAAAAAATGTTTTCTAGATCTGCCCTTGATTTTGAGAAAAATGTTTTTTAAACAAAATTATTTTTTCCTATAATTAGTATCTTTCAAAAGATTAGACCTGCATTGGTGATTTGAAAACAATTTTTCAAAACAAAAAATTGAGTATTAAATAAAAACAAATTTCTTATATTTATTAAACTTAAAAATTTGTTTGGTTCTAATTTTTTTTTTAATTTAAATTCAAATTTTGAAAATTGTGTTTGCTTGTAGATTTGAGGAGTAACAAAAGATTAATATGTGATTAATAAAATGTATTTTATAAAGAAAAAATAATTTGATCTAATTATTTCTTATTTACTATCTTTGAACTTTCTTTTTGTTGTAAGATGGATCAATTTTTTACAATATTGTATCTCTATTTTTTCGAAGGATGTATATCTCGTATTTTCATAATTTTGAAAACGAAATTAAAATATAGTGAAAACAATATTTTGTTGTTTTTTAAAATCCGTCATCTTTTTAGTTATTTTTCAAAATAGTTTTTGAAAATAAATATATCAAACGCATTCTCATCATTTTTCTTGTATTTTTTATTTTTTAAAATATAAAAATCGATTCCGAACGGGAGCTTAATAATTTAGAATTCGTTTAGTATAATTTAATTGTAGATGAAAAAAAATATTATATATTTTAGAAGAAAACAAATCTTAATATATAAAAAGAACTTTTAGAGAGTTTATCCTTGATTTAAATTTATAATTCACATTTAAAATATAGTGTAAAAAGAATTTATTTTGGCCAAAGCGAGCATAGCTCAGCTGGCATATGTATGAGTTGACGACCACGAGGTCTGTGGTTCGAATCCCCCCACCCCTATGTACTAAAAAAAAAAAAAAAAAAAAAAAAAAAAATTAAAATTTATTTAAAACACTTTTCAACACATGTTTCATCTCTCTGCAGTTTTGTCCTCATCGAGTTTTAAAAATTATTTTCTTTTTCATTTTTTTTTATTTTTTTTAATTAAAATAATTGTTCGTAAAATTGTTATTAGTTTATTAGTAATCTTATGTGTATTTTGTCGCAAGCTTGTGTTGTAAGTTGTAACCTCTAGTGGATTGCATGCCCGCCAAGCGTCTTCCAAATTTTGGGATTGTTTGAAAAGAAAAAGAAAAAGAAAAAGAAAAAGGTAAAAGAAAAAGAAAAAGAAAAATTTTATGGGTTAATTAATTATAAAATTTGTGTTTAATAATCTCTTCAACTGATCCGACAGGGTTTGTCTATAATAAATCTTGGGACTTTTAGATTTGTATTAATAAATTTTTGAATTTTGAATTTGAATCTAATAGATTTTTAATTTATTAAACTGATTCTTTTTAAAGTTTAAAAAGCATTTGACATAAAATTAAAAGTTCAAAAGTTTATAACAAAATTAAAAATTAAAAAATTTATAGCAAAATTGAAATTTTAAGAATTTTAAATGTCGATGGTCTTATTAGACATAATCTTGAACGACCAAACTACTTATAACTTAACCAATTTGATATATTATTATTTTTTTTTTTTTATACAAACAAAAAAAAAACTAGAGATCCGTGGATGCTAAAGAGTCCTTCATCAGAATTTCGGAGAGCCACTCCGATGGACTCCCTCCCCATTCTTCTGGAAGACCCAACATGCACGAGCGATGAGTCATCTCATGGGCAACACTGTTTTGACAACGCGGAATGAACACAAAAGAAATGGCACTACACTCCGAAGTCAGACACCAAATTTCTTCAACAAACATCCTGACTTCTGTGAGGTCCTCCGTTTCTTTGTTGATGAGTTTAATCAAGTATAGACAGTCGGATTCTACCACCACAGGGCGGTGGTAAGAAGGCGAAAGAGATTCTAAACCAGCACAAATCGCCTGAGCTTCAAGGACCGGAATGGCCCAATTTTCTTTCGAAGATTTGCAGCCCGCAACTTTCATCTCTCCAACTGAATCTTTGATGATCCACGCGATGGCCCCTCGGTTGAGGGAAGCACTCTACGAGGCATCACAGTTGATCTTCCGACCCCCAAGAGGAGGGGGATTCCACCGCAGAATCTCAGAGGTTGTCGGCTGAATCGAGACATGACGGTTTGAATTTTGTTTTATCTTGAACTCCTTGATGCAACTGTCTGCCAAAAATGATAATGTTTGATTTTGAGGCTTGTTTCCACTATGCAAAATATGATTCCTATAGTCTCAAATCTTCCACATAAGCATTAGAGTAGCCGCCATTGTTCTATCATCCGCCTTGTTCCAAATCCATTCGCAGTAATCCATCGTACTCCATTCTTCCCTGTGGACATCAAAATAATTTAAGTTAGGAGTAAGAATAGATCGCCAAAGAAGCTTGGTGAATTTACAATTTCATATTAAGTGAGTGGTAGTCTCCTTAAACTCATTACAAAAGACACATCCCTGTTAAATTTTGAGTCCTTTTTTGGACATATTATCTCTTGTGGGAATGATATCATTATACACCCTCCACAAGCAGATTTTGACTTTCGAAGGAACTGAAATATTCCAGAACCTCTTCCATTTCATCCTGCCTCCATCTTGGTTAGACGTCGCAACTTCCTTCATGTTCGAAATTGATGCACCGAGTCTATAAAGCACTTTTAACTGTGAACAATCCCCTTTTGTCTAGTGCCCAAATTATTTCATAAGGAGGCCTTAGTTTAGACAAAGGGATGTTTACAATCAAATCACTCTCGTCTGTAGACAAGTATTGTCGGATCAAAGCGATATTCCATGTGTTATCTTGATTGAGGAGATTTGCAACTAGCCCGTTTTGAAAAGTGTCAGGCGAGAAAGTAGGCAATCTGTTTCCTTCTCTAGGTAACCATGGATCAGTACCTATGGTAACATTCAGACCATTGTCAATCCTCCACCTGAACCCCTTGCTAAAAATCTCTCGCCCCCAGATGAAACTTTGCCACACAAAGGAGGGTCTCAATCCGAGCTGCGCTTGGAGGAAATTGCCACTATGAAAGTAACACCCTTTCATAATTTTCCCCAAGAGACTGTCATGATTTTTTAACAAACGCCAACTTTGCTTTGCAAGCATCGCTTGGTTGAAAACCAACAAATCCCTAAATCATATTCCGCCTGGGTCCTTTCTAATGCATAACTTCTTCCAGCTCTTCTAGTGGATTTTCTCCTTTCACCGGTAGCGCCCCACCAAAACCTGGCACACAAAGAATTTAGTTCGTTACAAAGCGTAACGGGAAGTTTAAAACAACTCATAGAATAAGTAGGGATGGCTTGCGCCACATCTTTAATTAAAACTTCCCTTCCACCCATCGAAATCAACTTTGACTTCCATCCTTGAAGCACCTTCCATACACGAAGAGATGGACTTTACCAAAATGAAGGAGGTCTCTTAAGAAGACGATGGTCAAGAGGGCGACCTTTTTTTTTTAGTCTCAAAATAACTTTTTAAGTAGTTGAAATCATTTTAATTTAACACACGGGATTAAGATTCAAATTTCGTGTTAACCTCTTGATCAAAGGTATATGTCGTAATCAGTTGAAATGCTCAGGTTGACATATATATGTATATAAAAAGTCAGAGGCCATTGATCATACGAGGTGTGATTGTCGACGGACAAACCCTCCGTGCCTAGATATATAATTAACGAGAAGATGGAATCCGACCTAGATACATAAGGTGTAAAGTTGGATTTGCAATCTCACACAGTATATGACTTCAACGATCTATCTGATAATCTCACAACATGTCATATGTATCATGGTCATTTACTATAATAATTAGGGTAAAGTTGTCATGTATATGACTCTTAGATTATCTAAAACATGTCCATGTAAAAAAAAGAAAAAGTTAAAGAAAGCTAAGCGGAAAGAATCAAATTATATTGAAAATTCCTTCCAGAATCTAATGGTCATCCAACTAACTATTCAAAATTTGATCTCTCCCTTTATATTAAATATTCAATTTCAAACCAATTTATATTAATCATATACAATTAAAAAAAAAAAATGATAGAAGTACAGCCGAGCTACTTGAACTCTTTCGCTCTCCAACCCAAATTTACTCACCAAATATTGTTTGTCTTTCTCCTCTCCTACTCTCTCTATTTATAATCAAATATCTTAACAAATTCTCTAACTAATTATTAATATATCCCTATGTCCTAATTCTTTCTTAATAGCATACATATCTATACGTTAAATAATATAGTAACTTGCCAACAAGAA
Source organism: Herpetospermum pedunculosum (assembly GCA_028017165.1). Classification (NCBI taxonomy): domain Eukaryota; kingdom Viridiplantae; phylum Streptophyta; class Magnoliopsida; order Cucurbitales; family Cucurbitaceae; genus Herpetospermum; species Herpetospermum pedunculosum. The sequence goes on from CM051526.1 coordinate 9,193,238, forward strand.
CATAGCTCAACGGCATAATGTATTGCTTAGTGATCATAAGGTCTTAGGTTCAATCTCACCCCAACATGTTGTCAAAAAAAAAAAAAAAAAAAAACATAGTAGCACTTAAATAATTAATTTGATATCAAGAATCTAGTGCTCAAACTACCGAGAAGTCAAAGTTTGGAATGTGAAGTAAGTGGTTTGATTTTTTAGACATGTATTTCGATGTAGTACTATGTCCAATACGCTACGATGCTTAAGTTAGTAATATGGTCGTATTAGTCAAGAATCACGTGTCCTCGTGACGAGACGTATTCCACTATCAGAGTATGCTTGGTCCTCATTTTTGCTTGCATGGGCTGACTTCCGTTACTCCAACAATTTAAGAGTGGTATTAAAGGGTCCGTTTTCGATCCATTTAGGTCCATGAAAATGAAAAGTCGAAAATATCTAAGTAAAAAACGTATAAATACATCATTATGACTATAAAGGGAGGTAGGTCCAAACTGAGTCTCCTTCCTCTTAAAACCGTATGCACTTTTGTCCAACTGACTTAAGTATCAGAGCATGTATGTCAAGTATAAAGAGCATGTATGTCAAGTATAAAGAGAAAAAAGTGAAAAAAAGGAATACAAGTTTTATTGATTAATATATACTAAGTCATATAGTTACACACTACATGCACTCGACTCGACTCAAGAGTCTTTATTGTCAACATACAAAACATCATATACAATACAAGAAACGATACGAAGAAGATTGAGACAAGTCGACTACCAATCTCAAGACTTAACTACGAAATTAAAGGGTTGATGTTGATGTTGACGTTGACGTTGATGATGTTATTTTGGGAGAGGATCAACCGGATCCGCCGCCACTCCCGGACCCCGACCCAGACCCAGAAGCCGAACCCGAACCACTACTTGATCCGCTTCCTGAGCCTGACCCACTGCCGCCACCGCCACCGCCGCCGTTGGGCCGCTGAACAGCGGCAAGGCTGCTGATGCTTGTCAAGAAGAGTACCAAAAAACACAAGCACACAAAAAGCTTCGAGCCAGGCGCCATATAGTGATAATTTGGATTAGATTATAAGTAATTATAATGGGAGGTTTTCAGTTGAAGCTTGAAGGGAAGGTTTTATTGTTATTGTTATTTATAGACAATGTTGGGAGTTGGAAGGTGAGATTGTGTCTTGCAGATCACCATGTGGCACTGACGTGGCGGCCTTTTGGCCATCCAATACAACACCTAAATGTCTTCATAAATATTTTAATAACACTTGTTGAATATACTAAATAATTATTATTTTTTTCTATAATTTTGAAATAGGAGATCCAATATTTGATTTTTGAGATGGTAATCGATCTAATATAAATAAAAAAATTATTGAAAGATGTCTTTATACGTAATAATCATTTGATACAGCCAAACCGATCATAACTCAATTGACGTAAAATTGTGTCACTAAAAAGTCAGAGGTTAAATATCTCACTCCCGCATTAATTAAATACATTTACAAAAGAAAATCATTTGATACAAATGTAGTTTCTCTCTCATACATTTAACGTACAAAATTGTTAGTCACATTGTGGTGGCTTACTCAAATAATTTATATATTCTTATAAATAATTTTTTTTTAAAATATTAATTAATTTATAACCTGTTTGGAATGATTTTTAAATGGTTAAGTGTTAAAAAAAATTAAGAATCGAAAAAAATCATTTCAATATCCTTAAAATGTGTTTAGTATAATTATAACTTTTTAATAATTTTAATGATGAAAAGTATTGATTTAAAACTTAATAAATAAATAAAAAACCTTTAAAATTTTATTTTTGAAGAAGTTGAGAGATATATTATCTAGACATGAGAACCACTTTTCAATATAATTATAATGCAACAAAAAATTGTTGTGTAAAGCATTTTTTTAAATGTAAGATATAAAAATACTTTTATTAAAAATATTTTTTTTTAAATTACTTGAACCGAGAAGACACCACAGCTCTAATCTAAGTTGGGTTTCAAATTCCCCGACAACTTTAAAAAATGTTTAGGCAAAAATCAAATATTTATACTATTCTATTTGATGGATATCAATTTACAACATCGGTTAAATTCTCTGTTGCAAAAAAAAGAAAAAACATCGAAAAATTATAATTGTATCAATCAAACTCCTAAATTTTTATAAGAGAATCAATTTAAGATCTTTTATTTGAAAATCGTTTATGTATCACGGTGTAGATGTCTTGGAGTATCGAATTTAACGAAATGAGCAGATTTTTTTATCTTCTCTTCTTCCTCTATTTTATTGCAACCAAGGATGAAAATATCCGTGGATATGTGGATATATCCGTAAATCAGAGGCTTCGATATAGATATTAAAGGGTAATGGATATATCCAATATCTTTTATAAATACTCATAAAACATCAAAAATATCATATATTAAATTTAATATGAATCTAGATATACTACTAACTAGATCTATAGCTTAGATTGAAAGTAAAATAACTTAAATATTAATTTAAATATATTTTTTTAAAAAAATTGATTTACATAAATATTCATGGATATCGATATTTCCGTAAAATTGAAATGCCGATATCAACATAGATATCGATATTTTCATCCTTGATTGCAACTGGTCTAAAGTGATTCATTTATGAAGTTTAGATGTTTAATTGTACAATTATAAATTTTCACACATATAAACTATTGTTTTTTTTTTAACGAAATCTAATAAAGAAGATGTAAATTGACACATATAAAACTTTAAGATTTTAATTGATATAATTATTAATTTAGAGATTTAATTCATACAACTCAGCCATCTTAGTTTAGGAGTAGAAATTAAATTTTCTCCAAAATGTTTTTTTTAATGTTTTCCTAAAACAAATGTTATTTCTTCAAAAAAAAAAATAATAATAAATAAATAAAATTATTAATTACTCATATATGCTGCATTTTTTTGTCCAGAAGTTGTAGTATAGTGACATCAACGCTAGCAAGTTGTTCTTTAAGTTCTGGATTGATCCTTATTGTTGACAAATTGCAATCTTAATATTTTCTTTCAACAATAAATAAATATATATATATATAAACAAATTCTTTATTTCATTTATAATAAACAACATAGACTTTTATGTTTCATAAATTTACATAGTTAGCTACAGTTTCTCTAAATAATTTAAAGGAAAATTATAAGCAATGTCAATTTAAAGTAAACTAATTAAAAATATAGTATTTTTTTAAAAAAATTATAGATATGGCAATTTCTACTGATATTATGGTCTATCGTTGATAGTAGTCTATCGCCTCACTTTTTATATAGAATTTTGTCAGTGACTATAAACGATAGCAGCCTATTAGTGATAGTCACTGATTTTTTTGTCATATTTATAAAATATTTTAATTTTTTTTAAATTTGTCATTATTTTGGGTCTGATTGCAGCTTGTGCAACCCGCCTTAATTTAAATCTATTAAGAAAGTATCTACAATGATGAAATGTTTAATAACGAATTTATAGTTTAAATGAGTTAATATCAAAATCTATAAATTAATATCAATTTGTTCAAAATTATTAGTATACAATCCCAAACCCTAAAGTTTTGAATCGGTCACGGCAATTTAATTAATAATAATAATAATTTTAATTTTGGTGGTGTTCTAATCTCTAAAATTTGAAAAAAGTTTCAATTAATTTTTTAATTTTAAATTATAACTTTATGTAGCATAGTTCCATCTTCAGTTTGTTAACTAAATGGTGGTGTCACATATGTCTATTATATGTATTCCACATGTTCACTCCATTGAGCCCTATCATTATTAGTATTATTGTTTTGAAAAAAAAACAATTTACCCCTAAATCAATTAAAACTCAAAACTAATGATTATATCAATTAAAATAATCATGAACATAATTTACTAGATTTTATTTAAAAAAAAACGTTAATTTAAACATGTGAAGATTTATAATTATACCAATTAAACCGCTAAATTTTTATTAAATAAATCAATTGTATAAAAATTTATCGTTAAATTGATAGTCTGCATATGTAAGAAATAACTCTTTTTTAAAGAAGGGTATAAATTGATTCACTAATGAAAGTTTGAAGTTTTAATTGATACAATCATTAGTTCATGATTTTGATTGATATAATTCTCATAATTTAGATGTATAAATTATTATTTTTTTTCGGTTGTTTTTTTTATAAAAGTCAAATCATTACTTATTAATCAAATTAACGTGTCACATGAATATTTAAGTAATTTGCTTAAAATGAAAAATTTGTAATGTAATTGTTAGTTTTTTTTTTCCTTTCCGAATTTGAGACTACATAGGGATAAGTACAATTATTAATATTGAAAATTAAATTTATAATTTTTTTTTAGTTCAACTTAGCGGTAAGAGAATGCAAACCTCGGACCTCATAGTAGATTAAAGTTGTAGTTTAAAAAACTGCATATACAACTAAAAACTACAATAAATATTATTTTATTTTAGAATAAAATATAACATTTCTGCAATAATTTGAAAGTATGAGTTTATGTTTAATAATCTTTTTAAAAAGTTCATTTAAAATCCTCACACAATGGGCACTCAACTAGCTAAATATGACACTCCTAAAGAGAGGCTTTGGGATATCTAGCAAGGTTCTACACTCATTCGACCCGTTTGATAACGTTCATATATTTTATTTTTTGTTTCATGCTTTTTATTCTCTGTTTCTTGTTTTTTGTTTTTTGAGAACTTGAAAGAGGAACATGTTTGATAACTACTCATGTTTCTTGTTTCTTAAAAAAAAAAAAAAACAAAACAAAAACTTGTTTGATAACGTTTCTTGTTTCTTGAAAAAAAATAAACAAAATAGAAACATCATCATGTTTGATAATTGTTTTTTTTGTTAATGGTTTCTTTTTTCTCTTTAACGTTCATGTATCTTATTCTTTGTTTCATGTTTCTTATTCTCTGTTTCTTGTTTTTTGTTTTTTGAGAACTAGAAACAGGAACATGTTTGATAACTATGTTTCATGTTTCTTGTTTCTTAAAAAAAAACAAAAAAAACAAAAACTTGTTTGATAACGTTTCTTGTTTCTTGAAAAAAAATTAAACAAAATAGAAACATCATCATGTTTGATAATTATTTTTTTTTTGTTAATGGTTTCTTTCTCTTTATGTTTTTTCTTTTTTATAGTTTAAATAGAATTCAGTATACATAATATAAAAAAGATATAACATGCATTAAAAAAAAATATATCCAAAGTTTACATAATCGAATACAAATAAGTCTCGATGTAAAATTAAAAACAACCATCAAATTGTATTTATACTTCAAATGTTACCCAAATTTGATTTGATTTGGTATATGTTTTTGTGTGTTAACCGAGTAAGGAAACATTTGTTTAAGAATAGAGAATCAAGTTTTCTACACACCAAAACAACATTCAATAATGTTGTGGATAAAATAATCACATGTAAAAGATCAGACCGAAAGTCGACTTATTCGAACCAAAGCTCAAAAGACAACCACTCCAAAGCTCAAAATGAGGAGTTGTCATTCAGGCTCAATGTGCACCACTCCTCTGCCCAAAATGAGAAGTGGTCATCCAGACCCAATATTCACCATTCCTCAGCCCAAAATGAGGAGTGGTCAAATAGGCCCAATATTCACCACCCCTTAGCCCGAAATGAGGAGTGGTCATCTAGGCCCAATATTCACCACTCCTCCGCCCAAAATGAGGAGTGATCATTCGGGCCCAATTCTGACCATTGGTCGGCCCCAAAACAGACTTTCAAGTCCGAAAAGGTGTGCTCAGTCAGGCCCAGGCAAAGCACTCCTCTGCCCTCATGGCAGGCCTAGGGTTTTCATGCTCTATCTACTCCTACGGGGAGGGGTAAGCATAGCCTAAGGGGCCCAGTCGATCTTTTTTCCTAACCTAGTAGGGAAAGGGAAAGACTTAGACCAACATTATAAATATCACCATAATAGTAGGAAGAAAGTAGGTCAATTCTAATTTGAGAACTCTATATAATCAACTGTCGTTGTACTAACTTTGGCATTAGAGTTTGTTTACTTTGTTTTGCAGGTCCTTTCGTCCCGTCGATATTACAAATTCAACGTTGAAGCCACGTGAGGAGCAACTGCAGTCCACCGTGCAAATTTTGGCCTCAATAAATAACATTTTGGAGTGAGAAATGTCGGTAGTTAAACATTTATGGATGATGTCTCTTTTCTCTAAAATCTCGAAGTCATTGTCAATTTGCCACTATTTGTTATGGACTGTGTTTTAAATTTTCGTCGACGTGTATACATCTTCATCGACATTTTCACGTGTCAATGAGCTCAATATCGACATGAGAGGTGAATCGACATTTCAATTATATTTTAGATAAATTTACAGTATATAACTAAAATATTATTATTGTGAATCTAATATTTAATAGTAAGAAAATTAAACTTATTTAAAAATCGAAATGCTTATTTGCAAAGTTTAAAATGTGGATGTTGATGGAAATATCAATGTCTCAATTTTATGAAAATTTTGTGGTCTCAATTTTATGAAAATGTTGATAAAAATATCGATAAAATGTCGATGTGGATAGATATTTATGAAATATATATATATATATATATATATATATATATATTTTTTTTTTTTTTAAAAAAAATATATACTTAAATTAATAAATAAACATTTTTTTTTTGCAATTAATAAATGGGTTGGTTGCATAAACAACAATCCTACCGAAAATAATGGCATAGCTAAATTTAAAACATTTTTGCAAATATAGCAAAAAAATCAGTGACTGTCATCGTTGATATATGACTATCACTAATAGACTACTATCAGTGATAGCCACCGACAAAATTCTATAAATACTGATAGATTAAATAAAAAACCAAAATGTTATATTTAGGGTTTGAATCCAAGACCTTGAATGAAAAGTGCTTATCTAAGCACATCTCTTGTCAACAAACCAATTACACTTTTTTTTATTTAAATAGAAACGACATTTTATAAAAGGAAACAGGACAGAAGAAACAGTTTTTTTGTGTTTCTCAAATGTTTCCATTTTTTTAGAAACATTTCTCAAAATTTAGAAACAAGAAACATAGATAGTTATAAAACAAGTCTGTTTCTTAAAAAATAAGAAAGAGAAACAGGAAACGAGAACGTTATCAAACGAGCCTTTATATTCCATCACTCGAGCAAAAAAAATATGTGTATTCAAGAGTTCTATTTGGCTATGATATATTTATGAAATTTGTTACTAGTAAAAATGAACCGAGAGAAATAAGAACAAATGTTGGTTAAAGGATAATTAGAGAAATGTTCAAAATTTAATAACCGTTTTGATTGGTGTCCAAAGTGTTTTTTATTGAGTAAATGTCTAAAAATTATATTTAGCATGAGTCAACTGATTAGGGGTGTAATCGGTTCGGTTCGGTTCGAGTGTCGAACCGATAAGAAATATATCAAATTTGAAAAATCGCAATGATGAACGTCATTTATGTCATGTTTTTACCCTTTAAAGCATACTCATTAATTGACTTTTTGAGTTAAATTGAAGATAATTGTGCATGTAATTGATAAGAAAATAATAAAAATAGGAAAGTCGCATGCTCAAGGTCGTTTTGTCATTATGAAGCAATTAAGAGGGTAAAAGAGTCATTTTTGATAAGAATTAATGTTGTTTTAATTATTTTCAGGAAAACTGTATTCTGCTTCAGCTTGTGGCCACAGAGATTCAGCTTGTGGCCACAGAGATTCAGCTTGTGGCCACAAAGGAGTCACATAGTGCCGAATCCAGCTTGTGGCCACATACGAGGCCACAGAGTGCAAAACCCAGCTTGTGGCCACACAAGAGGCCACAGAGTGCAGTTGACTGGTCAAACGAATTTGTTGAGATATTTGTCAAAGATCTTCCAAAGATTCAGCCAACCAACTCCCTATTTGACCTAACAACTCTTCCCAAAGATCTCTCCCTCATTATAGCAACCTCCAAACAAACCCTAAGGCCTATAAAAGGCACCTCAATCCTTCATTCAAATCATCGATCATTCTTTACAACAATTAAACTCCACATAATCGATCAACCTTCTTCCTCTCTCGAAGAACTCACCCAAATTCCCGAAATTCCAAACAAGAGCGGACCACTCCTCTGTAATAGTTCTACTTCAGCCAGCTCCGAAAGGAAGGTGCTGCGAGGATTCGATTTGCATTGACGACGTGAATCGAGCGAGTAGAGACCCTCCATCCGTTGTCCACGAGTTCGAGAGAGAGAAAGTTGGAAAATTTCCAGATTTACTTTCTATTTAATTCTGCACATTTTCTATTTACATTCTGTTTTTATTTCGCATTTATTTCCGTTCTTAACTTTACATGCAAAATTACCATTTTACCCTTTTAGCAACTTTCGCATTTATAATTTAATTTTCAGCTCAAAACCTTTGTTATTCCAATTCTGTCCTTTATTTATTATTTACATTCTGTTTTTATTCCATTTTCATTTTATCTTTAATTTTCGAGTAAAATTACCATTTTACCCTTCTAGCATATTTTGTCCTTATGCATTATTTTTCAATGAAGTATTTTAGTCTAGTTCTCATTATGAGCTAAGTTTTACTAAGGGATTCAATTATGTGAATGCCCGTTAAGAAATGAGCTAGCTTGACAGCTGTAAATTACGGTTTTACCCCTTATGCCTTATGTGGTTCGTCCTTTACTGAATATATGCAAAAATGTTATATTAAATTGATCACTTAATTAGCATGAAATGTTAATGTCGATACTGGACAGGTCGGGCAATTAACGGCTCTCGTAAAGGTGATATAGCAGAAAAACCTAGGAATAGGATTTCGTCGATTGTCCTTGATGACTGGGGCAAAAGACTATAGGATCAATAGGATTGTATTCTTAACCATCTAAGATCACATTATCCACTGGACCGTGAGTATAATGGCTTAGACTCCTAAAGGTACTTGCAAAGAGGCTGAATAGGAGATGAATCTGATCCAAAAGCATAAGGTACTATGTGGTGACTCTGTGGTCACAGGCTGTCAAGTAAACTCAACTTAAGGCTGAAACATGATTGGATCCCCGTTTTTATTATTATTTTCAAACCAAAACCAACCAACCACATTATCAATTTATTTTTGTTACCTTTCATTGCATTCGAAAAACAAATTCTTTCTAAAACTAAATTCTTCAACAGTCTCTTGGGATACGATACTTGGAATACTTTCCAAATTATTACTTGATTGACAGTGTATACTTGCACTTGACCATAACCTTCATTGCAGATTATTGAACCAAATTATATACCCACGTTTTGGTCCATCAAGTTTTTGGCGCCGCTGCCGGGGACTGTTAACGAAATTTTATTTTATTTAGATATTGTTATTCGGTTGCGGTTAGGAAAAATAGGAGTTGAGCGCACGGGAAATCTTTAAGAAGTTTTGTTTACTAAAAAACTTCTAAATCATCCACCTGGAGTCGATCCTCCTATCAACCTACAAAATAAAAATATCTTTTTCTCAAAGAATCTAATTTTTGTTTTGTTTTCTTTTGCAGGTTTATTTATTTAAGAAACAAAGAGCATAACACTTTTGAGTTACAAAATGGAAGTAGACGTCACAACAAAGATAACCAACATGCTGAGAAAATCAATCATGAGAAATGATACCTACATTTCTCTTGTGTACAAACTTTCTGATATCTTTTGTGTTAATTGTGGCGAGGAGCATTTCTCCCAACATTGTCCATTTAATCGTTATTTTTCTATTTCTTGTGTTTATTGTAGAGGAAGTCATGAATTTGATAATTGTCCTTATAACCCCGACTCTATATTTTTTATAGGGAAACCAGACAGTGAGAATATGTTAATTCCTTACCCCACTGCTTGCGACTCAACATGGAGACATCACTCCAACTTTCTATGGGGAGATCAACAAAAGGTGCAAGAACAAGCGATTGCACAAGTGTCAACTGAGGACAAGAGCATCGAAGAACTTATAAAGGAATATAGAGCGAAAGTCGATGCTGAGATGCAAAGCCAAGGAACATCTATTCAGGATTCTGAGATCCAGATAGAACAGAGGGTGGAAGAATTGAAAATCAACTCACAAGAAACCTTGCTTGAAGACATAGAGACTTCCGAATATGACGAAATAGAACAATCTAAGGCGATGGCAATCAAAAGTGACATTGGAGATAAAGAACCTTTGTTCCCAGAAGAAGCAAGGAGCACTCCAGTAATTGAAAACATTAAAGGGCCAGAATGGAGAGAAGAGATTAAAGAAAATCCATTTGAAGAAAACAAAAAAGAGAAGGAACTGGAAAAGGAAGTTGCACTGAGCCATGAGGCGGCAACTTCTCAAAATGCAACATTCAATGTTCTCCGAGAATTGAATTTCCCTGATGAAATCAAAGAATTTTCTGCTATTGATTTAATTGATATGTCTACTTGTTATAACTTGCAGGAAACACTAAAAGAAAGAGAATTCAGGGAAGAAGGAGAAGAAGAGACTATGAAGGAGGATAATGCACCAGATATTGCGGCCCCAATTTCTGCATACAAAAACATACATAGATCTCTTCAGCTAATCAAAGAAAATTTTAAGCCAACGGAGCCGTACATGATTAAAGCACCTCAATTAAGGCTTAAATCTCGTCCATCATCAAGGCCTAGGTGCAAAATGAAAGTTGGCGGTCCAAAGAGAATGAATAAGGCCACAATCTCCTTATTGGAGATTAGTTAAGTATTCTTTTAATGTGTTTTTATTTCATTTAAAAAAATATATATATATTATTATAAGTTTTGTGGAGTAGTTTCAATCAACAAATAAACTCTGGCGTAGACTGATCCTGCCAAGGAAAAGGTATTTAAGTTGACCATAGGGAACACCTTTTCCTGGGGACCTAACTGGGAGATGATTTGAATGAAACCGCTCCATAGGAACTTTAAAGAAATATTAAAAACTATCTTTTTTTTTAAAAACCAAAAGATAATAAATAAAATAGTGTTTTCAAAATAATTCAGCTTGTTATTTTTTTGTTTATGAACTTTTTGATGTTTTTGTTAGTATTTCAGGAATGATTCTCGTGGATGAGAGATTGACTATGAAATTCAAAAACATAGATTTGTAGAACTCTGTGGCCACAAACCAGACTAGCACAAAAAAACTATGTGACCACATAGTGCACTAGTGAAGGGCGATGACGTCATTCAAAAAGTCCGAGGGGTTAACCTGTTTTGGAAACATTTATAAGTCAAGAGACCATTTTCCTTTTTGTTTTTCAACCTACAAGTCATTCCAAAAAGTTTCAAGTTGAAAAGTCCATTCACGAAAATTCTCCTCTCTCTCATGCACGCTCAAACCCGTCGGGACCCATGGCTGAAAAACCCACTTTGATCGCCGATGTGGCCGTTCCTAATCGTACTCTATTGCGTTCTGGACGCCGGAGGAAATTCAAAGATGTCCAACCAAGACCCATACAAGAGGAACCCATGGTCGATTTACTTCCAACATCCTCAAAGAAGAAGGCTGAACCCAAACCACCCATAAAAATCGGCCATTGTTATGCGTGAAGGTGGAGAAGGAAAACCCAGCGACTGGAAGCCCTAGGTTTAATCCAAACTCCCCAGTTTATCAATCCCAAGAATCGGTGATCGGTAAAAAAAACCCATGAAAACTCGAACTACCGCTTGGCGTAAAATGATCAAAGAGATGGGAGAACATAGACGACGAGCCCTAGCTGAAACTGTTGGAAATTCATCAAGTGAAGATGAAGAAGTTCAGCCGGAAGCTAGGGGACCTCAACAAAATCGCGTTCTGTGCGCGAGGACCCACCTCCGGTTTCAAAAGTAAGTATCCCTCCAACAATTCTTGAACGTTCTGATAGAGAATCTTTAGTGTACAAGCACACCAAGAAGCAACCGAGACCCCAATCAACCACCAATTTGAATTAAGAAGAAGAGATACAGTTGGGAGTCTGATGGAAGAATCAATTCTTTCCCCAACCATGGTGGAGAGGATGATTAAAGAAGTCAGGGAGAAAGCAGCCTTGCTAGCAGCGGAATATCAAGTAAAGAAGAGTTGTCAAGAGGTAGAGCAAGCTTTGCAGCAAGCTACCCAAAGAGATATCGCTGAACAAACAAGGAAAGAATAGAAGAGAATATGAGAAGAGAAAAGCTTGATACAAGCTGAGGAAAAAAAAAAGTAAAAAAAAAAAAAAAATGGAGAAAGCTGAAGAAAGATTGAAAAAAAAAAAGAAAAAAAAAAGAGGAAAAGTGATAGCAACTGGGGAATAATTCGACCGATTATTTGAGTATTAGACGGAAGAGAATGAAATTTGAGCCAAACACTTCTTCAACTAAGAAGGAGGTTGAAGGAAATACTGAAGAAGTTCAGGAAGGGAATCCTACAAATGACACAACCATTTCCTTGGAACGAGGGATGCTGCTGCATTGCATCCTAAAACGATCTTGACTCAATATTGGGAGGTTTCTAAGAGAAGAGTTGATTACTTATGGCAAGAAGATGGCTGAAAAATTATTCTGTGGGTCACTTGTCACTCGACTTTGCCTCAAAGTAGGACTTAAGCCTCGACAAAGTGAGGAGACAAGTTTGCCAAAGCCAGCCATCACTGCGCAGCTTGTTCACAAGTTACAATTTTTCCGTAACCAAAAGACCGGTAAAGCATTGACGTCGCATGCGCCCAAGCCAAAAGGTTGTTCCACCTCTGTGGCCACAGAGCAGTCACAACCTACCACCAGTTCAGAAAATATTCCTAGCATCACCCCTTCTCAATGGCAGCATATGATCCAACAGAATATGGCCTACTGGGCATATGCCAAAGAGAGGGATGAGCTCATTCAAGGGTTCTTTAATGCCTTGGCTCCGACCTTGATGCCTGCTTTCCCGACATTTCCTCCCGTTTGCCTGAATATTCCTTCGAATACTGATTCCGAAGACGATACCTCGTCTGAAGATTAGGGGAGTACCGTTCTTTCTTACTCTAAACTCCTTTCCTTCATTTTCTGCATATTTTGTTATTTGTTAAGATTCAGTTTTTAGTTGTTTGTTTTCTGGTAGGATAGAAGTATGCATTTTGTTATTTCATTATTTCATTGTTTTGTTAGGATAGTAGTTGTAGTTGTTTTATTTGATTCTGCTAGGATAGATGTTTTGTGGAAAGTGCCTAATTGAACTTAATGACTTGATTGCTCAAATATGAGAATGTTTTTAGCATGCTATCTTTCTTTTGTTTTCTTTAAAGTAACCTTTATGATGATAACTAGAGTTTATCTCTGCTCAAATAGTGCCACATGTCATAGCTTGTAAGTTTTTTTCAAAAGCATAGGGTTCCATTAGTACTTTTCTATGCAAAAGTTTTTCACAAGTCTAAACTTCCTTTTGTTTAACCCGTTTAACATGTTTAGGAGAGTTTAGCCTTGACGTTTTTTTTGTAGACTAATGCTCACACCATCCCTTTTGAAAAAAATCTCTTGAATAGTCAATGAGGACATTGCCTCCTTTAAGTTTGGGGGGGTGAAGTATATTTGTAATGTGTTGACTGCTAGGTCTTGATTGTTATGTCTCTTCCAAAGGAAGAATGGTTGAAAAAAAAAAAAAAAAAAAAAAAAAAAAAAAAAACCTTATTTCTAGAGGTACTCTTCCTTCTTAAGTTAGCTGAGTAACCAGGGGCGATCATGGGCCCCATGGTTGTCACTGCATGAAAGGGTAACTAGGAAGTGAGTATTTATCTTAGTTTGTGAGGCTTGCTCGTAGCTATATGCATTGTGCAATGAAATTGCAGGCAAGCTGGAACGAAGGTGAGTCTAGCAATAAAGATTCTCTAGAGAATGGTAAAGAAAAAAAAAAAGAGAAAGAAAAATAAAAAAATGAGAAGCCTAGCAGCAACACAAGTTTGGGGGAGAAAGTGTTAAGAAGTTCACACAAGGAAGGAAAAGTCTAAGCTTAGTTTATTTCACGAAAGGGATTATCCTAGACTCAGTGACTAAAAGTTAGATAGATTAAGCATATGGTTAGGATAGACTAGAAAAAGCTTTGTTTACAAAATGAAAGTAGAAACTTATGTGAGAAATTACTTATGGGATTATGACTGGCACTAGAGTATGAGACCTCTCCTGAAAGGTTGTTTATAAGCGAACTTTGTTTGAAAGCATGTTAAACATTTGCGTAATTGAACATTCTTGTTATTATTATGTGTTGAATTGCTTGAGGACAAGCAATAAGCTAAGTTTGGGGGTGTGATGAACGTCATTTATGTCATGTTTTTACCCTTTAAAGCATACTCATTAATTGACTTTTTGAGTTAAATTGAAGATAATTGTGCATGTAATTGATAAGAAAATAATAAAAATAGGAAAGTCGCATGCTCAAGGTCGTTTTGTCATTATGAAGCAATTAAGAGGGTAAAAGAGTCATTTTTGATAAGAATTAATGTTGTTTTAATTATTTTCATGAAAACTGTATTCTGCTTCAGCTTGTGGCCACAGAGATTCAGCTTGTGGCCACAAAGGAGTCACAGAGTGCCGAATCCAGCTTGTGGCCACATACGAGGCCACAGAGTGCAAAACCCAGCTTGTGGCCACACAAGAGGCCACAGAGTGCAGTTGACTGGTCAAACGAATTTGTTGAGATATTTGTCAAAGATCTTCCAAAGATTCAGCCAACCAACTCCCTATTTGACCTAACAACTCTTCCCAAAGATCTCTCCCTCATTATAGCAACCTCCAAACAAACCCTAAGGCCTATAAAAGGCACCTCAATCCTTCATTCAAATCATCGATCATTCTTTACAACAATTAAACTCCACATAATCGATCAACCTTCTTCCTCTCTCGAAGAACTCACCCAAATTCCCGAAATTCCAAACAAGAGCGGACCACTCCTCTGTAATAGTTCTACTTCAGCCAGCTCCGAAAGGAAGGTGCTGCGAGGATTCGATTTGCATTGACGACGTGAATCGAGCGAGTAGAGACCCTCCATCCGTTGTCCACGAGTTCGAGAGAGAGAAAGTTGGAAAATTTCCAGATTTACTTTCTATTTAATTCTGCACATTTTCTATTTACATTCTGTTTTTATTTCGCATTTATTTCCGTTCTTAACTTTACATGCAAAATTACCATTTTACCCTTTTAGCAACTTTCGCATTTATAATTTAATTTTCAGCTCAAAACCTTTGTTATTCCAATTCTGTCCTTTATTTATTATTTACATTCTGTTTTTATTCCATTTTCATTTTATCTTTAATTTTCGAGTAAAATTACCATTTTACCCTTCTAGCATATTTTGTCCTTATGCATTATTTTTCAATGAAGTATTTTAGTCTAGTTCTCATTATGAGCTAAGTTTTACTAAGGGATTCAATTATGTGAATGCCCGTTAAGAAATGAGCTAGCTTGACAGCTGTAAATTACGGTTTTACCCCTTATGCCTTATGTGGTTCGTCCTTTACTGAATATATGCAAAAATGTTATATTAAATTGATCACTTAATTAGCATGAAATGTTAATGTCGATACTGGACAGGTCGGGCAATTAACGGCTCTCGTAAAGGTGATATAGCAGAAAAACCTAGGAATAGGATTTCGTCGATTGTCCTTGATGACTGGGGCAAAAGACTATAGGATCAATAGGATTGTATTCTTAACCATCTAAGATCACATTATCCACTGGACCGTGAGTATAATGGCTTAGACTCCTAAAGGTACTTGCAAAGAGGCTGAATAGGAGATGAATCTGATCCAAAAGCATAAGGTACTATGTGGTGACTCTGTGGTCACAGGCTGTCAAGTAAACTCAACTTAGGGCTGAAACATGATTGGATCCCCGTTTTTATTATTATTTTCAAACCAAAACCAACCAACCACATTATCAATTTATTTTTGTTACCTTTCATTGCATTCGAAAAACAAATTCTTTCTAAAACTAAATTCTTCAACAGTCTCTTGGGATACGATACTTGGAATACTTTCCAAATTATTACTTGATTGACAGTGTATACTTGCACTTGACCATAACCTTCATTGCAGATTATTGAACCAAATTATATACCCACGTTTTGGTCCATCACGCAACCAAACCCACACTGGAATCTAATTGAACCGAATTGAGCCGATTAACCGACGGTTTATCGGTTCACCGTTTACTTTTCATGTTGTTAGGCCTTTGTCTACCGGATTCTCATGAAAGACGATGAGGAATCGAAATATAATGGGCAAGGCTTTAAAGAGATTTGGAGATGGAATCAAAGGTTTAAGGTCTTTATTTTTGTTGTTCTTTGTTCTGATGGAAGATGAGAGGGAAAACACAAACCTGAAGAGACGAGAGGGAAAACGAAAGTCTGATCACTGCAAGGGAGAAGAAGACTGACATAGGGCTAGAGAAAATGGGAGAAGAAGACGGAGGAAAGTGATATTCATTTTTCCGTAACGTGAGAGAAGAATAGGCGCACGCAAAATAATTTCACTTAGCGTTTTTTTTTTAAAAAAAATTACACCCGCGCCTTTTGGCCTTTTTTTTTACAGCGTGATTACCCTTGATGTGATAATTACATGCTATAAAAGGTAGTATTTGTTGTAGTGATAGAATCCTAGAGGATGATGTCATGTCTTATATGTTGTGTGAATGCGAAATTTGTTACTTGGCTCATTTAGAGTGGCATGATCCGAAGGGAATTATTGAGAAAAAGAGAAAGCATGAATTGAAAAGCTAGAAGTATGTACTGAGTCCAAGATTGAATAGGAAGAATATTTTAGCTAAGAGGTGAGTTTAATGAATTCTAAGAATAGATGGACATTTTAGAATGATAAGATTGTAGGGGTTGTTAAGAGCTTAATGGCATAGAAGGCACGTTGAGTAGGGAGAGTTTAATCCTTGCCTAAATTCAGTCACAGGATAACAAGGTTGTTAACCGATTAGTTTCGAAGAAGAGTTTTCTAAGACAGTGGTTTTGCAAGCGAAATGCGTAATCGCAAAAAGAGGTATGTAGCATTGTTGGGCTGCTTAAGGTAAGGATGTAGCTTTGCTAAAATATTGTTCTTTACAAAGGATTCTGGATTTTAAGTAGTAGCATTACTCAGAGACGAACAATGATTCAAGTTTGGGGGTTTGATAATTCTCTTAATGAGAGTTATTTAGAGCTAAATTAGAAAAGAATTGGAGTCGGAATTGAGTAATGGCTTGAAAATACTTATGATTTAGGGTTGTTTGTGTTGCATAAGAGTAAGAGTTTGCTTGTGAGTACTTATGCGAAAGTTGTGAATATTGAAGCTTGATTTGTACCTAAATAAGATTTTGTGTCTAAAATCAGCTTTTCACGAAGAACTCGTAGAAGCAAGAGGGGCGCAAAGCTGAGATCTTTGGAATTGCTAGAGACATTTTGGAAGAGCAAAACCAACGCAAAAGTTGTACCTGAGCACGTGGGTTGCCAGTTTTTGTCCCCTGCCGTACAAACAATCTGCTTTTTCCGTTTTCAGGCAGCCAATAAAATTCCATCATCAATTTTAGGGCAAAATCAGGAGAACCCCTTGGGGTATAAGTAGAAAAGGGTGAAAGAGAATTGGGGAGAGACACCATTGAAGAGAAAGCTCAAAATTCTAAGAGCCGAAAAGGAAAAATCAGAGAGAATAATCTCTTTCGGGAAGGAGCATCGAAGAAGAGGAGGTTGCTGCTTGTTTCTTCATCATCAAGAGGGAAGAAGAGGTAGTTGTTAACCTAAGGAGGACTAAAAGAGCCCGTGCGGATCAAGCTTATCTCCTACGACATTTCCAAGCTTCTTCATCTTTATTCTCTTCATCTTTACTTTTCTTTTCCTGAGTAGTAGACTTGTAGTGTTACAATGACTTTCTTAACTATTTCATTTGTATTTAACAACCTGATGAACTAACTTTCTGAAGGGAATGCTAGGAGCATGGGTTAATGAATGAAATGGATGTTTTAGCATGATTCTGGCATTTTACTCTCAAAGCATGTTTGGTGTTATTCTAATAGCATAATTTCGATCGACCATCTATTTTGTGCTAGTGATTTTTGATCGTCCGACAGGAGTAGGGAGTCTGAATATTCATGTTTTTGCTAGCCTTTTATGGTAGCCAGTGAGGAGTCTAGATATAGTCACTCGTCTAGCACACTTGATAGCATATTTGTATGAATAGGATGAGAATGATAGTTAATTCCTAATGACGAAGACCGAGAGGTTTCGTGAGGTTATGCTATGTGGTGAGTTTATGCCTGACTTGTGTTAAATGCATCTGTTTCGTGAGTTAAGTCATCGATATTCCTTGCCTTACCCTATTTGTTATAACAATAACCTTAGCATTTTGATCTCTACTATTTCGTGTTTACGCATAAGTCTCGCATCCTAGTCTGGAGTATCTTTTAGTAGTTTCGCTAGTCAGCATTTCCTGCGCATTTTCTTGCTTTAAGATTCCGTTATTGTTATTTCGAGGTTGTTATTTGTTGTCTTTATTTGTGAAACCACACTTCAACATTTCGGTTACTAGTTACATTGTCTCTAAGTCATTTCAATCTAACGTTGCATGTATCAAATCTCTGTGGAATCGATATAAATATACTTATTACTTGCTGCATTCGATCATGTGCACTTGCATATTCTGAGTGTTTGCTAATTATTAGACCCCACAGTAGATACGCAACAATAATATTTTGCTTAACTTGCACTTTAATTTAATTCTAAATAAACGCAAAGAACGATTTCAACGCTTCCGCTGCGGGGTTTGAAGTGTTCATTCCCTTCAGTTGAGTAGTTGATGGAAGCCAAAAGAAGTCAATGCGGCTAAGTAATCGACAACAGTCGGTTGTTGGCGTTAAGAGGGAGTGATGTACGTTTGTTGTTGTCGTCGTCGGGAGGGAGCGACGACTGGGTTTGAGAGAGAGTTAGAGGCACGAAGAAGCGGGCGAAATAATAAACCCTAACTTCAATTTAACTAAGTCAGATGGGGTTGAAACAAACCGAGCTATTTCGATTCGGGTCAATTCGGTCTTACTAGATTTAAAACTCGACCCGAACAAAATCGGTTTGGTCAGTTTCTTTCACCCCTAGTTTTCGTGGCAACTAAATTTAATAGGATCAAGTAGTTGTTTCGTGAGTATATAGTTGAGACAAGCGCAAACTAGTCCAAACACTCATGAATATAAACAAAAACATATCGTGTATTCAATATGTCTATTTCATCCCATTAAAATACATAGACAGAGTATTCAACTCATGACTAGTTTGAAAGGGAAGGGTACTTCATAAATACTTTTTATGAATGGTGTGAAGTTTTCTTTGGATTTTTTTTTTCAAATCAACAATAATATGTAGGATTTTTTGGCAAAATATATTAGAAAAGAGCAACAACCCACATTTAAAATGAATGGGAAAATAAGGGGCTCCCACATCTAAAAGGAATAAGAAAGTAATGAGCTCCCACGTCTCACATGAATACGGAAGTAATGAGTTTCAAGTACTATAAAATGAGTTTATGGCTTTGATTTCAAAGCATCCCAATTAGAAACACTTTAAGTTTTGGTTTACTAACTAGTTAAATTTCCTTCTTGAATTCTCGTTGGAGAATGAAGAAAAGGGTGTGAGTGGTATAAAGTTTTGAGAAAGTATTTTTGTAATTGGGTCAAGGAAAACAGATTGTAGTCAATCATCATAATTGTTTATTATGGCTGAAACATCTTCCTCACCCAATAATGTCAATTTTTTTTTTTTTGAGATATAATATATTGTTTTCACTGGATTGAACCTAGGACCTTTAGGAGACCAGGCGATATATCATATAGTTGAACTATGCTTTTATTGGCTAATGTCACGTTTAATCTTCAAAATCTATCACTTCATTCAGCGTATGATGGTTCTGATGACATTATAATCGGTGATGGTAAAACTCTCAAAATTACACATACTGGAACTGCTAATCTTTCTCAATTTTCTTCTCATTTTCTCCTTCAAGATGTCTTATGTGTTCCTCTTCCTGACATGAAAAATATTTTGCTCTTTGTTTCAAAATTTTGGTACACTAATAATGTCTCCACTGAATTCTTACCTACTCCTTTTGTGGTGAAGGATCTTCGTGTTGAGAAAAATGGAGTCAAATAATTAAGGCCCATGGGCCCACATGGGCCCAAATGTTTTAATTAAGCTAGCTTACTTAATTGGCTAAAAAGTAGGGGTGTAAATGGGCCGGGTTGGTTCGGTTTTTATTAAAACCGAACCAAACCGAACCAGGTCGGTTTTGTAGGAAAAAAACTTGACCCGAACCGAACCGGTTTTTACTTTACCTAAACCGGTTCGGTTCGGTCCGGTCCATTGGCGGTTTTTTTTTTTTTTTTTTTTTTTTTTTTCTTCTTTCACCTAGGCCTGGACTTATTTTTCCAAACTAAATCTTGATAACACTTAGGGGTGTATAAGTTATACATTTATATTTTCTAAATAAGTAATTTTAGTCACATTTATATTTTCAACTTAAACACCCTAAAAAAAATTCAGAACAAACCATTACAAAAAGCTTTCCCGGTAAAACACTCACAACTCACAACAAATAAAACAATC
The DNA here is from genome assembly GCA_028017165.1 of Herpetospermum pedunculosum. Lineage (NCBI taxonomy): Eukaryota > Viridiplantae > Streptophyta > Magnoliopsida > Cucurbitales > Cucurbitaceae > Herpetospermum > Herpetospermum pedunculosum. Next base: position 9,213,817 of record CM051526.1, read on the forward strand.
TTAATACAATTTACAATCACGATTCTAAAAAATTAAAAGAATAAATGAGCTGGTCTTCTAATTCACGAGTTGTCTTAATATTCATAATCTCCAACTTCCAACTTCCAACTTCCAACTAGACTTCAAGTATCTAAAAAAGAAAAACAAGAATAATTACTTGTCAAACTTTAGCATAAAACAAATATACAAATAAAATAGATATGAGAGTAGAAATTTTCAAATGCAACTTCCATCTCCTTTCGTACGCTTGTGAGTTCTAGATAAGAAAATGAACCATTAGTAGGAAAGTAAATAATCTTAAAACACATACGACAATGATAAAAAATAACAAACCAAGATCAACTATTAAAACATCAGTAGCATTTTTTATAAGTCAAAAGTTTCGAATCTACAAACATCACTATTGTAATACTACCTCTTCATAAACGAAAAAATGATTGAACAAAGCTCAACTATTAAAACATCAGTAACATTCTTTATAAGTCAAAAGTTCGAATCTCCAAACATCACTATTGTAATGCTATACTCTTCATAAATGAGAAAACGAATGTGTTCGTCTCAACTAAATAGAATTTGAAATCCTACTAGAATGCAAACCAAAAGCTCCACATTAGAAACAAGTTTCCATTAGAAGCATGGTTGGGGATGGGGGAGGAGATTGAACAAGATTAAGTGGGAGATGAATGCTAGATTAGCTTCTTTGACCTCAATTCCAAACCTCATTCCACCGAAGCAATGACCAGCCACATTACAAATGAACCAATACTTTTTTGCTTCTTTGAGTTCAATCTTATCAATTCCACTATAATATTCATTCAACACTCCATTCCATAATGAAAGTAAAACATCAGTGGGTAGGAATAACTCAAATCTTTAAGACATATGTTATCGACCAAGAAGTCAGACGCTCGAATCATTTCAAAGAAAGTAAAGATTTTTACCTCTATGTCTATTCCATCATCTCTATAACCTGTGATGTCACAATCTCTCTGTAAAATTCAAAACTTCTTCATTCCATAATGAACTTGTGTGTTTTGAAATGAAGTCTAAAGTCTAAACAACATCAGAAAGGAACTTGTGTGTTTTAAAATTCAAAACTTCTTCATTCCATAATGAACTTGTGTGTTTTGAAATGAAGTCTAAAGTCTAAACAACATCAGAAAGGAAAGACCAACAAATTGGATAAGAAAAGAGATATGAGTTTAGTGAATGAAAAAGAAAGAATTGGTGAATATATACCCAGAAAATCTCCTTTGGTGAAATTGTGATTTAGAGACCAGGTAGCAAAATTGATGCCAGAGTTTCAGCCATCTTCATCTCCAACAGTAAAGACCTCACACATTGACATTCCACCAATAACAGCACTCCCATGTCTTAACACCCTTCTGGTTCTGCTTCTTATCACTTTAGAAGCACTTCCTGTGCACAATTGATGGCCCAGATTCATCATACTCAGCCTTTGCAATCCACATTTGCACCAAAGCAAACAACACAGCCATAAGTAAATAAAAATAAGGGAAACCAAAACTGAAAGCACTTATTTTGCTTGGTTTTGGGTTATATCATCCTTATTGCTCTTGTGGATTCCCAGTAGCTAAGAGAATGACAAAATGTGATGTTTTTATTCTGTTTCAAGCTTTTATTATCTCTTGTTTTCTAGTCATCATAAGCCACACCTCTTTAAATATGTCATTCTCTATAAGAATTATGAGAAATGAGAGGATTTTTAGAGGTGTTGAGAGCCCTTGGAAAAGGTGTGGACTCTCGCTAAATGTTTCTCTTTGAGTTTCTATTTCTAAAGTTTTTTTGTATGCCTCTTTTGTATTCCTTCATTTATTCTCAATGAAAGCTCGGTTTCTATCCCAAAAAAAGAAAAGAAAAAAAGAAAGAGAAATAAAGAAAAGAAGAAGAAGATGTGAAATGTGGTTCTAGTGTTTAAGCAAAACATTTTTTCTACAAGTAGTTGACTAAATGCTTTCCTTTTGAAGTGTTTTTTTAATAGAATTTTCTGTAGTACTTCTGATACATTATTAAACACTACAAAAAAGTATATAAGAACCTTTAATTTACAAAATTAACAATCATGCCAAAGCCACTTATACATTGTCTAACAGTATTTAGATTTACTGTCTTTAACCACACTTCATTTATTTTGTAAATAAAAGATTGGCAGGAGTGTTAAAGGTCTCAAACATGATTTGGGTTATCTTTTCACGATTAGCCTTGGGGTTAAGAGGAGCCTCAGTCAGGAGTACAGGAAGCTCTTCTGGGGCAACAAACATGGGAGTGTTGCTATAACTTCAGACATAGTCGACAAAACCCCAATAAAAAAAGAACAAAAAATTCTTGTACATGAATATTTTGCTCTTTTGATTTGATCTGATTACCAGTTCAATAAACAGTACGTTTTGAGTTCATCTGTAAACTTCAATAAAAGATTGACACATTTTTTTGCTTCAACAAAAGCATCTAGTTTCTTGCTATGTATATGTATAGTATACAAGAACAAAGTGGATATTTCCCAAGCCAGAAGAAGATTGAACTTACATCTATTTGAAAGCATCTGAAGCAGAATAAATGAAGTCCAAGAAGCCAGTTCCCTTGAGAAGACCCTTACCAGTTAGGAGCTCAAAATCCAACAACAACAAGAAGCCAATCACTGCTGCTTTTACATTTATCACTTCATTCTTTCCACTGAAGCCAAACCCTTCAAGATCTTCATCAACCACCATTCTCACCTTGAACACAACATAACAAAGCAGAAGTTCAAGAGCTGAAGAAAAATATGGTAGAAGAAAGAAACAGGTTTGATGATTCTCTAGTTACCTCGTCGACATTGACATTGGTCGCTGTTACACCCATCAAAACCCATCCTCTGTTTTCACAATCCCTTCCAAAACCCATCAAAACCCATCGCCATTTTCATCAAAACGCCTATGGACAACAACCCAGATCGCGTGGAGAAGAATTAGTAGAGAGAAAGAGGAACTTACCCAGATCGCGTGGAGAGCTTCGGAAGCCTGAAAGAGATTGAAGAGATGAACTGCAGCCGTCTAGAAAAATAGAAGAGAGGGAGGACGAAGAGCCGCATAAAGAAGACGCAAATCATAACCTAGTTTTTAGTTTTTATCTCAATTTCGGTTAACCGAAGAACCGAACCGAAATTAACCGGTTCGGTTCGGTTCGGGCAGAAATGTAAATCAAATCTCTAAAAACGAATCGAACCGAACCGGTTCGGTTCGGTTCGGTTCGTTGGTTCGGTTCGGTTCCTTGCACTCCTACTAAAAAGTGAGATTGCCTTTTTTTTATTTGTTTATAATTAAATAAACAAATGGCGGTGGAATTACTTCTTAAAATAGTAAAGTGGAGAGTTCATTTTAAAAAACAGAGAGAAATAGGAAGGTGGCCGAGGGATTATAAAAGAAAGAGAAATTGAGTTGTTGTCACAGAGAGGAAAAAGAAGAAAGTTGTAGGTAATTTCCTTTTGATGTTTGAATGTGAGCATTTCTATTCTTATTGAAAAAGTCAAGAGTTATTGTTAGAGTGATTCGTGAGCATTTTCCTTGAAAGAAAAGTGAGAGAAATCACTCTGGAGCGTTTCTCAATTCTTGTAACTTTCTCCCTGGCGTTATAGTGGAACTTGCATCGGTAGCAGAGAACTGGACGTAGCCTACACTGGGTGAACCAGTATAAATCCGGTGTCAATCTCTCTTCCCTTGAACTTGATTTATTATCGTTCTTATTGCTTAGAAGTTTTAGGTTGGTTTATCTATTCTTCTAAGCTCTCGTTTCCAAATTATTTATTCCGCTATAAATTTGGAACCAATAACTGATCTGGGTTTTAGATAAAATATATATTGTCTGAATCTAATATAGAATTTTGATTAATTATATTTGTATCGAATTACCCTAACACTTCGTACGGGGAAACGTCTACTGGAAGGGCCAAATAAAGATGGTGTCTATGAATGGCCAATCAAAGCATCATCCCCATCTTCTCCAATCCTTGCTCATGTCGCTGTCAAAGCTTCAGCTCAAGATTGGCACAATCGTCTCGGGAATGCTTTGTATCTGTTATGACCTTCTACGACGGGTTCGATATGGAAGGAAAAATCTAATTTGAGTTTTATTATTTGTTTTGGGCTTTAGCCCATTTTGTATTAGGTCAGGGTGCCATATATAAACATTCTAATGACTCCAGCCGCCCTCTACTCTGTCATTTGTAATTCTCTCATATTCGTAATAATATTGTTCTATCTCTTCTACTCAGACGTAGCTAACACGACGTTAGTAAATCACGTAAATTGTGTTGATTTTCTTTTGCGTTTTTTTTCTTTGTTATTAGAGTCTATCGTAACAAATTGTTAGCCATGTTCTTCAAACCTTTAATCTACCTCTTTCTTCCTCCTTAAAGAATTTTGTGAATTGCAATTCTTGCAACTATAATAAGATGCATAAATTGTCCTTCTCAATCTCTTCATTAACCAGTTCAACTCATCTTGAATTAATCTATTCGGATGTTTGGGGTTCCTCACCAATTCAATCTTAGGATGGTTTCAAATATTATCTCATATTCGTTCATCATTTCACCAACTCCATATAATACAACTCCTCCAATTTCGGTTCCTTTTACTGATATCGGTGCATGGGCATACATTGACATCATCTTCAAATCAGCTTCACAGTAGCAGTTCTTTACATGAAGAATCTTCACCCTTACCTTTACCAAACAATGAGCCCTCTAAGCTTTCAAATATCCTCATGTCGGATGAATATAATGCTCTCATCCGGAATGGAACTTGGGAACTAGTTCCCCCATCTTCTGCTCAAAATCTCATTGGATGCAAATGGGTCTTTCGTATCAAAAGAAAACTCGATGACTCTATTGATCGCTACAAAGCCCGCTTAGTGGCCAAAGGATTTCATCAAAGACCCGGACTTGATTATCATGATACATTTAGCCCAGTTGTTAAACACACTACAATTCACATCATACTTTGTTTGGCATTGCGCCATAACTAATGGGACTCTCACAGAGAAAAGTTTTCATGTTTCAACCACCCGATTTTATTGATGATGGTCGCCCTTCACATGTGTGCAAACTTAACCAGACACTCTATGGCCTTAAGCAAGCACCTTGTGCGTAGTATAATGAGCTTCAAAATTATCTATGTTCAGTTGGTTTTTCTAATTCTCAAGTTGATTCCTCCTTATTTATTTACTCGGGTGATCACGTTACTATAATGTTGGTTGTATATGTTGATGATATTATTGTCACCGGAAATTCTTCGCACTTTATTAGCAATTTTGTGCAACGACTTGGTGATGAGTTCTCCATTAAAGATCTTGACTCACTTCATTATTTTTTGGTGTTGAGGTCACTACTACTACAAAGGGTCTTTTTCTTACCCAAAAAAAGTATACTCGTGATCTACTTAGTCGCACGAAGATGACGGATGCAAATGATGTTCAGACACCATTATAACCATCTTCCACTCTCTCCTTATTGGACGATTCGAACTTGCATGACACCACTGAGTATCGTCAGGTTGTTGGTAGCTTGCAATATCTCTCTTTCACTTCGCCAGATATCGCCTATGTTGTTAATAAGTTATCTCAATTTATGCACAAGCCGACAACAACTCATTGGAGTGTTGTTAAAACTTGTTTTTCGGTACTTGAAAGGCACAATTACACATGGTATATTTTTGGACAAGAAATCACCATTAACTCTTCATGCCTTTTCAGATAGTGATTGGGTCGGTAATAAGGATGATCGAACGTCCACCAGTGAATATAATACCTTCCTTGGCACCAGCGAATATAATACCTTCCTTGGCAAAAATTCAATCTCTTGGACTTCCAAAAAGCAACGAATTGTTGCAAGATCTTCCACAGAAGCTGAATATCGATTTGTTGCTTCCACTAGTGCTGAGTTATGTTGGATTCAATCTTTACTTGGTGAACGTGGTATTGTTTCATCCCAACGTCCGTGCGATAATATCGGAACTACATATTTATGTGCAAATCCAGTATTTCATTCACAAATGAAACATATTGCCATTGATTTTCATTTTGTTCGTGACAAAGTACGAAATGGTCAACTCCTTGTTATTCATAAATTTCCTTGAAAGATCAGTTAAGAGATGTTTTCACCAAGCCTCTTTCTCGCAATTAATTTCATCTTATAAGATCCAAGATGGGTGTCACAGATGGAACCACCATCTTGCGGGGACATATTAGGAAAACAGATTATAATCGATTATTATAATTGTTTATTTATTGTATTTGATATTTACCATTTATATTTCCTTTGATGTACCATATTTGCAAATGACCTTGTATCTATATATATATATATATATATATATATATATGCTGCAAATTACTAATGAAAAAATCATCTTCTCTCCCTATTGTGATTTTTCTTTGGTTTTGAATTTTTTCATGTAATTTTTTTTTTTTTAAATTTCTCCTTTTTTTTTTTTTTTTATTCTTGGGGTAGATGTGAGAGATTTTCTCAACACATTTGTGAGACGGTGATTAAAAAGTGTATCAATATTAGATACATAGTGGATTAACCAATTGAACTATACATAAATTGACTTATTATAAAAATAATTGAAATAATAAGTCTATTTTGGTCGATATAGTTAAATCACACCAATTTTATATTATTTTACCAAATACTAACCTAAATTTAACAATATTAGAGTTAGGTTTCGATCCTGGGACCTGTGGATTATGGACCCACCACGCTTCCGCTGCGCCACTCTGATTTGATAATAAATTTCATTAAGATGATATATTTTGATGTTTGGTATTTAATGTATAAAAAATCTAAATAACTAACTAATAATAATTCTGAACATCAACCTATAAATAATTAAAATAACATGTCAGTCTATTTCAGTCATTATTGCTAAAACATAATAATATGAAACGTTGTGACTTGCTTTTTATGTTTAAAAGTGAAATTTTTCAAACATTATTCTACTTCATATAAGAACTAATTTTATCAAATCATAATTGTCAACAATGTTTTTAAAAGATATTGCAATCTCAAACGGATCTTAAATATAATTTGGGAATGAATTCTCTCCATCAGCAATGTAAAACTATTTTTTTTTTAGAGTTGTTTATCTAGATAAATAATTTGAGGATCTTAATTATACAAATGTAACTAGGTTTCAAATATTCACGAGCCAAGTTGATTTAGAGATAATACATTTGAAATTACTTAAATGGCCCAAATATTATATTTAGTTTTAATTATAATTAATTTATTTAAAAATATTTGAAAATAATGTATTGTTTAGGAAATTTTCGGTTGAAAAAATATTATCCTATTATATCAAATCAACCTTAATATTATAAAACTAAAAAAAAAAAATTAATAAATTAAAAATAAATAAAAAATAAATAAATAAATTCTTTGATCCCCTATTCATTCATCTCCTTTATTTTTCAAAATCGTAATAGCCTAATTTCGTCGACAATAAGGAACGACTAAAATTGTGATAGCGACTGAAATTCCTATTTATTTAAGGAATTATGTTTCAATGATGTTATAAAATCTAAATTTCTTTAATTATTTTTAAGAATTATGTTTGTGAATTAGGACAAGATTATACATTATATTCAGGAATATATTAGGTAAAATGCAGGTATAAGAATACAATTTTACGTTTTAATTAGTTAACGATTATACATTATATTCAGGTATATATTAAGTAATGCAGGTATACAAATACAAATTTATTTGTCAAGTATGTCACAATTATACATTATATTCGAGTATATATTCAATAATTAAGGTATAAAAATAAAATTTTGTTTGTTAATTATGTATCGATTATACATAATTACGTATCGATTATACATTATATTCGAGTATATATATTAAATAGTGTAGGTATACTTATATAATTTTGATTGTCAAATGGATATCAATTATAAATTATATTAGGGTATATATTAAGTAATGCGTGTATACGAATACAATTTCGATGATTATACATTATATTTTTGTACTGTATATATACTAAATTGTCAATTATGTCATGATTCTACATTATATTCTGGTATATATATATATAAATAATGCAGGTATATGAATACAATTTCAATGTTTAATTAGGTAATGATTATAAATTATATTTGTGTATATATTAAGTTATGGAGGTATGCAAATACAATTTTATTTAACGAGTCTAAATTATATTCAGATATATATTAAAGAAGTATTCCAGATTAAAGAAATAAAAAAAAAATTATTCAAAGAAAAAGAAAAAACTAAAAAAAAAAAAAAAAGCATGTATTTGGGAACGGTGGAACTCGAAGAAGAAGAAAAAACTGACTGAATCAAAATGGATTTACAGCAAAAGTTATAAAAAATAAATAGTTTTTCCAAAAATAGATTGGCCAGAGAAGAGATGAAAAAAATAGTATTCAAAATTTTTTTTATTTTTTTTTTTAGAAAAATAGTTTCCAAATTTGTAGGTAATATAAATAAAAATAAAATAAAATGATATTTAACAAATTTAATCAACATCATTTATGAGTTATAAATCATTTCATATAACTTTAAATGAGGACAAATTTATGGAATATAAAATATATAATTATTTATAATTATTTTCTTATGATTTTCGAAGATAAGAGAATAAATACGAGATTAAAAAGAAGCAAAATTTAAGTCGTGTTAAAGTCGTAATATTTGAAACCGACATTTATGAAATATGGGTCAAAATAATGTCATTTCTCATTTTTTTTTATTTAAGAAAAATGAATACTCTTTAAGCCCTTCATTTTTTTTTTATTTTTTTTTTTTTCACAAACTACCCTTACTTTTTTTTTTTTTAATTGTTATTAAATTAACTCATACGTGAATAGGGCCAAAGCGAGCATAGCTCAGCTGGCATATGTATGACTTGATGACCAAGAGGTCTTCGAATCTCCCACCCACAATGTACTCAAAAAAAAAAAAAAAAAAAAAACTCATACCTGAATAGGAAAGGGACAAATGTGTCATTGACATTTCTAGAAATGAAAGATTTAATTGATACAACTCAAACTTTATTTAGGAGTAGAAATTAAATTTTGCCCAAAATATTTTTAAATTGTAACCGATGTCAATTTAGACTAAAATAATTAAAAATATTCAAAAAAACCTTGCAGATATAGCAATTTCTATCACTTATGATCTATGGCTGATAGTAGTCTTTTTTATAGAATTTTGTCGGTGATAATAGTCTATCAGTGATAGTCATATATCAACGATAGAGAGGCTATCACTGATAGCCACTAATTTTTTGCCATATTTACAAAATATTTGAAAGTTTGTTAAATTTACAATTATTTTAGGCTTGATTGTTTTTTGTGCAACCAACCCTTTATTTTTCATAAATTTACATGGTAAGCTACATTTTTTCTAAATAATTTAAATTTATTAATAAAATATATACGATGAAATATTTAAGAACGAAATTTGTTGTTTAAATGAGTTAATATAAAAATATATAAATTATATCATACATATATATATATATACCAATTTGTTCAAAATTATAATCTCAAACCTAAAGTTTTGAATTGGTCATTAATGGCAATTTAATTAACAATAATAATAATAATAATTTTAATTTTAATTTTGGTGATGTTATAATAGCTCAATTTAAAAAAAAAATCTCATTTAAATTCATTTTTAAAAAAATTTACAAACCAAACATAACTTAATTGGTATAATGTGACCTTCTGACTAAGAGGTCAGGGTTTCAATCCTCGCATTAATTAAATACTTAAAAATTTTGAAAAACGTTTCAAATATTTTTCTAATTTTAAATTATAATTTTATGTAGCATAGTTGCCATGTTGAGCATGTTAACTAAATGGTTGAATTTTTAGAATCAATTAAAACACTGATGTAATGATTCTATCGATTAAAATAATTCAACTTTGCGGTTAAATTTTATTTGAAAAACCGTTTATCAACTCTAAATACCAAAAAAGCTTCCTCTAACTTGGAGAAAAACCTCACAAGAAGATCTTGATTTTGACACTCCAAGAAGAATCTCACACCAAAATACCTCACAAGAACAACCAAGAAATAGAAAAAGTCGGCGGTTGAAAGTAGTTAAGCAGTTGATGGAAGCTAGAAGAAGTCAACGTGCCTTTAGGAAGGAGTGACGTATGTTGGTCGTTGTCGTCGGGAGGGAGCGACGGGTGCGATTGTGAAAAAGAGAGAGGCACGAAGAAGCAGACGAAATAACAAACCCTAACTTCAATTTAACTAAGTTAGATGGGGTAGAACCGAACCAAACTATTTCGGTTCGGGTCAGTTCAGTCTTACCAGATTTAAAACTCGACCCGGACCGAATTAGTTTGGGTCGATTTCTTTCACCCCTAGTTTTCTTAGCAACTAAATGCATTTATCGTGTATTCAAGGTCTATTTCATCCAAATAAAATACATAAACAGATTATTCAACTCATGACTAGTTTGAAACGGAAGGTTACTTCATAAAAAGTATTCGATGAATGGTGTGAAGTTTTCTTCGGATTTTTTTTCAAATCAACAATAATGTGTAGGATTTTTTTGGCAAAATATATTAGAAAAGAGTAACGACCCCACATTTAAAATGAAAGAGGTAACAAGAAGAATGTCTAAAAGGAGAGATGCCAACATGAAAAATGTCTAACCCATTTTGATTTTGGAATAATGTCTAAATGTTAAATTTAGCAATTCAATATACATAAAAATGGACACAACTACCCTCCTTATATTTTCTACAATTTAAAAAAGGAAATTGTTGGGAGGAGAGATGAGGAAGTAAGGGATGGGAAGATAACAGAGACGTTAAAAGGGAAATAAAATATTTGACAACTCAGCAGTGGCATTTACATGGTTATACATCGACCCTAAGAAACTAAATTGGAAGACACTGCATACCTGATGAAATATTTTTGCTATACATGTGTCTGCCCCCGTCTAGTTGTATACAAGGAAGTATACAACGAATTTAAAAACCGTCAGAAGTTTTGGCCAACCACCGTAGGCTATTTGTGTGATGGTATGAGTAAATGTTGCATGTGTAGGCAAACGATGACTGTGTGAGCTTTCCCCAAGGTCATTTCATGATGAATTTAAGCGTTCAAAATTTGTAACCCCCTTAAACACTCCACCACTTCTGCTAGAGGTTGTATACAATCGACTAACCTAGGCGATTCGTCTCTCAGGAAACGCGTACACAGGCATCCGGCGCGAGAAGACCAGGGAATTGTACGTTGTGTTGTGGCCTTTCTCCATCCAAGTGTTCGTCGGAGTGACGCTTTCCAAACTCAACGACGGTTTGTCCTCCCTTCCTCCGTCAAGTTCCATAACTTTGGTAAGTGATTTTCATCTCTCGCATTTCGTTTCGTCCTCTGATTTTAGACCAAAAAGTAGGAGGTTCGAGGTCCTTTTGTTCGGGGGTTCAGGTATAAACATTTAGGGTTTAAATTTTCAAAAATTCCAATATACGAATTTCGAATCGCATGAAATATTTTAGGGTAGTTAGAGAGATGAATATGGTTTATCCTCAAAGATTTGGAAACAAAATGGGGTAACCTTTTTTTTGGGATTCGGTTGAGCCTCCAAGATTTAGAAAATGCACGGTTATAGGGAAAGATGAAGATGTCGACTAATCGAATCTAAATAGTATGGTGGAGAGAGGAATGGTTTGTTTGCTATTTTTAGAATTTGCACATCTGGAATACACAAGTCATAGTCAATGTGGTGGAGTATGTCCCTGTATATACCAATAGAGACCGTTTGTTACACCCTCAGTTTTAAGGCACATGGCTTGGCCGAGGGGCCAAGGTTGAGTAGGTCGACTGGTACACTCGTGCTGGTGGGAAGGCGCACAGGTCGGCGCACAGCTCCACAAGGCAGCACAAGCAGGCACGCGCGGGTGAGCGCACGCCTTAGACGAACGCAACATGGGTCGTGGACGTGCGACGACAGACGCACAGAGGCATTCATGCGCGCGCGTGAGGAACATCACAGGGCGTGGGCAAAGACTCGTCCAGACGCACAAGCGCACGCGCGCCAAGGAAATTAGCAGCGCGCACAGATGATGCGCAGGCGCGCGCGCTGCTGGCACACAGGCTGCCCCATGGGCGCGCATGGGCGGTGTGCATAACTCACATACAGAGAGTGTTGTGGAACACTCTTCTCTCCACGAAACTGAAGAAGCAAAGTGTTGAAGACTCAAGAGTGAGACTATTAAATAGGAGACAGTTTGAGTGTAGAAGAAGTAAATGTGGAAGCCAAGTCATGGATCCCAAAGATAGCATTTGCTATAAATAGAAACGTCTAAAGATAACACGATGGTGGGTGAGATAACTTGAGCCTAAAGTTTAGTTTAGGCACAAGTGGTGGAGTTTACTTGAATATGTGGTGGAAGATGGAAGATGCTATTATTAGCAAACTGACTTCCACAAGTCTCTCAACCCTTCTCGGTTTGTAAGGAAAGTGGTTAACGATGGAGACTATAAAAGAAGGACTTCGAGAGGTAGAAGTCATTTGATTGCATCTGTTTGCATTGAGTTGCATTCGGTGGCATTCGATTGGCATTCGATTACATTGCGTGGTATTTGAATTGGAGGCAATCGTATCAAAGAAGTGCCTCCCTCCTTGTTATGGTGGAGAGCATTCAAAGTTGGATCGAGAGACGATTCAACCTAATCACTTCCATGTGGGTCCCATCCGGCATCAAAGTCAACTTGTAGTTGAGAGGTAACTTCATAGGGGAGAGTCTCCTCTATGAAGAGGGCTTAGTCTACGGGCTGTGTAGTCAAGTCCTTTTGGGGAAAATGGGTCGAGTTCCTTGGAAACGGATGACATTCATAAAGGGGTTGTCTTGATGAACGACTTCAACAGTAATGTTGGAGTACAGCCAGAGAAGAGCTTAGCTATTTAAGTATTGCATAAGACTGTTAGGGGTCTTCTTACATTATTCCTGTATATTAATTGTATATAGAGGTTGGGAGTTGTTCCTGTAAAGTGTGGCAAGTGTGGCTTTGCGTGGATGTGCTGTTGTGTTAAAGCTTAGTTATTCGTCCAACAAAAGGTTGGCCAAACCTTATGGAAGTCGACGAGAGTCACATCCCGAGAGACGCTTGGGATGGTGCAAGAAGTGAGAATTTCCGCACTAATCATACATCGAGAACCATACAATGGTAAGGGAAGGTTGGCTAAGAGGAGTCATGCAAACTAGGCTCGTCATCCATATACATGGGTTGGGCGGTCTAGGGCGCCTCTTAGCCGCATGGAGAAAAAATAAATTTTTCATATTTTACCCCTGTGACACCGCGTATGGATGCACCATTACGAAGGTATATACGCAGGTATACATCACCGGCCACACATAACGAAAATTGGAATTCTCAGCTGCAATTAACGGAAACCAAACCACTCACCTAAAAATATTCTCTTTTCCAATCATTTTATTTTAAAATTCTTAATTGTAAATTAAGAAAGAGGTAATAAGTAGTAGGGTTATAATGGGGAAAAAATTAACAACCCTCCCCCTACCATCACTCTAGACATAGAGTGCAAGACATTCTTCTCAATTTCCCTAAAAGTGGTGAATTGGAAGATAATGGGCTCCCACATCTAAAATGAATAAGAAAGTAATGGATTCCCACGTCTCAAAGGAATAGGAAAGTAATGGGTTTCTAGTACTTTAAAATGAGTTTATGGCTTTGATTTCAAAGCATCATAGTTAGAAACACTTTAAGCTTTGGTTTACTAACTAGTTAAATTCATTCTTAGATTCTCTTGTTGGACAATGGAGAAAAGGGTGGGAGTGATATAAGGTTTTGAGAAAGTGTTTTTGTAATTGGAGTCGGGAGAAAATTTGTGTGATTGGAATAAATTTTCACATAGTAGAGTTTTTCTGGTGGGTTGTGATTTTTCTTCGGTTTTGAATTTGTTCCATGTAAGTTCTTGTGTTTCTTTATTGTTGTTATTATTTTTTTTCATTTCTCCTTATTTTTTTGTTTATTCTTACAGTAGATGTGAGAGATTTTTCTCAACACATTGTGAGACCGAAGATTAAAAAGTATATAAATATTAGATACATAGTAACTTAACCAATTGAACTATACTTAAATTGACTTTTCAGCTCTACCATACTTTGCTTCTTGAAAAAAGTTTGAATCACTCTAAGTTTTTAGTTTCCATTATATATCTAAAATATTTTTTTGTTGTTGTCATGTATCTCAAATCTTTTTAGATCATGCAAACAAAGTGTAAAGTTTTATATTTATTCCCAAAGATTTTTAACATTCATAACATTACTTGTAAAATTTTCAATCAAAACTATTATGGGCGTTTGGGGCTTATCTTGGTTTGGGGTGATTTTGAGTTCTAAACTCAAAACCATGTTTGGGGCAGGGGTAGATACCCCAGGTTTGGGAACCCTAACCCATTACTCTTTCCAAATCCCCTCCAAACTCATGATTTCTCTTAAAATTACAACATCTCGGTGGGATCAACAATTTTTTTTCCACTTTTCTCGTAATTATGGTGGTTCTCATCATTTATTTTTCTACTATTCTCATAATTATGGTGGGTCTCATCATTTCTCTTCTAACTTTTCTTATAATTACGATGCAACCATCGCTAATTATAATTATATAGTTTTCTAATTAGATTGATCTAAATAAAATTATTCTTTTTATTCATCTATATTTAATTTAATTAACAATAACTCAAAATTAAATATAGATGAACATTCTTTTTACTCAAAATATATATTTAATCTAATTAACAATAACTCAAAATTTTCTTAAAAAAAAAACAATAACTCAAAATATATACAATTTTCTAGTAGTGAGATAAAAAAAATTAAGCGACTTACTCATATTAATATTTTAAAAAATAAGATTTAATTTTTAAGTTAATATATCAAAATTAAAAAATAATAATAATTAACAATATTGAGTCAGAATGTTATTTTCATGGTAACTCTTATTTACTTAGAAAAGTTATTTCAAAATAGGAGGTGGATCTACTCAAATTACAAAATTAGATTTTGTTTTCATTTCTAACTTTTAAAATTCGTTTTTACAAACTGTATTTTTCTTCTTTGTTTATACTTCATGAAAAACTCCAACTTTATGAAATGTTTGAAATTATAAACATCAATTTGTATTTAGGAGAACACATATTTGGAAAATTTAATCCAAATACAATAGTAGGTTGTTCTATTCTTGTTTTCATGGTTCCCTTTCGGGTTTTTTTTTTTTTTTTTTTTCAATCCAAATATGTATTTTTTTTAAAAAAAATCAAACCGATTGACAAGTTATATTTTTATGTTTTTTAATGGTAAACAATGTTTTGATTGTTGGAAACAATTTTCTTATTCTTAGAGTATAACATAAACTAAACGCTCCATTCAAAAGTCTCTAAAAAAAATATTGTCTCATGTTGTATTAAGAGTTCTATAATTCACAAAACATTCACTAGAAAATAAAGAAAAGAAAAAACAAACAAAGAAGCAAAAGGAAAAGGAAAAGGAAAAAAAAAATAAAAATTGCTCAAAACCGGGTTTCAGAACACTGCACCCGAATTCCCAAGCTTCCCAACATTGCACCCCAAACACCATTTTCTGATTCTCATGGTTCAGAACCCCAGATAAATCCCTCAAGGTTCTGATTCCTCGTGAACCCAAAACAACGCGTCAAACGTTCTCTTAAAGATCCGTTTAGGATTGCTTTTGGATGGGTCAAAAGTAATTGTAAGAGAATCTGAATCATTTTACATGTTTGGTTAAACATATTATTCTTTAATTTATCAAAAACTATTTTTCAATTTCTTCCTACAAAACCACCTCCTTATTAATTAAATATTTTTGCAAAAAACCATCTCTTTACCCGCTTTTAAAAGCAATTTTTTTAAAAAAAAAAATCATATTCTCTAACTTACTTTTTAAAAATACAATTTTTTTTTGTAAAGATATTTTAATTAATGCTGAGGTTGAACTCATGACCTCCAACCTTATGCCAATTGAGCTATGCTCAATTTGGCACATCTATTTCATCTTATATCAATCAAATTTTGATTGATTGAATTTTTTATATCAATTATTTTTCCTAAACTTATATCAAATTTAGATTAAACAACATAACTCGCAATTTAAATCATATAATTTTTTTAAACAATTATAACTTACAATAAAATATACGTTAAATATAGCTCGGTTTGGCACATCTATTTCATCTTATATCAATCAAATTTTGATTGATTGAATTTTTTATATCAATTATTTTTCCTAAACTTATATCAAATTTAGATTAAACAACATAACTCGCAATTTAAATCGTATAATTTTTTTAAACAATTATAACTTACAATAAAATATACGTTAAATATCATTATAAAAATAATTGAAATAAGTCTACTTTGATCGATATAGCTAAATCACAACAATTTTGTATTATCTTACCAAATACTATAATCTTTTTTCTCAGTTTTTATTTTAAAAGCTACAATCATCAAATTCTAAAATTTATATAAATCACTTTTTAAATTCTTTGGTTTTCAAAATATCCTAAATCGCACGAAAAAAAATATATCAGAGCCAGGTTTCAATCCTGGGACCTGTGGGTTATGGGCCCACCACGCTTCCGCTGCGCCACTCTGATTTGATGATAATATATTTCATTAAGATAATATATTTTGATGCTTGGTATTTAATCTATAAAAAATTCAGATAACTAACTTATAATAATTCATATACTGAACATCAACATATAAATAATTAAAATAACATGTTTGTCTATTTTGGTGACTTGCTTATTAATCTGCTTCATATAAGAACAGATTTTACCAAATCATAATTGTCAACAATTATTTTAAAAATTATTATAACCTCGGCTTCATATAAGAACGATTTTTTTTATTTAAAAAAAATGAATACTCTTAAGCCCTTCATTTTTATTTTTATTTTTGAAGTATATAGTGGTATAATTTAAATCTAAAGAAGAATGCACAAACTACCCCTTAGCTCTTTTCCTTAATTGTTGTTAAATTAACTCACAAGCGAGTAGGGATCTAGAAACGACAAAAAAGTAAAATATTACGTTTTAAAAAAAAGAAACATACATAGAATATTTTTTCTCATCCAATCCTAATTTCTTTTGAAGGTTCGTGATTCACATTATCAAACATTTTCGGAGTTGTCGCACCAAGAAAAGCCCTCCCTACTCACTTGTGAGTCACACATGTGATGAAGAAAAGCCCTCCCTACTCACTTGTGAGTCACACATGTGAAGTTCAATTAATCGACAATTTAACAACTAACAGAATTGGCTGAAGGCAACACTTGACAAACAATAGAAGTGAG
The DNA here is from genome assembly GCA_028017165.1 of Herpetospermum pedunculosum. Classification (NCBI taxonomy): domain Eukaryota; kingdom Viridiplantae; phylum Streptophyta; class Magnoliopsida; order Cucurbitales; family Cucurbitaceae; genus Herpetospermum; species Herpetospermum pedunculosum. The sequence goes on from CM051526.1 coordinate 9,231,208, forward strand.
GTGATTGATCAAACTAAAAGTTCATGGATGTGAGAATAACAAACCTTATAGTACTACAAGGGTGGTTTGTGCAATTTTATACCATCAGATTTACAATCAACAAGCAGCAAATTTGACATAACTTTAAAGAACACTTAAAAGTAGGAATGCTTTTCCTTAAAAAAAAATGCTTTGCTTTTAGGCTTGAGCCCTCTTTCCTAATATCAACCATAATTATAAATTATGAAACTAAAAGACCAACATTATGACATGTGTTTTAGTGTCCAACATGGAACAAACAGTCAAATCAACATAATTTAATATCAATTTACCAAGCATTACAACTCCCGTTTCCATGTTCAAAAACTTGTAAAAACATAAATTTATCAATCCCTACTTGAACTGGTTTGCTAACACTCTAATATTAAACTAGACAAAAGAAGGGGGAAAATCCCATAATAATAGATGAGGGAAAGAGAAACTCTGAAAAATCCCAAAAGAACATAAGAGGGAAAGAAGGACCTCTGTGCTAAGCAAGCAATCTAATAGATTACCGGTATTACTTAAACTCGGTAGCTCCGGCAAAGAAGCAACTATTTTTCAGGGTTAGATTCCATTGTTTGAGTTGTTGGCGGGGTAACAACAGCCAGATTCAAATCATGGGAACCGGATCCACCAGCCCTTTCACGAATCTCCCTATACTCTTGACAGATAGCACAGAAATGGCAGAAAAAGTGGGTTACGAAGTCTCCACAAGGTGCTTCCTGCATCACATTTCAGACATTTAAAGGTGTGGCTCATGGGAACATACCAATCGGTGAGTTACTCGGCGACTAAGCTTAAAGAGAAAACAGAAATTGTAGATTGTTGGGTTACATTATATGGCAGTGATAAAGGCACTAGAGCCAATTCCCTGCCTTGTGTAGAGACAGACTTAAAGAAAAAAAGCTAATTGATATCTTAACTTTCTCTTAGGCAAGGCTTATATCAGGAGAAAAGATCAATGCATAACATCCTTTTGTAAATGTTACATGCCATATATAACTGTAAATAACTCATGCTTGCAAAACCATGAACCAATGGATAGTTGAAACATAATGGCAATAAACAATGAAAAAGTGATAAGGGTATGATATTATACTGGCAGATTGTACTTCGTCCGTAGGGCCTTGCGGTAGCCGCAAGCATAACATGCAAGAAAGCATCCAGGTAGATTCAACAAAAGTCCATCAGTCAATAGGCAGCAAACTGTATTCATAAGTGCCCACAAAATGAAATGAGTAGCACATGACCCGAACATTGTTCGAGAACCCAAAAGTTCTGCATTCTTCCCAAACAGAAAGCATGGACAAAAAAGGCCAATACAACCTGCGCCCAGAAAAAGTTGCAATGAGCTTCCTATTTAACATGCGAGAGATGGATCACTTTAAATGCAATGCTCTTGTACTCAAATCATACTACTGTCAATAGTAATATTCAACCTATTCATTCCACCAAAAAATTATAAAGAGGTTCGTTTCATATCATCATATTATCTAAATTCTGTTTGGTTTCTAACAAACTAAAGGTGCACAAGATCAAGTGTCCTAGTTTATTTCAAATACTTACACCCATGATCAGTGAATCTTTATACACACTTCAATGGTTGAAACTAGGGAATCTAATTGATCATACAACATGAAATAGTTAGAGAACTAGTGGAATATGTAGCCCCCAAAGTAGGTAGTCTTAAGGATTTCTTAACCCAACCCTTAACTAAATTCAAAGTTCTTCAAGCTCTATGCCCAACATTTAGGGTTGATCCGGTTTCCCATATTAAACCTAATCATAAAGGGCCTTGGGACTTCAATGCCCTCCTAGAGGGAATGGGTTCAATCCTTGGTGGCCACCTACATAGGAATTAATTTCCTACGGGTTTCCTTGACAGCCAAATGTTGTAGAGTCAGGCGGTCTGTCCCGTGAGAATAGTCGAGGTGCGCATAAGCTAACCCGGACACTCACGGATATCAAAAAAAAAAAAAAACAGTGCTTTCGCTTGACAGAAGTAGTTGGTTCACAACAACAAAGTCTCTAACAAAGATCTTAGAACACTCAACAAATAAATGACAGAGAAAGCTTATACTTCACAACAGGATATGATAGATTCCCTAATGGAAACGACCACTGGCCTACAATTATATTTTAATTTTGATATAAGAACACATGCAAAGTAAAAGATACATTTCCTTTCCATTACTCAAGATGCACCTTTATAATTTTTCCTTCGCATAAATCAAGGTCAGAAGACAGAAAGTAGCGTACAGCTCTGCATATCATCGCAGCATGCACAGATTCCAGATGACCATTGTGACAATCCATCCTTAAGTTCATTAGGTGTGGGGTGGCCCTCTTCTCTGGAAATAATCTCAGCTTCTGGATCAAACTGTCCTAATGGAACATATGCAGGAGGGACATAACTACTTCGGCCATCCATCTTGCGCTGATACACAACGTACTCCTCCCAATCTCTTTCAAACGAAACCAACCTGTAAGCTTTATTAAAAATCATCAATTCGTAAAACTGTTAAGGATCCCACATCAGAAAAATGAAAAACCTCATAATCTTAATAAGAATAAGATACATATTTACTCGTCTCATTGGTAATTGGTTTTAAGATGAAACTCTTGAGACGGTAAACTGTTAAGGATCCCACATCAGAAAGATGAAAGACCTCATAATCTTTATAAGATACATATTTACTCCTCTCATTCGTAATTGGTGTTAAGATGAAACTCTTGAGACGGTACAGAGCCCATGTTAAGGATCCCACATCAGAAAGATGAAAGACCTCATAATCTTTATAAGATACATATTTACTCCTCTCATTTGTAATTGGTGTTAAGATGAAACTCTTGAGACGGTACAGAGCCCATGAAGCTCAAACGGTTCTTGAGTCCAAAAAAATTGGAATCCGACCCAAGAACGGTGAACACAAAAGGCACCATATTGATTGGCATGTTGAAGATGCCAATGGACCTCCCAATATAATATAATACACTTCACCCTCCCCTCACTTTTACATAGTGTTTACACTTTGATCTACAATTTCATTTTGCAAATTCCATCTGATCCAATGAATGCTGAATTAAAATCAGGATATGAATTGTGAAAGTTCATGTAGCAAAATTTGAACCATAATGCAAAATAAATAAATAAAGTAGCTAAACAGATTGAAGAGGTCAACAAGAAAAATAACATTTAGAAACTCCATTAGGGTTTCCAAATTGAAGATGTTTGTTCGGTATGTGTAAAGAGTGAAAATAAATTTGCAGTGAAGAATCCAAACGAGTACGAACCTGTGGATCAGAGTAGGAGATGGATTTCTACAGAGTGTTTGATCGTCTTCTTCACCGGAAAGGCACGGCGGAGAAGAATCGGAAGGAATGCGGATGGGATCGGAGAAGATTTTGGGATGTTTTTATGTCGCCGGAGTCGGCAATTTCTAATCCTTATGAGTTAAAAGGCGGTGGCTTACACTTTTTATTATTCTTTTTATTTTTTATTTACTTTTTATTATTCTTTTTATTTTTTTTTAATTTTTTTTTGCCAGTTATTTTAATTAATAGGGGTTGAGTTATGTTCGATTTGAAAAAAAAAAAAAAAAAAAAAAAAATTGTGAACTTAATATATAAAATTTGTTTCCAACACATTTTTCTAAAATTCGGTTAAAATATATTTGTCATGTAATTTGGCTAGTTCATCCTTAACTTTTTCAAAAAAAAAAATAGTGTATTTTGGCATTGGCTTTCTAATTTTAAGATTTATTTAGACTTTTCAAATTATTTCAAAAACTAAAATGGAAGGAAACTCATGCAACAAATAATACTTAATTTATTTTTTATTTTATTTTTTTTTTGTCTAATATTATTGAAATTTTGAGTGTGAAAAATGATTTGAGATGATGTGATTTGAAAATTTATAGATAATTTTTAATTTTGTTTAGAATGAAAAAAAAAAAAAAAAAAAAAAGTCATTTATAAATTAGGTCAACAAAATTCTACTAGTCAATGCAATGCCTTTTGAATTGAACTCAATAAAGAAATGAGGAAGAAAAAGAATTGAATGAGTGATTAAAAACAATTGTTTGATTAATTTGTATTTTTACAATAATTAACATTACAATTTAACACCATTTTTTATTTTAACTATATAAGTATTAAGGTTTGTATCTTTGACTTCAAAAGAATGAATAGAAGATAGTCGAAAGAATGAATAGAAGATTTGTAGACGTCAATTACTACGAAAATCTTACATCTCCATCGTTGTTATGTGATTTTTAAGTGTACATAATGAATGAAAAAATAATATAAAACCCATAAAATAAAATAAAATAATTTTTCCACTTAATGACGTGTTAAATTGAATAAGAGTATTAGAAATTTTCTGGTCAAAATAATATACAAAAACAGGCAAAAATCTAGCCAAAAAGTAGCAGAATTTCTCATATATATACTCAGGGAAGGCCATATCTTCACAAAACCAGGAAGGAGGAACAAACAGCAGCATGAACTTTAGAAAGAACTTTCTGAGATCTGCCTGATGAAAGATGAGAACGATAAACATCTTCTTACTGATCTTTGTCGTGTTCCTCGTCTCGCCCGGTTTCGGAATTTTGGTGTCCATTTTCAGAATGCTCATTCAATCCCCCCTCTGGAACAAGCTCCCCAACTTTTACATACTTTTCCATGAATTTATATTCCCAGTCCTGCAAGATTACAAGCTCTTCTTCATTCAGACCTTCAATATTACCATTGATGTCTTCAGGTTTGAAAGACAAGAGAGCCAAAGCTCTGCTGGCATCCTTCCCGACGAACATGGAGTACGATGAACCAGGACCATAAAACATCCTGACCATCAAGCCAACCAAAAATCAGTGTCATCTTAAATACTAAGGTTAAATTACATATTTCATCCATGTAATTTGAGCTTTTTATTTAGTCTTCGAACTCTAAGAAGTTACAATTAGGGACAAGTTGATGAAATGCATACATAATACTCGATTTATTAAATTTTGGGTGAAGTGATGTAATATGGTAGTCAATGGGATGGATTAGAAATGAATAGGTTAACAATGAATAAGCATTAGATTTGGGAGATTGATTTGGGTGTCATTGGTCAGGTGGTCTTGTTAAAATTATGGCTAAAGTGTAATTGTTGGTTGGTAAAATTAGGTTGGAGGGGATTTGTTTACCTTCAATGGTAAAAAGTTAGGGCTTAGGGGAACTGGTTTGGACATCTAAATGACATTGGACTAAAAATAAGTACTGTTTAGAGGTTAGTGAAATTATAGGAACAAAAGAAAAAGTATGTAATTTAACCGAATAATAATGTGAAAGCAATAGAAGTTGATATCAATTATCATGTACTAGATCATAATAAAACCCAATATGTGAAAGCAATAGAAGTTGATATCAATTATCATGTACTAGATCATAATAAAACCCAATATGTAGGCTCGATGGCCAAAGGCTAGCTTGAAAGTTCAACAATTTGAGGTCATTGGCGGCTACCTATCTAAGTTAAATCTCCTAGGAATTTTCCAATGTCAAACATTGCAATTTGTACCTATTGGCTAAGAAAAAAACACACACACTCAATGCGCTCATATAGGAGGTAACCGATGAAAGTTTCGACAAAAAGATGAATGCTAATTGATTGACGTTGACCAAAGCAATGAATCCATATGGAAACTGAGTTTATAAATTAACCTAAGCCAAAAGTCCTAAATTTATAAGGAAACTATGAATTTTGAGAAACCCAAAACTTTTGTGCTTGTACCAGTACCACTATATTTTTTTTTTTTTTAAAAGAGGACACAAAACTTTTCATTGATAATTGAAAAGAGTTAATGCTCAAAATACAAACAAACTCCAAAAATGAGAGAAGAAAACAGTAAATAAAACCAAAAACTAAAAGATCTTACATTGGATAAAAAACATACCAATTAAGATTAAGATCTTGAAAAGATAAAAAAGGCAAAAGATTTAGAAAGAAAACACCACAAGGAAGCTTTCAGGTGAGTTGCTTCATAACAATCCAGCCAAGGACGACTTTTGTTCTAGAATACCCATTGATTTCTTTCGAACCATAACTCAAAAAGAATAGCTTTGATCGCATTGGTTCACAAGAGCTTAGGTTTTGGTGTCAAAGAAAGGCCAATGAACAATTGAATAACAGATATATCAGAAGTAGGTTGGAAAAGAAATTCAAGCTTATAGTTTTTATACTACCAATGTCATAATACTATTAATGCTGCTCATGGAGTAGAAAAATTTGTATTTGAAAGATGGGCAAAAACAGAACCATCAAACGGCTGCAGATCCAACTGGTAAAGCTAAGGAAAGGACGTTTGACAGGTGTAGATCTCTCCTAAAAAGCTAGAAAAATCCCCTCTAGTCTCTACTAACAACTACCTTTCTCCCCTTACATTACTGGATTTACCCCACCCCAAAACAAAGTCTTCAAAGTTAAAGAAGTTTAAAGAAGTTTATACTTGGCATTTGTGTTCGCTTATTTCAAGCAACGAATGTATTTTATTTTTTATAAGAAATGTCAGACAAGTATATTCCTCCAAACAGCTAAACAAAGAAAGGCCCATCATCCAAGCTAAGAAATTCCAAGAACGTGAGGCAAACTCACAATGGAGAAATAAGTGATCAAGAGAATCCCCCTCCTTTAAGCAAAGTCTACAACTCGAGGGCGAGAGGGCCCACTTTCTAAACTTTCTTTGTAATCCATCATCCGTGTTATTGGGTGCAAACATGCTAATAGATTCTGGAATCAATCCCTCTTGGTTTTTGGGTGGCAAACTACCCTCCCTTGGGAGATTGGAGCCCTTCTCTCCATCACCCTTGAAGGTCCTCCTTTCAAGAAAGAAAAGGTGGTTATTTGGCTCAACATGGTTAGGGCGTTCCTATGGACCGCTTGGCTTCTTCGCAACAGATAAGAAACATAGCACATGTGACTTTTTTACTTCAAATTCATATTTAGCTATGAATTGGTGTAAATTGTCTCCCCCTTTTTGTGATTATAGTCTTACTTCTCTCCTTACTAATTGGAGAAGCTTTTTGTAACTCTTGGATACTTTATATCCTTTCATTATATCAATGAAGTTCATTGTTTCATATCAAAAAAATCCATCATCCGTGTTAAGGCTTCTAAAACGACACTGGCCAAAGAAAAACTTTGACTTTCTAGGGGCACCTGCTTTTCCAGATCATACTAGTTAAGTTTGTGTTTACTTTCAAGCAACGAATTACTAATTTCATAGGCTATAAGACTGTTTACATAAACTTAAGCTTATGAAACTCATTTTTTATACTATATGCTATCCTTTATAAATTATAACTCGTTCATTTGAATAATCCAGCCATACATTACATAAACATGACCCCAAAACTTCCTAAACTCAAGCTTGACCTAAATATTACCCAACAGACTGATTGACTGACTTAAAATTTGTCTGTTATTAACAGCGTTCACCAACATACTTCGTGCAAAAACATCCACCCTCTTGAAAATCTTAGCCAAAGAACCCTAATTCATATTGAAACACCAATCTTTAGTCCACAATTCTGTTATGACCAAAGTGTCCAATGGGATATCTACAGACTTTTGGCATGACTGTTGGCTGGGCCCTTCCCCATTAGTTCACACTTTTCCTCTATTGTTCTCTTTATCCAGAAGTAAACATATTTCTGTCAAGGACGTTGGCATCCTGAGTTGGCATTTTGGAATATGAATTTCAGGAGGGCATTAAAGGAGGTTGAAATAGAGGAATGGGCCGAATTACTATTTGCTTTATCCAGAATCCAATTGACAAATGATGAGGATAGATGGGTATGGATTTTGGAAAAAGATGGGCATTCTTCGGTGAAGTCTTTACTAAAGAGTCTTGATACATCGATTGAGGACAGTCCATCATTATACACAAAGGCGGTTTGGCATGGTGATTATCCAAAGAAGATCAATTTTTTCATTTGGGAGATGACCACGGCTATTAATACCCCGGACAAACTTCAAAGGAGACTTCCACACTTGACTATATCACCAAATAGATGTATCCTTTGCAAATCTGATCTCAGAGACACATTCCCACGTTTTTTTCTTTCTGCCATTTTGCTCAACTTCTGGTTAGTTATGAGGAATGTTTTCAGATGGGAATTTATCTTTCCAAAGGACCCTCTCATTCTTCTTAATCTTCTCCCCCCTCCAAGGAGAAGAAAAAAGATTCTCAGCAAAAACTGGTTCGGGCTTTTTTGTGGTCGATATGGATAGAAGGAAACCATAGGATTTTTTATGATAAAGAAAAAACTTATCCAGTCTTTTTTTATGGTATTCTTTTCCTTGCTTTATATTGGACTTTCATTTCTCATCTTATAGCTTTTCCACACTTTTGTCCAATTGAAGATGTTTATTGTAACTCCTTTGGATTGAGGCTCTTTTTTCCCCTCATTTTTGTTAATTTGATACATCAATAAAATTGTTTCTTAAGAAAAGAAAAAAAAACAGTCGACAAGTAGCGTTAATGGGATTACAACGGGAAGCATTTTCAAGAAATTCCAATGACCGATCGGTCAGTTTTCTTGACTATTCTGCAATTCTTAATCTCCATTCATGAGATAAACAGAAGTAATTATCCATCTAGAGCATTGATTCCGAAGAATAAAAAGAAATTTCATATTCAAAGCTTCGACTCATGAAAGTAAGCAACCATTCAAATTCAATTTGAGCAAGTTTCCAAATAAACCCTAGAGACCAAACAGAGTTCGCTCGACGAACAATGGAAGAAAAGAAAAAGTACCTGCCGGAAGATACATCGTAGATTTGGCCCTTTATAGCCATAAGAAGTGGCTTATTCGGATCGGAGCCATCGTAAGCCTTCAACTGCTGCTCCGTCAATCGCCCAACTTGGACTGCTTGTGAGGCGTCTGCAACCGAATCGTTAACAAACAAATTGGAATTGGCCGGGTTAGACGAAGAAATCGGAACAGTTGGAGGCTTATTGAACTCTTCTGGAGAAACGAACATGGAGGAAACCATTTGAAACACGAAGATCATCGAAGCAAGTATGGTGAAGAAGGCCGTCGGCGATAGTCCGGTGTACCAAGTGATTTGTTCCATCGCTTTCCAGTAGATCTCCATTTCTCCGATTTAGCTCTGCGATTTCTTTCTTCCCGAAGCATCAAGATTTCCGAATTTGTTCTTTGGATTTGAAGATAACTGTTCAACTTCACCTACCTCTTTCATGGTTGACAAGTCCATGTTTTTCTTCTCCCATTTAGGTGCTCATGGGTTATGAATTATGATAAATTATAATTAGGTTAAAATGTAATTTTGGTATAGGTTTCGTTCCATTTTAGTTACTTTATGGCCATGATAACCACTTCGTAATGAAAATACGAGGCAATCGTAATGAAAATCGAAGATAATTAAGCTTAAAGAAAGGGTGAAAGGGTTTACTTTCGATGTTGTTTAGACGGTGTTCAATCATAATCAGATTTTCATTGCAAAAGCGAGCATAGCTCAGCTGACATATGTATGATTTGATGATCAAGAGGTCTTTGGTTCGAAACCCTCCACCCCCAATGTACTCAAAAAAAAAAAAAAAAAAAAAAAGCGCCGGCCCCAACCTGGGAGACAAGGATCCTAGACTAAGTCTCAAACACGTCCGTCCCGTAAAAAAAAAAAAAAAAAAAATCAGATTTTCATTAAATGTGTTTACGTTATTATGTAGTTTATAATCAAATTTGTAAGAATAGGATAGTACCCTTCATAAATATTTGATAATGCCTACTATCCCTTGAATGAAAAATGAGTCGTTGAAATTTACATTAGTGGGATTTAGGTTTACAGGTAAGAGTTAATTTGAGTTGAGTGACTTGAGGAAAAAACATAGAGAAATTGAGAGATTAAGTGAGATTCTGTTTTAGAGACCGTGGGCTAAGGAGTGATTTATGGCAGAGGAGTAAAGTTGCATGCATTAGACTCGGTAATAGAATAATAGATGGACGGTGTCGACGCTTGGGAGGACACCCACGTAGATTTCGCGATAGGAGAGTTGATCGGAGTTCGCCATTGCTGGTGGAAGTTAAAGCTATGACAGGACGGACAAAAAAAAAACAGAGTACTTAATGAGTTTATATTTGTCATCCTATGAGTGGAAAAACAATGTCTCATCATACGAGGGAATTAGTGGTCTCCACTTTTCTTTTCTTTTTTAAGTTCAACAATTGGAATGAATATCGAAATATCGACTTTTGAAATGGTAATTAGTGTCTTCGAATTGACTTTTGAGTTAACTTTTTTTTGGTGATTGTAAAACTATGAAATTGAATTGATAGAGTGATTGAAGGTTATAAAGAGTTTCAACTATTTTTAAGTTATGTTAAACATGACCATAGGATTGTTTTTTCCAGTCTCGTTTGATTTTGAGTTTTATGTCGAGTTCGATTTCATTTTTTCAACTCTCGTTTCATTTCGAGGTCTTTGTCTAGTTCGATGTTATGTAGGTCTCGTCATACTTCTCAATGTATGTCTAGTTTGATTTTGAGTTTCCTGTCTAGTTACGAAGTTACAAGGCGTTCGGTAAAATAATCATAAAAATGTTTAATTTGGTCCCTGTCCCGTCCCGTATGAGTGGAAAAGGGAAAAAGTGATTATATTCTTCATGGATCTCCAGTTTGACCGGTACGAGGATCAAACTGGAGATTTAATTGGGTCTCCGATCGGGATTGAGGCGGGAATGGGGATGGGGATCCCCGTTCCATCCCCGACCTCGACCTCGAATATGTTACTAATTCATTTGTATGGGTTTTTTTTTAAATATATATAATATATTATAATTATAATTATATAAAATAATAATATTTTATTAATATATTATAATTATAATTATATAATATAATAATATTTTATTAATATATTATATAATATTTTTATATTTTTTAAAAATATCCTTAACCTACCGTATGTATATGTTTCAGTTTTTTTTTTCTTATTTAACTTTTTCTAATTTAATTTCATAATATAAAACTTTATGTTTCAAAATTATAATAAAAATGTTAAATATTTTTTTAACGTTATTTAAATAAATAAATAAAAAATACTAATTTTAACATAAAATATTTTCATACACAATTTCAATGTATTTATCAAAATGTTTAATAAAAAATCATTTAAAAATCAAAATGAAAACGAAGAATTTTTTCTACGGGGACGCGATCCCTAAACGAGAATTTCCCGACCTCAACCCCAACCCTCCAAAATGGAGAGCAGGGATAGAGAGTGCATCTCTACCTCGTTGTCATTCCTAAAGAGGCCTCACAATCTTTATAAGATACGGGAGTTAATTCTCTTGTTATCGATTGATTTTAAAAGGAAACTCCGTAATATTTTAGAAACTCAAATTAACATATTTCAACATTGGGACAATGAAAAAGCATTTGTTTCATAAGTACTTGTAATAAGTGTACAACTACTAATTATAAACATATTTATCAGGAGGTCTTTGGCCCAAGGAGTTGTTGTTATCAGGGGGTCTTTGGCCCAAAGAGTTGTTGTTATCAGGGGGTCTTTGGCCCATGCAGTTGTTGAAAAAAGAGTTGGGGGAGAAGTTAACTCCCGTTTTGGTCACAGACTTGTTGAACTCGTATAAAAAATATCAATTCTTCAGACTTCAACAGTAATTACTATTGAACTCTCCAGACTTCTACCGTAATTATTATTAAAGTCTTTCCCATTTTTCAAGGCAACACATTTATCTCTCTTCCTCTCTTCCCCTCCCACAATATTTTTAATTATTTTTTTTAAAAAAATGTAATTTAAACAAAATGTGTAAAATGAATAAAAATATCATTCAACCTATTTTTATTATTTTAAATATAAATTAGGTTGTTCAATCAAAATTGGTAGTTAAACCAAATTCAAAACATAGTATTCTTACAAGAATAAAAATCATCAGCTTATTTGGATCCGTTTAAATTAATGAATTAAAATCTTTCAAATTCACAAGTAACATTTAACACTATTGTATGACTCTCTTTTATTTCAAAATTATCCAAATAAAATGAATAATTAATGTGAGTCATACTCGAAAAAAAATGTGAAATATTGTGGTCAAAATTATTTTTTGTTATTTTCAAAAAAAATTGTGAAGGATGCATAAAATAAAAAATAAAAATCGCATTCTTAAATTTTTTTGGAATAAGTCCATAACAATGAAAATATGGAAATTTATAGAAAAAATTGTACAAAAAAAATAGCTAAAATAAACCATCATTGTTGATGCTGGTTTCTGGTTGCGGTGGATTCAGATGGAACGACGAGTTTAAAAAGGTGGAGGCGGAGAAAGATGTGTTTGACATATGAGTCAGGATAAGACTATACTTGTGTGTTATTTTTTTTTTCTTTAAAGAAGATTGTAAAATATATCTACATTGATAAAAACAAAAAATCTCAATCTTAGAATTCATAAAATTAAACATGAGTCATAACAAAAATGGATATATATATATATTTTTTTTTTATAATCAATGTGGAAAAATAATGTGAAATATTGTGCTCAAAATTCTTTTTGTTGTCTTCGAAGAAATTTGTAAATGATAGATAAAATAAAATAAAAAATCTAAAATAAATTCAGACCTCAAAAACAACTCCCTGTCCCAAACACACCACAAATTTCAGAACTTCAATTAAACAACTTTGTGCCCCAAACACACCTACTTCAAAACTACTTAGACTAAACAACTTTCTGCCCCAAACACACATACTTTAGAATTATTTAGACTAAACAACTTCAACTTCTCCCAACTCTTTGGGTCAAACGCCCCTTAATGTGTTGAAAAATTTAACGATTTAATTAAGTTAATTTAATTATTTTATTTTAATTTATTTATTTAATTAAAACTTTGTTTATAAAAAAAAAAGGAAAATAAAGGGAGAGTGAGATTCAACTCTCCTGAAAAGAGTTAGGAGGAGGGACGTGACTCTGTTTTGACGTTTCTTCATCCGCAAGTGTAGGGGAGAAAACTGAAATGCGGAAGTTTTCTGAAAAAGAAAAAAATAAGAGAAATACGTATGAATGTTTTTGCTGTCCAAAATCAATTATGTCCAAAAAATTATTTGTCAATCTGAGAGCATACAAGTCAAAAAGAATTCGTAAGAAAGCTTAGTTGCACACAAGCTATCTTGAAGGAAGTTGTATCCTCGGAGTGGAGTGCCGAATAATTTCGTGCAAGTGGTGGCACGTCTTCTCTCAGGACAGCGTTCAACAACGCGCATCTGCCCAATTGACAAACTTTTCTAATCCTTTGTCTTTTATATTATTTTGGTTGGTGTGTGTTTCCGTCCCTATTAATATTTTTACAAATATTCTAATTAGTTGATCCACCCAAAAACTAAACAATTAATGCCATTGTAACAACTATGTAGTTGCATGCCTCAGTTAAACTTACATGTTTCATTATTGACTTTCTTTTTAATATGTTAAGTGTCTGAGGCAACCTCGAAATTTTTTTATGGAATAACTGTTTGACCCTATTACATTATTTAGTAACCAAGAAAATTTGTTGGATATTATATCATAAAAATCCTCAATTTAGAATTAGGAAAGTTGAAGAAATGATTTAAATAATCCTCCAATTTTAAGAAGATGATTTAAAAACAAGATTTGAAAATAAGGAAGGAGTTCAAAATCATTCAAAAGCCTAGGAAATTCAACCAAATTCAGAACAAAATATGTAGAATGTTTTCTGTTATTTATTGTCTGTATGAAGAAGAAACTGTGCAATTTCTTCAATTCACTCTGATTTTATTTTGATGAGATAAAAGAGTTTACACCTTCCAAGCTCAATGTAATTCAAAATACCATGACTACCAATAAATTTCTTTGCTTTGTTATCTATTTTTTTTTAGGAGTGTTTTCAAAATAGAAGCTAAGTTTTGAAAACTATTTTTTTATTTTTTTTATTTTATAATTTGACTTGAAATTCTAATGTTTTCTTCATCAAAATGAAAATAATCGTAAATAAGTTAAGAGAAAACAAGCACAATTTTAAAAAACCAAAAACAAAAAATAAAATGATTATCAAACCCATCTGACTATGTTCCATACCTTTCACAAACTAAAATGGTGAATAAAAAATCAAGAACCTAATTCAATCACAATTGAAATGAAAAGATACGAATCACTTTTTTATTTTTATTTTTAGAAATTGTCCCAAATGATTTTGACATATTTTAAAAAATGTCTAAAACATTTTACCATTTTTATGTTTAGATTTTAGTATATATTTGCTGTATTAAGGTTCTCTCCCCCATCGCCAAAACGAGCATACCTCAGCTGGCATATGTATGAGTTGACGACCACGAAGTCTGTGGTTCGAATCCCCCACCCCCAATGTACTCAAAAGGTTCTCTCCCCCATCATAATTACGGAGAATAGTAATTCCGTGATTCTCTATAATGCTTAAGTTCTTTGGTATATTTGGCCTGACCCTAAATTAAGGCCCGAGTTGACCTGAAACCTCTCGTGAACGTGAGCGAGAACGAGAAAAATTTGAGCGAGAATGATGTCAACAAAAGGTCATTTTGACTACTTTTTAAAATTTCGGGTCAAATATGTGTTTGGTATCTCAATTTAGAAGTGTTTTTATGGTATCTCAATTTAGAAGTGTTTTTATTAATATAATCATAAATCATAAACAATAAAAGGGCCGAGACATATAACTATTTTTTATTCCTCATTTGATAGATGTCACTATTTTAAAAAGATTGATAAAGTTCTTTTTTAGTTTAATATCTCTCAATTTCATTCCTTAAAAATAAAATAAAAATCAGTAGACTTCAACGACTTTTTTTTCTAAGTACTAAAAGATTAAAAATATAGTAACCAAATCATATCAAAGTGAGGTTTCAATCCTAAGTTTCAATCCTCGGACATGTGGGTTATGAGCCGAACACGCTTCCATTGCACCACTCTGATTTGTTAAATTTTCAAAGATTAAAATGTTGATTATTGTTTTTAACTGAAACGTTTTTAAAAATAATTTTAATTCTTTGTCGTTATCATACCAACAATTATTTTATATATAGATATCGTAATTTTGAATATGTGGATCAACATATGCTTTAGAGGTCGGTGAAGGTGGAATATAGATGAGAAATATTTTGACGATAATAACACAATGATGACGGTGAAACAATTCCTTTTTCTAAAAGCTCATTTACTAAAACACTTTAAGGGCGTTTGACACATTGTTTTGGGTTCAGAACCATGAGATTTGTGTGGGGGGTTTTGAACTCTAAGAATCAGAAAACGGTGTTTGGGGTGCAGGGTTGAGAAGTCTGTGAATCAAAAGCCTGTGTTTGGGGTGCAATGTTCTGAAACTCGAGTTTTGACAATTTTTTTTTTCTTTTTTCCTTTTGCTACTTCGTTTTTTCTTGTTCTTATTTTCTAGTGGATGTTTTGTGAATTGTATAACTTTTTATGCAACATGAGACAATTTTTTATGGAGACTTTTGAATGAAACATTTAATTTTTGTTATAGTCAAATAATAAGAAAATTGTTTTCAACAATCAAAGCATTGCTCGCTAATAACAAACAGACAAACATAACGTGTTCTGAAAGGGCGTTACTTCCCAGATTCTTGTATCTTGGATGCTGAACTCGGTTCTAGCCCTTCTTATATGTGGAGAAGTTTATTGTGGGGCAGAGAGCTTCTTAATCAGGGCATTCGTAAGCGAGTTGGAAATGGGGAAGATACCATGTTTGGCCAGAAGTGGTTACCGCGAGAAACTTATTTCATGGTATGTACCCCCTCACTCCAGCTATAAGCAGTGTGCGGGTTGCTGATTTTCTTGATGAAGAAGGCCACTGGGATAGAGATAAATTACACTATTACCTGTGGGATATGGATATTGACATTATCCTTTATATCTCAATCTGCAAAACGAGGGTGCAGGATACATGGATCTGGCATTATACCAGAAATGGTGATTTCACTACAAAAAGTGCTTACAAGGTATTCATTTCCTCTTTACGTACTACAAGTAGTTCTAGTTCTGCTAAAATGGATGCTTGGTGGAAAATGTTGTGGCAACTAAACATACCTAACAAAATAAAGGCTTTCATGTGGCGTCTCTTTCATGACATTCTCCCAACCAACCAAAATCTCTGGAAGCGTAACATGCCCGTGCATCCGTGGTGTGTGTGCTGTAGGAAAGGTCGGGAGCTATTTTCCATACCTTTTTTGGTTGCAAGAGAGCCAAAGTGATTTGGGCCCTGCTTCTCCCGAGGGTGCGTGAGTTGTTGTGCCACTATCCCTCGATCCATGATATTCTGCTGGAGCTGGCAGCTACTTCTCAGCTTGACGATATGGAGTTGCTCTGTGTAACTTGTTGGGCCATATGGAATGACCGTAACAACCAGGCACATGACCTTATTATTCCTTCTGCCTATTTGAAAGTAGAATGGATTCGCAACTATCACAAGTCCTTCAGCCTCTCAAACGTTGCGGTGACTCGGTCTGATTGCCCAAATGTGGTGGTCCCTTTTGACACTCAAGTGTGGAGGCCCCCGTTTGGGAATGAGTTCAAAATGAATGTGGATACTGCGTGTCATCGGACAAAGGATAAAACAGGAGTGGGAGTGGTTATTCGTGACTCTGGTGGAAATTTAGTGATTGCCTCTTCAGTATGTATTCAAGGGAAACTTGATTCGTTGTCAGTTGAGGCCCTTGCTCTTCTCCATGGTCTGAAATTGGTGGCGAGTAAGGGCATTAGTAATTTGTGGGTCGAGTCTGATGCGCAAGTTTTGGTAAAGGCTATCCACTCTCATGACCTGCCGTTGTCCCCCCAAGGGGCAGTGCTTGAAGAGATTCGAGGATGGATGCAGTTTCTTCAGATTAAGGGCCTTGCCTTTACCCAAGAACAATTAATTGGGTCGCTCATAATGTGGCAGCTCGAGCTTTTATTGTTGGGGGCCCCTCCACTTGGGAGGGTCCTCTCCCATATTGGTTTCAACTTTTATTGCTTAATGATTGTAGCAATTGTAATCCTTACGTGCCTTCGGGCCACGTTTCTTGATTAATGAAGTTTGCTTGTTTCTAAAAAAAAAAAACATAACATGTCAAACGATTTGATTTTTTTTTCTTAAAAAAAATAAAATTTGGATAAGAAATTAAAAAAATACTTGAAACTCAAAGGGAACCATGAAAACGAGAATGAAACAACACCTTACTAGTGTATTTGGATAAAGTTTACCATTAAAACATACCATGTCAATCGGTTTGATTATTATTTTTTTCTCTCTAAAGAATACAAATTTGGATAAAGAATTTAAAAAAAAAAAACTGAAACCCAAAGGGAACCATGAAAACAAGAATGAAACAACATTGTATTTTGATAAAGTTTCTTAAGTATGTGTTCCCTTAGATACAAACTAAAGTTCATAATTTTAAACATTTCATAAAATTGGAGCTTGTCATGAATTACAAACGAAGAAGTAAAAAATAGTTTGTAAAAACTAACATCTGATAGGATGAAACTCGAAACCTCTAGAGGATTGTCCTCTAGCCATACCTCGTCACAATTCTTTCGAAGAACCAATCTTGCAAGCTCATGAGCAGCTTTATTCCCTCCTCGGTGGTGAGAAAATGCTGAGATGGAATAGTAAAACCCCACCTCAGAAGCATTCATCCATACTCAACATATTGAAGACACGCAAGACTTCCACCTGTCACAAACGGCCAACACCTCAACAAGATCCACCTCCCCTTTGAATCCCAAATAATAACCTGCACATCCTTCCCAAGTGTAGAAATTAAAAATATAATAATCATTTTATATCAAAGTCAGGTTTCAATCCGGGGACTTGTGGGTTATGGGCCCACCACGCTTTCGCTGCCCCACTCTGATTTGTTGAACTTTCAAGGATTAAAATGTTGATAATTGTTTTTAACTGAAACGTTTTTAAAAATATTTTTAATTTTTCTCGTTATCATACCACCAGTTATTTTATATATAGATATCGTAATTTTGAATATGTGGATCAACATATGCTTTAGAGGTTGGTGAAGGTGGAATATAGATGATAAATATTTTGACGATAATAACACGCTGATGACTGTGAAACAATTACTTTTTCTAAAAGCTCATGTAATAAAACACTTTAACAGGGCGTTTGACACCTTGTTTTGGGTTCAGAACCGTGGGGGTTTGTGTGGGGGTTCTGAACCCTAAGAATCAAAAAATGATGTGTGGGGTGCAGTGTTGAGAAGTTTGTGAATCAAAAGTAAATGTTTGGGGTGCAATGTTCTGAAACTCGGGTTTTGACAAAAAAAAAATTCTTTTTTCCTTTTGTTACTTCGTTTTTTCTTGTTCTTATTTTCTAGTGGATGTTTTGTGAATTGTATAACTTTTTATGCAACATGAGACAATTTTTTTATGGAGACTTTTGAATGAAACATTTAATTTTTGTTATAGTCTAAGAATAAGAAAATTGTTTCCAACAATCACATTGCTTACCAATAACAAACAGGCAAACAAAACTGTCAATCGATTTGATTTTTATTTCTTAAAAAATATACATATTTGGATAAGGATTTAAAAAAATACTTAAAACTCAAAGGGAACCATGAAAACGAGAATGAAACAACACTTTACTATTGTATTCGGATAAAGTTTACCATTAAAACATAACATGTCGATCTGTTTGATTATTTTATTTTCTCTAAAGAATTAAAAAAAAAAAAAAAAAAAAAAAACTGAAACCCAAAGAGAACCATGAAAACAAGAAAGAAACAACATTGTATTTTGATAAAGTTTCTCAAGTATGTGTTTCCTTAGATACAAAATGAGGTTCATAATTTTAAATATTTCATAAAATTGGAGCTTGTCATGAATTATAAACGAAGAAGGAAAAATAGTTTGTAAAAACGAATTTAAAATATTCGAAATGAAAAAAAATTATAATTTTGTAATTCGAGGAAAACCACATTCTATTTTTTTTAAAAAAAACTCTGAACGGGAAGAACAAACGAGGAGCTAAAAAAATACAACATCTGATAAGATGAAACTCGAAACCTCTACAAGATTGTCCTCTAGCCAGACCTCATCACAATGCTTTGGAAGAACCAATCTAACTTCCACCCGTCACAAACGGCAAGTGTCCAACCCTGCATCCACATTAATTTTATAGAAATCTCTGAAAGGCGGCACACGCAGGCCCGAGAGGGACCCAAATGGTCAAGAGTTGGGAGCCCCTTATTTTATATCACAAACAGGTTTGGATCCAGAGACCTGTAGGTTATGGGCCCACCACAGTTCCGCTGCGCCACTATAATTTGTTGAACTTTCAATGATTAAAATGTTGTTAATTGTTTTTAACTGAAACGTTTTTAAAAATAATTTTAATTTTTTCTCGTTATCATACCACCGATTATTTTATATATGGATATCGTAATTTTGAATATGTGGATCAACGTATGCTTTAGAGGGTGGTGAAGGTGGAATATAGATGAGAAAGATTTTGACGATAATAACACGATGATGACTGTGAAACAATTACTTTTTCTAAACGCTCATTTAATAAAACACTCTAAGAGGGCATTTGACACTTTGTTTTGGGTTCAGAACCGTGGGGGTTTGTGTGGGGGTTCTGAACCCTAAGAATCAGAAAACAGTGTTTGGGGTGCAGTGTTGAGAAGTCTATGAATCAAAATGAAAAAATAGTTTGTAAAAACGAATTTAAAATATTCGAAATGAAAAAAAATTATAATTTTGTAATTTGAGGAAAACCACCTTCTATTTTTTTTTTTTTTTTGAAAAACTCCGAACGGGAAGAACAAACGAGGAGCTAAAAAAAGAAAACATGTGATAAGATGAAACTCGACACCTCTAGAGGATTGTCCTCTAGCCAGACCTCATCACAATGCTTTGGAAGAACCAATCTTGCAAGCTCATCAGCAGCTTGATTCCCTCCTCGGTGGTGAGTGAAGACAAAATGCGGAGATGGAATAGTAAAATCCCACCTCAGAAGCATCCATTCATACTCAACAAATTGAAGACACGCAAGAAGTCTGATTCTAGCATAATAAGTGTGAAACCTGTAAGTCGTCGATCAACCGGAACATAATCGGAAAGAGTAATTGTTGTGCCGTGGTAAACCACTGCCTTGAAAGCAAAATTCGGCACGACCTCGGTGTGAATCGTTTATGCCGGTTGCTCCCCAAGGTTAACACAACATCCAACTTTCACTTACACTCGTGAGAGAAGGATTGAAATCAAGATAAAAGTACGATGCTCAGAATTGGTTTTTGTGAATGAAAAGTGAATGAATCAAAAGTCCTTTCAAACTCCATTTAAATAGAGAAAAGGATTTGAGAGTTTCAACCAATATTAATTAAGAATTAATTAAGATATTAAATCAAATTAATTCAGAATTAATTCAAAAAACGTTTTAAAAGAAATTAATTCAAAAAACGTTTTAACATAAATGAATTCAAAATTAAATGAATTCATAATAATAAAAACGTTTTTGCAATAATTAATGTAAAACAGTAATAAATTAAAAGATAAGGTTTGTAAAAAGATCATCATTTTTTCGCGCATAGGCTAGTCATTCCCAACAATCTCCCACGAATGACTAGCACGGAGAAAATATGAAACAAAAACCAAAATCTGAGCAAAGAAGAAATAATAAGCTTAAACAACAATATCTTACGATTTGAATTGTTGCATAGTGAAGTGGGGCAACAACCTAATTGAAGATAGTGAGTTTCCTCTTGAACTTTCATCAATTAAGGTTGAGACCCCCACAACACGATCCATTACTTATGTTTTATCTTGAATCTGCGATATTGATACAACATCAAGTGCTTTTTAAGGCCATGCACATCGAACCTCGGGTCACCGTGAAAGCTCTAGAAAGAGACCCTATACTCTTTCATAGAAGGCGACCAGACATTCACAATCACGTTAAATGTTTCATCAAGTCTGTATTCAGACCACTCAACAACTGAGCTATGAAGACTTCTAGGAGTTCCATCAAGTCTGTATTCAGACCACCCAAATAAGGGCTATGGATACCTTTCAAGTGTTCCATCAAGTCTTACTCAGACCACCCAAATAAAGGGCTATGGATACCTTTCAAGTGTTCCATCAAGTCTTACTTAGACCACCCAAAAGGGTTATGGATCCACTATAAGGGTTTGAGTCTCATACTTGCTGAAGACTTCTAGAATTACTCTCCTTGTTAGGTCTTTGGTGAGGGGATCCGCTAGATTCCTCTCAGACCTCACATATTTCAAGGAGAGAATTTCACTCTTCAACAATTCTTTCACAGCTCCATGTCAAAGGCGTAAATGCCTTCTTTTGCTATTATAAACACTACCTTTGACAATACCTATGGCTGCCTGTGAATCACAATTGTATGAAGACCAACATAGACAACGCCCCCACAATGGTACGTCTCCCAGTAGGCTTCCTAGCCATTCTACCTCTTGCTCTGCTAGCTCGAGAGCTATGAACTCGGACTCCATGGTGGACCGTGCTATGCACGTCTGCTTAGCTAATTTCCATGAAATAGCTCCTCCACATAGTATTGAACACATCTCCTAGTAGAGCTCACCTCGTCGTTATATGTCACTGGTTTGAATTACAATATCTTTCTAATATTGTAGGAAATTTGTTAAAATGCAAACATAAATTCATTGTACCTTTAAGGTACCTCAATAATCGACGAAGAGCAATTCAATAATCTTTATCAAGATTTTGTGTATATTTACTCAATCTACTCACAACATATGCAATATCAGGTCTAGTATAGTTCATCAAACACATGACACTACCTATAATTTTTGCATATTCAAATTGAGAAACACTATCTTCCTTATTCTTCTTAAGACTCACACTAGCCTTACAAAAATATCATCAAAGCAATTAAATTACTTTAGCAATTTGCTTTTCAATGTAATCTTATTGACATACCGAAAAACCATTTTGGTTTTTCTTATCTTAACATCTAGTATCACATCATGAAAATCAAACGATTTTATTTCTTTTGCATTAAATAATGATTTTAATCACTATCTCCCCCACATTTGAGATATTAAAAATATATTTCAATTTCTCAAACATATTTATGCATGCATACATAAATTATAAACACCACAATAAATTTATGTATACATCAAAGAATTGGAAAACATGAGTGATCATAACATCACAAATTTCTTACTTCTCCATTTATGCATTTCATCAATAAGAAATATATTTCTTATGAAAACTTTCATAAGGCCACAATATGCACATTTCAAGAAATATAATCTAAAACATTTCTTCATAAGTTGTTCAACAACAAATTCACATAACAACATAATCACAACACAAGTGCATCTCTCTACGTAACAATACATGAAACATATCAATCACATGTATTATTCATAGTTCACACATTTAATGCTTTTGTGTATGAATCATTTATAAGAAAAAATAGACAATATTTTTCTTTTCCCTTTTCATGATCATAGGCATGCTCGATAAAATATTCGACATTAATAATTTCATATTTTCAATCAATGAAAATATGCATGCATAATTGACCAACAAGATCTTAAATAGCCCTTATAAAATATCACACATTTTAACATAGCTATCAAGATCTTAAATTATAATCAATTTCTACGAGCTTCACATAGGCATGAGAGATTTTGATTTTGCACAATTTTTCTTGCTACCAATAAGCTAGGTAATAAACCAATATTGTTCTAAGGCCAAATTAAATTAATATCACTAATAATAACTTTCAATTTAATGAAAATTTATGGCCATATACAATGCATTTAAACATGACAATTAATTATATGAATCATACACTTAATATTGTCAATTGAAAATATACATTACCTCAACCTTTAATTGCTTTACAATTTCAATTTCAAACTACATCATTGAACAACTTTAGCAATATTTCACCAATTTCAAAATTGTTATAATCTACTGCTTCACAATTTAAGTTGCATTACTAAGCAACTTTAGCAATATTTTAACATTCTCCACAACTATTTTAATTGTCACACATAGGTTCTGTCACCAATAATATATCATTATACATATTATTTTCATATGCATGCTACATGACAATTAGACAGACTTGCTTAATTGTTCACTATGATCACCCATAACTTGAAGTACAATAATAACTAAAATATTATTATTATTTACCTCATTTCATAAACTTGATATAGTGGGCTCATCAAATAAACAAATATATATCCATTAAATAAAGTTGTTAAATTCCCATACCATCTATAATGGATTCATCATAAATAAAAATCATTCAAAAATTATTAGAAGCTTAATGAATTTAGAACCCAAAATATCTTCAACATAATTGAACGAATTTAACGAGTTATTTGATGAGATCAAATGCAAAATTTCAATAATATCTATCAACAAGATATTAAAAAACACAAGTCCACACAAGTCCACACAATATATTTAAGAATATATTTAATATGATAAAACTAATGAATTCGAATCAATCTAGAAGAATACCTCCCTTTAGTACCTTCTTAACTAATACTTTGACATCATCCACTTTGACAGGCAACTTAGCTTGAGTCAATCGAATTTTCCTCGATAAACATCACAATCAAATTTTGTAACCAATTGCATTAGTCTAAAGAACCAAAAATTGATAATTAAGTCTAACTTTAGGAAAAAATCTTCCCAACCTAGATTTCAATCATGCCAACCATCAAATTATTCTATTCTATAAATAATTTGTAGATTTTCTGATATAAGCTCATGTTATCCATCTGCCATAGACTTTAGAGTCTATCTTATTCATTTTAAAGCATATGAACTTATTTTATAACAATAAAGTCTCATAAAACTAGCAATTCAGCAAGTAAATCTCCATTTATTTTCTTCGCTAATCTTTGATTCCATCAAAGTAAGCAATTAAAAATTTCACACATAACTAACTATACCTTGTTAGATTTTACTTAATACAAAAGAGATCTCATATCAATTTATTAGAGTTCATGAACACATGAATCTATACACATCAAATATATGTTGAACATTATACTCAAATATATCAATAATGTGAATCACACATGGTTAATTCCTCATGATATACATAAAGATGTTAAAATATCTTTAATCTCACAATATTAGATTCAATCTAAATAAATTGTGAATAAATTAACCATATCAAAAATATCTCGCACAAAAAGAATTTAAACAATTTTAATTGTTGAAATCAAATATTTGACATTTTCCAAATTTGAACTCAATAATTTTTCTCTCAGAATCAAATTTTGAGATTTTGATTCCCACCAACAGTAGCAGAATCAAATAAGATCAATAAAAATAAAGTTCCATCAAAACCAAAATTTACTTACAGTATACTTGGAAGCATGACCTCTTCTTCGTTCATCTGGATGGAATATAAAAGACCCACCATAGGCTGCTTGAAGCTACTGGATTTCTTTTAGATTGAGACCCAAACACCCCTTCCAGATCTGGATCGACATTGAAATAAAAGGTAGATTTTGCTTTCAAATTGTAAGTCGTCGATCAACCGGAACATAATCAGAAAGAGTAATTGTTGTGTCGTGGTAAACCACTGCCTTGAAAGCAAAATTCGGCACGACTTCGGTGTGAATCGTTTATGCCGGTTGCTCCCCAAGGTTAACACAACATCCAACTTCCACGTACACTCGTGAGAGAATGATTGATATCAAGATAAAAGTACGATGCTCAGAATTGGTTTTTGTGAATGAAAAGTGAATGAATCAAAAGTCCTTTCAAACTCCATTTAAATAGAGAAAATGATTTGGGAGTTTCAATCAAAATTAATTAAGATATTAAATCAAATTAATTCAGAATTAATTCAAAAAACGTTTTAAAAGAAATTAATTCAAAAAACGTTTTAACATAAATGAATTCATAATAATAAAAACGTTTTTGCAATTAATGTAAAACGATAATAAATTAAAAGATAAGGTTTGTAAAAAGATCATCATTTTTCCGCGCATAGGCTAGTCATTCCCAACAAAACCTAACTCAACTGCCAACTTCCACCCGTCACAAACGACCAACGCCTCAACAAGATCCACATAAATTACATAACTCAACTGCCAACTTCCACCCGTCACAAACGGCCAACGCTTCAACAAGATCCACATAAATTACATGGCGTACAAAACGGAAGGTAGACAACATAACCTGCCCCTTTAAATCCCGAATAATAACGCCCAACCCCGCACATCCTTCCCAAGTGTCCAGCCGTGCATCCACATTAATTTTATAGAAATTTCCGAAAGGTGGGACCCAACGTACACAGGCAGGCCGAGGGACCCAAATGGTCAAAAGTTGGGAGCCCCTTATTTTATAAGGGTACTAAAAGATTAAAATTATAATAACCATTTTATATCAAAGTCAGGTTTCAATCCTAGGACCTGTGGGTTATGGGCCCACCACACTTCCGCTGCACTGATTTGTTGAACTTTTAATGATTCAAATGTTAATAATCGTTTTTAACTAAAACGTTTTTAAAAATAATTTTAATTCTTTCTCGTTATCATACCACCGACTATTTTATATATGGATATCGTAATTTTGAATATATGGATCAACGTATGCTTTAGAGGTTGGTGAAGGTGGAATATAGATGAGAAAGATTTTGACGATAATAACACGATGATGACTGTGAAACAATTACTTTTTCTAAAAGCTCATTTAATAAAACACTTTAAGAGTGCATTTGACACATTGTTTTGGGTTCAGAACCGTGGGGGTTTGTGTGGGGGTTATGAACCCTAAGAATCAGAAAACGGTGTTTGGGGTGCAGTGTTGAGAAGTCTGTGAATCAAAAGCCTATGTTTGGGTGCAATGTTCTGAAACTCGGGTTTTGACAAAAAAAAAGTTCTTTTTTCCTTTTGCTACTTCGGTTTTTCTTGTTCTTATTTTCTAGTGGATGTTTTGTGAATTGTATAACTTTTTATGCAACATGAGACAATTTTTTATGGAGACTTTTGAAGGAAACATTTAATTTTTGTTATAGTCTAAGAATAAGAAAATTGTTTTCAACCATCAAAGCATTGTCTACCAATCACAAACCGGCAAAAATAACTGTCAACCAATTTGATTTTTTTTTCTTACAAAAAATACATATTTGGATAAGGCTTTAAAAAAATACTTAAAACTCAAAGGGAACCATGAAAAGGAGAATGAAACAACACTTTACTATTGTATTTGGATAAAGTTTACCATTAAAACATAAAATGTCAATCGGTTTGATTATTTTATTTTCTCTAAAGAATACATATTTGGATAAAGAATTAAAAAAAAAAAAAAAAACTGAAACCCAAAGAGAACCATGAAAACAAGAAAGAAACAACCATGTATTTTGATAAAGTTTCTCAAGTATGTGATTCCTTAAATACAAACTGGGGTTCATAATTTTAAATATTTCATAAAATTGGAGCTTGTCATGAATTATAAACGAAGAAGGAAAAAATAGTTTGTAAAAACGAATTTAAAATATTCGAAATGAAAAAAAATTATAATTTTGTAATTCGAGGAAAACCACCTTCAATTTTTTTTTTTTTTTTTTGAAAAACTCCGAATGGGAAGAATAAACGAGGAGCTAAAAAAACAAAACATGTGATAAGATGAAACTCGAAACCTCTAGAGGATTGTCCTATAGCCAGACCTCGTCACAATGCTTTGGAAGAACCAATCTTGCAAGCTCATGAGCAGCTTGATTCCCTCCTCGGTGGTGAGTGAAGACAAAATGCGGAGATGGAATAGTACCCCGCACATCCTTCCCAAGTGTCCAACCCGAGAGGGACCCAAATGATCAATAGTTGGGAGCCCCTTATTTTATAAGTAGTAAAAGATAAAAATCATAGTAACCACTTTATATCAGAGCCAGGTTTCGATCCTGGGACCTGTGGGTTATGGGCCCACCACACTTCCGCTGCGCCACTCTGATTTGTTGAACTTTCAATGATTAAATTGTTAATAATTGCTTTTAACTGAAACGTTTTTAAAAATAATTTTAATTCTTTCTCGTTATCATACCACCGGTTATTTTATATATGGATATCGTAATTTTGAATATGTGGATAAACTTATGCTTTAGAGGTTGGTGAAGGTGGAATATATATGAGAAAGATTTTGACGATAATAACACGATGATGACTGTGAAACAATTACTTTTTGTAAAAGCTCAATTAATAAAACATTTTAAGAGGGCGTTTGACACCTTGTTTTGGGTTCAGAACCGTGGGGGTTTGTGTGGGGGGTTCTGAACCCTAATAATCAGAAAACGGTGTTTGGGGTGTAATTGTTAGAAGTCTGTGAATCAAAAGCCTATGTTTGTTTGGGGTGCAATGTTCTGAAACTGGGGTTTTGACAATTATTTTTTTCTTTTTTCCTTTTGCTACTTCGTTTTTTCTTGTTCTTATTTTCTAGTGGATGTTTTGTGAATTGTATAACTTTTTATACAACACGAGACAATTTTTTATAGAGACTTTTGAATGAAACATTTAATTTTTGTTATAGTCTAAGAATAAGAAAATTGTTTCTAACAATCAAAGCATTCAAAGCATTCCTTACCCATAACAAACAGACAAACATAACTGTCAACATATTTGATTTTTTTTTCTTAAAAAAAATACATGTGGATAAGGATTTAAAAAAATACTTAAAACTCAAAGGGAACCATAAAAACGAGAATGAAACAACACTTTACTATTGTATTTGGATAAAGTTTACCATTAAAACATAACATGTCAATCGGTTTGATTATTTTATTTTCTCTAAAGAATACATATTTGGATAAAGAATTAAAAAAAAAAATAAAAAAAAAAAAAAACTGAAACCCAAAGAGAACCATGAAAACAAGAAAGAAACAATATTGTATTTTGATAAAGTTTCTCAAGTATGTGTTTTCTTAGATACAAACTGAGGTTCATAATTTTAAATATTTCATAAAATTGGAGCTTGTCATGAATTATAAACGAAGAAGGAAAAAATAGTTTGTAAAAACGAATTTCAAATATTCGAAATGAAAAAAAATTATAATTTTGTAATTCGAGGAAAACCACCTTCTATTTTTATTTTATTTTTTTGAAAAACTCCGAACTAGAAGAACAAACGAGGAGCTAAAAAAACAAAACATGTGATAAGATGAAACTCGAAACCTCTAGAGGATTGTCCTATAGCCAGACCTCGTCACAATGCTTTGGAAGAACCAATCTTGCAAGCTCATGAGCAGCTTGATTCCCTCCTCGGTGGTGAGTGAAGACAAAATGCGGAGATGGAATAGTAAAACCCCACCTCAGAAGCATCCATCCATACTCAACTAACTTCCACCCGTCAACATCACCTGCCCCTTTGAATCCCGAATAATAACGCCCAACCCCGCACATCCTTCCCAAGTGTCCAACCCGAGAGGGACCCAAATGATCAATAGTTGGGAGCCCCTTATTTTATAAGTAGTAAAAGATAAAAATCATAGTAACCACTTCTTTATATCAGAGATAGGTTTCGATCCTGGGACCTGTGGGTTATGGGCCCACCACGCTTCCGCTGCGCCACTCTGATTTGTTGAACTTTCAATGATTAAAATGTTAATAATTGCTTTTAACTGAAACGTTTTTAAAAATAATTTTAATTCTTTCTCGTTATCATACCACCGGTTATTTTATATATGGATATCGTAATTTTGAATATATGGATCAACGTATGCTTTAGAGGTTGGTGAAGGTGGAATATAGATGAGAAAGATTTTGACGATAATAACACGATGATGACTGTGAAACAATTACTTTTTCTAAAAGCTCATTTAATAAAACACTTTAAGAGTGCATTTGACACATTGTTTTGGGTTCAGAACCGTGGGGGTTTGTGTGGGGGTTATGAACCCTAAGAATCAGAAAACGGTGTTTGGGGTGCAGTGTTGAGAAGTCTGTGAATCAAAAGCCTATGTTTGGGTGCAATGTTCTGAAACTCGGGTTTTGACAAAAAAAAAATTCTTTTTTCCTTTTGCTACTTCGGTTTTTCTTGTTCTTATTTTCTAGTGGATGTTTTGTGAATTGTATAACTTTTTATGCAACATGAGACAATTTTTTATGGAGACTTTTGAAGGAAACATTTAATTTTTGTTATAGTCTAAGAATAAGAAAATTGTTTTCAACCATCAAAGCATTGTCTACCAATCACAAACCGGCAAAAATAACTGTCAACCAATTTGATTTTTTTTTCTTACAAAAAATACATATTTGGATAAGGCTTTAAAAAAATACTTAAAACTCAAAGGGAACCATGAAAAGGAGAATGAAACAACACTTTACTATTGTATTTGGATAAAGTTTACTATTAAAACATAAATTGTCAATCGGTTTGATTATTTTATTTTCTCTAAAGAATACATATTTGGATAAAGAATTAAAAAAAAAAAAAAAAAAACTGAAACCCAAAGAGAACCATGAAAACAAGAAAGAAACAACCATGTATTTTGATAAAGTTTCTCAAGTATGTGATTCCTTAAATACAAACTGGGGTTCATAATTTTAAATATTTCATAAAATTGGAGCTTGTCATGAATTATAAACGAAGAAGGAAAAAATAGTTTGTAAAAACGAATTTAAAATATTCGAAATGAAAAAAAATTATAATTTTGTAATTCGAGGAAAACCACCTTCAATTTTTTTTTTTTTTTTTTGAAAAACTCCGAATGGGAAGAATAAACGAGGAGCTAAAAAAACAAAACATGTGATAAGATGAAACTCGAAACCTCTAGAGGATTGTCCTATAGCCAGACCTCGTCACAATGCTTTGGAAGAACCAATCTTGCAAGCTCATGAGCAGCTTGATTCCCTCCTCGGTGGTGAGTGAAGACAAAATGCGGAGATGGAATAGTACCCCGCACATCCTTCCCAAGTGTCCAACCCGAGAGGGACCCAAATGATGGGACCCAAATGATCAATAGTTGGGAGCCCCTTATTTTATAAGTAGTAAAAGATAAAAATCATAGTAACCACTTTATATCAGAGCCAGGTTTCGATCCTGGGACCTGTGGGTTATGGGCCCACCACACTTCCGCTGCGCCACTCTGATTTGTTGAACTTTCAATGATTAAATTGTTAATAATTGCTTTTAACTGAAACGTTTTTAAAAATAATTTTAATTCTTTCTCGTTATCATACCACCGGTTATTTTATATATGGATATCGTAATTTTGAATATGTGGATCAACTTATGCTTTAGAGGTTGGTGAAGGTGGAATATATATGAGAAAGATTTTGACGATAATAACACGATGATGACTGTGAAACAATTACTTTTTGTAAAAGCTCAATTAATAAAACATTTTAAGAGGGCGTTTGACACCTTGTTTTGGGTTCAGAACCGTGGGGGTTTGTGTGGGGGGTTCTGAACCCTAATAATCAGAAAACGGTGTTTGGGGTGTAATTGTTAGAAGTCTGTGAATCAAAAGCCTATGTTTGGGGTGCAATGTTCTGAAACTGGGGTTTTGACAATTATTTTTTTCTTTTTTCCTTTTGCTACTTCGTTTTTTCTTGTTCTTATTTTCTAGTGGATGTTTTGTGAATTGTATAACTTTTTATACAACACGAGACAATTTTTTATGGAGACTTTTGAATGAAACATTTAATTTTTGTTATAGTCTAAGAATAAGAAAATTGTTTCTAACAATCAAAGCATTCAAAGCATTCCTTACCCATAACAAACAGACAAACATAACTGTCAACATATTTGATTTTTTTTTCTTAAAAAAAATACATGTGGATAAGGATTTAAAAAAATACTTAAAACTCCAAGGGAACCATAAAAACGAGAATGAAACAACACTTTACTATTGTATTTGGATAAAGTTTACCATTAAAACATAACATGTCAATCGGTTTGATTATTTTATTTTCTCTAAATAATACATATTTGGATAAAGAATTAAAAAAAAAAAAAAAAAAAAAAACTGAAACCCAAAGAGAACCATGAAAACAAGAAAGAAACAATATTGTATTTTGATAAAGTTTCTCAAGTATGTGTTTCCTTAGATACAAACTGAGGTTCATAATTTTAAATATTTCATAAAATTGGAGCTTGTCATGAATTATAAACGAAGAAGGAAAAAATAGTTTGTAAAAACGAATTTCAAATATTCGAAATGAAAAAAAATTATAATTTTGTAATTCGAGGAAAACCACCTTCTATTTTTATTTTATTTTTTTGAAAAACTCCGAACGAGAAGAACAAACGAGGAGCTAAAACAACAAAACATGTGATAAGATGAAACTCGAAACCTCTAGAGGATTGTCCTATAGCCAAACCTCGTCACAATGCTTTGGAAGAACCAATCTTGCAAGCTCATGAGCAGCTTGATTCCCTCCTCGGTGGTGAGTGAAGACAAAATGCGGAGATGGAATAGTAAAACCCCACCTCAGAAGCATCCATCCATACTCAACTAACTTCCACCCGTCAACATCACCTGCCCCTTTGAATCCCGAATAATAACGCCCAACCCCGCACATCCTTCCCAAGTGTCCAACCCGAGAGGGACCCAAATGATCAATAGTTGGGAGCCCCTTATTTTATAAGTAGTAAAAGATAAAAATCATAGTAACCACTTTATATCAGAGCCAGGTTTCGATCCTGGGACCTGTGGGTTATGGGCCCACCACGCTTCCGCTGCGCCACTCTGATTTGTTGAACTTTCAATGATTAAAATGTTAATAATTGCTTTTAACTGAAACGTTTTTAAAAATAATTTTAATTCTTTCTCGTTATCATACCACCGGTTATTTTATATATGGATATCGTAATTTTGAATATGTGGATCAACTTATGCTTTAGAGGTTGGTGAAGGTGGAATATATATGAGAAAGATTTTGACGATAATAACACGATGATGACTGTGAAACAATTACTTTTTGTAAAAGCTCAATTAATAAAACATTTTAAGAGGGCGTTTGACACCTTGTTTTGGGTTCAGAACCGTGGGGGTTTGTGTGGGGGGTTCTGAACCCTAATAATCAGAAAACGGTGTTTGGGGTGTAATTGTTAGAAGTCTGTGAATCAAAAGCCTATGTTTGGGGTGCAATGTTCTGAAACTGGGGTTTTGACAATTATTTTTTTCTTTTTTCCTTTTGCTACTTCGTTTTTTCTTGTTCTTATTTTCTAGTGGATGTTTTGTGAATTGTATAACTTTTTATACAACACGAGACAATTTTTTATGGAGACTTTTGAATGAAACATTTAATTTTTGTTATAGTATAAGAATAAGAAAATTGTTTCTAACAATCAAAGCATTCAAAGCATTCCTTACCCATAACAAACAGACAAACATAACTGTCTAACATATTTGATTTTTTTTTCTTAAAAAAAATACATGTGGATAAGGATTTAAAAAAATACTTAAAACTCAAAGGTAACCATAAAAACGAGAATGAAACAACACTTTACTATTGTATTTGGATAAAGTTTACCATTAAAACATAACATGTCAATCGGTTTGATTATTTTATTTTCTCTAAAGAATACATATTTGGATAAAGAATAAAAAAAAAAAAAAAAAAAAAACTGAAACCCAAAGAGAACCATGAAAACAAGAAAGAAACAACATTGTATTTTGATAAAGTTTCTCAAGTATGTGTTTCCTTAGATACAAACTGAAGTTCATAATTTTAAATATTTCATAAAATTGGAGTTTGTCATGAATTATAAACGAAGAAGGAAAAAATAGTTTGTAAAAACGAATTTCAAATATTCGAAATGAAAAAAAATTATAATTTTGTAATTGAGGAAAACCACCTTCTATTTTTTTTTTTTTTTTTGAAAAACTCCGAACGGGAAGAACAAACGAGGAGCTAAAAAAACAAAACATGTGATAAGATGAAACTCGAAACCTCTAGAGGATTGTCCTATAGCGGATTGTCACAATGCTTTGGAAGAACCAATCTTGCAAGCTCATGAGCAGCTTGATTCCCTCCTCGGTGGTGAGTGAAGACAAAATGCGGAGATGAAATAGTAAAACCCCACCTCAGAAGCATCCATCCATACTCAAAAAATTGAAGACACGCAAGATGAGATGTCTGATTCTAGCGTAATAAGTGTGAAACCTAACTCAACTAACTTCCACCCGTCAACATCACCTGCCCCTTTGAATCCCGAATAATAACGCCCAACCCCGCACATCCTTCCCAAGTGTCCAGCCCGAGAGGGAGCCAAATGATCAAGAGTTGGGAGCCCCTTATTTTATAAGTACTAAAAGATTAAAAACATAGTAACCCCACCTCGGTGGTGAGTGAAGACAAAATGCGGAGATGAAATAGTAAAACCCCACCTCAGAAGCATCCATCCATACTCAAAAAATTGAAGACACGCAAGATGAGATGTCTAACTAACTTCCACCCGTCAACATCACCTGCCCCTTTGAATCCCGAATAATAACGCCCAACCCCGCACATCCTTCCCGCACATCCTTCCCAAGTGTCCAGCCCGAGAGGGAGCCAAATGATCAAGAGTTGGGAGCCCCTTATTTTATAAGTACTAAAAGATTAAAAACATAGTAACCACTATATATCAGAGCCAGGTTTCGATCCTGGGACCTGTGGGTTATGGGCCCACCACGCTTCCGCTGCGCCACTCTGATTTGTTAAATTTTCAATGATTAAAATGTTAATAATTGCTTTTAACTGAAACGTTTTTAAAAATAATTTTAATTCTTTCTCGTTATCATACCACCGGTTATTTTATATATGGATATCGTAATTTTGAATATGTGGATCAACTTATGCTTTAGAGGTTGGTGAAGGTGGAATATATATGAGAAAGATTTTGACGATAATAACACGATGATGACTGTGAAACAATTACTTTTTCTAAAAGCTCATTTAATAAAACATTTTAAGAGGGCGTTTGACACCTTGTTTTGGGTTCAGAACCGTGGGGGTGTGTGTGGGGGGTTCTGAACCCTAATAATCAGAAAACGGTGTTTGGGGTGCAATTGTTAGAAGTCTGTGAATCAAAAGTCTACGTTTGGGGTGCAATGTTCTGAAACTGGGGTTTTGACAATTATTTTTTTCTTTTTTCCTTTTGCTACTTCGTTTTTTCTTGTTCTTATTTTCTAGTGGATGCTTTATGAATTGTATAACTTTTTATATAACATGAGACAATTTTTTATGGAGACTTTTGAATGAAACATTTAATTTTTGTTATAGTCTAAGAATAAGAAAATTGTTTCTAACAATCAAAGCATTCAAAGCATTCCTTACCTATAACAAACAGACAAACATAACTGTCAACGAATTTGATTTTTTTTTCTTAAAAAAAATACATATGTGGATAAGGATTTAAAAAAATACTTAAAACTCAAAGGTAACCATGAAAACGAGAATGAAACAACACTTTACTATTGTATTTGATTATTTTATTTTCTCTAAATAATACATATTTGGATAAAGAATTAAAAAAAAAAAAAAAAAAAACTTAAACCCAAAGGGAACCATTAAAACAAGAAAGAAACAACATTGTATTTTGATAAAGTTTCTCAAGTATGTGTTTCCTTAGAAATAAACGTACGGAATTAGCATTTTCAAGGTGGCAAATTGTACGGAATTAGCATCAATGGCCACATACTATACGAATTGCTCATATTCCCGAACGGATTGAATCCATCTGAAGCTAATCCCAAACGAACATTTCGTGGTTCCGAAGCGAACTCTGGAAATTTACTATCAAAATGCTTCCACCCTTCCGCATCAGCAGGATGTCGTAACACACCATCATCGACACGCTTATCTTTATGCCAACTCATTTCAGAAGCAACGTGCTTGGATGAAAACATCCTTTTCAATCTGGGTATCAAAGGAAAGTGACGTAAAATCTTATGTGGAATCTTCTTCCCTCCTTCCTCGGCAACTTTATATCGAGATTCACCACATATTGGACATTCTTGCAAATCGGCATTTTCTTTCCAATATAAGATGCAATCATACTTGCAAGCATCAATGTTCTGATAGCCGAACCCCAAGTCACGCAACTTCCTCTTAGCTTCGTAGAATGAACTAGGTATACATGCACCAATTGGAAATGCGTCCTTTAACAATTCTAACAACATATCCAATGATTTATTACTCCAATTGTTAATAACCTTAATATGCATTAACTTCACCAAAAAATTTAATGAAGATAACGTACAACCAGGGTAGAGTTCATTACATGCTTCAGCCATTAAATCCTCAAATCGGTTTGAACTATCACTTTCTGGGACATTAGGTTGAATCTCGTTTGCAAAATCTTCTTGGTGAACACTCGTTTCTACGTTTGGGGCTTGTAAGTCATTCAGAAGGTCCAAAATGTCATTCTCTTCATCAAAAAAATTAGATGTTGCACGTAGTCCCTCATCGGGTATTGAATTAGTTGATTGATTTTCGAACCTAGATAAGTTGCTTGGTTCTCCATGATATACCCATTGACCATAAGAGGGAGATATTCCATTTGTGAATAGATGTCGTTCTACCCCATCCAAAGACTGCCACATTGCATTCATACAATGTTTACATGGACATCTTGTTTTCCCCAAATGATTAACGTGAGACTTCGCCATTTCCATAAACTGAGCAACCCCTTCTACGTACTCGGTAGAGAACCTATCTCTAAGTTTAATCCAATCTTTATTCATTCTTAATTCTACAATTTTCAAACCCACCCGTGAATCGTGAATAATTAAGTCCTGTAGGGATTGAATAAAAATTTAAACATATCAATTTCAGTTTCAATTAGCCTAACCATATCTACAAATTAGCTTAATCATATATATATACGACAAATGAAACAATGAAATCAGCAAAAAGTAACCTAAATTAGCCTAATTCAGAAACCATTAATCATTAGGTGCAAAAGTAAACCATGATACCTAGAGGCGAACGGTCGAGCTGTTTGAAGTAGCGTGGAGCGAGGAACGACTGTTGTCTTGCGGGCGAGCGACCGGCGAATGGTGGCTGTGTATCATAAATTGAAAGCAAATTATATACAATAACAAAATTGAAAAACAAAATTAGGGACGGTTTGAATTAAAAAAAATACCTACAAGCGGCAGCAGGCGACGGCGGGAGCGGCGGTAAGGCGATGGAGGGAGAAGGCGGCGCGGCGAGGGTGGCACGGCGAGGGCGAGGGCGGCACGACGAGGGCGAGGGCGGCACGGCGAGGGCGAGGGCGAGGGCGGCACGGCGAGGGCGGCACGGCGAGGGCGAGGGCGGCACGGCGAGGGCGAGGGCGAGGGCGGCGCGGCGAGGGCGAGGGCGAGGGCGAGGGCGGCGCGGCGAGGGCGAGGGCGAGGGCGAGGGCGAGGGCGAGGGCGAGGGCGAGGGCGAGGGCGAGGGCGAGTGCGAGGGCGGCGCGACGAGGGCGAGGGCGAGGGCGGCGCGACGAGGGCGAGGGCGGCGCGGCGAGGGTGAGGGCGAGGGAGAGAAGGCAACGACGGCGAGGGCGAGGGCGAGGGCGAGAGAGAAGGCGATGGCGGCGAGGCGGAGAAAATGAAGAAGACGATGAGAATTTTAGGTTATTAAGCTCTCTCTCGACGGTTTTTAAAAATCGTCGAGAGAGGCATCCAGTTCTCTCGATGAAATATATATCGTCGAGAGAAATGACCGGTTCTCTAGACGGCTGGGTCAAACCGTCAATATAACCATAATTTGTCTCGACGGTTTGTAAAAACCGTCGAGATAAGTGGAATTTATCTCGACGAATTGTAACAGTCGTCGAGAAAACCTGACGTTATCCCGACGGTTTTTAAAAACCGTCGGGAGAGTATGTACTGTCTCGACGGTTGTGATAAACCGTCGAGATAGATCAATGATCTCTCGACGGTTTTGACGAACCGTCGAGAGAGGCATATGTTCTCTCGACGAAATGATATTTCGTCGAGAGAAGACGATACTCTCTCGACGGTTTCTAAAACCGTCGAGAGAGCATTGTTCTCTCGACGAAAACGAAACCGTCGAGAGAACATCCGTCGAGAGAATATAAAATTCTTGTAGTGAACTGAGGTTCATAATTTTAAATATTTCATAAAATTGGAGCTTGTCATGAATTATAAACGAAGAAGGAAAAAATAGTTTGTAAAAACGGATTTAAAATATTCAGAATGATTTTTTTTTTATAATTTTGTAATTCG
This sequence comes from Herpetospermum pedunculosum, assembly GCA_028017165.1. Taxonomy (NCBI): domain Eukaryota; kingdom Viridiplantae; phylum Streptophyta; class Magnoliopsida; order Cucurbitales; family Cucurbitaceae; genus Herpetospermum; species Herpetospermum pedunculosum. The sequence goes on from CM051526.1 coordinate 9,268,444, forward strand.
AGGAAAACCACCTTCTATTTTTTTTTGTTTTGAAAAACTCGGAACGGGAAGAACAAACGAGGAGCTAGAAAAACACAACAACTGATAGGATGAAACTCGAAACCTCTAGAGGATTGTCCTCTATCCAGACCTCGTCACAATGCTTTGGAAAAACCAGTTTTGCAAGCTCATGAGCAGCTTGATTCCCTCATCGGTGGTGAGTGAAGACAAAATGGGGAGATGGATTATTAAAACCCCACCTCAAAAGCATCCATCCATACTCAACAAATTGGCAAGAAGTCTGTTTCTGCCAAGTATTATATGATTGAAGGCAAAGCTTTTTTGCAACTCACGAAATAAAAAAAAATGATGAAATTTTAACTATGTATAAACTCGGATAGCTTGAATTGGCTTATTTAGTTTGATCCTAGAGAAGACTAATACCTTATTTGACATACTTCAATGACACTTATTAAAAAAACCAATATATATATATATTATAAACTTATTTTCTATGTGATCGATTCATGTCACATTTTTCATTCTTTTTTTTTTTTAATTTACTCTTATTAGATAAAAATAATATTCTCGTTTGTGTGTGTTTTTTAAGAAAATGTTTGTGTATAATAAGTTAGCCACTTTAAAAAATGTCTAATATGTTATTGAACTTTCAAGTGTTTAATAGTTTAATAATAAATTCGAGCCAAACCGAGCATAGCTCAATTGGCATAAGGTTGTGCCCGTGACCAAAAGGTCATGGGTTCAATCCTCGCATTTATTAAAATACCGTTGCAAAAAAAATAATAAATTCGACATTTTAAAAATTCACGGACATATTAACACACAAACTTTAAAGTTCATAGATTAAATTTGTAATTTTAACTTTTGAATCTATTAATTTTTTTCTTTTCGATTTTATCATTTATGTACTGTTTTATTTTTATTAGGTTGATACAAACACTTTTTTTTAGTTAAAAATTAGTGATAGCTGGAGCATTCCAACTTCTAAGCTTCGTCGATGACATATGACTTAATCAGTTAAGCCATGCAACTCACAAATTAGTACAATCACTAAACATTAAAATGAAGATGATATGTTCCACAAAATAAGATTTGATAGCCAATCTAAGCATACTATGCTAAATAGTAAACCCTAATACTATGCTCATAGGACTATAATATACGACTTAATGACTAAGATGTCACAAGTTCGATGTACCCACATATGTTATAATGTACGACCTAACGAGACTAAGATGTTTTTTTTTTCATAGGTATTTTAAGTAATGCGAGATTGAACCCATGACCTCTTAGTCACCATGCTCGGTTCGGCTAGTGACTACAATGTTTTTTTTTTCAACGATATTTTAATTAATACGAGGATTGAATCCATGACCTCTTAGTCATGTTTTTTTTTGCAATGATATTTTAATTAATACAAGGATTGAATCCATGACCTCTTAGTCACAGACACAACTTTATGACAATTGAGCAATGCTCGGTTTGACAGTGACTAAGATGTTATATGACAATTAAGCTATGCTCGGTTTAACAGTGACTAAGATGTTACAAGTTTGATTTCCCCGGATATGTCATCATAAAAAAAAATTGATAAAAGAAAAATCAATACACACAAAAAAGAAATTCGATATTTTAAACGAAAATAAAAATAACCAAAACCCTAGAATTTAGAGCATTATTTAAAAAAAAAATACTTTTACTCGAGATTTCTATTTTCCAATTTTGGTCAACATTTTTTCTCGATATTTTGACGAACTCTACAAACCAGTTTTTTTTCAGCTTCCTCCACTTATCACCCTTCTTCTGAACCATCTTTTGGCTGTCGACTTTGAAAAACCCCAAACTTTTCCCACTCCTCTTTGTTTTCAATTTAATTTCCTTCTTCTCTGTTCATCTTGTTGCGAAGGAACTCAAACACCAGCGAGAATCTGCGTCAATCAGCAAAATCTTCTTCTCCGTTGCTTTAATTTGTCCTCCCCGAGGTTTTATTCGGGAAAGACAATCGTCAAGAGTGGAGTTCTTCAATTAATATATGCCAGGTATTCGAAATTTCAAATGGGTTTTTATTTATTTATTGAAATCTAGATCCACCCTTTACATTAGCGACGAGGAATAGCTGATTGGATGTGGAACCCTAATGTTCTTTTTCCATAAATTCTCGAACTGGGTATCGTGTAAAATTGTTTTTCGTGTTGACAATGATAGCTATGTCTACTAATACTGGGAAATAAGTTTTCAAGGCAGCTTCAATGAAATTTGATTTTTGTTTACAATTTGTGTGCTTAGTATTTTCAGAGCTTACGTAGCTAGCTTCGATGAACTGCAATTTTTTTTCTTGGAACTTTTGTGCAGGGTAATGTTACAACATTCTCGTTAAGGGATGAACAACGAAGGTTTTGAATCACAGCTATTGGCTGAGAAGTTATCCAAACTCAACAATTCTCAGCAGAGCATTGAGTGTATCCTTTCTCTAATCATTATTATTATTATTTTTTTTAATCTATGTTTTTGGGGTTTATAGTCATGGACGTCAAAAGAGAAAAAACAAATTAATGACTTTTGTCATTTAGTAATTAGTAATTATGTATGTAAGAATTCGTGTTGTGCCTCTTATGATATTCGAAGAAACTGGGTATGTTATGATGATGGTGATAATCTATTAAAACTTGGGACTTTTTTCTTTCTTTCTTTCTTTAAATTTTAAAAAAAGTTATTTATTTATTTATTATTATTATTTTTTTTAATCGAGGTATTTGGGGTCTCACTTGCATTATGCTCATGGTCTATTCCCTCTAATCATTGGGAGGTTGCCCACCCCAAGGCTAGATTCAAGAGGCAAGGGTTTTAAGTTGTTTTCAACTTGAGGACTTGAGGACCTTGGAAGGTGGCTTAGTAAAACCCTAACAAATCAGCATTGACGTCCAAAGTGGGTTCCAACTTACCTTTTAGGAATCTTTAATGTCTTGAACATCTGTGGATTAGGTTCTAGCTAGCATGGGCTCCAATCCTCACCAACGCCGGTGATAACACCCATGCTTAGGTTCAATTTACCTTTCACAATTCGTTTGTGTCCTAACTCTCGACCATTATGGTTTTGGTAGATCTCCCGAGGAAGGGCTAGATTCCACTCTTTTCATTACTCTTTATTGGTGTAAAAATGTTCTTTCTACAATAACTATAGTTTAAACTCTCTTAAGTTTTTTGTAATATCTTTGGTGACGATCAAGACCGAATTTTATTTATTTATTTTTGATATCCACGAGTGTTTAGGTCAACTTACGCGCACATTGACTAATCTTACCGGACAACAACCTATTTCTTCAACATTTGATTGACAAGGAAACACTTTAGATTTTAAATTCTAATTTGTGGGCCACCATGATTTGAACCCATTCCCTCTAAGTCCCTTTACTTTTTCACCAGCCCTAGTGACTACTAGACCAACCCACAGTGGTCCTTATTGCTTATTAAAAAATATCCCAATTACTTAACATGAACGTTTTGAAAATGAAATCACAAGGAATACTTCCTTGCACATCCAATGAAGAAACATCTCTCTTCTTTTTATTATATTGCTTGGAAATAGTTGATTGCTTCAGTGTCTCCAATGTCTTATATCAAAATTTTTAAGAAACATGGAGACTAACTTATCATTTTTCTAAATGATTTAACATCTTAATAAGAAAAATTAGGGTGTGGCTTCGCTGGGTGGGCTGTTTTCTTTTGTATTTTTTTAATTTTTCGTTTTCTCTTAATGAGAGCTTGGTTTCTCATAAATAAAATCTTAATAAAAAAACTAAAATATTTTCCCATTCAGAGGTGGTCTTGATGCTTATTTTAGGGAAGATTGGTGGATAAGGGATGCCCTCTTCTTTTTTCTTGACTTTATTCTTTATCTTCTTTGAAATTTGCCTTGAGAGCGCACACTCTTCTAAACTTCTTTTCGAGAGCACAACACCATTGAGATAAGAGGGGTGATAAGCTATAATTACAAAAAGGTGGAGAAATTCTACTCCACTAAATAACAAGCAAGGATGTAGAATCAATAAAAGTGTGTATGCTCTGTTGCTTATCTGTGAAAATTCTGGCGTTTCTTTATAACCAAAGGTTCCAATAAAAAACAGTGATGCAATTGCACCAAAGAATCCTTTTTTCTTTCTTGAAAGGATGACCAATGAGAGACATATTGACAAGGTTGAAGATGTTTCCGTGTCTAACAAAAAACCAGCCAAAAGCTTCCTGTAAATAAGCCCAAAAAGATGATGCAAAGGGGCAGTGGCTGAAGAGGTGAATCTGGGTCTCATGATTCCTCAGGCACATATGACAGCAACTTGGGGAGATAGGATCCAAGGATATCTACGCTGAATCTTATCAAAAGTATTTATGTAAGCATGACTAAGCTCCCACCCACCCGCACAAAAAACTCACCTTTTTTGGAGAGTTACCTTTCCATATAAATTTGTAGAAATCTGAATGTTCAAGACTTCCAGTAGATGCAAGTTTCTTCAGAAGCGAACTAGAAGAAAATTTTCCATCCTTCTCCAAAATCAAAGACAAGATGTCCTCAGAATCTAAGAGATCTCATTCCCGACTTTTGATCAAAATGTGAAGTACCATATTTGGAAGCAATGACTCTCCTCCAAAGAGCTTCCTTTTCCTGATAAAAGCGGCAAATCCATTTTGCTAGAAGAGATGTTTTTTCTGATGGATATCAAAGATGCCCAATCCTTCTTCTTCAATAGGAGCTTGTATCGAAGACCACTTAAAAGGTTACAACCTTTCTTGTCTTTACCACCTTTCCAAAGAAATAAACGATAAAGTTGCTCAATGGATTTAGTGATGTTTGTAGGGGCAATGAAAATGGAGAAATACTAAACTGTCAAGTTGGCAAGAGTAGCTTGTATTAGTGTGTGTCTTCCTTGGAAATAATCGATGCTCCCTAATTGTGCAACCTCTTCTCCACTTTTTCGATGATGGGTGCCCAGAAAGTGGAAGATCGAGGATTCCCATTAAGAGGGATGCTGAAATGGTACTTCACATTCTGGTCTTTTTTTAGTGAAATCATATTTTTCAAAGTTGGTCGATTAACCTTCTCTTCCCTCATTTGTCTTCAAAACTCTTTGGAAATCCAAGAGCCCTAGAAAAATTAATGTGTTGACTTGGATCCTATGTTATGGGAATGTTAACTCATCAGATATTCTTCAAAGGAAGCTTCCTTTGATGACATTGTCTCCTTCTTTTGCCCTCTATGTTTTGCGGACAAGGAAGATCAAGTTCGTATTTTATTTCGGTGCTCTTTCTCGAGTTTTTGCTGGTTCTTCTTATTCTCTACTCAAGTTTTTGCTGGTTCTTCTTATTCTCTATCTTCAACATTTGCTGGGTTTATGGGATGATGTGCTTGGAAATATATTTTAGCTTCTTGGCTTGTCGCCCTCTCCTATCAAAGCAAAACTTCTCTGGATCAATGCGATAAAGGCCATTCTTTCAGAAATTTGGTTGGAACGTAACCAAAGGATTTTTTGAGGATAAATACTTTCCTTGCTCGGATAGTTTTCACCTTATAAAGATTAAAGCTTCTCGTTTGTGTTCTCCCTCTAAAGCTTTTACTGGATACTCTTTCCAAGATATCTGTAACAACTGGGAGGTCTCCTTGAAGTTTCTTTTTGGTTATTGTTGATTGTTTACTCTTACATCTGTTTTTAGTTTTTTTTATCTACTTTTAGTCTACATTTTGTAGTCTATTTATATTGTTGTATTGGCTCTCTCTTCTTCATTAATGAAAATATTTGTTTCCCTTTATAAAAAAACGAAGAAGTTTATATTCAACAATGGAAGTGAAGGTGTTATTCCACCCCCTCATTAATAAGTGTGGAGTTTTGTGGAGGTCGACTCTTCTAGTGATTTTATGGATTATTTGGTCTGAGAGGAACATGTGAATATTTAGGTGGAAGGAGAGGTCCTGGGGAGATATGGTCCACAACTAGATTTAATATCTCCATTTGAGTGTCAGTGTTGAAAGAGTTTTGCAACTATCCTTTGTTTCTTATTCTTAACTTTTGGAGCCCTTTCTTGTAGATTAGCTTTCCCATAATTTTTAAGTTTTGGCTCCCTTATGTTGTTGGCTGATTTTTTGTATGGCCATTGTATACCCTTTCATTTACTCTAATAACATGTGGTTTTTCATAAAAGGAAAAAGATTTTGTAGTCAATAATAGGGGTGTGCACAATTTTGGCTAGAATTGGTGACCAAAACGCACACCTCGGTTCTGAAAAGTTCTAACCCGAAAATTGTCTTTGAATTTCGGTTTCGATTCCAACCGATCGGTTCGGTTTTTAACCGACATTTGCTTTCCTTTTGCCGTGGCAGTGCCATAAGTGATAAGAGTGAGAGAGTGGCGGCGAACGTGGATGTCGTGAGAAGCTAAGAGGGCAAGGGGCAAAGAGTGAGAGATGAGGCGATGGGCGAGGGGTGGACGAAGAGGTCCACATGTTCCGACGGATGAAGAAGCGAGGGCAGTGAGGATGGTAGCTACAACGGAAGATGGAGAGAGAGTCAAAACTTCGGGGAAGGAGGGAGAGAGAGAGGATGGAGGGAGAGTGTTTGACGGCAGATGAGAAAGAAACAAAACTTTGTTTTTTTTTCACCCAATATGCTTAAAATAATAAATTATCTTTTTTTTTCACCCAATATTTATTATTATTATTATTTTGAACAAGAAACAAAACATTTCATTGAAAAAATGAAAAAAAGCTAATGCTCAAAGATACAATCTCCATAAAGGAGAGAAAAAAGAACAAAGAAAGATAAATACAATGTAAACAAGAGAAACCCAACAACGGTAGACCAAACCAAATGATAATAATAATAATAATAATTATTATTATTATTATTTTTTGAGAAACCATACTTTCATTGTGAAGAAAAAATGAAAGAATACAAGGGCATACAAAAATACCAACCCCGAAAGGAGCCAAACTAAAATAGAAAAGGCTCTCGTCAAACAAAATAAGCCTAAAGGATAATTACAAAAATCCTTGCATACAGACAATGTTTTAAAAGACGCTGTCGGGCGCGCACCTAGGCGCAAGTCGCAACTTTGGCGCCTCGCCTTGGAACTGCTAATAGGTCGCGACAAAGTTGCGTGCCCAACGCGCCTCCCTGCGCTTTCCTTTTTTTTATATAATTTTTTTTCTTCCCAAAATGCAAGGTTTTTTGCGTTTTGGGTAATTATTTTTAAAAAGATATACTTTTTAACGGCTTTTGCATTTAGGGTTATTTTTTTATTCATAATTTGTTTTTAAATGAACTAAAGTCCTCCTCACCCTTTCGACATTTCCTCTTCCTCCTTCCTTTTCATTTTCCTTCTTCTTCCAGCCGACTTCTCACACATCCAACAACCCACAATTTCATTCTTCTTCTTCTTCAGCTGTTCGCCGTCGCCGTCGCTTAGTTTGCCGTCGTCGTCGCTTAGTTTGCCGTCGTCGTCGCTTAGTTTTTTATTTGTGATTATTGTTGTTTTGTTTCATGTTTTTTTGTGGAGTATTGACTTGAATCTAAGTTAAAAGACTATGTTGGAAGACTAATTTTTGAACCTTGTTATCTTTTATATATTTTTTTTAGCTAACCAATCATTTCTTCCCATGAAGGTCTTTTAATTGTGTATATATATACATGCAATTTTTTTTTTAAATGTTTTTTATACATATTATGCCTCGCAAAATAAAGGCCGCTCTTTATTGTGCACCTTGCGCCTAGGCTCCAGAGGGTCTTTACATCTTAGTGCGTCTCGAGCCTTTCAAAACACTGCACCCAAAAGCCCAAGGATAGACATGGAAACCTAATGGACCAAACCTCCTCCCAATGTCTCTCAACCCCTAAAAGTTTTCTTGTTCCTCTCAACCCAAAAGCCCTATAAAATAACACAAATGTCCGCAAGCCACAAAAAAATGACCCCTCTCATGAGTCATGAAAGGGCGAGTGAGGAAGAAACTCCTCCACTATAGAACTACAACCTTTAGGCCGGGCCAAGCTAAGACCAAAGTACATTTTTATATGTTTTTGTCATGTATTTCTTTTGATTTCCATCATTTTCTAAAAGTAAACAAATAAGTAAAATTTTGAACACTTAAGTTTGTATCCAACAATTTTAACTTGGGTTCACGACTGTTGGACATGTATCAATTGTGCTTAACAAGTTTTTGACGCATGTCCAACAAGTCTTAGACTTACACAAGTACTAACTGACACGATTATGTGTTAGAGTGTGCAAGTGTTTGTATCACAAAAACACGTTACCCAAACTAAGGTTTCTAGCTGGTAGCAGTAATGCCTTTTTGGATTGGATGAGCTCTATCGAGTTGTTCATAGTTCCGGGTCTTCTAACACTTTCAACTGTAATAATTTACCCACATCTACAAATTTTTTCTCTATTTAGATTTTTTAAAATGTTCTTAGGATGCAGTGCAACATGATCTTATGAGGGGTTGCAAGGATTCTTTAGAAGTGTCTGTTAGCCCCCGGTTGTGCACACTTACTTTAGGAAGGGTAAGAAAGAAATTTCGCAGAAGACAATTAGTTAGTTGGAGCAGGGGGATTGTGCGTGGTATATTTCGGTTTGTTTGTGGGTTTTTGTAGGGGTTTGTGGGACCGATAGTGGGTGTAGAATTTTGTGGTGTTTGGCTTAGGAGGAGAGGCTCCCAACTCTCTCGAATCAGCTGGTGGTACGCTTTCTCGGAAGTAAGCAACTTATGTCCAAGTAGTCTCACCACAAGTTTAAGCAATATTTTTTTTTAACAAGAAACAAACCTCTTCATTGATATAATGAGAAGAGACTATTGCTCAAAGGAAACAAACTCCACTGAGGAGTGAAATAAAGCGATAAAAAGTGACAATTCAAGAAATAAAATTACAAAGGAAATATAAAAGCATTCCAATTTAAAGTAATATCTTGCAATGAATAATCTTTGATAGAACTCGAGAGAGAGCACCAAAGCGATGCTTTAAGGCGAGCCAAGTCAAAACGAACTTGCCAAGAACTTTGAAAGTCTTCAAAAATCCTCTTGATTCTTTCCAACCAAATTCCGAAAGGAGGCCTTAACCACAACAAGCCAAAGTAAGAGAGACCGAGAGGGAAGAAGAGGGCCCGAAACCAACAACCCCAATTTGCAAATAATGCTAGATTTTTAATTTTGCAGACCACCGATTTCCAAAGCTCCAGCAAGACGAGAAATTGCAACCGACAACCTACTAACAAAATGAAAATGAGACATCTTGCCTTCACTATTTTCCAGAATAAGGACCTCAAAAATCTCTGAAGATGACTAATACAATCACCTTACATTCAACTCCCAAAATCAAACAACCCTTCTGAAAGCCCAAAAGAATAAAAAACAAGACCACTGGACAAAGATATGATACAAATTTCTTTCAAACTAGCATTCTTGAAAGAACCCTCAAGCCTCTGTTGTTCCAAGAGACTACACACATCGTCTCCAACAATCTCCCAAGCAATATTATTACAAAGGTTTGAGCTACAATAACAAAGAATTTTTTTATAAAACAATTTCTCGTGACCAAAGTGCCCCTTGAAGAGAAGACAAATTTTAGGATTTATTCTCATTGCAGATAAAGTTGTTCATGGATAGGAGGAGAATGAGAAGGGAGGGAGGGAAACTTCATTATTAAGCTTGATTATGGATAGGCTCATGATTTGTGATTGAGATTTTTTTTTTTTATGTTGGCATGACTTCATTATTAAGCTTGATTATTGATGCTTCTTATGGTTGAACATTTTCATTGCTCTTGTTTGGGAGCTTTGGATTGAGTGTAATTGTTGCCTTTTGTTCTTTTTCTTTTTTGGCAATAAATTCACTAGTTTAGAAGACGTTTGGGATGTTGTGATAGTTCCTGTGTTTAGATTGAGCCCTGTTTTGATGTCTTTTTTGTGATTTTGTTTTGTTTTGTTGATACATACTGATTAAAGAGCAGTTCTTAGACTGTTGACTCTTGGGAGAATGTTTTATACTCAAATTTATACTCTTAAGAAATTTCTGGTGGTGGGTGCAATTGTTATGAATCTGTTTATCTTTGATATCAAATTAGCTTTATCAAGATGGTGCATTTCCCATCGAAAAAAAGCCAAGCTGATTGTTGAAACATGGGATAAATTATTCAACTCATCTCAGAAAGAGCAGCGTGTTTCATTTCTGTATTTGGCAAACGACATTTTGCAAAACAGCAGGCGCAAGGGAAGTGAATTTGTGAATGAATTCTGGAAAGTTCTTCCTGGTGCTCTCAAGTACGTTTATGATCATGGGGACGAAAGTGGAAAGAAAACGGTTGCCAGACTTGTATGTCCTCTTTAAACTTGTGTTATAAAATGCTGGCAATAAATATTTTTATGTTTTTATTTCTGGAAGCATGTTAGTTAACTTTGGGAACATGTTGCTCAAAAGTAAAACATTTTTGCATTTGTGGGTATCTGACTTTAAAACTCTTCTCCTCCTTTTCCTCTCCTACAAAAAAAAAAGGCGAAGAAGAAAAACGGAGAAGGGAGGATCGATTCCCTTCATTTAGCTTGACAAGTTTGTGTCATAAATATTTCTATTAAGAATTCTCAAAGATTGAACTGCTTTATTGGTGGCATTGGTAATAAGACTCGCATTTCTACTTATAGCAGTCTTTTGAGTATGGTGTTTCATGAGTACTGAGGGTGCTCAATTCACTTGTTCTTAAAACTTGTATAATAGTTAGGAATTATCTAGTAAATTCTAGATATGTGGGTTTAAAACTTTAGTTTGAAGCATAATATGTGTTCCCTTTTCCCTCCCCTCTTGTCCTCTTTAGACGTAAATTTGAGTTGTTTATTATTTTATTATTTTTTTTTGATAGGAAACAGAAACAATTTCATTGATAGTATGAAAGAGTGTTACATGAGAAATCCTATCCTTTTAATTACAAAAGACACCTCCATTGATTCTAGAGGGTGGTAAAGATCATAATTACAAAAAGGAGACGATAATTTGCTCCATGAGATAACTAATATAGTAGTAGATTCGATGAAGTGTTGTGGATCTTTGTGCATGTCCCTAAAATTACGCATGTTCCTTTCATTCCATAGGTTCCAAAAGTATGCACGAACAAAACATAGCCAAAGAGCCTTCTTAGCTTTCTTAAAGGTGTGTCCCATGAAAATAACATAATATAAAGAGAGGATATTACCCAGACAGGAAAATGACCAATTGAAAGTTTATTATTTTATTATTTATTATTAATTTTTTTTTTTTGTGTTGTTGTTGTTGTTGTAGGATCTTCTTAAATTTAGGAGAATAATAATCTCTTATTAGACATGTGGAATCCTAGGTCTTAGGAGAAAGACCTAATACAATAAGGAAAGTAAAAAACCTAATACAATAAGGAAAGTCAAAGACCTAATACAATAAGGAAAAATAAAATAAAGTCAATTAAGACTAAATATTAATAATTAATATCTACATAATTATAAATACTAGAAATTCTAACACTCCCCCTCAAGCTGGTTTAAAGATGTCTTCCATAGCCAGCTTGTCAATCAATTTATCGAATTGCTTCTTCGGAAGCCCCTTAGTTAGTACATCAGCAATTTGCTCTGTCGTCGGAAGATAAGGAATACATATTGCACCTGCATCAATTTTTTCTTCAATAAAATGTTTGTCAACCTCAATATGTTTGGTTCTATCATGTAGAACTGGATTATGCGCTATAGATATGGTAGCCTTATTATCACAATAAATCTGTATAGGTTTAGTCTGAGAAAACTTTAGTTCTTCTAGTATCCTTTTGATCCATATGCCTTCACAAATTCCATGCCCTAAAGCTCTAAACTCTGCTTCAGCACTACTCCTAGCCACTACATTTTGTTTTTTACTTCTCCAAGTAACCAGGTTCCCACCAACAAAGGAACAATAACCAGAGGTAGATCTTTTATCTGTAATACTTTCTGCCCAATCTGCATCAGTATAAACTTCTACATGGGAGTGATTATGTTTTTGGAATAAAACACCTTTTCCAGGAGTCCCTTTTAGATACCTCAAAATTCTGTAAACAGCATCAAAATGAGTCGGTCCTGGTGCATGCATAAACTGACTTACCATGCTTACGACATATGCAATATCAGGGCGCGTATGAGATAGATAAATTAATCTTCCAAGTTCCAACAAGTCTCTGGTACCGTTCCTTATTCTTTATTTCTTCTACTTTTGCTACTTGTAGCTTTAGATTAGGTTCAACTGGAGTTTCTGCTACCTTGCAACCAAGTAATCCGGTATCCTTGAGTAAGTCGAGGACATACTTTCTTTGATTAACAAAGATACCTTTCCTCGATCTTGCAAATTCCATCCCTAAAAAATATTTCAGCGGTCGGTCCCAGGTCCTTGATCTGAAACTCACTTGCAATGTTTTTCTTGAGATCAGCTAGACCAACTTCGTCATCACCTGTGAGAATAATATCATCTACATAGACAATCAAAATTGAGATTTTATTATTCTCAGAGTGTTTATAAAATATAGTATGATCTGCTTGACTCTGAAGAAATCCATAGCTAGACATAACTTTTCCAAAACGCTCAAACCAAGCTCTCGGAGACTGTTTAAGACCATAAAGAGATTTCTTTAATTTGCAAATTTTACTCCACCCGAGTTCTTTTTCAAAACCTGGTGGTAAGCTCATGAAAACCTCCTCCTCAAAATCGCCATTCAGAAAGACATTTTTCACGTCGAGTTGATAAAGAGGCCAATCTGAATTTACTGCAAGAGACAAAAGAACTCTAATAGAGTTGATTTTAGCAACATGGGCAAACGTTTCCTCATAATCAATTCCATATGTCTGAGTGAAACCTTTAGCTACCAATCTGGCCTTATATCTCTCAATACTACCATTTGCATTACATTTTATGGTGAACACCCATTTACAACCCACTGATTTCTTATTTTTTGGCAATTCTACTCTTTCCCAAGTCCCATTTTGTTTTAGAGCATTCATCTCCTCCATAACTGCTACTTTCCAATTTGGATCTTCTAAGGCCTCATGTATATTCCTTGGAACACACAAGTCATCTATCCTAGAAGTGAAAACTTTATGACTATTTGACAAATTTTGATATGACATGTAATTTGCAATAGGATATTTGGTACAAGTTCGAGTACCTTTTCTAATGGCTATAGGAACATCAAAATCAGACACAACTGGCAAAGTATTTTGAATAGTTGAAGAAGTAGGAACAAAGGAAGGATTACCAAGATTTTCAGTTTCATTCGTTGGAGTCTCAGATTGGCTCTGCGAAGGATCAACTATCTGGTCTTGGTTCCTCTGATTGAATTTTCTTCTAGCATAAAACTGTAACTCGGGAACTTGATCAATAAGATCATTTTGTAGTATTTCTCCCCCTGATTGAGAAGTTTCTATACTTGGCATCGAAAGACTAGTAACATCAGGAAAAAGAAGACTGGGAAGACAAGTAGAAACATCCCAGAAGTTATCTTCCAAAACTGGTTTCTCCCCCTTAAGAGAACTTTGGGTAAAATATGGCTAATTTTCTAAAAACGACACATCCATGCTCACAAAAAGTTTTTTTTGTCTGGGGATCAAAACACTTATAACCTTTTTGACTTGGAGAGTAACCTAAGAAAATACATTTAACAGCTCTATGATCAAGTTTTGACCGAAAGTGACTAGGTATATGAACATAATTAGTACACCCAAAAACCTTGAGAGGCAAATCAGAATATATGCGAGATGTTGGAAAAATATGTTTAAAACAGTCAGTTGGAGTTTTAAAATTCAAGATCTTACTAGGCATCCTATTTATTAGATAAGTAGCCGTGAGAACTGCTTCACCCCATAAATATTTTGGAACATGCATGGAACACATTATAGCACGAGCTACTTCAAGTAAATGCCTATTTTTTCTTTTAGCAATCCCATTCTACTGAGGAGTATCCCGACAAGTAGACTGATGAACAATACCTTTATCTTTCAAAAAATCACCAAAAACTTCATTAAAGTACTTGTTCCATTATCAGAGTGTAAAATACAAATTTTGGTTTGAAATTGAGTTTCGATCATATTGTAAAAACTTTTAAAAATATCTTTCACCTCAAAAAAATTTTCCATTAAAAAAACCCAAGACGTGTATGATCATCAATAAAAGTCACAAACCACCTTTTTCCACTCCGAGTCCTAATTTTAGAAGCACCCCAAACATCACTATGAATTAAATAAAAAGGTTTGGAAGCTTTGTAAGGTTTTGGTAAATATGTGGAACGGTGATTTTTTGCAAAAATGCAACTTTCACAATTAAAAGAGGAACAATCAATTCCCTTAAATAAGTTTGGAAATAAATGTTTGAGGTAAGGAAAACTTGGATGTCCTAGTCTAAGATGCCAAAGCATAATTTGTTCATTAACAGGAAGAGAACTAATACTACTGAGACCCTGAGTTATTTTATTGCTAAAAGAACCTTCATCAAAGTAGTAGAGGCCATCAAACATCCTAGCACTGCCAATCATCTTCTCCGATTCCTGATCCTAAAAAACACAGTGAGATTCAAAGAATATAACACGACAGTTAGAGTCTCTAGAAAGTTTCGAGACAGATAAAATGTTACAGGCTAATTTTGGAACATGGAGGACAGACTGTAGGGAGATATTTTCAGTCAATTTAATAGTTCCTTTTCCTGCCATAGAAGAAAACTGCCATCTGCAATTCGAATCTTTTCATTAGAATACGAAGGAGAGTAGGAGTCAAAAAAATGAGAAGAACTAGTCATATGATCCGAAGCTCTGGAATCGATAATCCACGGAGAAGAAGTGTGACTAGAGAAGACTTGAGGATAACTTCCTGATTGTGCCAATGAAACACAAGAATTATTAGATGATAAATTGGCTGGTAGCAATTTAAAGATTTGATGAATTCGCTCATTTGCCATGGTTTCAAATCGTGAGTTAATGGGAAATAATAAATATAAACCAAAATTGAACAAGACCAAGCAAATAACCATTGAACCTGACCGAATATTGCAGTAAACCAAACATAATCAGATCGGTTCACAAACCCAACTTCATCTTCATCGCGTGAACAAAAAATTGGCTGAAGTGTGCTTACGACAACGGCGGCTAGGGTCCCGGCCGTGGTGAAAGTGGCGGCTAAGATTTTAAAGAGCTAGGGTTTCCTGCTCTGATACCATCTTAAATTTAGGAGAATAATAATCTCTTATTAGACATGTGGAATCCTAGGTCTTCTTATATAAGAGAAAGACCTAATACAATAAGGAAAGTAAAAGACTTAATACAATAAGGAAAGTCAAAGACCTAATACTATAAGGAAAAATAAAATAAAGTCAATAAAGACTAAATATTAATAATTAATATCTACATAATTATAAATACTAGAAATTCTAACAGATCTTAATTTTTTTGAACAAGAAGCAAAATGTTTCATTTATTTAATGAAAAGAGACTAATGCTCAAGTGATCCAGACTCCATAGAGGAGTGAAAGAAAAATGATAAAACAAAATAAACAAGAAATAAAATCACAAATGATAAATAAATGCATTCCAATTATGTTTATATCTTGTAAAGAAAATCCTTCAAAGGAACTTGGGAGAGAACACCAATGGGAGCTTTGTTGTAGAATCTTATTTGTTGTAGGTTGTATAGATTTCTATCGACTAGGCAATAGGAGGATTCATTTTCTTAATTCAGACAAGAAGCATCAACTAGAATTTTATGCAATTGGTCTTTATGCTTGATAATCAAAACATTATTCCTTTTAAGGATTGATAACTTGTGGATTTCACATCTCAGAGAGATGAAAGAGAGAAGGAAGAGCTGGATTGGATTCATAATGGCTTTCTCTTAGGAGAGTGGGAGTGTTAAGGAGGATATTTGGAATGTCTTATTAGTTTTACAAAAGGGTGGTATTTGATGTTGTTATTAATGAGACCTATGTTTGCCTTATACTGAAGAAGGAGAAAGCGAGTAGGGTTCATGACTTAAGGCCTATCAGTCTTGTTACGAGTTTATATAAGATTATTGTTAAAACGTTAGCAAATAGACTGAGAAAGATCCTCCCAGGACGGTTTTAGACTCTCAAGGAGCTTTTATAACGGTGTGAAATTTTGGACCATATGCTGATTGCCAATGAGGATATTGAGGTTTAGAATCAAGAGGGTGCCATTTTTAAGATTGATTTTGACTAAGCTTTTTATCATGTGGATTGAGACTTCTTTGATAAGGTCCTCGAGAAGAAAGGCTTTGAGTTGAAATGGAGATCCTGAGTTTGAAGCTGTATTAGAACTGTGAATTTCTCTATCGTTATCAACAAAGAACTTATGGCAAAGGTTCAAGCCTCTAAACGTCTTAGGCAAGACGACCCACTCTCTCCATTCCTCTTCATTTTGGTCGTTGGCATCTCGAGTAGGTTGGTTTCTCAAGAGCGATGTAGGGAGTGATCAATGTTTTTAAAATCGTTTAAGACGTAAGCCTTGAGGCAAGGCAATTTTATTGTTCATTGTGGATATATTCGGTTTGAAGCGTAATGGAGGCTAATGTTATATTTTAGGTTTGAATTGTGACCCTATCAAGTTGAGTAGGTGGGCTGCTTTAGTGGGGTGTGAGGTTGAAGCTTTCCTTCTTCCTATTTAGGTCGTCCTCTAGGTCATAATCCTAGAAGTCTTTTGTTTTGGGACCTAGTAATAGGAAAATTTTGAAAAAGGCTTGCCTCCTTCGAGGGTTTCTCTTTGAACTCTTTTTCCCTTGTTCTTTGCTCCCCTTCTCCCTCTAGGGTGCCTCTGCATTCTCCTTTCTGTTGAGTTTTATAATTCCTAAGAATGTGAAATTGCATGGGAGATTGAACACGCAGGATTGTCTTTAGAGACATTCTTCTTTTGTGTTGGGCCCGCAGTGGTGCGTTCTTCGTAGGATGCAAGAGGAGGACCTCAACCATCTTTTGTGGGACTGCCCCTTTGCCTTCTCAATTCTTCCTTTGGAGTCGTTTTTCAGGATTTTTGGTTCGCTTTGGCTCGTATAGGGATTGATGCTTTATGATTGAGGATGTGCTTATGAAACCCTCAATTTTGCGATAAAGAAAGAGTTTTGTGGCAACCTTGTTTTTCGCGATTTGTGGGATATTTGCTTGGAGAGCAACAATAAGATTTTTAGAGGGGTTAGAGAGATATGGAGATGAACTTTGGAAGTTGGTTAGATTTAACACTTTGCTATTGGCATCTGCCCGTTAATCGAGCTTTTTGTAATTACTAGCTTGGTCTCATTCTTTTAGATTGGGGCCATTTCTTGTAATTAGGGTTGAGACCCCTTTTGGTGAGTTTTTTTTTTTTTTTTTTGTATGCCCCTTGTACATTCTTTCATATTTCTCTGTAAAAGCTTTGTTTCTTATAAAAATAAAAAAAAGAATAAAGAGACTTTCCTCTCGGAAGATAAGTTTTTTCTCGAAAGGTGGCATGTTCACTCTTATTCGATCAGTCTTGACTCTTGAGTGGCATTTCGATCTGCTTAATGTCCTTGTTTAAGTCCCTGGTGCAGCTAGTAAGACCCTAGAGATGCTTAATGTCCTTGTTTAAGTCTCTGGTGCAGCTAGTAAGACCCTAGAGAAGCTTATGAGAGTTCTTTTATAGGAAAGGGATGATGAGGGGAAATGTTCCCAATGGGGGGGTAGACATAGGTAGTTTAAGGGCTCAAAACAAGACCCTGTTGGCTAAATGGTTGTGGCGTTTTCGTCATGAATCTGACACTTTATGGCACAAGGACATTTCAAGCAAGTATGGTTCTCACCCGCTTGAGTGGACCTTAGGCATGGTTAAAGACGGTTATAAAAACAATTGGGGGGGGGGGGGGGGTTAGACATAGGTAGTTTAAGGGCTCAAAACAAGACCCTGTTGGCTAAATGGTTGTGGCGTTTTCGTCATGAATCTGACACTTTATGGCACAAGGACATTGCAAGCAAGTATGGTTCTCACCCGTTTGAGTGGACCTTAGGCATGGTTAAAGACAGTTATAAAATTCCTTGGAAAGATATTTCTGTCAAGCTCCTTTACCTTTCTGAATTCGTTCGTTTTTCGGTGGGTGATGGGAGGGATATCTACTTTTGGGAGGATAAGTGTTAGGGGATAGAATCCTATACTCTTTGTTTCCCCATGTATATTAGTTATCTTCTATGAGGAATCATTCGGTGGCTGCTGTCCTTTCTCACTTTGAGCTCTCTTTCGCCTCGGATGGGGTTTTGACGTCCATTGTCCTATAGGGAAACTTCAAATATTCTGGCTCTTTTATCTTCGATGGGAGAGTTTTGCTTTAGTTTGATACCATTTTTTTTTTTTTGATATCCGTGAGTGTCCGAGCCTGCTTACGCGCACTTCAACAAATCTCACGGGACAGACCGCCTGACCCTACAACATTTGGCTGCCAAGGAAACCCATAGGAAATTAATTCCTAGGTAGGTGATTAAGGATTGAACCCATTCCCTCTAGGAGGGCTTTAAAGTCTTAAGGCCCTTCATGACCACTAGGCCAACCCTTGAGGGTTCTGACATCATTTTTCTGTGGGCTTTATTTTTGTATGCTCTTGTATTCTTTCATTTTTTCTCAATGAAAAATTGGTTTTATATTAAAAAAAATCTATAAATTCATGGCAAAAGCTTTGGAGAAGGAAGCTGATGAGATTTTCTAAGAGGATGATGATAGTGTTAGTAGTTTTACTTTCGACATTCATTTGTATGATGGCAATCTAAGCTTGAGAGTTGAAGAGTCTTTAGAAGATGGCTTGTCTTCTTTTTAATAATGAGCAATCCGGTTTGGATGGCATTGCTCATCCTAAGGATAGTGAATTTCTTTGTCCTCCCTCAATTTCCTTGGGTAAAGAAAATATTTTGCATTGTTATGAAGAATTCGGAATCACTCTCTATGAAATAAAACCTAAGAGGTTGTGTTAGTTATCAAGGAGCTTTCTTTGTGGATTTTCATGTTGCTCTTCTTTTGCTTTGGTGGTGTTTAGGCAGGCCTTTTCATTTGGATCTTTTTTTAGTCTGATTTTTGCGGAACTTTACCGGCTGTGATTTCTTATTGGTTGTTATTTTTTCTGAGATGGAAAGATTGTTTTGCTATGTTTGGTTGTATTGTTTATTTTTTTCCTTTTTGACCCCCTATGGGAGTTTGTATCCTTGATCTTTTATATTCTTTTCATCTATCAATGAAACGTTTGTTTCTTGTTCCAAAAACACAATTTGTCTCTCTACAAATGTCAATACCACGTGTTGGTAGCATAGCCCATATGCAATGCATGTGTTACCTGTGTTACCTTGAGTTCATTTGTGTTACATAGACGTGACATTGGATGTGTTACAAATTTCATTTTTTTTTTTAATGAAAAACGTGTTATACTTTGATAGGGTTAATGAAAAGCTATACAAATATTTTGGTTACAGATTACTATTGATTGACATTTTCTTCTAAATTATCCTCCTCCCGTGCATTTTTTGTTTTTATTCATTGCTTGAAATCCACAATCAAGTGTGTGCATGTCCCTGTAATGTTGATTAAAATTGTAAAAGTAAGATTGACCAGTTTCCCCTTCCCCCTCTTTTCTTATGACAGTATCTCGAGTGTTATTGCTTAAATTTGGATTTCATTTTTCTCACTCATTTTTCTCTCCCTTGTTTCCCTTCATGGGAGTTGGTTTGTTAAGGTCGACATTTGGGAAGAAAGGAAGGTTTTTGGTTCTCGGGGTCAGAGTCTTAAGGATGAAATGCTTAGTAAAAATCCACCTCCATTACCCAGCAGCAATGGGAAGAGTTCAAATCCTATAAAAATAGTGAAGAGGGATGCCCACTCTGTGAGAATTGTAAGAGCTTAGCTGTGGTAGCAGCTGACTATTGCAGTTTTCCATTTTATTTCTTGTGTTATAACCCCTATATTTTTATTGCTTAACTCTAGAAACTGGCTGTTGGAGGTGTTCCAGAAAAGATTCTTACTGCATTTCAATCTGTACTTGATGAACATCTGAATGAAGATACTGCTCTGAACAACTGTAGTTCTGCTACTCATCATCTGAATCAAATTGAGGAAGACTTAAATGCTTCCGTAGCTCAAGGTATAACCTCCTCTACTATAGTCATCTCATGCAATTTTAGTTCAAGAGGATGTTGTCAAGTAAGCCAAGCTTTGCATAATAGGATGGTCTATTGTAAGAAGTGCTAGTCATGCAATTTAGACTTGATAGAACTCAGTTTCAACATCCTTGGAAAATTTAACCTATTTGCTTTTGCAAATCATGTGGATTCTCATTGAGGATGTTATTATGAAAGGGATCTCATATACTCTAAATAATAAAGTATTTTTACTCGTATATGGTGCTATTGAAGAATAGTTATTATAAGTTCAAAGATCTCGTTTATTCATGGAACTTAAGTTTGTCCTACTTTATTGGCCATGGGAATATTTTGGTGGACCTTTCTTTGTTTTTATTTTTTTTATTCTTTTCCTTGTAACGCTCTCAGTAGTGTTAGACTTTATTGCATAGGACATCGTGTCAACTGGAATTGAGCATTTGTACCAATACGTAGATCTATGTACTTAATATAATATCAGTGTTTTAAGATGAGATACATCCTAGGCACTAGGTAACTTGAGGGTGCCCAGACTTTTCTACTGAATTGATTATTTAAGAGCCATGCCTAGGTAGGTATCACTAAGGTGTGCCTTGCTAGAAGTTTATATATTAAACATTTATTATATAATTTTTAATTTTTTTAAGAAGAAACGTGCCTAAAAGCAGGGGCGGATCCAGAAATTTATGTCAGAGGGGGCACAATTCAAATAAGGTTAAATTACAAGTTTAGTCTTAAATTTCTTATTTGTGTCTATATGGTCCATAAACTTTAAAACGTACCTAATAGGTGTATCTCACAAATCCATAAATTTTTAAATTTGATCTAATAGAAACACATTCTAAGTTTCAAAAAAAAATTAATGGTCCTATTAAACATAAATTTTTATTTTGTGTCTAATAGGTCCTCAACTTATTCGACATTTTTTTTTCTTCTAAAATCACGTATCTATTAGATACAAAATTAAAATTTTAAGGTTCATAACGAAATCCTAATTATTAAGTATAAATAGAACAAAGGAAAAAAATTAAAAAGTAAATGGGTTGGGATCGAACTCAAGCCCAAAGAGAGAGGAGGGTTATGGACATGCCCCACGACCATTGTTCCATCAACACTTAACAGTTAAAATTCGCATTTGTCTATACAAATATACAAACCAATTCAATTTAATTATTCATATTTATATACAAATATTCAAACCGAATAATTTGAGGGGGGCACGTGCCCCCCCTGGCCCCTACGTGCATCCGCCCCTGCCTAAAAGACTTTAGATTTTAAAAATATCTTAAAAAATTCATTATCTTATTATGTATAAGACTATATTATTATTATTTTTTTCCCTTCTGCTTTGCATTTAAGTCCTAGACGCCTGTTGCGTCTTAGGTTTCTGGGGCTTAGGCACAAGTAGGGCTGTGCAAAACCCGGTCCAAACCGACGAACTGGCCCGAACTGAACCGACTGGTTCAGTCTGGTTTTTAATGAAAATTTCGGTTCCTCGGATCAATAATATTGAAAACCGAATGTTTCGGTTCAGTTTACGGTTTCACTCATTAAAAAAAAACGAATCGAACTGACCCTACCCTCTTAAATATTTTAAAAGAATCCTTCAACTCAGCTTAATTGATTTGACCCACTCCTTTAAAGGCCCACAACCTAATTCTCTAACCCTAACTTTCAGCCCTCCTTCAAATTTCAGCCCTCAACTCCCCCCCCCCCCCCCCCCTCCATCTTTCTCTTCCTTTCCCTCCATCGCCCAATGTTTTCAAAGTGCAGGATGCACTCTAAGGCGATAAGTCTTCTAATCGCCTCAAGGCGAGAGGCAATAAAAAGGTGTCGCCTCACTGAAGCAAGGCGCACTGAATAAAATAATTAATAAATATTATCTATAACACTTATTGATAACAATTATAATAAATAATCTATTCGAAAAGCATAAAAATAGTACAAAATCATTTAAAAATTATAAAAAATAACTTAACTTGTTTAGAAAAAGTAGAGATATAGAGATGGAATTTATTTTATATGATAAAAAAAGTAGTCTGACTAAGTATTAACTATTAAACATAAAAAACTAAAATATAAAACCTTGTATTTATGGGAGGAAATTGCCAGATGGCAGTTTCACGCAACCATTCCTATTTAATTCTTCTAGAAACTGTCTTTTAAGTAAGAATACTGCCATGTGGCAGTTTCATGCAACCATTTCTCACTGTTTTTTTGTTTTGTTCACCGGAAACACGAAAACTGACTGACCGACCGATCATATGGTGGGTTGGTCGACGTCACCAACCTCCTCGAAATCGTTGGAAACGGACATGTCAGTGGTCGGCGTCGGTTTTCGTCCAAAACCAACGTCGATCGACTGATGACCACCCCTAGAATTTAGAAGTATTAGCATCAAATTTTTTGAGTTCCTTTATTAGGATGACATCTTCAACTAGATTATTCCTTTATTAGGATGACATCTTCAAGCTCTTCAAATCCTTCTGTAGACTTAGCTTCCTCTAATATTGAAGTTGATTCAAAACCTCTATGATCGTATGTAACTAAGATTAAAAAATGAAGTGAAGTGGGTAGAAAATTTTCATGACAATGCACCTTCTGCCATGCCATAAAGAAGAGCTCTTATACAAGAGTTAGAGCTCACTTGTTGAAGATAAGTGGTCAAGGGATTGGAGTGTGTCAAAAGCCACTCCTAAAGATATTGTCGATATGCAAAAATTGGAAGACGAGGCGAAGACTCGAATGGAAAGAAGAGCTCCAAAAAAATGTTCCTTTACCACCTACACCTTCAGTCAAACCAATTGGTGGGGTTAATGTCAGTTATTCTCCCATTACAAGCATCTTTGACTTTGAGCAAAAGAAAAGAAAGGGTACCTATTAGAAATTCTAGTATTTATAATTATGTAGATATTAATTATTAATATTTAGTCTTTATTGACTTTATTTTATTTTTCTTTACTGTATTAGATCTTTTACTTTCCCTATTGTATTAGGTCTTTTACTTTCCTTATTGTATTAGGTCTTTCTCCTATATAAGAAGACCTAGGATTCCACATGTCTAATAAGAGATTATTATTCTCCTAAATTTAAGAGTACCATTACAAGCATCTTTGACTTTGAGCAAAAGAAAAGAAAGGGTAGTACAAGGGCAATTGAAAGATCATTCAACAAGACATCACGAGAGTCGAGACCAATTACATGCACTTATTGCTTGAAAACTCTAGCTGGTTAATCTTGAAGGTTGTTTATCGACATTACTAGCCCTTCAAAAAGTTCCTAGTTAGTCTTGAAGGTTGTTTTCCATTCATCTCCTGGACGAATTTGAATTTCGTGGTAGCGACTCTGAAGATCAATCTTAGAGAAAACTTTAGCTCCTCCCAATTGGTCGAAAGGTCATTTATCCGAGGCATAGGGAACTAGTATTTGATGGTGATCTTGTCGATAGCTCGACTATCAACACACATTTGCCATGTTCCATCTTTTTTTGAGTGAGTTAAGCAGCTGTTGGATGTGGCCTTTATTGAGTAACTCATGATATTGTTGATGTAAAACTTCGCATTCCGTTGGGCTGATCTTGTAATAAGGGAGATTCGGTATAGTAGAGGCAGGAATAAGATCAATGTGATGTTGTATGTTGCGGAGAGGTGTTAGTTCAAAAGGCATATTCGTCAAAGTGGGAATTGTTCAAGAGTTCTTTTACTTTCGTTGGTAACAAAGCTTGATTTGAAACATCAATTTCTCCTTTGACAATTAGACACCACATCATGTGTTCTCTTCGAGTGATAAAGTGTTTGCCATTCAAGATAGTGAAAAGTTGGCCTTTGTTAGTCGAAGAAGCGAATGTCATTTTTTTTGCCAAAGGAAGCAACACCGTTTTCTTTCCCATCCAAGAAAACTCATAAGTATTATCTCGACCACGGTGGACTGCTTGCAAATCATGTTGCCATGGACGCCCAAGAAGGACATGGCAAGCATCCATTTCTAAGAAATCACAAACAACTTGGTCTTTGTTGCAATTGCCAATGGATAGAGGAATGGTGCAAACTTCTAAAACTTTTTTCTCATCTTCTTTAGAAATCGAGCCCACCTTGTAAGGATGTGGGTGAGGTTCTGTCTTTAGATTTAGGGTTATTACCACCTTTTTTGAGACGATGTTCTCACTGCTGCCATTGTCTATGATAACATTGGATATTTTACCATTGATGGTGCACTGAGTCCGGAATAAAGAATGCCGCTGGGGATTAAAAAAATTTTTGGGAGTAAGAAGTAAACGCTGTAAAACACATGATAGTTGATCCCAATCTTCATCCAATTCAAGGTAATTAACATCTTCCTCAAATCCCTCACTCAACTCATCCTCAAGAACCTCATTTTTTTCCGCAAGTGCCACGGTTCTTCTTTGAGGACAGTCATTGGAAGGATGGCCTGGTTGCCCGCATCTAAAACATTTACCTAAATTTGGCCGATTATACGGATTTGTAGCTTTCTTTGTAAGAGTATCTGGTGGTTTGGACTTTGGACTCCTTACTTGAAGTGTGTTCGGTCTCTTTTTGTCTTTTTGTTTTGCAATGGTAGTTGGACTCCCTTGTTGCTGGAATTTTGGAGCAAAAGAGTTTCCCTTTCAATAACCACAGTTGTTTGCATCCCATTGGTTCCATCGACTATAAACTTTCTTGTAGTGGCTGTCATTCATTTCTTCTATAGTTGTTGCTAAAGAGATTGCATCATAAAGAAATCCCAAAGGCTGTAATTCTACCTTATCTTTGATATCTGTCTGTAAGCCACCTACAAACCGAACTATTAGGTGCTGTTCATTTTTAGCAAGATTGGTTCTTGCTCCCAATCTATGGAATTCCTCCACATACTCGATCATTGTTTTTGGACTTTGGCGACAATTTTGGTATTGGTTATACAAGATTTGTTCATAGATTGTCGGTAGAAATCGATCCTTCAACAATTTTCTTCATTCTTTCCCAAGTCTTGATAGGTTCCTTTCCACACCTTCGTTGATTGATCTCCAATTGATCCCACCATGCCGACGCGCCTCCTTTGAGTTTAAGTTCCACAAGTCTTTTTCCTATCCGAGGTGTTTGTATATTTGAAGAAGCTTTCCACACTTTTTACTCAATCAAGATAGGTATCGATATCCATCTTTCCATTGAAAGTAGGCATATCCAATTTGATTCTAGAATCATTCATGTCTCCAGAAAAATGACCATGTTTCTTATCTTTTCCTTCGCTTACCACTTCATCCTCACTCGAAGAATCTAATTCTTGAACATTTTTTCGTTGCAGCAGAGTGTTTCTTGAAGGGCTAATTGTGTTTCTTGAAGGGCTAATTTCCCAATCTTGAAGGTTTCTTGATGTTGAAGGTCCCTTAGAGATACCATTTTGTCTTTCTTGCATGGTTTCTTTGAATTCTTGGTTCTTGGATTGTTCTTGATGGATCGCCATGCGTTCCATTTGTTGCTTCATAGTTCCAAACATCTCGTGCAACTTTCCAACCAATCTTCTATATTTCTCTGAATCTATAAATGATTCTCCATCTTTTGTAAGTTGCAAATTAGGCATCATTGGAGTACTACATGGCTTGGCTCCCAATTTTCCCGTCTAGGATAGCAAATCAAGCACATATTTCCTTTGTGACATAAAGATACCCTTCTTGCTTCTCATTACTTCAATACCCAAAAAGTACTTTAATGTTCCCAAGTCTTTAGTATGAAACTGAGTTTGGAGAAAAGTTTTGAGAGATAAAATGCCAGGTGTATCATTTCCGGTAATTATAATATCATCAACATACACGACAAGTAGAATAATACCACTCTTAGATCGTCGATAGAGGATAGAATGATCTGACTTGCTTTTCTTCATTCCAAACTGCTCAAGTGCTTGACTAAATTTTCCAAACCATGCTCGTGGGCTTTGTTTCAACCCATATAGAGATTTGCGAAGGCGACACACTCTATCATTCTCTCCCTGAGCAACAAACCTGGTGGTTGCTCCATATAAACTTCCTCCTGAAGATCTCCATGGAGAGAGACATTTTTAATATCAAGCTGATGCAAATGCCAGCATTGAGAAGTAGCCATGAAAATGAATAACCTGACAGAAGTTAGTTTAGCAATAGGAGAAAAAGTATCAAAATAATCAATCCCATATGTCTGAGCATAGCCTTTGGCAACAAGGCGTGCTTTTAATCGAGCAACTGACCCATCCAGATTGTCCTTAATTGCAAACACCAATTTACATCTGATAGCCTTCTTCCCCGCAGGGCGAGATACTAAATCCCAAGTACCATTTTCATCTAAGGCATTCATCTCATCTATCATCGCATTGCACCAACCAAAATGAGACAAGGCTTCATGAATAGTTTTAGGAATCGAGATAGAATCCAGAGATGCAACAAAAGAACATGTAGAAGATGACAAATGGTCATAAGAGACAAATGAAGAAATAGGGAAAGTGCAAGAACGCTTACCTTTACGAAGAGCAATAGGAAGCTCATCACTTGGTTGAGGATCTAATGAAGAAGAAGCTTCTGGTACAAGACATTCACTTGTAGGGTGTTGTCGTCTAGAGTATACTTGAGTAATCGGTGGACGAGTAGGGACAGATTCCAAATTCCATCGTCTTAGTTCGAGCCCTAGAATCGATAAGCAAACAAGGGCGCCTTTCGAATTTGTTCATTTCGATATTTGGGGTCCTTCTCACTTATCTAATTTTCATGCTGAAATTCGAACTCAGGTTGATTTTCCCATTAAGGTTTTGAGAAGTGACAATACTGGTGAATACTTTTCTGAAGCACTGAGGACGTACATATGTAAACATGGAATTATTCATCAATCATCTTCTTGAAACTGCAAGAGCATTATCCTTTCAAATGCATGTTCCAAAGGAGATTGATCGGGGGAGGATGTAATGGACACACGTGTATAGATAAAAATACCTGTTCAAACTAGGATTATAGCATCTGTATCCTTTCTGAACACGGGAATAGCCTAAGAAAATGCACTTCAAAGATTTGGAGTCTAATTTTGTCAGAGTAGGACGAACATTAGTTTTCTTGCAAGGGAGAAAAATAGCCATCTTACTAAATCTATCAACAACCACTAAAACAGAGTCATACCCACGTTGAGTTCTAGGTAAGCCTAAGACAAAATCCATGGAAAGATCTTCCCAAATAGAGTTTGGTATAGGCAAAGGGGTGTAAAGACCGGTATTTTGGCTAGAACCTTTTGAAGTTTGGCAAAC
Source organism: Herpetospermum pedunculosum (assembly GCA_028017165.1). Taxonomy (NCBI): domain Eukaryota; kingdom Viridiplantae; phylum Streptophyta; class Magnoliopsida; order Cucurbitales; family Cucurbitaceae; genus Herpetospermum; species Herpetospermum pedunculosum. The sequence goes on from CM051526.1 coordinate 9,295,855, forward strand.
AAAACTAGTAACATCTTTATGAAGTTGTGGCCAAATTTTTTTCGAGGAAATTAAAACAATGGTTTTGTCACGACCGAAATGGCCGGCTAGCCCCCTCGAATGCATGTCTTGTAGATTATACTCTCGAAGGGATGTATGAGGAATGCAAACTGAATTACCTTTGAATAAAAAACCATCTAGAATGTGGTAATCCGAACAAGGTATGTGTGAAATGCATTTTTCTCAAATATCTTTAAAATCAGTATCCGTGGCATATAAAGGAGGTATATGGTAAAAAACAATGATTTCAGCACGAAGAGTGGTTAAGAGTATACCTTTACTACTTAAAGCGTCGACTACCTTGTTACTTTTATCGGTGGTTTGCTTGATGAAAAATCAAAACGTTGAAGGAATTGGAGCCAACGTGCATGCATTCTAGTGATAGTCTTTTGAGATTGAATAAACGTCAAAGAAAAATGATCAGTTAGTAGAATAAAAGCATTGGCAAGTAAGTAGTGTTCCCATTGTTTCAATGCTCACACTAAGGAATATAACTCTTGCTCGTAAGTACTCCAATTTTGGCAGGCAGCACTGGATTTTTTACTAAAAAATTCTATTGGATGACCTCTGGACTCAAAACAGCCCCAATACCAACTCCGGAAGCATCTACTGAGACCTCAAAAGGTTTGGCAAAATTAGAAAGGGCCAAAACAGGGGTAGATGCTAAGTGCTTTTTTAGGTTGCTAAAGCTAGAAGTTTGAGAATCAACCCAATCAAATTGGCCTTTCTTTAACCAATTAGTGAGAGGTGCAACAATAGTACTAAAATTACGAATAAATTTGCTATAAAAAGATGCTAAGCCGAGAAAACATTGAAGTGCTCGAATGTTGTGTGGTATAGGCCAATCACTAATAGCTTCACTCATCCTAGGATCTACAACCACACCCTTAGCACTTATAACAAAGCCCAGAAAATCAATTTCAGCACATAAAAATGTACACTTCTTGGCATTAATGTAAAGGGCATTGTCATTAAGGATAGAAAAAACTGTGTGTAGGTAGTCATCATTGGTTTTGCTATACATAAGTATATCATCAAAGTAAACTACCACAAATTTATTTAAACAAGGAAGGAGTACCTGATTCATGAGGCGCGTGAATGTGTTTGGAGCATTGGACAAACCAAAGAGCATTACTAACCATTCAAAGAGGCCTTCATTTGTTTGAAAAGTTGTTTTCCAATTATCCCCGGATTTTATTCGAATTTGGTGATATCCACTTTTGAGATTAATTTTGGAAAACACCGAAGCACCTCCAAGTTGGTCCAACAAATCAGATATTCTAGGTATTGGAAAACGGTATTTAACAGTATTCTTATTAATAGCCCGACTATCAACATCTCAACTCAAGCAAGTCCTGAATTTGATCATGTAAAATCTGGTATTCCTTAACCATCAAGGGTTGGCCTAGTGGTCATAAAGGGCCTTGGGACTTCAATGCCCTCTAAGAGGGAATGGGTTCAATCCTTGGTGGCCACCTACCTAGGAATTAATTTTCTACGGGTTTCCTTGGTAGCCAAATGTTGTAGGGTTAGGCGGTCTGTCCCGTGAGAATAGTCGAGGTGCGCGTAAGCTGGCCCGGACACTCACGGATATCAAAAAAAAAAAAAAAAAAAAAAAATCTGGTATTCCTTGGGACTCATTCTATAATGGGGTAAATGAGGAAGAGAACTACTGGGGACTAGGTCTATTTGGTGTTGAATATTGCGTAAGGGGGGTAAAGAAGATCGGGAAGTAGTGATGTTAGGAAATTCATTCAATAGGTGAGAGATGAGGGGTGGGAAAGGTGTTAAGGTGTCCTTAGGAGTACGAAAGATATTCTTACCATGAGTTAAAGTGAACAATTCTTTTTTACTGGACCCCTCACTGGTTTTTTTTTTTTATCTTTCGTAGCTTTCAAAGGCAAAAGGACCACTGTTTTTCCCATCCAAGAAAAGGTACGAGTGTTGTCCCTTCCTCTATGCATAACTTGGGTATCAAACTGCCCAGGATGCCCTAAACGGATATGACAAGCATCCATTTTGAGAACGTCACATACAACTTGATCTTTATAGTGTTGTCCAATTGAAAGAGAAATGGTGCAAATTTCGAGCACCTGTTTCTCACCTCTTTTTGAAATCCAACTAACCTTATAGGGATTTGGGTGGGGTTCAGTTTTCAGGTTAAGGGCAGTAACAAACTTTTTGGAAACAATATTTTCAGAACTACCACTGTCAATTATAACCTGACAAATCTTACCATTGATTATGCATCGAGTTCTGAAAAGTATATGTCGTTGGGTATTGATCTCGGTCTTTGGAGTTAGAAGGATTCTTTGAAGATTGATCCCCATCGGAGTCTGGTTCCGCAAATTCAAAACCGTCAGAGCCCTCGGGATTGTAAGTGTCATCATCTTGGGTTTCTTCTTGTATAGCCAATGTCCTTCGTTGGGGACATTCATTAGAGAGATGCCCTTGTTGGCCGCACCTGAAACACTTACCAAGAGAAGGACGATTATAAGGATTAGTAGACATTTTACCCATGGGACCATCCAAACCTTTATTAGTGTTGTTCTTGGCAAGATGCTCATCCTTTTGCCTTGTTGAGTGGAGTTGAAGGAACTCCCTGACTGAAAATTTCGGGAGAATCATTAGTATACTTTCTTTGATGTGGTTGGTCTTGTTTTGCCCATGTATTTCTTTGTTGGTAGGTTCTTAAAGGCCAAATCTCATCATTTTCCTCAATCTTGGTTGCTAAGATGATTTCATCCGCGAGGTAGCTAGAGGATGTACGTTTACTGCTTCTTTGATGTCATCGCAAAGACCATTAACAAATCTTGAAATTTGTTGTGGGTAGATTATTTCTTGCACCCAATCGGTAGAATTCTTCCGTGTAATCTAGGATATTACGATTAATATTACCTTGCTTACATTGTTGGTATTAGTTGTATATGATTTGTTGATAGTTGAATGGTAGGAACCGTTTCTTCATCAACCTCAACATCTTTGGCTATGAAGCATGGACACGTGTCGGGCACGGATTCGCCCGGACACGTGTCCGACACGCCAAAATAAGTGTCTGATTATTTAATTATTAAATTTGGTTACGGACACCCCTAAGACACATAGGGCACCTCTTGGAGCATTTTTTTTTTAAGTTTTCCATTAAGCCCAAAGCCCAACTCCTTTTCAATTCATTCACTTAAGCCCAAAAGTCCACCTCCTTTTTAATTAGTTCACTTAAGCCCAAAGCCCACTGAGTTATAACATATAAGAAACCAAAAATTAAAAGAACCCTAACTTTAAAACTCCCGTCAGAATTTCTCTCCCCCTCCCCCGATTAACCTCTCCTCTCCTTCTCCCCTTCGGCTGGACTCAATTTGTATGTGTATGTATGATTCATTTATTTTGAAGTATTACTACGAGTCTACGACAATATATACACATATATTATATGAAAATAAAAAAATAAAAAATAACCGTGTCTCCCCAACTTATCCGTGTCCTACATTTTTTGAAATTGGCGCATCATGGTGTTCGTGTCAGTGTCAGTGTCTGTGTCAGTGCTTCATAGATCTTTGGCCATTGTTTGATGGGTGTCTTGCCTGAGTATCGACGATTATTTTGGAGTTGATCCCACCATGCCGAGACCCCACTTTCTAATTTGAAGGCAACTAACTTCACCTTCTTTTCTTCGGGAGAATTGACATAATCAAAGAAGCTCTCCACGTTCTTGACCCAATCAAGAAATTTTTCCACATCCATTCTTCTATTGAAGTTTGGATTGGAAGGTCTACCTTCATTCTAATTTTTGAATTGTCATCAAATTGTTGTTGTCTTCTTGGAGGTGTATCTTGATAGTTTTGATGTCCCAAATGAAGGTTATCTTGCTGTCCAACGTTTCTGAATTCTCCTTCATCTGAAGATTTAAAATCTTGTGCTTTAAATTGAGGGGTTGGATTTCCAGGAAATCTCTCAAAATTTTGGTTTTCTTGTCTTCTAATTGGATTTTGCACTTGTTTCTCTTGATTTTTCTTGAGCATTGCGGTTGACTTCTTGCTTGTCTTGATTTCATCGATCAAACTTTCCACCGACTGTAAGCGTTGGTCAAGTTGTTGGGTTGTAAGGGAGGAAGCTTCCGTTGCCATGGTTTTGAGGATCCGGAATTGGAAATGAAATTTCTGAGCTAGGATCAGGAGCTTTGATACCACTTGGTGTAGACAAGAAAAGAGAATTCTATTTAATGATCAAAAGTGCATCCTAAAGGACTGCACCCCCTTTAAATACAAATAGGAAGGCTGGAAAAGTCCTAACTACTTACAACAAACTTGGGAAACCCAAGTAACCTAAGTAACCGGTTAAAAGCCTAACTTAAAGGTGACCGGTTAAAAGAAATAAAGGAAATATAAAACAATAAGAGTTTCAAGAAACTAAAGTGACAAGAAACACTCAAGAAAGGAGTCAAGATGTCCTACATCATCTAGCTTTCTATTTTCCTCCTTGCGGGGTTCTTCTTCTTCTCTCGACCTTGGGTTCTGTCGGCCGTTATTTGATAGGGAAACGATGGATATTTTGGCCCTCTTATCTTTACGGGGGGATTTCTCTATTTTTTTCTTCCGAAGAGGGATGGGATCTTCATACTTGGAATCCTAATATTTTCGAGGGGTTCATGTGCAGATCTTTTTTCTATTTTTTGGTCAATCCCTCCTTCTCCAGTCTTCCAATCTTTTGTGCCGAGGAAGGTTAAAATTCCCTCATCTTTTCTTTGATGTGGAAGGTTAAAATTCCCAAGAAGGTAAGGTAAAAAAAATTGTCTGGCAGGTTCGTCATGGCAAAGTTAACACCATGGATTGGATTATTGGAAGGTCGTCCTCGTTGATAGGGTTTTTGCAGTGTTGTATCCTATGTAAGGGAGCAACGAAGGACCTCGATCATCTTTTATGGTCTTGTGATTATGTTTCTTGGACTCGTTTAATCCTTTGGCATCAACGTGGTTCGGCCTAGAGTTTGCAGTTCTATGATGGAGGAGTTGTTGCTCCACCCGTCGTTTATCAAAAAAGGTATTTTTTTGTTGATAGCTGGCATTTGTGCTTTGCTATGGGGTCTTTGGGGAGAGAAGAACAATAGAGTTTTAAAGATGCGGAGCGGTCTAAGGAGGAAGTTTGGTCCCTTGTTAGGTTCCACGCCTCCTTTTGGGCATTGGTGTGTAAGAACTTTTGTAATTATCATTTAGGTGTTATCTTGCTTGATTGGAGCCCTCTTCTTTAGTTTTTCACCTTTTGTTGGTTCGTTTTTCTCTTCTTTTTTTTGTATGCCCCGTATTCTTTCATTTTTTTAACTAGTGAAAGCTCGGTTTTTATAAAGAAAGAATTTGAATTTCGAAACAATTTATTCAAAAGAAAAACATATCTTCATAATTCATAAAGAATTTGAATTTCGAAACAATTTATTCAAAAGAAAAACATATCTTCATAATTCATAAAACTTATCTTCCATTACTAAAAAGGGCAATGTTTAATCTCTCTCCCTCTTTTGGGGTGGGTGTTACCTAAATATTTTTCTATCTTTCCTCTATGTTAACCAATTTGAGATACGTATAAACTCTTTTGGTTTAGGCAACCCTTATATGTAACTGGTTTATGCATTCACCAATCTCTCTCCCTCTTTTGTTTTGGTTTGTATCTTGATCCGGAGGGATAGTGTGTATCCCCTTTTTTCTTTATTATTTCATTGAATGGTTACCGTTTCTTATAAAAAAAAAAAGTGTTTTGCTGAAGATTTTGTAGATACGGAATGGGTTAGTTCTGTTTTTCTTTTTCATCTTTGTTGGCAATTTTGTATCTCAGTAAGCTAGTTGCAAATGTTCTTGTAAGTAGGGCTGAAGTCGAAGTTTTGGGGGTTGCATGTGATAAGTGAATCTCTATGAGCTAAAAAAGATTATAAGGGATGTAAAGTATAAAGGGTTACCTATCAAACTTTATCATGATAACATACCTGTTCATCATGACATGACGATAAAAATTGAAATTGATAGGCACTTTATTAAGGAAAGGCTTTATTTATAGTGGAGTCATTTACCAGCTATTCTATCAATTAAACAGGTGGCTGAATCTTCATGGTAGGATTGCAAAGATTCAACCTTTGTAGCCTTAGTGAGCAAGCTAAGAATGAATGATAGAAATCTTCACTCCAACTTGAGTATTGAAACATTGGCCAAGTCAAAGGGGCATCTTTCCATATTTTTATTGCATCCAAACCCTATTTTACTGCACACATATCTTTTCTTTGAACGCCTAATTTCCTTCTCTCAATAGATTGTAATGCAGTGGTCATTCTATTCTCTGGCTTATTTTGTTTCGTTATATAGAATTCCCCCTGCTATATATTTATGTTTGTGTCGTGAGACCTTATTCCTTGAAAAGTATTATAAGAGATTCTCTCTGTAATTTCCTTCCAAACTAGGAACTCAACCAAGGTCTGTATTGCTGGACGACCTTCAAGAGCAGGAAAATGTTATTCAACAATGTATTGGGCAACTCGAAAGTGTTGAGGCAACTAGGGCTTCTTTGGTTTCCTTGCTTGTAGAAGCACTTCAGGACCAAGTAACTTTCCTTCATTTTTTTTTAATTTCCTACAATAATTTCTCACGATTGCAAGCCTCCTATATAGTTGAGATACTTTCATTGTAAAGATGATTTCCTTGTGGAAAATTACAGGAATCAAAGCTGGATCTAATTCGCAATCAGTTACAGGTAAGATAAACCACTTTGTATATTTTCTTTTCTGAAGTAGGAAGAGTTTAGGTTTGGGATCACCTGTTGGCTTAAAGTAGTTTTGAATGTGGGTCTGACATGTGCTTTATACCTTGAAACATTGAAATATGGTATAAGATATTTGGATATGTTAAAACATGGAACTTTGGTTTCCCTGGAATTATTTAAATCAGAGTACCAGACTGATATAATTATTTCATTGTAGACACATGGTGGAGGGGGGCATAGACACCCTTGAGCAAATGAACACAATAAAACTTACTGTGACAAGTACATAAACGAGAAAAATCAGGCGGAATGAACGTGTCTGAAGTGTATAATTATGTGGACTTTTTTTCTTTCTTTTTTGATACCCGTGAGCGTCTGAGCCAGCTTGTGTGCACCTCGACGAATCTCACGGGACAACCGCCTAACCCTACTACATTTGGTTGTCAAGGAAACTCATAAGATATTAAATTCTTGGTTGGTGACCACCATGGTTCAAACCATTTGGACACATTAGATTTTGGCGATCTTTATGTGCTCGATGTAAGATATTTTGATTACTTAGAAGTTAGAACCATACAAATAATTATGAAAACTCAATCCTCTTGATCTTTTGAGTCGACTTCAAGACCGGACTAGTCAACCAATCTTGGGATAAAGGCTCTCTTGTAGTTCTTAGCCTTAAATCTTCTTTTAATCATCATTTAGATATCAGTGGTTGATCAATATTGTTATTCTTTATCTTTATTTTTAAGATCACAATTCACTTTTTCATTTGGGATACATGTACAAGGGGAAAGATATTGGTGAAAATCATCGATATTTTTCACTAATGTAAATTCATGTATGGAACTTTATGCTTGATTGGCTGTATGCTAAATTTCAATGCTATGGTCCGCATCTGGCTCAAAAAATAAAAGAAGCTATGGTTTGCCTCGTATCCTCTGGCATCACAACTTACTCGTTCATGTGGTACTCGTTCATGTGGTACGAATGAGTTTCAATGTCAATGTTATAGTTCAAACAACTAGCAGTTTAATCATTTGAGAGATTTACTTTTGGTTTATTTTCTCTTGGTAACCACTGAAACGTTTTATATCAATTTGCTCAGTCATTGGTTAGCTATTTTAGGCTGTAGTAATTAAATTGTACTGTAATTTTTTATTTACAGTCAACCAACGTCAAGAATTTGGTCTGGGTCATGTCTACTGCAATTTTTAGACTGTACTTTTATTATGAATTTTTATCCTCAACTGAGCATTTTCTGATGAAAGTGCATCAGTAGATTAAACTTCAGTTGAAACCTTCTGATATTAATTAATAAGGTGGCTTTTTTCAAGGTAGTCTTATAAATTGGAAAGGACTACGTGTGTGAAAGAATATCATGGTCAAGAATTTAATGCCCCAAGTCTCTTTATTTGAGAGAGAGGGAGAGAAAGAGAGCACTAGGTTGTGTACACTATTTGTTCATTCCCAAATCCCATCTAGTCTATCTATTAGAGAGAGAGAACACTTGGTTTTTCACTTTATTTGTTCATTTTAACGTCATGTTTATGAGTATGTATGAAGCTATATCAGATTCTGACTGTATCCATCTCTATCAACTTGTTGATTGTTCTCTGCTATTCACATGGACGAACATCTAATATTAATTATATCTCGTATGTTGGGGAATGCAAAGCAAGTAGTTATAGATAGAGTTTGGTATTTTCTAATTTCAGTTTGCTTATTTAGCTTAGAAATTATTGCTTATGAATCTGCAGGTAGCTCGGTCTCAAATTGAGCTAGCAAGTAACGTTCGGAAGAGATTTACTTCGCCTTCAGTTCATGGTCCTCTAGCTACTACCATTGATCTACTGACAGAAATGACCCATGTGACCGATACTAAGTTATCTTCGGTTCAATCAAACACAAACTCCTCTCAGTCCTCTCTTGTCCAGGCTATGGTCTCTTTTGCTGGTCCTAAACCCAGCGAAGAGGAAAACAAGAGAGCTGCTGCTGCTGCTGTTGCTGCAAAGTTGGCTGCTTCTGCATCTTCGGCACAGATGCTTACCTCTGTTCTTTCATCCCTTGTTGCAGAAGAAGCTGCTTCCATGAATGGTGGCCTAAAATCATCTGGGTTTGCTTCGTTATCCATATTCTCTCCTGAAAAACGACAGAAACTTGAAAAACCAATGTCTATTTCTGATGTCAGCATTTCAGATGGCATTGGCTCATCATTTACACCTATGCAACAACAACAATTGACAAGTGTATCCCAGGCGAACCCGAGTCAAGGTTCATATGCTCCACCACCTCCGCCAGCACCACCATCTCTATCCTCCACAACTCCACCAGTGAATCAATATGCGCAGTCTGGTGGATTAATCGGAGTATTACCTTATAATTTTGGTGCATATTCTCTACCACCTCCACCTCCTCTTCCTCCACATATTGCAATGGGTTTGAGTAGGCCGACGTCTCAGCCACCTCAGCAACAGCCGCAGCAGCCTCAGCCAACTTCAGCAGGATTTTATCGGCCACCAGGTATAGGTTTTTATGGGCAAGGCCAGCAGTCGACGCCGCCACCTGTCCCTAGGCAGTAAGTTCCCAGAATTTACTTGGGGCAAATGTTTACTTAAAGGATCAATAGCTTTAAATGGGTTAAATTAGGCATTCACATTTCTACTTCCCAACTGAGAGTTCATTTCAGAATTTGTATTATCATGTAAATTAGTAGAATTTTTTGGTTCTGTAGAAGTTTTAGTATATGTCCATCTCCTGCCAACAATTTAAAAGAGCATATTGCAGCTGAGGTTCGTCCATGCTGATGGCACCATTAAGTGGCTGGCATTTAGGCTTTTCCAATGTAATGCTATCAAAAACTGGAAAGCTCGATGAATTCTCGGCTACCTAGAAGTTTTACTGTGGCCAGGTAAGCTTTTCTCCCATATGTTTGGAAGCTGGCCAGAGTACTGCCTAGCAGATTTTTAGTTGACATGTTAGAATCAGCTTTCAAGACACTGTTGGCTATAAATCTGCATAGATAGAGTTGCCAAATAGACTTATTTTGGATAGTAATAACAGGATGATACTGGTCTGTAATATAACTTAGTGAGGCCATGAAAATTACAAGGTAGATACAGCAGTGCCATGGTTTTGTAATCTGTTGCTCTGTTTTCTTATTCAGTAGAGAACTTTTATTTAAATTTAACTGTTCCTTACTCTTCTTAGCTCATCTGATGCTTGATTTTTTTTTCCCTCTTTTATTTGTGTTGAATAGAACATAAATGTTGATGAAGTAATTTTTACAGTTAGTTTAGTGAGATAATGATGCCAAAAATCTGGTTTTATTTGTGTTGAATAGAACATAAATGTTGATGAAGTAATTTTTACAGTTAGTTTAGTGAGATAATGATGCCAAAAATCTGGTAAGCTATGGTTAGTCGATGTGCGCGCAAGCTAGCCTGGACAGTTGCAAAAATCTGGTAAGCTATGGTTAGTCGATGTGCGCGCAAGCTAGCCTGGACAGTTGTAGATATCAAAGAGAAAAATCTTGTATACTTGAATATTTGTTATAGTTCAATTGGTATGATGTATGAACTAGTGACTATGAGGTCTTAAGTTCGATCTTCTACCCCCATATGTCGTGAAAAAAAAAAAATTGGTGGGTTATAATAATTTAGTCCAACCAACTCTAGGTTGGTGTTCCTAACACTCTTAAAGATTTAATGATTTTCGTGGGAAATTGAAGCGACCCATCCACATAAGTACTATTTTTTTTTTTTTTTCTATTTTCTCAAGAATGAAAAAAAAAAATCCTCTTCTTTGAGAAGCAACTGCATTCTTGTCACGAGTATATATGATCTCACTACCCGTGTAAAGGGTGCATCTCTACTCAAGGTGTAGCTTTTCACTCATTCATCATACTAAAAGTCGAAATCACAGGAAATTTTTTGCATCTTTATGGGATGAAATCGGATGCATCGTTAAGTTGTTCCGTCTTGGATCAATAAGCAAACTCATTTTCTAGAATTGCTAGGTAATAAGGAAGTGACAGCCATCCTCTCATATTGGTTGATTAAAGTTGATTTTTTTTTTTTAAAATGTTATTAAAGGGTAAGTTGGGGATGATTTTTGAAAAAGTACTTTATTTCTTCTATAAATACTTTCTGGAAGCACTAAGTTCTCCAAAAAGCACTTTAAGCACTTCTTTTTAGCTTTTTTTGAATTTTTTGAAATAACTTTGAATATTTTAACCAAATATTGTACACAATTTGAAAAGTTGTTAAAAGCACTATTTATCATTCTATAAGTGTTGTTAAACATATCCTTATTAATTTCAGAATAATCATTTTTCAAAAAACCCAGTATTCTCTACTTGACATCAAGCTTGGGTTGATTCCAAATTTCCCTCTCATATCTCTATAATACCATGGATATGAAATCATTTTTACTAACTTCTCAGAGTGTCATAAGTCAACAAATTGAGGCATGTCTTTTGGAGACATTATCTTCGTATATGTTTTTTTGACAACATGTGGGGGTGGGGGATCAAACTTAGGACTTCTTGGTCTCTAGTCGTTACCTCATGTCAGTTGAACTATGCTCTTGTTGACACATTATCTTCGTATAACTATGAACCCTTGGTAATGATGTAGACGTCTTAGGATGTGTTTGAATTAACTGTAAATGATTATGAAAGACAAAAAAAAATGCTAAAAGCAGTTAGCGGTGTTGTAAGAGTTCATCCAACTTTTTCGTGCATAAGAGCACAAATTTTGCAACTCAATCCACAAGATATGTCGAATCAACATCAATATATCCAACCAAATATAAATTTAGTGTTTTTAATCAGTACCAAATTCTAGTAATCTCATTTACATGTACATACGATAATTTTTTTTAACAACATATGGATGATCTGGATTAGATGCACAAATACGCTAAGACCATGTTTGAATTGACTTTTTAAGTGCTCAAGTGGTTTTTTTTTTTTTTTTTTACTTAAAATTATATTTTTGAACATAATCCAAAGTGACCATAAACCATAAATTTAGGATGTGTTTGGATTGCATTGGTAAGTGTTTAATTTTTGAAAAAAAACATTTTAGAAAAAATTGGGTGTTCACAACCCTCCAAAATGATTTTTTTTTTTTTTTTTTTTGAAAAGATCCAAAATGATTTATTTGAGAATAAGTTTTGGAAATAAATCATTTTGGTGAAACACTAGCTTTTAGAAAGAAAAAAAAAATTGGATGTTTAATTGAGAATCCTATCTAATTTTCATAATATGTTAAAATTACCAAAATACTCTCACACTACTCCTCTAAATTTTCTTCACTTTATGATTGTTGTCGGCCACCTCCTCTAACACTGTCAGCGACTTCCGGCGACCACCGCCAGCTATCGTCGTCGATCTCCGGTGACCACTCCAGCGACGACCAACGTCGGCGATCTTCGGCCGACCACCGACAAAACTTTGGTAGACCTCCAACGACGATCTTCGGTCGATCACCGGCGAAACTTCGACAGACTTTCGCGACGACCACCATCGGCGAAACTCCGACCGATGACCGACAACTAACGACGACCACCACCATTCTTACATCGTCACTGACGATCGACAATAATAAACGTAGGTCATAATTTTTAAAATACAAATTTAAATTTATTAATTCATATTGTTTATTAATAGTTGTCTTTTATAGTAATTTGACATTAGGGGAAACACTTGGGGTAGAATAAACCAAATCAAACAAATTTGTAGATAAAAATATTTATGAAAAAATGTAACCAAGAATATTTTTATTATAAACATTTCTAGAAAAAAATGTTGCGAATACAAACACACTCCTAGTTTGATTTACTAAGTTAAGTACCAAAAGACCAATGATCATACTTTTGAATAGAATGAGTTCATATCAACTCATTCTTCATTCTTAATTAATTTTGTAGTGCTACTAGTGAGTATTATGTTTAGCAAGTCTAACCCAAATTAAACATTTTTAACTAAGTAATTGTTGATGTCCCAAATGTTAAGAAATAAAATTTCAATTTGTTTAACTTAGAAACCCTTAAAAATTGTTTGATACACCAACTATATGCTCATTTCAAGATCTATTTAGCATTTATCAAAACTCTAGGTTTTTATGTAAGTTTTCTTTTCATTGGTAGATCCAAATACAATGCTATCCACATTAGTTTGAGTAATAATAAAATCAAACCTATCATTTTTCATGACCAAAGTTTAATCAACACTCTTATGGGGTTATGCATTTAATTTCTATATCTTGTGAAAGACTTTCAATGTTTTTCTTCTCTCAAAGAATCACCCATACTCGAGTTTGCCTACCTTATTTCTTTGAAACGGTCTTGATAGAGTTCAAATACAATAGGAGATATCTTGACCTACAATGAAAATATCTGCCATATTTGTCGACATTTTTTATTTGTCCATAAATCCGAGTTACCAATATGGATATGGTGAGGTACAGTCTTTTTTAACCTAGTCTTTTTTAATCTGTATCACATATATCGATAATATATTAATAAAATATCACGAATATCGTGGACATGGATATGGTGTTTAATGTGATTTATTATACTACAATAAACTATCCATAACTTTAGAACAATTAACAGCATATATTAGATCTTTTTTTTATTTTTATGACTCATAAAGAATTTAATTCTCCTTTTCTTTTAAAGATTGATTTTAACTTTTTTATGATGTTTAATTTATTTTTGAAGATAGAATGAATCGGAAACAATACTATAGTTAAAAAAAAAAATTATTCCTAACCCGCCATTTTGGGGGTGTAAAGCTATTTGACCAACCTTTTTCAAAAGCATGTTTTATGCCCATTTTGCTGATGTCGTCACGCGTGAAAAGTCAATAATAGCCTCGTGCTCATCCATCTTTTGAATTCGCGATTCTCTCCTTCTTCATCTTACAATCACGATTTTTTTTTAAACCCCATAAATCACTCTGCAACTTAGGAAAGGATCATTCTAGAAGAAGAGAGTGAGAGATAGAAAATCGGGATTGCGAAAGGGAGTAAGGGAGAATCGTGAATTTAAGGGATGAGCACGAGACTATTACTGACTTTTCACGCATGATGACATCAACGAAATGACATAAAACATTAATTTAACAATGGTGGGTCAAATTAAATCACATTACACCTTCCAAGAAACGGATCATCTGCAAATATCCCTTTATATCTACAACCTAAGAAATGAGTATTAATGTCAAAGCAACTTAATAGAAGTAAAATTTACGTGCAATTAATAATATATTCTCACAATTATAAATCGTGATCGCAAAGAGAGTAAGGGAGAATCGAGAATTTAAGGGATAGAATGAGCGCGAGACTATTATTAACTTTTCACGCACGACAACATCAACAAAATGACATAAAACATTAATTTTACAAAAAGGTCGAGTCAAATGACATTGAGCGCGAGACTATTATTAACTTTTCACGCACGATGACATCAACAAAATGACATAAAACATTAATTTTACAAAAAGGTCGGGTCAAATGACATTCAAGAAGCGAGTCATCTATACAAATATCACTTCATATCTACAACCAAACCAATGAGTATTAATGTCAAACCAACCCAATAGTAGTAAAATTTACCTCCAATTAATAATATATTCTCTCAATTAAAAACGTTGACTTTTTTTTTAAGAAGAATTTGAAAATGTTGACCTAATTCAAATTTATTTTAATATTCTAAGATTTAATAAATTCTCTAAGTTTGAAATTGACCTTTAATCTAATTTTTTATTTTCTCAATTCCTTTTCATTGCCCATTGACTCAATATTTTTTTTCTTCTCAATTTCAATGACTCAATACTTTTTTATTTTTCCTTTCAAAAAAAAAAAAAAAAAAAAACTTTTTTATTTTCTAAGAAAAATTCAAAAAATCAAATTTAAAAAAAAAATGTAGCATTTGAAATTTATTTATTATTATTTTATTTTTGATAAATATTTGAAATTTGATTGATAACTGAAATTGTGAGCGTGTGATTCAGCGGACTCATACGTCGAAATTTCACTCTCAATTTTTGAAGAACACAATCAATTTCAAAATCGACCACCACTGTTCATTCTCATAATCCATCCATCAACAATAATGCAATCAATCGTCTTCCAGCTGACTGAACTTGATTCTTCCTTCTTCTTCTGTTGATTTGATTCCAACAACTCCCAACTTTTTCCTTCAATTCCTCTCCGGAACTGTTGTGAATTTCGTTCTTTTTCTGTTTGTAAAACCCTAGATCTTTGTAGCAATGGGGAGTAGGAAGGAGGAAGAACGGAACGAGAAGATTATCAGAGGCCTTATGAAGCTTCCACCAAATAGGCGGTGTATTAACTGTAATGGCCTGGTAATTGGGAATTTCGTCTTCTTTTTTTCTCTTTCTTTATGTTCTTGAAAATTTTGGAATTTCTTTTGGTGGTGACAATTATTATATGAATTTGGATCCGTATTATATGCTTTCAGTTCTACAACTGTTCTCGAGTCTCACTGTTCCATTTGTTCTTCTTGTTCCTGACTTTTTCGGCCAGGGCCCTCAGTATGTTTGTACAAACTTCTGGACTTTTGTTTGTATGACTTGCAGTGGAATACAGTGAGTATTTCCTTTTCTTTAACAATGTTTGAGTATGTGATGAATTCATTTTTATTTTATTTTTTCAGCATGCCTGCAAATTTGGAGTTTTAGTTGATAGGACTTGAGTATGAATAAACAAACGTTTTAATGATTGAAGTTATAATTATTGAGGTTTTGACATTTTTTTTGGGTTTTTGATTGGTTGGAAAATTAAACAGTTCTTATTTTGTTATTTTATTTTTTAACTTTGGTCGCACACATTCATTGTAGTATGCTATGAGATTCTGTTGCCTTTTAAATGTTTTTCTTTATTGCTGTTTTTGAGGTTGTTGATTTGATGATATAATGGTTATAGTTCATATATTCAATGTTTTCTGAGCTCTCTGGATTTCTGGAATTTAGAGTGCGATATTTTTCAACCTATGATGTTGTTGTTGACAAGGTTGAAAATTGTCTCCACAATGGAAATGCTAATTATGGCATGACATATAAACATTTCATCGAACTATAGCTCTAATATTTAGCTTGAAAAATGAATGAAATTCTTGTATCTGATTAAAAACGTTAGTTAGCATGTTTGAACTCTATCAATTTTCTTAATGTATTGAGCTATTTTATCAAGTATGACCAAGTGTTAGCAGAAGAACTTTCAATAATGGGTTTGAACCTTGTAGAGCAAGATGATTTTTTTTTATTAATTCTTTACTTCATTTTCTTAAAATTTTTGTTCTCTACTTTTATTGTTTAAAAGTCGTGAGTTTACTCATCGAGTAAAGTCAGTGTCGATGGCCAAGTTTACTTTCCAAGAAGTTGAAGCACTTCAAAATGGTGGTAACCAGGTAATTGAAATTTGTTGCTTTTCCTTCTTTTTGCATGGCTGTTCTTACCCTTTCTTGATTTTTTTAATATCTTTCTAGCGAGCAAGGGAAACATATTTGAAGGATTGGGACTTCCAAATGCAGCGACTGCCAGTAAACAGGTACAATGTTTTTCATTTGTTGATAAGGTGATGGCATTTTGATAATAGACTAAAGATCTTACATGATATATATTCTTCTTGCAGCAACATTGACAAAATTCGGGAGTTTATAAAAAATGTATATGTTGATAGAAAATATGCTGGTGAAAGAACATCTGAGAAACCTCCTAGAGATGTGCAGGTATTTTCTTGAACCCATGCTTTCAGATTTCTTCGTGTACCTATAATTATTGATCAACGTGTTCTTTTAGTTTTTTGGTACAAGAGGGAAACTAAAATTATTAAAAATGCCCGATGTGTTTTCTGTAATGCACTTGAATTATTTGTGGGGAACTCTTTTTTGTTATATCGTGTTATTAAGAATTACAAATTTCTTTTGGATAGCCCTTGTACATGTGGCCTGAATCAGTCATGTTCTTCTTATCTCATTTTAATTTTCAGTTTTGTCTTGCAGAGTCATAGAATCCATGAAGATGAGACAAGGCGAGCCAGTTCTTATCATTCTTACTCCCAAAGTCCACCTTATGATTATCAATATGAAGACAGGAAATATGGAAAACAAGCTGCTTCACTTACCAGAAAACCTGGTTCAGATCGAGGTCGATATGAGGGGAAAGTGTCTAGCTCAGTCTTTAGTCCTGGTCGCTTAAATGATCGAACCTATGAGGATAGGTTTTCTAATGAGGGGTATGTCTCGAGGGTTTCAGACTTTTCTGCCTGTAGTGGAGGTGACCCTTTCAGATCTGGTGCTCATTCACCGAATTTTCAGAAGGACTCAGGATTTATCAGTCCGCCTTTTCACTGTGCTAGAGATATGCTTAATGAAGATACAAGACATCAGATAGGTAGCATGCCTGTAGAGGCAAATGGCCATAGAGATGCATATGGAATTTCACGTCCACAGGTATTTTAGAAATTTTCCTTTTTGAGCGATGCTTAAGTAGGCGTCTAGTATACCCTTTTTCATAATAATGGTATATTCTCTCTGCAACATAATTCCTTTATGCCTCTTTTTCAATTTTCAGCACTAAATTAATCACTTGGCATATACGTTGAGGGACATAATGTGATATATAAATACTTAGTTTATGATTCGAGGTTAAAAGGATTTACAAATGGAATCTTTTATCCATATTAGCTGGATAAATATAAACCCCTTCGATTTCTTTTTCTACTTTTTGTTTCTTATCCGAGAATAATCAGGATATTATCATTGAGGTTTCTACTGAAGCTAGACATAGCATTGAAAGCCCCTAAAGATATGAATGTTGGAACGAATGTATTCCATAGAATAGGGGCAAATGAACAATAAAAGAGGAGCTGACATATGCCCTTGCTTGAATGATGTTTTTAGTAGATGCATCATGCATCATTGAGCTTGAAGGCAAGAAGAAGGTATCTGAAATGTACCTTATGGAACTTTTTTTTCCGCATGCCACCAACCAAGTAAAAGATCAAAATTTTTAACTTTTAGAAAAGAAACTATTAAAGAGTGACATTGACAAGAGAAGGTGACTAGGAGTGAACAAGCGAATATGTCCCTGAAATTTCACATTTCTTAAGCACCTAAAGCATCTTAAGAAAATGATTGAAGATTCAGAACCGGTACTTCTGTTGAGTGTTGATTTTCTTCAATATCTTGCAGAGATTTAATACTTCTCTTTTATTATTATTATTATTATTATCATTACTATTTTAATTTTAAGACCATGCTGTTGACTCTCGAATTATTTTGATGTCTTCTCAATTTTTATTTATTCTTCCCTAGAGAACAATGTCTTCAGGTAGCTTTGGCTCGATAGACAGCAACTCAACATCTCTGAAGTCATATAATTCAGCCAGCTTAACAGATAGCGTGTTGGAATCTGAGCAAATTACTCAGAACGATCAGATGCCTATTTCTCAGCAGTCATCTGTTCCTGGAGTTCCCATTAATTTAAGTTTTTTTGAAGAACCTTTTGCACCAAAACCTGTCTCTGCTATTACGTCAACTGTTGACTTGTTCCAGTCACAGGCATCATTGCCTGCTCCACCAGTGCATTTGTTTCAGTTATCATCTGCATCGCCATCTTTTTCCGAAGATCAATCTCAACAAAGGTCACCACCTCAATCCCTGCAATTCTTTCCCGAGGGTAATCCACAGCATTCAGCAACATTGAATAAAATACCATTAGAATCAGCAGTCCCCAAAAATGAAGGATGGGCCACATTTGATTCACCTCAGACAACATCATCTGTTTCTAGCTCTGTTAATGTTAACGTTGTGAAGAATCCTTCCAATGAAGGTGCTTTTGGAAAGCTTGATCCTCCTTCCAATGAAGAAGGTGCTTTGGGAAAGTTTGATCCTTTCTTATCTTCTAGTTCTAATGCTGGTTTCCAGTGGCCGTCCACTCCAAATTATATTGCTCATGATCCGTCTTTATTAGCAACTAGTCAATGTCATAATGATTTGCCTAATGCTCAAGCGCCTGCTGATGTGACGAGCACCAATGTAAGCACAATCTTCTTGACAACAAAATTCCCGGTGTACTGGCCCTGGGTTCATGGAAATTTCTATTTAATATTATGCTGTAAATAGAAAGAAACTTAATTGCCTTGTATCTGTTGTTGATTAGGAGTCTTGGAATGCATTTGAAGATGCTATCACACACCTCTCCCTACAGGGTGGTAAGCAAAGTACTGAGCTTCAAGTTCCAGGTCAAGAGTTCCTACCTTCTTCCGATGGACATTCGTTATTTGGAGTTACAGAGGTAAATAAAATTACTGTACCATGCTAAATATGTCTACACATGTTTTCATTGATGATCATATCGTTCTATTATATAACTTACATACTCTTTGCAGGGAGAGAGAGGTACGCAGTTAACCAGTCGTAAATCGATAAATCCATTTGACCTTCCGTATGATTCAGATATGGAGCAAACAAATATGGTATACTTTTGCTATTAATTGTTAACAAATATAATGATTCTCCTACTCCATATTCATTCGAATTTCGAACGCCACTTGAGTTGATGCTACTTTGTTGCTTTGAGTTTGAAAAGAGTTTATTTTCATGGAGCTTTTTTAGTTTGCATGGGTCGTTAGTGGATCCATATGATATTGGACTGAAAGGATTAAGAAGATGAACTCTTACAAGAAAATACTTTCTGTATCATTGGTTGATTTTGTTTGAAGTTTTTACCACGTTAACATTCTCTATAATATAGATAAAGCCTACATATATTTCTTGAACATAAAATGTTTTTTCTAGAAGGAATTAAGAAAATAATAATAAGTTTCCATTTTTGATACACCTTGCATACCAAATGTAATTGTTATGATCTTAAAAATGATATATAATGGACGAATACCTTGTTTTCCCTTGCAAATGACAAACAACTATAATACAATAATTTGCACCTATTCTTTTTCTGAGTTTCAATGAAATTGATAACTCATTTTGTATGTAGATTAGAAATGTGCAAGGTGTGCATCTTTCTTATCCGAAATGGACCCCGTGTCATATATTACAGCATTGGAAGTTTGTTGTTTTTGATAGGAAGATTATTATGACACAGGTTTTGAATGCATAAAATAAAGTTATTCCAGATTGAAATCTGCTAGGATGTCATTGTCATATATCATGCAAAGGTTTGAACTCTGCAGCATACATGCCAATTCCCAAACCAAAGCAAAGATGAAGTTCTTCATCCTGCTCTTCTGTCACTCTCTTCAACACCCCCTCTCAATTTTGACCTTCTACTTAAAAAAAAAGAAAGGAAAAAAAAAAGAAAGAAAAGAAAATCCCTTCTGCTTACCTTCTCCCTACCCTCTTTAGAGCATAAAAATGGACCCCATAATTGCCTTCTTTATTCTCATAATGTAATCCTTCATAGTTGAGAAGGTCTTTTTATTATTTATTTTGTAATTTTACGAGGCTTTTGATAGTATTTGTTATTTTGAGGGGTTCTTTGTTAACTCCTAAAAGTGAGTTTTGTGCTTTGATTGAAAGTTTGTTTCTTTCAAAAAAATGGTAGGAGGTGTTTTTTGAGATTTGAGATGTTTCTAGAGACATTAGCTCTTTTATTGACTCTACACTTTCTTAGCTCTGTGCATTGAGCTCGAGAGAAATACGCGCATTTTTAGGGATGTTTCTAGAGACATTAGCTCTTTTATTGACTCTACTACTTTCTTAGCATTATCGTGGAGCAAACTATCACCTCCTTTTTGTAATTATGATCTCACTACTCTCATTAATCAGTGGAGGTATTTTTTATAAATGTTCTTAGATAGGACATTCTTTTGTAACACATTTCATCTTATCAATGAATGATTTCAGTTTCCTATAAAAAAAAAAATGGTAGGAGATTTACCATAGGAGTTTGTCATTTTTTATGTTTTTTTTTTAACAAGAAACAAAACTTTTCATTGATGAAATGAAAAGAGACCGATGCTCAAAGGATACAAACTCCACAAAGGAGTGAAAATGAAAGAAATAAAAGAAACCAGTAAAAACTAAAAAGAAGGAAATTACAACGAAAAAATAAAAGCATCCCAATTAAGACACAAGTCTAATAAAGAGAAATCAACCAAAGGTTTGGAAAGAGAACACCAGGTTGAGATTTAGTTTCTGGTTTGTTGATTAGTTTACTGTTTTGCTAGTTAGTAAGTGTTTTAAGTCAGTTAGTTTTCTACTATTGATAAAATGGGCTTTGTAAACATAACACTTGATATTGATAGTGTCGAATCTAGGCTGCATCACTTGGTATTGGAGTGAATTTCTTGCTTTCGCCAATGACTGCAACCAGTAAAGGCCAAAGAAGTCATTTTGACAAAGACTTGAAGGAGTTTTGTGATGTTGAACTTGATACCAAATAGTGCAAAACCAACATTAAAGGCTTGCTGGAAAGATTAATAGCAGGAAAAATAATCACTGACGAGAAGTAGAATTTTGAGTTTAGTTTAGGATACCATAGAATTATCGCAATAGGTGACAGTGCCTTTAAGAAGGGTTGTTTCTAGGAAAGGATATTTACATGTGAAAGTAGTTCTTGAGGAAGTGAAGCCATGTTCCAGTTGATTATATGGCTACCACCCAAGATGAGCCCCCTCTCATCTCAAGTCTGATGATTTCTCAATCTTCTTAATTTCATTAGCTGGAATTTTGAACAAGGATAAATAACCTCTTGCCTGTGAGTGCACGGAGTCAACCTCCCAGCCATTCTTGTTTCACTCTCTGGAATATTTGTACTAGCAATTGCAGATTTCATCGGGTTTATACTTATCCTAGAGGCAACTATATATATATTGGGCCAACTTGTGCACATCTTGACCAATCTCATTGGACAATTGCCTGACACTACTGCATTTGGTTGGAAAAGAAACTTGTAAGATTTTAAACCCTAAGTAAGATGGTTACCATAATTTGAACTCATTCCCTCAATGCCCATTTATTTTTTCATTGGCTCAAAATGTACATTAAAAACATTTATTTTTTCTGAAGGCAGAACCCTTTTCTAATTCGAAATCTTCTTCAGCGCGGACAAGTATTGCATCATCTGCATACACGTTCTCCAACTGTAAAACCATCTATATGATTCTCCCCACTACATTTTGTGATTAATCTATTAAAGAAAAATGAGGAATTAATGTAAAGAGGAAAGGGGAGGAGTCCCATTATCTAATCCCCTAAAAGCTTCTGCCTTGCTCTTCAAGATTACTGAGAAATTAGCTTTGTAAATGCTTATAGTAAGCAAAGTAATACAGAAAGAAAAAGGAGAATATGAAATAACTGTAGATGAATTTCTTCAGGACTGCTCCATCATTCTACTTATTCATTTGAACCAGACAGCATTGATGATCTGCCTTCCTTTTTCACATCCTAGATCTGCGCCCTTTGCACATATGCTTATTGTGTATTATCAATTTGTGGGAGGAAGTACTTTCTTCGATCTCTCCTTTAAGACCTTAGCTACCAATTTATGCAGAGGTGGTCAAGCTGATTGGTTTATAGTCACTCATCCTGGTCACATTGCTCTTAATAGGAGTTAAATAGATGTCAGACTCATTTGCACCTATTGAGCCTTTCTCAAAATGTCTTGGAACACCTTGAACAAATCAGATTCAAAATTTATTTGCTCTTTTCTCAGGAACTTAGCCCTGAAACTGTCAGGGCCAAGTGATTTTAAGCTTCCAAGGTTTTTGACTGCCAAGTAAACTTCACCTTCTTCATAAGGTCCTTCCAACCATGGTTTTCAATTCACACAAATCGGGTTCCATACTTCCATCTGCATAAGAGGCTAGATTTTTCGTCAATTAGCTGTCTTTTTCATTCCAACGGTCTGTTCCATATAATGCAGTCCAGAAGATTTTATTTGTACTTTTGTATCCACTCTATTTGAGAACTATCCAGTTGATGCAATTTTGGAAGCGCTCTTGAATCATCATAACTTTTGGCTAAATATATTTGTAGTTTAGGATTTTAATATTTATTCTATGATTCTTGAAGGGAGGAGCAGAGTATTTATTCTATACTTGTTGAAAGAAGAAAAAAGTTTACACCAAGAAAGAGCCACAGAGGATAGAGAATCTAAGAAACATCATGGACTTATCTTTGTTGATGAAAATTCTATCATTTTTCTCAACCCAAAAATAAAAATGAAAAAGAGCCCCACCCAATTCAAGCCAAAGGATCTACTTCATAATCTTTTACTAGAGACCTTATGTTTCCATCTTTGTAGAGTATACAATATGCAAATATAGGGACAATAAGAGGAGTTCTTTAACCGTTGTCTTTATAGTTTTTGATGTTTTTATCTTTCTCTTGTTATATAATCCATTCATCATCAATACATGTCTTTGATTTTAAGACATGATCTAATCATAGTAATTCTCTACTACTTTTTGGCATTTTGCAGTTTTTGGACATGAGCTCTTTGCAGTCTGCTCTCCCTAATGCACAGTTGCCATCCACCTTAGTTGGTGGTTCTCAACCATGGTTTGCTCAAAATCCAGCACCATTTGTTCCAACTGCAGGACAAGGTAACCTGTTCCTCAGCTCCCAACTCTGGTTGATAACGATTTGGTTAGATTTTCTATTTTTAAAAATTAAACTTGTTTCCACACTATTATTTGTTTTGCTTCTACTTTTTGAATCTTAGTCTGATATAAAAACCTTCAAATGAGTGGGTTAAAAAGTAAATTTACTAACAACAAAATGTTAGTAATAAACATAAACAAGAGTAAATCTGTGGGAGTTAATGCCAGATCTTGCAGCATTCTTTTGGATATTACGTTTTCTTAAGAACATGGATCCATTTTATATCATTAGAATTATTACGTCGTTCTACCTTTTTATTCTTGTTTTTAATTACAGGTGGCTTATCACTCATGGCAGGGCAAGCACATGGCTCTCAAATATCGTAAGTTCTGCTAAGTTCTATTCATTTATTCTTAGATGGTGAAAATTGATTATTTTTCTTCGGTGCATTTTACTGTTGCTCAAGAAAAATGTTTATATGCTGAAAGAACTTGGGTTTAGGAGTGATTTTGACCTTTTTTCATATACAAAATTACCCCGAAACATCCCTTTAAAAATTCAAAATTAACATTGATTATATGAAAATTGTGTATAAAACTCTAAAATCAAGAATCAAATTGATTTTGAATGATTAAAAACATGTTTCAGGTTGATTTTGAACCTGATAAGTGATTTTAGTCATTTTAAAATCACTCCCAAACATGCACTTAATCATCCGAATCTTGCGAAGAGAATTGCCTAAAAACAAATTTGGGTTGGGTGAAGCTTTTATAAGGAAAGAAAAGCTGGGAAATGAAGCTGCATATGGAGTTTCAAAATTATACTTCCAAATGACTAAAATCTACTTTCTCAATCAATTTATATATAAGGAGATCATGTTAAGAGTGACATAACCAGTCGGTTCAAGTTTTTTATAGCTGGTAACTTCGATTCACATATTTTCATTTGTATTCCTAGAATGAATTGATATTAATAGTGAGTTTTTTGACTTATAGAACCTTTTAAGTGAAACACTTCTTGTCAGACGAACTAATTCAAAAGTGACTATGACATAATCTTTTGAATAGCGAATTAACCAAAAAGGACAGCCTAGGAGCTGGGTAGAGGAAACCCCCTCTCAAAAAACTAAAGAAAAGCACTTACCCCACCCTAAGAGCTAAGTGTTTTCTCTAAATGCACTTAATTTCCAACAACACTTTTGGTCATTGTTAAAGTATATTATTCTGAATTTCTGAGTTATTAATTTAGTTAAAAACCTGTTTTAGGTGGTTTTCTGTGAAGAGCCGACTTGTTTTCTGTTGTGATTAGTTATAAGTTGCAACTCATATATGTATAAACGGTCATTCAAGACAATGTATTGAAAAATTCTGCCGTGACATTGCTTCTTTTGTTTAATTTTATTTGTTTAATTTTTTTGAAGAATGACCAAAACTGGAATAAAATTCTACCTTATTTGTAGTGTGTAGAGTTTAGAGGGAGTATCTAAAATTCATCCTTTTAGATTCTAGTATTTGGTCATTTAAAAAACGAAAACACGTTTGGCCATTTTTCAAAATCGCCAATTAAAAATGACCATTTATCTAGTTGTTCTTTTCAATTTTAAAAGTCACGAAATTCACTATACACAATATTTTGGATTGCTACAAGAGAATTAATTGGTTCGTATTTGTCCCGTTAGATAACCATCTCGTTTTAACCGTAGATCTTAATTACTTGTTTTTTTTGTTCGTTTTAGGAACATTACTCCACCGGAATCTGTTGCTTCAATCGGAGGAAATCCTTTTGCATAAAGGATAATGGTTATTTCATAGACGTAGCATTTTCCCTTTCTCTCAGTATAGAAGGTTTTCGATGCACAATGATTATCCATTAATTTATGTATGAAGTTCTAATTATTATTATTTTCTGTTTGCATTTCTTTTTTCATTGAAAATATGCCATAAATTTTTTGAAGATGATGTCATCTGTAATCTGCAGATCAGTGTCACTATTAATGTACTTGTGTATCCACTTGCCTCGTAATATTTTAGATTCATTAATTTAGTTGAATTTGTTGGTAAGCTTTAATTCATTTTTTTTTTTTAATTTTTTTTATAATTCCGATGTTTGATTATCTGGAAAATATCAAGAAATGTATATACAGCATATATATATATATATATATTTTTTTTGAGTACATTAGGGTGGGGGATTCGAACCACAGACCTCTTGGTCGTCAACACATACATATGCCAGCTGAGCCATGCTCGCTTTGGCACAGCATATATATTTTTCAATATCAATCTTGTGAACTTTCTCACCATCAATTTTACAAATATACGTTCACATAAGAATAGACATGATGTATGAACTAGTGACCACGAATATTCGAACAATCTTACAAATATACATTAATATTAAAAAAATTAAAAAGATTACAATGACATTTAAAATTTCTGGAGATGCATATACAATTTTCTTTTGTTCAATTATGAGCATGAGTATTTTGACTAGACTAATTTGTTTGGCAATATAATAAATAGAATGGCGTTCTTTGATTAAATGAATTTTTATTTAGGGGTGATTAGATGATTGGGTTTTGCTTTTAAATATTTTTGGTTAAATTATCATTGAAAGTTAGGCCACTAAGTTATGCTTCCATCTTTTTATTTGTTGAATGATGTTTTTTAATTTCAAATGCGCTGGTGAATGGTGTTTTTAATTCATCTAAATTTAAGTTAAAAAAGGAAGACAATCAAGTCAAAGTAAGCATAATTTAGTGGTAATTGATATGTAATTTTTTTTTAGATCGGAAGTTCGAATCTCCCATATCCTACCTTGTTGTACTCAATCTACAATCAAATTTGTGAGTAACAAAGTTACATATCTACATGTTTCAAAAAGATGTAGTTAAACCATACATTTTGATTATTTTTTTAAAATTTCAAATGGGTTGATTCTTCTTGATATACTTGAGTTTCATTGTGGGACAAATGCTTCATCTTTTCATTAGTAGACAAGTTTGACATTTGTTCTTTTGCCAATAATGGGATGTACGATAAGATAAGTCCTAAACAAGTTAAACTCACTATAGTGAATTATTTGCCTTAGACTATAGTTCATCGTGGGCTACGTTTTCTCCATTTTGGACTTCTCACATAAATCTTATGTCCCTCCCGATGTGTGTCATCATTTTTATCATTTTTATCACATGTCAAGGAAGCCAATTATTTTATTTTAAATTGAAATATTTTTATAATTTGTTGGCGTAAGATTTTGGACTTTTTCGTGCCTCTGTGTGTTCCGCTGTGCATGACGTGGTATGATACCTGCAAGAGGAAGGGAAGCGTAAACTTGCATCGGTGTGAGGCTAGACCCACAAAGCTCTGATACTTAAGTTAGAAATGTCTGAGCATAAGTAGGAGTAGTTGAGAGGTTGGGTAGAGTTACCCGTTGTCACGTACCTCCCCCATCATTGGACATGATGTGTATTTATAGGCGATGAGGAGGGAGTGTTCCCTGAGTGGTTCAGTTGACCCTCCATCATGTGAGTCTTTGGACCGGGGTAAGGAGATCCAAGCCGATCAGAGTCGACCCACGTGCCTCATTATGATCGGGGTGACCGTCGTCCCCCGATTCTCGAGGGAATTGGGGGCGCTGCTGTATCGTCGTCCCATCAGGTGAGCCAAGGTGTCTTGTCGATCACTTCTCGCTGATCGAGAGGCAGCCTGACAACAACAGATCCTTGGGTGGGCTGTTAAGCCCGGACCTTCGGAGTTCTGGGTCGGCCCTAGGTCCTTGACTCGTCCGATGCTGGTCTCGTGACCTCGTCTCCCTGGGGAGCTGGGTCGTGACGTCAGCGGCTGACCTCAGGCTGAGGTAGCTCGTAACATTAGCCCCACCAGCGGGTAGGTTCGCCGTAGGTAGGCCTCCCCGGTGGTTTGATTCGGTGCGAGATACCGAGGCGTTTTTTGGGAAGCCGGTACGTCGCCCATTGTCCTGGAGAGGTTGCGTGTCATTGCGTAGCTGGGGAATCGGAAACGACTCTGACGACCTGTCGCTCGTTCTGGGCGTTTCGTCTGCCTTAGGTGAGATCTCGATCGTTGATCCCAATCGTCTGGTCCAAATCTGACCCTGTGCTAGGGCTTTTAGAGTCGGAGAAGATGGGAAGGGTTTCCTATCTTTTCATTTCGATTTTTCTTCTTCTTTGTCTTTATCCGTCTCGCCTCATCGATGGCTCGTGGTGAATCTACTCCGTCTAGCGTTCGTGGTAGTGCTGCAGGCACTTCTTCTGCGCCGCCACGAAGTTTGACAAGGGATGACCTGCGGGCGCTGAGGCCTACGTACAAGATTCTGTCATGCGTCGAGCTGTGACTGCCTGAACTAGGGGAAACGATTGAGTCGCCGCCTCTGGGGTGTGTCGATCTTTATCGGAACATGTTTCCGCGCGGGCTTCGTCTTCCCCTGGCTCCGGTGGTGCAGCTGTTCTTGAAGGCGGTCGACCTTGTGCCAGCGCAATTGGCTCCGAACGCCCAGGCCTGTCTGTTCGCCTTATGTGCCTTATGGAAGAGATACAGGGACGAGTCAGATGCGACGGTGGTGCAACTGCTACACGTCTACTCTCTGCATCCCGTCCCTCAGCATCCGTCTCGCTACTTTCTGTCAGCGAGGGTGATGAGAGGAAAGATCGCGGAGACCCCTTCGTTAGTGAAAGGATGGCGGACTTAGTGGTTTTACGCTTCAAAGGAATGAGCGGTTGTGAATCCGGAGAACATTCCTGTGTTCGAGGTTCCGACCGAATTCGAGGATTTAAGTAAGTCTCGCTTCTATGCCCCTCTTCTTTTTACTAATAGATGTCGCCTTCTAACCGATTTTTTCGATTGACAATTGTGCCCTCCCTTCCAGTCTCTAGCGCTGAGCTGCTGGCCTTGGTCTGTCATCACATTGTGAAGATACCCTCTATTCGGAGGACGTACCCGATTCGCGTGGGGCTGAGATATTAGTGTTCCCTAGCTCTGCCGGAGAACGAGCTTCAGTGCCGTCTTGTTTTCCCCCGAAGGGTGATGACCCTGAGGTTGCCTTGGATACGGAGGCGATTCGTCAGGCCGAGGGAGAGGGTCTCGAGTCCTTGAGTTTTGGGAACAATGAGGGTGTGCCGAGGGTAAATAGGGGGTTGGAGGTCCAACTTTGTCTGTTTTTGGTGGGCCCTCGTCGAGTCGAGCGCGCTGAGAGGTGAGGAGTAGCGCCCGACTAACAGAAGAGTTAGAGCGGGAGCTCTCAATTACGTCCTCCTATGAGCGGCCTTCCGTGGGGAAGCGTCCCCTAGTCGGTGCGGAGGATGCACGGCTGCCCAGTGAAGGGGCATCGGGGGACGAAGCATGACCGTCGGTTCCCCCCACCCGATTGCCTAAGAGGCATCGGTCGGTAGGTGAGGCGGATCCCTCGTCGCCCCGTCGTCTGCTTGAGAGGCGCCGTACAATTCATCTCTCTTACGATGATGAGGTAGCCTTCCTTGGGGCGAGGATAAGCCTGATTCGGGCTCGGTAGACAGGCCGAGTGAGGTGGCCATTTCTTCCAGAATGAAGGAAGGTTCTGTTTTTGGCCCAATAGATGGACCGAGCTCGGTGGCGACTGTTGCGTGCTCAATGTGTAAAGATAAATATGCAAAAGGGTAGAGAGAGCACTTAGAACATGCAAGCATACATGGTCTTACAGCAAGTAGTGAGT
The DNA here is from genome assembly GCA_028017165.1 of Herpetospermum pedunculosum. Taxonomy (NCBI): domain Eukaryota; kingdom Viridiplantae; phylum Streptophyta; class Magnoliopsida; order Cucurbitales; family Cucurbitaceae; genus Herpetospermum; species Herpetospermum pedunculosum. The sequence continues at coordinate 9,324,939 of CM051526.1, forward strand.
ATATTTAATTCGTTTTTTCCACAGAGACTTGTTTTTAGCTATTCGCGAAGTGTGAATGTTAAGAAAGATGGGATGAATTTGATGGGGTAAAATTGGTTTTTAATTAACTACTTTTTGCTGAATGTGTAGAGTGATATAACATAAACAAAAGCAAGTTGAAATTAGATGCAAAGGATAAGAGATGGAATTAATAAACGAGAAAGAAAACAGCTAAACAGAATGGAAATTTGGCAGAATTGCGTGGACCGCAATGTTTCCGCAATTAAATAGCAGCGAAACTGATTAAAAGGGTGAATTAAGGGCTACTAATGACTATCCTATAGGCATTTTATTACGATTATCAAGCTTTGGATCAACTCTCTAAACATCAAACTCACTCTATCTCAAGTATCGTCCGATTCCATGCATGAGAGACTCAAGTTTACTCGACTTCAAAGTAAGGTCTTAAGCATCTTGTTAAAGCAGGAGTGTTTAGTTTGTACTAGGGAAACGCCTATTCCTAGGCCGTTTCCTGATTACCATGAAAGGCTAGCATGATTATATGACTCTGAACTCTTACTCCTTCCAGAGGTTAGGAGTTCTTTGGACAAAATGGATGGCCAATCGAAATTGCCCGTGGGATGAAGCTTACATACAACCAATGTTCGAGTGTTAATCAGCCTACTTGACTCACGTTTTTTAGCCTATAGTTCTGTCATTAGCATGCCCCTAAATGGTTTTAGTTATTCATGGATATGTAAAGAGCAGAAATATAAGAGAAAGTAGACATGCTTAGAAGAGAAAGGAGTGTAAAACAGCAAGCCAAACTCGTAGCAGAACAAGGTAGAACTGTGAAATGCAGAAACTCACTTTGATTACTTTAAGTGTTTGAATGACAAAGGAAAGCTTTAAAAGAACTGATTCCAAGACAGACAACAACGAAATGCAATAATTGAAATGACTAAACTAAGAACAACAATGATCAGTACTGGAAATGAGAAGAAAAGAGCAGAAAACAGTAAAGGTGTGCTGGAAACTTCGTGGCAGTCGCCTCGAATGATGGTGATGGGAATTCAGCCGTGCTTGGATGAATCCAATCGAGAGAGAAGAAGAATCTTCTCTCCTTCCTATCAGATTATCGACTCCAAAAGCTGAGAACCTCACTCCAACAGACGGCAAAGGAATTTAGAGAGAAATGGTGGACTGCGAGAAGACTTCTGCACTTCGAGTGATGATTGAACCTCCGACTTTGACCCCCTTATATAGTAGTTTGCAGGTGCGTTTGGGCCAAGGAGAACCATCAATCTTCAACGTCGTATATCAGAATGGATGGAGGAGAAAGAACGAATCCCTGAAAAGTCGGATCTAAACAGAAAAATGTCAGCCAACTTACGGTTTTAACTTGAATAATTGCGGCCACCGCAATTATTCCGCAATGCAGTCGCAATGGTTCTTTTTTTTTCATTCTTTTCTTCGGTTTTCACCCCTTTTTCTACCTATTGTGCATAAGTCCTAAATTAGCCACCTTCTTCTAATTCTCATATTAAAGCATAGGTTTAGGCTAAATGCTAACAAAAACACCTAAATGTGTACATCTTCTTAAGCTAAATGGGTCCTAAATAAGTCACTTTCAGAGACTTAACACACCCCCAAACTTAAGGCTTTGCTTGTCCTCAAGCATACTAAGGACTTACTCAGGCTGCTGTTTCTTCTTCTTTTAACTACTCACTAACTCCCTTATATTCTTGTCTCTAGCAGTGCTGTCCTGTGACACACTTCTTAGTTTAGAACTAACCTCTTGTCTAGCTTCTTCTGACTTCACCTGCCTACTATACCCACTGCTTTTGTTAACCCCCTACTACTGATCTAACTACTTTTATGATATCATGCTATTATCCCTAAGGTTTCAAATTCTACCAAGCTTTACTCTAGACTCAGTACATGCTTCTAGCTTATTTTTAATGTGTCTAGGATTCCTTAGAGTCATGCCAGTCTTAGTATTAACAGTGACAGTGGTACTTTTAGAGAACAACCTAAACCCTGGCATCACTACATTGGATATCCATTCATCTCCCTAGACAAACCTAAAAGTTACAACCTTGTGCTTAGCTCATTAAGGATCAGAGTTCTTTTTTTCATAGGACATCTAAGCCACAAGATTATAACTCCCAAGCATACATTCTTCTTCCCCTATTCCTCCTTTTTTCACTTAGGTGGAGTCTCCCCTTGGTTTGCCTTTTGATGCAATGCCACTTGTGGTTTACACACTTGACACTGATTACTCAGCAACTTGAGAAAGACTCCCCTCTTTATTCTATTTTTCACTTTTTCTATTTATCACAAAAATTTTTTAGGAGAAGAAGAATGCTTATGTCCTAAGGAAGAGAGGAATGTTCCTAGGCCTAGGGTGGCCTCCCCCAAACTTCAACTACTCATTGTCCCCAATGAGTGTTTGAGGTGGCACACCCCCAAACTTGTCCTAGAAGCATCTAGTCTAAAGTAAAACAAAGAGAATCTAAACATCCTAGGCATAGGCAAAACATTCTAGAAGCAACTATCCCAGCAGCAGAAAATTTGAACATAACAGACAGGTTTCAGGACTTATGGTTTATGCATGCTGAGCACTATTCAGAGGCAAATTTAAACTATCAAAAGGTGTCCTATGACACTCATCCAGCATGCTTCAAGATCAGCTATATAAGGTAGTCATGCTAGCAGCAAAAGATAGAATTTAACAGATCACAGCCTAACTAAACAGACAGTCCAAAACATGCTATCAGTCACAAAAATTGCGGGAACCGCAATTATTTCGCAATCCAATCTGGGCAGGTTTAACATTGATGCAGGCCCCTAGCATGCTTTTTCCTGTTACTCATGCAATCTAAAAATAAAACTAAACTATCCTACCTAATCAACTAACATCAGACTATCCTAAGCAAAAGGAAAAACATAAAACTAAACATCCAAAACAGATCAAAATTTAACCACAAAACAGCATAATATACATTACTCTATCAAAAAGCAGGAAAATTGTCTTTTGTTTCTTGAGGGATCAGTAATACTCCCTCTAGTGCTCTTCAAACCAGCACTCAATTCTCATCATCCTCATCTGGCTGCCTTGGTCGTGGGGGCACCCATGGAGTTAGGAGGTTGGTGGGGAAGTCCGGGAAGATGCACCCCAACTGGTCTGCAACTTCTCTGTCCCTCGCCTGCGCATAGTTGGCCCATTGAGCCATTCTCCTCTGCATGTCCATCAAGCAGGCCATGGATAGGGACTGTTCAGCCGCCAGCCTATCCAACTCAAATTCCATGTTGCCCTTTCTTCTCAGCCTTAGGTGTGCAGGCAACTCCAGATGGCCTGTGTAGGGCAGCTGCTGCTCCAAGCGCTCGGTGGGAACTCCTGCAAGCAAGCATAGCTTTGTGATGATGTTGGGGAAAAATAACGGCCCCTTACCCTTTTTAGCACACTCGGCTATGGCAGCAGTGATGACTTCTCCCACGTTGATCGTGAGACCTCTCATTATAGCATAAACCAGCAGCGAACGGCTCTGGTTGATTGTAGTCTCATGAGTCACCGGGGAGAGTCTTCTTCTTACGAATGAAAACCACACAGCTGCCTTAGCCGTGAGGTTGGCACTCATAAGCGTGTGCCGCCCATTGCGTGAGACTGTCCAGGAGGCCTCAGGCTGGCCAATGGTGCGGATAGCTTCTTCTAGCACAGCCTCAGTCGGCTCATCAACTATCCGTGCATAATCTGTGTGAGGCTGGCCCCTTAGACCAAATGCTTCATTAATGGCTTTGGCTGAGAAATCAACCTCCACCCCTCTGACCACAGATAGGCCATCCTCAGGGCTGAGCACGTTGGCATATAAGTCATACACCATGCTCGTGTATGCTGGATTGGGAGGTCGGCAGAATTCCTCCCAGCCATGGTTGATCACCCCTGCGCGCAAGAACTGCGGCAGGTCAGCAAGTCGATCAAGGAACCCCTTCTCGTGCAACAGGTCCCTTTTCCTCAGCTCCACACCCCTGGATTCGGCATCGGATGAGACATACCTCACTGATGGAGGTTCATCCTCAGGGTAGAGTTTAGCCTTCCCCTTATCGGCTGGCTTGGAAGATTCAGCAGCCTCCACCTTGAGGCGTTTGAGCGAAGGCTCAGTACTGTCTTTATCTGCTGAAGGCACTCGCTTGGCCTTCTTCTTCTTCAGTTTCTTGGCTTTCTTGGCCTTCTTCTTGGCCTCCTTCTTCTCCCTCTTAATGTGGATCTGTTGTAGGCAGGCCCCCAACGTCTCCTCCATGGAATCATCCTGCTGTGCAGGCTCATCAGGGCTGGCTTCTCTCATGGGAGAGAAGACTTCTTCTTCTCCAGCATCTCCACTGCCTTGCGTGGACTCTTGATAATCCCCATAAGGGAATTCAGGATCAGGCCGTGGAGAGTTGTGCTCTGCTGATGGTGTATGCGCAGAACTCAGCGGCGAAGATGGTGGTTCAGGACTCTGCACAGCCGCAGTTGGTAGATCAGAACTCTGAGGCGCTGGAGATGACTCGGCGCTCTGCGCAGGCGGTGATGATTCTGTGCTTGGCACTGGTTCAGACGAGAGGGGACTGCGCACAGGTGACACAGACGGCGTCGAACCTTCCTTGGCTGACTCGTGGGATGCACGATCAGGTTCTTGACTCTCCACAGAGGGAGTCTTGGCGATGCTTGGTTCGGCGGCAGTCTTGACAGTCCACCGGCGCTTCGTTGGCGTACCCACTGGCTCAGATGGGCCAGCAGGGATCTCAGTGACCACCCTCCACTTCTTCCTACGAATAGGAAGCTTGCCAAGACGGCCAGTGCGTACAGCACCCTGATCAGCAAGGGTGAGAAGTGCTTCCCTCGCAGCCGCTTCAGCTGCGTCGTCGGCCTTCTTCTTGGCGGCGGATCTCTCAGCCCTAGTGGAAACCATGGTCGAATCTTGGAGGTTTGGAGAGAGAGATCAAAGGTGGAGAGAATCGCAGAAATCTTGGAGAGCAAAGAATGAGAGGATCGTATCAAACGGGCGCCTTCTAACGGCTATAAAAGCAACGGAAAAATCCCAACGGCTCTTTTTGCGAATCCAGCAATTTCTGCGCAATTCCAGGGATAATATTTCATACAAATTCCAAACTTTGATCGCCCGTATCTTTCATTTGGCTCAACCGTTTCTTGATTTTTAAAGCCTGATTTACTCCCCTTGATCCCCTCTTTCGATTCCCTACAAAAACAAATAAAACAAACATTAAATACGCAATTAAAATCACGCTACAAAACATACAAACGATCATCGATAAAAACAGAAAAAATAAACTAAGGCATTGGCCTTGACTAAACGAGCACAGTAACCACTCGTTCTCTCTCGTTCTCTTTGTCATGCTTCAGTCAAGAGGAAGGCCGAGAGAGTCTTCACATCCCCTTCCTCATAGTAGTGCTTCAACCTAGCACCATTGACCATAAATGGCTGTCCTTGCTGCAAGTTTTTAATCTCTATGGCACCATGAACAAAGACATTAGTAATAATAAATGGACCTGACCATCTAGACTTTAATTTGCCTGGAAATAGCTTTAATCGTGAGTTAAATAACAGTACAAGTTGGCCCTTCTTAAAGTCTTTAATCCTGAGTCTACTGTCATGCCATATTTTTGTCTTTTCTTTGTACATCTTGGCATTCTCATAGGCCATGTGCCTAAGCTCATCAAGTTCATGTAGCTGTAAAGATCTTAATGTCCCCGCATCCTTCACACAAAAATTCAATTCTTTCATGGCCCAAAATGCCTTATTTTCTAACTCAAGTGGTAAGTGACAAGCCTTGCCATATACCAACCTATAGGGAGACATACCTAGAGGTGTCTTATATGCTGTTCTATAAGCCCAAAGTGCATCCTCAAGCTTAAATGACCAGTCTTTCCTATTAGGTTTGACTACCTTCTCTAGGATGTTCTTAATTTCCCTATTTGAAATTTCAGCTTGACCATTTGAGTGTGGGTGATAGGGAGTAGCTACTCTATGCCTAATGTTATATTTAGCCAATATCTTCTCCATAGCTTTATTAATGAAATGTGACCCCTCATCACTAATGATAGCACGAGGAGTCCCAAATCTAGTGAAAATGTGCCTATGCAAGAAGTTAGTGACTGTCTTAGCATCATTATTAGGACATGCTTTAGCCTCTACCCATTTGGACACGTAGTCTACTGCTACTAAGATGTACAGGTTACCTGATGATGGAGGGAATGGTCCCATGAAATCAATGCCCCATACATCAAAGAGCTCCAACTCTAAGATGTAGGTGAGGGGCATCTCATCCTTACGACTGAGGTTACCTGTCCTTTGGCACTCGTCACAGTTGTGGGCATAGTTGTGGGCGTCCTTAAAGATTGTTGGCCAGTAGTAGCCACTTTGAAATACCTTGGCAGCTGTCCTTTGTCCACCAAAGTGTCCACCATAAGGAGATGAATGACAGTGCTGCAGCACAGACTTCGCTTCAGCAGCTGTAACACACTTCCTCAACAACCCATCAGCACAGGTCCTGTAAAGTATGGGGTCATCCCAGATAAATTTCCTTGCTTCATGGAGGAACCTCTTTTTCTCTTGTCCTCCCTTGAACACTGGTAATACCTGTGCTGCACGGAAGTTAGCAATGTCAGCGAACCAAGGTTCCTCATCGTTATCACGATGAGTTAAAGCAAAGATATGTTCATCTATAAAAGCATCAGAAATTGCGGGGTCCGCAATTTTTTCGCAATTGTGCTGCAATCGAGACAGGTGATCTGCAACCACATTTTCACAACCCTTCTTGTCCCGAATGTCCAAATCAAATTCCTGCAGCAATAACACCCATCTAATCAGTCTAGGCTTAGCATCAGCCTTTCTCATAAGATATTTTAAAGCAGAATGGTCAGTATATACAATGGTCCTAGTTCCTACAATATAGTTCCTAAATTTTTCACAAGCAAATACTACAGCAAGCATCTCTTTCTCTGTAGTTGTATAGTTACATTGGGCCTCATTCAAGGTCTTGCTCGCATAATAGACAGGATGTGTGAGCTTGTCAATCTTCTGTCCTAACATGACTCCTACAGCATAGTCACTGGCATCACATAGCATCTCAAATGGGAGATCCCAATTTGGTCCTACTATGATCGGTGCTGTGACCAAAGCTTCCTTAAGGGCTTTCCAAGCTACTACACATTCTTTAGAAAAGATGAATGGCCTACCTAGCTCTAGAAGCTCACATAGAGGCTTGGCTATCTTAGAGAAGTCCTTGATGAACCTTCTATAGAAGCCAGCATGCCCTAAGAAACTCCTAATGGCTTTGACATTCTGGGGCTCTACCAACTTCTCTATGACCTCGATTTTTGCCCTATCCACTTCTACACCTGCCCTTGACACTCGATGTCCTAAGACAATCCCTTCATCTACCATAAAATGGCATTTTTCCCAATTTAGGACTAGGTTGGTCTCTTCACACCTAGCCAAGACTTGTCCTAGGTTCTTTAGACAGGTTTTAAATGAGTCCCCAAAGACTGAGAAGTCATCCATGAATATTTCTATTATGGACTCATCCAACTCAGAGAAGATTGCCATCATGCACCTTTGGAAAGTTGCCGGTGCATTGCATAAGCCAAAAGGCATTCTGCGGAAGGCAAACGTTCCAAAAGGGCAAGTGAAGGTAGTCTTCTCTTGATCCTTAGGGTCTATAGTGATTTGATTGTAACCAGAGTACCCATCTAAAAAACAATAGTAGGCTCTACCAGCTATTCTGTCTAGCATCTGGTCAATAAACGGTAGGGGGAAATGGTCTTTTTTAGTTTCTTTATTCAGCTTTCTATAATCCATACACACTCTCCACCCTGTGACAGTCCTTGTTGGAATCAGTTCGTTGTTCTCATTGACTACCACAGTTATTCCCCCCTTTTTAGGTACACATTGGATGGGGCTCACCCACTGGCTACTAGCTATGGGAAAAATTACTCCTGCATCTAACCACTTTATTATTTCCTTTTTCACTACCTCTTTCATAGAGGGGTTTAACCTACGCTGGTGATCTACCCTAGGTGTGTGCTCTTCCTCTAGAATAATTTTGTGCATACAATAAGAAGGGCTAATGCCTCGAATATCAGCAATAGTCCATGCTATAGCCTTCCTATGTTGCTTAAGCAGTAAAATTAAATCAACCTCATGCTGTTCACTAAGCTTAGAAGAAATAATTACAGGCAGTGTTTCATTCTCTCCTAGATATGCATATTTGAGGTGAGTTGGTAGTGGTTTCAGTTCTAAAATAGGTGGATGCTCAATGGAGGGCTTTAACGGATTTATAGTTCTATCAGTTAAATCTATACTCATACATACATGCTGAAGTTTATCTACAGGCAAATTCATTATGTCAGATATATTTAAATCATCTACATCTAATCCTACATATTCGTTAGCATGCTTGGTTAATAATACATGCTCTAATTGTTCTTCCATTAGTGAGTCAACAACATCAATGCTAGCACAAGACTCAGAATCAGAGGGATACCTTAAAGCTTTGTAAACACTAAATTTTACCTCTTCATCATGAACCCTCATAGTTAACTCACCTTTTTGCACGTCTATTAGTGCCCTACCTGTAGCTAGAAATGGTCTACCTAGCAGGATGGGAACCTCCTTGTCTGCCTCATAGTCCAGGACAATGAAATCTGCAAGGAAAATAAATTTGTCAACTTTAACTAGAATATCCTCAATCTTACCTTCTGGATATGCGATGGATCTGTCTGCTAGTTGTAAAGTGACTGTGGTTGGACGTGCTTCTCCCATTCCCAACTGGCGGAATAGGGATAGGGGCATGAGATTTATGCTGGCGCCCAGGTCACAAAGCGCTCTGCCCACGTGCTTGCCTCCAAGTTCTACAGGTAAGGTGAAGGAACCAGGATCCTTCTCCTTCTTGGGCAGCTTGTTCTGGAGGATGGCACTGCACTCCTCGGTGAGGTTTACTGTTTCAAACTCACCAATTATCTTTTTGTTAGTAATGATATCCTTCAAAAACTTTACATATGAAGGCATAGACTGTAAAACCTCTACAAAAGGAATGTTCACATGCACTTGCTTAAGTATTTCTAAAAATTTATTAAAATGAACTTCCTGTTCCTGCTTCTTCTTCAGTCTTCGAGGATAAGGAGGTGGTGGCACATATGCAGGCACGTCAGGACGCTTTAGGATCGGTGGAGGCCTTGGAATTTCTTCTATGTCCTCTACAATTGGTTCTAGCCTGGCTCCTGATGTGCTAGTTGGTGGTGGACCTTGGCTTGGCAGAGACTCCAGTGGAGCACTAGACTCAGTGTTCTCTACTCTCTTTGGTGTGTCCTTTGTATTGCTCACCAATGGTCTTCCACTCATGAGTTCAATTGCTTGAACTTGTTCCTTGCCATCTCTCCTTGGTACCTCGGTATCAGCAGGGAGTCTACCTTGGGGCCTACTTTTAAGTTCATTGGCTAACTGGCCTATTTGGTTTTCCAGGCTCCTAAGGGTAGCTTGCTGGCTCTGAAGAGTAGCATCATTTTTAGCTATATATTCCTTGAGTAGGTTTTCTACAGAAGATCCTACAGGTTGATTGTAAGGTTTTTGGTACATTGACTGGTTATGTTGGGGAGTGAAACCAGGTGTTCCACTCGGCCTTTGTTGGTTAGGATTTTGGTTAGTGTTTTGTTGGCCACCCCATGACAGGTTAGGGTGGTTTCTCCAACCAGGATTGTAAGTTTGTGAGTAGGGGTTATTCCTAGGTTGCTGCTGACTTCCTACATAGCAGACCGAGGATGGATTCCCAGGACAATATTCATAAGGGTGTCCTTCCCCACAGAATCCACAGATTGGTGCCTCGCCTTGACTTGGTTGAGTGCCCATTGACATGGCTGTGGCGGTATTGGCACTGGTTTGGAGATTGGCGTGAGCCATTTGCTTAACTAAGTTGGTCAGGGCATTTATTTGGGTGCTCATGGCGCTTAGAGCATCCTTGTCTTGAGCCCTAGTTGGCTCTACTGGATCATCTGACCATCTACAGTGAGATGTTGAGATCTTCTCCAAGATCTCATAAGCTTCGTTGTAACTCTTGGACAACATGGAACCTCCAGCAGATGAGTTCAAGACTTGTCTGGTGCTGGGGTTGCATCCTTTAAAGAAAACTTCTATTTGGATACACCATGGAATGCCATGGTGTGGACATTTAATGAGAAGGTCTTTGAATCGTGTCCAAGCTTCGTGAAGAGACTCACTTGGAGCTTGTTTGAATTTTATGATGTCATCACGAAAAGTTGAATTCCTATCTGGTGGGAAGTATTTGACTAGGAATTTTTCTGCTAAATCTGTCCAATTGCGGACAGATCCTGAGGGTAAAGAATTTAGCCATGTTTTGGCTTTGTCCCTCAAAGAGTAAGGGAAAAGATATAGCCTCAGGGCCTCTTGGGAAACTCCAGGGATTAGGAAGGTGTCACTAACTCCTAAGAAGTTCCTAAGGTGATTATGGGGGTCCTCATTTTCTATTCCAAAGAATTGTCCCACAGTGGACAACATTTGGAACATCACTGGCTTTAACTCAAATGAGTGGGCAGTGATTTCAGGACGGATTATGCTGGGGTTCAGCTCCCCAGGCATAGGTACTAAATATGAAAGGATGGCGCTATCCTTGTCATTCGCTATTTCAATGGGGTTGCGAATGGCTTGCGCCGGATTTGGAACTACATCGCCCATTTCTCTAGTTTCAGGTGTGGTTGGAGGTATAGGAGGTTGTTTAAAGAGACGTTTCTTTGCCTTATTCCTAGCTCGAAGTGATCTTTCAGGTTCAGGATCGAACTCTAAATCACTATGTGAACGCTCACTCATAAACTACCTTAATGGCACCTGCAAAAGAAATGAAACAGATTAGTTTCACTCAATGAAAAACTGGATTTTTCAAACTTAACAACTTCGTTTTCACTTAAAATAAGTCCCCGGCAGCGGCGCCAAAAACTTGTTGCGTGCTCAATGTGTAAAGATAAATATGCAAAAGGGTAGAGAGAGCACTTAGAACATGCAAGCATACATGGTCTTACAGCAAGTAGTGAGTATATTTAATTCGTTTTTTCCACAGAGACTTGTTTTTAGCTATTCGCGAAGTGTGAATGTTAAGAAAGATGGGATGAATTTGATGGGGTAAAATTGGTTTTTAATTAACTACTTTTTGCTGAATGTGTAGAGTGATATAACATAAACAAAAGCAAGTTGAAATTAGATGCAAAGGATAAGAGATGGAATTAATAAACGAGAAAGAAAACAGCTAAACAGAATGGAAATTTGGCAGAATTGCGTGGACCGCAATGTTTCCGCAATTAAATAGCAGCGAAACTGATTAAAAGGGTGAATTAAGGGCTACTAATGACTATCCTATAGGCATTGTATTACGATTATCAAGCTTTGGATCAACTCTCTAAACATCAAACTCACTCTATCTCAAGTATCGTCCGATTCCATGCATGAGAGACTCAAGTTTACTCGACTTCAAAGTAAGGTCTTAAGCATCTTGTTAAAGCAGGAGTGTTTAGTTTGTACTAGGGAAACGCCTATTCCTAGGCCGTTTCCTGATTACCATGAAAGGCTAGCATGATTATATGACTCTGAACTCTTACTCCTTCCAGAGGTTAGGAGTTCTTTGGACAAAATGGATGGCCAATCGAAATTGCCCGTGGGATGAAGCTTACATACAACCAATGTTCGAGTGTTAATCAGCCTACTTGACTCACGTTTTTTAGCCTATAGTTCTGTCATTAGCATGCCCCTAAATGGTTTTAGTTATTCATGGATATGTAAAGAGCAGAAATATAAGAGAAAGTAGACATGCTTAGAAGAGAAAGGAGTGTAAAACAGCAAGCCAAACTCGTAGCAGAACAAGGTAGAACTGTGAAATGCAGAAACTCACTTTGATTACTTTAAGTGTTTGAATGACAAAGGAAAGCTTTAAAAGAACTGATTCCAAGACAGACAACAACGAAATGCAATAATTGAAATGACTAAACTAAGAACAACAATGATCAGTACTGGAAATGAGAAGAAAAGAGCAGAAAACAGTAAAGGTGTGCTGGAAACTTCGTGGCAGTCGCCTCGAATGATGGTGATGGGAATTCAGCCGTGCTTGGATGAATCCAATCGAGAGAGAAGAAGAATCTTCTCTCCTTCCTATCAGATTATCGACTCCAAAAGCTGAGAACCTCACTCCAACAGACGGCAAAGGAATTTAGAGAGAAATGGTGGACTGCGAGAAGACTTCTGCACTTCGAGTGATGATTGAACCTCCGACTTTGACCCCCTTATATAGTAGTTTGCAGGTGCGTTTGGGCCAAGGAGAACCATCAATCTTCAACGTCGTATATCAGAATGGATGGAGGAGAAAGAACGAATCCCTGAAAAGTCGGATCTAAACAGAAAAATGTCAGCCAACTTACGGTTTTAACTTGAATAATTGCGGCCACCGCAATTATTCCGCAATGCAGTCGCAATGGTTCTTTTTTTTTTCATTCTTTTCTTCGGTTTTCACCCCTTTTTCTACCTATTGTGCATAAGTCCTAAATTAGCCACCTTCTTCTAATTCTCATATTAAAGCATAGGTTTAGGCTAAATGCTAACAAAAACACCTAAATGTGTACATCTTCTTAAGCTAAATGGGTCCTAAATAAGTCACTTTCAGAGACTTAACAGCGACCTCTCTCGAAATGGAAGAGGAACTTAGCTTGGGCCCGGTGGACGGGCTAGGAAAAGTGACGACCCTTCGTAGTACAAATGAGGGGATTGACTTGGGCCCCGTGGATGGGCCGGATGATGTGGTTGCAAGCCTTTTCTTACTTTGACTCTTGGAGAGGTCGAGAGTTCGCGGTCTCCCACTTTGGTCGTTCTGCCACTGATGGGGGATATGGCTCCTTCCTCCGGGGAGGAAGAGGCTTGGGAGAAGGCGGTGCGTACCGTTTAGCAGGTCGTTCGTGGCGAGGTGGTCGAGCCCCCGACCGAGCTGGGGCAGCCTGCGGAAGATCTTTGGTTGTCGGTTTGTGAGTTTGCGTAGGTGAGTCACTTAGACCTTTTGCACTGTTTTTCTTTCCCTTTCTCGTAATTCTTACTTTTGTGTGTTTACCTCAGGCCATGGTTCGGGTCTCCTACAGACGGTCCGTTCTAAGGCGCGACTTGCTCGTCTCTCTGCTGCAGACGCCGAACTTCTGGAGGCTAAGTCGTCCCTGGCAGAGGCTATCAAAGCGTTGGTTCTTGCGAGGGGGGAGCTTGCGAGTGAACGACAAGACCACCGAGAAACGGAGAAGAGGCTCTCCGAGGAGGTGGCCCTTCGAGAGGGTGCTCTTGTGGCTGAGAGGATGATTGCGAGAGATGCTTGTCGGATTCGATCTTTTCTTGAGACGCAAATTTTTGGACAGAGGTCAGACTTTTTGAAGTTCGAGAGCGCCTTTGCTGGCACCGTAGCATACAAAGCCATGTAGAAGGAGATGATGCAGAAGAGCCTGAAGCTCTTCTCTAGCAGGCCTAGGCTACTGACTGTCGCCCAGGTAGAGGCGCTTCAAGGCATGTTGGACAGCTTCTAGAGTGCGGTGTCTACGTCTTTAGAGGACGTTGCTCCTTGATCCTCTCCTTTTTTGTTTTTGCTTCGGGGTTCTGTCCCTCTGTTATGATCCTGGGGTCTGGCCCCGCTTTTTTTGCTAGGGGGTAAGCCGGCGTCGAGTATGTTTGACTGAGTCGCGACTCGCTATGTTGGTTGCGGACGCCGAACCTTTGTGATGCAGGGTTCAGAGGTCCCTTGGGAGTACCGTGGAGCGATACCGCGTGGAGGGGTAATCACACCTCGCGGTTGCCTGAGTATGTCGCGCGCGGTTCCCTCATTCGGGTCTATTAGCTGTCACTGCTCCGCGTCCTTAGGGTTGGTTGCCATAGGTCCTCCTGAGCGCGCCGATGAGTGGCATATAGACGAGGCAGAAGCTCCATCTGTTTTCCAGGACTCGGGTGTGCTAATGGCTTGTGCACGACCAATGAGCGGTGTGTAGCTGAAGGAGAAGGTGCGTCCGAGCGTGAGGTTGAAGACCTGCTTGTCCGACGCCATGTACTTCTCCGTCTGTTTGCTAGGACTCGAGTGTGCTAATCGATTGTGCACGACCGACGAGTGACGTGTAGACGATAGAGAAGCTGCGTTCGAGCGTGAGGTTGGAGACCTGCTTGTCAGATGCCATGTACTTCTCCGTTTGCTTGCCAGGACTCGAGTGTGCTAATGGGTTGTGCACGACCGACAGTGGCGTGTAGACGAGGAGAGAAGTTGCGTTCGAGCGTGAGATTGGAGATCTGCTTGTCTGACGTCATGTACTTCTCCGTCTGTTTGCCAAGAATCGAGTGTGCTAATGGCTTAGGCACAACCGGCGAGCGGCGTGTAGACGAGGGAGAAGCTGCGTCTGAGCTGAGGTTCGAAGCCTGTTTGTCCGACGCCATGTACTTCTCCGTCTGTTTGCCAAGAATCGAATGTGCTAATGGTTTGTGCACGACCGATGAGTGGCGTGTAGACGAGAAGAAAAGCTGCGTCTGATGGGGTCAGCAACTTCTTCTAGACGACATGAGGTGGATGATTGGGAGTGGGCAATTGGTCAAAATTTATGGTGATAACGGGCTCCCATATTCCTATTCAATGAAGATCTTGTCATCCCCTTTGATTCGGGTTGATTCTGTTCTGACAGATGATTCCTTGGTGTCAGACCTCATTAGCCCGACGGGGCATTGGTTGGAGGGCCGAATTCTGGATCATTTTTGCCCATTGGACGCTGATAATATTTTGGCTATCCTTCTTGCTCGAGGTACGAGTCAAGATAAGTTGATATGGAACTTTCAGAAAGATGAAATTTACTATTGGGTTGATGTCCTAAAACTCGTTGTTTGTAAACTAAATATATTTCTATTTTGCAATAAAGATATTATTGAGGTTTATTCAGTAAATGTGTTATTGAATAAAGTGAATTGCGTTCTTTTAACCCAAATCCAATAAACTAAGAACCTTTGGCTATAGGATGTATACTTGAACTTCATGTGGAGACATGAACGTGGATAAAGTTCGAGTGATAGCCAGAATGATCTATAGTATAGGGATAGGGCTGGATACCTTATCCTGGGGACACTAATGGATGCAGACCACTTTGTATAGTACAAACGGTGTGATCCTAAATCGTTCATGTGGAGACATGCGAGTAAGGGCATTCTGTGCAATGAGTTTGCATAAGACTGAACCGCGAAATAAGTCACTCTTACTTTATAACTCCGTTTACTGTTAAAGATTGACTTTTTCATATGATGACATAGGTAACTCGATCTGAATCCTGAGCACGCTATGAACTCCTGTTTATTCGGGATTATCCTTTGACTTGCATGGGTGAGAGTGACCCGAGATCGCCGACTCATTAAGCCTACCATCTTGGGAATAAGACCGGGTAGAGAGCTGGGAACATAGTCATGCGAGATGAAATTCACTCCTACCCGCTTTTACGGTTTAGTAGAAAGGTTGTTCCCTTAAGTGCTGACTCCAGGTCTTGAACAAGAAGCCCCACCCTCTCATTGGCCCGATAGGGACTCAGCTTGGTGGTTGGAACACAAACCAATTGTTCATTAGAAGATCTGTGGGACTTAAGGAACAATAAGTAATTACAGGGGTAAAACAATTTATTAGACCCAACCGTAATTACGAACGACCTGTGAAGAATCGACTTACTAATCATGGTTATATCAAGTGCACAAAAATATATCTACGGTGAAGAGAGTGCAACCATTGTGCTTTAGTGGAGTGACCCGACAGTTAACGAATGTTGATTAGCTAGGCTAAAGAGTTTGACCGGTTAATCTCGTATCGTTGGAGCTCATGATCTGTAGGTTCTTTAGGTCCTCCTTTCTAGCTTGGATTAAGCCTTGTAACAGATTGAGAGAAAATAATTGTTCAAATTCGGTTTTGGGAGTAAACGTTAAATATATGCGATATACTTAACGTATCATAGTTTAATTATGAATTAAACAATAAGTAAGAGAGATAAACATATTTAAATGTGATTTAAATATATGTTCGATCTAATACATGAATAAGGATTCATGTTCGAGATGTCGGTTTTAGAAATCGGGATTGGTCTAATTATTTAATTAATATTTGATATTAAATTAAATAATAAAGTTAATTAATTAAATTGTTTAATTAATTAAAGAATTATTTTGTTTAAAATTAATTTTGAATTAATTTAAAACAAAATAATTAAGTGGGATTTGCCAACTTTTTGAGATTTTGAAGTGGTTATTATGTGACTAACCTACTTCATGCTTATTATTACCCAAATTTTGGACAACTCATTAATGACTAATCCTATCCAATTGTGGTGTCATTAAGTATGCTTGTAGAAGCATGATGATGCCTATAAATGGGATGAAACTCAAAGAGTTTGAGGTTGATGTTTTGTTGGAAGTTTTTACAAAAACTTTCTCTCTTTGACCTCTCTCTCTCTTCTCTCCCAAGAATTCTCTCAACAAAGGGTCCCACAACCCATTCCAAGGCCTGAAGATAGTAGGGAAGACACTAGAGGTGGTCCACGAAGTGTTCGTGAGGAGAAACAAGCAACGAATTTGGAGAATTTGAGCAACAAAGGTATGTGTTCATACTTCTTTGCAATTTTCCAGCTTTGAGCATTCTTTTTGTATGACTAAATTGATGAAATTAGAGTACTTTTGATCCAAATTTCTTCCTCTTTTGTGATATGAACTCCATCAGTGTGTTTAAAAATAACCAATTAATTACCAAAATTAGCAATACATAAGTTATAGAAATGACTCAGAAAGTATGCTATCACTAAACCAATTGAAAAAATATTTTTTAGAAAGATGTAAGGATTCTTCAATCTTCCTTTTTTTTTTAATTAAGTTAAGAGACCTTTTTTTTTTCCTTTTAAGGAAAAATATCTTTCTCTGTTTCTATTATCATGTCTCTCGATCCATGACAAAATGTGTTGAAAAATACATTGTATTTATAAACTAAGAAACACACTAATACACAAATTACACCGTAACAATCTACAAACAGATACAATATATCAAAAGTACATACACTGTATATAAATGAATTCCAGAACTCAAGTATGTAACCAAATGTGAAATATAATAGCAAGAGCTACAAATAACCACAACTTCTGAAACTCGTGATGGAGATGAAAACAAAGTCGAGGCACGCTGATAAAGCGTTGTCCTGAAGACAATTGTTCGCTCTGCACGAGTTGCAATCAGAATACAACGATCGTCTTAACAAGATTCAACGACTTGCTCCTGTAGAACAACAAACTCAATTTACTCGGATCTGGCAGGACTCTTGAATACACGCTTTCAATAAAAAACCAAAATAAAAAAAAATCAAAGGAAGAAGAAAACTCGAAAATTGGATGAAGCTCATATTTTGGGATGCTTGCAAATGACGTGTTGGGAACAAAGTAGGCTTAAGTGTGATACTTTGTTTGAGGGGAGGATTGTTAGGAGTACAAACAATATCCCACATTGGCTAGATAAGGGAAGATCATGGGTATATAAGGGAGGTCAATTATCTTCAATGGTACGAGGCCTTTTGGGTAAAACCAAAAGTAAAGCCAGGAGGGTTATGCCCAAGGTGGACAAGTAAATAAAAATAGGGATTTTTGGTTGTAAACATGCAACAGTGTTAACGAAAAATTTAACGGTAAATTGACAAATTCGAGCATGCTTAATTCTAAGGAATGAGATTGATCACTATTAAAATTCAGTTCATTGATAACAAAAGAATTAGCTACGATGCTCAAGCACACAATTTGTTTGGTCAATCTCTGACTCAAACAACCCAATGACATAATTATAAAAGTGCAATTCTAATTATATTTGGCCAATAATCAATTTAAGGCAACTAATCCTAAACCAATTAAAGACCAGTGACGGGAACACTACGACAAATTAAACCGTGGATTAACTCAATTTTTCCCTTGCCCAAAGCCTATCATGAAAATAATAACCAATTCCTACCCCCAACTGTCACTTGGGCTCGAATTACTTAGCCATGCTTAGACCCTTTTGTTACTTAGCGATTGAGGCAATTATATGTCCTAATCTTTAACGTTCTAGCATGCATAGTAATTAGAACGTCACTTCTAATTAGGCTACACATGCTAATTGAGTACAACCATAGGAAGAAGATGCAAGAAGTGCAAAATAGACTAAACATACATAAATGGGCAAATCTCCCCTTCAATCAATAGTTTTACAATCCCAAACTCAAAATTAAGCACTAACCTTACTTAGCCTTCCATGGAGAATGGATTTCTCCAAAACTCCATGGAAAAGCTTGGTTGCATACAACAATGGAGGAGGAAGACCCAAATTTGGGTAAAAAGTGCAGCAATCCCGAGAGAATTTCGTAGAAGATAACCTAAAATCGTACATTTTGCCTTAGACGGAAATCGTTAGCGCGCGTACGAAGCATCTCGACGCTGATGCTCGACGCTTGCTCTCGAGTTTTTTTATATAAATTTCAATTGGACAGCGTCGAGACGCTGGACTAAAAGTGCAACTTGACTTTCTTTCATCTCTTCTTGGTCCGGTTCCTTCCCGAAGCATCTAAAACCCCCGCCTTAGCACCTAAACACGTCTTGGGATTCCTTTAGCTCCCGACCACGAATTTACCTATAAGAAATAATTTTAATCAACATTAATCACGGTTCTAGTTGATATTAAGGAGATAATAATTGCTCTATTTTAGAGCTATCAGCCTCCATTGACATTGTCATAATTTGAGTCATAGTGAATCCATGGTTGAACTTTTCGGGTTGCTCAAGTGTAATTCGAATGGATGACTATTTGAGGGTCGTGGTCGAGTTTTCCTGCTTGCTCAAGTGTAATACGATATCCTATCTGAGAGAAGGTCGTGATACTTTGTTCGAGGGGAGGATTGTTGGGAGCTGTTTGAGGGGAGGATTGTTAGGAGTACAAACAATATCCCACATTGGCTAGATAAGGGAAAAATCATGGGTATATGAACAATTATCTCCAATGGTATGAGGTCTTTGGGTAAAAGCAAAGTCATGAGGGTGTTGATTTATCCATTAAATATTTATTTATTGTATTTAGTAAATATAATTAGAGATATCATTTACTATTTAGTTTTTTCCTTTTCCTTTTAGGTTTAGGTTTCCCTATTCCCTTTCCTATTTAAGGAGTCATCTTTGTAACCATTATGAGTTAATGTGAATAATATCTTCTCTATTATTTACCATCATAAATTTAGCATGGTATCAGAGCAGCCAAAATAAAACCCTAACCCTAGCCGTCGCTTCCGCCGTCGCCAACCCTAACCCTAGCCGTCGCTTCCGCCGTCGCCAACCCTAACCCTAGCCGTCGCTTCCGTCGTCGCCACCGCTGATCTACGCCAAGCTTGTACGCTGTCAGCAAGGTTATTTTCATTTTTTGCTTCGTTCTTTGTTTGTGAAGTTTGAGTACAGCAAGTATGTCGAAAGATAAATTTTTGGCGACTAAGGTCCATCCCACTGTCCAAATTACTACTATCCGGCTTAATGGGCATAACTTTCATCGTTGGTCTCAAAGTGTTCGAATGTACATTCGCGGACAAGGGAAGATTGGATACATTAGTGGAGACAAAAAAGAACCGGCCAAGGAGGATCCTTTGTTTGATATATGGGATGCAGAAAACTCCATGGTTATGACTTGGTTGGTGAATTCTATGGTTGAGGAGATAAGTGACAACTATATGTATTTTTCTACTGCAAAGCAATTATGGGATAGCGTGAGTAAGATGTATTCTGACTTGGGCAATCAATCGCAAATACTTGAGTTGAATTAGAAACTAGGCAACATTCAACAAGGAGAAAATAATGTTACACAATATTTCATTCTCTAAATCGAATTTGGCAAGATCTAGATCTTTTTGATGATTATGAGTGAGAGTCACCTAAAGATCAGAAGCACTACAAAAAAGTTGTGGAGAATGGTCGTACTTACAAATTCCTTACCGGACTCAATGATGAGTACGATGAGGTTAAAAGCAGAATAACTGGTAAGAATCCCCTACCATCTCTTGATGATGTTTTTTCTGAAGTTCGCAGGGAAGAGAGTCGTCAGAATGTTATGCTTGGCAAGAAAATTACAAATTCAGTTGAGACATCTGCTATGGTGAGTGAGGCCACTGCAAATAAGGCTTCTACTCAAGTTTATAAACCACGATGGTGCGATTATTGTAATAAACCTCGACATACCCGTGAGACTTGTTGGAGACTTAATGGGAAACCTGCAAATTGGAAGAGTACTAAGCAAGGTGATAAGAGTAATTCTCAACAACCTTCTTCAAGTGCCAATATTGCTGACTCATACCAATTCAGTAAAGAGCAAGTTGATCAATTCCTGAAACTGCTAAAGACCAATTCGTCATCTGGTAATCCAAGTGTTTCCTTGGCACAAACGGGTAATTATTCTCAAGCTTTCTCTTGCCTTAATTCATCTCCATGGGTTATAGATTCTGGAGCCTCTGACCATATGACTAGTTCATCTCACTTCTTTGAGTCCTATTCTCCTATATACTGCAATGAGAAAATTCGAATTGCCGATGGTAGTTTCACATTCGTTGTAGGGAAAGGAACTATTCGTTTGACTGATAAAATTACCTTACAATCAGTTCTTCATGTTCCTAAATTAGCATGAAGTTTGTTATCTGTCATTAAAATATCTAAGGATGCTAACTGTCGTGTTACTTTCTTTGGTACTCATTGCATCTTTCAGGATCAGGAGTTGGGGGAGATGATTGGACATGCTAGGATGCTGGATGGTCTATACTATTTTGATGATGAATCTCTTTCTAGGGTTAAAAAAGTCCAAGGCTTAAGTAGTGTTAGTTCTTCTTCTATTAAAGAAACAATTATGCTTTGGCATCATAGACTAGGACATCCCAGTTTTTTTTATTTGAAATATTTGTTTCCAAATTTATTTAAAGGAATAGATTGCTCAATTTTTCATTGTGAAAGTTGCATTTTTGCCAAGAATCATCTAGCTACGTATTTACCAAAAATATATCGTACTTCTAAACCTTTTTACTTAATTCATAGTGATGTTTGGGGTCCGTCTAAAGTTATGACTCAAAGTGGAAAACGTTGGTTTGTTACCTTTATCGATGATCACACTCGCTTAACTTGGGTATATTTGTTATCACAAAAATTTGAGGTAAAAAATCTTTTCATTTTGTTTTACAATATGATTGAGAACCAATTTTAAACTAAAATAAGCATTCTCCACTCTGATAATGGGACTGAATATTTTAATGAATATCTTGGTAATTTTTTGAAAGATAAGGGAATTTCTCATCAGTCTACTCGTGATACTCCCCAACAAAATGGAATTGCTGAACGAAAAAATAGGCATTTACTTGATGTTGCTCGTGCTATTATGTTCTCTATGCATGTTCCTATTTATTTGTGGGGAGACGCAGTTCTCACGGCTGCCTATCTCATAAATCGAATGCCTTTTAAGATTTTGAATTTTAAAACACCTCTTGATCACATTAAAAAGTTTTTTCCAACCGTTCGCCTGTACTCTGATTTACCAATTAAAGTTTTTGGGTGTACTGCCTATGTTCATATTCCTAGTATGTCTCGGTCTAAACTTGATCCTCAAGCTGTTAAATGCATTTTTTTGGGGTATGCCTCAAACAAAAAGGGTTATAGGTGTTTTGATCCCCAAAATAGAAAATATTTTGAAAGTATGGATGTGTTGTTTCTAGAAAATGAATCTTTTTTCAGCCAAAATTCTCTTCAGGGGGAGAAATCCAACTTAGAAGATAATTTTGATACTTTTTGGGACACTTCTTCTCTCCCTAATATCATTTGTCCTGAAACTACTAGCTCTTTAATGCCGAGCTTGGAAGCTTCTTCTTCAGGGGGAGAAATACTACAAAAAGATCCCACTAATCAAAATCTTGAACTTCAGGTTTACACTAGAAAGAGATTCAATCAAAAGAACCAAGATGAGACAGTTGACTTGTCACAAAACCAATTTAATGTCCCAATGAATGATACTGATGAGTCAGGTAACCTATCTTATGTTCCCATTTCTTCATCTATTCATAATGTTGTACCTAATATATCTGATCTTGACATTCCAATAGCCCTTAGGAAAGGTGTTCGTACTTGTACCAAATATCCTATTGCAAACTACCTTTCTTACCATAGATTGTCTGATAGTTATAAAGCTTTTACCTCTAGGATAACCAACTTATTTATTCCAAGGAATATAAAGGAGGCTCTAAATGATTCGAATTGGAATTTAGCAGTAATGGAAGAGATGAAGGCTCTCGAAGAAAATTGCACATGGAATATAGTTGAACTACCAAAAGATAAGAAAACAGTGGGATGCAAATGAGTGTTTACTGTGAAATGCAAATCAGATGGTAGCATTGAACGATACAAAGCTAGATTAGTTGCTAAAGGCTTTACACAGACCTACGAGATTGATTATCAAGAAACGTTTGCTCCAGTTGCTAAGATTAATTCCATTAGAGTACTTTTATCTATTGCTGTTAATTTAGATTGGCCACTTTATCAACTTGATGTTAAAAATGCCTTCCTCAATGGAGATCTCGAAGAAGAGGTGTTTATGAGTTTACCGCCAGGTTTCGAAGACGATCTTGGGAGTAACAAAGTGTGCAGGTTAAATAAATCTTTATACGGTCTTAAACAATCTCCTAGAGCGTGGTTTGAACGTTTTGGAGAAGCTGTGAAGAGTTATGGTTTTCTTCATAGTCAAGCATATAACACCATTTTCTATAGACACACTGGTAATGATAAGATGGTTGTTTTAATCGTCTATGTTGATGATATCATTCTCACAGATAATGATGAGGCTGGACTGAGTAGTTTGCAGAAAGAACTAGCAAATGAATTTCAAATCAAAGACTTGGGAATTTTGAAGTATTTTATAGGGATGGAATTCGCTAGATCAAAGAAATGTATTCTTGTCAATCAAAGAAAATATATTGTTGATTTACTTGAAGAGACAGACTTACTTGGTTGTAGGACATCAGAAACTCCTATTGAGCCAAATTTAAAATTGGAAGCTGCAATAGTGGCAGAGGTTAAAGACAAGGAAAAATACCAAAGACTTGTGGGAAGACTTATTTATCTATCTCACACTCGTCCTGATATTGCTTTTGCAGTAAGTATGGTAAGCCAGTTCATACATGCTCCAGGGCCAACTCAGTTTGAGGCAGTTTACAAGATCTTGAGATACTTGAAAGGAACTCCAGGAAAAGGCATATTGTTCCAGAAGCATGATCACTTGCATATTGAAATTTACACTGATGCTGACTGGGCAGGTAGCACTACAGATAGAAGGTCTACTTCTGGTTATTGCTCATTTGTTGGAGGCAATCTTGTTACCTGGCGAAGTAAGAAACAAAGTGTTGTAGCTAGAAGTAGTGCTGAAGCAGAGTTCAGGGCTTTAGCCCATGGCATATGTGAGGGTATACGGATAAAAAGACTATTGGAAGAATTGAATTTCGTCCAGATGACACCTATGCGTGTTTATTGTGACAATAAGGCGGCCATTTCCATAGCTCATAATCCGGTCCTTCATGATAGGACTAAACATATCGAGGTTGATAAACACTTTATAAAAGAAAAGATTGATGCTGGGATAATATGTATTCCCTATCTTCCAACAACAGAGGAAGTTGCAGATGTGTTGACAAAGGGGCTCCCAAAATTACGGTTTGACAAGTTGATTAACAAGCTGACAATGGAAAATATCTTTGAACCAGCTTGAGGGGAGTGTTGATTTATCCATTAAATATTTATTTATTGTATTTAGTAAATATAATTAGAGATATCATTTACTATTTAGTTTTTTCCTTTTCCTTTTAGGTTTAAGTTTTCCTATTCCTTTTCCTATTTAAGGAGTCATCTTTGTAACCATTATGAGTTAATGTGAATAATATCTTCTCTATTATTTACCATCATAAATTTAGCATATCTTCATACCATTGTGAGATGTCTGAATTCCGTTGTCGGAAGAATTCAACTACTATTTATAGTAGTGCAAATCGTAAGTACACTAGAATTGCAACAGTTACACTATATTTGTCAATAATTACGAATGTTACAAATTTAATTTTTAGAATTTAATTTGTAAATTACACCAAAGATTGAAATCTTTGGTATTCTAACCTTCATTTTCTTTCACAAATTATAATAAGTTCCAACAAAATTAAGTTAATCTAAACAAATAAAATTATTATAATTAAGTCATGATCTTATATAGATGATTGATGTAATATGTAGTGAACTCACAAATACATGTAGTAGATATTGAGAATCTACTATTAACTTAATTTAGTGATATCCAAGAAAAGAATTAAATCCACTTGAGTATTCACCGATAATCGATATGGTGTTTGTCAAAATGAATCTAATGATCAAGCTAAGTACGTGATGATAAATGTGGGGAGAATTCAATAGAGTTAGAAAGTGATGCATCAAATGACCATGTATTCATAAAAGGTGCTAAAGCGAGCATAGCTCAGCTGGCATATGTATGAGTTGACGGCCACGAGGTCTGTGGTTCGAATCCCCCCATCCCCAATATACTCAAAAAAAAAAAAAAAAAAAAAAAGGTGATGGTTGAATTTTAAGGATATCTAGGTTAGGTAGGATTAAAGATCTTATTGGGATCACAAATATGGTGTAGAGTAGGGGTATGTTTAAAAAACCGACCAAACCCAATTCAAATAATAAAGGTTGGGTTGAGTTAGACAAATCTCGATTAGTAAAAGGAAGTTTTCAGTTTAGAACTACAAGGTCTAACACAAAGAAATTCATTGTAAAATGCATTGAAGACTCCTGCAATTGGTCCCTCGAGAATAGCGGTAAAAGGAAGTTTGTGCATGTCACCGGGAAACTATGGGTGTGGTTAGGAAGTTCACTAATGAGCATAATTGCGCTATAGATATTGTTAAGAACGTCCCCAGACAAGCAATTGCAACCGTCGTTAGTGACTATGCAAAAACCATAATGTCAACCAACAACAAAAAATATTGCACACCAGGTGACATCATCGGGTATGCTCGAAAGAATCACGGGGTTGGCATAAACTACAACAAGACTTGGAGGGCAAGAGAGAAGGCTTTTGCCTGAACAAAGCACATGTATATATTTGTACGTACAATCATGTTACCATCATATGCATGTTGTATATACTTATATATACACCTTCCATTCGCAGGTACGTACACTGAGGTGGGGTATAGTGAGTGTCTAACCGTTGGACTACAAACGCTATTGTTAAGTGAACAATTGTTATAATTTTATAACTTTAAGACAAAAACTACAATTCAGCTCAAAAAGTAAAATCATTCATTGACTTTAAAAAATTAATAATAAATTTGTTGACGCAAGAATATGAATCCTCCTCTTGGGCCAGAATCTTTGGCCGACAACCCTTTGATGCAGACCTGCAAAGAGGAAATAGAGGTAAACTTGCACCAGTGTGGGGCTCGACCCAACATGCTTCGATGCTTAAGTCAGTTAGAGAGTTGAGGTAAGTCGAGTAGTAGATTGGTTAGAGTAGATCTCGTCCAGGAGTGGAGAATCCAACTTACTTGATAAAGAGGGATGATGTTTCCTTATATAGTAGTGAGTTGGCGTATGAGGTGCACGTGTTAGTTGTGATCGGTCGTCCCTCTCAAGATGATGAGGGAACTAACGTCGTTTTTTTCAGACTGAACACATGGACAACATTGGCGGGTCGCCGCGCATCTATAGCGACGACGATTGTGGATTGTCGAGGTGCTGTCACGGATGTGACCGCTAGGTCAACTGTGTCCCTTTCCAAGGACCAAATCAAATTTGGTAACATTTATTTTTAGGGATTAGGGTGTGACTCAAGCGTGACGTCATGGACTAATGTCATGTTGACCTCACCCTATCAAAATCTTCCCACAACAAGATGTATTTGGGTAGGCATTAAAAAATGCCAACATTTGTAAGAATGTCATGTTGACCTCACCCTATCAAAATCTTCCCACAACAAGATGTATTTGGGTAGGCATTAAAAAATGCCAACATTTGTAAGAAGTGAAGCATATAATTCAACCTTAATTCCACCCAATTTGACATTAAACAAATATCAAGCAATTTTAAAATTTAATAGATCTCTAGGTTAACTTGGTTAGTTTAAGGTTTAATGCCATCAAATCTCCACAACCTACACTAAACCAATTATCACTATATAATACTTAAATTATTATATAAAAAATGCAGGTAGTGTGACATGTAAAAACTAAACCAAGGAAGTTAAGAATAAGTATGAATAAGTATTCATCAACAAGCATAGCTCTGATGAATCTATATATATTGTATAGTTTAGTGATTAAGAGGTTATGACTTTGATCCCCATCCCACATGTTGTCAAAATATATATATATATATATATATATATATATATATATATATATAAAAAAAAGTATCATTATATACAAAATTAAAAGCTTTATTTATTTTTATGAAAAATTGCACCAATCACTCCTGAAATATGAGGTTTATTACAAACAGCCTCTTTTATTACACCTCGTTTAATTGAGTTTTACGACTTCATATGAATAGAAAAGGACAAACTTGTCATTGGACAGATCTGAAAATAAAATCCATTTTTAGAAAGAAAAAAAAACTAGGCTAAGTTTTTCTTCGTTCAACCCTAATTTCTTTTAAAAGGTTCGTGAAGTAAACAGTGTCAAACATTTTCGAGTTCGTCGCCTCGAGAAAAATTCTTTCCTACTTACGTGTGAGTGACACAATTGTGAAGCCCAATTATATTGAACAGTAATTTAATCAAATGAGCTAAGTGATCAAATTAAAAGTTTAAGGGTGTAATTGTAACACAACCTATAATTTGAGATGGTTTGTGCATTTTTACCATTTTTTTTTAAGTAAAGAAAACCAAATAGGCAACATTGAAAGTTCAAAAACCTATTAAAAAAATGACTAAATAGAAATAACTCTGATTTTTTTATAGTAATGCGTAAAAGTATGATCCACATTACTTGATATACTATAGGTTTCAACCTCGATCAGATTTCAATTCTACTACTTTTGAGCTCAATATGTGGGGTAGGGATTCAAACCTCAAACTTCTTGATCGAAGATATATATCTTAACCAATTTTATTAAAGTTTACCGTTTTGATAACGTCAATTATACGATGTATTATAAATAAAGAGGGAGTCACGGCGTGCAGGTGAACAGTTAAAGCTTATAGTGTGTAAGTGAGTAACAATGACAGTTTTACAGGTGAAATTAGGGTTTGAGTTTAAAGCATTAATTAAGAAAGCAGTGTTTGATGATACCCTTTTAATGGCGGCAGACATTAGTCCTACAAAACAACTGGCTTTTGCCCTACGGAAGGGCGTATTTTTGGTGCATTTAATAACCTTTTTTTTTCTTCAAAAGCAACTTCACTTTTTCCAAATATCCACTGTCATATTAACATTTTTTTTAATATATTTATGGATGATATATATGAAGGATTCAATAAATATATATATATATATATATATATATATATATATATATATAATGTTTTGCAAATATGGCAAAAAAATCCGTTTCTATCGGTTCTGATAGACTTCTATCAGTGATAGACTATTATCCCCTGATAGACTTCTATCAGTGATAGACTATTATCACTGACAAAAATCTATAAAAAGTTGAGGTGATCAACGATAAACTTCTATCAGTCATAAGATATCAGTGATAGAAATTGCCATATCCGCGAATATCCACTGTCATATTAGAGCATGTATGCTTCTAGGACCCAATAAGACATGAAGATTGAGAGGTTCATACTAGACATCATTCTACCTTGTTAAAATTGGGTTAACCCTATCTAACATTATTATGGTAACATTATATTATATTACTATTACCCGTAATAACACGTGTCCTTTGATTAGCACGATTGACCGACAACCTACAACTACTATTTCCTCTCTCTATACATAGAAAAGATGTGAAAGAGATTAACGTAATTTAAACTCTCCATCATATACTTAAATCTTTACCAAAGTCAAGACTCGAACTAAATTTAAACACTGTTCTGATATTTGTATATTTTTTCGATGAGGACTTAAATCTATGACCTTTTGATCGAAGATTATATACCATAACATACTAATTGAGTTATGTTCAGGCTGACATTGTTGAACTGTATTTCATCACGGTCTGACAAACGGTGTCAATCCCCTCATCATCATGAGAAGGGTGTCCGACCTCAACAAGCACGTGCACCCCATGCGTCATTTACCCACTATATAAGGAAACATCATTCTTCTTTATGAGGTAACTCAGATTCTCTACTCCAGGACAATACACTCTAACAACTCTACTGCTCGACCTTACTCTATGACTGACTTAGCATCATAACGTGTTGGGCCGAGCTTCTCACGTGTGTAAGTTTACCTCTACTTCTTCTTTGCAGGTCTGCGTCAAAGCCCCACTAGCTGAAGATTTCGACATGAAGGGAGAACTCAGATTCTTGCGCCAACGACATGAATAAAACAAAACTACATGCCCAAAAAAAAAAAAAAAAAAAAGTCAGGTTGAAAATGTATTCATATATAAGAATTGAGAATTCAAACAACTTGTTTGGGCATAGCCGCATGGAGAAGTAATAGGTTTTACTTTTTTACTTGGATCATGTAAAGAGAGATCCCACCTTTTTGGAGAAAACTAGCTACCTGTCTCAGCTGCCACGTGATCCAATATATATATATAAACAAATTTTCATAAAGTCTTCTAAAAAGTTATTTCATCAAATCAAACCCATTTTTTCTCTTCCTCTTCTGATCTGACTTTTGTTGGAACTTTATTAAAGGGCCGACTGATTCAGATGTGGCTTCGGTAGATCCAAATATCACACACAATATTGTAAAAAAATTAAAAAAAAATAAGTTTTTTTTTCATCTCCCATCTTTTTTCTAAGTTATATTTAAGCTTTTCACATGTTCATAGCCGCTCTCTCTTTGAAAAAACCCTCCATTATTCCATTGAAGCCATAGCCAATTCAAAGAGAGAGAGACTAAAAAATAAAAAAAAGTTGAAGGGAGAAGCCATGGGAAGGCCTCCTTGTTGTGACAAAGTAGGCATAAAGAAAGGTCCATGGACGCCCGAGGAAGATATCATCCTCGTCTCGTACATCCAAGAACACGGGCCGGGCAATTGGAGGTCGGTTCCGACCAACACAGGTAATAAACTCAAAATCCCGTCGTCGTCGTCGTCTCTTTAACTTGGAAACAATTCAATTCAATTATCTTGTTCTTATTGTTGTTGACATGTCCATTTTAGGGTTGTTGAGATGCAGCAAAAGTTGTAGGCTTAGATGGACCAACTACCTCAGGCCTGGAATCAAGAGAGGAAATTTCACTCCTCATGAGGAAGGAATGATTATTCATCTTCAAGCTTTATTGGGTAACAAGTAATGTTCTTTCTTCTTCTCTCTCGTCTTTCTATTGTTTTCTTTTGCAATATTCGAGAATTTATATGTTTTTTATTTTACGATATGTGGAATGAGAGATTCGATTCTCTCTGACCTTCTGATCGAGAGTATATGTTTTTATGCCAACTGAAAACCGTAAACCCTAAATTATGTTTATGTCGATTCTCTGACCTTCTGATCGAGAGTATATGTTTTTATGCCAACTGAAAACCGTAAATCCTAAATTATGTTTATGTTAGCGGATAATTAGTGTGGATCAAAACATTATGTAGGGATGATGCAAGAAAGAAAGTGGTGACAAAAGTTGTAATAAAAATAATAAATTAAGATTTTTTTTTTTTTTTTTTTTTCTATTTAAAATATGAAAAAATAGATCATAAAATTTTGGTATGGTTTATGAAAATTTGTAGCTCTCTCATCTGTGATTTGGAATCTCAGATGGGCGGCCATAGCTTCCTACCTTCCTCAGAGAACGGATAACGACATAAAGAATTATTGGAACACCCACTTGAAAAAGAAGCTTAAAAAGTTGCAGTCCGCCGCCGTGGACCCGCCGGAGCCGTCGGAGGCCGGCAGCTGTCAGTTTCAATCCAGGTGTTTTAATGATAAGAGTGCGGCGGCGGTGGAGCCGCCGTCCCTCGTCGGAAACAGAGCCACCACCTACGCCTCAAGTGCCGAGAACATTTCGCGGCTTCTTCAAGGTTGGATGAGATCTTCACCGGAAGAATCTCGCCGGAAAATCGGCGGCGAAAACTCTACCGCCGCCGCGCAGCAGCAGCCGAAAGCGGAGCCGGACTGCGGCGAGCTGGTTTCCGGTGAAGAATTTGATTCAATTTTGTCGTTTGAGAATTTGAAGAATGTGAATTCGTGGGGGAAATCGACTACGAGTTATAAGGATGAAGAGGAAAATGTTAGAGAGAAGCAAAGATCTGAGAACGCGGCTGCCACGGCTGTGACTGCGGCGGCGCCGCCGCTGTCGTTTCTTGAGAAGTGGCTGTTTGAAGAAGGCGCCGCCGGGCAAGTGGAGGAGATGATGGAGTTGTCGCCGGTCTTCTAACAAAAAAAAAAAAACAAAAAGAAAGAACAAAAAAGTTGTAATTTTTATTTTTGTTTGTTTGAAGGCTTGCAGGTGTAATAATCCAAAAGAACAATTATTTGAGAAGAAAAAGAATTACCCTTTCAGCTCTTTGGGTGTGGAAAATTTATCACGAGTTTTATTTTGTTTTTCTTTTAGAATAATAAAAAATTATTATTATTTTGAGTACAACAAGGGTGAAAATCTCTAACCTTCTAGTCGAAGATGTATGTTATACTCACACTATTTTTAGGTATTTAGAGAGAAGGAGAAAAATTTATTTATTGATTATGAAATGAGAAAAACAGATATATTTCATGTGAATTTGACATGTAGTAGAGCTTAGGTTATTTTAAGAAAAAACCTATAGAGCGACAAAATTATAGGGCGGCGGTCGTCGTCGCCCAAATTCGAAAGAAAAATTTGAGAGCATTGCGATGAGAAACTCGAGAGATTTTTGTGGTGGCTGCAAGACATTTTCGAGAGGTCGAAAGGACAACATATAGAGATCGACGAAGGTGTGTGAGATCGAGATCAAAAGAATCTGAGGCGAACAAGGAAAAAGTGAAAAACAAAACAAAAGAGTTTTGGAATTTTGAGGCGTGAAGAGAGAAAAAGAAATGTGAGAAATTTGGTAGAGAAAAAAAATGAAATGTGAGAAATTTGCTAGATATGATAAAAAAAAATGAGAGATTTGCTAGATAGACCAACCAAAAAAATGTGAAAGATTTGATGGATAGAGAGAAAAAATATGTGAGAGATTTGGTGAAGAGAAAAAATATGTGAGAGATTTGGTGAAGAGAAAAAAAAAAGCATACAAATATTTTAATGAATTTGACTACCATTATTGAGAGTTCAATGGTGGATCTTATTTAAGATTGCAGTTCGGCGAAGAGTTTCGGCGTACGTGAGGTGTTCGGTGAGACGTGAAGTGACTGGGAGTTCGGTGAGACGTGAGGTGAAGTTTGGTGACACGCAATTCGACAGACTCGACGGAGAGTCCAACGTTCAGCCGTTGGAAATGGTGACTGAGAGTTCAGTGAACGTAAGAGGCCGTTCGACGGAGAGTCGCGTTCAACAGTGAAATTTTTTCTTGGAATTTTTTCTTTCAAGACATTTGAGACCATGGTCCTCTTGAGATTTATTGGAGATTTAGATATATGAGGGTTATTTTTAGATATTTAGAGAGATTTAAGGAGAAAATTTTGATTTTCCTTATTATAAATGTATTACCTCGATGATGAAATGAGAAAAACATATATATTTCATGGGAATTTGACAGAAAATATCGGAGTTCGATATAAATATTAAGGACTCGATATCTTTTATAAATACCCATAAAACATAAAAAAACATCATCTATTAATATTAATATGAATCTAAATATTAATAACATCATATCTATAACTTAGTTTGAAAATAAAAAAAACTTAATTATTAATTTAATTATATTTAAAAAAAATGATTTGTGGATATCAATATATCCATAAAATTGAAATATCAATATCAATATAGATATCATATTTTCATCCTTGGTTATACTTAGCTGACCTAAGTTGATAATTGTAATTTTTGTGTCTAAGATAATTTTTTTTTTTTTTTTTCAACTATGAGAGAAGAAGATCATGTAATAGCTCTAAAACTATATATATATACCATCATGTTTGGTTTAGACTACACAAAACACAAATTTTTTTGTTGGATACATGAGGCATATATGGTAATTAAAGACCTGATTTCTCTATTGTAATAATCAAATATTAAATTGTCAATTTGTACGTAACTCAATTAGCTTAGACATGTACTTTTAACCAAAAAAAGTCGAGGTTCGAATCTTCTCCCTCCATATTATTAAACTAAAAAAAAATCAAATATTCAATTAACTTCTCACAGGAAACTATTATATTTTTCCAATTAAGTATTAAAAAAAATTATTTATTTCAAAAAGTTTTATTAAAATACGGTGTATGGAATTCTAATATCTTTGTAATTTGTTACTATTAATTTTGATCTATATCTACTTTAGTTGTGATTTTATATATATATATATACATATATATATATATATATATATATTTTAGTTTTTCACACTAAATATTACATTAAGTGTAACTAAGAGTTGGACTAAAATTAAATGAAAGCTAAGATATAGTGGAATTTCAACCATATGATACATCAAAATGTCATATCAATTTTTTTCGTGTTGTCGTATCAATTTTTCGTTCCCATTTAATATGATAATTAATATTGAAGACTAATTTGATTTTTTTTTACAAAAGCACTAAAATGATATAAAATAAATTATAAAACTATAGTCTAAATCATATATTTTTTTTTTCTTTTTCTTACAAATGTAAACGAGCTAAAATGAAACAAATAAAAACATTACAAAGAGAGTATATTAAATACCACAATAGTAATTAACCTAAAACTATTCTCAAAGATGAGTTTGGACATTCTCTATCACTTGGTTTTTAAATATTTTGACAGTTTTTTTTAAGTATTAATTATTTCATCTAAAAAATGTGAAAGTAAGCATAACTCGATAACTGATAAAGTGAGCATAATTGCTCGTCCCGCTCCGCGCGCCCGTCAATAAAGGTCCCGCTCCGCGCCCTCGCGCCCGTCATTAAAAGCTCCGCGCGCGCCCGTCATTGAAAGCCAGCGCCCGCGCGCCCTCGCCCCGCTCGGCCCAGCACTCCTGCGCGCGGCCCAAGCCACCATGCCCGTCATTAAAAGTCCAAAAAAATTGATAATTGATATGTAACTACTTTCCTTGAGGTCAGGTTCATATCCTCCAACCTCCATTTGTTGTACTAAAAACAATCACTCACAAAATAATTTTTTTCTTTTAAATTTTTTAATTAAAAAAAAAAAAAAACATCTTTTATGTGTATATAAATGCATCTTTATGTGCATATTTAATGTAATATTGATGAAATGGTGGGTGCTTTCACAATTAATGAATTGTTTTTTAAGAAGTTAATATAATGAATGTGTTAACATCATGTCATTAATTGTTCACAACTAAAAATGAGGTGTAACATAAATGAACTTCCATAAGGGAAAACCATCAACATTGCTTGCTTAAATGGTCCATACTATATGCCTTTATTCACATCTTCAATCCTATCTTCTCTTATGCCTTCCATGCCACAAGTTACATGTACACAATGAAGTAAGTTTTTTTTTTTTTTTTTTGAGTACATTGGGGGTGGGGGATTCGAACCACAGACCTCGTGGTCGTTAACACATACATATGCCCGCTGAGCCATGCTCGCTTTGGCAATGAAGTAAGTTACATGTACACAATTGAACCATCAATTATATTACATTTTTGTATGCATTAAATTGAGACTTATAGATCGATATGGTCGACGAAAGAACTTCCTTGACTAAAAATTACTATTGCTATTGTAAATA
Organism: Herpetospermum pedunculosum; assembly: GCA_028017165.1. Lineage (NCBI taxonomy): Eukaryota > Viridiplantae > Streptophyta > Magnoliopsida > Cucurbitales > Cucurbitaceae > Herpetospermum > Herpetospermum pedunculosum. The sequence goes on from CM051526.1 coordinate 9,359,010, forward strand.
CTTGGATAGTTATTTAGTAGTGATGTACCTAATTTATATTGAAATGAGATAGTTAAGCACCAAAAATTAATATATAAACTATTAGAAAGATAAATAATATGGTAAAATGTGTACTTGTTTATTGTGAGTACAATATGAATTACATACTTTTCCAACTATGAATTAGGGCGGTTTGTAATTACTTTCTAAATAATTAAGTGAAAACAAAAAAAGTGTTTTTAAGAATTTAAAATTTTATTTCAACCAATTTTTTTTTAAAGTAATTTAGAGTATGTAATAACTTTGAAAAAAAATAGTTTTAAACGAGATCAAATTTTCTATAAACACTTTTAGAAAAATGAATAATTTAGGTGTGTGTAATATAATTTCGTGATTGATATTAAATGATAAAAAATGATCCCTGTCTCCGCCCCATTCTCCGTGTAAACGAGAATTTTCGTCTCGTTCGGGGCGGGTCCTCGCGGGGTCGGGACGAGACTGGTTAAATGGACATCTCTAAGAGCATCCCTTGACCTTAGTGTTAGTCGAGGGTTGGTCGGCCTTGGTTGGTCGTGGTAGGAAAATCCCTGCCACCTCTCTCTTTGTGAGCTCTCATCCTTCGACCTTAGGGCTAACCGAGGGTTGGTCGGCCTTGGCTGGCCATGTTAGGGGGATCCCTGCCACCTTTATCCTTGTGAGCTCCCATCACCAGACAAGTGAATTTAAGGAGCACCCCTCGACCTTAGGGCTAGCCAAGGGTTGGTTGGTCGTGGCAAGGGGATCCTTGACACTTCTATTCTTGTGAGCTCCCATTATTTTACGGGTGAACCTCGTGAGCAAACCTCGACTTTGGTGCTGACAAAGGGTTGGTCGACATTGACTTGGTCGTGGCAATAGAATCCCTGCTAGCTCTCTTCTTCCTCGAGCGGTCATCATTCTTCGATCTTCTCATGATCATCATTGGGTTTTTGAACTCATTGACTCCGACTCCTTTGAATGTGTGGGGTATCTTGGGTGCTTCCTTTGGTTATATGTCTCCTATGGAGAGTAAGAGTGTGCTTGGTAAGAGCTCGACACACTTATGGCCACATACTTCCCATTGAGAGGGTATGATAGTGTGGCTAGCATGTGTAGGCCTCACACTTGCTCGATGTTGGCTGAGGGATCATCGGCTCTATGCTTGTATGGTGTTGGCCGAGGGTTGGTCGGCCTCGGCCTATCAAGGTAGGTATTCCCCTGTAATCTTTCTTCTGCTTTTCTTGTTTATTCCAAGGTTATCCTTTACTCCGACGTTTTTTCTTTTGAACGATCCCCTGCTCCCGATTAACTTTTCCATTTGTTGCCTTATAAGTTGGTGGCTCCCAGACTTGAAACGGTGGGCTTCTGCTTTGGCCAATCCTCGTTTTTCAAGTTTGTTCCATCACTTATTCCCTTCTGAGGCAAGCCTCGGAATCTTGAATTTCTTTATGTGTTTAGTTTAGAATCTTGGCTTGCAAAGATTTTAAGACTATGGCGTGGCTCTCGGGTTCAATCCTTCCTTCGTATGATTTTGTGATGGTTGATTAGTTGGCTTCATTTCTCTTATTAACTTCAATTGCTTTGAGTGTGTATAAACTCCAAATTTTACTTTAACGTTGGTCGAGGGTTGGTCGGCTTAGGTTTCCCTCTCAGCTTCATTTGTTCGTTGACTGAGGCTCGATGTTGGTCGATGATTGGTCGGCCTCGGCCTACCGTGGCAGGGATTCCCCCCCCCCCACCCACCCACCCACCCTTTTCTTTCTCGGTGTTGCCATCATTCAGCTTTTGGCAGCCTCTCGAGTGAGCCTCGGCCTCGGCAATGGTCGAGGTCTTCATAAACCATTTAAAAAATTTCTCTCCTCCTTTGTGCTCTCTGGTTTTACGTAGTTCGACATCAGCTACGATTCTTTGATGTATGTCCCTTCTTGTATTTATGTCCAATGCAAGCTCTTTGACAAATGTGAGAGAGGATCCAGTGTACCTTCTTAGTTTTACCCTCCTGGGCATTTTTCGTGACTTGTTGGCTTTCAGACTTGAACTATTTGGCATTGACTTCATTGAGCTTGTTGGCTTGAGCGCGACATTGATTTCATCTCCATACGTGCATTTGAATTCTGATATATATCTATATGTATCACTTTTCTTTTCAGGGTCAGCCTCGGCCACCCTTTTGCATTCATCATCTACATGACCCAGCTACTGAGATCTGCAGTCTTTGCGTTTCCTTCAATCTACTATGTTGATCTATCTTTAGTAAATCTTCAACATCCTATTGGCTATCTTTATCACTAGCTTTTATCAACTATGACTAATTATATGGGGTGTGCCCCAAATTTTGTGGACTCAACTGTATGTTATAGGCTAGTCGGACCTTTACTTGCTGACTTTTTAATAACAATTCTCTTTTCGACAAATGACTAGGTCTACCTCTGAAGTTTACTTCGTCATCTTACTTTTCTTTATAAAGGATGGATATCCTATATCTAGTCTCCTACTAAAAAGGCATTTTGAATGATGTCCCAGAGTTTAAGGATTACGAAGCTGTTGTTGGTGAGGACTTCCTCGATGATGTGTCAGAGTTTCCTGACACATGATTTGACTTTCAGAGTTTACTAAAAAGGCATTTTGAATGGGTCAGCTATCATCTACTGTTGAACCGACCCCAAGGGTCCGGTTCTCTTCATCTCATGTCGATCCCTTTGTGGGATAGTCGATTCTTCACTGTGTCGACCCCGTGGGGGCTTCTCCAGCTTTAGACCAATTTCGATTGGCATGCTCTCTTTCTTAAGGCTGGTCGATCCATCGAATTCTCGTGTCGGGAGTTTCAGAACGTCGTTTACATCCTGGTTTGACCCAGATTTTTTGCTATTAAAAATTGCATATTGCTCCTCTAGTATAGATTTATGAACTGCAAACGAGTTTAACGTTGTTGGTTTTGGCGTCGTTGCAATTCGGTGCCTAAGATAGGTTTTTCGGTCTTTCCTTTTGCAGGGGTCTCTTGCTTCTCTCGACTCAGCTCTTGTCTGTTGTTTTCGAGCAGTCGAATGCATTTGACCGCTATCAGATGACCTCGCGGTTGGTTTGCTCGTCTCTGACCCACGTGTGATTCAATTGGATCTTCCAACGTTGCTAGTTGCGTTGTTGGCATGGGCGATTCAACTAGGCGATCATTCTCGTCAATGGGGATGTTCGGGTCACAAACCGCCACTTACCTTGGGTGTTGTTCTCCATCCAGCTCTTCTGGTACATCTTCATCACGTATTGCTCATCTGGTATGGATTTTCGAAATGCAACTGTTGGATCTGGTTCCACCATCATCACATACTGCTCATCTAATATGGATTTTCGAACTGCAGACAAGTTTAACGTCGATGGTCCTGCCCTCTGCGCTATCGCCGGATCTGGTTCCACTGACATTGCTTGTTGCGCTATAGGTCTTGATCCAACTCTTTTGTCAATGGATGATTGATTCTTTCCACATGGTTACTAGCTATGGTGAGATATAGAATGGTGCAGGATTCTCGTCGAATTACTCGTTCTCACAAACGACGTCAACTGTTGATACCTGAATTTGGTCAACGGTGAATTTGTATATTTTGGCGAAACGAATATAGACCTGCAAGAAAGAACGTATGTCATGCCTTGCACCGATGTGACACTAACCACCCGGGCTCCGACGATTAAGTCAGATATTGGAGTGATATAGAAAATATAGAGAGAATCTCCATATTTGGCAAGAGTGGAGTTCATATGGAAAGTATGTTATATACCTTTTCCTCCATGCATCTCCTCCCCTTATAAGCTTTCCAAGTGACCGTTTTATGACCGTTTTGTATCATTAAATGGGTCATCATGGCGTTGGTAACTCTCGGGAGTTACAAAGATTATGTAATTGCCAGGGAGGAGGCATCTCCTAGCTCGTTGGGCCGACCCCATGAGGTATGTCGCGCTCTTCCCGCCGAGTCGACCACGAGGAGGGGGGTCGACCTTATTCATTTGGTCGAGTTGACACCTCGAGGGGGTCAACCTCTTCTTTGGCCGAGTCGACCCTTCGAGGGGAGTCGACCTCCCTGTTTGGTTAAGCCGACCTCAAAGGGGTTGGCCTCTTCCTGTTTAGCCCCTATGGGGTCTTTATGATTTGGGTCAGATTATTTCGCCCATAACCACTTCCACCTATGAGTTTCTTTGTTTTGTTATTTTCCTTTTACGAGTGTTTTCAAAATTCAAGTCAAATTTTGAAAACTAAAAAAACAGTTAATTCAAATGGTACCTTTAGAAAGAATGAAAGTCACTATAAAGGATGAGAAAACAAGCAAATTTTCGAAAATCAAAAACTAAAAATGTAATGGTTATCAAACACAACCTTAATGCTTCTTTAAAAAAAAAAGATAAAACCACGGTAAAGAAATTGTAGAAAACAAACACAATTTTCTTTATTTTTAAATTTGTGTGTCCAGGTCAATTTGTGTGCACCTCAACTAATCTCACGAGTTAATCCCTTAATCCTACTACATTTTGTTGCCAAAGAAATTCGTAGGATATTAAATCTTAGGGAGGTGGTCACTATAATTTGAACTTATTCCCACTAAATTTATGATAGTTAAAACAAACACAATTTTCAAAAATAAAAAATCAAATGATTATCAAACTCGATGAAAATCCAAATGAATGATTCACCTCATAGATTTCCATTAGTCATGCGCAAATGAAAAGGATTCTACTTTAAAAACCCTAAAGTGTTTCTTAGAGTGCCTAACATCTAGCCTCCCTATTCCGTAAAAGAGATCCCACTAGTCTGTTTCAATCAAGGATGACCACTCTTCCCAAGGTTGCAAATATTCCACTCGATTACTAACAATTCAAAATGGATTCAAGTTTATTTCTTTTCTTTGAATCAATTATATGAGTTCACACATCTAGGATTCTAATTTTCTAAATACTAGAACTGGGATCACGTGTGGTTTTCTCCATTTATTTAAATTTGGGAATGTCCTTCATCTGTGTTCCAAGTTAACAAATTTCAAGAGAAATGAAACAGAAACATAAAGTCGAATATATATATATTAAAAAAATAAAAAATGTTAAATCACCGATCAACCCAGTAAGCGGATGAGTTATGGTAAATTTAATCTTATATCATTACTTCAACACTCTCTCATTTTAGGGTTTGAAAATTTGTTGAATGTCCAACAAGTGAAATTCAATATTAATTGGGGAGGAAATGACTTTACAGGAGTTCGAACTTAGGACCTCCTACCCTGATACCATGTTAAATCACCAATCAACTCAAAAGCAAAATCATGAGAGTTATATCCAAAGTGGACAATATTATATCATTGTGGAAATGTCTGAGTTCCGTTGTCCTTAACAAGTGGTATCAGAGTTATGCCCCTGACTTAGCCATGTTTGTTGAATCCTCGGGTGTCGAACAAAGAGCCTCCAAATGACATAGTCATAATTAGTCATAGTGAATCTGTGGTTGAGCTTTGCTAGCTCAAGTGTAATCTGAAATGACTATCTGAAGGTCGTGGTCGAGCATTAAAGGTAATATGCTCAAGTGTAATACGATTCTATCTAAGGGGAGGTCGTGGTACTTTGTTCGGGGGAGGATTGTTGGAAACAAAGTAGGTTTAAGTGTGATACTTTGTTTGAGGAGAGGATTGTTAAGAATACAAACAATATCCCACATTGGCTAGATAAGGAAAAAATCATGGATATATAAAGGGGACAACTATCCCCAATGGTATGAGACCTTTTGAGTGAAACCAAAAGCAAAGTCATGAGGGTTATGTCCAAAGTGGACAATATCATATCATTGTGGAGATGTTTGAGTTCCGTGAGTTCCGTTGTGTTTAACTAGAGAAATGATGAGGAGGAATAGAACTATACACCTTAATTTAGCGAAGACTTCAATATAAAAGAGTTAGAAGTTAGGAAAGTTGAATTCTTAAACTAAAATGTGTGTTTGGATTGACTTTTTAAGTAAATAATTTAAAAAATAAAAAATAGAATAACAAAAGTTGTCGTGATTGACAACCACTCAAAATGACTTTTAAAAAAACGAGTTTAAAAAATATTTCATCTTGAGTCAAAAACTTGATATCAACTTAGAAAACGAGTTTTTTTAGTGTTTACTTGAGTATCCTCTCAAATTTTCATTATTATGAAAATGACCAAAATATTCTCACACCACCCCTCTCAAATCTTTCCACCTTCACTTCCATTGTTGGGACCTCAATCTTGAGACATGAGACATGGCTCGATGAGCCTTGCTTGAGCCAGTACCATAGTGTGCGGGTCGACACACTAATGAGCATACAACAAAGCGAGGTGGCAATACAAAGGTATGACGTTAACACATACCTTGGGTCCTGATAGGTGGTCGACAACCCACGACGACCATGCTAGGGTATGGTCGGCACAACACCTTGCCACACATCCAATCTTGGCGCGCAAGCGTGCAGACAAGACACGCACAAATAGGACTAGTCAGACACATGTGGGCGTGAGCAACGCTGGAGTCGAACACTCGGGAGTTGATAGCATGGCATGCGCGCAGGTGGGCGCACGCCCAGTCGAATGTGAGACGTGCAGACGCCAGCTGACGCATGCATGTCCAGGCGCGCACACACATAAGGTATGCGTCGTGTGCTACTTGCGCACAGACGATCCCATGGGCATGCATGCATGGTGCACAAGAAGAGGGCAGTCCAACACTCTTCTCTTTACGTAGAAGAAGAGTCAAAGATTGACTTTAATGAGACTCCTAGTGAAGCAAAACATGATCCCAAGTTTAGGAGGCTAAATTTAGTAGGAGAGACATTTGGACCTAAAATATAGGGAAGTGTGAAGTCTTAAGCTAAATTTAGTAAACTAATGTAGTGGGAAGACTCTTGAGCCTAAAGTTGAGGACATGAGTCATGTATATTAAAAATAGGTTAAGTGGACCGAAAGTCTCTCAACACTCCTAAATGTGGGGGGAGTGATGAGCAAGTAAGCGTACTATATAAGGGCCAAAGTGTTGGAAGTCATCTCACTCATTCACACATTATTATATAGAGATAGTTTGAGAAAAGGTAAAGTTGGGGAGTGTTTTCCCATTTGCCAAGTTGTGTGGAGTTTTGTGTTAAACTCTATATTGAGTCCTAAGGTCTTGGGAAAGAGAAAGACTGACTAAGAAGAGTACTCTTAAGTCGTACAGAGGAAAAAAATTCAAGTTTGGAATTTTGTCATGTGACAATTAGTATTGATGCGTGATTTTTATTTTTGGAGATAAAAAAAAATTGTGGAACAAGATGAGTTGTTCGAGACTGTGTTAGTCACTTGGAGGATTATGTTGGTATTCCTGAAGAAGGGATGCTCCTTCTAGTCGAATGGTGAAACAACACAAAGGACGATTTGGAGAGATTCAGGCTTCTTTTGTAGCCTTCACGAACCAGATCGAGAAACGATTTTTCGAAGATAATGGGTGAGCTTACTACTTACTCAACTTATATGAATGTTGAACTTGATGTTTGAAGGGCGAAATGGGTGACAGTAGTAGTGAGATTCGCCTAGTGAAGAGAGCTCTAGTGAGCACTCTCGCTGAGGAGAACGGGGCAACAAAAGTCAAGCTTCCCAAACCCAAGGCATTACTCGGTTCGAGGAGTTCTAATGAGCTTGAGAATTTCTTATAGGACATGGAAGAGTATTTAAAGCAACAACATCTCAGAGAAAGGTAGAGTGGGAATGGCAATCATGTACCTCTCTAGGAACGCCAAATTGTGGTGGCGTGCGCGTCTTCAAAATGATGAAGATGATGGACGGTCGAGGATTGCATCATAGGAAACCATGAAGAAAGACTTGAAGGATCAATTCTTGCCTTGTAACACTACGTTCGTTGCAAGAGAGGCTCTCAAGAAACTGAAGCATACAGGAACGATAAAGGAGTATGTTAAGGATTTTAGCTCGCTGATGCTAGACATCCATAACATGTTCGAGGAGGGCAAACACTTTAACTTTCTTTCAGGTCTACAGATTTGGGGGCAAACTGAGATGAGAAAGGTGAATGTGAAAGATTTGCCTTCAACATTTTCTTTTGCGGATTCCTGGGTGAATTTCAAGCTTCATACTTCTCCTCCTTCATATGAAAGAAAGAAGGATCATAGTAAGAAATCCAAGTCGCCGGATAAAAGTTATAAAAAGTTCTTTAAGAAGAATTCGGACCATGATAAGGGTAAGAGTTCAAACTCTACTTCACCTAACTCAACCGAGATGAGTTGTTATATATGTAAAGGACCGCATAGAGCTTAGTGTTGCCCTGCGTTTGTTATTGAGGAGTTACAAAATGTGGGTTCAAAGGAGGTTAGTCGAGTCAATCCATTGCATTTGTTGAATGTTATGGTGACAACCTAAGAGTTTGTGCCAAGAGCGTTGATGCATGTGCTCTTGTGAATGGACGAGCGGTATTGGCAATGTTGGACACAGGAGCAACAAACATTTTCCTTTCCTCTAGAGGCGTGACAAGGTTGGGTTTGGAGGTACACGAGAGCGAAGCCCGAATTGAAGTTGTTAACTCGGCGACCTAGTCCACACGCGGAGTGGCTGTCACACAGGTGAAGCTAGGACTATGGGAGGACCAGTGCAACCTGATGGTGGTAACACGTGATGACTTTGACTTAATCCTTGGTATCGAGTTCTTTATAAGGGCTAAGGTGTTCTTAATGCCCTTTGTTAACGGGATTCTCATTTTCGATGAGAGGTCCCCTTATTTCGTGTATATCGTGAAAACATGTGTTGCTAAGGTGTTCTTAATGCCCTTTGTTAACGGGTCTCAAGCATGGAGAACGGACTTGTGTGATCACCCTGATTGAAATCAAGCCAGATAAGTACGAGGAAGTATATGATGTAGTAGCTAGAGTCCTTGGGGATTACGATAGTGTAATGCCTCCAAAGTAACCCAGGACTTTTCCTCCCCGCAGAGCCATCATCCATAAGATTGAGCTTGAGACTGGGGTCAAGTCCCCATCCAAAGCGCCATACGCTAAGAGGCGCCTTAGACCACCCGGCCCATGTACATGGGTGGCAAGTCTAGTTCGCATGACCCTCTTAGCCGGCCATTCCTTACCATTGTATGGTTCTCAAATGTATGGTTAGTACGGATGTAATCACTCCTTACCTCTTTGAAGCATCTCCTTAGGATGGGACTCTCATCAACCTTCCATAGGATTTGTTGGTGCCCACAACGACCACCACCCACCACCGCCCTCACCTCGTCGTCAACCACCAACAGTGGTCAACGTCGATAATAGTGTTTTAAATACAAATTGGAAGTTATTACTTTAAAAAAAAAAAAGTGAAAGTTATAAGTTCATAGTGTTTAATAGTTGTCCTTTATGGTAATTTAACATTAGTAAAAGCATTTTTTGTAGGCAAACCAAACAAACTTATAAATAAAAACATTTTTTAAAAAAAATGTAACCAACATGAGCGTTTTAATTATAAACAATTTAAAATAAAATGCATTTTCAAAAAACATTTTTTTCACAGGCAATCCAAACAAGCCCTAAGCAAACATCGAGCATAAAACACTTCTACCATGTTAGAATTCTCCTAACAAGAAAACACAAAGATATAACTATATTGCAATATCAAAAGTCTAAAGTCTCACACTGGACATACAATACCCAAAATTATTCCCCCCTTTTAAGCTCTCTAACTCCTCTATTTATAACCAAATCACCCCAACTAATTACCACTACGCCCATCCTACTAATATTCTCAATATGTTCCTTACTAGGACTCCCACATATCATCACTCCAATATTGTTTTGTTTTTTTAGAAAAAAACAACTCAGAGATAGGAGAAGAATGGGGAAATTAGAAAAAGTGCAAATAAAGTTGGATACATATCCATAAGAAATATGGCCAATGCAGTTCGAGACTACTATATATTTGAAAGATGAAAGATGGGTTGATTACGTAAATAACAAATGTCAATCTTCTCAATCAATTTTAGCTTTGTCATCAGTCAAGCTGATTTATGGCCAACATAGGGTTGAAATTACTTAAATGTCCAAATATTAGATTTAGTTGTATCTACAATTAATGGATTAAAATTGATAAAAAAAAAAAATCAAGGATCCAGAAAAATTAAATATACATTAATTGTGGTGAAACAAATAGAACTGATACTCCACCTATGAGAGACATGCCTAACATATTCAGTAAAGAATAATTGATATTTTCTAGGAACATATAAAAATAGTTAGTGAGATTATGAGTAAAAACCTGCCAAATAGTTCGATATTTAAAAAGTGCCTATCCTACTTCTATTAGGACTTTCCGAGATATGGATTTGTTGTGTCCTATTCTAGTTCATATTACACCCTTTTTTACTTCTCCATCTTTTGGAATAACGGTTGTTTACCTAATATAGATGCGATTACGATTGATATATAACTCCACTTTCTGATTCTTGTGCCTTGAAAAATTGCACCTGCAAAACAAAACATTGATCGAGACATTGAGAAATAACAATTGTTTGTTATTAAAACAAATAGTCTGCAGTGAAAAAGCATCAGGAAGCTACATTATCTTCGTTGATTTATGAATGAATCGTCTTCGAAGTATCTCAAACTTTGAGCAATTCCTTCTACCTCGACTACATTCTCTTTACTTCTTCATAAATAGAATGAAAAAGCACCGTCGGTATATATCTCTCACCATAGCTGGGAAATATAACCTACAAGCATGAATACAGTCATTATCAAGTAAAATTAAGATTTTGATCAAACATATTCAGTTTTCTTGCCCTTTTGGAGACTAAGAAGCAAAAAAAAGAACAAAAAGAACAGATAATGTTTGTTGTAGAAGTGTAGAAAAAGAAATAGAAATAAGAAAGAGAGAAGAGAAATGCATGGAAAAGATGATAATAAGTTTTTCAGCATGATTTTCAAAAAAAATATATGATTTTCCAATGGAGAAAATGGAATGAACATACCACAATAAGTTTTCCAGCATTTTCAGGCCTCCTTGCCAAACTTATCGCTGCTACTGCAGCAGCTCCTGATGAAATGCCAACCTACCAAGAGGTAAAAATACCTTAAATAAGGAGAGAGAGAGCACCAGATCTCAAGAATACAAAGGATTATCCACAGGACACTTTAAATATTTCAAACCAGCTATTGATGGAGTAATAGATAGAACATGCATGGAAATTTGCCTCGAAATAACATTTCGGAATATAAATAATTACCAGCAGGCCTTCCTCCAATGCTAATCTCCTAGCCATTTCTATAGCTTCATCATTGGTTACCTACATTTTTCTCATTAGCAAGTTATTTACGAGCAGTTCATGGCTGGTTGGGGCCATTATAAGGAAACAAATTGCAAGTTATAATATTGCAGACATTAACGTGGTCTTCTAGACTATAATATTCAAAATCTGAACAAAATAACATAAACAAATAATGCTAAAAACCGTGTGCAAGACTACCATGAGCCAAAACATAGATATGCACAAGATTATTTGAATCAAAAGAAAAGAAAAAAGGATGAGCATCTTAAACATTCAATTCTGTAGTAAACTAAAAGAAAAAAAATTATCAACATAAAATATATGTTCCACTATTGGCATATTACCCCTACCTTCAAAAGAAAGTAATTACCTTGATCACCTCATCAAGCAACTTGACATCCAGAATTGGGGGCACATAACCTGCGCCAATCTTCAATAATGTTAAGGCCTGAGTGATCAACAATTAAACCTTATTTGAACCAAAAACTAGAGATCATTGTTCCAAGCATATACAAGATAAAAACAATTCAACTCACCCGCATTTTCTCCAGAGATTACACTTCTTTCTGCGGGTTCCACACCAACTATCTAAGTTAATAAAACACTTAGTCAGAAGACTCAGAACATTAAACACAACCTAAAGGAAGAGCAATCCAGAAATAGAATAAATGACTTATATACTAAGAACTTGAAGACAAGCATCTTCCTTGGATGGATCGTTTTGAATCAACATGTTTAAAGGCTTCTTCTTGGTGTTCTCTTCCCAAGCCTTTTGTCAATTTCTCATTACATGATATTAGTTTAAATTGGCATGCTTTTATTGTTCCTTTTTAATTGTTGTTTGTTTCTTGCTTTCTTCTTCTCACTCCTTTGTAGAGTTTGTATCTTTTGAGCATTAGTCTCTTTTCATTAATTCAATGAAAAGTTAAGTTTTTTTGTTCAAAAAAATCATTTGAAGATTTAAGAGGCTGGAAATTTGATGTTTCAGGTACTTTTTCAGTCAAGACTCTCTCCAGGCTGCTCTCCCAAAGCCCTTTGCAAAAAGTGGCATTCACTGCTATTTGGAAAACCATAAGTCCAAAAAGAATTAACATTCTTATCAGGCAATTTGAGAAACCAAAAGTCCAAAGTTGTCTCTTTTTTTCCATCCAAGTATCATTTATTTTTCTCTTTACTTTTTATTCGTTTTTTTTTTTTGATAAGAAACAGTAACCATTCATTGATATAATGAAGACAAATACAAGGTACAAAACCAAAATAAAAACAGATAAATACAAAGGAAGTACAAACGAAAAGGGTGTTCCTAATCAGAGAAAAAAAATCTCGACGAGACAAAAGATACAGCAGAAACTGTGAGACGCCCACAAAAGCAATTCATTCCAAAGACCTGGTAGAAGGGTCGGTCAGATTCCTAAAAAACCAGCATTGATGGTGAAGCTCCCAATAGGTTAAGATGATCTATTGGAGGTAATTTTCTATCCAAATCGATCGCCTAGAGAGGGATTTGGTTGGAAAATTACCACAAGATCCAGTTCCAGCAGAACCACCCTCTAAATGAAGCATCCTAAAGTAGTTCATGTTGTTGTGAGTATTGATAACAAGGAGAAAGATAAAAGAAAGATTGTGGCTAAGGCCAATGATAGAGACAACAATGAGAGATCTCTCCTGCAGAGATCTAGTGCTTCTGTCAAACCAAAAATAACTGATCATTTAGGCTTTTTCGACCCTTTACCCGTGAGACGATTGTTGGTGCATTTATCGTAATTGATAGTTGATTGGAGATTCATGACTTCTCTTTCCCAATTCCTTTGTTTCTTGGTAGCGGTGGACTGTCTCTGTTTGGTAGGAAGGGGCATAATGCACATCCCGTGTTTGATCAAAACCAAGGGAACAAATAGGATAGATGAGTGGATGGATCGTCATTCATATCTTCCTCTGCTTCGATACCATCAGGGATCCCTTCTGTTTGAGGATGCAAAGTATGAATTGGAGGTTTGGATGGATTCTCGATAGCCAATGGTTCAATAGCTAGAGGTTGATCGTCAATTTCTGTCAATGGGCTGTGAGGTATAGAATGATCAAAAAAAGTAGAGAGGGATGGTGGGGAATAAGGAGAAAAAATTTCTCTATGGGTATGAGGAGTGCTATCTTGCGAACAGGGAGAGGATAATAGGTCGTCCGATTCAATGATGACTTTGTTTTTGGATGTGGAATAAAAATTTCTCTTGACTAGTTGGGTACTTCTAGCTTTGATGATCACCGGTTTAAGGGTGGGGATCGGATCAAGGGTGAGGAGGGGAGGGTTAAAATGGGGTGTGATTAAAGGGTTGGATGCGGTCAAATCCATGGACTTTTGCCCCGGATTTTTAGGTGGCATGGGCTGATTGGAGATGTGTGGCCCATTCTTATTTCTTAGTATTTATATCATTATACTTTTTATTCGTATAATGATATAAATACTAAGAAATAAGAATGGGACATAGATCAAATAATCTAACATGTGGAAAATATGTGACACAAGCATTTATGTTCCTTGAAATACTAAAATCATTTGATGAGCAAATAATATATAATACTATTTTCAGATGATTTCTTTGTATAATAAGGATAACTATTGATGTATCAGCAAGTAATGCATATAAAAGTTATGTTCTCCATCAAAGCATTCATGAGAACATGTAAAAAATTGAGGATTTTGTTATCAAGTTAGTTGGCCACGTCGCTCATCCATTTTTTCTCCATTCTTTATTCAATGCATAACTCCATGTCTACTAGTCTTTAACTATTTTTTAATAAAGAATTTACTCATGAAAACAATAATTCTAATAGTCCAAACCTGAATTGTTTCTTTCCTCATATTTAGGTAACGACCAGTGCCTGTAATGGTACCACCAGTTCCAATTCCAGCAACAAATATGTCAACACTACCCATGGTATCCTCCCATATCTCAGGTCCTGTAGTTTCAAAGTGGACCTGTAATTCATGTCGTAAAACTTAATAACACAGGCTTTAATATTATACGATTGTCATCACTTGCAATGCAATTATATGAAAAGATGAAGATTGCAAAAAACTTAAAGAATACAGAGCCATTTAGGTTGCAAAGAGTATGTGTTGACAATTTAGGTTGCATAGAGTATGTGTTGACAATTTAGGTTGCATAGAAATAACCTTCGTATTAGCAATGTTATCAAACTGCTGAAGCATGTAGGCATTGGGAGTACGAATGAGAATTTCTTCAGCTTTTGCAACAGCCCCTTGGAGGCCCTTCTCTGGGTCTGTCAAAACAATCTCTGCACCAAAAGCACGTAGTAGGACCCTCCTTTCGACATTTATGGATGCAGGCATGGTGATTATAAGTTTGTAACCTTTTGTTGCAGCAACGAAAGCTATGCCAAGTCCCGTATTCCCAGTTGTTGGTTCAACTAATATGGTCTACTCATTACAAGAATGAAACATCAAGGTCATGCATTATATCTTTTAAAACAAAACAGATATTTCATTAATAAATGAAATAATACTAAAGATAGTGGGGTGGGATAGAGCCCAGAGGTCATGTACTTGGTGGAAAAATAACATATGCTCCAACTTAAAATATTTGCTCCTGAATCATAAAATTAAAAAAATTCTCCAAGCACAACTTACCTTATCTGGGGAAATTGCGCCACTCTCCTCGGCACTGGATATCATACTGTAACCAATCCTGAGAAGTCAATAAGGTAAAAGATATAATACATATCTCCTCTCACTAAGATGAAAAGAAAAATGTTGAAAAGGACACACAGTATAATCTCTAATTCTGTAGTAGATCTCCAACACATTTTGAAGGTTGCTGATGTAGCCAAAATCTGAAGTTTAATTAATTTTGAAAAACACTTTTTTGTTAACAAGAATAGGCTTAAAGTAGAAATTGAGACTGCCTATATCAGTCACCACTATAACATGCGCTGTAAAAATAGCCCAAAAGCCCAAGTTTTGTAATTTCTTTCAAATCTGCTATTTTCTTAGTGATTGGCTTGTAGTTAGTTGATTAGTCTTCTATAAATAGATAAATAGAAGCCTTAAGCTCTCATTTTAGGGAATTTTGGAATAACTTTAATACTAATTGAGTATTCTTGAAGAGTAGATAAGCTTTTTTTTTTTAGGACATTGGGGGTGGGGGGATTCGAACCACAGACATTTTGGTCATCAACACATACATGTGTCAGCTGAGTCATGCTCGCTTTGACGAAGAGTAACAATACAGAGGTGGAATAAAAAAAACCACCTTCACTAATTAGAAGCTTACCGGTCTTTGACACTTCGGCATGGTTCCATTGATTCAAGTTTTGCAGCAACATTTGCCACGCAGCCTTCGGTTACTTTGTTGAGATATATCATGGGCGTTCTTCCAATCAACTAAATACATTCAACAGAACCACCCAAATCAGTAATTATTTTATCAAATTGAAACTTAAACTTGAATAAGTAGTGAATTAATATCTCAATTAATTAAATTTTCATTTGGTTAAGAATTGTGACTAGTGAGCATCATTGTGGCTTGACATTTGACAAGGTTATTTTTGTGGGTAATTATTCTTCTGAGCGTGTTTAAACTTTTTAACCAGTTTTGAGCATTTTATTCTTATGCTTAGATGCATTTTTACATGCTTCGTTTTATGGCTCGATTCGGGTATTTTTATGATTGCGTTGGAACATTTATGTGGCTTGACTTTGAGTGTTATGTCGATTAGTATGTGGGTAACTTTCCAATTTAATTTTAAGGTGATATTAATTTCAGCTTATTCAAATTTATAGTTTAATTCGAGGAAATTAAAACTTGAAGATTAAAATATTTCATTGAGTCCAGTTAAGGATAGAAAATGAACTTCACCTATTTGAACTGATGAAAAACTTTTGAGTGTATCAACCAAGACCATGAACTCAGTGAGGGAACAGAATATCCAATAACTCAAGAATTTGCACAAGTAATCCAAGAAGTTCGAAATTTGAATTACTTTTCTTTTTCTTGTATGAAATATTATTAAAGATTTTTCACTATATTCCCAAATGAAAAACCTTACTTTTCAAGGGATAACTTTCATCATAATCACAGAACGCAATAGTAGAAAACAAGGGCAGTCTTAAATACAAGGAAACAGTTCTACATTTCCCTTCTCCTTCTTATAAAACTTTTTGCTCTTGCAATTTCACGGGAAAAGCAGAACTCAATCTGGTTATTATCGAAAGTAAAAGTATCAAAGTAGAATTTGGAATTTCAACAGATAGGGAGGCTAATTATTTTCTTAAGAAAACATTATCCATACGAAATTATAGTCTTCGATGAAAAACAAAATCCGTTGCTCATTTCCATTTTGTAATTTCTTATTCTACCTTCAATCTAGCGATAACATGCCCCAAAAATCCTCATCGTTATCCCTTCCCGACGAACAAACAGTTAAAATCTAGACCATAGTTGTCGAAATTGACTATGAAAATACACCAGAGGGACAGAATATTGAAGAACCTGGGTTACGTTATCGGCAATGTTGACGGAGTCGAGGCCTTCCCATGTCGCGTAGGCTGAGCGAGCTTTTGCGAGCACTGGTCTCTGTCTTGTAGCAGAGCAGCTCTGAACCATGCCATTGATTGGTGCCACTGAATGACGCTTTGGGGAGAAAGCAAGGGGAAGAGGAAATGGAAACGAAGGAGATGGCGATAGGAAGGAAGAAACCGCCATTGTTAATGGCCGTTGCTAAGGTTTTTGAGAGGTTTAAGTATTGGGATAAATTTTGGCTAAATTATAAATAAATAAATTATAAAAAGTAATAATAATAAATTAAAAAATTAAAAAATACCCGCCACGAATAATTAACTTAACTTAGTTAACGACCATGAGATTTGTGGTTCAAAAATACTTTGAACTATGAAAAATATTTCAAAATTTTCCACATCTTAATCATTAAACAATCATGAAAAAGTCAAACCGAACATAGTTCAATTGACATAAGATTGTGCTCATGACCAGAAGGTCATGTTCAATCCTTACAAACAAAATTGGTGAAGGATAGATTAGATGTGTACGTTTTACTGTTTTTTTTAACACATCAAATGTCTAGATTTTCAATTTTTTCCATTTCATATAGGAATTTAATCGTCCACGTTAGAATTTCAGGTATATTGTTAACAGCAAGAAAATTTGAAACATTTTTCATAATTCAAAAGTATTTTTGAAACTTTTGAAAGTTCACGAGTATTTTTCAAATGAAACTCATACTTTAGAGATATTTTTAATAATTTTGCCATAAATGTTTTGCTAAATTATACCAAGTTAAAAACATTTCAAAAATTTACTATCTTGCACACTTTAAAAAATCATGAAAACCATTTTTTATCCATTCAAAATATAAGTGACTAAAAAAAAAAGTAGGCCAAAATTGGTGGATGATAGATTAGAGGTCTACGTTTTCATAATTTTTTTTTAACACCTCAAACGTCCCATTTTTTTTTTTCCCATTTTACATCATAATTCCAGGTATATTGTTAACCGCCAGGGATTTTGAAATATTTTTCATAGCTTAAGATTTTTGAAATTTTTGAAAGTTCAAAGGTATTTTTATAATTTAGCCATCAATTTTTGGCTAAATTATACCAAGTTAAATTACAAGTTTAATCTTTGAACTTTCAAGTTTCTATCATATAGGAGGTCCCTAAACTTTACAAAAATTGTAATAGCCCTTGAACTTTCAATTTTGTGTCTAAATAGGTCTCTGAACTTTAAAAATGTCAAATAAGTCCTTGAACTTTCAATTTTGTGTCTAATAGATTCATGTCATATTCAACATTTTTTAAAACTATCAAACTTATTAGACATAAACTTGAATTTTGTGTCTAAGGGAGACATTAAACTTTCAATTTTGTGTCCAACAGGTTCACGAATTTTAAAAAATGTCGAAGAGATGAAAGACCTATTAAAGTCAAAATAAAAAGTTCAACAACTTTTTTTTTTTTTTTTTACAACAAAAGTTCAACAACTTATTAGATGAAAAATTGAAAGTTTAAGACAGATTTTCAGATTCAAGCGAATAGACAATCTGAATTCTATTTTTGAAAATTGTTTCCAGATTTTATGATCCAAATAGTGGTAATTCTAAAAACAACATTTATTTTTGTTTTCAGTGTACCCAGTTTTTAAATTTGAAATTTCAAAATGCAAAATTTTATTTAAAATGATATAAACTTGAATAAATATATTACTTCAGGTTCATTTTTGTTAAATTTAAATATGTATAATATAATCTATAGTAAACTATATGGTATTGTAAAATAATAATTATACAAAATTTATAACATAAAATATGTTCATAAATTAATTAATTATAGTTTATATTCAACCTAATATTTAGTTGGTAACTACTAGCTACAAATAATTTTATGGTTTATCAAAATCTTATTAAATACATTTTGAAGAATCAGTTAAATTGAGATCAAATTTTTAAATTCGCTATCAAAACACAAAACATGAAATATAACTCTATTTTTATTGAATATCCCTTGTTTTCAAATTTATGTTTTCAAATCATTAACCAAACATGCACAAAATTAAAAGTTAAGAGACTTATTAGAAATTTTTTAAGTTCATGAATTATGCAACCTAAACTTTGAATTTGTGTCTAATAAGTCTCTCTTACTCTCATTTCTTGTACTAAAAAAAAATAATAAAAAAACAAACAAACAAAAAATGTAGTTTAAGCACACGTTACATGCAATGGAGTTATTTCACGAGGAGATAGTGCCTCAATGAACTACTGACATATTTTAAAAATGTTTAATATAAACTTATTTATTATTGGTAAGATTTTACATATTTAATCAAAAAAAAAAAAAATCTTACCAAAATACTTTTGCATCTAATAAATTTAATATCATTTATTAATTTATTTTTTAAAAATCTCTAAGCAAACATTTCTCCCTTTCACACAACTTTCAATGAAGAAGATGGAAGAATATGACAGTCAATCGTAGGATCTACACTGTTCGTCGAAGTTGAGGGAACACACCGTCGTTGGAATTCGTATGACATCGTTTTCGTTTGGTCGTTCGTCGTTGTCGTGAATCGTCCAAGCTTCCAACGTAGATCTGTATGAACGCCAATGGTCGTCGCACATCGAGCTGGGACATCATCGAGATCTTGTTTGTTGAATCATTGTCGCCGTCTATAGTGAATGGTGAATCTGTACGAACGCCAATGGTCGCCGCTCTCATATGTGGTGTCCGATTGGGTCGCCACAGTCGGAGTCCGAAAGAAGTCGATGGTGGCTAGATTTTGGTGGTTGGGTTGTGGTGTTTAGGATGAAGTTTAGGGATTTTTTTTCATTCAACTTTTACGTTTTGTAGAATATATTTAATAATATGAAATATATATTCATGTTTTATTTCATGTTTACGTTGTATAAATGTGGGATATACTTAATAATATGTTGGATTAATATATATATATATATATATATTTATATAAATGGAGTGTATATGTTAAATTATAATATATAAACGTAATATATATGAAGGAAAAATGACAAAACCCGACGACAAGGGATGAAGCGAAAATTGAGGTGTGGTTTCCGACGAAAATAAAAATGAAAAATAAGGAAATAAAAAAGAATTAAATGTCATAAATGAAATAACCACGTTGTTATATGATTGAAAAATTAATCACCGCCACCGGTCACATTAATTGTGTCATTTTTTGTTTTTTTTCTCAATCGGCATCCAAGAAGTGTATTTTAGACAATTTTGATAAATTGTGTCATTATCAAATAAGACCACCTGACATGATTGTAAATTAAAGTTATATCATATTTTTAAAAAAAAAATCTACCTCTTATAGGTCCCATTTATGTGTTACCTATTTTACAAGTGAAATTTGAAGGAGAAATAATAATAACCGAGATTGATTTTATTTGTGTTAAAAAATTGAAATAATTTTCATAATAATAGTTTTTTTTTTTTTTTTTTTTTTGGAAAAAATCAATTTATACCCTTAAACTTTGAGAATTGTATCCATTAAAACCTGAACTGTTGTATCAATTTACACCCTCTCTTAGATTTATTTGAAAAACGTTAATTTAAATGTGTGGAGAGACTCATAATTATAGCAATTAAACCCATAAATATTCTTGTGAATCAATTGTATGAAAGTTTAGAGTTTAATAGATATAATTATAAGTCTCCACACACGTGAAAACTAGTTTTTTTTTTCAAAAAGATAGTGTAAATTGATACATTCAGGGTTTTAGTTGATACAATTATCAGAGTTTTAATTGATACAACTCCCAAAATTTCAGGGTATAATTTTTTTAAAAAAAACAAAGAAACTTCATTGATATAATGAAAATAGTGGGATAGACTTTAGAGTTGGTTGCACAAACAACCATAGACTCAAAATAATAGCAAATTTAGCCCAATTTAAAACATTTCGTAAATATAGGAAAAAAATCAGTGTGGTTATTATTGATTGACTATTATCGTTATATATATGACTATCACTAGACTACTATCAGTTAGAAAAATTGTCATATTTGTAAAAATATAAAAAATAAAAAATTATATTTTTAATTATTTTACTCTAATTGACATCTGTTACGATTAGGAATAATTTAAAAAATTATCGAAAGTATACATTTTTTTTTATTAATTATTGAAAAGGGTAGAACTAAAATGATATTTTAAGCATTTTTTTTCATTCTATCTCAACCCATTCAGCACAACGTCTCAATAATATAATAAGTAATAACGTTAAATTAATTTTTAAAAACATAATATTATGAATAGAAATGGTCAAAGTTTATTCACTCAGAGTATATAGAGGAAGAATTTGTGGATTTTAGCTGGTTTGCGGTATATCCCTATTGACATTGATTAGAGCCCTATGAAGCCTTATTTCTACTGAACAAAGCAATAGAATGGAGCTGTCCTTCTCGGGTGAAGAAATTTTGAGGGCTAACAATGATTTTGGCACAAACAAGACTCCTGGACCGGATGGATTCACGGTTGAATTCTTTAAAATATCTTGGAACATCCTTATGGATGATATCAAATGAGTGTTCAAGGATTCTTTTTGAGAAAGTTATCATCAATGCAAATATTAATGAAACATACATGCATATGCTTGATTCAAAAGAAGATTGACCTAATTTCCATTGGGGACTTCCGTCCTATCAGTCTCGCTACTTTGTCTCTATAAGATTATTGCAAGAGTGTTTTTCGTAAGGTTGAAAAAGGTTATCTCACACACTGTCACTGAGTTTGAATCGATCTTTGTGGCTGATAGACATATCAACGATGCATCTCTTATTGCAAACAAGATCATTGACGAACAAACCCATAAAAAAAGAACTCGAAACGGTCACAAAACTTGATATTGAAAAAGTCTTCGACAAAATGGATTGAGATTTCTTAAATCTTGTTCTTACTAGAAAATGTTTTGGCCAAGGATGGAGAAATGAATACGAGGTTGTCTTACTTCTACAAACTTCTTCATCATCATCAATGGTAAACCACAAGGTAAGATTCTAGCCACTCGGGATATTCGCCAAGGTGACCGTGTATCCCTTTTTCTCTTTACTTTGATTATGGATATTTCAAGTAGGATGTTAATCCTTGCTTAACAACGTGGGGGTGATTAAGGGCTTCTTAGTGGGGAATGAATCATATAAGCTTTTTATCACTCCTCTACAATTTGTAGACGATGCCATTATCTTCTCTACCTCTAATCATGCATGGCTTACCAACATGGGCAGACCTCAGCCTCATCATCGGGCCCGAAGCCCAAAGGCCGGTCCAAGCCCAGCCCAAGCTCGATCCAAGCCTGGCCCATGGTCAACGGTTGACGGGCCGTTCCAGCCCAACCCTTTCATTCATCGGATTGGATATGAATCTATTTTTTTTAATTGGATCGGCCCATGGGCTGGCCCGTTCGAGCTGTATTTGGATCGACTCGTTGGGCCGGCCCAAAGGTCCGATCCAATATAATAATTTATTATATATAAATTATAATAATAATAATCTAGAAAAAAAATGAGTGGCAAAAGAAAGAAAAATAATATATTATGAAAAATAAGATTAAATAAATGTATACAGGGGAAGGGATGGAGAGATAGTTGAAAATGCATACATTATCCAAAAACTATCCTATTTTTGTCCCACATCGAAAGTTTTGAGTTTGGGGGAGATTTATTTTCTATAAATAAGCTTTAATCTCATGCAAAATTTATATTTAAAAATAAAGTTTTTATTTAAAGGGTCAAGTCCGGCCCAAAGGGCCGATTTAGGCCCAAAGGGCCGATTTAGGCCCAAAGGGACGATCTAGGCCCGATCCAATTTTGGCCCATTGAGTTTGGCCCATGGATTGGGCTATGGACCTATGTTTTAGGGGTCGGGTCGACCCAAGCCCGGCCCAAACAATAGCTTAGGCCCAAAGGGCTTGGGCCTTTGATTTTTTGGGTCGGGCCGGCCCGACCCAATGATGAGGCTGGAGGCCAAAAAAATGATGTTATATAAATATATTATCACACAGTCAGCAGTTCAAAATTCCCAAATAAAAAAAAAATTAAACTCCATGAAGGCGCAAACTGATCCTAACCATGAAACAGTGCTCCGCTTAACTAAATTTCGTTAAAATAGGGGTAATTTTTTTTTTGCAACGATATTTTAATTAACGCGAGGATTGAATCTCTGACCTATTAGTCAGAGACTCAACTTTATACCAATTGAGCTATGGTTTGACATTATATATAAAGTATTGAACGTATATTTGAAGACGTTACTTAAAAAAACTCATTTTTTTTGGGTTTTCATAAATAAAAAAGCTCAAAAAATTTGAGTGGAAGTGGTCTCCTAGTGTATATATATATATATATATGCGCGCACATGACTAAGAGGTGAGCTCAACTCTGACATTAATTAAAAATAGTTGCAAAATATATATATATATACTTTCAATAATTTTTACAATTATTCCTTATTATTAATTTAAAGTAATTTTTTAACAAACGTGATAAACTAGTAATAATAATTTTCATTAAAGAAAAGATGTCATGTGCATATGTTTTTAAATTTTATGGAGAAAAACTAATATTATGGACTTATTTTTAAGATTTATAGAAAATACAATAACTAAAAATTTGGAGATTTAAAATTTCAATGATTAAAATAGAACAAGTTTCAAAATAGATAAACTAAAAGTATAAGAACTAAGATGATATTAACCTATATACAAAAATATTCGGAAATGTCAAATCCTCCAAGATCCTCCAAGAAGTGAGAGTCATCCCTCCAAGAAGTGTGTCTCTTCCTCCAAGAAGTGTGTGTCTCTTCCTCACCTTGATTGAGGTCCATCCCACCTTTGTGTGTGTGTTTCTCGCCTCGGTGCTGAAGTTCTTTGCCACTGTTCTTGGCTTCAAAGGTTTTTTTTTTCCCCTTTTTCTTGTCCTAACATTGCTCTTCTTCTTTCCTCCCTGCCTTATAAGACTGTGTAACTTCTTTACCTTGTTTCTTGGCTTCAAAAGCCTCTTTTTTTTTTCTCTAAGTTTACGTTGTTTGCTGCTCTACCTTGCTTCTTTGAGTTTTCTTTCTTTCTTTTGGTATTTCCTTTCTTTTTGTCTTGTTGTTTGCTGCTCTACCTTGCTTCTTTGAGTTTTCTTTCTTTCTTTTGGTCTTTCCTTTCTGTTTCCCCCTTTCTTTATTTCTGTTGCCCTGCATGGAAGAAGAAGATCTAATATTAGAATGGAATAAAATGACTTTAACTCCTGAAGAAGAATTCACAACAATCTCCCTAAACTCCTCTTCCATTGATCACTACCTAACTAATCCCCAATTTCATCTAATAGGCAAACTTCTTTGTCCAAGATACATTACATGTGATACTATTCAGCTATCTTTTCGAAAAATTTGGAACCAAGCACAACTTATTGTTCACAACTTAGCAAAGAACCTATTCTTGTTCATTTTTTCTAATCTTTCTGATCTAAACCGTAGTCTCCATTCAGGTCCTTGGGTTTTTTATAAAAGCCTACTTATTCTTGATAACCCCAATCCTTTGCTAAAACCTTCTGAAATGTTGTTTACATTAGTTCCTATGTGGGTCCATTTTTTTTATTTACCTATTGTCTGCAGAAATAGATTAACAGCCACTGAATTGGGTAATGCTATTGGTACCTTTCTAGATGTTGAAGATGATGCTTTGGGGCAATGTTGGGGAACTAGTTTAAGAGTCAGAATTGCCATTAATATTTGTAAACCACTTAGAAGAGGCATCAAACTATCAATTGATGAATTGCAACCTAAAAAATGGTTTGTCATTAAATATGAACGTCTCCCTTATTTTTGCTACTTTTGTGGGTTAATTGGGCATTTAGTTAAAGATTGTAAAGATGTTTTTGCTAATCCTGTTTTAAAAAATCCTAAACTCTATCTTTTTGGCCCAAGTCTTCGCTATCAATCATCCTCACCAAATCCTTTCAAGAAGACTGGCTCTTTTCGTCCTATCTCTCCAAACTCTGCTTTAAAGAACCCCCCTCTGATCCCATGGTTTCA
This sequence comes from Herpetospermum pedunculosum, assembly GCA_028017165.1. Classification (NCBI taxonomy): domain Eukaryota; kingdom Viridiplantae; phylum Streptophyta; class Magnoliopsida; order Cucurbitales; family Cucurbitaceae; genus Herpetospermum; species Herpetospermum pedunculosum. Next base: position 9,383,858 of record CM051526.1, read on the forward strand.
TCTCCCATTATTAACCCTCTTGCCTCCTCTTCTAACAAAGACCCCCCTCCTCCTTCATCTATTTCCTTTAAAGATAATTCCCAAACCCCCATCGAAGCCCAAATCTCTATCACCCCACCTACTTGTCCCTCCCCCCTTCCCCTTCCCACTTTGCTTACTCCTTCTACCAACACCCCCCTCCATACCCCATTCACCTTTACAAGCCAACCATCTCCCTCTACTAATAAGAGAAAAGGCAAGAAGAAGATTCCTAATACGGACCCTCTTCTTGATATCAATTTACCTTATAGTGATAATAAAAGGAAAAGCACGCAAGACCCTGCAGTTACCAACTCAAAAAAGACCAAAAACTCCTATGGTCACTCTCTCACAAACAGTTCAAGCATTATTGATTTTACATTGGCGGAGGTTGATGAACAACCTCGCCCTCTACCATGAAAATTTTCTGTTGGAATGTCCAAGGAATGGGTAATCCTAGGACATTCCGTGCTATTAAGGACATTCTTCATTTGCGCAAATCCCACATTGTTTTCCTCTCGGAAACTAGATGTGACGCTACTACTATGAATAAACTTAAAATCGCTAGTGGTTATCATGATCTTTTTGTTGTTTCTAATGAAGGTACAGGTGGAGGACTCTGCTTACAAAGGAAAAACGATGTTAATATTACTATCAGATCCTCTTCAAAAGCTCACATTGATTCTTCTATATCCTGGAATGGTAAGCTATGGCGTTTCACTGGCTTTTATGGTCACCCTGAGGCTCATAAAAGAACCACTTCATGGGACCTCCTAAGGAGACTTTATAACAATGATGATTCGGCTTAGCTAATTGGGGGTGACCTAAATGAGATCCTTTCAAATTCAGAAAAAAAAGGGGGTATCCTTCGTGACCCTAATCTCCTCACTTCTTTTAGGTATGTCTTAGATGATTGTCATTTAAAGGACTTAGGGTATAAAGGAAGAAAATTCACTTGGTCTAACCGTCGGAAGGATAGTGCCCCACCTTCATTAGACTTGATAGGTTCTTGGCTAATTCTGCCTTTGAAGACACCTTTCAATCCATAACCAACCTACATCTAGGGTGGTCTGAATCCGACCATAGACCCATTGAACTATCAGCTTTTGAAACCCCTACCCATCCCTCTAATCATTACTACAACCGCCCCTTTAAATTTGAAGAACATTGGACATTTCATGACCATTGTCGTTCTATAATCACTACTGCCACCCAACTCCAAGATAACTCTACCTATAAAAAGGACCTATATTCTTTCCTAATTGAGGTCTCTTCAAAATTGAAACTTTGGGGCTATTCCCTTTCCACTTCCCTCAAAACAAAGATTAACTCTTGCAAAAAGGCTTTACAATCTGCCTACCAAGTCTCTCCTCACCCTGACTTTAATAAAATTCTTCTTATCGAAAATGATCTTAACCATCTTCTTGATGAGGAAGAGGTTTATTGGAAACAAAGATCTAGGGAAGAATGACTTAAATGGGGAGATCGAAATACTAAATGGTTCCATAAGAAGGCTTCCATTCGCCATAAGAAAAATTTAATCACAGGAATCTTTGACTCATCAAATGTTTGGAGGGATAAACCTTGTGACATTGAATCCGCTTTTATTAATCATTTTTCTAATCTTTTTTCTTCTTCCAGGCCCAATCCTAAGGACATGGAGAAAGTTATTGTTAATATTCAACCTATTGTGTCTGAGGAGATGAATGCTATTCTTGATGCCCCATTTACTGAAAATGAAATTAGTATTGCTTTAAAGCAAATGTTTCCCACTAAAGCCCCTGGCCCAGATGGGTTTCCAGCAATATTTTACCAAAAGTATTGGCCTATTTTAGGTAAACTAACCACAAATCAATGCCTTGCTATTTTAAACAACTCAGCCCCTATTAACCCCCTGAATCATACCAATATTGCCTTAATCCCTAAAACCACAAACCCTTCTAAAGTTACTGAGTTTAGACCTATTAGTCTTTGTAATGTCTCTTATAAACTAATTTCTAAAGCTATTGCTAATAGGTTAAAACCTCTGCTAAACTCTATAATTTCGCCTTATCAATCTGCCTTTATTTCTTCTAGAGCAATTTCAGATAATATCATCCTAGCCCATGAGTGCATTAACCATATTAAAAAGAATAAGTCTACCTCTAAAGGTTTAGCAGCACTTAAGCTTGATATGGCTAAGGCTTTTGATCGGGTTGAGTGGATCTTTTTGGAAAAAATAATGGGCAAACTCGGCTTTAGTACTAAGTGGATCACTTTAATAATGAATTGTCTAACTATTGTTTCTTTCTCTGTTATCTTAAATGGTCAAGCTAAAGGTCATTTTAGCCCTTCCAGAGGCCTAAGACAAGATGATCCCCTCTCCCCTTATCTTTTTCTCCTTTGTTCTGAAGGTCTCTCTCAGTCCCTTCTTCATGCTCAACACTCTAATCTCTTATCAGGTATCAGTATAGCAAGGTCTGCCCCCTCAATCTCTCACCTTCTTTTTGCAGATGATAGTCTTCTTTTTTTTAAGGCCACTATTTCTAACTGTACTACAATTAAAACTATCCTTCAGAACTATGAGAAAGCTTCGGGGCAGTCTGTTAACTTTCTAAAATCAGCCTTGTTTATTTCTCCTAACATTTGCCCTTCTTTTCAGGGCCATCTTCAGAGCATCCTTGAAGTCAAATTGGTTAAGGATTTAGGCCGCTATCTTGGGGTCCCCTCTTGCTTTACATCAAAAAAAGGGGCGGATCTAAGCTATGTAGCTGAGAAGGTCTGGAAAGCTGTCTCGGGGTGGAAGTCCAAGTTTTGCTCTTTAGGAGGCAAGGAAGTCTTAATCAAAAGTGTGGCTCAAGCCATTCCTACTTATGTTATGTGTTGTTTTCGTCTCCCCAAAAGAGTATGCTCAGATATCACTAAGGCTATCTCTAGATTCTGGTGGGGTTCTAACAACAATACTAAAAAGATCCATTGGTGTAAATGGGATTACATTTGTAAGTCTTTTATTCAGGGAGGTCTTAACTTTAAAGACATGAAGCTTTTTAACCAATCCCTCCTAGCTAAACAAGCATGGAAACTTCTATCCAATCCTACAAGTCTCACTGCCCAAACCTTAAAAGCTAAATACCATCCCCATTCCAACTTTCTAAATGCCTCATTGGGTTCATCTCCCTCCTTTTTCTGGAAAAGTGTCATATGGGGAAGGGACCTTTTATCTAAGGGGATTCGACTTAAAGTGGGGAATGGTATGAACACTCTTGCCTTCAGAGACAAATGGCTACCTAGGGAATCTCTCTTCACCCCTATTACTAACCAGAACAACCCCCTTGATACTACTGTGAATATGCTAACTTTGGATAATAAATGTTGGAATATCCCTCTCCTAACCAATTTGTTTCATAAAGATGATATTCCTATTATTTGTTCTATACCCCTCAGCAGCAGTAATAGAGAGGATAGATGGATATGGCACTACACAAAAGATGGCACTTACAGTGTTAAAAGTGGTTACAAGCTAGGCCTCTCTCTAAAATTCCCTGAGGGCCCTTCAAGGATAGAACATTCAAAAAAATTCTGGTGCGTTCTTTGGAATCTAAAGATTCACAACAAAATAAAGTACTTCATGTGGAAAGTATTAAAAGGTTATTTACCTACACAAGAGAAGTTAAGATCAAAAGGAGTATGCAATCATTCATTTTGTCCTCAGTGTCATGCTTCTGTTGAAACTATTCCTCATGCCCTTCTCTTTTGTCCAAGGGCAAAAAAAATTTGGGCTAAACTTCTCCCAGCATTCCACAACAAACACCTTTCCCATCTTTCGTTCTCTGACCACTGGAATTTTTGGATTTCATCTGCAAACAAAGAGGAGCTATCTTTAGCTTGCATAATCTGTTGGGCCTTATGGAATGACAGAAATGCTATAATTCATGGGAAAAAAGCCCTAGATATTGAAGCAAAAATTACTTGGATTTCAGATTACCTTGGGGAAATCTCAGAAGGTATCTCTGGATGTAAACCTCCCATAGCTCCTCCTTTGCAACCGTCTGACCCCCAGTTCTGGTCGCCCCCTCCAGAAGGTGTTCTTAAAATGAACGTTGACGCAGCGTGGTCCTCTACCTCTTCTTCGGCTGGAATTGGTATCGTTATTCGGGATCATTCCGGGCTAATCTCTCAGGCGTTTTCTCTAAAAGGATTCTTCTTCCAAAATCCCCTTCATGCGGAGTTCGAAGCCCTTCGTTCTGGCCTCTCCATTGCATGTTCGTTGAATATCACTCACCTCATCGTAGAATCTGATTGCGCCTCGGTTGTGCAATCCCTCACCTCTGATTCGGTCTTCATCAACGATTTGGGAACTTGGGTTGAAGATTGTCGTGAAATTTTGAAGCAAAATGAAGCATTCTCGATCGTCTTCTCAAATCGCCAGAGAAATCGCATGGCGGATGCCCTAGCACGCTTCCCATCTTTAATTTCAGTCAAATGGGATTTTCCATTTCCTTCGTGGTTTGTTAATTTAGATGGCTTTGTCCAATTTGTCCCTGACTGTAAAGACCTTCCTACCCCTGTTTGAATAAAGCGTTTCTTTTATCAAAAAAAAAAAAGATGATATTAACCTTATCCAAAAAAAAAAAAAAAAAAAAAAAAAAAAAAAACTAAAAAAAAGTCCAAAAGTGAAAACAAAATACAAAAAGAGAAATTGTAACGAAGGTGTATGTCAATTTAAAGTAAAATAATTAAAAATATAACATTTTTTTTTAAAAAAATTACAAATATGACAACTGTTAAAAAGAAGACATTTATTCGAATCAAAACCCTTCAAAATGGGAGTTCCATTGAGATTTGAACATAGTAGGTGTAAAATTAGGCCCAATAAATCCAAAACCAAAAAAACGAATTAATTGGTTAAATTAAAATCAATTTTCAAGAATTATTGGTTCGATTCATTTTGCATTCATAAAATCAAACATCACGATTCAAATGTTTAATTCATTAAAAAAAAAACAAATTAAATCTACAAACATTAACCTAAGTTTGACTGACATAAAAGTATGAATTATTGTCCAAAGACGAAAATATCTTTAACGATATCGATAACTCTTACGGATATATCGATGGATATTCCGGTAAGAATCATGGATATCACGAAAATTGATAGAATTATTGTAATTTTTTTTTTGTGAAACTTTAGAACACGCTTAATTAAGTTATACACTATTACTTTAAGCATATATTTCAGAAATTAGAAGTCAATGAATAGTAATAGAATAATAGATAATATTGAAAATCAAAAAATGAATATGAACTTGAATATTTTATTGATAAAAAAATGAAGTCATACAAGTACAAAGTTAAATTATAATATGATGATCTTGGAGGTATTAAACCAGCATTAATATAATTTACGACAATACTCCTCCCAACTCATGGTACGTTCAAAATTCGGTTATAATTTACTCTAGATTGTTTCAACATAAATAATAGAAGTGTGAGTTAAAAAAAAAAATAATAGATGAGAATTATATTTATAACATTAACACGTAAATATATAATAGAAGTGAAAATAAACATAAATAATAGAGGTTTGAATTAAAAAAATAAAAATAAATTGAGGTGAGAATTATAGTTATAACATTAATACATCAACATAATTATATAATAGAGGTTAAAAATGTAAAAATAAATATAAACATAAATGATAGAGATGATAATTATAAAAATAAACATAAATATAGGTTATTATTAAAAACATGAACCTAAAAAAAACTTTGGAAAAAGAAAATTCTACAATTAGAAGAGAGAGCTAGCAAAGAAGGGAGAAAATTCTTATAGCCAAAAAAAATTATGAGTTGAAAATGAAAATTTTAGTTTAGATAGTCAAACCAGCTAAATTCACATTTTAAATTTGAAGTAAAGTTTGAGGTGAAAGAAGGAAAAATTGAAAATTAAGTAAAAACACAATGAAAAAAGTGAATGAAATGAAGAAAAAAAACATGAAAATAAATTTAAATTTAAAATTTTGAACTTAAATGACATGTAAAAAATCCATAGATATTGGCGAAAAATCCGCGTTTTGTTTCCTAATACCCGATATATTAGCAAAACGATATATCAGGGATTTTTCGATGATACTGGCATTTCGGCGATAAATTGGTAAAAACGATCTTCACCCCCAAATCTGTATCGGTACTTCGATTTTGACGAGATTTCGACAATATTTCGACCAAAATCGTCGATTTTTTCATCCTTGCTAGCAAGAATATCAAATTCCCCATCCCACATGTAAAAAAAAAAACTAAACTGAATCTCACCTGAATTCTTGAGTTAATTTAAAAAGGAAGAAGCAAAAAAGACAGAAAAAAAAACCCCAACAAATAAACTAAAATTATTTCCATTCCCTCCTCTTTTCTGAAATTCTAATTTCTCCAATGACATCAAAATGCCATAAAGTGATGAAGTTGCAATGCAAAACTAATAAAGAAAACAAGCATCTTTTAAAGTTACACAAGATCGTTTACATCTTTGATGCTCATTGATACAATTAAAATTTTAAGAAAAAAAGTCCTCAACTTTAAATCATGAAATGTTGAAGAGATGGCACCATGGATTAGAATTGAAACTGCATTTCAGGTGTATATCCAAGGGCATCAAGGTGTGTAGCCATGGCCTTGTTCATTGGCGGCGGACCGCATCGTAGAATCTAAACACATTGTTTCAAAAAGAAAGTTAGAGATGAATTATTTGTGTTTTTCGGAAGAGAATCTATCATAGAAGTCAGGCGCTGAAACAAGTTTCAAACATTAAATCCTATTATGAACCGGTCCCTAGATTGTCAGACGTTATGAGTCTTTCAATTTTCAAGTGTTATATTTTACTCTATAAACTTTACATAAAAACTATCAGGGGGTGTTTCAGGCACCAACTAAGAGTTAGGTGGATTGGGTTATTATGTTCACGTTTGACCCACCGACTATTAAAACCCCTAGTAAATAAAGTAACTATAATGACTTCAATAGTATTTACTATTCACAAACTATTATAACCACCAGTTATAATAACAAACTAAAAACATTTGGAAATTCAACATCTAACCTACAATATGTGACTTCAAAGTCTACAAAGACATTTATTGATCCAGAAAATGAACATAAGATGAGCCTATGTCGAGGTTCTAATAAATAATTTATCAAAATTAACGACAATGACTAAAATGGTTTTTTTATGCAAAATTCAAGGTCTAAGACCATGTTTCGAAGGTCTAGGGACTAAAAGATATAAGTATGAAAGTTTAGGGACCAAAATAGGATTTAAACTAAAGTTTTGAATAATTTATGAGACATCGTAAACAAGCTAGAATATACAAGGAAAAAATACCTGAATGTCAGAAGCAGGTGCAGGCAAATGCTCTTGAATCATTTCCTTGGACACAAAGCCAACGCCACCATCCCAAACTTCAGGAGGCTGTTTCCATTGTCAAAGAACTTAGCATCAGTAGAACATTAAACACGACGCAAAATTCTAAAGTCGTCAAGTTCGGGTAAACTTCGTTTAATATATTCTCAGTATCCTTCCCCTCATTTTTAGATTCTCAACTATTAGTTTGATTCACGAGACTCGACGTGTGGGTTATTAACAAGACACGAGAAAGGAAAACAATATTGTCGAGATTTAAAATTAAGATATCTTACCATTGATATTAGATTACTACTAAGTACTAAATTTAAAAACTTTTAACTGACCTGGTTCAACACATAGTAGATCTTGAAGCTATCAGGGTATCGTTTGGCAAGAAGATCCAATTCCTCCTGCAGATACAAGTGAATAATTTAACTTAGTTACATTAAACAGAAGTCAGTATTTGATACCATATCCCTTTGAATTTCTTATCACAAAAAAGTAAATAAATAAAAATGAAAAAAGTGGCTGTATTTCCAATGGGAAGATTCGAGCTCTAGATATTTTTAGTATACCATATCCTAATTCCATGGTCATGGTACTATATCACAAGCACAAACAAGTGAGAATAAAAAGCACAAGATCGATATGAAGTAAAAAAAATACCTTCAAAAGAATATCTTCAATTGTAACATTGGCGTAAATAAGGTGAATGTTTGTCTTGTCGTTCGGGTTCTCTAATATAGCCCGAGAAACCTACAACAAAAGTAAAAATGAGAGAGCTTCCTATTGTTTTCAAACTTGACAAGAGGCAATGACACAACAAAATATAGCCAAGATTTAAAAAATAAGGAAAAACATATTCTAGAAGAAAAGTTGTTTCTTTGACATACTTGGTACATAGGTGTAATGCCAGAGCCTCCAGCAAGCATCCCAAATGCACTAACTTGACCAGGTTGATACTTAAAACGTCCCTGCAATAATTAATAGAGTACATGAATTTCTAAAATAGGCACCATTGAAAGCAACTCAATTCTATCAAAATGAACAAGTTACCAAAGAAAAATGGTGCTAAGTTTCTCAACTAGACTCTTGGGAGTGTTACGTTTCTCAATTATTAGAAGGTATTTCTTCGTCTAGAAAATGATAAAAGGATATGGAAGTTAGACCCTAATGGTAGTAAAACATAATCTTTCAAATTCTAAATGATAAATGTTTAATATTTCATTCGTAAGTCCTAACTAACTTGAGCGTAGCTCAACTGGTTAGCGGATTGTATCTTCGACTAAAAGGTCAGAGTTCGAATAACCACCCCCACAAGTTGTTGAACTCAAAATATTTCCTACCTAATTTCCATAACACACAAATCCACAACAAACGGAGAAAACATCCCCTTCAAATGCCTCCTAGCTGAGTAGATGATGGAATTTATGGCAAAGGAAAACAATCCTATTCTTCTGCCTGGTATTCCCTTGTAGTCTCATTTTTCTTACTCACACTCAATAAATTCACTGATTCATTTTTCTGTTATCTTTCCAAGCTCCTAACTTCTTTCTTCCATTTATCAAAGTTGATGAGGAATAAGATAGAAACTTCGCCAAATAACGAGAAGACAGAATCTGTAATTTTCATGTCCTGGTTCTAAGTCGTGTTTATGATAGCAGTAAGCATCCCAGGAGCACATGCAAAACCAAAATATATCTATAGCTACCAAAGACTTCAACAATGATGCTACTCATCAGTCATCTCCTTTGTCATGATCATGAACAATACAATATCTTAATAGAAAAAAACATAATAGAAAAAGTAATCAAGACTGAGAGCCGAGGGGATACAACATCCTTTTGGTTAACAACTTTATTCACTCTAAAACATAATTGTAGTTTTTTTTTTTTTTTTTTTTTTAAGAAACATCAAAGGATATCATTAACAAGAACAAGAACAGCCTAAGGGCTGGAGGTAGAGGGCAGCCCCATCCAAGACATAATGAGTGCCTTCAAATTATTGAATCATCAAGAGGTTTTAATTACAAAACATAATGTAGATCACAATCATTATTGTGTTCAATCCAAATTAATGGAAATTCGCAAGTCACTGACTCACTGGAACATTTTTTTTGCATTACTTCTTGGTTACTAGAATCATAACTATCAAAGTGATATAGAGAATCACACTTCACACGTAGTACATAGAATAAAGACATTCCAAAACTTTCATCAGAATTTCTCTGTAAGGAAGACCTACCTTTGGTCCCTTCACAGCAAGATGCTCCCCCATACGCATTTCTCGAAAATGATGTGACATCCTTCCTTGGGGATACATCTATATTTCATACACATTCATATAAGAATGGGCATTGGAATAATAATAATCAATGCGACATCATCAGCCTGTAGACAGATTTATATATGTACCTTTATGACTAGTTCAAAATATCCAACATCAGAGTCCAAAGTAGTTGGGGTGTAAGATTTAATAACCTCTTCCCCTTGGCTATCCTTTCCCCTGCTCATAATTTTTTTTTTTTAAAGAGAGAGATGACAGATGAACCAAATATTAGGTCTGCTAAGTGTATCATAACTGTACATAAATGTTGTCAAAAAAAAAACTGTACATAAATGATAAAACTATCAATATAATGACAGGGAAAAAAAATATATTGGATGAAATGAAACCTGCAACTTATATGTTGTCCAATGGGAAGACCAAGAATTGCATCAGGCTTGGGAAGTATAAAAGTGAACTTCGCCACATTATGGCTCACCTTCGTACGCTTAATAAGCTTAAACTCCTTAAAGTTCTCAGGATCCAAGCAGGCTATAGTTACAATTTACAAACCACATGGCACATATGAGCCAGTCAATTTTATTAAAGGTAAATACATACAATGCAGATAAAGAAGAAATTTGAGATAGAAATCACGAAAAGATGCTTCATAAATTATTTCAGAATAAAAACATGATCAACCAGAAGAATACAATGGCATACAAAAAAACAAGCCCACAAAAGAAAATCTCATTAAAGAAGGGGCCCAATCAAGCATATTAAAGCTGAAAGAACAATTACAAAACAACCGCGCCGACTCTTAAAGAGAAACATAGAACCCAGCGAATGACCCAACAAAACAAAACAAGGTCCTCTCAATCCCTCTAAAGGTCTTATTATTTATTTCCCTCCATAAATCCCACAACACTACGCGCACACTCGCTTACTAGAGAAACTTTCCTTTATCAAAATGGCAGACAGAGAACAACTCCGCGGTCAACTCTCTCATAAACAAAAACTAAAAGAGAATCTACATTTCAGATTGCAAGATGTGCCACACATCCAGAAAAACAACAAGAAACAATAAATCACAGTCCAAAAACTTGGTAAATCTTCACTATTCTTTCCATTAGCATAGACTAAAAAAAACCCATGAATCAAAACATCAGAGCATCACAAAATCAAACTGAACAGTAAGAGAGTTGACAACACCCAATAAAATCATCAAACAAGCAAATAAAGAACCCTAAAATTCAAATTTCCAAATTTGAAACCTTTAGATGTGGGTTTTCTGGAGGAAAAGAGGAAAGCAGCACCAGCAACAATGGCAACCAGGGCCGCTGCTAAACCGGCGAGAACCTGAGAATCAAGCGACTGTAAGATCTCCATGATGTGATTACTACACAATGGAGGAAGAAAGAAATTGAAAGCAATGGTGGTAGGTAAGAAGGAAGAAAAATGGTCGTTTTAAGGAGTTGGTTTTGAGTCCTGGTCTTCAAGTAAAGGGTTTTCGTCGCTAACCTCATCATGGAGATGCAGAAAAAGTCAAACAAATTGGACGAATTATAATAATAATATTCCAAACTTGCCGTTGGTTGATGCTTGGTGGTAGTGGAGGAAGTCTTTTTCATTTTTATTTTTTTGTTTGTTAAATTATATAAAATAACTATTAAAATAATTACATCCAAGAGATGAAAATTCCCGAGGAGCTTCTTCGAGAACCTTCAACCGAGGGTGTCGCAGCTGCGGTGGTTGTTGTGGAACGACGGTGTATTCCCCTACCTCGAAGCTATTGAAAATTGAACTGTGATGCGTCATGAAATGTTTTAAAAAATTGAGGAGCAATTGCGTGGATCGTGCGAGGGTGTTGTCATTTCGACATGTTGTCGTTCATCTAGGGAAGAGTGATCGATTAGTGTCCTGGAGGCTCAAGCGATTTGTGTGGACATTGAGTCCATCCCTTTGGATTGTCCTACTCACATCCATGTGGAGTCTAACTGTCTGAATGTGGTCAAACTTATCAAGGGGTGAAGAGGAAGGTCTCTGAACTGGGTCTCTTCGTTGATGAAATCTTTCGAGTTGCTTCTGTGACAACGTTTTCCTTCGATTATCTTTATCGTTCTCGGAATCGAGTTGCTCATGTTATGACACGGTGTGCTAGTGATGAGGAGATTTCGGTAGGGAGGAAGCCCACTTGAGTGACTTTCCGAAACTCTGGCGAATGACCTATTTTCTGTCTAAATTTTAAAAAATGTCGTTTTTACTTTTGAAATTTGAAATTTGTTCCTAAAGATACTCTTGGAGAGGCCTTTTCGACTAAATAGGATGCAAATTGATGCGACAACTAAGGTGTACAAAAATTGAAAGGCATACGAGACATCATTTACAACATCATTCATATAAATTGATGGGTAGTTGATGTGTAAAAAATTAATCTGTAAATGATTTTAACAATATCTAATTTTGAGATGAAATACATGGTAACAACGATTTTAATTTTCTATATGGTTGTAAATAATATCACTTCTAATTTTTATACCTCAACTACAACGCCAATTTCCATCTTTTATTTTATTGAAGAAAATATTTTTTTGAAACAATTTAAAAAATGGAAGAGTAATTTCTTTTTTAACAAATTTTCAAAAAGTTAAAAGCAAAAAAAAAAAAAAAAAAAAACTTTTCAAAATTTAGGACATAATTGAAATATAATATTTAGAATAATTTAATATTTTTTTCTATATGTAATAGAAAATATCGAAATCAATTATATAAATCTAAAAATATTGAGATATGAGAATATATATATATATAGAGGGGTTGGTTGCACAAATAGCGCCCAAACTAATTGCAAATTTAGCAAACTTTAAAATGTTTTGCAAATATGGCAAAAAAATCTGTTTCTAGGATAGACTTTATCATATCACTCATAGACTTCTATCAGTGATAGACTATTATCACTGACAAAAATCTATAAAAAGGTGAGGTGATCAGCGATAGACTTCAATCTGCCATAAGATATCAGCGATGAAAATTGCCATATCCGCAAATTTTTTAAAAACATACTATATTTTTAATTATTTTATTTTAAATTGACATTTGTTACAATTTTTCTATATATATACATATAATGTTTTTAAAATTTTATTTGCAAAATGGAATGGTGTGTAGTGTCAATTGAGTGGATTCGTCAAGTGTCATGAAACGGTCTCAAATAGAATAATGTAACAAAAATTTACATGTGTCTGAAATAGTCCCATAAAAGATGATTTAATTTCTACCGACCAAAAATCAAATTTGTATGTTATGCTCTAATTTACCTATTAGATTTTTTTTTTTTTTGCCAAATCGAGCATAGCTACCTAAAGTTGTGCTCTTGATTAAAATTTTTAGGGTTCAATTTGGGCATTAATTAAATATCTTTCTAAAAAAAATATCATTTTTTTTAATATTGTGTATCACTACCAGAATTTGAGTTATGACAACAAATTTGTTCTCGACCAACGAGTTTTTGTCGCTAAAGACCTACTTTTGAAACTATTTTTGTAACGACTTAAACTCTGAGTAAAAGAAATTTATTTAATTATTATTTGTTACCGGGCTTAATAGTGGGTTTAAGTGGTTTGATTGTTTGAAATGAGTTTAGGTTTGACTAAGAGTCAACTAGTTTGTTTGTTTTTTATTTTTATTTTTTTGAATACTAAAGAAAAATCAACTAAACAGAACGCGACAAAGGAGGTTGCTTGTCATTTTCAACAAGCAACATTAACCAAGAACGAAAGGTAGAGTACCATCCATGGTTACAGTCTGCAGACAATACCCATCGGGCAATATCATCTGCAACGTTGTTTTGAGATTGTCGTATATGTTGAAAGACCTGAACATCCGCCGCCACTGCCAGGCTAAGCACCTCACTGGCGACCGATTTGATATTCGTCAGGTTCTTCTCTTCACGATTTAGGAGACGAACCACACCAAAACAATCAGATTGCAACGCGACCTCTTGGTGGTGCATGACTACCAACATCCTTACCCCCGCCTTAACATCCTTCATCTCTGCCACCTACGCATCGCATAGACCACCCACAACTTGGCAGCCAGCCCGAACTAGATTGTCGGACTGGTCACGAAGAGCCCAACCCAATCTGACACTGCCATTAGCCTCCCTCCACGCAACGTCACAAGTAAGAGACAACCCCGACACACCATCCATCACCAACTCTGGACCGCAGGCGCACCCGATGATGCCCCATGTCGACCCGACCCGCCAAGACGCTGCTCAGACCCCAAAGTAAACTCATGAAGATAGGCAACAAATTTTTCTTGCAACACTGCCACAGAGGTCTCAAGACCCGTGAAGACCGGTCAACTAGCTTTATTTAGCTTTGAAAAGTAATTAAAATTAATAATAATAATAATTAATTAATTAATTAAGTAAGTAAGTTAAATAAAATTCCTTCTTCTTCTCTCGGCTCGTTTATTGGGTAGATGTGTTTTGGGGCGTGACCCGCAACCTGAACAACCCTGAATTAGACGACCCATAGCCCGAGAAATTTAGATCTTCAAATTTGAACGGTTTCGATCTCCAACCAGCAATAAAATAGAGTTCTTTGGTGAGATTTCATGGGTAACGCTCACCCCTAATCTTTTTCGAAATTTAGTAAAGTTATTCAAATTGGTTTTGAATTGTTGGGTTTCTCTCGTCATGTTAGGTTTGGGCGGATAGATTGGAATTCGTGAAGGACGTCGTAGGGTAGGTTCAGTTTATCAATCTTTAATTGAAATATTGATTTTGTTTGGTTAAATTCTGATGTTGAGATGTTATTTTAGGTCGATGTGAAGACTTTGGTTGGAGTAAACTGAGTTGTTTACTTTGTTTCATAAAATGTGAGTGACCTTACTACTGGTTAGCCTTCGGGTTAGGTTGAGAATTTTTTTATATTGTTGCGTTGATTGAATTGAATGTTGAAGATGTTGAATTGAATTCATTATAAATGTCGAATGAATTTATGTATAGCTCTGAAAACTCATGTAAGTTAAGAAAAGTGTACTTATGATGTTAGAAGAGAAAAATATGAATGGACTGATGAGAATGCTATGTTGTTATCATGTTTACCATGGATGTTGGGACCTCATTTATTGCATGTCATATAAGTCCGGACAAATAATTTAGTAACAATTATACTCATCCCCTAGTCATGTTTGATACTTAGTAGACTGAGGCTTTGCTCCACTGACTGGATGTCAACTAACAAGTGGTAAGTCCTCAAACCAGTCTACTACACCGAGTGGTTGAGAGAGTTATTGCGGGACTGGGTTAATTGTTCACTCAGATGACCATAACAGAAAATTATAGAACAATCAAGTTTAGGTCTCACTAGTTAAAGTCTCAGTCAGTTCATGTTGCATGTGATTGCATAGCTTGACCCCAATAGTGAGGTTACTTACTGAGTATTTTATTTAAAATACTCATTCTTTCTTACAAGCATTTTTTTTTCAGGTAATACCTGGAACGTACAGGGAGCTTGACGAGATGATAAGTTGATGATGTCATGGGACATGTGGAGTCAGAGCTTCTGCCTTGATTTATTATTTTGTTATTTATTTGAGTCAGTTCAATGGTTTTGCTAAGGATTAACACCAAGAACATTGATTTAAACTTTTGTCTTAAATGAACTCGTTAAACTATTTTTATGTTTTCACTGGGATCTCGATTTAAATGTATTTGTTGTCTTTGAACATTTATATTTTTTATTTCATTATTTCTAAAATAAATTTTTAATCGTTTATTGATGTTTATGACGTCATGCATGTAGTAACGACCTTTAGACTAATGTCATAGGAAGTCGGGTAGTTACAATTTTGATGTTATTCCCTTAATCTATTCAAATCATACGAGAATGAGAAATGACACACGTTATTTATGTTGTGCTAAATGAACTCAACTTAGTGTAAAAATAATTAATTTAAGAAGAATTCAAGTTGTTGTGTTTTTGTGCAGAGTCTGCTGGAAAGTCTAGTTGCGGTCGCAAGGTTTGCCGGACAAAATAACACGTCAAAATAGAATTAGATTTTCGTGTCAACTATTTCCTATTCAGACTCACAATTGTTTCGGTCAAGCTCCACACTGAAGGACAATGCCCCTAACCTAAGTGAGCCTACCATCAAAACAACATGTACTTGATCGGGTGGGGGAGCAGTTTGGTTTCGTGCAATGCCCCCGTAGAAGGAAGATGTTGTTGTCATTCGAAAGGAAAAACTCCTTGTATAGGGGTTTAAACCTCTCCACCCCTACCCCTAAACTAAAAGCTTTGGAGCTCCAATTTTTTTTTTATAGGATATTTGATGAAACAAGCCACACTTACAAATCAACAACAACCACTCACTCTGATGTCTATAAAAAGTGCTCCATCCTTTCAAACAAGGAGAAGTCGAGTTTAGTGAGAGAAACAAGTGCTCCCTAGTTAAGGGTAATTGACTTAAGGTGTTAAGGATCTTACATTGAAAAGATGAAGGGACCTCACTCACAATATAAAATACACGAGTTACTTCTCTCATTATATTTTAAGATTTTCTGTTAATCATTTAAAGTCATTTTTGAATAATCTCTTTCAAGCGTTTCTTAAAAATTAGATTTAAAATTAATCTAACTTTTTAAATTACTTTTATTTATTAAGATTTTTTTTTTTATTAAGATTTAAAAAAAAAATACTTTTAGTCATCTAAAATCATTCAAGAAGCTATATTAATCACATGTGAATTATTAATTTTTTCAAAGATGCTTACAAAAAAAAGGAATTTTGTTAAAAAAGAAGAAGAAGCATATTTTAAGAAAGTTATTCCAAAGACACTAACTCTTGAGAGTATAGGAATATCATAATTTGGTAATTGACTAAGGTTTCAACTAAGACCATCTTTGCTTCACTCTTGTATAAGAATATCATAATTTGGTAGCTCTTTTTTTTCAACGCTATTTTAATTAATTTTTAATTAATGTGAGGATTTAACCCATGACCTCTTAGTCACGGACACAACTTTATGCCAATTGAGTCATGTTCGATTTGGCACAGTATTTACCCATGACCTTTTAGTCACAAACACAACCTTATATCAATTGAGCTATGCTCGATTTGACATGATTTTTTTTTTTTTTTTTTTTTTTGAGTACATTGGGGGTGGGGGATTCGAACCACAGACCTCGTGGTCGTTAACTCATACATATGCCAGCGGAGCTATGCTTGCTTTGGCGATTTGACATGATTTAATTACTGTTGAGTCTTAGGTTTAGACTTTCTTTTTCCATATTATGCTCAGCACTTTCAAACAAGCAGATCATTTTATTACATATGATATTGAAAAGGCTATTTCTTTATGGTAATCTCCATGTGTTGCAATCTAAAGTTTATTTTATATGAATATCTCTTTTTGCTCCGAAATTTATGATCATTACAAAATTTATTATGCAGTAATTAATTGTTAATGAAATTTATGCCAGATTAACCTTATGAAGTTTGAAGACAATATTTAAGTTTTTTTCTTTTCTTTTGAAAGATACTATAATTAATGTGGGAATTCAACTTTCTCTTAGTTAAGGGCACAATCTTATGTCAATTGAACTATCGTTAGGATTGAACTCATGACCTCATAGGTCACGGGCACAACCTTATGCCAATTGAGCTATGCTCGGTTTGGCCACAATATTTAACTTTTAGTATCTTGTATATAGTTACGTTGAACCAATTACAGATGTTGCACAATTAAGGATTGAATTTGATTTCAGACTAATATTAGTTTATATGGTTAGAATTAGGCATGTTTAACTTGTTTGGCGCACCTAATTAGTACTCGTTGTCGCTGCGTTCTTGCGACACAGAGCCGCTGACGTTTTTTACTCTACCAATCTTTTTTATGATGTAATTGAGCACCAAAATAAAGTTGAAACAACTTTTTCAAAAAAAGTAATAAAAAGGATTTACGAAAACAAAGTTGTGTTCGAGAGTTGTTTGAGTGTGGGGAAGGTATTAACACCCCACAACACTCGTTCAAAACGGTGACCAAATTTTATCTTGAATTAAAAAGGGTTCTTTAAATAAAAAACTTTTGCTCGAGAAAAATAGATTTTTAAAAACAATGTCTTATTTTACCTCTCATTCCTTCAATATTTGAAGTGATGATTCCATAAAATAAGAGGATAACTACACAAATAACGACCTTATGGCCATGATATTATATTAATGTCCACACTTCTTATTTTTATAAAAAAATGTCCAACTACTTTAAGATTTTTCATAAAAGTTGGGTTGCAATTACTTTCAAACCCTTCAACCTCTCTAACATTTTATATTGAATTTCCTCTAACATTTTAATAAAATAAAATAAAAAGTAAAACAAGCTCATTTAAGAAAAAAAAATTGAAATCATTAAACTCGCATTAATCACGTCTCTCTTCTCATTAAAACCGTCTTCTCTCTTTTCATTTAAATTGTTTTGTCCCTCCTTGTATCCAGACCTAAACAATTCTCTCTCCACAATATATATTTTCATATATTAAATATATAAGGTAGGTATATATAAATAAATACATATATTTAAAAAAAATACATAATATCTATAAATATATATGAAGTATAAAATCAAATATACCCATATATGAAGTATATATCAGTATATATGATGAATATATATAAAAATGACATATATTTTATAAAAAAATACATATTATCTATAAGTATATATGAGTATATAGTCATAGATGAAGTATATATGATGAGTATATATATAAAAATACATATGTTATAAGTATATATGCAGTATACATGAGTTATATAAAACAAAAATGAAGATGATGAAGGAAAATGAAGAGGAAGAAAAATATGGAAAGGAAAGAACACTAACGTAAGAGGAATGCTTATATATACATATGTGAAATGTTGTTTTTGTGAAATGAAGAAAATGAAAAGGATGAATGAAAATGGAGAGGACGAAAAATTTGGAAAATAAAGAATAAGGAGAATGCTAAAATCGGGGAAACAAAGTTGTAAGAAATCTCCAAAAAGGTATAAAACATTGTTACATCAATTGAGCACACAAACGGTTACTCGGACACCTCCGCAGTAACCGACCCAAAGAAATTAGCTAGACAAAAGCAATTATAGCTAAACATGGCAATTAATTAACTCAAAGTGATCAGTTCTAAATTAACTAAAGCCAGTAACGGATGCATTGAGATGAATGTTCAACTTGGATAGCCTAAGTCGATATTCTGATTTTTCTACTTCTTCGGGGTTAGCTAGCACAGACTAAGGAAGCATGCAAATACTATCTACGGCTTCACCGAACCCTTGTTACCTTGGCGATTAGGAGAGCCACGACGTCACTAATCTAATTAACGGTAAAACATGCAAGCAATAAAAAACGTCAATCCATTATGCAAGCATACTCTTAAGAATAAACATAGAAGAAGAAGATGCATAAAAAAGATTCAAACCAAGTAGAATTTAAGATGCTCAAGTCTCAAATCATCATAAAAATTACAAAATCCCTACATTTCCCCCAAATCCAACACTAACCTTAGCCTTCCATGGGGTTGGATGAATCCCAGCTTCCATGGAGGCTTTGGAGTTCATACAACAAGAAAAGATGAAGGAAAAGCTCCAAAATAGGTCTTCAATAGCAGAAGTTCGAGAGAAAACAACTAAAAGATTACCCTAAAATCGGAGAAGAAGTCTATTTATAATCGGTGTAGCGTCGCGACGCTACGGTCGGAAAATCCCAGCGCGCGCCTCTTCGGAGTGTCGAGACGCCAAGGACAGCGTTGAGCAGCGTCTTGACGCCATCGCTCGATGCTTGCTCTCGGGTCTGATTTTAATTTTTGCCTTGGAGCGGCGTCGAGACGCCAAGGCCAGCGTCTTGACCTTGGGCCTTTTGCACAACTTTGCCATTTTGCTCATCTTCCTTGCCCGATGCATTTCTGAGGCTCTAAAATGGTCTTCTTAGCCCCGAAAAGCGTCATCTGGACTCTACGAGCTCTTCACCGTGAAACACCTACAATGGAGAAAAATAAACAATATTAAGCACGGTTTTTAGCTATAATTATAGAGTAAAACATAGCTATAAATTAGAGTTATCACCTATCATTTTGAGGACTTGACCAAATATGGAGCTAGGAACATAAGTTTCACAAGGAATTCACTCCTTCCCATATAGGAAAAGTAGATGAGTAGTTCTAAGTGCTGATTTCGGGACTTGAACAATGGGTCCCCACCCTCTCACTGTCCCGAGAGGGACTAGGTTTATGGTTGGATCATAAACATGTTGTTCATTAGAGAATCAGTGGTACTTAAGGTGTAAGATGTAATTACAGGGGTAAAACGAACTTACGAACAACTCGTGAAGGATCGATTTGCATGTAATAGTTATATCCATGGACACAACTTGTCCTACAGTGCATAAGAGTGCAACTCTAGGCCTATAGTGGAGTGACCTAGAGTTAATGAATGAAAGTTAATTAATTATGTTTATATCATTGGAGCTTATAAATCTGTAGGTCCATAAGATCCCCTTGCTAGCTCATAGTAACACTAAAAAGATCAATTTAGTTGAAAGAAAAATTTGAAATATTCAAATTAATATTTAATATATTTGATATATTAAATGTAAAAGAGAAAAATATACTTATTGTATTTGATACATTAAATATTAGAGAGAATAATTTATGTATTAGATACATTAATATTGAAAACTATATACATATGAAATTTAGATTCAAATTGGTTAAATGTATATTATAAAAGATTAATTTTATGATATTTGAATGAGATTCAAATAAATATAGAATACATATTTTAATATAATAGATATTAAAATGTATTTTATTAAATAAAATTAATTCTTAAAATCCTTAAAATAGGACATTTAGGTTTAGCCAAAATGTTGCTCAAGACACATTACTTAGTTTCCCTAAGGTAGAGAATAGTTCTCTAAAATTCTCTCATTCTTTCAAGAAGGCTTCCACAAGCTTTGGTCCCGTGTTCGAGTCCTAGCGAAGAATATCTCGTGGAAAAGGAACACAAGAAGATTGTGGTCTTCAAAGGTAAAATTGCTTAACATGTATTTTTAGTTTAATTCTAAATAAATTAAAAGAAATGATCCCAACGCTTTCGCTGCGGGGTTTGAAGCGTTCATTCCCTTCAAGAATGACAAAGATGCAGGAACAAATCAACTACTTGATGAAGGCGATTGAAGAAAAGATTCTCAAATTGCGTACCCAAAGAATGTAATTGAGAACCAAAATGTCGTCGAGACAAACTAGACTCCCGCTATCAGAGATCGCAACAAGGAGAAGATCGTCGTGCAGGAAGATCAACCACAACACTTCACTTCGATCGCTTCACTATCTGTCCAATAACTCTAGGACATGATAACGAACTCCATTAGAGCTTAGTATAGTGGACCCTTTCAAAGTTCATTATTGTATTCTAAACCATAATACTAAGAGAATTGATCATTTGAGAATGTCAGTCTAGTACCAGCCACCGAAGTTTCAACAATTCGATGGAAAAGGCAACCCAAACCAAGACGTTGCTCATTTCATCGAAACATGTGAGAATGCTGGTACGCGAGGAGATCTACTGGTCAAACAGTTTGTTTGAATGCTGAAGGGGAACGCTTTCGACTGGTACACTAATCTATAGAGCCAGAGTCAGTAGACAATTAGGAGAAGTTTGAAAAAGAATTCTTAAATCGTTTCTACAACACAAGACGAACCGTGAGTATGCACGAGTTCACCAATACAATACAAAAAAATGGTGAACCTGTTGTTGACGACATAAATCATTGTAGAGTCATGACTCTAGATTGAAAGGATTTCTTACTTCAGATTTGAGGTTCGCTAGCTACGAATTCGATTGCGCTCACTTGAAGTACGCGCTTCGTTCGCTCCAAGTTCCAACTTCATTCGTGTCGCTCCCTTCAAGTTCAAATTCGAGTTTCGCCTGCTCCAAGTTCAAAGCAGAGCGTCGCTCGCTTCAAGCGCAAGTTCGAGGCTTCACTCACTTCAAGTGCGCGCTTCGTTCGTTCCAAGTTCGCGCTTCATCCGCGTCGCTCCCTTGAAGTTCAAATTCGAGTTTCGCCCGTTCCAAGATCAAAACAGAGCGTTGCTCGCCTAAAGTGCAAGTTTGAGGCTTCACTCACTTCAAGTGTGTGTTTCGTTCACTCCAAGTTCAAGCTTCGCTTACTTCAAATTTGAGGTTCGCTCAGTCCAAGTTTGAGCTTCGCTAGCTACGAATTCAGGTTGCGCTCACTTGAAGTACGCGTTTCGCTCGCCTAAAATTTGAGCTTCGCTCCTTTGAAGTTCAAATTCGAGTTTCACCTGCTCCAAGTTCAAAACACAACGTCGCTCGATTCAAGTACAAGTTTAGATGTTGCACTCACTTCAAGTATGTGTTTCGTTCGCTCCAAGTTAAAGCTTCACTGACTTCAAATTTGAGGTTCGCTCAGTCCAAGTTTGAGCTTCGCTAGCTACACATTCGGAGTGTGTTCGCTCAAAGTTTGTGTTCCTCTTGCTCTAAACTCGAGCATTGCTCTCTCAGATTTCAAGTTTGACTTTCGCTCCCTTGAAGTTTCAAATTCGGTCTTCGTTCACTTCAGGTGCATGAATTGATCACCGCATGTGTTCTCCCATGCAAACATCTTCAAAGAAAAAAAAGTTGAAGATGTTTGCATGGGATAACCCTACAAGTCGCAACCGACGAGTAGACATTATCTCAATACCAGTGTTGCATCAAAAAATATAAAGAAAGTAAAAATGAGGGCAAAAGTTTATAAATCAATTTTCCTTTATTCCGAGTTCAAAAAAAGTTTAAGATGTCTGGATGGGATAGCCCTACAAGTCGCAGCCGACGAGTGGACATCCCAATACTAGTGTCACATCAAAAAAAATATAAAGAAAGTAAAAATGAGGGCAAGAGTTTAGAAATCAATTTTCCTTTATTCCGAGTTAAAAAAAAAGTTGAAGATGTCTGCATGGGATAGCCCTACAAGTCGCATCCGAAGAGTGGACATCTCTAGCAGGGGCAACACACTGCATGTGATAGCCCTACAAGTCGCAGCCGACGAGTGGACATCTCAATACTAGTGTCGCATCAAAAAAATATAAAGAAAATAAAAATGGGGGCAAGAGTTTAAAAATCAATTTTTTTTAATTCCGAGTTCAAAAAAGTTGAAGATGTCTGCATGGGATAGCCCTACAAGTCGCATCCGAAGAGTGGATATCCCTAGTAGGGGCAACACACTGCATGGGATAGCCCTACAAGTCACAGCCGACGAGTGGACATCCCAATATCAGTGTTGTATGAAAAAAATATAAAAGAAAATAGAGTAAAGATAAGGCATAAAAAAAGATACAGGTAATAGTTCTCAAATCAACTAGAGATACACCGACAATGCTTGACCGAGACAACAAAGCTTCCTCTTTTCCTCCCCGAACCAAGACCCAAATCGATGACGATCTTCACCAGCGGGAGCTAGCAGATTAAAGTTGTACACAAAAAAGGAGACAACAAAAAAGAACTAAAAAAAGGTGGTTCCTTAAATCCATTGAAGATTCGACGTGACTTAATGGGAACCACAACAAAACCTAATCAAGGTTGCGGTGACCTCCGCTGAAGCTACAAAAAGGAAGGCAAAACAGAAAAGTTGAAGATAGAGGTCACGACAGAAGGTTCCAAACCACCTAGTGTGAACAAATTTGGAAACGTTTATAATTAAGGTTAAAATTATTGGAACAAATTTGAACTAGTTATAATGCTTGGAAATGGAAATATGGCAATCCTTGAAACTTGATTGAATATAGCAAAGGATACTCCAACAAAAGAACGCTCACAATTGACACTAAAACCTGAAGAAAACGATAGTTAAATTCAATAACGATTCAGGAATTTAATTTCGTTGAGAAATTTTCTCAAACATGTGGAGGATCAATCATAAATTGAGAGTTAAAAAAAAATATAAAAAAAAATCCTACTAAACTACACCCAAATTTGGAGACAATCAATCATACTCTGCAATTTTATTCGCACAAACCTCTGCAATTTTCTTCGCTAAACATTGGTGACGAAGGATTAAGTTTGGTGTCTATTTGGTCCATGAAATTTCAAAAGAGACACTTTTGTCTCGAGGTTTGGAAAATAGTTCTAAGTAGTCCCGGAGTTAAATTAACCGTTAGTTGACTAACGAAAAAGTGACGTGTCAATGATGAATGGCCAATTTTTAAATGATGTGACAAGATTTATTAATTTTTTATTATCTTATCTTTATGTGGGATTTGTTTTTTTTTTTTAATTATTTTAGGGTTTAGGGTTTTACACAATAATCTATAGGGTCTTACACAATAATCTACTATTGGCCACATGGTTCCCCAACATAAAAAAAAACCCCAAACCCCAACCTACAAAACCCACTTGAGAAACCCTAATCTCTCCATTATCCTGCCTCTTTCACAACCAAAAATAGGGGTAGGGGCGAATTATTAGGCTTAGAGTTGGAGGTGAATAAAGGGAAAAAAAAATTGTTAAATTTAATTTGAACTTAAAAGGAAAAATTGGGACAATATTGAATGAACCATAGTTGAGATTTTAGATAGTTTGGTCACAAAAAAAGTCTTATGTTTTTCCCCGTCCCAAAACTGTAGAGGCATGAACTAGAAACATAGGAAAGAATAAAAACCCTAACCCTCTCGGAAGAGTGATGTACTCGTTCTACTACTCTTGCTATTCCTTGCTCTTGACGAAACATACGAGTCTATTAGAGAATTATTTATCTTAGGATAAGATTTATTTATATTTATGTCTTTTATCTTATTCCATATTTAATATGAAAATTAGGTTTAGTAATTTTCTTGTATAAATATATCTTATTCTAAATGAAAATCATTGATTTGTCAAAGTCCAACAATTTCGACCCTTTGGACAATTTTGACCCTTTTGCATCTAAGTTGATAGTAAAAATGGTTGGAAATTGGAGTAACAAACCTTATAAGTTAAAATCAAATAATTGTTCCAAGCCTTCCAAACTTACCTGCAAGTGGGCAAATTGAAGGACTTTAAAAAATTGAAAAGGAGTTGGCGCAATTAATTTGTTAGGATAGAATCTAATAACAAAGAATAAAAGCTATCGACACAGAATTTAGATGGTTCTACTAACGTTGTGTTAGTTACGTCCACAGACGAAAGAAAGAGAACAATTGAATTACGAATATGAGAGAATTACAATAATGACAGACTAGACCCCATAGATCATAACAATTTAAGGCATTCCACCATAATTAGTTTGAATGAAAAGTAGAGAAATGGATTTGGTGATGGATGATGTTGAAAGCTAAATGGGAAGGGTTTATTTATATAGAAGCCAAAAGGTTGTTTGGATTTTCCGTAATGTGTTAGAGTATTTAATATTACGTTATTTTACAATCCATTAAGCGTTTTAGCCTTGGCTCAAGCGCTTCAATTGTGGAGGTTCTCTCATCTCGCCATTGTCCACGACAAAGCAATCGGTTGGCTCATGAAGCGGCTCAATGGGCTATGAGGATGAGGGCTTCAATGGATTGCCATTTATGAACGAGAACGAAGAGGGAGGAGGAATACAGATGAAGTGGGCTCTTTGCCCCTAAGTTCTGCTAACAACCAAGTTTTCCTTTTTTACGCTTTTATTTCATTTCTTAAAAAAAAAAAAAAAAAAAAAAAAAAAAAAACTTTAGCCTTTCAATTTTGGCCTATTTAATGTTGGGATAACAGGAGGAATGTCTATTTTTAGATGTCGGGTTTGAAATAAGTCTAAATTTGTTTTTTATTCGAAAAATTACCAAATACTAGAATATAAAACAATGCACTCAACTAAAATACCCCAATAGTCCAACACACTAAATTCTAAACCTAGACCCTAAAATTAAACCCTATATCACAAACCATAAACCAAAAAATAAGGTAATAAATTTGATTTCAGTTTTGATCATTTTTTTTTTCAAAATGGACTCCTCAAAATTGGACATTTATAAGGATTTCTAATAATTTTGAGTCGATATATCATACACATTTGTTTTGTCCCTTCATTGAAGTTCAATTTTTCGTTTTGCTAATGAAATTTTGGTTTGCAAAGATAATAACTAACGTGTAATATTTTAAATATAATTTTTTTTTTGACAATATGCGAGGTAGGGGATTGAACTTAAGACCTTTTAGTCACTATACATTATGTCATTGAACCTGGGATCTCTTAGTCGCTAGTCGATACATCATGTCGTTGAGTTATGTTGTCGATATATATAAATTATTTGAGATCATGTAATAATTTATAGAAGAAGGAAGAAAGTAAAAATATATTTACATTACAAATACAATTTTATTTTAGAGTAATACTTCAGCTCTACAACCTGATACATGACTCAATCATAGGTTGTCACGTGTCAATTAATTAACTTTTTCTTTTATAAGAATGTCCTTCCCTTTTCTTTTCTATTTTTTTTTTATTTCACTTTCAATTTTTTTTTTCGAGAATATGTTTTTTCCTCCAATATAAGTTTATGATTTAGGATTTAGATTTTAGAATTTAAGGCTTAGGATTTTAATATTTAAGATTTAGTTTAGATTTTAGGGTTTAGAGTTGTTTTTAACCCACTCTAAATACTAAACCCAAATCTCTAAATAGTAAAGTTATAAAATCTTAAATACTAGACCCAACCTAAATTTAAATTTAAGGAGAAAACATATAACTTCTGTAAATCTTGGAACAATTTGATCTTAACTCGTAAGTTTCATAATTATTCTTCCAATCTTTTCTTTGCCCAAATTTCTCTACATAACAACAACCTGCATTATGTGGACTTTGATCCTAAATATTTGAATAGGATGAATATTCTTGCCTCATTTAACTTCCATCCTAGATGGTCTACACTATTCCAAATTGTCAATTCCTCCAATGGACTCCTTTGTATCTTCAATTCAATAACAACTCTAACATATCAGGTTGCTATATTAAATCCCGTCACAAATGAGAGATTTCCGAAGGTCGTAGAAAGAGACATTACCATTACGGACTTGGTTTTAGTCCTACGACAAAACAGTACAAATTAGTAAGACACTTTAATAGAAATTGTGGTGCTTTCGTAGAGATTTTTACATTTGGTGGCCGCAGCCGATGGACCCATGTTGTTTCTGGGACTTTTATTATGGAAAGTCATGGTGTTTACTTCAATGGAGGTCTCTACTGGTTAGGATATTATCAACAACGGTCGCATCCACGGAAAAATGTCATGTGGCGTTTGAATGTAGAAGATGAAAAATTCGAAGAAATTTGCTATCCTAAGGTTGGAATTGAGGAGGATAGGTATGGTTATTGTGAAGTATTTAATGGAAGCCTCTATCTAACTCTTTTCAAGAAAAAGAGTTTAAAGTACCATGTGTTACTACAAGAATTTTTGGTTTTCTCGACGCAGAAAATCCGTCGAGAAAGGCCCTAAATCCGTCGGGAGAGATTTTCTCGACGGAAAAATAACTGTCGGGAGTTTTCGTCGCGAAAAGGCCGTCGGGAGAGCCTCTCGACGGTTTTTAAAGTTTCGTCGAGAAAGCATACTCTCTCGACGAGTTAGTTCAGTCGTCGAGAGAATAGTTTCTCTCGACGACAGGACCAATCGTCGAGAGAGTGCCCTTTCTCTCGACGGATTAGGGTTTCCTAATCTCTAATCCGTCGAGAAAGAGAATACTCTCTCGACGATTTTGTTAAACAAAACCGTCGAGAGAAAGTCCTCTCTCCCAACGGATTAGGGTTTACTCATCCGTCGAGAGAAATGATACTCTCTCGACGGTTTCGTTTAACAAAATCCGTCGAGAGAATATACTCTCTCTCGACGGATTACACAAAATCGTCGAGAGAAAGTCTCTCTCTCGACGCTTTTGTTTTAAACAAATCGTCGAGAGATCGTCTGTTTATTTAATATATTTTTTTAATTCCTGTTTTTTTTTTTAAAAAAAAAAAAAAATTTAAAATACCTGATAGTATGTTTGAAACACATATTTAATTAATTAAATTAGAACATTAAATTGTAAAAAATTATTTTAATTGAAATCTAAATTAATATTGTTAGAAAGTTGGCTTACACAACAAAGTTAAACCTACAGAAATATACAAAATTAAACGCAGTCGAGTCCCACTTCGAGAGCAGCTTTGTGAACAACATCAACACCCAAAATACCTGAAAAATAAAATAATAAATCTCATATTAACATAGCATCAAAAAATAAAAAAAATATAACTTAAAACATAAAGTGAACATACATGCAAAAACTAAATTTACCTAAAGAGATCAACATAAAGTCAACATACATGCAAAAACTAAATTTACCTAAAGATAAACATAAAACTCATATATATATATATATAGTTTACTTAAACTAGACACAACACATATATTTCAACTAAGTTAACTTTACAAAACAACCCAAACTAAAGTTAGTTTAACTTAAACTAACTACTAAATTACTAAACTTAAACAACTCATATATATATATAGTTTACTTTAAACGAAATTAACGAAACTTAAACTTAAAACAACTCAAATCTACTTCAACTAAACTAAAACAACTCACATATATATATATAGTTTACTTAAACTAAACTCATAACATATATACTTCAACTAAGTTAACTCTAAACAACACCAAACAACCCAAATCTACTCAAAATAAACCAAAACAACAAAATTAACTTAAACTATATTTCTTAAACTTAAACTTACTTTAAACAACAAAATTAACTTAAACCACACTTCTTAAACTTAAAATAACTTTAAACTACACTTCTTAAACTTAAACTAACTTTAAACTAACATATACTCAAAATCATATTGACTACCATAACTGCAGGATAGTCAAACCAACAAGTCTTCATGATCTTTAAGCTAAACTTAAACATAATTCACTTGTTTAGTTTCACCCCATTTTCATCCATGTATCATTAACGAAACTTAACTTCAAACAACACCAAACTCAACACATATACTCAAAATCATATTGACTACCATAACTGCAGGATAGCCAAACCAACAAGTGTTATTACCTACAAATAAGAAATTACAAGAGGATAAAGTTGATACCTATACTTCAACTAAGTTAACTCTAAACAACACTAAACAACTCAAATCTACTTCAACTAAACTAAAACAACCCACATATATATAA
Organism: Herpetospermum pedunculosum; assembly: GCA_028017165.1. NCBI lineage: Eukaryota > Viridiplantae > Streptophyta > Magnoliopsida > Cucurbitales > Cucurbitaceae > Herpetospermum > Herpetospermum pedunculosum. The sequence goes on from CM051526.1 coordinate 9,412,741, forward strand.
TTTACTTCAACTAAACTCAACACATATAGTTCAACTAAGTTAACTTCAAGCAACACCAAAATGAACACATATACTCAAAATCATATTGACTACCATAACTGCAGGATAGTCAAACCAACAAATCTTCACGATCTTAAGCTAAACTTAAACATAATTCATGTCGCAACGTTTTCGCGACGCGGAGCGGCCGACGTCCTCTTTCACAGGGTTTTGAAAAAAATAAAAGAGATGGAGTCGCCACCAATCATTTTGGGTGTGATTGGTCACCTTTAAAAGAAAACTGGTCTACGAAAAGAGAAATTAGGTTCGGGGGTCGTTTGAGTGTAGGGAAGGTATTAGCACCCTACAACACCCGTTAAAAACGGTAAGCCATATTTTATCTTATATTATCCAGTTAATTTTAAAACGTCCTTAATTTGAGAAAATAAATAATAGTTTATTAAAAAAAACAATGTCTCATCCAATCAAACCTTAACTTTAAAAATAAAGTAAGAGTTTTGATGTATTGAGGGAAAATTATCCTTAGTTAACTATCATATTAAATTTCCTTTTATTTAAAGGAAATTGTTTACCTCAAGAATTTGAGAAATTTATCTCAACTCCGTCATAGGATTTATATGATAATATTTAATTTTTAAAATACGTTGATTTATTATTTTTTAGAAATGATTGGAGGATTTTCGTGTGCTTGCACGAGAGTCGAAACTCTACGAAAGTCACATTACTCAGCCCTCAAAACAAATATTATTCTATTTTACAAACGCAATTTTAGATGAAAATATAACTTTGATTAGGAAACCAAATTGAGTCTTAGGAAAATTCAAATTAAAGATAAAGTTGAGATTCATTTGAAATTTATATTTACAAAAATAATTAAAATTTATTCTAAAGATTTAAAATAAGGTAAAATTGGATAAAGATTTGAAATCTTAAAATTAAAAGCAAATATACCATAATTTAATTGAAAATCAATGATGAAATATTGAAAAATATTGAATTATAAGTCAAATGTTAAAAATTGTGAAATAACAAAATAAAGGTAACAATTTTGTAATTAAGCCAATATATCAAATTTGTAAATAAACATAGTCAATCGCATTTCCTTAAGTAACTAAAAATCTAAAATTTTCACCTTCTTCACGATTGTGATGTTCCGCCGCTACCTTCGTGGATTTAGATTTTCCGCCGTCATCGTGAAGGTTGACGGAGACTGGAGGCCGAATTTTTGATGGAGCTTGGGATTGAAGGATGATGAAGGTGATGAGGAAGAGAGATGATGACCAGTGAGGAGAGAAAAAATGTATGAGTTTTTTATGTTTTGGGAAATCTCAACATTTTGTCTTCCTCCTCCAAATTTTTCCTCCTCAAAGCCTCTACTTTTTGCTCCAACTTCTTCCTTCTTTCAACTCATCCCATCATCTCTATTTATAGAGTTGATGGGATTCTAAAAGAATTCTCAACAAACTCCAAAAATATCATTCCCGTAACTTTCCACCAAACTTTAACGATTTCCCTCAACCACTTTGAAATTCTTAAAAAAACTAACAAAACATTGACTCAAAGCACTTTTGTTTTAAAACAAAAAATTAAATAATAGAAATTACTCCAAATTTAACATCTTGAATTTACTTGACCAACCATTTTTTAGAAATTGATTTATTAGTTTGAAATCAAACTTTGAAATTGAATTCTAGAATTAAATATTTTGGAAATTCATCTTGAAAAAAATATACTTCAAAGCTTTAATTTCTAAAATCAATTTAAATTTCTCAAGACCAAATTAAAATTTAAAATCGAATGTTTTTAGAAACTTTTCTTGAAAAATTTGAATTTTAATTTGAAAGACTTAATTTTAAACCCAACAATCTAAAACTCCAAAAACTGTAACAAATTACATTTTTATTAAAATAACAAAAAAAAAACTTTAGAAAGTAAACAAATCAGAGTGAACATACATGGGTATTTGCAGGAAATGATAAATTTAGGAGTTAAAGCCCAATCCTCAAGATAAGGAAAATATCCTTATTCCATCCTAGGATTTCAAAAGAAGAACGAAGACGAAATATACCCTCAAGGTTGAAGGAAGAATCCTTCACCTATCCTGGGATTTAAATCTTTGTAGGATTAAAATAACCATCTAAAACAAAACTTAAAAAAAAAATAAACAAATCAGAGTGAACATAGAATTACATGTGCATGGGTATTTGCAGGAAATAATAAATTTCTCACCTGTTGTTCTCCTTCTTAAACCTCTACTTTTTGGTCCAACTCCTCCCCTTTTTCAACTCATCCCATCATCTCTATTTATAGAGTTGATGGGATTCTAAAAGAATTCTCAACAAACTCCAAAAATATCATTCCCGTAACTTTCCACCAAACTTTAACGATTTCCCTCAACCACTTTGAAATTCCTAAAAACACTAACAAAACATTGACTCAAAGCACTTTTGTTTTAAAACAAAAAATTAAATAATAGAAATTACTTCAAATTTAACATCTTGAATTTACTTGACCAACCATTTTTTAGAAATTGATTTATTAGTTTGAAATCAAACTTTGAAATTGAATTCTAGAATTAAATATTTTGGAAATTCATCTTGAAAAAAATATATTTCAAAGCTTTAATTTCTAAAATCAATTTAAATTTCTCAAGACCAAATTAAAATTTAAAATCGAATGTTTTTAGAAAAATTTCTTGAAAAATTTGAATTTTAATTTGGAAGACTTAATTTTAAACCCAACCATCTAAAACTCCAAAACTGTAATCCTAAACCAAAACCCCAAACCTTCTTAATTTAAAACTCTAAAAAAAACCTATTTGTTCTTTTCTTTTACAATTTCGAAATTAACGCGAAAAGACGAGATTAAATGATTTCAAGAATTTATTTAGAAAAACACAAGAAAATAAACAAGAATGAGCGGAATTTAAAAATAATGATAAACAAGGCCGGACGAAATACGGTGTCTACAGCTTGCCCCCTTTGTATATCCTTGAAGAATTGAAAGGGTAGACAAATGAAAAAGACAATGTATTTGGGCAGGCCAAGATTTGTTTATCATTCAGAACAATATGAGTCTCGGTTAGTCGAACTATGACCACTAATCTTATATTAGGGTTCAACGGAAATTTAGACGGTCCTACCATTATCAGGCTTCAAACAGCTATCGCGACTTACCCGCTGACATAGAGTTCGATTTAACCAATAGAAATTTAAACGGACCTGCTATTATCAGGCTTCGAACTGCCAATCTTAGATTAGGGTTCGATTTAACCAACAAAAATCTATACGGACCAGCTATTATCAGGCTTCGAACTGCCAATCTTAGATTAGGGTTCGATTTGACCAACAAAAAATAAAACGGACCTACTATTATCAGGCTTCGAACTGCCAATCTTAGATTAGGGTTCGATTTAACCAACGGAAATTTAAACGGACCTGCTATTATCAGGCTTCGAACTACCAATCTTAGATTAGGGTTCGATTTAACCAACAAAATTTAAACGGACCTGCTATTATCAGGCTTCGAACTGCCAATCTTAGATTAGGGTTCGATTTAACCAACGGAAATCTAAATGGACCTGCAATTATCAGGCTTCGAACTGCCAATCTTAGATTCGGATTCGATTTAACCAACATAATTTAAGCGGACCTGCTATTATCAGGCTTCGAACTACTACCGGGACTTACCCGCAGTCATAGAGTTCGATTTAACCAACAGAAATTTAAACGGACCTGCTATTATCAGGCTTCGAACTGCCAATCTTAGATTAGGGTTCGATTTAACCAACGGAAATCTAAATGGACCTGCTATTATCAGGCTTCGAACTGCCAATCTTAGATTAGGGTTCGATTTAACCAACATAATTTAAGCGGACCTGCTATTATCAGGCTTCGAACTACTACCGAGACTTACACGCAGACATAGAGTTCGATTTAACCAACAGAAATTTAAACGGACCTGCTATTATCAGGCTTCGAACTGCCAATCTTAGATTAGGGTTCGATTTAACCAACAGAAATCTAAATGGACCTGCTATTATCAGGCTTCGAACTGCCAATCTTAGATTAGGGTTCGATTTAACCAACATAATTTAAGCGGACCTGCTATTATCAGGCTTCGAACTAGTACCGGGACTTACCCGCAGACATAGAGTTCGATTTAACCAACAGAAATTTAAACGGACCTGCTATTATCAGGCTTCGAACTGCCAATCTTAGATTAGGGTTCGATTTAACCAACAGAAATTTAAACGGACCTGCTATTATCAGGCTTCGAACTGCCAATCTTAGATTAGGGTTCGATTTAACCAACAAAATTTAAACGGACCTGCTATTATCAGGCTTCAAACTACTACCGGGACTTACCCGCAGACATAGAGTTCGATTTAACCAACAGAAATTTAAACGGACCTGCTATTATCAGGCTTCGAACTGCCAATCTTAGATTAGGGTTCGATTTAACCAACGGAAATCTAAATGGACCTGCTATTATCAGGCTTCGAACTTCCAATCTTAGATTAGGGTTCGATTTAACCAACATAATTTAAGCGGACCTGCTATTATCAGGCTTCGAACTACTACCGGGACTTACCCGCAGACATAGAGTTCGATTTAACCAACAGAAATTTAAACGGACCTGCTATTATCAGGCTTCGAACTGCCAATCTTAGATTAGGGTTCGATTTAACCAACAGAAATTTAAACGGACCTGCTATTATCAGGCTTCGAACTACCAATCTTAGATTAGGGTTCGATTTAACCAACAAAATTTAAACGGACCTGCTATTATCAGGCTTCGAACTGCCAATCTTAGATTAGGGTTCGATTTAACCAACAGAAATCTAAACGGACCTGCTATTATCAGGCTTCGAACTGCCAATCTTAGATTAGGGTTCGATTTAACCAACAAAAATTTAAACGGACCTGCTATTATCAGGCTTCGAACTGCCAATCTTAGATTAGGGTTCGATTTAACCAACATAATTTAAGCGGACCTGCTATTATCAGGCTTCGAACTACTACCGGGACTTACCCGCAGACATAGAGTTCGATTTAACCAACAGAAATTTAAACGGACCTGCTATTATCAGGCTTTGAACTGCCAATCTTAGATTAGGGTTCGATTTAACCAACAGAAATTTAAACTGACCTGCTATTATCAGGCTTCGAACTGCCAATCTTAGATTAGGGTTCGATTTAACCAACAAAATTTAAACGGACCTGCTATTATCAGGCTTCGAACTACTACCGGGACTTACCCGCAGACATAAAGTTCGATTTAACCAACAGAAATTTAAACGGACCTGCTATTATCAGGCTTCGAACTGCCAATCTTAGATTAGGGTTCGATTTAACCAACGGAAATCTAAATGGACCTGCTATTATTAGGCTTCGAACTGCCAATCTTAGATTAGGGTTCGATTTAACCAACATAATTTAAGCGGACCTGCTATTATCAGGCTTCGAACTACTACCGGGACTTACCCGCAGACATAGAGTTCGATTTAACCAACAGAAATTTAAACGGACCTGCTATTATCAGGCTTCGAACTGCCAAACTTAGATTAGGGTTCGATTTAACCAACAGAAATTTAAACGGACCTGCTATTATCAGGCTTCGAACTGCCAATCTTAGATTAGGGTTCGATTTAACCAACAAAATTTAAACGGACCTGCTATTATCAGGCTTCGAACTGCCAATCTTAGATTAGGGTTCGATTTAACCAACAGAAATCTAAACGGACCTGCTATTATCAGGCTTCGAACTACCAATCTTAGATTAGGGTTCGATTTAACCAACAAAAATTTAAACGGACCTGCTATTATCAGGCTTCGAACTGCCAATCTTAGATTAGGGTTCGATTTAACCAACAAAATTTAAACGGACCTGCTATTATCAGGCTTCAAACTACTACCGGGACTTACCCGCAGACATAGAGTTCGATTTAACCAACAGAAATTTAAACGGACCTGCTATTATCAGGCTTCGAACTGCCAATCTTAGATTAGGGTTCGATTTAACCAACGGAAATCTAAATGGACCTGCTATTATTAGGCTTCGAACTTCCAATCTTAGATTAGGGTTCGATTTAACCAACATAATTTAAGCGGACCTGCTATTATCAGGCTTCGAACTACTACCGGGACTTACCCGCAGACATAGAGTTCGATTTAACCAACAGAAATTTAAACGGACCTGCTATTATCAGGCTTCGAACTGCCAATCTTAGATTAGGGTTCGATTTAACCAACAGAAATTTAAACGGACCTGCTATTATCAGGCTTCGAACTACCAATCTTAGATTAGGGTTCGATTTAACCAACAAAATTTAAACGGACCTGCTATTATCAGGCTTCGAACTGCCAATCTTAGATTAGGGTTCGATTTAACCAACAGAAATCTAAACGGACCTGCTATTATCAGGCTTCGAACTGCCAATCTTAGATTAGGGTTCGATTTAACCAACAAAAATTTAAACGGACCTGCTATTATCAGGCTTCGAACTGCCAATCTTAGATTATGGTTCGATTTAACCAACATAATTTAAGCGGACCTGCTATTATCAGGCTTCGAACTACTACCGGGACTTACCCGCAGACATAGAGTTCGATTTAACCAACAGAAATTTAAACGGACCTGCTATTATCAGGCTTTGAACTGCCAATCTTAGATTAGGGTTCGATTTAACCAACAGAAATTTAAACTGACCTGCTATTATCAGGCTTCGAACTGCCAATCTTAGATTAGGGTTCGATTTAACCAACAAAATTTAAACGGACCTGCTATTATCACGCTTCGAACTACTACCGGGACTTACCCGCAGACATAGAGTTCGATTTAACCAACAGAAATATTATCAGGCTTCGAACTGCCAATCTTAGATTAGGGTTCGATTTAACCAACGGAAATCTAAATGGACCTGCTATTATCAGGCTTCGAACTGCCAATCTTAGATTAGGGTTCGATTTAACCAACATAATTTAAGCGGACCTTCTATTATCAGGCTTCGAACTACTACCGGGACTTACCCGCAGACATAGAGTTCGATTTAACCAACAGAAATTTAAACGGACCTGCTATTATCAGGCTTCGAACTGCCAAACTTAGATTAGGGTTCGATTTAACCAACAGAAATTTAAACGGACCTGCTATTATCAGGCTTCGAACTGCCAATCTTAGATTAGGGTTCGATTTAACCAACAAAATTTAAACGGACCTGCTATTATCAGGCTTCGAACTGCCAATCTTAGATTAGGGTTCGATTTAACCAACAGAAATCTAAACGGACCTGCTATTATCAGGCTTCGAACTACCAATCTTAGATTAGGGTTCGATTTAACCAACAAAAATTTAAACGGACCTGCTATTATCAGGCTTCGAACTGCCAATCTTAGATTAGGGTTCGATTTAACCAACAAAAGACAACGATTTTTGTTTCAAAATTTAGCTGGAAAGCAAAAGACAACGGTTTTTATTTCAAAACTTCGTTGTCAAAACATTTGAAAATGAGTTACTTTTTTACATTTTAGAAATTTCCAAGAATATGCAGAGGTCCTAAATGTATGACTTGTGAACTTCTGATTGATCCTCAACGGAGAATGTGACGCAAATATGAATTGCAAAATATGATTGACTCGAATGTTGCGCAAAACATGAGTGTATGCGTTGGTGTGCAATGTAAAGGACGAAACAATGTTTATTAATTCTGGAAAATAGCAATGTAATTTGACAATTTGATGAAGATATGCGTTGATTTGCTTGGCTTGACCAAGGGACTTGACTTTTGAAAGCATGACGCAATGATGCATATGCATGCTAATGGTAGAAGATGAATGTTTGTGAAGGTAACATGTGTGCATAATATGCTAAAGATAATGAATGTCATGAATGCAACACGTATGCATGTGCATTAACAAAATGTCATAGTTGTAGCATGTATGCATGAGCATGCTAGGAGTAGAATGACGGATGTCATGAACGCAATATGTATGTACGATACTGATGTATCTGCATCCTAAGGATAGAATGATGTCATGAATGCAACATGTGTGCATATGTTTGTCAAGGGTAGAAGAACCATTGAATGCAACGTGTGTACATAATGTGTTAAAGGTAATGAATGATTGAATGCAACATGTATGGACAATTCATATGTCATTTTTTTTTTTATGATGTAAATGATATCAACTTGCATGGTTTGAATGCAGGATTTGTGAAAACAAATGGTTAATCAAAACGACTTTTGTGTTAGTGAAATGATCACTCCTGCTTAAGTCTATCGATCTTATCAGCCAAAATTTTAGCAGGAATTAGATGAAAAATGATAGTGTCATCATCAGTTTTTTTTTTTTTTTTTTTTTTTTTTGAATTTTTCGGAATGCTTTCACCTGAGAGGAATTAAACATGTCAGTCATAGATCTCTCAACCATATTGGACATTGTGGGTTTTTGGGTAGATTCTCATGTGCTAGATTAGAGAACTTGAAAAGTAATTGATAACGTTAAACAACTTCTGATTAAACTGCTTCATAACTTAGCCTTGGATGAACAAAAATGTTGAATTACAAGAAAATGAATTTAGATTTGTAATATTGTAATAAATGAAGGAAGAAATACGAAGGAAGATGTAATACTCGCATGTTTTAAGAAAATATCTTGGACAATAAGAGATTGGAAATGTTTTTTCACATTTGAGCAAGAAATTGGAAATGGGTTTAAATGGAAAGATGACTGATATGACTCCATTTCCTCGGACAAAAGTTTTGAGAACTAGAAGTAACTTCTTAAGAAATCTTCGACTTCTTTTGAGTAAGCTCGAGATTTTGTTTTTGATGATATTTGATCCAGCGTGGCAAAGGCGTAGACTTTGCCCCAGTATTGATGACGTTTGACTGGTGCGTGGCAAAGACGTAGGCTTTGCCCCATTATTGATGATGTTTGACTAGCGCGTGGCAAAGACGCAGACTTTGCCCCAATATTGATGATGTTGAAATGAGATACCTTGACCTTTGTGAGATGTGACTTCTTGATCTATTGATTGCACCAATCTCGAATTTTTTTTTTTTTTTTTTTTTTTTTTTTTTTTTTTTTAGGCAAGAAATGATGCAATAAAATATTCCAACTTGTTGACGACGATTTTACTCTGTTGTGGCAAAGAGGTGGGCTTTGCCCCAGTATTGCAAAGACGAAGGCTTTGCCCCAGTTTGAGTTGATGTTGATCCAGCGTGACATTGAAGATGTGCAAATGAGATACCCAAATTTTGTGAAATATAGCTTCTTGATCTACTAATTGCACCGGTTTTTTTTTTTTTTCAAGACATGATGCAATAAAGTATTCCAACTTGGACGGTGGCTTTGCTATATTGTGGCAAAGACGTGGGCTTTGCCCCAGTGTTGCAAAGACGGAGGCTTTACCCCAATTTTGCGAAGGTGAAAGCTTTGCCCTCAGTTTTGTTGTTGTTCAAGTGAGACACTTGACGCTTTGTGAGATGTAGATTCTTGATCAATTGATTGCACCATTTTTTTTTAGCAAGGAAAAATGCAATAAGATGCTCAAGCTTTGACGGCGACTTCACTCTATTGGCAAAGACGTGGACTTTGCCCCAGTGCTGAAAAGACAAAGGCTTTGCCCCAGTCTATGATGTGCTCCAGCGTGTGGCAAAGGCGTAAGCTTTGCCCCAGTGTTGCGAAGATGAGATTTTGTGTGGCTCAGACATAAGTTTTATCCTGATGTGGCAAAAACGTAGGTTTTGCCCCAGCTTAGTGATTTATCGCGGTGACCTTTCAGCATCTTCAAGATGTAGCTTTTATTGCATCATCCGTTTTTTTTTTTTTTTTTTTTTCCAAAAAACATGGTGCAACCAGACCCTAATGCTACATTAGCAGACATTCCATATGATTTCTTTATCCATGCTCCTTGGAATCGTGATGATGTTAACCCCGAGCAAAAATTCTTTTAAGACCTCAAGATAATCTCGAAAGTTACTATCTTTCTAGCTCTCGAAACCAAACATCCTTAGTCCTGGAATCAATTTATAACCGAAGGAAGAGATATCAAAGAATAGGAAAAAGGAGAATAATTTTATAAAAGTTGAAATAGTTGTACATGAGAAATTACGAGTCTTAATTATGAAGCAGTAAATCACAAGTGTTCGACACTACTTCATTACGTTTGAAGCTCTCTTAGTAACTCGGGTGGATGATTTTGAGAGGTTCGCCACATAATTGAGTGTGACATGGTTTGCAAAAGGCTTGGTGGGTAAAAAAAAGTAGAGATACACCGTAAAAATGTAGGTAATGCGATTAACCCTAGATTTTACGGTAGATCTACAAATTGAGTAGATTGCCTCAAAATTATGTGTGGCATGCAGGTACAAGGTTTTACAGTGAGTAATTTTGGACTCTCACTGTAAGATGAGTTTGCCCCAATGTGATAATTAGAACACTGTTCCATGGGGGTATGATGGTAGTATAAATTTTAGCACATGAGGAGATAATGAATGTCAAAATACAGCTTCTCTCGAATTTGGAGTTTGGCTTAACAATTAAGCTTGAGAAAAGTATTTTGAAAGGTTATAAAAATGGTTGAGACTCGACAAATTTCTCATAGAAAGTCGTGAAAGCACCCATTTTTTTCATTATTTTTTTGTTTTTTTTTTTAAAATGATAATTCACCCTCATTTGTCTTTAATTCTTGTTAAGGTTTCAACTAATAAGAACGATCAAAGAAATCACAAGGATGATCAAAGTAACACAGAAAGATATTTTTTCATTTTTCATTTTTGAAAGATGCGAGTGATGAGATGGATGATGTAATAAACTTGAAATTACTTTTGCGAAATATATATGCACATGATGTGATTATTGGAAAATACATTTTTTAGGGTCTATGACTGGATATGTCAAAGTGAGACAATGCATGAAATTATTACCCCATGATTTTATGCAATTAAGAACAAACAAAATCTTTGAACGACTTGATATGCAATAATGCATGCATGAATGCCTCGCTGCCTCCGATCTGCTCGTTCAGATCCATCAACACCTCCAATCTGCTAGTCTGAAGCTTCTAACCCACACACAGATTCGCCGTTCCATGTCGTCGTTGTCCGAAATCAAAACCGATTATTTCTTATAAACCCCAATGTTGCAATTGCCCTTCCAATGTCGCAAATATACATTCTAAAATTCAAGGCTTTTACGATTATAAAAAATGAGGATGGGAGTAGGGGATGTGGAAAGCTGAGAATATGAACAATTTTTTTTTTTTCAAACTTTCCAAAACAGTTACATTATTATTATTTTTTTTTTGTTATCAATTAATTATAATTATAACTAAACATAATGCACATATAGATAATTTAGAATGTTGAAATCAGCTTGGTTGATGATAAATAAATTTATTTTGAATGTTGATATTTGTGTAATATATGTCTATAAAGTCTATCTTTTTTTTTGCTGCAACAACCTTCCATGATCAGTCTTTCGACTCAGTCGATGATGCAACCAGCTGGTTTTGTAACAACATGATCCCTCTGAACGCTAAAGCTAAAGCAGCCTGGTGAATGGTAGGAGGGCGGTGTTTATTTGTATTATTATGGTGTGATCGAAAGAAGCCCGAAGAATCAAACAAAGAATTCATGGAATGCAATGAAGCAAGCCAAGATCACAGGTACTTGATCGGGTGGGGGAGTGGTTTGGTTTCGTGCAACGTCACACCCTGGGAATGGGTTTCGCCCGAAGCATCGGACCAATGATCTATATTCTTTCATTTCATGTCATTTGGTAACTAAGTAAAATAAAATTAACCCAGAAGAGCATAGCTCAATGGCATGATGTATCGCCCAGTGATCATGAAATCTTAGGTTTAATCCCCACCCTAACACATTGTTGTAAAAAAAAGTAAAAAAAAAATATTTTAGAAAATAAAAATCCAAACTCTTTTAGAAGTGAATTTTCTAAATGTATACTTCTGTCAAAATAAGAAACTAATTCATTATTCTTAAGACATGTTTGAAAGTGATAAAGAAATAGTAAAAATCATTTTTATCATATTCAAAATTACACTGAAACATACCTTTCATCATTCAAAATCAATTTTGATTGTATGAAAATCACGTTTAAAAAGGTAAAATCAAACATTAAATTGATTTTGACTGATTAAAGGTATGTTTCACGATAATTTTGAACATGGTAAAAGTTATTTTAGTCATTTCAAAATCATTTCCAAATATCTACAATCTCATTTGAATATTTCTTTTTTTTCAAAGGTATTTAATTAATGCGGATGGGAGATTGAACCCCGAACTACGGACCTCCTAGTCAAGGACACAACTTTAAGCCAATTAAGCTATGGTCGATTTGGTAATTTTGAATATGTGGGATACACGAAATTGTGAAAGGACACATTTGGTATTATACAAAAATAATATAACGTATAGAGATTCTTTATATATTATATATTATAGCATAACTTATAAGAGACTGAGACAGATAGGTAATGAAAACAAATCAAACAACCTAACTAACCAATTTTCTTTTCATACAAAACATATTTGGCAATTTATTAAAAAAAAAAAAAAAAAAAAGGAAAAACAAGATGTGTGTGAAAGAAGCAGAATAAATGGATTAGTGTCTGAAGAAAACCTGATTTTGGCATGTGGAATTTGAGCTTTATTTGAAAGCACTTTAGATACATGAAAACACAAGCAACCAAACACATTTAACAAAGAGAAACAGAAAAATTCCTCATCCACCATAATAATAAAGCTTTTGATGTGCTTCATCAAACAACATTCATTAAACCTCTACAATTTGGTTACCTAATGTACAACACAATCTTTTCTTTAAGCCATGCATTTTCTCACTGCTTCTAATGACAACAGCAAGCATTTACAGATGCATGCTGCTTTCCCTGCCTCCACAGAAAATGGAACAAACCTGTTGCACCCAAGTTTTTGTACAAAACTTTAATGACAGACAGAGAAAGGTAAAATGGGAGACAGATAATAGATATGTTACATAGATGACATGAAAGGTATCAGGACAATGTCTAAACTATAATCTTGTGCAAATATATAAGTTGAAGTTGAATCATACAAAATGATCTCAACTTGTGTAGTTGGACGGAAAGTCGACATGGCGGAACGCCGTTCTGCAAGCATCCCAGTCCCTGCCATGTTGACTTTCCGGCCAACATTCTAACGGATATCTATTCTAAAGGTAGTTTTGACATGCTTATAAAACGTCAAGGGTAATATTGCAGCTTTTGAAATAATAGGGACATTTTTGAAATTAAGGACAAAGTTCACAGGCATTTTCTATAATTTAGCCAAATATATATATAAGGGAGATGATTACCTTTACGTCTAAAACTTTGAAGCTTTAACTTGAGATGAGTCATTTGCATCCTTGGTCCCATCTGTGTTAAGCCCAGCAAGGATGAAACTTTCTACAGCTACTGCATCACTATCTCTCATAGATAATTCTAGCTCATGATCAAGTATCCGATCACTGAAACTTTTTGCAAATTCATCGTCGTCATCGTCCAGAGGAAATAGAGAATCAACATGACGTCTTTCTCCATCTACACCAGTCTTGAAATCATCTTCCAGATCATCATCAAATTCGAACCTCCTCAAAATCTCAGGGATTGGGTAGGCCTCATCCTCCATAAATTTAGTTCCCCTTTCAATATCAATTTTCTCCTTTGAGCTAAGAACACCTTCTTCACGATTAGGAGTAACAGCCACCATCATGTGATCGTCCTCGACAACGGATCGGAACTTATTCGATGAAAGTGGTATCTTGGAGAAAAATACTTCTCCAAGGTTTTTTAACAATCCTTTGTTATATGGATTCTCCTTCTTATCATACCGGTACCGGAAATTCTCATACGTAGTCTGCATTAGAAGAAATGTAAAAAGTCAAACTGATTAGTAATAATAGAAGCTGCACGTGACTTTATTAGAACAAGCAAACAAGTAGTGTAAATGGTAAAAAGAGATATCATGAGAAGTAGAAGTACTGGGATATTAACCATCTATTTCTCAAACTTGAATAAGCAGAGTTTTTTCAAATGCATCAGAAAAATAAATGACTGTTTGTTCTGTTCATCATCTAACTATGGCGGAATGTAATCGTGCTGAGAAATTTGAAAGGGGTAGAACTTAGAAGAGTCTTTCAAGATAAGAGTGTCCCCCCAACATAAAATTAGCCCCGACTGGAAGGTTTTCTTGAAAAAGAAAATCTCTACAGCTTGGGGCTGTTCTTCCCCTCTTTCTTTTGCAAAATTTCATCATATCAATGAAATATTCTTTTTCCTGTATACAAATAATAAATAAATAAACAAGAGTACACCCAATGTTTGTCTTAGAAGAAAATCTTAAAATCTTTTACTTCTTATTTATTCATTATTGAAAAGACTTCTACAACCAATTTGGCTTTAAGAGGAGAGCTAATCACAAGTTAGAAACTTACAAAATATGAATTCAATCCATATGCAGATACGATTCTAGAAAGTTAGATCATAATATGCATAAATTGTGAAACCAAATGGCAGAGTATAAGAAGATTACCTGGTTTGTACATACAAGATAAGAATGGAATATGGAAAGGCCACCAACGAACCAAAAGGCGATGAAGCAATACACTACTAGAATATCTGAAAGGATGTCTTTGGATACAGCCTTGAAAAATGGGTCTTGATGATGAACAAGAATGGACAACGAAAACGACAACACATATACACACAAGATAGTTGAGGTTGTTATGAACATGAAGAAGAACCGATAATTACGCTGCAACGGTAACAACAATGGAGCCAATAGTTAGGACCCAACAAAAATAAGCAAATAAAATGAAATCAAACCTGTTAGTACTTTGTGAGGTTTTTGCAAAGATTAGAATGCCTATTTCGAAATCATCTTCAATATACTTCATAAGATCCTTTATCTATTGATCTTAAGTGATCCTATAAACCGTAAAGGCTTTTAAATCCAAGAATGCTATATCTTTTAAAATCCTACACCAAGTTACTGGTGCTCAGATTCTACTTATTCAAGCCAACAATTTCATGAAATTTTTTATGAACATGCTGAATATGTGTCATGCCACCATTGTCATTGAAGGAGAAATAAATTTTGCGCATAGCCATATGGCAAATTGAATCTGTGATTTCAAAATAACTTAGAGAAATAATCTTATTTACTCGCAATGCCTTGACTAAATACACCAACCAACTGATAAAAACCAACCTCAGAATTTCAAATTGTGAGAGCAGAATTTTTTAAGAATAAAAAAAAAAAAAAACTAACAAGTGTTTTAATCATTACTCAACAAACTAATTTTCATTGCTTTTAAAACTTCAGAATTATGTAAACAAAGTTTGAGCCAAAGTTTAATCACATTGTTTTAAGCATACGAATAACTTACTATTCCAATGCACTGCCCGACCCATGGACAGTGATGATCAAATCTCTGAACACAATTGTTGCATATAGAACAATGAGATGCACGAGGAGGCCGATAAAACAGACAAGTGTCACAGTACTTGACTTTTACTGTATGACCATTTACAATCACGTCTTTAGTCCGAGGGATTTTCAGATGTGGGGTTCTTCCATTGATCCATTCCATGGATGGTGTAGCCATGTCGTCTGATTCATCTGACTCAAGAGGCCTTGAATTTCGAGGCAATATTCCAGGATCTCTACTAGAAGTCAAGAAGAGAAACATCAAATCCTGCACATAGTTTACTTGGCATGTGATTTTCAGATTCAAACAAAGAATACTGTAAGATTTATGAATAATCAAAATGCACCGATTTGACCCTAAAGCTCTCATCTAATAGCTAACAGTGCAAAGAACATTTAGAGTGAGTTTAGAATGCCTTGTAAGAGAAAGGTGAAACACTTTTTCAGTAAGAACTTTGAGAAACTTTGAGAGAAGTGTTAACTAAGTGCTTACACTAAAACAAATCTTTGGTGTTTTTATAATTTCTAAAAGCACTTTTGACTTTGCAACCAAACACCATAAAAAAAAATTAAATGATTTTAACGAGTTAAAAGTACTTTTTTCAGCCTTAATCAGTCATTGAGTGCATTTTAAGTTTCCCTATCACTTGATCGAACATCATGCCACAACTCACAACATCCAAAATGTGGATCTAGTATCAAAATATTTTCCCAATTCTTCCAGTTCTTGATGCCGCAAATACAGCAATAGAGATACCATAATCTACAAATGATGTAAACTCCAAAAGAATTCTCTAAAAAATTGGAGAAGTAATGTGTGTGAGCATGCCTGTTGCCAGCTACAGATGCACAAAAACCTTATTCTTTATGACCTTTAACTTTCACCCTGTGTCTTGCTTATACCACTATGAAATCTTCATAGTCAATAAAGTCAAGAGTTACCAGTATAATTTGCTCGGTTTTAGATTCTATTTTGTTGTCAATAATCATAGAAGAATAACAATAACTCTAAAGAATGAAAAAATTGGAAGATGACTAAAGATAATCATGGAAGGAATTGTTCTGCACAGTCTCATCTCTATAGTTTTCTTTCTTTCTTTCTATCAAAAGAACGAGGAATGACAGAAGCTATGGTTGTGGATAGAAATTAAATGACAAAGCTTGTTTTTCCTCACTCCCGTGTGGAGTTTTGATTTTTGAGCATTAATCTTTTTTCATTTCTTCGATGAATTTTTTTGTTTCTTGCTTAAAAAAAAGACAAAGCAAGATTCTTGTAGCCCATATAAAAGAAATTTTGGGCGCAATTTTAAGTCCAATCAAATCAAAACTCACCAGAATAGTGAGGGTAAGACCACCAAATAATACAGGATACCATTGAACGTTCCCGGTTGGTGCCACATCATGTATCTTCAACAATATCTGTACGCAGAAAGCAACTGCCGGACCAGCAATAAGACATATGGAGAGAAACAGAGATGATACATCAGGCCCAAATATCAATCTCCCACCACAGAAAAATCTCTGAAAAGACAAAGAAAAAATGAAGTATCAGTTTGAGTAAGTATGCATAGAACTACACAATCTGCCCAAAGAGTCTAAGACAGGTATTATTCTACTAGTCGTATATGTTTATGATATCGCCTTCACTAGAAATGACAGTCACAAAAGACTTAGGTAATGTTGAAGTACTTCTAAAGTATTAAAGCAAGAAGAAAAAAGAATATGGGCTTGATTTTATTTGATATACAGGAGCCAGGAATCATATTCTTAAAGAATTTTTAAATATCCAAGCACTCACCTATGGTTTCTTAAATAATATGATATCAAATTCTTTTAAGAAAGAAAAAAATATGCATGATATCTGATCATGAAATACAGAAGAATTCTACTAGTTTAGTTAATTCTATGCACATGGATATCAAAGAAAGCAGAAACACTGTGAGATACAACTAAGATTATCCATGAAACACTATTCTGAAATCCCAAATGTTGAATGAAATAATAAATTAAAAACAAACCCATGTAGAGAAAAGAAAGGGTAAGAACTCACATTACTTCCCTTCCAAACTTGGTAAAGTCTTTTGGGTTTCTTCGGCGTGGCCATACCGAGTCCGGTGAAGGATCCACCCAACTCGGAGAATCCTGTACTCAAAACCAAGGAAAAACAAAAGAAGCGCCGTTATTGGTTCACCAAAAACGCCATCGAAAAACAGACGAAACCCCAAATTGAAAAACGACCCAATTCAAAAGATGATCCAAGAAATCAGAAACTCCCCCATTTGATTTAGTTTTTTGTTTTTTTCAACGCGGAAAACGAAACTACGTGCGTACACGTGAGAGAGAAGAAGGGTGTTGTTGGGAGGTTTAAACCAGCTGAGGCTGTGTGCTCGCGGTGGAGGAATTTTGGGTTTGCAGAGAATTTGAAAGAAGTTCGTTGGATGAAATGAAATGGGGTTGATTGATTTGATTGATTGATGCTTGCTGGCATTGATGTGTTGGGCGGATGTTTCAATTTCTTGCGGCATTTGCGCACGACGTACCCAACATTCTTTCTTTTGTCTTCTCTTCTCTTCTTCGTTTGGAAATCCAAAATCCAAAGCGGATAAAATTAATAAATAAGAATGAGAATTCTTCAATTGAGAAGAGCTTTGAAGAACTTTGTTGCTAAGCTCCTCCAATCATGAAACGTGCTGTCACATACTCACGCTCCTCTCTTTATTTTTATTATCAATTCAATTCCCCCATCATCTCATATTGCACACGAGTTATTCCTACTACTTGCTTCAATACCAAGTTACTTCCAAAATATATATATATAATGCACTTTAACTTTGATTTTGTTTAAAAAAATACATTTATTCTAATGGTGCAATCTTCCCCTTTCATCGAGTAGAAATCTATTAGAATATTGGACGATGTGGTGGAACGTTGTTTTTTTAGAATTAATAGAGACAAACATCCTAATCACTGTTACGTCGATTTTTGGTCCGTCTTTCTAACAAATTTCTACTTCAATGATTGTTTTGAACCATTTATAAAAGGTTAGTAGTAATATTGTAGCTCTTGAAAGAATATGAGTGTTTTTGAAATAAAAGTCAAAGTTATTATTGGTCAAAATATCATTTTCATGTGTAGTACTCGTATTTTATTTATTTATTATTATTATTATTATTATTTTAATTTGTGAGTGTCTGAATTAGCTTAATAATTGTTTGACCTCCTTGTTATATTTTAGTTACTTTCAAATGTTAAATTTAGTGGTGTACTGTTAAACCGAGCATAACTCAATTGACATAAGGTTGTGCCCTTGACTAAGAGGTCATGAGTTCAATCCTGCAAAGTCTCAAAGTACCGTAACCGGTCATGAGTTCAATCCTGCAAAGTCTCAAAGTACCGTAACCAATCGTATTTTGATCAAT
This sequence comes from Herpetospermum pedunculosum, assembly GCA_028017165.1. Taxonomy (NCBI): domain Eukaryota; kingdom Viridiplantae; phylum Streptophyta; class Magnoliopsida; order Cucurbitales; family Cucurbitaceae; genus Herpetospermum; species Herpetospermum pedunculosum. The sequence goes on from CM051526.1 coordinate 9,431,635, forward strand.
TTTTTAAATACAATAAATGTAATAGTGAGAATTTGAGAGATTTTAAATATTTTTAATGTAGTTTAAATAAATTATTATAGAAATTGGTAGTTTTCAAACTATTTACAAAACTAAGGTACCTAAATCGTGTATCATGTCATGTACGCGAGTTGCTTACAAAACTCGTGTATCATGTCATGTACGCGAGTTGCTTACAAAACTCGTGTACATGATACACGAGTTCCATCTAACGTGACAACATGTGCCAGACACGTCATAAAACTCGTGTCCATGGTACACAAGTTACGCCATAAATCGTATACCATAAACACGAGTTAACTCCTACATCGTGTACCATAGACACAATTTAGCGAACTCGTGTTCATGGTACACGATTTATGTATGTACCCTAGTTTTGTAAATACTTTGAAAACTACCATATTTTTGTAATAATTTATTTAAAGTATATTATTAATATAAAAAAATCTGAATTTAAGCATGTTACCTAAAAGAGTAATGTAAGGTTGAGTTATGTTTATGTTGTCCAGTTATGTTCATGTTGGCAAATTAAAAAGGTTATGATAAAGACTTGTTAAAGCACATAGTTAAAAGTTTATGGACATACTATAACCTTTCTAAGATAATTATAATGGGTGGCAAAATTAGTTGTTATATTTAGAAATATGTCCTACAAATACATAATTTACAAATATGACAAATTTTAAAATTTTCCAATCTGTCACTGATAGGCCATTTTTATAGTCTATCAATTATAAACCTCTATTATTGATAGACCATTTTTATAGTTTATCTCTATAGACTTATATCACTAAGACCATTTTTATAATCCATACAAGATTAGACCTCTATCATTGAGACCATTTTCTATAGTCCATTCAACGTTAGACTTCTATCATCGAGACTATTTTTATAATTTATCAACGATAAATCTCTATCACTGAGACCATTCTTATAGTCTATCAGCGACAGACCTCTATCACTGAGACCATTTTGATAGTCTATCAACCACATACCTCTATCATTGATAAATTTATGTCATATTTACAAATATTTTTAGATTGTGTTAAATTTGTTATTATTTTGTGTTAGATTTCCATATGGATTGCCATATCCATTCTATCTATCTAAAGTATCATGATTTTTAGAATTTAAGGTCTCGTTAGAATTTTTTAAAAAAAATACATCTACAATTCTAAAAGCTAATTTATAATTTAACCAATTTCGAAAGTTTCAATTTACCATTAAAAAAACCATAAGGAAAACGATGATGTAAAAAATAAAAATAAAATAAATAAATAAATAAAAATTGACTATTAGATGTTAAGCTACTTAATTAAAGTTGAGCATTTGTAGTTCAACGATTAGGATAATTGTCTTCCAAACAATAAACATGGATTTAACTCTTGGACTTTTTAAACTCAATTGTAAGTTATCTATCAACTCAGGGAAAGTAAAAACTAGAATAAATATCTTTTAAGTGTGTAACCTAATGAATCACCGACAAAAGTAACATAAAACATCATGAAAAATATATCAAGAATTGAAATTTACGTTATGAAATGCCATAAATTCGAGATTATTGAAGTCCATTGATCATCCTTAAAAGCTTTAGTAACCTCTCGTGTATAAATGAAGCTCAAGTAGTATGAGGTGTACTTTCATTAATTGATGTGTGACTTTCATTAAATGAAGCTTGAGATGCACGTCAGTTCATTTAATACAACTTGACTTCAAGTTTAAACACAATTTATAGTTGATATGGTTGTATTGAGATTGAACCAAAGAACATGTCAATTACTTTGAGTTATGTTCACCTTAGCATTAGTTGATTTTTTTTTTTTTTTTTTTTTTAATTTAGATGGATATTTAATGTATATAATTATGAAAAATATTATCTTTACATGTCTTCCCAGTAATTTGTATTCATTGAATTGATATTTGATTGAATTTTTTTTTTTTTTGATCCTTTAAGAACAAAACTAAAAAATTGAAAATATAAAGGATGAAATTGAAAATTGATGTAAGCATCCAAGACTATGTGAAATATTTAGTCTTAAATTACAGATCATATATGAAATGTTTAATCTTAAATTTACAGGTCATATGGAATCATCAATTATATAATTTGATTTTGATGTGTTTATATTTTTTAATTATAATGAAAAATAAATAAATAAAAAAATATAAAAACAACAAATGTCTTATTTTTAAAACAAACAGAAAAGCTAAATTAAAACAACATAAATTAAAGCACTACAAAACAAAATTTAAAAAATATACCAAGTTGTCCCCTAGTTGTCATCTCCATCATTATTTATAATTGTTTATAAGATTAGAGTAGCACTTTTTTTTTTTTTTTTTTTTTTTCTCTTTTGAATGTGTGATTCTTTATATCTATATCCATATTTTCCTCCAAATCATCATCTCAGACTTCAAATATTTTCTTGCTAAAAAAGCATTTATTGGAGAAATAGTACAAGTGCACAAGTCTTCAAATACTTTCCATCTACTTTTACACTTCAACCATTTTTTTTAGAACAAAAAAAAAACATGTGAAGTTTAAAGATTTCAACCTTCCACTTCAAAAATAAATAAATAAATAATATATATCAATTACCATTGAACGGACAATAACATGAATAAGACTACTTTATTGCATTTACCAATTAAACTTGAGTCGGTTACGATTTTAACATTTTTTCAACAAAGTTACAATTTTAACAACGACCAAAAATGAATTTAAATATGGTTGAATAATAAACAAATTGTTCGTTAAAAATTAATGATATTTAAGATATAAAATGTAATTATAAAAGGTAAAACATACTTTGGACGTAATTGTAAATTACGAACAAACTAATGAAGTATCGACTTGATGCATGTAGTGAATTTATTATATTCATGGATGAACTTGTCCTTTAGTGCGTATAAGTGTGTAATTTTAAATTTTTAGTGGAGTAGCTAATAAATAAAAATTAACTAATTAATTTTTTATTGAAAGCTTTTAGCATGCAAGTTTTAGAGTTATCTTTCTAACTCACGAGAATATTGGCTAACATAAACATAATGTATAAATTATAAGCATGTAGTGAACTTAAAATTTGTCTCACATGTTGTCCAAAAAAAAAAAAATCACATTAATATTGAAGGAGCAATTATGTTAAAAGAAAAGATTGAAATGTTCAAATTCATATATTTAATGTATTAGGTAAATATGTACTAAAAAAATACATTAATAATAAATGATAGGATATATGAGTGTTAGTTTTTCTTGTAGTAGGATTCTATGGGGACCTCATTCCTATTCGGATTCTCATATGTGATTTAAATACAAAATTGAAAGTCGAGAGACTTAATTAGACATTGTTAAACTTTAAAGACATATTACAAAAATGAAAGTTCAAAGCATATCAAACATGCCATTCATTGACAAAATCAACTTATTTCTCCTATGGAGGTACTCTTGTGGATGGGAGTTCCCATAAAATTTAGGGAACTTGATCGGGATGCTTTGTAGGTTGTAGTCAAGGCCATCTCTCTCGAAGCTTTTCTTTGAAAATTATGATTTTTCCTTTCATGGTGTACTCTTTTTCCTCCTCCTACTAGACTTTAAGAGTTGACCAAGAAATCAAAAGTTCGAAAAAATGATTTAATATATGGACTCCTTTTCTCATTCTCCCTCTAGTTTGCTAATTTTCCATCCTAACAAGTATTATGAATCACAAAATCCTTAAATGTCAATGAATTTTTGTTGACAAAGTGTCATGAATATTTTTGAGAAAATCATAAAATAAAATTTGCTATAAAGAAATATTCAAATTATCAAATAAGCCTTTCATTCTTTTTAAATGAGCTATTTTTTATTTATTAATATAATGTCTATATTAGCAATATTTTGTTGATATTTTTAAAATTTTCATTGATCATATGTTGATGGATTTTTTTTTTTTTTTCTTTTTAAAATTTGTGAGGAGGAGGATTCGAACTTGACTCATGATTTATATAGTAGGTCGGTTGAGCTATGCTCATATTGGCTATGTTGATGGAAATTTAATACTCTCCTCAAGTACATCTATCTCAAATATCATTTGTAGTTTCATTTTGTTAATGTTCGCTGTTTCATTGCCAAATTAAAACAAATAGAATATTCTAAGTTTATTAAAGTGATATTAAATGTTCTTGCCAATGGTAATCCGAAAATGAACCTACTTAATTAGTAATTAACATGTATTACCTCTTGAGGTCGGTGGTTCAAATCACCCTTCTTCATTTATTGTACTAAAAAACATTAAAAAAAAAAAAAAAAAAAACTCGATGGATCATAATGAATATATGGTTAAATTGATTATCAATTAGGTTTAATTAATAATTGGGTCATAATGAATATATGAGCTTTAATTGATTTGGGCTCCACAAACTCAACAATCTCTCACTTGGAGACAAAATAATCAACATGTCTCCCTGCAAGCGGTAGCGACTTCTCTCTACTCATGGACAAGTCCAACTGAAGTTGCACACAACTTCAGTTTGCCAACAGGAACGGTCTTGGTAAACATATCAGCTGGATTTTTATTTCCTGAAATCTTTTCAAGCATCAACGCCTCATCTTCCAAAACTGATCTGATAAAATGGTACCTCACTTGTATATGTTTCGTTCTCGAATGAAACACTGGATTCTTTGCTAAATGAATAACATTCCGATTGTCACAATGTAAAGTCCCCTTTCCTAATTTCAAGCTAACTTCTTCCAAAAAAGACTGAAGTCATATCATCTCTTTACTTGCTTCAGTAAGTGCAACGTACTCAACCTCTGTAGTAGAAATAGCTACTATCTTCTGCAGTCTAGAAACCCAGCTAATTGCAGTATTACTCAAAGTAAAAACATACCCGGTAGTACTTTTTCTGCCATCCATATCACCTGCCATATTTGCATCAACATAGCCCTGCAGTTTAAAATCTGACTTCTTAAATTGCAAAGCATAATCATTTGTCCCTCTCAAATATCTGAAAATCCACTTCACAACATCCCGATTAGTCATATACCTGCTAACAACTCCCACTGCATGTGCAATGTCTGGTCTTGTGCAAACCATGGCGTGTATCAGGCTACCTATAGTTGAAGCATATGACACTTTAGCCATATGATTTTTTTCCTACTCAGTAGTGGATGAGTACTCTTTAGATAATCTAAAATGACAAGCTAAAGGAGTACTCACAGTTTTTGCATCTTCCATGTGAAATCTGGTTAACACCTTTTTCACATACTCTTCCTGTGACAATGTCAATGTACCATATTTTCTCTCAATCCTCATTCCTAAAATTTGTTTGGCAGCTCTCAAATGTTTCATATCAAATTCTTTAGATAATTCAACATTTATCTTTAGAATTTAATGTTTGTTTGTACCTGCTATCAACATGTCATCAACATATAGCAGTAAAATAATGTATGAGTTACCATGAGATCTTACGTAGCAACAGTGATTTGCCTCACATCTCTGAAATCCACTATTGCACATAAAATTGTCAAACTTCTTATACCACTGTCTTGAAGCCTGTTTGAAACCATACAAACTTCTCTGAAGTTTGCAAACCATTTTCTCTTGTTCCTGTACTGTGAAACCCTTGTGGTTGTACTATGTAAATTTTTTCCTCCAAATCACCATGAAGAAAAGTTGTCTTTACATCCATCTATACCAGGAACAAATATTCTTCCACCATTATCGATAATACAGTTCTAATAATAGTTAATTTAACTACATGAGAAAATATCTCATTAAAGTCAATATCTTCTTTCTGTTGAAAACTTTTGACTACAAGTCTTGCTTTGTATCTTTTGTTACCATTAGACTCTTGCTTAATTCTGTAAACTCATTTGTTCCACTAAATCGCCAGGGAGAAGATTACAGGAGTTTACAAATGCTCAATGTGATTTCTCTCACTTTTCTCTCAAGGAAAAGGCTCACGAATCACTCTACAACAAGCTCTCAAAACTCTTCAATGGAGAAAAGTGTTAGGATTTTTTTGGTGGAGTCAAAATTGAAGCTACAATTAAATTGAAGCAGGAAATTGTGTTTTTTTTTTTGTGTTGGGCCAAATTGACACTTAAGGCCCATGTATGGGCTAGGTCTGCAACAAGTTAGACACATATAAATACATATATGTAATTTGACTTTAGTCTAACAGTGGTGAGATTTGTGCGGCTGGAGCAAAATTAGAGGTAGTTAGTTTTGGGGCTGAACAATTTCGATGAGTTGCTTTTCATAAGGACAACGGAACTCCACATATCTCCACATTAGTATGATATTGTCCATTTTGGGCCTAAACCTGCATGGGTTTGAACCATACCAATGAAGATAATTGTCCTCACTTCCCTAAAACCGGCATGGTTTTGCTTTTGGTTTCAAAAAAATGGCCTAAAACCTGCATGGTTTTGCTTTTGGTTTCAAACAAAATGGCTCATACCAATAGAGATAATTGTCCTCAGCATGGTTTTGTTTTTGGTTTCACCCAAAAGACCTCATACTAATGGAGATAATTGTCCTCACTTATATATTATGAATCAATCTCTTCCCTAACCAATGTGGGACTTTGCTAGCACTCCTAACAATCTTCCCCTCGAACAAAGTACCACTTGGAGTCTCTCCTCGAACAAAGATCTACTTTTCATATCTTCTTGATAGGGTTACTCATTCTATCAATCTAGCCGATTTGATAGAGTTATACTTCTTGCTTGTTACTCAAGCACTTTTTGTTCGATCCGGGGATTCATCCACAATGACAACTGTTCACACGAGATTTCGACGAAAGATAGAGATTCGAACACGTGTAAATGAAATTTGAATTTGATTTAATTGTATGGTATGTATCAGTGCGTAGTGGATTACAATCTCTAATGTTTATCCTCTGATTCTTTCTCTCTCAAATGTAAATGTATCTCGAGGGCTTCGCAGCTTGTTCTCGATGTTGGGTTTGTTTCAAGGGCTTTACAGCTTGTTCTCGATGTTGGATTTGTTTCGAAGGCTTTGCAGCTTATTCTCGATGTTGAATTTTCAGCTTCGCGTAGCGGTGAAGTCTTCAGGTGTTTGATTTTCAAGAAGTGTTCAGTCTTCAGTCTTCAGGATTCAGGGAGTCTTTGTTGCTTGGGAATTCTCTCTGAGTTCTTAGGAGAAGAAATTTTCTGAACCTTGCAAATGAAAATGAGCTCTCTATTTATAGAGTTCTCATGGGCCTGGATCCAATGGGCTTGGGCTTGGATCCAATGGGCTTGGTTCAAATGAGCTTTTGAATTTTGAGCCCAATGGGCTTGACCTTCGGGCCAAATTGTCTTTGGAATATCTTTTCTGGACCGGCCCGATTTCGAGCCCAATTACGGTGTGACCGAATTTGCTCGTTCAAGTTTATTTGATCCACCGGCCGTGATGAAGACACGTGGCGACCGTTGATTGGCCGAAATTTCTCGGTCAACAAATGCCCCCTTTTTTGAGAGTTATGCACAAGTATGTGTGGGTGAGTCTCGGAAAAGTTAAATAGATAAATCGAAACGTAGGACACCCCTAGTTTCGACTCCGCTTTGACGTATCAATTTTATCGAAATATGAAATTTGATCCATAAATCAACTATTTTGATCGATACACCATTTTATGCCAATTGACCAAAAATATGAATTTAGATCACAATTTTGATTTTTCTTATTTGGCAGAAACTTGATTTGAACTTCGGTAGATTGTTTTGTTCTACCTTAGTTTACTTTGGGATGTAGAGTAGAGTCTTGCGTCTGCCCAATTGAATTTTGAATAGAGTTTGACTTTGAACTTTTCTCCAATTTCGACGTGGATAAAATATGAAGTATCCCCAAACCGCCAATTTTGATTTGAGACTTGGATTTAGATAACTTTTGACTCTAAATCATGCTTGGAAATAAAATTTGGAATATGCCCAAAATTTTAATTCTAGGGAAAACTATGATATTTTCTTGAAGTTTGGCTTGAATTCGGAGTAGGAGTGTTGAAAATTTTATTTTGGCCTAAATAATAAGCCGCATGCAATATTAAAATGTGAAGACAAATAATAACAAAGAAGTTTGTTTGGTAGAGCGGAACTTGGATGACTATTGATTTCTTTGGTTCTGAGCTTGAGTTCATCTTTGTACACATTTTTTTTTGCAGAATTTCTTGACTTAAGTGAAGGATATTTTAGTAAATTCACCTTCAAACCCTAATCCTCCTTCCCTTAAGTTTCATCCCTTAGTATAAAAGGAATGAGAAGCACATTCTCATTCTTTGTTTGAAGAAGTTGAAAAGGCAAGAGGAGAGGAGAAGTTCCTCACCTTCAAACCCTAATCCTCTTCCTCTTAGGTTTCATCCCTTAGTATAAAAGGAATGAGAAGCCCTTTCTCATTCTTTGTTTGAAGAAGTTGAAAAGGCAAGAGGAGAGGAGAAGTTCCTCCTTCCCTTAGGTTTCATCCCTTAGTATAAAAGGAATGAGAAGCACTTTTCTCATTCTTTGTTTGAAGCGCCGCTGCACGCCACCTCGCTCCACGCCGTAGCCCGCTGCTGCCACAGTAGGTATTTTTTTCATATTGTTTTCAAAAAAAAAAAAAAAAATTCTTCATGTTTCTGTTTCAAAAACCTTTTTTCCTTTTTTTTTTTTTTCTACAGATGCATATCGATTTTTTTGTTTTTGTTTTTTTTTCTTTCTTTTACAGATTTGAATTTGTATATGTTTTATTCAAAAAAAAAAAAAAAAAAATTATTTCGTTTCTGATTTTTTTTTTGGTGTTTTTTTTTTTGTTTTACAGCGTTAAAAATTGCGGATCATCGCTGAAGCTTGATCGATTTGAGAAATTGCGCGACTCATCGCTGAAGCTCGATCGATTTGAGAAATTGCTACAGATAATTTTTCTATTATCTCTATTGAATTGTATATTTTAAGTTGTGATTATGGACTGTTGATTTAATTTTTTGTGGGGATTTTAATTTTTTTTTGTGGACTGTATTGTGACTTGTTGTTTTAATTTTGGGGTTTGGACTGTGATGACCTTTAATTTTGTGGTTGTGATTATGGACTGTGGCTTTTAATTTTGTGGTTGGGACTGTGATGGCCTTTAATTTTGTGGTTGTGATTATGGAATGTGGTTTTTAATTTTGTGGTTTGGACTGCGATGGCCTTTAATTTGGTGGTTATGATTATGGGATGTGGCTTTTAATTTTGTGGTTTGGACTGTGATGGCCTTTAATTTTGTGGTTGTGATTATGGACTGTTATGGCTTGGTTGTGATTATTTGTGGTTGTAATTTTAATTTTTGCTGAGATTATGGATGTTGTGTAATTGAGAATTTTAATTTTAATTTATAGCTTATGAGAATATGAGAATTTTAATATGTGATTTTAAACCCTTGTAGCTTAGGAAGCAACCTATGTAATTGAGAGTTGGTAATTAGAAGGTTTGGAATTGAGATTTAACATTAACATGAGACTTATGAACTTAGTAAATTGTAGGTTTTGACTTAAAACCTAGACTTAAGAATTTTGAAAATCCCATGTAATTTTTTTGTAATTCTTTTTGATTTGGAAATTTGAAATTGGGAATTTAAAACTCAAATTTAGACTTAGAAATTTGGAGCCCGGCATCTCATCTCCATGTATTTTCTTATTTTCTTGGAATTGAATATAATTTGACAATAAAACAAACTCAATTTGAAACTCGTGTCGACGCCATTTTTTTTATGTGTATTTGAACTTGTGGAAAAGTTTTTTTTTTTTATTTTATTTTTAAAATACAAAACAAAAGCTTCCTAAAAAAAAATTTCAGACTAAAGGAGTTAAGGATGTGACACTGGGTTGTGGGATGCCCACTCACGCCTACGTGTTGCCCCTGTTACGGGTGTCCACTTGTCGGCTGCGACTTGTAGGTATATCTAGAAGCAAACATCCTTAAACCTTTCAGACTTAAAATCTTTTCCTTTTGCGAAGGAGTTAGAGATGTGACGCTGGGTTGTGGGATGCCCACTCACGCCTACGTGTTGCCCCTGTTAAGGATGTCCACTTGTCGGATGCGACTTGTAGGTCTATCTAGAAGCAGACATCCTTAAACCTTTCAGACTTAAAATCTTTTCCTTTTGCGAAGGAGTTAGAGATGTGACGCTGGGTTGTGGGATGCCCACTCACGCCTACGTGTTGCCCCTGTTAAGGATGTCCACTTGTCGGATGCGACTTGTAGGTCTATCTAGAAGCAGACATCTTTAACCTCTCTGAGATTGGAAATATTTTTTTCTTTTTTTTTTCATGTGTATTTGAGTTTGTGAATTTTTTTTTTTAAATAAAAAAAAAATTAAATACAAAACAAAAGCTTCTTAAACCAAAACGTTGTTTTTTTTTCAGTCTAAAGGAGTTAAGGATGTGACACTGGGTTGTGGGACGCCCACTCGCGCCTACGTGTTGCCCCTGTTAAGGATGTCCACTTGTCGGCTGCGACTTGTAGGTCTATCTAGAAGCAGACATTCTTAGACCTTTCAGACTTAAAATCTTTTCCTTTTGCGAAGGAGTTAGAGATGTGACGCTGGGTTGTGGGATGCCCACTCACGCCTAAGCGTTGCCCCTGTTAAGGATGTCCACTTGTCGGATGCGACTTGTAGGTCTATCTAGAAGCAGACATCTTTAACCTCTTTGGGATTGGAAATATTTTTTAAGCTTCCTAAACCAAAACGTTGTTTGTTTTTTTTTTGTTTTCAGTCTAAAGGAGTTAAGGATGTGACACTGGGTTGTGGGACGCCCACTCACGCCTACGTGTTGCCCCTGTTACGGGTGTCCACTTGTCGGATGCGACTTGTAGGTCTACCTAGAAACAGACATCCTTAAACCTTTCAGACTTAAAATATTTTCCTTTTACAAAGGAGTTAGAGATGTGACGCTGGGTTGTGGGATGCCCACTCACGCCTAAGCGTTGCCCCTGTTACGGGTGTCCACTTGTCGGATGCGACTTGTAGGTCTATCTAGAAGCAGACATCTTTAACCTCTTTGGGATTGGAAATACTTTTTTTTCATGTGTATTTGAGCTTGTGATTTTTATTTTTTTTTTTAAATACAAAACAAAAGCTTCCTAAACCAATTTTTTTTTTTGTTTTCAGTCTAAAGGAGTTAAGGATGTGACACTAGGTGATGGGACACCCACTCACGCCTAAGTGTTTCCCCTGTTACGGGTGTCCACTTGTCGAATGCAACTTGTAGGTCTATCTAGAAGCAGACATCCTTAAACCTTTCAGACTTAAACTCTTTTCCTTTTGCAAAGGAGTTAGAGATGTGACGCTGGGTTGTGGGATGCCCACTCACGCCTAAGCATTGCCCCTGTTACGGGTGTCCACTTGTCGGATGCGACTTGTAGGTCTATCTAGAAGTAGACATCTTTACCTCTTTGGGACTGAGAATATTTTTTTTTCTTTTAAATCTTGGTCAACGGTCATGATGAAAACCTTTCGTACAACTACCATTTTTCGCCAACGTTGGATCATCGTCACCGTTGTAAACCCTTTTTTTTTTTTGTAAACGACTGCATATCTTTGAATGAAATCTTTTTCTTATATTGTGACTGAACTTAAAGTTTATTTTTTTTTTCTTTAAGTTGCCTACGTACCCTTAGATGGAAGGGATCAAGTCATAACGTAGTTCAGATGGCGATTTTTTTTTTTTTTTTTTTGGGCCGTTCACCTTTTAAGCTCATGCGGGCCAGGCGCAACATGTAGTTTATACTCTTACGTTAAGGAGTATTACATTTTATGCATAAAATTTCTTGAGAAACTTGCCGTTGATTGGGCCAATTCTTAATTGAAGGGAATGAAATCTTCATTCCCCGCAGCGGAAGCAATTAGAATCGATCTTTTGTTTTGTTTAGAATTAAACTAAAAAATAAGTTAAGCATATGTACAATTACTTTTGAAGATCAATCATCTTCTTGTGTTCCTTCTTCCACGAGATCTTCCTCGCTATGACTCGAACACGGGATCAAGCTTGTGGGAGCTCTTTGAAAGAATGAGAGAACAATTCTCTGCCAGAAAGAAGTGAGTAGTGTGTTTGGCCAACCCTTTGGCTAAACCTAAATGTCTTATTTATAATAAGGCTTTTAGGAATTAATTTTATTTTATAAAATACATTTTAATATCTAATATATTAAAATATGTATTTTATATTTATTTGAATCTTATTCAAATATTATAAAATTAATCTTTTATAATATACTTTAAACCAATTTGAATCACATTCAAATAACATAAGTATATAGTTTTTAATATTAATCTATCATATACACAGGGGCGGATCCAGGAGTTTTTGTCAGGAGGGGCACAATTTCAATAGGGCTAACGAAAGTTTAGTCTATGAAAATTTCGATTTATGTCTATATATATATAGTCCTTGAACTTTAAAATGTGGGTAAAACACTCTAAAACTTTCAATTTTGAATCTAATAGATCCTTAAACTCTCGACCTCTCAACCAGGGGCACAACTTTATACCAATTGAGCTATATTCGGTTTTGCAATTATAACGTATTTATTAGATACAAAATTAAAATTTTCAAGTGTAATTGAGTCCTCAATAATTGATTTTTACTGAAAAAAATTTAAATGTCTAAAACCTATTAGATACAAAATTAAAGTTAATGAATCTAAACTGTTTAAACTTCACGAATCTATTAAAAAATCAATTAAACAGAAATTTAAAAATTAAAAAAGTAAACGTGTAATTATCTATCCATATAAATAAAAATTAAAAAATAATAATAAACTATTTTAGAATTCTCTACTTAAATAAATAAATAAATAAATAAATATATATATATATATATATAATTAATGAGATTAATTATCTATCCATATAAATAAAAATTAAAAAATAATAATAAATCATTTTAGAATTCTCTACTTAATTAATTAATTAAATAAATAAATAAATAAATAAATATATATATATATATATATATATATATATATATATATATATAATTAATGAGATTAAATAATACAATTTGAAGTATTTATCTTTTTAATTTTTATTTTTTAGAATCTTAAATAATTTACAAGATTTAAAATCTTAAAATAAAATTCTGTTTTTTTGTTATGTTAAATCTAAAATAATTTAACAAACTGTAAAACAAAATAAAGAAAAACGAATTGACGTTGGGAAAGCTCGAACGAATTGACGTTGGGAAAGCTCGAACTCGTGCTGCGAAATGCAATATCCTCGAATTTTGTGCCTTACCATCTCAGCAAAGCTCAATTTTGTTACATTTTCCGATTTTGTAAATACAAATAGTTAAACTATAGTTATATTTTTCAACCATATATATAAATTTATAAAACTAATAATTCGAGGGGGGGCACGTGCCCCCCGGCCCCCATGTGGCTCCGCCCCTGCATATACATAAACTATTTCCTCTAATATTTAATGTATCAAATACAATAAATATATTTTACTCTTCTACATTTAATATATCAAATATATTAAATATTAATTTGAATATTTCAAATTTTCTTTCAACTAAATTGATCCTTTTAGTGTTACTATGAGCTAGCAAGGGGACCTTATGGACCTACAGATTTATAAGCTCCAATGATACAAAATTAATTAATTAAACTCATTAATTAATTGACTTTCATTCATTAACTCTAAGTCACTCCACTATAGGCCTAGAGTTGCACTCTTATGCACTGTAAGACAAGTTGTGTCCATGGATATAACCATTACATGCAAGTCGATCCTTCACGAGTTGTTCGTAATTACAGCTGGGTCAAAAGTTCGTTTTACCCCTGTAATTACATCTTACACCTTAAGTACCACTGATTCTTTAATGAACAACTTGTTTATGATCCAACCATAAACCAAGTCCCTCTCGGGCCAGTGAGAGGGTGGGGCCCCATTGTTCAAGTCCCGAAATCAGCACTTAAGGGAACTACTCATCTACTTTCCCTATATGGGAAGAAGTGAATTCCATCTTGTGAAACTTATGTTCCCAACTCCCTATTTGGTCAAGTCCCCAAAATGGTAGGCTTATTGAATCGACTATAAAGGCCATTCTCACCCATACAAATCAAAGGACGAGCCCTCACAGGCAGGAGTTCATAACTCACTCAGGATTAAGATCGAGTCACATATGATCATCCTGTGAAATATTAATCTTCTCAAATAACGGATTTATAAAGAGAGATTATATATTTCGTGGTCCAGTCTTATACAAACTCATTGTATAGGATACCCCCACTCACATGTCTCTACATGAATGATTTGGATCAAATCATTTGTAACAATTACAAACTGGGCAGTATCAATAGTGTTACCAGGATAAGGCACCCAACCTTATCCATATACTATAGACCCTTTAGGTTATTTACTTGAACATGATCCTCGCGTATGTCAACTACATACAGTTCAAGATTACACTAATAACCTTGGATTTTATATATATAATGAATATTATAAATTGCAAATAATAATAATAAAATAATTATCAAATAATTATTAATTGATTACGAGGCTTTAGGGCATAAATCCCAACAATCTCCCACTTGCACTAAAGCCGGTGAGACATGTATCCTAGGGCATACTCTACACCCAACATGTTCTCCCACTTGCCCTAGTGAAGATGAGACATGACTCATAATCCTAGACATTCTAGGTGGCTTTCAAACACTTTAGCCTGGAAAGTCTTTTTATATAGATCAAAACGACTGTCAATTAAAAGTCATCTTGGTCCTACCACGATTCTTTCTCTCTCAGGATACCCTATGTATTGATGTTATCTAAGTTTCTTAAGTTTAGCCATTACATAAAACGTTTTAGGCTTAACTATATCTGAAACATCTTTCAGACCAATAAGAAATTATTTGAGTTATGCAAGTTCTTTACTTCATAAACAAGAACATTTAACTTGCATACCATGCTCCACCATCTAGGGTTAACATAGATTTCCATAAATCTTTGTTAAAACTAGTGCATCTCGTAAAGATCAAATCTTTAACCTCATACACAAAAATATAATTTCTCATTTTATCCATAGATATTTTGAGAAAAGTTTTTATTTTTCCGCGCAATGGTCATACCATTGGGTTAAGTAATAAATGCTAACCAATTTTACTGTCAAATGTCATGTCTCAAGTGTACATTAGATTTTCTCCCACTCAAACGTAGATAGTCAATCTTATGTTCTCAACATTTTGAAATGTCTTAGGACACTATTCCTTAGACAATCTAAACTTCATGTAAGAATGATACATTATCATTTTTGAAGTACTACATCATATACTTGACAACAAATTTGTCAATATAAGATGTGTGAGACATAAATAACATTTTGTCCTCGAAAACTCTATTTTAGGACATACCCAGTAATTTAAATCATTCATTTGGAATTGGTTAGGTAGTCAACATTTTATGTTGGATTCAAATCTTAAGCATTCACAATGGGTAATAAGTCAT
Source organism: Herpetospermum pedunculosum (assembly GCA_028017165.1). NCBI lineage: Eukaryota > Viridiplantae > Streptophyta > Magnoliopsida > Cucurbitales > Cucurbitaceae > Herpetospermum > Herpetospermum pedunculosum. The sequence goes on from CM051526.1 coordinate 9,447,099, forward strand.
CCACATAAAATATGAGAAAATTTCACTAAGTAATTAATGATTTTCTTGCCTATACAATATCATTAATATTTATTCAAAGTCATAGTTTTTTATACTTTTATCAAACCTTACATTCAAAAATCTAGTGATCAAATTCATTTCATAAATGAACCTTTACTGCTTGCAAACCTTTTGCTTTTGATTTTGAAATTGAACTCATGTAATTGATTTGTAAATGCATTCTTTAAGACTTCTTTTCAAAAAAGATTTCTTAAACCTTCACTTGACATATCTCATATGCAACTATGAATTAGGAAATGCTTATATACTTTAATATGACAACAAATGAGAAAGTTTATCCATAGTTTACTTTCTCCCACTATATTTGTCATTAGTCTTATTTTGAAGGTCTGTACCTTCTTATTTACAAATCTTTTACTTTTGTAGATATATTCAAAACCTATGGGTTTTACCCCATCACGAATATCTACAAGTTCTAGATAAAGATGAGTACATGTACTCTATCTCGAGATTTATGACTTTGGTCTACTAGTCTTTGTCATTGACCATCATTTCAACTTTGAGGTCAAGGAGCCCTACATTTTGTCATCTAATTTGACAACTTAGGCTTCATATAAGCTCTTGTAACAGTCGGGTCATCTCATAACTCTCCCACTACGATGAAGCTTATCCAATTCATGACTAGGATCCATTTGACTATCAAATGTAATTAAATTGTTAACAACTTTTATTAACTATTTAGTGGCTTCACTTGGAACCAACTTTTCAACACTATTGAACATATTCAAGTTTCAGCATGTATGCTTAAAACTCTCAAAACTCGAAGGGTTGTAAACTAACTTTACTACTCTTCTATAATCTCAAAGTTGTCTCATGGACAGCTTTTAGATATAATGATGTTCACTATACAATCTATATTGTATATCCTAACAAGAGTCTGATAATGACGTGTAATTCTTTATTGTTCTGACCATATCTAACAAGGTCTTGTTTCTCCTCTTACAGCACAATTTCACACAATTGTACTTTGTGCTAGAGTTGAGATAAAATCTCACTTTCTATCAATTAGTCTTAGTACATAAGGTTCCTGTACTTTTCACTGTGATCTGATCATAGTGTCTTGATAGATTTACCTAATTGACCTTCAACTTGAGTCTTATATTCCTTGAACTTTTCAAAATATTCAGACTTATGTTGCATTAGGTTACGATACTTATTTCTTGAATAATCATCAGCTAGAGTGATGAAATATTCATCGGTGTTCTTTGGCCTGTAGGCTTTTCCAACAAAAACCTATGGATTATCTTGCATGAAAGGCAAGAAATTAAGACATATAAAGTAATTAACTCTAACATTTAGAGAATCACTTCGTAGTAGTCTTTTTATTCAAATTGATCAGAATCAATCTTGAATGCCAAAGACAAGTATCATATTTTAGGAGAATATAAATTGTCTTTATATTCTGGATTGTATAATCCTGAATATCTCAATGTGTAGTATTTTATATGTTAACAATTTAACATATACAAATTATTCTTATTTTTCAGCTGAACTTTTCAAACAATTTTGAAAATAAAAATTTAGTACTAAAATATTCATACTATATGAACATTTTATTAGTAATAAAGTTAGAGAAATTGAATTTCTCCTATGGTACTAAAAACACCATATTCAACATTAAATAACAATTATTTTTTATGGACATCTTAATGTCTCCCACTACATTAATTGAGATGAGTTTTCTGGTGCCAACAAGTAGAGATCATTCTACATCATTAAGTATTTTCCAAAAATTATATAAAGTGTAATGAAGAACAAATCTTAATAGTGGATTTGAATCTACTATATAGGTGGTAATGATTATTTTCCACCAAAAATCTAGTAAATCAAATTTACTTTTTTCCATGTTTTTCTCACAGAGGTATTTCACAAATTCCTCTCATTATGACTACTTTGCTAATTTAGAAACTATTTTCTTTTAGCTACAGTCATATGGTTTCTTTTCTTGGATTTTGGTAATACTTAATTTTTGAGATTAATTAGATAAATATCTAAATCTAGCTTTTAATGACTTTAACAACATCTCATATGTTGTTGTCATCTTCTTTATCTTCTTAGCTTGACATCTAATATGTCAAATATAAAATTTGTATAAGCCATCTCGTTATATTGATTTATTAATCATGTGCTTCACGAACAATTCGATTAGCATTGGCAACAGGTTTTTGAGAACGTTTCTCAATAAAGACAAATTAAAGAAAAAATTTACACAGTCATTATATAGTGTTAACATTATTTTTCCAAGTGATATTATTTTCTCAATTTGACAAATTAGCAACGAAAATTAAAATTGAGAGAAATAGACATAATATTGAAATATATATAAAAAATATTATTTAACAACATGTAATCAATATTCATTCAATTTCAGCATAGAAAACAAACAATTTGATAAATGAACCCTAAAACATTAATTTCTAATGCTATGATACTTTAGTGAGTTAGAACAAGTGCCGCCGTAGGGTAGGTCAAAGCTCCTTCACTAAACTGAGACAATTTCAACCAAGTGTTATCCCAAAATAACTCTTATTTCTATAACATTTAGTTACCATTAGTTTGGTCAAGAAAATCATTAACAACCTTAATGAGATCTTTGTAAGTGTAACCCATCATTTTAGATTTTATAATTTTATCCCAACAAGTGCCGCCGTAGGGTAGGTCAAATATTGGAAATAAAATTACAATCCTATCCTTCTCAGGAGATTCACCCTGATATTGACCCATGTAAACACCTTCCGTAGGGGGACGGTCCAAAAGCCGCCGCGAGGCCCCACATGAATCTCACGTTGTGAACCAATGATAGAGACCGTAGGATATGTTGACACATTTCCTTCTCCCACTTACTATTTAAAAATACTTTCTCAAGAGATTCACCCTGATATTGACCCATGTAAACACCTTCCGTAGGGGGACGGTCCAAAGGCCGCCTCGAGGCCTCACATGAATCTCACGTTGTGAATCTAAGGTAGAGACCGTAGGGTTATTTTGACATATGTCTTTCTCCCACTAACTCCCACTAAGTATTTTGAAATAGGGTTTTCTATTACTTAGACAAATTAGGCTAATCTCATTTATCTAAGTTTTTCAATCTACCCTTTCATAACCCTTATGTTGGTTAGATTGATTTTAATGTGAATTATCAAGTATATTAAACTATTTAAAATTAATCACATTATGAGCCTGCTTAATGAAATAAAATAAAATTTGACTAATTCAACCCCCAGGCCAGTTCTTAGGTAGAGGTGTTCCTTTTCAGTCAACTTAAGTACCTCACCCGAGTAACCTTTCTTAGACAGGGTTCCCTTATAGTCAATTTTTATTTCAAATTCATTAATCTTTAATTAACTATTAATTACTAGATCAATGAACTTCAATTGATTTTAAGCAATGTTTTTAATTCTATTAAAAACTAATTCACCTTCTGGATAATCTTGAAATTTTAACAATTTTAAACCCTTTAAAATAAAATTAAAGATTATCATATATTCTAATCTTATTAGAATAAAAGATAAACTAAATTCAAATATTTAAACTATTTAAAGAATAAATTAAATTATCTTTTAAATAAGAAAAGAAAAAATCTAATCTCATTAGAAAAATATCTTAAGCTCATTTGGAAAATATCCCTAATACTCCTTATTGGGAAAATATATCTCAATCTTATTGGGAAAATATATCTCAATCTTATTGGGAAAATATATCTTAATCTTATTGGGAAAACATATCTCAATCGAAAATATATTTCAATTTCCCAATCTTATTAAAAGATTTTCCAATCTTATTAGGATCACTATATCTAGGAAAAGATATCCTTATCCTTCTTATATGGATTCTATTATGAAAGGAAGTATCCTAATTTAAAATTTCCAAATATAACAATTATATTCAAAGATATGGAAATATAAACATATTAGGAAAATCATCTAATCAAATTAGAAAGCATTTTAATCATAATATTCCAAATATAACACTTATATTAAAAATAATTAAAATGCATGATCATGCTTAACCTATGGTAGGATTTTAATCTAGATGGCATACTCTATGCAATCAATTAAAATTTAAAACATACATCAACATGCATAATTAAATTAAAAACACAACAAAATTGACCGGCATATTTGGCATATCCTAAGAAATTGAAAACTAATTTAAATTACAATAATTTAAATCCAAGACATATCTTGGTCTTCAAATTTCTTTCCTTTGTTGTTCATCAAAATTTAGAGTTTGAAAAACCCTAAACTAATTTCTTGTACAAGTTGCCGCAAGTAAGCACACCTTCACCGCCGAAGCCGTCTTTCACTTTCGTTGGATGTGGAAACTCAAATTCAAAGTCATCCAAATTCCATTGAACATGAGACACAGATACATGGGCTTCAAAGCCCATTGACTCTGTTGACCCACAAATTTTCAACTTGAAGTTTTTGCAGCTTCAATTCAAACCAAAAGAACTTGTATGCTAACCATCTTCAATTCAATCTCAATTCGTTCAAGTTCTTTGAGGAGGCATTGACAGAATAAAGTTTAAAAAATTTCATATTCCAAAGCTGTGAAGAAAAAAAAAAAAAAAAAAAAATACAGAACCAAACCTAGACCCTTATGGGTTTTTACAATTGATCTAATCAAAGCAAAAACCTAATGCCACAAATATGCCTAAACAGTCAATTTGCAAACCACATATATCACATATATGAAAAACAAATTAAAATACCCACCATGAACTTTTAATTCTAAACAAAAGCAAAGTTGCTCTGATACCAATTGAAGGGAATGAACTCTTCATTCCTCGCAGCGGAAGCAATTAGAATCGATCTTTTGTTTTGTTTAGAATTAAACTAAAAAATAAGTTAAGCATATGTACAATTACCTTTGAAGATCAATCATCTTCTTGTGTTCCTTCTTCCACGAGATCTTCCTCGCTATGACTCGAACACGGGATCAAGCTTGTGGGAGCTCTTTGAAAGAATGAGAGAACAATTCTCTGCAGAAAGAAGTGAGTAGTGTGTTTGGCCAACCCTTTGGCTAAACCTAAATGTCTTATTTATAATAAGGCTTTTAGGAATTAATTTTATTTTATAAAATACATTTTAATATCTAATATATTGAAATATGTATTTTATATTTATTTGAATCTTATTCAAATATTATAAAATTAATCTTTTATAATATACTTTAAACCAATTTGAATCACATTCAAATAACATAAGTATATAGTTTTTAATATTAATGTATCATATACATAAACTATTTCCTCTAATATTTAATGTATCAAATACAATAAATATATTTTACTCTTCTACATTTAATATATCAAATATATTAAATATTAATTTGAATATTTCAAATTTTCTTTCAACTAAATTGATCCTTTTAGTGTTACTATGAGCTAGCAAGGGGACCTTATGGACCTACAGATTTATAAGCTCCAATGATACAAAATTAATTAATTAAACTCATTAATTAATTGACTTTCATTCATTAACTCTAGGTCACTCCACTATAGGCCTAGAGTTGCACTCTTATGCACTGTAAGACAAGTTGTGTCCATGGATATAACCATTACATGCAAGTCGATCCTTCACGAGTTGTTCGTAATTACAGCTGGGTCAAAAGTCCGTTTTACCCCTGTAATTACATCTTACACCTTAAGTACCACTGATTCTTTAATGAACAACTTGTTTATGATCCAACCATAAACCAAGTCCCTCTCGGGCCAGTGAGAGGGTGGGGCCCCATTGTTCAAGTCCCGAAATCAGCACTTAAGGGAACTACTCATCTACTTTCCCTATATGGGAAGAAGTGAATTCCATCTTGTGAAACTTATGTTCCCAACTCCTTATTTGGTCAAGTCCCCAAAATGGTAGGCTTATTGAATCGACTATAAAGGCCATTTTCACCCATACAAATCAAAGGACGAGCCCTCACAGGCAGGAGTTCATAACTCACTCAGGATTAAGATCGAGTCACATATGATCATCCTGTGAAATATTAATCTTCTCAAATAACGGATTTATAAAGAGAGATTATATATTTCGTGGTCCAGTCTTATACAAACTCATTGTATAGGATACCCCCACTCACATGTCTCTACATGAATGATTTGGATCAAATCATTTGTAACAATTACAAACTGGGCAGTATCAATAGTGTTACCAGGATAAGGCACCCAACCTTATCCATATACTATAGACCCTTTAGGTTATTTACTTGAACATGATCCTCTCGTATGTCAACTACATACAGTTCAAGATTACACTAATAACCTTGGATTTTATATATATAATGAATATTATAAATTGCAAATAATAATAATAAAATAATTATCAAATAATTATTAATTGATTACGAGGCTTTAGGGCATAAATCCCAACATTAATCCGTCCTGATCCACGATCTTGTATGCCCCATTTGTGTAGACTTCTTTGACAACATAGGGTCCGTCCCATTTAGGGGTGAACTTGCTCCCCGTGTGTCGCGTTGTGATAATGGGTCTTCGAACTGCAAGCACTAGATCACCAACTTGAAATGATCGAGGCTTCAAATTTTTGTTGAAGGCCTTAGTCATTCGTGCTTGGTAGCATTCTAAGGCTTGTTGAGCATCTAATCTTCTTTCATCGAGTGCTTCCAATTCTTGGAGACGCAATCTTGCATTCTCTTCCGTAGTTAACCCTTCTTGCACCGCCATCCTTAAGGATGAGATTTCTCTTTCCAAAGGGAGCACAACTTCAACCCCATAGACTAGGGAATAAGGTGTGACCCCTGTATGAGTGTGGTGGGTAGTTCGGTAAGCCCATAATGTCTCACCAATCTTTTCCTGCCAGTCTCTTTTTGACTTGGAGACCACTTTTTTCAACAAGTTACACAATGTCTTGTTGAATGCTTCTGCCAATCCATTTGTCGGAGCGTTGTACATGGATGACTTGCATTGCTTGAACTTGAATTTCTCAAATAAATTGTCCATTAGACTATTGGAAAATTGTCTTCCATTATCAGTCACGATGCGGTGAGGGATGCCGTAACGGTAAATGATGTGGGTTCGGATGAAATTCACAACAGTTTCCTTCTTTGCCTCCTTTAACGCAATTGCCTCGGCCCACCTTGAAAAATAATCTGTCCCAGCGAGGATATAAGAATGTCCCGCCGAGGACTTAGGTGTTATTGGACCAACGAGATCAAGCCCCCAAGCTTCAAAGGGCCATGAAGCTATGGTTGGGTGAAGGGGTTCTGGCGGTTGGTGTATGAAGTTTGCATGAAATTGACAAGCCTCACATTTCTTTGCATACTCCATCGAGTCTTGAATCATCGTTGGCCAGTGATAACCCATTCTCTTCAAGTCAAAATGAAGTTTTGGTCCCGATTGATGAGCACCACAGACCCCTGAGTGCGCTTCCTCTAATGCCTTTATCGATTCTTCTTTTCCTAGGCATCGAAGAAAAAGTTCGTCATAGGAGCGCCGATAAAGGGTTTCCTTGTAGTAGATGAATCGAGCACTTCTTCTTCGTATATCGGCCTTACGCCGGGACTCTGTGGGAAGCTTTCCATGTTGTAGATAATCTACAATCGGTTGTCGCCAATCATCTTCCTCAATCACATAGACTGATATTACGTTTGCTTCTTGACTTTCAATTTCAGTCGGCGGTACAACCCATTTTTGACAAATCGGGACGTTCAATACTTCACTTTCTGAGACAGTCAGGGTTGTGGCCAAGTTTGCTAATGCATCTGCCTTTGCATTTTCAGCTCTTGGAATATGCTCTATCGTCATATTGTCAAAGTTCTCTAAGAGTTGTCTTGCATAATTAAAGTAAGGTATTAAATCTTGATGCTTCACCTCATATTGGAGCAATAACTGATTAATTATCAGCTTTGAATCTCCGTAGATCTCAATGTAGTTCATTCCCATTTCTATTGCTATTTGAAGGCCCATAATGAGTGCTTGATATTCAGCAACATTATTCGAACATACCTCTTCAAATGTGAAGCTATACGGCAGCATGTGTTTTTCAGGGGTAATAAATACTATACCCGCTTCTGCGCCATATCTTCGAGCTGCACCGTCAAAATACATAATCCAAGGTTCAGCAATTTCAACCGTAGAAGATTTCTTCGTCGGGCAGGTCGTCAGATAATTTCCAGTCTGACGGCACTGGATGGTCTGCCAAAAAATCATCCAAGGCTTGCCCCTTCACCGCCTTTTGCGGAACATAAACAATGTCATACTGTTGTAGTAAGATTGCCCACTTTGCCAATCGACCTGAGATAATTGGTCTAGACAGAACATACTTGATTGGGTCAGCCTTAGCCACCAAATGCACTGTGAATGCCTGCATATAATGCCTCAACTTGTCAATGGCGAAGAAGAGCGAAAGACACATCTTCTCAATGGGTGAATAATTCAGCTCTGCCCCATTGAGAGTTCTACTTAAGTAGTAGAGGGCACATTCTTTACCCTTCTCACTTTCTTGTGCAAGCAATGCCCCAAGCGACCTTTCTTGCGCCGTAATGTAGAGTATCAATGGCTTTCCTGCTATGGGGGCGCCCAAGACAGGTGGATTAAGCAAATATTCCTTTATACTGTTAAAAGCAGTTCGACATGCTTCGTCCCATTCGAAGGCCGTGTCCTTCCTCATTAATCTCTGAAATGGTTGGCATCGACCCGCCAGATTGGAGATGAACCTCCTGATATAAGCTAGCCGTCCTTGAAGACTTCTTAGCTCATGTAAGTTTCGCGGCTCTGGCATTTTTTGAATGGCGTCTATCTTAGATTGATCAATCTCGATACCTCGATGCTTTACAACGAAACCAAGGAACTTCCCTGAGGTTACACCGAATGCACATTTGAGAGGGTTCATCTTCAACTGATATTTCCTCAAACGCTCAAAAACCACCTTAAGATCCTCCAAGTGATCCTGTCGCTTTTTAGTCTTGACCACGAGATCGTCAACATAGCACTCGATATGTTTATGCAGCATATCATCGAAGATCTTTTGCATGACACGTTGATAAGTTGCGCCGGCGTTCTTTAATCCGAAGGGCATTACCTTGTAACAGTATATCCCTTTTGGAGTCTGGAACGCTGTCATCTCCTCATCATTGAGGTCCATTCGAATCTGGTTGTATCCCGATGATCCATCCATGAAAGACAAAGCTTCATGCCCGGTGGTAGCATCAACCATGAGTTCAGTGATGGGCAATGGGAAGTCATCCTTCAGACATGCGTTATTGTTACGTCTCCAAAAGTGACCTTTTTAGGACTTAATTAGCTTAGAAAGATGTTCACTCTTAGGTGTTTTTGATAGCATTTAGCCTAAACCTATGCTTAAATATGAGAATTAGAAGAAGGTAGCTAAATTAGGACTTGTGTACAATAGGAAAGAAAAGGGTTGAAAACCGAAGGAAAAGAATGAAAAAACTGCATTGAGACAGCATTGCGAAAACATTGCGGACACCGCAATGTTTCAAGTGAAAACCGTAAGTTGACTGATCTTTTTCTGTTAATTTCCGTTATTTCAGGGATTCGTTCTTTCTCCTCCATCCATTCTGAAGTACGACGTTGAAGATTGATGGTTCTCCTTGGCCCAAATGCACCTGCAGATTACTATAAATAGGGGTCAAAGTCGAGGGTTCAAACATCATCCGAAAGCGTAGAAGTCTTCTCGCAGTCCATCTTTTCTCCTGTTTTCCTTTGCCGTCTGCTGGTTTGCGAAGCTCAGCTGTTGGAATCGATAATCTGATAGGAAGGAGAGGAGATTCTTCTTCTCTCCCGATTGGATTCATCCAAGCAAGGCTGACCTTTCTCATCCTTCATTCGAGGCGGCTGCAACGAGACATTCGAGCTTGTTTTACTGTTTTCTGCTCTTCATTTCCATTTTCCAACTCTGTCTTGTTGTTGTTTCTTTTCTAGTAGCTAGATTAGACTATTTCGTTGTGTTCTGTCTTTCTGTTATTTGTTTTAAAGCTTTCCTTTGTCAATCAAACAATCAAGTAATCAAATCTCAATTCTTCATTTCACAGTTTCTTGCCTTTACATTCTACTGCTTTCCCTTACTGTTTTGTCTTTAAATTCCTTCTAAGCATGTCTACTTCTTCTCTTGCTTCTGTTCTGTTTACATCCATGAGTAGCTAAATCACTTAGGGGCATGCTAATGACAACACTATAGGCTAAAAAACGTGAATCAAGCATGTAGGATAGCTCTCGAAGCATTGATTGTATGTAAGCTTCATCCCACGGGCAATTTCGATTGGCCATCCATTTTGTCCAAAGAACTCCTAACCTCTGGAAGGAGTAAGAGTTCAGAGTCATACTATCATGCTAGCCTTTCAAGGTAACCAGGAAACGACCTAGGAATAGGCGTTTCCCTAGTACAAACCATATTTTTCTGCCTTAACAAGATGCTTAAGACCTTACTTGGACATGAGTAAACTAAAGAATCTAATGCATGAAATCGGAAGATACATGAGAATGAGATAGTTTGATGCATAGAGAGTTGATCCAATGCTTGAGAATCGTGAGAAAAAGCCTATAGGATAGTCGTTAGTAGCCCTTAACTCATCATTTTACACACTTTCGCTGTTACTAAAATTGCGGTAGAATTGCTGTTTCCGCAATTCTGCTAAGTTACAATTCTGTCTAGCTGTTTTTGTCTTCATTTATTAATCTCGTCTCTTCTCATTTGAGTTTAGCTTTGACTTGCACTTGTTTATGTTGCTACCCTCTTCGTATTCAGTAGGAAATAGACAATTAAAAACCAATTCTACCCCATCAAATCCACCCCTTCTTTCTTAACTTTACACTTCATGAATAGCTTATAATAAATCTCTGTGGGAAAACGAATGAAATATACTTACTACTTGCTATAAGACCATGTATGCTTGCATGTTCTGAGTGCTCTCTCTACCTTATTTCTCATTTATCTTAACACATTGAGCACGCAACAGTTATTCAGATCGCGAAAGTCAACGCATACCCGGAGTTGCTCGTTCTTCTTTCTGACGGAGACAATGTTTGAAATCCACGTCGGGTACTTCACTTCGCGAATGAAGCTTGCTTCAATTAACTTATTTACTTCATTTTCAATTTGAGGAATGAGTTCTGGCCTGAAACGTCGTTGAGCCTGCTTTATTAGTCGATACCCATCTTCAATAGCGAGACGATGTACTGCTACTTTTGGATCAAGTCCCGGCATCTCCTTATACGACCAAGCAAAGACGTCCTTGTATGCGATGAGCAAACTCAAGTACTTGCATTCCTCTTCATCGGAAAGTGATGCACTTATAAAGATTGGACGTGGTTCTTCCGTCGTACCAAGATTAACCTCTTTTAGTTCATCAACTGTTGGTTGACTTCCATCTTCGAGTGGCAGTGGTGCCTCTTCAACATCCTCTTCAGATATCTCGACCTCCGTTTCTTCCTGGACAGTAATATGGTAACAAGAGGCTTCACCCTCCTTCTCCCCTGCACATTTGCTTGTAGGGTTTGTGATGATGACATTGCGCCGTTTAACCTTCAGTGCACCATCCGTATTCACGGTAACAAAAGTTTTTCTTTTCATTCGTGAGGGAACGATACTGCGGATCTCTTCATCGCTTTTTGTCTTGCTAGACTCTTTATCGTTCAAAGTCTCTCGAGCCTCTTCGTGTAGGAGGCGATCGAAAATGGAAGTGGATGAAAGTTTCTTATCTCTCTTTGTGGTCACGCTTAATCTTTGCAATGCTGACGTTCGTGAGAGGGATTTATCGGGCAACGTATTTTCTTTCTCCTCTGTCGGCTTACTCAATCTTTGAAATGCTGACTTCCGTGAGAGAGGTTTAGTGGACTCTGTGTTTTCCTTCTCATCTGCTGGCTTACTCAACCTTTGAAATGTTGATTGCCGTGAGAGAGGTTCAGTGGACAGCATGTTTTCTTTTTTATCTGTCGGTTTACTCAACCTTTGAAAGACGAAAGATCTGATGGGATTATGTGTTGAATGCGAACTGTTTTTTTCTGTCACAGCCGCTTTCAATCGCTGGAAAGCCGAAGCGCGCGTAGCCGGCGGCTTGATGCGCTTAAAGATAGAAATTTTGGGTTTGACAACTTCCTCTTCTTTTGAGTTGTCTACCTCCTTGGTCGTTATGTTATTACTGTTGACCACTTTCTCTTTCCCTTTTCGGGTTATACGGACTGGTTCAGGCGACTTATATCCAAGCCATTTTCTTGATGCCGGTATAGAATATCCCTCCTTTAGGAGCTTCTTTTGTGTCGAAGAAAGCTCTGGCCTGCCTTCCAAGATTTTCAGGCCCTTGAACTCGGTGTGAGTTGTGAAGTCATAACCTGCTTTTGCTAACAGTTTATATGCTTTAGGATCATATCCTTCTTTTGTCCGTTTCTCAGGCAAGACCATCCCTTTTTGGGTATCTTTCGGCTTCTCGATCTCTTGTTTCGTTATCTTCGTAAGAGGGGTGACAAAGTTTTCTTTCAGAATCTTAACGTCACCAACTTTCAAACTTTTAGTACATTCTGCGAATGGTGATTCACCTTTCTTACGCCGGGACAAGGGAACGTAGCGCATAACAGAAGAGTTCGAACTTTTCTCGTCTTTCAAGGCCTTAGCCTTCGTAGGGCTGACAGATGTCTTGCTTTCGCAAAACTTGGGAACATTTTCTTCTTTGATTGATTCTTTCCCTACGCAAGTCTTCTGCTCCCCGCTGATCAAAGGGATTTCTTTTGGCATTATTTCTTCTATGTTGCTGTTATTTATATAAAACTTGGCATCCGCGAAATGAGACTCGGCCTCTGAAAATGGCTTAGTGTCTGCCTCAACCTTTTTGACGCCGTCTTGATAAAACTTGAAGCACTGATGCAAGGTGGAAGTTATTACCCCATTTCCATGAATCCAAGGGCGACTGTTACGTCTCCAAAAGTGACTATTTTAGGACTTATTTGTGTTAGGAAGTTGTGCATTTGTAAGTATTTTTGATAGGATTTAGCTTGAACCTATGCTTATATATGAGAATTAGAAGAAGGAAGCTAAATTAGGATTTGTATGCAAAAGGAAAGAAAAGGAATGAAAAACGAAGTTAGAAGAATGAAAACTGTGCATTGCGGAGGCATTGCGGAAACATTGCTAAAACCGCAATGTTTCAAGTGAAATCCGTAAGTTGGCTAACCTTTTTCTGTTGTGATCCGATATTTCAGGGATTCGTTCTTTCTCCTCCAGCCACGTAGAAGTACGACGTTGAGAATGAATGGTTCTCCTTGGCCCAATCGCACCTGCAGAATACTATAAAAGGAGGTCAAAGTGGAGGGTTGAAAGACATCCGAAAAGCGTAGACTTCTCAGTTCAACGCAGCTTCTTCCACTCTTATTCTCTCTTCCGTCTGTTGGTTTGAAAGGTTCAGCTATTGGAGTCGACAATCTGATAGGAAGGAGAGAAGATTCATCTTCTCTTCTGATTGGATTCATCCAAGCGAGGCTTGCCTTTCTCTCTATTCAGCCGAGGCGTTCGCAATCGAGAAGACCACGCACAGCTTACTGCTTTCTGTTTTAGTTTTCTACTTTCAGTACTGTTTGTTGTTATTTCCATTCCATTAGCTACTCTATTCCATTTCGTTGTTTTCTGTCTTTGCTTCAGTGTTTCTAAGTCTTCATTTGTTCATTCAAACAATTGGTTAATCAACGTACAAGTCATCATTTTGCAATTCCTTTATTCTTCTCTGCCTACTGTTTTTCCTTTCCTGTTTTGTCTATAATCTTCTTCCAAGCATGTCTTCTTCATCCACTCTTTCTATGCTATCTACATCCATGAGTAACTAAGTCACATAAGGGCATGCTAATGACAATGCTATAGGTTAAAACACGTGAACCAAGCATGTAGGATAGCTCTCGAACGCATTGATTGTATGTAAGCTTCATCCCACGGGCAATTTCGATTGGCCATCCATTTTGTCCAAAGAACTCCTAACCTCTGGAAGGAGTAAGAGTTCAGAGTCATACACTCATGCTAGCCTCTCAAGGTAGCCAGAAAACGACCTAGGAATAGGCGTTTTCCTAGTACAAATCACAACTTACTGCTTTAACAAGATGCTTAAGACCTTACTTGGATATGAGTAAACTAAAGAATCTAATGCATGAAATCGAAAGATACATGAGAATGAGTTAGTTTGATGCATAGTGAGTTGATCTAATGCTTGAGAATCGTGTGAAAAAACCTATAGAGGAGTCATTAGTAGCCCTTGTTTCCACATTTTACACACTTTCGCTGTTAAGAACATTGCGGTAAAATTGTTGTTCTCGCAATTCCTTTAAGTTAAAATCTGCCTTAGTCATTTTTCCTCTTCGTTTAGTTATCTCTTCTCTTTGCATTTGAGTTTATCATTTACTTACACTTGTTTATGCATCTATCCTTTACTTATTCCTTAGTAATTAGGCAATTTAAAACCAAATCTACCCCATCAAATCCACCCATTCTTGCTTAACAATACACTCGCGAGTAACTAAGAATAAATCTCTGTGGGAAAACGAATGAAAAAATACTTATTACTTGCTATAAGATCATGTATGCTTGCATGTTCTGAGTGCTCTCTTATTGCATATTCCTTTTAAACATTGAGCACGCAACAGCGACCCAACAATATTTTATAGGTAGTCCTGGAGTCTATGACATGAAATAGGGTATGTGCTTTTAAGTCTCCGATGATGAGCTGTAGGCGAATCATGTCGATCGCTCGTTGTCCTCCCTGATTGAAACCCTGGATTACCAGCTTGCTACTTGATAGCTCTTCCATCAGGATGCCAATCTCCTTCATGACTGATTTCGGCATTATGTTGACGGTCGATCCATCATCAATGAGGATTCGACCGACCCTCTGTTCTCGAATGTAGCCTGAGACAAACAAAGGTCTATTGTGAGGTTTTGACCCCAACATCAAATCATCATCGGTGAAGCTTATGAACATGCAATCAGACACGCATGCATGTGCTGTAGAGGTTGAAGGTTCTGAAACATTAGAGTCCTTCAACGTGTTGACGTGAGCAGTTTTGTCCATTTGAGGTGAATCTACTACATTGAGGGAAGGTGTATCGTCCAGCTTTGTTACCAACTCCGTTGAACTTGGAGTGGCGCTGTCATCCTCGATTGCAACAACGACATGGCACGTAGCAGCTTCAAATGTTTCTTCCTGCTTTTCATTAAAGAATCCCTTGGGGAAAAATTCTCGTAGGGTCATAGGCTGCTGGGGTCGAGGGAGGTCTTTGTTTTCCTCCACGACAAGCTTTGGCCTTCTCATACTCTTTCTCCTTTTCTCTTTGGAAGTTTGCTTTTTCGCCTATACTCTCGAAGTAGGCGGGCTTCTTTCTGGACAGGTCTCTGTCGCCGCATTTTCCGACGAGTTACGACGCTCCATCCTTCATCCTCATCCCCAACGGGTTCGGGCTTCACCCGCGAAGTCTCCTGTAGGATTTCATGTTCGTATCGAACGATTACAGGTTCGCAAGTCCCAAACTGGATCAAACTCTCCTCTTGCTTCTTAGGTGAAACAGGAGATAATTGAACGTCGGAGTTCAATGTTACGGCGGCGTGATTTGCTTGAGCTATCTCGTCGAGATCCAGCTCAATCCTCTTTTCACTAGCTAACTTCATGATTAGCTCTTTGAAGACAAAACATTTGCCTACAGGATGACTGACGACCCAATGGTATTTGCAGTAGTTAGGATCATTTACCTTTCCTAACTCCTCCGGTCATTTGCATTCTGGCAGTTGGATGAGTTGTGTTTCCAGCAATTACTCTAACATATCGGGAATGTCAGAGTTTGGAAACGGGTAGACTTTTTCTTGTCTTTCTTTCAACGTAAGGCGACGTCTTTCGCCTTTGTCATTTCTTGCTTCCGTTTTGTTTTCCTTTGCTTTGGAGGAAAACCTTAAAGGGGCCGTGTTGACGACCATAGATTCTTTCACGACATTCTTCGTGATCTTCCCAACGCCCTTCATTTCCGTCTTTGTTTTCTTTACGTCGGGGATTAAGAGGTCTTTGTTTCCTCTATGGGCAATACTCAGCTTCATATCATGGGCACGAGTTGCTAATTCCTCGAATGTTTGGGGCTTTATCCCTTGTAGGATGTAGTGAAGTCCCCAATGCATGCCGCCGATGCACATCTCGACAGCAGACACTTCTGTGAGTCGGTCCTTGCAGTCAAGGCTCAACGATCTCCAACGGTTAATGAAATCGACGACTGGCTCACCCATTCTTTGGCTAGCGTGCGAGAGTTCAGACATGCTGACTGTCCGCCTCGTGCTGTAGAAACGATTCAAAAAGTCTCTCTCAAACTGTTCCTAACTGTCAATCGTCTCGGGCTCCAAGTCGGTGTACCAATCAAAGGCGTTTCCTTTCAAAGTTCGGACGAATTGCCTAACCAGCAAGTCTCCGCGAGTTCCAGCGTTCTCGCATGTTTCAACGAAGTGGGCAATGTGCTGTTTAGGATTGCCCTTCCCATCGAACTGTTGAAATTTTGGCGGCTGGTACTGTTGCGTGCTCAATGTGTAAAGATAATTATGCAAAAGTGTAGAGAGAGCACTTAGAACATGCAAGCATACATGGTCTCACAGCAAGTAGTAAGTATATTTCATTCGTTTTTTCCACAGAGACTCATTTTTAGCTATTCGCGAAGTGTGTTTTGTTAAGAAAGATGAGATGAATTTGATGGGGTAAAATTGGTTTTTAATTATCTACTTTTTGCTGAATGTATAAAGGGATATAACATAAACAAATGTAAGTTAAAACTAGACTTAAAAGACAAGAGATGGAATTAATAAACGAGAAAGAAAACAGCTAAACAGAATGAAAATCTGACAGAATTGCGAGGACCGCAATGTTTCCGCAATTAAACAGCAACGAAAGTGTGTAAATGGGTGGATTAAGGGCTACTAATGACTATCCTATAGGCATTTTCTTACGATTCTCAAGCATTGGATCAACTCTCTATACATCAAACTCACTTTATCTCAAGTATCGTCCGATTCCATGCATTAGAGTCTTAAGTTTACTCGACTTCAAAGTAAGGACTTAAGCATCTTGTTTAAGCAGGAGTGTTTAGTTTGTACTAGGGAAACGCCTATTCCTAGGCCGTTTCCTGATTACCATGAAAGGCTAGCATGATTATATGACTCTGAACTCTTACTCCTTCCAGAGGTTAGGAGTTCTTTGGACAAAATGGATGGCCAATCGAAATTGCCCGTGGGATGAAGCTTACATACAATCAATGTTCGAGTGTTAATCTGCCTACTTGATTCACGTTTTTTAGCCTATAGTTCTGTCATTAGCATGCCCCTAAGTGACTTAGCTACTCATGGATATATAGAGAACAGAAATGGTAGATAAGATAGACATGCTTAGAAGGGAAATGTGCTTAAAACAGTAAGCCAAACCCGTAGCAGAAGATGGGAAATGAGAAATGCAGAAATGAACTTTGATTACTGAAATTGTTTGTTGAACAGATAAAAGCTGTAAAGTAAATAGCAACAAGACAGAAAGCAACGAAATAAACTAATCTAGCTACTTAGGAAAAGAACAGCACGAAGCAGAATGTAAAACAGAAGAGAAAGACAGAAAAACAGTAAAGAGTTGCTGGAAAACTTCGTGGCAGTCGCCTCGAATGAAGGGGATGAAAGATCAGCCTTGCTTGGATGAATCCAATCGAGAGAGAAGAAGAATCTTCTCTCCTTCCTATCAGATTATCGATTCCAACAGCTGAGACTCTCACTCCAACAGACGGCAAAGGAAAACAGATGGAAATGGTGGACTGCGAGAAGACTTCTGCGCTTCGAGTGATGATCAAACCTCCGACTTTGGCCCCCTTTTATAGTAGTTTGCAGGTGCGTTTGGGCCAAGGAGAACCATCAATCTTCAACGTCATATATCAGAATGGATGGAGGAGAAAGAACGAATCCCTGAAATTACGGAAATTAACAGAAAAAGATCAGTCAACTTACGGTTTTCACTTGAATAATTGCGGCCTCAGCAATGTTTTCGCAATGCTGTCGCAATGCGATTTTTTCATTCTTTTCCTTCGGTTTTCAACCCTTTTTCTACCTATTGTGCATAAGTCCTAAATTAGCTACCCTCTTCTTATTTTCATATTTAAGCATAGGTTTAGGCTAAATGCTATTAAAAACACCTAAAAGTGTATATCTTCTTAAGCTAAAAGGGTCCTAAATAAGTCACTTTCAGAGACTTAACACACCCCCAAACTTAAGGTTTTGCTTGTCCTCAAGCATACTAAGGACTTACCTAGGCTGCTGTTTTACTTTCTTTAACCACTTGCTAACTTCCACATATTCTTATCTATGGCATTGCTGTCCTGTGACATACCTCCAAGCTTAAAACTACCCTCTTATCTAGCTTCTTCTGAACTTGCCTGCCTAACACTTATCTGTTTTCATTAACTCCCTACAACTGATCTATTTTCTTTTGCCATATCATGCCACTATCCCTAAGGTTTCAAATTCTGCCTAGCTTTACCTCAGACTCAGTACATGCTTCTAGCTTTATTTTTAATGTGTCTAGGATTCCTTAGAGTCATGCCAGTCTTAGTATTAACGGTGACAGTAGTACTTTAAAGAACAACCTAAACCCTGGCATCACTACATTGGATAAACACTCATCTCCCTAAACAACCCTACAAGTTACAACTTTGTGCTTAGCTACTTGAGGATCAGAGTTCTTTTTAAATAGGACATCTAAGCCACAAAGTTATAACTCCTAGGTATACATTCTTCTTCCCTATTTCTTCCTTTTTCTTACTTAGGTGGGGCCTATCCGTTGGTTGCCTTTTGATGCAATGCCACTTGTGGGTCACACACTTGACACTGATTACTTAGCAACCTAAAAGAGACCCCCCTCTTTATTCTATTTTTCATTTTTTTTTCAGTTCATCATTTTTTGTAAAGGAGAAGAAGAATGCTTATGCTTTAAGGGAGAGAGGAATGTTCCTAGGCCTAGGGTGGCCTCCCCCAAACTTAAACTACTCATTGTCCCCAATGAGTGTCTGAGGTGGCACACCCCCAAACTTGTCCTAGAAGCATCTAATCTAAGGTAAAACAAAGAGAATCTAAAAGCCCTAGGCATAGACAGAACATTCTAAAAGTAAATATCACAGCAGCATAAATTCGTAAAGACAGGCAGGTAAGGACTTAAAGCTATGCATGCGGAGCACTTTTAAGAGGCTAATTTAAACTATCAAAGGTGTCCTATGACACTCATCCAGCATGCTTTGAGATAAGCTATATAAGGTAGTCAAGATAGCAGCAAAAGACAGAATTTAAACAGAACCAGCCTAGCTAAACAGTCAGTCAAAAACATGCATTTACTAATAAAAATTGCGGATTCTGCAATTATTTCGCAATAGATACAGGGCAGATATATCAGTGATCAGGGCCCCTATGCATGCTTTTTCCAGTCATTCAAGCTATACAAAAATGAAACTAAACTAATCTACCTATTCAGCTACCATCAGACTACACTAAACAAATTTAAACAGCAAAAATAAAGAATTAAATACAGACCAAATATTAACTCAAAACAGCAGAATTCACATGGTTCGACGAAAAGCAGTTTGATTATTATTTTTTTTCTTTTAAGGAACAGAAATACTCCCTTGTCAATCTGCCTCATATGGATATTCTTCAATGTTTCGAGGCATCACTTTTGCTCCTTTAAGATACTTAAGTCTTGATTTACGGGGTCGGACATTCTGCCACACCTTGAATTTGTTGATTCTTTCAAAGAGACTGCATGTTATAACATCCCAAGGTTTGTACTTTCTGTGCGTTGGTTTTGTTTCTACAATATTTGCTACAACATAGCTTTGATGCGATGAGACTTCTTTTTCTGGCACAACTCTTTCTAACTCCTTCAGCTGGAGCATTTGTGGTGGTGGTGGCTCAACTCTTGCATTGGTGGAGAAGCTTGCTACAACCTCAAACATTTCAAATTCTTGTCCCTCAAGCAGCGCATTAGTCTCTTTGGCCTCATCCAGCACAATTTCATTTTTCTCAACTGTCACCAACTCCACCATTTCATATGGAGATTCCATTGGATCACTCTTCTCAGATTCGAAGGTAACAAAAGATTCATCATCATAAAAATCGAACATCCGAGGGCATGGTGGTAGTGATTTTGCTATAGCAAGTAGCTCTTGTAAGTCATTTGTGAGCTGAGCTAATTGCACATCCATTCTCCTCATGGATGCATCATTCCTTTCCATGAATTCTATCCATAGTGCCTCCAAAGTGGGTGATAATTCTTCACTTGGAGTTGGGGCATAATGTTGATAGTTTTCATGTTGGGGGAACTCTTCATAATGAGCAATTTGCACATGCTCTTCCCAAGGATTATTTGAGAGTTGCCACTGATCATGTTCACATATGTACGAATAATGGTTGTCATAGCTTTGTTGATATTGCCTCTCTTGATAATTCAATGTTGGGCAATTCTCCAAGTTATGATTATCCCCACAATAAGCACATGGCTGGTAAAATCCTTCAAACTGTTGTGGGCAAACTCGTCCTCCAATTAAGTTCTGCAGCGTATTCATTTACTTTGTCGTACCCATACGTTTTCCACCTGCAAAGTTTCTCTCTGTTGCGAGTTGAGGTTTGGAAACTCTTTCATAAACTAGCTTGATAGTACCTATAAAGAAATGAAAGAAGATTAGCTCCAATAGATATTAAGAGTTGGTTTTCTAACTTAACAAACTTCGTTTTCACTTAAAATAAGTCCCCGGCAGCGGCGCCAAAAACTTGTTGCGTGCTCAATGTGTAAAGATAATTATGCAAAAGTGTAGAGAGAGCACTTAGAACATGCAAGCATACATGGTCTCACAGCAAGTAGTAAGTATATTTCATTCGTTTTTTCCACAGAGACTCATTTTTAGCTATTCGCGAAGTGTGTTTTGTTAAGAAAGATGGGATGAATTTGATGGGGTAAAATTGGTTTTTAATTATCTACTTTTTGCTGAATGTATAAAGGGATATAACATAAACAAATGTAAGTTAAAACTAGACTTAAAAGACAAGAGATGAAATTAATAAACGAGAAAGAAAACAGCTAAACAGAATGAAAATCTGACAGAATTGCGAGGACCGCAATGTTTCCGCAATTAAACAGCAACGAAAGTGTGTAAATGGGTGGATTAAGGGCTACTAATGACTATCCTATAGGCATTTTCTTACGATTCTCAAGCATTGGATCAACTCTCTATACATCAAACTCACTTTATCTCAAGTATCGTCCGATTCCATGCATTAGAGTCTTAAGTTTACTCGACTTCAAAGTAAGGACTTAAGCATCTTGTTTAAGCAGGAGTGTTTAGTTTGTACTAGGGAAACGCCTATTCCTAGGCCGTTTCCTGATTACCATGAAAGGCTAGCATGATTATATGACTCTGAACTCTTACTCCTTCCAGAGGTTAGGAGTTCTTTGGACAAAATGGATGGCCAATCGAAATTGCCCGTGGGATGAAGCTTACATACAATCAATGTTCGAGTGTTAATCTGCCTACTTGATTCACGTTTTTTAGCCTATAGTTCTGTCATTAGCATGCCCCTAAGTGACTTAGCTACTCATGGATATATAGAGAACAGAAATGGTAGATAAGATAGACATGCTTAGAAGGGAAATGTGCTTAAAACAGTAAGCCAAACCCGTAGCAGAAGATGGGAAATGAGAAATGCAGAAATGAACTTTGATTACTGAAATTGTTTGTTGAACAGATAAAAGCTGTAAAGTAAATAGCAACAAGACAGAAAGCAACGAAATAAACTAATCTAGCTACTTAGGAAAAGAACAGCACGAAGCAGAATGTAAAACAGAAGAGAAAGACAGAAAAACAGTAAAGAGTTGCTGGAAAACTTCGTGGCAGTCGCCTCGAATGAAGGGGATGAAAGATCAGCCTTGCTTGGATGAATCCAATCGAGAGAGAAGAAGAATCTTCTCTCCTTCCTATCAGATTATCGATTCCAACAGCTGAGACTCTCACTCCAACAGACGGCAAAGGAAAACAGATGGAAATGGTGGACTGCGAGAAGACTTCTGCGCTTCGAGTGATGATCAAACCTCCGACTTTGGCCCCCTTTTATAGTAGTTTGCAGGTGCGTTTGGGCCAAGGAGAACCATCAATCTTCAACGTCATATATCAGAATGGATGGAGGAGAAAGAACGAATCCCTGAAATTACGGAAATTAACAGAAAAAGATCAGTCAACTTACGGTTTTCACTTGAATAATTGCGGCCTCAGCAATGTTTTCGCAATGCTGTCGCAATGCGATTTTTTCATTCTTTTCCTTCGGTTTTCAACCCTTTTTCTACCTATTGTGCATAAGTCCTAAATTAGCTACCCTCTTCTTATTTTCATATTTAAGCATAGGTTTAGGCTAAATGCTATTAAAAACACCTAAAAGTGTATATCTTCTTAAGCTAAAAGGGTCCTAAATAAGTCACTTTCAGAGACTTAACAGGTACCCGATGGGCATCCTCAAGTTGTCGATCCTCTTGGAGTACGGTTTGGTATACAAGAGGGTGCTCTGGGCTGGTCCACCGTACTGGGCTCGGATGGTGTTAGTAATCATGTCCTGCAGTTGTTGGACAGATAAGGAAGCGACCGACGTTGAGTGTTGCGCTTGGTCTTCCTGGATGACCATTTTTTCTTTGTCACTCCTTCTGGCCGCAGGAGTTAGACTTGACTCCGCGACCTCACGACTTTGCATCTGACTCCTCAGTTGGGCAATCTCGAAGTCTTTGTCCTCGACTGCTTTCATCAGGAAGCTGATTTTCTTTTCCATTTCAGCCATCGCTTCGTCGTTAGTGCGCGCATCCGCCATCATTATAGATACGTTGGAGTCAGACACCTTATCCGGCTGATGAGAGGAGGGAACAACCTCATCGAACAAGGGATTGTCCCTGATGATTATCCCAACCTGCGCAGACTCTGTCAGTCGTTTGTATATTTTGCTCACGATGGCAGAAGTGTGCTCGCCCGTCTGCGAGACTTCTTTGATGACGCGGCTGCGGGTGGTAGGTCCCCTGTAAGGGCTGTTGGAACTGACAGCCTGAAATGTTGTTTTCTTTGATGCCATTGTTAATTTTTGTTGAGAGAGAGAGATGAAAGGTAGAGAGGTCCCACCGGGCGTGTCAATCTGTTCACACGAGATTTCGACGAAAGATAGAGATTCGAACACGTGTAAATGAAATTTGAATTTGATTTAATTGTGTGGTATGTATCAGTGCGTAGTGGATTACAATCTCTAATGTTTATCCTCTGATTCTTTCTCTCTCAAATGTAAATGTATCTCGAGGGCTTCGCAGCTTGTTCTCGATGATGGGTTTGTTTCGAGGGCTTTACAGTTTGTTCTCGATGTTGGATTTGTTTCGAGGGCTTTGCAGCTTGTTCTCGATGTTGAATCTTCAGCTTCGCGTAGCGGTGAAGTCTTCAGGTGTTTGATTTTCAAGAAGTGTTCAGTCTTCAGTCTTCAGGATTCAGGGAGTCTTTGTTGCTTGGGAATTCTCTCTGAGTTCTTAGGAGAAGAAATTTTCTGAACCTTGCAAATGAAAATGAGCTCTCTATTTATAGAGTTCTCATGGGCCTGGTGGGCTTGGGCCTGGATCCAATGGGCTTGGTTCAAATGAGCTTTTGAATTTTGAGCCCAATGGGCTTGACCTTCGGGCCAAATTGTCTTTGAAATATCTTTTCTGGATCGGCCCGATTTCGAGCTCAATTACGGTGTGACGGCCCGATTTCGAGCCCAATTACGGTGTGACCGAATTTGCTCGTTCAAGTTTATCTGATCCACCGGCCGTGATGAAGACACGTGGCGACCGTTGATTGGCCGAAATTTCTCGGTCAACAACAACATCATTAATTCTCTTTGTTCGGAATCTAAGGAACTTTCCACACAGCTAGGGTACCATGGCTCTGATACCAATTGATAAGCCACATATCTCCATATTAGTATGATATTGTCCACTTTGGGCCTAAACCCGCATGATTTTGCTTTTGGTTTCACTCAAAAGACCTCATACCAATGGAGATAATTGTCCTCACTTAAATACCATGAATCAATCTCTTCCTTAACCAATGTGAGATTTTGTTAGCACTCCTAACAAAAAGCTCCTACAAAAATCACAAGAAAAATCTCAGAAGCAGGTGCCGAATTATTCTCTATTTTTCGTTAAAAAAAAAAAAAAAAAAGCCATACTGACGTAGTCACTACTTTTTTCTTATTTCCTAAAAATCAACGTGGTTTTTGCAAATTTTTCTCTTGTTTTTTAATAATAAAAAAAATCCAGCAACCATACATCAACTTGCTCCTTTAGTTGATTATCATTATGTTTAATTAATAACGGGGTCATAATGAATATATGGGCTTTAATTGATTTGGGCTCCATAATCCCAACAATAACAATATACCAAGGGGCTGTTTGGGCCCCCAACATGGGTGGGGTGGGGTGAGTTTAAATAACCCACCCCACGTTTGGGGCACGAGTTATTAAACCCGGGTTGGGTTATTATAACCCCCAACTTGCTACAGTGTTACTGTAGAAGTTTTTTTTTTTTTTTTTTTTTTTTTTTTTTTTTTTTTTTTTTTTTTTTTCACTTTGTTGGTGGATTTTTTTTTCCACTCAATTTATCGATTTGTCTTCCCTCTTTGTTTTTCTTTTTCTTTTTTTAACCCAATTTACCGTTTTTTCCTCTCTCTTTGTCTTCATCACCTCACGATTCTTTATCTTCTATTTCTTCCAAAATTTCTCTCTCCATCGACGTCGAAGCCTCTTGTGGTGGATTATTTGTAATTTCTTAAATAATATTTATTTTTTTAACTTTTAAAAAATTAATATGTAATATACATTTAACTATACAACACAACAAAAAATTGTATAAAAAAAAATAAACTACCATAAACACAAATTTCAAACTCCGTGTTAAAAAAAATTGTATTCTAAACACAGACTTCCTAAACTTAGACTAAACAACTCTGCACCCCAAACACCCACACTATTATAACCCACCAACTATAATAACCCACCTTGCGCCCCAAACACCCCCCAAGTGTCCTAACAATCCAAGCACAGCTCAATCGATAAAGATACTCATTATCATCCTAAAAGCAAATAATTAATCTCTCAACCCTGCCATTGTTGAAGTAAAACCAAGTCATTCAATGGTGGAGTTCCACCATCAATAAACTTACACAATTGACTAATTTCCAAATCCATTTTCTTTACCTCACTTGGAACTCCAAAATTTGGAAGGTTTTCAAATAAAAAATGATTTGAAATCATATAAGTAAATGTATGTTCTAACCTTGGTGAGTCGAACACATGTCGCTGGAGGACTCTATAGTTAACTGAGTGACTTCATGACCATCGAAGCCAGTGAGACACTGCATCGTTGTGCAATCGAACTGCAACGTTCCCTGACAAGATGAACAAAGTCTCATATACCTACAAAGGTAAAAAAAAAACATATATTAGTTTATGTTCAATTATACCGAACATAGGTAAAAGTTATGGAACAGAGAATACCTGAAAAGCATGAGGAAACCCGAGAGAGTATACTTTACAACGTAGATTTTGTTTTTAACGACCTTCCGCTTGTACATATTAACTTTGTCTTTGAAGGTCAGCCCTTGAAGGCCCTTGAACAACCTATTCTAGATGATTGTTCCCCCAATCCATAGTGCTGAAGTAGTCCAAATCCTCCACAAGAGGATCAAGCTAAATCCTTGAACAATCAACCATGCTAAGTTGTAAATTTAAGAACTAAACCCTCAGCTAATTGCATCAAAGATTCTCTAACCTCAAATTAGAGAACTTGCCTTAGTTTTTCGTTGTGAAAATCTAGCTAAAATCAACAAGTTTAAGCTTTGATATACAACAAATGGGGAGAAATTGAAGTTTAAGCTCCCAAAATCGGAGTTTACAACAATGGTGGAATGAGAGAATGACCTAAAAATCAGAGAAGGTGGGTTTTTATACTTAGCGTCGCATCTCGCGTTGTCTTCGAATTTTCTCTCGGGTCTGCAGCGTCGAGACGCTACTATTACAGCATCTCGACGCTTGGGCTGTGCTTTACAAAAATAAATCGATATTTTGTCAAGCCCGTCACTCTGCCTAAGCTCTCCTGCACCACCAGACCACTTATCACTTTTGGGATAACATTTGATTAATTAATATACATAGTATAAACATTTAGGACGATTAATCATTATTATCCTCTAAAATATTCTTTTAAGCTTTAAACTAACACAATGATCTGATTTACCCCTTAGCAAATAAATTCTATAAAATATAAACATTAAGCACAATTAATTCCTTAATTCACAAGACTTAGGATCTATAAATTAGCACTTTTAGAGTGTTATCAGAGTCTATAGCCATTAAATCTTTATTCCTAGAGCTAATGCAAACTCAAATAATTAACGCATACAATTCTTTATTCATACGGTGTGTTTGATTCCTAAGTACATGTGCCGACCTATTCTTAGGCTTTTAGTCCTGTATCCCTCGTGAGATCCATATATTGCCAAAGTCTTCTTAGTGCTTTGACTCAACTACCATGTCAACTTGAGTAGCTAGTTCAAATTAACAAGACTAAATGATATTCAACGAGGAAAATATGTAAAGTAAACAACAGTGGGTAACTCCACTAAGCTGTATGAGATTAAAATCATTTCATTCCCAGAGCATCCTCCAAATCAGATCCCTAAGAGAATTTTAGTTCATAATCGAAACAAATGAAAGCTTCATTGAATTGAAGTTCATAATTAAAATGTACTTAATTGAAATTAACTACGAATGAAAATTACAACAGAATTGAAGTGCAACTAGTCTAGAAAGAAAATACAATCAGACTTGTAAAAACTCGAAAAGTAGAAACTAGTAAAGACTACTATTGGTCTCCTAAATTGACCAACTAATGATGACGCCTTGAAAGACATGTCTAGGGTTGCTATTATAGGCGTAGCTTGAGGTGAGAAAGGGTTTGAGAGGTTGTTGAATCCTCCTAGAAGTCTTCAACCGCAAGAAAATGACGTAAGGAGTTGTTGGAACACTCACTTTCAAATTATTTGAGAAGCCTAAGCAATTAAACACATATATCTATGACTAATTAAATGTTAGAGAATAAATAACACAATTCTAAGGTCCTACAAGTTTTATCTTATGTCTAGGGTCGAAAACAAAGTGTCTAGGTACTTTTCCTTATATTACTTTTATGAAAACCAATTTTTACCCAACCCTTTCTATATAGGACTTTAACCTATATGCTCTTCTAGGTGATCAACAAAGAAAAATAGTAAACTTTAGAGTCAATAAAAGTAAATAATGCTAAGAGTCGAGCAAAGTTACTTTAAAACATATACTGAAGTTTTCTCTCCTACTTTAAGGGTATTCACATGTTTTGAATCCCTAAATTAGCTCATGAAAGAAAGAAAAATATAACACAAAGTAGAGGAAGTAAACTTCATTTTAATGCTAGAAAATAGATTTACAACTGAGTTCAAAGTAAAAACAGAATCGTAAATGACAAGAAACTTAAGTGCGAGAAAGTTAAAAACTAACACTTTGATTCTCTTTTGCTCCTCTAACTCTAACTCTATTCAATCTCCTTTCAGTTGAATAGAGTTCTTACACTGCTTTTTCAATGCAATTGTTTAAAAAATAATTAAACAAACGAGAGAACAAAACTTAAACAAGAAGAAGTTCTGGATGATGGTGAACTTCTACAAATGTGTTGTCATCCACGAACGAGAGAACTTGTTTTTCTATAAATCTCGGTCGCTTTATATAGACCTCAAGGTCTAGAGTTTCTACATAATTGAAGATCTTCACGATTTTTTAGATTTTCTGTGATTTCCTGCGATTCTGTCAAAAACTTAAATTGCGCCCGCAAGTTGGGCGCATTTCTCGATGTTTGCATAACAGTGTTCAATCTTCTGGAATCTTTTGTCATCTGACCAATATGTGGGCGCATTTCCAATGTATTTTTAGGCCTAAAGTAATTCCTTCACAAAAACACTTGAAAACACGTTAAAAGTTTCAAAACTCTACTCTTTTATACC
This sequence comes from Herpetospermum pedunculosum, assembly GCA_028017165.1. Lineage (NCBI taxonomy): Eukaryota > Viridiplantae > Streptophyta > Magnoliopsida > Cucurbitales > Cucurbitaceae > Herpetospermum > Herpetospermum pedunculosum. The sequence goes on from CM051526.1 coordinate 9,475,250, forward strand.
TAAAATCCTTCACTTAGAAACTCACAAGCTCTTTGGCTTCATCGACGGTGTTAAATTCAGAGAATGAGAGGAATTGATAAAAAGTAAGGCTACATTGCATTAGAATAGCTTAAAACAAGTATAGACCTATAAACCTATTTATACTGAATAGAATAATAGTGCAACGACTAGTCTACCCTTACACTTTACACTGGTAAACCCTAAAACTTAACCTAAACTAACATCCCCTCTCAAACTCACAATAGTAAAATTTGAATTTGTAAGGAGAAAAGAAAGAAAACCAAAAACTAAAAATAAACATTGCGGATGTCAGGCTAAATTCTAATTGTCGATGTCGATGCTGCGAATTCCAAAAATACAATTGTCAAACTTCAGCTGCATATTCCAATCAACTTCAGCTGCATATTCCAATCTGATGTCGATGTCAATGTTGTGAATACCAACTACTAGATGTAGTTGTCAAACTCCAACTACAGATATCGATGTTGATACCGAAACAGATGATGAGAATTCCATGTGCATAAAAGAAAAACAAAATGGAACTCAAATTCTAATGTTAGTGCAAATATTGACGTAGTGCAAACTTTGATGTTGTGAATACCAACTGTCAGATGTAATTGCCAAACTCCAACTGCAGATACCGATGTTGATGCCAAAAGAGATGCTGTGAATTTCTATTGTTAGTTTCCAGCTACAGAGTCAGATGTCGATGTAGAAAAAAAAAACAAAATGGAACTCAAATTCTAATGTTAGTACAAATTTTGACGTGAGTGCTAATTTTGATTACTCAGTGCAATTGACAAGTTCCAGCGATTCAGAACATATCAAAACAAACCAACAAATTCAAACCAACCATAAACCAACAGATTCAGACAAACCATAAACCAACCAAATTCAGACCAAACCATAAAAATCAAACCATACCAAACCAATCAGTTCAACTAAATCGATTCGACCAGTCATGTTGGTGTCTGGATCCCAGTCTGATCGGACCGCTACGAAAACTCTTTCTAATTTCTCAAACATTTCCCAAAACTCTCTCCTCTCCTTCTATATCCTCTCTTTCCTCCTACTTTTCTTCTTCTTCACGTTTTTTTCTTTTCTTTACTTTTTTTTCCTGCTCATTTTTTCTTCTTCTATCCTCCTTATTTTTCTTTTCTTGTTATTTTATTCCTTTTTTTTTTCCGTTTTGTTTGTTGAGGTAACGAAATCGACCGACTGACAATCGGTCGACCCACGTAACCATCCCATTCAAAATCGATTAGCATCGATCGAATCTAAACCGACATATCTGTGGTCGACGTCGGTTTGAGTCCAAAACTAACGTCCACCGATGCTCACCCCTCCTTCATAATTTGTGAAAGAACTCTTATTATTCAATTAATGAAGCTTACGAACATATTTATAGGAATTACAAATAACAAAGTGCTAAAAACTAACATTTAACGGATGCAAACTCCTTTGAAAAAAAAAAAAAAAACAAATACAACAAACTATTAAGTGAAAAAGAACCCACTCAACAATATTTACAATAACTTCAATAACATCTTCTTCTATCGGTTGAAAACAAGGATGAAAATATCGATATCTATATTGATATCGTTATTTTAATTTTACGGATATATCGATAAAATATCGATATCCATAAATATTTCTATAATTCAATTTTTTTAAAAAAATATATTTAAATTAATAATTAAGTTGTTTTTTACTTTCAAATTAAGTTATAGATCTCGTTATTAGTATCTAGATTCATATTAAAATTGATAGATGGTATTTTTGATGTTTTGTAGGTATTTATAAAAGATATGAGAGATATCTATTAATCCTTAACATCCCTATCGAATCCTCAGATTTATGGAGATTTATGGTTATATCGACATATCGACGAATATTTTCATCCTTGATTGAAAATGACCGGAATTTTTAGAAACAAAACCAGCATCCACCTCATCTCTCGGATCCTCAACTCGCCGTATTTCTCTTTTATGTTTGTGTTGTTTTTCACAATTGTTCTTACATTTTTTCCAATTTCGTCTTAGGGGTAAGCCACTTTCGTTTCTTTTACCTTAATTTTGAACTTGTTTGGAATGACTTTTCAAGTGCTTAGAAATGATATTTAAGCATTTGAAAAGTCATTTCAAACAATTCATTTGTTTTACACGACTTATGGCTACTCTTTTATGTATGTTTTGACGATTAGTTTACCTTTACATGTCAAAAGCTTAAGATTACAATTCTTTCTCTGCAAATGAACTTGCAAGTTTCTTGGCAAAAACGTAGTAGGAGCAAGGATTTAAATGTCGATGAAAATATTGATGTCTCAATTTTATGGAAATGTTGATGGAAATATAGATAAAATGTCGACGTCGATGGATATTTCTGGAAGGTTTTTTTTTAAAAAAAATTTACATTTTGTGGTTGTTTTTTTTTAATATTTCATCGATTTTGTACGGTATGATGGAAATGTCGATTCACCCTTCATGTCGATGTCGAACCTATGAATATATGGAAATGTTGATAGAAATATCGACATGTCGACGAAAATTTAATACCATGAGTAGGAGACAACAAATTGTCATGTTTAATGTTATTTTCATCGTTCTAAAAGTGAGTACAATCACATACTTCATCCACAAGGTGACAAGATTTGCAGTTCTAGACTAGATTCAAATAGAAACCTCATAGTTTGATGCAACTAGTGTATATGTATCATGTATGTATCGATAAATATTTCTTTAGCCATAGGCATGAGAGGACAATGTACGGAGATTTGAACCTCCAACCTCAAGGAAATGAACACACAATTATTGTATTTGCTATGATATAATTGATTCGATTTAACTGAACCAACCGCGTCGGGGTATGGTATGTCAATTCGAATCGGGTGGGTCGGGTCGGAAGGATCTCTCAATTAAAAAAGAAATAAGCGTTCGCACATAAGCTCGAACTCATAGACTCGAGACCTAGGTTTCAAGACTTATTACTAAGCCAATAGGACCGCAAGTGTTGAAAGATTTATGTTTCGATTTTTAATAAACATACTTTCGAATTTCGATTGGCTTGAGTATATTTAAGGATGAAAATATTCATCGATATATCTGTAAATTGAAGAATTCGATATAGATATTAAAGTTTAATGGATATTTCGATATCCTTTATAAATACACATAAAACATAAAAAATATCATATATTAATTTTAATATGAATCTAAATACTAAAACAAGATCTATAACTTAGTTTGAAAGTAAAGAACTTAATTATTAATTCAAATATATTTAAAATAAAATTAGTTTACAGAAATATCCATGGATATATTCGTAAAATTGAAATACCGATATCAATATACATATCGATATTTTCATCATTGGGTATATTCAATCTGATTTTTTTTCAAACCCAAACCCTGTCGAATATAATCGGATTATCTAATACGAAAATCAAGATTGCCAACCCGAACAAGTTGCAAACCGACCCGACAGCAGTTTCGGTCGGTTTAGGCAAAAAAAAATATATATGATCTTTTTCGATTTTTTCTTGCAGCCCTAATTGACGCAACATAATGGCTTTTTAGATTATCAGCACAAAAAGTGCAATCTTCAATAGCATGAAATAAACTATTTGCAAGTGAATGAAATAAAAAGTATGCACAAACCAGTAAACAATTATATACATATTGAACAATGCTAAGGAATCCATCAGCAGAACAACTCACTTCAGGATGTTTAATCATTCCGATTTCTTCTTCTTATTTACTTTCTCCTCTTTCGGTTGTCGAAATAGTAACTTAAATGTCCATACTGCAAGAATAGTTCCTTGAATCGGAGCAATCCAGTATACAAGAATGTGTTCTTTCGTTATATGTTCCCCACGAGCATACGCCCATCCCATTACCTACAGAAATGTCGAAAAAGATTAATCTGTTGAGTCTCCATTCGACGTCGAAAATCAATGCAAATAAAAGGATGATATCGTTTGGACATAATGTGATTATCGACACTTACAGATGCGGGGTTCATACAGCCACCAGTTAAGTCAGAACCGAGAATATGAAGAGTTAACTTGGAAAGACTTGAGATCCAAGTCTTCATGAAGAAATTTCCAGGAATTTTCCTTGAAAGTCCAAGCGAGATTATGACGATGGCGTACGTTAACAATCCTTCTGTTAGAGCACCGTGATGGATGCCAACGTTCAAACGGGGCCCTTGTCCTGCTTCGGGGAACGTATGGATAATCAGCCTAACACCAGTAATAGCTCCAAGTACCTGAAGGGAGAAGAAACCAGAAGCATCATCTGTTATTGTTGTTGAGATACAGAGTTTAATCGTCTGTTGTAATTTTATTTTTGGTAAGAGAATCTGCGCTTTCATAAAGAAAAATGAAAGAATATAAGAGTATAAAAAAAAAAAAAACAAGCCCGAACAAATGGACCCCGACCCTAACTACATCTACTGTAATGTTTTTGGAAATATAGTGAGCATGGAGATGCATTTTTGGCCATATCTTTTCCTTTCAATTTAGTTGTCTCAGCCTCACATATAACTTTTGTGGTAGACGTTTGATCTCTAAATTCAAAGTCTAACAGATCAATTCCAGAGATTTGAGGAATGGGTCTAAATGCATCGTTTTAATTTTTGTTTTCCATCTCAACAATAAAACTATAAAACTTTATTAAATATTGCTGCATCAGCATAAAAATAACAAAAAAAATGTCACATCATTATCTAACATTTGCAATAAACTGTCTATTAGCGTTGCTAGCGATGTATTGACTCGAGAGATCATTTAGAATAATTTCTTAAATCTTAGGACTAAACCGTTAAATTTTGAAACCTAAGGACTAGATAGAATCCTAATCCAAACCTCAAGATAAAGAGTCTAATTTACCCTAATTTTTGTAAGGATAAGAAACAAGGTATAGAAAGGGGAGGGACAATTCTGCCACGATCCACTGAGATTGAATCTTTCGTCGCTCCGATTCGTCCCTAAAGAAAAAAAAAAAAAAAAAAAAAGGGGAGGGACAATATATCAACCCAACAAAACCAAGAAGATTACTAAAAAATCTTCTAGGGAAACATCAGACTTTTCACCACAGTCCTTGGGAAACATCAAGAGATGCCCTTTTTTTTTTTTTGGGATATCCGTGAGTGTTTGGGTCAGTTTGCGCACACCTCGACTATTCACTCAGGACAATTATTTGACCCTACTACATTTGATTGTTGATACGTTTCCAATTTTACCACCTATCCGTTATATTTATTCAAGAAAGAAGAAAGACAACAACATCAATATTGAAGGAAGTTGAACGAGGACAGAGGAGTTATACCATAAAGTTGGTTTCTGTCATGTGGGGTCTAAGGCAGTTATTAGATGTTATATGTTTGTGTGGGTATCTGGATTAGTATTTAAGTAGAATAGTTACGTATGTAGATTGTAGAAACTATCTTTTCTGTGCTTTATGTGTGGAGTCCAAACCTCTCGAATGTTTGGGTTTTATTGAACTTTCTCTTGAATGTTTATGAATAATTCTCTGGAGTATCGACCCAATAGTGTATCAGTTGTCAAGGTAACTCATAGGATATTAAATCTTAGGTAGGTGGCCACCATGACTTGAACTCATTCCCTCTAAGTCATAACCTACGAGTTACCTTGACAACTAAATACAGTAGGGTCAGACAATTGTCTCGTGAGAATAGTCGAGGTGGCCACCATGGCTTGAACCCATTCCCTCTAAGACCTTTATTATTTACATAGCCCTTATTGACTACTAGGCCAAACTCATGGATAAGAGATGCCAAATACATTAAACAGCATAAACCACAGTTTGTGGATAACAGAGCTCTTTCCACAAAATGCATCAGATAGGAGACAAAGTTTACCAACAGATTCCATATGGGAATAATTTCAGCAGTATCAATGACTCTCATTATGAGGCTGAGAGGCCCCAAAAGAAGAAAATAGCATATTAGAGAACACTGTTGAGAATAGTTCAGGTAAAACAAAACTTCCTGAACTATCCAAATTTCATCTCATTGTGTTGGTTGGCTTTTGGCCTAAAGGTTTCAATATTCCCCAGAAGAATGGCAACATCCCAACCTCTCTATGATGTAAGAGGCCTACTAAACTTGACAATAAAGCCATTATACATCCAGTTCCAAGTCCAACAGTCATTTAACATGGCTCTGATGGAATTAGAAAAGTGATATTTCCGGTGAAAATCCGAATTCAATGGCATCTTCATGCCAGACCTTATCCTAAAAACTTAGGGTAAGTTTGCTCTGACTTCAATGGTGAAAAGTGATTCTAAACTTTTCAAAAATTTCAGGGTGAGTTTATCTTCATACCTATAGCCAATGTTCAAGGCGTGAGCCTTGAGGCTAAATGTTGCCGCCTCGCCTCAAGGCGCGCCTCGAGGCTTAAGCCTCAAACGCTTTTTAAAACATTGCCTATAGCCATTTCAAATAGTTTTAGAACAATTAAGCTGTCCAGTTCATTGATCATAAACGATCTAATGTGATGGCCCATCCACCAAGAAAGGGTAAAAATGCAAATATTTAAGTTATTTCAAATGAAAATTTACCTTAATTTAAAATTGTTGCAATCAATTTTGCCAGACAATCCCTATATAAAATGTATGCTTAGCTTTCTAAATTTGCCCCTAATTTTTTTAATTTTTATTTTTGGGTAAGAAACCAAACATTCAATGAGAAAAATGAAAGAATGACGGGGCATACAAAAAACAAGCCCAACAAAAGGAGTCCCAACACTAACTACAAGAACAAACTCAAATCCAAAAGAATGAGACAAAACTAGTAATTACAAAAAACACAATTAACAGACGCCCATAAGGAAGCATTAAATCTAGCAACCTCCCAATCCCAAACCTCCTCCCAAGACTCTCAACTCCTCTAAAAATCCTATCATTCCTTTCAAGCCAAATTCCGCACAAAATAGCAAAAAAAAACAAGTCTGCCACAAAACTCTTCCCTTATCCCGAAAGAAAAAGTTCAGGAGCACCTCCTCAAACATAGAACAACAAACTCTCCTACGAGCCAAAACAATCCCAAACTTTCTGGAGCAAGCTGTCCATTTTATAGGTTCAGAACAATTATCAAGCTGTCCAGTTTGATCATAAATGATCTAATGTGATGGCCCATCAACCAAGAAAGGGTAAAAATTCAAATATATAACAATGGAAATTTACCTTAAATTTAAAATTGTAGCAATCACTTTTGACAGACAATCCCCATATAAAATGTATGCTTAGCCTTTTGCCCCCAAATCTTTTAATTGAAACAAAGAGAGCAAGGTCATTTTAATCTTTTGCACCTCTTTAAGACTATGCACATAGTCTAAGATCATTTTCCTTCAACAGCCCTCTCACTTTCAAGCACTCTATCTCTACTGCGTACTGCCTCTACCCCTCCCCTCCCTCTAAGTCCAAACCCTTAAAAAGAACAGCAAGGTCAATAGTGTTAGTCCTATCTTGTAATACCTATCTAGATCAACATTTGACCTTCTTGATAATAATTTTAACCTTCTAAAGCGAGAAAAACAAAGAGGGTGTGGAGGGACGAGAACCACACAGAAGAAAGAAGAAAGAAGTAGAAGAAACCCCAAAGAAGTGGAGATCCATAGACAAACATCCCTGGCCCGAAGGCAGAAATAGAAGTGAACCAACAAAGAAAGCAAGGAAAAGAAGCAGCATAAGCTTCCCTGTTGAATAAGGGACGACCAAAATCAAAGTTGTATGAGATGGGCTCCAAAGGAAAGGACAGAAGCCATTGGGGCAAATTTCAAAGAAGAGAGGTGATAAAGACGAAAATAAGGTAGGGAAAGGGGACTACCCTACCCAACAATCCTCCCAAAAGTGAATCAACCAAACCATCCCCAATAGAGATTAGATAACTTCAAAAACTTGAAGAACATCAGGTGGATACAAGAATGGATGAGGGTCATATTTACTCACTATGATCCTAGGTCAAAAAAATCCAACTAATTAGATTAGTTTTAGTGGGTTCATTCCCATAAAATCTTGAATAAAAAGAAAAAAGTCCAAAGATAACCACCATAACCATTTTGCAAGCATCACCTCATTCCAAACTTTCAAGTTCCTTATACTCAATCACCCAAATCAATCATATGCAACACAATTTCCCACCTAACCAAATGAGACTCCACTCTTAAAGTGTTGATACAAGATTAAATTTACCGGAGTACACGTAGTGATTTAACATGGTATCTGAGTAAATTCTATCTTTGAATTCCTAAAATGACATTTCCTCTATAATTAATATTGATAACTACTTGTCGGGTCTTGTGCAAATTTTTAAGTTTACAAGTAAGGAAAGTAAGGAGAGTGTTAAAGTGTTTATATAAGATAAAATTGACCGTTACCATTACCGTACCCACTAGGTTAAGCTTTTGGGAACTTCATGATTTAACTAACACCCACATATTCCACTCTTTTCCCCTCTTTTCGACACTTGAGCTAACAGGAAAAGATTAAATTTCATACAATCATGCCATGAGCATTGAGAATAAACGAGGTTCGTGCAAGCTGGCTCGAACACTCTCGGATATCATAAACAAAATAAAATCATGGCAATGTAAACAACCATAAAACTCAGATTAAGTTTCACAAATACAAAAAGGCAAGGAAAAAAGAACCTGGGAAGGGATTCTAGCACCAGCAATAAAGAGAAAGCTACTGAAATCCCCAGAAAAAGCATCAGACAAGACGTTAAGAGGATTGTAAGCCGCCCCTCTGGAAATGTTCACGAAGAACGCAAAAAAAAACATGTTGAGAATCGAAAGAGAAGCCTTGACAACCTCACCGACCGGATCATTTCCAAATCCTAATATCCCAAAAGCAAAGATCTTAATCAAAATCCCCGACCATACCCACATAAAAGAGAGGGCAAAATCCAACACAATCAATCGAGCCCCAGAAGACATCGTTGAAAAGAAGATCTTCTGGGGTTTTTTTTTTTTTTTTTTTTTTTTTCGATGACCCTTTTTCTCTTGACTCGATTGATCTATTTAAAAGCGATCAAGAGTAAAGAGAGAAAGATGAAGGAACATTGGTCGTAGGTGGGCATGATTTTGATTGGACATGGATTAGTTTAGTAATGTCTGAACGACGTTGGTCCCGTTGACGATGTTGTCGGATTGTGGCGGTCGGTCAACATTGACTGATGCATTTCACATCTATTTATTTTTTATTTTTTATTTTTTTTATATAACATGTACAATGACAAATTTGTAACGTCTTGGTCACTAATTTATACAATATGTCGATTGATTTATATTCATGTGGGTCATTTCACAGTTTATTTTAAGAGAGAACCATAGTAAAAGCTCTTCGCCATCACCGTTCATCTAAGTTTTACTCTTTGGTGATATTGTGTAATTAGCCACCGTAAAATTATCACTAATTGAGACTTAGATTAGAAATAAAGAATAATGGTTGAATTTGCTTTTAAAATAGGGTTCTTTACCTATATATATATTTTAATCAAAATAACAAAACAACAAAGTACTAGGCAACCGAAGAGTCTTCCAAGAGAATTTTGGAGAGCCACTCTCGTGGGCTCTCTCCCCATTCTCCCAAAAGACAAAGGTTGCAGGAATGTTGTGCCAAGCGATCAGCTGCGCCATTTTGAAGACGAGGGACATGGTTGAAGGCGAAGAGCCTTGAGTCCGCAGTAGAGTTGAGAATTTCGTCAACAATCAGTCCGGTTTCAGTGAAATCTTCAACTTCACCCCTTATGAGCTTGATGACGTGCAAACAATCTGATTCCACAAGAATGCAATTGTGAATGCGGGGTATGTAGTCCAAACCCACATTGATGGCTTGAGCTTCAAGGGTACTAATTGGCCAATTTTCCTTCGACGATTGACATCCCGCCGTGATTAATTTCCCGTTTTTGTCTCTGCAGATCCAAGCTATAGCTCCTCGGTTGGGTCTGGAACTCCAAGAGGCATCGCAGTTTAATTTCCAACAGTCAAGAGGCGGCGGGATCCATTTTGTTGTAGCTTCTAGTCCGGCTGGAGCAGACCCTTCGCTATCAGGTGTCATTCCCTTTTTCCTGTCTGATAAACTATTGTTCACATTGTGTGCTATCGTCTGGATTTGAGGTGTGTTGCCACGGTGTAGAATTTGATTCATGTACTCCCATATCCTCCATATAATTATAAGCATGTCACCAACTTCATTATCATCGCCCTTGTCCCACATCCAATCACAATATTCCATTGGAGTCCATCCATACTTGTTGATAGCAAAGAAATGTAAATTAGGGGGAAAATGATTTAGCCACAAATGCTTTGTAAATTTACAATTCTAAATTAAATGAGAAGTACACATCCCTTAGGAACTTTCATTCCTTTCTTCGCAAGGTTGATCCGAGTTAGGATGATGTCATTGTACACCTTCCAAACACAAATTCAAACTTTTGGAGGGACTTGGATATTCCAAAATCTCTTTCACTTTTCCTTCACATTGTCGAGCCTTGAAGATGAAGCCTCCATTGCCACCTTGCTAGTCATGCCTAGTCGATAAGCACTTTTGACTCTAAAAATTCCCTTGCTATCCAACGCCCAAATGATCTCATCACGTGGCTTCAACTTAGATAACAGTATGTTCATGATTAAATTAGCCTCATCAATTGGGAAGTATTGTCGAACCATTTGAATATCCCAACAATTATCTTTCGTCATAAAAATTTCCACCGGACCATGGCGAAGGGAATGATGGATGTAAGTGGGCAACCAGTTACCCTCTGGCGTGATCCAAGGATCTTCCTCGGCAATTACACTCAAACATTGCCAATCCTCCACTGATAACCCTTTTGAAAAAGCTCTCTACCCCACAAAATGCTTTGCCAGACATACGATGGTTTATACCCCAGCTGCGCATTGAGAAAATTTCCACTATGGAAATAACGCCCTCTCATTACTTGACCTAGGATATTGTCGGAGTTTTTGATTATTCTCCAACTTTGTTTAGCTAGCATTGCTTGGTTGAAAACTGAAAGATCTCTGAATCCCATTCCGCCTTGTGCCTTTGGAATGCATAACTTCTGCCAACTTTTCTAGTGATTTTTCTTTTCCTCTCTCGTAGCTCCCCACCAAAACCTGGCACAAATAGAATTAATATCATTACAAAGATGGGAAGTAAGTTTAAAACAACTCATAGCATAGGTAGGAATGGCTTGAGCCACAACTTTAATTAAAACTTCCCTGCCACCCATTGAAAACAATTTTGTCTTTCATCCTTGCAGCACCTTCCAGACTCGATCTTTTAAGCTGTTGAAGATTTCCCTTTTGCTCTTGGAGGTTTGGGAAGGAAAACCCAAATCAAGTCCCAAAGAAGTAATGTGCTGGACTTTAAGATCTCTCTGGATGTGCACCATCATGTCATCCTTTGTATTTTTGCTGAGCAAAAAGTTCGGCTTCTCGTAGTTGATACATTGCCCTATTGCTCGTTCATAAGCCTTGAACACCCTCTTGATCGCTTGGCAATTTCCCATCGTTGCTTTGAAGAAAACCAAGCTATCATATGCATAGAAAATGTGAGTAATAATAGGGTAATGCTTATTAATTTGCAAACCTGCTAGATTTTTAAGCTTTTCCTCTTTGTTGAGAAGCACCGAAAAACCTTCTGCACATAAAAGGAACAAATAAGAGGATAGGGGATCGCCCTGTCGGAGACCCCGAGTTGGGGTAATGTTGCCTTTCGGAGACCCATTTATGAGAACTGAGAACTGAACCGACTCCACACAGTTAATTATAAGATCAATCCATCTTCTATCAAAACCCATCGCCTTCATCATACCTCGAAGGAAAACCTGTTCAACCCTATCGTAAGCCTTGCTCATATCTAGCCTCATCGCGACTAGGCCATCCTTACCCCTCATTTACTCTTTATAGCATGAAGACATTCAAAACCAACCAGAGCATTGTCAGTAATGAGGCGACCCGGGACGAAAGCATATTGAGTCGGGGAAATAATTGAGTCTAACACCTTTTTTATCCTGTTTGAAAGTACATTTGCAATTAACTTGTAGATCACATTGCATAAGCTATTAGGGCTAGATTCCTTCATATTCCTCGGCTCTTTCTGTTTAGGAATTAACACTATATGTGTTTTGTTGAGCAAACCAAGATCAACGTTTCCATTCAAGATTTGTAGACACACCCGTGTAGTACCTGTGCCAACAATTTCCCAATACTTTTGGTATAACACAGCTTGAACCCCATCGGGATCGGGGGATTTTGTGGGATGCATACTTTTCAAAGCCACTTCCACCTCAGAGTGCGTGAAAGGCCTAAGCAAGTCACGATTCTGCCCTTCTGTGATCGTTTGAGGAACCCAGGTAAAAACTTCATTCAAATCGTCATTGCTAGGCTTTGTCATGGTGAAGATGGTTTTGAAATATCTTGTAGCAATATTTTTTATGTCCTCATCTCCCTCTCTCCATATCCCATATTCGTCCACCAAACCAGTTATGTGGTTTATCTCCTTCCTTTGACTTGCTCGCAAATGAAACCATTTGGTATTTCTATCTCCCCATTTAATCCAGCCTTCTCGCGATCTCTGTTTCCAGTATATCTCATCCTCCGGAAGGAGGCGAGAAAGCTCTTCCTCAGCCTTTGCCAAATCTGCACGCCAAGAACTATAGCCACCCAATCTGATTTTGTCTAGTTCTTTTTCTTTCCGATTTATTGCACCTAGAAGAGATCCATGAAGCCTATTTTGATTCCAATGGCGCAAGGCGTGTAAACAAGAATTAAATTTTATGTTAAAAGTCAAACCATCTATATGCCCCTGATCTTTCCAATGATGATTAATAATATCCCAACATTCATCAAAATTCGTCCAACTCTCTTCAAATCTGATCGATTTCACATGTCTTTTATTCCTCATTGTAGCACCCCCTGTTGAGACCCAAGAAGCTAGAATGGGTCTATGATCTGAAGCCAATAACTCCAGGTGAGTTACTTTAAAAATGTCACACTTGTTTTCGAAAACAAGATTAAAAAGATATCGATCTAATCTTTCCCAAATTGGATCACTATTACGTTGCTTCCTACACCAAGTAAAATGGTCCCCAACATAATCGGGGTCCATTAGATTGCAACCATCGATCACATCCTTAAACTTTCTCATCTGGCCCTCATTACGGTCACCACCACCAAACTTTTCTGATGCCGAGACAAGTTCATTAAAATCTCCTCCAATCAGCCAAAGGGAGATCAAAAAGTGTATCCAATCTTTCTAATAACTTCCATGACTCATCCCTGCATTTTGTTTTAGGATTTCCATAAAACCCTGTGAATCTCCAACACTAGTGTGATTCCTTTATAACTACACCAATATGACCATTTGTAAAAGAGAGAATTCTGACATCCAAATCTTTATTCCATAACAACATCAAACTGCCGCTCTTTCCTCTACTAGGAACACAAAAATAACACTCGAAATTTGTCTCTTTTTTCGTTCTATCTATCAACCGACTATCACCTTTAGTTTTCATTAGAAAAACTAGTTGGGGTTTATGTGAGCGCAAAAGATTGCGCAAGACTCTAAATGTCTCAGGGTTCCCCAAACCCCGAACATTCCAACATATAGTTTTCATTGTGCGCGGCGGGGCTGTTCCACAACCTCCACTGATGATGCAAGTATTGATTCAGAGCCACTTAACACAAACGTTTCTCACTCTTCCCTTCACCTTCTGCGTCCAACATTAAAGCCATTTCCCAATCCCGTTTTCCATTTATTTTTGTAGAGGGAATAGGATTGTTGCCACCACTAGTAATCTGTCTAACTATCTTCTTCCATGAACGAAGCTCAACAGTCACAATGTCCATTTCAATAGGCTCCAAGTCCATATCCTTAATTTCAAGGTGATCCTCATTAGATCTAACTCCACCACCTTTATCCTGTTTTTTTCCCATAATTTCCTTCTTGATAATAGATTCATTATCTACACTCATGGCTGAACTACTAATAATATTTGGAGGAGGGCTCAAATTATTATTTGTCTAACCCAGGCTTTGATATTCAGATCATTTGGGCGCCTTAGAATGACCTTTAACCATTTTTTCTTCATTCATCTACATACCATTGTCAGGCTCTAAATTATCTTCCCTTGAAGCCCAATTATTGTCTTGTAAGCCTATTTTTGACTTTAGTAGAAATGGGTCCACATCACTCTCTGCCCCATTTAAATTGCCCCTATTTTTAGTCACAATTATGGTTTTTTTAACTGCTCCTTCCTTAATAGACAACTCGTGATCCTCAAAATTTACTTCTTTAATTATAATGCCCATTTTTTTTCTTCCATAATCAGTTGTATGATTTTTCTTGATTTTCTCTGGGGTTATGGAATCGTCAATTTTAGACTTTGCTTCCTTTATTTCTTTTCTTTTTTGTACCTCCGCCGCAGGAACAGTTTCAGAATCATCGTTCCTTGTCGGCGCCGGTGAGACCTTCTCATGTCTCTGCATATTCTCCCGATATTCCTCAGCAACCGGCGACCCACCTCTCTGACTTGTTCTACCGCGTCCCCTACCTCGACCATTGAATCTGGATTCATCACTTCGGTCGGTTGTTTGGTTATTCAAAGGCAATGACTCTCTTAATTCAGCCCCATAAGCAAGTTTTGTTTCCTCCATCTGACCATCACACTCCTTCAATGTATGTCCTAGTTTTCCGCAGCCATAGAAAAAATCCGGTAATTTTTTGTAAGTGATCGAGATCCATTTTCCTTCTGGCACTAAAGCACTCCAGACTTTTGTTCCGCATAATAATGGTTTTTTCACATTAATTCTGACTCTAACCCTCACGTGGCTCCCTCACAACTTCATTCCTCGTTTATATCCACCTTTTCATATTTACTGATAGAACTCCAAAAGTGCTATTTTATAACCTTTAATTCTTGTTAGTTGATTCAAATTAATGTGTTTAATCATATGTTTTGCAGGAATCGAGCATTCAGAGGTGAATGAGACACTTATATTAAATAAGAACTCAAAAGAGGAGTTTTAGAGTATAATATCAACAAACCAAGCCGCAGATGATACTATAAATATAAAAACCATTTAATATTTAAAGTTGGAAGCTTGGTCTGATGGTGAAAGGTTGATTATGTTAGACTTTGATCTCGAGTTTGATTCTTGAAGAATGTAATTATTTTTTATATTTTTACTTCAACGTCAACTCACGACACGTGGCAGCTCCTAGTTGATGAAGAAGTCATCTCGCACGAAGTCCACGAACAAGTCATGAAGAAACTCAACCACAAGTTTTATTTATTTATTTAATATTTTATTTATTTATTTTTATTTAAAAATAGTAAATGGTTATTTCCTTTTTAGTATAAAAAGGGTAGAGTACACACCATTACACCTCACACCTCACACCTTACAACATTTCTCTTACACCACACACCTTACACCAACACACACTATCACTATCTCAATTCTCCCTTTCTCTCTCTGTAGAGATTTCTATTGTGCTTTGTAGTCGGGATCGTCTTAGCGATGTTCGGCTAAGCTTGTAAGGCTGATTTAGAGGTTTGTCGGGCTTAACGTTTTTGTGAGATTTTTGGTATTAAATTGCAATCTAATTTCTTGATTAATTGTTTTCTATTCTTTGTTTATTTCATGTGCATTTAATATTGGTTAATGTGACAGCTTAATCAATTAAATATTAATTGTTCATGTATGCTATGTTTGTAATTTGTGATCCGTAATTGTCATAAATTGCATGCTTAATTATAGTAGCAAGATGGTCAGGTTATGACTAGTGTTAATATTATGGCTTTTCCATAGTTAACATGGTGCGTATAATAGACGTTAGGAATATAAAAATGTTTAATTGAATCTGATCAATTTAATTAACATTCTAATCAATCCATGTGCTTAGAGCTGCTAGGTAGTTAGCATGGAACGCTATCGTGCCCAGCTAATTGACTAGTTTAGAGTTAATTACGATGCTCTGTCGGATTAATTGCATGATAGGATCTTAGAGACTTTTCATGGCTGTTCCAGTTAAGTCGATTAGGCTTTTAATTAAGAAATTATATTTTTATTTGAGTAATCGATGAGCAAAATCCATTAAGTCCCGACAATCTCTGAATCAGCAAGGTAATTTCTTGTTTATTTCTTTAATTCTTTAATTCTTTAAACTTTATCTTTAATTGTTATTTTAATTCATTACATTAAACCCCCCATTTATTGTTTTTACATAAAGTTTAATTTAGAGAATTTAAACTTCGGTTCCTTGAGTTCGACCCGGTCCGCTGTAGTTTACTGCAAGCCGTTGATCGGTAATTATAAATTGTATTTGACGGGCCTCGACAAGCTCGCATCATTTACCAATCAGATTTTCCAATGTAGTTGCCATTTTTTGGGTAATACCTGCTGCATGAAGTCTATGAAAATGAATCCAAAATGGTGCGTACCTGAATTCAAGCTCCGCATAGCTTCTTTGCGCATCAGGTTCCTCGAAGATTAAAAGAGCTTTATCAAAGAACCATGGTCGCCATCTAGGATTCGTCGCTTCTCCCTTTCTGACTTGAATTTACAGAGGAAGAGATTTCTTCCCACCTTATCGAATTTCACCTTTCCTTCATTGTTCCAAATCCTCGGCATTATCCTTCGAAACACATCAACAATTACTTGTTTAGCCATGAGAATTTTAACTACTGCATCATGTTTCTTTTCTTTCTCATATTCTTCAATATCAATATCATCCAAATCTACTATTCTTCTCTCCGCTTCTGTCAGTTTTAAATTTTCCAATTGCCTCATACAATCCTCTCCCTCCATCTTCTCTCCCCAACAAATAAGGGCCCTTCCCGATCACAAAAAAAGGATCCCAATACCAAAGACGTAAGATCGCCCTAAACCAGAGAGAAAACTTTAGACCCAACAATTATTATTAATTTGATTAATAAGGTTATTTACCTATAGGGACACTTTCTAGACCCTAATTACATAAATAAAAGTCAACCTTCTAATTAAATTTTAGTCCTCAATCAAGTTGATTTAGACTTAGTTTGAGATTGCGGTAGTGCTTTTAAAATAATTGTTGTCAGCTAGACTTTTAAAAAAATCAGCTACAACATGAAGTTAATTAGTGTTTGATAAATTTCAGATTTAAACCTGAAAAATCTAGTTATTGTGTTTGGTAAATTACTAATAAATTGTAAAGACCCG
Organism: Herpetospermum pedunculosum; assembly: GCA_028017165.1. Classification (NCBI taxonomy): domain Eukaryota; kingdom Viridiplantae; phylum Streptophyta; class Magnoliopsida; order Cucurbitales; family Cucurbitaceae; genus Herpetospermum; species Herpetospermum pedunculosum. The sequence continues at coordinate 9,492,480 of CM051526.1, forward strand.
ACTTTTCCTAACTTAAACTACTAAGGGGCGCTAGTAAATGCATGCTGATAACATTTGAAAAAAAAACTCTTGAGAAAAGATATAGAAATAAATATTTCCTTTTAAATAAACTAAAAATATAATTTTTGGGATCGCATTTAAAATATTGAAATCATCATATAAAACAATTCAATAAACTGATTTAAATCGTTTCAAAACATAGCAAAAAATAAAGTGTTTAAACAAAAATATCATAGATGCGGAAGTCATGCTGACGTTGACCCCATGACACAACCAACAAACGGTTTGTCACTCGCCGCACACATTCTTGCCATTACCTAAAAACAATAATTTGGAAAAGGATGAGTATAAAATTACTCAGTAAGTAACCCTCAAATGGGTTAGACATGCATACACAAGCAAAACATGCACTAAATGATTTAATCATGTGGGGCCTATATTTTCTGTCAAAACTTTCAAATCGACCGGTGGACAATTAACCCATAAAAACTATACCAGCTAACTGGTGGCGCATAAGCGGGAGTCCTGAGAGACTCTACCCCAGCTGATGGTAGTTGGCTCCCAACCAGCGGAGCCAAGCCTCACCCGTCAGAGCGCCTCATTCTGAGATGTACACAAAATGCATTAAGTTTGTCAGCTCACTGGTGGGGCATCAGTGAGTTTTCTTTTCACGTGGACCTCTACCCAGCAGATGGTAACTGACCCCCAGTCTGTGGAGTCAAGATCCACCCACCTAGCTCCTCAGTCATAGTACATCAACATACATGGATGGATAATTGACACAATTTCTACCTTAAAACATGAATCATTCACCATTATGCATGAGGCCCCCTAGCTGAATATTCTATCATGACATGACACTCAATTCATATAAGGTCGTTGACCCAATTAATAAACATGTAAACCAACTACACCATAGCATATTCACAAAATATTGACACTTCCATCATATAAATTAATGCCAACATGAACTCATTCTGAACATAAGAACATTTCCAACATATAATTTAATTACAATAACAACAACTCAGAGCAACCAAACTTTCCCACCAAGCCAAAGACTTTTCATTACTAAGGCTACTTACCTTGAGTCGAAAACCCAAACGATCTCTAAATTGGTTACAGAAGGTCTTGGTCCCAACCTAAACAACTTCCAACAATCAAAACTCATTTCTGAGATAAAAACAGTACTGTAAAAATGTCTAAACAAAAACCATAGGTTACCTACGTAGTCCCTGCCTGACGTCACTTCTACACTAAATTAAATTCCAATCTCATATCGTTTCTTACACTGAAACAGAGAAACTTTTACAAGTTATGACAAATTTGAAATCTTGAAATAGAGTCTAAAGGTTCCAAAACGGATTGTACCTATTGAGCGTTGTCAAAATGAGAATTAGACCGTCGCGAGCACGCTGAAGTGTCGATGTCGATGCTGAAGTGTCGATGCCAATGAGTGGGTGTTGGTTGGATTGGTGTGACGGAATCGATCGACAATGAGGGTTGGGCGTAGATCGAACGACGATGGCCAATTTTTGCTGACAAAGTGCAGATGAAAGTAAAGAAAAAGGGAAATGAGAACGCTCATTGTGAACGGAGAAAAACAAATGAAGAAACCCTGGTACATTAAGAGATAAGTTTAATAATATTAATATTAATCTTATAAAAAGATTTTTATAATATTAATATTATTACTACTATAAAAAAAATTTATTCCTTTCTCACGTTCGTCCATTTTTTTTTTTAATTTTAAAATATTACTTTAAATAAATTCTAAATCCGAAATAACGATTCAATGCGTAACAAATACTAAAATTACAAAATAGGGCACGGGGTGTTACATAAACTCTTATGAAATATCTCTATTGACCAAAATATAAATCTATTTCAATAATTACGTATGAGTTTGTATTAATATTTAACTTCAAAAAAATTATAAGATAATTATACAAAATTTTATATAGTTTAAATTAAAATTTATATTTTGTTTACTCTAACTCATTTTATAAACTATATAAAAAAATTGATATAAAGAAGGTGCAAAACAAAATCTAATTTTAGTTTAAATAAAAAAAAAACAACAATAATAAAAAAACAACAAATTAAATTTATAAAAGAATGATGAGATGAAATTAGTCCGTGAATAATTCACAATATAGGGAAGGATAAAAAACCAATTTTAAAATTTGTTAGTTACACCAGATCTTTATGGAAGTTAAATCTAAAAACTACTATTAACAGCTATTGCAAATCAATGTAAATGAAAAAGTGATTTTATTTAAATTATTTAAGAATCAATTTTACGAAACATAAAAAACGGTTAAAATTATTTCGAAAGGACTTTTAACGTCTTCAAATGCAAACCCAAACGGGGCCTTAGAGTTACCATAGGGTTGAAATTAACTAAATGTTCAAATATTATATTTAATTTTAATTACAATTAATTTATTAAAAGTATTTGAAAATAATGGATTGTTTAGGAAACTTTTGGTTCAAGATGTTCTCCTATTATAACAAATCAACCTATCGGCACTCCCCTTCTTCCTTTTCTTTTTTCAAAATCGTATAAACCCTAAAATATTTTTGCGACTAAGGCGTGACTGCTTATGGAGGAAGGCAGTGATACTATTTTCAAACGATGATGGATTGAGACGGAGACGACATAACTAATAAAGATGGCGAGAAATTTTAAATGGAGGCGTTCTTCAGCTTGTTTGCATTAGTTGTTGCGACGCTGATATAGACGCCAACGACGTTTAAGGTCTACGGGTTTCAGACGGCGAGGGAGTTGTTGGAACGATTTCCGATGGCATGCGACGAGAGAGAGAGAAAACTAGGGTTTCTATATATTTGGAGAAAAAATGGGGTTTATATTATATAAACGTGGTGTATATTTAATAACATGAGTATATATTCTTGTTTCATTTCATGTTTATTTTTAATAAACAAAAATATAAACGAAGTATATATGTTGGATTATAGTATATAAACGAAATATATATGTTGAATTATAATATATAAACGAAGTATATATATTGAATTATAGTATATAAACGAAGTATATATGTTGAATTATAGTATATAAACGAAGTATATATGTTGAATTATAGTATATAAACGAAGTATATATGTTGAATTATAGTATATAAACGTAGTATATATATTGGAAAACTTGAAATATTTCAAGATATGAAGATGAGCAGGAAAAAAAATGTTGACTCGCGACAAAATGTAAATAAGGAAAAAAAAATTAGTATACATTAAATGACAATCTAATGCATGGAATATAAAATTTGCCATAATATTTTTTGTTGGATTATAGTATATAAACGAGCATATATATTGATTGGATTATAGTGTATAAACGAAGCATATATGTTCGAAAAGTTGAAATATTTCAAGATATGAAGTTGGGTTAATAGTTAAATTGTTAAAAAACAAAAAAAAGCAATGCCCGTCGTTTTTTTTTTTTTTTTTTTTTTTACATTTTTTATCACTTATTATTATTGAATTAAAAATATACAATAAAATAATGAACATTAATTATTTAACATCTTTTGACATTGTCAGATACATGTATATATTTAAGAGATGAAGAGGTTGAAATATGAAAAATTATATCTCTTCATTTCTACAATTTAATTCCTCAAATTTATGAGTTTATCTTTAATTATATTTAATAGTGAAATTTCAAGGATTTTGTATCTTTTTAATCCCCTAGAACTATATATTATAGTCATCTTCAATATATTTTTATAAACTTTTGAGTTTGAGTTTTCTCTTATGTTTAATTTTATTTTTCTTCTTTTATTTATACAGGTTTTCTCTTATATTATAGTGATAGTCATCCCAAAAATTGAATTCTACAACCCTGTATAAATAATTATTCTCATGTAAAATTATTTATTATTTTCCAGTTTCAAATTACTCCATCAATACTAATTAATTTTGAGATGTTGAATGGACACTTCAACTTTTCTAATGAAAAGTTAACTACAACTCAAATCTATGTTGCAATAAATGAATTATACATAATATCATTTTTTTTTTAAACAACCGAATTTGGAGAGGTATTATTTACATTAAATCCAAATTACCGTTTTGGGAAGAGAGAATATGAGGAAAAAATTGAATTTAATTTGCAGCTATAAATATTTGGAGGTATTTAAAGTTATCTCCTTCGTGGTTGCTGTTTGAAGCTTTTCTTTTTAGAAATTTGATTTTCTCAATTGGGGTGTTGTATCAAAGAAAAATGAATAAAGAAAGTAAAGGTTTGGTGAAATTATCAGGGTTTTATCTTTTATTTTAGTTATTGGTTTCACTGTTTTCTTTTTAGCCATTTCTAATTTGTATTCTTCTACTTGTGGCTTCAATTATTAAAAGTTTATCTAATTAATTTCGATAACTATAAAATCTATTTGTCTTACCTTTTCTAATATGATAAAAATGAAATGATTTTTTTTTAAAGAAAAATACATAAAAATATTATTGGTAAAAGACATGGAAAATAACTCACTTTTCTCTCTAAAATTGTTTTATTCTAATTATTTACTCTACTTTATTATTAAAATAATAACATAATTAATTATTTGATTACTTACTAACGTTTAAATGACATGACAATGTAAATAATTCTAAGATATTATTTTTTCACACAAATAGTTCTTTTTGGCACAACTAATAATGTGGGATAGAAGATTCAACAATGCATGGATATTTATACAACCACTATATAGAAGAATTTTCATAAAAATGACGCAAATATAAAAACATATTAAAGACACCACTCAAGTCCCCAACATCCAGAAGCTTCCCTCAACAACTTCTGGTAAGAGCTAGCTATTTGTGTGTCTTATGGTTATGTATATTTCCCTAAAATCTCTACTATTATAATTAAGATCTTTTTGTTATTGTTGTTATCATGAACCCTAAACGGGTGTTCTATTTGTGTATAAATACGGGGTGGTGAAACCCAATTATATATTGAAAAACATACACAGAGAAGTTCTCTCTATTGCCTATGGTATAGATAACCTTCACTTGGTATCAGAGCACAAGATGACCAACGTCACTTCCTCGATCACCTTCACTTGGTATCAGAGCACAAGATGACCAACGTCACTTCCTCGATCACCTTCACTTTTGTTGCATTACCGTCGGTAATGAAGACCTTCACTAGACCCCCACTGAACCAACTCTTCAACCAAATCACCACAATTAAGATAGAGCGGGGAAACTTCTTGCTCTGGAAAAATCTTGCTCTCCCCATTCTGCGAAGCTACAAATTGGAAGGGCACTTGACTGGAGAGGAGTCTTGCCCACCGAAGCTCATCTGACAAGTCGCAGACGTCACACTAGAGAAGACAACAATCTCAGATGGTGAGGCGAGCAACACCGGAACGTCTGGTGCAACCTTGACAGCAATGTTAAACCCAATGTGTTATGCATGGGTGACCACAAACCAGTTACTTCTCAGGTGGCTGTACAACTCGATGACAACCGAAGTTGCCATGCAAGTGATGGGATATGAAAGGGCTCGAGATTTGTGAGAGGCAGTATTGGAGATCTTCGGTTTGCAGTCTAGAGCAGAGGAAGACTTCCTCCGACAGGTATTTCAGCAGTCTCGAAAAAGGGTCTTTAATAATGGGTGAATATTTCGCCTAATGAAATCTCATGCTGACAATCTAAGTCAAGTTGGGGAGTTCGGTTGCACCAAGAACTTTGATTTCGCAGGTTTTGCTAGGTCTCGATGAAGAGTTCAACCCTGTGGTAGCAATGATCCAAGGGAGAGTGGGAATCACCTAGGCTGAAGTACAATCAGAGTTGTTGGTGTTTGAAAAAGAATTGAATATCAAAACACTCAAAAAAACGCTGGCTCGTTTAGTCACAACGTCGCTGCAAACAGGGGCGGATTTACCAAGGGACTAGGGGGGCTCGAGCCCCCCCTCAACTTTGAGACACTGTCGATATATATAAAGTACTTCGTAAAATTTTGTAAAAGAATCACTTGCCTCAATGGTTATGGCATGTTATAGTTGCCCTTGAGGGCCAGGTTCGAACCCTAGTTGTGTCGGTCATCCAAATTTTTTTTTTTTTTTTTTTCGTTTTAAGTTTATATCTGCAGTTTTTCTTCTTTTTTGTTAGGTATATATTTCAAGTTTTTCTCAAAAATACATTTGATTTTAAAAATATTATATATTAAAAGTTATCTTTTCAAATTTAAGATAAACTTTTCATTTTATACATATAAATTTTTTAAATTTATAAGAAATAATTCATATGTATATATATATATATATATATTTTATTATTATTTAGATCATATTTTTCTTTTAAAAGATTTCACAAGTATCTAATAATTAGTAAAATATAAATATATTATTTTTAAATAAAAAAAATATATAATACTATAATTTTAATTTTTTATTTAAAAGTATCTAATAAATTTATAAACTTTTAATTTTATGTCTTAGGTAATTAAAAAATTGAAAATTTAAAAAAATTAATTTATGTAATTTTAATTTTGTGTCTTAGCCCTTAGGTGATTAATTTTTTTTAATTTTGTGTATAGATCTGAATTTTAAAATATTAAAAAATCAGAGATTAAATTTATAATTTTAAAAATTTTGAAGCTAAATTTATAATTTAATCTATAAATTAATATACATTATATTAATGTGTTTGAAATTATTTAATACGAATTTATGTATTCGACATTAAGTTTTGAATCTTACCTATTATGATTAAAAAAAAAAAATCTTATTATATACATATATCTATGTGTTCAAAATTATCCTAAGCCCCTCCTGACTTCAGGTTCTGGATACGTCACAAAAAACACAAACAACCATAGGCCACATGGTGATTTCAATAACAACAACTCAGGGTAGAAACTACAGTCAGAGAGGCTACAACAATAATCAGAGAGGATACAATCAGTCAGGTGGTGGTAGAGGTCGAGGTCGAAACCGTAACTACAACAATGCTAATAACAAACCCACGTGTCAAATATGTGAGAAATATGGTCACTCGGCTCGAGTATGCTCTCAGAGAAATGAGACTCAAAGCAATGGGTCCGGGCAAAATCAAAACAAAGATGTGTACAATGGTGGACAACGATACCAACAAAGTGGAGGTAATCTTTTCACCAATTTCGCTGCTTACGTTACACCTCAAGGCAACAATCTGTTTATCGCCATCTTGAGACCGTAATGGACCCAAATTGGTATGCTGATAGTGGAGCATCGAATCATGTGACAGTTGACCACTCGCATATGTATGGGTCGTCTGAATATGGAGGTAATTCCACAGTTACTGTAGGTAATGGCAATGAATTGCCAATCTCTCATGTTGGTAGGTCTCATTTAATGACTAAGACTGACTCGTTAAATCTGAAAAATGTGTTGTGTGTCCCTGAGATAGCTAAGAACTTAGTCAGTGTTTCAAAGATGGAATTCGCTACTTCCCATATAGGGAAAACAGATGAGTAGTTCTTTTAAGTGCTGATTTTAGGACTTGAACAATGGGGCCCCACTCTCTCACTAGCCTGAGAGGGACTTGGTTTATGGTTGGATCATAAACAGATTGTTCATTAGATGATCAGTGGTACTTAAGGTAAAAGATGTAATTACAGGGGTAAAACGAACTTTTGACCCAGCTGTAATGATGAACAACTCGTGAAAGATCGACTTGCATGTAATGATTATATCCATGGACACAACTTGTCCTACAGTGCATTAAAGTGCAACTCTAGGCCTATAGTGAAGTGACTTAGAGTTAATGAATGAAAGTTAATTAATTAATTAATTTTGTATCATTGAAGCTTATAAATCTGTAGGTCTATAAGGTCCCCTTGCTAGCTCATAGTAACACTAAAATGATCAATTTAGTTCAAAGAAAAATTTGAAATATTCAAATTAATATTTAATATATTTGATATATTAAATGTAGAAGAGGAAAATATATTTATTGTATTTGATACATTAAATGTTACAGGAAATAGTTTATGTATTAGATACGTTAATATTAAAAACTATATATACATATAAAATTTAAATGAGATTCAAATTGGTTAAATGTATATTATAAAAGATTAATTTTATGATATTTGAATGTGATCCAAATAAATATAAAATACATATTTTAATATAATATGTATTGATATTAAAATAAAATTAATTTCTAAAGGCCAATAAAATAGGACCTTTAGGTTTAGCCAAAAGGTTGGTAAGACACATTATTCACTCTCCCTTCGAGAATTGTTCTCTCAAACTATCTTTCTTTCAAGGAGCTCCCACAAGCCTTGATCTCATGTTCGAGTCATAGTGAGGAGGGTCTTGTGGAGATGAAATACAAGAAGATTATTGTTTTTGAAATGTAATATAACTTAACTTGTTGTTTTTGTTTAATTCTAAATAAATCAAAATCGATTTCAACGCTTCCCCTGCGTGTTTGAAGTGTTCGTTCCCTTCATGAAGACTACCAGAAAATATCGAAGGACGACCTCTATGAATTGGATCAATGCATCACACATCAGCACATTGCAGCTTGGTTAAAAATAACGGATGAACTAAATTTTTTTGAATGTGTTCCCTTCTGTTCTTATAGTAAGGTTTGATTTTGATATGTATCAAAGTCTATACTGGATCATTAAGAACTCATGAGGTTAGAATTGGGTTGATGAGGGTTATGTCAAAATCAGAAAATATCGTATAACAACTTCAGATACAAAATACTTGTTAGGACGATTCCAAATGATAAGGCAAACTCAAATTCAAGTTCAAACAACCAAACTAATTTAGCAAGAACCCTTGAAGTAGAAATTCAAACCCTCATAGATCTAGATGTTATTAACCCAAAAAAGAAGATATAAACGAATTTACCTTGACGATCAAGATCAAGAGTAGAGAACACTTGTTTCTAACTCAAGATTCAAATCACTCCAAAAGCTAGCTTGATCAAGACTACTTGAATGATTATAACATGCAAATCTAATCACAATATATGAAAATGAACAAACTCATGGCTTAAGAAGCAATATGCAACTTTCATTCCTCTTCATAATCTCACTACTACAAATTTGGCCTTTATTGACGCATTATCTTTTTGTTTAGTTGACGCTTGGTACAAAAAACCGTCGATTTTTTTTTCACCTTAAAATAAATTATTAATTAAAAATTATATATATTGATGCTATAAAACGCCAATAAATGTCTATATTTAAGTTGACGCAATAAACCGTCAACTTTGATAGTTTTATTGACAATATTTTTCGTAATTTTTCACCAATTTTGTGCAAGCGCCGCCTTTTTCATATAGCTGACGGTTGAAACCGTCAACTATACATTAGCCATCAATAAAGTTGTTTTTATTGAGGATATTTATTAGTCAAGGAATACTATGTATAATGGACTTTGAGTTTAAATAAGAGTATTTTTTTTTAAAAAAAAATTATTGTTCTCCTCCGCCCCAGATGTACGCGGCACAAAAGGTTGATTTGTGCGTAGTGGTGTGCGATTGATCTGAGATTTCTCGACAGCGGCGACCTACTTCAACGACAGATGTTCCGCGACAACGACTCTTCTCTTTCAATTTCGACGACAACTCTTCTCGTTCCATCTTCTAATTTTGACGACAAAACAAAAGTAAGTTATGTTTTTTGCTGCAGGCTTTGGTCGATGTATTAAATATTTTGTAGACTTGTTTTATGATTCGCATAAACGAGGAAGAAGAAACCAATGGTTCGCTCACGCCGCCCAAGTTTAACTTCAGAGGTTTATCTTTTCCTGTTTATTATATTGTTGATTGTTTTGAACAGTTTGCCCTGATTGTGTTTGATTGAAGTTTTGAAACAAAGAGTTGTAAAATTTAGAGCAATCCCTGTGTTTTATTGAGCTGCCTTATTTTAGATGAAAATTGACCTTGACGCTCCAAGCTAAATATGCTTCAATAATCGGTAAACAAATTGTTAAATTTCGAGCAAAATACACCTAGAACCGAAAACTGGTATGAATTGCTATGAGTGGCAAAAATGATTATTTTTTACCAAGCTATTGGTGACAACCATTATTATTTTTTTTTCCCAAGTTATTGTTTTTTGATGAAGACCATATCTAATTAAAGGGGATAAGAATGAGAAAGAATTTTCGAACTTAAATTATAAGTTTGGTCTTGATTTTGAAAAATTTCTTATAGTTTTTTTAACCTTTGGAGTTCCATACATTTAGTTTGTACTTTGGAAGGATTTTAATAGGCCCTTAAATTTTTTATTTTTATTTGATTGGTTCTTGATGTGAACTTTGTCAGTTATGCCACCTAATGCTTAAACCTACTTGATAGTAGTATACTTTCTTTCTATGAAGCACGAACGCTCCATTTTAGACACGTGTCGGACACCGATTCTTCTGGACACGTGTCCAACGCGCAAAAATGTGTCCTATTATTTAATTATTCATTTTAAGTTCGGGCACACCTGCAACATTTTCTCTTAAAATTCTCCATTCAAAAAGCTCAACTTAAGCCCACTAAGAATATAATAATATAGATGACAGAAACCAAAAACTGTCATTATTCATTGTTTCGTGACAATTTTTTTTTGTCTTCATAATACAATTAATGTCAATTATTTTATGTCAAGAGACGTTATTTTATGTCACTAAATAACTCACGCATATCATATTTTGTCAACTAATCCACATTGATGACAATAAATTTTTGTTAACTAATTCACATTGATGACAGTAAAATTTTGTCAACTAATCCACATTGATAACAGTAAATTTTTGTCAACCAAATGTCAATAATGACATATATTTACAGTCACTAATAGTCTGACTTCTTCCTTGCTCAACTTAATTTCCTCATCATTATATTCATCATATTACTTGCGCCTAATGTGATAAGTTACTAGATCAAAAGGTCACAAAGAACACCTCAAATTGGATTAATACCCCAACGGTGATTTGTGGCTGCATTCGGAGATGGGAGAGAGAGAGCGACGACGACGTGCAGTTGGCGGAGGGGCAGCGATGTGGGTTGGTCAAAATGGAGCAGAGGGGAAGGAGTCAGCTGAGAGGGAGAGACGAAGGGGGAGGCGACGTGGAAGAAGAATCGTGAGGGGCGGTCGATTTGGGTTTTCACCGAAGAAGAAGAAATGATTTTCCCTTTTTTTTTTTTTTTTTTTTTTACTTTTCTTTATTATTTAATTAATTATTAGTATTTTTAATTACTTAACTTCTTTTTTAATTTCTTTTCAAAACAAATTAACGTTAACTTGTCAACCATCTAAGCCTGATCCATCTAGAAGCCCAAATTTCATAAGATTAAACCACTAAAATCCACTATCGAACTGAATAACAAAAATGGTTAAATAAAAATTCTCTTACCTGAAGTTCGGGTCATTACAATAACTACCCGATTCCTTAACACCGGAAACAAACTAGAAGATTTCACGCTTCAATTAAGAACGACATCAACTTTATTTCACCTTCCAAACCACCTCAAACATCATACGAACCAAGTCTAAAAATATTCAACACAAAAACTTAAGACTAAGCATTATACTCGAGGCCCTCATATTCACTTCACTTTCCTTGATCAAAATTTCATAGGGATGAGATTTTAAATTTAGGGATAATATATATAATTTATTTTTTTAATTATAAATTTTGAGATGACTTATTACAAACAAATTTTGAGAAGGCTTTTAGTGTTTCTTTTCACAAATTTCATTTCCTCTTTTTTCACTTTTTTTCCTCCTTTTATGTTATTTGCTATTTATTAATTAATTTAATTACAAATTTATTTTATAAATAAAAAAAATGTATGAGTAAAAAAACATAAACAAATTAATGATAGTTAATAAATGTAAACGATTTAGGACATTTTAAAACTGTCATCGATTGACGACATTAGAAAATTGTCATTAAGTTTCAAAAATTTGAAAAACTCCGTTTTTTCCACCAAAAACGCGCCCCAAACTGAAGATGACAATTTTTTTCTTCCCCTCCCTCATATTGCATTGGCCCTCATGTCATCTATTCCCCTTTATATAGTAGTGGATGAAGTTTAAATCAACCTTAACATCATATTGAAGTTACAAATATCAAACATTAATTACCAAAATGCTGGAATCTTAATAAGCAAAGGTGTAACCGACGTGCATTTATTGAAAATAGAAAATCGTAACATATATGAATAAATCACACACCAAAATAAAGATCTAGCATTAGAATCTCAAATCCATTCTCTAGGGATGAAAAAAATTGAATAAAGACTATCGTAGAACATCAAGAACACAAAGAACTTATGCTCTCGGTTTTCAAGGACATATTGTCAAAAAACAAAATTTATTTCATGAAGCATACCGAATTTTAAGATCTCATAGAAGACAATGTTGTAGATCAAGACACGTTCTATAATATTGCAATAAACAGGAACACAAAACGAATAACAAAGAAAATATACTTTTTTTTAGTTTTATATAGGCCGACAGAATGTAACGAGATCAAAAGAAGACCAAAAATTCATAATCAAGATGAAGAAAATAACAATAACAATGGAAACATATATCTATCCTCGAGCCTAAAAGCTATGATACCAACTAATAAGGCAAACTCAAATTGCAAGTTCAAACACCCAAGCTAATTTAGCATGAATTCAAACCCTTCTAGATCTAGATGTTACCATCCCAAGGAAGAAGATAGAAACAAATTTACCTTGACGATCAAGACCAAGAGTAACACTTGTTTCTAAACTCAAGATTCGAATCACTCCACAAGTTAGCTTGATCAAGACTACTTGAATGATTCAAGCATGCAAATCTAATCACAAGATATGCAAAGGAACCAAAATCATGGCTTGAGAAGCAAATATGCAACTTTTATTCAAATTATAATATCTCCCTTTTACAAGGATCTAGCTAGGCTATATATAGCTTCCAAATGAACCCTAAAAGTAACTTATTGTCAACTTAAGGGTTGTAACTCAGAAGCACATGAATATCATAACAACTACTAACTCAAAAGTAACCTAAAAGAAGTAAATGAAATGTTTAAAACTGAATATGCATGAAAGTGGGTCATAAATCCGAGATTCAAAACTCATCAATCATCCGAGTCTTTCTAACCTCCCAAGGTGTAAATGAAGCTGCACTTGAAGTAACTTGAAGTGTAGTTTCATTAAATGATGCTTGACCTGCATTAAATGAAGCTTGAGATGTAGTTGAAGTTCATTTAATGCAACTTCATCTTGAGGCTCTTCTCCTTGAACTCCATTGAAGACATGTGATAGAGTATATATATCATATCACTTGCACATGTTATATCATATCACTTACACATGTGATAGAATGTGTGTGTGCGTGCCTGCGTGTGTTTTGTTTAACAATATGTAAGGTGGGGATTTGCACCTCTAACATTTTAGTGGAGGTTATGTTGTAATAGTTAAAAGTTAATGAAAGTTTGCATTTCCCTCTCCATATACATTTATATTTTGTTAAATAAGATTAATATTTAAGTTAAATCCTTAGAATATTTTATCGAAAAAGTGGATGAGGGTTGATTACGTTAAAGAGTCATAATTTAAATTATGGAGGACAATGTCCAAAGCCTAACCTTCTCAATAAATATGCATTATATTTTTAAAAGATTGGTGATAAGTAACATGTTGCAATTCGTATATAAAATTTATACTCGATATATACAACATGCTCTGTTTATAAAGATCTATAAACAATATATCACTTAGTTACTATGTATATAGATAATATACACAGCGTATGTGAAAATTATACTGAACATAGAATACAAAAGTTAATGAGATCAATATACAGTAGCATTATAGGAAATTTGATGAGATGTGTAAGATGTAAAATTGAGATATTTACAGTGTATAGCATCATACTTTACAAAAATATATTAAACATTCTAGATCATTAAACAAATGATAAGAATGTAAATAAACTCTCAACATCTCAATTATTTGAACAAGATTAAAACATATTAATAAATGACATTAATAACAATATTGATGTTTAAACAAGTAAGCATTTTAAACTCAATATGTCAATACAAAACTTGAAATAAATCAAATAATTAATAACAATTATATAAATAAAGATAAAACTTCAAGTAATTATTTGAACAATATAATCAACATAAATATATTCTCAAATATTGAGTCATGAACAATAAAATAGATTTGACAATAATATCATGATAAATAGTTATGATAAACAAACATTAATTTACTGGACAAAACAAACAACATATGTTGATCTTGTTGGAAATTAGAACTGGAAATCGATCGTTGCGCCGTGGTAAACCACTGCCTTGAAAGCAAAATTCGGCACGACCTCGGTGTGAATCGTTTATGCCAGTTGCTCCCCAAGGTTAACACAACATCCAACTTTCACGTACACTCGTGAGAGAAGGATTGAAATCAAGACAAAAGTACGATGCTCAGAATTAGTTTTTGTGAATGAAAAATGAATACTCAAAAGTCCTTTCAAACTTCATTTAAATAGAGAAAAAAATTTGAGAGTTTCAATCGAAGTTAATTAAGAATTAATTAAGATATTAAATCAAATTAATTCAGAAAACGTTTTTAACATAAATGAATTCAAAATTAAATGAATTCATAATAATAAAAACGTTTTTGCAATTAATGTAAAACAGTAATAAATTAAAAGATAAGGTTTGTAAAAAGATCATCATTTTTCAGCGCATAGGCTGGTCATTCCCAACAATCCCCCACGAATGACTAGCACGCAGAAAATATGAAACAAAAACCAAAATCTGAGCAAAGAAGAAATAATAAGCTTAAACAACAATATCTTACGATTTGAATTGTTGCATAGTGAAGTGGGGCAACAACCTGATTGAAGGGAGTGAGTTTCCTCTGGAACTTTCATCAATTAAGGTTGAGACCCCCACAACACGCTCCATTCCTTATGTTTTATCTTGAATCTGCGATACTGATACAACATCAAGTGCTTTTTAAGGTCATGCACATCGAACCTCGGGTCACCGTGAAAGCTCTAGAAAGAGACCCTATACTCTTTCATAGAAGACGGTCACACCTTCACAATCACGTTAAATGCTTCATCAAGTCTGTACTCATACCACTCAACAACTGAGCTATGAAGACTTCTAGGAGTTCCATCAAGTATGTATTCAGACCACCCAAATAAAGGGCTATGGATACCTTTCAAATGTTCCATCAAGTCTTACTCAGACCACCCAAATAAAGGGCTATGGATCCACTATAAGGGTTTGAGTCTCATACTAACTGAAGACTCTAGAATTACTCTCCCTGTTAGGCCTTTGGTGAGGGGATCCTCTAGATTCCTCTCAGACCTCACATATTTCAAGGAGATAATTCCACTCTTCAGCAATTCTTTCATAGTTCCATGTCTAAGGCGTAAATGTCTTCTTTTGCCATTATAAACACTACCTTTGACAACTGTGAATCACAATGTATGGAGACCAGTATAGATGACGCCCCCACAATGGTACGTCTCCCAGTAGCCTTCTTAGCCATTCTACCTCTTGCCCTGCTAGCTCGAGAGCTATGAACTCGGACTCCATGGTGGACCGTGCTATACACGTCTGCTTAGCTAATTTCCATGAAATAGCTCCTCCACATAGTATTGAACACATCTTCTAGTAGAGCTCACCTCGTCGTTATATGTCACCGGTTTGCATTACAATATTTTCTTAATACTGTGCAGGAAATTTGTTAAAATGCAAACATGAATTCATTGTACCTTTAAGGTACCTCAATAATCGACGAAGAGCAATTCAATAATCTTTATCAGGATTTTGTGTATATTTACTCAATCTACTCACAACATATGCAATATCAGGTCTAGTATAGTTCATCAAACACATGACACTACCTATAATCTTTGCATATTCAGATTGAGAAACACTATCTTCCTTATTCTTCTTAAGATTCACACTAGCCTTACAGAAATATCATCAAAGCAATTAAATTACTTTAGCAATTTGTTTTTCAATGTAATCTTATTGACATACTGAAAAGCCATTTTGGTTTTTCTTATCTTAACATCTAGTATCACATCATGAAAATCAAACGATTTTATTTCTTTTGCATTAAATAATGATTTTAATCACTATCTCCCCCACATTTGAGATATTAAAAATATATTTCAATCTCTCAAACATATTTATGCATGAATACATAAATTATAAACATCACAATAAATTTATGTATACATCAAAGAATTGGAAAACATGAGTGTTCATAACATCACAAATTTCTTACTTCCCCATTTATGCATTTCATCAATAAGAAATATATTTCTTATGAAAACTTTCATAAGGCCACAATATGCACATTTCAAGAAATATAATCTAAAACATTTCTTCATAAGTTGTTCAACAACAAATTCACATAACAACATAATCACAACACAAGTGCATCTCTCTATGTAACAATACATGAAACATATCAATCACATGTATTATTCATACTTCACACATTTAATGCTTTTATGTATGAATCATTTATAAGAAAAATTAGACAATATTTTTCTTTTCCCTTTTCATGATCATAGACATGCTCGATAAAATATTCGACATGAATAATTTCATATTTTCAAACAATGAAAATATGCATGCATAATTGACCAACAAGATCTTAAATAGCCCTTATAAAATATCACACATTTTAACATAGCTATCAAAATCTTAAATTATAATCAATTTCTACGAGCTTCACATAGACATGAGAGATTTTGATTTTGCACAATTTTTCTTGCTACCAATAAGCTAGGTAATAAACTAATATTGTTCTAAGGCCAAATTAAATTAATATCACTAATAATAACTTTCAGTTTAATGAAAATTTATGGCCATATACAATGCATTTAAACATGACAATTAATTATATGAATCATACACTTAATATTGTCAATTGAAAATATACATTACCTCAACCTTTAATTGCTTTACAATTTCAATTTCAAACTGCATCATGGAACAACTTTAGCAATATTTCACCAATTTCAAAATTGTTATAATCTACTGCTTCACAATTTAAGTTGCATTACTAAGCAACTTTAGCAATATTTTAACATTCTCCACGACTATTTTAATTGTCACACATAGGTTCTGTCACCAATAATATATCATTATACATATTATTTTCATATGCATGCTACATGACAATTAGACAGACTTGCTTAATTGATCACTATGATCACCCATAACTTGAAGTACAATAATAACTAAAATATTATTATTATTTACCTCATTTCATAAACTTGATATAGGTGGGCTCATCAAATAAACAAATATATACCCATTAAATAAAGTTGTTAAATCCCCATACCATCTATAATGGATTCATCCTAAATAAAAATCATTAAAAAATTATTAGAAGCTTAATGAATTTAGAACCCAAAATATCTTCAATCATAATTGAACGAATTTAAATGAGTTATTTGATGAGATCAAATGCAAAATTTCAATAATATCTATCAACAAGATATTAAAAAGCACAAGTCCACACAATATATTTAAGAATATATTTAATATGATAAAAACTAATTAATTCAAATCAAACTAGAAGAATACCTCCCTTTAGTTACCTTCTAACTAATATTTTGTCATCATCCACTTTGACTTGCAACTTAGCTTGAGTCAATCGAATTTTCCTCGATAAACATCATAATCAAATTTTGTAACCAATTGCATTAGTCTAAAGAATCAACAATTAGTTATATAATAAAATTATCAAATGGAAAATTTATAATTAAATCCAAGTTTAGGAAAAATTCTTCCCAACCTAGATTTCAATCATGGAAGCATGAACTTGGATTTTTGTCTTTTTAGCCTATGTAGATTGTAGACCCAAGATCACAAGCCGACCATCAAATTATTCTATTCTATAAATAATTTGTAGATTTTCCGCATCGCATTAACGTCTGTCAAAGGCTTCAAAGTCTATCTTATTTATTTTAAAACGTATAAACTTATTTTATAACAAATTAAATCTCATAACTAGCAATTCAACATGCAAATCCTCATTCATTTTGTTTACTGATCTTTGATCCCATCAAAGTAAGCAATTAAAATTTCACATAATTCTAACTATACATTGTTAGATTTTACTCAATACAAATGGGAACTCATATCAAATTACTAGAGTTCATGAACACATGAATCTATATGCATCAAATATATATGTTGAATATTATACTCAAATATATCAATAATATGAATTATATATTGTTAAATTATCATGGCATATGTAGAGATTTGACATATCTTTAATCTCAAAATTCATTTGGCATCACTAGAGAAAGGCTCAACTGTTCTAGGATATATTTGTGGAACAAAATAACCAATAAAATATTCCATACAAAATAATCAACCAAACATCTCTCTCCAAAGTTAAACACAAAATCTAAGAAGATTCGAGTATAAAAAAAAATACAGTTTAAATGAGACTAAAGTTAGCCTACATATGTGGAACAAACTCATGAATTATTATAGAGCTCATAATGGAATTAATATTCAAGTTAATATTAACCATATTAGCAAATCACCATATCAATCAGAATATCATTCCTTCAAATATGTTAATAGTTACTTGATATTTAATATAATAAAGAATTAATATATTTGGAATAAATTCATAATATTTATCACTCTTACCATATCTTCTCATTTCTTTTTCCTTCTCCCAGAAGCAAGGCAGATCTGATTTTTTTTTTTTTTTTTTTGTCGATTGATTTATCGGCAGACTCCTCTAAGCATTCGACGACGACCCACGACAGAGCTCCTCTCTTCTCCATTGTGTCTACAATCGAACTCCTTCTAGTTCGCTTATTGTTCAATTTTGCTTTCAAATTGTTGGAAATTAGAACTGGAAATCGATCGTTACGCCGTGGTAAACCAATGCCTTGAAAGCAAAATTCGGCACGACCTCGGTGTGAATCGTTTATGCCGGTTGCTCCCCAAGGTTAACACAACATCCAACTTTCACGTACACTCGTGAGAGAAAGATTGGAATCAAGACAAAAGTACGATGCTCAGAATTAGTTTTTGTGAATGAAAAATGAATACTCAAAAGTCCTTTCAAACTTCATTTAAATAGAGAAAAGAATTTGAGAGTTTCAATCAAAATTAATTAAGAATTAATTAAGATATTAAATCAAATTAATTCAGAATTAATTCAAAAAACGTTTTAAAGGAAATTAATTCAAAAAACGTTTTAACATAAATGAATTAAAAATTAAATGAATTCATAATAATAAAAACGTTTTTGCAATTAATGTAAAACGGTAATAAATTAAAAGATAAGGTTTGTAAAAAGATCATCATTTTTCAGTGCATAGGCTGGTCATTCCCAACAGATCTTGCATAAACTATATGATGCCACGCTCAATGCACATTGTATGTACACAATGTATAATACATATACACTATATATATGAAATGTACAGAAGACGTTGGCCACTAATTACGAAAAATGAAAAATAATCTCTACCTTTTCCTAAACAACAATTGTAGAGACTCGTACTAATAACATGTTACAAAAATTGTAAAGCTTCCAATATTTGTATGGGGTCATGCAATTTTTCATGCAACGTTGCTTATACGCATTAAGCCAGCAACTTATCATAAGTAGGCCCCGTACAATTAGCTTACGACTAGGAGAAAAATATTTCTCGTCTGCGAATTTTTGAATGTGCAGTATATGTTTCAATTGCACCACCACAACGTACTAAGATGGGTCCTCAAACGAGACTAAGAATATGTGTTGGATTTGATTCCCCATCAATAATTAGATATCTTGAACCCTGACGGATGATGTATTTACTGTACTGTTTGTTGACTGTCATTTTAATGAGACAAAATTTTCAACATTAGGGGGGAGATTTAAGAAGATGGAAATGAAATTGCATGGAATGACTCATTATTGTCTCATTTAGATCCACGTACAAATAAACATGAACTATAAGTTTAAAAGATAATTCATTTGCAGAATATTGAAAATCAAATGTCAGATGCATTTATAGATGTTTAAGAAATTGACGAAGCCATATACACCAACTGGAAATGCAACATCTAGAATTGATATCCCAATGGAGTAAGTTGTCACAACTAATGAATTTGCAACACGCTAGAAGCATGATAGACTAATGAGTTTCAAATATAAAAATTCTCGAAAAAAATAGAGTAGTCAATAATAAAAATAACTCAATTGAGAATGTGGATGTTCCATAAGAAATCTTGAATATGATTGCTCATAAGAATATCGAAGAAGGTCAAATACTTGAAGATAATAACGAAATTTCAATAAATTATGTCATGACTGGAAAAATGTGGAACCAAAATAATTTAGTTGTTGACAATTTTTTTTCCTTATAATGTTGCTTATGATATTATTTTTGAAAATGACGATTTGAACCAAAATCTCTCGAAAAATGTAGACATAGAAAAAAAATTGCTTAAGTGGAAAGAAACAATCAAACAGAATTAAACTGATTCTCAAAACACAAGAAATATGCCCTATTATTGCTTTTTTACTATGGCCTTCCAACAATAAACTATTAAATCTTTAAATTAAAAAAAAACAAACAAACAAATAAAGGCCTTTGTGGACATTCTCCATAATTTGATGTTATATGGGGTGAGTTCAAATAAAGACATTCTCCAAAAAATCTGGCATATATACGTTATTTCATATGAATAATGGATGATTTCAATTTCAAGAGTTTAAATTAAAAAATCAATTCATTAATGGCTTTCACATTTCCAAGTCTTTAAGCTTTGAGATAATCAAGATGATATGCATAATTTTACAATGATTACACAAGAGTGAATAACAAATGAAATATCCACATAACAAGTCTTACTAAAAGTGTATTTTCATTCTTTGAAGCTTATTATTTCTAATAGATAACACTCCTTGAACTCGGTGAGAGATACTTAAGCAAATAGAATATACAAAATCTTGGTACTGGCCTATTAGAACAGGGCCATGTCAAAAGTCTGGTGTACACCGACTAATATGATGAGGAAATTAGAATGTAATATTGGAAGAGAAATATGTTTTATACTTCCCACTCTCTTTGTGGTGGATTTCCCCTTTTTTTTTTCTTCCTATTTTTCTCTTTTCTTCTTTGTTTATGCGCTTCAATGGCAATGGGGCTCATTGACAGAATCCATCATTTCTATGAGTATTAAGAACAGATAAAAAGAATCAAAACAATGAAAATTTATTAGATAGATCATAACATAACTTCATATATCTTATCATTTTGTGGGCATTTGATAAATGTTGATATTATTATTATATCTTATATATTTACCACTTTCGATCATATGTCTTGTTGTTGAGGTGTGTTTTTTTACCGTCATAATATGCCTTAATTATTATGTGATATTGGTGATGGAACCGAGATCCCGACACACCAGAGGCGCAACGGAAGATGCCTAAACTGACTGAGGATCTTCAACAATCAATAAGCAACAAACGGGAGAGAGAAAAATATCCAACACTTGAATTTTTCCTAACTCCGAGTCCCACCGGTAAAGTCAACTTACCGACCGGTAAAGGTCAACCGGTAAGGGTTGACCGGTAAGTGACCACTGTTGCAACGTCATCGCGACGCGGAGCGGCCGACGTCCTCTTTTAAGGGTTTTGTTTTAAAAATAAAAGAGATGGAGTCGCCACCAACCATTTTGGGTGTGATTGGTCACCTTAAAACAAAAACTGGTCTAAGAAAACAGAAATCAAGTTCGGGGGTCGTTTGAGTGTAGGGAAGGTGTTAGCACCCTACAACACCCGTTAAAAAACGGTAGCCATCTTATATTATCCCATTAATTTTAAAACGTCCTTAATTTGAGAAAATAAATAATAAAACAATGTCTCATTTAATCAAACCTTAACTTTAAAAATAAAGTAAGAATTTGATGTATTGAGTGATAATTTACTCTTAATTAATTATCATATCTAAATTTCCTTTTATTTAAAGGAAATTATTTACCTCAAGAATTTGAGAAATTCATCCCAACTCCGTCATAGGATTTATATGATAATATCTTATTTTAAATTTGTTATTTTTTAAAGTGATTGGAAGGATTTTTCGTATGCTTGCACGAGAGTCGTAACTCTACGAAGTCACATTACTCAGCCCTCAAAACAAATATTATTTTATTTTTTACAAACGTTATTTTTAAACGAAAATATAATTTTGATTATAAAATCAAATTAAGATTTAGAAAAATTTAAATTAAAGATAAAGTTAAAATTTGTTTGAAATATATATTTACAAAATAATTAAATTTTTATTTACAAATTTAAATTAAGGTAAGTTGAAAGATACCTAAAAATCTTAAAATTGAAAACGAAAATACGTTATAATTTAAATAGAAGTTCAAACATTAAATTGAAAAATCAACTATAAAATTGTAATAAGAAAAACAAAGAAGGGAGTTTTGTAATTAAATAGAAAATGTTAAAATTATAATTTTGAAAATATCATTAATGGCAAATTCGTAAATAACTCAAAATGATAAACTTTACCCTTCTTCTTCATCGTACAGCAGCTGCTCTGTGGAGGTTCATCTGCCAACGCCGCGCCGCCTCCCATCCGAGCATCGTTCGAGCGCCGCCGTCTGCTGCAAAGATCTCCGCTGCTGATCGTTGAAGTCCGTCTACTCGAGATCTTCCGTCGTTGGCTGGGCATTGCATCGCCATCGTCTGCCATTAGCGCCGCCGTGAAGCTCGATACAGGATCGTTGGAACTCTTCTGCCGCCGTCGCGTTGAAGATCGCCGTTGGTCTGTTCGGAGCCCGCAGCCGTCTGGTTTCGTGGAGCTCCGCCGCGCCGTCGTGAGGGTCTGAGATGAAATCGGTTGCCGGAGAGCTGACCGTGGTTCGCCGTTCGTGGAGCTCCGCCGCCGTGGTTGTAGGTCTGCGTTCAGATGCGTCGCGCCGCCGGTTGGGGAAGGTTGGTCCGCCGTTTGAACTTCGCTGGAGATGGTGGGTATCGCCGGAATTTGAGGTTGAAGATGAAGAGATTGAGGG
Organism: Herpetospermum pedunculosum; assembly: GCA_028017165.1. Classification (NCBI taxonomy): domain Eukaryota; kingdom Viridiplantae; phylum Streptophyta; class Magnoliopsida; order Cucurbitales; family Cucurbitaceae; genus Herpetospermum; species Herpetospermum pedunculosum. The sequence continues at coordinate 9,515,546 of CM051526.1, forward strand.
TTGAAGGTAGGTGATGATGAATAGTAAGGACCTCGATCTGCGTGTACCTCAAAAAATGGAAAAAGAAATAAAGGGAAAATTGGAATTTTGGAGAGAGAAACTTATTTTTGGTCAAAGTCTCAATTTTGACTTTAAAATCAAGTTCTAATTTTTATCCGTCTCTCCACGAGCCTTTGCTCTGATCTTCCTTTCTGAATGATTCTTTACCCGATATTTATAGACGATGAGAACGTCAAACAAGGTTAAAATCAAACAATTAATGACTCGAAATTTTATTCTTAATTGAGACGGATTTTGACCAAAAATGAACAAATATGTTATACTCATAAATGAATATCAAATTTTTAATCCATAAATGAATATCAAATTTTTAATCCAAAAATGAATTAAATAATTTATACTCATAAATGAATATCAAATTTTAACTCAAACATGAATTAAATAATTTATACTCATAAATGAATATCAAATTTTAACCCAAAAAAAGATTAAATATTTTATACTCATTGGATAGAAATAAATGAATATTAAATTTTAGCCATACTTATCAATTTTATACTCATAAAATGCTAATTTTATTTGTCAAATTAGGTAAAAATCATTCCCAAACAATTAAAACATTATTTTTGTTATTTTTCTCAAATTTTCGAAAATTAATTAAATACATAATAAAAAAAAATGAATTTACAACTTAAAAAGACTCAATCAAATATGACAAAAAAAATAAAAATAAAAATAAATAAGGTAAAAACATTAATAATAAACAAATGCCCGGACCAAATACGGTGTCTACAACCACGATAAAGACTTTGATAAGCCACCGGTAAAAATCAAGTATTTTCATCGGTAAATGGCTTACCGGTAAGCCTCGACCGTTAAATGCTTCACAAACATTTCAACCGGTTAGGAAGCCACCGGTAAATTTATCGAGGTGTGCCAGACCGGTTCGCTTCACAAGCCTACACCGGTAATTTTCAACCGGTAAAACTCGACCGGTAAACCATGTGAAGAAATCAGCACCAGTAAACCGGCACCGGTAACTTCACATTGTTAAACCGAACTGGTAAGTTACCCACCAGTAAACCAGTTCAACGTTTCATTAAACATGCACCGGTAAATCGAGGAACTTACTTCGGTAAGTTTTGGACCGGTAAACTCGACCGATATTACGATACCGGTAAGCCCTGGACCGGTATACCGAGAAAAAGACTTCACAAGAATTTTACCGATATACCGGTCTGGCCTTCGACCGATAACACTTACCGGTCGGTTCTATAGACACCGTATTTGGTACGACTATTTGTTTATTATTAAAGTTATTTTCCCCTATTCTTGTGTATTTTTGTCATATTTCTTTAAACCATTTTTAACTTTTTAAATTTATTTATTTATTTAATTAATTCCGAAAATTCAAGAAAAATAACAAACAAAAAAAATGTTTTGGTTGTTTGGAAAAGTTTTTACCTAATTTGACAAATAAAATTAAAGTATAAAACTTTTAAGTCATTTTATGGCTAAAATTTGATATTCATTTATTTACTTCACAATGAATATAAAATCTTTAATTCATTTTTGGTTTAAAATTTGATATTCATTTATGAGTATAAAATATTTAATTCATTTTTGGTTTAAAATTTGATATTCATTTATGATCTAAAATATTTATTCATTTTTGGGTTAAAATCTATTTCAATTGAGAAAACATTTCGAGTAATAAATTTATTGAGATTTTTACCTTTGATGCGGTTTTCAATGACCTATAAACACCGACCAAGAGAAATAGGTAAAAATGAGGAGGACAAAAAAATAATAGAGCGGAAGACTCGTAGGAAGGACACCATCAAATCCGAGCAAAATGCTAGCAAAAATTGGAGAGTAAAAGAGATTTTCATAAGCCAACCTGATTATTTAACCAAGCCAAACCCATATTCTCTAACCCACACCCTATCTCCTCCAAACCTCCTCACTATTCATCATCTCCCTCAACCACCTCCTACTAACTCCGGCGAACGAACCAACAACGATCTTCAACTCCGACGGACGGTGGCGTTTATTAGCGGCGGTATTCGAATTCTAGCGGCGCATTGGCGACGGTGAAATTCGACAGATCGGAGGTGTTGGATTTTGAAGGAAGAAGTTCTAAACTTTAAGTTTTTTAGGTTAAAACTACCATTACTTTTATATTATTTAAAGTTTGTCATTGCATGTTTACTTACAAAACTACCCCTTATTATTTATCTACTTACAATTTTGACATTTGACCTCTAAGTTAATATTTGGGTGGCGCATTGACGACAGTGAAATTCGACAGATCGGAGGCGTTGGATTTTGAAGGAAGAAGTTCTAAACTTTAAGTTTTTTATGTTAAAACTACCATTACTTTTAAATTATTTAAAGTTTGTCATTGCATGTTTACTTACAAAACTACCCCTTATTATTTATCTACTTACAATTTTGACATTTGACCTCTAAGTTAATATTTGGACTTTTATTTTTCAATTAAGTTATGATATATTTTCCTTTTTAAATTTAAGATTTTAAGGCATCTTTAAATTTTACCCTAATTTAAGTGTGGTAAATAAATTTTAATTATTTGTTTAATACATATTTCAAATGAATTTCAACTTTGCCTTTAATTGGAATTTTCCAAATAAATCTCAATTTTGCCTATAATCCATATTCAATAATTTTGTTTAAAAATAAATGTTTGCTAAATAAAAAATCGCATTTATTTCGAGGGCTGAGTAATGTGACTTTCGTAGAGTTTCGACTCTCGTGCAAGCACACGAAAATCCTCCCAATAACTTTTCAAAAAAAATAAATCAACATATTTTTAAAATTAAATATTATCATATAAACATCCTATGACGGAGTTGAGATAAATTTCTCAAATTTTGAGGTAAACAATTTCCTTTAAATAAAAGAAAATTTAACATGATAATTAACTAAGGATAATTTTCCCTCAATACATCAAACTCTTACTTTATTTTTAAAGTTAGAAATTGATTAAATGAAACATTATTTTTTTAATAAAATATTATTTATTTTCTCAAATTAAGGACATTTTAAAATTAATTGGATAATATAAGATAAAATATGGCTACCGTTTTAACGGGTGTTGTAGGGTGTTAATACCTTCCCTACACTCGAACGACCCCCAAACCTAATTTCTGAAATCGTAGACCAGTTTTTGTTTTAAGGTGACCAATCACACCCAAAATGATTGGTGGCGACTCCATCTCTTTTATTTATAAAACAAAACCCTTAAAAGAGGACGTCGGCCGCTCCGCGTCGCGATGACGTTGCGACAGCATGGCGACTCCACTGGGGTCTCTTTTTTAGAGGGTCAAGGCCATTGCATTTTATCTTTTATTATCCAGTTTTTAATTTTTGGTCCTTTGTTTTTTTTTTTGTTTATTAATTTTATTATTATGTATTTTTTTATTTAGCTTGTTTTATTTATTATCACTATATTAATATATTTATGGCAATTTACATTTTGCTTTGTCATGTATCGCACACACTTTCACAAGCCTCCTACCCCGGCTTTACCTTTAGGATTAGATTCAGAGACTGAGTAGTGTGACCTTCGTGGAATTTCGGTTCCCGTGCAGGCGCATGAAATTCTCCACTCAAGCTAACTACGTTGTTTAATCAGATAGAAGGCTTGGGGACTGTTTCCTTCTAGGAATGATTACAACCTAAATTACACTCATATGCATCCTAGAGCCAACCATTTATTATCCAAAGTTTGAACTTTAGGATACACATATTGTGTTATATTAGATGTTTGATCATAAGCTTATTGTATAGCATATTGCTAATATCATTCATGTATTCCGGTTGTCTATTTATTCTTTGTATATAATTGTTATTTTTTTGCTTTGTTTTCTTAAAAAAAAAACAACAAAATAAGAAAAAGACTTGGTTATTTAAAATTCTCAAAATATTAATCACAGCTATACTCGAGTTGTACCCTTTAAGATTAGAATTGATTTTGTATTTTTATAACATGAGAAATGATTCGGAGGCATTTCTCTTTCAGGGTTTGAGTATTATCCATACTTCATTTTTGTTTTTCTTCTCGAATAATTCCATTGTCATATCAATGACAGTGAAATTAATTTGGGATCCATTTTTTTTATTTTATTCTATTTATTTTTCCCTCCTAACAAGGGGAAAAGAAAAGGAAACAATAAAAAATTTACGAAAAAGAAAGTATCTATGTTTCCTTTTGGTAAAATAAAAAAAATAATAGATCTTTGTATATATTTTTCCTATATATTTTTTTTTTCGTATTTTAAAAAAAAATGAATCTCTTTTAAATTTCCATTGATTTTTTTTAGGAAAACAAAAACACAAAAAAGTAACTACATGTCACATCATTCACAGACATCTCATCAACATTCTTTATATACCCTCATTCATACATAGAATTTTTTTTATTTTTTTTTATTGATTGATCATTTCATTATAAGAAATCCAAAAGAAGGGTTCATACATATTCTGACATACCTAGAATAAAAAGGAAATGCACATATCCATTTAGAGTTAGAGTCTAGCATTACATATCCACATACACAGCAAAATTATCAATGATTGCCTGAATGTCGAATTTGAGGACACAACATATCATTTGGCAGTTTTTTTTTTTTTTTTTTTTTTTTTTTTTTTTTTTTTTTTTTTTTAATGTTCATGCATCATTGTTTGATTTCTCGTATAAAGTCAATTGTTTAAAAAAATCTCTTTCATTTGTTATTCATCGATTGCAATAATATCATTTAACACACATTCATATATAAAAAAAAAAAATCATGCATTATCTTATTTCGCATGTCAAGTCACATCGTTTGTTCATCAATTGCATCATAACATCTCACACATGCATATGTAAAAAAAATAAAAAAAAGTTCATGCATCATTATCTCATTTTGCATATCGAGTCATAGGAGTATAATTTATTCATCAATTACATCATACCATCTCACACATGCATAAGTAAAAATAAATAAAATGAAAAATGTTCACATGCATTTTGTATAAAAAAAAAAAAAAAAAAGTTACTGTTGATCAATTGCATAATATCTTCACATGCATATTTTACAAAAGTAATTTCAAATTTATTGAATTCTCCATCACATCACTTGCATATTGTTATCCAAAAAGAAAAAAAACAAGCATTTTTTAATCATTTTGTTGTTTATTTTGATCGTCCTTGTATTTACTTTCATCATTTTTGTTACTTAAAACATTAGCAATAATTTTGAGCAAAAATGTTGAATCATCATTTGGAGGAAATAAAAAAATAGAAAAAAAAGGGAAATTAATGCTTTCACTACTCTTATATAAGAAATTGTCAAAGTCTCAACCATTTGATGACTTCTCGAAAATACCTTTCTCAAGCTTTATTTTGCCCTTCAAATTTCCTCATGTGCTAAACATCATACCACCATATACCAGTAGAACAAACTGTTAATCTTCACATCCGCAAACACCCTTTTGCAGTGAGAGTCCAAATTACTCACGGTAAAACTATGAACCTCACGCCACATAAACTTTGAGGCAATTTATCCCGATCCATCACAAAATCCTGGACTAAACTCAACATCTACATTTATATGATGTTTTCTCTACATTTATATACCCACCTACCCTTTTGCTAAACCTGCCACATTTAATTAGATGACAAACATCCCAAATTATTCGATACTTCAAATGTAATGAAATAGTATTGAACTCTTGTGATCTAATGCTTCATAATCAAGACTTGTAATTTCTTATATACTTCCTCATATTCAACTTCATTTGATCCAAATTATCTTTTCTTTTAATTTGTTATCCCTCTTTCCTCGATTTGAAAGTGATTTCAAGACTAAAGATAATAGTTTTAAGCACAAATGAGTCAACAACTTTGGAAATTATCTCGAAAATATCAACTTCATTCAATGAGTTTTGCTTGAAGGATCTTCATCACGATGTCAAGGATCATGGACAAAGAAACGACATAGGACTACATGAGTTGTAAAGGGGTAACCACATATCATCAATCTTTTGTATATGATTGCACAAATTCTTGCTAAATAAAAGAAACTATGTTAAAAAAAAAAAAAAAAAAATGCTGCAAGATTTGTGCAATCAGTAGATCAAGGAACTACATCCGGAATGCTTAGAAAATCTCCTTTGCAAAGCAACCAATTGGGGCAAAGCCTCCATCTTCGCCAAACTGGGACAAAACTTTCAACTTTGGCACACTGAAGTAAAGCCTTCATCTTTGCCACACTGGAGCAAGATCATCATCTCTAAACTGGAGCAAAGCCTTCATCTTTGCCACACTGAAGCAAGACCATCATCTCTAAGCTGGAGCAAAGCCTTCATTTTGATGTCATAATTTTCACATATCTTGCATTTCGTTTACCATTTTGAAACAATTCACATCATTATTTTTTTTAAAAAAAAATAATAAAAAAAAATCCTACATCATGGTTAGATGGTAAGAGTCGATCACGTGAAGATCATGCATACATGTTGCATTTATGACTTTTAATCTACCGTTCACATACACATGCATACACGTTGCATTCATTGATCACATGCATAATGTTATCAAAATAGCGTTTCAGAGAATTCAATGTTGGCAACTAAGTTTTGAAATAAAAATCGTTGTCTTTCAAAATCCAAAAAAATACACAACCTGGTTAAATCGAACTCTAATCCAAGATTAGCTGGTCGAAGCCTGTGGACATAACCCAAGTCCGTTTAAATTCCTTGTTGGTTAAATCGAACCATAATCTAAGATTAGCCAGTCGAAGCTTGTGGACATAACCCAGGTCCGTTTAAATTCCTTGTTGGTTAAATCGAACCCTAATCCAAGATTAGTCGGTCGAAGCCTGTTGACATAACCCAGGTCCGTTTAATTTCCTTGTTGGTTAAATCGAACCCTAATCCAAGATTAGTCAGTCGAAGCCTGTGGACATAACCCAAGTCCGTTTAAATTCCTTGTTGGTTAAATAGAACCCTAATCCAAGATTAGCCGGTCGAAGCCTGTGGACATAACCCAGGTCCATTCAATTCCCTTGTTGGTTAAATCGAACCATAATCCAAGATTAACCAGTCGAAGACTGTGGACATAACCTAGGTCCGTTCAATTCCCTCGTTGGTTAAATCGAACCCTAATCCAAGATTAGCCGGTCGAAGTCTGTGGACATAACCCAGGTTCGTTCAATTCCATTGTGGTTAAATCGAACCCTAATCCAATATTAGAAGTCGTAGCCTGTGTAAACCCAGGTCCATTCAAGTTCTTGAGCAATTTATGATAATCCCTTTCAAGTGAAAACATTAAAAAAAAAAAAAAAAAAACCAAAAACAAAAAAAACTCCAATGATGACGATATTTGTTTCCTCTTCTGATTCTCCCGCTAAATATTGACGGATAAGAAGGATGAGAGTAGAGAATAATGGTCACTTTGTTTAAACATAAAAAAAAAATTTGTTGTCAATTTTTTTTAACAAACTCTCTGCATTTCATTATCGAATTTGACATCATTGTTATTCTTCAAAAAAAAAAAAAACAAAAACAAAAAAAACAAAAAATCAAAAAATCACTTTTTATATGTTGTTTTTTTTACAACAGGTCATATGAAGATCATGCATATACATGTTGCATTTATTGTTTTACCCTTAAGCATGCATGTGTGTCAGTGCATCATGGCTTCAAAGTTAAATTCATCGTTTAAGTCAAAGAAAATTGAGGCATGGAGTGTCAAGCATTGTTTCATTAACACTTTTTAGAGTTAAGGAATAAATTTCATCCACATTGTTGGGGCAAATGCACCCTTCTTTTGCACATGTGTCATTTATGATAAATAGTTCATCGCACCTTACAACTTGCATTTGCATATCATCACAACCTCTCCTGAGAGTCAGCCAATTCATGTTAGTTTTCACATCTTGTGATAGACTCACATTTCATAACTCATGCACATTCGTGGAAGGTCATAATATTTTCGAAAGAAACTTTTTAGGAAATTCAATGTTGACAACTAAGTTTTGAAATAAAAACCGTTGTCTTTTAAAAAAAAAATTAAAAAATTAAAAAAGAAAAAGAAAAAAATCCATTCTACCTTCTACAATTCCTTGTTGGTTAAATCGAACCCTACTATTCAGTAGCGGTCAAAGCCTGTGTAAACCCAGGTCCGTTTTAATTTCTTTGGGTTAAATCGAACCTTACTATTTAGTAGCGGTCGAAGCCTGTGTAAACCCAGGTTCGTTCTAATTTTTTTTGGTTAAATCGAATCCTAATCCAAGATTAGCGGTCGTAGCCTGTGTAAACTTAGGTCCGTTTTAATTTCCTTGTTGGTTAAATCGAACCCTAATCCAAGATTAACGGTCGAAGCCTGGGAGATAGCCCAGGTCCATCTAAAAATCATTGTTGGTTAAATCGAACCCTAGATTAGCAGTCGAAGCTCGGAAGATACCCAAGTCCATCTTAGTATTAATAATAAACAAATTTCCGCCTTCCCAATACTTTGTCTTCATCCTTTGTCTACCCTTTCAATTCTTCAAAGATACACAAAGGGGAGCAAGCTGTAGACACCGTATTTGGTCCAACCATTTGTTTATTATTAAAGTTATTTTTCCCTATTTTTGTGTATTTTTGTAATCTTTCTTTAAACCATTTTTAACCTGTTAAATTCACTTATTTATTTATTTAATTATGAAAATTGAAGAAAAATAACAAAAAGAACGTTTTGGTTGTTTGGAAAACTTTTTACCTAATTTGATAAATAAAATTAACATTTAATGAGTATAAAATTTTAAGTCATTTTATGGCTAAAATTTAATATTCATTTATTTATTTCAATGAATATAAAATATTTAATTCATTTTTTCATTTTTGGGTTAAAATTTGATATTCATTTATGAGTATAAAATATTTAATTAATTTTTTGTTTAAAATTTGATAATAATTTATGATATAAAATATTTGTTCATTTTTGGGTTACAATCTATTTTAATTGAGAAAACATTTCGAGTAATAAATTCATTTAGATTTTTACCTTTGATGCGGTTTTCAATGACCTATAAATACCGACCAAGAAAGCTAGGAAAAAAAAGATACAAAAAAATTATTAGAGCGAGAGGGTCGAGGGAACGACAAAAAAATATTAGAGCGAAAGGCTAGCCAGTTGGAGAGAAAATGTTAGTTTTAATAGTCAAAACTCTTATTTGACTAATTTAAAATAACTTTCTCTCTCCTCCAAACTTCACAACCATTTTCCCACATTCCTCTCATCTCATGCAAAAAAACCAACAACCACCATCTTGATCCAATTATCATCTCCGACGGATATCGGCATCAACGAGCACGACGACGGCGAACCACAAGCTTGAACGAACGACAACTCCCTCATGGTGATGGAAGGCATAGACGACGACAGATTCGATTGAAGAAGAAGGTCTATTTTTAGGTTTTTCATGTTATTTACAAAAATGTCATTACTTTTATATTATTTACAAGTTTGCCATTGCATGTTTAATTACAAAACTACTCCTTATTATTTATTTACTTACAATTTTGACATTTGACCTCCAAGTTAATGTTTGGCCGTTTTATTTTTCAATTAAAGTTATGATATACTTTCCTACTTAAATTTAAGATTTTAAGGCATCTTTCAATTTTACCTTAATTTAAGTCTTGTAAATAAATTTTAATTAATTTGTTTTAATACATATTTAAAATGAATTTCAACTTTGCCTTTAATTAGAATTTTCCAAATAAATCTCAATTTTACCCTATAATCCATATTCAATAATTTTGTTTAAAAGTAAATGTTTGCTAAATAAAATTGTATTTATTTTGAGGGCTGAGTAATGTGAATTTCGTAGAGTTTCGACTCTCGTGCAAGCACACGAAAATCCTCTCGATCACTTTCAAAAAAATAAATCTTATTTTAAAAATTAAATATTATCATATAAATCCTATGACGGAGTTGAGATAAATTTCTCAAATTCTCGAGGTAAATAATTTACTTATAAATAAAAGGAAATTTAATAAAGGAAATTTAATAAAAGAAATTTAATAGGATAATTAATCAAGAATAAATTTCCCTCAATACATCAAACTCTTAGTTTATTTTTAAAGTTGAGATTTTATTAAATGAGACATTGTTTTTTTTTTTAAATTATTTATTTTCTAAAATTAAGGACCATTTTTTAAATTAACTGGATAATATAAGATAAAATATGGCTACCGTTTTCAACGGGTGTTGTAGGGTGCTAATACCTTCCCTACACTCAAACGACCCCCGAATCTAATTTCTGTTTTCGTAAACCAGTTTTCTTTTTAAGGTGACCAATCACACAAAAAATGATTGGTGGCGACTCCATCTCTTTTATTTTTAAAACAAAAGCCTTGAAAGAGGACGTCGGCCGCTCCGCATCGCGATGACGTTGCGACAGGTTCCTACGATAAAGTGATCACCGGTATGCCTGACCGGTAAATCACACCGAGGAACCAACGCACAAAGCGTTGAAACACCCCCATCGGTAAATCGACATCGGTAAATCCGACCGATTTACCGACCGGTAAATTTTTCAGAGGGCAAAAACTGGGCAAAAATACCTTGTTTTTTCGGTTTGTCTTCTCGTCTCCTCAGCTCCTCTACAGCCCCCTCGATCTCTACCTCTCCTCCGGCCACGAACACAGCACGAACATGTAGAGGACCACCCTTAGAGGAGTCCCGACTATCCTCGGGCTTAGTAGCGGAGTTGTGGGACTCCTTGAGTTTAGAGGGTTTGTTGGGAGGGAGAGAAGAATTGAAGAAGAACAAGAAGTTTGGAATTGAGAATGGAGATGAAGAACATGCTTGAATCTGTTGAACATTTCAACAACCCCTTCAAACATTCATCTCATCATTCCTATGAACCTTCAATCAAATTGAAGTTCAATAATGAGGGAATAAAATGAACTTTTCATACCTATTCAATTCTTCAAAAGAAAACCTCAAGTATCAACCCCATAGCTTCAGCCCAAACATTTTGCAGAATTTCTTCAACCATTGAAGATGCAAAATCGTGAGGGAGAAGAGAAGAGGAGAGAAAAAAATTCTTAGTAAACCCATCCTAATCTCATTTTGCCAAAAGTTAATGGATTACACATGTCAAACATGTATGTATCCATTAACTTAAATTATTAATATATTAACAAATTATTATAATTAATAATTATTATTAATTAAAATATTTTTAATTAATAAAATTATTATTTAATTTAATATCAAATATTAATTAAATAATAAAGCTGGCCCCGGTTTTCCGAAATCCGACTTTTTCAATATGAATCTCTATTCATATTTTTCTCCGGTCTTGTATTTAAATCATATTTAAATACATCTTCCTCCGATTACATATTTAAATATGTTTAATCTCGATCAACAGACCCGAGTTTGGATTTCTCCAAACTCTTCCCTATAGCACTGCTACACAGCTTTATCCGAGCTAACCAGGAGAACCTAAAGGACCTACAGATCATGAGCTCCAACGATACGAGATTATTGGTCAAAACTCTTTTAACCGAATCAATCAACATTCGTTAACCTCTGGAGACTCCACTAAAGTCTGAGGGTTGCACTCTCCTCACTGTAGATATATTATGTCCTCTTGATATAACCGTCATTGGTAAGTCGATCCTTCACAAGTTGTTCGTAATTGCAGCTGGGTCATTAAACCGTTAACCCTTGCATTACATCTTGTTCCTTAAGTACCACTGACACCTTTAATGAACAATTGATTTGTGGTCCAACCAGCAGATTAGATCCCTCTCTGATCAGGAGAGGATGTGTGCACATTGTTCAAGCCTTGGAGTCAGCTATTAAGGGAATAATCTATCTACTAACCCTAAAAGCGGGTTAGGAGTGAATTTCATCTTGTTGTACTACGTCCCCAACTACCTATTCGACTTTATCCCCAATATGGTAGGTTATTGAGTCGACGCTAATGGTCCACTCTCACCCGTACAAGTCAAAGGATACTTTCGAATAAGTAGGAGTTCATAGCAAGCTCAGGATTAAGCTCGAGTTACCTAGGCCATCATATGAAAAAGTCGGTATCTTCAGTAAACGGTGTTATAAAGAGAGAGCGACTTGATTCGTGGTTCAGTCTTATGCAAACTCATTGCATAGGACGCCCTCGCTCGCACATCACCATGTGAAACGATTCGGATCACATCGTTTTGTACAATACAAAGCGAATCGCATCCAATAGTGTTACCAGGATAAGATACCCAGCCTTATCCATATACTATAGACAGTTTTGACTGTCTACTTGAGCCTGATCCACAATCATGTCATACATGAAGCTCAAATATTCATGAATCGCCATGGGTGTTTGTCATTGGTATAAGTTAATCTAAACACGTTTCACTTTATTCCAGTAAACTCTTTTACTGAATAAAACTTAATAACTCTTTATTACTAAATAGAGTATTTGCAAACATAACTGTTTACAAACCACGAGTTTTAGGACATAAAACCCAACAATTGGCTGAAGCATGATTTTGAGGTATTGCTTAAATCAAGAAGAAATCTTGCCCCAATTGGTTTATGATTGACTTATGTTATTTCCAATGCCCTTTTAGCATGTGATTTTAAGTATTTTTTTTTTCTGCCATTCAAAACTCTGCTATTATATATATAATTTTGATGCCCCATACACACTCCCTTTTGCTTTGCTTTTTGTTTTGTTGCAGCTTAATCTCCTTCTCAAGTTAATTTGCCTTATCCATTTTTTTTTTTACTATATCTAGCTTTTTTATCATTGCTTTTAGAGATGAGAGAAAAAGAAAGTGACCCATGTTTATTTTCATACAAGGTTTTGCCTTGTTTCTGTTTGATAAAAGGTCTCAAAGAAAGTTAAGCCAAAAATTGTACTACTTTTTACCGGCATTCTGTTACAAAGTATAGGCCAGTTTTTCTCTTGAACTTTTACTGCTGTGTCTTTGTTTTATTTTCAGTAAAAAAAACCCACCTCCATCTTTATCTAGTTAACTCTCTCTTTCAATTCGTTGACAGAGAGTCGTTGCAATTCGGGGCTTTGAATTCGCTGACAGTGAGTTGCAATGGAACCGTCGTGATTCTGCGATTCAGGATTTGGATTCGCCGACAGTGAATTGGGCCAATAGTACGCTGGAGGATAACGATTTGGGCGTCGAACATAGTGTTCTTGGTAGTTCAAGAGTTGAACATTTGAATGAACTGATTTTCACTTTAAGGAACTTTCAGCCAAAAATCTCGTTTTATTGTAAGTGTCTCTCTCTCTCTATCTTGTTTCACTCATTTGAATGGATTAATTTTCACTTCTCCAACTTGTTCAATATAATGTCTTTGAGGTAATGCAACTTTGTTTTAGCCTAATTTAATGGGGGTTAAGTCTCTGACTGTTAAGAGTTTTTCGCTTTCATGTCATTTTATCTCATTTTCTTTAGTCAACTCATTCTTTGGTGCTTCTGGTTTCCTTCTTGATGGTATTGTCGTTTGTGTCACTTTAGATGATGATGCTAATTCTTATTAGAAGAGAGTATTGAGAACAAAGATTTGGGTTTAGTCAACTCATTAACTATTGTTGTTCCTTGTCTCCTTTATTTAGATTTTTTTTACCATGTGATTGGTTTATTAGTTAACAATTTTGTTTTAGATAGATTCTTTTACTTTTTTTCCCAAGTACTCATTATACAAAATATTATATTCTCCATATGTCAAAACAATAGATTATATTTTTAATAATGTTCTTGCTTCAATAGTTTGAGTTATACTAGCCAACGCTCTTATAAAAACTAATCCAGATGTATGACTTTTCTATTAGAAACTTCCATATATAACACTTTGAAGAATGTTTAATAAAGAATGAGTACATCTACACAGGTATGCAACTTTAATAGTTTATTAAAGTATTGATAGTTAGTAATAATTTGACATGTGTAAATACTAAAATTTTCATTTTATGGTTTAGAGCCACAAATGAGTATATGAAAGGAGCATGTGATTTTGTAGAGAAAGTAAAGAAGGATGCAGGAGAAGTGGAAACAATTGTGTGCCCTTGCAAGAATTGTAGGAACATGAGTCATCAAACTTTTGATATTGTTTATGAGCATTTAGTCATAAAAGGAATGGCGGTGGATGCATTTTATGGTGTGTCCCAATTTCAAGCTGGCGAGACTTGCCAAAATAAAATTTGTAATACCGATTACACTAAGCTAACTTGTAGCTAGTGGTAACCAGGTCGATCCGCAGGGAGCTATCATATAAAAATCAAAGATCGATTGGATTGCAATTGTTTAATTGAAGTAACAAAACATGGGGGTTTTTGGTCATGCAACTGAGAAAATAAACTAACGGAGAAATTAAACAAAAGTACGAACGTGCTGGATTTGGGGAATTCGGGATTTGTGAAATTATGTAATTCATATCATTGAACATCTATTGAATTAATCAGAACCAATTCGAGCGCACAAACAGTTACCTGGAAACCACTGACGGTAACCGACCTAAGAAATTAGTTAGAGGTGTTAATTCTAACTAAACATGCAATTAATTTACCTAAGGTGATCAATCCTAGATTAATTAGAAACAGTAACGGGTGTTTTGCGACGGATGTTCGACTTAGGAACCCAAAGCCGATTTTTCGATTTATCAACTTCTTCGGGGTTGGCTAACACAGACTAAGATAACATGCTTATGTACTACCTACGGCTTCACCGAACCATCGTTACTTAGGCGATTAGGAGAGGCAACCACATCACTAATCTAATTAACAATAGAACATGCAAGCATTCAAGGTTGTCAAACTATTGTGCAAGCACATTCATAAGATAAGCATGGAAGAAGAAGATGCATCAACATAAATTCAGATTAAGAAATAAATTTAAAGCACAAATCTAAAATCCTTACAAACTTCACAAAATCCCTAAATTAATCTCGAAATCCTACACTTTACCTTAGCCTACCATGGTCATGGAATGAATCCAAGATCCCATGGAGACCATTTGGTTCATACAACAAGAAAAAGTAGAAAACAAAGCTTCAAACCAAGCTCCAATGGCGGAAGTCTTGAGAAAAACGGATTGAGAATTACCCTAAAATAGGAGAAGATGACTTAAATAGTCGTTGTAGCGTCGAGACGCTACAAAAAAAAAATCTTCAGTCGCCTCTTCGGAGCGTCTCGACGCTAAGGCCAGCGTCTTGACGCTTGCTCTCGGGTTTTCATTTCAAATTTCACTTGGAGAGTGTCTCGACGCTGTTGGGCAGCGTCTCGACGCTGGACTAAAGTGCAACCTTTGTCCTTTGCTCCTCTTCTTTGCCCGATGCAATCTCGAGACCTTAAGATGGCCTTCTTAGCTCCGAAAAGTATCCTTTGGACCTTATGAGCTCTTCACCGTGAAACACCTATAAGAGAGGCAAATTAACAATATTAAGCATGGTTTTTAGCTACAATTAGAGAGTAAAACATAGCTCTAAATTAGAGCTATCAAATGGACCCAACATATAAGACTTGGTATCATCATGGGGAGGAGGTTTGTGTAAGTGACGAAATTGAGGACATATATATTTATCTACATCTTACAAAGTTTGAAAATCGTTGGGGAAAGTCTAACAAGAGGAGGAGA
This sequence comes from Herpetospermum pedunculosum, assembly GCA_028017165.1. Classification (NCBI taxonomy): domain Eukaryota; kingdom Viridiplantae; phylum Streptophyta; class Magnoliopsida; order Cucurbitales; family Cucurbitaceae; genus Herpetospermum; species Herpetospermum pedunculosum. Next base: position 9,531,203 of record CM051526.1, read on the forward strand.
ATTACAAAAATGAAAGATAGGTGGAAAAAACAATCAATCTTCTTTGGTTTACCATATTGGAAGGTAAATTCTCTCTCTATTCTATTGTGTCCTGTTAGACTTATGTTTAGGGACATTGAGCCAATGAACTTGTATTTGACTAAGCATTTATCATTTTCCTCTTGACATAGGAACTAGTATTACGCCATAATATTGATGTCATGCATGTTGAAAAGAATGTTTGCGAGAGCATTGTGGGGACGTTATTGGGCATTGAAAAGAAATCTAAAGATAGAGTGAATGCACAAAAGGACTTACTGTTAATGTGCATAAGATATGATTTATATACACAAAAGAGAGGGAATCAAATATACATTCCTGCAGCCCCACATACATTATCCAAATCAGAGAAAAAGGCTTTTTGTAAAAGATTGTACAACCTAAAGTTACCTGATGGATATAGTTCTAATATTTCAAAATGCATATCTCTTGACGACTCCAAAATTATGGGGTTGAAGTCTCATGATTGTCATGTGTTAATACAAATTTTACCCGTGGCATTGAGAGGATTACTACCCAAAGGTCCAAGGAATACAATAATGAGATTGTGTTTCATGTTGAACAGACTATATCAACAAGTGATTGATAAAGAGCAGTTAGTAGAGATTGAAAAAGAAGTTGTTAAAACATTATGCCTTCTTGAGAGATATTTTCCTCCTTCGTTTTTCGACATTATGACACACTTGGTCGTTCATTTGGGACGTGAAGCTTGGTTGTGCGGACCAGTCCAATTTCGATGGATGTATCCATTTGAAAGGTAGTGTGGTTATACTTATATGCAACTTCAAAATAACTTCATGATCTAATTATGATCAATTCATTGATTTAGATACATGAAGGTACTCAAAGCATACGTTAGGAATCGGGCACGACCAGAAGGGTGTATTGTTGAATGTTATTTAGCAGATGAATGTGTCAACTTTTCCAGTAGATTTTTCAAAGAGACACTTGAATTTTTTCACAAAGAACATCGCAATGAAGAATTGAATAGTAATGTCATTCTTGAAGGTCGTCCAATATCAGTAGGGAAAGAAGTTGTGATCGATGATGTTGATTTAGAGAATGCACATCGATATGTATTATTTAACACTGCTGAAATTCAACCGTTTGTAGAGTAAGAATTTCAAGATGAAGTGCGTAATGTTTTTCTAATTATAGAATAAACATTCAACTAATTAAATTTATAGAATGAATGAGCTACTTGCTTCAAATAGAAGACTTGTCAAAGATAATGGCTTGTTGTGGAAAATGCACTCTGACCAATTTCCATCATGGTTACAATCAAAGGTAGGTTATTAGTTTTATGCCTTAGCTGATTAGCTTCAAAAAATAAATGTTTGTATAACTCAAAAGCAACTAACTCATTTATTTGGATTTCACAGATTGAATCTGATTCAACTAATACTAGTGATTCAACGTTACTAAAGTGTCTTGCAAATGGACCTAGAAAATATGTCGTGTCTTACACTGGTTTTATTGTTAGCGGTCAAAGATTCAATGTACAGAGCATTGAAAGATCGACTCAAAATAGTGGTGTCTCTATTCAAGCGAATACATTATGTAGGTCAAGTTCTAGAGATGAAGCCCAAGTTGTTGACATGGTTACTTATTATGGTGTGTTTACCCAAATTATTATGTTAGACTACTATGTGCACTGAATTCCTCTGTTTAGGTGTGATTGGGTGAATGTTCCAAATGGTGTGAGAGTTGATGATGGTTTTACACTTGTGAATTTAGATCTAATTCAACATCAATTTATCAAGGAGGCGTTTATTCTTGCATCACAAGCGAAACAAGTATTTTATTCAAGGGAGCATGATACATCGAATTGGTATGTTGTATTAAAGGCACCGCCCAGAAGATTTCATGAATTAGAGATTTATGATGGAAAATATGATACACTTGTTGGTGAAAGAGATTCTACTCCATTCAAAAGCACGAATGAAGATAACGAAGAATGTAGTTATGCAAGAGAGGATTGTGAGGGACTCTTGATTTCAAATTTACATATTGGATTGAATTTATAATTTTGAACAACCAATTTAGCTTGCTTTGATATCTATATGCAATTCAGAAGAATTCTTTTGATGTAAGTTAATATACTATGCACGTATCATACTAATGTCCATTTTACTTAGACTTGACATATATTATGCACGTACCATACTTATGTCCATTGCAGATTCTCTTTTCTCATACATGTGCCCACCATCGGTAAGAATATTAAATATTTGTTTATTTATTTATTTCTATGTCCCTTACCTTATCGTAGTGGACTTTTCGAATGTCCACAAATCTCGGGGTGTCGAATCCCACCAAAATAAAATTTATAAACCCGATTCCACAAAGTTATTTGTAGCTAATGGAAATGGGGTCGATCCTCCTAGAATTAGTTTAAATTCAAACTTGATTCAATTAAATATTTTAATTTAAGAAACACAAATTTGGAGAAAAAGATTTGGGTTTTTGGAACAATCCTAAAACAAGCTAACTGAAAATTTAAAACTATTGGAAAAAAAATTGACAAACGCATTCAACTTGAGGTGCTCAGGATTGGTAATTAGCGTATTTTTAGATCATCGACTAACAAAGAGTTTAGCTAAAATTAATTGAACACACGAATTGCCTATTCGAAGAATCGAAGTAAACGCGCTCAAAGAAAATTAATCAGAAGAATGAATTTCTAATTAAACATAACAATTGACCGTTGGGGCCAACGCTCCACAAAAATAAATTATTAGTCACGGGCTATTCGTGACGGTTGTCTAAATTCGGAAGCCAAAAATAGTATACCGATTTGAATTCTACTCCAAGAAAAATTAATGCAAGGACAACATGGAAGCCAATGACATCGTTTGCATAATTAAACTCTTGTTCCTTAGGCAATTAAGATAGGCACGACATCAAAATCTAATTAACGGTGCAATATGCAAACAATTAGGATCGTCAGCCTATTATGTAAACACATTGCTAAGATTAAGCAAAGGAGAAGAATCATGCTCAAGGACTAAGCTAAATAATGAAATTAAGCACTAATCTCCCTAAAATACTCTAACTAATATATCATTTACATCCTCAAATTGAATACTTACTAACTACTCTTCCATGTAGGTGGGAACTTCAAGAATCTTCATTCCAAGCTCCATTGTCTTCAAAAATGGTGGAAAACCACCCAAAATTGGTAAAAAAAAAATGGTGCAGAAATCGAGAGAGACAAGACAACCCGACCTAAAAACGGGATATTTCCTTTTTATACTCGTCGTAGCGTCGAGACGCTGCAGACGGAACTTCAGCGCGCGCGCACATTGGAGCGACGAGCAGCGTCTCGACGCTCCTGCTCGACGCTTGCTCTCGGGTTTTTGCAAATTATTTTGCCTTTGAATGCTCCCTTTTGGAAAAATCTCCACTTTTTGAGCTCCTCCTTTCCCGATGCGTTCCCGAGGCCTTAAAATGACCTTCTTAGCCTCGAACGACGTCTAAGGGACTTCACTAGCTCTTAACCGACAATCACCTATAATAAAGGCAAATTAACATTAATTAAGTATCGTTTTAGCTAGAATTAGGGAGGTAATCATAGGTTCAAAATAAAGCTATCACCTTACATAATTTGATATTGATTTACATTTATATTTTGATATATAACTTAAAAGTAACTTAGGTTTCTAATTTTTTTTTTTTTTTTTATAGGAAATAGAGAAGAAACCAGAAGCAGCGGCGGATGGTAGGAGGGACTAGGGAGGCCACCCCAAAGTTTTGATTTTTTCTTATAGATGTAGGTAATTTTAGTGTTTTAAAATATATAGGTTTACTAATGTATATATAATGGCCCCCCAAAAATACATGATAATTCATTTCGTCCCAGTGGTGTTTGGGCATGCCAAGCACTTGTGGGTCTTGGGTCCAAGACTTAGCAAAGTCATTTTTATTAGTATTTTTCATACCTAACTAATTTCTTCCACATTATTTTATAAAAACATTTTTTTTTAATTATTATTTCAAGTTTCGTTTTCTTTTTATATATTAATATTAGAAAAATGTTAAAATTTTATTTTAGTTTCAATGTTTTGAGAATGTTTTATTTTAATTATTGTAATTTAAATGTCTAAATTTAGTTCTCATATTTAAACAAATTTTAAAATTAATCTTTACTATTCTTTACTATTAATTTATTTGTTAATTTTTTCAAATATAATTTAGTCTATACTAACATCATTTTTATAATTTTTGGAAACATATTTACATTATAATATTTTTTTCAAAAAAAAAATATTCAAAGTATTGAATAAGTTTTTGAACTTCCAATTTTCTGTTTAAAAGATCGACAAACTTTAATAAGTTTTCAATATATTTTTCAACTTTCAATTTTGTATTTAATAGGTTTTTAAATTTTTAAGTTTAAGTGTAATAGATCATTGTCTTATTCGACATTTTTTAAAATTTTGAGATTCATTAGAAACAAAATTAAAAGTTTTAGAGACACCCATAAAATATTAAATTGAAAGTTTAGAGACTCATTAGAAACTTTATAAAGTTTAGAGATCTAATACACTAAAGTTGTAACTTTTTTTTTTTTTTGTTCTATGTTATGAGACATCGAGAAACTAAATTATATGATGGTACTTAACTGAGTTAGAAAGTCTTACACTTAACTATTTTTATCACCAATAATTTTTTTTAAAATATTTATATAACATTATATTTAAGCCCCCTAAAGTAAGCCTTTGATTTTTTTGTGATAATTTGTTTTATAATTATAAAACCCTAAATCTAAATATTAGGTCTGTACCTCTACCTATAATTTTTTTGTTAAGGTCAACATAACGGTTGAACCTCTATTTTGTTTTTTGTGATTTTTTTTCTTCATATATCTATATAACATAATATTTTGGCCCCCCAAACATTATTTTCTGGATCTGCCCCTGGCAGAAGATAATAAGGTGAAAAGATGTCTTGGCTTTGATTCGAATGCACCGCGAAAGCGACGTTCTAAACGTTTGAAAGGTTTTTTATGATGGTGCAGCGGAAGCCGAAAGATTGAATCTTCGACACTTTTATGCATCAAAAGAGGGCCTTTGCGATTAAAAAAAAAAAAAAACATTACATTTTTTTAGCTCGAAATCCTCGAAATTCTTCAAGTCTGGATCTCTTCTTGAACGTTTCAAGAACCACCTCTAGTGTAGTCCGAGCTATCCTCAGGCCGAGCAATAAGGTTGTGAGACCTTTTTATGAGAGAAATTTTGGGAGTTATGGAAAGAGATCTAAGCCGAGAGAGAAAATGAAGAAGATTGTCTCACAATCTTCAAGCTTCTCCAAGCCATCTTTCTCTCTCAACTCTTTACCGAGAGGGATTTATGGAGAAGGAGAATGTCCAACATTCAACCATGCTTTTCAAAGGCCAAGAGGTTTGGAGATGAATGTCCAACATTCATCAAACTTTTTCCAAAACATCATCCTTTCATAAAACATCAATCCATCAAAACTCATCGAATGAGTTTTCTTCTCCATTTATAGGCATTCACATGCAACATGCAAGCATGCTTAGCATGACACCTCAAAATGGAGATGGATTAGTGATAAGCAAAGTGTCCAAATTTTGGTGAGTTTTGCATGTAGTAGGTGAATCATAACCCACTTTGAAAACTCAAAATTTGTAAAGTCCACTTTGAATTATATATTATAATTAATTCATAATTAATTAAATATAATTCTTATTTTGTTTTTATAAATTAATTCATAATTAATTTAATAAACAAAATGAATATTAATTAATTAAACTATTTAATTAATTAATAATAATATTTAATTCAATATCAAATATTAATTAAATAATAAGACTAATCTCGGTTTCTTAAACTAACCTCTCGTACATGAATCTCTATTCATGTTTTAGACCGAACCCATATTTAAATCACATTTTAATATGCCCAACTATCTTCCAAAACCGAGTTTGAATCGCTTCAAGTTCTTTTCTCTCATATTGTTACACGACTTAATCTGAGCTAGCAAGGAGAACCTAAAGGACCTACAGATCATGAGCTCCAACGATACAAGATTAACCGGTCAAACTCTTTAGCCAAGCTAACCAACATTCGTTAACCCCCGGGGACTCCACTAAAGCCCAAGGGTTGCACTCTCCTCACCGTAGATATATTTTTGTCCTCTTGATATAACCATGATTAGTAAGTCGATCCTTCACAAGTCGTTCGTAACTATAGTTGGGTCAAAATAATCGTTTTACTCCCGTAATTACATCTTGTTCCTTAAGTCTCACTGATCCTCTAATGAACTATTGGTTTGTGATCCAATCACTAAACCGATTGGTATGTGATCTAATCACTATACCGAGTCCCTCTCGGGCCAATGAGAGGGTGTGATCCTTAGTTCAAGACCCAGAGTCAGCACTTAAGGGAACAACCTCTCTATTAATCCCTAAAGGCGGGTAGTAGTGAATTACATCTCGCAGGACTATGTTTCCAGCTCCCTACCCGGTCTTATCCCCAAGATGGTAGGCTTATTGAGTCGGCGATCTCGGGCCATTCTCACCCATGCAAATCAAAGGATAATCTCGAATAAACATGAGTTCATAGCGTGCTCAAGATTCATATCGAGTTACCTAGGTCATCATATGAAAAAGTCAGTCTTTACAGTAAACGGGGTTATAAAGAAAGAGTGACTTGATTTCGCGGTTCAGTCTTATGAAAACTCATTGCATAGGGCGCCCCCACTCGCATGTCTCTACATGAACGATTTCGGATCACATCATCGTTTGTACTATACAAAGTGGGTCGCGTCCAATAGTGTCCCCAGGATAAGGTACACAGCCCTAGCCGTATACTATAGATCGTTCTAGCTATTTACTTGAACTTGATCCACAATCATGTCACACATGAAGTTCAAGTATACGTCCTATAGCCATAGATTCTTAGTTTATTGGAGTTTGAGTATAAGAAAACGCATTTCACATTATTCCATAACAACTTTACTGAATAAACCTCAATAACAACTTGATTGCAAAATAGAATAAACATTCAGTTTACAAACCACGAGTTTTAGAACATAAAACTCAACATTTTAGTGGGCCTAACAACAATGGAAGATGACGATGATGGAACAATGTGTGAGAAAGAAGGAGATCACATTGCAGAAAAGTCACCTAATGTCAGGAATGAGTCACATAATGTCGGGGAGAATCACCTAATGTTGGGGAGAATCATGATACTACACACACAACTCAAAGGTTAGATTCTATGAGTCAAGTCTCACCAAATTTAGAAAGGTCACAAGATGTAGGAGAAAATATCAATGGGTCTGAACAAATTTTGAATCAATCTTCCAAAAAATGTAGAGGCCTAACAAAAATGAAAACTATTGAAATTGAGGAACATAGTAGAGAGGATATAGCATTCAATGAGTATGGGAAACCGATTGGGGAGGCTTCAGTTGGGTTGGCTTCATTTGTAGGTTCACTCGTGAGAGAGGTAGTGCCCGTGACTTTACATGATTGGAGGAAATTGTCTACCAGATTGAAAGAAATGTTATGGACTTCAATCCAAGTACGTATTTCATGTTTCATATTTTGATCGATTATTTTTTAATTTGATATATTGTGGTACAAAATTCTCATTATTGAATATATTATTATAGTCAAGATATAATATGAAGGAAGATTGGCAAAAAAAACTTATCTTTTTCAAAAGGTGGGTAGATTGGGGAGAGCAAGAAAATCACGGCTCGTGTTCGAAATTAAAGATACCTTCAATCATGAGACGTTTGTTCAATTGAAGCCAACCAACATACAATCTATGCATGATTGGATGGACTTTGTGAATGAAAAAACTAGTGCAAGATTTAAGGTAATTCAATCTAAAGATGTAAATTCTGATATATACTTGTTGGAGTTATAGTTTTCGTTCTTCTTTTCATACACGTGTATCCGGGGGGAGGGTTAGTTATCAATCTAAAGATGTGGATTCTGATATATACTTCTCGAGGTTGTTAGTTTTCGTTATTCTTTTCATGCACATGTATCGGGGGGTTAGTTATCAATCTAAAGATGTGATATATACTTGTTGAAGTTGTTAGTTTTGGCTCTTCTTTTCATGCACATGTATCTTAGAAAAGAGGTAGAGACTCATTAACTTACCTCTTTCTTTTTTTTTTTTTTTTGCTAATTGATGTAATGTTAGGAGCGTATTGAACAAGTTAATAATGAAGGGACAAACACTTCTTCAAAAAGTGTGGCCAATGATGCAATATGTAAAGTTCTTGGTCGTGATCGTGATCATATTAGAGGACTTGGATTAGGAGTGACCTTTCCAAAGTTGTCTGTATTATCTCAAAGAGATGACAATTATGCTAAACTTGAACAAAAGTACAAGAAGATGAAGGGAGAAATGTCTGAAATGAAATCAATGATATCTCACATACTCAAACTTCAAGTATGCAAGTACTAAATGAAATAATGTAGGTTTATGTTTAAGTTTTCTTATTATTTAATACATCTTTTAATTCTTCTAATTTTAGGGTAATACAAGTGAACAACTTTCTAATGCTACAAAGAAACCCATGGACAACAACGTTGCTACTAATCCAATTGAATCTTCACCTTTGGTAAAGTATCCATTAATACTCATTTGTTATATTCTAATGTTATTTTAGTAATTAAGTAAACTATTTTATATGAACAATTTTTTCACAAGTTGCTCATTGTGTTATATATATTGCCTTGTCGGTAAAGAGCATTAACAATACTAACACTCTCCGCAAGTGCAAGTTGTTAGATTGGTGTGGTATAGGAGAGGTAGTTGCTGAAGGTCGATGGTCTTCAAATGACCCAAAAGTTATTGTTCATCGTGTTCCCCTCGGCCCGCAAGTTGTAAGAGTTTTGGTGGATTTGCCAATGAAACCTGATGTGCATTTTTATGGAGACCCAACTCAGAAATGACATACATTGAAGATGTTGTTGGTAGTACAGTTGCATGGTCGTTTGACAATGTTATGATCAGTATGTACATTTATTTATTATGAATTAAATTATTTGTTCTCCAATATTCTTTTTTATTTCAATAAATATTATTTTTTATTTCTTTCTTGATAACTTTTTGTAGGTTGAAGAAAGAATACTAATGGAATGTCTTCGCCTCGAACACGACTAGCTTAAGTTATTTGGATTTTTGATAGAGGAACACATTTTGTAATTAATGAATGGTACATTATTCACAAAGTTAATATTTTGTATCATCCCAAGTTGATGATATTTTTTACTATGGCTAGTTTTTTGTTAACATTAAAATTATCAAGTTTATGTTTTGTATCATCTCCCAGTGGGGGCAATGTGAATCCTTGTATGAATGTATACACTTTAGATAAAAACATATTTTTATTCTATCTATTTTTGTAGATCATATTTTTATTATTTTACTACTAATTTGTAACAAAGTATGGAACATTAACAATAGCATTATGAACATATTCAAAGAGCTATAAAAACAAAATTCAATAATTGTATTTATTCATGATATAAAAAGCCTACAAATGCTATAAATATCAATAAATCTACGATAGCTTTGAAAAAAAGCTATTATATTTGTGTTTTATAGTGTTTTCTGCAAAGTCGTGGTAGCCCACGCTATTACAAGAGAGACTTTTAATAGCGTTTTATAGACGCTATATGTGTTATAGCTTTTCATAAACGCAATGAAAATAAGACTTTTAATTGCGTTTATAAAAAGCTATAAAAGGTATCACTTTGCATAGCTTTTATAAAAAAAGCTATAAAAAAGGCTCACTTTGCATAGGGTTTATAAAATGCTATTAAAAGTCTCACTTTGTATAGCTTTTATATAAAACGCTATTAAAAGTCTCACATTGCATAGCCTTTATAAAAAGCTATTAAAAGTCTCAGACTTTTTTATAGCCTGGGCTACCACGTTTTTGGAAAAACGCTATAAAACACATATAATAGCTTTTTTCCAAAGCTATCGTCGCTCTTTTTTCCTGTAGTGTCAAGAAAGAGCAAGTTGGAGAAAAGCTTTGCAAGTGGCCCCATTGAACAAAAAGACTTTAAAAACCTAGAAATGAAGACACCTCATGAAAACAAAGGAGCTCAATCATGGAAAATGTGCCCACGAAAATCACATTTTACTATGGATTTATGATCCAAATAGGATGGCGAGATTAATGATATAACTTTGATCTACGCGTTTGATTTTATAACTTATGAACATTTGAAGTTATTTTATTTTTTTTCCAATATTACCACTCTATGTCATGTTAGAGTAAGGGCATTTTTGTCTTTCTATAACCTTATGAATTTAGGGTTTTATTAATTTCTTTTATTTATTTAAATTAATCAAGATCCTTAGGAGAAGTGTTAGCTAAATATTTTCCCTTTTTCGAGTAGGGTTTCAATTTTTCTTTGGCTATATAAACTCAAGGAATGCTTTTGTTTTCAAAAAGTTTTATGATGAATGATAATCGACTATTTTTTTCAACTCTTTTTGCCTTTGGGCATTTGCAAGTCTTGCTTTATGTTTCATGTTTTGAAACATTCAAGCTTTGTTGGTCATCAAACCTCTAGAGTATTTAGACGTTGAGATAGAAACAAGTTATTTTCTCGCTTGGTCTTTGATCGTTAGGTACTCCGTTCAAACTTTCACCTTGGGTTGATCTGGGGTTGATGCGAAGGTGTCAAGACTTGTGTTTGTGAGGTCCACATAACCAAATATCTACAAATCTTAAGTGGTGGTTGACAGTGGAGTAAATTGGGAAGTGACCCTTATTTCCAATCCAAATATCTACAAATCTTTATATTGAATAGATTGTAATTGTTATCCTTCTTTTCATTGGTGGTTGGGTTTAATAAATGCACTTACTACCTAAATCAACTCTTGCACTAATGATCTTTTGTTTTAAATATATAACTCCTCTCCCATGAGAACACCACCTCATTGTTTTCCAAGTATGATTCTCTGTCCATTTGGCTTGAGGTGGTAAGTTGTCTTTGGTCCCCTAAATTGGTAAGCTCTCTTCTTGATTTTCATTTCTGCACTTTGTGTTGAAATTAATTTAATAATTAATTCATATGTGGATAACAAATTTTCTAGCAATTATATTTGGGCTATTTAATGGGCATATTGTGTGATTTTGATTATGGGCCCACCACTTTTCATATAGTGGTGTGGCTTGCTGAGTAGAAGAATTATGAAAACCCCTAGAATCAACATATGAATATAGTTAGGTTATGGTCTCCAAAAGCCTATGTTGTTTTAGCCTCATATTCCCCATCTGATAGTGAGGAGTGCCCATGCTTGGTCTAAGTTGCATAGATGAGGAAGACCACAAACCACAAATGATTGAGAGCTATGGACTCAATACGTTTAATGGTTTCATGTAATTCTAATCTCTTTTGATTTAGTTTTCTTCCATGCTTAGATCCTTTCAAACCTCTATCATGATTGTTCTTGAACTGAATGTCTTTTATTCTTGAATGATTATGTATTGAGCCTTCTTGATAAATTTTCAACAAGTGGTATCAGAGTTGCATGGTAGATTACTAATTTTCTTTGTCACAAACATGATGTCTTTCCTTTAATTCTTAAGATTTTGATTCAATAGGTTTTTAGAATTATTGTACAACATGTTTTATGAATTACTTGGACTTTTGAATAGTCTTATTTAATTTTGATGCTTTTGCATTGTTTGGACCAATAGATTGTTGAACAATTTTACATGATTTGATATTTTTTAATTACTTAAAATTGTTCGAAGTTTGGTGTCGTGCATGATTGATTTGATACAAATCAATACTTTTTATTTTGGTTAGTGCATATATACTTTTTATTTTAGTTTAATTTCTCTCTCTCCTATTTTTTCATTCCTTATTTACCCTCCCTTAAATCTCAATCTCACTTCAATTTATAAGATTTTATAATTTAAAAAAAAAAAAACTATCTCTCACTCCTCCAAATTTTCTCCAAAATTTAAATCTCTCCCCTAAATTTTCTCCCCTCTTTTTACTCTTTTCAAAATTTAAAAATAGTACAAAATCGACTTAAAAAATAATAAGAATAAAGAAAGAAAAAAAACTCCCTTCTCTCCCTCTTTTTACTCATTTAAAAAATTCAAAATCGTACAAAATTGACTTAAAAATCATAAGAATAAAGAAAAAAAAATGAGAACTTATACAACACTCTCCTACAATTTTCAATCATCTACAAAATTGTAAATATAGTGTAATTGAGACAAACTTCACCTGCTTATAAATGCAAAAACAATGTTCTGTTTTCAATTACACTGTATTTTCAATTTTTTAACTTGCAATTACATGATACAAAAAAAACGAGAAAAATATGTTAGTCTTTGTAATACATCTCGAAAAATAAAGAGATGCATTCTAAGTTTGCAAATTGCAATTACAGTATATTTACAATTTTGCAAATTTTAAATACAGTGTATTACAATTTTGCAAATTGTAATGACATTGTATTTGCACAAATACACAGTATCAGAAGGCAGAAAAAAAAAACATAACATAGTGTTATTTGTAAATTTTAATTAAAGTAACAAATACACAGTAAATATATCAGAACATACATCAGAAGACTAAACAAAACATAACATACTGTTATTTGCAAATTTTAATTAAAGTGTATTTGCAATTATCAAATACATGGTAAATAAACAAAACACAACATACGATTGTAAACAGTGACAAAAAAAATTGGGGAAAAATACAAAACAAACCGTAAATAGTCCACTTCGTATTACAATTACACAAACGGAAGAAAATAAAGCAGGGATGAAAATGAAATAAAGCAAGGATGAAAATGAAACTACACTGTATTTATAATTTTGCAAACTGCACTTCTTTCAAGTTATTTACAATTTCGCAAATTAAAATTATACTGTACTTCCAATTGTACAATTTTACGTATTGTAATTTTTTTAGACAACCAACCCCAATACCGAAAAAAAAAACATTTAAATAACTTCCAAGTTATTTACAATTTCGCAAATTGAAATTATACCGTACTCGCAATTGTACATTTTTACGAAATGTAATTATTTTAGAAAACCAACACCAATACCAATACTTTAGAAGAAAAAAAACATTTAAATAAAAACCTGGAAGCTTTTGTAGACGCCAAAGTTTCGATGATCGGCAGAGCAATAATACAAAGCGCTTCGACCACCCATTGAACATGTTACTCAGTCATGTCTAAACATTTTATCAATCACTTGGCTATAATCTCCTCCTAGCTCCAAAATCACGAATTCCCATCAAGTGAAATCTAAAAAATCTAGTGAAATCTAAAATATCCACAAATCCTACTTAATCAAAGACCATATAAAAAATCCAGGGAGATTTCCCAACAAAATTCACATTTAAAAAATCTAAAAAAATTATCTCCCACATCAATTTTTCATCTCCCCTCCCAGATCAAGATTTTCATCTACTAAAATCAAATCTCCCAAATCATGATTTCCCAACAAAATCTACATCTAAAAAATCTAAAAAATTCATCTCATCAAAATTTTTCATTTCCCATCTCCCAAATCACGATTTTCTAACAAAAAAAATCTCTTGATTTTCCAACAAAATTTATCTTTGGCTCATACTCATATCAAAGAACCTCATATCCTAAATCATAATTCCAGAAAGACCCATTTGAGTGTGAAGACAGATGTGTGAGGAGAAGAATAGCAACCCATTTGTAAACTTTATTTTCACTACTGATGGCAAGGAGCAGAACAAGAAGAAAATTCACGTCTGGCAGTCATGACGATGAGGATACTACAAAACAATCTTGCGTGAAGAGTTTTCCTTTAAAAACTAATTTTGATGCTACAAAACAATCTTGCGTGAGGAGTTTTCCTCTAAAAACTATTTTTTCCTTTTAAATAGTTAGAATATAGAGAATAAAATTAGGAGAGGGAAAAATAAAATCTAGCATTTTTTTAGGGGGGAGAGAAATAAAATCTAACATTTTTTTAAATTATTTGTAGGATGGAGAATAAAATGGGAGAGAAAAAAATGAAAAGATTTGTTTAAGAATAGTTGTTATGAGGACAAAATGGGAAGAAAAATATTAGGAGAGAGAATTTTTTTTAAAAAAAGGGACACCAAACTCAATTTAAAAAACAAAGGGACATCGGTTAAAATGGATTTCCAAAAAAGGTCATTTACCTTGAATTCCCATTTTTTTTTTCATTATTATGATTGTTATTTTTTTTCATAATTGTTTATAACACATGGTCTACTTTTTGCAAGCTTCGTCCTTTCATCTTTAGGAACATGAACGAAAGCTTTACAACCAAAAACACGTAAGTGATTATAAGATATATTCTTCTTCGACCAAATTTTGTTCGGTACTTCATTATCCAATGGAATACATGGAGTGAGATTCAAAACATGTACAACTATACATAATGCTTCACCCCAGAATGTTGCGGTAACTGTGAATGTGAAAGCAAACATCTCATTCTTTCAACGAGTGTTCTATTCATTCTCTCAGTTGTCCCATTTAACTGAGAAGTCTTAGGAGGTGACTTTTGATGTCGAATACCACGACTTCTACAATACTCATCAAAAGGTCCAATATACTCACCCCCATTATCAGTCCTAACACACTTCAACTTTTTACCAGTTTCTCTTTCAACAAGGGCGTGAAACTGTTTAAACACTTGCAACACCTGATCTTTAGTCTTCAAGGTATAAACTCACGTTTTCCTCGAATGATCATCTATAAACGTCACAAAATATGAAGAACCTCCGAGTGTCTCAGTTTTCATAGGACCACAAACATAAGAATGTACTAAGTCAAGTACATTTGGCTTCCTTGAAGAAGGTTGTGACGCTTTAAAAGAAACTCTACTTTGCTTTCCTGCCAAACAATGAGCACGCATTTTCAAAGGTGTATTCTTTATATCAGGAAGATGATTTTTCTTGGCTAGAATCATCAAACCCTTCCCACTAATGTGACTGAGTCTCTTATGCCAAAGCTCAACAGTCTCTTCACTGTCCACTGTATTTATGTCGCAATCAGTAATCTTTGTCTGCATAAAATACAATGACGAACACTTCTCTCCCCTAGCTACCACCATAGAGCCTTTAGTAAGCTTCCATTTATCATCATAGAAGATATTGTAATAACCTTCATCATTCAGCTTACTTATGGAGATTAAATTCATGCGTAAACCAGGGATGTGTTTTAAATTCTTCAACATCAGTATAGAACCATTACTGGTCTCTAAGTGCACATCTTCAATGCCAACTGTTTTTGTTGATCCATCATTACCCATCCTAACACTGCCAAAATCATCAGATGTGTAGGATGCAAATAAATTTCTCTTAGGTGTAGCATGAATTGAGGCACCACTGTCAATCACCCAACTGCTATGTTGTGTAGCGAGATTAATAACATCACTGTCAAATAAAATATGGGACTCCTCGGTGGCTGCAGAAACTGTGTCTGCATCATTATCTTCAGAATTCTTCTTCTGCTTACCTTTATTATTTTTATTTTTATTTTCTCTTATTAAATTTCGACAATGCCTATGTATATGCCCTTTCAAACCACAGTAGTAACATTCAACATTGGCAAACCGGCCACTCTTGCTTTTGCTTCTGTGTCTACCATTCGAACCTTTGCTTTTACTTCTCCTCTTCCTTTCAGTAATAAGAACCTTTGACTGTGAAGAAGAGCCATGTGAATTTCTTTTCATCTCTTCGTTCAAAACACTGCTTTTTACTAAGTTCATACTTAATACTCCATTCGGGACTGAGTTCGATAACGAAGATCTAAATGTCTCCCACGAGTCTGGCAATGTACCAAGAAGTATTAACCCATGTACCTCATCGTCAAACTTGATATTCATTCTAGATAGTTGATTAAGGATACCTTGGAATGAATTCAAGTGATCTAACCTAAGTGTTCCCTCTCAAAACTTTAAAGCCATCAACTGCTTAATCAGAAACAATTTATTGTTACTAGTTTTCGGGGCATATAACGATTCAAGCTTGTTCCACATCGTCCGTGCATGAGTTTCCTCACCAATATGATTCAGGAAATTTTCATCTACCCAGAGTCTAATTGTGTCACACAATTTTCTATGACAAATTTCTCATTCTGAATCAGTTTTATCTTTAGGCTTCTCAAGTAAAAAAACAGGATGATACAAATCTTTCACATATAAAATATCTTCCATCTTCTTTTTCGAAACTTGATAATTTGAGTCATTCAAAGTTATCATCTTACCTGTACTAGTTTCCATGTTCAACACAAGGCACTTAATTAATCACAACCTCGCTCTGATACCACTTGTTGGGATAATTACTAAATTCTGAATCAATTATCCCTCTCTTGTGTGAACCTAATAGGAAATTAAACAAGTAGAACACAATATAATTCAAGCACAGGACACAAGCAATTTTAACATGGAAAAACCTCTTCAATGCGAAGAGTAAAAAACCACGGACCGAAGTAAAAAAAACTCCACTATAATCAATAATGGGAAACAACGAGTTCTCCCTAGTCACAACTAGAGACATACAACTATTGATATCTCAAGATGATCAATCTCGGCAACAAACGACAATAATTCAAGAGAGTAAAGAAGAAAGATCTCACTTCAAGTGGCCACGAACTACCCACTGTAATCTACCTGTAGATAGCTCCAAACGAAATCTTCACCGTTCAGATTGAAGAACCTCGTGTCAGGAACACGCTGTCAAAATTTCAGCTCGATCGGACCACAGATTGATCCCCAACGAACTGAAATACGAAAACTGTACGGCTGTAGAATTCTGCTCTTTTCTTTCTCTCTAATTCCGTTTTCTCTCTCCTCGGTTTGGTTGCAACAACAAATTCGGCTGGCTTCTTTACCTTTAAATAAGGTAAACCTAAATGCCCTATTGGACTTTTTCTTTTGAGCTTTCCACTGCTAATGTGAAAAATACCCAACATATTTATGGTCACCCATATCAATAAGAACGGTAGTAATAAAGATTAAGAGAAAAGAGGCTGACACTGGATTTATATTGGTTCACCCAATGTGGGCTACGTGCAGTTCTCTGCTCCAGATGCAAGTTTTCCTAAATCGTAGGAAAAAAAATAATCACTCACACCAAGTTATCCAGAACTCTTCAATAGAAGAAAAACTCTTACAACAATACCAGTAGCTCTCAGGATTCTTTCTTTTTATAGGGAGATTTTGTCTCCATGCCATTACTTATATTTTGCTTTCTTAAAAAGAATCATGATTATACTGTATGCCTCTTAATTCGATTGTCTCCTCATTGATTCATTTGAGAGAAGAGTCTTTCGGAGAAAGAGAGAAATGTGTATGCCTCTTAATTCGATTGTCTTCTTATTGATTCATTTGAGAGAAGAGAATGACGGGGAAAGAGAGAAAGGTTAGGGTTTGTTTGGTAGGCAATTCACATTTTGTTTTATGTTTCTAGATTCACTAAGTCTAGCGAATGCGTTTGGTATGCAATCTAGATTATGTTTTTTAAAACTGTTTTTAGATTTTGTGATCTAACAGTGTAAATTCTGAAAACAACTTTTTTATTTTTATTTTAGTATACCCGATTGTGAATTAAAAAATTTTAAATACAGAATTATATTTAAAATAATAAAAACTTTAATAAATATAATATTTCATGTTAAAAACTCAATTCAAATTTATTTTTGTTAAATTAAAAATATGTATTATATAATATATTATGAAATATATGATATTATAAAATTTATAACATAAAATATGTTCATAAATTAATTAATTATAGTTTATATTTAACCTAATATTTAGTTGGTCATCCTAACTAGTTTTATGGTTTATAGAAAAAAAATTAATCATTTCATGAAAAATTAGTTAAATTGAGATTCATGATTAACCAAATCGTCAATTGCATGTCAATTTTTTCCCAAAGTGTTAAACTTTTCAAGGATTCAAAGAGTTTTGTTGTTTGTGAACTCTCCTCTTAGGGGTAGAATTTTTCTGAACCTTGCAAATGAAGGATGAACTCTCTATTTATAGAGTTCTCAAACATAGTGGGTTTGGGCTCGATGAACTTTTGGGCCCAGCATCTGGATTTGGGTTTTGAAATCTTTGGGCCCAATCCTTTGAGCTTTGGGCCACATTGCCATTTAGATAGTTTTTTGGGTTCATTTGATCCTGAGCCTAGTTGCAATATGACCCAACTTGATCGGTTAAGCTTATCTGATCAAACGGTCATGATGAAAACACGTGGCGTTTACCCGAGAATCGCCGATTTTGTCACATGTCAATTTAAGATTCGTCCCAAATATAAGTTTGTCATCACTTTGTGAATGATGACGTGGCACCCACTAGTTGGTCGAAATTTCTTGGTCAACCATAGCTATTTGTGTAGTTATTCCAAATTAAAATCAACCCCAACTAGAGAGTTGGGGGAGGAGGGTTTTAGTGTACATTCGTAAAGGTTGTTTGGTTTACCGTTTTGAGTAGTTTGGTAAATCTGAGTTTATTAAGTTTGGGTTTGTTAAATCTGTGTTAGATGTACAGAAAATAACTTCTAGTTGGTTTATTAAACATGTGTTTGAATTGTGTAAGTCTGAATTTATTAAATGTGTGTTTGAATTGTGTAGGTCTGAGTTTATTAGATGTGTGTTTGAATTCTAATTTGTGAAATATGCGTTTTATGATGAAATTGGAACTTGTGAGATAATATAAAATTTATATATTAATTATTTAATTAAAGTAATAAAAAATAAATATTAAATTATATTAAAAATATTATTTTTATTATGAAATTAGTCCTATTTTAAGAATAAATAAAATATTTATAATATAATATATTTGTTCACCCAATTTTCTTTCGATAATTATTTATAAATATTTGATTGTTTAGGAAAGTATTTTGGACGAAAATTTATTTTATATCCTTCAACTTTGAGAGTTGTATCATTTAAGAACCTAAACTAATAATTAGGGGTGGCCATCGGTCGGTCGGTATCGGTTTTGGGCAAAAATCGTCGTCGATCACCGACGTGTCGATTTCCGTCGGTCGGTTTCCGACGGCTTGTGGGAGGCATGTGACGTCGGCCGACTAACCATGCGGTCGGTCGGTCGGTTTTTGTATTTCTGGCAAAAAAAAAAAAAAAAAAGTACAGTGAGAATGAGAGAATGAGAAGAAGAAAAATAGGACAAAATAAAAAAAAAATAAGAAAATAAGAAAGGAAATAGAGAAGAACATAACCGAAAGAGAGGTGAGAAAATGAAAAAAAGAATAAATGAAGAAATTCATTAGAAAGATGGAGAATGAAAAGAGTGAGATGAAAGAGAAATAGGAGGGAGGTAGAAAATGAAAATTAAAGTGGGAGAGGAAGAGAAAAATGAGAGAAAAGAGATAATTTGAAAGATTTTATTAAATAAAATAAAAAATGAAAAAATAGGAGAAGGTGAAAAAGTTGCGTGAGATGAAAGAGAAATGAGAGAGAAAATAGATGATTTGATTGATTTTTGATTTGAAATGTTTATTAAAAAGAGAAAAAAAAATGAGAAGAATGGTGCGTAAATCAAGGCCAAAAAATTTAAATGTATGTGAATGTAAAGTTCGGTCGGTCGGAATTGTGATTTTTGGCCATTCCGACCGACCGACCGTCGGTTTTTTTCCAACAAAAAACTGACCCCGACCGAACAGTCCCTTAAACCGACCAACTGACGTCGGTTCGGTCGGTTTCAGTCGGATTGGTCGGTTTTTCGGTTTGTCCACCCCTACTAATAATTATATCAATTAAAACTTTAAACTTTTATGAGTGAATCAATGTACACCATCTATTAGACATTCTGGTGTGGATGTGAAGATTTATAATTGTAAGTGTTAAAGACAATTAATCTTGTAATTTAACAAAAGAAAAATCTCATTTATTTTCTCACTTTGCATCACTCATTCAATATCAATTCATTTAGTACAAGTTGGTCATATAATTAAAATAGTTCCCTTTAAAAAAAATTCCAAAGATTAATCTTTAGATAAGTAGAAGGTATTTTAGAATACATTATCTAATCGTGGCCAAATTTAATTTTTTTTCTTCTTCTGGACCTACTAGGTTTCGAACGGAGATTGACTGACATTCAGTTCATCCTCCAGGCCAAGAAGCAACAAGACCGATTGGTGACATATCTTTCAATTTAAAATATTTTGTAGGCTCGTTTGATAACGTTTTCGTTTCTTGTTTATTGTTTCTATTTAGTGACATATCTTTCTTGTTAGAATCGGGGACATTGTTTGTTTGTTGCATGGAAGTTTGTTTCACATGCGTTGTTGTGCACATATTTTAAATTTGATAGTGAAAGATGGATTTGCGGTAATTACTAATGGTATAGAGAAAGTTGGAGGTACTGTTGGAATGCCTTGAATATGTTATGACCCTCTACGACTGGTTCGGTACGGGGGTCTCGCTGACTTCAGTCATATATAAACTTTCTAATGACTTCAGCCGCCCCCTATCTGTCATTTTGTAATTCTCTCCTATTTCGTAATAATATTGTTCTCCCTTCTGCCTGTGGACGTAACTAACACAACGTTAGTGAACCACGTAAATCTGTGTCGATTTTTTTTGCGTTTATTTGTTCTTTGTTATTGATTTATCGTAACAGGTACTATTCATTTTTGGACTTCGTCTACAAAAAGAAAGGAAATTTTTGAAGAGGTTGTTAGTCAATTGCAAATTTCATGCACTAAAAAACTTGGTCTTGATTGTATAACAAGATGAAATTTAATATTTTTTTATTTTTATGCACAAAACTGCTTTGGAATACAAAAATGTTTTTCTTTGTTTAAAACAACATGACACATGATATTAGAACCATTCTAGGACTGAATTATTTTATGGGTCAAGTTATCCAATTTTAGTGTACAAAAGTAGATTACGACTCTGCTGGGGATCGAACTCAGAATCTCTGGATTCGTAGACCAGCGCCTTATCCATTGGGCCACAGAGTCAATTGTTATTTAATTGTCTAATTATCTATATATTGTTAATAATCATGTCGACTTAAAAAAAAACAAAATATATATATATATATTAATAGCAATTAATAATCATTAAAAAATTAAAAATTAGTCTAATTGAACTAACTCATGTAAATTATTTATTTCAAAAAGAAAGTGAAACATTATTTCTTTCCAAATTTATTTCAAAGAGAGACAATTACACCACAAAGGATTTTTTTTTTTTTAAATAAAGAAAACAATGAAAAGTAAAAAAAAAAAAAAGTATATTTAGGAAACAATGAAAAATCAATAAAAAAAAAATTGTATTTGTTTTTCAGGAGGACATAAAAAAGATCCTACATTTACAAAATGAAACGATTTTTTCTTTTTTCTATTTTTTGAGAGGAAAAAAATTATAAAAAAAATGTAAACTATCTCAAATTAATTTCAAAGTTATAAAAATAACATGAATCAATCTAAGTGAGATGCAGATGTATGGGGATAAAATTCTAACCTTAAAGCTCAAAAGCTCCCAAATTAATTTAAATGTCATAAAATAACAAATGAATTAATCTGGACAGGAATTTTGTTTGCGCCTACACGAGGGCAATCATATTCATTCGAAGGTCGACATTACTCGGTTCTCAATTCTAATCATAAAATGGTAAAGCTGGGATATAGAGTTATAATTGTGTGTGGATTGCAGGACAATATATCGAGTCGAATTAAGCAATTAAAACAAAATAAATAGGATAAACTAAAATTTAAAAAATGAAACCCTGAGTGAGGGTATGATGCTAAACCTAAAAGGATAAATGTCTCCACGTTAATTAGAATGCTAAAAATTAACAAATGAGTTAACTTTAGTGAGAATCTTTTGTGCCCTATACAAAGACAATTATATTCACTCGAAGGTCGATATTACTCAATTCTCAATTCTAATCCCAAAAGGTAAAGCTCAAATTGTGATTGTGTGTGGGATGCACGACAATACACCAAATGAAGTTAAACAAATAAATAATAAATAAATAAACAAACAACCGACAAAAATAAATAAATAAATAATAGGATAATAGAAAAATAAAATTTGAATGGTTGCACTCTCTAAGTCCCAAGTAGAGCTGCCAAGTTATCGCGATGCGGAGCAGTCGTGTCCTTCCCTGAAGGTCTCTTTCGAGAGGAGAGTTTGGAGTTGCCACCAATCAAATTGGGGTATGATTTGGTCAACTGTTTTAGAGGATAATGTTGATCTAACAAAACCAAAGTTAGGTTCGGGAGTCAATTGAGTGTAGGGAAGGTGTTAGTACCCCTACAATACTCATTTTTTTTTTAAGACGGTTACCGCATTTGATTTTAAAATTGTCCTATTAATTTAGTTCAAGAAAAAGGAAAAAAAAAGTATTTTTATTCTTTTATTTGTATGTCCCAAGTTTATTAATCTATGTTTCACAATAAAATATGAATTAATAATTATGATTGACTCGAAACTATTATAAAAATCTTGGAAATTATTTTGATATCTCAAAACAAACTCAGGAATGTTAGAAAATCGTATTTTTCTAATATATATCTCATCGAAATTTAAAGGAAATTTTTATGTATTTATAGGATTAATATCCCAAGAGAACACTACTAATTCCCTAAAAACCATTATTTACTATGAAAAACAAATAAAATGTTTAGGATAATTTCAAGTATTTTCAGAATGTGGAAATTCCAAAAAAAAAAAAAAAAAAACAGTACTTTCCTTCAAATTTCAAAACTCATTTTAGAAATTTAAATTTAAAAGATGGAGGATTCATATTTTAGAAATTCGATTTTTTAAAGAGAGACAAATTGTTTTATTTCAACTTCATGTCCAAAAATTTAATTTGAAAAGGTTGGAGAGTTCTTATTACATAAATCCAATTTGATAAGACAACTTATTTTATTTCAAACTTCGTAGTCGGAAATTTAATTTTTAAAATAAAATGGAGGGTTCTTATTTCACAAATCCAATTTTAAAAGATAACTTATTTTATTTCAAACTTCGTTGTCAGAAATTCAATTTACAAAATTGGTAGATTCTTATTTCGCAAATCTAATTTTAAAGAAATAGGCAAATTGTTTAGTTTCAAACTTCATTACCAAATTTAATTTTAAAAAACGTATCTAAATTAAAAAATTCTACAAGACAACTAAAATTTATAAAAAGAGAATTGTTGGGAAAAAAAATGATAAATCAATACATTGATGCTCAAAGGACAATTTAAGTAATTCACTTACCCAACATACCATTTTCCTTGGGGAATTGCAGAATCTGACCTGGAATCCAAGAGGTTTGCCAAAATTGACCTCAAATTGAAATTTTATCATTTCTGACCTCAAATTGACAGCTGGCGACACGGTTCATTTTTGACCAGTTGTGAAATTCATCTTTTACCCCTCGCCTAAAAAATGCGTTCTCCTCCATTTTTCTCTGTCCTTTTGTCCTCCATTTTTCTCTGTTGCACTCTCTCCTCCCTCTCACCTTCTCAAATTCAAATTCTTCTATGCGCAGAAAAAAGATTCAGATCGTGTTAAAAAAGATTATATTTGAGATTAGGATCGTGAGGAGAAAAAAAATGTGATCGCGCTGAAAAAAGATTCAGATCGTGTTAAAAAAAATTAGATTTGAGATTAGGATCGTGAAGATAAAAACAAAATTCACGTGTAAAAAAAATCTCATGATCGTGTAAAAAAAATCTCAAATCCCACGATCGTTTAAACAAATCTCACGATCGTCTAAACAAATAACACGATCGTCTAAAAAATCTTAAATCTCACAATCGTCTAAACAAATACCACGATCGTCTAAAAAATCTCAAATCCCTAAAAAATCTCAAATCCCACGAACAAATCTCACGATCGTCTAAACAAATACCACGATCGTCTAAAAAATCTCAGGATCGTGTAAAAAAGATTCAATCGTACAAAGAAGAAGAAGACTGAAGTGCTTCAAATCGATCGTCTAAAAAATCTCCCTTGCAATTTTTTTTCTGGTAAATCTTTCATTCTCTCCATTGATTTGCAAATGCTACTTCAACTCTAACGATGCAACAGACTATTGGGATAATTTCTGAAGGTCACCTGTTTCTGTTTTGGAAGACTGAAGTCCAAAGAAGAAGACGGAAAAAATAATAGAATCGAAGAAGAACATGAAGGAGAGAGAAGAAAATGAGGGTAGGTTTTTTTTAACGGAGGTGTAAAAGAGGAATTTCACAACCTTTTAAAAATGAAAAGTGTTGTCAGCTGTCAATTTGAGGTTAGAAAGGATAAAATTTCAAATTGAGGTCAATTTTGACAAACCTTTTGGAATCCAGGTCACATTTTGCAATTCCCCTTCTTCGATCCTGACATTGTGAGGTCCTAAAGAAATTGTGGGTTGTTTGCTCCTCTTCTAACTTGACTCGTTTGTGTGATAACAGGAATCATTGGACCACCCAGGAGCATTGGGATTGGATGTTGGACAACGGATCTCAAGAATATATGGAATGCGCGATGATGCTGGTTGGAAGATCTGGGAGCGAAGAAATAAGTTGGATTTCAATAGTACAAGAGTGATGGAACAATTAGTGATCTTCAACATCGAAAATTGCATTCTCCAATTCAAAGAGAATAGGCGGAGAGATCAAGAAGCTAGCGGGGGAAAGAGGAAATCTCCTGCAAATGGAGAAGCGCGGGTCCGGGACGCCCATGAGGGTTGGAAGCCTCCACCCTTCAATCGTTGGAAGTTGAATGTGGATGCTTCCTTTAGAGCAGAATCTAGATGGGCGGGCTTTGGATGGGTCGTTCGGGACCACCAAGGCTCTGTCATGTTAGCAGTTTGTCGTGCTCTCAATGGCCAGTTCAATATAAAAAATTTAGAGGCTATGAGAATGGTAGAATGCCTAAAAGCGATCTTTTCCTATTCATCTCCTAGCAAGTAACTGATTGAAGTAAAGACCGATTGTTTGGAAGTGTATAACCTTCTCAATGGAATTGGAGTGGACCTCACCCCAGTTGTCTTTTTCATTAGAGAAATATTGGACCTAAAAGAGGCAGCTAAAGTATTATCATTTGCTCATGTGCATAGACTAGATAATTGATAGCTCCAAAATAGAGCTATTATTTACTCCCTAATTATATCTAAAACCATGACAAATATTGATTAAAATGCCTTATTGTAGGTGATTTCATGGTAGAGAGCTCGAGGAGTCCGAGGACGTGTTTCGAGGCTAAAAACGACGTTTTAGAGCTTTATGGATGCATCGGGATTGAAGGGGCTTGAAGAATTGAAGAAATGGCAAAATTTGCCATTGAAAGGCAAAACTTGGCCACCAAACCCGAGAGCAAGCGTTGAGACGTTGTCCTAGTGTCTCGACGCCGCCCCGACGATTTCCGAAGATGGACGAGCGCCAGCGTCTCAACGCTCGCTCAACGCCGACAGCGTCGCGACGCTGGCCTAGCGTCTCGACGCTACCCCGAGCGCGCGCTGCCAACTTAGGGCACAGCGTCGAGACGCTGTCCTAGCGTCTCGACGCTCCGACGGATATAAATTCATATTTTCCGATTTTTTACGGATCTTCTTCCCTTTTTCCCCTCGGGATTGCCGCTTTCTTTCCCATTTTTCTGGTTTTAGCCCGTTTTTGGGTTGTATGTTGAAGACAATCTCCATGGATGCTTGGGCAACCTTCATCTCCATGGATAGCTAAAGAGGTTAGTGGTTGATTAGTTAAGTTTAGGGATTTATTACCTTTGTAGCGAACTGGCAGGACGCGGAGATCGATTGATCAATATGAATCTCGAGAGTGGATGGTTGACCGGCGCCCCCTTGTCCTGGAGGCTCTCCGGCCGGGGAGGCGGAAATCGAAATCCGAGCGAGACAATCCCCATTAGGTGATATTAAAGCTTAATTGAATGTTTAGCATGTATGAATGAATTTCTTGCATCTCTTGGTCTGTATTAAGAACGAATGACTTGCCTTTCTAATTGGGAGTGACGTCCATAATTAGTTACGCATGCTTAGTTGGTTAATATTGATTTCTGACAAACCTCAATACTTAGTAGCGAAAGTCTAGCTCGTGGCTAATCAATTCGAGCCCAAGTGACGGTTGGGGGTAGGAGTTGATTAACGTTCTCACGGCGGGCTTAAGACTAAGGGATAAATCGAATTAGTTCTAGGATTAATTCGTCTCAATGGTACCCGTTATTGTTTGTTAATTAATTTAAGAGTCATGAACTTAGATTAATTAGTGGGCATGTTTAATTAGGATTGCACTTACCTAATTAATTCATTGGGATGTTTTGGACCCGTTTGGGACATAACATTTTGTGTGCATGAAACGTCTCGGCTAATTCACATGTTAATCAATGAACCAAAATACATTAGATCAATCCCGACACTTGCTAATCAATCGAATTCGTCAGTTTCATACTTCCCGTTTTAATTTTCCGTTAGCGTAAGTTTAGTTTTAGCCATTGTTTTCCCAAACAAAATCCTCCTATTTTAGCATTGCAAATTTAGTTCAATTAAATTAGGATTATTGATCGCTCCCTGTGGATCGACCCCGTTACCACTTAGCTTCAAATTGCTCGGTGCATTCGGGTTTATAAATTTCATTTTGGCGGGTCTCGACAACCCGAAATTTGTGAACGTACAAAAGTTCAGTACCAATAATGTATTGGCACATCAGATTACCTTTAACGCTTCTGTGGCATTAAATAACGGCTAGTGGGAGGATCTTGTTCCCTCGAGCTTTTCATTGTTTTAATTTGTGAGTCTGGTAGCCTTAGGGGCTTCGTTTCTAGTTGAGCTTTAGTGGGTAACGAGGCTCCAATCAGGAGTTGACGTCCAGCAGGAGTTAATGTCCTCGCATCGAATTTTCAGTGGGTAACGGGGC
The DNA here is from genome assembly GCA_028017165.1 of Herpetospermum pedunculosum. NCBI lineage: Eukaryota > Viridiplantae > Streptophyta > Magnoliopsida > Cucurbitales > Cucurbitaceae > Herpetospermum > Herpetospermum pedunculosum. The sequence continues at coordinate 9,558,125 of CM051526.1, forward strand.
TCCAATCTCTATTCGACTTCATTGTAAATGTCGGAACTTTGAACATAAGATTTTGGTTTCTTGTGTTTAGGATTTGGACGATCCATTGAGGTAGTATGAGTTATTTTGGGTAACTGTTCTAAGCATCGCCTTTAATTTTGATATTTTTAGGTTTTGACTTAGACTTCTGCAAGCCAAAATAAAAGAGTTAAGCAAGATAAAGATTAATAATTATTAATAATAATAAGATGATTATTATTATTATTGAATTTACGGTGCCGCTTTTTGTTGGAAAAAAACCTCCCACACTACCGAATAAGCAGAAAATAACTGAGAAATTAAAAGAAAGCAATACAAATAGAAAACACAAGAATTTACGTGGAAAACTCCAAAACCGGAGAAAAACCACGACCCACCAGAAATAACTTCCACTATGTGAAAAATTGTTACAATCACACTGAATTCTCCCCCCGATCCCAATTACAAAACACTCTATTCAAAGCTAACTTGTACCACTCACACCCTTTTGCCCAACTCTAAAACTAGAGAATACAATAGGGAATTTAACTAGAGTTAACACACCAAGCTTAAAATGATTCTAACTGGGATGATAAAAACCCAAAGCCATAGGCTTCTTTATAATCCTTGGAACACATGACTTCCCTGAATCTTTCCGATGTGGGACAACCACTCTTCTTATATATTGCCAAAAAAAACCCTACAAATTCCACCTTGGCAAGATATTTGAAGAATCCACAACTTCAATCAAATGCATATTATAGTAATAAAATGCATGTTTTTTTCGACCTTTTTGTAGTTTATATAACTCTAGTAGACGGAAAATTATTACACAATGGGAAATGAGATGATGATGATCGGTACATCAATTTCAAGGTTACACAACTAACCATCCCCCCACTCTCCACCTTAGAACAACTCACTAACTAATCTTATTATCTGTAAGTTGAACATTTGCATGAACCAAACAAATCAAATAGTCATAAGGTTGACACTTTATAGAGACAATGTTGATAAACCATCATCAATTATTCTTACCGAGGATAGAGACGTCCAATGGTTATCATTTTCAAGTTCTAACATTGGGTCTTATGAATCGTGTTTAGTCGTAGATCACTTTGATATTAGTTGTATAACTAGTTTAAATATAATGTCTGATGATACAAATACACTGCCTACAAATCTCAGTGTTTTAATGTCAACAGAGAAATTTAAATTTATGGATCATGTTAACATTGACTCTCTACCATCTAATTTCATCTTAGAAGTTCAATCTGTTTTGCAAACCAAAACCGACTTGCATAAGCTTTTACACCTAATTTCCCTTCAACGTAGTTTCCAATTCAGGACCGTTAAGTCTAATAAAACACGTCTGGTAGTTTGTTGTCGGGAAGAACCACGTTCTTGGTATGTTAGAGCTTAGCATTACCATGGTGGTGAATTTTGGGTGGTTCGAAAAATTATTGTGGAGCATTCATGTTCTATCGATGTGGTAAAGAATGAGCATAGGCAAGCTACATCATTCATAGTTAGCGAATGTGTTAGGTCTATGATGGCGTTGGATGATAAGTTGAAGTGGCGTCCCAAAAATCTTATTAAGTACGTGAGGAACAAACATGATGTTTGCATCAGTTATGACAAGGCTCGGAGGGCTCATGAATTGGCCCTAAAATTTATAAGGAGGTCTGTTGCGTGCTCAGTGTGTAAATAAAATGTAATGCGAGAGCACTCAGAACATGCAAGCATACATGGTCTGCAGCAAGTGATAAGTATTTTTTCATTCGTTTTCCCACAGAGATTGAGTTTAGTTACTAATGAAGTGAGGTGTTAAATTAGAGAGGGTCACTTAAATGGGGTAGATTTGAGGTTGATGTGCCAAACTAACAAAGAAAGTACGAAGTATGCAAGCATAAACGAAAGCAAGTAAAGAGATTAACTTCAATGTAGAGAAGAAGGAATTGCGGACTTAGCAATGTTCTAGCAATAAAATCGCAAAAGTAAAAAAAACTGGAAAAATGGCTAAGGCAAAAACAGAACTATAGAATTGCGGTTCCCGCAATTATCTAGCAATTAATCTAGCAACGATTTGAAGGTGAGATGAGGAAACAAGGTCGACTTAAGACTCCTCTATAGACTTTTACATACGATCATTCAGCAGTAGCTTAACTTATCATGCATCAATTTAACTCAGTCTCATGCATCTCTCGATTACATGCATTAGATCCTTTAGTTCACTCATATCCAAGTAAGACTTAAGCATCTATTTATACAAGCAAGTTAATGAACCGTGCTAGGAAAACGCCTATTCCTAGGTCGTTTTCTGGCTACCAAAGGCTAGCATGAATGGAGGACTCTGAACTCTTACTCCTTCCGGAGGTTAGGAGTTCTTTAAACAAAATGGATGGCCGATCGAAATTGCCCGTGGGATGAAGTACACATACATTCAATGCATTCGAGCTATCCTACATGTTGAACTCTCGTATTTCTAACCTATAGATTCATCCTTAGCAGACCCTTGTGTGATTAGTTACTCATGGTTGATGGGGGAGTGGAAAGACTAGATTGACTAAACATGATTTAAAGTACTAAATGAAAGCAATGGAAAAACAAATACGAAATGAAGACTTGCAAAGACTTAAACGATTCCTCTATAAAGTAAGATTCAAAGCTCAACGTGCGAAAGTATGTAAAACAGTAAAGAACTGAACAAATGAAGACGAACTGAATAGCAGTGTAACAAATGGAAATGGAAAAGAGAAAGCAGTAAGAAAGCTTCTTAAAGTGTGCGCGGATCTCCTCGTCGCAAGCGCCTCGGATGAAGGGGAAGATTAACGTTTCTTGGGGATGAATTCAATCATAAGAGAAGAAGGATCTTCTCTTCTTCCTCTCGAATTATCGGCACCAAGGGCTGATTTCTTCACTCCAACAAACGGGATAAGGAAATGGATGTGTAGACTGCGTTGAGACGGGGAACTCTACGCTTCCGAGCTGTGTTTCTCCTTCACCCTTCATCTTCTTTTATAGTTTTTTGCAGGTACCTTCAGTCATGGAGAACCATCCATTCTGAACAACAATCCTCCACGTGGCAGCAGGGGAAAGCTTAGGCGGCTGAAATATCGCAACTGTGACGGCGGACGGTTGGGAAAAACTTAGCAACAGCAGCTTGACATTGCGGATTCCTCGTTGTGACCGCAATATCCATTGCGGAGACAGCAATGTTTCAGCAATTCTCCTGCAATGTACATTTTTAACTCTTTTAGCATCATTTTCTATTCTTTTTCGTTCATTTTACAAATAAGTCCTATTTTAGCTTCATTCCTTGAATTCTCATATTTAAGCACGTATTAAACTAAATTCTAACAAAAATGCTTAAGAGATTACACGATTTCATGGTAAATAAGTCCCTAAATTATGTACTTTTGGAGAGGTAATAGAGTCCCCGGAAGAATCATATGCCTTCTTCCATTGTTCTTTGTCGCCTTGATTGCAAAGAACCCACGTTGAGAATGTTAACTTCCATTTATTTACACTGTAATTTTCTAACTGTACTTACCAATTTAATCTTACTTGTTTCAGGAACATACACAACTTATGAAGTAGATGATGATTGTAGGTTCAAATTTTATTTCTTTTGCATTGCTTCAATTCATGCCTGGAAACATTGCTTTCTTGTATTCTTTGTTGATGGTACGTTTCTGAAGAATAAATTCATAGGTACATTAATTATTGCATGTACTCTAGATGGTAACTCTGAAATATTACCATTAACATTTGCAATAGTAGATTCTGAGAATGACGAGTCATGGAATTGGTTCTTCTGAAACCTTAAATCTGCATTGGGTTAGCCTATTAGTCTAGTTATAGTATCTGATATGCATAATAATATAGGGAAAGCTGAGTAGTGTCTATGATTCAGCAAAACATGGGATATATGTGTATCACCTGTTACAAAGCTTGAAGAAGAAATACAAGTCAAAACCAATCGATAAGGTATTCATGAATTGTGCAAAGGCCTACACAGAGGGACAATATGAGTTTTACATGAGACAGTTGGAGAGCATCGTTCCCTAATTCGAGCAGAGCTAGAAGGAATCGGCCTCCCAAAGTGGGCAAGGGCTTTCTTAGTTCGGAACAAGTATTCATTGATGACTACAAATATATCCTAGAACATGAATTCAAGACTCAATCACAAACGTGAGCTACCTATTATATCTCTCCTAGAGAGCATAAGTAGTGTAATGCAGGAATGGTTTTATAATTGATGATGCTTCTCGAGTTTTCAGCGGATAGACCTCTCACCATGGGCAGAAGTTGTACTTCGATCACAACTAAAGGACAGTCGCACAATGGACGTGAGTCTAAATTTCTTTCATTACACATTAGAATCACATTGAATCCTTTTTTTCATAATTTTTCCTAATTTTAATCTTATTATGTTGTTATAGATAGTTTCAGTAAATCAGTTCTACTTTAAAGTAAAGGATCTACTGAACAGTACGAGGTGGACATAGTCACCCGTACCTGCACTTGTAGACGATGAGTTTTGGACATTATTCCATGTTGTCATGCATGTCTTACTTTGTGTAAGAGGAATTTTGAATTACACAACTATGCATATCCATTTTACCATATGTCAAATTTAATCCAGTTATACAGTGTAGATGTATTCCCAATTGGAAGAGTCGGCCAAAATCTCTCGCCAGCTCTTCCATACGAAAGTCTCATTCGACCGCTTAATGTGAAACGACCAACCGACCGTCCTAAGAAGAATAGACTCTTATCTCGCAATGAGAGCACATCAAGAATTAGGTGTGGTCAGTGTCGGCAGGTAGGTCACAACCGAAGAACTTGTAAGAACCCACTATCCAATTGATGTTAGATATAACTGTTTAGATATAATTGTTTTTACATGATATCTGTTTTTATTATGTTATAATTAAACATTCATTTATTTTTTGGTACTTTTTAGTGTCCTAATTATATTTACATTTTATTTCTTAGCGAGAAATTTGTTTGGAAACCTACCAATAAAGTCAGCTTGCAGTCTTAGTGTTAAATTATAGTGTCATTGATTTTGTACCTATATCATTGCTTACATATTTACGTTCCCTTGTCAATAAATTTTACGTGTATATTTCATATACACTCTATGAATCCCTTTTGTACTAGGTCTATATATTTACATATAGACGTATCTTTATTTCATTCCTAAATTTTTTCTTACATGTATTGAAGAATTACAGTGTATTTTTCATTACACACAGTTACAGTGTATTGTCAAATTGTTAAGTACAATTTCAACGTATATTTTTCCAGTAAGGTATGTAATGTTTACATCAGTCTACATGTATAGTCTTTTTCGAGGGTAGTTTACCTAATTACTCGGTAATTGTCAAGTACACTCCATTTCATTTCATTTTCATACTTGGAATTCTGTTCATGTCTCATATCTCATATGAACAAGTAATAGTTACACTGTATTTTTTGTTTCACACAATATGACTTCTGTGTTTTATTTACTTTCTTCTAAAATATTATACACCCCTTATTTTCACATGACTCACCATCATAAAAACGTTTTCTCATGATACATCAACTAAACAAGAACAATATTACGCATTAATTAAATACAGTAGTGTTCCACAATAAAACCAAAGTTTACCAGAAATAACCAAACAACCATTGCTTTCACTATTCTAGTCTACCAGACAAAAGTTCAACCTGCAAACTTACTTCAACAGGAATAAAAAAAGAAGTTCTTCATTTAATTTGTAAATATCAAAGAAGCTTCTAGGATTGGCTTAAATGTAGATTGTACGATGACCCCTCATATGGGAACGAAGTTTCGTTTTCCAACTTTGCTCCTGTTAGTGCCTCGACCCATTCCCCTGATGGCTTAACAATCTATCCTTGGACGTTTGAGCTTATCTGAGAGGAAAACAAAATACAGATTAACAAACACAATTACAGAAGACAATAGTATATTATAGACTTAACATCCATTGTTTACTAACCTCTTTCAGTGCACGTTTCATCGATTTCGTCTCTGTGTCCATGATATTATTCATATTCAATTTCCTTTTAACCTTGTATTTGTTTTGCAGTTAGCAACGTTAATTAACTATTTACAGTCAATTAAAATTAACCACCATTTTATGTTCATTACCTCAACATGTTTCTTTGGTAGTGGAATCCTAAACTTCACGCTTGTTGTCCTATCCTCAGCAAAACGAACGACTTTCTTGCAGCCACGTTTGTCATTCTATTACCAAAATAAAACTGAAAACTTCATAAACATACTTAATATATGTTGTCAACTCAACATATATGTTAAACAATAAAGGCTTCAAGATTGACTATACATTTACAATATATTTCTCCTTGTTTTCCTTCCTTAAGCTTGTATATATTTGTTCTTTGTCGATCGAACAAATAACATTGTTTATTATTTCGTCGACATCCCTGTTCTCTTCTTTTTCCTATTATAAATATTAAGTCACAGTTGAGTTATCAAGATCCTATTGTGAGTGCACTAGTGCAGAATTAAATACATTATTCAATTAAGTACCTGGGTACCCGTGTTGTTGCCTGATTGTTTGCTCTTTCCTTCATCCCCCCCCCCCCTTTCGATGAATTTTTCCAGCACCGTCGATGTTTATTAAATTTTGACTATTGGTTTGTTCAGTTGGTCCCTCATCGTCGTCATCCCTTTTCTGCCTTATCCCTAGATTTACATAATCATTGAGAACTCCATGCCCATCCTCTTTTTCCTCTTGCTTCTTCTCGATATCATCGAGTTTCGTAGAGAACTACGACGCGCCTTGTGAATTGCAGAAAATTTAACAGATAGTAGATGTTGTCAAATACATTGTGATCGATTGCTAGTTTTTTATAAGTTATAAGTTTGTAAATAATCACGGCATGTACAAGTTCAGATATCTAGTAAAATACACTATAAATGCTCACTTACCACATAGTACTCAGGGGCAACATTTGTCTTTGAGCATTCCACTATCATCTTCATCATTTCCTTCATTTTGTTTTCCATATGTTTTTGGAAAATTCATATGGGTGGGGTTTTTCGGCTTGCACTGCCTCTGTATGAGATGCAGTAGGAGCTATGAAGATTGGTTAATGATGGAGAAGTTTAGGAAATATCCAAAACAAGTTTGTCTAAACTTCTCCTTTATTTATTCACTCAAGTAGGTTCTTATTCTTTCTAGTACTTCGATCTTCGTTTGCAAATTGATTCGTAATGGGTGTCGTCTCTTGCTTCTTGAGATCAGATAGCCACCATCCTAACAAGATATAAAGAACATAATACATGATACACTGTAATTATTAGAATCTAAACTCACATTTTCTCCCATGTCATCTTCACCTTTAACAATTACCTAAAACCATTAAACATCAGTTAATTGCATATTTATTAAAATTACATGGTGGTATCAAAAAATGATTTCTTACCCTTTTCCCCGTATTTCTTTCTTTTTGTACTTTTTTTCTTGCTTGAACATCCAATTTGATTTGTTGTTTTCAGTTCGACTCATCCTCGGACTTGTTGTCATTTTCATCCCCCTCATCATTTTTTGATTCCTCAAGACACTCAGAGTCGTCTTCTCGTTTCAACGTTTCCATCAGTAAATCATTATAAATACACTGTATTTATCATTAACACTAGGAAATTCAGTAGTAGTATGCATACCTCATTGTCCCCTGTCTGTTTTAAAAACTCATCTTCTCCCGCCGACTTTTTATTTTCTTTCCTATCTCTCCCCTTAATTGTAACCTGCATAACTGTTGAATATACCAATTACAGTGTATTTAATATGACCAAATTCAAAACAATTCGGATATAGTATTATTTTAGTCTTCTTCTTACCAACTTGCTTCGGTTCAGACATGGAAGTTTCCCTTCCTCTTTTCTTTTCTTGTTTTATTGGTTTTACCTCTGCCAATGAAATAGGTTCTGACACAGAATTCGCTAAGTATCCTCATCTTCGCTCACCGTTATTGGTACAGTGCTTTTAATCTTTCTCCCTAGTGTGTATCCGACAGCCTTCAATCGGTCACTTGATCTTGTGTTTGATTCAGTTTTTGCCATTGTCTTCTGCAAAAAATAAAAAATTAATAAACCCTATTAATTTTTAAATTCTCATTCACATATATACACTTACAATTTTATAAATAATCACAAATTAGACCATATCCCTTACTTTTATGGATGTTTTACTATTTTCTTTTTGTAACCGTATTAAATTGATGACTAGTTTTCTTTCAAAAAAAAATTGTTGCGTTTGTTTTGTGTAAATCGCACGACACCCGAATCTTGTGCACCAAATCTTTCAAATCTCAAAATATAAGCAAACTCTCAAACAAATCCTTAAAATTTGTTAAAGATTAGGTAAAATCTTCTACTAAGCTTTCTCCACCAATTTTCCAACCGTAATCTCTCTTTTGTTTGATTTTCTTTTTCAGTTCAAGAATTTCCCCTTTTGAATATTTTAGAATTACATACCTCAATCGATAGTTGAAGATGAAGCTACGGAAGAGCTTTGCCGAGACTGAAACCATCCTTGGCAATGAAGATGAACCTTTGCGGAGACTCAAATTTCGTTTGGTAGGGGTGAGCGTTTTATCTCCAAGAATAATTGAAAGCCCAAGAGTTTCCTTCATTTTTTTTAATTTTATTCTCAAAATTACACATAACGAGGCTCTTTCATCATCACGCCACTTTGGAGCTTGAGATCTTGTTCTTGCGTGCAATTTATTATTTTAATTTTTATTAAATTTGATGTGATGTTTTAATTCAATTTCAATTTGTTTTTATTCGATGCCTAAACTTTCTGATTTATTTTTGTTGTTGTGTTATTGTCGTTACAAGTGTTATGCATAATTTTAGTATTTTGAATTACATCGTAAACTTCCTTATTTCATTGGGATTTAGATTTTGTTTATTTTTTATATTTATTTTATTGAATTTAACAATCGGGGGCATTACCGTCCTTCTACCCATATTTGAATCCACCTATTTTTAGATAAAGAACATATATCAAACATTTAAAAAAAAAATGACATCTTTCGATTTTGATAATAAAAAATGGTCAATTGTCTCTTTGCCCCTTGAATCATTCATTAATGGATCAAATATTCATGAATAGCCCATGAATTGAACTTGACCCCCTAAATCAATTTGGCTCATGTAAATTGCTTGTCCAAAATGACCACCTTTTTAGGTAGTATTTTCAAATATGTCTTAAAATCTTGAAATTTTCATTTTTATTTCTGATTAATTTTAAATACTATTATGCCCCTCATTAATGTGCCTATTTTCATACAAAATAAAATTATTGGTATTAAATTTCATTTTTCGTATTTACTCAAAAAAAAAAATCGTTATAAATTTTGATTTTTTCTCTCATTTAGTGTATTAATGTGTCCATTTCATGATTTCATTTTATCTCTCTATTTCCATTAAAAAAAAAAAAAAAAAAAAAAAAAAAAAATTCTCTCTCTTGTCAAATTTAGTGTATTAAATTTTGATTTTAGTGTATTAAATGTAGTGTAAAAAAAATTATCTCTCCTTGTCAACGCAAATTGAGTGTATTAAATTTCATTTTTTAATTAAATTTCGATTTTATCTCTCATTTTCCCTTACCACTTATTTTTTTATCATTTAATTTTTTTTATATATAACCACCATATATACTTATATACTTCATATATGCGTATTTTTTTTTTAAGCAAACATATATGAGCATACACTCATATGTACTGCATATATACTTATAACATATATATTTTATATATATATCCACCATATATACTTCATCTATGACTATATACTCATATATGTTGTATACTTATAGATAATATGTATTTATTTTTTTATAAAATATATGAAATTTTTATATATATTCATCATATATATTGATATATACTTTATATATGGGTATATATGGTTATATACTTAATATATACTTATAGATATTATACGTTTTTTTTAAACACCATATATACTTCATCTATGACTATATACTCATATATGTTGTATACTTATAGATAATATGTATTTATTTTTTTATAAAATATATGAAATTTTTATATATATTCATCATATATACTGATATATACTTTATATATGGGTATATATGGTTATATACTTAATATATACTTATAGATATTATACGTTTTTTTTAAAGAAAATATATGTATTTTTTTATATATACCCACCTTATATATTTCACATATGAAAATATATATTGCGGAGAGAAAATTATTTAGGTCTGGATTCGAGGAGGGATAACACAATTTAAATGAGGAGAGAGAATACAGTTTTAATGAGGAGAGAGACGTGATTAATGCAAATTTTATGATTTCAATTTTTTTTCTTCCTTAAATGAGCTTGTTTTCATTTTTATTTTATTTTATTAAAATGTTAGAGAAAAATCAATATAAAATGTTAGAGAGGTTGAAGGGTATGAAAGTAATTGCAGCTCAACTTTTATGAATTTTTTTAAAATAGTTAGACATTTTTTATAAAAATAGAAAGTGAAGACATTAATAAAATATCATAGGCATAAGGTGAATATTTGTGTAATTATCTCAAATTGCTTTTAAGGTTGGAAAATTTTCGAAAATTGTCCCCACTTATAAATTTCTTTCTTGTTCATCGCGAGCCACCACCAAAACCCATGCGTGTTTTCTATCTTCTCCAACTAACACCAGCGTCGACTCCGCTTCTTCGTCCTTAGCTTCGCACGCAGTAACGCGATTTTTGTTGCCTTCATCTTCTCCTCTTGTGTTCGTTTCTTCTTCCCTCTTGATGCCGACGATATTGTTTAGGACGGGTGTCGACGACGCATCGCCAAGTGAAGCTAGGATGTTGTGGTTTGGGGCCTCTTCGCCTTCTTCTTCGTTCAATTTTTCTTCTTCTTTGTTTGGGTACTGAAAAGTTTGGCCAACGTTCCACCAAATTTGGCAAAGAATTATTTTCGGATCGTTCTGGGTTGGACTGCGCGGATCTAAGATCGAAAAAACACGATTTTCATCTAAAAGTTCTCGACCGCACGTCACCAAATTCTCCTGGGTTCGTTTCGAGTAGAGTCGCTGTGATTGCGGGTTGAAAAAAATTGCAGCCTTCGCCTTTTCATCCATCGCATGTTCTCTTAGAGTTATGAAGGAAGTAAACCTATACCCATCGTTCTTGTTCACAACGTCGCTTGGAATTGCAAATGGTTTATTCGTGTCTTCCATCTTGGAGATTTCTTGCGTCGTGAATGGAGAATAATTTTCCGTGATTTCACTACTTCATATGGGTTCTCGCTCGTTCCAAACATTCTTTTTTCGTATACCCATATATTGTCGTTTTTGGAATTTATTTTCCTTTTTTTGATAAATCGTTCAGACTCGATGATTGGGCGTAAGGTATGAATTTGAATACCAGAATGTATTTTCTGAATAAGTAAAGTAAATACTTTTTCTTGGTTGATTTCTTGAAAATCTGTCTGATTAGTAGATCGTTGGGTTAATTCTTGGTATTTTCGAATCATAGTTATGTCCCAAATTGTATCAAAATATTTTTCGAACCTACTAGAATTTTGATGTAGTTGTTGATAGGCTCTTTGAAAAAGTTGTTCATAGGTGGGTTCGTTATCTTCAAATTCATCCTCTGAATTGCTAGATTTGAAATTTCAGCAGTGTTCTTGAATGTATTTGTGGGTTTCTTGTTTAAATCGAGTGATATATCTCCACGTGGGCATATTTCTTGTATTGTAGAACTCCATTGTTGAAAATTATTGGTGAATCTTCTTTAAAGGTTCCCCTTGTAATTAGGTATGCGTTGTTCGGTAACGAGCACAACTCACAAATCTCCCTCTTGCGATCAACGTCAACAAGAGTTTCCTAGACTTCCGCCGGCGGCAATCAACGTTGGCCCAAAAAAGTCGCATTGATATCAATTTGATGTAGCCTATTTTGGCACAAAGAAAATCTTCTCTAAGAAAATCTAATTCAAAGTATTATTCAAATCCAAAGTTATCAAAGTGAATGAAATACATGAGAAATGTTTCCTATTTATAGAGAATGAAAAGCAAACTAAATCCTAAAAGGAAACTAAAAAATGATTAATCAATGATTAATATAAAATTACCCTCAATCCTACCCGCATCATTTAACCTTGACCAATATACTTAAGTCATCTCAACTTTTTTATAAAAGGGTCAACACAAGCTTAACTCAATTGACATGATGTATGTGTATGGAATAAATATGCAAATTGGAATTGAATGATTGTGCTTTATTGAGCATAAGAAATGGGCTTATATAGCCATTACAAATGAATAACAAACAGATTAACAATCCACCATTAATGGTGGTGCAAACTAAAAAGTCAATTCAAACTCCCTAATAGCTTGGAGTTTTATTCTAACAAACTAAGACTTAACATTCACTCTCTTAAACTAAACATTGTCAAGTGTAAAGTTTATCTAGTATTTCACATATTCCCAACAAATCTCGAAGTATTAAAAAATCTTCCAACTTTAAAGGCTTAGTCATCACATCAGCAACTTGCTCTTTGGTCCCACAGAATTCCAATCTGATGACACCATCTTTAACTAAGTCTTGAAGAAAATGAAATCGTACGTCTATGTGTTTGCTTCTCTCATGCATGACAGGATTTTTTGATAGTTTAATAGTTGAGTTGTTGTCACACATCATTGTTGTATCTTCTTCTTGCTTAAGCCCCATTTTCTCTAAAATTCTTCTCATCCACACAGCTTGACATGATGCGGCTGCTACAAATTCAGCCTCAGTGGTTGATAAAGTAACCAATGGTTGCTTTTTTTAGGACCATGAAACAGCACCTGAGTTCATTAAAAATACATATCCAGACGTGCTTTTCTGTCTTCAATATCTCCAGCATAATCAGAGTCAGTGAAAGCAAGAAGTTCTTCAGCTTTACCTTGTGCATAAAATATCTCAAAACTAACTGTCCCTTTCAAGTACCTGAGTGCTCTTTTAGCTGTTTGTAAGTGTAATTTTGTAGGCTTCGACATATAACGACTAATTAAACTTACAATGAACATCATGTCGGGTCTAGTGGTAGTGAGATACATGAGACTTCCAACCATCTACTTAAAATATGTATCATCAACTAGATCTCCTTCTTTATTACTATGTAGTTTAGAACCAGGTACAATAGGACTGCACACAACATTGCTATTTTCCATTCCAAATCTTTTTAAAACATCAAGAGCATATTTTCTTTGACATATATATATACCATTTATATTTTGCAAAACTTCTATGCCAAGAAAAAATTTCATCCACTCTAAATCAGACATATCAAATGACCTCAACATGGATTCTCTAATTTTCTTCATCAAATCTTTACATCGAGTTGAAAGATCTTCCATCCTCTTTGAGCCGCCAAAGATAAAATCATACGAACCGTATCCACTCTTGCAACTGGTGCATAAACTTCAGAATAATCTACTCCATGTTGTTGTGAATAACCTTTGGCCACCAACTTTGCTTTGTATTTGTCCACCTCTCCATGTTCATTGAATTTTGTTTTATAAATCCATTTTACCTTGATTCTTCTTGCACCTGTCGGCAATTCAGTCAGCTTCCATGTTTCATTTTTTTTAATTGCAGCCATCTCAACATCCATTGCTAGCTTCCATTTAGGACATTTTGTTGCCTCTTCAAATTTGACTGGGTCTGCATCAATTTGAGCCATGTGAGCTTCAATGTTTTCATCATCTGAAAGTCCTTCCCCAGTAACATAACCATTTAAATAAGATGGAGCTCGTCGTATTCTTCCTCCATCTTCATTTTCTAATGATGAAACATTTGAAGAGGAGGTTGGGTGTGATCGTAGATCACCATTCTCCATTTCTGTATTTTCTCCACCTCTTTCATGATCGAGAACACCATCTTCAATCAGGCCTGCATCGCTCTCACTATCTCGACATTCAGGATCCACCACGCTTTGTTTAACTATGTTTTTATCCCAGTCTCATTGTTTCTCCTCGTCAAAGATGACATCTCGACTTACTACAATTTTTTTTGTGGAGGGATCATATAGTCGATATGCCTTTGATTCTTTGTTGATCCCCAGAAGAACACAAGTAAAACTCTTGTTGCTCTATTTCACTTTTTTTTCATCAGGAATGTGCACATGAGCAATGCACCCAAATATTCTGAAATGCTCCACTATGGGTTTTACTCCGCTCCATGCTTCTTGCGGTGTAACGTCTTTTACTGCTAATGTAGGACTTCTGTTTAGCTCATAATTTTCCCAATTAACGGCTTCAGGCCAATATTCTTTTGGCACTTTCTTCTCAGACAACATGTTTCTCACTAAGTTCATCACTGTTCGATTTTTCCGTTCTGCTACTCCGTTGTGTTGTGGAGTATAGGTTGTTGTTAACTGTCTTTTAACACCGCTGCTTACAAAACTCATTAAAATTTCGTGAGTTAAATTTCCCCCCTCTATCATTCGTAAACATACAATGGGCAAGCCAATTTATTTTTCAACAAGTTTTTTAAAGGACTTAAACATGACGAATGCTTCAGATTTCTCCTCTAAAAAATATATCCAAGCTTTCCTAGTAAAGTCGTCTATGAAGCATAAAAAATACCTCTTCTTACTGTTTGACATGGGAGAGACCGGACCACAAATATTTGCGTGTACCAACTGCAATTTTTGTGTTGCTCTCCATGTGCTTCTTTTTGGAATTGGATCTCTATGTTGTTTTCCAACTATACAATCAATGCATGTAACTGTTTCAGCACTTAGTTGTGGTAGTCCGTGAACCATATTTTTAGCATAAAGTGTTCTCAAGCCTTTGTAGCTTAAGTGCCCATAGCAACAATGTCAGAGATGAGTTAGATTTGTTGAGGTAGTGTAAAAGTAAGTATCTTCATCTTCGTTGAATTGCAAACGCCCTTTTACAATAAACATTCTATTGGTTGTCATGTATGATTCAATAATTAGCCCTTTGTCCTGGTGGTAGATACTGCAACTTTCTGACTGGAATAAAACAACAAAACCACACTCTTAGAGTTGTCCAATGCTTAACAGATTGTTCTTTAGCTCTAGAACATAAAAAAACATCAGTAACCACATGATAATTATCATTCATATATAATCTCACATTTCCTTTTCCAAGTACACTTATTTTGGAATTATTTCCCAATTTTACCGATTCCCGGTAAGTTTCATCCAACTCACAGAATGCACCTTTATTTCCACTCATATGGTTTGAGCAGCCTGAATCAAGAAACCATATGCCTTCTTGTGAAGCATGATTCACCTCAACATAAGACATCAACAACATCTCTTCTTCTTCATTTAATTCAGCATAGTTGGCCTCCTCTAGTGTTGGACACTCATACTGAAAATGACCAAATTTATGGCATTTGTAACATTCAACAGTTGCTTTATTGAAATATTGTCGTCCCCGACCTCTGCCTCTGCCTCTATAGCCTCCTCGACCTCGACTTTGATTTCCATTTCGATCATCTATGGTCACTTTGAGAGCATGTTCCTCAACTTTGCTTCGATGAAACTTTTGTTCATGCACAATGAGAGGAACTTTGTAGTTCATCAATTTAGAGTGTATCGGTATCCTTAGATTCTTCAATTGAGACCACAACATAGTTGAATTTCTCAGTTAAAGTTTTAAGAATTTTTTCAACGATAGTGATGTTCTTCATTTGTTCTCCATTGCTTCTCATTTTGTTTGCAATACTCATAACACGAGCAAAATAATTAGTGATAGTTTCACTTGATTTCATCTCTAGAATCTCAAAATCTCTTCTCAATGCTTGGAGAATTGAGCGTTTGACTCTTGCATTTCCCTCATATTTCTTTTTCATGGAATCCCATATTTGCTTTGCTGTGCGTTTCTCCAAAATTTGCTCAAGAGTGGTTCTATTTATAGCTGGAATAGATAATTCTTGGCTTTGAGATCCTTCAGCATCAATTCTTCTAATTCCTTTTGAAGCACCTCGGGCAATATCACTCCATCTTCTGGTTCTTTATAACCAGTCACAATAAGGTGCCAATATCCTTTTGGATTTCAACAGATTCTCCATAAGCATACTTCAATGGTCATAGTGACTATAAAAAATTGGAATGGATGGCTGCATGCAGGGGCGGATCTCTTAAGGGACTAAGGGGGCCACGGCCCCCCCAAAATTTTTGATTTTCTTATACTCGTAGGCAAAAATAATGCCTTAAATATACACTGTTGTTATTAAATACAGTTTGGCCCCTCCAAATTAACAAAATTTCATTCTGGTGCAGTGGTCATTATGCATGGTTTATGTTTTGTTGTGCCTGAGTTCGAAACTCAACCATTACAGTAATTTAATTTATTTGTTTTACATTTGCTTCCATATATGTATATTTTTTTAAAAAAAACATGGTTCTCTTTTAATATTTTGTTTATATAGATTTAAAAATATATAAATTTCATTCTTAAAAATAATTAAGACTTATTTTCTTTTAATATTTTGTTTATATAGATTTAAAAATATATAAATTTCATTCTTAAAAATAATTAAGACCTATTTTTTTAAAAAATATATTAACTCTTAGTATTAGTTTATTTATTAATATTTTCAAAAGTAATTTAGACTGTATTAACCTCCCTTTTATAAATTTTTTAAAACAAATTTATGTTATATTGTGTGTTTTGTTTTAATAATTTTTTTTACAAATGTCTAATAAATCTTTGAACTTTTAATTTTGTGTTTAATAGACGACGAACTTAAAAAAGAGTTCAATATATTTTTTAACTTTCAATTTTGTATTTAATTGGTCCTCAAATTTTCAAGTTTAAGTCTAATATATTTTTGTATTTATTCGACATTTTTAAAATCTAGGAATTCATTAGAAACAAAATTGAAAGTATAGGGATGCATTAAAGACTTTTTAGAGTTTAGGGACTCGATTTTTTTTTTTTTTTTTTTTTTTTTTTTTTTTTTTGAGTATATTGGGGATGGGGAGATTCGAGCCACAGACCTCTTGGCCGTTAACACATACATATGCCCGCTGAGCTATGCTCGCTTTGGCGATTTTTTTTTTTTTTAATAATATAGAGATGAGCAAAATTATATGATGGTATTAAGTTTATTTAAACTTAGTCCGTAAGTCTTTGATACACTCACATATGTTTATCACTTATAACATTTTTTTTTTTAATATTTATATACTCTAATTTTTTTGGCCCCCCCAAACATCAATGTCTGGATCCGCCCCTGGCTGCATGAAATGTTTACACTCATCCTCTCTAGAAATCACTCAAAAACTGTTGTTTTTATTCTCAGGCCTTGGAACTTGGCTCTGATACCAATTTGTATGGAATAAATATGCAAATTGGAATTGAATGATTGTGCTTTATTGAGCATAAGAAATGAGCTTATATAACCCTTACAAATGAATAACAAACAGATTAACAATCCACCATTAATGGTGGTGCAAACTAAAAAGTCAATTCAAACTCCCTAATAGCTTGTAGTTTTATTCTAACAAACTAAGACTTAACAGTATGATCTAGTGAATTAGAGGTGACATAATTCATGGTCGTGAGATTTTGTATATTATTTTTAATTGTTTAAAAATAAAACATTAATTAGTTATTAACAAACAAATTAAACCAAAATATATGTACCAGATCTTAATAATTAATATATAAAAAAATATATATTTCAATTATACTGTAGAAGTAATTAGCAAAGCTATATATATACATCATTTTTAAAATTCGAGGTAAAAAATAAATTGGAGACAATGTTGGGGTTGGGGAAAAAATTTCAATCCTCTTTGAAATTGATATCGACTCATATACGACTTATCTTTGCAATATATTTATGTATTTTTAACGATCTAACACAGACAACAAGATATATTGTAATCATTTTAACATGAGCTCTATTATATATTGTACCTTTTACATCTTTTCCATATTATTATTTTTTATTTTTTTTATTTTAACGCACAAGAACATAACTCAACTGATGATGTATGACTAGTGACTAACCGTTTGAACTACTAAAATAATATTGTTCAATAATGCCTTTTTTTAAAACATTTTTTTTTATTGAAATGTTTATAATAAACACCCATATATTTAGTTACATTTTTTCAAAAGTGTTTTTTATATTAAAGTTTGTTTGGTTTGCTCTACATAAAAAAAAAAGTGTTTTTACTAATGTCAAATTACTATAAAGGACAATTATCAATAAACCATAAGAATTAATAAGTTCAATCTTGTATTTAAAACACTATGATCGATGTTAACTATCACCAGAGGTCGGCGACGGGGTGTGGGCAACGACGGTGGTCGCTGGAGGCGATCACCGAAAGCGGTCACCGGAGATTGACAGGGGTGATCGAAGATTGTCGTTGGAGATCGACAAAAATGACCGGAAGTGGTCGCCGGAGATTAGCGGAGGAGGTTGGCGACAGTGGTGGTCGCCGAGAACAACTATGGGTGAAAAACATTTAAAGGAGTAGTGTGAGGAGGGTATTTTGGTAATTTTATTATACTATGAAAATTAGAGGGGATCCTAAGTTAAAGACCAAAAAAAACAATTTTTTTTAAAGTTAGTATAAAGTGTTTCACCAAAAATGATTTATTTCCAAAACTCGTTCTCCACAAAGTCATTTTTGGTGGTTGCCAAACACCACAATTTTTCTAAAATGTTTTTTTTTAAAAAAATTAAATACAATCCAAACACACCCTAATAGGTCCATCAACCCCATTTGTTAAGCTCAACGTTGATGCGGCTTGCCATCCACTTCTCCATCGTTCGAGTTTTGGAGCAATAATTCGAGACTCACCTGGTGCTCTCATCTCGGCAAACTCTAAATTTTTGGATTCACGTATGGATATCCTCTTTCTGCAGAGGCATTGGCCCTCCTTCGTGCCCTTCAGTTTGCGGTGCGCCATGACTTCTCCCATCTTCAGATCGAATCAGACGCAACTTCCACTAGAGCTTCCATCGGATGAATGGGTGCTTGATGAAATCAGATCCCTGTTAACTGAGTTTAACAACAGTTGTATTAATTTCATTTTCAGAACTCAAAACAATGTGACTCAGAACATAGCCTGATGAGCTCTATGTTGTGAGTCCTCATTCTGGTTTGGGGATGAACCTTTCTAGCTTATGAGCCTTTTAGACTCTTAAATCTCCAATTATAGCTCTTTGGGTACTTAGTTTTCTCCTAATGAAGTTTATTGTTCTAAAAAAAAAATCCTAGATTCAATCCCCACTCTCATATATTGTCAAAATATATATATATATATATCAAATTTTATTTTATTTATTATTATTATTTTGTTTGGAAGACTACATCGTATCATTTATAACGTCTACAAAGTAGTTCATCTCATCAAGTATTATTATGATAAGATGCTTAACCATTACCCATATTCAAATAGTACTATTTGTATTAATTAAAAAGAAAAAACAGTACTATTGGTATCAAACTTAAATTATAAACAATAATTAAAAAAAAAAAACCATCAATAAAAACAAGGTTAAATTACCAATTTAGTGGAACTGTTACATTTGTGTCTATTTGATCCCTAAACGTTAAAAAATGACTAATAGTTCACCAAACTTTCAATTTTATATTTAATATATCTTTAAACTTTAAAAAGTGTTTAATATTTCTTTAAACATTCAATTCTGTGTCAAATAAGTCAAATTTTATTTTTGTGTTTGACCTTTTAGAAAATTCACGAACACTAAATACAAAATTAAAATTTAATGTTTTATTAGACATAAAATCTAATTTTTTATATATATTTTTGACTGGGATGATGTATTAAAATCTCAAATCTCTTAGTGGATGATACATATTTTATTTCAGTTATGTTGATGTTGGCAAATTTTTATCTAGTAGACCAGTTCATTTAAAAAAAAAATCGATTATGTTAAGTACCTATTAATCATTTCTAAAGTTCGAGGACCAAATAGATGCAACCCTAAAATTCGAGGAACTAAACTTTTAATTTAATTAAAAAAAAACAATTTAAAAACAAGCCCATAAGATCATAATGTACCATAAATGATTAAAAAGATGGCTTTTGTCATAAGGCTATGGTTTGAATTTGATTATGATATGCTTTAGAAGCCGGCACGTTCATATACAATACTTGAAAATGGCTTCCCTCGCTTTGGATTTAAACGGCCATCAAATCTCTCTCACATGATCCAACGATGGCGATGGCTTTGGGATCAACCATCCATGGATTGTGGACCCACAGACAACCTTGCCGTTGATTTTTTCTTTTTTTTTTTGGTTTCTCACTCATAATTGCCAGCCCGGAAACGGATAGTTTCATCATTTTTCGAGAGGAAATCGATTCGAGAGAGAGAGAGACTGAGATTTTTGCGGTGAAATTCAACGCCGGAATTCCGGGTACGTTTTGAATTTCTTCATAACTTTAGAGGAATTCCGGCCTCTGCTCGCCGCTCGGTTCTTTCAGACGATTATCGTAGGTACTTTTTATCGGGATTTTTATCATAATTTTGTTAGTTATTCAATTGGGGTTTTCATTTTTTTCATTTTTTTCATCGATCTGGACTGGTGGGTTTTTCTTTTTAGTGACCGGAATCAATTTTTCAATTCTGTAGGCTGGTGAAATTGGGTTTTGAAGTGGCGCATATTTGAGCTCGAGCTTTTCTTTCCCTTCTTGGCTCTGGAATTTGATATTTTATTTTTTCAGAAGGGAAAGAAAGGGCTATCTTCTTGAGGGCTTGCCGGATTTTTGTATATTTTTGCATTTTCAAAATGAGCGTTATTTCGGGTCTAATTTCTCGGCAAGTCTTGCCTGCATGTGGGAGTCTCTGTTTCTTCTGTCCAGGAATGAGGGCAAGGTCTAGGCAGCCTGTGAAGAGGTACAAGAAGCTTATTGCAGAAATATTTCCTCGTAATCAGGTTAGTAATTTTTTATGTTTATTGTATTTTTGGCATGCGGACGAGTTAAGAACTAAGAACTTGTCTTTTTCTTTGTTATTATGACTGATGTTGTTCCCTGTTCCATTAATGGGGTTTGGAGGGGTTTTTGGTGCGAGTTTTATATTGAAATTTTCAAGTACAAATTGGTCAAAGTAAGTAAGATTTTGTAATTCATATTGGTGGCAGCATTCAGCTTCTTACTCAGTGACATGCTCGTGTTTCTGTTCTATCCATTCTAATGTTCTATATGTACTTGTTATTTATCTGTTTTGATTTTAGCATACTGTCTACTGAACTGCTATGTTTTATCTATTAATGTTCGACTTTGGCAAATTATGGCTTCGACCATTGTCTTCGCAACCTGGTGGACATATTTGAAAATAATTCAATACAATGACACATTTGATAGGGGTTTTATTTTACCTCTTTGTATTTCATTAAAATGAAGAAATGTGTATGATGAAAGAAACTTGGGAGACTTCCAGTTCCTCTTCCTACTCTTCTAAACCAGACTTCAATCCTACTCTTTCCAAACTGACTTCTCTCCATTTGGTTCACTCCCTCCCTCCCCTACAACTAAAGTCATCAAACTAACTTGCTCACATCACTCAAATCATTGGCTGACTCTTACCTTTAACTCTCAAATGACATGTGGGTTTATAGAATTGTCCCTTCCCTCATGCCTACCACTCGTGCTTTATTCCATCCTAGTAGGGGCCTGTCAACTTTCCATCCATTTCTATTGAAAATGCTAGTTATAATGAGATTCCGTTCAAAGGATTGATCTGAAAATTAAACTATATAAGCTTCTATTGCTGGTATTAATCTGAGCTCAGAAGAAGAATATAGTTTTGCCTTTCTATGGGGTTGTCCAATTGAAAGGGGGAGCTAACCCAAGGTCAATATCCTTTTGGGATCCAATAGTGCAAAAAAATTCTTTGAGGTTGATCAGATGAATTTTGTTCTGCTTCAAAGGTGGCAGGTAAACGCTTATCCATAGGTGCTCTCTAACCTCCCTACATACTCCTTTCATTATTTAGTGCATAGTGTCGGTTGATGAGAAACTTTCTTTGGGAAGGTGTTAATGCTCAGGCGTCGGTTTGGCTAGGGCGATGCAGAGAAACAAAACCTTGGAGCCTTTGGAAGTAATTAATGATAAGTATTTATGGTGTGTTTTGACTGGTTTTCCTTGCAAAGCAGTTTTTGTAAGCTCTAGGAGTTGGTTTAGTATTGTCCAGCAATAGGATATTTTTAAGGTTCCTTCCATCAAGATTAGGGATGAGAGTAGCTCCTTCTTTTGGTTGGATGAGACTGGAGCAGGGTAGATAGATTGAAGGATCAATTTCTCAGATCTTTCTCTCTACCTATCCAAAAAGAGAGGGCGCCTTTATGGTTTGGAATTGACAGTCTTATTGTTACAGGACAGGGAATTGGAAGAGCAAAATTTCCTTATGTTTGTGTTGAACTCTAAAGGTTTTATTGGTATCCTGTTCTTCGTGAGTGGAAAATTGGTTGGAACGGAGTTTTCACTATTTAATCTCTCCTTGCTCCTCTTATGGAGGGGCCAATTGCTTTGTCCGCCGCACTTTTGTAAGGTCTTCCTATGGTTCCTTGTGTTAGTTGGGTTAAACACGGTGGATAAATCCTAGAAGTGAAGTCCCTTCTTAGCAATTAACCTCAACTAGTGCATTCTTTGTAAGAGCTCTGGAAAATGCCAGCCATCTCTTTGTTACTTGACTTGTGACGTAGTTTGTGGGTCTGACTTTTTAGGTCTTTTGTAAGCCTATAATAAACTTTTTATAGAAGAAATAAAAATGCTTGTTCATGCTGAAATTCTTAATTATCCACATATTTATCTAACAGAAAAGTATTAATACTAGATTGAGGAAAATTTTGTACAGCTCTGAATGCACATAACATCAATTGACATTATGTATACGTTTAACTTTAAGCACTCTAATTTTATTTCTTGTTCCTTTTCTCTCTCCCTCAACACACACACAGATATACAAATATTTCACAAAAATCATGTTAATTCAGTGGTTGAGTCTACATGTGCTTATCTTTAACCCTCATTACTCCACTTACTTCACATTGACTTGTTCCTCACGTTTTTTCTATTGTCTTCATAATTGACTGAAGATAATCTCTATATTATGTTAGGAAGAAGGACCAAATGATCGGAAGATAGGGAAATTATGTGAATATGCTGCGAAAAATCCTCTTCGAATTCCAAGGGTAAAATTTATTAAGCCTTAACATTGTGGTCTGCGGCCAAGCCATGTGATATCACAATTTTATTGTTCTCAAGTTTTTAATTAGGTAGACGACATCGAGATGGATAGCATTGTCCCAAAGTATATTTGTATAACATCTCTCCAATATCCTAATTTTTGTATGTCCCTATTTTTTGTTCATTTGCCTTGCACACCTCCTAATTATTCTCAATCATTTATTAGTAAATGCCTAATGTGCTTTAGTTAGCATTTGCCCAATTGTTTCTGATGACCAGTCTTCCAGAAGCTTGTTGGTCTAGTTTGTGGGTCTGACTTTTTAGGTCTGTTGATTTTGATTTGGATATATTCATGTATCCTATTCGGAGGTCAAATTGCATCTTATCTTTTGTATCCTTGTTTCCAGTTGAAAGATCTCTTTAAATCAAGTTTCATATTTTCTTCTTGGACCATTTTATTAAATTAACAAAGGAGTATGCTAATTTTTTACCAAACTAAATTTATAGGATGTAGTTTCTGCTCCAGATAAACCAATCATCTCAGAAGAATTTCTGGGTACTGTGTTTTTTTGAACAAGAAACGAAACGCATCCTTTCTGGAGTTCAAATTGCATTTTATCATTTGTATTATTGTTCTGGTCTTTGGAAGATTTCTTTTAATCAAGTTTCATACCTCCCCCCCCCCTCCCCCAATAATTACCAATGACTAATTAGCATGCTAGCTTAAAAAAAAAAGAAAAAAGAAAAAGAGACTAATTAGCATGCTAAATGCTTGATTATAGTTTTTGTACTAATATTTACTTTCCAAATTTCATGATCAGATCACAACTTCCCTTGAGCAAAGGTGTTACAAAGAATTGAGGAATGAGAATTTTCATGCCGTTAAAATTGTCATGTCCATCTACAGAAAACTTTTGGTTTCATGTAAGGAGCAAATGTGAGTAAAACCATCTTTTGTTTACTTAATTGTTTTCTGCATATCTGCATTTAATATCTACTTCTGTCCTATCTAAGAGAGAACACTTTAGTTTGACCGACTTACCCAGAAATCTTCATGTTTTATGTAAAAAAAAAATTTATTCTTTCTAACAGCTCTAATGGACTTGACCATGTTTTCTAGTGCTTGGAACGTGCTCAAGTCAATATTTTTTTTTAGATATTGGGTTTGAAGGATGTTTGTTGTCCATTAGAGGCCTGATAACAACATTCTATGTTTTTTATAGAACTTTTCTGCCATCCATCCATAGAACAAAGTGAAACTTAGTGGCTGATCTAAAACATAATTAATTGACTCATGCAAATGTATCCATAGAACAAAGTGAAACTTACTGTCTGTTCTAAAACATAACTAATTGACTCATGTCATGACTCATGCGAATGTGTGAACTACTTGTAGGCCTCTTTTTGCAAGTAGCTTAATAAGCATTATGCAAACTCTAATGGATCAGCCACGACAGAAGGAAATGCAAATTATAGGATGTCAGACTCTATTTAGTTTTGTGAATAGTCAGGTAAGTGAAAAATATAGCTTTAGTCCTTATTTTCGTTATATTAGTATGGAGTTTTGCAATGTATATTTTATTGATTTAATATTGAACTTCTGATGGTACAGGGTGATGGGACTTACATGTTTAACTTAGAAGCCTTTGTTCCAAAACTGTGTCAATTAGCTCAAGATATTGGAGATGATGAAGGGTCTGAAAACCTGCGTTCAGCTGGCTTGCAAGGACTTTCCTCAATGGTATTCCTTTCTATTTCTACTTTTTACATTTACATTAAGCTAGTCAAAGGGAATTAATGGTTCAGAGAAAATTAAAGAAGACAATATCCCAGTCCTTTTTCTCCGCTGTTTTCTCCTCTTTTTTTTTTCTTTTTTTTTCTCTCTAATAAGAAATATAACTCATTGATAGAAAAGCAACACAAGAAAGGCTTTAGACTCTCCAGTTGGTTATTCTCTCTAATAAGAAACATAACTCATTGATAGTAAAGCAACAAGAGGAAGGCTGAAGACTCTCCAGTTGGTAATTGGTAATTATGGTAGCGATAGAGTAACTACAAAATGGTTTGGATAAAGGACACCATGTGGAGGCTGCCAAAAGTGATAAGATTCCAAGTCTCTTTCAAAAAAAAAAAAAAAAAAAAAAAAACCAATGCAAAGCTTGAATCCACAGATAAGCGGGTATGTTGTTTTGCATTTCAATGGCTCCTTGTGTGTTGCTCTGCCATTTGCCAAGCACCACACTGGAGTTACTCAACCAAGGTGTTTTTCCTTCTTTTTTCAATTTCTTTATATCCCAACAGGTAACAACAACATACCCACTTGCTTGGATTTTGTCCTAATTATCTGCTTCACATTCGCCATTCTCAAATCTCTAGGATCTCATAATTTAGCCTTGGCCCCTTTTTCTGTGTGATGCCAAACACTTGTTCTTTCTTTCATTCTTCTCAGTGATTCTATTATGGTTTCTTATGATGATGATGATGATGATAATAATAATGAACTAATAACAATAATAAGGTACCTATGAACTCATGAACTTGCAAAATGATTACAGGTTGATTCGTTTATAATCTTTTCATTTGCAAAGTATATTTCTTTCTATTTTCACGTTCTTCTGTAAAATGTCTTTTGAATAGCTTGTCAAAACTAATTTGGTTTATTGTTTTCTTCTAGGTGTGGTTTATGGGTGAATACTCTCATATTTCTATCGAATTTGATAATGTAAGTTGATTCAGAAATTCGTCTGGATTTTAAGTATATTATACTATTAATATATTTCCTGCAATCTATTATGCATGTTCCTATTTTTTGTTATTAGTTCAAACAATCCATTCCAGGTTCATATCTCCCACGTCCTCCCCAAACTTGTACCTTTGACGCAAAAACAAACATTATCTCTAATGAATAGTATTATCGTTACATGAAATTTGATGCCTAGCTTGGTTTGTCCTGTCTTTACACAGATTGTTTCAGTGGTCCTAGAAAACTATGGGGCTCCTGCAAAAGACTCGGACAACTTAAATAATCAATGGGTTGAAGAAGTGCAACGGGATGAGGGTCATATCTCTTCATTATCAGTTATCATGATGAGCACACCATCTTGGAGGGAAATCGTGACTGAAAGAGGTGAAATGATCTTGACAGGGTAATCATTTGACTCTGATTAAGTCCTCATGAATAATCTTGTTGAGATAAATGTTTCATTATAAATTAACCATCTTTGCTTGATAGGGAGGATGTCCAAGACCCTAGCTTTTGGTCTAGAGTTTGCCTACACAACATGGCCAAACTAGCCAAAGAAGCTACAACCATGAGGCGTATTTTAGAATCTTTGTTTCGTTACTTTGATAATGGAAATCTATGGTCTACTAAACAAGGTATTGCAGCTCCAGTTCTGAAAGATTTGCAGTTGTTAATGAACAGATCTGGTGCGTTCTTTAAGTCTTACCTTTGTTTGTACTCTTTCTGCCTTTATTTATTCCAACGCCTGTACCTCATGTTTCCTAATGAATTTCTGGTTGATCGATTATATTTTTATTTTTACAGGTCAGAGTATCCATGTTTTGCTTTCCATATTGATTAAACATCTTGACCATAAACATGTCCTGAAGCTGCCTAACATGCAACTTGACATTGTTGGTGTGACTACTGTCCTTGCCCAAGAGGCAAAGGTTGAACCTTCTATTGCAATAATTAGTGCCGTGAGTGACTGCATGAGGCATTTGAGGAAGAGCATACACTGCTCACTTGATGATGCAAATTTAGGGGATGATGTGAAAAATTGGAATAAAAGCTTAAGTGAAGCAGTAGATCAGTGTCTGGTACAACTAATATATAAGGTGATGAAAATGTTGCTCTACTTTCAGGATGCATCTGTAAAGCCTATGAAAATTTAAACTGTTTAACTTTCATTATTGTTGTCCATATTTTAAGAATTTAAATGCTAACTAAGCACTGGAAAGCAGGTTGGAGAACCAGGCCCAGTTCTTGATACTATGGCTGTGATGTTGGAGAGCCTTTCTACCATTACAGTCATAGCCAGATCTACAATTTCTGTTGCTTATCGTGCTGCTCAAATTGTTGCCTCCTTGCCAAATTTGTCATATCAAAACAAGGCAAGAAACAATCTTCTGCTTTTGAGTCTGATTCATTCTCTCCAGCAAAGTTTAACCTTATGATTTTAATAAATTCAGTGTTTTATGGCTTAGGCATTCCCCGAGGCTTTGTTTCATCAGTTATTACTGGCTATGGTCCATCCAGATCATGAAACACGAGTTGCAGCTCATCGTATTTTTTCAGTTGTCCTTGTGCCATCTTCTGTTTGTCCTCGTCTATGCTCTTCAGATCTCGAGTCAAGGACGACATCTGGCCTTCCTGGGACACTCTCAAGAACTGTGTCTGTTTTTTCTTCTTCAGCTGCCCTTTTTCAGAAGCTGAGGAATGAAAAAAATTCCTCACTAGAAAATGGTCGTGCAGATATGAACAATAGCTCTCTTACTGATGGTGAACAGGATGTAAGCAATGGTATGCTAAGTAGGTTGAAGTCGTCCTACAGTCGGGCATATAGCATAAGAAGTTCTGAACCTTTGAGAACTGATGCAACTACTGCGAACAACCTGAGAAAAGAATCAGTATGTTGTGTGAATATCATTTCTTTTTTAAGCATTTTATTGCAATAATCGTTTATAGTGTAGCATACACAGTCACCAAATCAGGCATGGTGAAATACTGTGAAGCATATGACATGATTATCTATTCAATTTGTTTCATTTTATTCCCTGCAAATAGATGTGATATCGGAGGTGTTAAAGACAGGTCATTGTTATAATTTACTTTTCTAACTTTGATCGATGATTTGATATGTGCATGGGTGTTGTGTTGAACACAATAACAATAATGAAAAAGAATATAGCTAGGATTTTTTTTCCTTTATAGTAACAAGAGTATTTGTTTCTATACTTAAGAATATAGTATGCAGTCTTTTAAAGTTTATTATGAGTAGACTGTTTGAATATTTGTTGTTTAATATTGTATATTAATTTCCCAAAGTATATTAGGGATGTAGCACCCAGATTCTTTTTCCCCCTAGATTCTAAATGAAGCAGAAGTATTCAATTTCCTATCTCAGTATATCTCAATGTCTTCAGTAGTATGCATCCTTTTTTATGTAAATATCTATGCAACATAGTTAACTTGTGCTTATATGCTTTATCTAGATTGCCAACTTAACCTTTTTTATTTAAGTTAGACATGAGTATGACATAACATGGAAGTAGAAGTGAGCTCATCTGCATTAACCATCACTGTTATCAAGTTTTGAGAATTTCTCTTATTTTTTGCACGTCATCAAGCTTTGGTAACCCAGGTTACTTACTTTTTCCTCCTCTTTTTTTCTTTTCTAAATCAAACCTCAGGAAACTTATTCACTCCGACTCAGTAGCCACCAAATTACACTTTTGCTCTCATCAATTTTGGCACAATCCATATCTCCCGCTAATTTTCCAGAAAATTATGAAGGAATTGCCCATACATACAGCTTGATCTTGCTGTTTTCTCGAGCTAAGGTAATTTCATTATCAGGTTGAAGACAATACTTTTCAGATGGGTTGATTTTTCTTTTTACTGGGATGAACTGTAAACGTTTTTTCTGTAGAAAAACTAATTTTCTGAGTAGTTTGTATGCTAAACTTTAAATGGACTAAATGTATCCCCATGAAAGCATGTAATTTATTTAGTAACCGAATATGAAATGCATTATCTAGCAAATTCAATTTGCTTTAGTTGAGTAGGTTCTTTTAATGGTCCCATATGCATCGGTAGCCCGTTTACATAATATTTTTCATAATGATCAATGCCTTTTACTTTTATTTCCAGAGAAGGAAGCATTTTTTATTCATTTTTTATTGATGTGTGGAATGTTACGATAATAATTACAAAAGTTTCTATCAAAAGCAAAACTCCCCAAAGGAGGTTATAGAAAACCACCTCAATTAGGGCCTTATTTTTTGTATAACTAATTTAATGGGGTATAACGAAGTGAGAAAAAAAGGGACTAATGTCTTACCAAAACCATCAAGGGTTGACCTAGTAAAGGACTTAGAGAGAATGAGTTCAAACCATGGTAGTCACCTATCTGAGATTTAATATCTTACCAGAACCATCAAGGGTTGGCCTAGTGGTCATAAAAGGCCTTAGGACCTCCTAGAGGGAGTCGGTTCAATCATTGGTGGTTACCTACCTAAGAATTAATTTCCTACGGATTACCTTGTCAACTAAATGTCGTAGGATCATGTGGTTGTCTCATGAGATTAATCGAGGTGCGCGTAAGCTGGTCCAGACATTCACGGATATAAAAAATATAGATATATATATATATCTTACCATTTTTCTTGGCAACCAAATGTAGTAGGGTCCCGTGAGATTAGTTGAAATTGGCCGACCGTAAATTTCATCTTTTAGATAGGTGGAGATGTTTTTTGTAATCCACCTTTGGTGGTTGGAAGGCCTTTTCCTTCCTTTCCGCTTGTAAATTTCATTCAATAAAATTCTTGTTACTCTCCATAAAAAGAAAAAGAAAGAAGATGGTCGTCATACCGTTTAGACGAACATTTTATGATTTTGGATGTTATGTTGTGAAACTCTCCCAGAATCAGAAAAATTATAGTACGAAGGACTAGAACAACTTTACTATATATAACTTGGATTCATTATCTCAAAATATTCATTTCTTCTATTCTGTTGTAAACTTGTGAGATTAATTTTCTCAATGTATTATATGGATCTTTCCGTGCAGAACTCAAGTCATGAGGTCCTAGTACGAAGTTTTCAGATAGCATTTTCATTGCGAAACATGTCTCTCAGTAAAGGAGGTGAAGTTTTAAAATTTTAGCACAAATTTGGTCTTCAATTCAATCTCTTGATGGACTAGCTTTGAAATTTGTTACTGTCAGAAGAAATGTTGAAGTTATTTAAGATGTCATTTCATACATCTGTCATATATGTGAGGAACAAATAGGAAACACGGTAGATGTTGATATTATCTAGAATAAAACATTGAAGTTAAGAGAATTATGGGAGAATTTACTTTGAAATCATATTGAGTTTTTGCTTTGGGGTTCACTAGAAAGATTATACTGGAGAGTAGCGAGGCTTGATTTTCCATCAATTTGAAACTCAGGCTACAACTTGTGCTCTAATTGCAGGATCACTGCCACCATCGCGTTGTAGATCCCTATTTACTCTAGCCACATCGATGATCCTCTTTTCATCCAAAGCTTTTAATATCCTTCCCCTTGTTGACCGGATGAAGGCTATATTCATGGACAGAACGGTAATTTTCCCATTTGCTTATTGTTAAAAGAACTAGTGCAGACAGATTTTACATATAGTAATTAGAGGTTCCAAGTTCAATATTTTCTATAATGGTTGTTTGCTTCTCATTTATGCATCTTACCACTTAGAGCAACCATTACCTTCCAGATTAAGTCTACGTTTATATCTGAAGCTATCTCAAGTTGCTTTCGAATTTTTAATCTTGACTTGTTTCTGAACCTGTTTAGGCCGATCCCTTCCTACAACTGGTTGAAGACTGCAAGTTAAAAGCTGTTTCTATACAGTCTGACAAAATGACTTGTCCCTATGGATCTAAGGAAGATGATGATTTGGCCTCAAAATTTCTATCTGAGGTAGAGATAACCGAAGATCAGACTAGAGAATCCTTCGTTACCGAGATTATGAAGAGCTTGGATACACTTTCAAACGTAAAGCACTAGAACACTCATTTCTGGATTGGTTCTGAGTTGCATTCTTATTGTTAAACAGTAACAAATTTTTACCTCTATGGTGCAGCCTCAATTCTCCAGCATAAAGGAGCAACTTCTCAACGAGTTCTTGCCTGATGATATGTGTCCTCTCGGAAATCAGTTGTTAGAGGATACTTCGAATAAAATATATCAGGTTATACTCAGAACTCTAATAAATTCATTAAAGAGACAATAAACATATGTAGCATAAGTTTCCTGAACTTGTAATACATGACTTGTGTTCTTCCTCTTTGCAGTCTGCTCCAATTTTTAACATTGACGAAGAATCTTTTCTCGATTCATTTGAAAGCCAAACTAAAGATAATCAAGATTTGCACTTTCTGATTCCCCTTTTGAGTGTGAATCAGTTTTTAGAATCGGTATGTCAGCTACTTCAAGCTCTCATTATTTGATGAAGTGACCAAAATTGGAAACTGATTTCTCAATGGTAGCTTACTCTCACGTTTCATCTAAACAGGTACTTGAAACGGTAAATCAAGTTGGAAGAGTCTCCATCTCGACCACAGCTGATGTGCCTTACAAGGAAATAACCCAGCATTGTGAGCTACTTCTAATGGGAAAGCAACAGAAGATGTCAACTTTGACGACTCCCCAACAGAAACAGGAGAAGGTTATGATCTTATCTCTGCAAAACCAAGAGAATGAGGTAAAACCGAGACGCGCAAACCTAACCATGTGTTATTAATTAATATTGGATCATTTGTGAAATTTGTTTGCAATGAATATGTATTATAGCTATTCCACATGTAGAAATTCTGCTACATGTATTTTAGCTCAGAAATACATTCCACCATGATTGATCCAAGTTGATGAGAGAGAGAATATAAAATCGAGAGACAGAGGAAAATGAGAAGAAAATAGGAGGGATGGAATTAGAGAGAGACGAGGATATGGAAACAATACCGAGTGACATCCTCACCCTCATCTACGACTACACCTTGGTTATGGGACCCCTTTAAGAAGGAAAAAAATACCCTTTGGTTATGTTTTGTACGCCCTTTCTTTTGGAATCTATGTTTTGTACGCGCTTTCTTTTAAAGGCATAAGCTCTTTTGTTGATTCTACATCTATTTTAGCTTTATCTTGGAGCAAGCTGTATCCTCCTTATTGTAGTTATGATCTCAACTCCCATTAAATGAAAAAAAATATCAAAACCGACCACTGGACAGAAAATAGAAATATGAAAGTCGAAGTTAGAATCCTGAATAGCTTTCTTAATTTATATTTTAAGGATGCAAGTTCCTCACCATGTAGAAGAAGAAACATAAACATTTACAAACATCTAACATATTCCCAAAATTGCAGGTTAGCAATCCATTCATTGAACACTTCACAGCTAACCCATATCGACCTCCCCTTGGAGCGATTTTGACGCCGTGCGTGACCGAATATCAGTGTCATACACACTCGTTCAGATTACCAGCTTCAAGTCCATACGACAACTTTCTGAAAGCTGCAGGTTGTTGATTCCATTCCTGTGTCGTATTAGGTACCGAGCCATCGATTTCAAGGAGCGAGATGACTCAGCAACTGGAGTACATTTTGTAAGTAGCTACTACAGAAAAAAAGATAAGCTTTCAGATTTTGTTGTTTACACAGTCAAAGTTTGAAGGTGTTCTAAAATATTGTTCATTCATTCATTCTTTTTTTCAAGTTTTCGATTCATATTTGTGGGACTCCTGCACTCCTGCAGGAAGACTTTTAGACGTTTGGTAATCGTCTGTTGTTTCTTAATTTATTTGATTGTATATTTTGGTTTTTCATTGTTGTATGTATGTAAACTCTATACTAGTGGTCAAGTTATGCAATGGAACAGCATCATCACCTTCTATTACAGAAAAAAAAACAAACTCCCACTACTAAAACTCCAGTGGTAACAAATATATATCTATATATATACATAATGTTGAGTTTTTCAGAATGAACCTTTGTTGGGTTTTATGTCCTAAACCTCGTGGTTTGTAAACGATAAACATATTTTTATTACTAATAAAGTGTTATTGAGGTTTATTCAATAAAGTTATTATTGAATATGTGAATTGCTTATTTCATTTTAGAAAACCTTAAATTCAATAAACTAAGATTCATGGCTATAACATGAGTACTTGAAGTTTATGTGGAGACATAAAAGTGGATCAAGTTCGAGTAAATAGCCAAAACGGTCTATAGTATACCGATAAGGCTGGATACCTTATCATGTGGACACTATTGGATGCGACCCATTTTGTATTTAGTACAAACGATGTGATCCTGAATCGTTCATGTGGAGACATGTGAATGGGGGCGTCTTATGCAAGGAGTTTGCATTAGACCGGACCGCGAAATAAGTCACTCTTACTTTATAACGTTGTTTACTGTTTTAAAGATTGACTATTTTAAAACGATGACCTAAGTAACTTGACCTTAATCTTGAGTTAACTATGAACTCCTGTTTATTTGGGATTATCCTTAGATCTGCATGGGTGAGAGTGGCTCAACAGCGCCGACTCAATAAGCCTCCCATTTTAGGGGTAAAACCGGATAGATAGCTGGGGACATAGGGTGCAAGATGGAATTCACTCCTACCCGTCTCTAGGGATAGTAGATAGGTTGTTCCCTTAATGCTGACTCCAGGTCTTGAACAAGGGGCCTCACCTTCTCATTGGCCCGAGAGGGACTCGGTATAGTGATTAGATCACATACCAATCGGTTTAGTGATCAGATCACAAACCAATTGTTTATTAGAGGATCAGTGGGACTTAAGGAGCAAGATGTAATTACGGGGGTAAAACAGATATTTGACCCGACTGTAAATTACGAACAACCTGTGAAGGGTCAACTTACTAATCATGGTTATATCGAGTGGACATAAATATATCTACAGTGAGGAGAGTGCAACTACTAGGCTATAGTGGAATGTCCTGGTAGTTAACGAATGTTGATTAACTGGGTTAAAGAGTTTAATCAGTTAATCTCGGATCGTTGGAGCTCATGATCTGTAGGTCCATGAGGTCCCCCTGCTAGCTCATATCGGACTAAACCTTAGAATAGTGTGACGAGTGAATTCGAAGTGTTTGAATTCGAATTAGGGAATAAGCGTTAAATATATGTGATATATTTAACGACATGACGATCAATTGCGAATTGAACAATAGAGAGAGATGGAGATATTTAAATAAGATTTAAATATAAAAAAATATGAATAAGGATTCATAATCATGTATATCGGGATTAGTGTTGGATTTATTGGATATTAAATTTGAATTAATTAAATTTTTAATTAATTATTTAATATTAATTTAATTTAATTTAAAATTAATTATTTGAATTAATTTTTAAATTGAATTAATTTGATCAAAGTTAGTCAAAAGTCAAATTGTAGACAATTGACTGAAACTTTGAAAGTCAAAAGTCAAATGTTGACTCCACTAAACCTTGAAAGTCAAAAGTCAATTTGATGACTAAATTTAGTGGAAAAATCAAATTCTTAAGTTAGTGGAAAAATCACATTCTTGAGTTAGTGGGAAAAACCATTTGTTGGTGTTTTTACGAGTCAAACTTTTTTGCTAAGTGTTCATCCCACATCAAGCCACTAATCCCACTAAATTGAGTGGATTCTACTTGGCATCCTATTGTTAACTCAATTTTGCATGTTTTTGCATGTAGTCTTCTATATATACAAAGGGTTAATTAGATTAACTTCTTCTTGGAATTTTGATGAACTTTGAGAATTGTAAAGACAATTTCTCTACCATTCTCTCCAATTCCATCTTCAATTCTCTTTTAAATTAGTCACTCAAAGGATCCCACAATCCCGTTCTAAGGCCGGAGAATAGTCGGGAAGACTCTCGTGGTGGATCGTGATCGTTACGTTCGAAGATCGGGTTTGGAATCGAGAAAAATTTGAACTTCAAAGGTAACTTCTAAATTATTGTCTTTGATTTTCAAATTAAATGTTTTTTCCTTTGAAATTAATAAAATAAGAGTACTTAGATCCAACGTTGCTTCCGCTATGCATGTCGAAACTCTTTCAATAATTATTGTTGAAGTCTGGAGAGTTGATATTTTTTACCCGAATTCAACAAGTATGTGGGCCAAACGGGGAGTTAACTTCTCCCCTCCTTCTCCAACAAATCCTTGGGCCAAACGCCCCTGGAGCGTTTGTTTCAAGGAGTTGCAGCGAGTTGAAGTTGTTTAGTCTGGGGAGTTCTGAAGTCAGTGTGTTTGGGGGAGAGTTGTTGAACTTGATGTTCTGAAGTCTCAGTTTATTTCAGCTTTTTTTCACTGCACAATGTTTTTCTACAAACTTTCAAAATTTCATTATTAAGTACTTCTAATAAATTCTAATAATGAATTTTTTTTTTTTTAATTTTATCTATCCTTTACAAATTTCTTTCATAAGTATAACCTTATCCTAACCCATGTGTCAACAAACATATCCTTCTCCGCCTCCACCCACTTAAACTCGCAATTCCATTTGAATCCACCGCACCCAGAACCCAACATCTCAGTAATATCGGTTTATTTTACCTATATTTTTGTATAAATTTTTCTATAGTTTTCCATGTTTTCATTATTAAGGACTTCTTCCGATAAATTTTAAGAATGCGATTTTTGCTTTTTATTTTATGTATCCCTCACAATTCTTTTTTGAAGATAACAAAAATAATTTTGACTACAATACTTCACATTCTTTTTTCAATATCACTCACATTAATTATTCATTTTATTTAGATAGTTTTGAAATAAAAGAGTCGTACAATAGTGTAGTGTGTTAAATATTTACACGTGAATTTGAAAGATTTTAATTCATTAATTTAAACGAATTCAAATAAGTTGATGTTTTTATTTCTCTCCACGGTAGGAATACTACATTTTTTATTTTGTTTAAGTATCAATTTTGATTGAACAACCTAATTTATATTTAAAATAATAAAAATATGTTGAATTGCATTTTTAGTCCTTTTACACATTTTGTTTAAATTACATTTTTTTTTTAAATAATTAAAAAAGTTAGAGGAGAGAGAGGAAAAGAGAAATGTGTTATCTTGAAGTCTGGAGAGTTGATATTTATTACCTGAATTCAACAACTCCGTAGGTCAAACGCTTTAAGAGAATGTTGTATTAGTAAATTTCACTTGTAATCATGATCTTAATATGACATTAACTCTACAATATAAGCTAGTAAATTTGCTTATAAACATATTGAAATCTTCAGTTAGTTAAGTTAAATTATCCCAAAATTATTTATATATATATATAAAAAGAAATATATTTTTCTCAACATATTCACACTTTCTCTTAACAAACCATGTTGTCAAAGGATATGTAAAATTGTGTTTGGACATGTGGAGAAAGCAATTGTTTTATTGTATTATGGTCTTATTTAAGAAATTATGAAGTAATTACTTTGCTTCTTCAAAGGTTGTAAACTTTGATTTCATAGTATGTCGCGTTATACACGTTTGTTTTTGTAGACTTTCATGATTTTGTTGAATAATCTAACACAAATATACATCAAGTTTCAAGGTAACTAACTAGTTTATCTTAGCAAACAAGAATATAACTGATTGACATGATGTATCGAATAGTGATTAAGAGATTTTAGATTCAATCACTCACTCTCACACAAAGATGTCCATAGGGTGGGATCATAGCAAACAAGAATATAACTGATTGACATGATGTATCGAATAGTGATTAAGAGATTTTAGATTCAATCACTCACTCTCACACAAAGATGTCCATAGGGTGGGATCGGATCGGGTAATGCCTTCCCGGCCCCCATCCCATTACCCGTCTCCGCGTTATTTGTTAAGTTAATTAATATATATTTTTTAATTCAATAAATTTCATGTGATTATTTTTTTTACCCGGATAGAATCGAAGCCCCACTCTCTGCTATTTTAGGCAGAGTGCTCACCCACTGCACCAAGTGGTTGTTCGATAAAAAATTTGGGCGGTAATAATGCATTTAAATTCATGTCTCGTGCGTGGTTTTTTGCACAGGTTTTAAATCATTTTTACCCCGTGCGTGGTTTTTTGCATAGGATCAATCAACCTCCACTCTGAGCTATTTAGGTGATGCGCTCACTCACTCGTTGCACAAGGTGGTTGTTTGATATTTTTTTTGAAAATATGCCTAGACCAATAGATTAGAAGTTCAAATCTCCCACCTAACATAAAATATGCCCCTTGACCAATAGGTTAGAAGTTTAAATCTCTCACCTCACATGTTGGTGGTTAGAGGTTCAACTCCCACCTCACATGTTGGTGGTTAGAGGTTCAACAATTTTCTCATCGGAAAGTCGTCTTTTGTTTTTTTTATATTTCATAAATGTGAGGTATATTTAATAATATGAGGTATATAATTCAAATTGAAAAAAAAATAGTATAGATGTTGGATTAATATATATATATATATATATACTGAGTATATATGTTGAATTAATACATATAAACGTAGTATAAATGTTGGATTAAATGATGGGCGGCGATGGGCAGCGATTGAAGAACTAGATTGCTAAAGATGAAGGAAAAGATGGTGAAGCCCGACGACAAGGGAAGAAACGAAAAATTGAGGTAGTTTTCGAAGGAAAAGAAAATGAAAAATAAAGAAACAAAAAAAATAAAACTTTAAACATAATCAAATTCAAAGGTCATAAAGAAAATAACGGAACTGAAATATGTTTGAAAAGTCAACCATCAATCATACTACTTTTGGTTATTGAAGTTTGAGTTTGATAGATGAGAAACTTTCATAATTTTCAAAAATAGGAAACTTCAATTCATGTTGGAGGTGAGATTGCGATAGCTTTTAAAATAATTGTTGTAAGTTGTACTTTTAGAAAAATCAGTTATAGCACGAAGTTAATTAGTGTTTGGTAAATTTTATATTTAAACCTGAAAAATCTGGTTACAGTGTTTGGTAAATTAGTACTCAACTTTTATGAAATAGTTATATTGATCCAAATATAAATCTATTTCAATAATTAAGTATGAGTGTGTATTAATATTTAACTTCAAAAAATTTATAAGGTAATTATATAAAATTTTATATAATTTAAATTAAAGATTATATTTTGTTTACTCTAAATAATTTTATGAACTAGATAAAAAAAAAAATTAAATCTAACTTTAGTTTAAATAAAAAGTAAGAAGAATAATTAAAAAACATCAAATTAAATTAAAAAAAAAATGAAATAAAATTAGTTAAATTATAAATAATTCGTAAAATAAAAAAAAGTTTTTTAAAAGGGAAATTGTAGTAAATGACAATTTAAGACTTATTGTTTGCAAATATAGCATGTTTTTAAAAACTTTGCGGATATAACAATTTCTATCGCTGATATCTTATGACGGATAGAAGTCTATCGCTGATCACCTCAGCTTTTTATAGATTTTTGTCAGTGATAATAGTCTATCAGAGATAATAGTCTATCACTGATAGAAGTCTATCAGTGATATAATAAAGTCTATCAGTGATAGAAACGAGTTTTTTTTGCCATATTTGCAAAACATTTTAAAGTTTGCTAAATTTGCAATTAGTTTGGGCCTGATTGCTATTTGTGCAACTAGCCCTTTTTAAAATTGGTTAGTTAGACCAAATTTTTAGAGAAGCTAAATCCAAAAACTACTATTAATAGTTTTTGTAAATCAACCTAAATTAAAAAGTGATTTTATTTAAATTATTTAAAAAACGGGTAAAATTATTTCGACCTCTTCAAACCCAATCCCAAACGGGGCTGTAGTGTGGTAAATGGGAAACTTTTATAATTTTATAATTTGTATTATTTTAATTCCAGTCATTATGGTTAGGTGAAAACCACTATTAATTATGAATAAAAATATCACCAAATATATAGACTTTATATTTGAAACGCTAAAGATATAAAAAAATCACCCTGATATAAAAGCGCGAATATGCCAATAATTTCTTTACTATTTTAAATTTGTAATAATTATTTTAATTAAACTTTAAAGAGTTAATTAAACAAAATCATATAATCCATTATAAATTTTGGCAAGTTTAAAGGTCTACCTAAACATTAACACTATTTAAAGGGTAGGACTATATGCAAAGATTGCAAACAATTCAAAATATTAGGCCCCGTTTTGGTTCGTGATTTGAAAACAGTTTTCCAAAATAAAAATAAATTTCTTGTTTTTAGGGGGTCCGCCCCTGACCTGCTGGGTTGGGTGGCCGGGTTAGGTTCTAATTTAAAAATTTTAAATTTAAATTAAAACTTTGAAAATTGTGTTTGGTTGTAAATTTGAGAAAGTAGCAAAAGATTAAGATGTGATTAATAAAATGTATTTTATAAAGAAAAAATAATTTGATCTAATTATTTTTTATTTACGATTTTTAGAGTTTCTTTTTGTTGTGAGTTGAATCAATTTTTTTGCAATATCGTATGTTCTATTTTTTTTATGTATACCGTATTTTTCATAATTTTGAAAACGAAATTAAAAAACAGTGAAAATAACATTTTGTTGTTTTTAAAATTCGTCGTATTTTTAGTTATTTTTGGAAATATTTTTTTAAAATAAATTTACCAAACATATTCTTCATCATTTTTCTTGTATTTTTTTTATTTTTGAAAACATAAAAATGAAAATCGATCCCCAACCAGATGAAGCCTTATGTTTTCTTACATGAATATTCATATAAATAATTGTTGTTTTGAGTACACAAATATTGCATTTATAAAATAGTATGGTTTGATTGAATACTGAAGCATAATTGTATCGAAACTTCCAAAAACTATTGTCAAAGAAAACAATTCTTCTATAAAGAAAACAATTATTCTATTAGGAGATAAATGTAAACATGGATCATTCTTCTAATATTTTAAAATAATATTTAATTACAAGATTTAAGAATTGAAATATATATATATATATATATATATATATATATTTTAGGGTAAAAATCAATTTATACCCTTAAGCTTTGGAGGTCAATTAAAACCTCAAACTATTGATTGTATCAATCTAAACCCTGAACTTTCATAAATGTATCATTTTACACCCTCTCTTAGAAAAATGTTAGTTTTCACACGCGTGGAGACTTATAATTTATCAATTAAACCTCTAATTTTTCATACAATTGATTCA
Organism: Herpetospermum pedunculosum; assembly: GCA_028017165.1. Lineage (NCBI taxonomy): Eukaryota > Viridiplantae > Streptophyta > Magnoliopsida > Cucurbitales > Cucurbitaceae > Herpetospermum > Herpetospermum pedunculosum. Next base: position 9,598,261 of record CM051526.1, read on the forward strand.
CTTATGGAAGTTTAGGGGTTAAATGGCTAAAATTATAAGTTTTTACGTGTTTAAATTAACGTTTTTAAAATAAAATTCTAACAGATGGTGTAAATTGATACATTTCTAAAAGTTTAGGGTTTAAATTGATACAATCATTAGTTTAGGGTTTTAATTGATACAACCTCTAAAGTTTAAGGGTATAAATTGAGTTTTTCCCTATATTTTATTACTTTAAATCAAAACAACAAAATTTTACGTGCATCTCATGTGTTTTTCTTGTTAGTTATTTAAAGAAGCGGTATAGTTTAAAAATTAACACTTTTAATTTTAGTTTATAATTTAGAAAATAAAAAATTAGAAATAGTTACTTTAACAAGTTTCTACTTCTTCCAATAAACAAGAAGAGATTAAAAAACAATGGTACTTCTAAACTATAAGTTTTGTTTCAATAATACCCTTAAATTTTAAAAAGTTTCAAAACTACCATTGATCCTTACAAAAACGTTCAAAAATACTCGTTAAGTTTTTTATGGAAAACATTAAAGTTTCATTGACCTTTCAAAAAATAACCTTCTTAGAAAACAAGTTTCTTCCTCTTCTTTCTCTACCCGCAGATTCTTCTTTCATGAAAATTAATGAAAAACTTTACTTATATTTGTCATGTATTCATAAACCAAAGGTTTTTCTTTTTCTTCAACATAGCATCTCAAGAGCCTGACCAGATCCTTATGTTGAAGCTTCAAGATAACCTTCATTCTCGAATCCTTCGTGTCCTTGACTTGATTTTGTTGATCGTCTTTTCAGAATTATTTCCTCATCAGTCACTACCCATCAACTTTCCCTAAATTATTTTTAGGAAAAATAAATGAAACATTGTCATATAGTGACTTTAATACTTCTTAAATATTACCAAAAAAAAAATCACGGATCAATTTTTTTATTAACCTTGTAAACTAGACCAAACTCGTATTCTTCTAGTTTATTAGCATTTGAAAGGTTGTAGCAACAATTTGATCAAGTAAATTTCAAAAATCCAGAACTCATAACCATAACCCTCACTCGTAACGTTCCAAACACACACACCACGCACACACAAAAAAATATTTTTTACTTCTCTATGCCTTTCACCACCAGAAAACCACATTAATTTCGTGTTTATCATTAACACACAAACAAATATGGTATAAAATTAAACTTTCATTTTTTCTCTCACTTATCTTCTTTACACTTTAAAAAAAAAAAAAAAATCAATTTCAAACTCTATTAACAATTTCAAACTCTATTATCATATTATCATTTGGTGTTTTGTTGCACATATCTTTTATATGCTAAGTTAAAAATTAACTTGACTAGAATAGAAAAAAACTCGATTTCAAACTCTATTTCATTTGGTGTTTTGTTGCACATATCCTTTATAAGCTAAGTTAGCTAAGTTAAAAATTAACTTGATCAGAATAGAAAATAGTACTTTTTTTCGATCAAGGGTATTAATGAAACTTTAATATTTTTCATTCAAAATTTAACGGCAATGATATTTTCGAACGTTTTTTTAAACATTATGGGTATTTTTTAAACTTTTTAAAGTCCATAGGTGTTTTGAAACAAGACTCTATGTGCCACCAATATAGTTTCCTACTTGTATATCATTAAACAGTTGGAACACAATAGAAAAAATGAAAAACAAAAAATGAAAGATTACAGAACAGACCTGAGAGACCTATCTGCATCAATGTGCAACAAATATAATTTCCTGTTCATATTACTATGGAACAAAAGAACTAGCTGAATACAATTTCTTTCTTACAACAAATGGTGAGAAGATAACACACAAACTCTACAAAAAAAAGTGTTGGGTAGGGAGGGGGTCAATGAAATGTATTTTCCTTCACTCTCAACCAAAAAGAGAAGAAAAATAGCAGTTTGCTTAGTATACATGGTCTCCCCTAACTCCCAATGTATCAATCAAACTCTCTTTTTTCTTTTTTTTTATCCCTTCAAACTAACTCTGCTAGAAGTGGGTCACCTTCTGCCATTATTCTCACCAACTTGATGAAATCTTGTTCACTTGACACACTCCATGGGTGAACAGCAGGCACATGAACAGAGTAAATACTCGATGAATTTGTAGCAGGCGCTTTCTCTCTGTAGCTCATTGTATTCAATACCGGATCGAAGTTCTGAACTGAATCCATTGCCGTAAAGAACAAGGGGATTGCAACCTTGTGATGGAGTTCTAGATCACCCACTAAACCAAGAAGGTCAAGAAAGTCCGCTACAAACCGCCGAGGGATGAAAAAGACCTCGGAACTGCATATTGCAAGGCTCTGCTCACTTGCTACAGACTGCTTATGACTGACTTGGAAATGAACAGGCATCGTGCTCACTATCTTCTTTACCATGTTTGATTGTTTTGTAAACCAATCTGAGCTTTCAACTGATACAGTCGTCCAAGATTTGGGTACCTGATTTCATTGACATAATGAGAGACTAGAGAGAGCTTTTTAAAGGGTTCAGATTTGCAGTCAGCCAATTTCATTAGGATCAGCAAGCATTCAAGCAGTTAAATATTGTTGTGTGTTAAAATATATTTCCTCGTGATTTTTTTCTATTTTCTACTAATTTACCGCCAAAAAAATTGACCTCGGAAAAGAGAATTAGTTAGTGTCGTCTTAAAGACAAGAATGCAAATAAAGAACACAGGCTAAACTGCAATAATTCAGCTAGCTGAATATAGCTCAAGTGGTACCTTATCAGTTATCCAGAGTTTCGATTTGTCCGCCTGTAGCAGATTCCAATAGTTAAGAATTGTATCGTCTTGCAGGAATAAAAATCCTTCTGCGCCACTATATGTGTCGAAAACTTTGGGCAGGTACCTATGAACATAGTTAACAACATATTTAGAAGAACATATAATTTCGAAACCTTAATCAACTGGAGCGAGTAGCAAGCCGAATACTATTTGAGAATGCAGGTTGAAACAGAACGCATTCCTCACATTCTATTAACAGCCAACAATTCCAAGTTTGCAAACAATAAAAATTGTAAAATGTGCAGCCATGATTCACCAATTGATTTTTTTTTCTTTTGATAAGAGACATGAGCCACTTCATTCCAAAAGAACGAACAAAAGAGAACAACCTACCAGCCTTAACATCCATGATTTTCAATTGAAATTGTGTAATTGATAAGAAACTTGTCTCAGCAGTTTCAATCCTGATACCGAATGACTCAGGTAAAAAAAATAAAGCTATTGACAACCTATTCAATGAATTAAGATCAATTTTATGGTCATTTTGTAAAATTGAATGCCTATTTTCTGAACTCGGAACGCCCAGCCAAAACGAGGTAAGTTACCAATATTATCATTTCCGTAGAATACTAATGATTACATTTACATTCTAGGCAGCATGAAAAGAAATGTAAAGTATTGTCTGTCTACTAAATTAGTACTTAGCCTTCGAACTCGCACAAACTTATCAACCATGTTCTTAAAAAAGTAACTTACTTGTATGCATGGTCCAATTTGCCTTCTTCCACAACAAGATCTGAATTCTTGGTCTCTGAAAGAATTATTACTGTCTTGAATATCCGCCCATATAGCAACCTCCATTCCAGAGCGGTTCGTTCAACAGGGCCATTACAAAACATGATTAGCACAACATTTCCAAAATACTTTCTCCATCTTACCAAGTTCCCTATCTCATAACTCACCGTCCCAGTTTCCTCAACCCCAAGGTGTATGGATGGTAATTTCTGTGGAACAAACTCCTTTCGATCCCCATGACCAATAGTTGCTCGTGGACGATCCAATTCCAGAGACATTAGCCTCGGCTGCTGGTACCCAACAGCAATTAAATCTTGTAACCAAGCTGCTGTAAACTTCACATCCTTCTCAGTCCAAAACCCTTCCTCTGCCATTACAAAACTCAACTCCAAAATCTTCTCAAACAGCCTATGTTTACTCGATCTCCATGAATTCAAAAACTTAACTAAACGACCGACATTCACATGTAGATCTCTTTCTTCCGAAAATGGGTATGCTTCAATCTTATCGTATCGGTGAACGGTTGGAGGATAAACTACAACATAACCACCAATTTCCCACAGGAGCCTCTGGCCCCAATATCCTCTCAAGATATCAGAAGCCATTGTGCTAATGGAAACAGGAAGCATTAAAGCCCAGAAGGCTGAGGTATGATAAAGTGTATTGAAGGAGTTAATAGGAACCATCATACCCTGTGGCAATGCCAGTTTCGGAGCACGTTCATCAAATCTAATATCGAAAGCTTCCAATCCGGATTTTCGAGTGAAGTAAAATACCGAATCGACATCCGGAAGACCGTTGGAAATTCCCTGTTGAATGAACTGTTTTCCACCAAAAATTTCAGTATAAAATTCTTCATGAGCAATTTCACCCACATTTTCCAATGGCAAGCCCCTAGGCCACACTGATCTTTGCCCAAAATGAATATAAGGATTAACAACAGTTCTATTGGGATTTTCATGGCTATACTGTAATATAATCTCCTGCCTTGCTCCCTCTCCTACCAATTCTACATCAAAATGCTTGCCCAAATCACCATCAATCACCTCACCGCGATCATCGACATCGAATACCTTCTTCGCGCCGTGTTGAATTGCAAAGAGATACCCAACAGTTTTCCTAACGAAAGAATCATACGGAAGAAATTCCACCACACGAAACCCTAATTTAGACTGTTCTTCTAAGGAAAGATAAATCGCACCTTTAAGCGCCCAATCCGCCGGCGTCAGTGAATTTCCAATCGCCAACACCTGCCATCCCTTCATTTTCACAAGCTTCCGCAGTGAATCGCTGGGGTAATCAGACACCGAGACGACGATCCATTGCTCAGACTGAAATTCCGGATACAGAGAAGACCTAGCTGGGATCGACGCAATCGAATTCCAATCGACTTCAGGGAAATGAATCTTCTCCAAAGCCGCCGTCTGCGATTGGAAGCAGAGAAGGGCGGCACTATCCCCGACATTGCGGAGGAAAAAGAGGGCGGCGACGGTGACAATCAGGAGCAAAATCGTGACTACTCTGTAGCTATTATTAGATAACCATGTGGAGAAATCGAGACTCTTGGACTCGGAGAAGCGATGAGAGTGGAGAGTAGGAAGTGTTCTGATCTGGGTTTTGGGAGATTTAGGTGTTGAACGCTCTTGGACCAACATCGGATCCAATCGGAGGTCCGAAGGAGATCTAGAAATGGGGTTTTGTTCTCCTTTGTTCGAATTTCTCAGTTCATCGGAGAGGACAGAGTGTAATGAAAATGGCAATTGGAATTTCTCTGCGCGTTCGTTGTTGGATTCTGAAAGCAGTGGTTGCCGACAAGCATGTTGCTGATTTCTTCAGACTTCAATTGTAAAACAACTCTGCTTTCTAAGTTTGGTGGGAAGGGACTCTCACTCTCTCATAGTCTTAAATCTTTTTTCATATACCAAATAATTAAAATTACATTTTTTTTTATTCTCGAACATTTTGATTATTAGTTCATACAATAAACACACTTACATTATGTTTTTGTCGATAATTAAATTTATCTCTTTTTTTTACAACAAATAGAAGTGAATGATCCAACATTTAACCTCGATCATTAATTCATACATTATACGTGTTAATTTAATCAAATATTTATTATATTCATTTTTTTGCAACGATATTTTAATTAATACGAGGATTGAACCCATGACCTCTTAGTCATGAACACAACCTTATGTCAATTGAGTTATGCTCGGTTTGACAAATATTTATTATATTGACAGAGACTTACGAGTTTATATAGAATTAGTAGGAAATAGAAATTATTTTCAGAAGTTCAAATCTTCCCTACTTCTATGTCTTTTTTTTTTTTTTTTGCTTCACAGAGATAAATAGGAGTCCAAGTAGGAAGTTATAACATATTCCCTCAAAATTAAATTTATCCAACTCGGAAGATCGGAAAACTCAAAAGCCTTCCCCTCATCCGAATTAGATGGCAGAAGCCGCTCCAACCAAAAGCGATCCTAAAAAACGGTCCGGACAATTTCGTGAGCGGCTGAATTGCACGAACGAAGGTAGTAGGAGAAGGAGATCTCTCCTTGATTGCTCGTCAATTCTTCAATGTCGTCGACGATATTCTTGACCTCTCACTACTCCCACATATTGAACTAAGAAAAAGAATCACAGAAATCAATTTTGAGACTAAATTTAAACTAAACCATAGCTCAATTGACATAACGTATAAATTATTGATCGAGAGGTTAGAGATTTGAAACATCACCGACATGTTTTCATTTTTTTTTTTTTTTAACTAAACCTAAATCATAGAGAATAGTTGAAACTTGTAAAATGTAGGGATTAATATTGATATTATGTCCAAATTATCGATCAAATTTATAATTTAACATAAGACAAAAAGTTTGAGAATGTTATTTATTTAATTTTTCAAACTTTAAAAGTTTTAATTATATTTTTAAACTTTTGAGTTTGATTTAAATAAATCTTCCTATTGAATTTAGGTATTGATAATTAAAGTAATTGATGATGATTTGACACTATTAAGAAATTTTAAATTAAAATTTTAGTTCGGCCACCACTATTTTATTCAGTTGGCTTATTATTACTTTGTGTGTTGTCCTATTATGTTAGATCAACTTATCACATTATTTAAATAATGGTATTAATGAAGAAAATCTATTAAAATCAAAATTAAAAGTTATGAATTAAATTTGTAGTTTAATTAAAGTTATAATGATATTTGTAACTTTTGAATTATGGTTGAATTAGTTGGTTAGCATATCTATACATGCACTTAATTTGATTATTTCCCATAAATAGTGGACTTGCCTGAAACTGCAATTTTTATTCTTTTAAAAAATAAAAGAAACTGCAATTTTTATATATTAGATTTGCTTATGGTTCTCTTAACTTTTGTTCACCAACTAATTATTTCATTTTTCAACTAACATCAAACTCTATATTCATTGCATATTAAAAGATCATATTTTAATATCTTTTTTATTTCATTTTATTTTAATCCCTTACCATCCAAATATTCTATTTTGTTCAATTATTGTGGTTTATTTTTCACTAATAATTTTTCAAAAGTTTAGTGAGAAATGATCTCATTTATCAATTTAGAATAAAATAATTAAAAATATAGCATAAAAGATTTACAAATATGACATTTTTTTTTATCACTATAGTCTTCTATTTGTGATAGTAGTCTATTAGTAATAATTATTTTATCAATGACTATCAGTGATAACAGTCTCACTGACTATTATTAATTTTATTTTTTTTTGTCATATTTGTAAAATATTTTATATTTTTTTTTATATTTATCATTATTTTATGGACATAATTATTATTTATGCAACCGCTCAAGTTTAGTTCTACTCTTGAAATTTAATAATTTGTTACTTTCCAATACTTGTCAAATTATAAAGTATCTAATTAAATATATATACCAGGAATTATTTATTTTAAATTTTTATTAATTAATTTATTAAAAAAAAAAAATAACAATGATCACAATAAGGGTTGGTTGCACAAATAGCAATTAGACCCAAAATAATGGCAAATTTAGTAAAATTTAAAATATTTTGCAAATATAGCAAAAAATCAGTGGCTATCACTGATAGACAGCTATCGTTGATACATGACTATAGACTACTATCAGTGATAGTCACTAACAAAATTCTATAAAAAACTGAGGTGATAGACTACAATTATTGATAAACTTCTATCAGGGATAAATCATACTATAAGAAATAGAAATTGTCATATCTAAAAAAAAAAAAAAAAATCTATATTTTTAATTATTTTACTCTAAATTGACATCGGTTATAATTTCCCTCACAATAATATCGTTGAATGTAAATGTATAAAAAAAAATTAAGTGATTAAATTGGAATAAAAGCCCGTGACAAAATTCAAACCAAAATATCAAAACATTATTCTTAAATTGCATGGTAAAAGAAAAAACATAGTGAAGTACAACATAGGTTAATTAAACTATCATTTTAGTTTCGATACTTTGTTCTCGCTTTTGATTTCGCCTTCTTGATTTAAAAAAAAAAATTATATGCCTTTTATTATTTGGTTAAATTTCTCCAAACATCCTTAAATGAATATATATTTAATGTTGATAGTTTTCGTTCGTGTGACACAAAATTCGTCACTTCTCACTACCAGATGTTAAAAAAAAAGACCTTTAATGTTGATAGTTTTCGTTCGTGTGACATAAAATTCGTCACTTCTCACTACCAGATGTTAAAAAAAAAGGCCGTGGTCGTGGATGTAAAAAAAAAACATATCATACATGACAAATGGACGTGGAGAATTATCGAAAAGACTAAATTGAAACTAAACACAAACTACATGATCGAATTGTTCGAGATTTTTCGAGTTGACAATAATAGAACAATGGTAGGCATTGATTGCAGACATCCTTTGGGAGTAGAGAGGTATAGAGTTTGTGTGTGTCGGAAGAGAGAGATTTGGAGGGCCAAATGGAAAGGGTGGAGTTGTTGCCAAGTCATTGTCATGTGGAAAGTGAAACTCAAACGTAATCAACAAGTTTACTTTTAAGATAATTATTAGTAGACTTGCCTTCTTTTTTAAGATAATATTTACTAATGTTTTTCTTGCCTTTTTGGTATTTGTTTTTTTGTTTTTTTAAATTGTATTATGTAATTTTTTATTTCTCACTCTAAAATTTTAAATTAAAAAATAAAGGCTTTACTTGAAAATTTATTTTTCTAAAAAGTTTAAAATATTAGTTTGAAATTTATTTCATTTTAATCACTATTTTTAATAAAACTTAAAAGTCATTAAACATAAATGAGTCAATAAAATATAACATTTTAAAAAAATGTTTAACATAGGTCTTTATTACATCTATGTTGGTCGAGTACAAAAATAAAAAAATTAGATAAATAGTAGTTTTACCTTTTTAATCCTTATATAATACCAAAAAGGCAAGAAATAAGTTATAAATGATTTGACTCTATTTCCTTACATATTGTGATATTGAATATGAAATATAGTATTTTTGATTTGGTACGATTAGGGATGGCAACGGGGTCGGGGATGCACTCCCCATCCTCGTCCCCGCGGGAATTTTTCATCCTCATCTCCGCCTCGTTCCCCGTTTCGAGAAGTCGGGGTCAGAGTCGGAGAATCCCCGTTCGGGGATCGGGTCCCCCGCGGAGAAAAAGTCCGCGTTTCTTTTTTGTTTAATTTTTTTTTTTTTAAAAAAATTATCAATAAATATATTAAAATTGTGGATCATTTCTTGTTAAAATTAGTATTATTATTGTTTAATTTATTTAAAACTAATTATAAAAAAAAATATTTAACATTTTTATTATAAATTTAGTAAAATAATTATTATATTATGAAATTAATTAAAAAAAAATAAAACATATATATATAAAATTGACAATAACTTAATTTTTTTTTAAAATAATATATAAATAGTTATATAAATATAATATATTATATATATTTTTTTAAAAAAAATAATAAAAATTATTCAAGGCGGGTTCGGGGACGGGGCGGGGATGGGGAATCCCCGCCCCGTCCCGTCTCCGACCGGGGACCCGAATAAAATCCCCAGCTTGACCCCGTAGCCGGTCAAACCGGGAATTCCCCGACCCGATTGGGTCGAGGACCCGCGGGGACTCGACCCCGCGGGGAATTTTGTCATCCCTAGGTACGATTTGAAGAATCATCTCCATCTTCTTGTTTCTTTATTAGTTGCAAACAAAAATTTAAATCGTTGATGGTTAGCCCATTGCTGGCTTGAAATTTTTTCAGTGAGCAACTCATTGTTCATCTCCTGAAGGCTCGTGTTTCGTTTTCGCCGAAGTGAGTTTGTTTTTCATAGACATTGGTTTCGTGGGTCGTTTTCGCGGAAGTGGGTTTCGTCTTTGGTGACTTTTTTATTGTTCCTCTCCTATACGAAGACCATTAAAATATCGGGTATTTTTGCTGAAAGTAAGTTCACCCATTTAAGGGCGGGTTTGCACCACCGTCCCCCGGGAAATTTACACCCCCATTCTTTTTTCTTTTTTTTTTGCAATTGCATGATGTTTGAAATTTGAAATTTGAATTTTTAGTTGGGTTTTTTTATTGTATATACCAGTGAAGATATAATCAAGGTATATATAAAGATGGTTGATAATCTATTAGGGAATTATCTATGTTAGGGAACTAGTTAGTATTTAGTTAGTATTCAGTTAGTTTTCCTTTACGCTTTGGGAGATTAGAGTTGTATAAATCCATCTCATTTGAATGAAATATTAAGAAGAATACAAGAGAAACATATTGTTTTGTCATGGTATCAAACGCTAGGGCGGCGACGGACAACTTTATTCCTCTCCAATGTTTGTTGCATTTAGTGTGTCTACATCCTCCTCAAAGATGAAGATGTAGATGAAGATGAAAAAGAAAAAACAAAATCCAGATATGTTTTTCTGGTTTAGATCTGAAGCAACCACCACCTCGCACGCTCCGGTCACCGTTGTCGGAATCTAGAGCGCACTCCGCCGGCGTAGGCTCTTCGAGAATGGGAGGAGCTCCAATGAAGGTGCTGATCTGAAGAAGTTTCACCTTTCGTCGTTCTATGCCGCTCGTCGTCTTGAAGTTATCCTCCTTCGAGCTTCTATTTGGTTAGCCATTTCTTTAACCTCTTGCTCTATTATTTAGATTTGGGTTATTCTACATCTGATGAAAAAAAAATGAAAGAAGAAAGAAAATGGAGGAAGGACAACTTTGGAGAAAAAAAAAAGCGGGAAGTTTTGTAAAAAGGAGGAAAAAAAGAAAGAAACATAGAGATAGAAAGTATGATTTAATGAAAAAAAAAATGATTTTTTTGGCCTGTGCCCAAATGAAAAAAAGAACAAAAAAAAACAAAAAAAAAAAACAAAAAAAAAAGAAGAAAAAGAAAAGAAGAAGGAATGCATTAAATGAGGTTGCTTGAGGATTGGTGACAAAAAAAATGGGTACACTCTTCCACCAAGCCAAAGGATTATTAATAATATGATTATATTTTTATTTATTAATAGTATCCGAGTTTTGGCTTTTGCCTGTATTTAGCATACATAATTGATTGTGTGTATGAAGGGAACACTGAGGCGAAAACCTCTCATTCGAATTACTGAAGGTAACATTGAGGTGAAAATTCTTCGTCCTCTCCTTCAAGAACCATGAGATTTAATCTGCCAGCACTGACCCGCGTTCGGAGGCTCACAAAGACTGATATTGCGTGGCAAAGCAATGATGCGAAGCCCGCATAAAATTAAAGATGTCATGTGGACATCGACCTGAAGATTGGAGCACCAACCCGCGTTTGGAGGCTCCACTTTATTTTATTTACCATAATATTTTATCTTATTCCCACTTTATTTTCAAGTTGGGCATCTGTGATCCTTCATGCTCCAACTTGAGGGAGGGTATTAGAGAATTATCTATGTTAGGAAACTAGTTAATATTCAGTTAGTTTTCCTATACGCTTTGGGAGATTAAGGTTGTATAAATCCATCTTATTTGAATGAAGTATTAAGAAGAATAGAAGAAAAAAATTAAGAGAAACATATTGTTTTCTCATAATCACACATATATATGTCCCTTTAATGAAGTGTATATATACTCAATATATATTATATAATATATACATTTAAGAAAAAACACATGGATAAACAACTTGTTGTATATATGATGAACTTACTTACAGGTTATTAAAGGAGTGAAGCGTCATAACGTAATAAATATATATATATATTATATATATATACTTGGTATATATTACGTAATAGATACATATAAACAAAAAACACATGGATAAACAAGGAAGAAGAAAACACATGGATAAATAAGGAAGAAGGTATGTTTCAATAAAGTGCGAAATAAATAAATAAATAAAAAGACCCAAAAATATACACTTGATATTATTTATATACTATACTTGCGGTATATATATGCACCTTTATTGATGGTTTATATCACATAATAATATAATATATATATATATGCCCCTCTAATGAAGTGTATATATACCTGATATATATTATATATATATATTTAAAAAAAAAACATGGCAACGAGCAAGCGACGATAACGGAACGGGGAAATATGTTGGCGGCGATGTGTTGGTACGACAGCGAGAATGGAGAAATATGTTGGTGTTAGGGGAAAGAATAAGAGAAATGGACAAATAATAAAACGCTTTGGTTCATATATGTCATATAAAAGAAAAAAAAAAATACAAAACAAATATAGTAAATGCCATACATAAAAAAATCTAATCAATGGTGATTGATAATTCTCATACTAAACCAACTTATTAATATTGCCAAATTAAAAAAATAAATAAAAAAATATACTTTTGAAATTTAAAGAAATGTCAAATTGGTAAGATAAAATTACATAAATACATTGAATAATACAAAAAAAAATATATATATATATATATATATATATATATATATATATATATATATATAGAAATGATAAAAAAAAAACTTTTAATTAGATATTTTTAAAAATATGATTTAAAAAATGATTTGTTTATGTAATTATCACTAATTGTTATTTAATTTAAGAAAAAAAAAAAACACAAGTGGATATGTATTTCCAAAATTTATAGAGTAAAAATTGATAAAGACTAACATGCACCTAATTATTAGAAAGAAACTATCAATAATGAAATAAAAATGCAATACTTCTAATCTAGGAGTTTTGAGTTGAAGTTTTGAGTTGAAGTTTCTATTTTATCATTGAAGTTTTAAAAAGAAAACTTTTGTATAGTTCATGAATTAAAAATTGAAATGATACGACATTATTTATTAATTTTATATTATTTTATGTTATTTGATATACATTTTCTCCCACCCTTTCTTCCTCTCTCTTTCTACATTTTTTAGGAATCTTTAATAGCGATTACAAAAAGAGACTCTAATCAAGTAAAATGAAACCTATGAAAAATTAAATTGAGTGGCCAAAAATAAAATGCTATTCTCGAAAAAAAAAACTAAAAGAAAGAAAAAAAATCAATGAAATATGGCCAAATGTGACTTAAGTGTGTGCTCCACACTTTATATTCTTTTCCAATTTTGCCCCTACCGATAAAATTAAGGGCAACTAGAGAAATGGTTGTTGAAAAATAACTAAATTCTATATTTAGCCTAATATGTATAATGTGTTGGGACGAAACTACCCTCGATCGTTGGACCATTAATCTCAAACTTAAAATTACCAAAATTCCTATAAAAAAAAAAACAATGATTTGATATAGAAATACGTGGACAAATCATATAAAAAAACTTAAAAATTAGTAAATTGTTATATCAATTCAAATTAATTGCTAAGATTCAAACAAAGTATTAAAACACAACATTATTAATTATTTTTCGTTATAATTTTTTTAAATTTCTCCTCCTTTCACTTTTTGGTTACTATAACGAAAGGGAGAGTGGAGAGAATAAAAAAGCGTGAAAGGGGGGAGAGATTTAAAAAAATTATAACGAAAAATAATTAATAATTTTGTTAAAGAGAAAGAGAGAACTTAAAATTATTACGTAGACCCCCTCAAAATATTATATTTAGTAAATAAAAACAACAACGCCACGTGGCTTTAATTCAATGGAGGAAGGGTGTTGCGCTTCTTGGAATAGCTCATTCCAAACAGAAGTTGAACGGTTGCGCGAGTTGAAGAAGCGCGGTTCAGTGGCAAAGTTTGACTGGTCCGAGTGTGCGGATCAACCCGTGCACTCCTAATAAGACAAAAAAATGACCGATTTTTTCAATTTTTTTTTAAAACCGCCATATTTTTCTAAATAGTTTAAAAAACAACACCTCATCCACTGTGTCACCGCCCTTAGCTTCCTCTTCCACATCCTCCTCGATTGCTCATCTTCAAGTACCTTATAATGCTCATCTTATGGTTACCCGGGCAAAGGATGACATCTTCCAGCCAAAAGCTTGGTTGTCTTCGTCTTCTTCAACTGACTGGACGAAAGTTGAACCCACACGAGTTGCCGATGCTTTGTCTACACCTGAATGAAAGGTTGCCATGATGCTGGAATATCAGGCCCTTCTTCAGAATCAAACTTGGGTTCTGGTTCCATTCTCCTCTACCTTCAATATCATTGGCAGTAAGTGGGTGTTTCAAATTAAGTGTACCTCTGATGGTTCGATTCAGAGGTACAAATCCCGTGTTGTCGCCAAAGGCTTTCACCAAAGCCCCAAAGTTGATTTTTTTTTAGAATTTCAGCCCCGTTGTAAAACCGTCTACCATCAGAGTGGTTATGTCTCTTGTCGTCTCATCTAATTGGGTTCTTCGCCAACTCGATTTCAACAATGCTTTTCTTAACGGCACGTTGGATGAGGTGGTCTATATGGAACAACCACCAGGTTTCTGATGGAGCGCATGTAGCGCAGCGGAAGCGAGTCGGATCATTGACACTTTAATTTCATCAATTTAGTTAAATAAGAAACATGCTCAAAACTTTGAAATAAAAGGAATTAGAACACATACCTCTTGTAGTTCTAAGGACTTCTATTCTAATGCTCGAATCTCTTCACGAACCCTTCAAAGCTTCTCTCGAACTCTCCGAGAACCACCTCCGGTAGTCCCGCTATCCTCGGGCCGAGCAACGGAGTGGTGGGACTCCTTTACAAGAGAATTTTTTTGGAAGAAGAAGATGGGAAGATGAAAGTGATCAGGATTTTGTGAGAAATATCTAACACTTAGCTTTCTAATTTCTCAAGTAACATGAAGACTTCATGCTCATCCAAATATTCAAACTCTTTGAAAATTCATCAACCTCAAACCATTTGAACTTCATCCAATTTATAGGAAATTCACATGCAACAAACTCTTTGCTTAGCATGACACCTCAAATTGGATGAATTAGTCTCCAACCAAGTGTTCCAAAATTGATGAGTTTATGCATGTGGTTGGTGATTCACAATCCACTTCACAACTTGGATAAACCCACTCAACTGGGATAATCCCACTTGTAATATTTTGTCATTTTAAAATTAATTCATAATTAATTTTAATAAACAAAATAAATTGTAATTAATTAAACTTTTTAATTAATTAATATTATTATTTAATTCAATATCAAATATTAATTAAATAATAAGACTAGTCCCGGTTTCTTAAACCGAATCTTCACACATGAATCCCTATTCATGTTTTAGACTAATCTCATATTTATATATGTCCATCATTTTTCCAAAAATTAATTTGAATAAATTCAAATTCTTTTTCTCTCATATTGTTACACGGTTTAATCCGAGTTAGCAAGGTGAACCTAAAGGACCTACAAATCATGAGCTCCAACGATATGAGATTAACCGGCCAAACTCTTTAGCCAAGCTAACCAACATTCGTTAACCCCCGGAGACTCCACTAAAGTCCAAGGGTTGCAATCTCCTCACCGTAGATATATTCCTATCCTCTTGATATAACCATCATCAGTAAGTCGATCCTTCACAGGTCGTTCGTAATTACAGCTGGGTCAAAATAACCGTTTTACCCCCGTAATTACATCTTGTTCCTTAAGTCCCACTGATCCTCTAATGAACTATTGGTTTGTGGTCCAACCACCAAACCGATTGGTATGTGATCTCATCACTATACCAAGTCCCTCTCGGGCCAATGAGAGAGTGGGATCCCTAGTTCAAGACTCGAAGTCAGCACTTAAGGGAACAACCTCTCTACTAATCCCTCAAGGCGGGAAGGAGTGAATTCCATCTCGCAAGACTATGTTCCCAGCTACCTACCCGATCTTATCCCCAAGATGGTAGGCTTATTGAGTCGGCGATCTCGGACCACTTTCACCCATACAAGTCAAAGGATAAGCCCGAATAAACAGGAGTTCATAGCGTGATCATGATTCATATCGAGTTACCTAGGTCATCATATGAAAAAGTCGGTCTTTACAGTAAACGGAGTTATAAAGAAAGAGCGACTTGTTTCGCGGTTCAGTCTTATGCAAACTCATTGCAGAGGACGCCCCCACTCGCATGTCTCCACATGAACGATTTCGGATCACATCGTTTGTACTATGCAAAGCGGGCCGCGTCCAATAGTGTCCCCAGGATAAGGTACCCAGCCTTATCCTTATACTATAGACCGTTTTGGCTATTACTTGAACTTGATCCACAATCATGTCACACATGAAGTTCAAGTATAAAACCTATAGGAAACTTTTAAGATCCAAGAATGTTTATAGATTCAAATCTCTTACTCTTAGATGTTCGGATATTCCAAATCCTCCAATAAATCTCCAAGAAGTGAGAGTTTTGCCCCTTGATTCGTCTGAGGGTTTTTCCACTTTCGAAGTGTGGCTTTTCGCCTATGTCTTGCGCCTTCAGCCTTGCTGCTGATTTGTTTTCATTGCTCCACCTTTGTAAATCCTCCATCTCCTTAGTTTTTCCTCTTCTGGCCTTTAAAAATCTTGTTTTCTTGATCTTTAAAGGTTCCTTCTCTCTGATTTGTTGCGCTATATGGAAGAGGAAGATTTGATATTAGAATTAAATAAAATGTCTCTTTCAAATGAAGAAGATCAAACAATAATCTCCCTTCCTCATCTCTCCCTTGACCCTTCTCTTACCAATCTCAATCTACATTTACTAGGCAAACTTCTTTGCCAAAGATTCATTACTAGTGACACTATATAGACATATTTTCGAAAAAATTTGGAATCAAACACATCTTCTTGTTCATAACCTATCCAAGAATCTTTTTGTTTTTATCTTTTCTAACATTGCTGACCTCAATCGCAGCCTACTCTCAGGTCCATGGATTTTTTTATAAAAGCCTACTTGTCTTAGTCGAGCCTCATCCTTTGGTTAAGCCCTCTGATATGGCTTTTTTAAAGGTTCCTATGTGGGTTCATTTCTTTGATTTGCCAATTATATGTCGTACAAGATTAATAGCTACTGAAATAGGGAATGCAATTGGGACTTTCATAGATGTTGAAGATGATGATATGGGTCGCTGTTGGGGATTTAGCCTAAGAATTCGTATTGCTATTGACATTAGTAAGCCTCTTAGGAGGGGGATCAAGCTTTCAATTGACAATTCTCAGGCCAAAAGTTGGATTTTAATTCGGTATGAACGCTTCCCAGATTTCTGTTACTTTTGTGGATTAATTGGGCACTTGGTCAAAGACTGTGGAGCTGCCTTTGCAGATCCAACCTTTAAAAACCCCAAACACTCTCCTTTTGGACCTTACCTACGATTCCAACCTCCTATTTCAAGTCCATCTACTAAAAAGGTTGGTTCTTTTCGCCCTATTACTCCCCAAACCAAGAACTCTCCTCTTCCTTCTTCTCCTCCAAATCTTTCACCTCGTGGTAATCCCCCTGACTCCCCTATAGTTAGAATCCCCCCTCCCTTATCAGACAATGCTAGCCAAATAGTTTTTCCAAATTCTAAAAAAATCCAGCATACTCCCCCCCTTTGGGAGTACCTCCCCCTACCTCCCACTCCAGTTGGGCCTCCCTCTAACTCCTCTCTTACCCCATCTTTCTCCTTTTCCAGTCAACCCTCCCCTCTAGTAATAAAAGAAAAGGGAAAAAGAAGGCTTTAGTTATGGATCCTATTCTTGATATTAATCTACCCTATCTTGAAAATAAAAGAAAGAGTTTGCAAGATCCTATTGTTACAATGACAAAAAAGTCTAAAGGTTTGACAGACCTATCTCCCTCTGGCAGTTCAAGCATTATTGATTTTACTTTGGCAGAGGTTGTTGATCAACCTCGCCCTATTACATGAAAGTTCTTTGTTGGAATGTCCAAGGAATGAGTAATCCTAGGACATTCAGAGCAGTTAAAGATATACTCATTTTGAACAAACCTAACATTGTTTTCCTCTCGGAAACTAGATGTGATTCCTCTTCTATGAATAAGCTCATGATTGCTAGTGGTTTTAATGATTTCTTTGTTGTTTATAATGAAGGATCAGGTGGAGGACTTTGTTTACTTTGGAAGAGTGATGTTGTTGTTACTATCCGTTCGTTCTCTAAATCTCATATTGATGCATCCATCTTGTGGAAGTCTAAACTTTGGCATTTTACAGGTTTCTATGGTCAGCCAAAAGCTCATAAACGTTCTACATCTTGGGATCTCCTAAGAAGGCTTCATAATAATGATGAGTCAGCCTGGCTAATTGGTGGTGACCTCAATGAAATTCTTTCCAATTCAGAAAAAAAAGGTGCCCCTCGTGACCCTAATCTTCTTTCTTTCTTTAGGAATGTATTAGATGATTGTCATGTTAAAGACTTGGGTTTTAGAGGGAACAAGTTTACCTGATCTAACCGATGGAGACTTGATCGTTTCTTGGCTAACCCAGCCTTTGAGGATCTATTTCACTCCTTAACTAACCACCATATGGGATGGTCTGAATCTGACCATAGGCCCATTAAATTAACAGCCTATGATAAACCTTTTATTTTGTCTAAACCCTACCTTCATCGAACTTTCAAATTTGAAGAGCATTGGACTCTCCATGAAGAATGTCGTTCCATCATCACAAATGCCACCCACTGCCACAATCAATCCTTCTATAAAAAGGATCTCTATTCTCTCTTGCAAGATGTCTCTATGAACTTAAAATCTTGGGGCCACTCTCTATCTAACTCCCTCAAATCCAAGATTGCTTCACATAAGAGAGCCTTACAATCAACCTATTGCGTCCATCCATACCCTGATTTTAATAAAATTTTAGCTATTGAAAACGATCTTAACCATCTTCTTTGTGAAGAAGAAGTTTATTGGAAACAAAGGTCTAGGGAGGAATGACTCAAATGGGGAGATCGCAACACTAAGTGGTTCCACAAGAAAGCCTCTATTCGTAAAAAGAAAACTGGATTGAAGGGATATATGACTCATCGAATGATTGGCAGGAAGACCCTAAAGGTATTGAACATGCCTTTATCAATCATTCTAACTTGTTTTCTTCTTCTAAGCCTTGCTCAGTGGACATGGACATAATACTAGACAACAGTTAGCCCCTTGTTTCGAAAGAAATGAATGTTGATCTTGATGCCCCTTTCACTAGTGAAGAAATTATTATTGCCCTTAAGCAAATGTTCCCTACTAAGGCTCCTGGTCCAGACGGGTTTCCTGCCATCTTTTATCAGAAATATTGGCCTATCATTGGTAATATTACTATTGAGCAATGTCTGGCTATTCTTAATTCCTTGGCTCCTATTAACCCTTTAAATCATACTAATATTGCTATAATCCCCAAAGTTAAAAACCCTATGTTAGTTTCTGATTTTAGACCAATTAGCCTTTGTAATGTTTCTTATAAACTAATTTCCAAAACTTTGTCTAATAGATTAAAACCGATTCTCAACTCTATTATCACTCCTTTTCAATTTGCTTTTATTTCTTCAAAAGCTATATCTGATAATATTATCCTTGCCCATGAATGTATCAACCATATTAAAAAAAATAAATCTAATGTGAAGGGTTCTGCGGCCCTAAAGTTAGATATGTCTAAAGCCTTTGACCGAGTTGAATGGATCTTTTTGGAAAGCTTAATGAAGAAACTTGGTTTTAGTCAAAAATGAATTGTTTAATAATGAATTGTTTAACTACTGTGTCTTTTTATTGTTGGCTTTTTGGCCCTTAATCTTAAATTAATTAATTTTAATTAATTAATTAATTAATGTTTTGATGATAACAAACTTAATTTTGTTTACTAACAATTTGAATGTTTTGAAGTGTCCAAAGTGTAGAGCTCGAAAATACGATTCCAACGCCTTTCGAATCACTTGAATTGGACATCAAACGAAGAAGTTATGAGCAAAACAAAATTGACGAGAATCTTACGTGGCGCTGACGTGGCAAATGACGTGGCGTCCAAACGGGCATAGATGTTGACGTGGCAAATGACGTGGATCATAACGTGGTGACACGTGGACTAATCGGAATTCGACACGTGGCAATTTAATTTATTTAAATAAAAAAATGAATTTAATAATATTAAAATTAATTCCAATGGTCAATTTTTTAAATTATTTAATTTATTTTATTCCAGCCAATGAAATCTTGACACGTGGCAGATTTGAATTTTTTAATAATAAAAAAAAAGGTCAAACGGTCAAATTTTTGAATTATTTAATAATATTTTATTATTATATTTTGCAGCCAATCAGAAGCTGACACGTGGCAACTAACGGCTAGTTTTCTCATTTCTCATCTATTTGAGCTCGGAAAAAATTGGAAAAAATGGGGAAAAAATTCTGAAAAATTCTATTCAACTTGGAGAGCATTTCCACCATTTTTAGAGAAATTTTGAGCTTCTAATTTTTATTTTTCATAGCCATTTGAGGGGCTTTATTTGTGAGATTTTTTCTTACAAAGTTGTGAGTTTAGATTTGTGTATCTACTCTTTGAGAGAGTTGTTCTATATTGTTCTTCATTTTCAAATCTTGTAAGGGGTTGCTCTTGAACCCGTAAGAAGGAGCATTGTAAGGGTTTGATCCTGAACCGTGGAAAGGATCGGGTTTGTTCTTGCACCCGGAAAAAGAACGTTGTAGCGGTTTGATTCTGAGCCGTGAAAAGAGTCTGTTTGTTTTAGTGGAATACCCAAGAGGCGCTTGGGGAGTGGAGTAGGTCGTTGTGCCGAACCACTATAAATTTACGGTGTCAAATTTTTCTATCCATTCTCTATTTAATTTTAGCAATTAGTTTTCAATTATTATATGTTATAATCATTGCTAGAATTTTGTGTTGAAATTAAATACTCATAGTTAATTATTTTGTCGGTAGAATTGTTCATTGCATATTTATTATCATTCATAAGTTTAGAATTAAACTAGATGCTTAAAATTGTTATTCTTAATTTCTAGTTTAATTTGAGTTGTTCTTATTTGGATGAATTTATTGTTTTAATTGTTTGTTAATAAAAAGTATATTAATTTGTTAAATTGGGCCCACTTACGAAAAAGTTCCATAAACGTTCGTTAAACCCTATTCACCCCCCTCTAGGGTTGTCATACCGATCCAACAATTGGTATCAGAGCTAGAAACTCTTCTACTTAAAATTATTTTTCAAATATTATTTTGATACTTAAGGTATCTTGTTAATATTTTGAAAATTTATTTGAAAAGCTTAATTGCTAGAGTTATGGCAACTTTAGATTTTCTTGAAGATCATTGTATTGATAGACCTCCTTTCTTTGATGGTATAAAATATGATCTTTGGAAAAATAAAATAAAAACATTTATGCTTGCTATGGATTTTAACATTTTGTATGTTTGTGAGCATGATTTGTCTAAATTGCAATTGAATAATGAGTTGCTCACTTTCAATGCCAAAGCCTTAAATATCATATATTGTGCATTAGAGAGAAAAATATGTGACAAAATTTTATATCTTGATTATGCATATGATGTTTGGAATTTTCTTGATAATATGTATAGTGTTGAAAATTCTCCTTGTACTACCAATGATTTATTTGATGTGAAGGAGAATTATAATCATCAAAATCAAGGAAAAATCCATGAAGTGGAAAAAGTAAAATGTGATGAACCTCTCTTGTGCCTGATAGCTCATTCCGATGAGGAAAGTAATGAAGATGAGGTAAATCATAAATCTCTTTCTTATGATGAATTATTTGGTGCATTTGAAAGCATGCAATGTGATCTGGAAAAAGTTAGCTCTAAATATATCAAACAATCAAAGAAGTATAAAACTTTGTCTATTCAAAATAAATCTTTGATAGGTGAAAATGCATGTTTGAAAAATAGAGCTTCTACAAATGAGTTGCATGTTGATTCTTGTTGTGATGAGAAAAATATCTTGAATGATAAAATTGTTTTTCTTGAAAAAGAGAATGATGAGCTCAAATCTTTATCATGTGAATTGAAAATTGAATTAAATGATTTGAGGATTAAAAATGAGAAGATTGAACATTTTTCATTGGATTTAAATGATGAAATTGCTAGTTTGAAAACTAAAATTATTGATTTAGAAACTAGCAATACATCTCTAGAAAAAGATAATTTTTCTTTGATTGACAAGATTAAATTTCTTGAATGTGATAGTCAAGAGAAAAATAGTCTCTTGCATGTGCTTAAAGAAAAAGAATTACTTGCTATTAAAGAGCTTGAAATTGCAAAAGACTCTATCAAGAAATTTACTATAGGTGCACAAAGATTAGATAAAATTAATGACATGGGTAAACCTTTTAATGATAGAAAGGAATTAGGCTATGTGAATGAAAATTCACCATCTAGTTTTAAGACTACTTTTGTTAAAACTACTACCCCTTGTATGCCTAAAGATTCTTTACCCAATGTGACTAATTTTGTTGAATCTAATTTTATGCCAAAGCATGAAAAGGTTAGAAATGTCGACGGGAATACAAATTTTGTTCTTAGGAAATTTCATGCTAGATCAAAATTGGCTCAAGGTATGAAAAATGCATTTAAGCATGAAAAAGTTAATCCTATGCTTGAAAAATCAAAGTTTGTGCCTAAACATGTTCATGCACAATCCAATTGTTTGCATAGTACAAAATTTGTGCCTAGACATGAAAATGATAGAAATATACATGTAAAATTAAAATTTGTGCCTACATGTCATTATTGTGGAGTTAAAGGTCATATTAGACCAAATTGTTTCAAATTGAAAAATGCTCCAAGAAAGAATTTCTTTGAGAAAAAGATTGTGCAAAATCGATTTGTTAAAAAGAAATTCTTACATAATGTTACTTGTTATTCATGTGGCAAAATTGATCATACATTTAATACTTGTTATTTGCCAAAAATGAATGTTAGTAATGTTGGACCTATTTTGAAATGGGTTCCAAAGTTTATGCTCACTAACAATGAAGGACCCAAGAAGTGGGTACCAAAATCTTTTGATTGAGCTTTATTTTGTAGATGTAATTTCAAGCTAAATGTTGCATGGACTTCAAATAAAAAATTAAATCAATTGGAGCAACTACTAAATGGCTTGCTTGAATCTAAGAAAGGAAAATTGCATATTTGGTAACTTGGTATTTTTTTTAATTATTGAGATAATTACTCTATTGATATCTTTTTTTTGGAAGTTATATTCTCTTGATTGAATTTAAAATGTTTGAGATTGATCTCTTGAATTCTATTAATTATAAGACTAAATGTCACATTGAGTATATTGAGAATATTTTTAGCATTTTTGTTTATGATTGATAATTTTTATGGATAATTCTCATTGCTTTGTTATTTGAGTTATATGCCATATTTAATATCTATTTTTTTTGGCATAGATCTATATTGATTATTATGGAATTATATGCTCTTTCTATATAAGATCAATTACTTTTGAAATTTATCCATAATTCATATTGCATTGTTATTTGATTTATGTCTTGAGAAAATATTGAATTATCTTTCTTAATTAAAAATTAATTTCATGTATTGTGCTTATTATTTGTTATTTATACGGAGTATTGTGTTGAATAAAATTTATTTTGAGCATATTGTTTGCCTTATGTTGAAAAGAATGTGTTTTATAATGTTGTTTGAAATAATTGTTGAATTCTTTTTCATAGGGGGAGTTTTTATGGAATTAATGTATATTCTTAAACTCCGTTTACAGTTTGCTCTCTTGAAATTTATGTCTTATGCAATATTCTTATTTGAGTGAAAACTTATTAAAACTCTTGATGATTTGTTTGAGATAAATTGAACTACCATGTTTTTGTTTAATATACTATCTTGTGCAAAGTATTATTCTTGGATGAATTTTACTTGAATTGCTTTTATCTCCTTGATATTTTTTGTTTGCTTCTTAAAAGAATGGATGTGTTTAGGGTGAGTTATACCTTTTGTATGTGAATTTGTTGAAATTGATTCTCCAAATTGTTTTATTGTTGTACCCCTCCATTATGCATTTTGTTTAACTCTTTAGAGGGTGTTATTGTCCTTAGAGTAAATTTTTTATTTGATAATTATTTCCTAAATTGAATTTATGTGTTAAATGTCTTTTTGTCCCTTGTTAGGGGAGTTGTTAAATTGATTTCAAAAGGGATTTTTTTTTTTTTTTTTTTTTTAAATTTGCTATAAAATAGAAAATTTATTCAATTTTATATCATAATTGTGTTTCTAATTAGACCCGGTATCATGTTTAGTGTATGTCTTTGTGCTAGATTTCAATCTTGTCCTAAGGAATCACATTTGCATGTGGTTAAAAGAATCTCCAAATATTTGCTTGGAACCTTTGATTAGGTTTGTTGTATCCTAGAAATGTTGAGTTTAATTTGGTAGGATATTCCGATGCGGATTTTGCGGGTCGTTTACTTGGACCGTAAGAGTACTAATGGTACTTGTTAATTTCTTGGTAGTTCCTTAGTATCTTGGTTTAGTAAAAAGGAAAACTTGAATGCCTTATCTACTACCGAAACGGAATATATTATCGTTGCTAGTTGTTGTGCTCAAATTCTTTGGATGAAACAAACTTTTTGTGATTTTGGTTTAAAGTTTGATAAAGTGCCTATATTATGGGATAATACTAGTGCTATTAATTTGACTAAAAATCTTATACATCATTCTAGGACTAAGCATATTGATATTAGGCATCACTTTATTAGGAACATGTGCAAATTAGTCATATTGTTCTTGATTTTGTGAGCTCTACCAATCAATTAGCGGATATTTTCACCAAGCCTTTGAATGAAAAAAAGTTTTTGCAAAAATAGGCTTGAGGTTGGTATTATTCGTTGTGATGCCTCTTAATTCTTTTCATGTTATTTTTTAGAAGGCATCATGATAGAGGAGCCATGAAAATCATATGTTCATATTTTTAGGGGGAGTTTTCATTTTTTTTCTCTTGTTAATCCTTTTTGATTGATTCCAAAAGGGGGAGAGGTAAGAAGAAAAATGGAAAGAAAAATGGAAACATGTTATTATTGAAATAATTCCTTATAATTTAAGGGAATTGAAATTGTGTATGTGTGTTGATTATACCTTAAGTTCATATTTCATATCACACACCACTTTGAATTTCATTTTTCTATAATAGTTTGTCATCATCAAAAAGGGGGAGATTGTTGGCTTTTTGGCCCTTAATCTTAAATTAATTAATTTTAATTAATTAATTAATTAATGTTTTGATGATAACAAACTTAATTTTGTTTACTAACAATTTGAATGTTTTGAAGTGTCCAAAGTGTAGAGCTCGAAAATACGATTCCAACGCCTTTCGAATCACTTGAATTGGACATCAAACGAAGAAGTTATGAGCAAAACAAAATTGACGAGAATCTTACGTGGCGCTGACGTGGCAAATGACGTGGCGTCCAAACGGGCATAGATGTTGACGTGGCAAATGACGTGGATCATAACGTGGTGACACGTGGACTAATCGGAATTCGACACGTGGCAATTTAATTTATTTAAATAAAAAAATGAATTTAATAATATTAAAATTAATTCCAATGGTCAATTTTTTAAATTATTTAATTTATTTTATTCCAGCCAATGAAATCTTGACACGTGGCAGATTTGAATTTTTTAATAATAAAAAAAAAGGTCAAACGGTCAAATTTTTGAATTATTTAATAATATTTTATTATTATATTTTGCAGCCAATCAGAAGCTGACACGTGGCAACTAACGGCTAGTTTTCTCATTTCTCATCTATTTGAGCTCGGAAAAAATTGGAAAAAATGGGGAAAAAATTCTGAAAAATTCTATTCAACTTGGAGAGCATTTCCACCATTTTTAGAGAAATTTTGAGCTTCTAATTTTTATTTTTCATAGCCATTTGAGGGGCTTTATTTGTGAGATTTTTTCTTACAAAGTTGTGAGTTTAGATTTGTGTATCTACTCTTTGAGAGAGTTGTTCTATATTGTTCTTCATTTTCAAATCTTGTAAGGGGTTGCTCTTGAACCCGTAAGAAGGAGCATTGTAAGGGTTTGATCCTGAACCGTGGAAAGGATCGGGTTTGTTCTTGCACCCGGAAAAAGAACGTTGTAGCGGTTTGATTCTGAGCCGTGAAAAGAGTCTGTTTGTTTTAGTGGAATACCCAAGAGGCGCTTGGGGAGTGGAGTAGGTCGTTGTGCCGAACCACTATAAATTTACGGTGTCAAATTTTTCTATCCATTCTCTATTTAATTTTAGCAATTAGTTTTCAATTATTATATGTTATAATCATTGCTAGAATTTTGTGTTGAAATTAAATACTCATAGTTAATTATTTTGTCGGTAGAATTGTTCATTGCATATTTATTATCATTCATAAGTTTAGAATTAAACTAGATGCTTAAAATTGTTATTCTTAATTTCTAGTTTAATTTGAGTTGTTCTTATTTGGATGAATTTATTGTTTTAATTGTTTGTTAATAAAAAGTATATTAATTTGTTAAATTGGGCCCACTTACGAAAAAGTTCCATAAACGTTCGTTAAACCCTATTCACCCCCCTCTAGGGTTGTCATACCGATCCAACATTTTTCTGTTATTATTAATGGACATGCTAAGGGCCACTTTATTCCTACTCGTGGCTTAAGACAAGGTGACCCCCTCTCTCCCTATCTCTTTCTCCTATGTTCGGAAGGCCTCTCTCAATCCCTTCTTCATGCTAAAAAATCTAAGCTTCTTTCAGGTATCAGTATTGCAAGGTCTGCCCCTCCACTTTCTCACCTCATTTTTGCTGATGACAGTTTACTTTTCTTTAACGCTTCTACCTCTAATTGTCTCACTGTTAAATGGGATCGACTTTGCAAACCTCCCGATCAAGGGGGACTTAATTTCAAAGACATCGAGATTTTTAACCAGTCTTTATTAGCTAAACAGGCTTGGAAATTATTAACTAATCCCCACAAGTCTCACTGCTCAAACACTGAAAGCTAAATATCATCCTGATTCGGAGTTCCTTCATGCCTCATTGGGAACATCCCCCTCCTTCTTCTGGAAAAATGTTCTTTGGGGAAGAGACCTACTATCCAAAGGAATTCGGTTGAAAGTTGGGAATGGGCTGAGTATTTTGCTTTTAAAGATAAATGGATCCCTAAAGAATCCCTTTTTACCCCTTCTAACCCTCGTGTAAGCCCTCACAATATTACTGTGGATAAGTTAATTATGGAAAACAGAAGATGGAATATCCCTCTTTTTTCTAACCTGTTCCATGAAGATGACATTCCTATTATTTGCTCTATCCCCCTTAGCAAAAATGCAGGGAAAGATAGTTGGATGTGGCATTACTAAAAAATGGAGATTATAGTGTTAAAAGTGGTTATAAGCTTGGCCTTGCTCAGATATATCACGATGGCCCCTCTGATCCTAACCATTCAACAAAGTTTTGGAGAGCTCTATGGAATCTAAAAATTCACAACAAAATTAAGTACTTTATTTGGAAAGCCTTAAAAGTTTATCTTCCCACTTATGCTACTCTAAATGGCAGAGGAATTGATTGTTGTACCTCATGTCATCTCTGTCCAGCTGCTTCTGAATCAATTCCTCACGCTCTTCTTTTTTGCAAAAGGGCCAAAGAAATCTGGACTCGTCTCCTCCCATCTTTTCTTTATAAGAAATTTGCCCTCCTCCATTTCTCTGAACACTAGAATCATTGGATCTCCTTTGCGAGCAAACGAGAGATGAATTTAGCTTGTATTATCCGTTGGACTATTTGGAATGACAAAAATTCAGTTATTCATGGGAAACAAGTTCTCGATATAGAATCAAAAGTCTTATGGATTTCAGATTACCTTATGGAGACTGATAAAAGAGCCCCTCGCTTGAATCCTCTTATCAATTCTGATGCCCAAACAAATGTCTTTGTACGTTGGTTCCCTCCTCCTGAAGGGTTTTTTAAGATGAACGTTGATGCGTCTTGGTCTTCTACCTCTACTACTGTTGGGATTGGTATCGTAATCAGGGACTCCACTGGACTAATTTTCCATGCTTGTTCTTTAAAGGGAGGCTTATTTCAAAAACCCCTTCATGCAGAGTTGGAAGCCCTTCGATCGGGAGTTCACCTCGCTCGTTCCTTGGGTTATCAACGCCTACTCGTCGAATCCGACTGTGCCTTAGCCGTCCAAGCTCTTCTATCGGACGCCTCGTTCTTCAACGATATCAGCATCTGGATTGAAGACTTAAAAATCCTCCAAAGATCCTTCGAAGAAATCTCCATCAGCCAAATTCTTCGCCATAGAAATTGCTTGGCAAATGCCCTAGCGCGATCGAATTCTCCAATATCTGTAAAATGGGACTCTATTTGCCCTTCGTGGCTTTTCAACCTTGCCTGTAAAGACGTTACTGCCCTTGTGGCTTTAAGTGAATAAATCTGATTGTTTCCGTTTTAAAAAAAAAAAGTATAAAACCTATAGCCATGGGTTTTTTTTTTTTTTTTATTGGAGTTAGGTTAAAAGTAAACACAATTCACTTTATTCAATAACAAATTTACTGAATAAAACTCAATAACAACTTTATTGCAAAATAGAATATATATTCAGTTTACAAAGCACGAGTTTTAGGACATAAAACCCAACAGTTTCGTCGATGCTCGATTTCCAAAACATGTCTGCTTGTTGAAGAAAGCCATTTATGGATTGAAACAGGCCCCACGAGCTTTGAATAATACACTCAAAAGTCTTATGCTAGATTGGGGCTTTATCAATAATCGGGCTGACTCGTCATTGTTTATATACAATAAGGTACCTCTGTCATTCTTCTTCTTGTGTATGTCGATGATGTGATCGTCACTGGTAATTGTTCAAGTCTGATTGATAAACTGATTACTATCTTGCATACTAAGTCTGCTTTGAAAGATCTTGGGCTCTTAAACTATTTTCGGGGAATTCAAGCATCTCGACTAGAATCTGGATTGTTACTTACACAGACTAAATACATAAAAGATCTTCTTGTTAACCTTCAGTTGACGAATTTAAAACCAGTACCCTCACCTGCTGTTTTGGGGAAACATTTTCCAGCCACTGATGGGCACCCCTTGGCTGACCCTTTTTTTTATCGTAGCACAGTAGGGGCATTGCAGTATTTAACTCATACTCGTACCGACATTTCCTATATTTCTAATCATCTTAATCAATTCCTAAAACAACCATCTGAGGTTCACTGGCAAGGAGTGAAGCGAGTTCTTCGTTATTTGAGTAATACGAAGTATATGGGTCTTCTAATTCAGCCAAGCGATAGGATCTGTCTATCACGACCTTCTCTGATGTTGATGCATCTAATATTGATGATCGGAAGTCTATTGCAGCCTATTGTGTTTTCTTTGGCAACACCTTAGTGTCCTAGTCATCCAAGAAACAGACTGTCGTTGCTCGTTCTAGCACGGAGTCTGAGTATCGTGCTCTTGCACATGCCTCTGCCGAGGTCATATGGTTAAGATAACTTCTGTGTGAGATTCGTGTTCCTTCTCGGCGTACTCTAGTCATTTGGTGTGACAATATTAATGTTGGCACCTTGGCCACCAATCTGGTGTTCCATGCGCGCACAAAGCACATTAAGATTGATGTACATTTTGTTCGGGATCAAGTTCTTCGTGGCGCTCTTCAAGTTTGCTATGTTCCATCAGCCGATCAGTTAGCAGATTGTCTCATCAAACCGCTCTCTCATTCACAGTTCCATTATCTACAGTCGAAACTCGGGATCGTTGAACTTCCCTCTCGTTTGAGGGGGGATGTAAAGCAAGAAGATAAAACGCACAACATTGTTAAACCAAGGGACACTACCTCATCCTTCTAGAATTCTCCAATGAGCTGTCTTTGTGTTGATTCTGTTTTAGTTAGGCCAATAATGTATTGGCACGTGTATCATGCCTATTCCTTGCAACCCTAAATTAGGGTACAATTTTTTTTGTATAAAGAGATTGATATCTCAGCCAAATACGACAAGAAAGAAAAAGGGAAAATCCTGAAATTCCTATGTGTTGTCTTTTCTTCATTGTCTATTCAAAACTAATTATCTTAATTTTTTTTTTAACATTTTACTATCATTAAGTAGCATAATTGTTTTTATTAAAACATTATCATCGCGGAGCATGATTGGTTGCACTAAAAAAAAAAATTGTTAACATTGTTATAAAAAGATAGCAACAACAACAAAAGTAATATTAACGAGAAGAAGAAATGAGAGAGGAAAGTAGAGAGAAATCAAATTGTATTCAATTGATTTGAGGTGTATTTGAAAGACTTCACACAAGCTCTATTTATACAAGTGTTTCATGACTAAACTTAGGTCATTGATGACCAACTTTGAGAGTCTCAATGTTATACATAAGAAAGTGAGTCATGGGGAAGACTAGCTAAAATGATGAAATTGAATGATTATGGATATCTATCTATCTATCTATCTATCTATATATATATATATATATATATATATAACAACCCCCCTTAGATATCCATTGTATGTACTATATATGTCTCGTTAAAACCTTACTAGAAAAAACTCAATGGTAAAAATCCTAGTGAAGGAAAAAAAGTACATTATATTCATATGTTTCAACAACTGCCTCATTAAAAACATTGCTAGGAAAATCCAGTGTGAAAAACCATAGTCAAGGAAAAAAAAGTGCAAGGATTTTACTCCCCTTCATAGAAACACCACTTCAGATCTCTAAGTCGTCGCATTCCAATGTGGTGCACTGATAACACTCCAAAAGTGCTAATATTTATCTCCTAAGTCTTGTAAATTAAGGAATTAATTATGCTTAATTGATATATTTTGTTGAATTTAATTGCTTAGGGGTAAATCAAACCATTGCATTAATTAAGAGCTTAAAAGAACGTTTAGAGGATAATTTTTGATTAATCGTTCTGAGTGTTTATACTATGTATATTAATTAATCAAATGATATCTCAATTGTGATAAGTGGTTTGGTGGTTCTGAAGGAATTTAACAAGTCGATAGGCCTGAGTTCAAGTCTAGAGGAGGACAAAATTCCAATTATTTTTCTCAGGCATAGACCCCAGGCTCTACGTTACGACGACTTCAGCTGGAAAATTCCGTCAGGAGCGTCTCTACGCTCCGACGATGATAAAAACCCATTTTTAGGTCATTCACTCTCGGGTTTGGCTTTATTTTTAGCGTTTTCTCTCTAGATTCTTGGGGTTTTCTCTCTTTTTCTTCTATATCAAAGCAAGGACTTGGTTTATTTAGCTTGATTTGAGTTCAAGTCTAGAGGAGGACAAAATTCCAATTATTTTTCTCAGGCATAGACCCCAGGCTCTACGTTACGACGACTTCAGCTGGAAAATTCCGTCAGGAGCGTCTCTACGCTCCGACGATGATAAAAACCCATTTTTAGGTCATTCACTCTCGGGTTTGGCTTTATTTTTAGCGTTTTCTCTCTAGATTCTTGGGGTTTTCTCTCTTTTTCTTCTATATCAAAGCAAGGACTTGGTTTATTTAGCTTGATTTTCATCCCGAGCAAGGTAAGTGCTCTAATTTGAGGTTAGGGGTTAAATTTGATGCGATTCATGAGGGTTTAGATCTTTAATTTTGAGCTTAGCATGACCGATTGAGCAATTTTATTTCTTCTAAGCATATCACATAAGCATGTTTGATTGATAAGAGTAGACGACCTTGATTTCCAGCATGTTTTATAGTTAAAGATTATAATTCATTGCCTCTCTTAATCGCCAAGTAACATGGATAAGTTGAGCCATAGGTAACATAGGCTTCCTTGTTGATCTTGGTTGTAACTTATCTTAAAGAAATAGATAAATCGGAATATTAATTTAGGCTTTCAGGTTAAACATCCGTAGTAGTGTTCCCGTTACCGTCAATTAATCAATATGGGCGGCGTTGGTCCCCTGTTGATTCATTGTCACAATTAATTAGAATCGAACATTCGTCTCCGTTCTTTATTTAATTTTGGATTGATTACCTTAGAGTAATTAAAGAATAATCTACTTAGAACTCCACGTTTCTAATTAATTATTTGGGTTACTTGTATTAGTAGTTTCATGCAAGTAAATTATGTGTTTAATTATGCTTTTGCTAAGTATGTTTGAATCCCAATGAATCGAGTCGCATCAAGGTCAACCCCGACCCTTAAAATTAGGAGCACATGTACTTAGTTTAATTTTCCGTTAGCTAATTTTATGCTTTTGTTTTATTTTACCGTTAGCAAATCCCCCCTTTACTTTAATGTTTTACTTTATCATTTTTGTTTTAGTTAATTAAAAAAGCAAATAGAAATTAATTAGGAGAAAATAATTTAGGTTCCCTGCGGATCGACCCGACTACCACTAGCTGCAAAGCTCAGTTGTGGCGGTATTATAAATGTTATTTTGGCGGGACTCGACACCCCGAAATTTATAGGATATTCAAAAATCCTACTACCATGCACCAACTTCTCGAATGTTGCAGTTGGTAATGCCTTCGTAAATAAGTCTAAGTTCTACTTTGAATAAATTTGTTGAACGATGATGTCGTCATTTTCTTCAAGATCATGAGTGTAAAAGAGATTCGGTGATATATGTTTTGTTCTATCTTCTTTAATGAATCCTCCTTTGATTTGTGTTATACATGTTGTATTGTATTCGTATAATACTATTGGAAGATTTTTGTCAGAAGACAAGCCACATGTTCCACGAATGTGTCGAGTCATTGATCTCAACCATACACATTCTCGACTAGCCTCATGAATTGCAAGAACTTCAGCATGATTTGAAGAAGTGGCTGTAATAGTCTGTTTTACAGACCGTCATGATATAACAGTTCCTTCACATGTAACCAAATAACCTGTTTGAGATCTAGGTTTGTGTGGGTCTGATAAATATTTTGCATCTATATAACCTATACTAGATCAAAATTTAATTTGTTTGAATAGAATAAACTCATATCAATGGTTCCTCGAAGATAACGGAGTACATGTTTAACTCCGTTTCAATTTCTTTTTGTTGGAGAAGAACTATATCTAGCTAATAAATTAACTTAAAATGTTATATTAGGTCGTGTATTATTAGCAAGATACATAAGTGCACCTATTGCACTAAGATATGGTACTTCAAGACCAAGTAGTTTTTCATTATCTTCTCGAGGTCGAAATATGTCATTTTTCACATCCAGTGATCGAACTACCATTGAAATGTTCAATGGGTGCGCTTTATCCATGTAAAACATTTTCAAAACTTTTTCTATATAAGTTGACTGATGAATGAATATCTCATTTGCTCAATTTGCAAGTCAAGACAAAACTTTTTTTTCCGAGATCTTTCATCTCAAATTCTTTCTTAAGATATTCTATTGTCTTTGAAAGCTCTTCAAGAGTTCCAATTATATTCAATTCATCAACATATACAACAATAATAGCAAATCTCGATTGTGATTTCTTTATAAAAATACATGGACAAATAAAGTTATTTGTATACCCTTCTTTCAACAAATATTCACTAAGACGATTATACCACATTCGTCCGGATTGTTTTAATCCATATAAGAAACTCTGTAATTTGATCGAATATAATTCTCTAGCACTTTAATTAAATGAATTTGTTATCTTTAATCCTTCAGGAATTTTCATATAGATGTCATTATCGAGAGATCCATATAAATATGTTGTGACTACATTCATAAGAAGCATGTCAAACTTTTCATACACACCCATGCTAATTAGATATCTCAATGTTATTGCATCCCCACAGGAGAATATGTCTCGTCATAATCAATACTAGACATTTGCGAGAATCCTTGTGCAACAAGTATCGCTTTATATCTTGTGACCTCGTTCTTTTCATTTCTTTTACATACAAATATCCATTGTATCCCATAGATTTTACACCTCAAAGTGTACGTTCTACGGGTCCAAAAACTTCACGTTTTGAAAGTGAGTTTAATTATGCTTGGATTGCTTCTTTCCATTTAAGCCAATCCTTTCTATGTCGACATTCTTCGACAGATATAGGTTCAGAATCCTCATTTTCATGAATAATGTTGTGAGCAACATTGTAAGCAAAAATGTTGTCAACAACTATATCATCTCGATTCCATCTTTTCTTTGTCATGACATAATTTATTGAAATCTCATTATTATCCTAAGGTACTTGACATTCTTCGATATCATCATGATTAATCATGTTTAAGATTTCTTCTGGAATATCCACATTCTCAATTGAGTCATTTTGATTGTTGATTACTCTTCTTTTTCGAGGATTTTTATCTTTGGAACCTATTGGTCTACCACGCTTCAAGCGCGCCGCAGAATCATTAGCTGAAACAACTTGTTGTGTTGGGATTTCAAGTTTGGATGGAGCATTTGCAGCTGGTATATAAAACTTAGTCACTTTCTTAGCATCGGTAAATGCATCTGGCATTTGATTTTCTATATTTTGTAAATGAATTATCTTTTGAACTTCTAGTTCACATTGAATTGTACGGGGATCGAAATGAGACAATAACGATGCATTCCATGCAATTTCATTTTCTAACTTCTTAATTTCTCCCCTTAATTTTTCTAGTGATCCACGTAACCTAAGGTTTGGTCTTGCTACAAATGGTTTCAACCCATTCTCTAACCTTAGTAGTCGATACAGTTGTTGGTCAGTCATGCTTGTGGCATACAACCTACCTTCATGGTTATGTATGACAACCTGTTGGGGATACATCGGTTGGGTTAGCTTCTTTTTTAGGATCACTTGTCAGAGAGGTGGTGCCTATAAATGTTGAAACTTGGAAGAAACTTTCAACAAGGCAAAAAGGAGTATTATGGCATTCTATTCAAGTATGTACCAAAACAAATTATATTTTTATACAATGAGCATAAGTTCTCCTTTTGTAACTAGTATTTATCATTATGTTTTCTTTTTGTAACTATTATTTAGGCACAATATAATGTAGATGAAGCATGGCAGAAAAAATACTTCTTTCAGAGGATGGGTGAGTTGTGGCGGGTAAGCAAATCGCGTTTGGTGTGTCAGATTCGAAAGGCTTCAAACAATGAGGAGTTGGAGAAGCTTAAGCCAGACAATATCTCTTCAATGCAAGATTGGATGGACTTGGTAAAAGAAAAAACAAGTGCAAAATTTGATGTATGCGACACATTTCTTGAGTAACATTTATAATTTAAGGTACCTAAACAACTTGAAATTTTATGTACTTATTTGAATATTCTGTTGGTATTCCTTTCTTAGGCAAAAAGGAAAAAGTACTAAGAATTGAAAAAGAAACAACTTCCTCACACTTGTAGTCGCAAAGGCTATGCTCGACTAGCTGATGAGATGGTATAATTTACATTGTTATATGTAATGATATATCTATTTAAATAATTATTTATATTGCTAAACTATGTAGAAAAGCAGTTGTTCTTCAACTGCAATTACGCGAGTAATGGTTTGGAAGCAGGCACACTTGAAGAAAGATGGACAACCCATTAACTAACAAGTGGCCGACACTCTGGTATGGTTACAAAGAAGTTTTATATGTTGTTTGTCTTGATTGATTTGTTTTGTATGTTTGTCGACACTATAGTAGGTGGAGAATCCCATGTTGTTTGTTATTAGTAGAAACTAGGATATTTATATAGGTGGAGAATACCTTGTTGTTAGATATGTTGTGGCTATGTTGTGGAGAATACATTGTTGTTAGATATGTTGTGGAGAATACCTTGATGTTAGATATGTTGTGGATATTTTGTGGATAATACCTTGGTGTTAATATGAAGTTTTTCTTCGATGTGTGTTTTGTTGTAATGTAGGAGCGTATTGACCAAAATACTAGTCATGAGGCAATGTCTGATCCGGCTAATTTTACTGAAGATGCAATTAGTAAAGTATTGAGTCCCGATCGTGGTCATATAAGAGGATTAGGATTCGGAGTGACCAAGTCGAAGTTATCTGTATCAACTCAAAAAGATAAAACTATTGCTGCTCTCCAAGATACTTGCAATCATCTAAAGTTAGATGTGAATGAGTTGAAGAATATGGTATCTTCCTTATTACAGGATGAGGTAGACTTGTTTTACTACATTTATTTGTTTGAACTTATTATTGTAGACTTTATTGCTAACATTTTTTTACGTGTATATAGGCAAAGGTAAGCCAACAGACTTACAATAGCAATGTTAATGTACCGGCATCAACACATGCTCCGACACAACATATAAGCTCTCCACCGATAATTAATTTTTAATGTTATAAAAATGAAAGTTAATGTTTAAAAATTATTATCGTTTGACTTTTTGTTTACTTGTTATGGTTGAAAGAGTGTTACAATCAATGCTCCCCACAAGTGCATGTTGCTAGATTGGAACGGTTCAGGAGAACTTATTGCTGAAGGAAGATGGTCTTCTAATGATCCATCAATACTTGTCCACCACAATCCCTCTTGGCCCAAATGCAGTACGTGTGTGGATTGATAAGGTAAAGAAACCAGATTCATTTTTATGGCGGCCTACGTCTACATGGTGCTTATTGATGATGCCTTGGGTACTACAATTGCATGGTCGGTTGATAAAGTCAAAATATGTAAGCAAGTTTTCTTTGGTTTGTTGGTTAACGTATTATTAGAGTTAAATCATCATGAATTAAATGATATAATTTGTTCTTGTTCTTGTTTTTTATTAGGTGAATGAAAGGTATCATCCAAGTTGCAATGTATGAGAAGATATCAAGTTCGTCTCACACACTATTTTGAAATGCTCACTTGTTTTTTATTATATGAACTTTTTTGGGATTACATATATGATTCACTGTACTTGAATATTATGAATTTGCATCTCCTCAAATGTATAAACTTAGTTGGAACAATCTTTTTGATCAGTAACTTTTGGATGAGTAACTTTAGCTTGAACTATACTTCAAATCGTTGTTTATAGTGGTTGTTTACCTTTATAATATTTTAGATGAAATGAGAATTGAAATTGATGGTTATAGTGGTTGTTATAAATTTTTTAACTATAATAAAAAAACGCTATTAAAGTTCAATCATACCATTGGCTATCGTGAAAAAAATGTTCATAACTATTTAGAAATCGAAAATAGATAACTATTTCAGAGTACACAAAAAAATTACGATGTGAAAAGTATCCATAACATCGACTATCGTGAAAAAACCGCTATAAAATTACGTTGTGAAAAGTATCCATAACATCGGCTATCACAGCTTGTCTAAAAAGGTTATTAAAAGTATCCATAGCGTTAAAATATAGCTATGAAAAGTCGAGAACTTCTTATAACAGAGGTTACCACAGCTTGTCTAAAAACGCTATTAAAAGTATTATGGGTTTTTTATAGCGGTTTTCGTAACCCCGAAAAACCGCTATGAAAAGTCAAGGACTTTTGATAACAGGGCCTACCACAACGTGCCTAAAAACGCTATCAAAAGGTTTCCATAGCAGGATTTTATCGTTATTAAAAACACTATTAAAACGCTATAATAGCGTTTTATAACACCGCTATAAAAAACTTTCCATAGCGGTTTTTTAGCGTTATTAAAAAAATTATAATAGCGTTTTCTCTTACCGCTATAAAAAGTTTTCATAGCCTGAAATATTCGTGATCGAAACTCTGTTTTCTATAGCAGTTTTCGTAGCGCTGAAAAACCGCTATGAAAAGTCAAGAACTTTCAATAACGGGGGTTATGACCGCGTTACAAAAACGCTATGGAAAGCCTACGATAGCGGTTTTTTGACGCTATGGTATGTAATATTTGTTGTAGTGTATATTATAACACTTATAACCTACAATATGCATAAAACCAGGACAATGTTGTATGTTTAATTTCATAATTAATATAACACTAATATCAATTATTCTATTAAACTAATAACATCTAATTCATGAATTAATATAACTCTTATATTAATACTCACGAATTCCCAAATATGCATACTATATATTATAACACTTATAACATATTTTTAATGCATGGAGCATGCTTCCTACGGTGGGATTTTAAATCTATATGACATACAATATGCACATACAAACATGGAATTTAACTAAAAACATACATTCGCAATGCATAATTAATTAAACACACTAAAGTGGACCGATTTTGGCATCAAACAAGCAATAACTATTTTATTACAAGCTTGAACAACAAGCTAAGTCTTGAGCGGACTTCGAACTCTTTGTACCGCCTCGGACAAGCTTGCTCCTCCGAACGCTTCGGTCAATTTCTCTTCGAGCTTCTCTTTGTATCGCCTAGAACGAGTTTGAACTTGCACCGAACATTTCGGCGAGCTCAAAACTCGAGTTTCTTTCACAAAGAAACCTATATGGAATCTAATGACTCTAAAAGAATACAGACTCTTCAGCACACATTAAAGCCCATACATTCTCGGATAATTACAAATAATGAAATTAAAAAAGAAACAGTGTCAAAACCGATATTCACTTTAGACGTCCATTCAGAAACAATTTCTAAATTAAAATACTCACCAACTTAAATTGATGCAAATTGAGTTGATCAAAATACGCTCTGATACCAATTGATGGAGCGTATCACGATGCGGAAGCTATTTTGGATCGTTGAAACTCTAATTTCATCAATTTAACAAATAGAAAACATGCTCAAACGACGGAAAAAAAATAAATTTAGAATACATACCCTTGTAGTTCCAATTTCTTCAAGATCCGCCGGTCGTTTCTCCTCACGAACGCTTCGAGCCTCTTCTCACGAACGCCCCGAGGACCATCACAGGTAGTCCCGCTATCCTCGGCGCCAAGCAACGAAGTTGTGGGACTCCGTTACAAGAAAAAAGAAAGAAAAACTAAAAGGAAGAAGAAGAAGAAAACAGAGGGACAGAGGGGTTGAGAAGAAAAACCATTCAAAAATAAATTTTTGAATTTTTTCTTCAAAAAATGAAGACATAAGTTTTTTTTCTTAAAAAAAACCTTCACGAAATCAAATCCCTACAATTCAACTTTTGAATCACCTTTTTCCCACTAAGCCAAATATATATATATATATATATATATAATAATACATATGTCTGACATATATATATATATAATTATTATTATTTTAAAAATTAATTATAACTTAATTAATTTTAAATAATAATAAATATTTTAATAAATAAAATATATATATATATATATTAATTAATTCAACTTTTTAATTAATTAATATTATTTAATTCAATATCAAATATTAATTAAATAATATGGCTAAACCCGATTTTCTGAAAACCGACTTTTTTTTTTTTTTTTTTTTTTTTGCACATGAATCCTATTCATGTTTTTGATCATTCACATATTTAAATCATATTTTTTTTTTCACATGAATCCTATTCATGTTTTTGATCATTCTCATATTTAAATCTTATTTAAATATGTCCAACATTCTCCCACAAGCCGAATTTGAACAATTCAATTTTTTTTTCGTAAACCCTTTCTCCTATACTGTTGCACGACGTTATCCGAGCTAGCTAGGAGAACCTAAAGGGCCTACATATCATGAGCTCCAACGATACGAGATTATCCGGTCAAAACTCTTTCAACCGAACTAACCAACATTCGTTAACCCCCGGAGACTCCACTATAGTCTAGGGTTGCACTCTCCTCACTGTAGATATATTATGTCCTCTTGATATAACCGTCACGGGAAAGTCGACCCTTTACAGGTTGTTCGTAATCACAGCTGGGTCATTTAAACCGTTTAACCCCTGCATTACATCTTGTTTCTTAAGTACCACTGACACCTCTAATGAACAATAGATCTGTGGTCTGACCAACATATCAAATAACTCTCTCATCTCAGGAGAGTGTGCGCGCTAATTGTTCAAGCCCCGAAGTCAGCTATTAAGGGAACAACCTATCTACTAACCCTGAAGAGCGGGTTAGGAGTGAACTCCAATCTTGCTGTACTATGTCCCCAGCTACCTATTCGACTTTATCCCCAAGATGGTAGGCTTATTGAGTCGGAGTTCATAGCGAATAAGCCGTGCAAGTCAAAGGATACTTTCGAATAAGCAGGAGTTCATAGCGAGCTTATGATTAAGATCAAGTTACCTAGGCCATCAAATGAAAATGTCGGTCTCATCAGTAAATGGTGTTATAATGAGAGAACGACATATTTCGCGGTTCGGTCTTATGCAAACTCTTTGCACAGGACACCCTCACT
The DNA here is from genome assembly GCA_028017165.1 of Herpetospermum pedunculosum. Taxonomy (NCBI): domain Eukaryota; kingdom Viridiplantae; phylum Streptophyta; class Magnoliopsida; order Cucurbitales; family Cucurbitaceae; genus Herpetospermum; species Herpetospermum pedunculosum. The sequence goes on from CM051526.1 coordinate 9,638,306, forward strand.
CGCACATCTCCATGTGAAACGATTCAGATCACATCGTTTTTTACTATACAAAGTGAGCCGCATCCAATAGTGTTACCAGGATAAGGTACCCAGCCTTATCCGTATACTATAGACCGTTTTAACTGACTACTTGAGCCTGATCCACAATCATGTCATACATGAGACTCAAGTACTCATATTCAGCCAAGGGTGTTGGTCATTGGTATAGGTTAACCTAAACACGTTTCACTTTATTCCAGTAAACTCCTTTACTGAATAAAACTAATAACTATTTATTCTAAATAGAATATTTACAAACATAACAGTTTACAAACCACGAGTTTTAGGACATAAAACCCAACATGGTCGATCATCCAAGAAGATCAAGAAGCCCAGGACCAACTCAAACAAATCAACACGCTCGAAAACAAGCGCTCCAGCCCTCGAGATAAATTTACCTTTGATAGAGAGAATCAAAGGATAAATATTAGAGATTGTACTCCACTACTTTTACATACAAATTAATACAATTCAAACTTCATTTACACGTATCAATTTTTTTTTTCTTTTCTGAAATCTGGTATGAACAACATCTATAAAAGAATTAATGTTAAGTTAAGGACCAAATATATATATATATATATATATATATATATATATATATATATATATATATATATATTTGGTCCTTAACATGAGACTCAAGTACTCATATTCAGCCAAGGGTGTTGGTCATTGGTATAGGTTAACCTAAACACGTTTCACTTTATTCCAGTAAACTCCTTTACTGAATAAAACTAATAACTATTTATTCTAAATAGAATATTTACAAACATAACAGTTTACAAACCACGAGTTTTAGGACATAAAACCCAACCGGGTCGATCATCCAAGAAGATCAAGAAGCCCAGGACCGACTCAAACAAATCAACATGCTCGAAAATAAGCGCTCCAGCCCTCGAGATAAATTTACCTTTGAGAGAGAGAATCAAAGGATAAATATTAGAGATTGTACTCCACTACTTTTACATACAAATTAATACAATTCAAACTTCATTTACACGTATCAATTTTTTTTTTCTTTTCTGAAATCTCGTGTGAACAACATCTATAAAAGAATTAATGTTAAGGACCAATATATATATATATATATATATATATATATATATATATATCTTACTATATCTAAAAAGAGCTTAATGAGAGAAACTTTATCTCTCCCGTTTTCCCTTCTAATTTTTAATTGTTTTTAAATTTTAGAAAAAAAACATTACTAAAAAAACAATACACTTACGACTATTTATTTTTGTACATTTTTTTTATCACTTATTATTATTTAATTAAAATATACAATAAAATATTTAACCTTCATTATTTAACATCTTCTAGATTCTCACATGTTAAATTTAAAATCTACAAACATGTCATTCATTGAATAGTTAAATTGTTGTAAAGTTTAAAAAAATAATGCTAAAAAAGCAATGCCCACCATTTTATTTTTTTAGTTTTTTAATATTTTTTATCACTTATTATTATTAAATTAAAAATATACAATAAAATAATCAACATTAATTATTTATCATATTTTGACATTCTCACATCTATATATATTTAAGAGATGTAGGGATTAGAATATGAAAATTTCTATCTCTTCATTTTTACAATTTAATTTCTCAAATTTATGAGTTTATCTTTATTATATTTAATACTGAAATTTCAAGGATTGTGTAATCTCCTACAACTATAGAATCATCTTCAACATTTTTTTTATAAGTTTTTGAGTTTTCTCGATTTTATTTTTCTTCTTTTCTTCATTGTGTTGTTTTGCCTTCTATTTTTTTTTGTTGGATTACTTAATCTAACTCTCATCTTGTTTTTTTTTTTTTTTTGTAACAATGTTAATCTTTTGGAATTTAAGAAAAGGCTTGAAGAAAAAAAAAAAAAAAAAAAAAAAAAAAAAAAAAAACTTTGGAGATGATATACGACATATTGAAGAAGTTGAGTGCAAGTATGTTTTAACTTAAATTCATTCATATTATTTTTTATATGTATTTAGTATTTTTTTTATATATATAATAATAATAATATAATTGTCTTTAAATTTTTTATATACGACAAATTTTAAAAAAAGATTGTCAGATATTGTTTTTTTTTTCTCTTTCTTACTATATCTGGTTGGAAAAAAAAAATTCTCATTATGTCCTTCATTTTAGTTTGTCCTCCCTAATTTGTACTCTTCTATATTTTTGTACCCTCCCATATTTTGGTATTGTTAATGAATCGTGCATAATTTTTTTCTTAATCTTTTCAATTCTTCATCATTTATTAATTCTCAAAAATTGAATTCTATAATCATGCATAAATAATTATTCTCATGTAAAATTGTTTCTTATTTTTCAGTTTCAAATTATTCAATACTAATTAATTTTGAGATGTTGGAGGGACACTTCAACTTTTTTTTATTGAAAAATTGACTTCAACTTCATAAATTTATATTATAATGAATGAATTATTCATAATATTTTTTTTTTTTAAACAATCTAATTTAGAGAGGTATTATTTACCTTAAATCCAAATTATTGTTTTGAGAAGAGAGAATATGAGGAGAAAAAATGAATTTAATTTGCAGCTATAAATATTTGGAGAACAAAGACATACGAGAAGAAGAGATGCAGCGTTGTTCGTGTTCAGAAAGCTATCTCCTTCGTGGTAAAGCTTTTATTTTTGGAAATTTAATTTTTCGGATGTTGTATCAAAGAAAAATGAATAAAGAAAGTCAAGCTTGATTGGAATTAGGAGTGTTTTCTCTTTTATTTTAGTTATTCTTTTCACTGTTTTCTTTTTAGTCCTTTCTAATTTGTATTCTTTTACCATGGCTTCCATTATTAAAAGTTTATCTAATTAATCTTGACAACTATAAAGTATTATTATTATTATTTTATTTTATTTATTTATTTTTTTTTTTTTTATACAATAAATCTACTTGCCTATTCTAATTATTATAAAAAAATGAAATGATTTTTTAAAAAGAAAAATACATAAAAATATTATTAGTACATCATAAAGATATGAAAATAGCTCATTTTTCCCTCTAAAATTGTTTTATTCTAATTATTTACTTTACTTTATTATTAAAATAATAACATAATTAATTATTTGATTACTTTTTAACATTTAAATGACATAACAATGTAAATAATTCTAAGATATTATTTTTTTCACAGTTCTTTTTGGCACAACTAATAATATGAGAAAGGAGATTCAACAATGCATGAATATTTATATATCTACCGTCTAGAATTTGTTTCATAAAAATGACGCAAATATGAAAACACCAAACAAAAAGTTATTGCATGATATAAAATCATGGTTATTTATGCCTCTAATTAACACCAACATTGCACGTAATTAGATCATCTACAATATATTAATATTAATATTACAAATTTAAAATGTAATTAAGGGAATAAACTTTTGAATTTGGTCTCTTTTTAATCATCTTTTTTTTACAAGGTAAAATATGTTTTTAAAAGATTTATATAAATAATAATAAGATTTTGAAATCAACATTTTCTATTTTTATAAATTAAATTATATTATAATTTTTAACTTTTTTAACAATTTAAAATAAAACTACAACATTTAACGTGCATCGCATGCGTTTGCTTACTAATATATATCGGCCATACAACCATGAGAGAAACGATCTTGGCATTGTGGATGACAAAGGGAGATGTGAGGGTGTGACAATATTGCAACTTCTTGGAGCAAAAAAGAAACCTTCAACGAGGCTTCTCTAACCATGTGAACGAATTTTAAAACAAATTCGGAAAACAAAAAGACAACAACATGTTGTGCCGTGGAAAATTCCACTGCCTTAAAAGCAAATTCGACATGACTGTGGTGCTTAATCGTTGATAAGTCGATTGCTCTCCAAGGTGAACACAACTCCCAACTTAATCATGCACTTGATGAAGAAGAGGTGAAATCGATGAAAAACTCTTACGCTCAGTGTGAAAATACAACAAATGAGCTTGATATTTATAGAATAAACATGAGGAGTTCATACCACCAACTCATTCCATGATCCACAAATGTGGAAGATGTCACAAACTCATTCCACAATCCAAAAAATTAGGAAGAATAATTCATTCATCCAAGTTATTTTCAACACGAAATTCATCACTAATAAATTGTACTTTGTTATTAAAATAACTACTCCCCTCAACAAGTTTTCAAAGAATCAACGAATTTGATTCAACCTACAATGGTCGAAGATCCACCTCATGCTAAATTCCCTAATCAAATCAAGAAGTACAAGAACCACTAAATTATATCCCATTAAATGTACTTAAAAACATGTTTTTCCCATGATAGACACAATCATACAATCATTAAAGTTTAATTACCAAACTTAATTTTTTATTTATTTATTTATAAAATACCAAACTTATAATTTAACCAACCATTTTTTATCTTCTAAATTTTTGACACTAAAACCATATTTAAAGTATATATATTTTTTTAACCTCAACAGCATATCTGCAAAGATTCGAATATCTGACAACTTGATAATCTAAACTATATGTTTGATAACCTAAACTACTAAAGTAAAACTTCAACAAAACAAAATGCATAAAAATTTCAAGAACAAATAAGATGTTAACCTAAGTATAACTAATTTTTTTTTTAATTCAACAATTACGAAGATAACATATTTGAATCATCGATTTTTGGGACGATAATTTATAACTCATATACTATGTTTCAATTAGTTATACCTCAACCCATTAAAATATATGTAACAAAAGAAAAAAAAAACATATTGTAAACTTCCAAGAAAACATATGAACATTTCATTTAATAATATGGTCGGTATTCCAATTATAAAAATTAGTGTGAACCAAACGGTCCCTACCATTTTTGTGAAGAAGAAGTCAGCCAAGTTAAAAACAGCAATTTTGCAAGGTCTATCCGCGCCAAATTACAACAATACGAGAGAGGAGAAAAAAGAAGCTTACTCTCCTACTTTCATGGAACATTCCCAATCCTCTTCGTCTTCCATGGAAGATCAACCGCCAAACAAAATACCCACCATTCAAATATCTTAATATTTCTATATTCAACATTCTCTTCTTTTCTTTCTCTCTCTTTGATGTCATTCTCCTTCACAACTCGTTCTTGATTGACCTCGTTCATGTTCGAAGAAAGTTCATGGGATCAAATTCAATTTGACCCTTTGGGGTTTCTTTCTTTATTATTCGATTGCCGTTTTCAATCGTCTAAATAAGGTACATGGAAATCTTCTTTTGGCATTGCCCTTCATCCATTTCTCTCTGTGAGATTTCCAGAAATCTTCCCACCTTCTTTTGCCCATGGATCGCTTCTTTGCCTCACAAAACAGGTACCCTTTTCTGGGTTTTGTACTTTTGTCATTCTTGATGAGTTTTGTGTTTGGTGATTAGATTATGATGTTTGAATGTTTCTGATTGTCTCTGTATCTCAACCAGATTGAAAGGTAGATGATAATGCAGGTTTTCTTTTATGGTTGTGGCTGGATTATGGTTTTAGAATCTCTAGCTTTATAATTTATTTTCATTTTCTATAGAGGTTTTCTTCTTCTTCTAGTATTGATATTGCAAACATGGTGTTTGATAAAACTACGAAGGACTTATAGGCGATGACTTCAAACTATGATGACCACCTGAGTATTTAACATTTTATGAGTTTACTTGACAATCAAATGTAGTAGGATCCGGTGGATGTCCTGGAAGATTAGTCAAGGTGCATGCAAGCTGACCCCCGACACTCACGAATATCAAAAAAAAAAAAAAAAACTCAGAAGGGATGCTCTGCCTTTTCTTTCTTTTATACTTTTGAGCTTTCCATGGTTAAACATCTCTACTTTCTCTAAGAGGTCTACTATATAATAATAGTAGAGCGGCAAAGTGTATGGAAGAATTTTGATGTGTTGCTTAAACAAATGTTGGTGTTTTTTGTATCACTTTTTTTCTATTCGGTCTACTTTCTTCTATCATTTGCAGGCATGTCACGTCAAAATTTAATTTATGGTGTTAATGGTAGGACTACATAGAATCAAATTCATTAAGAGACAGAACGGTGATTGAACTCGAATAGTTTTTAACTCTTAACTTTTGATGGTCTTTTCTATCTTTCATAGTTTTTAATCCTTGGCTTTTTGTTCATTCAAAGAAAACTTGAGTTTTACTGTACCATTGTAATGTTTTCTTTCATGCTATAGGAGCATGTTATTCTTGTAAATTAGTGGATAAGTTATATGCTTGATGCCACTCCCAAGCAGTTTTCAACCATGAATTCAACATCAGAGCAAAACAACAGAGATTATTCTGGATTCAACATCTCAAATGTAGCTATTAATGGAAGACTATCTGTGGACAAGAGTGGTGAGGTTTTTGTCAACAATCTTCATTTGCATGTCTGCTCAATAATCAAAAACAAACTTTCAATTTTTTTACAACATTCTCCTGCAGCTAAGCAGATATTGATTTTGGCTGCGTGGTTGAGGAGTATTTTCCCTGGTCTAAATTTGCCAATCAATGCTTCTGATGAGGACCTCAAAGCATGCTTGTTGGATGCCAATGTCTTGTCTCAAATTCTGAACAAGCTAAAAAAACCTGGTTCTGCAAAGGAGGTATTGTCCTACTGGTTTTGTCTTTGTTTCACAAGTTTTGGTTCTTTCCAAGTCCTTTTGTCATATCATACCGTTCACTGTTATGAGTATCAGTTTTCTGACACTAGGGAGGCATTGTTATGCATAATTTGGCTTCACGGTCGGAGAAGATCACAAAGTTTCTTGCAGCTGTAGTCGACATGGGGATAATAAAGTTTGACAGTATTGACATCGAAGATGTAAGGTGTCCATATTTAGAAAGTACTCTCATAATTTGTTTTCACAGAATAGCTAAATATTGTTGATGCTTGTCATTTGAGTTCATCATAGAATTCTATTGAACATGCTTTTAGGTATATGTTTATGTGAAAATAGGACGTAAATAACCAAAATGATAGTTTATTTCTCTCTTTCATATGCATATATCTTTCTCTTATTCTTTCTTGTTCTCACTCTCATTCTTAGGTATTATTAAATTGCAGGGATCTATGGAGTCTCTTTGCAACTGTTTATGGTCAATTAGAGCACGGTATATGTTGTATAATGTAGGAGATAGTCCTTTGGCATCTAAATCGCCTTCTAAGTCAGAAAGCAGTCGTTTCGAGACATTCTTACATGACCCTTTTTCTCCAACGTTGGGAGAAGAAAAGAAAAGAGGCTTTTTTGAGTCGAAATTTCTTCGTACACTGAGTAGTCCTATTATGTCAGGTTTGGCTTTTGCAAACATCAACTATGTAAATGTAGAAGAATTCTCTTGGCATCCCAACAAAGAATTCAGCTCAAAATGGATTTTACTTGTTTATCATTTTGAAACCTTGAATATTCAAAAGAAATTGAAGTTTTTAATGTAAAGGAAAAAATGAAGAAGCTCTATTCAAATATAAACAGAAAACAGACGTCATGTTTGACTCAGTTCAATCACTAGTTACTAAATTTGGTTTAGTACATGCACTTTCTTCTTATAGACAATTTTTTTTTATCAACAGAACCATTGGGTGGATCAAATCACCAAGTTGGCCATAAGTTCCATGAAGTGTTTCAACTAAAGCAAGGTCGTTATGCCGATCTTCCGGCTTCAAAGATTTCAGAAATGATGAAATCAAATTGTCTAGACGTAAGCTCTTCTGATCCCTCCATCCCCCACCCCCCGATTTTGTGTCTTATAACTTCATATATGCTTCAGTTTGTTTATAGTCTTTCTGTGACATATATTGTTTATTTAACTTTGATGCACTTCAGCATCTCTTATTGCAGAATGCTCCAACACAGTCACTTTTGAGCGTGGTAAATGGAATTCTCGACGAAAGTGTGGAGAAAAAGAATGGTGAAATTCCTCATGTATGGCCATGTAAATACTTTATAGTATACAGTGCAGCGTACCAAAGAACTGGGCTGTTTGCATATTTGTTGGTCATAGTTTTTTCTTAAATATTCACTCCCTGAGATCACTTCTTTTTTTGGTAGCGTGTGGCATGCTTATTAAGAAAAGTAGTTCAAGAAATTGAGCGGCGTATTTCTACTCAAGCGGAACATCTTCGAACTGTAATGTCCCAAGTATTTTTAACCAATTGTTTTTCCTTCTGAATCGTGTTTTGAAATTCTATGTCATGATTTTCTTTATCCAGCAAAACAATCTTTTCAAGGCTCGTGATGAGAAATACCAGTCTCGAATAAGAGTGCTTGAGGCACTTGCATCAAATATTAATGAAGAAAATCAGGTATTATTTTAGAAATACAAGTTTGATTAAATTATTTGAGTTGGGTACTCTCATAATTTTCACATTATCTCCCGGTGTTCTATTTTTCTTCAGTTTCTTTCCCAGCTTCAACAAACAAAGGTTTTCCTCTTAACCATATTGAATTTCTTATTTAGATCTGGCTTTTGATGCAAAGTATTTCGTTAACTCCTACTTAAACAACAAAACCAGATTCTTTTATGAGCGTTTTATACTTGTGCAAACACTCACCAGCAGTAAGCTATTGAAATTGCAGCAAGCTGATAAGACTAAAGCAGAAGAAAAGAAGAGTTTTTCCAATGAGGATATGACTAGGTTGATCAAAGAAAGAGATGAATACAAAGCAGAGATCATATTGTTGAAGCAGGAGTTGGAAACAGCTAAGAAGACGTATGAATTGCGTTGCTTAAAAGTGGAAATGGAAAAAGGTGATGATGTGACTAGGCTGATTAAAGAAAGAGACGAAAGCAAAGTAGAGATCACAATGTTGAAGCAAGAGTTGGAAATAGCTAAGAAAACATATGAATTGCGTTGCTTGCAAGTAAAAACAGAAAAAGGTGAGGATGTGACTAGATTGATTAAAGAAGGAGATGAAAGTAAAGAAAAAATCACAATGTTGAAACAAGAGCTTGAAACAACTAAGAAAATGTATGAATTGCGTTGCTCGCAAGTGAAAACAGAAAAAGGTGAGGATGTGAGTAAGTTTATTAAAGAGAGAGATGAAAGCAAAGCTGAGATCACAATGTTGAAGCAAGATTTGGAAACAACTAAGAAGATGTATGAATTGCGTTGCTTGCAAGTGGAAGCGGAAAGAGGTGAGGATGTCACTAAGGTAATTAAAGAAAGAGATGAAAGCAGAGTAGAGATCATAACCTTGACGCAAGAGTTGGAAACAGCTAAGAAGACGTATGAATTGCGTTGCATGCAATTAGAAACAGAAAAAGGTAAGGATATGACTAGGTTGATTAAAGAACGAGATGAAAGAAAATTAGAGATCATAACCTTGAAACAAGAGTTGGAAACAGCTAAGAAGAAGTATGAATTGCGTTGCTTGCAATTAGAAACGGAAAAAGGTGAGGATATGACGAGGTCGATTAAAGAACGAGATGAAAGCAAAGTAGAGATCATAACATTGAAGCAAGAGTTGGAAACCGCTAAGAAAACGTATGAATTGCGTTGCTTGAAATTAGAAAAGGAAAAAGGTGAGGATGTGGCCAGGTTGATTAAAGAAAGAGATGAAAGTAAAACAGAGATTGCAATGCTAAAGCAAGAGTTGGAAACAGCGACAAAGACGTATGAATTGCGTTGCTTGCAAGTGGAAACAGAAGCAAAATCTGCTCGATTAATGCTCGAGAAAAGGATAAAAGAACTTGAGGATCTCTTGGAAGATTCAAGTAACGAAGTGCAAGAACTTACAACATTTTTTGAATCGATGCAAAAAAAATGGAATGCAAATGTAAACAGCTACAAGCACATGATAGAAGTTCAATGCAATCTACTACAGGTGTGATTGAAATAGAATTTTCATATTTTAGTTTTTTGAGATAGTATGAATAATGACATTGCTTTATGAACTATTTAGGGTGTTAAATGCTCCTCAGAGTCTGTTAAAGAAGAGGTTTTGAGAGCGAAGCTGGACTATTCAAACGAAATCAACCAATTAGGTAGTGATGATTGTGAAAGTTTTTGGCACTATATTATGTTTTAAATAATGAGTTCTTATGATGAAGTCTACCTTCTCCAGGACTCAAACTCAAATCAGTAGCACATGCAGCTGGGAACTATCATGTGTTGCTGGCTGAAAATAGATTATTGTTCAATGAGCTACAAGATTTAAAAGGTGAAACTTCTGTATTGAATTCCATTATGTTCACCATCATTTTTGTTTTTGTTTTTGTATCACTTAATCTTTTCCCTCCCATCAGGAAACATCAGAGTGTATTGTCGAATAAGGCCGTTTTTTCCCGGGCAGAAAGACAAACGGATGACCATTGAACATATTGGTGAAAATGGAGAAGTGGTAATTGCAAACCCCACCAAGCCTGGGAAAGAAGGTCAAAGGTTATTTAAGTTTAACAAGGTGTACAGCCCAACTTCAACTCAAGGTCTCTTTCTTTTCATTTTATCATGTATTCTTGTATATGTAGGGATGTCTTCGTAAATTTTCGAGTGACAGAGGTATCTTTGCAATTTTTAACTGTTGTGTTGTCTTTATTAAATGCAGGGGAGGTGTTTACTGATATCCAACCATTGATACGATCTGTACTTGATGGATATAATGTGTGCATATTTGCCTACGGCCAAACTGGTTCGGGAAAGACTTATACAATGGTATGCTTCCTTTATATGTTTTAATTAGTAATACAGGCAATTTTTTTGAGCTCTAGCTAAGGAGATCTGTCGCCTTGTTTCCTTTCAGACTGGTCCTAATAATGCTACGAAGGAAAACTGGGGAGTTAATTATCGAGCGCTCAACGACCTTTTTGAAATCTCTCAAAATAGAAGTGGTGCCATTTCCTATGAAGTTGGGGCACAAATGGTTGAAATTTATAATGAACAAGTGCGGGACTTACTTTCAACCAGTGCTTCCCAGAAGAAATATCCTTTTAAACTATGCAGTACACTTTTAACACCAAACTGCAAGTCATTTTCCTTTTAAGTATTTGACTTGAACCACCGACTTTTTATGATATACTACACATTCTTATAACTTAAGATTGTTGATTTTTATTTGATTTTGAATAAGGAGTATTGTTCCAACTTTTGTTACATCTTATTTCTCTTAACTCTCACACACTGGGGATTTTGACTCATTCCCAACCTTTCGGACTTGCGGTACCGGATGCTACCCTGCTTCCAGTGAACTCAACCTCAGATGTTTTAGAACTAATGGACACTGGACTGAGGAACAGAGCAGTTGGTGCCACTGCCATGAACGAAAGAAGTAGTCGGTCACATAGGTTAGTATGTTTTATTATACTCTCAAATGTTCATCTCTATATTATTCCTTTCTTATTTTTCATGCAAACGTACAGTATTGTGACTATTCACGTTCGTGGGGCGGATATGAAGGGTGGTTCCTCACTGCATGGTAATCTTCATTTGGTAGATCTTGCTGGAAGTGAGCGGGTCGATCGCTCTGAAGTTACGGGAGATAGACTCAAAGAAGCACAACATATAAACAAATCATTGTCTGCGCTTGGAGATGTCATTTTTGCTCTAGCACAAAAGAGCTCTCATATTCCGTATAGAAATAGCAAGCTCACTCAAGTCCTTCAAAGCTCTCTTGGTATTATTTCCCAATTGAATAGCAAACAATAGTTTCTTTTGTTCATTAGTTAATTTGTATGAATGTGATGTTCATTTTGCCAACAAAACTTCTAAACAAGTAAATTTGGCTTTTATGCTGTAGGTGGTCAAGCAAAGACAGTCATGTTTATACAGCTCAATCCTGAAGTGAACTCATATTCTGAATCTTTGAGCACACTAAAGTTTGCCGAGAGAGTTTCAGGAATCGAGCTAGGAGCAGCACGGAGCAGCAAGGAAGGAGGAAGGGATGTTAAGGAGCTAATGGACCAGGTGAGCATGTCTGATCTTGATTTGCACATGGAATCATTTATATAAAAAATAAATAAATGTGTTCCTGTTTCAGGTGGCATCTCTGAAAGACACCATCAACAAAAGGGATGACGAGATTGAGAGGCTACAGCTTCTCAAAGACCTCAAGAACAATGTGTACAATGGTATCAACACCGAGAAGCAGCGCAGCGCAACTTCTACGAACAAAGACATGAACGGCGGAGTTCCAAGAATTCTTCAGAAGCATTTAAGTGGGAAGAGCATAGGAGGAGGAGCCATGGAGAAAGCTGGTTTAGATCATGATAACACATCAGATTATAGTGATGTGCATTCGGAAGCGGACTCGCAGCAGTCGATGGAGGATGTGAAGAACCATAATGAAGTTATTCGGCGACTAGACATAGGTCAGACTATTAATGAAGATGCTGAGACATTAGGATCTGCAGATGCAGATTTTGAAGAAAGAATAATGGATGATGATATTTCTGTAACTACAGAAAGTATGAATTTCACTCGAGCCACAAAACCAGTAGAGAAGTTGGAAAAGTGAGTTTGTTGTCTTTCAAAACATTAGATCGCGGTTCTTTTAATTCAACAGTTTCGTTTTTGTTTTTCTGTCTTAAAAATCCTAAAGCGTTTTAGAGAACCGAGAAAAGTGGGACATTTTTTTTTAGTTCAACATGTGGGGGAGGTCGAGGATATATACCTTAACCAGTTGAACTATGCTCGGATATATACCTTAACCAGTTGAGCTATGCTCAGGTTGACGAGACATTTTGTTTTACAAAAGTTTAGCTCGTGGTCGGTTTGATAATGGTTTTATTTTTTGTTTCTTTCTTAAAATCCTAACTCCATGCTTTGCAGGCCCAGATCTGCATCTACTCTTTCTACAAGGGCCTTGCAAAAACATTCACAAACTGCAACAACTACACTGCCAGGATCCAAGGAGCCTTCAAGGTTATCCTCAACACCAAGTATGTGAGAGTTCAATGTTTCTGTTATTTTCTATTTACTTATTTGCCCTCATTCTTTTTGTTTAGCAAATGAAAATAAGCTTCCTCTTCTATTTTAGAGGAGGGAAGGATAGTTTCATGATTTATTAGTATTATTTTTTCTTGATATAAAGGATTTATATTCCCATTAGTATTTATTTGAATCATAGCTGTGAAAAATAAAAGACATAAAATGATAGTATTTTTGTCCATGATCGTTCATGTTCTTTTTTCCCCATAGTTTATTGCAATATTTATCATTTTTTTTAAACAACTTAATAAAAATTTGATGTAACATGTTATTTATTTATCTGATGAGTAGATATTCATGTGGAACAATATTTTAAGATGGGGCATGTAGCGGGACAAGTATCAAGTTCCAAATAACTTTTTCAATAATTAACAAAAGATTAACAATGAGAAGAAATAGTTTCTTATGCAAATTTAGGGGCGTTTTTTTTAATATTGTATTTTTTGAAACTATTTATAAAAATATAGCAAAAAAGCAAACATAAAAATATAGCTGTTTTAAATGAAGCCGACACATCTTCTTTTGAAAAGACAATGTGCATCCACGCCAACACAAAGAATCTTTTGAGCAGTGTGCTTTAAAAAATCGACATCTTTTTACTCAGATATGCAAATTTTGAAAACGGTATGGTTGGAAAGCTAACACGGAGAGCTTCAATTTGATACATGGTTTCACTATTTTTGGAGTTGTATATCGAAATATAAAGATCGTCGAAGGTGGACTATGGTTCTGCAAATTTCAGAATCGTAGCCTAAGTTCGACAATCTTTATCTTTCGATATACAACTCAAAAAATATAGAAATAACTAGGTATCAAATTGAAGCTCTTTGTGTTAACTTTACAAGAAATTTTTGCATATCCGAGTAAAAAGATATCGATTTTTGAATGTACACTCTTCAAAAGACAATGTGTGCTCGTGTGAAGAGATCGTCTTTTGAAACATCTATATTTCAAAAGACGATCTCCAATTAAAACATCTATATTTTTAAAAATAGTTTGCTATTAGCAATATTTTTATAAAATGTTTGGAAAATAACGAAATTATTAAAAAAAAACGCCCAAATTTAGGGACTAATTTCTTTTAGAGATAATATAATTCTTATTTATCTGTCCTTAAACTTAACATCAATTAAGCTGATGCTTTGTAACAGGTCTTAAAAAAACTGTAACGGGACTCAAGTCTGGTAGAAGATGGCAGTAAATTGAAAGGGAACTTTTCTTTTTTCTTTATTTTTTTTTCTTCCAATTTTCATTGAAAAAAATATATAGGTTAGGCAATTAATTACCATAAAGTTCTGTATATAAAAGTCCTCTATGTATAGTCCTCAAAATGGGATGAAAAAAGTGTATAAAAGTAAATTTTAAATAGAAATCATGCCCTTGGTTCGGATTGTAGGTTGCAACTCGCTTGCGTAAAGGGAACATCTCATGAGTTAGATTCATGTAAAATCATAACCATTATTGATGTATAAATTGAAATGATAAATATTTTGTACTATACTTATCTTGCGAGGACAAGGAGTTTACAAGATTGCCCAAGTGGAGACTAACCTATTTAAGCTAGTCTACGAAGCACTTTTAACCTAGGACTTTTTTTTTTTGTGAGAAGTATTTAATTAATGTTGGGTGGGGATTAAACCCTTGACCTCTTAGTCAAAGGCACAATTTTATGTCAATTGAGCTATGCTCGGTTTGACAATAACCTAGGACTTTGATACATACTATAAACATATTTAAACTATTGGAGATGATTTTTTGCTAAATTAGCTTACAAATCAACATAAAGTAAGGTGGAATCTTGAGTTAAATGCTTTAATGTCATACAGAGATGTCCACTTAGCCTATCTCAAACGGGGTGGAGAATCCCCGATTACACGAAGAATGGGACAAGGAGCGGGGACGAGTAACATCATACCCCGCCCCATATATCTATATATATAATTTTTTTTTTACAACATACTGGGTGAGAATTCGTACTTTGGAGCTCTTGATTACTAGGTCATACAATATGAAAATTCTTTCCTCGAATTTCCTCCATTGTTGCATGCCTTGACCTCCATTGTTGTCCTAGAAGCTATCCATTTGTTTTTTTTTTTTTTTTTTTTGGTTTCAATTTGTGAAATTGCTGCCCATTTTTTTTTCCTTCAATAGATGAAATGTCTCCTAAAAACCCCATATCTTTGCTCATAGGGATCTCTCCATTGTTTTCTTTAGCATATTTTTCTAAATGAGATTGTGCTGGTGTGGTGCAGGATTTCAAAGGCAAGGACGTAAACCTTAATGTCTATAAGGGGGAAGGTTCTTCTTGTAGTTAACATTGTCGTCTAAGTGGTCGTTTGGTTCAAAGTTTTGTAGATGTCCATGGATAAAAGAATGTCTCAGAATCAAAGATAACTGTGTTTGACAATGTTACATGATTTTCATGGGAATAAATCAATCTTAATAATTATACTCGAATAAATGTAGTTAATAATGTTATATAAACTTTTAATTATAACTAATTAGTACAGTAATCAAATTGAAGAATTAATCATAAATATTATATTTTAAAAATAAAATATAATACCAAACCGATCATATATATCTCAATTGGCATAAAGTTTGACTAAAATGTCAAGAGTTCAATCCTCGCATTAATTAAATATCTTTGCAAAAGTATATTATGTTAACATTAATTAATCAATTTCGTAAAATAAAATAACGGATGCGAAGAGAAGAAGAACGAAAAAAAGAAGGAAGGGAAGAAGGTTAGAAAGGAGAAAAAATGTATCATGACACAAAATAATAATAATAAAAAAATTGGGTTTTCAAACCCGAAAAAAGAAAGAGAAAAAGAAATGGATGTGTTTTAAAAAACTCAATGATTTACCCGTGCTATGATTGGAACTACATTTGTTGTCATTTATCCATAGTGATGCCCATTGTCACGTGATTATGTCCATTTTTCTAAATCAATATGAGAACAAAATTCAACCCACTTCGAGTTTAATCACTTTTAACTCTTTCATAGATCACACAAACTTGCACTTTTGGTGTTGTCTACCTACTTCAAACACAAAGTATTTCAGTCGCTTTGATTTGTATTTGTTGTTGAAGTTACTAGTCACACGACGAAGACAATAACGATGATATGCTCTTGGTTCATTCCCAACCGTTTTTCACAGCAACTATAATGCTTGTAAGTCGATCAGAAATTAAACATATACCATCTCGTTGAGTAACTAATATTCGCAAGACAAAAAAAAATCGTGATCAACTAGAAGTATTCTCCTCTTCAACAATAACAAAAATAATAGGAAAGATAGAGCTATTTGAGTCAATGGATGTGACTATCGGGTACCATCTATCTAAATGATTGGTCTACAATATTTAAAACTTTCTATTGCAGTACCAAATGACCAAAAACCTCGACGAAAAATTTGATTACCTGAAATCGTAGTTGAAATCAAATCTCATAGAACTTGAGTTCCTACATTGTAGTGTACAAGAGCATTAAACCAATATGAAAGCTCTTCATATGATTGTTCTCAATCACCAAAAAACCTTAACTAATGCTTTTTGTTTTGCTTGCCATATACGTGTGTATGACACACAATATCCAAACTTATTTTTAATAGTTTATTGCAGTAAAGCAGGGTAACACTACTCAACTCGAACCATGTTCTGAATTTCATTACACATAAAATCTGACTCAAGTTGTGAATGATCTCGTGTGAGCTTTGTGTACAAACATGAATGACCTTCTTCAAGTTTTGTAATTTCAAACATTCCATGGGTTACACGCCGACAAGCACGGGTGTCTCGACTTGCAACCATCGCTCCACTGTTTGCATTTCACATACCAAATATCTTAATTTGATTCTACCTGAGTAATATGATAGTGTTGTGTAACACAATATTTTTTAATGACTAGTTCTAGATCTTTTTATTATGAAATACCAATAATTTTTGTTTTATACTTGAGTCCATTTCTACAAATCTGGTGTGTTCTTCCAACTTTGAATCTTCTTCACATACTGAATTATGTATCTCCCAATTTATATCCGTGAATATATCAAAAAGTACCTCTTCATTTTCATTTTGACTAGACGAACTTAAATTCCTTCCAAATAATTCATCAATTTCTACTTCTATATCATTATTCCCATCATTTTCAGGTTCAAGAATCACTCATTTTTTACGACACAATGACATATTTTTTCAACTTAATTACTGCTGATAAAAATTAGACAACGATAATTAATAATTAAATTTTAGTAATTTTTAACCATTTATATAATAGACTAAAACTATAGGTATAAATCCAAGTCATACATGATAGTCTAAAATCATAGAAAAGTAGTCCAAAATCATAAAAAAAAAAATTAGTCCAAAGTCATAAAAAAAAAATAGCCAAAAACAGTCCAAAATCATAAATAACTAGTCCTAATCAGTCCAAAGCGGTCCAAATTCATATAAAACTAGCCCCAACTAGTCCAAACGATACCAATAGTCCAAATAACAAATAGATCAGTCCAAAAACTATATGAATCCTACTTTCATTAAAATAACAATTTAATCTTCAATCTAGCCAAACCGAGCATAACTTAATTGACATTAGGTTGTGTCATTAACTAAGAAGTCATGGGTTCAATCCTCGCATTAAATAAAATACCGTTGCAAAAAAAAAAAAAACTATATGAATCTATCCATCGATCCAAAATCATACCAATAGTCAAACAAAAATAACTCAAAACTCTATAAATCAACTCAAACTCATATACTAACCAGTCCAAGAACACTCAAATATGGAGGTACAAAGAGACGGCGACAGTAGCTCAACGAACGGAGGAAGGAAGAAGACGACAAAAACACAAGGCGACGATGGCAAGAACACAAGTCGACGACGACAACTCACGAACGGAGGAACAAAGTTTTTCGCAGACGACAAAGGAGGAGGAAGAAAGCTGACGACGTGGAAAGAAAAAGAAAAGGTAGGGTTATATTTTGGGACCACCGCACTCGTGTACCATGTACACGAGTTTCGAAACTCATGTACATGGTACACGACTTACGTCTTATGTGGCAGCATGTGATAGATGAGCGTCCAGATGAACGTTCAAGTGAGCGTTGCATGTTTGACACGTCATATAAATCGTGTCCATGGTACACGATTTACTCCATAAGTCGTGCTATGGACACGAGTTACCTTCTAAATCGTGTCCACGTACTCATGTCCATTCCATGGTACACGTTTTAACGACCACTACAACAAAAAAATGTGTTACTTGACGCTTTTTCAAGCGTCAAGTAATCGCCTATCAAGAAAAGTGTCTACCTAGAGGATATAAACCTATAACATGCAAATGTGTTTATAAGTACAAAGAAGAAATTACAGGATTTCAACAACCAAGGTATAAAGCAAGATTAGTAGCTAATGGCTTTACACAAAAGGAAGATATTGACTATACTGGAATATTTTCACGAATAGTCAAACAAACTTCAATCAGAATGCTTCTATCTATAGTTGTTCATATTGATTTAGAATGAGATGAACTTGATGTTAAAATAACTTTTCTAAATGGAATATTAACAAAAACAAATTATATGAAACAACCACTTGAATACATTGTTGTAGAAATGAATGAGCCTTTAGAAACTTCAAATCCCAAACAAAACTAACTAATGTCTAACTTTGTTGTTGTTGACAGGTGTGGCTAGGAGTGCTGCCACGTTTCTTCACATGCAAGGTGAGAGAGAGGAAAAAATGGCAATAGGTCCAGTTTGCCAAAAAGCCCCCAAACATTATCAGATCTTGAACTTTTTCTCTCTCTGTTCTTTAATTGCTGCTGAAATTCGAAGAAGAAGAAGAAAATGCAGTGATGGAGAAAACGAAGATCGAGATGAGGAGAAGAAGAAGAAGTAGATTTACGTGGTTCAACACTAGCCTACATCCACGGGAGGAAGGAGCTAGATCTTCTTTATTCAAATCTTGGAGAAGATGAAGTACACGATATGTAACAATCCAGAATCAACTCTTTGATATTTTTTTCTTTTAAAGACTCAAATCTACCTTTTATATGTAAGGTTAAATTCGTTTACAAATTTAGAGAAAGATAAAATTTGTTAGATTAACTTTTGGTTACAATATTTAACAATTGTAAAGGTAAAATAAGATATGTTCTGCCTTCTAAATAAATCAATCTATGGGTTGAAGCAATCCCCTAGGTGCTCGTATCAAAGATTTGATGAATACATGTCAAAAATTGGTTTTTGTAAGAAGCTTCTATGACAGTTGTGTTTACACAAACTCTAAGTCCTACACAAATCCTATATTTTTGCTACTATATGTTAATGATATGCTTTTAGCAAGTAAATCAAAAAGTGATCTAAAGCAAGTTAAAAACTCGTTTAAAATGGAGTTTGACATGAAAGACTTGGGGGAATCAAAGAAAATCTAGGGTATTGAAATTTTAAGGAAAAGATATCAAGGTTTACTTTATATCAGTCAGCAATGTTATTGTAACAATGTACTAAAGAAATTTAAAATGGACAAAGTTAAAGAAGTCTTTATACCTCTAGCTCAACATTTCAAGTTATCGGTTGCTAACTCACCTAAAGAGGATTATGAAGAATAACTAAGGTACATGTCTTCCATATCTTACTCTCAAGTTGTAGGAAGTATAATGTACCTAGTGGTGTCAACTAGACCAAATCTTGCATATTCGGCAAGTATGGTTAGTCGCTACATGGCTAATCCAGGGAGGAGACACTGGGAAGTTAGAAAATGGATCCTAAGATACCTAAGTGGTACTCCTAATGTTAAACTTCTATTCAAACAAAGTGATAATTATCCTATTGAAATATATGGATATGTTCATTCTGATTACGCTGGGATTTAGATAAAAGAAGATCATTGTCGGGTTATTTTTTCTTATATGAAAATAATTTTCTCAGTTGAAAAGCAACTTTACAATCCGTTGTGGCTTTATCCTCCATATAAGCTGAATTCATTGCTTTATCATAAGCAATAAAGGAAGGTTTATGGCTCAAAGGGTTACTACAAGATTTTGGATTATCACAAACAGGCATCATAATATATTGTGATAATCAAAGTGCCATCTACCTATCTAAGAATCAACAATTTCACAGCAGAACCAAACACATGACGTCAAATATCATTTTGTCAGAGAACAAATTGAAAAGAGGCAAATCGAGGTAGTTAAAGTTCATACCTCTCAGAATGCATCATATATTTTAACCAAGTCCATTGCTCACCAAAAATCCAGATATTGTCTTGAGCTCATTGGGTTTGATTTACCTGAAAAAGGATAGAAGAAATGAGATCAAAGGAGCAGTCAGATGTTTGCCCGGATTAAATTCAAGGTGGAGATTTGAAAAACACATTATGTTTTACCGTAGTTAGATGAATCAAATTAGTAACAAACTAATTTTCAATCTCTATCAGTATGTAAAACCTAAAATTAAGAAAGATTAAGGGAGAGATAATAAAGAAAATGTTGGGCTTTATGTCCTAAAACTCGTGGTTTGTAAACTGAATGTATATTCTATTTTGCAATAAAGTTGTTATTGAGGTTTATTCAGTAAAGTTGTTATTGAATATAGTGAATTGTGTTTACTTTTAACCTAACTCCAATAAACAAAGAACCCATGACTATAGGTTGTATACTTGAACTTCATGTGTGACATGATTGTGGATCAAGTTCGAGTAAATAGCCAGAACGGTCTATAGTATAGGGATAAGGCTGGGTACCTTATCCTGGGAACACTATTGGATGCGATCCGCTTTGCATAGTACAAACGATGTGATCCAAAATCGTTTATGTGGAGACATGCGAGTGGGGGCGTCCCGTGCAATGAGTTTGCATAAGACTGAACCGCGAAACAAGTCGCTCTTTCTTTACAACTTCGTTTACTATAAAGAGCGACTTTTTCATATGATGACCTAGGTAACTCAATCTGAATCCTGAGCACACTATGAACTTCTATTTATTCGGGATTATCCTTTGATTTGTATGGGTGAGAGTGGCCTTATTCGCTGACTCAATATGCCTACCACTTTGGGGATAATACCGAGTAGAGAGATGAGAACATAATCTTGCGAGATGAAATTCACTCCTACCCGCCTTTAGGGATAGTAGAGAGGTTGTTCCCTTAAGTGTTGTCTTCGGGTCTTGAACTAGGGATCCCACCCTCTCATTGGCCCGAGAGGGAATCAGTTTGGTGGTTGGACCACAAACCAATAGTTCATTAGAGGAGCAGTGGGGACTTAAGGAACAAGATGAAATTACGGGCGTTAAACGGTATATATGACCCAACTGTAATTACGAGCGACCTGTGAAGGATCGACTTACTGATGGCGATTATATCAAGAGAACATGAATATATTTATCGTGAGGAGAGTGCAACCCTTGGACTTTAGTGGAGTCTCTGGAGGCTTAACGAATGTTGGTTAGCTTGACTAAAGAGTTTGACCGGTTAAACTCGTATCGTTGGAGCTCATTATCTGTAGGTCCTTTAGGTTCTCCTGGCTAGCTCGGATAAAGTCGTGTAACAATATGAGAATGATGGACATATTTAAATATGATTTAAATATGAGATCGGTCTAAAACATGAATAAGGATTCATGTGCGAAAAGTCAGTTTCGGAAAACCAGGATTAGTCATATTATTTAATTAATATTTGGTACTCAATTAAATAATACTAATTAATTAAAAAGTTTAATTAATTAAAATATATATTATATTAATTAAAATATATATTATATTTATTTATAATTAATTATGAATTAATTAAATAAATATTATATTGATGCATAGTGGTTTTCTCATGCATTATGCATGTCCAACATGTGTAAATCACTAATCCTGAGAGACTTGTCAAAAAAAAAAGAAAAAAAAAAAGGTTTCATATTGCCTTCATTGGATGATGGAAATGAAAAAAGGTGATGAGTTTTTTGCTTTTTGCTTTTGCTTGAAGCTCTCGGGTGTTTTGAAAAACAAAAACTTATTTGGATGAGTTTTGGTTTTTTGAGAATTACCATTGATCTCTCTTCACCTTTTTATTCAATTAGGTCATTTCCTTTCTTTTTCTTCTTCCTTTTTTCCTCTTGTAAAGGAGTCTCACCACTCCGTTGCTCGGCTCGAGGATAGCGGAACTACTAGAGGTGGTCCTCCAAGAGTTCGAGAGAAGATTCAAAGAGTTCGTGAGGAGTTTCTAGCGACGGATTAGAAGAAATTCGAACTACAAGAGGTATGTGTTCTAATTTATTTTATTTCTAAGTTTCGAGCATGTTTCTAGTTTAGCTAAATTAATGAAATTAGAGTGCCAATGATCCAACTCGCTTCCGCTGCGCTACGTGCGCTCCAGTAGAAAACTTATCTGATTTGTAATTGTCTCATTCTTCCTTGTATCTCGAATAAAACGGTTGCTCAACAGTTGATGTAGACAAAATATTTGTTGAACCACTTTAAATCTGGTGTTCCTCCATGGATCTATCATCATCTCTTTCGATATCAATTTTCTTCATCACAACAAAGTTTTTTTCTCTTCTTTCAGTTTCTGTGTTTGGCTGAGTAAGTGTGAATGACAAATTTCTCTCATTTGT
The DNA here is from genome assembly GCA_028017165.1 of Herpetospermum pedunculosum. NCBI lineage: Eukaryota > Viridiplantae > Streptophyta > Magnoliopsida > Cucurbitales > Cucurbitaceae > Herpetospermum > Herpetospermum pedunculosum. Next base: position 9,660,882 of record CM051526.1, read on the forward strand.
TTTGTTGCATGTAGAGGGTTCCCAATTGTTTGCCACGTGTGAGCTTCTTTTGCAACAAAAGTTGCTGCCAGGTTTCTGCACACTAACAGATTTGTTGGGCTAATAGAACCTACTGAGCTTCAAATTTAAAGTCCAATCTCACCAAATGAAAACACCTCAGTGAAAGGTGTGTGATTCTCCTTCATCCTGCTCTCACATGCAACAAAATAGACTTCAAACCCTAACTTTTGTTCAGTATACGAAATGTAAGGGAAAAGAGAGAAAACTTGGCGAAACTCTAACAAAATTGGGTCTTGGTGAATATGTTCGATGAAGAAGAAGATGTAGAAGAAGATGAAGATGAAGAAGAAGAAGAAGATGTTCTTAAACTATATTACATAGCCTTGAAGAATTGTGCTTTCCTTATTCAAGACTTTCATAGAGTTTTACAGATGATTTTAAAGATAAGTTTTCTTCATTTTTCTTGTCTATCTCTCTGTTTCTCTCAGTCTCACTTAGAACATACAAGTATTGTATTTACAAAGACTTTCTCCTAAAGAACAATGTTTCTGTTTTAGAACATAACCATATATTTTTTGGATATTTTTACAAATCTCCACCTTAAAACATGAAATTTGTTCTGTGTTTGAGCCGTTTCTGACATTTTTTTCTTCTTTTTTCTAACCATTTTCAGGTAAGTCAAAACCCATGAGCTCGAGATAGTGGTTGAACTTCAGCTGTGGGAGAGGCTTTGTTAGCATGTTTGCAGCATTCTTCGAGGTATGAACCTTCAACACTACAACTTCTCATTTTTCTATATGATCTCGTACAAAGTGATATTTAATATCAATATATGTTTTGTACGATTGTGAAATTGTTGATTCTTGGATAGATGAATTGTGTTGTGATTATCACAATATATGTTTATTGTCTTCTGTGTAACTTCATAGTCTTTTAGTAAGCCTTTGAGTCATAGGGTTTCTTTATTGCTTCTGACAATGTTATAAACTCAGCTTCTGTAAATGAGAGAGCTACCACTGATTGAAGGGTAGCTCTCCAACTTAGGAGAGATTTCCCCCAATTAGGAATAGATAGCCAGTTAATGATCTTCTCTAATCCAAGTCTATGACATAATCTGAGTCAACATATCCAAATAGCTCATTAGACTGATCATTGTAGCTTGTGTATGTTAATTTAGCTTCTGGGGATCCCTTTAGGTATCTCAATACCCACTTAGCTGCTTCACAATGCGTTTTACCCGGATTAGCCATATATATGCTAATTAGACTTGTAGCATAGGATATGTCTGGTCTTGTTGATACCATAAGGTACATAAGACTCCTCACAACTTGTGAATAAGGAACATTAGACATGAATGCCAAGTGTTCTTCTTCATCAAGTTTGGGTGAGTTTATGGTGGATAGTTTTAAATGTTGAGCCAAGGGTGTTGTGACAACCTTTGCACTGTCCATGTTGTACTTCTTTAGAGTCTTGCCACATTAGGTATGTTAACTAATTTGAAGAACTCTCTCTGATCTTCTTCTCATTATTTCAACACGTAAGATCCTTTTAGATTCACCTAGATCTTTCATATCAAACTCCCTTTTAAGAGTTTGCTTTACTTTCTCTATAACATGTTTTGATTTACTTGCAAGTAGCATGTCATCCACATATAATAACAAATATACAACTGTTGAGTATGATTTTCTATTTATGTATACACAACTATCATATGAACTTCTCTGAAATCTTATTCTTGTCATGTAATCATCAAATTTATGATACCAACATCTAGGAGATTGCTTTAAACCATATATAGACTTATTTAATAAACAAAACATAGTTCTCCATGTTCTGTTTTTCATACCCTTGAGGTTGTTTCATGTATATGGTTTCTGCTAGCTCACCATGTAGGTAGAATATTTTTACATCTAGCTAATTGATCTAATTCTAGATCATATTGAACCACTAAAGCAAGTAGCATGTGAATTGATGTTTGTTTAAGAACTGGTGAAAAAATTTCAGTGTAGTTAATTCCATGCTACTAACCTTGTTTTGGATCTTGGTTGTTGAACTCTTTGTATGCATTCTTTGTATTTATAGATCCACTTGCATGATATAGGCTTGAAACCTTTAGATAGTGGTTTGACAGTCCATGTCTTGTTCTGTTTTAAAGAACTCATTTCTTCAGCTTCTATCAACTTCTTTGCATTAGATCCACTTGTAGCTTCATCAAAAGTGTTGGGCTCTATTTCATTTAGAAAACCACTCACATTTAGTGTCATATTAACACAATCAGTCTCATCAAACCTTGCTAGCAGTGTGATGATCATTCTTTGTCTATCTCTTGCAAGTTGATAACTCTCCAGATTATGATTTTATAGCATAGATTCATGGCCTTCACGTTTCACTAGGGATTCTTCTAGCTTCACTTGAGAATTCTCTCATTCATCTTTAGAATCTGATAGATGAGGAATGGTAGTTGTCAAGTTAGGTTGTTCCACCTCAATTTCAAGTCTAGAGGTCTTGTTTGTGCTTGTTGACTTAGTCTCCCTTTCCATGAACATTTCTTTCTCTCTAAATGTTACATCTCGTCTATTAATGCATCTTCTTTCAGTGGGATGTCAAAGCCTAAAATCTTTAACACCTTCTGTAAAGCCAACAAACATGCATTTTGTTGCTCTTGGCTTCAACTTGCCTTGGCTTTGATGAACAAACCCCACACAACCAAAGACTCTTAAATTGTCTAGGTTTGGAGGGTGTTTGGTCCATTTTTCCTCTAGTGTAGGAGCTATGTGGGCCCTTATTTAAGGTGTACACAGTGTAGGATGTAGCTTCAACCCAAAATTTCTCAGGTAGCATAACATTAGACAATAAGCATCTAACTCTTTCCATAATTATTCTATTGAGTCTTTCAGCTACCTCATTCTGTTGAGGTGTATACCTCACTATTCGGTGTCTAAGAATCTCCTATTATTTGCAAAAATTGTCAAACTTTTCATTGCAAAACTCTAGGTCATTATCTGTCCTCAAGCATTTCACATGCCTAGAGGTATGATTTTCAACAAGAGTCTTCCATTCGTTAAACTTGTTAAATGTTTGATCCTTAGTCTTAAGAAAATAGACCCAACTTCTTCTAGAGCAGTCATCAGTGAGTGGGAGAAAATTCCTTGATCCACTGATTGAGGGTGTAGGTGTTGGCCCCCATAAATCTGAATGTATATACTCTAGGATTTCCTTAGTTGTATGTTGAGCTTTAATAAAGTCATGTCTTGTAGACTTCCTCAATATACAATGGTCACAAACCTTGACTCCAATGCTTAGCTTTTGAGGCAATATACCTTGCTTAAATAGAGCTTCAAGTTCTTTGTTGCTTATATGTGAGAGTCTTTAATGTCAAAGAACTCCTCCTTCCATGTTTTCATTGGTGACAACTAGGGCAGAATGTACCATTTGCACATCCTTAATCACATATAAACCTTTCGTTTTAACACCTACCAGCATTGTCTTCGAGTCTTTCTTGACTTCAAATGTTCCTCTTGAGCCTCCATATTCACATTCAAAAGAGTTCAACATTCTTATGGAAATCAAATTCTTTTGAGTTCAGGAACATGTCTCACATTCCTTAGGAGCTTCATTGAATCATTTTGGAACTTCATAGAAACAGAATCAATTTCAGCCACCTTGCAAACATGGTTATCTCATGTACACTTCTCCTCCATCTCATTCTCTATAGGTTGTGAACCAACCTTTTTAAGGAGTCATATGGAATGAGCATCCATTGTCAAGAACCCAATCTTGCATTTGGAGTGTCTCATTCTGTTTGGAAGAGTGATATGTGGTTGCTAATGCATCTGAATAGGTAAAAGAACTATCCTCAATTGAGGCTTCAATTGATGCCTTTCATTTTTATTTATTTTGGCTTTGTTGTCTCTTTAAGGCATAGCAATCTCTTGCTAAGTGTCCTGGTTTATGACAGAAATTGCATTTCAATTTAAACTTGCCTTGATTGTCTCCTTGGTTCTTGTTATTCTTTCCACCTTTCTTGGTTTTTCTTTTTTAGAATAAAACTTATGCATTTGATGATTCATTTCTTTGTGATTGAAGTTTCATTTCTTTTGATCTAACTGCAGAAATAATAATATCAGTGGTTAACTTATCTCTACCATATTTCAGCGTTGTTCTTACCTCTTTATAACTTTCTGGTAAATAATTTAAGAGTATAAAAGCTTCATTCTCATCTCCCACTTTATCTCCCATGTGTTTGAACTCTGAAGTTATTCTTTTTAACTCATTTAGATTATCCATCATGAATTTGTTTGCATTCATCTTGTATGTAAAGAACATTTCTCTAAGATAGGTCTTGTTTGTTAGATCTTTTAAGAGATATAACTCATCAAACTTTGTCCACATAACATAGGTTGTTTCTTGATCAATTACTTGTCTTAAAACACAGTCGTGTAGGTTTATGACTAAAGTTCCATGGGTTGTTACTTCCATTATATCCATCTGATAGCACTCCAAAAGTAATAATATTTAGCTCTTAAGTCTTGTGAATTAGAGTAATTATTTGTACTTAATTGATGTATTTTGTATAATTTGATTGTTTAAGGGATAAATCGGGCATTTGCGTAAATTAAGAGCTTAAATGGGTATTTTATAACATATTATTAATTAGTCATTTTGAGTGATTATACTACATTAATTAATTAATCTAATATTATTTTTTAAAATTGATTAGTGACTTAATGGTGTTGGCTTTATTAAAAAAAAGGAGCCCACTTTCGAATTAAGGTGGGAGCATAATTTTGTTTTTTTTTTGTAAAGGTCAACGCTCCCAGATTGGTCAACGCAGCCCAAGCCAACGTCCAGACCATCGAGCGGGCCTGGGCCCAGATGCGCACCATGAATTCGATGTCGGAAAACCGGGTTTAGCCATATTATTTAATTAATATTTGATATTGAATTAAATAATATTAATTAATATATATATATATATATATATTTTTTATTAATTAAAAAGTTTAATTAATAAAATATTTATTATTATTTAAAATTAATTATGAATTATGAATTATCTTTAAAAATATATATGTATATATATATATATATATTAAAATGTGTCTTACATGCATTGTGCATGTAAGACACATGGTTGTTAATATATTTATATATATGTGTAAGTTAAGTGGGATTTGGTGGATTGATATAAACTTTGTTTTAAAACTTCATTCTTTGAAGTTTTTGAATTCATATTCGGTTCTGTGAAGCTTCACCCATTTATCTCGAGACCATTTTCTTCTTCTTCCTTTTATTTTTGCTTTCTTCTTCTCTTATTTCGGAGGCCCATAACTCTGTTGCTCGGCGTCGAGGATAGCAGGACTACCGTAGGTGATCCTCGAGGTGTTCGTGAGAAGAGGCTTGAAGCGTTCGTGAGAAGAGGCTCGAAGAGTTCGTGACGAGGAACGAGCGGCGGAACTTGAAGAAATTAGAACTACAAGGTAGGTATATCCAATTTCTCCTTTTTCCGTTGTTTGAGCATGTTTCTACTTTGTTAAATTGATGAAATTAAAGTATCAACGATCCAAAATCGCTTCCGCTACGTTATACGCTCCATCAATACCAACCTAAACCGTCGAGAGAAGTACTTCTTTCGACGGTTCGGTTAATTCGTTGAGAGAAGTGCTTTTCTCAACGAATTTGAAAACCATGTCGAAAGCAGTGCTTTTCTCGACGAATTTGAAAACCGTGTCGAGAGCAGTACTTCTCTCGACGAATTTAAAAAATCGTCGACATTTCTTCGAGCCATTTTTTTGTCTTTTTTTTCCATATCTCACTATTTTGTTTCTTTGATTCTTCGAATGCATGCTCTTATAAATTGAAGCTTATTATACCTACAGAAATTGGGCACAAAATTATAAAAAAAATACACATTTATAATAATAAAAAATTGTTCTTACAATTTGTTTGTAGAAAGTTTAAAATTAAACCTATACTAATTAATATGGAAAAAATTATCATTCAATCTCGTCAACTTCATATAATCTTCAAAAGTAACAAGCTTTCGAGAATAACATCGACCAAAACCAACTAAAAAAAAAAAAATCAGTAACTCATCAGAACATAACACCAAAAAAAAAAAAACTTACCTAACATTTTTAAAACTTAGACACATAACATTTAGATTTTGGGTTTAGAATACCTTAAATACTAAACTCTAAACATGAATAATAAATACTACACTGGCCTAAATCATAATTCTAAACTCTAAAATAAAATTTAACAATGGTAAAGTAAATTCTTTTTAAAAATAAAAAATAAAGAAGTGAAAAAAATGTGAAAATATATTTTAACAAAAAAAAAATTAATAATGACATGTGTCATCATTTTACTCCTCCCAAATTTGTATGACCCCATTCTTAAAATATATATATATATATATAAATAAATAAATAGTTTTGGAAAACGAAATACAAAGGAAATGGAAAAAAAAAAGAAAAAGAGAAGAAAAATGTGGTTAGGTGGCCCAAAGTGGAGGAAAGGAGAGGTGAGGTGTCAAGTGAAAGAAAATGCATGGTGTTTTTTTAGTTGACATGTGTCTTAAAATAAAATGAAGAATGAGAATAAAAAGAAAAAGGAAAGGAATTTCAAAGAAAAAAATACAAAAAGCGATGGGTTGAGGAAAATAAACAGAAAAGAGGAAGATGAAATTGGAAGATTTTGGATGGACAAAAATTGCAATATCTTGTTCTTGAAGGTGCCAACGTCAATAGTTCAATAGTTCGGTGAGTGGTTTAATTTACAAAATATTTTTATTATTATCGTAAAATTTTAAAAAAATATATTTTTACATAATTATTGAGAAATTGTGAAGAGTTCGGTAAATTGTTATAAAATTTCAATATTTTATGTTATTAGTTGGATTTATCGTTTGGGGAATGATTTATGTATTTGAGAAATCTATTGAATTTATGAAATCTATGATTAGAAAAGATATGATTAAGTCTTCTTTGAGACAAGACAAGACTTAATGTTGGATTTTTAGGTGCCAAATTCGGATTTCAAATCCTGGACCCAAATGTGGTCAGGCTGCAGGGGCAAATGCCAAATTTGGATTCCAAATTTTGAACCTGGACGTCGTTGGGTCGCAGAGGAATGTTAGGGTCATTAGATGTCAAATTCAGATTTCAAATCCTACTCGAAATCTGGACCTGAACCGTTACAAATGACATATATTATTCTGCTATTATGATCACGATGTTTTGATTATCTCGAGTTATTTAAATTGTTATTGGTTTTACAAAGTTTGAACTCCGGTTGTTTATGGAAATAGTCTTTCTAAAGTTTTTTTTTTTTTTTTTTTTTTTTATGAACGTACCACTCACCGAACTTTTTAACTCATCATTTATGTTTATTTTTCGCTAGGTTGCTCTTGAGTTTCAACCAGAAATAGTTGAGATCAGTATCTGCCACCAGTCTCATCGAGTCATTGCATGTCATCTATGGTATGTAAAAAGTGTTTTTTTTGTTGTTGTATTTGAAATTTTTATAAATGAAGTTATGTTATAAGGCATGAGATAAGATAATAAAGAGAGATAAGAGACCATTGCACACACTAGGGGAGAAAAGAAAGGAAAAAGTGAGAATGGGTGCAAAAATGGGTGAAAAGGGAGAAAAGAAAGAATAACAAAAGTTTGTTCCTCCTCAAACAAAATCATCATATTCTCAAGCATGTCAATTTCTCGAAGGAGAATTCTCATAGCAATTGCAAACTCGCAAAGGAAATCCTCCTCAACAGATACCAACATCAAACAAATTTCAAGTTTTGGGATCTTTAATCCCCCAAGGCCTTCCGCCTTGCAATCAAGTTCCGCTTCATTTACCAACAAAAAAGAGTCTTCCACTCCTCCAACAACTTATATTCAAGGCTTTACCGGTTCAAATTTCTCAAACTAAAAAATTATCCCTCCAAAAAGTTCATCATTTTTTAATTACTTCACTAAAACTCAAACTTCCCTAGTTACTGTTCTTGAACCCGAATATTTGGACAACTCAATTTATGAGGTGATCCAAAAATCTTTTCCATCAAATTTTCATTATATTCCAAGCCATATTAAAAAAAACTCGTTTATTTTACGATTTTATTCTTGTTGATAATGATTCAGTAGAAGTTACTCATACCCGGGATAAAACCAATCCCAACAAAATTGTTTTTTCAAAAATCAGAATTCTTAAAGTTTTAACTTCAACAAAGTGCAATCAAAATATTTACCCTGAAAAATAGTACAATATGTTTTGGTTGAATAATTTTAATCATTCTTGGTTTATCATGTTTGATAAATCCTCCAAACTTTCTTCACATCAATCATTACATTTCATCTTCCAACATACTTGTCATATTTCCTTCCCTATCACTATTACATGCATACTATTCCATGCATTTCATCATTACATTTCATCTTCCAACATACTTGTCATATTTCCTTCCCTATCACTATTACATGCATGGTTACTTGTCATATTTCCTCCCTATCACTATTACATGCATACTATTCAATGCATTCCATCATTCTTCCATCCTGACATGCATTCCATCATCCTTCCATCCTGTCATAAATGGTATCAGAGCCATTTGGATGTGATAGAGAGTATCCAAGAGTAGTGTAATTTAGTTAGGATTAGTCAAGTTCATACTTTAATAGGCTTTTAATAATCCTCTTGTCTTCTTGTCTTAATGATCAAAGTTAGCTAATTAATGATAAGGACAACAGAACTCCACATTAGTATGATGTTGTCTACTGTGGGACTAAACCCGCATGACTTTGCTTTTGGTTTCACCCAAAATGCCTCATACCAATGAAGATAATTGTCCTCGCTTATATACCATGGATCAATCTTTTCCCTAACCAATGTGATTAATTCTACTGAATAGCACGTTGGTAAACCTTGTGTTCCCGACCGTTTAATTCGTAAGTCCGTTGGTAAGCTTGGTATTTCTGTGTTGTAGAATTATTTACTACCTTGTTTATTAATTCAAAAAGTTTATTAAAGGTTTATTAAAACTATAAAGTTTCTTTAACTCTTAAACAAGATGTCTAAATTGTTAAGTAGATTGCTCTCTAAAGTAAAAATCTCAAAAAATTCAAACAATGAAGATTTACAAGAAGACTACTCAAATAACTCTCAACTTTCAATATCTACAATAAACAGTCAAGAAATTCAAATAGCAAAGATTGAACGAAACCTCCATAATTGGTCCATACCAAAAGTAAATGTAAAATCAATTTATGAAATAGGAAAATTTGATTTTATTCAAGATTATTGCATAAAAACTACTGAACAAACCGTCCCTATCAATAAAGATTCTGAAACCCTTCATCTTTTATCAAAACAATCAATCTATAAATATCAAGAAAAATATAATTTCTTACCTATAGGATTGGTTCAAGTCACAATAAAATCACTTTATAGGTTAGGATTAAACACTCCAATTTTATTAATCCCAAGAGATAAAAGACATAAAAAAAATTCAAATTCAATTCTCTTTGTAATTGAATCAAACCTTGAGAAGAGACCAATATATTTTAATTGTTATCCAAATTTTTCTGTCTCATTAACAGATCCTAATATAATTTATTCCTTAATGCTTGACATCAAAATTCAAAATATGGATTGGGAACCCCAAACTGAATCAATTATCGTAATATTTAGAGTACATTATAAATTAATGCATACAAATTTATCCCCTAAAGCCTTAAAATCCTCCCCAAAAGACCAAACTCTTTTAATGGAAGCCAATACTGAAAATTCAAATACATTTATTCAAAAATGTTATCTTGGAGTCGAATTACTCATAATCCTAGGTGGAATATAGAAAATGCCTTCACCCCTCCAAAGAAAATTCAAAATTAACTCAAATAGTTGAACATGAGAATGGAAGTGTAGATATACAATTCCAATCCGAACCTTCTACTCATACCCAAGATGAACCAAGTACTTTTACAATTTTTCAAGGAGTAAGATTTGAAAACACAATACCAGAACCTTTTTACAAAAAAGAAAAGGATCTACCTTTATCTCCAACTCATTCCGACATGAGATATATTAATCAATTAAATGTTATCTCAAAAGTTTTCACCATAGATAAAGTAAATCTCGATCTAGAAATTTGGTCTAACAAGAATAAATTTATATGAGATTCATTTTTAAAATCCTTTTAACAAAAATGAACAAAAAGATATTTGTGATCAATACTACAAAACAATGGAAAAACTTAAGATGAATATCTATTTCTTCCATTGGATGAAAAATAGGACTTGCTACCAAAACATTACATCTCCGTTGTATCAAACTATAAATACAAACACTTCTCCACCAACTTGGGAGACAATAGATTCAACAAAAATAACATGTACACATCCTCCACAAGAAGAAGTCGAATTCAAAAACAAAAACCACAAAGTAATAGCTTCTCCATTTAAAATGATCACACCTGAAAGTGAAACAAATCAACAATATTAAAAGATATAAAGAATATACAATTACAAAATAATTATTCAAATAAAATTCTTTATACAATATCTAATCAAGTAGAAAGAATAGAAAATAAGCTTGAATCTCAAAACTATTAAAAAAAGACTTATCCTCATTTGATAAAACAATACCTTTATTCAAATCTTTTGAAATTTCCGATAAAGATTTAAAATTAATTCAATCCAATAACAAAGATTATAATTCAATTCTAGATAAAATAGAACATCAATTACAAAACTTAAGTTTAAATCCTTCAACTTCTAAAGTAAATGCCATAAATGAATACCCTAATGAAAAAAAAAAACTAACATTGATAAGTTAAAATAACAAATCCAAAATATTCAAAACTAAAAAACTATTATTCAAGACCCTTCTTTTCCTAACATGCAATATGAAGAAAGACATGATTTAGCCAACGACCATTATTTTGGCAGTGGCGTCTGTGAATGGAATATAGACGGCTTCATTGAACACCAAATTTTAAATCTAATGCATGAAATGACCATGGCCGGTACGACCTATAAAGTTAGATCATACACCGTCATCAAATAGCTGAAATTTTAGTTTTCGGGTTCACTGGACAACTAAAAGGTTGGTGGGATCATTATCTAACTGCGGCAGAAAAATCAAAAATCTTAGATGCAATCAAAACTGAACCAAACGGCTTAGGAATAAACCAATCTCGAGACGCAGTAAATACCCTAATATATACAATCACCAAAAGTTTTATAGGAGAACCGGTTAAATTTCAAGAAAGAACTTCTGAAATTTTAACCAATCTAACTTGTCCAAAACTTCAAGATTTTAGATGGTACAAAAATGTATTCCTCAATAAAGTCTTTATTAGAACTGATTGCAACCTTCCCTATAGGAAAGAAAAACTCATCCGAGGATTACCTAAATTATTTGCTGTAAAGATACGTCAAACCATTAGACAAGCCTATCAAGGAACAATTCCTTTTGAATCTCTAACTTATGGTGAATTAATTAACTACATTAATAATGAAGGACTTGTCTTAAGCACTGATCTCAAACTCGCGAAAAAATTAAAACATGATTTCCACAATGAAAAACAAGAATTAGGCTCCTTTTGTGCTCAATATGGTTATGAGAAAATGTCAGCCCCATCTGCCAGAAAGAAACAAGACATTTAGAAGAAACACTTATAGAAAATCTTATCGCAAACAAAGATATTTTCAATATAATCAGAATAATCAAAATATACAAAACCATAAATTCAGACCAAAAAGAAAATTTAAAAATCATAACAATACAAATAAGAGAAAAGAAGTCATTACAAATGTAGACAAAAAGAACATATAGCTCCAAATTGTCCTATGAAAGAAAAAATCAATAACTTAGAAATTGAAGACGATTTCAAAATCCAACTATTAAACCTAATAAATTCCTCAGATTACTCATCAGAAAGTAATGAAGAATCTGATCAAATCTTTGGAATCCAAGAAAATGCAGATGACACCTCCTCTAAAACATGTGTGTCTTCAAATAGTGACCAAATAGAACCTTGCGCCTGTAATAAAACGATAAATGTTATTTCAAAATATCAAGAATTATTTTTTGAATTAGTCAATCAAATTGATGGCCTAGAAATTAAAAAAAAAAAATTACTCCTTAAAATTAAAAGATCTTATTACAAATGAAAATAAAAAGAAAGATATAGAACTTTATAATCTCAAAGAAATATTTTCTCGTTTTGAACCCAAAATCAAAATGGTAACCCTTCCGGATCTTCATAGATAAATTAGTTTATTAAAAGAAGAAATTTCAAATATTAAAAAAGAAAATTCTCAAATAAGATTTGAACTACTAGCCCTTCAAACTCAAAAAGTAATCGATCATCCTTCAACCTCAAATCTTGAGGATCTTGAAAATATTGAAATTAATAATACAACAAATGAAATTTTCCATGAATCTTTTATCAATCTTATTAATAAAGTTCAATTACAAATAAAAATGGTATTCCATGATCAATCTTGTAATAAACAAAGAACATCATTTAACCTCTAAAGTCCTGATCGATTCAGGAGCTGATCAAAATTGTATTCGCGAAGGACTAATACCCACAAAGTATTTTGAGAAAACATATGAAAGATTACATGGTGCAAACGGACAAAGATTAAATATCCGTTATAAACTTTCAAATGCTCATATATTTGTAATCAAGGATATTGTTTTAAAAATACTTTTATCCAAATAAAAGACTTAGATGAAGAAATAATCTTAGGAACTTCGTTCCTCTCTCAACTTTATCCTTTCTCGGTAAACGAGCAAGGAATAACCTCAAAAATTCTCAATAAAAGTATTAATTTTAAATTCACAAACCCTATATAAACCAAAACCATACACTCTATTCAAAATTCATCAATTTTTTAATCCATTAATTCCATTAAAAGAAAAACACAACAAATACAATTCTTGAAAGAAGAAATATATCATAAAAGAATTGAGCAACAACTAGAAGATTCTCATATTAAAAATAAAATAAATCAATTTAAAGAACTAATTGAAAATGAAATATGTTCTTCAATACCCAATTGCTTTTTGGGAAAGGAAACAACATATTGTTAATCTTCCCTATATCAAAGACTTTCATGAGTCAAAAATTTCTACTAAAGCAAGACCTATTCAAATGAATTATGAACTACTAAAACATTGTCATAAGAAAATTAAAGGCTTATTACACAAAGGATTAATAAAACCAAGTAGATCACCTTGGAGTTGTGCAGCATTTTATGTCAATAATCAAACAGAAATTGAACGAGGGTACCTCGCCTTGTAATTAATTATAAACCTTTAAATTTTGTATTAGAATGGATTAGATATCATATTCCAAATAAAAAAAAGACTTAATCAATCGAATTCATAATACTTCTACATTTTCAAAATTTGATATGAAATCAGGTTTTTGGCAAATACAAATTGGAGAGAAAGATAAATATAAAACTGCATTCAATGTTCCATTTGGATAATATGAATGGAATGTAATGTAATTTGGCTTAAAAAATGCTCCTTCTGAATTTCAAAATATAATTAATGAAATTTTCAATCCATACCAAGACTTTACCATTGTTTATATTGATGATGTTTTAGTCTTCTTTGAATCAATGGATCAACATTTCAAACATTTAAATATATTAAACATTTAAATATATTCTACAAAATAATAAAGCAAAGTGGATTAGTAGTATCTTTACCCAAAATAAAATTATTCCAACCGAAAATAAGATTCCTTGGCTATGATATTTTCGAAGGGAAAATTAGACCAATTCGAAGATAAATAGAATTTGCTAATAAAGATGAAATCACTGACCAAAATCAATTACAAAGATTTTTAGATGTTTAAATTACATTTCTGATTTCGTTCCAAGCTTAAGACAACCTTGTGACCCACTATATAAGAGCACTACAAGAATTTACATTTATCCCGACGCCATGAAGCGTCGGAAAAAGAAAGGTCTACGTCGGGTAAACTTTATCCCGACGCATTAATGCGTCGGGATAGAGGGTCACAAGAGGCCAGTCGGAAGACCAGCATCTGACGCACAGCGTCGGATAAGCTATTTAATCCGACGCACAGTCAACGCGTCATATTAGATAGCTTTATCCGACGCGTGGACTATGCGTCGGAAAAATGTACTTTTATCCGACGCATTGACTATGCGTCGGGTAGATACTTACCCGACGCGTTAACTATGTGTCGGATAGTTTATCTAATCTGACGCTTTGTTAACACGTCATATAAAAGTATATATCCAGACTCTGGGTGTATACGACGCTTTTGGCGTCGGGTTAAGTTTTTTTTTTTTTTATTTAAGATTGACATAAAATAATTACAGAATTTAAACTTTTAAATATTTTTTTAACTGTTAAATAATCATTTTAAACTTTTAAGATTGACATAAAATTAATAAAGTAGTCACAAAATTAAGTTACATTTGAAATTGATTACATGCATTGGCTACCATAGCTGCAGGATAGCCACACACATACATACACACAATCTATAACTCAATATGAATTGGCTACCTACAACACAATAATAAGATATTCAATAAAACTTTAAACTTACAATATACTATGTGTTGGAAGGTTCATCCTCGTTCTGCCTTTGAGTACACAAATTCTGCACCCATCTTCCTTCCCACATTGCCATTTGACTAATCACTGTCCCATTCATTTTCGTTACGTCTTCTACCTTCGACCTTAGATCTCCCACTGTTTTTTCCAAGTGTTTTTCGTATGGTGTGTTGGACTTGACCATTTTCAAGGAGGTCGGTTTTGGGTCCCAACCAAGGCCTTTAATGTGGCCTGATCGTTGACCCAAAACGCATTGAACAATCTGATCTGTTCTCATGGGTTCTTCGATATCTTCTTGTAACGATTCTTCTACTAGTTTTTTCATTTCACACTACATTTGAAATTGAATAAGTTTAAATGTGAACATAAACATCTTTGTCACAAAACTAAGTTTGGTATACTAGAACTTACATATGCCTGCCCAACCACATCTTAACCAATTTAACCCTTAAAAAATGTTTCTATCTCACTAAAACTAAATTTATATTTGTATGGCTACCAAAATTTAAATCTCACTAACTCATCCAAACTCTTAGCTCAGCTTTTTCCTAACAAGAAAATCCATGCCCAACCACATCTTAACCAACCAATGTAAAAGAGGAATGTACTAGTTTCACAATAAACTATAAGCCAAGAAATACCAAAAATAGAACAATACCCATAGTGAACCTCTGGTGGAGATCGAAACCCACGACGTCGGAGAACGGTGGCCACCAACAAAACCCACTCTAGATGAACGGCGGAGGAGCTGCGGAGGAGCTGCGGTGTAGATCTGGATGTGAAACAGAACAAAACAATGAAAATGAAACAAAATGAAAATGAAAATGAAAATGAAAACAAAATGAATCAAAATAAAAGGAGAGGAATCGCAGTGAGAACATACCTTGGGGATGGAAGTTGAAATGGGTGTTGCGACGGAGTTGAAGAGGAGAGTTGCGACGAAGGGCGAAAGGCGAGCGGCGGAGGGCAAAGGGCGACGAAGAATGGCGACGAAGGACGAACGACGAAGAGGACGTCTCTGATCGATTTGAGGAGAAAGAGAAAAATGTGAAAATTAGTCTGACCTAATGTTTTGCAGATGAAGCTAACCCGACGCCTGGACCGGGCGTCGGGTAAGATATCTCTAATCCGACGCCCGGTCCAGGCGTCGTATTAGATATATCTAACCCGACGCCTGGACCTGGCGTCGGGTAAAATATATCTAATACGATGCCTGGACCGGGCGTCGTATTAGAGATATCTTACCCGACGCCCGGTCCAGGCGCCGGGTTAGAATTCGTCTGGAAAACAATAAATTCTTGTAGTGGATACTTAGAAAAACTTATCCTCCATGGTCTCATGAGCATACATGCATTATTAAAACCATTAAGGGTCTAGTAAAAAATCTTCCTTGTCTTTCCATTGTCACTCCTCATGCATCGCTCATCGTAGAAACCGATGCCTCTGACATAGGTTATGGTGGCATCCTCAAACAGTTCATTAATGGTCAAGAACAACTGGTTAGATATCATTCAGGCATCTGGCTAGGTTCTCAAAAAAATTATTCTACAATCAAAAAGGAAATTTTGTCCATTGTTTTATGTACCAACAAATTTCAAAGTGATTTGATCAACAAAACTTTTTTGATATGTGTTGATTGCAAAGCTGTCATGGATGTATTACAAAAAGATGTCAAAAATCTAGTTTTCAAACAAATTTTTGCTAGATGGAAAGCAATCCTCTCATGTTTTGATTTCAAAATTGAAGCTATAAAAGTCAGCACAAACTATCTTCCCGATTATCTTACAAGAGAATTTCTTCAAGGAAAAAGTGAGAATGAGTGCAAAAGTGAGTGAAAAGGGAGAAAATAAAGAACAACAAAAGTTTTTCCTCCTCAAACAAATCATCATATTCTCAAGCATGTCAATTTCTCAAAGGAGAATCCTCATATCAATTGCAAACTCGCAAAGGAAATCCTCCTCAACAGATACCAACATCAAACAAATTTCAAGTTTTGGGATCTTTAATCCCCCCAAGGTCTTCTGCTTTGCAATCACGTTCCGCTTCATTTACCAACAAAAAGGAGTCTTCCACTCCTCCAACAACCTATATTCAAGCCATTACCGGTTCAAATTCCTCAAACTCAGAAACTATCCCTCCAAAAAGTTCATCATCTTTTAATTACTTCACTAAAACTCAAACTTCCCTAGTTACTATTCTTGAACCCGAATATTTGGATAACTCAATTTCTGAGGTGATCCAAAAAACGTTTCCATCAAATTTTCATTATACTCGAAGTCATATTCAAAAAACTCGTTTATTTTACGAATTTATTCTTGTTGATACTGATTCAGCAGAAGTTACTCGTACCTGGGTTAAAACCAATCCCAACAAAAAAAAAAATTCAAAAATCAGAATTCTTAAAGTTTTAACTCCAACAAGGTGGAATCAAAATATTTACACTGAAAAATAATTTTCTCATCAATTTCTTTCACAAACATATCTATACCTTGAGTATCAAAATGCTTGGTACAATATGTTTTGGTTGAACAATTTTAATCATTCTTGGTTTATCATGTTTGATAAATCATGTGTTCAAAATATTTCATCATGGTTTAATGATTGGTGGAATATCTTTGGTCTAACCTAGGCCATTCTACCAACCCAAATTTCTGAAAGCTTCAAATATTTCTCAACAAATATTTTTTCAAACTCTTTTGATCTTACTTTACGTTTTTCAAACTCTTTCCATCTTGCATGGATTTTTTGCTGGAATTATTCAATAACAGAATCCAATGGCGCTTCTCGCCTCAATCGAACTTTTTGAATCAAATGGTGGGAAAAGTTCAACGTAGTTGTTGCATCAAAAAATGTTTTGAAAAAATGGTTCTCCATCTATCCACACAATATGAAGCCAAACCTTCAAAGAAGTCAACAATTTCTTACTCAAAAATCAAGATTAATGGCCGTCATGACCCAAGTTGTAAACGAACAAGAACTTGCTGATATAATTCAACAAATTTCATCTCAATCAAGTACTAGTCAAGAAGATGAAGATTTATCTGACCATCAAGATGAAGATAAATTTGCCAACTTCATTCATCATATTTACACTCAAACCAAGACGTCAGAGAAAAATCATTGATAAAGACAAAATTCTCAAAACCCTCAAAATTTCCAGGTGTCTGTATAGGTGTCCTAAGTCTTGTCACTTTGTCGCCACCTAAGTTTATCAAAAGTACAGGTGTCCTAAGTCTTATCACTTAGGTTCCACCTTATGTAAATTAATTTTATCTTTCTGTTTACTTGTACTTGTTTTAAATACGCATTTGTTGTACAAGCTTCCTATCACCCTATAAAGGAAGTTTAGTTTTTACTTTCGAAGGAACTAAAAATTAAAGCAGATTGTTGTGAACTTAGAACTTTTTATTTCAATAACAAAGATGTACAGCACTAGTTCCTTCGAAAGCAAAAACTAAAACAACTCTCAAAACTTGTTCCTATACAAAGAGAAACTAAACTTCTTTTATAGGGTGATAGGAAGCTTGTACAACAAACACATATTTAAAACAAGTACACGTAAACAGAAAGATAAAATTAATTTACATAAGGCGGAACCTAAGTGATAGACTTAGGACAATTGTACTTTTGATAAACTTAGGTGGCGACTAAGTGACAAGACTTAGGACACCTATACAGACACCTGGACATTTTGAGGGTTTTGATAATTTTGTCGTTTTCTTCGATTTTGTCTTCATCAATGATTTTTCTCTGACGTCTTGGTTTGAGTGTAAATATGATGAATGAAGTTGGCAATTTCATCTTCATCTTGCCGGTCAGATAAATCTTCATCTTCTTGACTAGTACTTGATTGAAATGAAATTTGTTGAATTATATCAGCAAGTTCTTGTTCGTTTGCAACTTGGGCCATGACGACCATTAATCTTGATTTTTGAGTAAGAAATTGTTGACTTCTTTGAAGGTTTGACTTCATATTGTGTGGATAGATGGAGAACCATTTCTTCACAACATTTTTGGATGCAACAGCTACGTTGAACTTTTCCCACCATTTGATTCGAAAAGTTCGATTGAGGCGAGAAGCGCCATTGGATTCTGTTATTGAATAATTCCAACAAGAAATCCATGCAAGATGGAAAGAGTTTGAAAAACGTGAAGTAAGATCGAAAGAGTGTGAAAAAATATTTGTTGAGAAATATTTGAAGCTTTCAGAAATTTGGGTTGGTAGAATGGCCTCAGTTAGACCAAAGATATTCCATCAATCATTAAACCATGATGAAATATTTTGAACACATGATTTATCAAACATGATCAACTAAGAATGATTAAAATTGTTCAACCAAAACATATTGTACCAAGCATTTTGATAGTCAAGGTATGAATATGTTTGTGGAAGAAATTGATGAGAAAATTGTTTTTCAGTGTAAATATTTTGATTCCACTTTGTTGGAGTTAAAACTTTAAGAATTCTGATTTTTGAAAAAGCAATTTTGTTGGGATTGGTTTTATCCCGAGTATTAGTACGTAACTTCTACTGAATCAGTATCAAAAAGAATAAATTCGTAAAATAAACGAGTTTTTTTTAATATGGCTTGGAATATAATGAAAATTTGATGGAAAAGTTGTTTGGATCACCTCAGAAATTGAGTTATCCAAATATTCGTGTTCAAGAATAATAACTAGGGAAGTTTGGATTTTAGTGAAGTAATTAAAAGATTATGAAGTTTTTGGAGGGAAAGTTTCTGAGTTTAAGGAATTTGAACCGGTAATGGCTTGAATATAGGTTGTTGGAGGAGTGGAAGACTCTTTCTTGTTGGTAAATGAAGTGAAACTTGATTGCAAGGCATAAGGCCTCGGGGGATTAAAGATCCCAAAACTTGAAATTTGTTTGATGTTGGTATCTGTTGGGGAGGATTTCCTTTGCGAGTTTGCAAGTGTTGTGAGGATTCTCTTTCGAGAAATTGACATGCTTGAGAATATGATGATTTTGTTTGAGGAGGAACAAGCTTTTGTTGTTCTTTCTTTTCTCCCTTTTCACTCATTTTTGCACTCATTCTCACTTTTTCCTTGAAGAAATTCTCTTGTAAGATAATCAAGAAGAGAATTTGTGGTGTCTTTTATAGCTTCAATTTTGAAATCAAAACATGGGAGGATTGCTTGCCATCTAGCACAAATTTGTTTGGAAACTAGATTTTTGACATCTTTTTGTAATACATCTGTGGCAGCTTTGCAATCAACACGTATAAAAAAAGTTGTGTTGATCAAATCACTTTGAAATATGTTGGTACATAAAACAATGGATAAAATTTTCTTTTTGATTGTAGAATAATTTTTTTAAGAACCTAGCCAGGTGCCTGAATGATATCTAACCAGTTGTGTTCTTGACCATTAATGAACTGTTTGAGGATGCCACCATAACCTATGTCGGAGGCATCGATTTCTACGATGAGTGATGCATGAGGAGTGACAATGGAAAGATAAGGAAGATTTTTTACTAGACCCTTAATGGTTTTAATAATGTATGTATGCTCATGAGACTATGGAGGAGGAGTTTTTCTAAGTTTATTATATAGCGGTTCACAAGTTTGTCATTAAGTTTGGAACGAAATCAGATATGTAATTTAAATATCCTAAAAATCTTTGTAATTTATTTTTGTCTGTGATTTCATCTGAAAATTTATTAGCATCTATTGATCTTTGAATTGGTCTACTTTTTTGTTGGAATAATTTTATTTTGGGTAAAGATACTACTAATCCACTTTGCTTTATTATTTTGTAGAATATATTTAAATGTTTGAAATGTTGATCCATTGATTGAGAGAAGACTAAAACCTCATCCAATATAAATAATGGTAAAGTCTTGGTATGGATTGAAAATTTCATTCATTATATTTTGAAATTCAGAAGGAGCATTCTTTAAGCCAAATGGAATTACACTCCATTCATATTTGTCCAAATGGAACATTGAATGCATTTTTATATTTATCTTTCTCTACAATTCGTATTTGTCAAAAACCTGATTTCATATCAAATTTTGAAAATATATAAGCTTTATGAATTCCATTGATTAAGTCTTTTTTTATTTGGGATAGGATATCTAATACATTCTAATACATAATTTAAAGGTTTATAATTAATTACAAGGCGAGGTACCCCTCGTTCAATTTCTGTTTGATTATTGACATAAAATGCTACACAAATCCAAGGTGATAATTTACTTGGTTTTATTAATCATTTGTGTAATAAGTCTTGTCCTTATGACAATGTTTTAGTAGTGAATTCATTTGAATAGGTCTTGCTTTAGTAGGAATTTTTTACTCATGAAAGTCTTTGATATAGGGAAGATTAACAATATGTTGTTTCCTTTCCTAAAAAGCATTGGGTATTGAAAAACATATTTCTTTTTCAATTAGTTCTTTCAATTGATTTATTTTATTTTTAATATGAGAATCTTCTAGTTGTTGCTCAATTCTTTTATGATATATTTCTTCTTTCAAGAATTGTATTTGTTGTGTTTTTCTTTTAATGAAATTAATGGATTTAAAAATTGATTAATTTCGAATAGAGTGTATGGTTTTAGTTGATATAGAGTTTGTGAATTTAAAATTAACACTTTCATTGAGAGTTTTTGAGGTTATTCCTTGCTCGTTTACCGAGAAAGGATAAAGTTGGGAGAGGAACGGAGTTCCTAAGATTATTTCTTCATCTAAGTCTTTTACTAGGATAAAAGTATTTTTAAAACAATATCCTTGATTACAAATATGAGCATTTGAAAGTTTATAACAGATATTTAATCTTTGTATGTTTGCACCATGTAATCTTTCAGATGTTTTTTCAAAATACTTTGTGGGTATTAATCCTTCGCGAATGCAGTTTTGATCAGCTCCTGAGTCGATCAAAACTTTAGAGGTTAAATGATGTTCTTTGTTTATTACAAGATTGATCATGGAATACCATTTTTGTAATTGAACTTAATTAATAAGATTGATAAAAGATTCATAGGAAATTTCATTTGTTGTATTATTAATTTCAATATTTTCAAGATCCTCAAGATTTGAGGTTGAAGGTTGATCGATTACTTGTTGAGTTTGGAGGGCTGGTAGTTCAAATCTTATTTGAGAATTTTCTTTTTTAATATATGAAATTTCTTCTTTTAATAAATTAATTTCTCTACGAAGATACGAAAGGGTTACCATTTTGGTTTTTTGGTTTAAAACGAGAAAATATTTCTTTGAGATTATAAGGTTCTATATCTTTCTTTTTATTTTCATTTGTAATAAGATATTTTAACTTTAAGAAGTAATCTTTTTCAATTTCGGGGTCATTAATTTGACTGACTAATTCAAAAAGTAATTCTTGATCTTTTGAAATAACATTTATCGTTTTATTACACGCGCAAGGTTCTATTTGATCACTATTTAAAGACATAGATGTTTTCGAGGAGGTGTCATCCGTATTTATTTTCTTGGATTCCAAGGATTTGATCATAGAAGGATTCTTCATTACTTTCTGATGAGTAATTTATGAGGAATTTATTAGGTTTCATAGTTGGATTTTGAAACCGTCTTCAATTTCTAAGTTATTGATTTTTCCTTTCATATGACAATTTGGGGTTATATGTCATTTTTGTCTACATTTGTAACAAATGACTTCTTTTCTCTTATTTGTATTGTTATGAATTTTAAATTTTATTTTTGGTCTGTTTTGATTATTCTGAGTATATTGAAAATATCTTTGTTTGCGATTAAGATTTTGTTTCTTCTAAATGTCTTTTGTTTATTTCTGACTGATAGGGCTTGAATTTTATCATAACCATATTGAGCACAAAATGAGCCTAGTTCTTAAGGCAAGTCCTCCATTATTAATGTAGTTAATTAATTCACCATAAGTTAGGGATTCAAAAGGAATTGTTTCTTGATAGGCTTGTCTAATGGTTGGCGTATCTTTTCAGCAAATAATTTAGGTAATCCTGAGATGAATTTTTCTTTCCAATAGGGAAGGTTGCAATCAGTTCTAATAAAGACTTTATTGAGGAATACATCTTTGTACCATCTAAAATCTTGAAGTTTTGGACAAGTTAGATTGGTTAAAATTTCATAAGCTATTTCTTGAAATTTAACGGGTTCTCTTATAAAACTTTTGGTGATTGTATATATTAAGGTATTTACTGCGTCTTGATATTGGTTTATTCCTAAGTCGTTTGGTTCAGTTTTGATTGCACCTAAGATTTTTTATTTTTCTGCCGCAGTTAGATAATGATCCCACCAACCTTTTAGTTGTCCAGTGAACCCGAAAACTAAAATTTCAGCTATTTGATGATCGGTGTATGATCTACCGACCATGGTCATTTCATGCATTAGATTTAAAATTTGATGTTCAGTGAAGTCGTCTACATTCCATTGACAGACGCCACTGCTAGAATAATGGTCGTTGGCTAAATCATGTCTTCTTCATATTGCATGTCAGGAAAAGAAGGTCTTGGATAATAGTTTTTTAGTTTTGAATATCTTGTATTTGTTATTTTATGAAGAGTGAGATTTTGAAATTGTTCTTCTAACTTATCAACGTCGGTTTTTATTTCATTAAGATATTCATTGCATTTACATTAGAAGTTGAAGGATTTAAACTTAAGTTTTGTAATTGAAGTTTTATTTTATCTAGGATTGAATTATAATCTTTGTTATTGGATTGAATTGATTTCAAATATTTATCGGGAATTTCAAAAGGTTTGAATAAAGGTATTGTTTTATCAACTGGTTGAGGATGAGTCTGTTTACTTGAATAGTTTTGAGATTCAAGCTTATTTTCTATTCTTTCTACGTGATTAGATATTGTATAAAGAATTTTATTTGAGTAATTATTTTGTAATTGTATATTCTTTATATTTGTTAATGTTGGTGATTTAGTTTCACTTTCAGTCATTTTAAAAGGAAAAACTATTATTGCTGGTTTTTGCTTTTGAATTTGACTTCTTCTTGTGGAGGATGTGTACATGTTATTTTTGTTGAATCTATTCTCCCAAGTTGGTGAAAAATTGTTTGTATTTATAGTTTGATACAAAGGAGATGTAATATTTTGGTAGTAAATCTTATTTTTCATCGAATGGAAGAAATAGATATTCATCTTGAGCTTTTCTATTGTTTTGTAGTATTGATCACGAATTTTTTTTTTTTGCTCATCTTTAATTGTTAAAGGATTTTAAAAATGAATCTCTTATAAATTTATTCTTGTTAGACCAAAATTCTAGATCGAGATTTACTTTATCTATGGTGAAAACTTTTAGATAACATTTAATTGAGTAATATATCTCATGTCGGAATGAGTTGGAGATAAAGGTTGATCCTTTTCTTTTTTGTAAAAAGGTTCTGGTATTGTGTTTTCAAATCTTACTCCTTGAAAAATTGTAGAATACTTGGTTCATCTTGGGTATGAGTAGAAGGTTCGGATTGAAATTGTATATCTACACTTCCATTCTCATGTTCAACTATTTGAGTTAATTTTGAATTTTCTTTGGAGGGGTGAAGGCATTTTCTATATTTCACCTAGGATTATGAGTAATTTGACTCCAAGATAACATTTTTTGAATAAAGGTATTTGAATTTTCGTATTGGCTTCCATTAAAAGAGTTTGATCTTTTGGAGAGAGGAATTTAAGGCTTTAGGGGATAAATTTGTATGCATTAATTTATAATGTACTCTAAATATTACGACAATTGATTCTGGGGTTCTCAATCCATATTTTGAATTTTGATATCAAGCATTAAGGAATAAATTATATTAGGATCTGTTAATGAGACAGAAAAATTTGGATAACAATTAAAATATATTGGTCCCTTTTCAAGGTTTGATTCAATTACAGAGAGAATTGAATTTGAGAATTTTTTATGTCTTTTATCTCTTAGGATTAATAAAATTGGAGTGTTTAATCTTAACCTATAAAGAGATTTTATTGCGACTTGAACCAATCTTATATGTAGGAAATTATATTTTTCTTGATATTTATTGATTGATTGTTTTAATAAAAGATGAAGGGTTTCAGAATCTTTATTGATAGGGATGGTTTGTTCTAGTTTTGTTTTTATGCAATAATTTTGAATAAAATCAAATCAAATTTTTCTATTCCATAAATTGTTTTTACATTTACTTTTGGTATGGACCAATTATGGAGCGTTCAATCTTTCCTATTTGAATTTCTTGATTGTTTATTGTAGGTATTGAAAGTTGAGAGTTATTTGAGTAGTCTTCTTGTAAATCTTCATTGTTTGAATTTTTTGAGATTTTTGCTTCAATTTACTTAACAATTTAGACATCTTGTTTAAGTGTTAAAGAAGTTTTATAGTTTTAATAAACCTTTAATAAACTTTTTGAATTAATAAACAAGGTAGTAAATAATTCTACAACACAGAAATACCAAGCTGACTTACGAATTAAACGGTCGGGAATACAAGGTTTAGCAACGTGCTATTCAGTAGAATTAATTAGCTAACTTTGATTATTAAGACAAGAGGATTATTAGAAGCCTATTAAAGTATGAGTTTGACTAATCCTAAACGCTAATGACTAAATAACACTACTGTTAGATACTCTCTACCACATGCAAATGACTCTGATACCATTTATGACAAGAAAGAAGAAGGATGGAATGCATGGAATAGTATGCATGTAATAGTGATAGGGAAGGAAGTATGACAAGTATGTTGGAAGATGAAATGTAATGATTTGATCTGAAGAAAGTATGAAAATTGGAATAAAAAATTATTGGGATGTCGGTTGGTCGGTCAATTTTCAACTGCTTGACTTAAATCGATCGACCGATAATCAGTTTTGAAATTATCAAAGTCGATTTCGATCGATAATAGTCGAAAATCGACCGACTTGGTTTCGGTCGGTCGGGTCGTCGATTTTTTATTTGATTTTTATCACCCCTAATATTTGGTGAAACAAACATTGTTTTAAAAAATTGGATCTATAATGAATTAGACAATTAATTACCTTAAATGAATTTTGTTTATTAGGAAACAAATAAATTAAAACAACATAAAAAAAAAAAAAAAGTAAGTGAGAAGCTTGAGGGATGGTAAATTGATAAGAAAAAACACCCAATAAGATTTTGAAAGTTAAATTTGTGTAAACATTTTCAAAGTTGGATAATTGTGAAATATAAAGTTAGAAACAACCTATATGACTATATCTTTATCATCCAAGGCAACCACTCATATACTTTTGAAAGAGTTGGATTAAGAGATATGACTAATGTGAGGGTTTAAATTTAAATAAAGCTAATTAGATAAGCTTATTATCCAAATCCTAACAAATAAAATATTGGTGTATTATTACAAGAAAACCTCTATCTATTAAAGAAAGAGTAAAAGAGACTAGAGCAATTAAGATAAAGCGAAGAATCGAAAGATGTTGCACTTACCTTAATATGAAAATTTTCTTTCCTCATTATCATATTAACAAGTCAAGAAACTTGTCAACAAGAGCATAACTCAACTAACATGTATCGACTAGGGATTATGAGATCTTAAGTTCAATCTTTTACCCCACGTGTTATAAAAAAAAAATCAGTCAAGAAATTCAACCCGGCCTTACACGAAAGGTACTATATTCTATAAGAATTTGAGCTAAATTACCTAAACTTGAAGAATTTTTCCTTGCAAACAAATTAAGCAATTTTTCTTTTTATCATATTCAAGTCGTTATCAAAAACCTAATTTCTCCACTTGGGACACGTGTTCATGCACTTCACCATTTAGTGAAATACACGTGTCAAGTTCCACCTTCACAGCCACGTACTTCTAAAAATTAGCCACGCGTCAAATTCTAATTGGTCCATGAAAATTATCTCAACGTAATGGCAAAATGTCCAAATCTATAAATTAACTATATTTTTGTCGTCTTGTTTACTTTTTATCTCATAAAAAAATTAATAATAAATATATATATTCTTTAGAATATTATATTTTAAATTCTAATGCCACGTGTGCCGTGGTCATCACGGAAACCGAGCTAAACTCATTTTCCACCGTACACGTGGTGTTTAGTGCTTGCATGGAAGGAACGTTCGTTGTGGGCCATGTCCAATCATTGACTGCCACGTTAATTATTACATTGTCTTTTTCTTGACACGTGTTGAGCTCTAAGTGGTTTATTGGCACTAGCTTAATATTGGTGGGCTCCAGTTTACCATCCGGCCGACACTAAAAGGAGATTTGTAATTATTAAGAAAAATTAAATATGATTTAGTCGAAGTATATTAAAATGTTTTTAAGTTTGGTCTTAATGTTTTTAATGTTTTGATTTTATGATAAATTTATTAAGATTATTAAATCAAGTCTTGAGTACATAATAATGTTGAGTTATGAGGTCAAACCGAGCATATAGCTGCATAAGGTTGTGTCTGTGACTATGAAGTCATGGGTTCAATCCTCGAAAAATTGTTGAGTTTCATTGTGGCCAAATCGAACATAGCTCAATTGGCATAAGGTTGTGAACATAGCTCAATTGGCATAAGGTTGTGTCCGTGACTATGAGGTCATGGGTTCAATCTTCGCTTTAATTAAAATACCGTATCGAACATAGCTCAATTAGCATAAGGTTTGACTATGAGGTCATGGGTTCAATCCTCGCATTAATTAAATACCGTTGCAAAAAAAAAAATGTATATATATATTATAAATCACCATGATTTTATTATTCAATTTAATAATGTTGTTGAGTATGTGGGTAAAAGAGAGATTATGTTTCAAATCACTAAGATTTGATGGATTGACGTGTATGCAACAATTTAAAAATATCACTAAGATTTGATGGATTGACGTGTATGCAACAATTTAAAAATATTTTATTATCGTTTAAATTTTAATCAAACAACCATTATTTAGAGTTACCGATCAGCGCATCGCCTAACTAGTTCAGAGTGAGGGTTCGATCGTGAATGTTTTATTATCGTCTAAATTGTAGCCCTCACTGGTTTGATCCCCTACGTACCCGCATTAATTTAATATTTTTAGAAGAAAAAAAATCATATGGTTAAATGAGTGGTGTTAATGATTTAGAGTGACATCCTTATCTATCACTTAATTAAAATGTATATATCAAATAAAAATGGAAAGGGTATACTTTCAAATTAGTTCACATCTTAAACTATGTGGAGAGCATTTTAGATTTGTAAGTTTGTGTACTTATGCAAAGCTAACACACAAGATAGGATGCAAAAAAAAAAAAAAAAACTAAAATGAAATAATATATATATATAATGAGCTCAAGCGTCAAACATTAGGTTTCTGTCTGTAGATCATTTTAATTCTCACCTCTTATTTGTAATGTTTATATTATAATAAATGAATTTCAACTCAACAATAAACTAATAAATGTGATTAGATATTTTTTTCAAAAGACATAAATAAATAAATAAATAAATAAATAAAAAAAAAAAAAAAAAAAAAAAAACTGTCAAACTGAATCAATTAGCATAAAGTTGTGTCATTCACTAAAAAATTAGGGGTTCAATTTGTCACCCCGCATTAATTAAATACTAAAAATCAGGGGTTCAATTCCATTATCTTGAGACTTTTTTGTTGTTTATGATTTCACGTCGAAAAGATAAAATGACAAGATGAAAATTATCTCAAATAGGGATACAAAACAAATTAAACACACACATAAACTTCTAACTCATAACTTTATTATATTTTGAGTTCACTTCTGCTTATTATATAACCTAACATCTAATTTTGACCGTCATATATAACTCCTTAAGCTACATTACACGAGTGTTTCAAATACACATCTTTCTTCTTTTTTTCATAATACAAACGTCAAAGCATATTTTGCTTAAAAAAAAATAGATATTTAATATTTAAGATAAGAAAAAATTGTCACATCAAAGAAAATTATTTTTGTTGGATGAACCATCAATTACCAAAAAGACCCCAATCTCAATCTCAATTCACAAGAGAGTGGAAGAAAAGGAGGGAAAAAAAATTAATTAATGAACAAAACAAAACAAAAACATAATCATTTATATTTTAAATTGGAAAGGTCTTCCACGTAATGCATTTTGTGGCTAATAATTCCCCAAATCTCAAATTTCTAAACTCTAAAATTTGAATTCCCTTTGGAATTATATTCACAAACCAAAGTAATTCCCATTACTCATAAAAACACTTTCTCTCCATTTCTTCAAATTCCACCATGTTCAACGATAATCAACCACCACCACCACCCGGAACTTCCAGAGCCAGCCATGGCGGAGACGATGACGACGGCGATCAAATCCGCGTTATCCACGCTCTGACCTCGCCGCAACCACCACCGCCACTCGCGGCGAATAATCGAAACCGCCGTGGAGATCAGGCTTGGGAAACGACGAGCCAGAGATCGACTTCTTCAAGTGAGAATTTCACCTCCATGAGTCGAGAGTTCAATGCTCTTGTTATCGCCGGTGCGGAGATCGGCGACGGTACTTATCGCAACGATCGGCCGATTAACGAAGCTCCGAGTAGCTTGAGTCGGATCGGAGAGGAAGAGGAGATGATTAATCCGTTGGCGATCGTAGCGGACGGACATCCGTTCGATGATGATCAATTAGTAGCACCGTCGTCGGCAATAATCGCGAGACATGAGGAGAACGGTGGCGGTGGCAGTGCGGCGGCGAGGAGAGAGATTTCGTTGCAGATGGTGAAGAAAGAAGAGGTGGAGACGAAGATCGGGGCGTGGCAGAACGCGAAGATTGCGAAGATTAACAATCGATTCAAGAGAGAAGATGCGGTGATCAGTGGATGGGAGAGGGAGCAAGTTCAGAAGGCATCTTCATGGATGAAGAAGATCGA
This sequence comes from Herpetospermum pedunculosum, assembly GCA_028017165.1. Taxonomy (NCBI): domain Eukaryota; kingdom Viridiplantae; phylum Streptophyta; class Magnoliopsida; order Cucurbitales; family Cucurbitaceae; genus Herpetospermum; species Herpetospermum pedunculosum. The sequence goes on from CM051526.1 coordinate 9,690,325, forward strand.
GGTACGTTAATTCAATTTGAAAATGGCGATTTCTCTGTTTTGGATACCACTTTTTTTTAGGTCATTATTGGACTGTTTGTGAAAATCACTTATTTGCATTAAACATATGAAAGCTTTTTCTCAATCACTTTTTAATCACTTTGATTTCCTAGTTAAACTAACTTAATGTATGAATCAGTGACCGTTAGAGGTTCAATCTCTACCCACATGTTGTTAAAAATAAAGAAAAAAAAAAATATATATATATATATATATTAAAATTTATTTGTTTGATAACTATTTCATTTTTAATTTTATGTTTTTGAAATTTATGTTTGTTTTTTAACCAATGATAAAGTGTTTAGAGAGGATGAGAGTTAAAATCACGGTGGCTAGTACTTAGAATTTAATATCTTACGAGTTTTCTTAACAATTAAATGTCGCAGAGTCACACGGTTGTCCTATGAGATTAGTCGAGGTGCGCGCAAGTTGACCCAGATACTCATAGATATATAAAAATAACTACATAAAATAAAGTAAAGTTAAAAATCATTTTTGAACTTTCATGAAAGTAACAACTCATTTCCTTAACTTTAGTTTGTAATTATTTAGGCCCTTATTTTTAGTTTTCTGTTTTTCCATTTCTAAACTATAATTTTTTTATTTCTTAAAGAAACATTTGAATTATCAGTCAAATTCCAAAAACAAAAACTTTTTTTGAAAACTACTTTTTTAGTTTTTTAGTTTCCAAGTAAAAGTAGTATTTATAAACTTAATTTTCGAAAACCAAAAATAAAAAAATCAAAGGTTATCAAACCGAACATTAGTTTTCGTGTTTTCAATATTATAACAATTTAGCTCCTAAACTTTAATATGTATTGATTTAGTATTGTACTTTAAAATTTGTAACAATATAGTCTCTTCCGGGAAAAATATTGTTAAGATTGAATTAAATTACTTACATATATATGCAGATCGATAAATTAATTTAGGGACCAAATGTGTTATAAACTACAAAGTTGTCACATAAAATTGACACTTAATTTTGAGGAAATTTTTCACGATAGAGACTAAATTGTTACAAATTTCAAAGTACATAAACTAAATTGTTACCTACTAAAGTCCAATGACTAAATTATTACAAATTTGAAAGTACATACAAACTAAAGTTCATCAACTCTAAACTGTTATTTCTATGAAAACTAGGGACATAGCTCAGCAGTAATTGACACGTACTGCACTGCTAGGTTCAAATCTTCCCACCCTCATTTTAGAAGCGTAACACAAAATAAACACGAAAGTTTGGAGAGTAAAATTTGAAAAGAAACAACATATATTACATATAGAATAAAGCATTGTTTTTATGATGTTTCCATTATTGATATGAATTGGAAGAAGAAAGTGAGAGGGTTTGAATATATATTGGCAGAGGAAGTTGGAAGAGAGGAGAGCAAAAGCACTAGAGAAGATGGAAAATGAAGTAGCAAAAGCACATAGAAAAGCAGAGGAAAGAAGAGCATCAGCTGAGGCAAAGAGAGGAACAAAAGTTGCCAAAGTCATTGAAATTTCAAACTTGATGAGAGCAGTTGGAAGGCCACCAGCCAAGCGCTCCTTCTTCTAAATTATTACTCATAAATCTCAATGAGTTTGTAATTAATTAAGGAGATTGATAAAACCCTAAAAAAAGGGAAAGATATATTATAAACATCTCTCCCAATATCAAATTTTAGTTTCAAGTTGGTTTTAGTGAAAGCACTTGTAAGTAATTAGAAATGGGCAATGAGTGTATGTATGTTTTAAATATTGTTTTTTTTTTTGGGGTGGTTTTGCAAAGTGTGTGTTTTTTTTTAGACATTTTGAGAATTGGATGTAATTGGCATTGGGTGAATAATTTATGTCATTGATGATGTTTTTTTAGTACATTGGAGGTTGAGGGATTCGAACCACAGATCTCTTGGTCGTCAACACATACATATGTCAGCTGAGTTATGTTCGTTTTGGCTGTCATTGATGATGTTTGTGCGTCACTCTGATTTGAGTATAGTTTTCATTTGGTCTCTATTAGTTTAAAAGTTTCAATTTCAGTCTCTCTGATTTGGACTTGATTTCAATTTGATCTCTATGATTTTAAATTTTTTAATTCGGTTCATATATTTTGGTTATAACTCACAAATTATCTTTAAATTATCTTTTATCTCCTCAAAATTCTTACCTATTTTTTTTTTGTTTTTTTACTTAAACGTCTAGACTCAATTAGCAAAATAAAAAATATCAATTCATTGTGGAGTAAAAAAAATGTGTAATATTATTGTAACGACCTGTATGATTTGTATAAGATCTGGCAAGACTATAAGGATCGACCAAACTGAGCATAGCTCAATTAGCATAAATTTGTGCTCTTGACGAAGAGGTCAGGGTTCGATCTTTACTCCGCATTAATTTAATACCTTTAAAAAAAAAACTATAAAGATCAAATTAAAATGTTTAAAATTATAGTGACTGAAGTTAAACTATGCACAAATTAAAGGAACCAAATTTCAAATTTAACCAAAAACAATGAGCTCAGCAAAATAAGAAAAAATCCATTTGGAATGCTGCCATTTAATTCCCCTAATATATATATATATATATTATCCGAATTCGTTTTTTTAAGAAGGATATAACATTAACTAACAACAAACGCACCAAGACAGTCTCTAGGCTCCAAAACAGCTAAGACCACCTACGAAGGGAAATCAAAGTTCTAAAAGAATAAACATTCCTCAACCGCCGAGGAAGGCAACAACTTAGAATCCAAAAATAGCACCTCTAGCTAAATTATGCACTCCAAAATTACAAATACGGGTTCAAAGGAAACACACCCCAACAAAGTCGACTCCTTGCTAACGGCATCCACAATATTTTTTGTATCAGACTCCACCAAGTGATAACTAAAGTCAGTGGCCCTCCACCGCCTCAAGGACCTCAACCCGACGAGAACGGCCTCGTCCTCTAAAGCCTTTATAGGTCATTTCCTGTGACAAACTTTAACCCCTGCGCAAATGGGAGATCTCCTAGAGTCACGAGCCACCCAACCTACACCTCCTCTTTGTCTCTCTTCGCTCCAAGAAGCATCCGCGTTAATCTTCCAACTTCCTTCTAGCGGCGGATACCAGCACTCATGACTCACGCAGCTCTCCAATCTTTCGAAGGGCAACTTCACTCCAACGAACTCTTGGAGCTCCAATAAGGATCTATCGATAAGCCTAGCAACAAAATCAAAACAGACAGAAACAGAGGCATGATCCTTCAAGTTAATCACATTCCTGTAGTTCCAGATTCTCCAGAGAATGATAAGGACTTTAGCTTGATCATCTTTTATCATTCTCTTAATAAATATATAAAGGCAATAATAAATACACACATCAGGATGAATTATATGTTCACTCCTATTAGGTGTATGTGTATCTACATAGTACAAGTACTTTAAAAGGTTATTTAATAGGTCTATAGACTTTTAAAATTGTGTCTATTGATTTAAGTATTTTTTTAAGGATATTGTTGCGTGATTTATTGCGTACCGCAAGTGTACGGGTCAAGTTTTAATATAGTGATTTAAGTAAAGAGTATCGTCCACAGCATTGGTTTTCTAGATCAATTGAGTACCGTAGGTACTAACCACAAATTCTAATTAGATTAAAAAGACTTTGAAGTGAGTGAAAAATAAATGACTGAAAAGTAATGGGAAACCTTTAGGAGAGAAAACCTAGGGAATTGATTTCATTCTATTCATGTTTAATTAATCTATTAATCCAAAAATAGTCATGCAAACAATTATAAGCCAAGAAGTACAAAACTCATAAAAGACTCGCTAGAGCTCTATTAATTCTCTTCCCTTAATATAAAACCAACATGTCTGTCTAGTTTTAATAGAAAAGAAAGGCATTAAGCAACTTCTATTATCGGCCTCTAAGAGAATTCTTCATTTTCATGCAAGAATTTACAAGTAGTCAAGTGTTTGAGTTCTACTCTAAAATCTACTCTTCCAAGCTAGAATTAAAGCAATCAACAATTTATACTTTGGCCAAAAGATAAAAGCATTAAGGAAACAAACACAAGAACAATTGTTGCAACATGAAGAACATTAGATTAATCAAACATGAAAACTAAAACGATTACATCAATCCCCTAAGTAAAAGTCTAGCTACTCATAATCACTAAAATCATGCTTAGACAATGTTTAGAATCCATAAAATAAACAATAAAATCAAAGGTAAAAGGAGAAAAACTCTTGTCGCGTGCCAAGCCTCGTTCCCGATGTGATCTGCACGTTCCCGAGCCTCTGAATCTCTTCCTCGGCTCTCTAGAGTGTCCCTCACGCCTTTCCAATGAGTGTATTTCGAAATTAGGGTTCAAATCTCCCAAAAATTGGTCTCCACCTCGAATGGAGAAAAATATGCATTTATAGAAAAAAATCGTCATAGCGTCTCGACGCTGCCCTTTAAAAATGCGTGAAAACAGATATGGAAAGCCAGCGTCGAGACACTATAGCTCGACGCTACGGGTATATGTATTACAAATGCGGAATGTATAATAATATTAGCTAAGTGGCGTGGTGGTCTGGGCGGTCCTTGGGTGAGCTGTGCGCGTGCGCTTGGGGTTGTACATCATTTATTTTTATTTTTTCTGAGAGGGATTAGAGCGTCGAAACTCATTTTGGAGCGTCTCGCTATCCCCTCGGCATTTTTGGCTTGATTTCTTCTTTTTCTTGGCTCTTGGTCATCAAAGTTCATATTTTAAGCTAATTTTTCATGTCATAACTTCTAAAAAGCTTCGGTTTGCTCCAAATGCTCGAAATCTACAATTTAGATAAATAATATCATTAAAACGTTCATTTAAACTCCAAAACTAGCATAATAACGGCTCTAAAGATAGCCCATTTAGTGTGCTATCAGATATTTGTACGGATAACCTATCTCTTAGGGGTGTAATCACATTTGACCCACCTTTTTTAAATTTATGTTTAATGCCCTTTTGTTATCGTCAGTCGCACTACCAATTGGGTGACAAATTCATAGTACCATCGTGCTCATTTCTCCTCCAACATTCACGATTCCCCTATCTCCTTCTCTCGTTATCTTCCCTATCTCTATCAGCCACAACTACGCCTTCCAAATCCACTGCTTTGCCATAAAAAGCATCGTCCCCAAATCTTGGTTCCATTTCGAGAAACTCGCCAAGAGACACTGACTTAACGTCGTCGTCCCTACACAGTCGCCACCACCTCCGCTTCTGTGCGACCAGTATCGACACTTTCGTCGTTTTTCTCTTCGGCTTCTTGCTCTTGCGAGAAGCGCCGACAACGGTTGTGGCCACGGCAACGTGTTGATCTCGATTTTAGGAGAGCACTTCGGAAGGCAATCATTGGGAAGCTCACTCCCATTAAATTCTCCAAGCTCGTGCTCTTGTCATGGAAGAACGAACATATAGACTGCAAAATAGAATTGAATTCAAAAAATAAAAAACAAATAGAGAATCGAGAATCGAGAATCGAGAGGGAGTGAGGAAGAATCTGGGATTTGGGTTTTGGAGAGTCGCTTGAGGGGGGGGGAGAATCGTGATGGCCATTTACTTTCTGGAGAAAAAAAAAAATCGCATTTTAGGAGAATCGTGAGCGAAGGATCGTACTATAGATTTTCCACACAACGAGTATTATTGATGACATCAGGAAAAGGGAATTATTCATTAGTCTCAAAAAGGTGGGTCAAATGACATTACACCCCCAACAGGTGGGTCATCCATGCAAAAAAACCCTACTTCTTGAGAAGTTTCTAATATATTTTTGTGCACATTTTTAGTTTAGGCCTCGTTTGATAATATTTTTATTCGTTCGATGACCATTTGATTTTTTGTTTTTGAAAATTAAACTTATAAACATTATTTCCATTTGTATCTACTTTCTAAAGGTGTTTTTAAATTCCTAGTCAAATTTTGAAAACTAAATAAAGTAGTTTTTAAGAACATGTTTTTGTTTTTGAAATTTTGCTAAGAATTCAAATATTTTTTTTTTTAAGAAAGATGAAAATTATTGTAAAAAAATTGTGAAGAAACAAGCACAATTTTAGAAAGTCAAAAACCAAAAATCAAATAGTTATCAAATGGAGTCTTAAATTTTGGTTTTTGGTTTTTAAACATTGTGCTTTGTAAATCCCATAATTTATTTACCATGGTTTGTTTTTCCTAAGACAACATTTGAATTCTTAGTCAAATCTCAAAGATTAAAATTAATTTTTATAAACTATTTTTTTAGTTTTCAAAACTTGACTTGATTTTGAAGTCAAAAGTAGATAACAAACCAAATAAACTCATAGGTGGAAATTATAGTTTAGAAGCTAATTTTCAAAAACCAAAACCAAAACAACAAGGACCCGTTTGATAACCATTTCAGTTTTTTGTTTTTGGTTTTTATATTTTATTCTTTATGTTTTTGGGTTTTTGGTTTTTTGGGTTTTTGGTTTTTAAAAAACAAAAACCATATATGTTTGATAACTTATTTTGTTTTGAGATTTTTTTTCTAAACAAAAAGAAAAAATAAAAATAAAAATGTTTGATCAATTTTTTATTTTTTTTTTATTTTAGGTCTTCTATAAAATGAATAACAAATTAACTTTATAATATTATTTCATCTAATATATATATATATATATATAGGTTAAAACTAACTCAAGTTGTTTCCAACCTTGAACATTATTGACCAACAAATGTTCTACAATGTATATTTTTAAGAATAGTTTTTTAAGCAATTAATTCGAAGTTCAAAGGTTAAAAGAAAAAATTTCAAAGTCTAAGGATATAATTGAAACTTTCCTCAAAATTTAAGGATATTTTATATAATTTAACCTATTTTAAAAGCATTTTTTCAACAAATAGTAAAAAACCGAGGTTTAAAAAAAAATGGAAAAATGGAAAACGGAAACGCATTTTTTAAAACATTTTTTTTCGTTTTTAGTTTTTCTATAGAATTTAAGAAAAGATTTTTAAATTTAAAAAAAAAAAACCAAAAACGAATTGATTACCAAACATGCTCCAAATTATTATCAAAAGAGGTCTTAACAATTATGTACCAAATGCTTGAACTTGTTTGAAAAATTGTGCATGTTATCCCACAATTTATTTAAGATGAGTTTTTATCTTTTCTGAGATAAAATTTGAATTTTTAGTCAAATCCCGAAAATCGTGACTAATTTTTAAAAACTACTTGTTTGTTAGTTCTCAAAACTTGACTTGAATTTTGAAAACATCTATCCAGAGTAAATGACTGTTCACACGAGATTTCAATATAGGAGAAATTTAATACGTGGAAATGAACTTGAATTTTATTGATTTTGATATATATATAAGTGTTACCGTCTCTAATATTTATCCTCTGATGCTTTCTCTCGAGTATGTCAACTTTAATCTTTGGACTCGTTGATCTTCTTGGATGGTCGATCTTTGAGCTTTTTGATCTCTTGGATGATCGACCTTTGGGCTTTTTTGATCTTCTTGGATGATCGACCTTCGGGCTTTTTGATCTTCTTGGATGATCAGTCTCTAGCTTGTTGATCTTCGTAAAGTCTTCGACTTGTAGTTTCTTGAAGGTCTTCGGCTTGTAGTTTATCGAAGACCTTCGACTTGTAAATTATTGGAGGTCTTCAACTTGTAGCTTCTTGAAGGTCTTCGACTTGTAGCTTCTTGAAGGTCTTCGACTTGTAGCTTCTTGAAGGTCTTCGACTTGTAGCTTATCGAAAATCTTCGGCTTGTAGCTTCTTGAAGATCTTCGGCTTGTAGTTTCTTGGAGATCTTTGTTTGTAGCTTATTGAAGGTCTTCGGCTTGTAGCTTCTTGAAGATCTTCAGTTGTAGCTTATTGAAGGTCTTCGACTTGTAGCTTCGCTTATTGAAGATCTTCTTGTAGTTTCTTGAAGATGTAGTCTTTGAATTTTCTGAACTCTAGGTCTTTGATGCCTCTGAATTCTTAGGTCTTTGATGCCTTGATGCCTCTGAATTCTTAGGTCTTTGATGCCTCTGAATTCTCTGATTGTTGGAGCTTCTGACTTCTCTGGATTCTGGCTCAAGGCTCAATGTCCAGAATGAAGGGTGGTCTCCTCAGACTTTGATGAACCTAGTATGGGCTTGGGCCTGATTGACTTTTGGCCCAACTTTTGGGCTTTTATTTATTTGGGCTTAATCTATTTATTTTTCAATAACTTGGATTATTTAAATTTAGCCCAAAATTATTTTTTAGCGATCTCGTGTTAAATATTCAGGTCCAACCGCGGGCAAGGTTTGATTGGACTCGTCTGAGAGACATGTGGCATAATTTGATTTGTCGGTTTCCATGTCCTTTGATTTCATTTGAGGACACGTGATGATTTGTGATTGGCCGAAATTTCTTATTCAACAATCACAAATCAAAGAAACTCACCGGTGAAAGTAAAATTTAGGAATTTAGATTTCAAAAATCAAAAAATAAAAAACTAAATTATTATTACACGGGGCCTAAACAATTATGCCACCAAATGCTTCAACTTGGTGAGTTTGTGTGCCAAAGACTCATATTAAACACAATTTTGAATGTTAAGAACCTATTAGAAAAAAGTTTAAAAAAAAATATAGACCAAATAAACTATTTAAAAGTTCGTTATTACGTGTAGTCCCTAAAAAATGAAGTTTAGAGAGTAGAGTTTTAAAATTATAAAAACTTAATATATACTACTTTGAAATTTCAATGACTAAACTTATAACTTAACTAAAACATATTAGACACTATTTTTTAATGTTGATAGAATTATTATTCATAATCATTAGTAAAAGTATTAAAATTGACAATTTATTTCGTCAAACTCTAATTTATTTAATAATTGACGTTTTATAGTCGTCAATTTGTCCAAAAAAAAAAATTATTTACTTTAAATGAAAATTAAATTTTTACTGACATTTTTTTACAAGCATCCATCAACTAAAGGACTCAATTGAGGATCGGTTTGGATTATCGGTTAAAAAAAAATTATGTTTAAAAAAATGGTTTAGAATTTGGTTATATATTCCAAATGCTTCTATTAATGTCAAATTACTATAAAAAAAAAAAAACAACTATTAAATACTATAAACTACTTCTAATTTGTATTTAAAACACTATGATCGACCGATCACTGGTGGTCGGCGAAATGTGGTCAGTAGTGATCTTTTGTGGGTGGTGGCGACGGTGGTCGCCGGTGGTGATTGTCGGCGACAGCTATGGTTGAGGTGAAGATAGTGGAAGGTATTTTGGGTCATTTTTATATATCGTGAAAATTTGGGAAGAAACTTCAATTAAACACTAAAAAACCATTTTTTCTATAATGTGGATAAGTGTTCCACTCAAATTTTTGTCATCATTCATCACAGTGAACCACTTTCAGCTTAGTGTGATTGAAGCATTTCATGAACTCAATTAAGAGAGAAGAAAAAGTAGTAAGATAACAAATCCTCCAAATTTCAAAGAAAGCTTATGTGAAAAGTTACTATTAATTAGATTTTGCAATTCAACAACCAAAAAAAAAAAAAAAACTTTTATATTTTCAAAACAAAAAACTTTTACTGAACTTAATTAATAGAAAAATTGTACTAGATACCACTTTTTGAAAATATTTAAAAATATGGCAATTTTATAGGTGATAATCACGATAGAGTTATATAGTGATAGTGATAGTCACTGATAGCAGATCAATGACTATCAATGATAGCTACGGATACACTTCTATTTTTTTTATAGAATTTTGTCAATGGTTACATTGATAGCAGTCAATAGTCATTTTATCAATGGCTATCAGCGATAATAGTCTATCAATGATTATCACTGATTCTTTACCATATTTACAAATTGTTTTATATTCTACTATATTGCCTATTATTTTGGGTCTGATTGCTATCGATTTTCTTTCTTCATCTCCCCCTCCCCTGCCGTTTTTTGCTCCGACCAGAGCTTCCGATGACAACACTCACGCAACGACAGAAGAAGTAGCAACGATACAGTCATAGTTGGGATGGGGAGCGATGAATCCGACAGACTTATCGGCGATGAAATCGAATTGAAACCCACAAAAAAAAAAAAAAAAAAAAAAATCACCTCTCTCTTCTCTTTCTCTCTCTAAACACATGGGAGAGAAGAAGTCTCTCTTTTGCCAACTTTCTCGCTCCAAAATCATCGTCGACGGTCGTTGGCTTCCACCAATTCTTCTTATTCGAGTTCAATTTCTTCGTCGTCACGGTCTCAAACGCTTCGAGGAATTCGCAATGATCTCGCAGAGATTGGCGACGACTTGAGAATCGGCTCCTTCGAAGAATGTAACCCCGAAAGCAATATCTTTTTTTTCTCTGGTCGGAGGACGAAAAACAGCAAAGGAAAGAGAGATGAATGTAGCCCCGACGGCAGCATCTCTTTCTTCTCTGGTCGGAGGACGAAAAACGACAGAGGAGGGAGAGATGAATGTAGCCCCAACGGCAGCATCTCTTTCTTCTCTGGTCGGAGGACAAAAAACGGCAAATGAGGGATGAAGAAAGAAAACTGAGAAGGAGAAAGTGAGAATCATGAAAAGGAGATGAAAATTGTGATAAGAGGGATGGAGTGAGAGGTAGATAGGCTAGATTTTTCACGCATTGATGAGGTCAGCAAAAGACCATAAAACATGTGTTTTAAAGCGTTTGGGTCAATTGGCATTACAAGCCTCAGGAGGGGAGTCCTCTTAGCAAAAACCCCAACTTTTCTAGACGTATTGTTTAGACATACTCGTCCTTTTTTCTACTACATCCAAAGAAAATATATTAGGTAGCTAATAAAGGCATGGTAAGTCGAAGAAATCATAAAAACAGGTATATAGGTGTTAGGATTTAGGGTTTAGTTTAGGGATTATTCTATCTTTATTTGTGTTTGTTCTTTCCTTATTTCGTCATAGCAATCTCTATATAAATCTCCATGTAATTCTCTCTCAATACAATGAATAATATACTTTCCATATATTATAACATGGTATCAGAGTCCACGAAGCCCAAACAGGTATTCGATCCAAAAATGGGATCCATCTTGATGGTGAACCCAGAGAGGCATCATCTTGAGGGGAGGGGGCATGTTGAGGATCCCACATCGGAAAGATAAAGAGACCTCACTCACAATATAACATACATGGGCTACTCCTCCTATCACTAATTGGTTTTAGGATGGAATCCCATGATGTCTAACATGGTATCAGAGCTCCTCCTGAAACCCTAGAAATCAAAAACCCTTGGCGGTCGTCGCCTCTCGCCCAATTTCGTTCGTCCAAGAACCATTCTCCTCCCTCACGCACACTGCCGCCGCAACCGCCCATCTCCGTCTGTCGTCGCTGCAGCCACCAGCCGTTTAGGATCCAAATCCTCCGTTCGTTAACGTTTTCCTCCGCCGCATCAGAATCCAACTCCGCACCAGCCCCAGATCCAACTTGCAGCACCGCCTCTGCCCAGATCGTGCAGCCACCGCAGATCCTTGGTTTTCATTCTCCTCCCTCACGCACACTGCCGCCGCAACCGTCCATCTCCGTCTGTCGTCGCTGCAGCCACCAGCCGTTTAGGATCCAAATCCTCCGTTCGTTAACGTTTTCCTCCGCCGCATCAGAATCCAACTTCGCACCAGCCCCAGATCCAACTTGCAGCACCGCCTCTGCCCAGATCGTGCAGCCACCGCAGATCCTCCACCGTTCGTTAGCATTCTCCTCAGCTCCTCCCTCACGCGAACTGCTGCCGCCGCCGCCACTGTTTCCTCCGCGCACCGTCGCAGCCGCCAAATTCGTTCTGCCCAGACCCGTCATTCACCTCTGCACGCCACCGCCACCGAAGAGCTCTTCCTCTCTTCCTTCAGATTCGTTGCCGCAGTCCTCCTCCATCTGGCACCTCTTCCTTCGATCGAATAAAAGACCTATTTTGGTCTCGGTTTATTTCAGTTCAATGTTCGGTTTTGGTTCAAATTGGTTCAACCCCGATTCAGTTTTGTTTCAGTCTGGTTCAGCCCGGTTTCGTTTCAACCTCGATTCAATCCGGTTTGGTTTCGTTTCAACCCCGGTTCAATCCGATTTGGTTTCGTTTCAACCCCGATTCAATCCGGTTTGGTTTCGTTTCAACCCCGGTTCAATACGGTTTGGTTTCGTTTCAACCTCGGTTCAATCCGATTTGTTTTCGTTTCTTCCCCGATTCAATCCGATTTGGTTTCGTTTCAACCCCGGTTCAATCCGGTTTGGTTTTGTTTCAACCTCGATTCAATCCGATTTGGTTTCGTTTCAACCTCGGTTCAATCCGGTTTGGTTTCGTTTCAACCCCAGTTCAATCCGGTTTGGTTTCGTTCAATCTTATTAAGTTTACTCTGATTCAGTTCAGTTTATTTTTGTTCATTATGTTCGTGGTGCATCTGCCTCTGCATGTTCGCACAAACCCTCCGTCGTGAAGATTCAAATCTGCATTTGTTCGTCCAAATTATCTAACAAACTCAATTTGGTTTCTCAACTACCATCTTGAGTTTGAGGGAGGGTGTTAGGATTTAGGGTTTAGTTTAGGGATTATTCTATCATTATTTGTGTTTGTTCTTTCCTTATTTCATCATAGCAATCTCTATATAAATCTCCATGTAATTCTCTCTCAATACAATAAATAATATACTTTCCATATATTATAACATAGGTATCTAGATTCATATTAGGGGTATTTATAAAATTACTAGAACCAAATTGAAACTTTTAAAACTATTTCAAACCAATCACAAATCATAAGAACTACATTAGTTAGTAACAAACTTATTTAATACAAATTTTGCTTGATGCAAATTTTGCTATAAAGTAAGCAAAATGAAAACAAAACAAAACAAAACATTGCTTGCAAATGAACATGCATATCAAAAGTAAAAATAGACTGATTTGATATGATTAGAACCAAAGAAACCTCCAAGCAACAGCCTACCAAAAGTAATAAACAAAAGCAATAGCAGAGGTCAAAATTACATCAAATAATAAGGGAAAAAGGAGCCCTGGTTCACTTTCTAGTTTCTACCAATCAATCACCACTTTGGATGGTATACAACTTTGATGTCTTGTCCTCTCTTATGTACAAATAATACAAAACTATTGTTGATGGTAGCTTTGATGCTTAAGCAATTTAGTATTTGACTAGAAGCTCTAGGAAAGCTTATTTCAAAGAAATATGGCTGCAGTAGCGACTGTCATAACCGCGTTTTTTACACGGTGGTGAAGTTTCTCAGTAATGGATATTTACCTTGTTTTCTTAGTAAGTCTTGCATTTTTGCACATTCGGATGCTCAAGGGAGTGACTTCAACCAGTTCATCTTCTTGGATGTACTCGATACAGTCATCTAAACTATAAGTCAATGGGGTATCAAGAACCACTGCAAAAGGCAAAATTATGGAGTTTAAACTTCATCTCTTATATATCTTAAGAATGAATTCAAGATTAACTTTAATAGTATTTCTTATCCATAAACACTTTTTTTCTTTTTCTTTTTTTTTTTGTTAAGAAACCGAGCTTTCATTGAGAAGAATGAAAAAACTACAATGACATACAAAAAACATGTCCGTCAATGGAGTCTCAACACTAACTACAAGAACACACTAATCCAAAAGTATGATAACAAGATGGTAGATACAAAAAGTCTGATGAACGAATGCCCATAAAGATCCATAATAAACACTTTTACGAAGAAGCAAGGATTAAGTTTTTTTTATAAGAAACTTGAGTATATTAAAAAAAATAAGAGGAACAAACAGCCTAATAAGGGCTAGGGGAAGAGGGCTCCCCTACCCACAAAAAACTAAAGAAGAGCTTTCTAGTTGTTCATAATCATGGAAAGGATGCAAAGGCTGTAATTACAAAAGAATTTTTAAAACACCACCATGACGTTTTCTTCTGAAAGGATTTTAAAAAGGTACTTTTAACCAAGTGTTTAAATTTTTTAAAATTATCCTCAAATACGTAATCAAACGCCATGTGTTTTTAATAGGCTCAACGCATCCTATTGGTTGTGTCCTAAGCGAGGGATTTGTAATAATGGCAGGTGAGGGGCATTCTAAGTCCAAACTCCAATATATACTTTTAGTGAAGAAACTAGTGGAAAAAGCAGAGGTAAAATAAAACTCCAACCTGAACATTGAAAAAAATAATTGAGGTGACTGAGTTGTTCTGACCTGATACTTCTTTGTTGGAGCGAACATTTGTTGCAGCTTTTTTCTTGCACACGTTAAGGGATAAGTCCCCAGGCCGTTGATGAATTCCAACTATTTGACCTTTGTAAACTTCTACACCAGGACCCACAAACATCTGCCCTCTCTCCTGCGAACTAGCAAGGGCATAAGAAGTTATTGTGCCTTCCTCAAAAGCAACCAGTGAACCCTGATCACGAGTGTGAATGTCACCAGCCCAAGGTCCGTAGGAATCAAATATTGTGTTGAGAATTGCTGTGCCACGTGAAGCTGTTAAAATTGCATTTCTCAATCCAAGAAGACCCCGAGTTGGAATCTTATATCTCAAAAAAGTTGTCCCTTCTGACCTGGAGATATAGATAAAAATTAGAAGAATTGATCTAAGTAACAAAAGTAAAATCCAGTTATGACCCTTATAGATAAAAGACTGCACCCAGAAAATGTACTTGATTCATGAATAATAGAGAAAAACTTTGATAAAATATCCTTTAGCATAGTATATACATTATTTAATATCATCAGAATGTAAATATGCATGTGGATAAGTTAAGTCGCTATAATAGCAACAGCATGCCACCGTCCTCTATTAAACTTGTGATACAGGACAGGCATCTCCTAGAAAGAGTTTTAGCAATGAGATTTTTTTTTTTGATATGAAACATAGAATTCATTGATATAATGAAAGGATATCAAATATCCAAGAGTTACATAAAGCTTCTCCAATTAGTAATGAGAGAAGTAAGACTATAGTCACAAAAAGGGGGGGACAATTTACACCAATTCATAGCAAGATACAAAGTCGATGTAAAAAGGTCGCTAGTTTTAGCAATGAGATGAGTTGTTTAAATACGGTAATTGGATGTCACCTATTTGTGACACTACAAGCAAGTCTTGTTAATCGTCATTATGTAGTCAAACTTAAGCATTACATTAGTCAAGCCCCTAGTTCTCTGATCATCAACGCGTATGATGTACATTGTTCAAAATATTAATCAAATCACATCCACCATGCCAATTTTTTTGTTTGGGGGAAAAGAAAAGCAAAGAGAGGTCTACTAACCCAACTCCCTGCATATCAAACATCTGTCCACGCCTCTTGCCCAACAGTTCTACTACTGCTCCCATGTGTTCTTCTGGTACTTCCACAGTGGCAATCTGCACGGCAATTTTACTTGTTATGATTATGAATGTCACTGATATAAGAAGTCGATCAAATGTCACACAATAAGCTGTACTTTTCAAAAGATGAAGCACGTGCATGTAAGAAGACTAGATGCAAAACAAGTTTCATATGGAAATTGTATCAAAATAAAAGTAAATGCTTCACAATCTAATTTTTAGATTCATTCTTAACGAATTTCGTAATGGAACTTTTTCTATCTTCAAGTCAAATGTGTCTAACGCAGGATTACAATAAGAAGCCAAAGAAAAGTTTTGACTGTATTTTATACATTACTTTATTATTGTTTTCTGATTTGATAGACTGTCTAGGTTTTTTACAATCCTAGACATATTTGAAGTCCTTATCTTGAATCCTAATCCTAATTGGATTTTTAAGCCCTATCCTATATAAGTCTAGTAGGTTCTACATAAGCTAAATTAGAGTTGGAACAGCGATCGCAACCTTATTCATTAAGTCTTGTGGTTTCCAGTCAGAAATCCAATGAGGATTCATAGGGTATTGTAGTATTCTACAATTTTTCCTTCTATCTTCTACTTTTTGTGTGTATTACTATTTTTCTATTTCTTTTCTTTTCTTTTGTGTTGTTCAGGAAACTGTTTTTGGTTTTATTTATTTTTCTTCCAAACTGTTTCTGTAACTTGATTGAATTATAAATATTGGAGTTATTGTGCTCATTCAAAACACTATATTTTGGAAAAATAAGTCTGTATCCTAAAGAGCATATTATATGTGAGCAGAAAAACACGCTCAAGGAGAACAAAAGGAAAATAATAATAATAACATTTTAAAATAGTTATCCAAATATGTTTTCATTGAATTTTTATTAAAAAAAAAACCGTAAACTTTTCTTAAAACAGAATATTCTATCATTTTTAATGTAAAACCTACAAAACTTAAAACTTAAAAATTTAGCAGTGAATTAATCCCAATGAAATTTTCTAACACTGTCCTGCCATATAACAATTAGAAACTCACCTCAAACGGTTCCACCAATTTGTCATTCACCTTTTTGGTGATAACTCTAGGAGGTCCCACCATAAATTCATATCCTTCCCTCCGCCTAAAATGAATGAACTCATTAGTCATTAGAGGATGTATACAGGAAAAGGTGGAGGACCATCCTGAATATGAAGTTCTTACATGTTCTCTATAAGTATTGTGATATGCAAAGTACCCCGACCACTAACAATGAACATATCTGCTGTTTCACCATCTTCAACTTTCATTGCTAAATTACGCTCAAGCTCCCGGTAGAGTCGATCCCTTAAGTTTCTACTAGTGACGTACTTGCCCTGCAATTCAAATTAACAACACATAAAACCTTACATTTTATATTTAAGTTGTAATTTAGACAGACATGTCTTTTATATCTTTCAACTGCTGATCTATATGCAGCACATGTAATCCAAAGAGATATGTTTTTTTAGATAATAAACAAGAATCTCACTCTATGCCAAAAAACAAAAGGAACACAAAAGGAGTAGGTAACATATCCATCCGGCTTAGCTAACATGGTAATGAAAACTTTCCGGTATCTCAACACCCTTTGTAGAGTCTCCATAACCATTTCTTAAAGAGAGCTTCATTTTTCTTTTTCATTAGTTTTTCCAACTCCGAGGCACTAGGTTCCATTTTACTTTATGGAATGTTCCATCAGAGCTAGCCCCTTCCTAGAGGAAGTCCCATATAGCTTCATAGGGGGCTATGCAGAAGATTGCCTATTGGAGGTGATGTCTTCCAGCAAAGATTTTCTTAAATAATGGTCATTGGTTCTGACCCGCTTGACAACAACGAAATTACGCATCCCTCTTGAACCTACCCTCTTGCTCATGGAACCACCCACTCTCTCTATTTGTAACCAACTCCTATTAACTCTTGTCTAATGACTAATATACCCTCAGTACCCTAATAATATTTCCAACTCTACTGTAATGATATTTCTTTTGTAATTATAGTGTCAGTTCTCTTTGTGCCACTTGGAAGAACTTTTTGCAATCTTCCTTAGTGTGAGGCTCTTCTTTTTGTCCCCCTCCCTTTTGTAATTTCACTTATTCAATGAAATTAGCTTCTTCACAAAAAACATATATAATATTTGTTAAAAGAAAGAAAATTTAGGACTTCTGGCATTTTCATTCAGACATACCTCACGACCAACAAATGGAGAAGTGTTAATTGAGAAAGACATCTTTACTGTTGGTTCTTCCACCTTAATAGCAGGTAATGGTTTTCCAAATTGTTTGTCAGCAATTGTCTCACCAATCTGAACACAGGATAATCCACGATAAAGATTGTGAAAACAACAATAACAAATTTCACTACAAGAACAAAAGTTCTGCAAAAACTGAATTCACTTTTACCTGAATGTCATCAATTCCACAAACCGCACATATATCACCAGCTTCCACCTTCTCCACAGGGACCCTATTGAATTTCTCATATACAAAAAGCTCACTAACTCTTGCATATCTACAAGCATCTTCTGATGTGCATACCTAAAAAACAAAGACGGGGAAAGAAGGTAAGAAATCAAACTTTTGTTAAAGAGAGAAATAAAAAAGAAAGGGGGGAGATAAGATAGCCCCAACTCAAGCCAAAGAATATTAGAAAATAACTCTCCCCAATTAGCATTAATCAAATGGAAAAATGGCACAGCCAACTAAGAGGAGGTTACGGAACAAATTAGGTCCCAAACTTTGAATCAATCTTAGAAGATTCTAAAATTCTATTCAAGGCAAAGAGCCCTAAATTATAAGAAGAGGAGCCACGCCAGTCATTGAGAAATGACTTTAACAAGTACTGGCAAAAATTAAAAAGGTGGTAGAACTGTAGAAGCCCAAATAGTCTGAAAAGGAGATAAATTCCATATCTCCTCCCAAAAGACCTCCACATCCTGAAAGATCCTTCTATTCCTTTTCAACCATATATTCCAAATAATAGCAAAAAACAGGTTTCTTCAGAAACCTCTACTATGAAATTGAAAAGCAACCCTATAGAAATGCAGAATGCTGGCAAGCCTATTTCAACCTGCAAAGTGGACTAACCTTCACATCCATTCCTTTTTTCAGTTCTCCGGCATGCAGTCGACCAATGGCTATCCTTCCTTTGTGCTCATCGTATTCGATACTTGTAGCCTAGGATAAGAAGTTCACATTAAAGTTGAGACATATTATAAGAGAATAAAAAGTTCAAGTCAAAAGAGTTAAACTAAGTTTTGTCAAATTTGGAGAACTGAAAAGCCTATGTTTGTCATCCTTGTTGAGTCTTTAAGAATGTCACATGAGTACATAATCGCATACTGAAACGTGAGATTAAGGCACAAAAGTGTGCAAGAATTGCATTTATTGGACTCGTCATAAAGTTTAAGATATATGGTGGAAGGATTAAGAATTAGGGGAGGGGTGGAGGGGGGAAATAGAGAGAGGGAGAGGGAGGATATAATGTCAGTGGCTTAAACAAAGCTTATTTATGACCATTGTGAAACTTAGATTAATAAAAAAAAAATATTTCAAAAACAAACAAGATAGTACATTTTTTTTTACATTAAATAATAAGAGTCAGAAATGGAATTCATATGTTTTTTGGTTTAGGATTTAGGAATACTATCAATTTAGAAAACTAACTTTGAAAAGTTCGTTTATTATCCATAAGAAAGATGTACGGTGTGTTATAAAATTCTCATGGTTCTTCAACAGTTCAAATCAATTACATTATTGAAGGTAAACAAAAACAATGAAAAGATAGATCACTTACAAGCATTTGCAATGCACCATCTTTGACAATACGTGGTCCAGGGATGCATCTAATTATAGACTCAAAAAGTGGTCCAAGATCGTCTCCCAATTTTTCAGGGGATAATCCAGCCTTACCTTGAATGCCACTAGCATAAATCGATTGGAAGTCACACTGAACCAAAACAAAAGTTGAAGTGAAAAAGGACGTTGCTTACATTATCAGAAATAATGAAATGAAACATTCAACAAACATTCATATATTTGTCAGATTCCCACGACTGAGTAAATCACTTAGAATGACTTCCATTGATAATTTTCAATAACCTCCGCTGCTCTAATATTATAAAGTCTGTAAGCAAACATAAAGTATTGTTATAAATCAAGTATCCTTTACTGCTATCTGCTATCTTAAATTTTGGTGAACGGTATCCTTTAAGGCTTTAATGCTGCTCTAATTTATAAAGTTCGCCGTAACCAATGTTAATTTCAAAAGATAGGTTGCTGCCTTGTACCTTGTAATATTCTCTTTTTTGCCACATTGTCCATTGCACTTATTATATAACCTTTACTCATACTTAATATCTTGTTGTTTCTTATCACAAAGCATAGGTATAAGGCCATTACCCATGATTTTCAAATATTGCTAATGTACCTGCTCATCTGATGCGTTCAGTTCAATAAAGAGCTCAAAAGTGGAATTGATGACAAAATCTGGACGAGCTGAAGGTCTATCAATCTTGTTGACCACGACCACAACAGCATGCCCAAATTCTAGAGCCTTCTTAAGCACAAATCTTGTTTGTGGCATTGGACCCTCAACAGAATCTACCTAGATAAATACATAGAAAAAGAGGTGATAGCCCAAGGAGATCAAAGTTAGAAACATATTTGAAAATATATTATTGTCAGGAAGACACCTATAGACAACTTATGGGCAAGAAGAAAAAAAGTTTAAAACTAGTAATCTAGTGGATAAAATTTCAATTGGGCCTTGTTGCTTAATAATTTGCTCTGGCATATCAACCTTGTCCATTTAAAAAATAAGTTGAGTTTGTTTCGCATTTTTTATTCTGAAAACAGTCCCTTCGATCAATATGAGATAACCGCTGCAACTTTTTAAAAAATATGAAACATAGATAACCTCTGCAACTTGAAATCCTTCTTCCTCTTCTCTCCCTAGAACTAAAGTACATGCAACCTTACTATCTTAACTCACTTGTAATCACTCTATCAAACCTTCAGCTCTCCACTGAATTGACACCATCAAAAAAAAAATGGTAGACACAAAACTACAATGAGATAAGCCTCTCACGTGGCTTTTTTTGTTTAGTACGTTAGCGAAAAGTGACAAGAGATCCACACTACACCAAAAATTGACACATCAATATAAAAAGTTAATTAAAATGTCCACTCAATTTCCATAAGTAACTAATGGTAGATCATTTTGATCTAGTTTCAAAACTTAAAGAGTTAAAATGTCAATCTCTCGAGCATAAGAAACATATAGAACTCTTTATCAACCTCAAGAACTAAGAAGATATTCATCCCAATATATTATTTTACAAAATGAACCTAAGGAAAAAAAATACATTAATTAAAGAATTTGATGCTCACAAAGCTTGTAACAACCATATAAAAAAAATCTCTAAATATCAAAAATATAAGTTTCAAGATAGAACCAGAGATTTCAAATAGGTAGAATATGTTGAAGAATACCACAAGAAGGATCCCTTCCACCATATTGAGAATGCGTTCGACTTCACCGCCAAAATCAGAGTGCCCTGGAGTATCAATTATATTAATCTTTGTATCCTTATATGTAATAGATGTATT
Source organism: Herpetospermum pedunculosum (assembly GCA_028017165.1). Lineage (NCBI taxonomy): Eukaryota > Viridiplantae > Streptophyta > Magnoliopsida > Cucurbitales > Cucurbitaceae > Herpetospermum > Herpetospermum pedunculosum. Next base: position 9,711,283 of record CM051526.1, read on the forward strand.
TTTGCTCAGTATTGTAATTCCTCTTTCACGCTCCAAATCATTTGAGTCCATTATTCTTTCTTTCACAACTTGGTTGTCACGAAATACCTGCAATGGAAAAAATGAAATATACATTAGGTTGGAGGTTATTACTGTCAACGATTCTTGCTAAGTATACATTCCTAGATTGTTTTTAGCAAACAAATTACAGGTCCTCCAAAGGGGAAATTATTCGACGAACGAGACTACTACAGATTTTTGAATTCGCATCCAATGGTTATTAGAGGGCAATAAGATTTTTGAATCCACATCCAATAGTTATTAAGAGGTTGCCTCATTGAATAATTTTTCCTCCAAAAGCATCACAATCCTAAGCAGCAACTGTTATTGCTTTCCTTCCATCATCTCTAACTCTAATTCATTCACAAGTACCATAGTCAAAATAGGTAATCGCAACCTGCATTAACTAATAGAGAATTTTCACAAAGCTTTTTATTTTTGTTACCTTTGTGTGTGTGTGTGTGTGCAGGGGGAGGGCTGATATTTCATCGATGGTTTGAAATATACAAAAAGGGGAAGGATTCCCAGTAACTAGATTACAAAAACGCCTTCCAGATTTTCATGAAGTTGCTTAAGCTATAATCAGTTAACGGAAAACAAAAGTATTTACACCACCCAAGAGCCAATACAAAAACTTGATCACAGAATCTGCTCAAGGGGAGGGAATTCTTGTTGAAGATTTAGTTATTCCTTTCTAGCCAAATGTTCCATAAGAAAGCTTTGATCAAAATAAACCTCTCTATGTTTTTTGAAAGGGTGGCCCACCAGCAAAGAATGAAGGAGAACGTTCACAAACTTGTTCTTCACCATCATTTCTAGCTCTAAGCTCTAATACATCAAATGATTGACATAATAAATAAATAGGGCATAACCCAGCAGGTACAACATAGTTAGGCTTTTAGTTCAAAATCATTGCATTACGTTGCACTAAACAGTACTAATGATTTGGAAACCATGCAGTCGTAATATAACAGAATGAAGAATTAACACCTGCAGGCTGCACCTAAAAATAAACATTTAGAAATGATTATCTGGGTAATTACCTTTGCTTGCTTCAACATAGAATCAACCAATGTTGTCTTTCCATGGTCAACATGAGCCACTATTGCTATGTTCCTTATATCTTGTCTCCTCATCAGTTGGCTCTTCGCTAAGGCAAAACATCACCCCAGAATTGAAAATTCCAAAGAAAATGTTAGTAATAAATTTTGAATTGGGTGAAAGACCAATATTAGATTTAAAGTTCATGCAACCAAAAAATCTCCCTACACATAATAAAACCATAAAAATAACCAAAAACAAAGAAAAATGGCACAAGTCTTAAAACTTCCATAAACAGAGCTTCAAATTTCCTAATTTCTAGTCTCATCAACCATTTTTCTCATACTTAAGCGGTAGGAACGATGAAAAAAAACATCAAAATATAACACACGGATAAATGAACAAAGAAAGCAAATGGAGAGAGAGAGAGAGAGAGATGTACCAGTGGGAGCTTCTGTAGCTGGAGAGACAGAGCATTTGACCGGAGTTCGAATTGGAGGTCTGGAACAAAACTTGAGAGCTTGTTTGGGCAATGAAATTGAGGTTCTGGAGGACGAACTGAGACCGTCGAGCTGGTTAATTAGAGGAACGAAGGTTCTTCCGAGTTTGAATTTGGGATAAACCAACGGGGAAGAGGATGAGGAGCAGTTGAAGGTCATTACCATTTCCATGGCTGCTCCGGCGGCCGGCGTTCTTCTCTCTCTAGCCTAGAGAGAGAGTGAAGGGATTTGGCAATTGAGGCTGTAAAATGAAGCCTCGTCGTCACCTTACAATGGCGGACGATGATTTTTTATTTTTGTTTAATCCATTTATTTGCTTAATAGATAATTAGACTAGATGGTTTATTATTCGCCACGTCCTTCAATGGGACCCATCCAATTACCTTTTTGTCTTCGCTTTTCTATGGTAGAGGTCATATTTTTTCTTCTTTTTAATGGCCAAATTATCTTCAAATAATATAATTATGCTTAATGTTGAAGGGGTTCCATCCTTACTTTCATAATTGTCGAATTATGTTATGGGCTATCTCAACATGAGGTCACGATCCTAGCATCACGGTGCCCTTCTTGAGGACCTAGGGCCGACCTCTAGGATCCGATCAGGAGACCCGCAGGATCTTCCTCCAGTTAGTCAAGAGATCCTTGATCATACCACCAAGATCAACCCCCTAGAAATCAAGACGAGGAATGTCCGCTGACATTCCTACTTTGGATTATGGGCGGTGGTACGACAATTCCTTCGAATCTGACTAAGATTGAGGGTCGTCACATCTCCATGATGAGGAGGTGTACGGAATGACGTCGACCGTCTCATCCCTCCTTTCCTATAAATACAAAATTCACTCTTCATCCGGAGGTATGCAATTCTTAGCACTCACACTCCACTTAAGCTTAGAAATCTCTCTACTGACTTAAGCATCGGAGTACAGTGGGCTCAGCCCCACACCGATGCAAGTTTCCTCTTTATTTGCAGGTCGACCTCGGACTACACATCATACTACTCCATATTCCTGCATCAACAAACTCGAAAAAAAAAAATCTAGTGTAGTTTGATAGACGAGGCACTTGTTATTTTCTTTAAGGTTGAAGTTTTAAATTATTATCTTCATATTTGTTGAATTCAAAAGGAAAAATGAACTTTGTTAAGGCATTCAATATTTGTCTTAAAAGTTAGATGTTTGATTTCACTACCTTGATTATTGTCATCAGACACTTCAAACTCTTTCTTAGGGCAAACATTGTCTTACCAAAAGTGACATTTAAATACCTAGAGAGCATTGATTGACGATTATCCTTGATCCTCTAAAGATGCCTCTCATCATTTGTCAATCAATGGTAAGGTCGTGTGGACTATCACGCTTAACATGCATATGTTGTCATTTTCATTTGCCATCACTAGAGAGTTGATTTCGCTAATTGACATTATAACTCAATTAAGTTGAATGTCAAAGATAATTATGCAATTATTCAATAAGTTAAGAAATAAAAAGTTATAACAGTCTCTTCCGAGCACAATTAAATCTCCTTCAAATTAAGAAACGAATATACGTATTTAGTCTTAATAACATGTAAAGTTTTAAGTCTACTCTACTTCTTTTAACAACTTCGAAAGTGGTCCTAGATCTCTCGATGCACGTGGATAAGAGTGTCATAACGGTTTGTATATATATACATATGGAGAATCGAAACTCAAAAAATATATGAAGTGTGTGATATTAAACTCACTCCATCAACCATCATCATAACTTAAAAAAACATTAGGAACATCCCACTAAACTCCCCTGACGAACTATTTCATCCTACCAAGAAATTGAAGAAGAAGATATGGAGTAGAGAGAAACTAAGATCTAGAAGTTTAATTTCATTTACAATATGCATCTGTACATTTCGATGAACGTTTGTTTTAGATTTTTATTGTTCATTGTTGTTGGCGTAAGATTTCAGACTTCTTTTGTCGTGTTCCGAGGTGCTCTGCCGTCTCCGGGGTCAGGGACAAACCTGCACAAGGGAAGAAGACAAACTTGTATCGGTGTGGGGCTAACCCATAAAGACTCTGATGCTTAAGTCAAATGGTGCATTGAGCAAAAGTAGGAGTGGTAGTGTTAGAGTCGCGTAGAATAACGCGGTGTCACACGTACCTCCCCTGTCCCTGAAAGGGAGGGGTATTTATAGGTACGGGGAATGTCCTCCAAAATAATTATGCTCAATGTTAAGGTACAGTAGTTAATTCTAAGTGTCGTATGTTACCATCTTTAAGGTTGATGGTTCAATGCTTACCTGCATAATTGTAGAATTCTGTCGTGGGCTACCTCAGCATAAGATCATGAGCCTCGCGTCACACTGCCCTTCCCGTGTACCTAGGGTCGATAACCCAACTTTGACAAACTTTAAGTTTCGATATACAACCCAAAAATAGTGAAACCAGGTATAAGTTGAAGCTGCTCTTCAGATTTTTCAGCCATACATTTTTCGAATTTTTTGCATATCTAAGTAAAAAGATATCGAATTTTGAATGCACTGTAAATTGTTGGGAGGAGAGAGAGAGGGAAGTTATGGATGGAGAGTTAACAGAGACGTTAAAAAGGGAAAAAATAATTGACATTTATTTACATGGTTATACTCTAGGACCCGAAATTTTAACAGAAGGCTCTGTATACCTGAGGAAGTGATGAATTTCGGCTCTGTATACCTAAGAAAGTGATGAATTTCGACTCTGTATACCTGAGGAAGGGCTTTGTATACCTGGGTGATGAATTTCGGCTCTGTATGTATACCTTAGTGATGAATTTCGGCTCAGTATACCTGAGGAAAGACTCTGTATACCTGGGTGATGAATTTCGACTCTGTATACTTGAGGAAGTGATGAATTTCGGCTCTGCATACTTGAGGAAGTGATGAATTTCGGCTCTGTATACCTGAGAAAGTGATGAATTTCGGCTTTGTATACCTGAGGAAGGGCTCTGTATACCTGGGTGATGAATTTCGGCTCTGTATGTATACCTTAGTGATGAATTTCGGCTCTGTATACCTGAGGAAAGGCTCTGTATACCTGGGTGATGAATTTCGGCTCTGTATGTATACCTTAGTGATGAATTTCGGCTCTGTATACTTGAAGAAGTGATGAAGTTGCAGAAAAATCCACCAAGTCACGTCAGGTGTATACATGGTTGTTCACCTGTATACATGGTCGTACACAGAGTAATAAAATGAAACCATATGATTGACCAACCACTGTATACCATTCCCTGAGTTGCTTCATTCCTCCATTGGAGTGTATACAGTGCAATATTAACTCCCACAACTTTTGAATCGGACAAATCGTAACAAATCGAAACGAAAACGCACGATTCAAAAACTCAATAAATAATTAAAAAAAAAAAATCTGAAAAATGCTGTGTAAGTAGTCGGAGAAAGCTTCGATTGGCAGCTTCGCAATGATTAAAAATTGGAGAAGCTATTGCGTGACGAAGCGACAACAGAAAATAAAAGAAAACGGACTAGAGATGATAGAGTTGCGTGAGGTTGAAGACGAACCCTAACTAAACTAACGAAAAAAATCTGAATCAACTCAAATCGGTTATTACATATATAAATATTTCATTCTACTAAATATTAATAATATTATTATTTTATTTAGTTATTTAAATTTTAAAATATTTACTTTTTTAATTCTACCCTATTTAATTAATTAAATATTTTGAAAAAACAAATATCATCAAATTGGCCCTAGGAATTTTATTAAAATTTATATTATTTAATTATTTATATTTTAAAATATTTACTCTTCTAATTATATCTTATTTAATCAATTAAATGTTTTTTTAAACTTGAATATCTTTCTTTTGTTAGGATATCGTATTTTCTAGACTATTTTAAATCTTGAAATTAGGTAATCTTTTTATTTTGGAGTTATTTAATGTTTGGATATATAATTCTCTAAGATAAACTTTGCTATTTATATTTATATTTTAATGTTATTTACCGATTGAAACTTACAATACACGATACAATAAATTTTAAATTTGATACACGTTTCGTTGGTTTTTGACACACCCGTGGAGATATACAACAACAGCGCCGCACACACGTTCGGTCAGTGTATACGTTTGGACACACTCGTGAAATTTTAAACTTGATACACATTTCGTTGGTTTTTGACACACCCGTGGAGATATACAACAACAGCGCCGCACACACGTTCGGTCAGTGTATACGTTTGGACACACTCGTGAGTAATTACTAACACTCTTGTAATCCTGAAGCTTCCCCTAAAAATAGGGAACAACCAAAACACTGCCCACCGTACGAACTAGGAGAGATCGGTCAATATCAGATGAAACACATGGATAACGACATAAATTACTTAACGGAAAAAATAACAAAAAAAATTTTAACGGGAAATCATCCACCTCACCAAACAAAGTATCCAATTAATTAATTTCAAAACTAATTAAAATTTAAAATCCAATAAATTAATTTTAAAACTAATTAATTTTAAAATAGGGAAGGGTATAATGGAGAACCAACTAAAACAAACTTCTTCCTTAAAAACTCTAGATAGAGTGCAAACCATATTTAGACATTTACCATTAAGCCTAATTATTTGTAGACATCTTTCTTAAATTCCCTTCGATTTTTGGTCGGGTAGTTTTGGCCCATTTGGGCTTCTTTTTTTTGGCCCACTTTTCAATTTTCTTTTATTGTTTGTTTTTTTTTTTTTTTTTTGTTGTGTATATTATAAATATATAGTTTGGTCTCCAAGCTCAAACAATGTCCAAAATAAATTCTTAAATTTTAAATTTATTATTATTTTATTTATTTTTTGAGTACATTGAGGGTGGGGGATTCGAACCACAGACCTCTTGGTCGTCAAGACATACATATGCCCGCTGAGCTATGCTTATTATATTATGTTTAAAACATTAAATATTATATTATGTTTAAAACATTAAAAATCTTTGAATATGCTTAAGGTTAAGGTATAGTAGTTAATTCAAGTGTAGTAGGAATTATCATGTTAAAGTTATGATTTGATTCTCACCTTCATAATTGTTGAGCTCGGAAAAAAATGCTAGACTTGATAAATGAAGCACTTTTTTTTTTTTTTTTTTTTTTTGAACAACAACAAAGGAAGGTTGAAGTTTTAATTTCTTATCCTTCATATTTATTTAATTCCAAAGAAAAAAACAAACTTTGTTAAGGCATTCAATATTTATCATAAAAGTTAGATATTTGGATTTACTATACCTTAATTGTTGTTATCAGACACCTTCAAACTCTCTCCCAATGCAAACATTGTCTTGACTCTTGACTAAAAGTCTAAAAGTGTCATTCAAATACCTAGAGAGCATTGATTGATGATTATCAGATAATCGATCCTCTAAAGACGCCCCTCGTCCTTAGCCAATTAATGGCAAGGTCTGTGTGGACTTCCTCGCTTAACATGCATTTGTTGTCATCACATGCATTTGTTGTCATCTCCATTTGTTATCGGTACGGAGTTCATTCCACCAATTGAATTTATAACTCAATTAAGTTGAATGTTAAGGATAATAAACATGAAATTATTCAATAAATTAAGAAATAAAAAGTTATAAGAGTCTCTACAAGAACAATTAGATCTCCTTCAAATTAAGAAACGAATATACGTATCTAGTCTTAATAACATGCAAAGTTTTAAGTCTACTCTACTTCTTTTAACAACTTCGAAAGTGGTCCTAAATCTCCCGATGCACGTGGGTAAGAGTGTCATGACAGTTTGTATATATATATATACACGGAGAATGGAAACTCAAAAAATATATGAAGTGTGATATTAAACTCACTCCATCAACCATCATCATAACCTTAAAAAAATTTAGGAACATCCCACTAAACTCCCCTGAAGAACCAGAATGAAATTGAATTATTTCATCCTATACCAAGAAATTGAAGAAGAAGATATGGAGTAGAGAGAAACTAAGACCCACAAGTTTAACTTCATTTACAATCCGCATCTGTACATGCGGATGAACGTTTGATAACATAAACATTAATTTTTTTTTTTTTTTTTGATAACTTTTAAAAGGGGTGAACACGAGGACTTTCCAAGTGGTCACCCAACATAGTACTACTCTCGCCCAAACACGCTTAACTGCGGAGTTCTGATGGAATCCGGTGCATTAGTGCTGGTATGATCGCACCCATAAACATTAACTCCTCATTCACACCTTCAAAATTAATGTCATAGACCCATTGTATTAAATTTCCGTCAACATCTCGACATTTCTATATATCTATAAGCTCGATATCGATTTGAGAGGTGAATCGACAATTTCATCCTATCGTATAAAATTGTTGAAATATTAAAAAACAAAACAACAAAATGTAACCTAAGGTTGCAAATAATTTAGAGAAATTGATTTAGGGTAAAATAATTAAAAATAGAGCATTTGTTTTTTAAAGATTTATAAATATGACAATTTTTATCACTCCATTGTATCGCTATCAGTGATAGTCACTAATATAGTGGATCAATGACTATCACAAATATGACAATTTTTATCATTGGTAACCTTCTATCGCTATAGTGATAGTCACTAATATAGTAGGTCAATGACTATCCGTGATAACTACTGATATACTTCTATTTTTTTTTTATAAAAATTTGTCGATGGCTATCAGTGAGTGATAATAGTCTACTACTATTACGGATAGTCATAGCAAGTCTTCAGTGACTATCACTTATTTTTTTTTTTTGCCATATTTGCAAACACAAATTGCCATATTTGTAAAATATTTTATATTTTGCTATGTTTGCTATTATTATTGGTCGGATAACTATTTATGCACCCGCTACAAAAAATTATTTACTAATTTAAAAATATATTTTTAAAAATCTTCCAGAAATATCCATGACATCGACATCCATATTTAAATCCTTACATAGACCAAAGTATTTTCAAACTTAAAAATAAATAACTATAAAGAAACAATTCAATAAAAAAAAATCTCGATGCAAGAATCAAGCTTCAGGCTCGACCAAAATGTTGCGAAGAGAATGAAAATTGAAGGAATCCATTTGAAAAAAGCTTAAACTTTCCTCAACTCCAGGATTGAGTTTCTCCCTCTTCCGTGTCTCGATCATACAAGATTAAATTCGAGTAAAAAAGATACAAGATCTTTCCATCTTCACAAAGTTTGATTATTTGGATGTCAGAATGTTGGTCGTATGCCCACAACAAATGCTTTGATCCATGAACATGAACATGAATTTTGTAAACAAGAACCTAGCATAAAAATATATATGCACCTAGATATGCCCTTAGGTGAGGGAACGCATCACCTAGATAATCTAAAGTGAGAGTTGATTGATCCTGCACCTGTGCAAACAACCACGCACGAGGCAGGTTTTAAAAACAATTTATCAAACATCCACTCGGTAGAGTTTGATTGATCCTGCACCTGTGCAAAAAACCACACAAAAATTTATATGCATTATTACCACCCAAATAGGCAAAATCGAACATAGCTCAATTGACATAATGTTGTGCTGTTGACTAAGAAGTCATAAATTCAATCTCCGCATTAATTAAAATACCGTTGAAAAACAAAAATACATATGTTTTGGTTGGAAGTTCGAGCCTTCTGAGGTTAAAAAAAATGCAGCATTAGTTCTTTATTTTAATTTTTAATATTTTTTGAACCATCCTAACTTTCTTCTTTTCTAAACCCTACTTCACCCCGCCCCGCCGCACGCCGTCGCAGTTCGTCGCTCCTTCCCGACGTAGTCTCAGCCTCCCAACGAACTTGCCGCCGCTCCCTCCCTCTCAGCCCTAAACTGATTTGAAATCCTCCCAAATTCAGGGTTTCCCTCGACCATCTATGGCGTGTAATTCCTCAACCTGCCAGTCCAATTGCTACAGAAATCAAGACGACGAAGAAACAGTCGAACACGATTCACCTCCGACAAGCAAGTCCAATACACCAGCCGCCGTGGAGTCTCGTCGAGTTGACACGAACGACGACAGTTGTAATCCGCATCTCTGCTTGAAATGCAAGTCCAAGGAGCGCATGTCTAGCTCTGGAGTGGGAGACGATGGCCGCTTTTGCAGCGATTGCTTTCGGAGCAACTTGTTTGCTAAGTTCCGGCAGGCTGTAACCTCGAATGCCATGATTTCTCCTTCTGATAAAGTGCTTGTTGCCTTCTCTGGAGGCCCTTGTTCCAGGTCCTTCCTCTTTTTGAGACTTGCAATTATTTTTTACCTCTTAGTTCTAGAGCTAAAGTGCACAACTTTGTATGATCTTTATACTATGGGATATGATTGGAAAGCTGTGTTTTTTTATCAGATGCTAGAAGAAGAACTGATTAACATCTTGATCACATTTTATTTTTTTTAGATAAGAACATCTTTGTAGCCTTCAGTGATGAATGATTTGGTGTTCCTTTAGAACGTCACCTATACCAATTGTCTAACCAATGTTTATTTTTTAATTACCAATTTATCTTGGATGCACTGAAAACTGTCTGTGATCCAACAAAAATTTCAGGGTGGCTTTGCAATTTGTTCATGAGATGCAAGTAAAAGCACACAGAAATTTTGAAGCAAGTAGGGATAGATCATTGCAAGTTTTTGGTGTTGGAGTTGCTTATATCGATGAAACCTCTGCTTGTTCTATCCCTTCTCATGAGATAGACAGTGCAATTCAAACCATCCAATCAGTTGTGTCGAGTCTATGTCCACCAAGAAAAGATTTGCACATTGTTCAAATTGAGAGTGTGTACTCTACGAATTTGAGTGACGGAGGGGAGAAGTTGAAGAAGTTGTTAGATACAGTCAATGATATCACAGGAAAGGAAGACCTTCTCTCACATTTGCGGATGTTATCCTTGCAAAAAGTTTGCCCCTCAATTTATTCCTTCAATTAGCTTGCAATCAAAGAGAGGGGAATTCTTACTCCTATTGTTTGCTATGCAGATTGCAGCTGAAAATGGATACAATAGACTTCTAGTTGGGACATGTACTTCAAGGATTGCTTGCCATGTGCTTTCTTCCACTGTTAAGGTTTGCCTTCAACTGTTAAAGTTTATATATATTTTTATATATATTAATTTTAATCATTTAATTTGAATATTCAATCGCTAGAGTTTTTAGAGTCATGAATTGACTGAGCAGAATGAAGGTTAGAAGGTTGGTGCATTGACAGTTAAATAGGGGTATGATTGTGTGTTGTATTTTTTTCAATGAAATTATTATACAAGAATATTGTGTCTATTGGATCATTAACTATGAGCTTGGAAATTATACACTTTTAGTTATAATTTAGCCAAGGCATGGCTGGCACTACACTCTGCGGGAAAAACTGGTGATGCTTGAGGGGGGGCCATCATTACCTTTCAGGAGACACCCCTATCAAGATATAGAAAATAGCTGGGGTAGCTATGGAATCTTATGATGTATTATTCTGATGTTTGAAACTTTACTACTAATTGTTGTTACAACCTGCTTATTTTGTTATATTCTCTAAAATCTTCCCATTTGGGATGGGATAGGTCCGTGCACCGATTATGACTTCACTATTTTAATTCAAGCAGGGTCAAGGGTATTCCTTGCCGGCAGATATACAGTACGTCGATGCAAGGTGGGAAGTCCCAGTGGCACTTCCTCTACTTGACTGTCTTGTGCAAGAGCTCAACATGCTTTGCTGTGTTGATGGGTCTGTTAATTTTGTATTCCGTTATATTTATCATCGGGATGAATTCTTGGTTAACTTTGTCCTGTTTAGTTCTTTACTGTTGTTAATTTTGCTTGTAGTCGTTGCATCTTTAATTTGTACACTTCGACTGAATTTAACTGATGATGAGAGCTGGTTCTTGGCAGGGCAGTCTAAAGACAGTGGAACTGACCAAAAAATCCAGTTCTGGCATCAATGACTTGGTTTCATCATTTGTGGCTCTATTGCAGGTACAATAGGAGGTTGATTTAGAAAAATATGCACTTTTATTCATTTTTGGGTTAGGAGAACGACCTTTGGGAAGGGTAACTAATCTGTAATGGTAAATCACAGTGACAACACATGTTTTTGTGTTCAAATTAGGAGCAATTTTGGTTGAGCGTTATTACCTTCAAATTGAACTGCTCAAATTTCACCTTTTTTTTTGGGTAAAAAATCGAACTTCATTATAAAAAGAAGGGCGAACAAAAAACAAGCTGAACAAAACGAGGGTCCCAAACTACAAGAAGGGCCTTCAATCCAAACTACAAGAAGGGCCTCCAATCCAACAAAATCAAACTAAGACCATAATTACAAAAAGGTCTAGTGACCAACACCCACCAGGAAGCATTAAACCTAACCACTTCCCACACCTCACAAGACCGCTCCACCTTCTAATTTAAGTGATTGTTTTTGAGTAAGAAAGAAAATGCATATACAAGTTGTAGGCCACTTGTCCTAGGCTGTTTTGCAGAGATCTTGGCTAAAGAAATTTTGTTCTACTTTCTTTTATAGGAAGAGAATCCTTCTCGTGAGTCTACAATTGTGAGAACTGCTGGCAAGCTTACTCCATTCAACTTTAGCAGAATTCCAGATTTGAATGGAAGTAATAATGTACCTTTGGCCACCAAAAGGCGTCAAAAGAGAAATAACTCGAAGCATGTTAACTCTATATCTTCGGAGTCATTTTGTGCAGTCTGCAATGGTCCACTTAACATGTCTGATGTGCAAACTTTAAGAAGTTTTGAAGGTGGTCAGGCAAGCTCAAGTATTTTGGGTGGTACCTGTTGTTCAAGTTGTCAATTTCAGATTCTTCCCAAGGATTTCTTGTCACAAGAACTTTTTCTTTCACTCTTGCCACCCTCTATGGTTGCTCGAGCAATGAATGGCAGCCTTGGCAATTCCAATTCGCTAAGGTGAGATTTACTGTTGGTACTATGAAGGAAGAGGATAGTTCAATTTTATGATAACTGAATTTTGTATTTTAAATCTCTGTTGTATATCATCTTTCTAAAATGCCGTTTTCCCTTGGACTCCGAACCTGGGCATATCAAAGAAAGCAAACTAAATATAAGAAAAATTAAATAACTTCCAGCCCGTGTTTGTATGTTTCTTATAATGTTTGTATTTAGTCATGTTAGGTGGAGTTGATGAAGTTTTTGGGAAATTGTTGTTTCATGTAGCCGTGTTCGTAAAGTGTATACTAGCATGAAGTCTGCTTCAGATAGTACTATGTTGAGCTTATTAAGTATTGCTTTGAAAGTATTCTGGCTATATATTTCTGTTCTTATTTGCAGGGAGCAAATACAGGAGTTCTTGCTCTCAGATGATGAAGTCGAATCTTAATACAGTTGTTTAGCAACTGGAAACATTGCCTTCTGATTTCATCTCAACAATGACAGTCACACACGTGCATTTGTAGATTTTATCAGGAGGCATCGGCATCGGCTTTCTTACTCTCTTAGCTGCGGTTTGTTTTCTTTTTGTCTAATGCTTATAGTTTATTTTATATCGATACAAATTCTTTTACATACTGGTATGCATCCATCTATTTTAGGCTCCAAAGATGAACAGCCAGCCAGATTGATTATTCATCACATAAAATGTTGATTAGGAAAGATCTTCTTACGATGCTAATTTTCATATGTTTGAGAGTGATTTTGAAATGGTTAAAATCACTTTTATCATGTTTAAATTGACTCCAAAACATGTCTTTATTCATTCTAAATCAATTTAATATTTTGTTTTACACTCTTAAACTCGATCATCCTTCCATCAAAATTGATCTTGAATGATTAAAAACATGTTTCAGAGTGATTTTCAACATGATAAAAGTGATTTTAACCATTTTAAAATCACTCCCAAACATATATGTGAATAATTACCACCTAATAACCATGCGTGGAGAACATAAATTATATAAAGTTTATTTTCCCATTTTTTTTTAATTATTGGGCTGATCGTAAAATCTTGAAAGTTATGGTTAGAGATTATTGGAAGAGAGTGTGCCTTGCCTTGTCTAGTTTATAGAAAGCTCGCAGACCTGCTACGTATGGAAAGAAACTTTGCTTTCACTTTGGGTATTTTGAAAATGGGAGTCAACATTGCTTGAACATAAGTTTTTGTGGTAATTCAAGAATCTTCTTGGATGGACATCTCGACTATTTTGGCGTTTTGTGGGAATCAAGGATGAAAATATTCGTCGATATATTTGTAAATCGAAGGGTTCGATATAGATATGAGGGACAAATAGATATCTCCAATATCTTTTATAAATACTCGTAAAACATAAAAAAAAAAAATATGGAAAATTGTAATAGATGTCAATTTAGAGTAAAATAATTAAAAATATAACACTTTTTAAAAAAAATTGCGGATATGACAATTTCTATCCGTGATAGTATGATCTATTGTTGATAGTATTTTTTTTATAGAATTTTGTTAGTGATAATAGTCTATCAGTGATAGAAGTCTATCAGTAATAGTCATAAAGTCTATAATTGCAAAAGGTTTTAAACTTTGTTAAATTTGTTTTTTGCCTGATTGCTGTTTGTACAACCAGCCCAAAAAATATTATCTATTAATCCCAATATGAATATAGATACTAATAATAAGACCTATAATTAGCTTAGAAGTAAAATGAAATTAATTATTAATTTAAATAATTTTTTTTAAAAAATTGATTTACAGAATTATCAGTTGATATTGATATTTTACCAATATATTCATGGATATATCCGTAAAATTGAACTTCGTGGGAATGTTTTATAAATGTTGACCAATTACAAATTGACACGTCATAAATTAAATTAACGTGTCCCAAATTAAACTTGAAGAAAAAAATTGGCTTGAAGAAAAAAATTGGCTATTATCAAATAATGTCATGTGTCTTTATTATGACTATTTGATAAATTAAGTCATATTGCAATTGGCTAACAAAAATATAGCTCAATAACATGATATATCGAATGAGTTTAAAAGTGATATTTAAATAGCAATTTGGTCAGAAGTCTAATGAATTAGATCCAAAGCTTAAATCTAAATGTTTTGGTCCAAAACTTTCAAAGTCCAAACTCCTATGTGCTTATGTCTTCCTTCATTTTAAGGTTTTGAAACCAAATTCTCATAACAAAGAGAACTTAGAGAAAAATCATAAACAAAAGATTTGAAGATTTCCTAAGTTCGAAGATCAAACACTTGAAAAGTTCAGAAGATTCAACATCATGCTACAAAGTTCTTGAGATAAATTTTGAGAGAAAATTAGGAGCATACAAATTAATATAAATCTAATTCATATTACACGTATTAAATTTATTTGTTGAAATCTTGGGGGAATAATGTGCCCATATGGGAGGCATGTAACCAATTTTGGATGCCCTTTTGAATCATGAGTGTCTAAGATTCTCATGTCGAGGACATCCTTCAATTACATTTTTGCCCATTAATTTTTTTTTTATATCAATTTTTTAAGTTAAAAATAAAATAATGTATTTATGCCTAATAAAGGATCCTATGTAATTAATTTGTTCTACAAAATAACACATAAAATTAGTATATACTAAATTGATATACAAATATTGTTGGGAAAAGATACGAGATATAAATAACAAATAACGTGAAATAACAAATTAATTTATATCTCACGTTCTCACTTCACAGGTTTTAACATTGCAATTTATTCTCATGAAAATATATGTATTTTTCATGTATAATGTATATATACTTATAGATAATATGTATTTATTTTTTAAAAAATATATGTATTTGTTATATATACACGTCATATATATTGATATACACTTGATATATACTTATACACCATATATTTTTTTAAAAATAAATAAATATATTTTTTATATATACCTAACATATATATGATATATAAATATATATTGGGGAAAAATAATTTTTAGGTTTGATTATGAGAAAGGAGGAGACAATTTTGATGAGGAGAGATGAGACAATTTTAACAAGGAGAGAGACGTGATTAATGTGAGTTTTAAGATTTCATTTTTTTTTTCTTAAATGAGTTTTTTTTATTTTATTTTATTAAAATGTTAGAGGGGCATGAAGCGCTTAAAAGTAATTGAACCTTAGTTTTTATGAAAAACCTCAAATGTAGTTGATCATTTGTGAAAAAAATAGGAACTTTCGACATCTTAAATTTAGTTGGCCATTTTTGAAAACAATAGTAACTTTCGACATAAATGAAAAATAATAATAAATTGAAGACTTTCAACGTCCTCATCAATGAAATAGTTTGCTTAGTTGAGTTGATATAGGCTAAAGTAAATGGCCTACTCCGTAATCCCAACAAATAGAATATTAAATCAAGAAGAATTGTGCACCATAAGCTATTTAAAAATCGTATTTTAAAAAATATCTAAATATATTATCATTTTTACAAATAAGTTTACACCAAGGCTATTTATGTTATTTTAATTTTCTCTCCCTATTAATATTACATTTTATTTATTTATTTTGAATAATTTATAAATCTCATCATTCTACGATTTTAGCACTTTACTTCTCCCTCCCGTACGATTTTAGCACTTTACTTCTCCCTCCCGTCATCAATTAATTACACGTACGATTTTAGCACTTTACTTCTCCCCTGTCACATAAGCTACTTAAAAATCGTATTCCCATCCTCAATTATCCCACCATTTTAGCCTCATTTTTTCTTAAAATTCCACGATTTTAGTAAATTTATTTATATGAAAATATTCTAGGTACAAATAAATTAGGTAGGAATATATACATAATATACAATATATATACACAAAATATATATGAGGATATTCCATACATAACTTAATTTTATGTTTAAAATAGTTGGTATTTCATTTATATAAAAATATACCATTATTTATAACGAATTGCATAATAATAATTACATATGATAGTATATTAATTTATATTCGATTATACCATGTATATATGGGTAGACAAATTAGAAATTGAATATAACATTGTCTATTTAATAAGAAGTCAGTTATGAATATATATTGCATTATAAATCATATATTTATATATAATAATACACATATATACTAGCTCATATATTATACATTCAATTGTTTAAATAGTTCTATTATTATAATTAATATATATTCATAACATAAGATCATATATTCCTTTCATATTCAAATATACCACGTATGAGAATCTTAAATTATTGATTTATACCTTAAATGGTTAAAATTTATTTTATTTTATTTCATAAAATTATCGTTATATGAATGGTTTTTTTTTTTTTTTTGAGATTTATATGAAGGGGGTTTTAATAATGTAATTCAAACACCAAATTTTATGAAATACTCTGAATGTATTTAGTTATTTGTGAAATAAATGGAATCTTGATACATATTTGTAAAATCATACTAATCTTAAGGCTAAATAGGTAAAAAACCCTTAAATTAATAAAGATCAAAATGCATGTAATGCAAATTAAAATGATATTAAACTAATATGTAAATTACCTAAAGATTAATAAAGATAATACACAAATCTTGCAGAACAAATATAGTTATGTCATATGTGAATATCCTCATACATTTTTAGAAATAATTTTAGAAATTATTTATTTTTGGATACTTAAATTTTAGGCCTACAAACATTTCGGTTATCTAAATTTTTTTTTTTAAAAAAAACAAACACCTGCATAATTATTTTCCATAAATAATAATAAAGAAAATGTTACCAATATAACATCTATTTTAAACAAACATATGTAATTCTGAATCCTAATTCCTAATACGTTTTCATGTTTGATTTCCTAAATCACACTCGTGACCAACATTCAAATACACTACAAATAGTGCTTAAAAATAATACACTACAAATAGAGATATCCATTTAGCTCGGTCCTGCGTGAATTCGCCACGAGACGAAAAATCCTTAATTACACAGAAAATGGGACAAGTAGCGGGAAATTGTTTTGCTCTGTTAGCTAAACAGGCGGGAAAGGGTAATAGTATATCAACCTCGTATAATATATATACTCATTCAAAAAGTAATTGATCTAGCTACAATAACCACATCTCAATCATTGGTCTAACAAAACCACATCTTATAAATGAAGTTGATTGAATTATATATATTAATTAAACTAACCAATAACAAAATTAAAAAAAACCCGGTTAAGAATAAATTAAAAAGAAAATTAACCGCGGAAAATACCTGATCCCCGCTCCGTCCCGCAAAATTAAACGAAAAATTTCGCAGAGACAGATAATAGAATGAGACGGAGACGAGGGCGTGGGAAAATCATTACCCGTTCCGCCCATGGACATCTCTAACTACAAAGCTTCCAATCAAATAATAACTTCATGGAGTTTTAATTGTAGCCCAAAAAATGGTCGATCTAGAATATGAGTAATCGCAGGTGAAAGACTTATTGAGCTAGTTTCATTTTTATTTTTATAAAAAATAATACACACATCGTTTTTTACAATGTGCATCATCCCCCAACACACAAAAGACGATGTGCATTCACGAAAATGGCAGCACATCTTCTTTTGAGCAGTGTGCATTAAAAAATCGATATATTTTTAATTAGATCTGAAAAATTAGGTATGGCTGGAAAGCTAACAAAGAGGGTTTCAATTTGATACATGATTTCACTATTTTTGAAGTAGTATATCGAAAGATAAAGATCGTTGAAGTTGGGATATGCTTGCAGTAACTCTAAGATGCAAGCCACGCTCTGATCCACTTCCTGCACATTTTGCCTCCAACGCTTCATACTGATGGTTAGCTCTTGCCTCTGGGATGAAGACCAGATTTTGTTCCATTTCTATCGCCAATGGCATTGTGACCGGGCGATGATTGCTTTTCTCAGCATTCTTCTGTACCGGCGTGCTCTAGTTGACAACTAGTGGAACTTCAGTATGTTCCCCGGGGTCGGTTGATCCACCTTTCAATCCTCCGGTGTTGACGTTTTCTGCATTGCAGCTCATGACTTCAAATGGTATTGCAAGAATGCTGGCAATGACTTACTCGTCCCCACAGACGACGCCAATTGTTGATACCGAAATTTAGTATCAGTTGTAAACTTAATTTGATTGGTGGAACAAGCTTGCATTGTAATACTTAAAAAAAAAAAAGAGTAAGCTAGGACCGGTGAACTCTGGCGCTCAAGTTAGCTCTAGAGAGAGAAACAGAGAGAGAGTTGAATATGAAAAGTTGGAATAATACGAAATTTGAAACATCTCAGATTCCTAACCAAACAAGTTATGGATCTTCTCCTTATATATGAATCTATATATGGTGGTTTGGGGCTATTAAATGGTCATTGTAGGAGGAGTTTTTATGACTCTCATAACTTTCGGCCGTTACAAAGGTTGTGTACGACCCTTAGGGAGACATTTTCCTTCAATCAGTGTCTTCTCTCTTTCAGACGAGCTGACCCCACGAGGGGGGGGGGTCGACCTTCATGTTGAGGCTCCTTATGGAGCCGAGTCGAGGAGCTCGACTTCTTCTTGTAGAGCCGAGTAGAGGAGCTCGACTCCTTCTTATTCTTGTGTCAAGGGGTCGACTCCTAAACTGAGTAGGTCTTTCCTTGGCGTTTAGTCCACCAGGTTTGATTATTTCACCCATAAGAAGCCTCATTCTGCGCCTAGCTCCATCATAACCTCATCCCACCTTGGTCGCGATTGCTTTATTTATTTATTTATTATTATTATTCTTTTTTTTTTCTTCTTTCTTTCTCTTTCCTCTGGTTCTTTAATCTCATTTCTTCTTCCTTCGTTGCCGCCTTAAATTCGAAATGAAGGAGCTCACCACTTTTGTTTCAAATCTAAGGTGGCTAAAAATACGAAGGAAGAAGAGAAAGAAATGAGAAGTAGATGCTCACGATGAGGTTGGTTGGAGTTGGGAAAGGAAAGGAAAGGGAAGGATTGTGAGGTGAGAGAAAGGAGAGAGAAAAAAATGATATTAAAAATATTTGTTTTTATTTTAATTTTTTTAAACAATTTTTATTTTAGTTTAAAATAAAAAAATAAAAAAATGACCGTAAACTTTAAAAAAAAAACATTCAATTAACTTTCTTTAGCCGAATAATTGACGGCAAGTATAAGGCTTTGATGGACTAATCTGCAAGGTAAGGTCCAAAAAATATTGATACTAACCTAATAATGTGTGGTAAAATAGCCTCCACGTTTCAATGTACATGCACCAAAAAAGAAAACAAATGCTAGGTCCCAGCGAAGCTCTTAAGAAAATTTAGAGAAATACACGAGGATTTAAAGTGGTTCAGTCAAGAAGACCTACATACACTAAAGGGAGCGATTTATTACTTTCTTGGAGTGATTTTCACCAAATACAGATCATTCACTTTCCTCTATGTCTCTCAACTTTTAAGGCACTTGACCTTTATACATGAGTTTAGAAAAAAAAAATATAAATTGAGATTAGAATGTTGGTTTCATGTTCATTTTCCAACAGTAAGGACCACAAAAATTATTTTCCCAAACACAGAAGTTAAAATGCCGAGTTTGAAAACTCAGGAACCTAAATACAATCCGACTCAAACTTCATGAACAAAAAGTATATTTTTTCTAAGAAACAAAATAAAATTACATATCACATTATCTAATTATTCATATATATATATATTTAATCCAAATGTTTAACTATATGATTGAAACCTATCAAATTATCTAGTCATTAAACTATAAAACTTAAAATTGAATAATAATAGTCAACAAAAATATATAACTTGATGTATTGACTTAGGGTACTAGGTTCAATCCTCCACCCAACAAATGTTGTCAAAAAAAAAAAAAAATAATAAAAATAAATTTTAGAAAAAAAAGATAAATATGGTGGGATAGGCTCATTCCCTCCCCGTTTTCCACCTAAACCGTAATGGGATTTAGAGATAGGAATATTTTTGAAACGTTTTTTTATAGAACAGGAGAAAAAAAAGTTCAGAGGAACGTTTTTTATTGAACAAGAAAAAGAAAGTTCAAAGGTATTTTTGAATCGAAATCCATAGTTGAAGAGTATTTTTTATAGTTTAATTTCATGTACAATATGCATTTGTACATCATTACATGCCTTATGTGTATTAGATCTAAATAAGATGAACGTTGGAAGGGGATAGTAGATGTTGTCAATAATATAAACATTAACAAAATGATTGATAGAAAATTGATAATTAAAGGAAAATTAATAAATATCAATAAAAGGTTTCTTTTTCTATATTTTTCTCATTACACCATAATAATCCCAAACTTAAAAATAAATAAATATAAAGAAAGAATTAAATAAAAATGCAAGAATCAAGCTTCATCTCCATTCAAAATGTTGTGAAGAGAATGAAAATTGAAGGAATCAATCTGAAAAACGCAAATATTCTTAATTCCCAGATCGAGTTTCTCGATCTCGAAAGTCTTGGGATATTCTTAATTCCCAGATCGAGTTTCTCGATCTCGAAAGTCTTGGGATCGTACAATATTAAATGAAGTGAGTGAACAAGACACAAGATCTTCCCGTCTTCACAAAATTTGATGAGTTGAATATGATAATCCCAAGGCCAAAAACACAATGGCAGTATGTCAACAACAAATGCTTTCATCCATAAATCACCTTCCATCTTCCACACATGGAACCACTACAAGAATTTTATATTTTCTCGACGGATGTTCTCTCGACGGTTCCATTTTCGTCGAGAGAACAATACTCTCCCGACGGTTTATACAACCGTCGGGAGAGTATCGTATTCTCTCGACGAAATATTAATTTGTCGAGATACCGGCCGACTCTCTCGACGGTTTGGAACAACCGTCGAGAGAACAAACAACTGTCTCGATGGTTTTTATACAACCGTCGAGACAGTATCTTTTTTAAGTTTTTTTAAAAATTTTAATAAGCTGTCTCGACGGTTTTTAAAAATCGTCGAGACAAATTCCGGTTCTCTCGACGGTATTTAAAAACCGTCGAGACAAATTCCGATTATCTCGACGATTTGACCTAACCGTCGAGATAAATTCCGGTTCTCTCGACGATATGAACCAACCGTCAAGACAAATTCTGGTTCTCTCGACGATTTGAACCAACCGTCGAGAGAACCGACATTTTGTCTCGACGGTTTTTAAACACCGTCGAGAGAACCCTTAATAACCTAAGGGTTTCGTTCGTCTTCTTCATTTTCGCTTCAACCTCGCCGACCCCGCCGCCTGCTCTCTCTCTCTCCATCGCCGTCTGGTCTCTCTCTCCCTCGCTGTCGCCCGCCGTCGCCGCCACCTCTCTCTATCCCTTCGCCTCTCCCTCGCCGTCGCCGCCTCCCTCCACCTATCGCCCTAGCCCGCCGCCTCCCTCTACCCATCGCCCTAGCTCGCCGCGCCTCCATCCATCACCCTAGCCCGCCGCCGTCTCCGTCCATCGCCCTATCTCTCTGCCTCCAACCTTCACCTTCGGCCGCCTCCCTCCGCCGCCGCCGCCGCCTCTAGGTATGTTTTTTTTTCCATTAAAACAGCCACTGTTTTTTTTTTTCAATTTTGTTTTTGTATATAACTTGCTTTCAATTTATGATACACAGCCATCGACCGCTCCACGCTGCTTCAAACAACTCGACCGTTCGCCTCGCGCTCGCCCGCAAGACAGCCGCCTCTAGGTATGATTTATTGGTTTTTTGGTACTTCAAATTTGCTTGGAGAATTTATGCAGCATGCGTTTAATCTTAAAAATTTGTCTGCGCAATTTATGCATGATATAGGGTGAAATTGTTGTGCTCGCATATTGTTTTAACTCTTGCAACTCATGGTTTCTGAATTAGGCTGAAATTGATAGGCCGATTTATATATGGTTAGGTTGGTTTATATTATTTTTGTAAAGTGAATGGGCGTTAGGCTGAAATTGATATGTTTAGTTTTTTATTCAATTCCTACAGGACTTAACTATTCACAATTCACTAGTTGATTTGAAAATTGTAGAATTAAGAATGAATAAAGATTAGATTACACTTAGAGATAAAGAGGAAGATCCTGACATTGATTCAAGCGATGAACATTTGGATTGAAATCAATATGTAGATTTATGTAACATTTGTAGATGTATGTAACTATGTGTTTCATTTATACATTTCATGATTGTTTGTAGGTAGACAATGTCATCTGATCGTATTAATTCCAGAGATTCAACTAATATTTATTTGGAGGGATTGCAGATGAAAGACACACCATCTTCTGCGGAGGATGAGGCTTCAGGTTAACTTAATTGAATTGATACTTATATTTTTTTTATATGTTATTGATATTAAATTGTATGTTCATTATTTATTTCAGTTAGGATTGTACGTAACGTGAGGGGATATGGTAGAAATCTAAATTTGGACAGATATGTTCGAAAACACGGGAAAATTCTAATACATATTTCTGATGAAATCCGGAAGCCGACGTGTGATTTTGCCTCAACGTTCAGCTTAGCCATTGGTACCATTGTGAGAGAAAGCTTTTCCGTGAGATACAAATCATGGAAACAAGTGCCACAAGACGTCAGGGACCACGTTAAAGATCGACTATTGGTAAGTTTATTGTTTAGTTGTTTGTGATTATTAGCTAAAAATACTTTACTTATGTTTTTCTTTCTTTGCAGAATCATTTTGTGATTGATTTGTCAAAACCCGTCGTTCATGAATGCATTGAGCACAATTCAAAGAATTCTTTTAAAGAGTATAGAGCGGAATTGCTCAAACATTATAAACTATCATCCACCCCTGAGGAGGGACGTGCATGCCCGCATGAACGAGTAACTGACATATCAGATTGACTTCACCTATGCGATAGGTGGGATGATCCTGAATTTAAGGTACATTACTTAAATTTGTTAGAGATGTGATCATATGACGCCATTTAAATTAATTTACACTAATAATCTCTTATTTTCTTAGAAAAATTCAAACACGAATAAAAAGAATCGACAAAGTCTTCCTTTCAATCATTGCACTGGAACTAAGTCATTCCTTCACGTACACGAAAAAATGGTAGGTTGGAAAAACGATTTATGGTTTCAGTTTTTTTTTGTCATGAATAATTATTGATATGGTAAAAAACTTTGTTGTAGAAAGCAAAATGTGTGGACTTAGGACCTATTGATTTATTTCGTGCCACAAGAACACATAATAAAGGAGGTGAAGATGATCAGTGGGTGAATGTGGCCGCTCGTGATAGTTTTGTAAGTTTCTTACTTCCTAAGGATAATTAATTTGTAAAGTTAGTATCAAAATTCTTATATGAATTAATAATCGCAGCTTAAAATGAAAGAGATGCAAAGTTGACCCACTCCAGAAGGGACCCAACCACTTTCTGAGGAAGAAATACGTGAAGAAGTATTGGGTAGTCGATCATGTCACATTAAAGGTGTAGGTTATGGACCAAGACCGTCGAAATCAAGAAAACATAGTTCAACCTATCAATCACAGAGAGAGCATGAACTAAGTCTTGTTGTGACTCAGACACAGCAAGAGTTGAGCAACACAAAAGAACAATTGAATCAGACCGTGGAACGACTGAATGATACCCAATAAGAGTTGAAACAAATGATGACTGAAAATACATCTGAACGAGCTAGAAATGCAGCCGAATTAGCTAAAAATTCAGCTGAAGTAGCTAGCCTCAGAGAATTGGTTAGCCAACTCGTTCGTTCACAAGGCGGAACATCGAAATAGGTATCAACTTTATCCTCTTGTAATCAAATTATTTGTAGGTAATAAGACTTGTTGGTTTGACTATCTTGCAGTTATGGTAGCCAATATGATTTTGAGTATATGTGTTGAGTTTGGTGTTGTTTGAAGTTAAGTTTCGTTAATGATACATGGATGAAAATGGGGTGAAACTAAACAAGTGAATTGTAGACACCGTATTTCGTCCGGCCTTGTTTATCATTATTTTTAAATTCCGCTCATTCTTGTTTATTTTCTTGTGTTTTTCTAAATAAATTCTTGAAATCATTTAATCTCGTCTTTTCGCGTTAATTTCGAAATTTTAAAAGAAAAGAACAAATAGGTTTTCTTTAGAGTTTTAAATTAAGAAGGTTTGGGGTTTTGGTTTAGGATTACAGTTTTGGAGTTTTAGATGGTTGGGTTTAAAATTAAGTCTTTCAAATTAAAATTCAAATTTTTCAAGAAAAGTTTCTAAAAACATTCGATTTTAAATTTTAATTTGGTCTTGAGAAATTTAAATTGATTTTAGAAATTAAAGCTTTGAAATATATTTTTTTCAAGATGAATTTCCAAAATATTTAATTCTAGAATTCAATTTCAAAGTTTGATTTCAAACTAATAAATCAATTTCTAAAAAATGGTTGGTCAAGTAAATTCAAGATGTTAAATTTGAAGTAATTTCTATTATTTAATTTTTTGTTTTAAAACAAAAGTGCTTTGAGTCAATGTTTTGTTAGTTTTTTTAGGAATTTCAAAGTGGTTGAGGGAAATCGTTAAAGTTTGGTGGAAAGTTACGGGAATGATATTTTTGGAGTTTGTTGAGAATTCTTTTAGAATCCCATCAACTCTATAAATAGAGATGATGGGATGAGTTGAAAAAGGGGAGGAGTTGGACCAAAAAGTAGAGGTTTAAGAAGGAGAACAACAGGTGAGAAATTTATTATTTCCTGCAAATACCCATGCACATGTAATTCTATGTTCACTCTGATTTGTTTATTTTTTTTTTAAGTTTTGTTTTAGATGGTTATTTTAATAAAAATGTAATTTCGATCTTATTATCCTACAAAGATTTAAATCCCAGGATAGGTGAAGGATTCTTCCTTCAACCTTGAGGGTATATTTCGTCTTCGTTCTTCTTTTGAAATCCTAGGATGGAATAAGGATATTTTCCTTATCTTGAGGATTGGGCTTTAACTCCTAAATTTATCATTTCCTGCAAATACCCATGTATGTTCACTCTGATTTGTTTACTTTTTAAAGTTTTTTTTTTGTTATTTTAATAAAAATGTAATTTGTTACAGTTTTTGGAGTTTTAGATTGTTGGGTTTAAAATTAAGTCTTTCAAATTAAAATTCAAATTTTTCAAGAAAAGTTTCTAAAAACATTCGATTTTAAATTTTAATTTGGTCTTGAGAAATTTAAATTGATTTTAGAAATTAAAGCTTTGAAGTATATTTTTTTCAAGATGAATTTCCAAAATATTTAATTCTAGAATTCAATTTCAAAGTTTGATTTCAAACTAATAAATCAATTTCTAAAAAATGGTTGGTCAAGTAAATTCAAGATGTTAAATTTGGAGTAATTTCTATTATTTAATTTTTTGTTTTAAAACAAAAGTGCTTTGAGTCAATGTTTTGTTAGTTTTTTTAGGAATTTCAAAGTGGTTGAGGGAAATCGTTAAAGTTTGGTGGAAAGTTACGGGAATGATATTTTTGGAGTTTGTTGAAAATTCTTTTAGAATCCCATCAACTCTATAAATAGAGATGATGGGATGAGTTGAAAGAAGGAAGGAGTTGGAGCAAAAAGTAGAGGCTTTGAGGAGGAAAAATTTGGAGGAGGAAGACAAAATGTTGAGATTTCCCAAAACATAAAAAACTCATACATTTTTTCTCTCCTCACTGGTTATCATCTCTCTTCCTCATCACCTTCATCATCCTTCAATCCCAAGCTCCATCAAAAATTCGGCCTCCAGTCTCCGTCAACCTTCACGACGACGGCGGAAAATCTAAATCCACGAAGGTAGCGGCAGAACATCACAATCGTGAAGAAGGTGAAAATTTTAGATTTTTAGTTACTTAAGGAAATGCGATTGACTATGTTTATTTACAAATTTGATATATTGGCTTAATTACAAAATTGTTACCTTTATTTTGTTATTTCACAATTTTTAACATTTGACTTATAATTCAATATTTTTCAATATTTCATCATTGATTTTCAATTAAATTATGGTATATTTGCTTTTAATTTTAAGATTTCAAATCTTTTTCCAATTTTACCTTATTTTAAATCTTTAGAATAAATTTTAATTATTTTTGTAAATATAAATTTCAAATGAATCTCAACTTTATCTTTAATTTGAATTTTCCTAAGACTCAATTTGGTTTCCTAATCAAAGTTATATTTTCATCTAAAATTGCGTTTGTAAAATAGAATAATATTTGTTTTGAGGGCTAGTAATGTGACTTTCGTAGAGTTTCGACTCTCGTGCAAGCACACGAAAATCCTCCAATCATTTCTAAAAAATAATAAATCAACGTATTTTAAAAATTAAATATTATCATATAAATCCTATGACGGAGTTTGAGATAAATTTCTCAAATTCTTGAGGTAAACAATTTCCTTTAAATAAAAGGAAATTTAATATGATAGTTAACTAAGGATAATTTTCCCTCAATACATCAAAACTCTTACTTTATTTTTAAAGTTAAGGTTTGATTGGATGAGACATTGTTTTTTTAATAAACTATTATTTATTTTCTCAAATTAAGGACGTTTTAAAATTTACTGGATAATATAAGATAAAATATGGCTTACCGTTTTTAACGGGTGTTGTAGGGTGCTAATACCTTCCCTACACTCAAACGACCCCCGAACCTAATTTCTCTTTTCGTAGACCAGTTTTCTTTTAAAGGTGACCAATCACACCCAAAATGATTGGTGGCGACTCCATCTCTTTTATTTTTTTCAAAACCCTGTGAAAGAGGACGTCGGCCGCTCCGCGTCGCGAAAACGTTGCGACAGCATGACGACTCCACTGGGGACTTTTTTTGTGGGTCTAGGTCATTGCATTTTATCTTGATTTATCCGGTTTTTCATTTTGGTCCTTATTTGTTCTATTTATTTATTGATTTATATTGTTTTAATTAGTTTTCTTTATCGTAATTAATTTTACATGATCATACATTTCACACACATTCACGAGCCTCCTACCCGGGCTCTACCCTTTAGGACTAGATTCGGAGATTGAGTAGTGTGACCTTCGTGGAACTTCGGTTCTCGTGCAGGCGCATGAAATTCTCCACTCGAGCTGTCCGCACTGTTTAATCAGTTGGTAAGTTCGGGGACCGTTTCTTCTAGGACTGTTTAGAACATAGACCACACTCAATTACATCCTAGGGTCAGTCGTCGTGTTGATTATATATTGCTTATATCATGCTGCTATTATTAATATTCGTACTTTCTTTCCCATCGTTTGTATGATCACACATTTCTCGGACACAAGCACAAGCCTCCTACCCGGGCTCTACCCTTTAGGGCTAGATTCGGAGATTGAGTAGTGTGACCTTCGTGGAACTTCGGTTCTCGTGCATGCGCATGAAATTCTCCACTCGAGCTGTCCACGCTATTTAATTAGTTGGAAAGCTCGGGGACCGTTTCTTCTAGGACTGTTTAAAACCCAAACCACACTCATGTGCATCCTAGAGCCGATCGTCGTTTATTTATCTTTATATTTTTTTTGTTGCTTCTCTCATGCATACTAATTTTGTCGGGTTCTTATTTATGTTGTTCTCGATTTCCTTCCTGCTTATCGCATAGTCATGCTTCCCTCACAAACATTTACGAGCCTTCTACCCGGGCTCTACCTTTTAGGGTTAGATTTGAGAATCGAGTAATGTCGACCTTCAAGGGGATATAATTGCCCCTGTATAGGCGCACAAAAGATTCTTGCTCAGATTAATTCGTTGGCTAATCTTTAGCTTTCAAATTAATTTGGGGTCTTTATCCTTATGTTTAGAACCTTACCCTCACATCATGTTTATTATTTAATTCATTTCGTTGTTATGCATTGTTTTATTTAATTTAGTTCATTTATCGTAATTTAAATTGTTTGCATTATCATGCATTTCACACACTCGTTCACGAGCCTCCTACCCGGGCTCTACCCTTTAGGATTAGATTCGGAGATTGAGTAGTGTGACCTTCGTGGAACTTCGGTTCTCGTGCAGGCACATGAAATTCTCCACTCGAGCTATTCGCGCTGTTTAATCAGTTGGGAAGCTCGGGGGGCGTTTTAACTAGGATTGTTTAGGACCTAAATTACACTCATATACATCCTAGGGCTAACCGTTATTTATCTAAACTCTGAACTGTAGGATACACCTACTTTGTCGCATGTTTTATTCTCGTGCTTATATCATATGTTGTGTGTTTCATTCATGTTCTCGAGTGACGTGTTTATTAATTTCATTATATGTGTTTTTCAAAAAAAAAAAAAAAAAAAAAAAAATCAATTTTATTTTACATCCGAGTTGTACCCCAGTTTAGAACTGATAATCGAGTAATGCTGACCTTCAAAGGGACATAATCGCCCTTGTATGGCGCACGAAAGATTCACGTTCAAATTAATTCGTTTGCTATTTTTTAGCATTCAATTATTGGGGACCTCTTTGTTTAGGTTTTGAATGGAGAGTCGAGTAATGTCGACCTGCGGGAGGATAAACCTGCCCCGTAAAGGCGCACGAAAAGTCTTCGTTCATTTTTCATTTTTTGTTTTCAGAAAATTTTCTTCTAGTGATATTCGTTCTACACGTCGATTTTTCAAAAAAAACAAAAACAAAAAATCATTTGTATTTCTACACCTTAGAATTTAAAGAATCATGCATTTTTTCACGAGTCATCGGGTTCTCATCCAAATAAAGTTCTTCGTTAAAAAAAAAATGTTTCATTCCTAAGAGCATTTAAGGTTAAACATGCATAAAAATCAAAAAAGAAATCATTTCGTTAATTGCATCTCATCTATGCATAATAAAAAATCAAATTTCATTTCATTATTCATGCATAAATAAAAATTCATAAATTGCGTCATTTTGCATGACATACAAAATCTAAAAAAATCATTTGCATGCATTAATAAAATAAAATAAAATAAAATAAAAAACTTTGTGCGTCATTGCGTCATTTTGCATGACATACAAAATCTAAAAAATCATTTGCATGCATTAATAAAATAAAATAAAAAGTTTCGTGCGTCATTACGTCATTTTACATGACATACAAAAAAATTAAAAAAAAAGAACAAATCATTTACATGCATGCAAATGTTCATTCCAAAAATATTTATCATTTCTCATCCATCATTTGCACAATATCATGCGTACATAAAAAATTCATGCATAACATGCATTGTTTTATGTTTGTATGGTGTTATTTCACACGTGCACATGTAGTAAAAACATCAATTCATGCATTTTGCATGTAAAAATAATTTCATCAATTGCATAATGTCATCGCACTCATGCATAATAAAATTTGCATTCATACATGTTAAAAATCATTTTGCATAAGGAAAAATGCTCGTGCATCTTCTCATGCATAAAATCATAGAAAATCATTTCATCAATTGCATGATGTCATCTCACGCACGCATAAAATCATTTTACATAGGGAAAAATGCTCGTGCATCTTCTCATGCATAAAATCATAGAAAATCATTTCATCAATTGCATGATGTCATCTCACGCACGCATAAAATCATTTTGCATAGAAAAAATGCTCATGCATCTTCTCATGCGTAAAATCATAGAGAAATCATTCAATTCTTACATTTTGCATTTCAAAAATCGTTTCATATTGCATGGTGTCATTTCACACGTGCACTTGTAATAAAAATCATTGATTCTTGCAGTTTGCATGTCAAAAATCATTTCATATTGCATGGTATCATTTCACACGTGCGCGTTTAATAAAAACATAAATTCTGGCATTTTGCATGTCAAAAATCATTTCATATCGCATGATGTCATTTCACACGTGCACGTGTAATAAAATATTGATTCTTGCATTTTGCATATCAAAAAATAATCTCATATTGCGTTATGTCATTTCACACGTACACGCGTAATAAAAACATTCATTCATGCATTATCTTATTCTACGCAAGTCATAAAACATAAAATCTCAAAAAATGTTCATTCTCTATAAACTCATTTCGCATGTCGGATAATCATTCATTTGCATATCATCATGCATTGAAACAATGTTCATGCATCATACACTCATTTCGCATGTCGAATAATCATTCAATGGCATAACATCATGCATTCACCAAAAGATGTCCATACATCGTTAATTCATTAAGCATGCATCAAAGTTCATCAATCATCACATCATGAAGGATGTTCATGCATTATCTCATCTGAACGAGAAGTCATAACATTTCTTCATTTGTTGCATTATATCATTTTGTACATGCACCAAAATTCATCACATCATAAAAAATGTTTCGACATTAGCTCATTTGCATACAAATCTTTTTTTAAAAAAAAAACCACATGCATTGTATCATTTTGTCCATGCATACATTATTTCATTTTGCATGACATATATAGAATTAAAAAAATGCATACATAAAAATTCACAAACAAATAAAATCATATGTTGCATCATATTTTTCCATCTTGCATGACAAACAAAAAATCAAATACAAAATCAGTTGCATTACATTATATCATGTCGAACGACGGATCTGGAACGTGACGAGAGCAATGACAACAAATCTAAAACGCGGTGAGAGCGATGATGAGAGATCAGGAATGCGGCGAGAGAGAGCATCGACGGCGAAAGTTGCAAAGGGAGACCATCGAAAGTTGTAGTTGTAGAGGGAGAGGGGGAGGGAGGAAGAGAAGAGAGAAAGAATTGGTTTTTTCCTTTTTCCTTCCCTCTTTCTTTCCCCAAAATTATTCATGTGTTACATTCCAAGCTTATATTTAATAAACTTTGGGTATATTTACTAATATGAGTATATATTCTTGTTTCATTCCATATTTATATTTCATAATTGTGTGATATACTTTATAATATGAGGTATATAATTTAAAATTAAAGTTCAATCATGACAGCGGAAATAATTAAACAAAAAAATATATATAAACGAAGTATATATATTAGATTATAGTATATAAACGAAGTATATGTGTTGGATTATAGTATATAAGCAGTATATATATTGGATTATAGTATATACACGAAGTATATATGTTGGATTATAGTATATAAACATATATATAGATTAGAAAAGTTGAAATATTTAAAAAAAAAAAAAATAGGGGAACAAGGAAGTATATATGCAACACAATGGAACTAAAAAAACAAATAGAAAAAAGAAAAAGAAAAACTCACTCATAGAGGTTGCACTGATGACACCAACAAAGAGGAACTAATAGAACAAAATGATTTTTTTCCCTATGAAAATTGTTGGTAAATTCATGAATAAAATAAATAAAGAAAAAGACCATTAAAATAATATTAATGAACAATATAAAAATAATATAAATAATTCAAATTTTATTTAATAAAAAAATTAATATACCTCCAATGACAATCTAAACATAGAATATAAAATACACAAATATTTACAATTTTGTTTCCAATTTTCGAAAATTGGAGGGCATTATAGGAATTAAAAAAAAAAAATCAAGTCGTGCTAAAGTCAACTGTTTTTTTTTTTTTTTTAATATCCAATCTCATGACACTCCCACCAAAAATCAAAATCCCCACTTCGTTGAATTTTAGTCTCACCCATTGGAGAAGAAGAATGAGAAAATTGTACGACTGACCTCTATTTTGACCCGTTTGTCAAACTAACCCGGATCTGAAGAAAAAAAAAGGCAAATTGACCTTCTGCTGACATCATCATTTTTTTTAAATATTATTTTCTAGCTCTAGCTGCGGGCGCGGGCTGGTCTCGCTCTAGCTGCGGGCTAATCTCGAATCTAAAAAAAACTTCAGATCTTGAAATTTTCAGATCTGAAATGAAGCTAGAGCTAGAACGAGACCAGCCCGCAGCCGCAGCTAGAGCTAGAAAATAATAATAATAAAAAATGATGATGTTAGTAGAAGGTCAGTTTGCCTTTTTTTTCTTCAGATCCGGGTCATTTTGACAATCCACCCAAAATACCAG
This sequence comes from Herpetospermum pedunculosum, assembly GCA_028017165.1. Classification (NCBI taxonomy): domain Eukaryota; kingdom Viridiplantae; phylum Streptophyta; class Magnoliopsida; order Cucurbitales; family Cucurbitaceae; genus Herpetospermum; species Herpetospermum pedunculosum. The sequence continues at coordinate 9,743,684 of CM051526.1, forward strand.
GTCAATTGTATAATTCTCCCAATAAAATATCTTAAGCTTAAAAGATTGAAACAATGGTAGATGTTAAAATTAGGTCCAACCATGACTTCTCTTCCTCTCAAATGGAAGTCATTGTCGCCTTCTATAAATCTTTCATTCCCTCTAATTAGTCGTTTCACAAAAGTTATGGGGAGAGAGATGAGAGAAATAAAAGAAAGACGACGGAGGATGAAGTCTAAAAAAAAAAAAAAAAAAACTAAGGATATCTTAGGGTTTTCACAACATGGAGTCTAAAAGTGTGACTTTTAAAATGTTGAACTCAAAAGTCCAAATAATTTCTCAATGGGTCTATAAACTCGAATTTGCCGGTCTGATGCGTTTTGGACGGAAGGGAGAGATAATGGAATGACACTAGAAGCTTCAAAGAATGGAGCGAGTCTTATTGACGATCTCGTCGCAAATATCTAGGTTCCAAAAAAACAACGACGTGTTGAAACGCGAGAGAGTCACTGACGGTGGTGGATTTCAACGCTGGAAGGGGTGGCAGCTGGAGTTCCGATGCTGACATGGTCGGTGGTGGCAATTGAGATTTTGCAAGGATGAGTAAACGTATTTGATTGCTTGAATAACTCTGTGAATATACACTCCTTAAATAGGAGAAGAGAAAGAAGAACTAATAAATGAAAATACCTAACCTTATACCTAACCATGGAATTAAGGGAATTAGGTATGATACATCAAGAAGGAAATAAAGACTAAATACACCTCAGTACCCAAGGGAGAAATTAGTCAACTAACACTCCTATAGCATTTGTCTTAACAGCCCCCCTCAAACGAGACGTAGGTGCAAGGCGAAGACCAAGTTTGGCACGAAGCATGGTGTAAGGAGACTGAGGTAACGGTTTGGTAAGGCAATCAACAAGCTGTTCACTGGAGGGAACATAACGAATCTCAAGACGTTGAGCAAGTACCTGGTCGCGAATAAAATGAGCATCTATCTCAATGTGTTTGGTGCGAGCATGAAACACCGGGTTGGGGGCGAGGGCTGCAGCGCTGACATTGTCGCACCAGAGAATCAAAGTGTTTTTCAAGGGAACACGAAGTTCAGTGAGAAGAGAGCAGAGCCAAATGATTTCACAGGCAGCATGGGAGAGAGCTCGATATTCGGATTCAGTGCTTGATCGAGCAACCACAGCTTGTTTCTTGGAGGACCAAGAGATGAGAGAAGTACCAAGGAAAATACAATACGCGCCAACAGATTTTCGATCATCAAAAGAGGCAGCCCAATCCGCATCAAAATAACCTGTGATGGAAAAATAAGGGGAGGAAAGTATGGAGATGCCGAGGTGACTGGTTCCTTGGAGGTATCGAAGTACTCGTTTGAGTGCACTCCAGTGATTGGTTGTGGGACATTGGTTGAATTGGCTCAACTTGTTTACTGCAAAAGCGATGTCAGGGCGAGTGTGCAGAAGATATTGCAAGGAACCAAGGGTGCTGCGATACAAATGAGGATCAGGGAACTGAGGATTGTCATTGAGGTGGAGATGGTTGTTTGACGCCATGAGAGTAGCAACGGGTTTGATGTGTTGAAGGTGTAATCGAGCAAGAAGATCCTGCACATATTTAGATTGAGACAAGTTAAGACCATGGTCAGTATAGTGAACCTGAATACCAAGGAAATAATGTAGAGGGCCGAGATCCTTGAGAGCAAACATGGATTGAAGTTTGCTAATAACTTGGTCAAGCAACGTTTGGTTTGAGCCGGTGATAATAATGTCATCCACATAGATGAGAAGAAAAATGGTGCCATGATTGGAGTGATATGTGAATAAAGACATATCAGCCTGCGATTGAGAGAAGTTCCAGGTAACAAGAGAGGCACGAAGAGCATCATACCATGCACGGGGGGCTTATTTAAGCCCGTAGAGAGCCTTCTTAAGTTTGCAAATGTATTGGGGGCGATTGTGATCAACATACCCTTGAGGTTGGGCAATGTAGACATCTTCTCGAAGGAAACCATGGAGAAAAGCATTGCTGACATCAAGTTGTCTGATAGGCCAATTTCTGGAAACAGCCAAGGTGAGAACCACTCGAATTGATGAAGGTTTAATAACCGGACTATAGGTTTCACCATAGTCAATACCTGGTTGCTGAAGATAACCTTTGGCTACTAACCGAGCTTTGTATCGTTGTATTTGACCATCCGCATTGCGTTTAATCTTGTAAATCCATTTTGTACCAACAAGATTATGAGATGAACATGGCTGGAAATTCCCAGCAATTTGGAGTTCGTGGAGGGCAAGTTCATCAAGTACAACAGTCTCAAGGATTTAATGACACTCAGATGACAGAACTTCGTAGCATGTTTCAACAGTTGATGGGGAGCCGTGGGCAAGGCACCGAGGAAGTGAATGCCATTGGAGGCTATGCTTCAAATCAAAGGAGATATGACCCTTATGTGAATACCTACAATCCGGGATGGAAGGATCATCCCAACCTGAGCTATGGAAACCGTGAAGGCCAACAGAGGTTTCAAAATCAATCACATGATAGACCTCCAGTTTCCACCCAAGCTCAGACTTCATCTCCTTCTAGTACTATGGAAGATCTAATGCACACCCTTGTCACAAATACTTGTCAATTCCAGAAGGATGTTCGAACTGAATTAAACAAGCACTCCGGAGACATACAAAGCATGGGTAAACAGTTATCACAGATAACTGTAGCAGTTAGCCGGTTGGAAAACCAAGGCTCGGGGAAGTTGCCCGCTTAGACTACAGCGAACTCATGTGAAAACGTGAGTGCTATCACATTGAGGAGTGGGAAGGAGATTCCTTCTAACATCACACATCAGAAAAATTAGAATGTGGAGGAACCAGCAGCAGAAAGCAATGTAACACCTCCCGAGGGCTCGGTATGTAAATCTCCTACCTTAAATGTTAAAGATTGTTTGCCTAGGGCTCCTTTCCCTAGTAGGCTGGTCGTGCCCAAGCCTAAGGCGGAGGATGTAGACAAAGAAGTCCTAGAAATCTTTAAGAAGGTAGTTGTGAACATCCCACTGTTGGAGGTTATTCAGCAAGTTCCGAAGTATTCGAAATTCCTGAAGAATTGGTGCAGCTCAAAGAGGAGGCCTAGAATGGATGATGGGGAAATGAAGAGTGAAAACGTCTCAACAATATTCCCGGGTACTCTGCCTGATAAACGTGGAGATCTTGGTATGTTCATCTTACCCTGTTCTATAGGTGACACACCGATTAAGCATGCTATGCTAGATTTAGGCGCGTCGATAAATGTTGTCTTACACCATGTTTAGAGATCTTAAGTTGAATATTTTGCGTAAGACTAACATTATTGTACAACTAGCGGATAAATCTCGTATGCATCCCATGGGGGTAGTTGAGAATGTTTTGGTGCAAGTAAACGATTTTTTCTTCCCCGTTGATTTCTATATTCTGCCAATGCGTGAAAACCCATCCGATATTCCTTCCTCCATATTGCTAGGACGCCATTTTATGAACACTTCTCAAGTTAAAATTGATGTTGCTAAGGGAACCTTTTCTGCGGAGTTTGACGGAATTGTGAATGAGTTTTCATTGAATGCCGAGAAATCTGACTTGCCTGTTAGGAGTTTAGATGAAAAATCTGTTGTTGATTGTTTAGGGAAAGAAACTGAAAAACTGAAATTTGTTTGTTCTTTGTCTGTGTTTGATGATGATCCAAATTTTGTTGTTCATATGGATGGTTCTGTTTGTTTGTTATCTGTTAATGATGGTGTTGACGTGCATGAGGCACGGAAAGAAAAAATCTGTTTTGATGATGTTTGTAGGTCCAAGAAGGACGGAGGAATGATTGGACTGCCCTCCACACCATTGGACTACGGTTGAGTTCGAAGAGGAGAATACAGTCGAGCAATCGACTTTAAAAATTTGCGCTTCTCGGAGGCACCCGAGTGTTGGACTGTATTTTTGATTAGTTGTTGTTTTTTTTTTTTTTTTTTTTTTTTTTTTTTTTTTTTTATAGTTTTTGCATGTTTAGTTTAAGTTGTTTAAGTTTGTTATTTTGCTTTCTTAGGTAATAACGGGAGATGACTGATATTTCGGATCTACATTGAGTTTGAAGTTGTGCGTACCCTCTCACCGATCCCACAAAAATTCAGGGGAGGTTTCTGTTCCCTTTAATTTTTGTTGTTATCATTGATTATGGTGGGTTAGATGCATTGAGGACAATGCAGTCTTTTAGGTGGGGGTGGAATTTATATTTTGAACTTCATTGTAGTTCTCGAGCATGTCATACTCTGATTTTGAGATGTTTAGGAATCTGAATGCATGTTGTCCGATGAGGACGTTCTGTGATTTATTTGTGAATACTCCATAATTGTGCATTTCGAACAAACCATGAGAATGTATGCATATTTTGAGCATATTTTAAATTTTTTTCGATTATTCCCCTACATTCACTGAGCACGTAGACCTTTTACTCTTAGTTATGTAGGCTTAGAATTTTTTTATTTTGTCTGAAAGCTCGTTGTCACCCCGAAAGGTTCATTTAGGGAGGCTTGGTGTGTTAAAATTTATAACGAATCATTTGTTTTAGCAAAGCTATATGCCTATTAAAAAAAATATATTCATTGAGAGTAAGAGCATGTTTGAAATATAATCTGAGGTGCTCCTCCTTCTTGTGTTGCCCGTGTAACCAGGGGCGATCGTGTAACCCACGATTGCCACGGCATGAAAGGGCAACTAACAGAAGTGAGCACTAGTCCTTAAAAACGTGAAGCGAAATAAAAGCTTGACGTGTTAGACTCTCAAGAAAAGAAACAAAAAGAAAAAAATTAGTTGGGCCTTTGTTTTTTTATTCTTTTCGACATTGAAAAGTCGTTAGACTGTTCTCATTGCCAGAAGTAGGGGGAAGATGAGTATTAGGATTGATTAAAGTGGTTCTGGGTCTATAGAAGCTAGGATAGGAGGCGCTAAGCACACACACACATTAGAGAATAGGAGTTAATATTTTGAAATATTCGCAATTTATGCATATGCTTGATTGTTTTCCGTTAGCATGATTATCTTGTTTTTGCAAATATTGAGATTCGAGTCGTCAGCATGCATGACTATTCTTATAAGATAAATCAAAGTGTTCCTTGCTCGAGGACTAGCAAGATTCAGGTCGGGGGTATTTTGATAACTCTAAAATAGAGCTATAATTATAGCCTTAAATCTAGCTAAATGTTATGCTTAATTCAATTAAATCTCCTTATTTTAGGTATTTCGTGGCAAAGAGCTCGAGAAGTCAAATTATGAATTTCAGGGCTAAATCGGCCATTTTAGAGGTTTCAGGAAGTGTTTGGGTCAAGGAGATAGGCCAAAAGAAGCTCGGGAGCCAAAACGACTCAAAAATGGGCTAAGACCTGAGAAGTCAGCGCCCAGGCGCTGTCGCAAACCTCCCAGACCCAGACTCAGCGCTGCCCCGCAGCGCCTAGGCGCCCGTCATTAAATCTGCCCAGAGAGGTTAGCGCCTGGGCGCTATCGGGAAATGATATTTGTTTTGTAGATTTAGACAATGTCAAAGAAATAAAAGTTGTAGATTAGACCTTGAACTAAAACTTTGTAGAAGACAAGAACACGAAAGGAAAAATGGAAATGATATTTGTTTTGTATGTTTCGAACAAAATAAGAACAAACTTGAAACTAACAAAACAAAAGCATATTAATGAAGAATTCAAAAGAGATACACGCAAAGAAACATATATCCGACCTTGAGCCTAAAGCTTTGATACCAAAATGTTAAGAAACTCCCACGAGTGGATCTAACAACCTTGCTGAAGAACAAGACCTTTAGATCTCAAACTTGAAAACCCCAAAAACCCAATTGGAATCAACACAAGATGCTTTGATACCAAAATGTTAAGAAACTCCCACGAGTGGATCCAACAACCTTGCTGAAGAACAAAACCTTTAGATCTCAAACCCGAAAACCCCAAAAACGCAATTGGAATCAACCCAAGAAAAAGTGTAGAACGGATTACCTGGACGATCAAGATCAAGAGTAAGAAACTTGTTACTAAACTCGTGATTCGAACCACTCCACAAGAGGTATGATCAACACCACTTGAATGATTCTAGCATGCAATATTTAAACACAAGAAATTGCAAAAGTTGGAAGAATTAGCTCTCAACCAAAACTTAAAGGATAAACTCACTTTAATTCAAATTGATGATAATTGTTGTTTGTACAAAGACTCTATAAGAGGTGCATATAGCCCTTGGAAATTCAAGCCACTAACTCTTGTAACTTACATCCAGTAATTCAACTAACAAACTCTAAAATGCATTAATGTCATAATATCCACTAATAAAATATAACCTATGATATGAAATAACATAAAAACAAAGTATTACATCTGAAAAATATATCAACTTAGAGTTCTTTTAATGCAACTCCTTCCTTAAGTTCTACTTGAAAAATATTGAGTAGAAAAACTTCATCTCTCTTTGGGTCATCCCTAGTTGAGCTCATCAAGTGTTGAACATTAGAAACTAAAGCTTGTTGAAGCTTCTTGGCTCTAGATCTTGTTATGGGACCTTGAGGGACGATGATAATAGATGTTCCTTGGTTCATGTTGCGTGCTCAATGTGTAAAGATAAATATGCAAAAGGGTAGAGAGAGCACTTAGAACATGCAAGCATACATGGTCTCACAGCAAGTAGTAAGTATATTTCATTCGTTTTTTCCACAGAGACTCATTTTTAGCTATTCGCGAAGTGTGTTTGTTAAGAAAGATGGGATGAATTTGAGGGGATAAAATTGGTTTTTAATTACCTAAGTTTTGCTGAATGTGTAAAGGAATATACCATAAACAAGTTAAAGTTAAAATCAGGCTCAAAGAACAAGAGATGGAATCAATAAACGAAGAAGAAAACAGCTACACAGAATGCGTTTTAGCAGAATTGCGAGAACCGCAATTAATCCGCAATTAAATGGCAGCGAAACTGATTAAAAGGGTGAATTAAGGGCTACTAATGACTATCCTATAGGCAGTTTATTACGATTATCAAGCTTTGGATCAACTCTCTATACATCAAACTCACTCTATCTCAAGTATCGTCCGATTCCATGCATGAGAGACTCAAGTTTACTCGACTTCAAAGTAAGGTCTTAAGCATCTTGTTAAAGCAGGAGTGTTTAGTTTGTACTAGGGAAACGCCTATTCCTAGGCCGTTTCCTGATTACCATGAAAGGCTAGCATGATTATATGACTCTGAACTCTTACTCCTTCCAGAGGTTAGGAGTTCTTTGGACAAAATGGATGGCCAATCGAAATTGCCCGTGGGATGAAGCTTACATACAATCAATGTTCGAGTGTTAATCTGCCTACTTGACTCACGTTTTTTAGCCTATAGTTCTGTCATTAGCATGCCCCTAAGTGATTTTAGTTACTCATGGATATGTGGAGAATAGAAACGGTAGATAAAACAGACATGCTTAGAAGATAAATGTACTTAAAACAGCAAGCCAAAGCCGTAGCAGAAACAGATGGAAACTGTAAAATGCAGAAATATACTTCGATTACTTTAAGTGTTTGAATGACAAAGGGAAGCTCTAAAAGAAATGAATTCAAGACAGACAACAACGAAATGCAGTAATTGAAATGCTAAACTAAGAACAACAGTGATCAGAAATGGAAATGAGAAGAACAGAGCAGAAAACAGTAGAGGTTTGCTCGAAAACTCCGTGGCAGTCGCCTCGAATGATGGTGATGAGAAGTCAGCCCTGCTTGGATGAATCCAATCGAGAGAGAAGAAGAATCTCCTCTCCTTCCTATCAGATTATCGATTCCAAAAGCTTAGACTCTCACTCCAACAGACGGCAAAGGAAAACAGATGGAAATGGTGGACTGCAAGAAGACTTCTGCGCTTCGAATCATGACTGAACCTCCGACTTTGACCCCCTTTTATAGTAGTTTGCAGGTGCGTTTGGGCCAAGGAGAACCATCAGTCTTCAACGTCATATATCAGAATGGATGGAGGAGAAAGAACGAATCCCTGAAAAGTCGGATCTAAACAGAAAAATGTCAGCCAACTTACGGTTTTAACTTGAATAATTGCGGTCACCGCAATTATTCCGCAATTCATTTGCAATGGTTATTTTTTCATTCTTTTCTTCGGTTTTCAACCCTTTTTCTACCTATTGTACATAAGTCCTATATTAGCTACCTTCTTCTAATTCTCATCTTAAAGCATAGGTTTAAGCTAAATGCTAACAAAAACACCTAAATGTGTACATCTTCTTAAGCTAAATGGGTCCTAAATAAGTCACTTTCAGAGACTTAACACACCCCCAAACTTAAGGCTTTGCTTGTCCTCAAGCATACTAAGGACTTACTTAGGCTGCTGTTTCTTCTTCTTTAACTACTCACTAACTCCCTTATATTCTTGTCTATAGCCATGCTGTCCTGTGACACACTTCTAAGTTTAGAACTAACCTCTTGTCTAGCTTCTTCTGACTTCGCCTGCCTACTATACCCACTGCTTTTGTTAACCCCCTACTACTGATCTAACTACTTTTATGATATCATGCTATTATCCCTAAGGTTTCAAATTCTACCAAGCTTTACTCTAGACTCAGTACATGCTTCTAGCTTATTTTTAATGTGTCTAGGATTCCTTAGAGTCATGCCAGTCTTAGTATTAACAGTGACAGTGGTACTTTTAGAGAACAACCTAAGCCCTGGCATCACTACATTGGATATACACTCATCTCCCTAAAACAACCCTACAAGTTACAACTTTTGTGCTTAGCTACTTTGAGGATCAGAGTTCTTTTTAAATAGGACATCTAAGCCACAAAGTTATAACTCCTAGGTGTACATTCTTCTTCCCTATATTTTTCTCTTTTTTTTTTTTTCTTAGGTGGAGCTTCTCCTTTGGTTGCCTTTTGATGCAACGCCACTTGTGGGTTACACACTTGGCACTGATTACTCAGCAACCTAAGAGAAACTCCCCCCCTTTATTCTTTTTTCATTTTGTTCATCATTTTTTTTTTTTTTAAAAAGGAGAAGAAGAATGCTTATGTTTCTAAGGGAGAGAGGAATGTTCCTAGGCCTAGGGTGGCCTCCCCCAAACTTCAACTACTCATTGTCCCCAATGAGTGTTTGAGGTGGCACACCCCCAAACTTGTCCTAGAAGCATCTAGTCTAAAGTAAAACAAAGAGAATCTAAACATCCTAGGCATAGGCAAAACATTCTAGAAGCAACTATCCCAGCAGCAGAAAATTTGAACATAACAGACAGGTTTAAGGACTTATGGTTTATGCATGCTGAGTACTATTCAGAGGCAAATTTAAACTATCAAAGGGTGTCCTATGACACTCATCCAGCATGCTTCAAGATCAGCTATATAAGGTAGTCATGCTAGCAACAAAAGATAGAATTTAACAGATCACAGCCTAACTAAACAGACAGTCCAAAACATGCAATCAGTCACAAAAATTGCGGGAACCGCAATTATTTCGCAATTCAATCTGGGCAGATTTAACATTAACTCAGGCCCCTAGCATGCTTTTTCCCGTTATTCATGCATCCTAAAAATAAAACTAAACTATCCTACCTATTCAGCTAACATCAAACTAGACTAAGCAAAAGAAAAAGCATAAAACTAAACATTAAAAACAGAACAAAAATTGAATACAAAACAACATACTATACAAGATTCTATCAAAAAGCAGGAAAATTGTCTTTTGTTTCTTAAGGGATCAGTAATACTCCCTCTAGTGCTCTTCAAACCAGCACTCAATTCTCATCATCCTCATCTGGTCGCCTTGGTCGTGGGGGCACCCATGGAGTTAGGAGGTTGGTGGGGAAGTCTGGGAAGATGCACCCCAACTGGTCTGCAACTTCTCTGTCCCTCGCCTGCGCATAGTTGGCCCATTGAGCCATTCTCCTCTGCATGTCCATCAAGCAGGCCATGGTTAGGGACTGTTCAGCAGCCAGCCTATCCAACTCAAATTCCATGTTGCCCTTTCTTCTCAGCCTTAGGTGTGCAGGCAACTCCAAATGGCCTGTGTAAGGCAGCTGCTGCTCCAAGCGCTCGGTGGGAACCCCTGCAAGCAAACACAATTTGGTTATAGTGTTGGGGAAAAATAATGGCCCCTTACCCTTTTTAGCACACTCAGCTATGGCAGCAGCGATGACTTCTCCCACGTTGATCGTGAGACCTCTCATTATAGCATAAACCAGCAGCGAACGGCTCTGGTTAATTGTAGTCTCATGAGTTACCGGGGAGAGTCTTCTTCTGACGAATGAAAACCACACAGCTGCCTTAGCCGTGAGGTTGGCACTCATGAGAGTGTGCCGCCCATTGCGTGACACTGTCCAGGAGGCTTCAGGCTGGCCAATTGTGCGAATGGCTTCTTCTAGCACAGCCTCAGTCGGCTCATCAACTATCCGTGCATAATCTGTGTGAGGCTGGCCCCTGAGACCAAAGGCTTCATTGATGGCCTTGGCTGAGAAATCGACTTCCACCCCTCTGACCACAGATAGGCCATCCTCAGGGCTGAGCACATTGGCGTAGAAATCGTACACCATGCTCGTGTAGGCTGGATTGGGAGGTCTGCAGAATTCCTCCCAGCCATGGTTGAGCACCCCTGCGCGCAGGAACTGCGGCAGGTCAGCAAGTCGATCAAGGAACCCCTTCTCGTGCAACAGGTCCCTTTTCCTCAGCTCAACACCCCTGGATTCAGCATCAGAGGAGACATACCTCACTGACGGAGGTTCATCTTCAGGGTAGAGTTTAGCCTTCCCCTTATCTGATGGCCTGGCTGACTCGGCAGCCTCAACTTTGAGCCTTTTCCGTGAGGGCTCCGAGCTTTCTTTCTCTGCTGAAGGCACTCTCTTGGCCTTCTTTTTCTTGGATTTCTTGGCCTTGACAACCTTGGCCTTCTTCTTCTTTTTGAGCCTTGCCTGGAGTTGTGGGAAACATGCCCCCAACGTCTCCTCCATAGAATCATCCTGCTGTGCAGGCTCGGCAGGGCTGTCTTCTCTCATGGGAGAAAAGACTTCGTCTTCTCCAGCATCTCCACTGCCTTGCGTGGACTCCTGATAATCCCCATAAGGGAATTCAGGATCAGGCCGTGGAGAATTGTGCTCTGCTGATGGTGTATGTGCAGAACTCCATGGCGAAGACGGCAGCTCAGGGCTTTGCGCTGCTGCAGGCGTCGGATCAGAACTCTGAGGTGCTGGAGACAACTCGGCGCTCTGTGCAGGCGGTGACGATTCTGCGCTTGGCACTGGTTCAGACGAGAGGGGACTGCGCACAGGTGACACAGACGGCGACGAACCTTCTTTTGCTGACTCGTGGGATGCACGATCAGGTTCTTGACTCTCCACAGAGGGAGTCTTGGCGATGGTTGGTTCGGCAGCAGTCTTGACAGTCCACCGGCGCTTCTTTGGCGTGCCCACTGGCTCAGATGGGCCAGCAGGGATCTCAGTGACCACCCTCCACTTCTTCCTACGAATAGGAAGCTTGGCAAGACGGCCAGTGCGTACAGCACCCTCATCAGCAAGGGTGAGAAGCGCTTCCCTCGCAGCCGCTTCAGCTGCGTCATCGGCCTTCTTCTTGGCGGCGGATCTCTCAGCCCTAGTGGAAACCATCGTCGAGTCTTGAAGATCTTGAGAGAAGAATCACAGATGGAGAGAATCGCAGAAATCTTGGAGATCAAAGAATGGGAGAATCGTATCAACGAGCGCGTTCTAACGGCTATAAATAAAACGAAAAAAATCCCAACGGCTCTTTTTGCGGATCCAGCAATTTTTGCGCAATTCTAGGGATAATATTTCATAAAAATTCCAAACTTTGATCGCCCGTATCTTTCATTTGGCTCAACCGTTTCTTGATTTTTAAAGCCTGATTTACTCTCCTTGATCCCCTCTTTCGATTCCTTGCAAAAGCAAACAAAACAAACATTAAACACGTAATTAAAAACACATCACAAAACGTACAAACGATAAGCGAAAAAACAGTAAAAATAAACTAAGGCATTGGCCTTGACTAAACGAGCACAGTAACCACTCGTTCTCTCTCGTTCTCTTTGTCATGCTTCAGTCAAGAGGAAGGCCGAGAGAGTCTTCACATCCCCTTCCTCATAGTAGTGCTTCAACCTAGCACCATTGACCATAAATGGCTGGCCTTGCTGCAAATTTTTGATCTCTATGGCACCATGAATAAAGACATTAGTAATAATAAATGGACCTGACCATCTAGACTTTAATTTGCCTGGAAATAGCTTTAATCGTGAGTTAAATAACAATACAAGTTGGCCCTTCTTAAAGTCTTTGATCCTGAGTCTACTGTCATGCCATATTTTTGTCTTTTCTTTGTACATCTTGGCATTCTCATAGGCCATGTGCCTAAGCTCGTCAAGTTCATGTAGCTGTAAAGATCTTAATGTCCCCGCATCCTTCACACAAAAATTTAATTCTTTCATGGCCCAAAATGCCTTGTTTTCCAACTCAAGTGGCAAGTGGCAAGCCTTGCCATACACCAACCTATAGGGAGACATTCCTAGAGGTGTCTTATATGCTGTTCTGTAAGCCCAAAGTGCATCCTCAAGCTTGAAAGACCAGTCTTTCCTATTAGGTTTGACTACCCTTTCTAGGATGTTTTTTATCTCCCTATTGGAAATCTCAGCTTGGCCATTTGAGTGTGGGTGGTAGGGAGTAGCTACCCTATGCCTAATGTTATACTTAGCCAATATTTTCTCCATAGCCTTATTAATGAAATGTGACCCCTCATCACTAATGATAGCACGCGGAGTCCCAAATCTAGTGAAAATGTGTCTATGCAAGAAGTGAGTGACTGTTTTAGCATCATTATTAGGACATGCCTTAGCTTCTACCCACTTTGACACGTAGTCTACTGCTACTAAAATGTACAGGTTACCTGATGATGGAGGGAATGGTCCCATGAAATCAATGCCCCATACATCAAAGAGCTCCAACTCTAAGATGTAAGTGAGGGGCATCTCATCCTTACGACTGAGGTTACCTGTCCTTTGGCATTCGTCACAGTTGTGGGCATAATTGTGGGCGTCCTTGAAGATTGTTGGCCAGTAGTAGCCACTCTGAAATACCTTAGCAGCTGTTCTTTGACCACCAAAGTGCCCACCGTAAGGAGATGAGTGACAGTGCTGCAGCACAGACTTCGCTTCAGCAGCTGTAACACACTTCCTCAACAACCCATCAGCACAGGTTCTATAAAGTATGGGGTCATCCCAGATGAATTTCCTTGCTTCATGGAGGAACCTCTTCTTTTCTTGTCCTCCCTTGAACACTGGCAATACCTGTGATGCACGGAAGTTAGCAATGTCAGCAAACCAAGGTTCCTCATCGTTATCACGATGAGTCAAAGCAAAGATATGTTCATCTATAAAAGCATCAGAAATTGCGGGGTCCGCAATTTTTTCGCAATTGTGCTGCAATCGAGACAGGTGATCTGCAACCACGTTTTCACATCCCTTCTTGTCCCGAATGTCCAAATCGAATTCCTGCAGCAATAACACCCATCTAATCAATCTAGGCTTAGCATCAGCCTTCCTCATAAGATATTTTAAAGCAGAATGGTCAGTATATACAATGGTCCTAGTTCCTACAATATAGTTTCTAAATTTTTCACAAGCAAAGACTACAGCAAGCATCTCCTTCTCTGTAGTTGTATAGTTACATTGAGCCTCATTCAAGGTCTTACTAGCATAATAGACAGGATGTGTGAGCTTGTCAATCTTCTGTCCTAACATGACTCCTACAGCATAGTCACTGGCATCACATAGCATCTCAAATGGGAGATCCCAATTTGGTCCTACTATGATTGGTGCTGTGACCAGTGCTTCCTTAAGGGTTTTCCAAGCTATTACACATTCTTTAGAGAAGATGAATGGCCTACCTAGCTCCAGAAGCTCACATAGAGGCTTGGCTATCTTAGAAAAGTCCTTGATGAACCTTCTATAGAAGCCAGCATGTCCTAGGAAACTCCTAATAGCTTTGACATTCTGGGGCTCTACCAACTTCTCTATGACCTCTATTTTTGCCCTATCCACTTCTACACCTGCCCTTGACACTCTATGTCCTAAGACAATCCCTTCATCTACCATAAAATGGCACTTTTCCCAATTTAGGACTAGGTTGGTCTCTTCACACCTAGCCAGGACTTGTCCTAGGTTCTCTAGACAGGTTTTAAATGAGTCCCCAAAGACTGAGAAGTCATCCATGAATATTTCTATTATGGACTCATCCAACTCAGAGAAGATTGCCATCATGCACCTCTGGAAAGTTGCCGGTGCATTGCATAAGCCAAAAGGCATTCTGCGGAAGGTAAACGTTCCAAAAGGGCAAGTGAAGGTAGTCTTCTCTTGATCCTTCGGGTCTATAGTGATTTGATTATAGCCAGAGTACCCATCTAAAAAACAATAGTAGGCTCTACCAGCTATTCTGTCTAGCATCTGGTCAATGAATGGTAGAGGGAAATGGTCTTTTTTAGTTTCTTTATTTAATTTTCTGTAATCCATACATACCCTCCACCCTGTGACAGTCCTTGTTGGAATCAGTTCGTTGTTCTCATTGACTACCACAGTTATTCCCCCCTTTTTAGGTACACATTGGATGGGGCTCACCCACTGGCTACTAGCTATGGGGAAAATTACTCCTGCATCTAACCACTTTATTATTTCTTTCTTCACTACCTCTTTCATAGAGGGGTTTAACCTACGCTGGTGATCTACCCTAGGTGTGTGCTCTTCCTCTAGAATAATTTTGTGCATGCAATAAGAAGGGCTAATGCCTCGAATATCAGCAATAGTCCATGCTATAGCCTTCCTATGTTGCTTAAGCAGTAAAATTAAATCAACCTCATGCTGTTCACTAAGCTTAGAAGAAATAATTACAGGCAGCGTATCATTATCTCCTAGATATGCATATTTGAGGTGAGTTGGTAGTGGTTTCAGCTCTAAAATAGGTGGATGCTCAATGGAGGGCTTTAACGGATTTACAGTTCTATCAGTTAAGTCTATAGTCATACATACATGCTGAGGTCTATCTACAGGCATATTCATTATGTCAGATACATTTAGATCATCTACATCTAATCCTACATATTCGTTAGCATGCTTGGTTAATAATACATGCTCTAATTGTTCTTCCATTAGTGAGTCAACAACATCAATGCTAGCACAAGACTCAGAATCAGAGGGATACCTTAAAGCTTTGTAAACACTAAATTTTACCTCTTCATCATGAACCCTCATAGTTAACTCACCTTTTTGCACGTCTATTAGTGCCCTACCTGTGGCTAGAAATGGTCTACCTAGCAGGATGGGAACCTCCTTGTCTGCCTCATAGTCCAGAACAATGAAATCTGCAAGGAAAATAAATTTGTCAACTTTAACTAGAATATCCTCAATCTTACCTTCTGGATATGCGATGGATCTGTCTGCTAGTTGTAAAGTGACTGTGGTTGGACGTGCTTCTCCCATTCCCAACTGGCGAAATAGGGACAGGGGCATGAGATTTATGCTGGCGCCCAGGTCACAAAGCGCTCTGCCCACGTGCTTGCCTCCAAGTTCTACAGGTAGGGTGAAGGAACCAGGATCCTTCTCCTTCTTGGGCAGCTTGTTTTGGAGGATGGCACTGCACTCCTCGGTGAGGTTTACTGTTTCAAACTCACCAATTATTCTTTTGTTAGTAATAATGTCCTTCAAAAACTTTACATATGAAGGCATAGACTGTAAAACTTCTACAAAAGGAATATTCACATGCACTTGCTTAAGTATTTCTAGAAATTTATTAAAATGAACTTCCTGTTCCTGCTTCTTCTTAAGCCTTCGAGGGTATGGAGGTGGTGGCACATATGCAGGCACGTCAGGACGCCTTAAGATAGGTGGAGGCCTTGGAATTTCTTCTACGTCCTCTACAATTGGCTCTAGCCTGGCTCCTGATGTGCTAGTTGGTGGTGGACCTTGGCTTGGCAGAGACTCCAGTGGAGCACTAGACTCAGTGTTCTCTACTCTCTTTGGTGTGTCCTTTGTGTTGCTCACCAATGGTCTTCCACTCCTAAGTTCAATGGCTTGAACTTGTTCTTTGCCATCTCTCCTTGGTACCTCGGTATCAGCAGGGAGTCTACCTTGGGGCCTACTTTTAAGTTCATTGGCTAATTGGCCTATTTGGTTTTCCAGGCTCCTAAGAGTAGCTTGCTGGCTCTGAAGAGTAGCATCATTCTTAGCGATATACTCCTTGAGTAGGTTTTCTACAGAAGATCCTACAGGTTGATTGTAAGGTTTTTGGTACATTGACTGGTTATGTTGGGGAGTGAAACCAGGTGTTCCACTTGGTCTAGGTTGGTTAGGATTTTGGTTAGTGTTTTGTTGGCCACCCCATGACAGGTTAGGGTGGTTTCTCCAACCAGGGTTATAGGTGTTGGAGTAGGGGTTATTCCTTGGCTGCTGCTGGCTTCCTACATAGCAGACCGAGGATGGATTCCCAGGGCAGTATTCATAAGGGTGCCCTTCCCCACAGAATCCACAGATTGGTGCCTCGCCTTGACTTGGTTGGGTGCCCATTGACATGGCTGTGGCGGTATTGGCACTGGTTTGGAGATTGGCCTGAGCCATTTGCTTAACTAAGTTGGTCAGGGCATTTATTTGGGTGCTCATGGCGCTTAGAGCATCCTTGTCTTGAGCCCTAGTTGGCTCTACTGGATCGTCTGACCATCTACAGTGAGATGCTGAGATCTTCTCCAAGATCTCATAAGCTTCGTTGTAACTCTTGGACAACATGGAACCTCCAGCAGATGAATTTAGAACTTGTCTGGTGCTGGGGTTGCATCCTTTAAAGAAAACTTCTATTTGGATACACCATGGAATGCCATGGTGTGGACATTTAATGAGAAGGTCTTTGAATCTAGTCCAAGCTTCGTGAAGAGACTCATTATCAGCTTGTTTAAACTTTATGATATCATCACGAAAGGTTGAATTCCTATCAGGTGGGAAGTATTTGACTAGGAATTTTTCTGCTAAATCTGTCCAATTGCGGACAGATCCTGAGGGTAAAGAATTTAGCCACGTTTTGGCTTTGTCCCTCAAAGAGTAAGGGAAAAGATATAGCCTCAGGGCTTCTTGGGAAACTCCAGGGATTAGGAATGTGTCACTAACTCCTAGGAAGTTCCTAAGGTGGTTATGGGGGTCCTCATTTTCTATTCCAAAGAATTGTCCCACAGTGGACAACATTTGGAACATCACTGGTTTTAACTCGAATGAGTGGGCAGTGATTTCAGGACGGATTATGCTGGGGTTCAGCTCCCCAGGCATAGGTACTAGATATGACAGAATGGCACTATTCTTGTCATTCGCTATTTCGATGGGGTTGCGAATGGCTTGTGCCGGATTTGGAACTAGATCGCCCATTTCTTTAGTTTCAGGTGTGGTTTGAGGTATAGGAGGTTGTTTAAAGAGACGTTTCTTTGCCTTATTCCTAGCTCGAAGTGATCTTTCAGGTTCAGGATCGAACTCTAAATTACTATGTGAACGCTCACTCATAAACTACCTTAATAGCACCTGCAAAAGAAATGAAACAGATTAGTTTCACTCAATGATAAAATTGATTTTTTCAAACTTAACAACTTCGTTTTCACTTAAAATAAGTCCCCGGCAGCGGCGCCAAAAACTTGTTGCGTGCTCAATGTGTAAAGATAAATATGCAAAAGGGTAGAGAGAGCACTTAGAACATGCAAGCATACATGGTCTCACAGCAAGTAGTAAGTATATTTCATTCGTTTTTTCCACAGAGACTCATTTTTAGCTATTCGCGAAGTGTGTTTGTTAAGAAAGATGGGATGAATTTGAGGGGATAAAATTGGTTTTTAATTACCTAAGTTTTGCTGAATGTGTAAAGGAATATACCATAAACAAGTTAAAGTTAAAATC
Source organism: Herpetospermum pedunculosum (assembly GCA_028017165.1). Taxonomy (NCBI): domain Eukaryota; kingdom Viridiplantae; phylum Streptophyta; class Magnoliopsida; order Cucurbitales; family Cucurbitaceae; genus Herpetospermum; species Herpetospermum pedunculosum. The sequence goes on from CM051526.1 coordinate 9,761,625, forward strand.
AGGCTCAAAGAACAAGAGATGGAATCAATAAACGAAGAAGAAAACAGCTACACAGAATGCGTTTTAGCAGAATTGCGAGAACCGCAATTAATCCGCAATTAAATGGCAGCGAAACTGATTAAAAGGGTGAATTAAGGGCTACTAATGACTATCCTATAGGCAGTTTATTACGATTATCAAGCTTTGGATCAACTCTCTATACATCAAACTCACTCTATCTCAAGTATCGTCCGATTCCATGCATGAGAGACTCAAGTTTACTCGACTTCAAAGTAAGGTCTTAAGCATCTTGTTAAAGCAGGAGTGTTTAGTTTGTACTAGGAAAACGCCTATTCCTAGGCCGTTTCCTGATTACCATGAAAGGCTAGCATGATTATATGACTCTGAACTCTTACTCCTTCCAGAGGTTAGGAGTTCTTTGGACAAAATGGATGGCCAATCGAAATTGCCCGTGGGATGAAGCTTACATACAATCAATGTTCGAGTGTTAATCTGCCTACTTGACTCACGTTTTTTAGCCTATAGTTCTGTCATTAGCATGCCCCTAAGTGATTTTAGTTACTCATGGATATGTGGAGAATAGAAACGGTAGATAAAACAGACATGCTTAGAAGATAAATGTACTTAAAACAGCAAGCCAAAGCCGTAGCAGAAACAGATGGAAACTGTAAAATGCAGAAATATACTTCGATTACTTTAAGTGTTTGAATGACAAAGGGAAGCTCTAAAAGAAATGAATTCAAGCCAGACAACAACGAAATGCAGTAATTGAAATGCTAAACTAAGAACAACAGTGATCAGAAATGGAAATGAGAAGAACAGAGCAGAAAACAGTAGAGGTTTGCTCGAAAACTCCGTGGCAGTCGCCTCGAATGATGGTGATGAGAAGTCAGCCCTGCTTGGATGAATCCAATCGAGAGAGAAGAAGAATCTCCTCTCCTTCCTATCAGATTATCGATTCCAAAAGCTTAGACTCTCACTCCAACAGACGGCAAAGGAAAACAGATGGAAATGGTGGACTGCAAGAAGACTTCTGCGCTTCGAATCATGACTGAACCTCCGACTTTGACCCCCTTTTATAGTAGTTTGCAGATGCGTTTGGGCCAAGGAGAACCATCAGTCTTCAACGTCATATATCAGAATGGATGGAGGAGAAAGAACGAATCCCTGAAAAGTCGGATCTAAACAGAAAAATGTCAGCCAACTTACGGTTTTAACTTGAATAATTGCGGTCACCGCAATTATTCCGCAATTCATTTGCAATGGTTATTTTTTCATTCTTTTCTTCGGTTTTCAACCCTTTTTCTACCTATTGTACATAAGTCCTATATTAGCTACCTTCTTCTAATTCTCATCTTAAAGCATAGGTTTAAGCTAAATGCTAACAAAAACACCTAAATGTGTACATCTTCTTAAGCTAAATGGGTCCTAAATAAGTCACTTTCAGAGACTTAACAGTTCACATCACAAAAGGGATATAGATTTTCCCTCACCACTGATTGTTGGACTTTTGTACAAAATCTGAATTATATGGTATTGATAGCAAATTTTATTGACTCTGATTGGAATTTGCATAAGAGAATTCTTAGTTTTAGTACAATTGAGAATCACAAGGGGGATATCGTTGGTTGGACGATTGAAAATAATTTAAGGAGTTGGGGCATTGAGAAAATCACGACTTTCACGGTTGACAATGTAAGTTCGAATGATATTGCATTTGCTTTTCTAATTAAGAGATTTAGTAGTGGGTTGTTATTGGACGATGATTTTTTGCATGTTAGGTGTTGTGCCCACATATTGAATCTCATTGTATGTGATGCTTTCAAGGAGCATTATGAGTGCATTAGTAACATTTGAAATGTTGTAAAATTTGTGAGGTCTTCGCCTGCACGTTCAAAGAAATTTAAAAAGTGTATTGAAATTGAAAAGATTCCTTATAAGAGTTTGGTGTGCCTTGACATTAACACTAGATGAAATTCTACATATATGATGCTTGAGGCAACTACAAAGTTCCTTTTGAGATATTAGAGTTTGAAGAACCTGCTTTTGTGGATGAAGATAAACTCAGTAAAAAAGATTGGGAGGATGCTAGGATGTTGGTTACGTTCTTGGAAGTGTTTTATAGTGTCACTTTAAAAAATTTAGGGTCTTTATACACTACTTCTAATTTAATTTTCTACCAGATGAGCACAATTCAAAATTGCATACAATTGAGTTCTATGGATGTTGGAAATGAAACTCTTTGCAAAGTGGCTAGAGCATGCAAGATAAATTTGATAAGTATTGGAGAAATAATAAGAAGACGAATTTTTTGTTGTATGTTTATGTTGTGTTGGATCCACGATACAAGTTGAAATTTTTATCATATTGTTTCAAAAACTTGTTAGAACCAATTGCTGCTACAAGAATGACTGATAAAGTAGAGAAGATTTTGAGACGTCTATTCCATGCATATAGTTCATTTTCTTCTAGTGGTAGTGCAAGTGTTGGTAGTGGTAGTGACAGTGTCATTACCAATAATAGGGTTCTGCCAACGAATGTTGATGTGAATGAGAAATGGGGATTTACACGTTTATTCACAAATGTCGAGACTACCAGTTTCGATAAGGAGTTAGAGGTTGATGTGTATTTGCTAGAAACTCTTGCTAAGAATGATGATACTTTTAACATACTTCATTGGTGGAAGCAAATGATCATCGATTTGAGGTTCTTAGTGCAATAAGTAGAGATTTTTTGGCTATTCCAGTATCGACAGTAACATTTGAGTCTGCTTTTAGTACTGGAGGACGTGTAGTTGATCGTCTCGTTCTTCATTGGCTCCAAGGATGGTTGAGTCTCTTACAATTGGCTCACTTCTAACCCGATAGATTTTCAATTTATCAAACAATTGGAGAAAGATTCAGCAATTGAAGAAGGTATTGTACTTTGTTTCTCAGTTTGCTTGACTATTATGTTATTTTAAATCATAAAAGTATTTTTTTTTTTACTAATTTTATAGGATTTCGAGTAGAGATGTCCCTGGCGCGGGGCCGGGTAATGCCTTCCCCGCCCCCGTCCCCGCGAAATTCTCCGTTTAATTTTGCGGGGACGGGGCGGGTATTCCTCGCGGGCAATTTTTTTATTTTTTATTTTTTTAGTACATTGGGGGTGGGGGGATTCGAACCACAGACCTCTTGGTCATCTAGACATACATATGTCAGCTGAGTCATGCTCGCTTTGGCAATTTTCTTTTTAATTTATTCTTAACCAATTTGTGTTAAGTTTTGTTATTTGTTAAGTTAATTAATGTTATATATATATATATTTAATTCAATAAACTTCATTTGCAAGATGTGAGTTTTTTTTAGTCCGAGAAATGAGGATGTGGTTATTTGTTTGGTGAAGATATATAAATTATATGGGGTGGGTATTCGGGGTGGGGCAGTATGCTATTACTCTTCCCCGCCCCGTTTAGCTAACGAGGCAAAACAATTCTCCGCTCCCTGCCCCATTCCCCGCCTCGTTTGGGGCGGGCTAAATGGACATATCTAATTCCGAGTCATCATGGATGAAGAAAAAGACATTGAAGAACTTGATGACTTTTCAAACTTAACAATTTATTTTTATGATTTCGTGGGAAGAAATCTAAAACAATGGTGTAAATCAAATTAAAAAATAAATAATCGTACAAAATATTGTTACGTAAATTGAGGGAGAAAATTAATATTTATTATACAATTGTAATTTAGGACACAAAATGGAGAGAGAAAATGAATATTATTATGGGGAGAACACATTAACGAGGGACATAATGGTAAGAAAACAATTAGGGGTGGCCATCGGTCAGTCGATTTATTTATTATTATTAATAGAATAATAACTTGTAATTTATAATTTATCTTTTTTATTTTCAAATTATTATTATTTTTTCAAATTATATTTTTTAATATTATTATATATATATATAATTTAATATTATTATATATATATAATTTAATATATACACATCATATATATTTCATATATGAGTATATACTCACATATACTGTATATATACTTATAGATAATATGTATTTATTTTTTTAGAAAATATATGTATTTTTTTATATATACCCATCATATATACTTCATATATGAGTATATACTCATATATATTGTATATATACTTATTGATAATATGTATTGATTTTTTAGAAAATATATGTAGTTTTTATATGTACCCACCATATATACACTGATATATACTTTATATATAATTTTATATTTCATATATACTTATAAATATTACGTATTTAAAAAAAATTTAATATTTTTTTATATATACTCACCTTATATATTTTATATATGAATATATATTGCGCAGAGAAATTTTTAGGCTTGATTACGAGGAGGGAGAGAACAATTTGAATGAGGAGAGAGCGTGATTAATGAGAAGAAGACGCAAGGAAAGAGAATATAATCTCATTAATTCCCTAGTTTTTTACTTTTTGAATTCCAATATTTCATTAAATGGGGAGATATTATTTTATTGTATTACTTTAAAACGTTAGAGAGACTGAAAGGTTTGAAAGTAATTTCAGCAAAACTTTTATGAAAAATCTTAAAATTGTTAGACATTTTTTATAAAATTAAGAACTGTGGACAATAATATAAAAGGGACAAAGAGACAGATGAACATTTTTTATTCTCAAAATCGATAAATGTCCTTTTTAAAAATGTTTGATATATGTCATTTATCTAAAAATAGGTGGACTCAAATATAGGTAGAAGAACGATAATGCCCCCGATTGTTAAATGTAGGGGTGATACAAAAAACTGCAAAATCGAACCGAACCGAACCGAACGGATCTACTAGTTCGGTTCGAGTTTTTAATATAAAATTGGACATATCGGTTTTCATTTTGAAGAAACCCGATTGTTTTTTGTTCGATTCGATTTTAAATTTAAAAATCCAACAAAACCGAACCAAATCGAGAGTATATAATATACTCTTAAGAAAACCCTAGCTCTCATTTTATTCCTATCACTTTCCTTTGCCGTTTTTTGTACATCCTCTCTCCACACTTATTCTCCATTTTCAATTTACTTTGTCATTTGTCGTTTGTTGTACATCATCGTCGTTGCTCATCGCCACCTACAGCAGCAAACCATTTTTTTTCTCTCTAGTTTTCCTTCACACGCTTCCATCCCCCAAGCCAGAATCAGAGATCAAATCCGCGACGTCCAAATCGATTGCACACAAATGGAAGTTTCGTGGGAATGAATAAATCGATGTTTAATCACAATTTGTGAGCCTTTCTTCTTTTGGGGACTTAGATTTAAATGAGGTTCTTCATGGTATAAGAAGAATCTTAGACCACTGTTCGCCACCTCTTTTTTTCCCTCCAGATTTGGGTTTCTTTTTTCAATCCCTCAATAGATCAAAGTGATTTAGATTTTAGGTAGCATTATTTTGGCTTTTTTGTTGGTAATTTTGTGTTTTGCTTGTAGATTCTCGATTGAACTTGATAATGTTATTTGGTTGTTGAAATTTTCGATATCCTGGAAAATTGGAAATGTTTTTGGTTATAACTTATAAGAGATTGCAATTTTGTCATTATTGAGGGTTTGTTTATTATTATTTTTCATTTCTTTGTTTCATTTTGTAATTGAAAGTTGGAAGATGTAAGTTGCTATCTTTGAAAATGAGTTTTATAAAAACTAATTTTCGAGTGTAGTGATAAATTTGGATAGGTATATTCATTTATTTTTTTGAAATCAATTGAGTAAATTTATGAACACTGAAGAAATGTAAATTATGGGGAAAAAAAGTAATCTGAATGAAAATATTCAACGAAAAAGTATGCTAAAATTACAAAACATGGAAAAACTCAAAAGGGATCTGAGCCGACGAGAACCGAACCGACGAGGACCTAACCGATCAAAACCAAACCGATCGATTTTGCACCTTAATGGACATCGGTTTGATTGTTGTGTTATATAAACCAATTGGTTCGGTTCAGATCTCAGTTGGGCCAAAAACTGACAGAACTGAATCGAGTATCACCCCGAGTTAAATGCAACAAAATAAATATAACAAATAAGCAGAATCTAAATCTCCATGAAATAAGGTAGATTACGATGTAATTCAAACTACTAAAATTAGGCATTACACCTGTAACAACAATAACACAGCAACAAAATTAAATCAGTAGGTTTAGGCATTGAAGAAAAACAAAACGAAAGTGAACAACAATAACGACACAACAACAAAAATAAATCAGTAGGTTTAGGCATTGAACAAAAATAAAACGAAAGTGAAGTTCAAATTAAAATTTGAAATTGAATTGAAACATCACATCAAATTTAATAAAAATTAAAAATAATAACTTGCATGCAAAAACACAATCACAAGCCCCAAGGTGTGATGATGAAAAAACCTCGTTTAAGTGTATTTGTGAGAACAAAATAACATAAAAAAATCAAAAGGAAGGAAAAATGTTTCACTTTTTGTTGGAGAAAAAAACTTTCACCCCTACCAAACGACATTTTAGTCTCGACAAAGCTTTATCTTCATTGCTAAATTGGTTTCAGTCTCGATAAAACTCTACGTAGCTTCATCTTCATCGTTGCTCCACCGATGCTTCATCGCAGCTCCATCTTGAACTATCGATTGAGGTATGTAATTCTAACCTATTCAACCAGGATGATTCTTGAACTGGAAAAGAAATTAGTAGAGGGTGATCAAACAACGAGTTGATTACAGTTAGAAAATTAGTGGAGATAGATTTAGTAGGGAATTTTACCTAATCTTTAACAGATTTTAAAGATTTGTTTGGGGGTTTGCTTATATTTTGAGATTTGAAAGATTTGGTGCACAAAATTCGGGTGTTGTACGATCTACACAAAAAACAAATAAAAAAAAAATATTTTCAAAGAAAAATACTTATCTTTTTAATACGATTATAAAAAGGAAATAGTAATACATTTGCTAAAAGTAAGGGATATGACCTAATCTGTGATTATTTGTAAAACCGTAAGTGTATGGTTAATTATGAAGTGTGGAATATTCAATGCTTGTAGGAAAAATGTTAAGAATGAAATAATGATATGTTATGTGTAAATAAACACAATTGGTGCAAAAGGAATTCATACAATGTATATGAAATATACACGTAAAATTTATTGACAAGAGAACGTGAATATGTAAGCAATGATATAGGTGCAAAATCAATTATACTATAATTTAACACTAAGACTGCAAGTTGACTTTATTTATAGGTTTCCAAACACATTTCTCGTTACGAAATAAAACATAAATATAGGACACTAAAAAGTACTAAAAATAAATGAATGTTTAATTATAACATAATCAAAACAAATATCATGTAAAAACAGTTATATCTAACATCAATTGGATATTGGGTTCTTGCAAGTTCGTCGGTTGTGACCCACTTGCCGACATCGACCACACCTAATTCTTGATGTATTCTCATTGCGAGATAAAAGCCTATTCTTCTTAGGGCGGTCGACCGCCTGATTCATATTAGGTGGTCGGAAGAGTTGGCAGGAGAAATTGGTGGACTCTTCCAGTTGAGAATACATCTACACTGTATAGCTGGTTTAAATTAGACATATGGTCAAACGGATGTGCATAGTTGTGCAATTCAAAACATGCATGACAACATGGAATAATGTCCAAATCCCATCGTCTACAAGTACAGATATGGGCGTCTATGTCCACCTCGTATTGTTCAGATCCTTTACTTGAGAGTAGAACTGGTTTAGGAGAATTATCTATAACAACATAAACAAGATTAAAGTTAGAAAAATTTATGAAAATAAGGGATTAAATGTCATTCTAATGTGTAATGAAAGAAATTTAGACACACGTTCATTGTGCGACTGTAATATAATAAAAGAAGCACCGTAATTAAATTCAGTGTAAAATAACACAAGAGATGTGTTACGACAATATATAAAATTGGGTTGTGACAGTGTAATTAATAAAACCACAACTAACTTAAATGTCAAGATCAGAAAACTCGAAAAACACTGGGATGTGTAATAGCAATATATAAAAAACAGACCTGTAATTAAATATAACATGACAGAAAGTAGGGAAAAATTAGGTTGTGACAGTGTAATTAATAACATCAGCACTAAATTAAATGTCAATCTCAGAAAACTAGGGGGACAATGGGATGTGTTACAGAAATATATTAATAGCAGGAGTGTAACCAAAGTCTTATCTAAGGAAAGTTATGAAGAAATGAGGTTGTATTACTTAATCAAATGAAAGAAACAATGTAACTTAAATGTCATCGAGCAAATACCTGAGATTTAAATTGGAACATCGACAGTGAAGGGACGCATCAGATGAACTCTAAGGCGTAGTGTGCAAATGTGTCGTGGAATTGATGCAACACAGGGGCAAAACTAGAAATCCGTAAAATAAAAGGAATGAGAAAGAGAAAGGGAATGTATGAGATAATCGATGGTGGAGGAAAATGTGTCGTAGTGCTAAACCGAGCATAGCTCAATTGGCATAACGTTGTGCCCTTAACTAAGAGGTCAGAGGTTCAATCCCTCACCCCGCATTAATTAAATACCTTTGCAAAAACAAAAATGTGTAGTAGTGTACAAATGTACGAGATGAAGAAATGAGGTTGTATTACTTAATCAAATGAAAGAAACAATGTAACTTAAATGTCATCGAGCAAATACCTGAAATTTAAATTGGAACATCGACAATTAAGGGACGCATCAGATGAACTCTAAGGCGTAGTGTGCAAATGTGTCGTGGAATTGATGCAACACAGGGGCAAAGCTAGAAATCCGTGAAATAAAAGGAATGAGAAAGAGAAAGGGAATGTATGGGATAATCGATGGTGGAGGAAAATGTGTCGTAATGCTAAACCGAGCATAGCTCAATTGGCATAACGTTGTGCCCTTGACTAAGAGGTCAGAGGTTCAATCCCTCACCCCGCATTAATTAAATACCTTTGCAAAAAAAAAAATGTGTAGTAGTGTACAAATGTATGAGATGATCGATTCAGGTGCAAATGTGTTGTTGGTTGCAAATGTAGAGATGATCTGGAAAATTGTAGTGTGCAAATGTATGAGATGATCGATCTAAGAGAAATCAATGGGATGAGATAAGAGAGGGGGAATAATTGGTTATTGGAGATTTATGGTGGGAGGAAAGAGAAGGAATAATATGTAAATGAAGATTAGAGGCGAGAGGAGAGATAAATGATTTTTTGAGATAAAAGAGAATAGTTGGTTATTGAAAATTTTGGGTGAGAGGAGAGAGAATGAAGAATACGTGAATGAAGATTAGAAGTGAGAGGAGATAAAATGATTTTTTTGGAGAAAATCTTGAGAGTGAGAGATGGGTAGTTTTTTTTTTAATTGGGGGCGTTTGCTTTAGGACCCGTTTGGGATTGCGTTTGAACGTATTAAAATCAATTTTAAGAAAATCTTAACTGCTTTGGTTGTTTGGTAAAACAGATCTTTTCATAATTTTTGGAAAGTTCGTTTTGAATTCTTTAAGTCCGCAGAATCTCATCCATCCCAACTTTCAAAATTAAATTCCCGAATAATCTTCCGTGTATTTTAATCAATTTTTAAAAACCCCATTATAGCCTCCCCTATTCTTTCTATCAAAACTTCATTATCGATTTAACACTTGATAAACTTCACACTATCAAATTTTTTTTCTGTCCATCCCACTGCCACTTCACACTATTAATTTTTTTCTGTCCATCCCACTACGGCCTGAGAAACTTCACACTCAAGAACTTTGGTTTTGTTCTTCCCATCACATTCTTGGGAGGGCAATAAAAATTAGGTTTTATTCTAATTTTTTTATTTAATTTATAATCGTTTTCTTTTGCATATTCATCAAACTTTCATTTCTCTATTTCTCAGTGCTGCCACATAATTCTGAGAATTCATAGCTGAATCGGAAAGTTTATTGTGATTTCTCTCTCTCTACATTCTTGCAAGGGCAATAAATCAGGTTTTTTTCCTTCTATGTTTTTTTATTTAATTTATAATCGTTCTTTTGTATATGAGATAAATAAAAATGTTAACTTTTTAAAATTTTTGTGTATGCTGGTTGGGAAGGCACGACTCATGATGCAATAATTTTTATGTTTGTTTTAACCAATGATGACTTAAATTTTCCAAAGCCACCGGAAGGTAACATTTTTTTCTTTTTATAATTATCGTTTTTCACTTGTTTTTTGTTTTGTTTTTTAACTCCTTATTATACTACTATATCACGTTGAATAGGAAAATATTATTTAGTGGATGCGGGGTACCGGCAAATGAAAGGATATTTAGGACCATATAAATGAGAGAGATATCACCTTCCCGATTTCCGTCGAGGTAGCCAACCGATGGGCTATCAAGAGATATTCAACCAAGCACATTCTTCTCTTAGGAGTGTCATTGAACGAACTTTTGGAGTATGTAAGAAGAGGTGGAATATTTTAAGAGACATGCCTAATTATCCTTTTCAAAAACAAGTGAAGATAATTATTGCAACTATGACGCTACACAACTATATAAGAAGATATGATCGAAGTGATCGTCATTTTGAAAAAGATTGGGAGATTCAGAATGATGGTTCCAATGAAGAAATGGAGAATGCCATCAATATTCTCGAAGCAAATCATAATAATAATAATTATTTTCAAATTCAAGAATTGAAGACTCTAAGAAACAATATTGCTACAAGTTTAATGAGAGCCAAATAAATGATTTATTTATATTTGTTTTCTTGAATTATGTTTGTACTTGAATTAGAGTAACATTTGTTCACTACAATTTTATATAACACTTGTTTTTTCTACATATAATTGTAAAAATAAACTATATATACATATTAGAATAAGAAAATAATTTTTTTTAATTAATTTTTTTTTTTTATCTAATAACAATTTAGATTTTAAACGTCAATATAAAAATAATTAAAATGATATGTCCATTTTCGTCATTTTAGCTAAATTACAGCAATTTTTGTTCAGATTTACCAAACACTATAACCTACTTTTTCTCGTTTGAAATTGAAATTTACCAAACACTAATTAACTTTTTGGTACAACTGATTTTTTTAAAAGTACAGTTGTCAGCAAGGAGTTAAAGAAGTTTAGTTGTTTAGTCTGGGGAGTTATGAAGTATGTGTATTTTGGGCGGGGAGTTGTTTAATATGGAGTTCTGAAATCTGTGGTTTGTTTGGGCAAAGAGTTGTTGAACTTGGAGTTCACACTCAAGAACTTTGTTGCAGCGTCAGAAATCGAGAGAACAACGTCGAGACTCTACCCTAGCGTCTCGACGCTACAAACTTTGCTGCAGCGTCAGAAACCGAGAGGACAGCATCGAGACGCTGCCCTAGCGTCTCAATGCCATCACAAAATATGGAATTAAAATTCCAGATTTCTAAAACAGAGGGCTGTTTTTTTTTTCCCATTTGCAAACCCTAGCCGCCCTCCCTTCTCCTCTCTCGATTCCCAACCCAAATCTCTCAAATATTACCACAAATCCATCCTTTTTCTTCCTATCTCCACTCCACAACTCACGATTTTGAGTTCCTTGGCCGTATGATGTTTGATTGAAGACCGTTCTCACCATTGTTGAGCATTCAAATTCCAACTCCAAGGTTTTCTTCAAGGGTAATTTCTACACTTTCATCTTCTTTTTCATTCTCTTGTTGTAGTGTAGAGTAATTTTGAGTTGGTTAGGGTGTATTGTGGGGATTTTTGTTGCTATTGAGCATAGCAATTTGGGGGTTTATTGGAGTTTTGAAGATTGTGTTCTTGGTGTTCTTGAAAACAAAAATGGCGGGATCTAAACGGTCAAGAGCTTCATGATCATCATCGGGGGCAAGGTTTGATTCCAATCGGTTTATTAATAATGATGCCTTTGAGAATTTTCAACGTAATGTAATAGAAAGGAATGTCCTACCGGAACGGGGCCTGGCTCCAGATGAAGTACACCAACATCTTCTTTATCGGAATATCATACAACGAGGTTGGTCCGAATTTGTGCAGCAGTCTGACACTGTAGTGGTTTCCATTGTGTGGGAATTCTATGCGAACATGGTTGAAGGGGACTCGAGATCCTTCGTGAGAGGTCATCGTATCCCGTTTATTGCAGCCAGTATCAACAAATGCTACTCTCTGCCAAACTTTGATCGGAACGATTATAATATCTATGTCAGAGAGCAACTCGACGTCCATCAAATCATTCGAGAGCTATGTCAGCCGGGTGCTCAATGGGTCACCAAACAAGGCGAGGTCATTCGATTCAGAGCAACCGACCTCACTGTCACCAACCAGGTATGACACAGTTTTATCTGTGCCAAGCTGCTCCCAATAGCTCGTCTGAGCGATGTGACGAAGGACAGGGCAATTCTTCTTTATGCTATTGCCACAGGTCGCTCGGTGGATGTGGGCAAAATTATCCATCAATCGAAGCGACGCATTCGACGAGGTGCCACCACCGGCGGACTTGGGCTCTCGTCTCTGATCACAGAGTTATGTCGACGAGCCGGTGTTGTATGGGATGGAAACGAGGAGGTGATACATCCCCTAGTGCTCATGGAAAAAAAAATTATTATGATGTTGCGTGGAAGGGACAATGAGGTTGCCGGTGCAGGTCACCAGGATGAGGACGATGTGTATCTCGAGGAGCCTGTTCCAGATATGCCAGTTAATCCTCAGCCAGCTCGTGCTGCACGTTCTATAGACGAGCAACTCCAGCATCTGTCGCTGCGAGTTCAGCGTCATCATATGCGTTCTGAGGAAGCAGTTCACTCACCTATACGAGTATATGCGTTATCAGTATGAGCCTTGCACCGATCAGTCATTCCCTCCTCCGATGCCTCCCTACGTATCGTCCGATGAGGACCAATGAGCGTGTACATTTCAGGGCAGTCTCGTTACCCCTATCTCTTTTTATTATTGTTTTATGCATGCTACAATTTTGTTATATACATTGAGGACAATGCATGTTTTGAAATTTGGGGGTGAGACTAGAATGTAGAAATCCCTGATTATGCTGCAAAAAATAGAACGTTGAGCTTGATTTGAGATGCATTGCATGTGATTAGGATAACCTATGAGGTGTTCTGAGTTTTGATGATTTGAAATTGGTGAACTATGAGACCATATCTAAAAAGTTGTTTTTTTTTTTAACTTTTGATTCCCTTTTGTATCTTTGATTACCTTTTAAGCTAAGAATGCATCTTTGTTGTGAGTTTTCATGCATGAGAGAGATAACATGATTAGGCTTTTATTTGAAAAAAAATTAGATAGTATCTCATTGCTTTATTGATTGATGAATGCATAAGGTTTAATGTCATTATAGCCTGCCTGTCTGTGAGATTTTGAGTCATTAAGCACTATCATTACACAGTGCTCTTCTCTCTTAAATTGAGTGTTTCCATGCATGACTGGTTTTTCTAGAACTTGCTTTGATATGCATGTCTGGAATCTCTGAACTCGATTTGAATGTCTTATTTTCACAAGGGCAATTAGGTTAAACCACTTTTAGTTTTCTCAAAAGACCAACCCTGGCATTATCTTTAGAAAGCGCTATTTTTGAGCCTTAGACCTTTTTGTTGGAAATTTTCCACATTACAAGCCTTATATCCATTTTATTGTTGATTTCCTCCCTTTGAACCTTGAATTGAAGATTATAGGTGTATACCACATGATGCTTCAATCCATCCAAAGGAGAGAGTTGAAGTATTTTCACACAATGCATGAAACATTCCTGGTAGTGGCTATGTTGTTATTGAAAATAATAATAATAATAAAAATAATAAGAAATATGAAAAAAAAAAAATTGTGAACAAAAGCCACCTAGAGAAGTGACTTTACCAAGAGTCAACAAATCTTTCGAGCTTCATGTGGTAGAAACTATAATTCTTCCAATTGAGTAGCTTAAAATGTCCATTCATCCACCTTTACCTAAGCCCAATTACAACCAAATCGAGACCCGCAGAATTTGACATTCATTTGATTCATTGATGATGAAGATTTGATGTTTTAGCAAGCTTATGGTAAAAGTCTTTTATGCATTGGTTTGAGTGTATAATCTTATACATGCCCTGAATAGTGAGAGTATTGAGCGAAATTGTGTGAGGTATCAAATCTTGTGCATTCGATTTTAGTAATTTAATGAGGTACTTGAGTTTTATCATAAAATGGTAGCCTATGATTGTTTGTTCTCTCGATTGTCACCATGACTCAAACCATAGATGAATGCTTAGTTTTATTTGTAGTTTTGGATACTAAGGGAAATCAATAGGTTATGGTTGAATTTATTCTTCAATTGTGGGTTGTCTATATTGAGAATATTGAGGTTGGAGTCACATGCATGCATTTGTTGATTTGTTTTACGGTCTTGTTTTATTTTGCTCGAGGACTAGCAAAAGCTTAAATTTTGGGGTGTTTGATAGCTCACAAAGTGTGTTATCTTTATAGCCTTTTTATCGCTAGTTTGTCGTTTAAACGAGTACTTTCACGTTGATTTTCTTCTATGTTGTATAAATTGAGCAATTTGAGGTAAATGGAGCGTTGTGGAGGTTTATAATGAAAAGATGAACCAATTGGGTGATTGTGAAAGAAGCCAAGCCAACGAAAAAGAAGTTCGAGCCAAAAATCCTAAGGGCATAGCATCTTGACGCTATGCCCTCGGGATTTTTGGCTCGAACTTCTTTTTCGTTGGCTTGACTTCTACGATTACCCAATTGGTTCATCTTTTCATTATAAACCTCCATAACGCTTCATTTAGCTCCAATTGTTCAATTTCTACAACATAGAAGAAAATCAACGTTAAAGTACTCGTTTAAACGACAAACTAGCGATAAAAGGCTATAAAGATAACACACTTTGTGAGCTATCAATGGAGTTCTGAAATCTATGGTTTGTTTGGGCAAAGAGTTGTTGAACTTGGAGTTCTGAAACCTCTGGTTCATTGTTAAGGACTTCTTGCAATAAATTATAAGAATGAAATTTTTTTTTTTTCCGTTACAAATTTTTTTGAAGACAACAAAACTATTTTTTACCACAATACCTCACATTCTTTTTTCAATATCCCTCACACATTGATCGTTCATATTATTTTGATAGTCTTGAAATAAAAGAGAATCTTACATTAGTATTTTATATATTATATGGTAATTTTAAAAATTAATCCATTAATTTAAACATATCTTTTTTTTGAGTACATTGGGGGTGGGGGGATTCGAACCACAGACCTCGTGGTCGTCAACTCATACATATGCCAGCTGAGCTATGCTCACTTTGGCTAATTTAAACATATCGAGATCAACTTTAAAATTTTAATGTTTTTATTTCTCAATTGTAGGAAGACTATGTATGGGATTTTGCATATTTCAAGCTGAAATTTAGAAACAAATCAGTCGTTTATATTTTTCTAAACAAATTTGGCTGATTTTAATGCATATTTCAAGTAAAATTAGAAACAAATGTTTATTTTTATCCATATTTCAAATTGGTAATTGGAAACAAATCAGTCATTTATATTTGTTTAATATAGATTTTTTAAACAAACATCAGATTGAATTTAATTTGACCATGATTCAATTCATAATTAATATATATATACATGGTCAAATCATAATTAATATATATATATATATATATATAGATCCTCTTGACCGAGTGATTCTTGGCGAAACTTCCATGAATTGATTTGTGTGCTTTGTTGCTTAAAAAAATTTCCAACAAAGAGTTTGAGTCCATGTTTGTAGAAGCAAGTAATGTAAATCCAACCCTAAATTTCAAAAAATATATTCAATAATTCATTCTAAACATCTATGATGTCAACATTTATTTGAAAATACTTTTTAATTAAAAAAAACATTTCATTTTCAACCAAGATATAATATCCATAGAATCATAATCAATCTATTTTTTTTTTCTACTACGAAATTATAAGTCTGCCTTTGTGGGAACTGAGAATCAGAAGCAAAAAAATAAAAAAAGAAAGTAATAATCCTAATAATTCCCCCCAAAAAATAAACAAACACACTTTAAAATAAAATTACAGAGTTGTTTTTTTTCTCCCTAAATTAAAATTTCCAAAATAAACACAAACAAACTCACAAAGAAGAAAGAACCACAAATTTCCGCTCTTCCTTGGATTTCACTTTTGAACTTGTATTCACTGCCTACCTAAAACCCTAACCAACTCCAGTCAAGAAAAATTGAACCTATAGGGTGGTGAGATGCCTCTGATCCGAAGACGAAAATGCTCTTTTCTTTGCGATTTTCAATCCTGCTACCAACCTCGCGAGCTCGAAGACGAAATATTTGTTTCGAGGTCGTAGAAATTAGGGGCGAAAACAAAGGAAATGGGATTGAGATATCAAATCACACAATCTAATCAAATTTGAAGAAAATATATATATATGTTAAGATCTAATATATATATATATATATAAATAGATGTTAAGATCTGAAGAAAAAAATACAAATGTTAAGATTTGAAAGAAAAAATACAGATGTTAAGATCTAAAAAGAAAAAATACAGATGCTGAAGAAAATGAAAACACACTGGTATACATATGTTGAAGAAAATGAACACACAAGAGTATACAAATGTTGAAGAAAAGGAACACACAAGGGTGCATAATCGGCGAGATGAGGGATTAATGGGCATCATATCTACCAAAATAGCAGATGAAACTGAAATTGGGACAAGGTTAAATAAATCGAAAATTCGGAGAAGGGATCGTGAAATCCAATCGGTGACCTACAGAGGCAAGGATGGTGAACGAAGAACATCGGAGAAAACGAATGGAGTAAACCTCGGGAAGAGAGAGAAGATAGAGCGATGTAGAGTAGAGAGAGAAGATAGAGCGATGTAGAGTAGAGAGAGAAGAGGGAACAATTGGTAGAGAGAAGTTAACGTGTAAAACCGAAGAGAGGGGAGAAGTTAGCGTGTAAAACAAAAGAAAATGGTCTGATTACTATTGTTGAAGTCCGAATTAAATGTTGAAGAAATCCGGGTTAAAATTATATGCGGGTCAAACGGTTCCCCCAACTCCTACTCCTTGGGCCAAACAGACCCAAAATGGGGAGAATAGTTGGGAGAGTAAAAAATAAATGAAAAAATGAGAGAAAATGAAACAAAAAAAGAGACACAAAATATAACTTTAAAAAGAGAGAACATTGGTCAAAACGGGTACCAAAACTGGTTGTTCACTATGATTTCCCAATAGAAAATCATAGGCATGAGATAGTTATTTGTGTACTTATCCCTTGTTTTTATATGTGGAAAGGCGACAAATAAAGCCCAACAGGGGCCTTTAGGTTTTTAATTAAAAAGTTTTTTACATAGGTTTTATAGACTCTAATTACACAAATGTCAATCTTTTAATTAAATTTCAACTTTGTCATCAACTTGGCTAATGTAGGCCCAACAAAGTTTTTGTTTTTTTTTGCAAAGGTATTTTAATTAATGTCGGGATTGAACCCATGATCTCTTAGTCAAATAATTGAAATAACCTAAATGTATATTAGGTTTAGTTGTAATTATAATTAATTGATTAAAAAGAAAAAATAATTTATTGTTTAGGAAATTTTATAAAACAAAAATATATATATTCTCCTATTCTAATAAGATACAACCTCTCGGGTCCCCTTTTTTTTATTTTTTTTTATTGAAAATTGAAATCCCTAAAACTTCCTAGAATTTGGATGTGTTCACGGAGACGAAGACAATCGAAGTATTTTAGGATTGGTTGGATTATAGTATATAAACGAGTATATATGTTGAATTATAGTATATAAACGGAAGTATATATGTTGAATTATAGTATATAAACGAAATATCTATATTGGATTATAATATATAAACGAAGTATATATGTTGGATTATGGTATAACGAAGTATATATATTGGATTATAATATATAACCGAAGTATATATGTTAGATTATAGTATATAAACGAAGTATATATGTTGAAAAAGTGAAAATATTTCAAGATATGGAGTTGGGCGGGAATTCTTTTTGACTCACGACAAAATGTAAATAAGGAAAAAAAGAATTAGTATACATTAAAAATGGAATATAAAATTTGTCATACTATTTCAAATTTTGAATGAAATTTTCAAAAAATGGTGAATAAAATAAATATGGAAGAAGTAAATTATATATATATTAATGAACAATATAAATAATTCAAATTTTATTTAATAAAAATAAATATACATTAATTGACGATCAAAACATGGAATGTAAAATACACAAAATTTTAAAAAATTGTTTAAAAGTTTCGAAAATTGGATGGTGTTTTAGGGATTTAGAAAAAGTAAAAGTCAAGTCGTGCTAAAGTCGTAATATTTCAAGCCTAGTGACATTTATGAAATATAGGGTAAAAAAGTGACATTTTACCATAATTCCTCTTAATTAAAAGAGAACTGAAGCAGTCGGTTGAGGTGTTGTTGCACACAAATCGAGGAGAGAAGAAAAAATGAAATTAGAGAGAGAAAATAGAAAGAAAAAGAGGAAAAATTTGCATCCGTACATAACCATATTTTCGTCCGTTGTGGTCAATTTGTGGCCCGATCAAGCTAAAATTTGACAGTGTGTGTTTGACACGAGGGTCTTCAATCTAAACGGTGGAAATTTCGTTTAGACTACTTACAATCATATTACAGTGGGTAGTTTGTTGCCAATTTAAATGGGATCTTTCTTATTTACTCTCTTGAATTATTGTTAATTGTTGTCGAGATTATTAATTATCTTGAGATATCTATAGTTGTATGCCTCTATTTGTGACTAGGAAGAACTCGTTGTAGCCCATTATTGATTATAGTTGAGATATTGACTTCAATCCGTTGTTTTTTACTCTCCGCATTGATTAAAAAAGAACTAAAGCAATCACTTGAGGTGTT
The DNA here is from genome assembly GCA_028017165.1 of Herpetospermum pedunculosum. Classification (NCBI taxonomy): domain Eukaryota; kingdom Viridiplantae; phylum Streptophyta; class Magnoliopsida; order Cucurbitales; family Cucurbitaceae; genus Herpetospermum; species Herpetospermum pedunculosum. The sequence continues at coordinate 9,780,525 of CM051526.1, forward strand.
GTTGCACGCAAACCGAGGAGAGAAGAAAAACGAAATTAGAGAGAGAAAATAGAATGAAAAAAGGAAAAACTGGCATCCGTACATAACCGTATTTAAGCCCGTTGGGGTCAATTTGTGGTCCGATCGAGCTAAAATTTTGACAGCGTGTTTTTGACACGAGGGTCTTCAATATGAACAATGGAGTTTTCGTTTGGACTACTTACAATCAGATTACAATGTCTAGTTATGCCACTTTAAGCGGGATCTTTCTTATTTACTCTCTTGAATTATTGTCGTTTGTTGTCGAAATTAATCATCTTGAGATATCTATAGTTGTATGCCTCTATTTGTGACTAGGAAGAACTAGTTGTAGCCCATTATTTATTATTCTGGAGATTTTGACTTCGGTTCGTCTTTTTTACTCTTCGAATTGAAAAAGTTTTTTCACGATAAAATTGCTTGTGTCCTATGCTTGAATTCTATTTTGTTTCTACTTGTTTAATTTCCTATTAGGTTCACACAAGATAGAGATAATTGAATTATAGAATTTAGTAATTATCTCATCACTTTTGTTCCCCGTTGTTGATTTGGAATTGGAAATGAAGAAGAAAAATCGAAGGGAATTAAAATTGAAAGTTTAGGGTCTAGATTGCAACAAGTTTGAGGTTTAATTTGACAAATTGAAAGTTTAGGGTTTACATTGCAACATTTATGTAAGTTCGAGGTTCAATTTGATGTAATTGAAACTTCAAAGTAAAAGTTGTTATAACTTGCTAAGTTTAGGTTCTAAATGGTCTGTTCCCTAAAATAAAATAATATCTCCCCATTTAAGGAAATATTAGAATTCAAAAAGTAAAAAAAACTAGGGGATTAATGATATTATATTCTCTTTCGTCCTTGTGTCTTCTTCTCATTAATCGGCGCATTTTTCACCTCATTAAAATATTTTTCTCTCTCCTCATTAATTGTCATCTCCCTCCTCGTAATCATGCCTAAAAAAATTATCTCTCCACAATATATATTCATATATTAAATATATAAGGTATATATAAAAATAAATATAATTTTTTTCTTTAAAAAAAATACATAATATCTATAAGTATATATGAAATATAAAATCATATATACTCATATATCAGTATATATCAGTATATTTGGTGGGTATATATAAAAAATACATTTATTTTCTAAAAAACAATACATATCATCTATAAGTATACATAAGGTGGGCGTTCACACGAGATTTCAATATGAGAGAAATTTGATACGTGGAAATGAACTTGAATTTTATTGATTTTGTATAAGTGTTACAATCTCTTATATATATATTCTTTGATGCTTTCTCTCGAACGTAGTAGTTTGCTTTTGGGCTTGTTGATTTCCTGGATCGGCCTGTTGACTTGTTGATCTTTGGAGCGGCCTGTTGACTTGTTGATCTTGAGCCTTTGTATCTTTTGAATTCTGAGTCTTTGATGCTTCTGAATTCTCTAGATTTTGGCTCAATGTTGAATCTCGACTCTTTTCCTTGAAGTTTCTATCTCTGTGTCGAATGTTCCTCCCCCGAAATGAAGGGTGGTCTCCTCTATTTATAAAGTTTGATAGACCTAGTATATGGGCTTGGGTTGACTTTGGGCCCCACTTTTGGGCAAACTTATTTGAGCTTAATCCAATCATTTTCAACCGGACCTGAAATATTTAAGGGAATACATGGTAAATGACCCTTTTTTTAAAAATCATTTTAATCGGTCCCATTTTTTAAAATTAAGTTTCGTGTCTTTTTTATTTTCTCTCCCCTTCAATTTTCCTTCCTTTTTTACCCTCCCAACTTTTCCTCTCATTTTAAAATTTTATCTTTAAAAAAAACCTCTCATCTATCCCTTACAAGATTTTCTCCAACAAATTTTTTCTCTATTCCCTAATCTTCTTTACTCATTATTCATTATCTATCTCTAACCCAAAATCTCTAATAACTAATGATTCTAATGATTCTATTTATTCTATTTAACTCATAACAAAATCCTCCTCTCTCTCCACTGTATTCTCTCCTTTAAATCTTAAAAATAATAAAAATGTTAGATTTTAGTCTATTTCTACTTATACCTCATGTTGCCCTCTTCTCCTTACGCTTTGCTGCACTCCTCTTCTCACGCCGCCTCAGCCTCCGCCTCCCTCGTCTTCTCACGTCTTGTTATGTCGTTGCCGTCATTGGAGAAGCTCTCGTTGTAGAACTTACAAAGATGTTTTTGTGAGGAAAAAAATGAATGAATTGAGATTATGAGAAACAAAGAAGTGTCATGAGAATTTGAGGTTCTTTTTTTTCTTTGTTGTGGGAATTTGGATTTGAAGATGCGTAGAAGGGTTGCAAAATTGTGCTCAATTTCATATGTGGTAATTCCACCATGATCTTTTCTTTAGTTGGGGGAAGAATCCGCACAAATTGTATTTTTTTAGGAACAAGAAATAACTTGAAGGGTTGCAAAATTGTGTTCAATTTCATATGTGGCAATTCCGCCAAGATCTCTTCTTTAGTTGAGGAAGAATCTGCACAAATTGGATTTTTTGAGGAACAAAAAATAACTTGAAATTTGCAGAATGAAGTTGATATATTGAGCAAAATTCATCATTCAATCATCATTCGTATTCCAGGTTACACCATTTAATACACGGTATTTGAAGTTTTTTTTGTTGTTGCAATTACATGGTATTTGAAGTTTTATTTTTTGTTGCAAAAACTATTTATTTTTTTTTATTTTTTTTTGCAAATACAGTGTATAGTGTATTTGCATTCAATGCAATTTTTTTAAGTTGTTGCAAATACATAGTATTTGTACCGTAAACTGCAATTACACTGTAATTACAGTTTGCAGTAATTGTACTTTGCAATGTATCGTGTAATTGCACAATGTACAATTACACTGTAATTACAGTTTGCAGTAATTGTACTTTGCAATGTATCGTGTAATTGCACAATGTACAATTACACTGTAATTGCACTTTGCAATGTATCGTGTAATTGCAGTTTGCAAATTACAATTACACTGTAATTTCACTTTGCAATGTATTGTGTAATTGCACTTTGAAAATTTGCAATGACAATGTAATTGCAATTTACAAATTTACAATGACACTGTAATTCATGTTTGCAATATTGCAATCTACCGATCCGTTGATTTTATTTTCAATTAAAAAATATACTGTATTTTCATTTCTAGTGAATTGAAAAAAATACTATAAACGTTGTATTTATTAAAAAAAACACTTTAAACACTGTATTTTCTTTTATAATTAGAATTTTTTTATTGTTCAATTTGATGATGGAGTAAAAGACGAAGAGCATATTTTTTTCTCTAATTTTGGTTTTTTCTTTTTTTGTCTTCTAAGTATTGTTGTTGTCTTTCCTGAAGAATAATACAATGTAATTACAAAAAACATTATTTTTACACTTCTAGTGATTTGCAAAAACACTCTTGTTCACACGAGATTTCGACGAATGATGGAAATTCGACACGTGTAAATGAAATTTGAATTTGTATTTGTATTTGTATTGTATTTATCTGTTTCAGTGCGTAGTGGATTACAATCTCTAATGTTTATCCTCTGATTTTTTCTCTCTCAAATGTAACTGTACTCGAGGGCTTCGCAGCTTGTTCTCGAGGTTGGATTTGTTTTGAGGGCTTTGCAGCTTGTTCTCGTTGTTGGATTTGGATCGAGGGCTTCGCAGCTTGTTCTCGATGTTGAATCTTCAGCTTCGCGTGGCGGTGAAGTCTTCTGGTGTTTGATCTTCAAGAAGTGTTCAGTCTTCAGGATTCAGAGAGTCTTCGTTGCTTGTGAATTCTCTCTGAGTTCTTAGGAGAAGAAATTTTCTGAACCTTCAAAATGAAGGATGAGCTCCCTATTTATAGAGTTCTCAAGAGTCTAATGGGCTTGGACTTGGATCCAATGGGCTTGAGTCCAATGGACTTTTGAGCTTTGGGCCAAATTGTCATTTAAATAACCTTCTGTGCCGATTTGATTTTGAGTCTAATTGCGATATGACCCAATTTGATCGGTTAAGTTGATTTTATCCAACGGTCATGATGAAGACACGTGGCAACCGCTGATTGACAGAAATTTTTCGGTCAACAAATGACCCCTTTTTCGAGAGTTATGCACAAGTGTGTGTGGGTGAGTCTCGAAAAAGTAAACTTTTGAAATCAAAATATAGGATAGTTGTTCCTAATTTCGACTCTGCCTGTCAATTTCATCGAAATATGAAATTTGGTTCATAAATTCATTGTTTGACACGTCTTTCTATGCCAATTGATCAAAATATGAATTTGAGTCATAATTTTGATTTTTTGGCAACAAACTTTAACTTGAACTTCGGTAGGTTTTTTTTCTACCTTAATTCCATCTCCAACGTAGGGTAGAATTTGATGTCTACCCAATCTTTTGAGGTGAATTTTAAATAGGGCTTGATCTTAAATTTTTACTCCAATTTTGATTTGGAATAAAATTTTGAGTGTACCCAAGTTATCATTTTCGATTTGAGACTTGGATTCAGATAAATTTTTAATCTAAATCTTGCTCGGTAATAAAATTTGGAATATGTTCAAATTTCAATTCAAGGTAAATTTACCTGGAACTCGAAGTAGGAGATGGAAATTTGATTTGAGATAATTTAAGGATTCCGACTAATTTTTACTTGAGGCTTGAATTTGAGATTACATTTGAACTCAACTCATGACTTTGGGATGAACTTCAGGACGCGCCCAAATTTCAATTCAACATATGGATTAAAATTTCTCATCCAAGTTGAACGAAATATTAAAATCTGAAACCAAGTTATATTGACAAAATTTGTTTGACAAAGTGGAACTTATGTAAATAAAGTTTTCTTTGGTCTTGGGTTCAAGTCTATCTTTACACTCATTTTGAACTTATTTTCCTTTAAACCATTAAGTGGAGGGCATTTCCGTAAACTCACCAGGAATGACAATCCTTCTTAGGGTTATAAACTCAGGTCATTTTTTCCACCAGAGAAAACTCATACGGCTCCCAAAGAAGGTTTTTTTTTTTTGGTCGTCACGTTGATATGGTGAACTTGGTCGCTGCTTACAAACGAGGGAGGAGCTTACTGTCGTTGTTCTTTCCTTGAAGATCCAGGTATTTTTTTTTTTTTTTACACAACTTTCATTCTTTTTTTTTGTACTGATTTAATCTTTGTTTTAAGAACATTGATCGCCGCTCACATACGAGGGAGGAGTTCGCCGTCGTCGTTCTTTGCTTGAAGATCCACAGGTACCTTTTTTCCCTTTTTTTTTACACAACTTTCGTTCTATTTTCTTTTTGTACTGGTGGGATTTTTAGATGTTTGTAGACTTTTTTTAATGATTTTTTTTTTGTTTTAAAAAAAAGTCTCTAAACCTACGGTGAGGATTTTTTTCATTTGCTTTTTTCTTCTTCCAAATCATAGCAAACCTACAATGATTTTTTTGCCTTTTTTTTTTCTTTCTAAATCTCTTAAATCTACAATGAGATTTTTATGTTGTTGATTTTTTTTTCTTCAAAATCACAGAATCACCGTTTGTCTCAAAATGTAGCCCATGTGGCAGTTCCTTTTTCTATGAAGTAAAGCTATTTTGTTCCTGTCAAAAAAAAAAAAAAATCACATCAAAGGTTTTTTTTTCCTGGTTTTTTTTGCTTTTTTTTTTTTAAAAATCTCTTAAACCTATGGTGAGATTTGTTTGTTGTTGATTTTTTTTTTCAAAATCACAGCAAACCAAAGGCTTTTCCTTTCCCTTTTCTGATTTTGCTGATTTTTTTGTTGTGTTTTGTTTGCTTCAGTTTTCAAATCACAGGCTTTGTTTTTTCCTTTACTTATTTTTTATTTTTTTATTGTTGTAATTTTTTTTGTTTTTTTTTTTTAAATCTCTTAAACCTATGGTGAGTTTTGTTAGTTGTTGATTTTTTTTTTCAAAATCACAGCAAACCAGAGGCTTTTCCTTTCCCTTTTCTGATTTTGCTAATTTTTTTTTGTTGTGTTTTGTTTGCTTCAGTTTGAAAATCACAAACTTTGCTTTTTCCTTTACTTATTTTTTTATTTTTTTTGTTGTATTTTTTTTCAGCTTCAAAATTTGAGGTTTTTTTTTTTTCCTCTTTACTAATAATTTTGTTTGGTTTGTTTCTTTTTTTTCTTTTTTTCTGATTTTTTTTTGTTTTCAACAACCATATCAAGTTATTTGGTTTTGTGTTTTTTTTCTTCTATTTTTTTGGTTTTTATTTTTTATTTTGATACTGTATCAAATTTCTTTTATAAATTTTTTTTTGTATCATTTTTTTAATAACATTTTGATACTGTAAATTTTTGTATGGCAATCTAAAATTTGGGTTTCTTTGGTGATTCCTATCCTTTGGATTACTTTCTTTTTTATATTACATGAATTTTGAAGATTCATCTCATCTGTTGATAATAATGGCCCAACCATGTGTTCATAATTTTGAACTTTCGTACACATTAGCCAACCATGTAGACTTTGGCCATCTAGAAAGTTTTTTATATTACATAAATTTTGAATTTTGAACTGTACCTTCATATGACAATTTGTTCGTGTTACATGCAAATTCCATTGAGTCTTGCATATGCTCTGTTCATACTACATGTAATCTCACTTTACACCTTCTGCTCAAGTCATGTGAATTTTGCATTTGACTTGAGATGTTTCTGATAAAATACAATATTTGTGAAATGCTTGTGATTGAATAGTAACTACTTTCTTTGTGGTGGATCACAATTTTTTTTCTTTTCTTTTTTGTTTTTTTACAGCTTTAGTTCTCACCGGTGAAGATCATTGTCGATTTGGGTCTTGGTTCGAAGACAAGTTTCACGCCGTCGTTGATTGACTTGAGACCCATCACATGTATATTTTTTTTCTTGCCTCTCACCTTTACTCTGTTTTCTTTTATCGGTTTTGTCGCAAATTTGGACTGTATTTTTTTTTTACTGGCGCACTAGCTTTTGTTCGGTGCTCTAGCTTTTGTTCGGCGCTCTAGCCTTTGTTCGGCGCACTATTCTTTGCTCCGCGTACTATTCATTTTTTCGACTTTTTTTTCTCGCCAACTTGGACTGCTTTCTTTAATTGCAAATTTGGATCGTCGTTCATTTTATCGCAAATTTGTACTTGCTTTCATTTTATTGCAAATTTGGTCTTTCATCGCAAATTCGATCTTGCTTTCACTTTATCACCAATTCAAAACGCCCAACTTCAAGTTTAAAACCAAGCGTTGCTCCTCGGTTTCTTTTGCTTATGTACGCGTACTTGGATTTTCAAGTGAATAAAAACTTGGATTTCCATGTTTCGGTCCACTTCAAATTTTTACTCAACGCACAACACCTGGAACATAAATTTGGATTTCCAAGCGAATAAATACTTGGAATTCCGCGTTTTAATTCATTTCGAATGTTTACCAAGCAACAACATTTGCATATAAACTTGGACTTTCAAGTGAATAAAAACTTGGATTTTCGTGTTTTCCTCCCCTTCAATTTTTTTTATCTGGAATATAGACATGGATTTTCAAGCGAATAAAAACTTGGATTTCCGTGTTTTCCTCCCCTTCAATTTTTTTCATCTGGAATATAGACATGGATTTCCAAGCGAATGAAAACTTGGATTTTCGTGTTTTCCTCCCCTAAATTTGTTTCATCTGGAATATAGACATGAATTTTCAAGCGAATAAAAACTTGGACTTCCATGTTTTCCTCCTCTTCAAATTTTTTTATCTGAAATATAGACATGGATTTCCAAGCGAATAAAAACTTGGATTTCCGTGTTTTTCTCCCCTTCAAAATTTTTCGAACTTAGATTTCCGTGTTTTCCTCCACTTCAATTTTTTTTATTTGGAACACAGACATGGATTTCCGTGTTTTCCTCCCCTTCAAATTTTTTTATCTGGAATATAGACATGGATTTCCAAGCGAATAAAAACTTGGATTTCCGTGTTTTCCTCTCCTTCAATTTTTTTCATCTGGAATATAGACATGGATTTCCAAGCGAATGAAAACTTGGATTGTCGGGTTTTCCTCCCCTCAAATTTTTTCATCTAGAATATAGACATGGATTTCAAAGCGAATAAAAACTTGTACTTCCATGTTTTCCTCCTCTTCAAATTTTTTCATCTGGAATATAGACATGGATTTCCAAGCGAATAAAAACTTGAACTTATGTATTTTCCTCCTCTTCAATTTTTTTTATCTGGAATATAGACATTGATTTCCAAGCGAATAAAAACATGGATTTCCGTGTTTTCCTCCCCTCCAAAATTTTTCATCTGGAATATAGACATGGATTTCCAAGCGAATAAAAACTTGGATTTCCGTATTTTCCTCCCCTTCAATTTTTTTTATCTGAAATATAGGCATGGATTTCCATGCGAATAAAAACTTGGAGTTCTGTGTTTTGCTCCGCTTCAAATTTTTCATTTGGAATATAGACATGGATTTCCAAGCGAATAAAAATTTGGATTTCCGTGTTTTGCTCCACTTCAAATTTTTACCCAGCAACAAAACTTGGAACATAAACTTGGATTTCCAAGTGAATAAAAGCTTGGTTTTTCGTGTTTTGCTCCGCTTCACTTTTTTTCATCTGGAATATAGACATGGATTTTTAAGCGAATAAAAACTTGGATTTTCGTGTTTTGCTCCGCTTGAAATTTTTTTCATCTGGAATATAGACATGGATTTCCAAGCGAATAAAAAATTGGATTTCCGTGTTTTGCTCCGCTTTAGTTTTTTTATCTGGAATATAGACATTGATTTCCAAGCGAATAAAAACTTGGATTTCCGTGTTTTGCTCCGCTTCAATTTTTTTTTCATCTGGAAATAGACATGGATTTCCAAGCGAATAAAAACTTGGATTTCCGTGTTTTGCTTCGCTTCAAATTTTTTCATCTAGAATATAGACATGGATTTCCAAGCGAATAAAAACTTTGATTTCCGTGTTTTGCTCCGCTTCAGTTTTTTTTATCTAGAATATAAACATGGATTTCCAAGCGAATAAAAACTTGAATTTCCGTGTTTTTGCTCAGCTTAATATTTTTTCATTTGGAATATAGACATGGATTTCCAAACGAATAAAAACTTGGATTTCATGTTTTGCTCCGTTTCAAATTTTTTCCATCTGGAATATAGACATGGATTTCCAAGCGAATAAAAACTTGGATTTCCGTGTTTTGCTCTGCTTCAAAAAAATTTTATCTGGAATATAGACATGGATTTCCAAGCGAATAAAAACTTGGATTTCCGTGTTTTGCCCCACTTCAAACTTTTCTTTAATTTTTTTATGCAACACTGGTATTGGGACGTCGCTTGTGGGGGCCTACACCATAAATTTGAAATTGTGTGTGTCTCTTAGGGTTCCCATTTTTCGTGGAGCGGACTTTTGATTCTTTTTTTTTAAATATGAAGCAAAGTTGGTAGGACTTACACTATCAACCCTAATCGGTGTGTCCCTTCGTAGTGGAGCAAATGTCTCGACTTCCTTTGTCGGCGTTGCGATGCTCCCAAACTATATTTCCACTGTGTGATACCGGTGCATCAACTTAGGGATGTATTTTTCCTCTGCAACGTAACCAATATGTGAGCGTCCCTAGCGGGGCCAACACCTAAACTTGGGGTGTCATTGTGGCGATGTACACTTCTCGTTCAGGATGTTGCTCTGAATGATGACGTCGTCTTTCGGGCTGTTGTTGTTAAAATTCCTCTCATTTGTACCATACGTCGTTTCTTTTGTCATATTTATCATTATCTCATTTTACTTGCTTCATTTATGCTAATTTCTTTCCTTTTTACCTGATGAGATGAAGTTGAAACTTTGAACTTGAAGATGAGGTGACAGAACATTGAATTCAGAGATGAAGCGACGAGACCTCCAAAATCTAACTTAAACTCAATACTTGAGGGAAGTAAAGCCAAATATCTAGCTTGAAGCGAGCGATGCCTCAAACTTGAACTTTAAAGCGAGCGACACTCGAACTTGAACCTGTAGCGAGCAACACACATTTATTTTTAACTTGAAGCAAGTGACGCTCAAACTTGAACTTGAAGTGAGCGAAACCTTGAACGTAGGGCGAGCGAAGATTGATTTGGCAGTAAGCAAATCGCGAACTTGGAGCCGGTGGAGCTCGTATTTGAAGTAAGCAAAGCTCGAACTTGAACTTCGATCGAGTGACACCCGGTCTTCAACGGGAAATGACCAGCGCTCGAACTTGAACTTGACGCGAGCATCGGTTGAACCTGAAGTTCAAGCGGGAAACACCCGATCTTAAACTTAAAGTGAGCGACACTTGGTCTTGAATTTGATGTGAGTGGCGTTCGTCTTGAACTTCAACTTGAAACGAACAACAATAGAGCTTGAACTTAAAGCGGGAAACACCCGATCTTGAACTTAAAGTGAGTGGCACTTGGTCTTCAACTTGAAGTGACCAACACTCGAACTTGAAGTTGAAGTTGAAGCGGGCAACACACGGTCTTAAACTTAAAGCAAGCGACACTTGGTCTTGAACTTGAAGTGACCAACACTCGAACTTGAAGTTGAACTTGAAGCGAACGACGCTCGAACTTGAAGTTGAACTTGAAGCGAACGACGCTCGATCTTGAACTTGAAGTGAGCAACGCTTGGTCTAGAACTTGAAACGATCAATGCTTGAATTTGAATTTCAACTTGAGGCGACCAACAATAAAGCTTGAACTTGAAGCGGGAAACACCCGATCTTGAACTTAAAGTGAGCGACACTTGGTCTTGAACTTGAAGCAACCGACATTCGAACTTGAAGTTGGAGTTGAAGCGGGCAACACCCGGTCTTGAACTTAAAGCGAGCAACGCTTGATCTCTAACTTGAAGTTGACACGAGACGACATCGACTTTAAAGATCACCTAAACTTTAAAGATGAAACAATCACCTAAACTTTGAAGATGGAGTAACAACCTCGATTTTGAAGATGAAGCGACATCAGCTTTGACGATGAAGCGACAACTTCGACTTTGAAGATCACCTAAACTTTGAAGATGAAACGATCACTTAAACTTTGAAGATGGAGTGACCACCTAAACTTTTAAAATGACGCGACGACATCGACTTTGAAGATCATCTCAACTTTGAAGACGAAACGATATCCTCGACTTTGAGACAAAACGAAGTTGCCATAGAACTTGGAGATGAAGCGGAGCCGTCTTCAAACTTGAACTTAAAGCGAGGAAGCCTTCGAACTTGAACTTGAAGCGAGTAAAGCCTCTTGTGCGTACGAAACTTGTACCTTCACCCTAGTGGTAGTGTGAACGTTCAGCTTGTAGCGTCACCCTAAGAGTAGTGCACGCGCTCAACTTGAAATTTTGGCGGCTGGTACCCAATGGGCATTCTCAAGTTGTCGATCCTCTTGGTATACGGTTTCGTATACAAGAGGGAGCTTTGGGTGGGCCCACCGTACTGAGCTCTGATGGTGTTGGTAATCATGCCCTGCAACTGTTGGATAGATAAGGAAGCAACCGAAGTCGAGTGCTGCGGTTGGTTTTCTTGGATGATAATTTTTCCTTTGTCATTTCCTCTTGCTGCATGAGTTTGACTTGACTGTGCAGCCTCTCTACTTTTCATCTGATTTCTCAAGTTTGCAATCTCGAGGTCTCGTTCTTCAACTACTTTCATCAGAAAGTTTAGTTTTTTTCCATTTCAGTGATCGCTTCGTCGCCTATGCGTGCGTCTGCCATCATTACAGACATCACATTTGGATCAGACCCCTTATTTGGTTGATCAGAGGAGGGAACAAATTCATCATACAAGAAATTTTCCTAAATGATTATCCCCTCACGCGCAGACTCTGTCATTCTTTCCTCCATAACATTTATTTTAGTCATCATGACGGATGCTACGTCAGAATCGAGCTCGAACAGAGGGTTACACCTAACAAGAAATTTGTCACTCGTAGATGCCCCTGACGATGTCATTACTCTGCTCACAATTATGACAAAATCATGTGGACAATCGTGGGGAGTAGAACCCGTGTAGGGGTTGTTCATGACAACGGTTGTTGAAGGAGTTCTGAACGACATAACTTCACTTGTCTTTGAGATGAGGGAAAAAGATGAGAGATAGGGATGTCCCACTGGGCGTGTCAATCTGTTCACACGAGATTTCGACGAAGGATGAAAATTCGACACGTGTAAATGAAATTTGAATTTGTATTTGTATTGTATTTATCTATATCAGTGCGTAGTGGATTACAATCTCTAATGTTTATCCTCTGATTATTTCTCTCTCAAATGTAACTGTACTCGAGGGCTTCGCAGCTTGTTTTTGAGGTTGGATTTGTTTCGAGGGCTTTGCAGCTTGTTCTCGTTGTTGGATTTGGATCGAGGGCTTCGCAGCTTGTTCTTGATGTTGAATCTTCAAGAAGTATTCAGTCTTCAAGATTCAGGGAGTCTTCGTTGTTTGTGAATTCTCTCTGAGTTCTAAGGAGAAGAAATTTTATGAACCTTCAAAATGAAGGATGAGCTCTCTATTTATAGAGTTCTCAGGAGCTTAATGGGCTTAGGTCCAATGGACTTTTGGGCTTTGGGCCAAATTGCCATTTAAATAACCTTCTTTGCCGATTTGATTTTGAGTCTAATTGCGATATGACTCAATTTGATCAGTTAAGTTTCTTTTATCCAATGGTCATGATGAAGATACGTGGTAACCGCTGATTGGCCGAAATTTCTCGATCAACAACTGTATTTGCAATTCTATGTTTATTTTTCCCATCGTTTAATTTATGTAACTTTCAAATTATCTATCAATTTGCAATTAGTTTTTTTTTTTATGTATTTATCCAACTGTGAAGAGGGATTATTTTTTTTTCTTGTAAGTTTTATTTGTGGTTTTGTAATTTTGTCATCGTATGATTTACTGTGTTTTGCAATTCTATGTTTTTTTTTTTTTTTTTTTATCATAGTTATGATTTTTTTTCCTTGTCATTCTATCATAATTTGTACTTCTATGTTTATTTTTAATTATTGATCATATGAACAATATTTTTTTTTGTGGGAGATTACTGGTAGAATGAAGGAAGGGAGAAAATCTTAGGATAAAGAGTTAGTTCGGGAAAGATGAGTGATATTGCAGATTACCGTTAAAATAAGAGGGAGTGAAGGGAGAAAATCTTGGATAAAATCTTAGGAGAGTTAGGAGACTTAGTTTTTTTGAATTATTAAATTTTATAAATTAGAGAGGAATTTGAGATCTTAGGAGGGTAAATAAGGAATGAAAAAAATATAGGAGAGAGAAATTAAATTGAAAAGGGACATATATCAAACATTTTAAAAAATGACATCTATCGATTTTGATAATAAAAAATTACCATCTATCTCTTTGCCCCCATTATTTAAATTTGTCTGAATCCATTTTTAGTGATCTTGGACTAAATTAGCTTTGGGTCCAACAGTCACGTGGCATGATTTGATTGGACTAGCCTAAGTCAACTGATGGATTAATATTAGACATGAGACATTATTTGATTTACCGATTTTCATGTCTTTTGATTTAATTTGAGGATACGTGACAATTTGTGATTGACCAAAATTTCTTATTCAACAGTGGGTATATATAAAATATATATTTTTTCTTTAAAACAAATACATAATATCTATAAGTATATAAGAAATATAAAACCATATATACTCATATATGAAGTATATATCAGTATATTAGGTGGGCATATATAAAACATACATATGTTTTCTAAAAAACAAATACATATCATCTAGAAGTATATATACAATATATATATATATGAGTATATACTCACATATGTAGTATATATAAATATATATGATGGGTATATATAAAAAGTACATATATTTTCTAAAAAAATAAATACATATCATCTATAAGTATATATACAGTATATATGAGTATATAACTCATATATGAAGTATATATAAGTATATATATGATGTATATAAATAAATAAAAAAAATACATATATTTTCGTGGGAAGAAATCCTTAAACTCGTGTAAATCAAATTAAAAAAGTAAAAAATCGTATAAAATATTGTTACGTAAGGGAGAAAAAAAATTGATATTTATTATACAATTGTAGTTTAAGACACGGAATGAAGAGAAATTGAATATTATTATGGGGAGATCACATTAATGATGGGAATAATGGTACGTAAAAATAATAAAAAACATAAATAAAAATTGTAAGATCTTAGGACATATTTGAAAATATGTTACCTAAATGTGGTCATTTGAGATAATTTCTCTAATTATAATGATTATGATGCAATTTTCAACACAATTTTAAACAAATGAAGAGGTATATATTTAAAAGAGTTAAAAAAATTAAAAGACAAAATAGTTATATGAAAAGTCAAGTAATAACATTATATAATGGAGGGTGTATTGCCAAAATAACACTGCGTGGGAGATTAGCGTACTACAATGATGGCTGGAAGCTGGCGGTAAAAGTTTAAGGGTTCGCCCATTTTGTTGAGAAGTGTCAACACAAGATGTTTGAAATAGAATGACATTAGCAAAAAAAAAATAGTCCTTCATACAATTAAACTCGGTACCATTATCACTCCTGACTATCTTGATTTTCTGTGAGAATTGGCTCTCAATCATGGCAATAAATGACAGAAAACCTTATTGAAAAACTATCTTTTATCAACCAATAGATATACCTATATAGCACGAGAAAAATCATCAACTAATGTCAAAAAATATCTTGCGCCACAGGATGATGAAGAATTATAAGGACCCCATAAATCCCAAGTTTCTCATCTTTATTACGAACAACCCCACACACCCTCTCATCTTGGACAACTTGTTGAAATGCGCGATTAAGGCTAGACAAAGGTTCTTGAGAAAGCAAAGTCGACTGAATCTAACTATAATATTCTAAGCATAAACCCATCAAAAATTGATGAAGTTGTTCCTCCTCCCTACATTTCTCATGAGCATTGTCGAGAGAACATGTACAGTTTCACACTTACAACGCAAGATTGGTTCATAGTTACTAAGTTTATCCCAAAAAACCTTAAGCTTGCTAAAATATATTGCAACCAACATTTTTTTGGGTTGTTCACAACGAATAATATCAGATTTCAATTGTTGTATTCTTGGAACATTAACAACTGCAAAACGTTCATTCAAATCCTCTCATAGCAATTTGGCATTGTCATAATTGGACAACATAAAGTGAACTTATGGATCAATAGTATTCATAAGCCATGAGACAAGCATACATTGGATACAAGCCTAATCATCTTTCGTGTAAGGTGGCTGCAATTCTTTAATCGTACCATTAAGGAACCCGCGTCTAGAAGATAAAGCTACACGAATAGCGTGTCCCCAATCATCAAAATTATCGAGACGAAGACGTACCGAAGTGATAAAATCGCCAGAACTTGCTTCAATCTTTGTAGACGATGATGATGACATTCCACCGTTGTTTGCCATATTTAGGTAGACCACAAAATTCAAGAAAATTGAATTGGCAGATGCAAAAATCTATTTTAATAAACTATAACAAATGGATCAAAAAATTACCAGATGCAAAATCCCATAAGCTCAAGTATATTGAATCGATAGACCAAAATATGGAATCAGTAGATGCAAAATCCCAAATGTGCCAGTAAAATCAAAGGCAACGATTAGGGTTTTATTTTGTTAGGGTAACTCTGATACCATGACAATTCTCATATATTTTTATTATTGTTTGATACAAGAATATATCTACATGATGTATTATTCACATACTCAAAATAAAAAATTATTCCTAAAATATGATATTTAATAATATCGCATAACAATTATTATGGAATTAATTGTTATGCAATATTATTAAATATCATATTTTAGAAATAGTTTCTTATTTTGAGTATGCGAATAAGTATATATATCCTTGTATCAAAATAATGAAAATATATGAGAATACTAATTTCCTCTGATTTGTCAAAGAACAACATTTTCTCAGATATTGGCCGGCTTCAGCTAACATGTTTTAAGCTTTTTCGATGTTTGTGATTTTTTATGACGTTTAAATTCTTTTTCAGTTAATTTATTTTCGTTTTTAATCTTTAAAATTTTGTACAAATATTCATTTGGTTAAGATTTATTCAAAATATAGATTAAAATTAGACATGTGAAAGTATAAGAGATTGATTTTATAAATCCTCTCGAGGGAAAGAATAAACACAATTTGCACAAAGAACCTTTGAGTATTTTGTATTATCGATGAAAATAGAAAAAGTACAAGTACCCTATATTTCAGCCCATATGCTCATATTTATATATGAAGCCTAACAAACCCTAGAAGGATAAATAGTTTTAGGACACGTGTTACATCATTATTAGTGGAGCCACGACAACCACATAAAGGTATAATATAAAAAAACCTACGTTGAGTCACCATTGACTTCTTCCTTAATATCCCTTTCAAACAAGAGGGTAGTGCAACAAGACCAAGTTTAGATCGAAGATAAGTGAACACGTGTTACATCATTATTAGTGGAGCCACGACAACCACATAAAGGTATAATATAAAAAAACCTACGTTGAGTCACCATTGACTTCTTCCTTAATATCCATTTCAAACAAGAGGGTAGTGCAACAAGACCAAGTTTGGATCGAAGATAAGTGAACTGAGACTGTGTGATGGGTTTGGTAAGACAATCAACAAGTTGCTCATGAGAAGGAACATAACGAACATTGAGGGCTTGGTGAGAACCTGTTCATGAACATAATGCACATCAATCTCAATGTGCCTTGTGTGAGCATGGAAAATCAGATTCGTCGCGAGAGCACTGTTGCGTGCTCAATAGTTAAAATAATATGCAATGAGAGAGCACTCAGAACATGCAAGCATACATGATCTTGTAGCAAGTGATAAGTATTTTTTCATTCGATTTCCCACAGAGATTTATTCTTAGTTACTAGCGAAGTGTTTTGTTAAGTGAGAATGGGTGGATTCAATGGGGTTGATTCAGTTTTAAAGTGCCTAATTACTAAGGAATGTGTAAATGGTGGAAGCATAAACAAGTGCAAGTAGATAATAAACTTGATTGTAAAGAGAAGAAAATAACAAATGAAGAGAAAAATGACTAAGGCAAAATTTCAACTAAAGGAATTCCGGAAACAGCAATTATTTAGCAATGTTACTAACAGCGAATTAAGTGTAAAGTGTGGAAACAAGGGCTACTAACGACTCCTCTATAGGCTTTTTTCACACGATTCTCAAGCAGTAGATCAACTCATTATGCATCAAACTAACTCATTCTCATGTATCTTCCGATTTCATGCATTAGATCCTTTAGTTTACTCATGTCCAAGTAAGGTCTTAAGCATCTTTTTATAACAGCAAGTATTGGTTTGTACTAGGAAAACGCCTATTCCTAGGTCATTTTCTGGCTACCTTGAGAGGCTAGCATGGATGTACGACTCTGAACTCTTACTCCTTCCAGAGGTTAGGAGTTCTTTGGACAAAATGGATGGCCAATCGAAATTGCCCGTGGGATGAAGCTTACATACATTCAATGCATTCGAGAGTTATCCTACATGCGTAAGTCACGTGGTTCTATCTATAGATTTGTCATTAGCATGCCCTTATGTGATTTAGTTACTCATGGATGAAGATGGAATAGAAAGAATAGATGGAGATGACATGCTTAGTAGAATAATAAAGACAAAACAGAAGGCAAAGACAGTAAGCAAAGAAGGTAGAGAACTTGCGAAGTGATGAAATTATACTTTGATTAACCAACGTTTGAACTAAACAAATGACAGCCTTGAATAACTAAAGTAAAACAGAAAGCGGCGAAATGAAGTAGAGTAGCTAACGAAAGGGAAATGACAACAAACAGCAAAGGAAACAGAAAGCTAAAGCAGAAAGCAATTAAATCCGTGCGTGATCTTCTCATTGCGAACGCCTCGGCTGAAAGAAGAAAGGAAGCCTTGCTTGGATGAATCTAATCAGAAGAGAAGATAAATCTTCTCTCCTTCCTTTCAGATTGTCGACTCCAACAGCTGATCCTTTCACACCAACAGACGAAAGAGAGAAAAAGGATAGAAAAGGCTGCGTTGAACTGGAAGTCTATGCCGTTCGAGTGTGTTTCAACCTTCCATCTTGACCTCCTTTTATAGTGTTCTGCAGGTACGATTGGGTCAAGGAGAACCATCCATTCTCAACGTCGTTCTTCCATGTGGCAGCAGGAGAAAGAATGGGCCCCTGAAAGATCGGAACAAAACATAAATTGGTTAGACAACTTACGGATTTCACTTAAAACATTGCGGTTTTAGCAATGCTTCCGCAATGTGCAATTTTCATTCCTTTAACTTCGTTTTTGGTTCTTTTTCTTTCCTTTTGCATATAAGTCCTAATTTAGCTTCATTATTCTAATTCTCATATATAAGCACGAGTTTAAGCTAAATCCTACCAAAAACACCTACGAGTGTACATCTTTTTATAGCAAACAAGTCCTAAAATAGTCACTTTTGGAGACGTAACAAGCACCAACCCCAATATTATCACACCAGAGAATAGGAGTCCAAGACACACAGAAACCAAGCTCCTCAAGTAACTGGCGAATCCATGTAATTTCGGCGGAAGCATGAGCAAGAGCACGATACGCAGACTCTATAATTGACCGTGCAACAACAACCTATTTCTTGGACGACCATAAAGCCAACGATGTCCCAAGAAAAACACAATAAGCACCAACCGACTTTCGATCATCTCTAGAAGTCCAATCAGCGTCCGAAAAACCAGTAATGCTCAGTCGATCACTAGGCTGGATAAAAAGACTGAACGATGAAGTACCTTTCAAATATCAAAAAATGCACTTTAGAGCTCGCTAGTGAACATCAGTGGGGGCTTTCAAAAACTAGCTTAGTTTGTTTACAATGAAAGCAATGTCGGGCCGAGTGTTAGTAAGGTACTGAAGAACACCCACTGCATTCCTGTATAGCAAGGGATCAGAGAGTAAAGTGCTATCAGTGATCGAGATCTTTTTACCAGTGAGAGTCGGGGAGGGACATGGTTTAACATCAGAGCAATTGAACTTCTCCAGAAGGTCACATATATATTGAGACTGATTAGGGTGAAGACCAAATGCATGATATACATGATCTGAATACCTAAATAATAACTTAGACGACCAAGATCCTTGAGTGCAAAATTGGAATCGAGTAAAGCAATGAGACGATAAATATAAGCCACATCATTGTCAGTAATAATTACATCATCGACATAAATAAGCAGTAAGACAACAACAAACCAACGATTTAGAAAATAGAGGGAAACATCAGACTTCTTGCTTACGAAGAAACCTATGGCCTGAAGAAAATTTTTTAACTCATCATTCCAAGAATGCAGGGCTCGTTTGAGACCATAAATAGCTTTATTGAGATTGCACATACTGATAGCACATTAAATGGGCTATCTTTAAGGCCTTTATTATGCTAGTTTTGGAGTTTAAATGAATGTTTAAATGATATTATTTATCTAAATTGTAGATTTTGAACATTATTTGGAGCAAACCGAAGCTTTTTAGAAGTTATGGCGTGAAAAAAGAAGCTTAAAAGATGTATTTTGATGACCAAGAGCCAAGAGAAGAAGAAATCAAGCAAAAAATGTTGAGGGGAGCGGGTCGAGACGCTCCAAAATGAAGTCAACAAGCCAAAAAAACCCGAGGGGACAACGTTCAACGCTCAAAATAGCGTCTCGACGCTGTAAATCATCAAAACAAAATAATAATTGCGCAAGTTCGGACTTGATCCCTGGTCGCACGCCCACAAGGTTGATCAAAGCATACTTCGAGGGCAACTTTCCAAATAAGTTTTCACGTGTTTTCAAGGGCAGCGTCAAGATGTCGCCCATAGCGTCTCGACGTTGGCCCAATTTTCCTATTTATACAACTTATTCTCATACGATTTGGGATAACCATCTTTGGAAGATTTAAACCCTATTTCAAAATACACTCATTTGAGAGGCTAGCAGACACTCTAGAGAGCTGAAGAAGAGATTTGGAAGCTCGGGAATGTGCAGATCACATCTGGAACGAGGCTTGACACGCTACAAGAGTTTTTCTTTTTTACTTCTTTAATTAATGCATTGTTTTATGGATTATAAACTTTGTCTAAGCATTGTTTTAGTGATTATGAGTAGTTAGACTCATACTTGGGGGATTGATGTAATCGTTTTAGTTTTCATGTTTGATTAATCTAAGTTCTTCATATTGCAACGGTTATTCATGTGTTTGCTTGTTTAATGATTTTATCCTTCTGGCCAAAATATAAATTGTTGTTTGTTTAAATTCTAGCTTGAAAAAATAGAGTTTAAAGTAGAACTCGAACAGATGGCTGCTTGTAAATCCTTGCATGAAAGTGAAGGGTTCTTTTTAGAGGTTGTTAATAGAAGTTGCATAATTTCTTTCTTTTCTATTAAAAACTAGACATACATGTTTGTTTTATAAAAAGGTAAGAGAATTAATTGAGTTTTATAAGTTTTTTTTTATGATTTTATTCTTCTTGGCCTATCACTGTATGCATGACTATTATTGGACTGTTAGATTAATTAAGCATGAATCGATTCGATAAAATTAATTCCCTAGGTTGTTCTCTCCAAAGGTTTTCCATTAATTTTTAGTCATTTAATTTTCACTTCATCTCAATTTATCATTAGTCTAAATAAAATTTGTTGTTCGTACCTACAATACTCAATTGATCTAGAAAACCAATCATGTGGACGATACTCTTACTTAAATCACTAGATTAAAACTTGACTCGTACACTTGCGGTGCGCAATAAATCACGCAACACATACATGAGTCGGGCAAAGAGAATCCATATACCTCGAAAGTTGAGCCATATATACTGCCTCTTTAACAGTGTCATTGAGAAAGACTTTGTTGAAATCAAGTTGGGTGTAGTGACCACCCATTCGAAACACCCAGAAACAAAACAAAACAACGTGAATAGTAGCAATTTAACAACGAGACTGAAGATCTCAAAGAAATCAACCCCATAATGTTGGTGGAATTCTTTGGCCATAAGTCGAGCTTTGTGTCATTGAATGGACTCATCAACATTTCGTTTTAGATGGAACACCCATTTACACCCAACCACATTTAGCCGAGGTGAATGTGGAATAAGGATATTTGTACAACGCAAGGCCTGAAACTCGGAATCCATGGTTTTCTTCTATTTAGAAGAAGCAAGGGCATCAGACACCTTTGTGAGTTCAGTAATCGACCGATCAGGGGGTGAAGGTAGTCTAGGTTTTAGGGCAAAAGACATTGACTTTTTGTCGTGAGTGACAATCGGGTGGTCATTGACGACCGAGGAAGGATGAGGTGAAGAGTGGGTCGATGGTAAAAGGAACGAAGGCTGGGAAGAGCTCGATAGAGAAGACAAAGTAGGGGAAGGCAATGAGAAGGTGTGGCTAGATTCACGGAAGCCAGGGGAAAAGACACGAAAGGAGGAAAAGACAACACAAAGGGATGAGGTGTGAAATTTTTTAAATTGAGAAAATGACTGGCCTCGATAATCAGGCGATTGGGATATGATTGCAGAGGGCTATAATTTTGGGCCATGAAGGTGGGGTCAATGTTCTGAGTGGGAAACTTAGGAGGAGATGTTGAGATATTGGAGAGATGAGACCCAAACCAAGACAAGATTGATGGTGAGGGAGAAAGGGCCTTGCTGTTGAGCTGAAGGTTTGAGGCTTAAGGAAATCCAGATTTGAACGGAATATTCATCCAGAGGACTTTAAACAGCAATATCCTTTGTGAATCGAAGACGAGCCCAAATAAACACACTTCTCGGTGTGAAAAGCAAACTTGTTGGACTGATAGGGTCAAAGATTGGGATAGCAAGCACACCCAAACACCCGTAAATATGTCAAGTTCAACTGGTGGTTGATAAGAATGTTCATGGGAGATTTATCCTGAAGTAACGAAGATTGTAGAGATCAAGCTATAAATTAGGGTTATATTTTAGATTGATTCCTTGTAATGTGTTTATAGCTATTTATTTGTATATGTTTATAGTTGTATATTTTTTTTCATATAAATTTAGATTGTTAGCTGATTTTTTGCATAGTTGATTGAGGTTCTCTTATATAAATCCACTTCTTCTTCACTCAATGAAAGACAAGTGAAATATTATCCTTCATACATAGCTTCATTGTATTAGAGCCTTGAAATTATTCAAACCCTAGCAATTGTCGCTGGAACCCTCGTCGTCGTCGTCGACTCTTCTTAAATCATCTCTCCAGCATCATCTTCTCTGTCGCTGGCTCTTCTTTCCATTCAAGCTAACTCTGACGCGATCATTGTTGCTTCTGCACCCAACCCCAGCCTCATTCGCACTCAGACGTCGCCGCTGACCTGGCATTCAGACGCCGCCACTTCTCTAACTTCCTAACACTGTCGTCGTTGGTCAAGCTTCTAGACGACATTGTCCCTATATACAGACTATGTTGTCCCGACGCTGCCACCGCAACATTCCAATCTGCATCTGCATCTGAAGCAGTGACCTTGTTTAAGGTTTTCTATTTCACTAACATTTTTTTAGGGGGGGGGGGGGGGGGGGGGGGTTGATCTCTTATTCCCAGAATGTCAGGATCAGACTCGAAAATTACCATTCCATCCACCAATGACAGCAACATCTTTCAATTCCTTTGTCACAAACTCAAAGGGCACAACTGTTTTCAGTGGTCTCAATTTGTGATGATGCTCATGTATAGTCGTGGACAAGAAGAATATATCATTGGTAAAGTCAATCCACCCAAACCAAAGGATCCAAAATTTCGCACATGAAGCCTAGAAATAATCAAGTCATGAGCTGATTGATCAGTTCCATGACTACTGAAATTGGAGATAATTTTCTTCTATATTCAACTGCCAAAGAAATAGAAGGTTGCTCGTGATTCATTCTCTAGTCAAGAAAACACTATTGAACCTTTTGAAATAGAAACTACTCTCCAAGATCTCAAATAACGTTATAACGTTATTGGTACAATTGGACTTGTTCGAGACTCAATATTGGAAATGTTATGATCATGGTTCTCTGTTCCTTAAATTTGTTGAGAAAAAAAGGATTTACAAATTCTTTATGGGTCTCAATAATTCCCTTGATGAAGTTCGTGGTTGAATTCTTGGTATTAAACCTTTACCTAGTCTTCGAGAAGCTTTTTCTAAGGTTCGCAGTGAAGAAAGTCGGAAACAAGTAATGTTGGGGCCAATTGAAAAGTATCCTGCTCAAAATGGTTCTGCTCACATTGCCCATCAAGATTATCCTAATGATCCACTAGCTCTTGCAGCTCGTGGAAGTTCTCAATTGCATGGAGATGACAGATCACGTAAAGGGGTGATTATTGTCGTAAACATGGACATGACAAATAAACTTGTTGGAAAATACATGGGAAACCAGCAAATTGGAATCCAAATAGTGTCAAATCTGATCGAGGAACTAGGGGTAAAGTTGTTATTTCTGAAACTTTAAACCAATCACCACTCAATAAAGATATTTTGGATATGCTACAACAATTGTTAAACAAAACAAATCCAACAACTGGAAGTTGTTCTGGGAGTATGCAACAACAAGGTAACCCAAACTCCCTTGCTCTTCATACTCAAACTCTTCCATCTGAATGGATGGTCGACTCTGGAGCCTTCGATTATATGACAAATGATAAATCCTTATTCTCGTCATTTTTTCCTTATAAGGATGACATTTTTGTTCAAATTGCTGACAGAATACTTACTAAAGTAATTGAAATTGGAAGTATTCAGATATCAAGCTTTTTGACTCTTTAGTCTGTATTGTTTGTGCCAAAATTGGAATATAATCTACTGTCTGTGAGCAAGCTGAATAAAGACATGAATTGTGAAATTAAATTTCTTGTGAACTCTTGTATTTTCCAGGACTTGGAATCGAGGAAGACGATTGGTAATGTTGACATGTGTGCAGGGTTGTACCTTCTTAAAGTAGAAAATCCTCCAACAACAAAGGGATGCAAGAAACTTGTACTCCAGTCTAGTTGTGAGTCAGTTTATGTTTCGAAGTCTTTAGAATATTCCAATAAAGATAGTCTTGTCATGTCGTGGCCTTATCGTCTTGGTCATCAATATTTTTCCTATCTTGAGCGTCTATAAAAAGAGTAATGATGCGAGCTTGTCGAGGCCCGTCAAATACAATTTATAATTATCGATCAACGACTTGTAGTAAACTACAGCGGACTGGGTCGAACTTAGGGAACCAAAATTAATTCTTAAAGTTAACAAGAAAAATAAAAAATAAAATAAGGGGGAGTTTTGATTTGCTTGACAAATATTGAAATCAAATAATGAATTAAGAAAATAAAAATAAACGAATTTAAGATCAATCAAACCAAACTTCCAATTCAAAGGCATTCATTCTAATAGTAACTTTGATCATAGGCTAAAAAATAATATCAACTTCTCAATTCAAGAATTCAACCAATATATATTCGGAAAACCCGCAATAAATATAAATTTCCCTAATTTAAATGATTTCAACCAAACATCAAAATCAAAATTTATCATTGAATCAATTGGGCACGATAGCGTTCCATATTAATTAAATGATAGCATTAAAAATAATGGAAAAAAGACTGAATCAAAACTAACTAATTGAAATAACTACAACTTAATTAATTTTGGTTATTTAGTTTCTTAGAGTCTGCTATGTAAAATGAAAAAAACTATAAATACACACACATAAGTCAACTCCTTGCTACAAATTTTAATCATTCATGACAATTACGGATCATAAAATCATAGATAGCAATAGAACAATCAATATTAAATTAAAGCGTCAATTTAATTAATATCAATCAATCATAAAAATAACATCGAGAAGAAAATAATTCTTGAATAAAAAAATTAAAATTTATAATTAACTCAAAGCCTCACAAAATTACAATTGGAAATGAACAATAACCTTTGAATTAGAAATTAATAAAGACGGTAAAGAAGTGTTGGTGTATTTTTCATTCCCAAGCTTTGAACCAATGAGAAGCTAACACGTACACGTATGCGGGCTGAAGTAAAAATATAATGAATAATCACATTCTTCAAGATTCAAACTTGGGTTCAAAGACTAACATAATAAACCCTTCACCATCAGACCAAACTTCCAAGTTTAAACATTAAATGATTTTTATCTTTATAGTATTATCTGTCGGCTCGGTTTGTTGATATTATACTCTAAAACTCCTCTTTTAAGCTCTCATTTAATAAAATGGTCCGTTCACCTTTCAACGTTTGATTCCTGCAAAACATATGATTAAACACATTAATTTCAATCAACTAACAAGAATTAAAGATTATATAATAACACTTTTGGAGTGTTATCAAGTAAAGTCTTCCTGTGTGAAATTGTCAACTTTCCAAACACACTCGTGCTTATTTTTCACTGCATTCTCATATTCAATCTCAACCTTTCTCTCTTATCTATGAGGACATTTAGGGGTCGTCAAGAAACCAAAAATGTGAATGGGGCACGTTGGTTTCTTCTATTAGTTGATGATCACACTCGTTTGAGTTGGACATTTCTTATGAAAGAGAAGTCTGAAACTAGTAATTTATTCAAAATCTTTCATAAAATGATCCAAAGCCAGTTTCAAGTCGATATCAAAGTTCTTTAAATTGATAATGCTCGTGATTTCTTCAACACTACTCTTTGATGCTATCTTCAATCTCTGGAAACCTTGGTGCGACAACACTCGGTCCAATAGGCACGAACCTCGCTAAGGGGAGGAGCCCCGAGATCGATGACAGACGGAGGATGGGTAAACAAGCCATGTCGACGACAAGAGGCGAGGGCGCGCGCCATGTTGACGTTAGGCAGCAGGCATACGTGTGCTGGAAGAAGGGTAATTATACGATGACGCTTCAGCTGAGTCACGCCCCATATCCATCCATGTCTGACATCAAAAGAGTAGTGGTTGGTGCATGGTCGAGGCATGCACCACATGGGCGCCTACACACCGTGGAGGATGAACTTCTTGTGTTTCTTTCCACGAAATCTTCCTCGTTATGACTCGAACACGAGACTAAGAGCTTGTGGGAGCCTCCTTGAAAGAATGGAGTTTTGAGAGAACAATTCTCTGCATAGGGAAACTGATTAGTGTTTTTGGCTAAACCTTGTCCTATTTATAGGGCCTTTATGAATTAATTTTATTAAAATACATTTTAATATTTATTATATTAAAATATGTATTTTATATTTATTTGAATCTCATTCAAATATCATAAAATTAATCTTTTATAATATACATTTAACTGATTTGAATCTCATTCAAATTTCATATGTATATATATAGTTTTCAATATTAATGTATCTAATACATAAACTATTTCCTCTAATATTTAATGTATCAAATACAATAAATATATTTTTCTCTTCTACCTTTAATATATCAAATATATTAAATATTAATTTGAATACTTCAAATTTTTTTTTCAACTAAGTTGATCATTTTAGTGTTACTATGAGTTAGCAAGGGGACCTTATGAACCTACAGATTTATAAGTTTCAATAATACAAAATTAATTAATTAAACTCATTAATTAATTAATTTTCATTCATTAACTCTAGGTCACTCCACTATTGCCCTAGAGTTGCTCTTGTATGCACTATAGGACAAGATGTGCCCATAGATATAACCATTGCATGCAAGTCGATCTTTCACGAGTTGTTCGTAATTACAGCTGGGTCAAAAGTCCGATTTACCCTTGAAATTACATCTTACACCTTAAGGGGTTGTTTGGTTCGGTGGCATTGAAGGGTGGACATGGGCTTGGGATGTCCAAGCCCATGTTTGGTTAGAAAGTTGCCCCTTTATGCCCGGGCATCATTTATTAATTTTAGGATGGCTTTTCAAACCCTCTGAAAATCGTGACTTTTCCTTTAGCCCGGGCATAATCTTCCCCATTCTTCTTCTTCTTCTCCGACTTTTCCAGGTATGTCTTCTTCTTCTCATTTGTTTGTTTTTTTTTTTAAATCTTCTTCTTCCCAGACTCTGATTTCAGGTTTAGGGTATTTTATTTTTTATTTTTTTGGTTAGATTCTTTCCAATGTCAAGCCATTGAAACCTATTCGATATGAAGATGAACCAGAACCAGAATCGAAGATGAACCTGTGTGTTAGCTATGAGATCGCATCTCATAGGTTGTGAGATCACATCGCACAACCTATGCGATGTGAACTCACAACCTATGAGATCGCACAACCTATGAGATGTGATCTCACAACCTATGAAATTGTTTCGTTTTATCGACAGGTAGCTGAACGAGAATCTACACGAGAGGAACGACGCAATTTATTAGTTAGTGAAATCAGAAATGTGGATGGATTGACTGTTCGACAAAGAGTTCGAGCCGGTAAGATTATCACCAAAGATCAATCCCAGATTGATTATTTCTTTAATCTTTCGGCGGAGGAAAGATATGAATTTATAATGGAGGTTCTGAAGAGATATGAATTTGTAATATTTATTGGGATATGGATTTACTGTTGGAATATTATACTTATTTTGAGTTGACATGCTATGAACATTCGAATTAGCATGTCACAATATTTTGTAATTTTCAGGTCTACGAACATGAAACTATTGGGATATGGATCAATTCCATATTGTGTATGTTATGTTTAGTAATCAATGATAAATTATATTTAATTTTTGAATTATATAATCTTTATCGTTATTTCTTCAATTTTATTATTGTATTAATTAATTACAATTGAAAATTTGATGACATTCACATGCAACACCAAACACAAGCATTATTTAATTTCCATGAAAATCTGATGACATTCTCATGCAGCACCAAACACAGACATCATTGATTCCCATAGAAATCTGATGACATTCCCATCTAGCACCAAACACAAACATCATTGATTCCCAGACATCTTATTCCCAGACATCTTATTCTCAGGCATCCCCTATTCTCAGGCATCTGCAAATCCTCAAACCAAACGGCCCCTAAGTACCACTGATCCTCTAATGAACAATATGTTTATGATTCAACCATAAACCAAGTCCCTCTCAGGCTAGTGAGAGGGTGGGGCCCCATTGTTCAAGTCCCGAAATCAGCAGTTAAGGGAACTTTTCATCTACTTCCCCTATATGGGAAGGAGTGAATTTCATCTTGTGAAACTTATGTTCTCAACTCCCTGTTTGGTCAAGTCCCCAAAATGGTAGGCTTGTTGAATCGAATATAAAGGTCATTCTCACCCATACAAATCAAAGGACGAGCCCTCACAGACAGGAGTTCATAACTCACTCAGGATTAAGATCGAGTTACATATGATCATCATGTGAAATATTAATCTTCTCAAATAACGGATTTATAAAGAGAGATTAAATATTTTGTGGTCCAGTCTTATACAAACTCATTGCATATGATACCCCACTCACATATCTCTACATGAATGATTTGGATCAAATAATGTGTAACAATTACAACGTGGGTCGTATCAATAGTGTTACAAGGATAAGGCACCCAACCTCATCCATATACTATAGACTATTTAGGTTATTCCTTGAACATGATTCTCCTGTCTGTAAACTACATATTCTCAAGATTACACTAATAACCTTTGAACTTTTATATATAATGAATATTATAAATTGCAACTAATAATAATAAAATAATTATTAATCATGATTCCCTCTAAAATGTTAAGTTACAAACTTTATTAATCCCAAAAACAAAGTTGTAAAGTGAGCATTGTTGACACCGTATTTCGTCCGGCCTTGTTTATCATCATTTTGGATTTTTCACATAATTTTATGTTTTTTTCGCTTATTTTTCAGTATTTTTTAGTTTGTCTTTAATTTCGTCTTTTTCCGTTATTTTCGAAGTTTTCAAGAAAATCACTAAAAATGCTTCTGTTAGTAGATCGTTCATGCGTCCAGGTTTCCATTTTAGGGTTTCCAGTTCGGGATTCCATTTTAGGGTTTTTAGTTCAGGATTTTTTGTTTGAGGGTTTAGTGTTCAATTTTAGGTCTTCTTGTTTTAAGGTTGGTGTCTCGGTCTCGGGATTCCAATTTTAGGTCTTCTTATTTAGGTTTTGGTGTCTCGGTCTCGAGACTCCAATTTAGCGTTTTATTTTAAGTTTTGGGTTAAAGGTTTCAATTTGAGGTTTTCTTTTATTTAGGGTTTATGGGCATTTGGAGGGTGACCTAATGGTTGCTATAAATAGAAAGAGGGAATGTGATGGAGGGATAAGCCAAAAGGTTGTGGATCCCAAAAAGATAAAAAAATCATTTTCTCTCTCTCTCCTACTATTCATCTTCTTCTCCAAGTTATCCCCCATCTCCTTCCCATGGCAACCTAACTCCGGTGATCCACGCGGCGGCACGGCGGCGGAGCTCCGATGATTCACGGCGGCGCACCATCTCAAATTTGTCTTCTCCGACGAAGTCCGTTCACGGCGGGCTCCTCATCATCTTCAACACGACGCCAACTTCCTTGGACCAACGACGAATCTCGTTTTTCCTCAGCTGCAAACGATTTCACGGCGGCGGATCTCGGACCTTACAGCGGTTTCAGTGGCGAAATAGATCGACGACGGCGCATCTTTAACGAAACCGGCGGCAGCCCCTTCCCCCAGACGGCAGCGGCGGTTCCCCGACGCTCCCCTCGAACCCAGACGATCGGCGGCTTGCTGCAAACTCGAACGGACATCGGCGAACCGGCAGTGGGTCTTCGACGCTGAAGCTGCAAACGTGGCGGCGAGCGAACCCAGACGCCGGCGGAGCTCCAAGCTCCATCTTCAACCCAGGCGGATCTCCGCAAACCAGACGACGGCGGCGAGACCTCGCTCACGGCGGACTTAGTCTTCCTCACCTCCGATGGCGAGCTCCAAGCTCCAATTTCGAATCCAGACGAGGCGATCCCCAACCGCAGCTTCATTCCTCGGCTTCCAAACCAGACAATGGCGATTTCAGACCGGCCAACTTGTTGACCTGTCCGTCGACGGCAAACCAAGCTCACTCCGGCGAACTTGAGCTTGGATCAATGGCGGCGTTCTCGAACCCAAGGTGGCGCGCGGCGGTTGTCGGAGCTCCGATGGCAGAAGTAGCGTGGAAGAAGAACCAGACGACGTTCGTTTTTCGGGGGGGTAAGAAGCTGAATTTGTTTTTAAGTTTATTGAAATTACGATTTTGCCCCTGTCTTTGTATTGAAGTTTGGCTGATTTATTTTGTCCATATATACCCCTGCATATACGATGTATACCTCCTGTTTTGAGCATGATATATACCCCCGTTTATATGCATATATCCCCACTGTTTTGAGCATGATATACCCCTGTTTATTTCATATATACCCCCTGTTTGGTATTCTTATTTTAATCTTAAATCTCGATGCATGTTTTCCTAATTGCAAAGCATATGTTCATTCTTTTTCTACTTTGTTAAATTAAGTTTAATTCACAACCCCGGGAGAGATGAAGGACTGTTCCTTTCATCTCGAGGGTATTTTAAATTTAAGTTGCAACCCCGGGAGAGATGAAGGACTGTTCCTTTCATCTCGAGGGTATTTTAAATTTAAGCTGCCACCCCGGGAGAGATGAAGGACTGTTCCTTTCATCTCGAGGGTAGTTTAATATTAATTTGTAACCCCGGGAGAGATGAAGGATTGTTCCTCTCATCTCGAGGGTATTTTAACTTTAATGAAATCCCGAGATAAATAGGGTTTTCTTTATTTTTGAGGATTTATAGTTACAGCCATTATGCGCCAATTACAAGAACGTCCTTGTTTTAAAAAAGGAGTTTTCATTTGATTTTTAAATTGAATTTTGTTACTATTTCAAAACAAAAATACATTTTTAGTTCAAATCTTGTTTTAAATTAAATTTCAAATGGTTTGTTTTCAAAACAAAAATTGTTTTAATTTTAATTCAAGGTTTAATCGAATTTCAAATTGAATTTAAAACAAAACAATTTTATTACATGATTTTTAAAGTTCTTGTTTTGTCGTATGATCTCGGTATCGGGATTAAGGCGTTAATGGCAAAATTAACAATCTTGCTCACAAAAATCAAATTCCTACTTTCCTTAAAGTTAGGATATGATTAGTTGAGACATTGTATTATTTTTAATTGTTTATTTCATTTATTAAGGACCATTTGAAATTAGCTAGATAATTAGGATAAAATGTTTTGGCTATCGTTTTAAACGGGATGTTGTAGGGTGCTAACACCTTCCCTACACTCAACCGACCCACGAACCTCGTTTTTTTACTTCGTAGACCGTGTTTTTAAGGTGACCAATCACACCCTAAATGATTGGTGGCGACTTCATTTTTTTGTGAAAACCTCTGTTTAACAGAAGGTTGTCGGCCGCTCCGCGTCGCAAAAACGTTGCGACAAGCATGATTCTCTCTAAAATGTTAAGTTGCATAGTTGTAACTCAAGTTGGTTTCCCAAAGTTGTAATAAAGCATTATTCTCTCTAAAATGTGTCTACGAGACAATTTTGGGATTATGGAAGAGTAGTAAAGTTAGTTTACAACCCTTCGGGTTTTGGGAATTTTAAGCATACATGCTGAAACTTGAATATGTTCAATAGTATTGATAAGTTGGTTCCAAGTGAAGCCACTAAATAGTTAACAAAAGTTGTTAACAATTTAATTACATTTGATAATCAAATGGATCCTAGTCATGAATTGGATAAGCCTCATCGTAGTGGGAGAGTTATGAGATGGCCCGACCGTTACAAAAGCTTATATGAAGCCTAAGTTATTGTATTATATGAAAAAATGTAGGGCTTCTTGACCTCAAACTAGAAATGAAGGTCAATGACAAAGACTAGTAGACTCATAGCTCTAAAATAGAGCTATTATTATGTCTTTAATACTAGCTAAAAACCATGCTTAATTCAATTAAATCTCCTTATTTTAGGTATTTCGTGGCAAAGAGCTCGGGAAGTCAATTTATGAATTTCAGGGCTAAATCAGTCATTTTAGGAGTTTTGGGAAGTGTTCGGGTCAAGGAGATAGGCCAAAAGGAGCTCGGAAGCCAAAACGAGGCAAAATTGGGCTTAGACCCGAGAGAGCAGCGCCCAGGCGCCCAACGGAGTCATCAGGCCCAGACGCGCCCGTCATTAAAAGTCCCAGACGCCCTCGCCCCGCTCAGCGCCCGCGCGCCCGTCATTAAAGATCCCAGACGTTGCGCGCCCTCACCTCGCCTCGCCCGTCATTAAAGGTCCCAGACGCCGCGCACCCGTCATTAAAGGTCCCAGAAGTCGCGCGCCCTCGCCTCGCCTCACGATGCCCGTCATTAAAAGTCAACAAATGCCCGTCATTAAAAGTAAAAAAAAAATGCCCAATTTGTAAATTTTCCAGAGAGGTTAGCGTCTAGGCGCTGGCCCGACGGAAAAATGGGTATAAATACCCATTTTTCTTAATTTAGGGCATTCTCTTTTGGCTCTTCTCCGACTTCTTTCGAATTTTGGCCATTTTGAGCCATTTGTGGCACTCTTCTTAATCTCCATGGATAGCTAAACAAGTAAGTGTTTGATTTCTAGTTTGGGATTGTAATCAATTTGGATTAAGGGGAGATTTGCCCCAATTTGTGTATGAATTAGATTGACTTCCTTATTGCATCTTCTTCCTTTTTCTTCATCTAAATGGCTTGTGTAACTGATTAGGAGTGACGCCGAGTCCTTATGCATGCTTTACAGTTAGAGATTAGGACGTATAATTGCCTCAATCGCTAGGTAACACAAATCTGAATATGGGTATTTAGTTTGATCCCAAGTGACAGTTGGGGGTAGAAATTAGATAACCTTCATGTTAGATTTTGGGTAAGAGGAAAAATCGATTTAGTCTCCGGGTTAATTCGTCGCAATGTTCTCGTCTTTGTCCGTTAATCATTTTAGGGTTGATCACCTTAAATTGAGTAACTGCCAAGAACAATTAGAATTGCACTTTTCTAATTGTATCTTTGGGTCGTTTGAGTTAGAAATAACCAAACGAATTGCGTGCTTTAAGCATTGTGTCTATGTATTTAGTTAGCAATGATCCGAACACCAATTGTGATCAATCCCATTCTTTGAAGTCAAACATGCTCATTTAAATTTGTTACTTCACAGTTTTTATTGTATAATTTTCCGTTAGATACAATAGTTTAGAGCTCCCTTTTAAAATTCAATTTCCCCTATTTTTACCGTTAGCAATTTAGAATTAATCTAATTCCCTGTGGTTCGACCCGGTTATCACTAACTACAAATTAGTCGGTATAATCGACATATAAATATTATTTTGGCAAGCCTCGACAACTTGAAATTTGTGAACATACAAAAGTTCACTACCATAGACCAAAGTCATAAATCCAAGGTTATTAGTGTAATCTTGAATAGTATGTAGTTGACATACGAGAGGATCATGTTCAAGGAATAACCTAAATAGTATATAGTATATGGATGGGGTAGGGTGCCTTATCCTGGTAACACTATTGATACGACCCACTTTGTAATTTGTACAAATGATTTGATCCAAATCATTCACGTAGAGACATGTGAGTGGGGGTATCATATACAATGAGTTTGTATAAGACTGGACCACGAAATATATAATTTCTCTTTATAAATCCGTCATTTGAGAAGATTAATATTTCACAAGATGATCATATGTGACTCGATCTTAATCTTGAGTGAGTTATGAACTCCTGCCTGTGAGGGCTCGTCCTTTGATTTGTATGGGTGAGAATGACTTTTATAGTTGATTCAATAAGCCTACCATTTTGGGGACTTGACCAAACAAAGAGCTGGGAACATAAGTTTCACAAGATGAAATTCACTCATTCTCATATAGGGAAAGTAGATGAGTAGTTCCATTAAGTGCTGATTTCGGGACTTGAACAATGGGGCCACACCCTCTCACTGGCCTGAGAGGGACTTGGTTTATAGTTGGATCATAAACATATTGTTCATTAGAGGATCAGTGGTACTTAAGGAGTAAAATATAATTACAGGAGTAAAATGGACTTTTGACCCAGCTGTAATTACGAACAACTCGTGAAAGATCGACTTGCATGCAATGGTTATATCCATGACCACATCTTGTCTTACAGTGCATAAAAGAGCAACTCTAGGCCTATAGTGGAGTGACCTAGAGTTAATGAAGGAAACTTAATTAATTAATGAGTTTAATTAATTAATTTTGTATCATTGAAGCTTATAAATCTGTAGGTCCATAAGGTCCCCTTGCTAACTCATAGTAACACTAAAATGATCAACTTAGTTGAAAGAAAAATTTGAAGTATTCAAATTAATATTTAATATATTTGATATATTAAATGTAGAAGAGGAAAATATATTTATTGTATTTGATACATTAAATATTAGAGAAAATAGTTTATGTATTGGATACATTAATATTGAAAAACTATATATATACATATGAAATTTGAATGAGATTCAAATTGGTTAAATGTACATTATAAAAGATTAATTTTATAATAATTTAATGAGATTCAAATAAATATAAAATACATATTTTAATATAATAAATATTAAAATGTATTTTAATAAAATTAATTCATAAAGGCCCTATAAATAGGACATTTAGGTTTGGCCAAAAACACTACTCAGTTTCTCTACGCGGAGAATTGTTCTCTCAAAACTCCATTCTTTCAAGCAAGCTCCCATAAGCCCTTGGTCCCATGTTCGAGTCATAGCGAGGAAGATTGCGTGGAAAAAAGGAACACAAGAAGTTCATAGTTCTTCAAAGCTAATGGTTTGCTTAACTTGTTGTTTTTAGTTTAATTCTAAATAAACCAAATAAACGGTTTCAACGCTTCCGCTGCGTGAGTTTGAAGAGTTCATTCCCTTCACAAATGCCCTAGTGGAAGAGTATTTGAGGCACTATGCTACGGCAAGTCAGAAAAATTAGGTGAGTCTTTTAGATGTCGTACAAATCTGTTACAATCTACAGAAGTAATCATTGACTGACCATAGTTCGACGAAATTGGCAACCTGACAACAACCTCTATGTCCTCAAGAGGTGCTGAGAAAGCGCACCGGAGGGAAGTGTCCTACCGCCTATTCTTTTGCTGTTGGCAAGCAAGAAATGATAGATATGGCCAAAGACAGTCTTGAGAATGTTGCGCGTAGAATGAAGAAATACGCAGACAATGGCAGGAGGCCTTTGGAATTCGAAGTGGGAGACCTCGTATTATTGAAGCTCACTCCTCAGATGTGGAAGAAGCTGAGAGGAAAGAGAGTTCACAAGGGCTTGGTGCCTAGATACGATGGTCCATTTGAATTCATCAAACACATAGGCAAGGTGGCTTACCATTTGAAATTGCCAAAGTCGTTGAAGATTCATCCGAGCTTTCACGTAAGTTTCCTCAAACTTTTCTCACAAAACTTACTTGACCTGAACCGTAAACAGCTGAAGAGGGCTCCAGCTGTCGTTCGAAAAAAATTCAATAGACAGGTGGAGAGGATTCTGGACCATAGAACCCTCAGAATGAGCAAGAAAAATAGAAGAACTGAATTTCTTGTGAAGTGGAAGGATGCCGACGAGGAAGAAAACTGGAAAGATATGTGACTTTGTGGCAATTTGAATCCAGTATTAATGAATATTGGAAGAGGACCGACTCGACGAGGACGTCGTCGAGCTAAAGCAGAGGAGGTTTGTCAGGACCCTGACCTTTGAGCGGGGTTTACATGGTTGGGGGTGAACCCTGCACCAATCGGAGGCGGGGAAATGTGCGTGGGCGACACACCGGTAAAGAGCAAGGCAGACGACATGACTAAGCCAGCATGCGTGGTGCCTTCGACACTCGTGGGCTGGAAGCACGCTTGGCGCAAGCGCCGTGCACGTGTGCCCAACGGGCTACAATGACGCTCAGGGCAAGCAATAGGGATGCACGAGCGAGTGGCAGGCGTGAACAACATCAACAAGCGGTGCGACGTAGGGCAATGCGCGCGCGTTTGTGCGCACCATGCAGGCAGACACATGCGGGCCGTTGCATCTGATGGTAGAATGCAATGGCGTGCGCGCCCTTTGGCGGGAAACCTCTGGTGGGTTAAAGCATGTGCGAGCTTGGGCTGTTTGGTCCAAGGTTTCCTATGGGGCACTTAGACATTCAGATGAGGGCAGATTCAAATGTTGGGATTTGACAAGAGTTTTGAGAGGCGATTATAAATGGAAGATTATTGATGATTATGCTTTCCCAAATCAATGAAGACAAGGACGATTGGAATCATATGATTGGTCACTACAATTGATCATGGAAGCTTGAATCCCGGATTAAGTGGCATGATGGAGAGTGGGCGGTTACCCGGGATAATGGGTAGTTGCTTGACAAACGTGGAGCTACATTTGAGGAAGTGGACGGTTACAACTATGATCATGAGCGGTTTTCATATGAGTTGGAAATTGATCAAGATCATAGGTGGTTCCTAGAAACGTGGGGAGTTACCTCAAGTTAATGGGCGGTTACTCCTTAGTGGGTAGTTGTCTAGTTAGTGGTAAGTTACCTTGAATTGTGGAGGATTGTGGGGAATGTCCCACAATCCCCCCCCCCCCCCCCCCCCCCCCCCCCTTTACGCCCCTATTCTCTCCCCCTTGCTTATATAATGGGCTTGGATTGTCCATTCTAGGACAAGTGAGTTTCTTTGTAGAGAAAAATGTAATAGTTCGGTTACGGTGCTTTGTCAATACTAGTAACGCGACGAATATTACCACCAACGAGTCTCTACTTCTTCTAAGTGTGTGTGAGAGTGAAATAACGTGAGTGAACTTAGTGAGAAACGTGTGTGCAAATCTCGATTGGGAAAGGAAAAAAGAGAGTGAATGTTGTACTAAGACGTTCCTTAGGCCGCATGAAGATCGATACAAAAAGTTTAAATTTCACATTGTAGATCGACCTCGTGACAAGTGGTATCAGAGCCTCAGGTTTTCAAAGTTGTTTTTAAGTTTGGTTGTTCACTCACTTTTTTTTTAAACACTAGAAGAACGCTCGACGGTTGTTACCATGGGAGAACCAATGAGGGACATAATCAGCCGATTGGAAAACCATGTAGGAGTGTTGCCCGAAGGGGAAACCACACCCTTGGTCGAGACACCCGCATTACATGTTGAGCGCCTTCAAACCCTTAAAAGCGCACTGGAATGCTACATGGCCCACAACAATGACCGGCTGGATCATGTCATTTCGGATATGGAGAATCTGACCTCCAAAATAACCCTCAAAGTAAGCTCACTTAAAGTAGAGCTTGAAAATGTTGGTAACGAGATTTTCTTGTTTAAGAGGGCCCTCACGGGCACTTCGTCTAAGGAAATAACCGCTTTGAGAGTCAAAATCCACGAACCATCGACCTTTAAGGGTTCGAAGGATGCCAAAGAGGCCGAGAACCTTCTTCGGGACATAGAGGAATCCAAGACGAGGCGCAAGTTGGGATATCAAGTATGTACCTCGCTGGAAACGACAAGTTATGGTGGCGTACCTGCACCCTTGTTGACATACATGCGAGAAGACCAAAGATCATCACGTGAGAGTCCATGAAAAAGGAGTTCAAGGATAAATTCCTTCCCAGCAACGTCGCATGGGTTGCTCGGGAAGCCCTCAAGAAGCTCAAGCATAAGAGAACTATCCGTGAATATGTCAAGAACATTAGTTCTTTGATGTTGGATATCCAGGGCATGTCCAAGGCAGACAAACTGTTCAATTTTGTTTCAGGCTTACAAGCATGGGCTCAGGTCGAGTTACGTAGACGCGGAGCGAAGAACCTTCCTTCGGCCTTTGTTGCTGCTAACACCCTTGTCGATTTTAACATAAAATCATCTCCTCCCAATGATAGGAATAATGAGGAAATGAGGAACTTTAAAGACAAGAAGAACAAGTCCAAGTTTATCAAGGACAACAATAACAAAGACAAGAAGTCGGGTAAACCTTACAACTCTTCATCTAGCAACTCAACGACTCTTAGTTGTTTTTTGTGTAAAGGTCCACACCCAACTAGAGATTGCCCGAAATGAGAAAGACTAAAAGCTCTGTTTGTTGAGGATAAGGAGAAGGAACAAGCGAGAGAGGCTCTCCGAGTCAATCACCTACAATTGTTGAACGCAATCACAGTCACCGAAGATGCACTCCGCCCCGGACTAATGTATGCACCAATCAAGGTGAATGAGGTTGACGTGTTGGCCATGTTAGACATTCGAGCAACCAACAAATTTGTAGCAACGAGGATGACCGAACGGTTGGGGTTGGACGTGGCCAAGAGCGATACACGCATCAAGGTAGTCAACTCCGCAACCCAACCGACGCTCGGAGTATCGTTGGCGAAGATCGAGTTTGGATTGCTGAAGAGCCAATGTAAGGTCTATCATGACTCTAGATGGTTTCGATGTAATTCTAGGAATGTAATTCTTCATTAAGGCAAAGGTGTCCCTTGTGCATGCCTTACTTAAATGGGTCGTTGGTCTAGCACGAGATGGCCCCGAGCTTTGTACAAGTCGTGAAGATCGATGGTGATGTTGGCGATGGGTCGAGACTGATGTCTGCCCAACAGTTACAGACGAGACTAAGGCGTGGAGAGCCTACCTTTGCGGCAACCTTGATTGAGATCAAGCCAGATAGATTTGAGGAAGTGCCAAATGAGGTGGTAACGATCCTTGGGGAATTC
Organism: Herpetospermum pedunculosum; assembly: GCA_028017165.1. Classification (NCBI taxonomy): domain Eukaryota; kingdom Viridiplantae; phylum Streptophyta; class Magnoliopsida; order Cucurbitales; family Cucurbitaceae; genus Herpetospermum; species Herpetospermum pedunculosum. The sequence goes on from CM051526.1 coordinate 9,819,192, forward strand.
AGTGATGTGATGCCTCTAGAACTCCCAAGAACTCTTCCTCCCCGTTGTGCCATCGACCACAAGATCAAGTTGGAGCCTAGAGCTAGGCTGCCAGCTAAAGCACCATATCGGATGGGACCCTCAGAACTAATAGAGTTAATGATTCAGTTGGATGAGTTGTTTGACGCATGCCTCATTCAACCATCCAAAGCTCCCTATGGTGCCCAGTACTATTTCAGAAGAAACATGATAGTTCTATGAGGATGTGCGTGGACTTCCGTGCTCTGAATAAATCAACAATCAAGAACAAGTATCCAATTTCGAATGCCGCAGACTTGTTCGATAGATTGGCTAAGGCGACTTTCTTCACCAAGTTGGACCTTAAAGCGGGATACTTGCAGGTACGAATTTTTGAAGGAGATGAAGGTAAAACTACTTGTGTCACCCGGTATGGTTCGTATGAGTTTCTTGTTATGTCATTTGGGTTAACTAATGCCTCAACTACTTTTTGTAATTTGATGAACGATGTCTTATATGAATATCTAGATGACTTTGTTGTTGTGTATCTCGATGATATCATTATCTATAGTTCTAGTCTTGATAGTATAGACTTCTATCAGTGATAGACTATTATCACTGATAGACTTCTATTAGTGATAGACTATTATCACTGACAAAAATCTATATAAAAACTGAGGTGATCAGCGATAGACTTCTATCAGCCATAAGATATGACGATAGAAATTGCCATAAGATATGACGATAAAAATTGCCATATCGGTAAATTTTTTAAAAACATGCTATATTTTTAATTATTTTATTCTAAATTGACATCTGCTACAATTTCCCTAATTTTTATTTATGATTTTTATTATTATTATTTTTAAAAAATATTATTAATGAATGTTAAAACATTTACAACAACTTAAAAACCAAAAACTTTACAAAACAAACATGTTTTCTAAAAATAAAAAACCTGAATTGAATGTGTTATCAAATGATCCTTTAGTTTCATCGTAATGAGGCCATGTTTACCACAATTTTTTTCCAACAATCGTAATAAATTAAAAACTTCAATCGTAATCGGTTTACTTTTGATAGAGTTTACTTAAGGCTAATTCAAAATTTCATTCATAGTTACTTACACGTAATCATTTGTGAGTTTACCATAATACCCTTTCGCTTTAATCGTGTGTTGACTCGTTGTTCGAGTGTTACTGGTGTGCAAATTCGTTGTCCGAGCTTTACTCGTGTGCAGACTCGTGTGGATACTCGTAAACCCATTTTCCAACATGAATTTTCACTTCTCTCAGTTTATTCTCTTTTTTTCTTCGTTTTTCACTATTGGAGCTTCAATCTCTTCCCTTTTCTTTCCTTCTCCCAATTTGTTCCTCTTCTATCAAATACTAACAATTTGTTCATATATATATAAAGTTTTTTTTTTTTTTTTAATTTTTTTATTTATATCAAAATGAGTTTCTCTTTTTTCTCCTTAAGTTTTGGATTCAAAAACTTGTGTAGAAAAAAGAGAAATGAAATTGACCAAGGAGACGTGAGAGGATTTGTTGAAAGAAAAAGAAATTCCACTTCTTGGAAGGGAAATAAAAAGAAAATTCACTTATTGAAAGGGAAAGAAAAAGCAAATGCATTGTAAAGAATAAGAAAACTCATTTTTTTAAAAAGGAAAAAGAAAAAGAACAGTATGGTGAGGTGGGAGGACAAAGTTGGTCGAAAAATGGGAGAAAAAGAGAGGAATAAGAAGGTGAAGGAGATGATCATGACTTTCTTTGACATTTCAAGGAAGAGAAGAAGGGACAAACATGAAGAAAAAAAAACACAAAAGGAGTGAGACCCACGTAATAATCAAGGGTACGTCATGATAGAGAGATGGGGTAATGAGATTACATATTTTGAAGTGGGAGCATTTTGATTACGGTTGCAGATTTTGATAGACATCATCACACATAATCGATATTGGTCTCACATTCAGAATTACCAATTGATTAATTACATTTGGAGAGGGAAGTAAACGTGACCCGAATGTTTTGTCCACTAAACTATATTTTGATTGAAGAATTAGTTCCATTTTTTTTGAATTAAAGTTTTATTTTTGGACAATAATTCATACTTTATAGCGGTTGAGTTCGGGCAAATAATGAATTTTTATTTTCTAAAAATGATTGAACCTTGGAGTATTGTATGACTACTACTACGATAGGAAACGGATTTCACTTGGTAACTAGAATTGGAAAAGTAAAACTTTCCTCATCTCTTCCATCTACACTCAATTCCAAACCAGGAGCTTTTAATCCAAATTCATCCAAGTGGGGCTGCAAGTTTTCGCCATTACCCCATGTGGAAGGGGACGGACGTGTCTTTGAAGCAAAAAAAGAAAAGGCAATATTTGGATAGGAATTTTGATGCAAATGGATCAATCATCAGTTTCATCGTCGTTTCTTTAAGCAAAAGTTTGGGTAAAATCAAAATGTCATATCCTGATCTGTCTACTGATTCACAAACCCTTCATTCTTCTTGTAAATTAATCCACAAATTACAGTCAATGGGCGGAGTTGGGGACGCAATGGAGCGGGACCCATTGAAGCAAATCTTGAAAGGAGTAATGGGTTCTTCTTGTACTCCACACCCAGATGGTTTTTTCTCTCTCTTGAAATTTTTACGTGAAAGCAAGGAAAACAGGGTAATCTTTAGCCTTTATAAGGAGGTTGACTGAGAGCAAATACAGCACAATCCCATTTCGAATTTACGAATTTGGGACTTCAATTTCATGTACTTCTGAAAAAATTCCATCAGGCAGGTTCACGGATCAACACCATCTTTATTTCTCTTTTCAGTTGATTTTGAATTGTGTCTGATCTTGTTGAGAATCTGGTTTGCTTGTGAATTGGGGTTTTGTGTTTTCCCTGAATTGAGTCTTCTCTGATTTCGTTTCTATCAAGTTTCATTTGTTAATCGTTTGATCGTTGTTGTCATGGATACTAATTCTCTATTGATTTGCTTATGGGTGTTTGGGGCACTAACTTGGAGTTGAGTAACTCAGTCCACGTTTGGTCCACTTCACTGCAGTCAATAAAGTAACTATTCACAACTATTATAACCCACAAACTATTATGATCGCCGATTATTTTAACTCACTCAACACCCCAAATAGCCGCTTGGTGTTTTTCTTTTTATCAAATTAGATGTTATAATTTATCTATTTTTTGCACTCTGTTGTTATTGTAATTACCATTGCTGCTACTACATTGTTGTGATGGCAACGTGTTTGTATGATTATGGATGGATTACTAAACTGTTCAATTTGTCATTCCTTTTATTGATTTTGTCCCTTTTTTACTTTTTACTGTTTAAATTGCTCTATAGTTCAACGGTAATTGATATGTACGCCTTCCCTTGAGGTTGGAGGTTCATATCCCCATACCCCACATTTGTTGTACTGAAAAAAATTGCTCTATATGTTAGGGGTTATGATTTACATTTTTTGGTTTTTGAATGTTGGATGCAGTGATGGTAATGGGTTCTCGTAAAGTCTCACATTATGTTCTGCTATGCTTCTGTATTGTGGTTGTCTCTGTTAGTACATTCTTTGCCATTGGAGATGATACCGTCCAGCCTGTCCGGCTAGTTGTTAATGCTTCAGATGCATCAACACGGCAGATTCCGGACACACTTTTTGGAATATTTTTTGAGGTTGGTTCTTGAAATAGTTTTTTTCTGTTTCTTTCAGTTATATTTATTCTGAATTCCAACTTCTTCTTTTTTCTGAAATTACTCCATTATGATTCATGATTATCTTTCATGTTTGTGCATGCCTTTTATTGAGAGTCCAAGGCTTGTGTTTTACGTGTATATGCTTATTGATATGCATCGACATGCTATTGAGAAAGAGTTATTCAGATGCAGAACGTTTTATATGCTTTGAAAGGTCATATATGGTTGAAATTATAAAAAAAATCTAGCTTACTATTGAGAAATAGTTCTCAGCTTACTGCAAAAACAGCTAAACTCTTAGTTTAGTTAATTAATGATTTTTCATTTCTTTGATGTAGCTTACAATAGTTATTTACTTGTTACTATTATTTCCTAAAGTTTGCATATAAGACCAATACTTTGTTGTTGGAGCATTTAATGTCCTGATAGGGGAATACTAAAGATACATAGTTTGTGCTTGCATTCCTGTTCTCCTATGTCATGTTATTTTAGCTCGATCGTTAATCCTTTAAATTGTTAGATTGGAACAATTTGATTGTTGTTGTTATTGATGTTATCATTCTATGGACTTCTTCCCAATTGGAGCTTGTTTTTGTAATCTTGGGGCTTGTTCTGTTACTTTTGAGAAAAATATCAAGGGGTTTGTTTTGCCCACTTTTGGATGTAACTCTTTTCATTTTATTAATTGAATAGTCTTGTTATTATTTCAAGAGAAAAGCAGGGAGGACTTCTTCTGATGTTTTCTTTTACAGGAAATTAATCATGCAGGGGCGGGTGGAATATGGGCAGAGCTCGTTAGCAACAGAGGTTAGCTCTGATAACCCAATTCCTTTTCTTTTTTTCCCTTGTTTATGAAAATAGCATGAAGAAGATGATGGATGGTGAGTTTTTAACAGTGGAGTCCCATTCGGTAAATGTTATGGTCCTTATGGATGAAGGGTTTGGAGTGTTTATTGAATTCTTGCATTCGTAATTTGTCTTCTACAGAAATTTGTTTACTTAATGAGCCAATTCACTCATTGATTTTCTGTTCTGGAAGCACCTTGTGTTTACTTAGGTGGAAGTGGAACAATGGAGGATATATTTTTGTTTTCAATTAAAAAAAAGCAAGAACACGCTGATGAAATAATCTTCATGATCTTTTATCCACAGGATTTGAAGCTGGGGGTCCAAATACTCCTTCGAATATTAGTCCTTGGTCAATCATAGGAGATGAGTCAACTATAAGTGTATCAACAGATCGCTCATCCTGCTTTGATCGGAATAAGGTGGCTCTCCGTATGGAGGTGTTGTGTGACAGTGGAGGTACCAATGTCTGTCCAACTGGAGGAGTTGGTATCTACAACCCTGGATTCTGGGGCATGGTAATTCCTCTTTGAGAAGGAGTTTCTTTACCATGCTTTTATTCTTGGAAATTTGCTGGACCCTTGTCTTAAATAGGGAGGTCCCTTTTCTAAACTCTAAAATGTTAGATTTGGTTTCCTGATTTTTTTCATTACCTCTCTCTCTTCAGAATATTGAACAAGGGAAGGCGTACAAAGTGACTCTTTTTGTTCGATCCTTGGGAAAAATTGATGTGTCCGTTTCACTCATAGATTCAAGTGGGCTGAAAAAGTTGGCAACAGCATCCATCATGTGAGCTTTTCTGAATTTTTCAAAAGAATTCCTTGGTGGAATGGCAAATTCAATATAAACTACTTGTCTTTGTAGATCTTGTGATGTGTCAAACTGGACAAAGATGGAGGTTCTATTGAATGCCACAGAAACTAATCACAATTCACGTCTTCAGTTGACGTCGTCGAAAAAAGGGGTAATATGGTTTGACCAAGTCTCCGCCGTGCCTCTGGAAACATATAAGGTATTTTGTCTCTATATGTCTATATGTAGTTTAAATTGGGTATCAGTTAGCTAAATCTACAATTTATTTTTAACAAGTAAATGTGAATTTAAATGGAGGTTGTTCACCTGTTTTAATATTATTCATAAAATGCATCTCTGTGGGTATATTTCATTGTAACTTTACTGAGTTGTATAAACTTCTGGTCAATTAGAATTTAATTTTTTAGTTAAATAGGGAACATCAGTAATTATTGTGAATTATGAATCTTCGTATTTGCTGGTGATGTTATTTATTCTTGTTTTTCTATTAAAAAAAGTTACTCAAAAGATGGAAGTTTAGAATTACAATGTTTGACCCAACAGTATGTCATCATACTACCGAGTTAACAGGATTTCATGAGTTTGGGGTTTTTGCATTGAATTTTCTCTTTAGTTTTCTGCTTATGGTGCTAGACACTGCATTAGTATTTGTATATTTTGAGGATGAGATAAACATGACTACAGTACTACCCCTTTTGGGAACTCAAGCTCATCGTTCTGCATAATTCAAAATGGTTCATGTTCTTACAAAAGATTTAAAATGGTTTATGTGCATTATTCTTCTACATTGGTAGTTTTAACTTTACTGCTTCAGGAGTTTAAAGCAAAACTTCTTTTTTATTTTTTCTTTTTGATTTGACCTCTTAAGTAAATTCAAATACTTTTTCTTTAACCCTTCAGGTAGTTCTTATTTTCAAAATCTTCTCAAGTAATAGTTAAATAGTGGAGGATTTTTAGGGAAAAGAAGATAAATTGACTTTCAGTTGCAATTGAGCTGCATTACATTATTTTATCCTCCATTTCTTTTATAGGAAATGATAGGTAGGTATTTATTCTTTATCCTCCGCTGAATCATGATTTTTTAGAATTGTGATATATGATATAGAATCATTGAACAAATACCTAGGATTATTTCCAAAGAATGAAACTAACTGAAAATCAGTTCTGACATAATTAGGAAGCGTGCCCACCTTCGTGTTTTATTTCTTGAATGCATTGACATGATGAAATTAATATTTGCACCATCTAATTTGAGTTTGAAAATTGTTTCCAAAGCAACTAACACCTTCTGGGAGATACCTATAAAAAGGAAACAACTATTTACTTGAATTTCTTTAAGAATGTGAAAGGAACAAGATCTCACATTTCTGTTGAACTTAGAATCAATATGTCCTTATTTCAAGTGGTGGGTTTGGGCATCAAAAAGATACTCAACATTTATGAGATGTTAAACAATGTTAGATGAGTTGTTATACTTTCTTATTGCACAGAAATCATGTATTTCACTTTCCTTACCATTGTCATCATTATCATTATGCAGGGTCACGGTTTCCGAAATGATCTAGTCCAAATGATGGCTGATTTGGAACCCCGATTTATTAGATTTCCAGGTAATTGTTGATTTCATTTATCATCTCCTGTTCACTTATGTCGGGATATATTATCTTTCCTCTCTTTCGTACCTTCTTATTGATTAAAAAAAGGTATTTTCTATTGATACATACTGGAATTAAACAGTGTTTCTTTACAATATTCTCAAAGGTCATGGCAACTGATAGGCAATCATTTTTCTCTTAATCATATAAATATAGGTGGATGCTTTGTGGAAGGTGAATGGTTAAGAAATGCATTTCGATGGAAAGAGACCATTGGACCATGGGAACAGAGACCTGGACACTTTGGTGATGTTTGGATGTACTGGACTGATGATGGACTTGGCTATTTTGAATTCCTTCAAGTGAGTGTCGTATTTAATTTTCATGGAGTATGGATATTTATATTTTTTGAGACCTTGAAAAATTCAAACATAGGTTCTGCTTCAGTCAATATAATTTTTTCTTTAAAACAAGAAATACTTGGATATATTAAAGTATGAAATATTCGTGCAACAAAAGGAATCACCCGTAAGGAAACAGGGAGAGAGCAAGAAAAGAGAACCAAAATAATGAAAACAAAAATCTATAGGATTTAAGTCAGTCCAAAAAAGAGAGATGGTTTGCGTTGGTGATTGATGGTAATCTGATAGGTCCCAACTATATTGTAATGTAAATCATAAACAGAAATACAAGATAAACATAGTGTTCGAGGTACTTGGACCCTCCCTTTCTTGAGGTAGCTCTCAAGCCCTAATTTACTGACAAATATTGGTTACCTTCTCCTTCCCCAATCCCTCTTATTTATAACCAAAATACCCTAACAACTTTCTTAACTATTTACCACTATACCCTTATGACATCCCTAATTTCCCTCTAATGACAATCCTATCATAATCATCTAATGTTGTGGTTGATTCTATTCCAAGATGTGTTTCTTAGCTATTGAGGAGTGGTACAAGCTCAATGCACGAATGGACCTTGTCAAAGTTGAATATCATCAGGTTGCTAGGTATATTCATGGATTGAAGAATTTCAAGATCAAATTGATCTTTAACCCCTCGGTGGAATCAACAGTCATTACCATGTCACAAAGAATTTAGAAACATTTAATGAAAAAGCTTGAAAGGTGAAATGAAGGAGTTAGTGAGCGGATGGAACACATAGTCAAGTTGGTCAAGAAATTGCTGCAATTTCCAATTGGAAGAAGTTGCCACTTAACTTTATCTCATAATTGATATTATACTTTAAACTTGTGGTTAAAACCTCTATTATTTGCATTTTATTATTGATACTCCTCTTCAAAATTGGTTGTATATTTCATTATTTCTTGAGCTTACCTTTGCAGCTGGCAGAAGATCTTGGTGCTGCGCCAGTTTGGGTGTTCAATAATGGTAATCCATGATGGTGATCTTCCTTTCCTTCTTTCTCCTTTTATTTATTTATTTTCTTCTGCTCATTATCTAATTTGATCTTCCTAGGAATCAGCCACCAAGATCAGGTAGATACGTCCGATATCTTACCGTTTGTGCAGGTATGCTCAATCATCATATTATTTTCTGCTAAATTATGACCAGGTTTTTTAATGATTTTCTAACATGTGCTTCTACTCCCTCAAGGGGAGTGGTCCAATATTCAAACCACTGTTAAAACAAAATGAAATTTTGTTGATAAAGTTAGGAGGCATCCATTTTTATTTATTTATTCATTTACCATACAAACATGGAAGTGGGGATTTGTGCCTATGACTTTTCAAGAATGTTACAATTGTCTTGATTAGTTGAGATATGCTAAAGTCAATGATAACAATATGTTGTTTTTTTTAAAATAATAATAATGAAAAACCATACTTTCATAATCATGGTGCAAATAGAAGAATCTACAATATACCTAGGATTTAATATCTTACAAGTTTTCTTGGCAACCAAATGTAGTATAGTCAGGCGGTTGTCCCGTGAGAAGGTGCGCGCAAGCTGACCTGGACACTCACGGATAAAAAGAAAAAGAAACAGACAAACAGATAGAATGATCTACAATGGGCATAAAAGAAAAAAGAACAGCCCAAGAAGAGTGGGGCCAAATAAAAAAAACCACGCCAAACGCCCAATAACCAAAAGAAAGGGCTTCAACTGTTAAGAATGAAAAAAATGAGATACAATTACAAAACTCTTTAGGCACCAACAACCCAAAGGGAGGTATTGAATCTAGCTGTGGACCAAACAGTACCATTATGGTTGAGCAATGACCTATAGGGATAAAGGACCTTCGATTGTTATTATTAATGTATGAGTATTCTTTCTTGTTTTTTCAAAAAAAAAAAAGTGTTCTTTCTTGTCCCCAGCCCAGCCTCCACCTCCTGTATGGATAAAGAAGAATTAATTGTAGATTTCATTGAGATCAAGATGCAATAGTTTTATGTGGCCTGCGATTATAGGAAGCTGTTTTTGTTTTTAAAGAAAATGTAACTTTTAAATAAACTAGTTGCAAGTTTCAACCAATAGAGATCTTGAAAAGGGGTCGAGAGAAACATGTTAGTGAGCTCATTAATAGTTAGTGACTTGAGATACCTAGTTTTGTCACCTCTTTCTGATGTGCGTATGATTGATCTTGTATTTTCCCATAGTTCTAAAATAAAATGGAGCACTGTCCCGAATTGCTATCAGGTCAATAAATTGATTTTTGTTACTTTGACAAGAAAATATGCTTCGTAATGATTTTCTTGGTATTCCACATTGATGAGTTTGCAATATTAAAATTATTGGCAGTGTGTATCTTGTGAAAGTTTTAAATCTTAACCATGCTAATAAACACCTAGTATTTTGATTTTGTCAAGTCGTATTCATCTAATCATGTTGTAATGATTTTAGGAAGCCCTTGACAGTATTGAGTTTGCAAGAGGAGATCCTAATTCTACTTGGGGTTCCATTCGAGCTTCGATGGGACATCCAGAACCTTTTGACTTAAAGTATGTTGCCCTTGGAAATGAGGACTGCGGCAAAAAGAATTACAGAGGTTTCTCAATCTTTTATAGACTGTTTTTCTGTTATTTTCTACATGTTTCCATAAGTCAGTGCATAGATCTTTATTGGTTAACAGGCTTGATTCAGATTCCTTAGTGTAAAAACTGTTTTCTAAAATAAGCTGCCAATCAGCCCCTTGTGAGTTAATCTGTCCTTTTAGCAAAGAAGTATAGCATTTTACCCTTTTCCTGTTGTAATAATTTAAACAAGGAAAAAAGTTTAACCCTTGTGGACTATGGTATAGATCAAGTGATGTTTGTTCAAAGGGTTTACTTTTTCCTCTACTCTCTCTCTCTATATATATATTTTAAAGAACTTTTGTTTGGACAGGAAATTATGTCAAGATCTACAATGCTATGAAACGTGTCTATCCTGACATCCAAATAATCTCGAACTGTGATGGGTCTTCTAGGAAGTTGGATCACCCAGCTGATTACTATGACTTTCATGTAATTTTTCTTAAGCTATACCTTTTCTTTTTCTGCAAATGGAATATCGTTTATGATTTCAGATTATTATTGTTTGAATAAGGTTTTTTTTTTTGTCAGACTGCATACAAATTTATTTCATACTAATTTGTCCCTTGATTAGATATATACCAACGCCAACCAAATGTTTTCAATGGCTCATACGTTCGATAAAACATCACGTAGTGGTCCAAAGGTATTGTTCATGCGTCTCTGCTTTCTCCACTTTATCCCTCTCTTCTTTTTGGCTCTAAATATAGAATAAAAGACAAACCAACTTCTGCTATTACTCTGCAGGCTTTTGTGAGTGAGTATGCTGTGACGGGAAGAGATGCTGGCACAGGCAGTCTCCTTGCAGGCCTCGCTGAAGCTGGATTTCTCATTGGCCTTGAGAAGAACAGGTTTTTAATATTGAAAACAATGATAATGTCAAGATATATATATATATATTTTTTTTCTAATTTGATGCATGTCAATGATAATTTTCTTATGTTGGTATAATGGTGTCCATGTTTGGGTTTAAAAAAAGTTTTATCAACCCAAATTGATATTTATTCATTTGAAAGAAAGATGGAAATGGGGCTGACATGAATTTATGTTTATCTAGTAAAACCAGGAACTCGAGAGAAATATTTAACAAATTGGTAGATCTTGAAATATTCTATGGATGATTGGAAAAACTAGGTGGAAAGGAAGTGTGCTTGTGCTTTGAAAGCTTACAAATTTCCCTAATGCTCTAACATTTATGTTTTCGAAGAAAATAAACATATTCCGATTCCTGCCACAGATTCTGCAAACAAAGGGGAATGTTCAATAAAAAATCAGTCTCCTTGTTTTGCAGATGAGACTGATTCTTATTTCCATTGTATTAATACATGCCCAGTAAATCTGAATGGTTAATTTCCTTTCAGTGCATCAGAACAAAAAGTTCTGTTCATTACTTCTGATTTTGAGAAGTTTATTTATTCCTGACAGGAATGTAGCATAACTTAAATTATCTTCACATTTTGGTGAAGCATACAAAATATTTAATTAATAAGCAAAAAGTTTATGGTGGTATTGGATAATTAGTAATTTACTTTCAAGTTTTCAACTACATCTTCAATGGGTTGGGGGACAACCACCACATCCTATCAACCCACTGATAAGTAAATTACAATTTCTGTACGTGTAATCCGCCCTGAGAAATTTGATGCTTGGTCTGCCAATTTAGGATTTTTTTTTAATCTTTATTCATCTTTTATTTACCTATATCATTACCTTTTTGACTCTCACATAAGGAAATTCTGAGAAAGACAAGGCACTGAGAACTGTTTGAGATTTTTTCTTTTTCTGTATTTCTTTTTGCAGTGATATTGTTGAAATGGCAAGCTATGCACCACTTTTCGTGAATACTAATGACAGAAGGTATCACTTTCTCTTGCCTCATCATCTATGTCAAGTATTATAACGAGTGACGAGAATGATTGATTGATACACTAAAATGGAAAACCTTGTTTCATAAAGGTGGAATCCAGATGCTATTGTCTTCAACTCATCACACCTTTATGGAACGCCTAGCTACTGGGTGCAACGTTTTTTCTCAGTGTCAAGTGGAGCAACTCTTCTTGATACTACACTCGATGCTAATTCTGCTTCTTCCCTAATCGCATCTTCCATTATATGGAAAAATTCTGAAGATAACAATTACTATCTAAGAATAAAGGTATGCATGTAAATCTGTATATGCTTTCACTTACATATTGTCATTAAAAAAGGATGCTGATTTTCTCCTTCTCGAGCCTGGGGATATTTTCTAATTCCTTCACTAATGTCATTACTTCCTTCTATAGTAGTTTCCATGGAGACAACAAAGAGATTTATGTTCAATTTTTCAACAAGTAGAACCCAACTTTCTTAAAGCTCTCCTTTAAAATTTACTGTTCATACACCCTCATTTTTCAAATCCATTTGCTAGTTGTAGATGGACTTGTGCAAGTTTGACCATTTAGTTTTGTATATCCCTTATATGCATGTTTAAAGCTGGATGTATGGTGGTCTTACAAATGATAGGTTCCAATTTATAAGCTGGTAGGGTATTAGAAGGGTATATGGGTAATTACATAGGAAGTTGGTTAGGGTAAGGGGTTATAAATAGAGGGAGAGGCTCTTGAGGAAGACAAACTATTGTATGGTGAATTAGGCTTGAGAGAGTGTTCTCAAGAGGGAGGGTGCAAGTTCCTCAAATACTTGTTTATCTTGTAACTCGGTTACATTTATATTTCAATATATTATAGTACGTTAGAAAGCATCCTAACATAAGCCATCTGCAGAAATTTGATAGGAATTTTTCATTGTACTAGGAATGTTATCGGACTACTAAGGGTATGTTAGTAATTATCTAAGAAGTTTGTTAGGGGAGTTTGGTTATAAATAGAGTGGGTTAGAAAAGATGAAGGCTAGCAATTGTTTAGTTGAATTAGGGCTTGAGTGATCTCAAGAGAGGGTGGGTCCAAGTACCTCGAATTACTTGGTTTATCTTGTAGTTCTGTTCTCTTTTATATTCAAGTATATTTGGGTTCTATCAAACAAAAAAAATCCAATTCGTGGAAGTTGGTATGTGAAGCTCTCGAACTAACACGTGACTTGTATGAAATAAATCACTGTTGAACCTTCAGTTTTTCTTTTTCTACGTTTATCTTCTATAGCATATGACCAAAAGTTCTGATCTATCTAGTTATATACTTCTATCATTTCCATAAATACACAATCTTCAACATTACTTCATTGTGTCTGTGTGAACGTTTCATTTTCTGTAAGTCCCTTTACTTTCATGGGCCATGGCACACTAATAAGTAATCACTGTGAAACAACATCAATCTTTTGCAGATTGTTAACTTTGGAGGCAACAAAGTGAATCTCAAGATATCTGTAAATAATTTGAATTCATACTCCATTCGGAAATCTGGGTCATCTCAGACTGTTCTTACATCTGCTAATTTAATGGATGAGAATTCCTTGAATGACCCAAAGAAGGTATAATTCAAACACCCCCTTGATCTTGAAATTTATTTCTAGACATGTTAAAGAAGAAACAGTAGTACACTTGAAATTTGCATATTCCCATGTTAAAAAACAAAGAACAACATTTTAATATGCCAGAGTTTGATAGATGCTTATTATAATACCCAGATAGTAGTTAACATATTCTTAGGTGAAACTCTTTCCAATTGGTTAAGGCATATGCCCTGACCAAGAGGTCACGTTCGAATCTCCCCGCCTCCTCGTGTTGTTGACCTGGAAAAAAAAAAAAAAAAAACTCTTTTCACCTCAGACTTTAACCTCTGGTGTTTCTCGATGGCAGGTGGTTCCCGTCGAAGTTTCGCTCAACACCGCTGCCAAAAACATGGACGTTGTACTCTCCCCACATTCTCTAACTTCATTTGACTTGTTGATTGAATCCAGCAGTATCAGGATGCCTGGAAGCTATCATCATTCCTCAACATCTGCTATCTGAAGTTGGATATGATGCTGATAAGCAAAATTGTGAATCCAATGTATGTCTGGTAATCTTTCAACATTGAATTGGTTGAGAGATCTATGTTATTAACCTTACAATTTGCACCAAAGTGAAATAAGCATATAGTATGCTCCCATTGTACAGTTCCTGGGGGTAGGGGTCGTTGGCGTATGATTTAATATCGATAGCAGCGTCCTTGTAAATAAACATACTAATCATATGAATGCACCATGTTATAGTTTACCTCGTTTGATAATAATTTGGTTTTCTTCTTCTCTCGTAATGTATTTTTAGTAAAAAAAAGTATGGGAGAAACTTTTATATATATATATTTGAGGAAACAAATGATTTCATTGATGATTTACAAAAAAAAAAAAACCTCCAATTAGCACCAAATCTTCAAAAAAAAAAAGTTATTGACTCTTGATCCTTCAAGATCAAAACACTCCCCACCCAGCTCATTTGTTCGAGTTTAAGGTCAAATATCGATATTAGTAAGCGAAATATACATTCGTTTGATCGTTGTCGAGTCGAATGATTTCAGTTGAACACCATGCTAGTACGCTACCAAGAATTTGGAATGCATTTTTCATCGGTACGATTGTGAACTCGACAGAATCTCTACAATCATTATGCCTCATGTTGATTATATCAATGATTAAGGAGACTCCTAATCAACAACCTATATTCCATGTATGATTAATTGTCTTTTAGTCAAAGTCTTGAATTAATCATTCCAAAGGCCAACCCATTGGAGGTTAGGTAATATGCTAACTTGTATTGATGCAATCAAGCTTACCATTATCTTATTCAAATTATTTTGCCATACTTAGCTTCATCATTGAAGTCTATTTGACATGACATGATACAAATCTTAGTGCAATCTTATATGTACTCTCTTTAATTTATTGCTACCAATTGGATGTTAAGAGTAGATTTTCACCATTTGGGCATTTTTTTAAATAGTTTTTAAAAACAAAAGTTAGGAACTTTGGGCTAAATATATGTTTTTAGTCCATAATGTTTGGATTTTATTTTTTTTTATAAGAAACGGTAACCATTCATTGATATAATGAAGTCAAAAGGAGGGGATAGACTCTATCTCGCAAATACAAGAAACAAATCAAACCAAAAGTATACAAACACAGAGCGATAAGGAGGTTCCTAATCGGAGAAAAAGCTCCCAAAGAGATAACCAAATTCAGATGAATCTGTGTACAACAAAGATGACTATGCTACCAAAAACAAACCTTTAGGAGGTAATTTTCTATCCAAATCGATCGCAGAGAGAGGGATTTGGGTGAAAATTACCACTGAATCCAAGTAAAATGAATCAATGATAACCCCTTCGTTTGTAACATCTGAACAGATCGATCGGCCAAAAGAGAGCTCCAAATAAAGATCAGATTGATGAAAGGGGTAATGGTGTATCATGGTGGATAGTAATAAATAGATTGAGGCCACTGATAGGGGTAATGGTAAGAGACATTTTTTGTGGAGATCTAGAATAACTGTTAAACCAAGAAAAGTTGATCATTTAGGCTTGTTCGAACTTTTGCCCATGAGACAATTGTTACTACATTTATCATAATTTATAGTTGATTGGAGATTCACGACTTCTCTATTTTTTTTTTTTTTTTAATATAGTCTCTTTTGTTTTAAAAAACTTCAATTTAGTCACTTTAAACTTTTACATTTTTTTTTAATTTTATCATTGGTTTATGATAGCATATATTACGTAATACTTGGTGAGCTGATAGAAATTTTTTAAAAAAATTAGGCCTCTAGGAATTTTTTTTTAAAAAAATTACAATTTCTTACAACTTGAAGGAGAAATTTTGGTACCCGATTCGTCTTCTGAATTTCTCCCAACACACTAAGGTACTATATCATGTAAGTTTATCATCAACCAATTTTAAGACGAAAAATTATATAACTAAGAAATATTAAAACTTAAAAAAGTTAAATTGAAGCTTGTTAAACAATCGAAACTAAAACGTTGGAGACTCGACTAAATTATACCTATTGTCAAAACTTATTGAAAATGAAAACACATTGTGAAACAAAGCATAAGACAAATTGCCCTTCCAACGGCATGAATCATGGTGAGTTCTTGAAAAGATGGCCTACATTCAAACAAGACAATATCAAGATAATGCTTGATCTTGTCTAGAGTGCCATTGTCATTTATGTATCGATTTCAATCCCATCTTTAACTTGCTGTTTTGATTTGATGTTGCAACAACTACTCAGCATACCCTTAAGTTGTTAAGACCCGATTCTATTCTATCGTTATGTCGCTTGTAATTATCTATTATCTTGCTATTTAGATTTTGTCTCAAAGTTCGATTGTTCTATTTTAGCTCTTGAACTTTTAGAAAACTGCACGTTGCAACTGACATCTAAAATAACTACGGGGTGTTTGGGACACCAACTTGGGGTTGGGTAGACTGAGTTATTATAACTCAATCCATATCCATGTTTGGTCTACCGACTATTATAACCCACAGTCAATAAAATAACTATACTGACTTCAATACTATTTACTGTTTACAGACTGTGTTTAAAACACTCATAGTAAACTAAGTCATGTTTCAAGATTACATATTTGTTAAATGATTAATGAAAAAAATAAAATGATAAGAATGAAAATCATTTTTTAAAGGTTAAATTTTATTTTAGCCTCTAAACTTTAAGTTTATTGTATTTTATGTTTTTAAAGTTCAAATTTCACCTTAGTCCCTAAGTTTTAAGTCCATTTTATTTTCGTCAATTACTTTAAACATTATTCTATTTCCATCCTTAAACTTTAAAAAAAACAATCCTTTTAACAAATGGATAATATTACATTTTCAAAAAAACAAATGGATAATATGACTTTTTAAAAAGCATTGGACATATGTATTAGGAAAACATAAATTGATTGAAGGAGATATTGGAGACAAATATTGATGACAAAAATGCTTTTTTTTAATGAAAAAAGTTTTGGACTAAAATATAAACCTAACCTTTTGATGAAATTTCAAGAATCAAATTAGTTGTTTTTCTGAAAATTCAAGAATTAAAATAAACATTTTTGAAAATTCATTTAAATTTAAACCTTTATTTGATACAAATTTAGGAATTGAAATTGAACACTTAAAAATTAAGAAACCAGGAAAATAGAATATTAGAAAGTTGAAGGACTAAAATAAAATAAAATAAAATAGATTTAATTTAATTTAAAGACAACCAAAATATGTATGGAATTTCTTTGGATTTAAAGTTAAACAATCACTTTTCTCATCACTGTTGTTATGATTTTTTTTCTTTTTTTTTTTCTTTTTGCTTTCTATCCCTCTTTGATTATGACAAGAGGCTTCAGAAAGAGTAGCAAGAAAGCTGAGACAAGAAATTTTCACATATAGGAGATTAAATTAGAGGCACAAGACCTTTTCCTATCAATTTACATACATGTAACTAAAGCCCACCTGTTCAAATTAAAGATTAAATTGTGTTCACAGATGGGGTTTGAGAAAACTAAACATCTCCCAAAGGTTGAAATCAGCTACAATTCTATTCTCCACCCTCCCTCTTTCTAAAAGCATTAGTTGGCAGAGATCAACAAGCATCTGACCTGAAATTGAAAATGCCGACTTTCAGATTCTCAGCTGGGATTCGTCTGCTCGTTCCGATGCTCAAACCAATGTATCGCCCCGACGGATATTAGACTTGCAGAGTGGGCAGGTTGCATTTATTCGAAGCCATTTCCCAATGCACCCACAGTGAAAATGGTGGCTGCAGGGAAGAGTATAGAGCTCCGTTCCATCTTCATATCGCGAAAGGCAAATGCAACATTCCTGTAAAAATGTAAATCTTTGTATACTCAGCTTCAAATCAGGGAAAACTCTCGACCAAAGAGCGTAAATGTAACAAGAAAAGCGCTGCCGTGAGGCGAAAGCAGTTGCAACATGAACATCACAGGAGTGAAACAAAACTATGATTTGCACACCATTTAGAAAGTAATATTACATCTGGTCATGGAATCACCAAGTATTGTGATATTTCGATTCTAATTTTCCCATACGAAGAACCATATTGATATACATTTGTACTTGTTTGTTTTTTTTTTTTTGAGCTCAACATGTGGAATGGGGGATTCAAACCTCTGACCTCTTGGTCGAGGCAAACGTTTCTATAAGCACAAGTTGAGAGTATATGTCTTAACCAGTTATCTCAAGTTGGCTACATTTGCACTCGTTGATACAAGCAAGAAAAGACTATTGTGTTTCTAGTTAAGCAGGTGATCAAGAAATTGAGTTATTATAACAAGACCAAGAGTCCCAATTATTCAACCCAGAGTGACCTTTTTTTAAAATCTCATAGATTTTTCAAGGTTCAAGAATTCACGTTTTTTTTTTTTTGAATGCCAAGAATTCACGTTATACACTCTTCAATATAGCTGAGAACAGAAGCAAAATACTTAGAAATTTTAGAATGACCATCCCACTACTGCATGCACAAAATATGTAATGCACATAAAGGCGCAACTTTCAGAAGTTTCCTCAGTAGAAAATAATGATGCAATAGAATCATAACAATCCACCAGATAGAATATAAATATTGATGATTTGACATAAAAGATAAGTAGCTGACCGAATCCTCTGGATGAAGAGCAAGTTCTTTGATACGGTGATCGTTATCTAACTCCAATGTTGTCCCGATAGGTTCTCGTTCTTTTCCACGGTTAAATGTCCCAAGTATCGCAGCCTGACGAAATGTATACTTGGGAAGAGTCCTGATATCTTCTTCTGAGGCACCTTCTCTGGTAGTCATGGCATATGCAAATGCTACAATTGGAAGGCAGCAACAAAGAGAGAAGAAAACAACACATGCCATCCCAATACAAAAGAGAATAAAGAACAAGTCAAATGCTAGAAAGACCACGGTTAACCTGCAATTAACCCGACAAATATTCAGCACCGAAGCTCCAAATTAGGTTATATGTTCCGTACAACAACAAATCAAAGCTAGATTGCTTTGGGTGAATGCAATTAAAGCTACAATTTAAAAAATAATGGTTTCAAAGAAACTAAAGACATTTGATGATGGAGCTTCAGATTGGATCGAGAAAGCGGATGTAGCAAAATTTAAAGCATCTTCTTAGTTTTCCTTGTTCTTGTTATCAGTGTTTATTCTTTGTGGGACATTTATATTAATGGTAATTGAGGGGCTTTTTTATACTTTCCTGGTATCAAATAAATTCAGCGTTCACCTAATAGGATGTTGGGTTTAATTCTTGTATTGGAAACATTATCAGCTCCTAAAGAGAGTATTGTATCTTGTACTTTGTAACTTTTCACTTTTAATGAAAAGTTCTGTTTCTTTTTTTTGTTAAAAAGAACAACAAAAAATCAAAGGGCATTCTTTGTAGATACACCGGTCTTGTGAGAACTGAGACCTTATCTTCCTTTTTTGCTTGTGCATTTGTTTTAATTAATATAATTCCTACTTGTTTGATGTTTCTATCAAAAAGAGAGAGAAAAAAAAAATGATCGACAACGAAACCAGAATATTGAAGATATACCTTGCTTTTTGCATAGGCATTTTTGTAATTGCTTGAGATCTAATCTAACTCTCATCAGCTTAGTTTGATATGAAAATTTTACTCGAAATAGAAACCTAATCTAGTAATATTAGGTTTATTCAAAGGCTGTGAGAAAAATAAAAAAGTTAAGTCCAGATTCTACAGTGCGAAAATGTTAGGTTTATTCAAAGCTCACCCCGAGATTGAAGTTGGGAAACAACTTTTAATGAAGTCGCAATTTGGTAAATAGAACTATTGCTGCAAAAGGAAACATGTCAAAAGGCAAAGTTCTTACCAGTAAAGCCGGGGAGAATCTTGTAGAAGTGCATGACCACCCATGACAATCCAATAGAATCCGAAGACCCACCAGACCGACGAAGTCATTGTATTCATCGACTCCAACCTTTTCATTATGCTTGAAGGACAAAGATAAAAACAAATTAGTCCAAAGCTTTCTGTTGCAGCTTATAGATCTGTACATTTTTATGTGTTCAACTGTTCATCAAGTAAGTTCAAGACTACATGTGAGAAAATGATGCAAAGTTAGTTATTGGTTTGTTGAATGAAACATGAAATCAAGAAAATAAAATAAACTTAAAAAACTTGTGGATGAATAGATATTCTTAAGAAAATATGATTCTAAGAACCCTTAGATACAAAATCAAATATAAAAAGAACAAAATTAAACTCATTAAAAAGCCAAAGAGAAGATCATAGATGTTCTCGCTCCAAAAGGTCACCTCCAATTATACCTTCAAACATTTCCCAACACTACAAACACCAACAGACAAAACAGAAAAAACCACAAAAATGGAATATTACAATTTCCTTCTAATAGTAATATATTTATGTGGTATTCAATCAAGCAAAAATGAACAACTCCTATAGAGATAACTAGATGCAATGTCTATACCACTGCATTGAAAGTGAAATTGGTACACATGTGTTGCTTAGATAACTGCATTGGAAGGGAAAATCTCAAAATTGCACATATAATGCAATCAATGCATACACAATTAGATACAATGTCTACAACTATCTTCTCTTTTACTTCCTCCACATACAATGGACCAGAAATTATTTGACGAGGCCGCTACAATGTGGCTGACAGTTTTATAATGAAGAAGAGAGAAATTGCAAAAGTATCTAAGGGTTCTTAGAGTCTGATAAATTTTAAGATCTAGATCGACGGTTCAACAAAGAACATGTTCAATTATCCATCCCTCTTCACATAAGTTCAAAAAGGTGTTTCCAGAAAAAAGCACAAAAGCAAAAATCAGTCCAAATTTGAAGCTCAAAACTCAGGGGATTAGAAAAAGGTGAACAATGCAGACAACCACAGGCAAGAAACAACACAAAAGTTCCTCTAAAACTCAGAAACAAAATGACAATAGACTATTTCCCGTACCTCCGGTGAGCAGCACGGTCCTCAAATCCATGGTGCGCGATACTCCTCTGGTACTCAAAGAAGACAAACCCAACATGCAGAATACATTGCAAAGCATACCCAGAAATCCAAAGGCGCAAAGGGGTAGAAGGGCGTTCACGAAACGTGGAGAAGAGAACAACAATCGAGACAAGAACAAAGGCGAAATTCCAGACAACGTCGAGAACCAAAATGGGCATAGAGTAGGAGCAATTATCCCTAATGAAGGAGCGGCGATTGAAATCAGCGTAATCGTAGTCGTCGTCATGATCGAGGTCCGATCGAGGGTCAGCGCAGTCAGGCAATAAGGCGCGGTGGCGGTCGGAGGTAAGAAGAGGGGTAGTGTAGCGAGTTAAAGGGATTGTAAAAGTAGAATTGAATGTAGCGGCATTGGCAGTGCGTCTGAGAGGTCGTTCTTCTTCCATTATAGGACTCGCCTGGAGTTGAATTGAGAGAGAATGGATGGGTTGCTGGTGAAGTAGTTTGTGCAGAGAGAAGGAGAAGGAGATTGATTGTGGCACAGCTGAGGCGGGTTGCAACTGGTGTCTGCTACAGCGATGGCTTCTTTTGCTTTTTGGTGGTGGTGGCCTGGTCTGGTGGGGGTAGGGGTAGGGGGAGATTCAAACGACGTCGTATTTACCATTTCTTATTCGTTTTAGAATGGGTATTGTACGATGATGGACGATAACGTCTCTTTATAACACATGTCAATTTATAATAAAATAATTAAAAATATAGCATGTTTTTAAAAAATTTGTAGTTATGACAATTTCTATCGCTGATCTTATTGCTGATTTGATATGATAAAGTCTATCAGCATAGAAACGGATTTTTTACCATATTTATAAAACATTTTAAAGTTTGCTAAATTTACAATTAGTTGGGTCTGATTGCTATTTGTGCAACCAATCCTAAAATATATATATATATATAATATATATATTTTTTTTTTTAATTTCATTTTCATAGTTTATTAAAATTTACCTTACATGGTTGTTAAACTTTTTTTTTTTCTCTTTTTGTGATGTCTATCCTATCATATCCACTTTCTTATGGGTGTATTTTCATTAATCTATTATTTGTATTACATTCAATAAATGAGTAGATTATTAAAAGTCAACATAAACATAGTTTAGTGCTAATTATCATTCATTTCTGTTTTTGGAGTAGAAAGTTTAAATATTCGTACTCCACATTCTATGTACTAAAAAAAAAAAAATCAGTAAAAAGAGATAACTACTAAAAATGTATAACATACTTGAATTACGTTAATAATGAATTTGTATTTTTGATGGAATGAGTATAGACATAGAAGATAATCTCTAATAATCAAATCAGATTTGGATATATTTTAGTGAATATAGAAAAGATTTCTAATATGACAAGAAGTAACTTATATGGAATGAATCTCAATTCCCTTTTTTATCTTTTATTTTCTCTTTTTATAGGCTCTTAATAGTCGTTATGAATTGTTTTTCTCATTTAAGTGGTCCATTGATGAGCGTTGTAATATTCGGGGAATTAATGACATAAAAACTACCTAAATGGAGTGGTTTCGTTCCGATTTGGTCGACCCTTTGGAGTTGGCACTTGGCATCTCAGCCCGACCCATAGGAGGTTCGAGTTCCTCGATTTTAACCGATCCCTCAAGAGATCGGTTCTCCCTTTCTCTTTTTGGGTCGTTCCATTCGATCAGTCGACTTGTTTCGTATCTCTCATCTTCCTTTGGAGAGGAGTAGCAGCCCTAACCTATGTATGTTATATAGTGACTTTCATCTTTCCGATGTGAGATGCTCAACATGTCTCATTGGGTTCACCATGAACCCATCTTGGGTCGGATCTCATTTATTTTTTTTGATCAAATACCCGTTTGGACGCTAATACTATTAGACATGGTGAAGTTTCATCCTAAAATCAATTGGTTATAGGAGGAGTAGCTCATATATGTTATATTGTGAGTGAGGTCCCTTCATCTTTCTGATGTGGGATCCTCAACACCTTAGGTATTTAGGTATTTAGGCTTCCAATCTTTTGGACCTTTATTTTATCATGGTTGATTTTATCTATAACAATAATTTTTTTTCTTTATTTTTAGGTCTTTAAAACTTTGAGTTGTGTTTATATCACCGTTATATTTTTAAAAAAATTCGCAAGGTGTCTTATATTTTAAATTTATATCTAATCTGATTTTAAAATGTTTGTAATAAATTTTCAAAATTTTAATTTTGTATTTAATAAATTCTTGTGTTAATTTTTTCATTAACACTCGGGATATTAGGATGACATGGCAAACAAAATAGGTTCAAAGCATTTGTTGGGGTAAACATTAAACTAGCAAAGTTAACTTCACCGAATAATTAAACACAAAATTGAAGTTCAAAACTAAAAAGTAAAAGGGTTAAATATACACCATCTTAAAAGCTCACACACTTGTTACAAATTTTTTTAAATAAAGAGTACCTCGACATAAAATTAAAGTTTTAGGACAAATTTTATAATTTAACCTTTAATTAATTATAAAAAGTAGTAAACAAAGTAGAAAAGCTTATCGTTTTAGAGAAATTATTTTAGAGAAATTATTATATGAGACTGCCATAATGTTGACGTCTCTTAATAGTCATAGGGTATAGATTCGTAAATCTTCATGCTCTCTAATAACTATTAGATACAAAATTGAATTACTTTTGTAGTTTCTCTCTCCTACATTCAACTATGTAAAATTGTTGACGACATTTTCGAATAATTTTCAATTTTTTTTTTTTTTTTTTTTTTGACAACATATTGGGGTGGAGGATTGAACCTAAGACCTCGTAGTCACTAGACGATACATCTTGTATCTTTGTTGACATAATTTCCAGTTATTTTGTGATCTAGTTAAATATTTTTAATTATAGATTTTTTTTTTAATTCTAACATAATCATAATTTGGCCAATAATAAGTGATCAAAATTAATAGCATTATTGTTTTTTTTAAATGATGGCAGTGCTTTCAGTTAAATAATAATTTACTATTGTGTTTGTGACAACAAATTAATGAAGCATGTCAATATGTTGGAAGGTACAAGTTAATAGAGCCCATGCAATAAATATTTCAATACTTCCATTTTTCTTTTGTTTGGAAGATATTTACATACTTATAAATGAGAAACAAAAGTAATGATTCTAGAGGTTGAAAGTCCCTATTCTTGATTTTGATTTATGTCAGAGAGAAAATGAAGATTTTAAGAGGTATGTAGCATTATGTGGTGTGCCAAACATTAAAAAAAAATCCAACTCTCAAATTAAATATTCCAAAGTTGGATTGTAAGGTCAAAATTGAAAAGAGTTAGATCAAGAGTGCAAGAATATGCATGTCTGTAGTTAGTATTTGATATTTATGTAATAGTGTTAGTTGTTGTGGATAAAATAATTACACATCAAAAATTAGATCGAAAGACGGTTCAATCGAACCATGTCCTATGTAATAAGAAAGATCACCTCGACCCTTAACAACATAGGGCTAAAACAAGCACGAACCCAACACATCGAAGAGGGTTCGGCCCAAAGATTCATTGGAGACTCGGCCCATGAAACAGCTAAGGGCCAAGTCCACAGGAAAGAGTATGGGGAGACTATTGGTCGGTCCAGGCCGAGGGAGGGTCGTCCAAGCCCAATGTCGACCACCCCTCGGCAAAAAGGAGTCTGGCCCATTGGAAAATAGTCAGGGTCAGACTCTCGAACAACGGGCTTTCGAGCCTAGAAGAGGACCGTTTGACCAGCCCCAAGTCGAGCGCTCCTCGACCCTCATGACAGGCCTAGACCAATTCGGACTCTATCTTTTCCTACGGGGAGAGGTCGGGTAAGCACAGCCTAAGGGGGCCAGTTGATCTTTTTTCCTAAGCTTTTTATGGAAAGAGAAAAACCTAGACCAACATTATAAATACCGCCATGATAGCAGGAAATAAGTAAGTCAATTCTAATCCTAGAATTTTAAAGTCAAGTGACTCACTATTGACTTTGGCATCGAAGTTTGTTTACTTTGTTTTGCAGGTCTCCTTCGTCCCGAAAATTATAAATTTACCGTTGAGGCCACGTGAGAAGATGTCGTCCACCGTTAAAAATTTGGCATCAACATTAGCGTTGGTCATTACTACACGCTGCAAGAAGTCTAAGAGTATTAATAGTTATAGATGTGTGTCATGAACTCTCTCAATCACTCTCATTGTAGGATGATGATTGAACCTCCAACTTTATGGATTACCACTGAGTTATGCTCAACTTTTGACATAACATAGCGTATTTTTGTTTTGGAACAACATTGTAACAATAGACTAAGGAACAAAGTCCCTTGGACTTCTGGAAGACAGAAATGAAAGAACACCGGTGAGAACAGGATCCTCCCACTAGCTAGAAACTTCTTCGGCCATAGCCTTCGAAGGAAGAAGATGAGTCATGTGATTCCGCTCTTTGTTCGTGTATTGAAAGGAGACGACCCTCGCTGTTGATTTCAGAGCGAGCGTCTCCCCAATGAAATGAGTAACTTCTGTGAGATCCACCTTTGACTCATTCAAAAGATGGCAAACTTCAAGACAGTCTGATTCAACTTCAATCGATCTCCAACACCAGTCTAGACAAGTAGTTATCACTACTTTCATCCCATCAGTGACCGCCATCGCCTCGAGCACTTTTACCTCCCGACTTCTCTCGATCGCCCTACAACCGGCCAACTTGACGTAGCCATGATGGTCACGGAGAACCCACCCCACGCCCAGCTCTATTTCTAGAGGTGCAGACGGAAGCATCAACATTCAGCTCCAGCCTGTCTATCGTCCGAGGGAGCCAATCGTCACTGATGATGCCAACCGAACCTGCCAAGCCAATCTGCATCGTGTTTTTCCCTCTGGAGTGGACGTTAGAGACTTCGTGTGAACTTGAAATCTGAGCAGTAGCAAGGCCTAGCTTCGATTTGATGTAATGATTATTCACTTGTAAATTGTTAAAGATTATTTGATTCTTAATCTCCCAAATCCCGCTTACCAAAGTTATCGCTCTTTCAATGTCGTCTGTGGAACCACGATCCAATAACCAGTCCCAATGCTCCTGAATTGTCCAGTTGTTCATGTTCGTCACATAAACAGCTTAAGTCAATATTAGAAAATTGACTCCAACAATCCTTTATTACCTCACAGTATGGGTGTACAAAAAAACCGCAACCCAAAAAACCCGACCCAACACAACTCAACTTTTCGAGTTGGGTTGGTTTTTTTTTAATATGGGTTGGGTTGGGTTGAAATTTCAAAAAACTGAATTTTTGGGTCGGTTCGCGAGTTGAACCAATTTTGGCTCGGTTCAACCCGAATCGAACCGAATTGCATATATTTAAATATATATATATATATAGAGAGAGAGAGAGAAAGTTAGGTTATTTCATTTCATTCAGGTGCCTACCTCCCTCATTTTAGACGTTTCTCCTTCCTTTCTTCTCTCAGTCTCTCATTGTCTCCCTCGTCGTCCCGCCTCTCTCTCGTCTTTCTTTCTCATTGCCTCCGCCTCCCTCACTTATATCTCTCGTCTTTCTCTTGTCACTGATGACCAAAACGTGGGTGTGTAGTTTGGTTCAATAACCTGCAATGAAATATATGGTCAAGTGCAAGTATACACTGTCAATCAATTAATAATATGGAAAAGTATTCAAAGTATTGAATCTCAAAAGACGGTTGTGGATTTTATATTTAGAAAGAATTTATTTTTCGAATGCAATAAAAGGTAACACAAATAAATTGATAATGGTTGGTTGGTTTTGGTTTGAAAATAATAACAAAAACGGGGATCCAATCATGTTTCAGCCCTAAGTTGAGTTTTCTTGACAGCTTGTGACCACAGAGTCACCACATAGTACCTTGTGCTTTTGGATCAGATTCATCTCCTATTCAGCCTCTTTGCAAGTACATTTAGGAGTTTAAGTCATTATACCTACGGTCCAGTGGATAATGTGATTTTAGATGGTTAAGCATGCAATCTTATTGATCCTATAGTTTTTTCCCCAATCATCAAGAATAATCGATGAAATCTTATTCCTAGGCTTTTATGCTATATCACCTTGACGAGAGTCTTTAATTGCCCGACCTGTCCAGTATCGACATTAACATTTCATGCTAATTAAGTGATCAAGTTAATCTAACATTTTTGCATATATTCAGTAAAAGACGAACCATACAAGGCATAAGGGTAAAATCGTAATTTACAGCTATCAAGCTAGCTCATTTCTTAATGGGCATTCACATAATTGAATCACTTAGGAAAACTTAGCTCATAATGAAAAATAAACTAAAATATTTCATTGATAAATAATGCATAAGTACAAAAAACTACTAAAAGGGTAAAATGGTAATTTTACTAAACATTGAGAACAAAACGAAAATAGAATAAAAACATAATGCAAATGATAAGTAAATGACAAAATTTAAATATACGAGGGTTCAGAACTGAAAAATTAATATATAAGTGCGAAAACTAGCTAAAGGGTAAAATGGTAATTTTTCGTGAAAATTAGAACATAACGAAATGCGAAATAAAAATAGAATTTAAATAGAAAATTTTCAGAATAAAGCAGAAAATAAATCTGGAAATTTTCCAACTTTCTCTCTCTCGTGGACAATGGATGAAGGGTCTCTACTCGCTCGATTCACGTCGTCAATGCGAATCGAATCCTCGTAGCACCTTCCTTCCGGAGATGGCTGAAGTAGAACTTTTACAGAGGAGTGGTACTCTCTTGTTGGAGTTTTGAGATTTGGGTGAGTTCTTCGAAAGAAGGGAGGTTGATCGATGATGTGGGGAATGCTTTGTTAGAGATTGATCGATGATTTGAATGAAGACTTGAGATGCATTTTATAGGCGGTTTGTTGGAGGTTGCTAAAATGAGGGAGAGATCTTTGGCAAAGGTTATCAGGTCAAATGAGTAATTGTTTGCTGATTCTGTTGAAGATCTTTACTAAAATATCCCAACAAATTCGTTTTGACTCAGTCAACAACACTTGTGATCCTGTGACTTCTATGTGGCCACAAGCTGGAGCAAAAATACAGATTTCCTGAAAAGGATTAAAACAACATTAATTCTTATAAAAATGACTCTTTTACCCTCCAAATTGTTTTATATTGACAAAACGACCTTGAGCAGATGACTTTCCTATTTTTATTCTTTTTTAATCAATTACATGCACAATTATATTTAATTTGAATCAAAAAGTCAATTAATGAGTAGGATTTAAAGGGTAAAAACACGACATAAATGACGTTCATCAGTCGTTGTCTTCACTCGGAGTCCGCTTCTCAACTCAGCCTCGTCGCTCGCCTTCGTAGATCTTCTCATCATTGCTCGTCGTCATAGATCTTCACCTCGTCGCTCGTCGTCGTAGATCTCCACCTCGGAGGATGATTTTTAGGTTATTTATGATTTTGGTTGGTTATTTTATTTATAAGAAAGCACTAGGAGGCCGTTTGGTTGGCGGTTTTGAGGATGGGCATCAGGATGGGAATGGCTTTCTGATGGCCATTCCAACGTTTGGTTGACGTCTTACCATTTATGCCCGGGCATAGCTGTAGCCCAGGCATCAGAAGTATGGACTTTTGATGCCTTCCATTTTAGACGACTTTCTCTAAAAGCCATGGGTGATGCCTTGTCCAGGTATGTCTTCTTCTTCACATTGGTTTTTTTTTTTTTTAAATCTTCTTCTTCATTCTTTTTTTTTTTACAACGTTTCTTCTTCCTAATTTTTTTTTTATTATTATTAAATCAATTTCAAACTCTAATTTTAAGTTTGTGTATTTTTTTCTTCTTTTTTTTTTTTTTTTTTGGTTAAATTCATTCTAATATCTGAGAGCTCTCTGTATTTTTTTTTTTGTTAAATCGATTTCAGTAGCTTCTTGATTTAAGATGTGCGATAACTATGTGATCGCATAGGTTGGTGTGCGATATCTATGCGATCGAACAACAATCTATGCGATAACTATGCGACCGCACAACAACCTATACGATCGCATAGCTATCGCACAACGTAACTACCTATGTGATCTTATAACTATCTCACCGCAACCTTTGCGATCGCATAGATTGTCAAGTATCGCACACCAACCTATGTTTAGTAATCGATGATAGATTATATTTGGTTTTTGAATTATATAACTTTTATCATTAGTTCTTCAATTTTATTATTGTATTAATTAATTAATTAGAATTAAAAATTTGTATAATTTTAAATACATTTCGTTGAACATAATTATTAAATAAAATAAACAACCATTAATTATTTAAAATTTATTTGCAAATCTGATGACATTCCCATGCAGCACCAAATACAGACATCATTTATTCCCACGGAAATCTAATGACATTCTCATGCAGCACCAAACACAGACATCATTGATTCCCAGACATCTTATTCCAAGACATCTCATTCCCAGGGATCTTCTATTTCCAGGCATTTGCAAATCCTCAAACCAAACGGCCCCTAGGAGGATGTTTAGGTTGTTTATGAAGAGCCCAACTTTGTAGCAATTTTTTTTTGTCGATTAGAGTTATTTTTTTGTTTAATGTTAAACCTCGTTGTCTTGAGTTTATGCAAAAATAAACCTGGCTTCTTAAAGAATGTTGGCTTTGTGCAAATATAAATAGTTTTTATAAGTCTGCTTTACTAAACCACGGGATGCTGCATCTTTACCCGTCCAAACTAGTGCAACTTTCTCCATCTCATCCACCTATCCGTGGTTGAACAACCCAGGGTAGATATTAAGATATTAAAATGACAAATGCATAGATATAAGAAGAAAAAAAATCCTTGTATATAATTAATTGAAGAAAAAATTAGGTATTTAATAAAAACAAAATGGAGATTTTAATTGAATTTATATATATAGACAAGTTTATTCTCCAAATGAAAATGATGAATCAACCAAATTTGACTTACTGGTTTTTTTTTATTTTTTTTTATTTATTATTTTTTTTAGGAAAATACATCTAACTAAGAAGAACATAGTTTTAAAAATTAAATTGATATAAAAAATGTCAACCCGACAACCCAACCCGAAATTTGAAGAGTTGGGTTAGGTTGGTTTGACTGAAATGTTGGGTTGGAAATCCACCAACCCTAAAATTTCGGGTTGGGTTGAAAAACCCTCCGACCCAACCCAACCCAACCCATGTACACCCCTACCTCAAAGTTCCATAACAAGTGTTGGGAAGATTCCTCATGAGACGTGCAAAACACACACAAAGCGTCACAAATAACTCCTTTTTTCAACCGGTTTAACTTATTGAGAATAATATCGTTATAAACTTTCCAGCAAAAGATTTGGGTTTTAAGCAGAGCCTTAGAACCCCAAAAAATCTTCCATCTCCTACTTTGAGTTTCAACGTTAGAGGAAAAAGTTTCTCCCTTATTCCCACAACTTAAATCAAGGTGATAAAAAAAGACTCCATATTTTATCGGGTGTCAAATGACTTCATCTTCACCACCATTTGGATGAATAACGATTTGAAGGATAGTCTCTGCATCAATGGGTAGAAAGACCTTCCTGACTTGAACTTTATCCCACTGCCCAGGGCAAGACATCAGAGATTCAACAGAGTGATGTTGGACTAAAGTGAGAGGAAAAAACAATCTACCATTATCTTCGCTTGAAATCCATGGGTTGTCAATCAAAATAGATCGACCATTGTCAATCCTCCATCTGTACCCCTGGTCAAAGAGTTTCTTGCCCCATATTATGTTACGCCATGCATATGAGGGATTCGAGTTTGGCTGGGTCCGAAGAAAAATTTCATGTTGAAAATATCTCCCCTTTAGAACAAGAGTCAGCAGGCTATCAAAAAATTTCACCAAACCTCCAACATTGTTTAGCCAACATCGCCTGATTAAACAAAGCAAGATCCTTGAAGCCCATCCCACCTTGGAGTTTGCTAACACACATCCGTTTCCATGACCTCCAATGAATTTTCCTCTTTTCTGAGGTAGAACCCCACCAAAAGCGAGCAAACATGGTTGTGATATCTGAGCAAATCTGAGTAGGAATTCGAAAACAGGTCATTCTGTAGGTGGGGATAGCCTGAGACACAACCTTAATAAGAACCTTCTTCCCCCTGCAGAAAATAATTTTTCTTTCCACCCCTGAAGGGTCCGCCATACTCTATCTTTTTTGAAGAGCTGAAAGCTTGACACCTATTCCTTGCCACTTGACCTGGAAGACCTAGGTAGGTACCCAAAGTAGTTGTGTGTCTTACCTGGAGCTCCTGACCGATTAGGAAAATCGTCTTTGTACTCGTATTCTTGCTAGCCATGAACATGGATTTACTGAAATTCATTGTCTGCCCCGAAGCTTTCTCATAAGAATGGAGGATTTGTTTTATGGTCTGTTAGCCTTGAAGAAAATCAGGTTGTCATTTGCAAAAAAACAAAGGAGAAACAGAAGGGCAATGGCGATTAATTTGCAAACCTGAGAATGAGCGATTAATCTCTGTCTGATTGAGGAGAGCCGAGAAACCTTCCACACAAAGTAGAAACAAATAGAGAGAAAGGGGATCTCCTTGACAGGGCCCCCTACTTGAGACGAAACCAGGGGAAGGCTCTCCATTAAGAAGAACCGAGAAGGAAACAGACTTCACACACTGCATGATAAGAGAGATCCACGAAGCACAGAAACCCATTTTCTCCATAACCCGGCGCACAAAGATCCATTCGACCTGATCGTAAGCCTTACTCATATCAAGCTTGAGAGTTATCGATCCCTCTCTCCCGCTGCGTTTATTATTGAGAGCATGAATACACTCAAATCCAATAAGGTCATTGTCTGAAATTAACCGACCTGGCACAAACGCGGATTGAGGCGAAGAAATAACGAAATCCAGTGTAAGTTTGAGACGGTTACGGTTTGCAAGCACATTAGCAATAATTTTATAAACCACATTGCACAGACTTATAGGTCGAAAATCACTCATCTGCCTTGGGCTTTCACTTTCGGGATCAGAACCAGGAAAGTTTTATTTAACTAGCTCACCCTCATTCAACACCTTGAGATACAAACTTACCGTTTCATCCCCAACAATATCCCAGTACCTCTGATAGAATAGAGTTTGGTACCCATTTGAGCCTGGAGCCTTAGTAGCTTACCTATGTTTGACTACCCCTTCAATCTCTACTCTTATAAACTCGTGAGTAAGCATATGGTTTTGTTCTTGAGAAATAGTAGTAGGAATCGCCTCAATCGTCGAGAAGATAGAAAGATCATCTGGCTCGCTAGTTCGAAAAATGGTCTGAAAGTAAGAGTTGGCAATAATAGATATCTTGTCCTGCTCATTTGTCCCGATCCCATTCTCATCCAAAAGCCCTTTAACTTTGTTAGTTCGTCGACGTTGGCTTGCTCTGAGACGAAACCACTTAGTATACTGATCTCCCCAATTCAACCACTCCTCTCTAGCCCGTTGTTTCCAATAAATTTCTTCCTCTTACAATAATTGTTCAAGTTCTCTTCCTGCTAGTCGAGTATCTCGTCTCCAGTTAGGTCCTTGCTCACAGGCTAACTATTCAATAAGCTTTTCCTTTTGAGAAATAGCTCATTTTAAGGACCCATGTAACTGAGCCCAGTTCCACCTCCTAAGCTCCTTTAAACATAAAGACTGACGAACCATGAAGCTTGCCAAATTCCCTCTACCATTTGGAGCCCAAGCCCTCCGAATAATCTCCCGACAGTCCTTAAAATTCACCCAGCTGGCCTCGAATAGAAAGGGTTTCCTCCTTTGACCGGGATAATTATTCGAACCCTCACCTCCTAATCAACTAAGATAGGTTGATGGTCTGATGTTGTTGAGCTCAAATGAGTGACTAAGATTGAATCAAGCAACTATAAGAAAGTTGTGTTGATAAAGAAACCGATCCAATCTTTCCCAAACTGTAATTCCCGAGAATTGATTATTGCACCATGTAAAAATGTCTTCCTTAAACCCTGCATCATGAAGCCCACACAAGTCAATAACATCACGAAAAATTTGCATCAAGACCGGGCAGCGGAGGGCCCCACCCTTCTTTTCAGAATCAAAGGTGATTTCATTAAAATCTCCCCCAATAATCCACAGGATGTTAGAAACCTTACGAAGTCGGTCCAACAATTCCCAAGATTCGTGTCGCTTTTCATCGTCTGGATTCCAACAAAACCAGTAAACCTCCCCCGATCCCGCCCTTCAACAATAAAAGAGTTTATATGATCTGGCGAGTAAGACATAATTCGTACGTCCTATTCGCGTGACCAAAGAAGCATCAACCCTCAACTGTTTTCCGAGCTCGAAACGCTCAAACAATAATCCAAACCAAATTCTCTCTTCAATTGTTCATCCTTATTATATCTAATGTTGGTTTCCATTAAAAAAATCAATTGGAGATGATGCCTAGACACTAGCCGTTTAAGCGCCCTAATTGTTCGAGGATTCCCCAGTCCTCGAACATTCCAGCTTAATGTTTTCATTGTGCCCGACAGGACTGATCCTCAGCCTCTACTGATCTTGCTTTTCGGTTTCCAACATCCACCACACTGCTAGTTTTGCAAACCTTAGAAGTTTCCTCACCACTATCATCGCCCAACTCACCAGAACCTCGTTTTTGCCCTGCTGTCAAGCTGTCATAAAACAATACTGGACCAATAGCTTCCTTAGTGTCAATCTCATTATGCAAACGTGTCCATGTCTTTCTTACAGAGACGAGTCCACCCT
Organism: Herpetospermum pedunculosum; assembly: GCA_028017165.1. NCBI lineage: Eukaryota > Viridiplantae > Streptophyta > Magnoliopsida > Cucurbitales > Cucurbitaceae > Herpetospermum > Herpetospermum pedunculosum. The sequence goes on from CM051526.1 coordinate 9,852,862, forward strand.
TATTCAGACAATGACCCTTCAATTATGAAATGTTAAAAGTTTTTGTTTGCCTACAATTTAACCCAATTAAATCAGAATTACTAATCTACCTTATAGATTTTAGGTCCATTTTTATCACCCATACCCAATTTGGTCAAGTACATTTGCTGTAGATATTGGGATAACATAATGTACTTGGACCAAATGAGACATGCATTTAAATAGTCGTATTGAATTTTGTCTTCATCTTGCTCTAAACCGCCAAACAAGGGCACTCCAATATATACATTGTCAATTTGTTAAATTTTCCAAACTTTCTATATTGATGATAGAATTAGACCTGAAATACAATTTTATTTATATTTAATAAGTAACAATTATGTATTTAACATTTTATTTTTAAATATATATGAAATATTTGTGATACTTTGTAATATAGTTTTTTTAATTTACCTTTTTTATTGATAGGCCACGAGGTTGGTGGTATTACAAAATAAATCTTAAAAAAAAAGTCATCAATAATAATAAACTAAAAGTCACTTTAAAAAAATAATAAGATTTAAAGAAAAAATTATTTAAATGTATTTTCGTTATTTTTTTTCAAATCACGGCCTTAGCTAACATTAAATTAAAATTCAACATGGTATTTTATAAAACTTGTACTCTTTGTCATCTACTAAAATACTATAATATTTACGTGTAAAAAAAATACTATAATATTTAGTATGTATTCAACTCTTTTTAAAATAGTCAAAAAAAAAAAAAAAAAAAAAAAACTTGAATTATAGGATTTGTAACAATCACATCCCTAAACTTTTAATTTGATTAATTAATTCCTACACTTTTTTATGTGTTGCAATAAGTTAATTAATGTTAAATTAGAGAAGGGTAAATTTGTCAATTCTAAAATATGAAGAAAAAAATATATTTTACCTAATGGTTTTGAAGGGCATTGAGACTATTAAAGTTCTCCGATTCAATCTTGAGTGGTCACCTAACTAGGAATTAATTAACTGTGAGTGACGATATGTCCCATAAAATTAGTCGAGGTGTGCTTAAGTTGACTTGGACATTCAAAGAGAATCCGAGAAAATAAGCGCGGTTGCAAAATCTTGCGGGAAAAAACAGAGGAATCAAAAATGTGTTTTCGTCTACTGAGACGTAAAGGGGATTTGGAGCGCCTAACCGACGATGAAATTGGGAAATTGCAAAAACTGACCCGTCATAGCAAAACATTAACAAAAGTGACCCGTCTCCCACAAAAATATTAAAACTGACCGGTTTGAGGGTTTAGGGGATGTGAAATTATGCATATGCCCTCCATTAAGAAAATTGAATAGGAAAAAGACGGGAAATTGCAAAAACTGACCTGTCATAGCAAAACATTAACAAAAGTGACCCGTCTCCCACAAAAATATTAAAACTGACCGGTTTGGCGGTTTGGGGGATGTGAAATTATACATATGCCCTTCATTAAGGAATCTCGAATTTGTCTATGCGATCGCACAGGCTGTGCCATCGCACAGGCTATGCCATCGCACAGCCTATGCCATGGCACAGTCTATTTCAAAAAAAAAATTCTTACAAAAAAATTGAAAACAGAGGACGAAAAACTTCTATTTGTATTTCTTTATTCTCGCATTTCTCAAATCATCAGCAGAAACTTGTACTTACATAAACCATAAAAAAGAAATCATAGCCAAGACAGTGTATAAAACAGACAGATCGACTTCAAGTGTTTGGTGTAGACGACGATGCCTCTTCTCGTCTGTTTGACAATGGGTTCCTACACGTTTTCCTGTTATGTCCAGATTCGCCACACCGTGTACACCTGTGGACTTGTACCTCCTCCCCTATTGATGGTATCCTAGTAGACTGACGTCTACCAACTCTTTGTACAACTTTTGGGGGTAGTATCTCTCGTTCTTCGAAGTTTTCTGGTCTTCTCCATTCTTGTATATGCCCCACTGGATAGATTGGTTCTGCATAAGAGGAAATTAGGCAATTGGTCGTGTAATAATTTGCACATAGAGTATGCATTGGTACATTTCGATCTTTTGCGGCGGCAATTGCATGTGTGCATGGAATTTGCCAAATGTCAAATTTTTTACAGCTGCATGTATGGGCGTGTAGGTCTACCATCCCACCTAAGTATCCATCGTCCACGTCCAATTAGAAATGGTCTATTGATCTAATCTTGTGCCTTCTAGACTTGACTTCCCGCTTTTCTAATTTTCCAATTACAAAGTCTGTAATGGGTTTGTTAGAATCTGATGCTTCGTTCCGTCTTTCATAAAACCAGTCTTGGAGATGTTGTCTTATATCTTCGAACATTTTTGTAACAGGCAATGCTCGAGAGTCTTTGAACAATGCGTTAAGACTCTCGACCATGTTGGATGTCATTTTATCGTACCTGTTATGGACTTGATATACTCGTGCCCAACGGTGTAATCCAATTCTCTCCAAGTATCGTTTTACTCCTGGGAACTTACAAAGTTGATCCCAGTACATCTGGAAATTTGACATTCGATATGCCTTTGCCGCAAGATAGAATAATGGAGTGATGGCGTTATTCTTGAATCTGTCGTCCAAGTTGACTTTGATGTGTTGCATGCAAAGACCATGGAATGCTTGTGGGAATACTCTTGCAATTGACTTTTTAATGCTTACCTGGCGATCCGACAATATGACCAAATTGGGAATATCACTCCCAATTGCCTTCTCTAGGTTTGTCATAAACCAAATCCAGGATTCGTCGCATTCCGTGTCTCCCAACCCAAAGGCAATTGGGTATAGTTGATTGTTCCCATCAATGCCCGTGGCTATGAACAACTTACCCATGAATTTATGATATAAATGAGTGGCATCAACAGCAATTATAGGACGTAGACAATTCTTGAAACCCCTCACACATGGTCCTAACGCCATGAAACCATGTTTGAAATGCACACCATCTTCTATTTCAATCTCGAATAGCGTACCTGGGTTCACTATCTTCAAAGTTTCACCATATGCATAGAGAAGGGTGTAGGAGTGTTCTGGTGATCCGAATGCATACTCCAAAGCTTGCTCTCTGGCACGATACGCTCTTTGGTAGGTTATATTCACACCGTAATCCTTTCTCATGTCGTCTACTATGTCCCTGGGTGTATAGGAACGACCAGCTCGTTCGTACTTGGACTTTATTAACTCTCCTATAACTGATGCCTTAGCTTGACGATGGTTGTGAGATATCAACTGAAATTTGCATGTGTGAACATTTGTATACTTGTTCACCCTGAAGAAATCAGAACCATCCATTCTCATTGCGCGAAGCATCCAGTTACATGTTTCAACTCTGCACTTGGCTTTAAATAGGGACTTTGTTGATTTTTTAACTTTGTACTCAAAGTGCCTATCCATTGCAATCATTGACAATTTGATTTTCAAGTCTTTCTTGCAGAAGATCTCTCCAACCTCAGTATCTTCCTTCGTAAGACAATGTTGCGGAACAATTATACGATCATCGTACAATGTGGCATGGTGAACGGAAGGACCTGCTCTATCAACTCGCACTCCTTCTTCTCTGGTCGTCGATGCATTTCGAGCTGATGGACTTGCTCTATCAACTCGCACCCCTTCTTCTCTGGTTGTCGATGCATTTCGAACTGAGGGGCGTGCTCTATCTGAAGTTGATGGCTCTGCATGAATGAAAGTAGATGGCGAAGCATGCTCAATCTGAACTTCCTCTTCTAGTTGCTCAACATCTTCTTCAACAGTAAATTGAGATGCATTGTAATCATCCCAATGATTGATCCTGTCATCCCCTAGATTGCATGAAAATATATTTGGATCCAACGCAGAAAATGAAGAAATATTTTCTTGTGCCAATCCATGTTCTGATGGGACTTGAACGTGGATTGATGGATCCGGTTCAAAACGTTGTTCGGGTGATGCTTCATGAAATGTAGAAACACTTTCTTTTGGTTTGACTGTTACGAAGATAGGCATTTTTGTCGCATCTTCTCCCTCAAGGAAGAAACCAAGACCCCAATCATCTATGATATCAACAAGAGGTACAGCAACCAATAAGTTGAAACAACACTTCAGTTCTATGTCGAACTCACTCTGATCTATATTCAGTTGTCTATATATAATTCTCAACAAGTCATCTCTTGTTATATTAATTGGAACCCTCAATCCCTGCATGTTCCCACCAATGTAATTCATCCCGCTGTTGTCCCATGAACCACCATAACGCAAGTAAGTTCGCACCATTGCCATCGAGGGTAAGCTGGACGAGATTGTATAAGTTAGATTAAATTGTATGAAATTAAAAAAAAATGATTTTATTTCACAGCATATGCTATGGCACAGCATATGCTGTGCGGTAGCATATTTTGAAAAAGCATATTTTGAAAAAGCTGATGAAGAATAACGAAGAAATAGTGGAAGAAAATGGGAAGAAAATGATGATTCGTGTAACTTTCAAATGTTAATGAACAATATATTTGTACCTTGGAAGATGAAAGAAACTGAAAAGTGTAATATGGTGGGGCTTGAGAACAATTTGTCGGATGGTGGGGCTTGAGATCAATTTGTCGGATGGTGGGGCTCTTAACGAAATGCTTGAAATGCTTGAATGATTGAACGGTGGGGGTAAGGGGAATTTAGGTGACAGCATTAATTTGATGTACGTGGGTTGGTGAGGACAAGTTTGCATTAAAGTTGTTTTAAGTTTGCATTGATGACTGACATATGTTGTGCGATCGCACATATGCGATCGCATATGCTGTGCGATCGCATATGTCTGTATCAGTTTATCACTTCTGCCATGCCTGTATCAGTTTATCACTTCTGCCCATTCTGTGTATCAAAAACCTACAAACATGTACTACCAATTCAAATACCACCAACCAGAGACATCTAGCAATTCAAAAACCACCAAGCAGATACATCGAGCAATTCAAAAACCACAAACCTAGAAACATCTATCAATTAAAAACCACGAACCAGAACATCTACAAATAAAAAACCAGCAACCAGAAACATCAAGCACTTGAAGAACGATAAACCAAAAACATGCAACTGATTCAATAAATGAAACTGTTATCCCACATTTGTGCTACATATTGTTCAGTAATTAAATGCAACTGATTTCTAAGTAATGAATCCATATTATCAGATGTTACATGACACTCAAAATAACGTGCGCACCAATACCCACAATCATCCCGCAACTTCTGGATATTGGTTTTCATGCTTCGCTTCACCATCCACGTGTATTTGTTTTGCCAAGGATATTTATCGAAGTGGTAGGTGGCTGTCAGCAACGAAGGTAAAGACTTTGATAGCGGATGTGTTACCTGAGCGAGGGTGATATCATCCACATGCGTGGGCATTGAATCAAAAATCCTAACACATCCTTTACGTAGGTCGATAGCTGCTAGCATCCAATGTCTTTTAATGTTGACTGGCCCATACACGTAGTCAACCTCCGACCATGGTGGCTCTTCTACGGGAGCTTGACCTAGGACGATGTCAAGAAAACTTTGATCCCGCCCGGTCCACCACTCGACCGACCCCAGATAGTCCTTCTTTTCTAACGATGACCCGGGTCCCTCGGGGGACATTAGAAATGACTACACAAATGAAATGAGAAGACAATATTATAATTGACATATGGTTTTCGCTAAAACATTGTAGGATAAGCTTATCATGAAAGTCGTGCTGACAACCGTAAATTTGAGGCGACATAGATTTGGTCTTGCTCGGAGCTTCTTTTTAACGAACATCATTAGAAGGTCCATATCCTGCAAAAATGTACAAAACTTAGTGCCAAATAAAAATAAATAGAAAAGTAAGAACTAATTCTTCGAATACTTACGTCTTCAGATAAAAACGCATTCTCCATGAACTTCTTGAAGAAGTTTTTGTCCCTCATAACTCCTTGGATACATCGGAGTTCCTTGTTCGTTTTCCTGGATTTAATCCAGGCCTTGTACTTTGATAGTAGTAAGGGTGAGATATGGAAGGAAAGATTGTACCGGTTAACTGCGCCTTCCGAAGGATCAGGTGATTGATCCACCTTACTTTTACCCTTTTCCTTTACTCCAATCTTTTTTTCCTTTTCGATTATTCCTGGATTTGCAGAGAACTCGACTTTGGGCTTGAACTTCTTTTTCATCTTCCTCTCACCGTCCTCGTTAGGGGTATACTTCGACACCCTCGCTCTCTTGCGTACATCGTGACGAGGGTCCTGCACGACATGTGTGCATCACATTAGCATAAAGGTATGAAAATATGAACGAATAAAACAAACATTAGTTAAGTACAAGTACCGGACTCTGACTGACGTCGGCAAGAAGATGGGTGGACTTCTCCGTCCGGCCCCCCACAGCTACATTCCCACCCTCGACCTGGGAATGCTCGGGACCGGTCTCGGCCGGGGTGCCCGAAGCTACAACACTCCCACCCTCACCCTCGAGGGACTGCTCAACTATGAACGATCTCGTCGGGCCCCCTTCATCTACATTCCCACCCTGGACCTGGGGGAAATGCTCGGGAACGGTCTCAGCCGGGGTGCCCGAAGCTACAACAGTCCCACCCTCAACCTCGAGGGACTGCTCGGTTATCATCTCTGTCGTCCGACCCCCTTCATCTACATTTAAACCCTCAACCTGAAGGGAATGCTCGGGATCGGTCTCGGTCGGGTTGCCCGAAGCAACAACAGTCTCACCCTCAACCTCGAGGGACTGCTCGGCTATCATCTCTGTCGTCTGACCCCCTTCATCTACATTTAAACCCTCGACCTGAAGGGAATGCTCGGGATCGGTCTCGGCCGAGGTGCCCGAAGCAACAACAGTCTCACCCTCAACCTCGAGGGACTGCTCGGCTATCATCTCTATCGTCCGACCCCCTTCATCTACATTTAAACCCTCGACCTGAAGGGAATGCTCGGGATCAGTGTCATCATGAACCTCCACTTCAGAGGGCGAGCTGAAGATATCGACCGTATTGAGGGCGAGCTGAAGACGATCAAAGATTATCTCAAACTAATATGCAATGTATGTCTCTTATTTCCACTCATTACATTTTCTTTATAAATTGAGAATAACATGTATTTATTGTATGTGTTATAGGCTTTGAATGTGGATCTTCACATCCCGGGTAATTCTGAAGTCGAGGTTCATGATGACACTGATCCCGAGCATTCCCCCCAGGTCCAGAGTGGGAATGTAGATGAAGGGGGCCCGACGACAGAGATGATATTCGAGCAGTCCCACGAGGTTGATGATGGGACTGTAGCTTCTGGCACCCCAGCCGAGACCGATCCCGAGCATTCCCTTCAGGTCGAGGGTTTAAATGTAGATGAAGGGGGTCGGACGACAGAGATGATAGCCGAGCAGTCCCTCGAGGTTGAGGGTGAGACTGTTGTTGCTTCGGGCAACCCGACCGAGACCGATCCCGAGCATTCCCTTCAGGTCGAGGGTTTAAATGTAGATGAAGGGGGTCGGACGACAGAGATGATAGCCGAGCAGTCCCTCGAGGTTGAGGGTGAGACTGTTGTTGCTTCGGGCACCCCGGCCGAGACCGATCCCGAGCATTCCCTTCAGGTCGAGGGTTTAAATGTAGATGAAGGGGGTCGGACGACAGAGATGATAGCCGAGCAGTCCCTCGAGGTTGAGGGTGAGACTGTTGTTGCTTCGGGCAACCCGACCGAGACCGATCCCGAGCATTCCCTTCAGGTTGAGGGTTTAAATGTAGATGAAGGGGGTCGGACGACAGAGATGATAGCCGAGCAGTCCCTCGAGGTTGAGGGTGGGACTGTTGTAGCTTCGGGCACCCCGGCTGAGACCGTTCCCGAGCATTTCCCCCAGGTCCAGGGTGGGAATGTAGATGAAGGGGGCCCGACGAGACCGTTCATAGTTGAGCAGTCCCTCGAGGGTGAGGGTGGGACTGTTGTATCTTCGGGCACCCCGGCCGAGACCGGTCCCGAGCATTCCCAGGTCGAGGGTGGGAATGTAGCTGTGGGGGGCCGGACGGAGAAGTCCACCCATCTTCTTGCCGACGTCAGTCAGAGTCGGGTACTTGTACTTAACTAATGTTTGTTTTATTCGTTCATATTTTCATACCTTTATGCTAATGTGATGCACACATGTCGTGCAGGACCCTCGTCGCGGTGTACGCAAGAGAGCGAGGGTGTCGAAGTATACCCCTAACGAGGACGGTGAGAGGAAGATGAAAAAGAAGTTCAAGCCCAAAGTCGAGTTCTCTGCAAATCCAGGAATAATCGAAAAGGAAAAAAAAGATTGGAGTAAAGGAAAAGGGTAAAAGTAAGGTGGATCAATCACCTGATCCTTCGGAAGGCGCAGTTAACCGGTACAATCTTTCCTTCCATATCTCACCCTTACTACTATCAAAGTACAAGACCTAGATTAAATCCAGGAAAACGAACAAGGAACTCCGATGTATCCAGGGAGTTATGAGGGACAAAAACTTCTTCAAGAAGTTCATGGAGAATGCGTTTTTATCTGAAGACGTAAGTATTCGAAGAATTAGTTCTTACTTTTCTATTTATTTTTATTTGGCACTAAGTATTGTACATTTTTGCAGGATATGGACCTTCTAATGATGTTCGTTAAAAAGAAGCTCCGAGCAAGACCAAATCTATGTCGCCTCAAATTTACGGTTGTCAGCACGACTTTCATGGTAAGCTTATCCTACAATGTTTTAGCGAAAACCACATGTCAATTATAATATTGTCTTCTCATTTCATTTGTGTAGTCATTTCTAATGTCCCCCGAGGGACCCGGGTCATCGTTAGAAAAGAAGGATTATCTGGGGTCGGTCGAGTGGTGGACCGGGCGGGATCAAAGTTTTCTTGACATCGTCCTAGGTCAAGCTCCCGTAGAAGAGCCACCATGGTCGGAGGTTGACTACGTGTATGGGCCAGTCAACATTAAAAGACATTGGATGCTAGCAGCTATCGACCTACGTAAAGGATGTGTTAGGATTTTTGATTCAATGCCCACGCATGTGGATGATATCACCCTCGCTCAGGTAACACATCCGCTATCAAAGTCTTTACCTTCGTTGCTGACAGCCACCGACCACTTCGATAAATATCCTTGGCAAAACAAATACACGTGGATGGTGAAGCGGAGCATGAAAACCAATATCCAGAAGTTGCGGGATGATTGTGGGTATTGGTGCGCACGTTATTTTGAGTGTCATGTAACATCTGATAATATGGATTCATTACTTAGAAATCAGTTGCATTTAATTACTGAACAATATGTAGCACAAATGTGGGATAACAGTTTCATTTATTGAATCAGTTGCATGTTTTTGGTTTATCGTTCTTCAAGTGCTTGATGTTTCTGGTTGCTGGTTTTTTATTTGTAGATGTTCTGGTTCGTGGTTTTTAATTGATAGATGTTTCTAGGTTTGTGGTTTTTGAATTGCTCGATGTATCTGCTTGGTGGTTTTTGAATTGCTAGATGTCTCTGGTTGGTGGTATTTGAATTGGTAGTACATGTTTGTAGGTTTTTGATACACAGAATGGGCAGAAGTGATAAACTGATACAGGCATGGCAGAAGTGATAAACTGATACAGGCATATGCGATCGCACAGCATATGCGATCGCACACCATATGCGATCGCACACCATATGCGATCGCATAACATATGTCAGTCATCAATGCAAACTTAAAACAACTTTAATGCAAACTTGTCCTCACCAACCCACGTACATCAAATTAATGTTGTCACCTAAATTCTCCTTACCCCACCGTTCAATCATTCAAGCATTTCAAGCATTTCGTTAAGAGCCCCACCATCCGACAAATTGATCTCAAGCCCCACCATCCGACAAATTGTTCTCAAGCCCCACCATATTACACTTTTCATTTTCTTTCATCTTCCAAGGTACAAATATATTGTTCATTAACATTTGAAAGTTACACGAATCATCATTTTCTTCCCATTTTCTTCCACTATTTCTTCGTTATTCTTCATGAGCTATTTCAAAATATGCTTTTTCAAAATATGTTTTTTCAAAATATGCTATCGCACAGCATATGCTGTGCCATAGCATATGCTGTGAAATAAAATCAATTTTTTTTTTTTTAATTTCATACAATTTAATCTAACTTATACAATCTCGTCCAGCTTACCCTCGATGGCAATGGTGCGAACTTACTTGCGTTATGGTGGTTCATGGGACAACAGCGGGATGAATTACATTGGTGGGAACATGCAGGGATTGAGGGTTCCAATTAATATAACAAGAGATGACTTGTTGACAATTATATATAGACAACTGAATATAGATCAGAGTGAGTTCGACATAAAACTGAAGTGTTGTTTCAACTTATTGGTTGTTGTACCTCCTGTTGATATCATAGATGATTGGGGTCTTGGTTTCTTCCTTGAGGGAGAAGATGCGACAAAAATGCCTATCTTCGTAACAGTCAAACCAAAAGAAAGTGTTTCTACATTTCATGAAGCATCACCCGAACAACGTTTTGAACCGGATCCATCAGTCCACGTTCAAGTCCCATCAGAACATGGATTGGCACAAGAAAATATTTCTTCATTTTCTGCGTTGGATCCAAATATATTTTCATGCAATCTAGGGGATGACAGGATCAATCATTGGGATGATTACAATGCATCTCAATTTACTGTTGAAGAAGATGTTGAGCAACCAGAAGAGGAAGTTCAGATTGAGCATGCTTCGCCATCTACTTTCATTCATGCAGAGCCATCAACTTCAGATAGAGCACGCCCCTCAGTTCGAAATGCATCGACAACCAGAGAAGAAGGGGTGCGAGTTGATAGAGCAAGTCCATCAGCTCGAAATGCATCGACGACCAGAGAAGAAGGAGTGCGAGTTGATAGAGCAGGTCCTTCCGTTCACCATGCCACATTGTACGATGATCGTATAATTGTTCCGCAACATTGTCTTACGAAGGAAGATACTGAGGTTGGAGAGATCTTCTTCTGCAAGAAAGACTTGAAAATCAAATTGTCAATGATTGCAATGGATAGGCACTTTGAGTACAAAGTTAAAAAATCAACAAAGTCCCTATTTAAAGCCAAGTGCAGAGTTGAAACATGTAACTGGATGCTTCGCGCAATGAGAATGGATGGTTCTGATTTCTTCAGGGTGAACAAGTATACAAATGTTCACACATGCAGATTTCAGTTGATATCTCACAACCATCGTCAAGCTAAGGCATCAGTTATAGGAGAGTTAATAAAGTCCAAGTACGAACGAGCTGGTCGTTCCTATACACCCAGGGACATAGTAGACGACATGAGAAAGGATTACGGTGTGAATATAACCTACCAAAGAGCGTATCGTGCCAGAGAGCAAGCTTTGGAGTATGCATTCGGATCACCAGAACACTCCTACACCCTTCTTTATGCATATGGTGAAGCTTTGAAGATAGTGAACCCAGGTACGCTATTCGAGATTGAAATAGAAGATGGTGGTCATTTCAAACATGGTTTCATGGCGTTGGGACCATGTGTGAGGGGTTTCAAGAATTGTCTACGTCCTATAATTGCTGTCGATGCCACTCATTTATATCATAAATTCATGGGTAAGTTGTTCATAGCCACGGGCATTGATGGGAACAATCAACTATACCCAATTGGCTTTGGGTTGGGAGACACGGAATGCGACGAATCCTGGATTTGGTTTATGACAAACCTAGAGAAGGCAATTGGGAGTGATATTCCCAATTTGGTCATATTGTCGGATCGCCAGGTAAGCATTAAAAAGTCAATTGCAAGAGTATTCCCACAAGCATTCCATGGTCTTTGCATGCAACACATCAAAGTCAACTTGGACGACAGATTCAAGAATAACGCCATCACTCCATTATTCTATCTTGCGGCAAAGGCATATCGAATGTCAAATTTCCAGATGTACTGGGATCAACTTTGTAAGTTCCCAGGAGTAAAACGATACTTGGAGAGAATTGGATTACACCGTTGGGCACGAGTATATCAAGTCCATAACAGGTACGATAAAATGACATCCAACATGGTCGAGAGTCTTAACGCATTGTTCAAAGACTCTCGAGCATTGCCTGTTACAAAAATGTTCGAAGATATAAGACAACATCTCCAAGACTGGTTTTATGAAAGACGGAACGAAGCATCAGATTCTAACAAACCCATTACAGACTTTGTAATTGGAAAATTAGAAAAGCGGGAAGTCAAGTCTAGAAGGCACAAGATTAGATCAATAGACCATTTCTAATTGGACGTGGACGATGGATACTTAGGTGGGATGGTAGACCTACACGCCCATACATGCAGCTGTAAAAAATTTGACATTTGGCAAATTCCATGCACACATGCAATTGCCGCCGCAAAAGATCGAAATGTACCAATGCATACTCTATGTGCAAATTATTACACGACCAATTGCCTAATTTCCTCTTATGCAGAACCAATCTATCCAGTGGGGCATATACAAGAATGGAGAAGACCAGAAAACTTCGAAGAACGAGAGATACTACCCCCAAAAGTTGTACAAAGAGTTGGTAGACGTCAGTCTACTAGGATACCATCAATAGGGGAGGAGGTACAAGTCCACAGGTGTACACGGTGTGGCGAATCTGGACATAACAGGAAAACGTGTAGGAACCCATTGTCAAACAGACGAGAAGAGGCATCGTCGTCTACACCAAACACTTGAAGTCGATCTGTCTGTTTTATACACTGTCTTGGCTATGATTTCTTTTTTATGGTTTATGTAAGTACAAGTTTCTGCTGATGATTTGAGAAATGCGAGAATAAAGAAATACAAATAGAAGTTTTTCGTCCTCTGTTTTCAATTTTTTTGTAAGAATTTTTTTTTTGAAATAGACTGTGCCATGGCATAGGCTGTGCGATGGCATAGCCTGTGCGATGGCATAGGCTGTGCGATGGCACAGCCTGTGCGATCGCATAGACAAATTCGGGATTCCTTAATGAAGGGCATATGTATAATTTCACATCCCCCAAACCGCCAAACCGGTCAGTTTTAATATTTTTGTGGGAGACGGGTCACTTTTGTTAATGTTTTGCTATGACAGGTCAGTTTTTGCAATTTCCCGATGAAATTGGTGAGGAGAAATGACTCTCGATTGTTCTTCAAAAGCTCGTGTAAGTACTTTTGAGGCATCATTGGATATGGAAGGTCTTTGCAAAAGTGGAGTGAATATCCAGAGAAGAAAGTTAAAATGGGGGAATCTGATAATTTTTTTTCTTTTTCCCCATCCAAATCTTCGCTTGTTTCCGCCCTATCGTACGGGTGGTTTGTGCAGTTTAGGGGTGGTTTGTGCAATTTTACCAAAAAAAAAAGAAAAAAAATAAATAAATTTTCAAATCCTCCCCCCTCCTTAGGTAACATTAAATCAAAATTCAACGGTATCTTATAGGGCAAAAATCAATTTATACCCTCGAACTTTAAGGTTTGTATCAATGAAAACTCTAAATTAATAATTGTATCAATTAAAATCCTGAACTTTCACAAGTGTATCACTTTACACTGTGTTATATTTTGCTTGAAAAATGTTAGTTCACATGTATAAAAGTTTACAATTGTATCAATTAAAACTCCTAAAAATTCATAAGTAAATCAATTTAGTCCTCCATTTTCCTCCATTTAAAAATTGTCTATGCACCAATTTTCTCACACGTATGCAAACTTCTTCGAATGTCGGATTGCACAGATATCCAACACCAACTTTCTTCTTCATATCATAAGTTACAAACTATAATTCATAAGTTACAAACTATAATTTCAAAATAGTTTCTACCCTATTTTGTTCAAGAACAAATTCTAAAAACAGTCGCCACCTACTAGAGGAGGCGAACCCAAAAAAAAATCAACAAAATCCAATTTGATTTCTTAAATGATTTTACACACTACAGAAATGAATCAACCAACAACTCAGTATCTCAGTATCGGTGTCTCTTTTTCTTTTATTTCCCTTCAAATAGTGCATCGAATAGTGCATCCATTTGAATTAGTTTTAAGTCAATCTAGTTTTAAATAAGGGTTCCAGGGTTCTTTTTATTCCTCCTAATTTTCCCTAAACTAGTATATCAGTTCAGTGTTTAGGTGACCAAAATCCATGCTGAATTGACCTACTTATGAGAAATTATTTGGGGAAGCCGCCACAATGCGACCATAAGTCTTGCACCGTTGGAGGTATGATAAAGAAACTATAAAAGTACTTCAAATTTAGTGGTCCAATGGTTATTAAAAAGTAGCCCATAACCAAGACAAGACCCAGTATACAAATTTCCCTATAGAGTGAGTATAATATGGAGGAATGTTGAATATAACAGGCAACTATGAAATGACTCTTAATTTTATATAAAAAGGTGGTAAGTATGAAGCTAAAACTAATTAATAAAAATACATCTGCAAATAAAATACACGAGCACAAATAGAGTTCAACAAAATTGATCCTGTTGGTAACGAGAAACTAACCTCGCGCTAAACTCTTTACAACACCAAAAATGTTTAAGAAGTTGTATGATGATAAGCTCACATTGCCATAAGCTTTGGACCATTATCAGGCATGCCCATCCCAGCAGCTAAATCCGCGTCCAGTTGTGTATGTGGTGCAGGACCAGCCATAAGTTTTACCCTGCATCACCGTCGCCGTCGAGATCAATAACATTGCTTACAATTGCAAATCAAATATTCTTCTCTAATATGATTCAACTTCATATCTCACAATCAAATGAAATCAAATACTATGGACAATCTAAAGGCAATGGCTACAAGTGAATGTAATCAGAGTATCAAAACTCAGTAGAATTTAACATTTCACCTCTAATAAATCCAATAAATAAGTGAAGTGAAAGAGCTTACTTCTTCCTGTGACGCTTGGTCTTGAAATGCTCATCCCTCACAGACACATTCGCAAAGTATCGGCTGAAACCACCAATCATAAATACAAATATTATAGAACCCCAACCATAACATCAATAGTCAAATCAAAATACATAAGTGTCAAAACTCACTACACTGTTTTGCCCATAACATTAAGCAATTTTTTTTTTTTTTGGTGAGAAACCGAGCTTTCATTGATACAAATGAAGAATATAGAGGGCATACAAAAAGTCCCAATAAACTACAAAAAGCGACTCCAACCCAACAAGATCACACCAAGACCATAATTACAAAACACTAATACTTCAAATTTTTACCTTTTAATTTCATTCAAGATAAGAGTAACAACACATCACAAAACATCTCAGCCCTCCAACAACACAACCACAAAAATATTCGGCTAATTCAACTTACACGAGCAAAACAATTCAGGATGAAATTCGATGGAGTTTAGTTCTCAAGATTAAATCCGACTAATTCAACTAACATGAGCAAAACAATTTTCTATAGTAATTTCAAGTCAAGAGTAACAAAGGAAAGAACATACTCGCAGTGGAAGCAATAGTACTGCCCCATTCCAGGCAAATCCTCGTCAACAGGAAGAGAAGGCCTCTCCACCTCGGGTTTCTTCAACTCATCGTAAACCATATCATCGCGTGAATCAACAATTCATCCAGTTAAGCAAAATCCCCAAACAAAAACGAAACAGAACAGGAATTAAAAGAGGAAAAATCATCAAACTAGAGAGTAAAAGGATATCTTTGATTTGAAATTTCGTACGGCGAGCTTTCTTGTGGGAGTATCTCCGCTTACTTACGCTTCTGTGAGGGCACTTTCCTCCCATATTCTTCTATCTATAAGCTTGATTCGAGTATTGTAAGCTTGATTCGAATATTGAACAAACAAGTAGATCATCGAAGCAAACTCAGACAAACAAACAAGTTGATCATCAAACAATAATCATACAAACCAAATAAACCATGCAAATCAAATATTATAGCAAATATGAGTCTACATACCTGGTGATGGAGAGGAGACCGAGAAAGACAATTAGCCTTAAACAACTTAACAACCTAGGATCTAGGTTAGTCTACAGGAACAACTCCGCTCTGATACCAACTGTAACGCCCCCAAAATTTAAACTAAAGAAGGGAACATTACTAACTCTAACCTCTAGTTTTCATTTGAAACCAACTATAATGCTCCAAAAGTTTCGACAGCATAACGACGTAACCGAATCAACTACCCATTTATCTAACACCTGTTAAAGCTAGAAATTTCCACACTTCAATTAAAGGACACCAGCTAGCCCAACAATGCTCACACCAAAATCTAAAACTAGGCGAGCTTTAATAATTATCAAACTCCACCTAGACAACAAACCAAAGAATAACGAATGAATAACGATATTCAATTCACAACTCTAAGTGCATCAACTAGTAGCAAGCCAAGAAGACTAAGCCCAACAAAAACAACTTTTAAAACAAATAAAGAATGGAATGATTCTAACAGTTCAAGACTAAGAACAAAAACTAGCTAAGGACTTTTTTTCTCATGTCTACTCGTCAGCATCACCAGGCTCGTAGTAGTCCTCATCACCTGCAAAAATTACATAACTTGTTCGGGAGTCAGTACATAACACGTACTGGTAAGTAGCTCCCTCCTGAGGAGCCACCAAACAACATGCAACATATATCACATCAACATACTTCTCACATCAAACATATAGACAATAATCATATGAACGTGCTCAATTCATAGCTAATAATCACATCATGCATAATGTACATACCCATCAACTAACTCAAACTCTAACAAGCTCCCTCAAAATACAACTGAGTCCTCACAACTCTTTCTAGCTTTTCTCAAACTCTTAACAACTCAACCAATCATTTCCATATCTTCGAGCCTTACTCTTTCGAGATGTGTCGACCCCTGACCATTTACACCCACGGCCTCAACACTTTTCTACAAAACTCAACGTTCGACCCTTGACCATTTATACCCAAGGCATCAATACTGGCCTCAAGACTCATCACACCAACCCTCGACCATTTATAGTCGAGGCCTCGATGCTCCTCTTATACAACTTTGGCGTATGCGTATCAGCCCCCAACCATTTATACCCAAGGCCTCGATACCCAATAGTGACATACCAGCCCCCGACCATTTATGCCTGAGGCCCTGATATTCACTTTAATTGCCTTAAACACAATATTAGCCATCGACCATTTATACCTGAGACCCTAATATTTCATTACTTTCCTTCACAATATCAACTCTCCACCATTTATACCCGAGACCTTGATATTCACTCACTTTCGTTTATCCTAATGTCAGTCCTCGACCATTTACACCCGAGGCCCTGACATAAATATCTACCACAACTTCCAGGTCCTCTGGCCCCATTTCCCACTATTCAAGACCACAACATTCATGTATGCACATCCTAAACATGTCTTCTATACCATGATTAATGCCATCAATAAACAGCACGCTCACCACATACAAAGTATGCTTTCGACATAAAGATCTCAACATTCAACATGCTCAACATCACCCCAACAATTCAGCATCACGAGAAACCATCACAATAAAACCGGCGTTAACAAAACATCCAGAGCACAGTACAACATCAAATAAACCCCACAAGTAAGATTTACTTACCAAAAAGCTCTAAGGCACTTCTAACACTAACCACGTGCTCCAACGAATAATTACTCAATGTCAACCTTAAACTCAGTTCGAACACTCTGATTCTAATCCAAAACTACAAGGAAAGCATTCTAAGAGTTAGAAACTATCTTAAACCACATTATTCTAATTCGAAAGAGTTTAGAGTGGGTCGTTACCTACTGATTTTTATTGAGACAGTTTGGGTTCTCGCTGGATTGACTCCAAATAGGTTCGAAACTTGCCAACGTGGCTCGACAACTTGCTGGTGGTGTTCGAAACTTACCGTCGCACAGACCTTGGGAGGAATCCTCGCTCGTGGTCAACGAAATTAGGGTCACCACGCTCGTTGCGTCGCCGTCGTTCGCCCGCTTGGGTCGTCGCTGCTACAAACCAACAGAGGGGCGCGGCTGAAGGCTGAAAAACGCGAAGAGTGGGGGAGACGCTGCTGGTCGGGATCGAGAATGAAACGGAATTTTATTTCTTTGAATTTGATGGCTGAAAGAATTAATCCTCAAAAGCAATGGCTGAAAGAATCGAATTTGTTATGTTATTTGATATTAAAAGGAGAATAAAAGACCTCTCTCTCTCTATATATATATATAGGGAGGTAGCAATAATAACTTAAACGTCAAACCGACACTCAATTGGTATAAGGTCGTGTCATTGACGTCATGGGTTCAATCCTCGCATTAATTAAATACTTTTGCTCTTAAACTCAAACTTATACTAAAGATATCATTTAACATCTAACATCCCCCACGAGCATACGGGACAATGAATGACAGTGAGCTTGATCCGTAAATTCTGAAAGTGAGTAGTTGGCAAAGCTTTGGTCATGATGTCAGGAAGTTGGTCCTCAGAGGGCACATACCGAACGAAATGTTGATCAATCTCAATGTGCTTCATACGTTGGTGCATCACAAGATTAGCGGCAAGATAGGTAGCACTACATTAGCCAAACCTCTGTACTCAGACTTAGCACTAGATCGAGACACCGTTTTCTGTTTCGAAGATGACCAAGATATCATATTGGTGCCTAAAAATGTACAATAACCACTGGTACTAAGTCGAACATCGGGGCAACTTTCCCAATCTGCCTCAGTAAAACACGTGAGGGTCAGCGATGAGGGCACAATAGTTATACCATGAGTAATCGAACCTCTTAGATATCGCAAAATGCACTTGACAAGGAGAAAACCCAAGTTCCTTAATCAGAGAAACAACCCAGATCATTTCAGCCATTGCATTAGCCAGACCTCTGTACTCAGACTTAACACTAGATCGAGACAGCGTTTTCTGTTTCGAAGATGACCAAGATATCAGATTGGTGCCTAAAAATGTACAATAACCACTGGTACTAAGTCGATCATCGGGGCAACTTGCCCAATCCGCCTCAGTAAAACACGTGAGGGTCAGCGGTGAGGGCACAATAGTTATACCATGAGTAATCGAACCTCTCAGATATCGCAAAATGCATTTGACAAGGAGCCAATGTACAAATGTTGGAGCATGAAGGACCTGACAAACCTTGTTCACAACGAACGAGAGGTTAGGACGGGTAATTATGCAATACTGAAGGGAACCAACAAGGCTTTGATAGTCAGTGGGAGTGGGAAGTAACTCACCATCATGAACCGACAGTGGAGTGTCTGCAACCATAGGAGTAGGAAGTGGTTTGGAGTCCAACATATCAGTACGTTTAAGTAAGTCATGGATATACTTACTTTGAGACAAATGAAGGCCATCATGATATTTCGTAACATGAATTCCCAAAAAGTATGAGAGAAAACCTAAATCCTTAAAAAAAAAAACACACAGTATTGAAACTTGAAATAATAGAATGCAACAAAGATGGATCATTTCCAGTGACTATAATGTCATCAACATAGACCAAGATAATAACAACAGCAGATGAAGAGCGCAAAAGAAACATTGAGGAATCAGACTGTGATGCACAAAAGCCCCAATTGACAAGGCAAAAACTGAGCTTCAGAAACCACGCACGGGGACTTTGTTTGAGACCATATAATGTCTTATGAAGATGACATACATGATGAGGGCGATCCGGATCAACAAAGCCTGGTGGTTGGTCCATAAAGACTGCCTCTTGTAAATATCCATTTAAAAAGGCATCATGCACATTGAGTTGACGAATAGACCACTGAAAAGAAACAGCAAGAGACAAAATAATACGAATTGTAGTAGGCTTCACAACTTGACTGAAGGTATCAAAATAATGAATACCATATGTCTGATTAAAACCTCTTGCCACGAGGCGAGCCTTGTGACGTTCAATCTCTCCAGAAGGCTTCATCTTGAGACGAAAAACCCATTTACACACCCAACAGGCGTACACCCAGAAGGTAAAGGAACCAAGCTTCAAGTGTTGTTGGCTTTCAAAGTCGTAAGTTCATTGTCCATGGCTTGCAGCCAAGTCGAACACAAAAGAGCCTGTTTGAAAGATTTTGGTTCACATAGGTGAAGATCGAGTGGTGGCTCGGCAGTGGCAGACCAAACTTTAGGTTATGGATACCCATCTTGGAGTGTGTTGTCATCGGGTGGTGATTAAGAGTAGAGGGGTCTGGAGTAGCCGAGGGAACAGAGAGAGGAGAGGCAACGGGAAGGGAGGCAAATGAGAGAAAGAGGCGAGGGAGAAGCATCGGTGGAGGGGTGGAGTGTTGGGGTTCACTTTTGGGAAGAGGGAGTGGGGCAGTGGAATGTAGAGGTGATGTGGGGGAATGAAAAAGGGGAGAAAAGACAAGGTTTGATAGATGTGTACGTGTGGCAGAAGGAAACGTGGAGCATGTGGGAAGAGATGGAGGGGATGGTGATGGGACATCATATGGGTGGGTGGAAGTAGAAGCAAGTGACCCTTGGTGTTGCAATGCAAAGAGAGGAATAGATCAGGTAGTGGACAAATTGAAGGAATTAAGGTGAGAGGCTGAAATTTGGGGAGAACAGTCGAACCGTGAGGAATAAGAAAAACGAGACTCATAAAAAATGGCATGCCGAGAGACATAAATACGACCAGAGGTGTAGTCCAAACACAAATAACCTTTATGATTCGAACTATACCCAAGGAACACACGTTCAGTAGATCGAAATTAAAGTTTGTGAGAGTTATAGGGGCGTAAGAAGGGAAAACACGAACACCCAAAAACACGAAGAAGCCGATAATATGGTGATGAATTATAAAGTAAAAAATATGGGGATTGATGATTAAGAAGAGGAGTCAATAATCGATTTATTAGAAACACGACGGTTTGAAAAGCAAAAGGCCAAAATGATAAAGGAATGTAGGAGTGGGCCAAAAGGGCTAACTGCTCAACGACATGACGGTTTTTACGTTTCACCTAACCGTTTTGCTGTGGAGTATAAGCACAAGAGACTCGATGAAGAATACTATGATTCGCCAGAAACGACGATAGGGAGCGGAATTCGTCACCCCAGTCCGTTTGTAAGGCCATGATAGAGGAATTAAATTGGTTTTGGACCAAGGCTTTAAAGCGCAAAAACAGAGGCAAAACTTGGTCTTTGGTATTTAGTAAATATATCCAAGTAAAAAGGGTAAAGTCATCCACAAATAAAAGAAAATAACGAACACCATTAGACTTTTTTGGGAAAGGTCTGTTGAGTTTTATGTCCTAAAACTCGTGGTTTGTAAACGATAAACATATTTTATTACTAATAAAGTGTTATTGAGGTTTATTCAATAAAGTTATTATTGAATATGTGAATTGCTTATTTCATTTTAGAAAACCCTAAATCCAATAAACTAAGATCCATGGCTATAACATGAGTACTTGAACTTTATGTGGAGACATAAAAGTGGATCAAGTTCGAGTGAATAGTCAAAACGGTCTATAGTATACGGATAAGGCTGGATACCTTATCCTGGGGACACTATTGGATGAGGGCGTCCTATGCAAAGAGTTTGCATTAGACCGGACCGCGAAATATGTCACTCTTGCTTTATAACGCTGTTTACTGTTTTAAAGACTGACTATTTCAAAACGATGACCTAGGTAACTTGACCTTAATCCTGAGCTAACTATGAACTCTTGTTTATTCAGGATTATCCTTAGATCTGCATGGGTGAGAGTGGCTCAACAGCGCCGACTCAATAAGTCTTCCATTTCAGGGGTAAGACCGGATAGATAGCTGGGGACATAGGGTGCAAAATGGAATTCACTCCTACCCGTCTCTAGGGATAGTAGATAGGTTGTTCCCTTAAGTGCTGACACCAGGTCTTGAACAAGGGGCCCCACATTCTCATGGGCCCGAGAGGGACTCGGTATAGTGATTAGATCACATACCAATCAGTTTAGTTATTGGATCACAAACCAATTGTTCATTAGAGGATCAGTGAGACTTAAGAAGCAAGATGTAATTACGGGGGTAAAACAGATATTTGACCCGACCGTAAATTACGAACAACCTGTGAAGGGTCAACTTACTAATCATGGTTATATCGAGTGGACATAAATATATCTATAGTGAGGAGAGTGCAACTACTAGACTATAGTGGAATGTTCTGGTAGTTAACGAATGTTGATTAACTGGGTTAAAGAGTTTAATCAGTTAATCTCGGATCGTTGGAGCTCATGATCTGTAGGTCCATAAGGTCCCCCTGCTAGCTCATATCGGACTAAACCTTAGAATAGTGTGATGAGTGAATTCGAAGTGTTCGAATTCGAATTAGGGAATTAGCGTTAAATATATGTGATATATTTAACGACATAACGTTCAATTGCGAATTGAACAATAGAGAGAGATGGTGATATTTAAAATAAGATTTAAATATCGAAAATATGAATATGGATTCATAATCATGTATATCGGGAATGATCGGGATTAGTGTTGAATTTATTGGATATTAAATTTGAATTAATTAAATTGTTTAATTAATTATTTAATATTAATTTAATTTAATTTAAAATTAATTATTTGAATTAATTTTTAAATTGAATTAATTTGATTAGTCAAAGGTCATTAAAGACAATTGACTAAAACTTTGAAAGTCAAAAGTAAAATGTTGACTCCACTAAACCTTGAAAGTCAAGAGTCATTTTGATGACTAAAGTTAGTGGAAAAATCCAATTTCTTAAGTTAGTGAAAAAATCAAATTCTTGAGTTAGTGGAAAAACCATTTGTTGGTGGTTTTATGAGTCAAACTTTTTTGCTAAGTGTTCATCCCACGTCAAGCCACTAATCCCATTAAATTGAGTGGATTCTACATGGCATCCTATTGTTAACTCAATTTTACATATTTTTGCATGTAGTCTTCTATATATACAAAGGGTTAATTAGATTAACTTCTTCTTGGAATTTTGATGAACTTTGAGAATTGTAAAGACAATTTCTCTACCTTTCTCTCCAATTTCATCTTCAATTCTCTTTTAAATTAGTCACTCAAAGGATCCCACAATCCCGTTCTAAGGCCGAAGAATAGTCGGGAAGACTCTCGTGGTGGTTCGTGACCGTTACGTTCGAAGATCGGGTTTGGAATCGAGAAGAATTTGAACTTCAAAGGTAACTTCTAAATTATTGTCTTTGATTTTCAAATTACATGTTTTTTCTTTTAAATTAACAAAATAAGAGTACTTAGATCCAACGTTGCTTCCGCTATGCATGCCGAAACTCTTTCAAGGTCCCCATAAGTCAGAGTGAACAAGTTCAAAAGGACGAGTAGTTTTTGGAGAACTTAAATTAAAAGAAAGTTGATGACTCTTGGCTTGTTGACAAGAATTACAGACACTGAACTCAAGGACTGAATTGCACTCAATTTTTCAAGACCGCAATACTTGACTAACAATGGGAGACGCTGGATGTCCTAAGCGATTGTGCCATATGGAGGCATCTTTATGGGAAAGAAATGCAGCAACGGGATGAAATGTGTAGACCGATTCTTGTGTAGGGTGGGAGAATGTGATTGAAGTTTGTAAAGGTCACCCTCATGCTTGCCTTGAAGAAGAATTTTCTGGGTAGTGAGATCCTTCACAACAAAAAAAGATGGGTAAAATTCAACAGATGCCTTGTTATCCAGAGATAGTTTAGATATACTAATGAGTTTTTGAGATATGAAAGGAGAATGAAGCACTTGAGATAAATGTAACGACAATTTTTGTAAAGAGGGAAGAGATGAGGAATTAATATGAGAGATAGGGATAAACTACCATTACCAATAGTCACCTGCTCCGTTCTGGTATATGGAACATGGTTGGAAAGAGAGTTAATATCAGGAGAGATGTGATGAGTTGCACTTGAGTCCATGAACCAGGTGTCATTAGAAACATGAGTGGATCAAGAAATGTGGAGGTTGAGGAATGGGTAGTGGGTCTCGGGTGAATGTTAGGTTGAAGGTTGGTGAAAAAATCATGAGGTGAAGGATTATTGGAAGGTTGATAGTTGGGAGGGATTAATTGATAACACTCGAAGGCTGGGTGAGCAAATTTACCACAAATTTGGCACTGTATTTTTCCTGCATTGTGATTTGACGACCGAGGGGGCCACTGATTGTGATTAGAGGTAGTGGGCATTTTATTAAGATTGGGCTTACCAAGGATGCTAGAAGAAGATTGTTGTACATGTTTTTTGAACTGATGGGGAGGTTTGGAAAACCTCTAGGCTGCCAATCCATTAAACTGCATGTTTGCAAGATTAGCCTGAATACTTTGAAGTTGAAGTTGCTCCACTGTATTTTGTTTCTCCAACCGATAATCATAACTAAGAAGCAAAGCACGAACATCTTCAAGGGCTGGAAGTTCAACACGGTGTTGTATGGAAGTCACAAAAGCATTATATTCAGGGCATAGGCCCTCCAAAACATATGAAATATGATCCTTGAGCGAAACTAGCTCTCCAATAGAAGCTAATTTGTCTGCAACCTCCTTAATTTTGGCCAAAAACTGAGAAATAGACAGACCATCCTTTTTAATTTTTTGTAATTGAGATTTTAGGCTAAGCACCCTAGTTGTTGAAGAAGAAAATATGATTTACCAAAAGACTCCCACACATCAGCAACATTAGACAAAGATATAATCTCTCCCATTTTCTCTTCGGTAAGAGATGAGTAAATCCATGACATAATCGTATTGTTAAATTTTTGTCAAACTAAATAGTCTGGATTTACCTGATGTTGCAAATTGTCAAGAAATTGGGGCGGACAGGGAATATTACCGTCAATAAACCCTTGCAGCCGTGAGTACCAATGGCATAGAGAAGTTGATTCCTCCACACAAGATAATTTGAATCACTCAGCTTTACTGATAAAGATGGTGCAATATTCGGAATTGTTTGTTGAATCCTTGGGAATTGAGTGTGCTCTACATTACGATTTGGTGAGACTGGGGACAGAGGGTTAGATTTGAGGTTGGTTTCAGAGAGGGGTTTAAGGAGTCTGAAGTTGAATTGGAGATGGTGCAATATTCAGAATTGTTTGTTGAATCCTTGGAAATTGAGCGTGCTCTACATTACGATTTGGTGAGACTGAGGACATGGTTTCAGAGAGGGGTTTGGGGAGTCTGAAGTTGAATTGGAGACGGTGCAATATTCAGAATTGCTTGTTGAATCCTTGGGAATTGAGTGTGCTTTACATTACGATTTGGTGAGACTGTGACAGAGGGTTAGATTTGAGGTTGGTTTCGGAGAGAGGTTTGGGGAGTCTGAAGTTGAATTGGAGATTGATTTGTGCCGAGGTTTATGTTGAATGGACTTTGTGGGTTTTGTTGAGACTGTGGCATGGTAGCTAAAGTGGAGGAAGGAAGGTTGGCCATTGCAGAAAAGACAAAATAGATGAGCTTACGTAGACTCTATACCATAAAAGCAGAAATAATGGAATTTGTTATGTTATTTGATATTGAAAGGAGAATAAAAGACCTGTATATATATAGGTAGCAATAGTAACCTAAACCCTACTTCACGTAAAGAGTGCAACCAGCAAATAACAACCACTACAACAAATTTCACGTACGAGGGCATTTCAAAAATTAACTAAACCCTACGATAGCGGTTTTTAAAAAACGCGCTCAAATTTATTTATTTTTTCCAAAAATTAAACATATAATTGCAGTTTAAAACTGCCATTATAATATACTTTTGATGGCGGTTTTCAATTGATGGAGCGCCCATGGCACGCAGCGGAAGCGATTTGGATCATGGACACTCTAATTTCATCAATTTAAACAAATGGAAACATGCAAAAGCGATGAAAAAGAGAAGTTAGAACACATACCCTTGTCGTTCGTAATTCTCCAAATTCACCGTCAGAAGCTCCTCACGAGCTCACCGAGCCTTCTCACGAAACGTTCGTGGACCACCCACGGTAGTCCCGCTATCCTCGGGCCGAGAAACGGAGTGGTGGGACTCCTTTAATTCAAGAAAAGAGGGAAGAAGCTCACAGAAGAAAAACAATTTTTCTTCTTTACAGAGAGCTGCCGAAGGAAGAAGAAGAGATAGAGAGAGAATTAAATTGAAATTTCTATTTCAATTCAACAACCCCAATATGCACTCACGCATATTTTGAATTTCTTTTTCTTTTCCTTTTTTTTTTTAATTCAAATAGTCTGATGAATCATTTGATCTGATATATACTGTGTATATATATATGTCTTACATGTGTCTTACACTTGCATGTAAGACACATGTAAATATATATATATATATATATATATATATATATATATATATATATTTATATATTATTATTATTAAAAATAATAATTATTATTTTATTAATTAAACTTTTTAATTAATAAA
This sequence comes from Herpetospermum pedunculosum, assembly GCA_028017165.1. Taxonomy (NCBI): domain Eukaryota; kingdom Viridiplantae; phylum Streptophyta; class Magnoliopsida; order Cucurbitales; family Cucurbitaceae; genus Herpetospermum; species Herpetospermum pedunculosum. The sequence goes on from CM051526.1 coordinate 9,879,165, forward strand.
ATATATATATATATAAATTAATTAATATTATTTAATTCAATATCAAATATTAATTAAATAATATAATTAATCCCGGTTTTCCGAAAACCGACTTTTTGCACATGAATCTTATTCATGTTTTAAGACCAAATTCATATTTAAATCATATTTAAATATGTCCATATATTAATTAAACTTTTTAATTAATATATTTTAATTAATTAAACTTTTTTAATTAATTAATATTATTTAATTCAATATCAAATATTAATTAAATAATATGATTAAGCCTGGTTTTCCGAAAACCGACTTTTTGCACATGAATCCTATTCATGTTTTCAGACCAAAGTCATATTTAAATCATATTTAAATATGTCTATTCTTCTTCCACAAACCCGAATTTGAACGATTCAAATTCTTTTCTTTTCTTTTATACTGTTTCACGGCTTTATCCGAGCTAGCCAGGAGAACCGTAAGGACCTACAGATCATGAGCTCCAACGATACGAGATTATCCGGTCAAAACTCTTTCAACCGAACTAACCAACATTCGTTAACCCCCGGAGACTCCACTAAAGTCCAAGGGTTGCACTCTCCTCACTGTAGATATATTGTGTCCTGTTGATATAACTATCATCAGTAAGTCGATCCTTCACAGGTCGTTTATAATCACAACGGGTCATTTATACCGTTTAACCCTTGTATTATATCTTGTTCCTTAAGTACCACTGACACCTCTAATGAACAATTGATTTGTGGTCCAACCATCAAATCAGATTCCTCCCTGATCAGGAGAGGATGGGCCCATTGTTCAAGACCTGGAGTCAGCACTAAAGGGAACAACCTTTCTACTTACCCTTAAAGCGGGTAGGAGTGAATTCCAATCTTGCTACAACTATGTCCCCAGCCACTTATTCAATCTTATCCCCAAGATGGTAGGCATATTGAGTCGGCGAACTGGCCACTCTCACCCGTACAAATCAAAGGATAAGGTTGAATAAACAGGAGTTCATAGTAAGCTCAAGATTGAGATCGAGTTACCTAAGTCATCAAATGAAAAAATCGGTCTTTACAGTAAACGGTGTTATAAAGAAAGAGCGATTTTATTTCTTGGTTCGGTCTTGTGCAAACTCATTGCACAGGACGCCCTCACTCACATGTCTCTACATGAAACGAATTGAATCACATCGTTTTGTACTATACAAAGTGAGCCGCGTCCAATAGTGTCCCCAGGATAAGGTACCCAGCCTTATCCCTATACTATAGACCATTTTGGCTGTCTACTTGAACTTGATTCACATTCATGTCACACATGAAGTTCAAGTACTCACACTACAGCCATGGGTGTTAGTTATTGGTATAGGTTAATACAAACACAATTCACTAAAATTCAATAACAACTTTATTGAAATATAATATATACATTCATTCAGTTTACAAACTACGAGTTTTAGGACATAAAACCCAACACAACCGTCATTGAATCCCTGAAAATGACAAACTGTCAACTTGAAAACGACGTTGTTAACTTACCTCATCAAAACGACGTTGTTTTGTCAAAAACTAAACATATAAGGGCGGTTTACAACTGCCATTAAAAATACACTTTTGATGGCGGTTTATAACCGTCATCGAATCCCTGAAAACAAAAATCTTGAAAACGACGTCGTTTTGATTCAGCCCTAAATTCACCTTCATAAACACGATTCTTCACTTTTCACATCCTCTATTTCTCATCCTCATAGCGACGATTGGTGATTTCGAGAAACGGTGACTCACGACGGTTCTTGATGGCGGCTGACGGCGGTGATTGACTGTCATTTTCGTTGGTGTTCCTCGCGCAAACGACGAAAATAGTTTGGTGGTCCCGGCGCAAACGGAAAAAAAAAAAAAATTCGGTGGTCCGGCGCAAACAAGAAGGTTGGTTTGTTGAATATTTTTTGTATTACAGCTGAATTATATTGTACCATGGATTATCTTTAGTTATATGAGAGTCCTTAGGTTTTAGAAATAGGATGTGAAAAATGGATTAGTGAATGAAAAAATAAGTTTCAACAAGTTTTCCTTTATGGTCGCTGGAGTTCAATAGATAATTGTATTGCTTTGAACGGAATACAGCTCTAATAAATTACTATTCAAAGATAGTGTTAATGTGGACAACGAATTTATTGGAATCAAGACAGAAAGAAATAGAACAACGTGTGGAGTAGCTTAAAAGACGTTAGAAACAGTAATCAGGGAGCCATTTCCTTTTCTCCAGTAGCATGATTTATGTCCAAGTCTGGGTTCATATATAAATAGAATCATGATCTAATGAATGTTTGATTTTTGGATTAAATTTTTTTTAACATAAAACTTAGGTTAACAAATACAGGAAGATAACAAATACAAACGGATATTAAAGATATCATTTAACAATCCTCCACAGTTTGAAATTGACGATTTAATTAAAAAAAAAAAAAAATTCCAAAATTAAAGAAATTTAATTTTTTGAACTTAGGGGCGGTTTGGTTTGAAGATTTGCAGATGCTTTCCGATTTTCGTGGAAATAAATGATGTATGTGTGAATGTCATCAGATTTGTAAATAAATTTTAAATAATTAATTGTTGTTTATTTTATTTAACAATAAATCTTAATAATTATGTTGAACAAGGTATTTAAAATTATACAAATTTTTAATTTTAATTAATTAATTGAAAGAGAATTTAATGTCGGTATTAACTCGTTCATTAGTATTTACATTTGATTTCTCTCGACATTAAATTCATTCATTAATAAATCTTAACAATAAATCTTAATACTCATTCATTAGCTATAATTTGTATGCACTACTCCGAGGTTGTATCCTTGAACTTTGGTATAGAAGTGATGGTCTAGCCCGTGAATCACGCTGGATGTCATTTTATTATTATTATTATTTTATACTTTTTTAATAATAAATACTTGTTCATGTATTGTATTCTCATTTTTTTTTTTTTTTCATTTTTCTTTTTCAAAATGGAATAAGACAAAACTTTCATTTTCTTTTTATTGAAATTTTAGATAACATTTTTTTAAAAAAATATATATATACAAAGAGAAATTGTAACCGATGTCAATTTAGAATAAGATAATTAAAAATATAGCATGTTTTTAAAAAATTTGCGAATATGACAATTTCTATCGCTGATATCTTATGACAGATAAAAGTTTATCGCTGATCACCTCAATTTTTTATAGATTTTTGTTAGTGATAATAGTCTATCAGTGATATGATAAAGTCAGTGATAGAAACGAATTTTTTTTGCCATATTTGCAAAACATTTTAAAGTTTGCTAAATTTACAATTAGTTTGGGCTTGATTACTATTTGAACAACCAGCTATATATATAAAAAAAAAAATTAGAAGTTGAGGATTTCAACCTATAAGTGAGTGATGTGACCAAAATAGATTTGCATACTTATTAAACTCATACATCTAATTATTGATGTGTAAGTATGATTTGATGGGTTTTAATTATACTAGTAAGATTTCCCACGTGAAATCATGTAATTTTAATTTTTTAAAAAATAGTATTTTATTATTATTATTTGTAAATTTACCCTAAAAATTAATGTAAATATACTAACACAATAATATATAAGAAAACTCGTATGGATTCTTTACATAAAAGTCAAGAGGCATGTATCATTTCTTATACTTATGACTTAATTAAACTAATACTAAATTCTAAACTTTAAATAGAAAAATTACATAAAAATCAAGAGGCAGTTATCATTTCTTATACTTAATTAAACTAATACTAAATTCTAAACTTTAAATAGGAAAATAAAACTCTAATTCTTAAACTCTAAAAATTGGGCGCCAAATAAACCCTAAATTTGAAACTCATATTAATGAATATATAGTATTTGAAATTTTATTTTACTTTTATGTTATGGGTAGTTTTTTTTTCCCTCTTTCTATCATTTTTTATCCTTCTTTCGTCTTTTTTTTTTTTATTCAACTTCATAATTAATGAGCAATTTTTATGTATCTTTTTTTTATTAGTGATACCAGATTTCAATGCACTCTCAATTATGCTTATTAGCACGGGCAAACAAAAAAAAACTTGGTTGAAGATTAAATTTCTTAAAACAACACAATAAAAATATATCATGTGGTTTTAAACTTTAAAACAAATGAATGAAATAGACTACTAATATTCACGTATCTCGACAATTCAATTGATCTTAATTTTTTTTTTTTTTTTTTTTGTAGTTTTAAACTAAATGAAGATATGTAGAAACAAAAACAAAGTTTGAGATTGATTTGGAGAGTGATTTGAGAGGAATGGTTGTTTGGATTATTAATAATTAAATTAAATGTGTCATTAAATAATACAAATTAAGAAATACAAAAGAAAAATTATAAAAAAAAACTGAAAAATGATGATTGAAAACTCTAGCTTCACTCTTAGTCTTTGTGCCCCTCCATCACCTATCCCGCGACTAAAAGTCGAAGAGTTGAATCATATTTTCTTCTCTGATTCTATATATTATCGTGTTTAAAAAAAAACAATATCATAGAGAATATGCAAACAAACACAATTCTTCTTCATTGATGTTGTGATGGCCTCTTACAAAGTTTGTTTCCTATATTCTATAGCAAACGACATAAATCACATGAGGAAGAAACTTCCAAAAATATATTGCATAGTTACTTCACTTTCGGAGTGCACCCGCCTCTTCAAATCGCTTACGTCTACTATTCTTTTTCATCTTCATCAGCTTACAATGCTTTGTTTGTGTCCGAATCACCAATATATAACATCATTTTACCTTGGAAAGAGAAGACAAAAAACAAATAACTTCCTTTTTTTTTATGCAATATGTTTTTTTTCTTCCAAATGCATTATGCATTTTCATCAATTGCCCCCTCCTTGCTTAAGACTTTTTTTATGTTATTTCATATCGTTTGTGCAATGCACATACAAATAAGAAGCATATTAGCACAATGTGAATTTGATCATACTACTATATCAACATGTAAGAATAACATTTAAGAAAACAAAAATACTAAATGAAAAAAATAATAATTACAAATCATTTATTTTTTTAAAGGACAAAATAGAATAATGATATTCTCTCACTATAATTATTTGTTTTAAAAGGTCAATATTGGTGTTGCTCTTTTGTTCCATGTCTCTTCACCCATGTGACCTAAAACCAAAAGAACACAACAAACCTCGTTAGAAATAAACCAAACAAAACAAGAACTTCCATTATTTTTTGTTCAAAAAGATTGGATAAAGAAAAAAAAAATTATTGTTTGATTGATTAAAAAATCTCAAAACATATTTACTCGAGAACTTTTTTTTTTTTTTTTTATTACTATTTACTCGAGAACTTAATGAGTCATTTTGCATTAATTTTGACCAAGTCACCATTTACAAACAATGATGAGAGTTAATTTTCTAAGGATTTTAAATGGTTCTAACGGCTTATGTTGGAAAGTTTTTTTTTTTTTTTTTTTTTTGAGGACAAGCTCATAACAAACTAAGCTAAAGAAATATCACGAAGAATAAAAGACTCAACCTGAGGAGGAACATCCTCCACCCAAATCACACTTTGGCGAAGCATCAACGCAAGTTTCGCAAGCTGGTGCGCCACCACGTTGCCTTCACGATAGGTAAAACTGCAGCCACCCCCACACGCTTGGAGAAGCCGAGAGCCCACTCCCGACACAAACACACCAACTTCTGATAAGTCCTCGACTCTCTCCTGCAATAAGGAACATATCCGGGAGGAATCTGATTCAAGAACCACAGGATGTAACCCACCTTCCCATGCAATGCGCATACCCTCTACAGCTGCCAACCCTTCCGCCATCGCCACACTACGCACATTCTGAACCCACATAATGGCTGTCAACATTACTAACCCCTCTGAATCTCGTACCACTACTCCCACACCCGCCAAGCCTCCTTCCTTCACGAAACCGGCATCCACGTTCACCTTGTACAACCCTGGAGGAGGGGGTTTCCACTTAGCCCTGGATCGGGCCACAGGAGTACCCACCGAACCACCCCCCCGCCCTTTCGCTCCCTGAAAGGTCCTCAAGTAGCTCGAGGCCCATGAGCCAAGATCCGTCAACGCCTGCACCCCCTGAGTCCGAACCCGATTCCGGTAACCCCACACCGCCCACCAGAAAACGCATAACTCCTCAAACTCCCGCCACCCTAGCTTCTCTTGAAGAGACCACACAAGGGAAGCCATGTCACCACCCATAGGTTGCTGTAACAGACACCCAAATTTCGAGGACAGCAAAACCTCCCGTATAAATTTACAGAACCAGAACACGTGGGTACTCGTCTCCCCCCCCCCCTTCCCACACAGGCAACACACATTCAAAATGTCAATCCCCCTCCTGCCCAAGTTATCCATCGTGGGAAGTCGATCCAAATAAAGGCCATAAAGATCCGAATCTTGTTCGGAATTCCCATCTTCCAAAACCCCTTCCACCACTGCGCCACTCTCTCGACAGAGGACGCAGAGGCCTCCTGACGGACACTCTCAGTCTGAGCCAACCGGTAACCGCTCTTGACTGTGAACACCCCAGACTCCTCAGAATGCCAAATAGTCTGGTCCACTGTATGTCGTCGATCCGTCGGGATCGTTAAGATAGCGTGAACTTCGGATGGACTGAAATGTTGCCATAGCCGATTCGCATCCCACGTACCCGAGTTGTGAAAAAGATCACATACCCGTGTCTCAATGGGGAGAGAAATAGGAGAAATAATGCGCAGGCTAGACTCAGCAGGAACCCAATTGGATCCATACACCTTCACCCCCTCGCCATTCCCAATACGCCACCGAGTCCCCTTCCAGTAATTCCCGGCCCCATAACAAACTTCGCCAAATAGCCGACGGCCGCGTACCCAGAGAAGAGATCAGAATGTGGGAAATATCGGTCCCTCATAGCGCAGGCAAAGAAAGAGGATGGACTGTGCAGCAAACGCCAACATTGTTTGGCAAGTAAAGCCTGGTTAAAAAGTCCCAAGTCCCGAAAACCCATACCTCCTACACATTTCGGACGACAAAGAGACTTCCAGCTTACCCAATGCACCCGTCGGTCCTCATCCGACCCATTCCACCAGAACCGCGCCAACAATCGCTGTATATCGGCCAAAAGCCCTCTCGGCAGCCGAAAACAATTCATCGTATAACAAGGGATAGCTTGCAACACAAACTTTATCAAAACCTCCCGTCCCCCTACAGAGAAAAACTTCCCCTTCCACCCCTGAAGCAGGCGCCAAACACGCTCTTTAATGTAACTAAAGGTACCTGTACGATTGCGGGGCATGAAGGAAGGGAGCCCCAAATATTGGCAATGAAAAGGAGTCTTCCGCACTGCAAGGATCTGACAAACCCGCTCCTGCAGACTCGGACTCGTACTCAGGCTAAACGATATTACCGACTTCTCGAAGTTAACTGTCTGCTCTGAGGCTTTCTCATAATCTCGTAGTATGGTCTGCACAGTCAAAGCTTCACTAACTTGGGCTCGGAAGAACAAAAGACTGTCATCTGCAAAAAAGAGATGAGATATGGGAGTCCCGCCACGAGACAGAGCTAGCCCTGATATACTCCTTCTGGCCTCAGCCGCAGACAACAAATGGGATAGCCCCTCAGCACACAATAAGAATAGATAGGGCGACAAAGGATCTCCTTGCCGCAAACCACGACTCGGCACCACATCGCCACACCTCATACCGTTAATATTAAAGGAGTACCTGACTGAGGAAACACACCGCATTAGCAGACTCACCCAGGTCGGCGCAAAACCCAGTTGTAGCATCATACCTTCCAAGAAACTCCACTCCACCCGATCGTAAGCCTTGCTCATATCAAGCTTCAATGAAGCCCATCCTACCTTCCCCTTCCGCTTAGACTTCAATGTATGCATACACTCGTAGCCCAAAATAGCATTGTCCACCACAGACCGATTGGAAAGTTGAATGGATAACTTGTTAAATTTATAATTAATTGTATTTATTGTATTGTAATAGGAGATGAGAATAAAAAAGAGAAAAAAAGTTGAAAGAGAGAGGAAATACTAAAAAGACAAATGTAAATACTAATGAATGAGTTAATACCGAAATTAAATTCTCTTTCAATTAAACCATTAAAAACACAAATTGTCACCCATGGAGGAGTCAATAATTAAATTAAAAATAAAAAACATAAAAAAAAAATAACAAATAAAATATATAAATATATTATTTAGACCAAATTGTCATCAATGAATTAAGATTTATCATTTTAAAATAAGAGGCATATTCGCACAATGTAAATAAGACATTGTTGATACATACCAATATCAAGAATATGTAAGAAAATAATTACTAATCATTTGTTTTTGTAAAGAACATAATAGAATAATGATATTCTCTCACAAAAATTATTCTTTTAAAGGTAAATTACACATTCAGTATATTGATGTTGTCTTTTGTTCCTTGTTTCTTCACCCATGTGTCCTAAAACCAAAAGAACACAACAAACCTGGTTAGAAATAAATCAAATAAAACAAAAAACTTCAATTATTTTTTTGTTAAAAAAAAAAATACAAATTGCCACGAGGAGACAATAATTAAATTAAAAAATAAAAAACGTAAAAAAAAATTAACAAATAAAAAAAATGTAAAAATATTATTTAGACCAAATTATCACCAATGAATTAAGATTTATTGTTTGAAGAAATAATAGGTAGGTAATATGTGCAATGCACATACATCATTTTAAAAAAATAGGCATATTCGCACAAGGTAAGTAAGAATATATACCACTATTCTTTTAAAAGTAATTATACATTTAATATAGTATTGATGTTGCTCTTTTGTTCCTTGTTTCTTCACCTATGTGCCTTAAAACTAAAAGAATACAACATTAGAAATAAATCAAATAAAACAAAAACTTCAATTATTTTTTTATTCAAAAGAATTTGGCTGAAGAAACAAAAGATGATGTATTGTTTGATTGATTAAAAAAATTCAACAAATATTTACATTTTTTTTTTTGTTGAGAATTTAATCGGTCATTTTGCATTAAATTGGACCAATTCACTATTTACGAGCAATGAATAAGACTTAAATTATTAAGAATTTTGAACTGTTCTAATCAGTTTGGAAAGTTTTAATTTATAATTAATTGTATCATTGTAACAATTCAATGGGATGAAAAGAAGAAAAAAAATGTTGAAAGAATGAAAATAAAATTAAAAAAAATAAAAAAAATAATAAAAAAATAATGAATGAGTTAATAAAGACATTAATTTCTAAATCTTTCTAAAAATCAAAATTGTCAGGGAGGAACTCCTAATTTTGCATTAAATTGGACCAATTCACTGTTTTTTTTTTCATAAAATTAATATTAAATAAATAATAAATATGTAAAAATTAATTTATTAAACATGTAAAAAATCAAGCAAACATGCACTTTACTAAAATAAACCAATCATTTATTTATTATTATTATTTATTTTATTTTTAAGAGTTTTCAAGAGTTTATTATTCAAAGTTTCAATTTCTCATAAAATTAAAATCAAATTACAATAATCATTAACCAAGCATCCATGCCTTTTAGGCTTTACACATAACTAAGAACAAAAAAAAAAAAAAACGATGTCAATTTCTCATAAAATTAAAATCAAATTACAATAATCATTAACCAAACATTCATGCCCTTTAGATTTTACACATAACTCGGAACAAAAAAAATAGTGACAATTTCTCATAAAATTAAAATCAAATTACAATAATCATTAACCAAGCATCCATGCCTTTTAGGCTTTACACATAACTAAGAACAAAAAAAAAAAAACGATGTCAATTTCTCATAAAATTAAAATCAAATTACAATAATCATTAACCAAACATTGCCCTTTAGGTTTTACACATAACTCGGAACAAAAAAAATAGTGACAATTTCTCATAAAATTAAAATCAAATTACAGTAAAATTATATGCATCATTCTTCATTCATTCCTACAGAAAAGAAACAAAGAGACAACAAATAGAACAAAAAACAGAGAGAAAAAGCGAAGGGGACGAAGCATTCTTACATTTTGTTTGTAGAAGAATCATCGGAAGACTTCATTTATAGTTGGAATGGAAAACAGGGACGTCGGAGAGGGGAGACAGACAATAGCCCAATTCGAAGCAGATGGGGCGAGGGGAGCAGAGGTGACGATTTTTAAGTTTGGCGTCGTCGGAGCAGCGAGCAGAGGTGAAGTGTGCTCAGGGCCTTCAAGCGACGCATATGGGCAAGGCGAAGCAGGTGTCGTTAGAGACTCGGAGCAGTGAACTTCAAGCGACGAGGGCGAGGCGAAACAGATGTCGTTGGAGCAGTGAACTTTAGGCGATGAACTACGAAGGACAGACGAAGACGATTAGTGGCGGCGATGAGCAGAGGGTTCGGCGATGGAATGGAAAAGACGAAGACTGTGAAAAGGTACGATGATTACGTGAAGATGAAGCGTCCCAGACTCCCAACTTAAAAATCGACGTTTCAATTTTGGTACTTCAAAAATTAAAAACAATAAAAAAAAAAATAATAATAATGAGATGTCGGTCGGTCGGTTGATTTTCAACTGTCTTGTTTAAAACGACCAATCGAAAATCGGTTTTGAAATTAACAAAACCGACTCCGATCGATGAAGGCCAAAAATCGACCAATTGACGTCGGTTCAATTGGTTTCGGTCGGTCGAACCAGTTTTTGGTTTGATGTTGGTCACCCTTATTCATTAAGTATCTTTCCAATAATTACATGTTAGATGTAATGAAAAAAAAAATCTTGAAAGTAGATATGAATCTAGTATCTAGGTGGGAGTGTTATTTTCCACCAAAAATCTATTAAATCAAATTTACTTTTATTCATGTTCTTCTTCGTTATTTCATAAATTCCTTTTATTATGACTTCTTTTGCTAATTTAAAAACTATTTTCTTTTAGCTAGGATCATATGATTTCCTTTTATGAATTTTTTTGTAATACTTAATTTATTAGATCCTTTAGATAAATATTTAAATCTAGCTTTTATTGACTTCAACATCTCATAAATGAAACCGTACTATTAATTTAATTCATTGCAATTCTCCTCTACGAGTTTCCATATTATGAGATTTTAAAAAAAAAAAATAACGAAACAACATTTAAATTTTTTTATCAATCTTTTATTCATATTTGATATTAAAAAAATTAAATTTAAACAAATAAAACAAAAATATAATAATATATATTGTTTAGGCTAAATTTCAAGTTTAGACCCTCAACTTTCATGTTCTTGTTTAATAGGTCTGAACTTTTAATTTTGTGACAATAGGTCTCTAGACTTTACAAATGTCAAATAAGTTTCTAATTTTTTTGTCAACACGAGGATACCACCATAAGATATTGACAAAGAAGTTAGAGGTTCGAATCTTCTACACTCGTATTGTCAAAAAAAAAAAAAAAAAAATCCTACACTTTTAATTTTGTATCTAGTAAGTCACGGACATGTTCAACATTTTTAAAAAAAACTAATAAATTTATTAGACATAAATTTGAATTTTGTGTCTAATAGAACAAAACTTCCAATTTTATGTCTAATAAATTCATGAATTTTAAGACAAAGTGAGCATAGCTAAACTGTCATAATGTGTTAACGACCAAGAGGCATGTGGGTCAAAACCCCCCACCCTCATATTGTATTAAAAAAAATCATGATTTTTTTAAAAAATGTAGAATATAGGAATGACTTATTAGATACAAAATTAGAAATTGATGAAATTATTAGACATAAATTGAAAGTTTAGAGACTTATGAGACACAAAATTAAAAGTGAAGGGAATGAACTTTTCAAACCTACGGAAGCATTGAAATCGTTTCTTTTGTTTTGAAGAACTATGAACTTCTTGTGTTTCTTTTTCCACGAGATCTTCCTCACTATGACTCGAACACGGGACCAATAGTTTGTGGGAGCCTCCTTGAAAGAATGGAGTTTTGAGAGAATTGACTAGTGTTTTTTGCCAACTTTTTGGCTTAACTTAAATGTCCTATTTAGAGGACTTTTAGGATTTATTTTTATTTAATAAAATATATTTGAATATTTATTATATTAAAATATGTATTTTATATTTATTTGAATCTCATTCAAATATCATAAAATTAATCTTTTATAGTATACATTTAACCAATTTGAATCTCATAAACGTTTCAGTACAATAAATATATTTTCTTCTTCTACATTTAATATATCAAATATATTAAATATTAATTTGAATATTTCAAAAAAAAAATCAACTAAATTGATACTATGAACTAGCAAGGGACCTTTTGGACCTCCAGATTTATAAGCAGATACAAAATTAATTAACTAAACTCATTAATTAATTAACTTTCATTCATTAACTCTAGGTCAATCTGCTATAGGCCTAGAGTTACACTCTTATGCACTATAGGACAAGTTGTGTCCATGGATATAACCAAAAGTTCGTAAGTTTGTTTTACCCCTTAATTACATCTTATCCCTTAAGTACCACTGATTCTCTAATGAACAACTTGTTTATGATTCAACCATAAATCAAATCCTTCTCGAGCCAGTGAGAGGGTGGGACCCCATTGTTCAAGTTCCGATATCAGCACTTAAGTACACTAGTTCTTATTTTGATATTTAAATGTGGTTGAGTACAACAATTGAGGGGTGAGGGATCGAACCATCAATCTCGAGAGAGGGACGCATGTCAATTACCGTTGAACTAAGCAAACTTTGACGATATTTAAAGAGCATTGATTTAGTAGATAAAATCCACATAAAAACAGAAGATGTAATGTTACTTGATCTAATTGATCTAATATTTCAAAGATTTAATACAAATAACAAAATTTCCATAATCCTCCCTTCTCAGAACACATCCATTGACATCAAAACTCTGATGCAAACAAACCCATCAGATAAATTTCTTTCCTTTTTTGCTAATAACGAAAGCAATAGTTGAAGATGGTACCGTAGGATTTGCAGCAACAGAAACTGTACAGCAGAAACTGAAAAACCCTCTTCTCTTTGAAATTTAGCACCTAGCAGCATCCCTACCAAGACTAAGGAACAACATGAGAGCGGAATATGAGAGGATAGGTACAGCAAAATCCACTGCTCCAACACTGCAAAATTAGCGGAGTCGAGCTTAAACTTCGTAATAGATTTTCAAGTGAAACAAGACGAAACTAAAACAATATTCTTAGACCGTCTCGTACGTTTCGTTCGTATAAAAAAGCCAAGGGATTCTTATGGAACATACCACTGAAAGCAAAGGTCCCTGCTTGAACTTGCCATGGAACGAAAATGTGACTGGCTTTGGATTGTCTCCAGGTCCTCGAATAAAGCCACTGGATAGAAATTAAACAATTACACATGCAGGTCAACCATGGCTGTTACGTCGTTGTGGTTGTAAAATCAAAGAAATAGTTGAATTCACGAGTTACTCGAGTCGAAGGAGTATGATGTCAATAACTTACATCAACGATGGACAAATCAGGGGAGTCCTTTTAACGTCATATATTGCGATTAGGCCATTATATAATTCATCTCCATCCTTGAAAGACACAGCCAGTCGCTCTCCCGAAGCATCCCATGCTATCTTCTCAATACCCTGACTGAAAGGAAAACGCAAAGTTGTCAGAAGTTTATAATTAACAATCTCCCTCATTTTTTTCTTTTACTTTTTTTAAGAAACCGAAGTTTTATTGAGAAAAAAAAATGAAAGATATACAAGGTATGCTCAACCATCTTGGTCATGTCAAAGATGGGCATCTTACAAACGAAACATATGAATACCTGTTTGTCAGTGTAGCTATCTCTGGCAAGTCAACAGCTAACAGATGTGCAACTGAAGACAAAAATCATTCATCAGATCTACAAACAAGTAAAAACTAAAAACTAAAGATCCCCTTTAATGGCTAGAGTACGTTTTGCAATTTTATAGAAAGTAAAATGAGATTCAACATATTGACCAGGGAATGTCTGCAATAAAATTATTATCCCTGTCGAGATATTCGGTGAGGAAGTGAAGTTATATATACATCGCTCAATACCCTGTATAATGCACCTGAATCCGAACTGGGAAAAGAGTTTAAAGTGATGATGGCATTATAACAAATCATGATTTAAGACTAACCTAATCATTAATTCATTATCGGCAGACTACAATGAAACTTCCAGAAAATTTTCGCCTTCTTTTCACCAAACTCTCATTGTCTGCATCCTATTATTTCTACAGCTATCATAATAAAATCTTTTTTTCGATCAAGAAAAATCTTTTCATCGACAATATGAAAAGAAAATGTTCAGGAAACAAACTCCCAGAGGGAGTGAGAAAAAAAAATAAAAAAACTAAACTAGGAGCATTACAATCAAAAAAGATAAATAAAGAAACTCAAAACAAACAGCCAGCAAACTAAAGAATCCAAGGACAGCAACGCCAAGAAACCACAAGGCTCCACTGAAACGACCCAAAAACAAAACTCCACAATGAGAAGAACCAAAACAACTCCCAACCACCGGAGCGTCCCAAATGAAGGAGAAGAAGCAGCCCAAAAAAAAACCACTTGGGGGCTGACAACACCCAAAGAAAAGACCTATTAATCATCAAAGAACCCAAAAAGAGACTTCAAGGAATAGACCGCCGCTCCCTGAAAGAGAACCCGGTGCATTAGCAAAACAACCTTGTTAATTGCTGATTTGACACTTGGCCTTCTACTGTTGTAAACCAAAGAAAAATATTTTCCAATGCTATTCTTCGGCGTAGAAAAGGCCTCTTAACTCTTTATTTCTTTTCAATAGAACATGGGGAGTTCGAATAAACACCTAAATTTCCATCAGTAATCAGTTGAAGAGCTTCCAAAGTAGCAGAAGAGGAAGCCCTAATGGATTCCCTACTAGAAATCGGAATTGGAGCTAGAATCACTTCCTCCTCAAAATCGGAAAATAAATTTCTACCATTGGTAAATTCAAAAACTGGGAGAATTCAATAAGAAATTTTTTCTAACACCTAAATTCCTGCAGTTACAATATGCTAGACTATGTGCATAAGCCCACTGTATAGCTAGCATGAAGGAGGCTCTGATGCAAACTTTCTAAGAGATTGTTAACTGTCAGTTAACAACTGTAAAAGTAATTGGTTTTAATATTACCTAATGACGGGGGCTTTGATGCAAAATGAATAGAACCCAATACTGAAGAATCGGAGAAAGCAAGTAGTATCATACGTCCATCAGGATCCCATATTGCTCCCTGATATCATGACATTGATTAGTGGATATAAAGTAAAAAAATTAACTCGTTAAAGATTTTTTTCAGAAATCAAAGTGGTGGTTAGAAAAAATATTGCTAACTGACTATAAATTTGAACTTGCCTGACAAAAGTGAAACCCGAAGAAAAGAATAATTTTCATGCAATGTCTAGATATTATATCATGACAATTGTTGACTACTTTACACTAGGAACGAGATGGAAGGGTTAAGAGAAGGGACGAGCTAGGATGTATTGTCCTCCTACACGAGGGGGGGGGAAACAAGGATGCCATATCTAGTATAGTCAAAGCTATCCTTATCCAGCTATGGAATTCAATATTAGTACTTCCTTCAACTACTATATGCGCACAAATGGATTAAGTGGATCATAAGTTGCATTTCTTCTACATCCTTGCCTACTTTCCTTGTGACAAACTGAAGTAAATTGGAAGATTCTCTGCTATCTATGTTTCATTATTTTAATTAGATAATATGCACTTTTTCCTAGACAAAAGAGAAAGCAAGCAAGAGAAAAAGACAGAGACACAGAGAGAAGAGAAACACGTCCCAGGACAAGTTAAAATAAAAAAAACATATTTTTTTCTTTGTACCGTGACAAAACCACTTGTTGTAGACCACTGTTCAGATGTCCATGTGTTCGTTTCCCAAAGATAAAATGTTCCATCACTGCAAAATGAATGGTCTTATATATCCGGAAAAAACCAGACCTGCCTGATTATCATGTAACAAAATGCAGAAGACAGTTGGATAGTACTTACAATTTCCCAGCAAAAAAGTAATCTCCAGTAGGTGACCACTTGATTGTTGATACACACCCTAATCCACGCCTAATGGGCGTACCCAACCCTGGAAAGTCTCAGGAGTCAAAGGGATTCTTCAAGAAATATAGGAGGGAGGGAGGGAGGGAAGGAGAGAGAATTATTTGAAATTATAAAAAATAAATAAATAAATCATCTGGTAAATAAGATGAGAAACAAAATAAAATAATCAGCAACTCAAATATTGTTGACGATTACTAAGGAAAGTGTTTTCCATAGACATGCGACCTGTGGATATTGTGTTTTTTAACCCTTCTTGGATAAGAAACAATTCAGAGCTCCATAAGAAGTAGGAATGAATCACTAGCATTATTCTTCTAGGAAAATAGTATCCATATCCACTCCTCAATGATAAATAAGAATATGATTAGCATTTGGCATACCTTGAGCGACATCCCAAATGGTAAAAGAAGAGCTCTCGTACGAGGCAGATGCTAGATATGTGCCAAAGAGTCAAGGAAATCTCTTGTATCCGGTTGAAATACTTCAGCGAGGAGAAAATACAAAAAGAATAATAAAAATATAGCACAAGTAAAATATCTTCAGCAAGTATAATCGAAGAAAATCATTTGAAAGATTCTTCCGCAGAAAAGGAGGGGAAAACACCCCCACGAACCAACAATTCAACTATCATGCAAAGGACTCAAAAAAAATTAAATTGATTTGAATTGGATATCTTCCATCGGGACTCCATGACAGGGCACTAATCTGTTCATCACGGCTTTGAAGAAAATCAACTAGGGTATATCGAACCCCAGAGCCTCTTGAGAATGATCCTAAGAAGGACACAGCACCAGGTCTCACAGAAGCAGCATTTCCTGGGAAAGAAGCAGCCCATATACAAATTCCACCCCTGAAAGAACATCCAGTCTAAGAATTTCAAGTCAAGCTAAAATATAAAAGCTTATGTATGGTAAACATTCTTACGAGAAATGGTTTTATCCTCTAAAGTTCTAAGATATATAGTGTTTATTTTATATGATAAGATTGCAGCTGTATGATACTTGCTTGCATGCAACAGATAGAGTCCTCCCGCCATTTGGTCTCCACTCAAGAACTTTAACATCTCTTTGCAAGTCATGGGTCAAAATGCAAGGGTCTTTTCCTTCTGTCCAGAACATAAAATACATTAGCGTTATTAAAAAGAAACTGAACAAGAAATTTTAAGATGAAATGAACAGTGCAAAAGCAACAAAGCTACTTCTATATACAAATAAAAAAAAATACAAAACTTTAACTAAATCATATGGTGAACCAGATTGGATGACCTGCATTTTCATAATCACGGACAACAACTTGATTCGTCCCAGATATGAATGCTACAATATGCTTGTGCTGGTGCCAACTCACTCCTTGAAGATATTCTGCCGGTAAGTATTTTACCTATAAAATTGATCAATGAGCGTAAGGTGCTTAACTTTCTTTCGCAAGTTATAAAGCATGTGCCTTGATTTTGGAATGCATATTGCAGTCAAATTTACTAGACTTCGATGATTCTGCATCTTTAACAACTTCAGAACTTCAAAGTAAATAGAGTTCTCGTCATTCCAAAGGTATTCTATTTAGGTTGGGCCAGACCATAAACTCTTCTATTCAATCTGTAGATGTATTGTATGCTTAATTGTAATATAAGCCCCATAAATGCTACATACAGATAGCAAGACGCCAACTCAAGTTTTCAAGCTTCGACTTCCTTAAGAAATACCACATACAGGATAGCAACCTTTTTTTTTCCACACAAAAGAAGAAGAAAAAAAAAATGGAATTCCTTAAAATTACAATGGAGTTGTATTTTAAAGATACCATTTCAAATTTCATATTTTCCGTCATTCAAATTTGTTGCACCCTGACAAACATATCTTTTCTTTTTTTTTATAGGAAAAGTAACCATTCATTCATACGATGAAATGGGATACAAAAGAATGTCCTATCGAAGAACAATTATAAAAAATACCTCCAATGATTGATGAGGGTAGAAAGATCATAATTACAAAAGGACCCTGGCAAGCATATCTAAGTACAAACTTAAAGGAATCATGAATTTCAAAAACAATCTGCCATGAATTTCAGTAGGAGAAGGATACAACAAATAAGATGTAATAGCAGTCTAAAAAATTAAATTGCTTAGCAATTTTTTCCCTGTGCTATATTTTACAAAATTCAATGATGTTGGCTATATGGAAATTCTTACATTTATTACCTAAACTAATAATTTTCTTGTCGTGTTATAGTGCCTTAGGTATGAACCTTATTGAACATGATCTAGGCAATCAAATTATTCTTTTTTCAGTCATAATTTTTCGTATTTAGATGAAATGAAACATATCTTTTGTTATGAGAGAACATTTAAGACCTAAATTACTTCCCTTATCTCTAATAAAGAAAAAGAAAAAAGATGGAACAAAAAAAACACACACACAAACAATTCTGAAACTTACATCATTAGGACGAAAAAAACGCTTGATGGAGCCCTCTAGGAATCCCTGCAAAGATGCAATCACACTCTTCCTCTGAACAACAATCTCCCCATTTGTTTCTTCGTTCCGTGGCTCAGTATTCAGTTCAGGAGTTGGCGACACCAAAAAATCCGACTGAAATGGAACAGGACTAAACACCATACCCTATTAAACGTCACAGCCACAAAATTCAAATCCCATAAACAAAAACATCGATTCTGAAGAACAAAGTAAACATCAACCATAAATTTCAATACCATTACTTACAAGGACTTTCCCATAAGTATCGTTGGCTCGATCATCGGAGATGCAATCGGCAGTAACTGGAGAGTAATAAATTCACAAAAAAAAACATGATCAATTTCACCGGAAAAAATAACACTACAATTTCATAAACAAGCAGCAAAGGAAGATTGAGATACTGACTGAGGTCACGATTGATTTCGCAGATGGTAACAGAACCAGGAGGAGGAAAGGAAGGCATTGTGAGGAAATTTAAAAGACCTAAATGGATCAGATGAGTAAATTTCTGCCCAATTCAGCGAATTCCAGAACTGAATTTGATTGTGGGGAAGTTCTTGGATTGGATAATTTGAGCACCGGAGTTTCCCGCCTACTTCCTTCGAATCTCCAGACTCCACTGGACTTGCTTGAAGAGAATTGCTGAGATGTTTGAAAATAGGGTTTATCGTAGAGGTCCAAAAATTAAGAAAGTAAAATTTAACATTAATGCGGTATTTATCAAAATGGTTTTAAAAAATATTAATCTCTTCTCTCGAATTTTGGGTGGAGGATTTAAAAATTGAATCTCAATTAAACTAATTATTCAAAATTAATTATTCAAAATGTGTTTAAATTTTTTTTTATAGACAATAGAAATGATTGTAGTCACCAATTAAATATTAGATTGAATATAAACTATTATTAATTAATTTATGAACTTATTTTGTATTATAACTGCTATATAATTATTATTTTATAATATCATATATATATATATATATATATATATATATATATATTAATACAATATAAACAAACTAAACATAAACAAAGCTCCATGAGCTCCCAGTTGCTAAAGACATAATAAAACTCGAGGGAATAAGAACCTGAGCCTAAAAGTGAGCCTCCATCGTTCTAGAGGCTATCTGATAGGCCATAACATTGGTCAGACGAGAAAAATGGGTGAAGGAGAAATCTCAGCATCATCCTTCAAGTCTAGGGCTTTGCAAATGAAGAAGGCAATTGTGGTGATGTCGACACTAGTGCCATTGAGAATTTTACAAACTTCCAAACAACCAGTCTCGGCCTCGATTGGGCACTTGGAAGGGTTCGGGGATGAGGAGATTGCTTTGAGACCTTCAACCATGGTCATGACCTTTAAGGTCTTGATCTCAAATGGGCTTGTCAGAGCACGACAATCTGTCAATTTAACAACCTCTTGATGATCCCGAATGACTCACCCAAGACAAACACTCCTAAAATGAGGGTTAAAAGATGCATCCACATCTAGCTTCCACGATTGAAGACGGAAGGTTGCCAACTGCCACTAACATCATCTAAAGTCCCTTCATTTATGAAATGAGTTTTCCCTTTAGCCCTGCTACCATCTAAACTGCCACGTCTAACACCTTTGGACTGATGAAAAAGATTACTAATGTTGGACATCACGAATTGATTTGTCACTGATGCATTGTTGAAAAATGACTTGTTTCGGAGCTCTCAAATCTTCCACACTATTAGCATTGAGTACTCCACATCCTCCTTCAATCATTTGTCCAAGATCCAATCTCAATGTTTTTGAATCGACCAATGGTTCCTGTTATCACATAAACGAGTCAAGTTAATAGAGGGACAAAAGGATCAAGCCTCCTTGATTACCTCGCAATGCCAGAAAAGGTGTTGGGATGATTCTTCATTGTCCCGGCAAAAAACACATAAATTATCGATATAGATTCCTTTGAGCTAAGTTTATCTTAGTAGGAATAATATTGTTGTAAACTTTCCGGCAACAAATTTTGCTTTTGGTGGAACTTTAGAGGCCCAAAATGTTTTTTATCTCCTGCTTTGAGTTTCAACATTTGAGAGTGAAACCTCGAATTTATTCCCAAAAGATAAATCGAGCTGATAAGTAGTTTTAACAGAAAAAACTCCATGTTTCAAAGGATTACAGATAATGATGTCTTTGATGGAACTGAGGTTCTAAAACAACCAGAGGCGCAACGGAAATAAGTCTAAATTGGTTGAGGATCTTCAACAATCAATAAGCAACAAACGGGAGAGGGAAAAACCAACTATCTTATAACTTTTTCTCTTACCCGAGCTCCACTAGTAAATGTCAGACCGACCGGTAAAAGTCAACCGATAAAGGTTGACCGGTAAGCTTCACAATCTTCGACCGGTAAAGCACACACTGGTAGATTTACCTCGGTGAACCAAACCGGTAAGCTTCACATACAAATACCGATAGATGGTACACTGGTAAAACCATACGAATAAATCCGTACCGGTAAACCGGCACCAGTAAATTCGTATCAGTAAAACCGGATCGGTAAGCTACCACCGATAAACTGGTTCGATAAGCTTCACTAAGTTTACACTGGTAAAACTAAACCAATAAGCTTCCACCGGTAAACTTCATAAGTTTACACCGGTAAACTAGTGGACCAGTAACCATTACCGGTCTGCTGCTTCGATAAATCATTTACCGGTACACCCGACTGGTAAATATGGACCGAAGAGCAAGCGCCAAACGCTATCTCATAACGTTGGCCAAACCACCGGTAAATTCCTATCGGTAAGCTTCACCGGTAACCCGACTGGTAAGCTTCACCAGTAAATTTACCAGAAGCCTGAAAAAACACCAAAAAACGTACCTTTTTTGGATTTGTCTTCTCGTCTCCGCAACAACCTCCTCTGCAAAATCCTATGAAGCTCAGTCTGATCACGAGCAAGCCGAGGACCACCCTCAGAGGAGTCTCAACTATCCTCGGGCTTAGTAGCGGAGCTTGGGACTCCTTTGAGCAAGGGAGCTTTGGGGAGAGGATGGGGATGAAGAAGAAGGTGTTGGTGAAGATGAGAAAGAAGATGAAGACTAGATTGAGTTTGATGAACACTTCAACAACTACTCAAACCTTCATCTCTCCAATTCTCATGAATCCTCAACAGTTGAAGAACAATTTGAGGGAAGAAGAATGAACCTTTCACTATCTCTGCCACTCGGATGAAGGGGAATATCAAGTATTGCCTACGCATCAATATGAGAAATGTTGCCCAAATATGTTCCTTCTTCCAAGACACATTAATGTTCATCATCGAAGCCACAAGAAGATTGTGGACTGAAGGCGGTGAAAACAGTCGCTGGCCATTTTTCCTTGAAGGGATCCAACTCCTTGCCCCACATGATGCTCTGCCACGCATAAGAAGTGATGGAACTGAAGTCCTACTTCAACCAGAGGCGCAGCGGAAATATCCTAAAACTGGCTGAGGATCTTCAGCAATCAATGAGCAACAATCTGGGAGAAAGGAAAATTCAAACTTTTTGAAAATTCTTCTCTATCCAATTACCCGACCGGTAAACCTAAAAAAAATGCACCGGTATATATCACATATACACCGGTATATTTTCTACCGAAGAGAACCTGACCGGTAAACCTCAAGAAAATGCACCGGTATATATCACATATACATGGGTATATTTTCTACCGAAGTGAACCCGACCGGTAAATTCAAACGCTATGAACTTCAACCGATAAGGACCCACCGGTAAATTTGCCACCGGTATAACCGACAGGTAATACCGACCGGTAAATTTACCAGAAGACGAAAGAGAAGGGAAAACTTACCTTTTCATGTTGTTTGTCTTCTCGTCTACCTCAGCTCCTCTACAGCCCCCTCGTCCTCTACCTCTCCGCCGGTCACGAGAGCTGCACGAACACATCGAGGACCACTCTTAGAGGAGTCCTAGCTATTCTCGGGCTTAGAAGCGGAGTTGTGGGACTCCCTTAAGCTAAGGGGGTGTGTTGAGAGGGAGGAGGAAGAAAAAAAAATCTCATCCATGGAAATGTTGGTTTTAATGAACAATTCATGAAACTCAATGATCAAAATTCTCTTGAATCTTCAACCAATTGAAGTTCAACATGAAGGAGAAAAGGATGAACACTTCATACCTTTTACTTTTTTCTCAAGAACCCTTAAAGAATTTCAACTCCATGCTCCTTAAATCTCAAGCTTTTCTTCAACTCATCCAAGAAGTTTTTTTTTTTTTCAACACTTGAAGAAAACTCTCGGGGAAGAAGAAGTTTGAGATAGATAGGAAGAGATTTGCTTCACCAAATCTAGAGAGAGAGTGTAATTCAAATTGTCAAAATGACAACCCAAATGTGCACTAAGACAAAATTTAGTTAATGGAAAACACATGTCACTCATGCATAATTCTCATTAACTTAAATTATAATTATAATTAATAATTTATATTAATTAAAACATTTTTAATTAATAAATTTATTATTTAATTTAATATCAAATATTAATTAAATAATAAACCAGACTCCGGTTTTCCGAAAATCGACTTTTCCAATATGAAACATTATTCATATTTTTCTCCGGTCTTGTATTTAAATCATATTTAAATACATCTTCCTCCGATTGTATATTTAAATCATATTTAAATATAACGAACCTCGATCAACAGACCCGAATTTGGATTCCTCCAAATTCTTACCTATAACATTGCTTCACCGTTTTATCCGAGCTAACCAGGAGAACCTAAAGAACCTACAGATCATGAACTCCAACGATACGAGATTATTCGGTCAAAACTCTTTTGACCCGAATCAATCAACATTCGTTAACCCCCGAAGACTCCACTATAGTTCGAGGGTTGCACTCTCCTCACTGTAGATATATTATGTCCTCTTGATATAACCGTCATCGGTAAGTCGATCATTCACAGGTCGTTCGTAATTGCAGTTGGGTCATTTAAATCGTTTAACCCATGCATTACATCTTGTTCCTTAAGTACCACTGACTTCTTTAATGAACAATATATTTGTGGTCCTACCAGCAGATAGAATCCTTCTCCACACAGGAGAGGACGAGTACTCATTGTTCAATCCCTGAAGTCAGCTATTAAGGGAACAACCTATCTACTAACCCTGAAGCGGGTTAAGAGTGAATTTCGTCTTGCTATACTATGTCCCCAACTATCTATTCGACTTTATCCCCAAGATGGTAGGCTTATTGAGCGGCGAAATCGGCCACTCTCACCCATACAAGTCAAAAGATACTATCGAATAAACAGAAGTTCATAGCGAGCTCAGGATTAAGCTCGAGTTCATAAAGAGAGAGCGACTTTTTCGCGGTCCAGTCTTATGCAAACTGATTGCACAGGACGCCGTCGCTCCTCACATCACCATGTGAAACGATTCGGATCACATTGTTTTGTACAATACAAAGCGAGCCGCATCCAATAGTGTTACCAGGATAAGGTACCCAACCTTATCCGTATACTATAGACCGTTTTGGCAGTATATTTGAACCTGATCCACAATCATGTCACACATGAGGTTCAAATACTCACACTATGCCAAGGGTGTTAGGTATTGGTATAAGATAAACGAAACACGTTTCACTTTATTCTAGTAAACTCTTTTACTGAATAAAACTCAATAACTCTTTATTGCTAAATAGAGTGCTTACAAACATAATTGTTTACAATCCACGAGTTTTAGAACATAAACCCAACAAGAAGGAGCCGAGCCTAACTGAGCTCGCAGAAATAGACCATGATGATAATACTTGCCCTTCAGAACCCAAGCCAACAAGCTGCCAGTATGTTTAATTAACCTCTAACGCTTCTTAGCCAGAAGGGCCTGATTGAACAAAGTTAAATCCTTGAAGTTCATTCCCCCTTGCGTCTTACTAACACACATCCAGCTCTAGGAACACCAATGGATCTTCCTCTTATTAGAAGTTGAACCCCACCCAAAACGTGCAAACATTTTAGTAATGTCTGAACTAACCTGGGAAGAGATCATGAAACAGCTCATTGTGTAAGTTAGAATGACTTCAGCAACTGCTATGATAAGCACTTTTTTGCCTCATGCCGAAAAAAACTTTTGTTTCCATCCCTAAAGGTTCTTCCAGACCCTATCTTTTAAGGAGCTGAACGATTGACATCGATTCCTCGCCATCTAAGAAGAGAGGCCCAAATACCGACCAAGTGTAGTTGTGTACGTATCCCCAAGCTCATTCTGAATCATATCAATCAAATTTTGCCTGGTATTTATGCTTGCCATGAACATTGGTTTATCAAAATTAACCGTATGCTCGATTGACTCCTCATATAACTGAAGTATTTCTTTAATAGCTTGGAAATCTCTCATCGTCGCCTTGAAAAAGACCAAGCTATCATCTGCGAAAAAATAAATGAGAAATAGAAGGGCAATGCCGGTTAATTTGCAAACCTGAAAACTCGTAGTTTTGTTCTTTCTGATGAAGTAGTGTTGAAAAGCCTTCAACACAAAGGAGGAAAAGATAAGGGGAAAGAGGATCCCCTGACGTAAACCTCGACCAGGTTGAAAATCTTGAGACGAAACCACATTCAACAAAACTGAGAAAGAAATTGATTCCACACAATTCATAATGAGAGAAATCCATTGCTGACAAAACCCCCATTTTCTCCATGACCCTTTCTTAAGAGAGACCATTTGATTCGGTCATAAGCTTTGCTCATGTCTAACTTAAGATCAATGATCCCCTCTTGCCCACACAACCCTTTTGTTCAACGCATGAATGCACTCGAAGCCAATTAGAGCGTTACCCGAAATTAGACGATCAGGTACAAAAGCAGACTGAGATGGCGAGTTGATAGAGTCGAGAATCAATTTTAGCCTATTAACTATAACTTTTGAAATGACTTTGTAAATCACATTACAAAGGCTAATAGGCCGAAACTCGCTAAGGCGTTTCAGGTCTTTAACTTTCGGAATAAGGACCAAGAAAGTTTTGTTCAGGGAACTCAAATCTGTCCGACCATTAAAAATTTGCAAACACAATTCCAATGTCTCATCTCCCACTAAATCCCAGTACCTCTGAAAGAACAACGCTCATAAACCATCCGGGTCAGGGGCTTTTGCAGCTGACATGAGTTTCAGGGCCTTCTCAATTTCTAGTAGAAGGCCTAGTAAGGCGACAATTCTGATCCTTAGTAATGGAAGAGGAAATCACTGTTAGAGTAGTCTAAATGCTACTCTCCTCCGAGTTATTAGACATATTTTATAATATCATAAGCTTTTATCTTTTCAAAAAAAATAGTTTTCAAAATTTACAATTTTTGGATTAGACGAAAAAGTTTTTAAAAATAGAATCTAGATGGGCAAAGTGAAAAGAAAACATATTTGCACTAAACCCTAACCCCCAAGACATAAAGCAGAGTTCCGAATTATTATCTAATTTTTCGAAGTGGCTTTTCAAATGAATCCAAAACCCCGCTTCTTGCTCCTTCGCCTTTTCGCTACCACATTCCGTTCTTCAAGTGCTAGGTACGTAAAGCACAATACACATACGATTTCATCGCTGCAACTAATCAATGAGGTATGAAATCATTTGAATCCCCATTGTTATCTCTTTCAACAGCAACTAATTTCTCCAGATTTCAATTCGGTCCCTTCAATAATTTCTGTCAAAGAAGATGGAGAAAGCCAGTGGTGAACGCTCAAACTCGATTACAAGACCGAACAAAGGATCTCAAGCTCGACAAACTCTCCACCCTATTCAGAAAACTCAGAATCATCCTCAAACTCCGCCACCTCATGATCGATCGGAAACGCGGCCCTTTTGTCTCCTTACAAATCATGTCTCGATGGCGAAACATTGTCGCTCTCAGAATCGGAATTGGTGAGTTCGTTCATAAGTACCCCCATGTGTTCGACGTATTTCCCCATCCGGTTACTAGGAATTTATGCTGTAGAATCACTGGAAAGATGACTGCTTTGATGAAATTAGAAGATAATGTTGTTAACGATCTCGAATTCGAGACTGTGCTGCGATTGAAGAAGTTGCTAATGATGTCTGTTAATGGCTCTCTTCATGTTCATGCTTTGAGGCTGATTAGTAAGGAACTGGGGTTGCCTGATGGGTTTAGAGAATCGATTATTGTGAAGTATTCGGATGATTTCAGATTGGTTGATTTGGAGATTGTTGAGTTAGTTGAGAAACGTGAGAATGGAGGTGTTGCTCAGGTTGAACAATGGAGGGAGAGAGAGTTTAGAGAGAAATGGCTGAGCGAATTCGATGTCAAATATGCATTTCCCATCAATTTCCCAACTGGGTTTAGAATTGAGGGAGGTTTTAGAGAGAAACTTAGGAATTGGCAGAGGCTTCCATATGCAAAGCCATATGAGAAGAGACAAGGCTTTGGTGTTCGTTCTTGTGGGGGGATGCAGCGCCATGAGAAGCGAGTTGTGGCTGTTCTTCATGAGCTTTTGAGCTTGACTGTGGAAAAGCTGGTTGATGTTGAGCGACTTGTCCATTTTAAGCGAGATTTCGCCATTGGAGTCAATATCCGTGAGCTTCTACTGAAGCACCCAGGGATATTTTACATATCAACCAAAGGGAACACCCAAATTGTTTTCCTTAGAGAGGCTTATGCTAAAGGGTGCTTGGTAGAGCCCAATCCAATATACATTGTTAGAAGGAAGATGCAGGACCTTGTTCTGTTGGGACGTCGACGCACCAAGCAGTTGGAATCATCCATGGAAATCAAGGAAAATGACAGTGCAGCCTATAATGGAGACTGGTTGTCTAAAAGTGAAGGAAGCTGGGTTTTGCCGATATTACAGGGCTTTGATTGAGGAATGAAGTTCAAATGTCTAGTGAAGTTGATTAGTCGAGGTGCGCGCAAGCTGAACCAGACACTCACGGATATCAAAAAAGATAAATAATAATGTCCGGTGAAGTTGATGGTTTGTTCATTGTTTGGGGGTGGCTATGAAAAGGTGGAACTATGTTTCATGGTGGAATCAAATGGTGGAATCAAGTTGATTATCTGATGATGTTTGAATGTGTCTCCACCCACTCAAGAGGGACAAAGAAACCAGCCTTTAAGGTTATTCCTTCAAACTCCCATTTTATTACTATATTTTTGAAAAACTGTTTGAAGGGGTTTTGAAAACTTGAAATCTTTCAAAACTATTTGTTGCTAGTTGACTAAAAGCGCCTTTCACTGTTTTAAAAATCATACCAAGCGCTCTTTGAATCATATATAGCAAATTAAGTTTTCTATTTGTCATCTTATTATCTAGCTTCATTCTTTTCCTTCTTCCTTCATACTTTGTTTTATTCTGTAAAGAAAGTAGGATGATATGTAGTTATGAAAATACTTGTAGATCCTTACTTTCATGAGTAAAGAACATAAAAGGACTTCAATACTTGCATGTATAGTAATCTGCATTGACCTTACTTTTACAATTGGAACTTCCATCATATCATTTTATTGTTACCGGGTAGAAGAACAACTGTATTCGTTTTATATGGAAGACCTCGATATAAAACGAAGCCTTGTTTTCTCGACTCCTAAGCAAAATGAAGTCATGTTTTCTTATTTCTTTATTTATTCTCGGTTTGATTGTTCTACTGTTGGAATGTTAGATTGAACGCCAGACATTTTGCTTATATGTATCCTCTGTTTGCATCCTTCTTGATAATTAATATCTTGGCTGGATGTGCTTGTGGTAGTTCTTGTCATGTGGAAGTTAGGCTATATTTGGGAGCACTTTTAACAATAGTAGAAGTACAAAGCACTTGTTTTTTAAGCGTCCTCAAATACATTTTTGTTTTCAAGTTTTTCATGGAAAGAGAGCAACTCTGTCTTTTGTCAATTTTACAAGCTAAAAAAATGAGGGGATGCCATTCCAGTTTTATCTCTACTACTACCATATGTTGAAACATTAACAGACCCATATCGAAGTTCTTGCCACTGGTCAAGAGCCATGCGTTGACAACTTTTGGAGGACTCGACTTATCTAGAAAGTATATAGAGACAACCACGGTTCGAATTCAACAATGATTTTATATAAAGTAATTGGGAGACTATGGATTCTATTCTATTATATGGCTGCCTCTTAATAATCATTGGATGTGGATTCAAAATTTTGCATGCTCCTAATAATCACTAGATATAAATTTGAGTTATTTTTGCAGATTTTTCTCACACATCTAATGGTGCAAAATTGCCGGCCAGATTGTAGCAGCCTTCCTCAATAATTTCTCCATAACATGAGTGTCAATGAAAGTGAACTTTGGATGGAGATATTAAACATCATGGGGTTCCATCCTAAAACCAATTGGTGATAGGAGGAGTAGCCCATGTATGTTATATTGTGAGTGAGGTCCCTTCATCTTTTCGATGTGGGATCGGGATCCTCAACATGCCCCCTTGGGTCGGGATCCCAGATGATGCCTCTTTGGGTTCACCATCTTGGGTCGGGATCCCATTTTTGGACCGTGGGCTCTGATACCATATTAGACACCATGGGGTTCCATCCTAAAACCAATTGGTGATTGGAGGAGTAGCCCATGTATGTTATATTGTGAGTGAGGTCCCTTCATCTTTCCGATGTGGGATCGGGATCCTCAACATGCCCCCTTGGGTCGGGATCCCAGATGATGCCTCTTTGGGTTCACCATCTTGGGTCGGGATCCCATTTTTGGACCGAATACCCGTTTGGGTTCGTGGGCTCTGATACCATATTAGACATCATGGGGTTCCATCCTATAACCAATTGGTGATAGGAGGAGTAGCCCATGTATGTTATATTGTGAGTGAGGTCCCTTCATCTTTCCGATGTGGGATCGGGATCCTCAACATGCCCCCTGGGTCGGGATCCCAGATGATGCCTCTTTGGGTTCACCATCTTGGGTCGGGATCCCATTTTTGGACCGTGGGCTCTGATACCATATTAGACACCATGGGGTTCCATCCTAAAACCAATTGGTGATTGGAGGAGTAGCCCATGTATGTTATATTGTGAGTGAGGTCCCTTCATCTTTCCGATGTGGGATCGGGATCCTCAACAGGAGAAAGCCAAAGGAGAGAGACAAGGTCGAGCACAGGGAAAATGTTGAAGATGAAAAGGAAACAAAAGAATAGAACAAAAAACTAAAAACAAAAGGGTGCTTGGTAGAGCCCAATCCTATATACATTGTTAGACTGGACCTTGTTCTGTTGGGACGTCGACGCACCAAGCAGTTCATTCAGGAGCGTTTTGGTTAGATGGGTTTGAGGGTGGACATGACTTTTTCGATGGTCATGCTCATGTTTGGTACATGGCTGAATAACTTATTCTCAGGTATTAGTTTGAGTGACTTTCTATGTCCACTCATTTTCTTGACTTTGTTCAAAGTTGATGTCTTTCATAATTGTTACATTTCATTTTTGTTTTATTTATTTTATATTTAGTCTAGTTTATTAAATTTAAAAACCACACCTTTTTTAAAAAAAAATATCATATTTTTTTTTACACTTTTCATTAAAAAATTGTATTGGTTTTTAATTTATATATAAAGTTTATACTAATCAAGTATATAATCATATTAGATTGTAGCTAAGTAACACTTATTATTAATTATTTAATTGATTAGTGTGCTAAAATACAAAAGTATAACTAGAATTTAAAATTTTATGTGATTTATAGTTAATTAATTAACTATATTTTATTTTGATATAAACTAATCAATTAAAATTGACTACTAACTAAAATTAATTCAATATATTAATTAACCAAAAATAATTTACATCACAAAGTTTAAATTTATTATTTTTTTAGAAGGGTCTAAAATTAATTTACCTAATTAAACTTAATTGATGTGAATTAATTTTCATTACTTAATGAAAACTAAATAAAAATAAAAGATAACCAAATTGTGCCAAATAAATTTAAACCACGTTAAAGACTTACTAAGATTTAATATACTATGAGTTTTTTTTTTTTTTTTTTTTTTTAATTTTAGGAGTACATTGGGGGGATTCGAACTACAGTCCTCTTGATCGTCAACACATACATATGTCAGCTGAACTATCGAATGTTTTTGGCAATCAAATGTAGTAGGGTTAGATTTTTGTCTCGTGAGAATAGTTGAAGTGCGGAGAAGCTAGTTCGGACACTCACAAAAAAAAAAAAAAAAAAAAAAAAAAAAAAAAAAAAAAAAAAAAAAAAAAAAAAAAAAGTTATTGTGGAATCAAGTCGATTGTCTTGATGATGTTTGAATGTGTCTTCGCCCATTGAAGATGGACAAAGAAACCAGGCTTTAAGGTTGTTCCTTCAAACTCCCAAGATTTACATTGCATGTATTAACCAGCATGGAGCTTACATTTACAATTGAAACTTCCATCATATATACCCTTTTTTTTTTTTTTTTGTTAGTTACTGGGTAGAACTTTTTTTTGCAACGGTAATTTAATTAATGCGGAGATTGAACTCATGACCTTGTGGTCACCAGCACAACCCTATGCCAATTGAGTTATGCTCGGTTTGACAGTTACTGGGTAGAACTTAGAAGAACAACTGTATTCATTTTATATGGAAGACCTCGATATAAAATGAAGCCATGTTTTCTCGACTCTTAAGCAAAATGAAGTCGCGTTTTCTTATTTCTTTATTTATTGTCGGTTTAATATGCAATATGGATTCTGTTTTTTAAAACTGTTTTCAAATTATACGATCAAAATAGTAAAAATTAGAAAACAACTTTTGTACGTTATTCTGTATCTAGATTTTTGAAATTGAAATTTTAAAATACATAATAATATTTAAATCCATAAAAACTTTAATAATATAGTTTCATGTCATAAACTTTTTTTTTTTATATTCGTGAGTGTTCTGGTCAGTTTACGCGAACCTCTACTAATCTCATGCTATTCTCTCATGCTATTCTCTCTTGGATGACTTTAATAGTTTCAAGGCCCTTCATATTATGTTATAAATTCAATTTATTTTTGATAAATTAAATTATGTATAATATAATATATGATACTGTAAAATAACACTTATACAAAAAAAAAAAAAAATTAACCTAAAACATATTCATAAATTAGTTAATAATAATTTATATTAAATATAATATTTAGTTAGTAAATACTACCTTTATGGTTTATAAATATCTTATTAAACATATTTTAAACAATTAATTAAATTGAGGCCCAACTCTTAAATCGGCTACCACACATATCTAAAAGGGCTCTTTACATAGATAGACATTTGGGCTGGTTGTAGAAACAACAATCGGACTCAAAATAATTGTAAATTTAGCAAAATTTAAAACATTTTGCAAATATGACAAAAAATCAGTGACTATCACTAATAGACTCTATCGTTGGTATCTGACTTCTATCACTCATAGACTATTATTACTGACAAAATTCTATAAAAAAATTGAGGTGATAGGTTATTATCAGCGATAAACTTCTATCAACGATATATCATACTATCAGGGATAAAAAATTATCACATCCGCACATTTGTTTAAAAAGTTATTCTATCAGGGATAAAAAATTATCATATCCGCACATTTATTTAAAAAGTTATTTTTAATTATTTTACTCTAAATTGACATCTGTTACAATTTTTCTAGACATTTTATACACTTTAATTACACAAATGTCAATTTTTTAATTAAATTTCAGCTTTGTTAGGCCCAACCAATAATTGAAATGACCTGTCCATATATTAAGTTTAATCATAAATATAATTAATTAATTAAAAATATTAAAAAAATATATATAATTAACTGTTTAGAAATTATATATATATAAAAAAAATATTTTCCTTAATATTTCGAATTTTGATTAAAATTTTGAAAAAGAATGAAGAAGATAAATATGGAAAAAGTCAATTAAAACAAAATATATATATATATATATATATTAATAAATAATATAAATAATTCAAATTTAATTTAATAAAATAAATATACAATGACAATATAAATGAAATATAAAATACACAAAATTATTTGAAAATTTCGAAAAATTGGAAGGCATTTAAAGCTTTAAAAAAATAAAAATCTAAATATTTCAAAGTTTGTTGAATTATAGTATATAAACGGAGTATATATATTGGATTATAATATATAAACGAAGTATATATGCTAGATTATAGTATATAAACGAAATATATATATTGGATTATAATATATAAACGAAGTATATAGGTTAGATTAGAATATATAATGAAGTATATATGTTGAAAAAGTTAAAATATTTCGAGATATAAAGATGAGTAGGAAAAAATGTTTGACTCACGACAAAATGTAAATAAGAAAAAAAAATTACTATACAATAAAACATGAAATATAAAATTTGTAATAATATTTTAAATTTTGAATGAAATTTTCGAATAAAAGATAAATATGAAAAAAATCAATTAAAAAATATATATATATATATTAAATGACAATATAAAATTTTAAAAAATTGTTTGAAAATTTGAAAGATTGAATGGGGTTTTAGAGATTAAAAAAATAAAAAAATAAATAAAAGTCAAATAATGCTGTAATATTCCTAGTGACATTTATGAAATATATGATAAATTGTTTTTACCATATTTACTCTATCTAAAATTATAAAATACAACTTTATTTTGATTGAATCTTTATTTTTAAATTATTTATTTTTTAGATTATCAACCAAACAAGTTCTTATGAATTGTTTTTAAGTTTGAACACTTTATTTTTAATCTAGCATGATACATGCTTTCTTTTTAAACTATTTTTCTCGGGCTATTTCATAAAATATAAACAGTTTTAGTTTTAAAAAAAAAAAAAAAATTATAAACAGTTTAGAAAAATATTAAATATAAATACTTTAAAACTGAAATCTAAATAAAGTTAATTTCAATTAACAAAAAGGGTGGGAATAAGAAATTGAACCTTCAATAACAATTATCTTATCCATGACAAATCTAGATAAAATTATGTTTGTTTATTTAAAAAAAAAAAAAAAAAAAATTATGTTTGTTTGTTTTCTTTTAAATAGAAAGTAAAAAATCCTCGATTAATAAATTTTTTTGTTATTGTTTTTATGATTAAAAAACATATGTATCAAGATTTGAGGGATATTTGGTCAGATGACCTTAAATTAAGGCCCGAGAGATTGACGCGCCATTTTAAAAATTAGTCAAAATGACCTTTGCTGACATCACTCTCGCTGGTCTCGCTCTCGTTCACGAGAATGGAGAATTTTTAGTTATAAAATGGAGCCCGCAAAATAACGAGAGAAATTCCAGCGAGAGTGATGTCAGAAAAGATCATTTTATCTAATTTTTAAAATGGCGCTTCAATCTCTTGGGCCTTAATTCAAGGGATCTGGCCAAATATCCCAAGATTTGACCCACATAAAACATGTTGCCACCTAGAGATAAGTATGAATCTTACACTAAAATAAAAAATAAAAAAAATAATAATAAAAAATAATAATAATAATAAAATCAAACACGCCTAATTTTTAAATTTAAATAATTTTTTTTTTACAAATATATTTAATTAATGGAGGTCGATAATCAAACCTATAATTCTTTTAGTCATTAGTTCACAAGACTTGAATAACTATGTTTAAATTGGCTCTTAGCCAAATTTTCTCAAGTTAGAACCAAGAATTTAAATGTCGATGTTGACGAAAATATCGATATTTTAATTTTATGAAAATATCACTAAAATGACACGATAGATATTTTTAGAAGATTTTTAAAAATATATATTTTTTAAAAATATATATTTTTTAAAAATATTTAAATTAATGAATAAACATTTTACACTTCTAAATGTGTTAAATAAAATACACTTATTCTTCTTCTTTAAAAACAAAAAAATACAGTTATTATAATATTATATTCACTTTAAGTTACATATATATATATATATATATATATATATATATATATATATATTTTTTTTTTTAATATTTCATCGATTTTGTACAGTAGGATCGATGAAAATGTTGATTCACCTTTTATGTCAATATCGAACCTATGGATATGTGAAAATGTCGACGAAAATTTAATACCATGGTTAAGACCAAAAATGAAAATATCGATATAAATATCTAGATTTCAAATTCACGAAGATATTGATAGATATATCAATATGAGCGGATATTTCTTTAAATTAATTTAAAAAAAATTAGATAAATTAATAATTAATTTTTTTTTTCTTTTTAATTTTCAAACTAAATTATAATTTTTTTTTTGCAACGGTATTTAATTAATGCGAGGATAACCCATGACTTCATAGTCACGGACACAACCTTATGCCAATTGAGCTATGCTCGGTTTGACCAAACTAAATTATAATTGTTAGATGATATGTTTTAAATTTTACAGGTATTTATAAAAGATATTATAGATATCGATCAACTCTTAGTAACCATGTCGAAAATTTCGATTTACGAATATATTCTCGGAACTTTCAATTTACGAATATATTGGCGAATATATCCACATATTTTCATTGTTGGTTAGAATGTTTGAATAAAGAATAAAGAAAAAGAAAAAAAAATCAAAAGAAAAAAGTATTAGAAAAAATTAAAATAATTTCTCACATTTTTCCCATCATCCTCAACTCCCAAGTCGCAGAAGAACAATGAAGAGTCTGACCAGTTATCGCCTGCATTGGCCCCTGTGAAAAATGCTGCCTGATTCTCGCCTGCAACAACAAAACTAAACAATCCCCATTTTCCTCGTTGAATAACCCTACTAGTGTTGTGTTGACCTCTCCTTCTCAACTTCAAAAATTCTCAAAATCTTCCCTTCTTCACTCTCTAAGCTTTACTCATAATTCCCAATAGAGATGGTTCCCTGTGGCGTCACTCTTTCTCTGAAACCTCCCACCCTTTGTACTCGTTTCACCTCTAATGCCGGACCCATCTTAAATTTCGGCCTCCGAGCTCCAATTCTTGAAACCCCATTTCAAACGAAGGGGATTCATGCCTGTTCTTTCCGCCATAACCATCGATTGGAGTTTAAGGAAGTGGGTCGCCGTCAAATGCAATGTGGGTTGCTCAGATTCACGAATTTCCGGATTTCAGCATCCTCTGGCGATGGCTCTGGCGATGGCTTTGGCTCTGGAGGTGGTGATGGTGGATATGGAGGTTTTGGTCATGAGAATTCTGGAGGCGGTGAAGGGGATAGTGGCAAAGGCGGGGATGACTGGTCCTTCTTGGCTTGGTAATGCAGATTAATCCTTCTCTCTTTTGTTAGTTAGTTAGCCTTTAAATTATTTAGGAAAGGTGCCTTCTAACACTTGCTCAACTAACATTTTGGATTGGTGCTTGTAATCACATATGCTCCCTTCAACCAACCTTGGTGATAGTGACCAGGAAGGAAGGGTTTAGAGGAAATGAGTTTAAGCCATGATGGCCACCTACCAAAGATTTAATATTCTACGAGTTTTCTTGACAACCAAATGTATTAGGATGAGACGGTTGTCGATGTCAAAGTGCGCTCAAGCTGGCCCAGACACCCACAAATATCTTAAAAAACAGAAAAAATCACATATGCTCCATTCTTGTTGAAGGCCAATAATGTTTTTCTCATACAGCATACCATCTTCAGATAGACAAAGTCATGACTGATTTGAGCTCCATCTTATCTGAAACTAAGGGGAAACATGATGCTCTGTTAATTTTTGTTTCTAAAGATTAGATATCTTGAGGGCCTCCTCTCGATGGAAAACAACAATAGGAATTTCAATAGTAAAGTCAAATTGGAACTTACAAAGTGCTTAAGATAATATGTTGAGCATGAGATGTACTAAGGATAGGCATACATATACTAATCTTATAAAAATAACAAAAAAAAGAAGACAAAAAAAGAAGGATAGGCATACTAAAGCACTGGTTATGTTATTATGTTATCTTGGTAAGTTGAATAGAATTCTTTTTGCCTTGGTTATGCTCAAAGAATAATTTTTGTAGATTTTCTAGGGTGGTTATCAATGAAAATAGTCTCATACAGGAAAAATAGTAAAGTTAGATCTATAGATGGTTTATTATATCTAGTTGTTTGGGTAGGGTTCTTTTGCTGTAAATTTTATGCTCCTTACAAATACTACAATCTTTCTATCTTTATGGTTTCTCTAACTTCCTTAGCTTGGGGTTCGGCTTTCCTCCCCTTTTTGTAATTTCATATCTTCTATAAAATGAACCCGTTCTCATAAAAATAAAAAAGAACCGATATCTACTTTATCTAATTCTAACTAGAAAGGCCTTGTATTTTTCTGTCCTAACCCCTTCTTAAATCCAGATATGCTATGCTAGATAATTTATCCCTCTTCTAATCAAGTTCACACGGATTGGAGAGATAACATAGGGCTGGATGGTTGGAAGCTCTCACCTTTGTGCAGAAGTTGGTAGGTTTTGAAATGGAACAAAAATACTACTGGAGGCGTGAAACTTAAAAAAGGAAAACTTGGAGTAGGATTCAGATGGCTTGACGTAAAAGAGGAAGACTCCTAGTTTAATTGATTTACATTTGTTGAAACATACAGAATTCTGGATTTGTGTGGATGAGCTTAAAGAAGAGAAAGTCGTAAGGTTGGGTGGTGGAAATTGATGTGTAAATTCCCAATAAATACGCAAGTGAATATTTATATTTTTTAAACAAATTGATATTATTATTCTAGTCAATCTCTCGGTGTGTTCTCATGGTGGTGTAAGCCTCTTGTGACTGAAAGAAGGCATAAGATCCAAGGCTAAAAATTTGAGCCTTCGAGTGTAAGCCTCAAAGACTTTTAAAAAAATCTCTATTATTGGAAAGGTGGTATAAAAGACTAAAGAAGTACAATAAATTAGATATTTTGGTGGAACAGGTGTGAGAAACATGCATGTTGGACGTTTGCCGAGAGGAGGAAGTTAATTCTAATCCAAGTAGTATTTTCTAGCATTCCTACTTATTTCATCTCTCGTTAAAAAAAGCCTTCAGGTGTGATAGCTTGTGCAGAGTGGAATTTTGGGGATTTTTGTGGGTTGGACAGGGAATTGAGGAGCCACTTGATATACTAGAAAAATGTCTCTAATAGCGAAGAAGATGGAGGTCTTGGCTCTGATGATTTGATGTTATCTTGGTATCTAATTGGGCATGGAAGTTCTCAAAAGAAGCTTATTTCCTTTGAGTATGTACAATTGTCAGCAAGATTATGATTGAGCTCCTAGAGGAAATATGCATGGGATTATTAGGGAAAGGGAAATTGCAAACCATTTGCCATCAGAGAGGCCTACTTCTCCCCCTTTTACTGAGCTATTTGCAACTCCTTTCCCTTTCCCTTCCTCTTTCACTTGATATATTCTTTGCTAACAATATTACAAGATAGGGTTCCTCTTGTCCAAAAAACATTTATGACGATAGGGTCCCAAATGATGTACCATAGCTAACCGAATACTCTTTGCATCCCTCAAGTATGTGGGCTCTTTCTATTGTTACATAACAACCCTAGTTCTTAGGCTCATGCATTCTCCTTCATAGAGTTACTGAGCCATCTTGTGCACATTTATGACGATAGGGTCTCAAATGATGTCCCACAGCTAACTGAATACTCTTTGCATCCCTCAGGTATGTGGGCTCTTCCTATTGTTACATAACAACCCTAGTCCTCTCCTTACTGAGTCATCTTGTGCACATTTCGACTATTCTCACGGGACAATTCAAAAGAATGAAATAGAGCATTCAATGAAGGAAATGTTGGCTGCTGGAAGGAATCACATAAGCTAGCTAGGAATTGAATTGGTGCAAGATGGGGTGGGATCAGATAGCTTCCCAGCTCATTTGGCTTGAAATCTCGAACAACCTTGAGATCTGTGTGGTTCCAAGGTCACTCCATGACATATAGCCCTTAATAGATTTGAGTCCAACAGGACACTTTGTTTTTCATTTCCCATGGTAGTCTTAGTTTGACTGCCATGCTTGACCCAATAAAAGGCCCAATAAAATTATGTCTTGTATTGATTCATCATCACAATAATCTTTCCCAGTAATATCTCCTCAGCTTCATAGTACGGAGTGAGGTGATCTCCTTGATAGAGTTCAACGATAGTTTAACCACCTTCAACAACTTCTCCTCTACATCCAATTTGTCGTCCTCTTTTGGTTGCTTCGCCTCTTCATAGGAAAACATTGATCTCATCATATCAAGTTGGCTTGTGTCAATTGTCATTTTGACGTACAGTACTTGTGCTTGTTTATTGCTAGTTCCTCTCCTAAGACAAAAATGGTGTCTTTTTCGGCGTAATAACAGTTGATTTCACAATTCCTTCAAAAAAAAAAAAAAAAACAGTTGATTTCACTATACTTTATTACTTTCTTTGTTAGTGCCATGTTTTAACTTTTTTTTTTCTTTTTAAGTGTTCTATTTAGTCCCCGTTAGTATTTTGTTTGATTTTCATCGGAATGTGAGAATGTGAAGTAATGGTACCTAGTAAGTTGGAAATTGGTTCCAAATCTCTTTCCTTTCCTCCTAGCTTCTATTTACAAGATTGAATTGGAAACAGGTTTCCCACTCTTTTTTTTTTTAAAATATATAATTGTCATACTAAGTTGATTCTGTATTATTCCAGGTATTTGACTCTTCTTGCAAAATACCCTGTTTTGGTGAAATCTGTAACATCTGGGATACTAAATGCTCTGGGAGATTTAATTTGCCAGGTTTGCCTCCTAATATGTTTCTCTAGGAATCTGTGAACTTTCTAAATGATTTACAATGTTGACTTTGTTGAATATTTTGTTTCATTATTCTAGAAAGTGTGATAGTCATGAGTTTTTTTTATAAAGATTTGTATTGAATTTCACAGCAAATTAGCAACGAGGGAAATTTTGATAAAATTGTTCATAATGAATAAAAATATAAGATAATATTACTATGTTGAAATTTGGAGGTGGAATATCAGTACTATACTTTTTAGATTGTTTTTGCAAACCCACATTACACTACATTGGTAGTAGGATGCTAGTAGAACGGTTGCAATTATATTAAATTGTAGGTTAAATTACAAGTTTTGTCTTTGAACGGTCTCTTAACTTTAAAAAGTGTCTTATAGGTCATTGACATATTCGACATTTATAAAAATTAACGGATTTATTGTATACAAAATTGAAAGTTTAGAGTCCTATTAAACACAAAGTTGAAACCTATTAGAAACTTTTTAAAGTTTAGTGACTTAATAGACACAAACCTGAAAGTTTAGGTCCCGTTTGATAACCATTACGTTTTTAGTTTTCTGTTTTTGAAAATTATACTTATTTTCTCACCATTTCTTTACTATGGTTTTCACATTTCTTAAATGAAGGTTTGAATTCTTAGTCAAATTCCTAAAACAAAAACACGTTTTTAAGAACTACTTGTTTTAGTTTTCAATTTTAGCTTGGATTTTGATATTAAAAGTACATAACTGAAAAGAAACCCAGAGGTGAAAGTAGTGTTTACAAGCTTAGTTTCTAAAAGCCAAAAATCAAAAACTAAAAACCAAATAGTTATCAAACGGGGCCTTAAGGACTAAACTTGTAATTTAACCTAAATTGTATTTTCATGAAGAAAAGGGGCATGTTGAACGATCATCTTGGAGATAAATGATTTTCTATGGATATATGTTTTTCTTTATCTTCGATCTTACTGTTTTTCTGTTTACTTTCTCTTAATAAAAAAAATGGTTTTGTGTTTACTTTCAGATATCTCATCCTTGTACACCAGCTGCTTAATAATTTGTTTCTTATGTAAGAACTATTGAACTAAATGTTTAACATCTTTGCATAGCTTGTTTTTGAAGGAGCACCGTCACCAGATCTGAAAAGAATGTTCAGATTTTCTCTGTTGGGGCTTGCCTTAGTTGGTCCTGCCTTGCATTTCTGGTACTTCCTCAAAATCTATCTTCCACTCTTTCTTACGAGTCCAGAGCTATTTAATACGTGATTACAAATGAAGACTCGTTTGAAGTTACCTATTAAAATCCTGAAGCATGTGAATATCTTTTAAAAAAGTAAAGTTGTTTTGAATTAAAGGTTGGAACCCATGATTATAGGCTATTGACACATGCGTTTATGTAAATTTGAAATAAACCAATCTGTTATTGTTTTGAATTGATAATATTCTCATAGACATGCCATGCGTTAATCTGAAACTCAAGATGAATTGTAATCCTTTTTGAGCTATTTTCATTTTCTTGAACCTTTTTAGATAGTTGTTTAATCATGAATACATGTAGGTATTTGTATCTAAGTCAATTGGTGACCTTGCCAGGAGCTTCCGGTGCATTCTTGCGCCTTCTTCTTGATCAGGTAATTCATACCATTGTAAGAGCTATTTGATAATTCTTATTAATAAGTAATTTGACCTGAAGTACTGTTAACAATTGCAGTTCATTTTTACTCCGGTGTTCCTTGGAGCCTTTCTATCCGGATTACTAACATTGGAAGGGCGGCCATCGCATATTATTCCTAAGCTTCAACAGGTGCCAATCGAACATCTTCTGCTCCAATAAGAGAAGCAAAATCTGTTATTTAGTAGGCTTTTCAGCCTCAATCTTCATGGTTTTCTTCTCTAATATATATTTCTTTTTTTGAACTTTTTTGCTTTGTAGGAGTGGTTTTCTTCTGTTGTGGCTAATTGGAAACTCTGGATACCTTTCCAGTTTCTCAACTTCAGATTTGTTCCGCAGCAATTCCAGGTATGTCTTATTTGAATTCTGTCCTGTTTTTATTTGCCATCTGATTGAGTTTATATTTCAAGTAGTCATTTCTGTTCTTGTCGATTAAAATCACTGAATAAATGTGATGATGCTATTTTCTATAAATGAATCAGAATACACATTGCCTTGTTAATTTTTAATCATCATGAGCCAAACTATAGTCAAAGTAGTCAAATGTTAACTGAAATGTCATCGAGGTCTTAGATTCAAAATATGGTGGTCATTTACTTGGGGATCTATGGGAGGAGGCTATCTTCCTGCGCTCTTTCGGGATAAGGACCGGTTTATTTGCCATGCCGGTTGTTGTCTAGTTCTAGTTTTATGGGACATTTGGCTTGAGAGAAACAATAAGATTTTTAGGAGTATGAGAGTTCGTGGGAGGAGGTTTGGTCATTTTCCCGATTCCACGTTCCCATTGGGCTTTGGTGCATAAGGACTTTTGCAATTTTCCCTCGGGCCTCGTCTTATTTTGTTAAATTGGAGTCCTTTTTGTTTTAGTTTGGCTCATTTTTATGCCATTGTGTTCTTTCATTTTTTGTTTAATGAAAACATGGTTTCCATAAAAAGAAGTAAAAAAATCTACTCGTGGGTGCCAAGTATTTCATGAGTTTCACAACACTAAATGTTTTTTTTTTTAAAAGGCACCGAACTTTCATTGAGAAAAAACTGAAGGAATATATGGGCATACAAAAAAACCGGCCCACAACAGGGAACACCTATATACGAAGGGGCTCCAATCAAGCAAAATAATGTTAAATGAATAATTACATAACAACCGCGTCACCGACACCCACAAAGAAACATGGACTCGAGCAAGGGACCAAGCAACACTAGGCTCCCTCTCGGCCCCTCTAAAAGTCCTACTGTTTCTTTCCCCCCACAACTCCCACAGAAGAACGCAAACCCACGTCTGCCAAAGAAACTTTCCTTTCTCTCG
Source organism: Herpetospermum pedunculosum (assembly GCA_028017165.1). Classification (NCBI taxonomy): domain Eukaryota; kingdom Viridiplantae; phylum Streptophyta; class Magnoliopsida; order Cucurbitales; family Cucurbitaceae; genus Herpetospermum; species Herpetospermum pedunculosum. The sequence continues at coordinate 9,921,384 of CM051526.1, forward strand.
AAACGGCGGATGGAGAAGGAACTCCTCGATCATTTCCCTGAGATCTCTGGGGCTAGCCAGCTGAAGGCCAAACACACCTAAAAAAATTACCCCAAACAACTTGAGCAAAATCGCAGCGTCACAGAATATGATCCAGATCTTCCTCCGCCCTCCGTCAAAGAATGCAACAAAACAGAACCACCAAAGAAGATGATCTCCTCACAAGCCGATCTAAGGTATTAACTCTACAATGAATAACCTTCCAAATAAAAAATTGGACCTTCTTTGGAACTTCCACCTTCCATAGGGCCGAGAAAACTGACTCACCACCCGAGGAAGGATCCAACAAACAAAGAAAGAACAAACAAAAAGAGAACGTGATATGATCCTATTGGCCCACAAACATATTGAAAATCCAAGGATGAAGGAGGATCACAACAAACATTCAACGACCCCATTGACGACACCAAGTGCACATAAGACACCCCCCATGACCAACCTCACACGCCCATGCCGCGCGCATCCGCACCTTGGTTGCTCGCCTGCTACGCGCACACGGGTTAAACACTAGGTTGGCACGTATTAGAACCCCTCAGAAGGATTGGGGCTCCACGCACGAAAATCACTTCTCCCAGGTGTAATGACACACTCTTCGATTAAAGATAAAAGAGTCATCACCTCCGTCGTATCCCTATCGAACAACGCATGACGAAAGCTAAAAGAAAAGGATGGAGAAATCCCCGACGAGTTCACAACATCGGCCACATAACGATTCTTCATAGCTGAGAGATGGAATAAACGAGGGAACAAAGTACAAAGGGGCCGCTCACCCACCCAAATATCCTCACAAAAATTAAGTGTCTGCCCCATTCCCAACAGAAAACCGAATCAGGCTAGAGAAAGAAGGAAACTCAAGAGAGATGTCATTCTAAGGATTCTTGAAAGTGCCTTTAACTCCACCCGAAATCCTAAGGATTCCTGGAAGCTCAAAAGGATGAGGACCATACTTACTCATGATGATCTTATGCCACATAGTAGTAGATTCAATGGGGAAACGCCAAAGCCACTTAGCCAACAAGGCTTTGTTGCGAGACCTTAAATTCCCCAACAGCAGACCCACAAGGCTCACTGGCTTCCCAACCCACCAGATGCGTACTCCTAACCTCATCAACACCTTCCCACAAAAAATCTCTCATAAGCTTTTTTAAAGATTTGCAGACAGAACAAGGAGCTCTAAATAGGGTTAGGAAATAAACGGGAATACCACTCAAAGTAGAGCGTATAAGAGTTAGTCTCCCACCCTTAGAGAATAACCTTTTCTTCCGGCTAGATAATCTTTTTTGAACCTTCTCCACCATCGGGTCCCAAAAAGGGATGGTCCTCGAGTTATGGCCCAGAGGAAGGCCTAAATAGGAAGAGGGTAAGGAGCCAACCTCACACCTAACCAAAGCCGCCCATCTGCCCATCTCGCCACCTTAGCTGGGTCGTAGTGAAGGCCAATAATCTGACACGCGTCTCTATTGAATTTTAGACCCGACATAGATTCAAAGAAAGCCATATTGTGGTGCCAAAGCGAGCATAGCTCAGCTGGCATATGTATGAGTTGACGACCACGAGGTCTGTGGTTCGAATCCCCCCACCCCCAATGTACTCAAAAAAAAAAGAAAGCCATATTGTGGTCATCACGGAGAAAGACTCATCCTTCCCCGAGCAGAAGAAAATAGTGTCATCAACAAATTGAAGATGGAATAAGGACACCGTGTCTTTACCCACCTCAAAACCCTCCAAGATCCGACCCTCCACCCTTTTAGATACAATCCTGCTAAGAACATCCACAACAAGCAGAAAGGGAAAAAGGGAAAGAGCATCCCTCGTCATTAGCCCCTTTTAGCACTAATCCTCCCTCTGGACCTCCCATTAATAAGAATATAATACTTCATTGACCTGATGCAAGTCCATATCCAAGATTGCCATTTATACCCAAAACCTTTCTTCTCAAGGACCTTATCGATAAAATTCCAGTCCACATGGTCATAGCCTTCTCAAAGTCAATCTTAAAAATAACACCCTCATGCCCCCTGCCTCTGTAGTCCTCAAAGTCTCGTTAGCTAGGGGTGTAATCGGTTCGGTTCGGCTCGGTTTGAGTGCTGAACCGAAACCGAACCGATAAGAATAGTGAAGGAAATGTGAAACCGAAATCGAACCGCCGGAGGTTGTGAACCGAACCGAACCGACCGATTAACCGACGGTTTAATCGGTTCGATCTGGCGGTTCACCGATTAGTTAATTCAAAGAGCAATGGGCCGAGTTGGGTTAAGTTTAGTGGGCTGGATGATGGGCCGCTAATGGGTTATGGGCCCATTCTACTTTGTAGGAGTAAATAGTTCAAAAAATATGCATATTGTCAAGCTCGAACTCAAGACATCTTGGTTGTAAGGCGTCTCTAAAGCCACTGGACCGCTTAGAATTATTGGTAATCCTTCGGTTTATTATATATATATAGTAATCGGTCGGTTCGGTTATCATCGGTTTTAAAGAATCAAAACCGAAAACCGACCGAATATATTCGGTTTTCTTAATATTCAAACCGAAACCGTCAACCGAACCGAACCGAACCGAAATTAACGTCGGTTTTTCGGTTCGGTTCGATTTTTTCGGGTTTTCCTTGCACCCCTATCGTTAGCAATGAGAGTCTGATCCAGGATTTGATGACCAACGATGAAGGCTCCTTGGGCCTCAGAGATTGTGGACGGAAGAACCAAATCTACTGGCTAGAACCTTAGAAATAATTTTGTAGACACTCATAACCAAACTAATGGGTCTGAAATCCTTAACCCTCATATAGCCCTTTTTTTAGGGATGAGGCCAACAAAAGTTTCATTTATCCAGAATGCCTCTTTCGAAGAACTCCTTAAACACCCACTCTAGATCCTCTTTCAACCCGTCCCAATTGTCTTGAAAGAAGGCCATGGAAAAGCCATCTGGCTCGGAAGCCTTAATCTTGTCACAATCACGACACTAAATGTTGCATGGTTAGGCGATAGACTCGTGGGATTAGTGGAAGTATGCTACACGTCTTTAGAGTGGATTTGGCCCTGCTTACCATCTTTAACCATGACCTCCTGCCCATTGTATTCATAGTATTCAGTGTTTTATTGTATAACCATTGTTAAAATCTTAGTAAAAGGAAAAAGGAAAAGGTGAAGTAGCAGATAGATCAACTTTACATTCTTGCCACTAGATTGTTACTCTTTTTCTTTCTTTGGCTGGATTTATAATTGTAAAGTAAACTGAATTTCTTAAGACTTGCACAAATGATAACAACATTATAAAAAAATGGGAAACTGGGTTTGTGGTGGCCACTTCCTACCTAAGATTTAATATTTTACTTGTTTCCTACCTAAAATTTAATATCCTACGAGTTTCCTTAGCAACCAAATATAGTAGGATCAGAAGATTATTCCGGCAGAATAGTTGAGGTGCACGCAAGCTGACCCGAGCATCACACATATATATATAAAAGAAACCTAGTATAAATTGTTTTCACCAAGTATGATATAGTATTGAGTTAAACAGTGTTTAAAACTTAGTATATGCAAAATGAATTTCAGGTCCTTGCAGCTAATGTCCTTGCCTTGGCATGGAATGTTATCCTCTCCTTTAAAGCTCACAGAGAGATCATTACTTGATAGGTAAAAGCTTCATTAGTCATATGGGGTCGGATATATGACTTTGTATTAACCTCCAATAAGCATTTTGGTCAATCTATATTAATAATTGATCATTTCTTGCAGGATATGTTTTCAGAAATAGTTCAAATAACAATTTTGATGGATTATTAGTTCTTAGTCTCAGCCTCTTGGAAAATGTTGTTTGTTTTTGTAACATGAGAAAAGATGAGATATGTGTGTGTGAGATCAAGGTTGAAAGTTAATTGTACTATTTAAGAGCCCCAAGAAATATGGCGCCTCAAGACGTTTTTTAATAAACGAGGGTGAAATCGAAGAAAAAGTTATCGGTTCATCCCCTTCGTTCGACCTTCTCACTTGAAGCTTTTTTTTTTCTCTTCAACAAATATGGAGGAACCTTGGAGATGAGACTAATTAAAGAGGAAGAATGTGGAAGGTTACAAGTCTAACGAGGGAGAAAATGAGGATGTGAATTGTGGACTTATCTAGTGATGATGAGTTTTTATTTCTAACTATTTTCTATTGATTTTATAGTTTATTTTTATGATTTTGTGGACTCTTTGTTGGGAAAATGGCCTTTAATAATAGTTAGTTCATTTTCTCTCAACTCATTCTTCATTCTGGTTTTTATTACTACCTATATGTGTGTGCATATATATCATTTGTAGTATGTTTCATCTCATTGATGATCTATTTCTTTTTCTTGTGTAAATGTATATATAGTTGAACATGGGATGATTTGAACCTCTAACTTTTTACTCAAACATATGTCATAATCAGTTAGAGTTATGTTCAGGTTGGTGACAAGGTTGAGGATTCAAACTTATCGATCTTTGAAAGAAATTATTATTATCTTAGCTAATTGAGTAATGTTTAGTTATGTATATATTGGTATTTTTTGATGAATTTTAATATATATAGTTAAATATGTAGGGTGAAGGATTTGAACCTCCGAGAGAATATTTTTTTTATGTTAATTGAGTTGAGCTATACTTATGTTGACGATGAACTTCAAGTCATTATGTTACAATGTTTACCATTGAAATAAGTATGTGTCCATCATTGAAACCCAATCCCCTTGAGAGATATGCACAAATAGAAGATATATTATTATTCAATTCCCTCATTCAAAGTCAACTAGATTATGAACTTTAATGCAAGGAATTCATGTTGTACACTTCTTTCATTTTGAGACACTTATTGATGTTATTAGTCAAAAGATGCATTCAAAAGTCATAATACACATTATGAGTAAACTTTCTCAACAACTCATTTCTATCATCTAATGACAAATCTTAGAATAATAAAAAACTTTGAATGACATGTCATTTTCAAAATCAACAATAGCCATAATAACACTAGAATTTTGATTAATACACTTGAGAACATGTAGTAACAATAGTACATATACCTTCTATTATGTTTAGATTGTTATTTTTGTTAATTTCCACAATTATCATGCTATCTTTAGATAAGTATGCTTAAACCTACTCATGTTAATACTCATTTTTGCTCTAACCTTTGATAGGGTGTGGTGATTTTTCAATTTACACATCTATTTGTTGAAATGCATTTGAGATCAGTGTCAAATCTAGAACTTTAAGTCACGGGAGGACAAAAATAGAATTAACTAGGGCTCGAACTAAGGGGCTAGAAATACATTTACTACTAAACCAAGACACTATTTTAAAATTTTTGCCACCAATTATTATATACAAATTAAGTATGCTGTGATAGTCGAGGGATGACTCGAGTCCCCTAGACCTAAGTTAAATCCTCCCCTGTTAATATTAACCGAAGCTTTGAGATGGTGGATGATTTCCTAAATATTGGAGGAAAGTTTAGTCATTTTAATATTATAAAGATGAACCCGTTTTTAATTATTTTAAAATTAACAAAGGCCTATTTGCATTTCACACCTACATTCATTTTCTAATCAAATTCTTTAACTCTAAATTTTTTACTACAAATAAAGGATGGGAACTCAAATCATTTGAGTAAAATAATATTTTTCCAACTCTTTTTTTTCCTTCACTGCTTAAGAAATAATTAGAAATAAAAATGAGAAAATTGACTTTCCTCACAAAAAAGAGAAGAATTTCCTTAATAAAATCGAAAAGTAAAAAAAGAAAAAAGACGTAATCTAAACGCAAGGGTGACGTCATAAAGAATCTAAACTGTAACTCCGTCCTTGGCGATGAAGTGACAGCTCGACAACGACAGACAAAAAGGCAACGACACGTCATCCTTTTAAGTGGGGCCCACATTGCTATATTTTTTTAAAATTAAAAAAAGAAAATCCCCAACTAACAAGTCTAACCGGTCACCAGTATTTTCTCTCTCTTACGTAAGCAGTGACGACGGAGGTCCACGGAGCCAACGATGAGCACGAATGCAGGGGATAGGTTATACATATAGAAAAAGTTTGAATTTGGGATCGACGGATGAGGATGGAAACACGTGGCGTTAGTTGAGTGGGCGGTGATAAAGTAAGTTGAAAGTCGTGGGTAATGATGTGGAGCCGTGGAGGTTCTAATCCGTCAAAACGAGAAAAGCCTGAGACTGTACAATCAAGTACAGCCCGCAATTTTTGACCTTTTTTTTTTTTTTTTTTTTCAAATGCCGTACGGGCGACTTTCAAGTTGTTTACGTTAAATAATTCAACCATTTTTGTCAAAATATTTTTTAGTACTAAAATTGTTTAAATATAATGAGTATGTCTCAATCAAATATATTTTTGGAGGTCACATTATTAAAAAATAATATCTAATAATTTTTTTTCATTGATAATCGAAAAATAAAAATGAACACATTTAAAAATTAAATCTTAATTTAACTAATGGTTTTAAACTATGAACAACATGTCTCAAATTCGAATCTCCCTCTCACATGTTGTCAAAAAAAAAAAAAAAAAACTAATAATTTTAAATATATTTGATAAGATAGTTACGAATCATAAAAATACTTCCAACTCAATATTATGTAACAATTATTAATTAATTTATGAATATATTTTATGTTATAAATTTTATATTATATATATTTTAATTGTTTTTAAAAAAATGAGTTTATAACACGAAATACTATATTTATTAAAAAAGAATATCGTTTTAAATATAATTTTTAAATTTTAAAATGGGTTGATTATCTAGGCTCAACTTATTTGCAATTATAACAAAATGTAAAATCTAAATAAAAAAAAAAGTTTATTTATATCATAGTGATAAAATGTTATAAATAGTTTTTTTTTTTTTTTTTTTTTTTTGTAAACTTCGAAATAAAAATTGCATTACTTGGTCAAATCGAAAGAGTAACCATACTATCGCTGATAACTCATGATACTAGAATACTATATATATTTTTTATTCTTCCTCACTTTCTCCTCACATTTTCAGTGATATACAAAACAAAACAAGCTATATATATATATATATATATATATATATATATATATATATATATATATATATATATATATATATATTTACTTTCTTTTGTTACTCTTCTCTTCACACTTTTAGAGATATACAAAACAAAACACTATGAATAAATCATAAGGCATATTGTACAAATCCGTTACATTTGTAATCCAAAATTTCTTGTTCTGTAATTCTAAAATAAGCCAACATAGTACTAAACTTAATGAAAGAAACTATGATCAATACAATGAACAACAAACAATAATCAATTCAAATGATTTTTTTTAAAGAATCAATGATGGAGTATTAGTGATAGACTTCTATCACAAGTAGAAGTATATCAGTGAAGACTATCATTAATAGACTGCTAACTGTTATAAAGCATATCAGTGATAGACTATCCCTGATATACTTCAATTATTGATATTATCTTCACACTTTCTTCACCGGTTTGTCATCATCCTCTGTTGGCTGTAGTTTGTGCTCAATCTTCTTCATCATCAAAAAATTGATCAAATCAAACCCTCCCCATCATCCTTTGTGTGGAAATGAGACACACAAATCTCCGCCAAAGAAGATCAAACAGGGCAATAACAACAATACCCCAAATTCAATAATATTAAGACCAAAAACTTGTTGTACAAGTTAGAAATCGTAGATCGAACGTCGGAACAGAGTGGGTGTTTAGATTTGAATTCAATCAGTGTGTGGGCGTTGTGGGACGAGTGTTGTACGTCGGTTTAAAGTTACATCGCCGCTAGAGAGGTGGCGTCGTGGGACGAGTGTTGTATGGGTTTGCATGGGTCGTTGATCTCGTCGCTCAAAGGTGTGGGTTACGCGTGACTGTGGTTAGAGAAATTGAGAATGAAGAAGAATGAAACTTGGCACGATGAAGTCTATCACTATCGAAGAAATTGAGAATGGAGAGGAATTCACTAAAGAGGAGAAGAAGATTAACGAGGAAGAAGAGTGCTTAATAAAAGGAATTCTAAAGAATGCAATGGATAAAATAAGAATTAAATATTTATTGTTAGATTTGAAAAAATATAAATAATTTGTTATATTCGTAAAATCATAAAAAAGAATTGATATTCACCACAATTTTCCTTTTAATTTTTTTAATTTTGATATACCGAAAATAAAAATAATGTTGTTTACAAAAATTCTATTATTTGGATTACATAATTCAATATAATTTTCAAAAATAAAATTTAAAATGAAACCAAAACTATTTAATTCTAAAATATAAAATATAAAGATAAAGAGGCTCTAAATAAAACTTTTTAAATAATTAAGATTCCATTAAAACTAATTTCAAATTTGTGCCTCTTATCCTTTATTCTTATTCTTGGAAATTAGGTACTCAATTAGAGTCCATCAACTCTAAAGAAAAGTATTAAATCGAGACATAAAAATGTGTTTCGACGGTCAGGTTAGAACTTGAACTAAAAAAAAAACTTTAAAGAAAAGTAAAGAATCACTTTTAAGTCAATTAATCTAAGTTTTAAAAATGTATTTGTAGGGATAAAAAATGTTCTTTTAAATAATTTATTATATAAAACCAATTTTCCATTTTTTCTAGAAGGTTTCATTTGAGTGAAAATTCTTTTTGGAGTACTTGACTTGATTTAGTTCTTTTATTCTCCCCATTTGCGGTATAATTTAAAATAGGTTAAATATCTGTTTAGGGTTTATGATGTTAGGTGTGTTTTCAATTTAGTTCTTAATATGTTTTTTCATTGGTGAGTATTAAAATTGATTGATAAAAAATTTCCAAGAGGAATTTGAAAAAAAAAAATTAAACAAAAAAAAAATTATAATTGAAAAATATCAAAACGTATAAGAGATTAAATTGAAACTTATAACAACGAAATAATATATTATATATTTTTACGTTTGTGATTAAAATAGACTATGAGTGCGTTTGAAATTGATTTGGTAGGAGTTAAAAATATGATTTTTGGCTGTAAATTTGAACTTACCATTTCTTAGTCAATATAATTCATACTATTCTATAATTCATACATTATGTCAGTTGAGCTATGCTCACGATGGCGAGTTAAAAGTGATTATGAATTTTTTTTAACATTTTCAGTAGTTGGTAAAACTCATTATAAATTCAAATGACTTTTTCAATTATATTACGATAAATCGAATAACAAAAAATAAATAAACGCAAAAGAAATCGACATAGATTTACGTGATTCACTAACGTCGTGTTAGCTACGTCCACGGACAGAAGAGAAAACAATATTATTACGAATTATGAGAGAATTACAAAATGAAAGATAGGGACGGCTGAAGTCATTAGAAGATTTATACATGACACCCTTCTAATGACCTAATACAAAATGAGTCAAACTCCAAAACGAATAACTAAAACTCAAATAAGATTTTTTTCTTTAGGGGTGTTGCCCTCATACCCTCACCAGGCACCAGGGCGCTTACCCCGGTACCGAACCAATCGTAGAAGGTCATAACAGATTCAAAGCATTCCAAAAAATTATGCTAGTTTATAAAATCTAGTTAACGTAGCTTTTGAGATTGACTTGGCAAAATATCTCATACCTCTTCTAATTATCTCTTGCAAATTCATATTTTATCTTCATTCTATCATATATTTTAACCTTGAAATTTATCAAACACTTATTTAATTCATACTGCAACTAATCTTTTGGGGCCGTTTGGCCCACGGAGTTGTTGAACTCGGATAAAAAATATCAATTCCCTAGACTTCAATAGTAGTTATGATGGAAGTCGGTCCCATTTTTCAAAGCAGCACATTTCTCTCTCTTCTTCTCTCTTCTTCCCTCCCATGATATTTTTAATTATTTAAAAAAGAAACGCAATTTAAATAAAATGTGTAAAATGACTAAAAATGCAATTCTAACCTATTTTTATTTCTTTAAATATAAATTAGGTTGTTAAATCAAAATTGATACTTAAACCAAATTCAAAAGTTAGTATTTTTAGCATGGAGAGAAATAAAAACATCAGCTTATTTGGATCCGTTTAAATTAATGAACTAAAATCTTTCAAATTCATATGTAATATTTAACCGACTAAGACTATCTTTTATTTTAAAACTATCCAAATAAAATGAATAATTAATGTGAGTGATATTGAAAAAAGAATGTGAACTATTGTGGTAATTAATTTTTTTTTTTTTGTTATCTTCAAAGAAATTTGTGAAAGATATATAAAATAAAAAACAAAAATTACATTCTTAAAATTTAAGTGGGTGGAGGCGGAGAAAGATGTGTTTGACACATGAGTCATGGTAAAACTATACTTATGTGTTGATTTTTTAAATTTCAATCTTAGAATTCATAAAATTAAAGATAATTCTAACAAAAGTGGATGATATATATAATCAATGTGAGAGATATTGGAAAAATAATGTGAGGTATCGTGCTCAAAATTATTTTTGTTGTCTTCAAAGAAATTTGTAAATGATAGATAAAATAAAAATAAAAAATCATTAGTAGAATTTATTGGAAGAAGTTTTTAATAATGAAATTTTGAAAGTTTGTTAAAAAAAAATTATGCAGAAAAAAACAGATAAAATAAATTCAGACTTCAGAACTCTAGGTTCAACAACTCTCTGTCTCAAACACATCACAGACTCCAGCACTCCAGACTAAACAACTTACATGCTCCAAACACATAGTCTTCATAACTTTCCAGACTAAACAACTCTAACTCCCTGCAACTCCTTGATTCAAACGCTTCCTTTAAAAGGTACAGTGTGTTGTCAACAATTATTTTAAAAGCTACAACAATTTCAAACTAAACTTATAAATCAAAGATAAACGTAGGTAGAGGAAGTTACACTAATGTAATGCGGACCAACAAAAGTTACTCTCTTGCTTAAGTCATTAATGAAAGAAATATTTGGCATGGTAACACTAAGGAATTTATTGGGAAATTTGGCATGGTAACACTAAAGAATTTATTGGGAAATTTTAGCTTCTTCTAGTTCTAAGTTGTACTCTTGATTGAGTTTTTTTTCAAATAAATTAAGAGTGACATGTATGACAAAAATATGAGCACATATTATAATATACAAAATCTATCTTTTGAGAATATAGGCATGTGAGTGGCTCTCATTAGCGAGGTAAAATATTTCATGTGACTAAATAATTAAGTATTTATTTAGGCTAGTTGAATTTGGTGTGGCATAAACACGGTTGAATAAGTTGAATTTGAACAGATTAAGGAATAATATTATTGATTTTGACAGAGTGAAACTTGAATATGTCTGAAACACTTATTAGTTTATCATTTGAGTAGATATCAAAAATGTAGCAACACTAGAGAAAGTTCAATGGCTGGTAGTGTACTTGTAAAGACAAAAGATGTTGGATATCGGTATATGTTGTATGTCCAACACTTTTTGGTATACATAAATAGTTTTGAGTCATAAGTTTGGTAAAGTTTCATCATGACAGAGAATGTAGCTAGTTTGATATCTTCTCTACTCTCGTAAGAAAATAAAGGTAGGATGGTCCTATAGTCATGTGTACATATAAAAAAATAAAGGTATGATGGTCACTATAGTCATGTGTTGAAAATCTCACTCGTTACACTATATCTTAAAGATATGTTATATACATTCTAAGATTAAATCATGCATAATAAACCTTAGTTCAACTGATTTTTTTTTTTTTTTTTTTTTTTTCTTTCTTATCAACACATTGATAAAATTAAAAGAAAAAAGTATTGCTAAGATAAAAAGCCAAATTGTATAGCACAACTTTAAATATAAATTGAGATGTAAACCACATTATATATCTCTCATGTTTCATGTTTGGACCACATTCACCAAATTCTTCTAATAAAGTTATTTATTTATTATTACTATTATTATTTTTTTATAAGTGGAGACAGAATTTAGAAAAGAAAGAACAACCTTGTGTTAGTATTCAACATCCACATCATATATATATATGGAGAATGATTTATTATATATTGGAAAGAAAAAATACACATATATATCTAACTTCAATTTTATTTTGAATTTTAGTCTTTAATTTGGTCTTTGCATAAAAAACATATAATAGTCATTTCTATTATTTACTTTTTAAAATTATTTAACACGAATCCAACGAAGACACATATTTTATTTATTTACTTGACAAACATTATTATTAGAATATATGTTTCTTTATATTCTCACACAATAATTGTATAATATTTGTTCAAAAATTAAATATATATATATATATATATATATATATATATATATATATGTTAAACCAAGCATATTTTACAATCGAGCATAGCTCAATGATGTATGTACTAGTGACTAATTTAGGTTTGATTTCTACACTCCACATGTCAAAAAAAAAAAAAAAAAATTTAAGACCTCATAATTACTGTTTTTTTTTTGCAATGGTAGTTTAATTAATGCGGGGATTGAACCCATGACCTTTTGGTCCCCGGCTCAACTCTATGCCAATTGAGCTATTCTCGATTTGGCAAACTCATAATTACTGTTGAGAACACCAATTTAGGTATGCTTTTGATAAATAAATTGATTAATTGAGTTGTAAAGTAAGAGATAAAATACAATATTCTATTTATTAAAAAAAGTATATTATAAAAAGAATCTTACTGTAAATGGTTTGGATTGCAATCCAATGAAGACTTGAAAAGAGTATTAATTTAAGAAAAGAAAAATAAAAATAATCAAAAGCATCAATCAATGCGGTGCGTTTTAGGGCCCACGGGAAAGAGATAGACAGCAACGGCACCGTTTACTTGGTCAGTCTTCGTTTTTAAATTAAATTAAATTAAATTAAATTAAATAATTTAAAAAGTCTTCAAAATCCCATGTTACCAATAATACGTTATTGCATCTGTCATATCTGTCACAAAAATATTCCCCTAAGAAAAATATATATATATATTTTTTTATTTTGATAAAAACTATATAGTATATTGTTATTATTTAATTAATTGATTGGATTTTCTATGGTATGCTGTCCCTTGCAACGGTTTGACATTGACCTTAACATGACTCTTCCCAATGGACCTTGATATGTGTGATTTTTTTTCCCATCAAATAAAATTATCCTTTTTAGAATTGTTTTTTCAATGGTTGTGTTGAGTTGTGTCAATAGTTAGGTCTCGATCTTAAAATCAACATTCTTATGATCGAAGAAGAAATCAAGGAGGTAATATTCTTTTATTTTGAAATTATTAAGATGTATTTGACATGCAATTTCGATTTTATATTTTCAGATTCTAACGAAAATATATTTGATATGCAATCTAAATTATGTTTTAAAACTGTTTCAAGAATATATGTTTATACCTTAAAATAAAATTATATATATATATATATATATATATTTTGTTTTTTGACAATGTGTGGAGTGGAGGATCGATCCTAGAACCTCTCGGTCATTAATCATACCCCAGAGTCCCAGACTAGTTGAGCTAGGTACTTGTTCACTTCAATATATTTTTATTAAATAAAAATATGTATAATATACTATATTATAAATTATAGCCAAAACGAACATAGCTAAATTGGTATATGTATGTCTTGATAATCAAAAGATCTTTAGTTTAAATTTCGAAGCCTCAATGTACCCATTTTTTTTTTTTTTTTTTTTATAAATTATAAGATATTATAAAATAATAATTATGCAAAATTTATAATGCATTCATGTTCATAAATTAATTAATAATAGTTTATATTCAACCTAACATTTAACTTTTAACTGTTAAACTACAACTATCGAATACAAATAATTAGATAAATTAAAATTTAATTTTTCAATTACCTATTAAATGGGTTGGTTGCACAAACAACAATCAGACCTAAAATAATTACAAATTTAGTCAAATTTAAAATATTTTGCAAATATGACAAAAAAATCAGTGACTATCACTGATAGACTATTACCACTAATGAACTAAAATTCTATAAAAAAAACCGAGGTGCGACTTCTATTGACGATAAACCATACTATCCGTTATAGAAATTGCTATTTTTTCAATTTTTTTTAAAAAAGTGTTAAATATTTTTAATTATTTTATTCTAAATTCACCTTTGTTCCAATTTTTTTCCTATTAAATACAACTATATTTTTATTGAATATATATTTTTATTGAATCTATTGTTTTTTAATTTCTATATTTAGATCACCAACGTTTAATTTATTATTTTTTTAAGATGTTTTTTTTTTAAATTTTAAAAAGAGTTATTCCTTGACTATTTTTTGAAAAGTTTAGAAATTTTATAAAAGTAATGCTGCAGACACAAGTACCTAAAAGTCAATCAATGAATTGATTCACAACAATATACTCAAAATATTTGCACTCACAATACTGCAACACATTATTGCATAAATCAAGCAAAAATGAATGTTCATCACAATAAAACAAAAAAATAGTTTGTATAAAGTGGACTAATAAAAAGGTTTTAGTTGCAGAACTTATTCATATTCAAAATTCAATTTTACTATTAATTAACTAATATGAAATATCAATGTTCCCTCCATTTTTATTTTGATCAGCAAAATCTGTTTGGTTGGTGATCGAAACAGACATTTGAAAACAACAGATTCAATAGAATCAAGGTACTATTTTATGTTTTTAGATATGTACTAGGTCAGATATAGAATTTGAAGTCTCAATTTAACTAATTTTTAAAAAATATGTTAATTTTTTATTTATTTATTAATTAATTGTAATCCTCAACTAAATATTAGATTGAATATAAATTATTATTAATTAATTTATGAATATATTTTAATTTATACATATTTTAATTTAACAAAAGTGAATTGAGTTTATAATATGAAATACTTTATTCATCAAAGCTTTTATCATTTTAAATATAATTATATATTTTAAAATTTCAAATTCAAAATCTGAATCTGGTGAAAACGAAAAAAAAAAAAGTTGTTTTCAGAATTTATACTATTTGGATCATTGAATTCGAAAAACAATTTTAAAAAATAGAATCCAAATGACATAACAAACACATATTGCTGAACTTGGTACATATGAAAACATAAAACAAAATTCTAATTCTCTCCCAAACCCACCTATATATATATCATTTTTAGATTTTCAAACATTTGAGTTTTTTGAAAAAAATACAATTCAATAACAAAGAGGAGTTTCTATGTCGAATCATTTTGATACTTGAAGTAAAAGAAGTGATATCTATGGCCGGTGAATAAAAAAAAAAAGTAGACTTCAACTCGCCCTTCTCCAAATATTAATGTAAACCGAGGGGCATAAAGTTGTGAAGTGTCAAAACCAATAAGAACATTAAATGACAAAAGAAATCATGTGTAAACAAAAATCTTGCTTAATGTAAAGATAATTAAGTCCGACGACACAAATAGATGAGGGCGACGACAATGTGAGGAGAAGAGGGCCGCCTCGTGAGGTATGAAGTAGCAGAAAGAATAAAATTTAACCTGTTAAATTAAAATCAAGAGAGAGAATGAATCTAAGAAAGAGAATAAAATGAGAGGAGAGAAAAAATGTGAAGATTTCATAAGAATGACTGTTTCAGAATCAATTCGAACAAGACGAGAAAAAAAAAAGAGAGGGAAGAGATGAAATTAAAAAAATGACATATATCAAACTTTTAAAAAACGCTCATTAGTACCATTTTCTTTAAAATAATAATAAAAATAGATTTGGGAAAATAAAAATGCAAAAGGTCAAAAGATGAGAAGCAAGCCCATGTGCCCTTGAGTCTCTTTGGAAGTTGCCCCAAGAACTCTTAGACCACTTCAAACCTTCAAAACAACAAATATATAAATATTTTACATTTTTTTTTTAAAAAGAAGTGTATTGTAGACCAAAGTCAGCCTACAACTAATACCTAACACATTTGCTACCAATTTATTTAATTTAACTTTTTGACTTTTTGACTTGAGTGAACTCATTTGCACTAAAAAAAAAAATTTAATAATTAAAGGTTTATTATTTATTTAGATAAAAATTTGTACCTTTAGATCATTAATTAATTATTATATCGACTTCCTCCACTT
This sequence comes from Herpetospermum pedunculosum, assembly GCA_028017165.1. NCBI lineage: Eukaryota > Viridiplantae > Streptophyta > Magnoliopsida > Cucurbitales > Cucurbitaceae > Herpetospermum > Herpetospermum pedunculosum. Next base: position 9,937,497 of record CM051526.1, read on the forward strand.
GACACGATCAAATATTTTATTTTGAAAAAAATCACAAGTCACGTCAATTTCACGTCTTAAATTAACTAGGTTATCACAAGGCATAATTATATGCTTAGTCACGACTAACTTTAAAAATCTCTTAACTCAATACATGATAACGTGTCATCGCTCTTGTTCTATTCAATTCGGTTCCCTAAAGTATCACTTATTTAAGAGAATGAAGGCTCACAACTCTAGTTAAGACTATACTATACTTAATTTAAAAAATCTCTCTTTATTTTTCATTCTTATATATATAAAAAAAAATTGATCTATATCATAGTTCTTCACTTCGATTCGATAACTCCTAATTCAATTTTTAAAATTGTTTGAAGCATACATTATTTTTAATAAATGTCATAGTAATATATATATATATATATATTTTTTTTTTTATAAAAATATTTAATTAAAGTATGGGGAGATTGAACTCCTAGTCTCTTAGTCAATGATACAATTTTAGGTCAAATGTTTGGTTTAACCACGTCATTACTTCTAATTTATCTATTTTTTCTATTGCTATAAATTTCAACATTTTCCACTATTCAAAGAATTCATAAGGGAGAAAAATTATAGATAATTTGCTCAAGTGGGTATTTATTATTATTATTTATTAATTAGAAGCTTATAATATTTTTGCCCATTAAAAAATATTATGGTTTTTTAATTAATGGGAAGTTCTGAAGAGAATCTCTTTTAGCATCGGTACGTGACAAAAAGGCAATAGATTTGGGATAAGCTTGACATCTTTTTGACGTAAGTAACACATCACATTTGTATTCAAATTATAGTATCCAAAGTAATAATCGAATTGTAACTTTAATCTTTTTTTTCCCTTCTAATTTTAGAAAATAAAACCTTTAGTCTCCATACTTTTTTTTTTTTTTTTTTTTTTTTTTGAAACAACTCCATATTTTAATTACCTTTAGAAGGGTTTAATCTCTATATTATCGTGTCAAGTTGTTGGTGGATGAATTCAAATAAATTATACGATGTAATAAGTTATTTTTTAAAAGCTTAGAAATTAAAATAGACCTTTTTGATGTTATTAAAAATCATTTAAACTGAATTCTTGGATTTCAGGTTATATGCGATCGTATCGAGAGTCTAATGGGTATGAGGGCATTGTGGCTCCTTCTTTCGTTATTGGTGATCGAGCAGGGGCAGTTTGGAAACCCCCGCTTAATGGTGTGTATAAGGTGAATGTTGATGCGAGTTTCCAGAGTGATGATGGCGTGGCAGGTGTGGGCGTGGTGGTTCGGGATGCGGGGGGACGGGTTATGCTGGCCGCAATATCCCGGACCCTGAATGTTCAGAATGTGGTGATGGCAGAGGGGTTTGCAGCTTCGGAAGGGCTCCGCTTGGCTTGGGAGGCGGGTTTGCAGCCTGTTGTTTTAGAGACTGACTCCTCTCGAATTTGTGTTTTGTTTCGAGATGATGGGGTGAATCTGACAGAAGTGGGTATGCTCGTGGCAGATCTGCGTTTACAGTTTTCCTCGTCTTTCTTGGCTCAGTGTAGCTTTACTCATCGAGAAGGCAATTTGGTGGCGGATCGATTGGTGCATATGACGTTGGATTTTCGTCAGGATATAGTGTGGTTGGAGGATTTTCCTCCTCAAATTAAATCTCTTGTTTTTAGCGAGTTGATTGATGTTTGAGCTTCTTGTATCGTGGCTTTGTTCTTAAAAAAAAAAAAAAACAAAAAAACAAAAAAATCATTTAAATATTAAGTGGTAAAAATAAAGTTTATAATTATAAATTCACCTTTTAAAAGGGTTAAAATATATATACTTTTTAATTTCGTTGAAAATTAAAATTTAAATGAAGTTATAATTCTAAAAAAAACGTTAAAGTGTTAACGATATTATGGAGTAGCGTTTGTGTTGGGCACTCGTATCAACCATACACCCCATGATATTTAAAGTGAGATTAGAATCACTTTAGAAAGGTAAAAAATGTTTTAAGCCCATTACAACACTTTTTAATTTCAAAATTTTCAGGGTTTGATTTCATGATAAAAATAATTTTGAAATTTCTAAGAACATTATAAAAAAAAAAAAAAAAACCCTTAAATATTTTTCTACCGGATTACTTAGATAGTCTGGTAGGTCTTGACGACGTAGGTCACAATTACCTCGAGCAAGATAAGTCATTTGTCACTATTGTAGTTGTGATATGTTAAGATGTCATTAAGTAGCTTGGTAGGGCTGTAAGTTCTAGATATTACATAGATTGATATCGAGAGCATGACGGTCCACTATCGAGTGTAAACTTCTTACATTGGTCATGTTCAACCATCTAATCTAGCTGACACCACAAAGTATTCGAATTTGTTAAATGTCACCTTTCAAATTCTTGTTCGTGTTCTATTGAACTTATCAAATTTGATCTTGTTCGTGCTCTTTTCAACTTATCAAATTTATTTCAAGTAGAATTGACTAAATGTTTAAGATGGTAAAGCGAATATGTCTTATTATTATTGTCCCTATCTACATTTGTTTTTTCTTCATTTTGTTAATTTTAAAAGGCATCACTCATATCAATATCATATCCCACAAAGATTAACAATTTTGGATCCTAACTTTAAATTTTGAGCCTTTCAAAGTATACAATTTCTTTACAACACAAATGAAAGATAGAGATTGAGATCGACATACCTTTTTTGGATCGTTCAAAATTTACACTTAGAAAAAAAAAAGCCAATTGGTTGTTTTTTCTATCCATACATTTTTTTTTTTGAGATATTTATACACATGATTCTCTCGGAGTCGCAATATTTTTTTGATCCCCTCGAAAACGTATATTTTTTGCTCTTTTGTTAATGTCATCAGCACTACGCTGAACACAAGAACACTATAGTCATCTCCCTCATAATCGTGCTCAACAACGACTTTTTCCATAGAGAGGAAACTTGATGATCACGAGAGAAGGTCCAAAAACGGAGTCATTTGGCATTAAGACAAAAACCCCACATTTTCTTCCCTCTCTCAAATGTATTTTATTTTTAGAATGAAATTAATTAGTCATATATCATTGCCAACATGAGCATACACAATCCGTACAAAAAAAAAAATCATAGTCATTTATGATTAAAATTTACATTTTTTTTTTTTTTTTTTAAATATTTAATTAATGCGGGGTGTGAGGATTGAACTCGACACAACTTTATGTCAATTGAACTATGCTCGATTTGATAAAAATTAACTTGTTGATTACAACATTGTTTAGTGGATAAGACACTAATTTCTATTATAAATGTCGATGATTGAATCCTCACACTACAAATTATTTAACTAAAAAAAATTAAATTAACTAAATTATATTTGTGGGTCAAGTCATATATATATATATTATAAAGTTTTTGAAGACTTCACGTTTTCGTCACTTTATTTAATGATAATGACCTACAGAAATACTTCTACAAGAATATAGAAGAGTTAGAACAATATGTTTGAATTTTGACGTTTGAATAATTGTAGAAAACATAAGATTATATTGTACATGAAATTCAAGAAAATGAAATTACAAAATTGATATGATTATTATAATACAATTTTAATACCTTAATTCATGAACCTTCATTATGAAAGTTGATGAAAATTAATAAAATATATTAAAAAAAAGAGATTGGAATTGCTTATGTGAGTCTCCATGCTTTACTTTATGAAGCAACTTTATGCAAAGAAAACAAATTTGGTTTGAAAATAGGAACCAAAATAGTACGAATTTTCAAAAAAAGATTACTAAAGAAAAAAAAGGAAAAGAAATATTACCTCATCATGAGAATATAATCGATGATAAAAGGTGGCGCATTTGGAATTATCTCGATTTTTTTTTACATGTGGGGTCGGGATCCGGGGCGGACCTACGAAGTGACTAGCGGGCCATGACCCCAAAAATTTAAAATTTTTCTACCCCTCTAAAATAATAATATTGTAGTCTATATTAACATTTTCTCTATAAGCTTTGGAAACATATTCATTATATTGTGTTTTTAGAGATCTAATAGACGGTTCACGACTAACGACTAAACTCGTATAAGACAAAATGAACTAAATTATATGATGTTTATTTGAATTTAGTTTAGGGTGTGAATTCAAACTTTCGATTTTTTTTTTTTTTTTTTGTGATAATCATTTTTTAATATTTATATAGCATAATTATTTGCCTCAAAACATTAAATCTAGGTCTGAATTGAACCTAAGATCTTTTGATTACTAGTTCATATATTATGTCTATTGAGCTATGTTACTTTTTTATTACAATCTCCAAATGACTTTCAATTTCTAAATTCTCATTCTTTCAACCTCTAAACATAGATGAAGTTAAATGAATTTTTTTTAAATATAATTTTTTTTAGTACAATAAATGTAGGTATGATGATTTGAATCTTCGACTTAGACGAAAGAAATATGACCAATATGAGCCTAACATGAGTGACCTAATGTACGAACGAAATCAAGAGATTAGAGGTTATAAAAAGAAAAAATGAAGGTATAAATTCATGCTTGTTGGCTATTTTTTATTTTCTTCAAATTATATACATTAGTATATAATGCATTTTTATTTTATTGAAGTTATATACATTATTATAATGCATTTGAATATATGGTCAAGTGGACTCCAAATGAATTGAAACCAACTCCAACCAATACCACAAATATTTATATAAACAAACCAATTCCATTATTTGAGAAAAAATGCTTAAAGAAAATTTGGAGATTTTAGTCAAATGAAACAAACATCACCCACATAACTTTGGGGTCAAATTTTTGCACTCATATTATATATATATATATATATATGCTCTCTTGACTTTGGTTTTTATTTATTTTTAATTTTTGCTTCCTTCTCATTTTATTAGTTAAAATTTAATGCATTATTAAACTTCAAATAAAAATATGCCTCCATTTAAGCTGCATTTGAGATAGTTGATAGCGATTAAGAAAAAATCTTAGCTGTTTTTTTGGGTTGGATAAATCAAATTATTTTAAAATCTGTTATAATCAGTTTTCCATAACACGTTTATTTTACTAGTTTTTTCTAGCTTTTACCTTCTCTAATAACACTTTATTTTACTACTTCCTAAAAATCTCATTTTACTTCTTAAAAATCCGTTTTTTCTTAGTTTTTAGATTTTCTAATAACACGTTCCTAAAAATCAGTTTTTTTCTTTCTCACAAATTTTCAAATCTTTTCAAAATTAAGAAATATTTAAGAATTTTCAAATCTTTTCAAAATTAAGAAATATTTTATATATGTCAAATTTATTTTATAATTTTTTAAATTAATAAATTAAATGCAAATAGTTTTTTTTAAAATATATATATATATTTATAATGTCTATATTAATATTTTTCAAATCACAATAATTTAATATTTATTAATTCCAAATGGATTTGGAGTCTGGAGTGTTAGGTTCCGTTTGGGATTGAGTTTGAAGACGTTAAAAGCGATTTCAAAATAATTTTAACCGTTTTTTATGTTTGGTAAAACAAATTTTAAAATTCTTTTTTTATTTTACGAATTATCCACAATGTAACTAATCTTATTTCATCATTTTTTTTAATTTAATTTGATATTTTTTAATTATTGGTCTTATTTATTTAAACTAAAGTTAGATTTTGTTTGGCACATTCTTTATATATCAATTTTTTTTTATATAGTTTATAAAATTATTTAGAGTAAAACAAATATAATTTTTATTTTAAATTATATAAAATTTCATATTACCTTATAAATTTCGTGAAGTTAATACAAACTCATACTTAATTATTTAAATGTAACTGGGTTTAAATATGAAATTTACCAAACACTAATTAACTTAACAATTATTTTCTTAATTAACAATTATTTTTTCATGGAAGCAATTATTACCCTTGAAAGCTTAAATTTAAGTAGTTAGTTATATTTTTGTGATTAAAAATTACCTTAAATTTATAAAGTAAAAAAAAGTGCAAAAAGCCAAAAAACAAATTTGTTTCCATAATTGCAAAGCTAAGCTACGAAGCTTCCTTGTCCAAGCTGAGCCAAAAAAGTGCAATGCGTCGTCGTTTTCATAATAAAAAATTAGTTTAATAAAATTAATAATAAAATTTCGAATTCTATGAAAGAAAATTAGCATTAATATTTATACTATTTTACCATTACATTACACCACTAATTTCCATAAACGGAAATTAAAAAAAAAAAAAAAAAAAAAAACTTATGTCCACCCCTGAAGATCCTCCACTAATTAAAAAAAAAAAGTACTAAATATTAATTTCCCAAAAAAGAAAAAAAAAAAAAAAATCCATCACATGACCGCCTTCCACGACTCGAGAGTGGGAAAAGACGAAAATGTATCAAAATCCGACCCGATTGGGCCGTTATTCTGCAACCCGAAACCCGGCCCATAAGATAGTGGAGTCGGCCCAGTAATCTCAGATCCACTCCCGGAGCTCTGCTGTTGGTGATGGTTGAGCAAAAACGCCGACGTGTCGAGCGTAGGCAGTCCAGCAGCAGCACCGCCGCCGCAGACGGCGAATCGACCACCAGGCCTGTGCGGTTCCGGCTTAAGAACCGGCGGAATCTGCACCTGCGAGTTCCCAAATCTAACTCCAGTAACCTGCTGCACCATCTGCCGGAAGTTAGCCGGGTCCGCCGTGATAAACGTGGTGTGATTCCGTTTCGAGGCTCTAGATTTCCGCTTGGAGACTTTTCCACCAGTAGCCGGAATCGAAGTCCTCTGTCGTTTCGGCGCCGCCGTCTCCGGTTCCGAACCAAACCCACCACCACCGGAGATACTAGTCGGCGTGGGGGTGGATTCAGGGGAGATTAAATCCAGAAACGAAGACAGAGCATCTGAATCGGAGTCGAGAAAAGATCTATGAATAGCCTGGGTGAGAGATTGAGTCTCTCTCGAGAAAACATCGGAAATCCAAGAATCTTGATGGGTGGTGGAGGAGGAGAAGGCCCATGGATTGAGGATGGAAGACAAATTCTGATGAGAGGAAGCCATTGAAGAGAAGTTGAAGTTGCAGAGAGAAATGAGTGAAATGGGAGAGGGAAGGGAAGGGGGAGAAGGAGGATAAATAGGAGCGGAGAAAACGCGTCGTTGCGACGGGACACGCGTCAGCGTTATTATTTATTTTCCGTACTAAGCGAAAGAGAGGATTATTTTTTAAAAATAAAATTTAGTTAGGGTTAGATTTTAACCATGGTTGGATTTGTGTTTGACTCTATCACTCAATTTTATCTCACGGGGATTTGCAATGCATACGCGTGTCATTCCACATCTCTTCTCTACTCGGTTTATATTCATGCTCTAATATATATATATATATATATATATATATATATATATATTTTTGGAAATAACAATTAGACCTAATTTAGTAAGGGTAGTTGTACGCATGACTATTCTCTTAGAGTACGTAAAGTTTTATAATTCGGTTTTTCAAAATTTATGTTTTTTTTTACCTTTTTTCGTGATAAACTAGTGCACAAAATCTGTAGTATCCTTCCCTTCACTGAGCACAATCACAAGGAGACAACTATAATGCCCTCGTGATAAGTGAAGGTACAAATGACTTTTCACAGGGAAAGACACTTGCTTATCACGAGAAGGTAAAAAAACATAAATTTTGAAAAACCGAATTATAAAACTTTACGTACTCCGAGGGAAGGATCATCCGTACAAATACCCCTAGTTTAGTAGGTTGTTGCAATTTTAACTCTGAATTCAATTTCATCAAATTGGACTTCAAATTTGTATAAATATTACAATGTAGATTTGCTTCATGCTGTCACTCGAAACCAAGTTGCTCAAACTAATGATAACTAACATATGAACTTTTAGGGGGCATTTGGCCCAATGAGTTGCATGAAGTTGAAGTTGTTTAGTCTGGGAGTTAATTAGTCAATTATCAAAGACTTTGAAGACTGAGATAATTCTCCTAAAGACTGAAACTATCTCAAAATAGAATACCTGAAGATCGGAAGACTGAAACTATTTCAAGATTGAAGACGTGAAGATCTGAAGACTGAAATTATCTCAAGATTGTAGATCTGAAGACCGAAACTATCTTAAGATTGAAGATTTGAAGATCTGAAGACAAAAAGATACAAGCCTTGGACCTTCAAGAAGTTACAAGCTGAAGACCTTCAATAAGCTACAAGCCGAAAATCTTCAATAAGTTACAAACTGAAGACCTTCAAGAAACTACAAGCTGAAGAATTTCAATAAGCTACAAGTCGAAAACCTTCAATAAACTACAAACCGAACACCTTCAAGAAGCTACAAGCTGAAGACCTTCAATAAGCTACAAGCCGAAGGCCTTTAACAACCTTGAAGTTGAAGACTTTCCACAAGTTCAAACCTAAAAAATCAATCTTGAGAATAAGTGATCCAACCACTACAAGAATTAATGGCTTTTCCGACGTTTCATAACGTCGGAAAATAGATCAATATACGTCGGCAAAGGCTTTCCGGACGCCAAATCGAGCGTCGGGAAACTCGTCGGAATAGGCGCGTGGGGAAAGGTGTTATCGACGCGGTAATTGGTCAGCGTCGACAAATCTTATGTTTGCCGACTTGCTAGTCACGCGTCGGCAAACATAAGATTTGCCGACGCTGACCCATGACGTCGACATTAGGCATCGGCAAATCTATGCGTCGCCATTTGTGTGTTTTTTGGCGACGTGTGTACGTGGCGTCGACATTTCTTTTCCACAATTTCAAATAAAATTGCAAATTTTTCAAAATATTTTTCAAAAATTCTTTTTTTTACCATTATAAAAATCTATATATAAAAAATCTTATTTATTTTACAATTGAACCAACATTCGTACAATATTCTAGCATGATTGATACAATTCTTGAAAGAAAAAGAAAAGTTCAAGTTTTTCACAAAAATCAAAGTAGAAGTACTTAAACCATATTCTAGTAACGATGTCAAAACTTTTGAAATTTCTTTATCACGATCTTCCCGGTCGCTCATCGATCGATCATAAAACATCTAATTCTGAAAACAAAAAAAATTTATAAGTACTTAAACCATATACATATTTATCAATTTTTTTCACAAAAATCAAAGTATATGAGATTACGTATCAAAGTTTACAAAATCTCACAATCAATCATACATTTAAACTCCGAACTAATCACATTCATATTGCATACAAATATGAAATGTACTCAACAAATCTATCTCATAAATCAACACCACAAACTTTACAAAATCTCATATAGTGTACAAAAATTCACTTAATCCAATAGAACTAAAGTTATTCACATATTTTGAATGTTTAATGGAACGAACCTACTTTTCAAAGACCGTTAACTCGGGTCATTACTACGAACAACAATAAAATCACACTTTCCACAAAGATTTAAACAAAAAAAAAAGGGAAAGGGAAACAAATTCCTTTTACAAACTTTTAAAATTTTGGGCAGAGTTTCCTTTGAAAAATGGATAAAACACTCCTGCAATGAAAAATGCACACTCCCAAATAAACTATTCAAACTCCAAAAGTACACCTCTAGTCAGTTTAGAAATCAGCCACAACAACATAACAAAAAAAAACCTCAAATGAAAAACAAACTTCAACTTTTCAATTTAAACAACAAAGATAACTTATAAACGAAAATCTAAACACAAATTCAACCTATCCTAAGTCTCTCATGACCCTTTCCATAAACTCACAATCAATCATACTTATAAACTCTGAACTAATAGCATTCATATTGCATACAAATATGAAATGTAATCAACCTAATATATCTCATAGATTGACACCACAAACTTTACAAAATCTCATAAAGTGCACAAAAATTCACTTAATCCAATAGAACTAAACTTATTTACATATTTTGAATGTTTAATGGAACGAACCTACTTTTCAAAGACCGTTAACTCTGGTCATTACTACGAGCAACAATTAAAACCTCACTTTCCACAAAGATTTAAACAAAAGGAAAGGGATAAGGGTAACAAATTCCTTTTACAAACTTTTAAAATTTTCGCTAGAGTTTCCTTTGAAAAACGGATAAAACACTCCTGCAATGAAAAATGCACACTCCCAAGTAAACTATTCAAACTCCAAAAGTACACCAAGTGTGCCTTATGACACACTAATCAGTTTAGAAATCAGCCAGAACAACATAACAAAAAAAAAACCTCAAATGAAAAACAAACTTAAACTTTACAAAATCTCATAAAGTGCACAAAAATTCACTTAATCCATACAATATTTTGCTACCATAGCTGTAGGATAGCAAAATCTATTCGGTTTGAGTACGAGAGGTAGATAGTTCATACCAGGTTTGATGCTTATTGTCTTGGTGTTTGAGTCAACTGTTCGAGCATTTTTTTCATGGCCTCCATCTCTTTTTGTTGTTTTTGATATTTTTCATCGATTAATTTCTGGCGTTTATCCATCTCTTCTTTCATGGTATCCAAATGTTTTTTGTTCCTTAGTTTCTCATGTTCGAGATCATCTTTTAACCCTCTTATCTCTATTGTATGTTCATATTGCATTTGGGTGGCAGATGCACTTGATGAGCTACTCTCATTTCTTGTTGGGTGATAAATACAAGCCTAGGATCTTCAAGAAGCTACAAGCTGAAGACCTTCAATAAGTTACAAGCCGAAAACCTTCAATAAACTACAAACTGAAGATCTTCAAGAAGCTACAAGCTGAAGACCTTCAATAAGCTACAAGCCGAAAACCTTCAATAAACTACAAACTGAAGACCTTCAAGAAGCTACAAGCTGAAGACCTTCAATAAGCTACAAGCCGAAGACCTTCAAGAAGCTACAAGTTGAAGGCCTTCAACAAACTTAAAGTTGAAAACTTTCCACAAGTTCAAACCTAAAAATTCAATTTTGAGAATAAACGATCCAACCCTCGAGATGAATTTACATTTGAGAGAGAATCAAAGGATAAATATTAGAGAACTCCACTATACTATACTAAAATTAATACAAATCAAAGTTCATTCAACGAATTAAATTTCTCCGGAAATCTTGTCGAACAAATTGGCATGTCCAGTGGGACCATCTCTACTTCTCATCTCTTTCCCTCATCTCAAAATTACAAAGTACAAGTGAAGTGACGACTTTCAAAAAGACTTCTTCAACGACGATTGTCATGAACGACTTGTACACGGGTTCTAGTTCTCATAGTTTCTCTAATGAACTCAAGCTGCAAGAGAATAAAGTTCTTCCCATGATTGCAAGTGAAGTAGTGACGCAATCGAGGACAACTACCAATGACAAATTGTTTGTCAATTATAACCCTTCGTTCTATCTCGATTTTGACGTAGTGTCCGTCATGATGACTAAAACCAACACTATGGAAGAAAAAATGACAATAATGCAAGAGAAAATTAACTTCTTGATGAAGGTGGTTGATATACAAGATTCTCAAATTGCGAACCTAAAGATCGCAATTGAGAATCAAAATGTTGTTGGATCAAGTTTGACTCCCGCTGTCAAAGATTGCAACAAGGAGAATATCGTCGTCCAGAAAGATCAACCAACAACACTCCACTTCGATCGCTTCACTATTTGTCCAACAACTTCAAGACATGATAACGAACGTCATTAGAGCTCAATACGACAGACATTCTCAAAGTTATCTTTTGTATTCTAAACCATATACTAAGAGAATTGATAATTTGAGAATGTCGGTCCAATACCAACTACCAAAGTTTCAACAATTCGATGAAAAAGACAACCCAAAGCAACAGTCGCTCATTTTATTGAAACATGTGAAAATGCTCGTACACAAGGAGATCTACTAGTCAAACAATTTGTTTAGACGCTGAAAGAAAATGCTTTTGACTGGTACACCGATTGAGAACAGTTCGAAAAGGAGTAATTTCTAAATTATTTCTACAACACAACCAATTGTCAGCATGTTGGAACTCACCAACACCAGAGTAAATGCTTTTTTTTTAGAATGTTCTAATTATATATATATATATATATATATATATATATATATATATATATATATATATATAATTAGACTGAATTGTGGAATATCATATTACAAAGTTAGGGAGGATATTCACGTTGACCTCTAATTTATGAGATACGTTGATGCTTTATTGTTTGAGCTTATTTTAGAGTTAGTCAATAATTGAGAGTTATATTTGGATGATGTGTTCATTTTTTTTAAAGACTTTATATGTCTTTAGTTTTTGATATTTAAGTGTCTTACAATTTAGTTTTCATTATTTATAAAGTTTCAAGTTTATTACTTTGTGTCTGCAATTTTTCAAATTAGTTTTTGGTGAATGTTTCAATTAATTGGTGATAAACTTTCGTGGCATAGTATTAGTGAATTCTAAAAAATTTAGAGGAGAAATAAACGTAATTTAGGAGAAAAAAAAATTAAAATTCTATCAATTTCATAAAAATTTTGAGGATCAATTAGAAACATTCATTTATTATTTGACTTTTTTTCTTCCCTAAATTTATGAAAATTCATTTTCATGCAAATGTATGTGGAAAGTGTTGGGGAAAACCTCCCACTTCTACCGGAATAAACAGAAAATAACTGAGAAATACAAGAATTTACGTGGAAAACTCCAAAACCACGACCCACAACAGAAAATAACTGAGAAATACAAATAGAAAACAGAAAACAACACTGAGAAATACAAATAGAAAACAACAGCCCACCAGAAAGAACTTCCACTATGTGAAAAATTGTCTCTCTTCAAAGCTAATTTGCACCACTCATACCTTTTTGTCCAACTCTAACACTAGAGAATACAATAAGGAATTTAACCAGAGTTAGCACACCAAGCTTAAACTGTTTCTAACTGAGATAATTAAAACCCAAAGCTATAGGCTCCTTTTATAGTCCTAGGAGCACATGACTTACCTGAATCTTTCCGATGTGGGACAACCATCCTTCTTATATATTAACAAAATCCCTACAGGTGAGAAAGAGAGTAAAGAAAAATATCATAAGTAAATAACAAAAAAAAAAAAAAAAAAATCTTGAATTGTTCGTGTGAAATAATTTTGATGTTCCTTAATTTGGTTCAAGTTCATGAATGATATAGAACACAACAATGCAATGGTATCGAGAGTCCATGAAGAAGAGAACAAATTGGTTGCATGAAACAAGAGAATACGGAAGATATAAGTGGCCAAGCAAATTAATCCAAGAAGCCAAGAGATACTGAAAAAATCAAAGGATTTAAAAAGTGATTTTATATAAATTTTAAAAAAATATGTTTTACCAAACAATCAAAACAATTAAGATTTTGTTAACATTGAATTTCCACACTCCCACCCCAATCCCAAACGGATCTTACATATGTTACGAGTGAATTCTTTTACTCAAGCCCTCCATTAGCACATGAACCACGAAGCCTGTATAGCCCACAAGTCTGAGGGTGTTAATCGCTCCTAAGAGCACCAACATTGACCCGAGACGAACGAGTATGCAACTCCAAGGGGACAACACCCGATAAAGGTATGACCGAGCCACGGTTCGATGTCTTTTTTCGAGTTCTCCGCATGTTAAATCGTATTATCCTAACATTGATGTTAGAGTTATAAGCTTATAAATACGAGGGTAAACCTCTAATTGAAATTGAAGGTATGCAATACCATTTTGTTTTGCTTGAGACCACATGCATTGACTTAAGTTTCGAAGTGGATTAAGTTTAACATCATCCTGGTACTGAATCTAGCCTTGCATGTACAACACAATAACGTCGAATCGACCCATCACCCCGATCAACTTTCGCATCAACAACATATACATGTTGAAATAAATTAAAAGTAAGAAATGAAGTGTATTAATTTCACTCATTTAAATTCTAAGATTCGATTTTTAAAAAATTAAAATTTTATTTCTCTCAATTAATATATATATATATATATATATATATATAATAATAATAATGATAATAGAGAAATTGTAATCAATTTAGAATAAGATAATTAAAAATATAGCATGTTTTTAAAATTTTTGGGGATATGGCAATTTCTATCGCTGATATCTTATGGCTGATAGAAGTCTATCGCTGATCACCTTAGCTTTTTTATAGATTTTTGTCAGTGATAATAGTCTATCAGTGATAGAAGTCTATCAATGATATGATAAAGTTTATCCGTGATAGAAACAGATTTTTTTGCCATATTTGTAAAAACATGTTAAAGTTTGTTAAATTTGCAATTAGTCTGTGTGCCTGATTGCTATTTGTGCAACCAGCCCATAATAGTAAACCATGCGAATCAATTGTGTTAAAACTAACGATAAAATTTAAGAAAATGATGGTTTGTAAAATTTAAAAACTACACAAACTGATAAATATTGTCAAATTTAATGGGCAAGTTTATAGTAACAAATAGTAGAAAATTTATCCATTTTTATATTATATTAAGATGATAATGACAAATTACGCCTATGTTTTAATGGGAGTTTTTTTTTTTTTTTTTTTTTTTTTTTTTTTTTTTTAAGTACATTTAATGGGAGAGTTTATTGTACAAGTTAAAGTAAGAATAATTTTAAAATGTGTCACATCATTATTCAAGGATGCTCCAATTATTTTAAAATATCGAAGGATTCATTAGATTTAGTTAAATCTATAAAATAATAGAAAATTAGAAGGAAAAAAGGTGAATATTATTTTTAGGTAAGAAGAGGGAAAAAAAAGGCACTATATGTCGGTGACGAGAAGTTTTTGTTTTGATGGCATTAGAGGTTGAAGTTCAGGTTTGGTTTGAAATTTTAGAATTTATGTTCGGGCATATCTTTAGTCCATGCATTATTTAGAAGGTTTTTGAAAGTCTCGTTAGACAACTTTTCTCCGAAAACTACGGTGAAGGTATGTTATCTTCTTCCCATTTCTTTTTTCTTTCTTTTATTTTTTTTTTTTTTTTTTTTTACAACGTTAAATCTTCTTCTTTCTAAGTTTTTTTTTTTTCATAGTTATGCGATCGCATAGGTTGTTACTTTTCATTGCAGTTGTGGCGTTTATCTACATAGGAGCTGATTGATAGTAATTTGTGCAGAGGAGAAAGAGTAAATACAATAAATAAAATCAATTAAGTAAGGATAGTACAAGTTTAGAATCAATTAAGTTAAACTTAATTGATGTGAATTAGTTTTCATTAATTAATAAAAACTAAATAAAAATAAAAGCTAACCAAATCGAATTCAATGTTATGAAATTTAATTATATAGAAATAATTTAATAATTAAACGTAATTAATATAAAATGTATTTTTAGAATATTAATATAAAATAAATAATAATTTATATTATTTATTTGAATTAATTTTATTTAATTATTTATTCATATTTATAATGTAATAAAATTCATATTTCATATTTTTATCCGCAATCACACAAAATACAAGTTTAATGTCTATTTTCATAAATATCTAATGTTATTTCCATGCACAACCAAATACAGACATCTTTTATTCTCAGACATCTGCAAATTCTCAAACCAAATGTACTCTTAAGGTAATGGGCTTATTTATGCTTTAAATTTGATTTTAAGCCTATAAATTAATTTATAGTAAAATTTTATCTAAACAAAATGATAAAAATTAAAACAAAATTTTATGCAAAGTTCAAATAAAATATTTTTAAATTTTAAGGATGAAAAATGAATATTTGAAAAGAGACTAAAATGAAATAATATGTAAAATCTTAAACACGACTCTAATTTTAAAATCAGATACACATATACTAAATTTTATCTCTTGTTTTTCTAAAATTATTTATTTGACTATTAGAATGGTTTGAGCAAAGGCATTAGCATGACTCCCAGCTAGGGGTGCAAGTGAAAATCGAAAAATCGAAAAATATCGATCAACCCGATCGAAACTAATGTCGGTTCGATTCAAAACGATTTCGATTGAGGGTTTCGGTTTGGGAATAAAGAAAACCGAAAATTTTTGGTCGGTTTCGAGTTTTTTTTTAAGGTTAAATCAAAATAAACTGATCCGACCGATAATATATAATAAAAATCGATTTGGATAACAAATAACGTAAAGGTCAGATTGACGTTCTTCTTAATTTTCTATATTCTCAAGGGCTTGGGTTTGAAACGGTGCGGTGCACATCCGTAGCACGACACGCCTAGATTCGGCTAAATTCACGTACAAATAAGTAATCGGCGAACCGGCACGCCGAACCGACTAAACCGTTGGTCTAAGCGGTCGATTCGGTTTTCGACTTCCACATATCACCAATTTGTCGTCGGTTTTTATTTTCCCTTAACATAAATAGTTGGTTCGACTCCAATTTTACACACTAATCGAGGCGAACCGAGCCACTTGCACCCGTAACGCCAACAAGTGAAGGGTACTAAATTGTTGTAATCTACCCACTACAATTTGGCATTGAACTTTCTTTCTTCTCCTTTTTTATTCATTATATTTAGATTTTGTTTCATTTTACTCACTAGAGAATAGTGAATATATGTGTTGCAACTGTTCATATGAAGCTCCACATCTATGACTATCAAAATAAATTCCACTTTAATTGAACTCTCAAATCATATAGTGGAGGTCAATTTCATGACATTGAAGGATATTAATGATAAATCCACACCATCATTTACCCAACAAAAATTGAAGGATAAAAGAGCAAAACCCATCTCAATATGGACATAGGCTCATAATCAATGGCTGAAACAGAAAAAAAATATTAGGTTGGTTAAATAAAAGGCTTTATTAAAATATAAAATTATTGAAATAACAAATTAGAAAAGTGATTATATTGAAATGTGATTAATATCAATTATTATCATGATAACTTTTTAATTTTTTTTTTTCTAAGGGAGGAGAATTCGAACTTGAGATCTCTTGCTCATAATTTATATGAGTTGAGCTATGTTCATGTTGATAAATATCATAGTAACTTATATTAGTGATTATCTATCACTACAAAAAAATTTGTTTTTCTCGACGCAGAAAAATTGTGGGGGAGAAGCAAAAAAATCGTCGAGAGAGTTTCTCTCGACAGAAAAAAACCGACGGTTCACATGCCGACGACAAAATCCCGTTGGGAGAGCCTCTCTCGACGGTTTTTTTGCGTTCCGTGGAGAGAATCATTTTTAAATCATCGATACGATATTAGATATAATAGTCCATAAGTGATTTAGTTATACTTAGAGTTGTATATTAATTAAAATAAAAATAAAAACATAATTTTAAATCATCTCTAAAAAGGTTTTTTTAAAAACTCAATTTAAAAGAAAAAAATGCCGTTACAAAGTTTTTAAAATATTACCCCTTCATACAATAATGATTAAAAAAAAAAAACCCTACAACATATGTTTTCTCTTAAAACAAACATAAAACATATATGTTACCTTTTACCCACAAGTCAAAATTAATTGACAACTAATTTTTTTATATTAATGGAACTATTTATCATTAATAACGTAAAATTTTAAAACAAAAGGAATTAAAGTGTCTCCCATTCCACACATATATATATATAGGGATTAGTTAATGGAAGTCGAGGAATAAATCAATATTTTCATCATATCAAATATTAAAAAAACAACCAAATATAACATAATCTGAATATAATATTATAATAAATATATTTAACTCATTTTAGAGTTTTAAATGTTTATTTCTTAATTTTAATATATATATTTTTTTAAATATTTTTATTAATCTTTCAAAAATATCTATCGACATTGAAATTTTATTGTCCATAACATTTCTATGAAATTGAGATCTCGATATTTTTGTCGACATCCACATTTTAGAGTGTTAAATGTTTATTTCTTAATTTTAATATATTTTTTAAAAAAATATTTTTATTAATCTTTCAAAAATATCTATGGACATTGAGATTTTATTGTCCATAATATTTCCATGAAATTGAGATCTCGATATTTTTGTCGACATCCACATTTAAATTCATATTCAGGGTTGTGACAGCTGGTAAATAGGAAAGAAATCTTTTTTTATTCTTCCATTTTTTAAACAATTTTTTTTTTTTTTTGAAAAGAGCTTTTTTAATACTCTTCTAAGATTAAGATGTGTGATGGAAATATTTCTATAATAGCTTTGAGTTTGTGATTCACATGACAAATTATATGTATTCTCTACTCATCTCATTATTTTGCCTTAAATAAATATAGAATATTGAATAACATCAAATAATTGAATAATTACATGTTAAATAATCTATTTTTTTAATATACCAATTTGAACTCTAATTTAAGATTTTTTTTTATATATTTTTTTAATTTATTTATGAGCTAACGAGGATAATTAATTAAATAATTGAATAGTTATATATTAAATAGTCTATTGTTTCATTATACTAATTTGGGCTATGTTGATGCAAAATTTTGGACTTCTTCGCGCCTCCGTGTAGTTTGCCATGCGCGGCGGCCGACGGGTCCACGGAGTACCTACAAGAGGGGGAGAAGAGTAAACTTGCACCGGTGTGGGACTAGGCCCACACGGCTCTGATGCTTAAGTCAGAGAGGTCTGAACATAAGTAAGAGTAGTAGAGAGAGTTTATGGTAGAGTTACCCGATTATTTCGTCCTCCCCTTCCTTTTGAATAAGAAGGATATTTATAGTTGGTGATGAGGGAGAGTTCCTTGAGCAACTCGGTCTCCATGACTTCGGACAAATGCTTAGACCGGGGAGAGAGGGTGTGGACCAACTAGGGTTGGATCCACGCGCCTTTTCATGATGGCGGCAACCTTCGATCTCCGATTTCCGAGAGAGTTGGGGGCACAGATGTGCTGCCTCTCATCAGTCGTGGCAGACTATCTTGTCGGTCACATCTCGTGCTAATCGAGGGGTGGTGTGATGACAACATGCCTTCGTCAGCTGTAGTAAACTTCTTTCATCGAGGTTTTGGGGTCGACCCCTGGCAGAATGGTTCGTTTGGAGCTTGGTGCAGTGACCCCCACTCCTTGGAGAGTGGGTGTAACGTCAGCGGGTGACGCGAGGCTTTAAGGTAGCCCGTAACAAAAATTAACAACTACATTATAATTTAATAAATGTAGACTTTTAGTAATTTAAACTATAGCCTAACTATAATTACTTGATCCTTTATGAATTAACATAAAAAAAAAAAAAAAAAAAAGTTGGTAACATGGTTTTTTAATTTATAATTTAGCACTATTTTATTTATTTAGCATATATATATATATATATGTGGGCATTCTTCTCTCCTCTCTCCTCTTCGTCCTCTTTATCTCTTGTTTCTTTTGGATTTTCAGCATGGTCAACTTCTTCCATGCAATTTAATTAATTATTTGCAACAAGAAATTTTAATCCATCGTGAGCCCTACTTGTTAATGTCATCTTTTCAATTAATGCTTCATTTTTTTAATCTGAATTATAAAACCAACCCTTATTTTATTTATTTTTTATTATTATTATTATTATTGTAATTAATCATCAAATCAAGCTTAAAACAAAGAGATTTTTTTTTTTTTTTTGCAACGGTATTTTAATAAATACGAGGATTGAATCTATGACCTCTTAGCTATGGGCACAATCTTATGTCAATTGAGCTCGATTTGGAAAAAAAAAATTGAATCTTTTCCACTAAAGCATGAAGAATTAGGGTTTTAATTTAGGCAAAAAAGAAAGGTTGGGTAGCTTAGCTGTTTAGAGTACCCTAGGTATATAGGTGAGAAGTTGTTGCAAGTGCAACTCCGGGAGAATTTCTAGTACATCCGTGGTATGGAAAAATTTCATACCACTGCCTTTAAAAAATTGACAAATAGGGTGGGTCCCAGTTAAACAACCATTTCGCCACGTGTCAATTTTTTAAAGGTAGTGGTATGGAATTTTTCCATATCACGGATGTACTAGAAATTCTCCCGTGCAACTCCTTCACTCAAGGAAACTCTTGAGACAAAAAAAAAAAAACAAAAAAAAAAAATATATATTATAATAATAATAATAAAATTGAGATGAATAATGAGTTTTTTTTTTTTTTTTTTTTTTTTCACATAAGAGTTTATAATGAATCCAATTTTTTTAAATCAAATTCACAACATAAGAGTTTATAATGAATTCAATTTTTTTTTAATTAAAATATTTATCTAGTTTGATAATCATTTAATTTTTTAATTTTTTAAACTATTAAATTTATAACGTCCACTACTTCTTTCTATGGTTTTATTGTCTTGTTAATCTATTTTTATTACCATTTTTAAAATCTAAATAAAATTATGAAAACTAAAAAAAAAAAAAAAAAAAAAAAATTGTTTTTGAAATTTGGACAATATAACGAATAATAAAAGTGTTTGTTTTACCTATTTTTTTTTAATTACATGCAGGGGCGGATCCAGACATTGATGTTTGGGGGGGCCAAAAATTAGAGTATATAAATATTAAAAAAATATCGCCAAAAATTCAGAGGTTCGAATTCACTATGCTGACATTCAAAAAAAGTTATCAGTGATAAACATATGTGAGTGTATCAAAGACTTACGGACTAAGTTTAAATAAACTTAATACCATCATATATTTTTGTTCATCTAAAAAAAATTATTGAGTCTCTAAACTCTAAAAAGTCTTTAATGCATCTCTATACTTCCAATTTTGTTTCTAATGAGATTTTAAAAAAAATTTGTTTCTAATGAGATTTTAAAAAAATGTCAAATAAATACAAGGATATATTAGACTTAAACTTGAAAATTTGAGGACCAATTAAATACAAAATTGAAAGTTAAAAAATATATTGAACTCTTTTTGAAGTTCGTGGTCTATTAAACACAAAATTAAAAGTTCAAAGATTTATTAGACATTTTCTTTAAAAAAAAACACAATATAACATGAATTTGTTTACAAAATTTATAAAAGGGAGATTAATATAGTCTAAATTACTTTTGAAAATGTTAATAAATAAATTAATACTAAGAGTTATTAAATTTTTTTAAAGTATGAAAATACTAAATTTAGATATTTGAAATTACAATGACTAAAATAATATAACTATTAAAAAAAAATAGGTCTTAATTATTTTAAAGAATAAAATTTATATATTTTTAAATATATATAAACAAAACATTAAAAGAGAACCATCTTTTTTTAAAAAAAAATACATATATGGAAGAAAATGTAAAACAAATAAATTATTGTTGTGGTTGAGTTTCGAACTCAGGCACAACAAAATATAAAACATGCACATGACCACTGCAGCAAAATAAAATTTTGTTAATTTGAGGGGGCCAAAATGTATTTAATAACAACAGTATATATTTAAGGCATTAATTTTGCCTACGAGTATGAGAAAATCAAAAAATTTGGGGCCCCTAGTCCCTTCAAAGGTCCGCCCCTGATTACATGTTCACGATGGAAAAACTCTCAACGTATTTTTTATCCTCAACTATCAACTTTGTGAATTTGAACTTCATATTTGAATAAGTGTTATAATTTTATTTTTCTTTTTTAGAGAAATAATTGTTATAATCAATCATCAATTTACGTCTTTTTATTTAACGGAAAAAAAAAATCTCCATAAATATTTTTCGCAACAATTTCAAAATTTAAGAATTAACATAATTTTTTTTCAAAATTTAAGTACATAATTGAAATATACCTTAAAGTTGGAGAGTAGTTTATACAAAGACTAAATTATAAATAAATAAAAATACCCGTGAACATATATGCCATGGTTCCTTACTTCGACAGGGTACAAATATCTAAATTTTCTATTTTTAGATACTTTTTCAGTTTATTTAAAAATTATTTATATACTTTTAAAAATTACAATATTATTTTTAATCTATCATAAGTGTTTTAAAATTATTATTGAAATAAAAATCTCTTAAGGACTATTTGGGAGCGCCGAATGAATTATTATAGTTGATGGTTATAATAGTTTGTGAGTTATAATAGTAGTGAATAGTAAATACTATTGAAGTCAATATATTTATTTTATTGACGGTAGGTTATAATAGTCGGTGAGTGAAACATAAATTGAATTATAATCACTCGCATCACAATGTCCTTTGTTTCCTTCATTTTTCAACTATAAGTTATTGTTCCAAACGTTCTCGTGTTAGATTATGATGATGATTGAGACGGTTGCAGAATTTAAGTTGGAAAGGAAGTTATTAAGAGAATTTGATTTTTATGAACAATAGAGTGGAATGGGAGAAGGTGTAATAGGCGAGAGTTTCTAGTACATCGGTCCATACCACTGCTTTTAAAAAAATGACACGTGTCAAAATAGTTGTTTAACCGAGACCCGCTCTATTAAATATATTATTTTTTTAAACCATTTCAACACGTCATTTTTTTTTAAAGACAGTGGTATAAAAAAATTTCATAAATGTACTAAAAATTCTCCCGTGTAATAGGGTAGCTAGCATGGGGTGTGTGAGAGACAGGCGGTTTTGTTTGAGTTGAGGTTTAAGGGTCAACCCGCGTCCTTCTTCACGCGTAAAAACTCGCATCCCAATGCCCTTTTTTCCTTCATTTTTTTTTTTTTTATAAGTTTTTGTTATTATTATTATCATTTTTTTTTTGAGCCGTTGCATTTACTCCCCATATCTACGGCTACGAATCACGTGGTTTTTGTACCAATGATATTTTCGAGTGTCTTAATATTAAATGATTTGATTTTTTAAAAAATAATATTTTTTTTTTGACCTTCTCTCGTCATCAGTAAGTTTCAAGTCATTCGTATTCTTCATTGAACACAATTGCGAGGGAGACGATTATAGTGCTCTCGTGCTGAACGTAGTGTTGATGATGTCAATAAAGAAACAAAAAACATACATTTTCGAGGGAGAGTCAAAAAACATTGTGACCCTTCGAGGGTCATCTCTGCAAATATCCCTACGAATCACTTTGTAAAAGTAGTTCGGTTTTTTATCCGATAATTAATAAGAAGCAGATAAATTGTAAGATCTAGATCTAACGATTTTAAAGAGACGCTTTCTTGAATAATTTCTCTTTATCACTACAATTAAATATTCTTATCACTTTGTTTTTCTTTTATTATTATTTTATTTAAAAGTTTAAATACTATTTTAGTCTATGTATTCTTGATTTTTGTTCATTTTAATTTTAAAACGTTTATTTTGATTCATGTACTTTTGAGTTTGGTTCAATACTTTTAAAATGTTCATTTTGGACCATATACTTTAAAAAGTGGCCAATATTTCTTTTTTTTCATTTTTTTCTCATCTTTTTAGATCACAATGTTAACTTGACATTTTACATACTATTGTTTTTTAGTTCATGAAATACATAATTGGAGATTGAACATCCGACCTTATGAGATAATACATATCAATAATACATATCAATTATCATTTAATGATATATATATATATATATATATATTAATAAAATGAAATAAAATGAAATTACTAATTATTCAAATTAATATTAAATTGTAATTTTTATAGCTTAAATTTTAGTTAGATTGGATTTAAATTAAGTTAAATTGTAATTGCAATCTAATATTAATTTAACTTAATTATTAATTATTTGAATGTTGTACTGTGTTGCGATTTTAGTACATGTCTCTGATAATTTAAATTGTTTAGAGCTAAAGTGTATGTGTGATCATTATTCCAAAAAAAAAGACATACGTAATACTGTGTATTTATCCTCTTTTGAAGAGACGATATACAACTAGACAGTTTTTTGCCACAACAATAAAAGAGACGATGTTTGTCCGTGTGGTGTGCCTTTGTCTCTCGATATTTCATCCAGCACCGGCTCTTCTGGATCTCCAAAGATCGAAATTGAATGATTCTCCTGTATGAACGTCGACTTGATGATGCAAAGTAGAGGGGACCGCTTCTATGGCATGAATCCACGGTCTTCCAAGTAGCAGGTTGAAGGAAGTCGGGATGTCTAGTACCTGGAATAGTTTTATACATAATTTGTAAATTACTATATACAATATTTTTTTTTTTAAAAAGGCAATAAAAAAATGGACCCACACAAAAAGGAGATTGTAAAAAGAGGAGTGATGGATGGCATTGAGATTTGAGATTGATGGTGGTGGGGTTAAGTTTAGCTTTAGGGTTGATGCTGTCTCCCCCAAATAGCCTACTCTACCAACCTTCCTTCCTACTTCATCCAAATTTATATTCCTTGCCTTTCCTTATCTTCAAAATTTCAACATTTTTGCTTTCTTACTTTTGATTTCTTCATTGCTTTTGTGCATTTCCTTTTTTGAGTTTGTGAAAAGGTCTTTAAAACTTGCAACTACATTCTCCAATGGTTTTGAATGTTCACCCCACTTATCATTTGACTCGATATAGTTTAGTTGTTTCGTTGGTATAATTGAAATATTTTGCACTTATCTGTATTACATCATAGATGTTTGATGATAGATCTCAACATCTATAGTTTGATGCATAACATAAGATTGATTCTCAAATTGATGTTCTATATATCCTAATTAAAATAAATAAATAATAAACTAGTTTTTTTTTACAAAGGTATTTAATTAATGCGAGGATTGAACCTATGACCTCATCATCAATGACACAATCTTATGTCAATTGAGTTATGCTTGATTTGACAAACTAGGGTTTCTTGTCGTTATAGTCTCTTTAAAATTAGGGTAACTTGAATTTTATTGCCTCCAACAAATAGAGACATGATAATAATTCATAAGTTAGACAAACTCATGCATCTGGAAAATGTTATTAAAGATAATGGAGCCGAACCTTATTGGAACACCTCATCTTTAATCAAGTTCATAGTTTAATTGTACATCACACAAACCACGTTTATATTTTCTACTATACATCATAATTTCATGTTTATATAATTAATAATTTTCTACAAGCTAAGGATAGAGATGTAATGTCATGAACATAGCTCAAACTTACATATTGTATGATCTAGTGACTAAAAGGTTACAGATTCGATTCACTTACCTCACTTGTTGTTTAGAGTTTCAACATTTTGGGTTTGCAAAAGATGAATTTTTGAGGAAGAATTTAATTTGTATAATTATTGCTCTGAGAACCTCCAAAGATTTTAGGTTTTTTTTAAAAAAAATTAAACAAAATACATATGAATTTTTTTTTTAAGCCTAGTGAGTAATTAAGTGAGCCGTTAATAAGTCCAGTCAATTTTTTATTAGTATTTCAAAACTAAAAAAAAAAAAAGTTATTTTGAAAACTCAAACGCTATTAGTGCTAAAAAAAATAGTTTTCTCTAAATTAAAAGTCATTAGTTCATTACACTAAAAGGAAAGAAAAGAAAGAAGACAGCCTCGAAATCAAGGACATAAACCTTGGACCCATGTGACATGTGCACACACCGAAAAAATGAAATACACATATTAATGATTGATGTCTTTATTAAAATAATAGTTTTTTTTCTTCTTATAATTCTAAAATAATAATTAATCACAATATATAAGTTAATTCGTGACATATTTAAATATACTTAATCAAGATATGATTATAATTAACCAGTACTATACTTCTAAATGTTCAATTTTCAATTTTAATCTCTTTGAAGCTTAAAACTAATCTCTACTATTTTTTTTTTTTTTTTAATCACTTTATTGGCATTCTTTATAAATTTTGAAAATATGTAATTTCTGGCCTGAAAACCATTATCATTATTAAACCAATTTTGATAAAAATTAATTTAAACTAATAGTAAAGATTAATTTTAAGCTTTATTTTCAAATGTTCAATTTTAGTCTCTACGCCAAAGCGAGCATAGCTTAGCTGGCATATGTATGAGTTGACGACCACGAGGTCTGTGGTTCAAATCCCCCCACCCCCATTGTACTCAAAAAAAAAAAAAAATTAGTCTCTACCGTTTATTTATTTTTTATTGTTTTTTAATCATTCTCTATTGTCATTCTCTCTAATAAATTTTGAAAATATATTTACATTATTTTCTTACATGAAAATTATTATTATTATTAAACTAATTTTGATAAAAATTATTATTTTTTTTTTTTTTTTTTGTAGAGATTCATTTTAAGGTTTATTGAAAGTACAATAAATTAAAATTTGACATTTAAAAGTACAAAAAAATGAAATGGAACACAATCCAAAATACAAAGACTAGAATGATAGTTAAATTAAAAAAAATAGCATGTATCGTCAACGTCATAAACATAAATCGACCAATACGACTATAACTCAACTGACATAAAATATGAATTATTGACCAAAGTGTCAGAAGTTCGATTTCTCATAAAATCAGACGTTGGAATCTTTCACCCTACATCATATTTTTTTTAAACACCTACCCACGTGAACTGAAAAAAAAAAAAAAAAACCATATTACTAAATTATAGTTTATATATATATATATATATGATATTTATTATTTGACCATAGAAATTGACTAGCCAATAGAATGAAAGAGAGAGAGTGAGCCAAAAGCGAAGAAGAAACAGCTAGGCTTTTTCCAACATTCTAGAAACAATTGTTTTTGAATAAAATATAAATATAAAGACAGCGCCAGCCATGACGTGGCTGCATACGGTACCATGACGAAATAATGACGCAATGAAAATATTTTAAATTTTATTTTAAAATTTTAGGCTATTTTCAAATAATATTAAAAAAATTAATAGATAATGTGAGTTTGTTGTACAGATAAGAGTGGATGCATATCGATCTCTACTGGACACGCCCGCATAGTATCGCTGCCCTGTCTCTCTAATTATCAATAATAATCATAATCATATAGTTATTATCTACTCGGCTCGGCTCGGCTCACCAGCTGACGTGGTTGAGCAGCTTGAGCTTCAATTTTACAATTTTGTTTTTTGAATATATATATATATATATATATATATATATATTTTTTTTTTTTTATTTTCTTTTTCTCTTTTGAATTCTATTTTGGATATTATTCATATTATATTAATAAACAGTAGTTTCATAATTTTTTAGGTGTATGGTAGAAGTGTACTCTAAATATTTTTTAAATTAATGTTTTTTTTTAAAACATCTTTGAGTGTAAAAGAACAATTTTGAAATTAATGAATTGGTTCTATGAGTTAGATCTTGGCATAGAAACTATCTAAATTCTTTGCAACCAAGTAACTCAAATATCATGTAATAAAAAAAAAAAAAAAAAAAAAAAATAACTCAAATATCATACAAATTTACTAGTTTGTCTACTTATTTGGTTTGGACAATTTTTGATGGTTTTATTGATGTGATTTGATTTTTATTGGTCTCATTTTAAAAATAAATAAATTTCATATTAAAATTTTGTGGACATTTTTATTAACATTTTTTTTTTAATTTTTTTTATGTTCATAAATTCGATATAAAAGATGAATCCGTAGTTCCATTATAGTATAAAAGTAGATGAAATATTAAAAAAATAACAGCAAAATGTTATTTATGTGAATATAATATTAACCAAAAAAATCTTTAAATTGTGAATTTTTGTTGTTAATTTAAATATTTCTTTGAAAGTTTTAAATTATTTTTTATAAAATATTCGTCAATATCGACATTTTATTGATATTTTCATCAATATTTTCGTAAAATTGAGACCTCGATATTTTAAACCTTGATTTCAACCATCAAGTTTTACTTTCTAATCGTGTTATTTTATCTTTAAGGGCATGTTCACCTCTCCAGATGTGCAATCCGTCGCCTGTAATTCGTCTGATGTGACATTTAAGCTTCGTATTTGGTGTTGTTTATGAAAATCTACAAACGTAAATGAGATGTGGGGTCGACCCGTAATCTCTGGAAATGAGTTTAGGTCATTTGATTGAACCCAAAATAGGTGTTCAATTCCATTACGATTGATTATTACGTGAGACCCACCATTTTTTGACGAATTAATGCACCTGATCCACTCTGATTTTCCACGGTTCTATGCCTTTTTTCACCCCACTTTACACACTTGACCATTTATCTCTCTTCCACGTCCCCATTTCCTTACACTAGATGAAGAATGTGATTTATACCCAAATTTGTTACTATAGAGTCATCTCTCAATTACTAGACGAAAAATATGAAATTAAATCAGAGTTCGAAGGAGTGGTGTCGCGCGAATGGAAACTTGATTTGTAGCAAGACGGATAACAAGAACGTGTGTTCATGCATAAATTTATGATGTAGGCAAAAAGTCACGAATATTAAAATATAATAACATAATAGTTTAAAAAATTCATGTGATTCCTTCCCTATAAAAAAGTTAGAAGAAATAAAATAAAAAAAATCATAAATGACTGAAACCATATTTCATTCCTCATTCTCTAAGTCAGACGATATTATGATCACCGACCAATCAATTCTATCCATCAAATTTCTCTTTCTCGACATGCTCGGTTCACCAACTTCCACGGGTCCTTTGCATCAGTCGTTCTCTCCAATTTCCTCCTCCCATTAAGTCATTTCAACATTTTCTTTTCTCTTTTCTGTGGTACCTTTCACAGGAGAGGAAAATTGTTGGTTCACGTTGGAGAAAGATTCCCTTCTATACTTTCGGTGAGGGCATCAACATCGCGGGCCACCTCTTCAACCGAGCATGAGTAATAGAGATTATCTCCGTCTATGTTCGGTGTACCCGATCCACATCAAGCGAGGATGTCCAACAGCTGTCAGTGGACTGCAGGTATGCTTACCATTTGACGGAGGAAGACGAGGAAGAGTATTCATTTGTTGCCTTTTTTTCTAACACTTTCTTGCAAATTGAAGGGATGAGACTAATGTGATGACAATGATCGGTATAAATAATAACATAGGGATGCTTCGACTCCATTTGAATCATTATATCACATTAAACAAGCTATGATGTTTCGATTGCCCGTCATTCGGCTGATTTACAGGTTGTGTACTTTCCAATAACCATTATGGTATATTTACCACTAGATCATGTTAACACGCCACCTGTCTGTTCATGTGTCATTCAAATTAAAAAACGAAAATCTAGTACGCGATCTAGGTCTAGACTGTAAAAATTGTACAACATTTCCTATCTATCAGTAACAAACTAAATAATGTGCTCGGTGATTGAGTGTTAGAAATCAGGTGAAATCGACAGGGTAATGAAGAACGAGGAAGACGAAGATGAGATATTTCTTTGTTTTCAAATCAGATGGAGAGAGACTTTGAAAAACATGCCCGGTATTGTACCTTTCAACTCATTTAAACGACGTATTGATGAGCCGTTTGTAACGTCCATCTATTAGTTGCCTCATAAACGACCGATTTGGGTGGTTTTGACACACTTTGACCGAACTCGAAGGGGTCAATGGTCTTCGATCTTGAGCCGACCCCTATAAGGGTCGACCTTGCTTCGTACTTGGGGATCAATTTGGTTTCTTTTTGGCCGATTTCTACAGGGGTCGACCTTATCGTTTTTGGTTCTGGACTTACCCCTGTGGGAATCGACTATCCTTACTTTGGTCGACTCATGAGAGAGTCGATCTCCTTCGCTTGAGTCTTAGTGCGTATATTTTTACCCATAATATTAATTAGTTATATATTTAAACAAAACATGAAACTAGTTGTGTAAAACAATTAATACACTATCCCTACTCAAGCATGAAGTTAACTTAAATAGTTGAATATGGATTACCCATATTAGAATCAATATAGATTTTTCATAGTTTTCATTAACTATATCTATGAATCATGACCCACATGTGCCTACAGTTTAGACTTTAATATAAAATAGTTGAGTCTAACTTAAATACTTCAATATGGATTACCCATATACAAATTAGTATAGTCTATCGACATTCTTCATTCCCCGATTATCGGTAAATCATGATTTACATGTCTAAGTATAGACTTAATATGGAATATTGATGGTCAAAAGAAACATGCCCAACATTAGGGAGAAATTACTCTAGAGGATTTTTATTTTTTTTACAACATGTTGGGGTGGATGATTGAACCTAGGATCTCATAGTGACTAGGCCATACATCATGTCATAAGAACGATCAATCATGATTGCCCTAATCAACGTACTATTCATCTGCAACATTTGTTACAAAAAGGAGAAAAAAAAACTCACAAAACTCATGATATACTTGATAAGTTCTACTTTAATTTATGATAATTTATTTGTTAGCAAATTACAATATAAATTGTTGATGCTAGGTCAAGAAAAATAATTTCACCGGATCTCCATCTACTTCAACGATATATATTTATAATTTGAGAATGAGCTAACCTCAACGGTATATTTATAATTTGAGACTGAGAGCTAACTTGTAAAATCAAAAAAATTATACACATATGTGATGCTAGCCATACACACTCCCATATTTAAGTTAGATTTAAAGGTATAACTAGTATTTTAATATGAAAATACAATTACTTTTAATGAAGTCATAATGACACATTTATATGCATGATAACCTAGGTTTTCTGTTCACTACTCGGATTGGACCGAATAAAGATTGGATTGACAGGTTCTCTTGAACCGTGGGCCTGCGAACCACACTCCCAAGTCGCCCACGAGGTGATTTGGTCGCCTCAGCCTCAACCACCATAGTCGAGGCTCGAGGTGGGTTGTTTGGACTTTTAGCTCAAACTTTCTTCTTGTTCAAGTCCAAATAGCTCTCGAGTTAGTTTAAACTCGATTTTGATCTCAGATTTCTTAATCTCTTGAATTTACTTTTCCGGTCTTAATTTTACCCGAAATACAAATATAAGATAAAAAAAATTTGAATCTTAAAAGCAAAAACTTTAAATTATTTCATCATAGTCAATAGTAAATTGAAAAATAAAAATGAATAGAAAAGATAAATATATGCCACGAAAAAAATGCTTTTAACATATCTAATTTTTTTTTTACTTTTTTATAATTTTAATCTCATAATACCTATTTTCAAACATGTTTTTTTTTTTTTTTTAGAGCAAAGTAGAATGCTAACAATAAACAATTCACTTTAATAATAGGTCTCAATTTTAGGAGAGAAATCCTCCCGCCAAATCAAACGTCATCAAAAATTCAAAACTATCTGTGCTAACTGATGCGCTACCGTATTGGCTTCTCTAAAACTGCTCCAAACGGACGAGGGAACCGTGTGCACATTTGACATCAAATGATGATGCTAAAAGGATGTTTTAATGGGCAAATTTGGTAACTTTTTTCTTTTGGTAACAAAGAAAGAAAAAGGTGGAAAAAAAGATAACAATGATGATGATCATCATAAAAAGCTGAAAATGCCAAGGATTTTGAACTGTTTAATTTTTGACTTTAAGCATGAGCAGCCGCACGTGCACTGGACCCCATACTTTTATTTTTTTATTTTTTATTTTGTTTTTTTGAAAAGAAGATTGTAAATTTGTTGGTTTTTGTAAAAGGAAATTATTAAAGGACAAATGAGGCTGAAGATTAGGGTTTATGTTTTGTCAATTAGTAAATATGACCCAAAATTATGAGTTATTTGCCGCCTTAAACCCTAACTTTTTTGGTGTTCAAACTTCATTTCTTGTCGGTTCAAATCATAATCATGTGAACATTTTCATATTATTATGAGTTTGAAAATCAATAGTTTCACAGATTTTCCATCTTATTTATAATAGTTTCGATTACATTTTTAAAGATATTTTTTTTTTTTGTTTTTTAAAGTATTTTCTATGTGCCTCTAATCTAGATTGTTTGTTAAATTTAAGAGTAGAAATCACACTTGAATTATAGAGGCTGGAGTTCACGGAATCACTCTAAAAATATATGAAGTTGTTACAATAAGACATTATTTGATAACCAAAATCAGATGTATAAATATTATGTCGATGCCAAATCGAGTCTAACTCAATTGACATAAATATGTGTCATCGACTATGAGATCTGGGATTTGAATACTTTACCTTCAAGCTGGATTTAAAAAAAAAAAAAAAAAAAAAATTACCGAGTGATTCGTTTTGTTATCTACTTTTCTAAAAATGTTTTTAAAATGTAAATCTAAGTTTTTCAAAATTAAAAGAAAATAGTTTTTGTTATTAAATTTAGCTAAGGTTTTTCTTTTTTTAGTTTTTGTTATTAAATTTAGCTAAGGTTTTTTTTTTTTTTTTTTTTTTTTTAAGAAATGAAAATTGTAGTAAAACGATTGGGTGATAGAACCAACATAATTTTTAAAAATAGAAAATTAAAAATAATTGAGGGTCATAATTCTATTAGTTGTTACTTGAAATATAGGCAAATAACTCTAAATTATATGAGAGGTGGTAATTAAATTCTAAACAAAATGGTTGCAATTTAAAATTTGAAAAATAGGCAAATAATCCTGAATTATATGAGAGGTTGCAATTAAATCCTCAACAATTTCAAAATTACGAGAATTGTTTCAATTATTGACTTAAACTTTTGAAATGGTTGAAATTAAACCCAATTACTCATGCAAAGTTGTCATGGTAAAATTTAGGGACAACAAGAGAAATAACTAAAATGAAATAGCTGTTACTGAAAAATAGCTAATAACACAATTAACTTAATGAAAAATAGCTAACAACTATATTTAGTATAATCTTTAAATTATATTGAGACTGAAATACCCTAAGAGATTTAATCCGTTGAAAATCAAATCAACTACAAAAATAAAAGGTTGATTTTATGAGAGAGAAAATAGTTGGGAGGAAAAAACGTAACAACTAGTAAACGGTTGAAAATATTTGAAATAATTTGAATTAAACTAACCTGTCACCCATTGTATTGACCCGTATACACTAACTCGACGAACACGAACACGACACCCCATAAAAAGATAAACAGACACGCCCAAACAAATAATATATATTAAAAAATACACCTAATAGGTTCAAAACACAAAGAATAAAGAAACAGACACGCCCAAACAAATAATATATATTAAAAAATACACCTAATAGGTTCAAAACACAAAGAATAAAGAAACATATACATAGTATATATAGACATACATATTTCAATTCCCATCAAGTTTCATTTAAAGTGCATAAACTAAATTTAAACGAAACAAAGATTCAAGATGAATGGAAAATACAAAACTAATAAAAGTGGTAAAAAAAAACTCATCCAGACGGATTAAAAAAATGACCTAAGATAAGTAGTATGCGCTGTGAAATACACCCTTGATTAGAAGAATGACCTAAGGAACACCCTTAATTGATTAGAAGAATGACCTAAGGAACACCCTTGATTAGAAGAATGACCTGAGTAAGTAGTATATATTGAGACATACACCTAATAATAATTAGTATATATTGTAAAATACATTTATAAAAAAGTGTAGATAGTGTACTGAGAAAATATTTATCAAAAAGTGTAGATGGTGTAGTGAGAAATTATGAAATAGGAAAATACACCCTTAATTAGTATATATAAGAAAATACATCGGTCAAAAAGTGTAGATAGTGTCAAAAGTATAGATAGTGTATCCAGACAAAGTATATATAAGAAAATATCAGGGAAAAAAATCAATACTCATAGGTTTAAAAACAAGAAAAACGGGTAAACAAAACTAATTACACACCTGATTCTCAAGAAAAAAAACAGGTGGATAAAACTAATTACACACCTGATCTTCAAGAAAAAAACGGGTAGATAGAACTAATTACACACCTGATAGTTTTTCTCGATGGTTCAGTTTCACTAACACAAGTCATTCAGGTCCTCAAACTCGTCTTCAAGCTTTGATATCCTTCCAGCCAAAAAATCAAACAGATTCTAAACGACATACTTAAATTAGACAAATAGATTCTTCATCCTCGTCGTTGTCTGTTGCTGATTCGATTTGTTGGCTTTTTTCTTGCCCGCCCGCCCACCATGTGCATCAATAGTTTCTCGAGTTGTCGATGACTTATTGGAAAAAATATAGGATGAGTGGCGTATGGTCGACTGCGAGGGACAAATGAGATGTCAGTGAGAAGGAGGTGACAATTGACCGTGAATGGAATGAAGAAGATGAAGAAAAAAAAAATCTTTTAAAATTTCAATTTGAAAGAGTCTAAAATCAGGCCCATATTTTTTGAGATTTGTAGGTGAGATAATTTTATTTTTGGAAAAAATATAGGATGATACTGATTTTTTTTTGTTTTTGGTGGGTTGTTGAGATATTTAAAAATTAAAATAAATTAAAATTAAATTTTGATTATGTGGTAAATAACGTTATCTACCAGAGACGATATATAAAGTGTTCTCTCCCTTACTAAAATCTAGTTAGTTATTGGATGTAAATAAAAAACTTAATTAGTTATATTTTATTTTAATTTTTTTTTTTTTTTTTTTTTTGGGTTGAATGTAGTTATTTATAACAATATCTCTAAAAAATTTTATTTAATTTTTTTTTTTTTTTAATGTAGCTATTTATAACCATATCTCTAAATTTATTTATTTTCAAAAGGATCATTTTACTCGTTAAAGGCTTACAATAGAGCCCAAGCCTTGCTTGGCTAGATATAGTGGGTCTTTTTTATTTCCATCTACTTGCAAAAGACAACCTTAAAGTAATTGGAGGATGCAATAATAATGACTCATAATCCCTTTTGCAATTTTTTCTAAACTTTATTAGGATAAAGTTTTTTATTATCGAGATGTCATTTTTTTAAATGTTTGATATAGGTTCATTTTCAATTTAATCCCTCTTCTATTTTTTTCATTCTTTATTTACCCTCTTAATTTCATTTCTAATTTATAAAATTTAATAATTCAAAAAAACAACCATTTTAAGATTTTATCCAAAATTTTCTCCCTTCCTTTCCCTCTCATTTTAACGGTAATCTGCCACAAAAAAAAAAAAAAAATATCACGCATCTTTCTCGAACTAACTCTCCCTCCTAAGATTTTCTCCATTTCCTCATTCTACCGATAATCTCCCAGAAAAAAAAAATATCACTCATCTTTCTCCTATGACCATTGTTCATATGATCAAAAATTAAAAATAAATATAGGATTGCAAATTATGATAGAATGACCAGAAAAAAAATCATAACTATGATAAAAAAAAATTAAAAAAAAAACATAGAATTGCAAATCACAGTAAATCATACTATGAGAAAATTACAAAACCACAAATAAAACTTACTAGAAAAAAAAATAATAAATAACCCCTCTTCACAGTTGGAAAAATACATAAAATAAAACTAATTGCAAATTGATAGATAATTTGAAAATTACATCAATCAAACGATGAGAAAAATAAACATAGAATTGCAAATACAATGTTTGTGTTTTTGCAAATAACTAGAAGTGCAAAAATAATGTTTTTGCAATTGTATTTTCCATTTTGTGAAGACAAAAAAAGAAAAAAACCAAAATTAGAGAAAAAAATATGCTCTTAGTCTTTTACCCCATCATCAAATTGAACAATAAAAAAGTTCTAATTATAAGAAGGCAATACAATGTTTACCGTATTTTTTTCAATTCACTGAAAATGAAAAATGAAAATACAATATATTTTTTAATTGAAAATAAAACCAACGGAAAGCTACCCGTCGGTAGATTGCAATATTGCAAACGACAATTATAGTGTATTGTAAATTTGCAATTTGTAATTATAGTGCTATTGCAAATTTGCAAAGGGAAATTACACAATACATTGCAAAGTGATATTACAGTCTAATTGTAATTTGCAAAGTGCAATTACACGCTACATTGCAAAGTGCAATTACACGATACATTGCAAAGTGCTTGCAATTACAGTGTAATTGTACATTGCAAAGTGCTTACTGCAAATTGTAATTACACGGTACAAATACTCTGTATTTGCAACTCAAAAAAATTGCATTGAAGACAAATACACTATACACTGTATTTGTAAAAAAAAACAATCAAATAAATAGTTTTTGCAACAAAAAAAAAAAACTTCAAATACCATGTAATTGCAAAAAAAAAAAAAAAAAAAAAACTTCAAATACCGCGTATTAAATGGTGTAACCCGGAATGCGAATGATGATTGAATGATTAATTTTGCTCAATATATAAACTTCATTCTGCAAATTTCAAGTTATTTATTGTTCCTAAAAAAATCCAAATTGTGTGGATTCTTCCCCCAACTAAAGAAGAGATCTTGCCGGAATTGCCACCTATGAAATTGAGCACAAAATTTTGCAACCCTGTTATTTCTTGTTCCTAAAAAAATTCAAAATGTGCGGATTCTTCCCCAACTAAAGAAGAGATCTTGGCAGAATTGTCACATATGAAATTGAGCACAATTGTGCAACCCTTCTACGCATCTTCAAATCCAAATTCCCACAACAAAGAAAAAAACAGAACCTCAAATTCTCATGATACTTCTTTGTTTCTCATAACTTCATTAACAAAATGTATTTTTTTTTTTTGTCTCACAACAGCTTTGTAAGTTCTACAACGAGAGCTTCTCCAATGGCGGTAGCAGCACAACACAGCCTGAGAAGACGGGGTTGGCGGAGGATGAGGCCGCGTGAGAAAAGGAGTGCAACAAAGCGTGAGGAAAAGAGGGCAACATGAGGTATAAATAGAAAGAGACTAAAATCTAACATTTTTTTATTTTTTTTATTTTTAGGATTTAGAGGAGAGAATAAAATTAGTGGAGAAAGATGAAGATTTTGTTATTAGTTAAATATAATAAATAGAATTATTAGAATCATTAGTTATTAGAGATTTTGGGTTAGAGATACATAATAAATAATAAGATTAGGGGAGAGAGAACGATTTTGTTAGAGAAAATCGTAAGGGAGAGATGGGAGCTTTTTTTTAAAGATAAAATTTTAGAGTGAGAAGAAAAGTTGGGAGGGTAAAAAAAGAAAGCAAAGTGAAGGAGAGAGAAAATAAAAAAACAAAAATGACACGAAACTTAATTTTAAAAAATAGGCCATCGATTAAAATGAGTTTTAAAAAAGGGTCATTTACCATGTATTCCCAACTTTATTTCATGAACTCTTAGGGGGCGTTTGACCCCCGTTTTCGGTTGAGGTGGTTTTGGATTTAGAATCCAATAAATCCATGTTTGGGGCAAGGGGTTGGGAACCCCGAGTTTGGGAAGCCAAACCCATGAGTTACTCCTCCCAAGTCCTCCACAAACCCATGATTTTTCTTAAAATTACAATATATTGGTGGATCCATCATTTCTCTCTCTCCACATTTTTCATAATTATGGTGGATCCCAATATTTTTCTATCAATTTTTCTCATTACTATGGTGGGTCCCACATTTTTTCTTTCAATTTCACCATTTTTAATTATAATTATATTTATCTAAATAAAATTATTCTTTTAATTCATCTATATTTAATATAATTAACAGTAGTTCAAAATATATAATCTAATTAACAATATCTCAAAATATATTTAATTTTCTAGTTGCAAGATAAAAAAAAAAAAAATATTGAGGCGATTGTTAATATTTTAAAAAATAATATTTAATTTTGATCTATCACCCACGTGGTGTCTATAGGCTCTCCGACTATCAAATTAGAAATGAACTTAGGTATATGACGGAAAATATATATTTTTACTATGAAATATGTTTCTTACCCCCTTTCCTTTTATGAACTTTTCCCACATATATGTCTTGCCAAATATGGTCATTGAAGTTCTTAATAATCCGTTTTAGATATTTAAGTGGCGCTTTGATTGTTCCTCTCATGAAACTGTCGGTGTATTATTGTTACGTAACAGACCATGGAAGTCGATTTTCTACACATTTTGGTCGACTCCTAGGGGTCGACATTCTCCACCTTTGAGTCGACTTCTATGGGGGCCGCCTTGGTCACCTTGGGCCGACCCCATGGAGTCAACCTACTCTGTTTGGCCGACTCTTACGGGGTTCCTTCATAGGGGTCGACCATACTTGATCAGTCCGACTCCTATAGAGTCGATCTAATTTACTTTGAGTCGGTCCTCTTTTAAATTTTGAATTTTAGTGAATATTTTGCCCCTAACACTTTCAATATTTTTAACGAAAGCATCGCTAAATTTTGAAATGTACCTAGACAAAGTAAACACCTAAACTTAAAACTAAAGTTGGTTGATGATGTATAATCTTTGACATCCACGCTAAAAACTTGTCCATACAGATTAAAATAAGGCAAGTGAGAATTTACAAGTAATAAAGAAAGAAAAGTGTATATTATCCTAAAGTGGATTAGTTATCACCTAATATACAAAAATATATTTAACTGTAATTTCTATTGAATAAATTATAACCAATTGTAGATAATAAATTAGATAAAAAGAAAAAAATAAGGCCCGGTTGAATCCCCATTAAATAAAATATCTTTGCAAAAAAAAAAAAAAAAAAAAAAAAAAAAAAAAAAAAAAAAAATGTTAATAATTCAAGAAATAGAGAATAAAGAATTTTAATTTCATATCACAAAATCCTCAAAAGTATCTCTATATCTTGAATGGATTAGAATGGATTATTCAGCGACAATAAAATAATTATTGTTTTTCGAGATTCATTAATCAAAGAACTAATTATTTTGACATGCATTTTAGGACAAAGTAATATTTACACTTGTTAGAAAAAAAAAAAATAGATGAGAGCATAAGAATTACAATAAAAAGAATGAAAATATCAAATTAGATGATTTTTATTAATTTTTTTCGGATGATATTTTTATCGACATTTTTACGTATTCACACATTCAACTTCAATAGTGAATTGATATCTTAATTATATCATAAAAATTAACTCATTATTAAAAAATATAAACAAAATATTGAAGCTAACATCCATAATAACAATTTTTAACTTATTTAAAAAGTGTAAAAGGTTTAATTATGTCAAACCGAACATAGCTCAATTGACATAAGGTTTTGTCATCGACGGATAATTTAATAAATTATATTTTTTATAAAAAATTCTTTAATAAATTGACATAAGTTATATGCCTTATTATTAGTATTTATATTCATATTGAGATTAATAGATGATATTTTTTTTTTTTTATGTTTTACGAGTATTTATAATAAATATCAGAGATATCTATTAACTCTTAATATCTATATTGAACACTTCGATTTACAGATAGATATATATATATATATATATATATATATATATATATATATATATATATATATATATATATATATATATATATATATATATATATATATAGACATTCACGAAATTTTTTTATGTTGGTGACACCTAAACATTTTAAACATGCATTGAGAAATAGGCACACATAATTCATCTTTTTAGGATTATTGTGGAAATTTATTATTATTATTATTTTATTTTTTTGCAAAGGAAAAAAATTAAAATATTCGTTGCTTATTGTAATGACATCTTGGTACTTCAATTCAATGCATCCGTGTAGGTTTAAACTTATTGTTTATTTTCTTTTTTTCTACTAGCTTTCTCTTTCTTTTTATAGTTTTTCTTCATGGATCATAATTTATTATTTTCCCTCCCAAAAAAGGAAAAAGTAGGAGAAAGTACTTCAGAAGTTAGCCAGCAATAAACACATATTGCCAATTGGTGTGGCATATATATAATGACTTTCACACATAAGCTGTACCTGGTAGCTTTTTGATATTATTTTTCTCATCACTTGGAATAATAATGTGTAAAATCTTACAATCGTGTGTAAAAGTCTTACGATCTTACTGCTAGGAAATCGTACCTCTAAATATCTCGTATGAGTAATACCTCCACATATCTCATAATAATAATTGTCTACTCTAAGTATAAGCTCTCATGACTTTATTTTTTGAAAAAAATGCTTCATATATACAATTGGAGATAATTATCCTCTCAACTTATATACTCCACGATTTTCTCCGGTTATCTAGCCAATGTGAGACTTTGGCCGCAATCCCAACAATCCCCTCGAATGAAGTACAAATGAGTCTCCCATCAAATAGTCATCATTCCGTATTTTTTTACTCAGCATATTACTTTTTAATTAGGTCATCTAACTATATGAAAATGTCATCGAGTAGTCTCCCCTAAAATAGCCACCACTTATTAGCACTTTCGTGATGGGTCTGTTTTGAATGCAGGTTTGGGTGCCAAGGCATCGTATGTCTGGAGAAGCTTGTTGTGGGGGCGTGATCTTCTCAAGCTGAATGCCCGTTGAATTGGAGAGGAATAAGTTCGGCAGCGGTTCCTTTTCTAGCCCGCCAACAATTTGATTTAGATGTTGGGGCAAGCCCCAGGAAAGTATAGGTTGGCTTCCTCGATCTGTTCAATTGCGACCTTAAAATGAAATCACATTCTCGTTGGGCTTCGCAGAAGGATAGGGAATGGGGAGGGCACAAGGGTGTTTGGTGATCCGTGGGTGCCGAGGGGGCCTACTTTTAGGCTGATTACCCACCCTAGTCCCAATGATTGTTCC
This sequence comes from Herpetospermum pedunculosum, assembly GCA_028017165.1. Classification (NCBI taxonomy): domain Eukaryota; kingdom Viridiplantae; phylum Streptophyta; class Magnoliopsida; order Cucurbitales; family Cucurbitaceae; genus Herpetospermum; species Herpetospermum pedunculosum. The sequence continues at coordinate 9,977,715 of CM051526.1, forward strand.
CTTCGGGTTTTTGATCTGATTGATGAGTCTGGTATATGGGACATGGGGAAGCTGACACAGAGGTTGTGGGAGGTAGATATAGAGCCTATTCTCTCTATTCCGATATGCAAGACCGTTTCATCAGACTCGTGGATTTGGCATTTCTCGAACGATGGTAATTTCTCTACGAAGAGTGCTTACCAAGCTTTTATGACTGCCAAAACCGTAGCCTCTTGTTCGGATTCCGGGCGTCTGGATACCTGGTGGATGAGGTTGTGGAGATCTAAGATTCCTAACAAAATCAAAGTTTTTTTGTGGAGGTTGTTTCATGACATCATTCCCACAAATCACAACTTATGCAAGAAACATGTTACAGTCCATCCATGGTGCGATATGTGTAAAAAAGAAAGGGAAATGTCTAGCCATACCTTGTTATTTTGCAAGAGGGTTCGTTCACTTTGGGAGCTTTCCTCTCCAGAGATGGGTCGTCTAGCCAGGTACGGGCAAACTGTGCAAGATGTTTGTGTTTGGGCAGCCGAGCACCTGCTGACTGATGATTTTGAGAAATTTGGGGTGACGTGCTAGGCGATTTGGTCTGATAGGAACCAAAAAAATAAGGGGGGCTTAATTCCCGAGATTGAGCAGTCTGTGGCGTGGATCGACGACTTCATCCGAGAGTTCCGATCAGCTGTAGACCAAGGGATGTCTGGCGGGGGCGGGCGACGATCTCAGTCTTTGAGATCAGAGGGTACTTCCCGTTGGAAGCCGCCGGAGGATGGGTCCCTCAAGTTAAATGTGGACGCGACCTGTCATCCATCTCTGACTCATATCGGTGTGGGAGCGGTCTTAAGGGGAGGGTTGGTCGCGGCGTGTTCAGAGCAGGTGGCGGGTCAGCTTGATGTTCTTTCAGCAGAAGCTCTTGCTCTACTGAGGGGACTGAAGTTGGTGGCGTCGCGCGAGATTCGAATGTGTTGGTTGATTAAGATTCTTTGGTGCTTGTAAATGCTATAAATTCTAGGGGTCTTCTTAGAGCTCCGCAAGGGGTTGTTTTGGAAGAAATCAGGCCTTGGATGCATCACATAGGGGTTAAAGGGCTTTATTTTAGTCCAAGAACTTCCAATAGAATGACCCACAATCTGGCGGGTAGGGCTCTAACTGAGGCAGGTAATTTTGTTTGGGAGGTCATTCCTCCTAAATGGTTAGCTAGTATTCTTTATTTTGATATCCAGCATGGTAGTCCGTTGGACATTTCTGTTATTTAATGTTACTTCCTGTTTCACTAATTAAAAAAAATAATAATAAATAAATAAACCCTCATGGTTCTATTTTTTGTTTCATTCAAAAGATCTTATATCATTGGACATAATTGTCCTCACTTATATACTCGTGATATTCTCTTATCTAAATCAATGTGAGACTTTGGTCGGAATTCCAAAACTTACAAAATTTGTTGTGTTGGATTGACCAGACTTAGTAAAGCAAGATCACAACTACAATAGATTGAGAAGAATGATATTAATGAAGAAGAAAAAGGAGGAATAACACAATTTTACGTGGAAACCCGCTAAACGAATTATGGTAAAATCCACGGACAAGGATAGAAGAATTCCACTATAAAAAATAGAAATTACAAATTTTCTCTCTTATGGTGGAAGAACAAATTCTCTCATAGGAAAAAACTCACACTCTCTATTTTGATCTCACACTTGCTCACTTGGATTTGGGATGGTTTGCCAAACAATTAGGTTCTCATCTATTTACAATCGAAAAGCCCCTTATGACCATCAAGTAAATTCTATGACTATAATTTTGCCACATATTGTCCTTGGACAAGGAGTAAGATCTAGGGGCCATAAAACTTCCTTAATCTCCAAACAAATCCTATGACCACAAATTTTCCTTGGCCTGGAAGTTTAACAAATCATTATTTAAGAATCTCCCACCTAGAGATTTGATTATAATCAATCACATTTTTGCCATTTTGTTTCTACGTTGCCAACTTCTTGTTTCTTATGCTTCTGCTAGGCCATTCGAAGATTGACGACAATTGAACTTGTCAGCATTGACTGCCTTTGTCAAGTAATCTGCTTGGTTTTCTTTTGTATGAATTTTATGCATATCCACTATTCCTTCTTCCACTTTCTCCAGAACGAAGTGGTAATGCACTCGAATATGTTTTGACTTAGAATGAAAAACTGGATTCCTTGCAAGATACAAGATAAGAGAAATCTTCTTGTGTTCATGCCCGAGTCCATCTGATAACATTTTTAACCATAACGATTCTTTACTAGTTTGGGTAGGTGCAACATACTCTGTTTCTGTTGTTGACGTAGTCACAATTGACTTCAGTTTTGAAACCCAACTTACAGCTCTGCTAGCAAGAGTGAACACATATCCGTTGGTTGTTTTGCTTTATCAAGATCACCTGCATGATCTGATCAATGAACATATCCTCTAACAATAAAGTATGATCCTCCATAATACAATGCAACTGCTATGAACCCTTTAATGTACCTAAGGATCCTTTTAACAACATTTCAATGCTCTCGACCAAGATTCACCATATACCGACTAACTACTCCCACTACATATGCAATATATATCGGTCTAGTACAGTTCATGGCGAACATTAAACTTCCCACTGCCAATGCATACGAGTATGATACTCGAGACATCTACATCATCTCTACTTCACTGCTAGGACTCATACTAGAGGATAACTTGAAATTATAAGGAAAAAGGTAGAAATTGGATTACAATCTGGCATATTGAAGCGCCGCAAGACCTTCTTCAAATAATTTTTCTAAGATAGCCAAATCTTTCTATTATTTCCGTCTCGGTGAATTTGCATCCCCAAAATCTTCCTATTATTTCCTTCTCGATGAATTTTATGCATATCCACTATTCCAACAAATATCGTATTATTTCCATCTCGGTGAATATGCATCCCCAAGTCCTTCATTTCAAACTCCCTAGCCAACTGTGCCTTCAGTTCTTTGATACGATCTTTGTTGGGGCCCGCTACTAACATGTTGTCAACATACAACAACAAGACAATGAAGTCTTTTTCACCAGTCCTCTTGAAATATGCTCAAGGGTCTGCATTAAATCTGTTGTATTCAAGAACCGTGATGAAGGAATCAAATCTCTTGTGCCAACACCTTGACGCCTGTTTAAGATCGTACAAAGATTTGTTTAACCTGCAAACCAAGTTCTTTTTTCCTTTTACTTCAAAACCTTCTCGTTGGAGCATATAAACTTCTTCTTTAAGATCTCTAGGGAGAAAAGAAGTTTTAACATATGACTGCTCCAATTGTAAGTCATATGTAGCACACATTGCCATAATTATTCTGACAGTAGTTAGTCGAACTACTGGAGAAAAGATTTCATTGAAGTCAATAACTTATTTCTTAGCGTATCCCTTTTCCACCAATCTTGCACGATACCGCTCCACTCGATCATTTGTGTTGCGCTTGATCTTATATACCCACTTGTTAACAATGAGCTTTCTCCTTTGTGGTAGCGTTCTAAGTTTCCAAGTCTTGTTCTTATGAAGAGCTTCTATTCTTCCTGCATTGTTGTCATCCACTGAGCAACATCTGAACTAGTCATTGCCTCTTGAAGGGTTAATGACTCTCCATCCTCGGTTAGAAGAAAATACGCAACATTACTCTCCATAATATAATCAGATTTCCCACTGGGTGGTTTTGTCATCTGATAGATAAAAAGTGTACGTGTAAAATGATTTTTGGAAATAAGAGTCCAAGTGCAAGTATACATTGTCAGAAGGTAATAAAGTATGAAAATATTCCAAGTATCGTATCCCAAGAGACTGGTCTAGAATTCAGTTTAGAAGATGTACCAATGGTTTGAAAACAAAAGAGAGAAAATGTAAGGTAACCAAATAATAATGTGATTGATTGGTGGTGGGGTTGAATAAATTCAAAGTAAAATAGGGACTTTGATCTGATTTCAACCACTGTTCTTGAAAGTATTAACCCTGATGCGGCCGCATTGCTTACATAATATAATCAGATTGCCCACTGGGTGGTTTTGTCATCTGACAGGCAAAAAAGTGTACGTGTGAAATGATTTTTGGAAATAAGAGTCCAAGTGCAAGTAAACACTGTCAGCAAGTAATAAAGTATGAAAATATTCCAAGTATCGTATCTCAAGAGATTGATCTAGAATTTAGTTTAGAATATATAACAACGGTTTGAAAACAAATGAGAGAAAATATAAGGTAACCAAGTAATAATGTGATTGATTGGTGGTGGGTTTGAATAGATTCAAAGTAAAAAAGGGACTTTGATACGGTTTCAATCACTGTTCCTGAAAGTATTAACCCTGATGCGGCCATATTACTCGCCGCATTGCTTACATACTTATGGACTGTGAATTCGCCTCTCATTCGACCTTTGTGAGTATACCTTTAGGAGTCCATAACCATTAAACCTCTATTCCTAGGGCTAATGCCAACTCAGATGAATCACGTACACAACTCTTTAGTCCTACAGTGTGTCTTATTCCTAAGGTCACGTGACAACCTATTCTTAGGTTCTTAGTCCCGTATTCCCTCACGAGATCCGTGTATTGTCAAAGTCTTCGCAGTGGTTTGACTCAACTACCATGTTAATTTGAGTAAGCTAGTTCAAATGAAAAAGACTTAATTGCATTCAACGAGAAAAAATCATAAAATAAGCACGAGTAATTTAATCTTTATAAGGTTAAAGCACTTCATTTTTAGGGCATCCACCGAATCGGATCCCTAAAGGAATTAGTTCATAATAAAAATAAATGAAACCTTCATTGAGGTGAAGTTCATCATTACAATGCATAATTTAAATAATGGAAATTACAATTAAATGGGAAAACAACTAATTTAAAATTTGAAAATTACAAAGTTGAGAAATTGCAGAAAGTAAACGAAGATAAAGAACAATCTAATCTAAGGAAACAAGTAAAGTCGTATGATAAACACAAGATTTGTCAAGGCTTGATCGTATGCTCAATCTGATCGCTATATGTTTTCTTTTTCCCCCATTCACACCATCAACATGCCCCATGAACAAACATCTCTTGAATTTTGGATCTAACTTTGTAGTTTCCTGGGCATTATACATCACGTACACTAGACTTCCAAATATATAGAGGTTTGAATAATCAGCTGGCTTGCCAGTCCACATCTGCATTGGTGCCTTCAACTCAATTGCAGTTGATGAAACACAATTCACTTTATAACAGACGAAATTGACTGCTTCTGCCTAGAAAATTTTGTCTAAGCCTGCAGCTCCTAACATTACTCTTGTTATCTTTAACAAGATTATGTTCATTCGCTCTGCCTACTCCATTTTGCCAAGTAGTGTAAGCAATATTGAATTGTCTTTTAATGCCATCTCGATTGTAAAATTGTGCAAACTCATTGCTTGTATATTCCCATCCATCATCTGTCCGCAAACACTTCATCTTCTTACCTGTTTGAAGTTCTACTTGCGCTTTGAATACTTTGAAGACTGAACATACATCTGCCTTATATTATTTGAAATTTATAATATTCATCATAATAAAATCCAAGGTTATTAGTGTGTAATCTTGAACCGTATGTGGTTGACATACAAGAGGATCATGTTCAAGAAATTACATAAATAGTCTATAGTATATGGATAAGGTTGAGTGATTTATCCTGATAACACTATTGATACGACCCACTTTGTAATTGTTACAAATGATTTGATCCAAATCATCATGTAGAGACATGTGAGTGAGGGTATACTATACAATGAGTTTGTATAAGACTAAACCACGAAATATATAATCTCTCTTTATAAATCCATTATTTGAGAAGATTAATATTTACAAGATGATCATATGTGATTCGATCCTTAGTCCTGAGTAAGTTATGAACTTCTGCCTGTGATGACTCGTCTTTTGATTTGCATGGGTGATAATGACTTTTATAGTCGATTCAATAAGCCTACCATTGTAGGGACTTGACCAAACAGAAAGCTGAGAACATAAGTGTCACAAAAAGAAATTCACTCATTTCTATATAGGGAAAGTAGATGAGTAGTTCACTTAAGTGTTGATTTCAAGAATTGAATAATGGGGCTCCACCCTCTCAGGCCCGAGAAAGACTTGGTTATGGTTAGATCATAAACAAATTGTTCATTAGAGGATCAATGGTACTTAAGTTATGAGATGTAATTACAAGGGTAAAATGAAATTTTGACCCAACTTTAATTACGAACAACTCGTGAATGATCGACTTGCATGTAATAAATAAAATTTTGGCCTATAGTGGAATGACCTAGAGTTAATAAATGAACGTTAATTGATTAGTGAGTTTAAATAATTAATTTTGTATCATTGAAACTTATAAATCTGTAGGTTCATAAGATCCCTTTGCTAGCTCATAGCTAGTAACACTAAAATGATCAATTTAATTGAAAGAAAAAATTGAAATGTTCAAAATAATATTTAATCTATTCGATATATTAAATGTAGAAGAGGAAAATATATTTATTGTATTTGACACATTAAATATTAGAAAAAATAGTTTATGTATTAGATACATAAATATTAAAAACTATATATACATATGAAATTTGAATCTCATTCAAATTGGTTAAAGACATATTATAAGAGATTAAGTTTATGATATTTGAATGAGATTCAAATAAATAAAAATATATATTCTAATATAATAGATATTAAAATGTATTTTAGCAAATGAAATTAATTCCTAAAGACCCTATAAATAGGACCTTTAGGTTAAGCCAAATGTTTGTTAATCATGCCAAAGCGAGCATAGCTCAGCTGGCATATGTATGATTTGATGACCAAGAGGTCTGTGGTTCGAATCCCCCCACCCCCAATGTACTCAAAAAAAAAAAAAAAAATGTTTGTTAATCATTCCCTCTACATGTTTTCCTCCCCAAGATTACATGAATGATCTCTATAATCATTCTTTCAAGGAGCTCCCACAAGCCTTGATCCAATGTTCGAGTCATCGCGAAAAAGATCTTGTGGAGATGGAATGTGGAGATGGAATACAAGAAGTTTATAGTTTTTCAGAGGTAATTGCTTAAGTTGTATTTTTTTGGTTTAATTCAAAATAAATCAAAGATGATTCCAACGTTTCCGTTGTGGGTTTGAAGTGTTCATTCCCTTCAATAGTAGTCGTCTATAAATGATACAAAGTACCTTGCTCCTCCCAAGAATATAACTAGTGCTAGCCGTACATCAGAGTGAACCAATTCTAGAATATTTTTACTTCTAAAATTTAATGTGTTGAACTTTAGTCTGTGTTGCTTACTTGTAACGCAATGCTCACAAAAAGGTAGAGATACCTTTGTGAGTCCTGCAAGTATATTTTTCTTTGCAAGAGTTTTTATTCCTTGTTCGGACATGTGTCCAAGTTTCTGATACCACATCATTGAAAGCTTTTCACTTTGACTACTTGAGGCAATTGATGCTTCTCCTTCTTGCAGAGTATCTCCCTCCAGTATGTACAAGTTTGCATCCACCTTTTCTCCCTTTATAAGTACAAGCACACCTCAAATCACCTTCATGATTCATTTCTCAATTACAACTTTGCAGTTAAGGTCATCAAATTGACCTAATGAGAGCAAGTTCTTTTTCAGGCCTTCTACATATGTCGCACTTGTTGAATTGTACGAATTGTATTAGCATGGAATTTCAACTTGATAGTTCCAATACCGATAATCTTCAAGGCATGATCACTACAGTTGAATCCAGATCCTCCAGAGACAGGTTCATAATGATAAACCATTCTCGTCGAGGAGTCATACGATAAGTGGCTCCCTAGTTGATGAACCCTACATAAACAAAACATATTCTACCTTCAATAGTTGTCGCTGATTCACAAGACAAGACATGATGTTCAATTGAGATGGTTGCTACATTTTTCTGAGGATTAGAATCTTTCTTGTTTAGATTCCAACAATTTTTTTTTTCAGATGACCCTTCTTGCCACAGTGGTAGCACTTCATGTTCTTCTTACTTCTTGATTTTGACATTCCTTGATTTTGGCTCTCACTTGAGCCACGTTCTGTTGATCTCCCTCTTGTCACTGCCAGAGCCTCTGCTTGTTGAGAGGTTGCCAACTTATCTTCTCTGTTTAGCCCAAAGTGGGAGTTCGATCATGCACCTGTGCAACAATTTAAATGCATTATTACCTCACAAATTAGCATTTTGCAAAAAAAAAAAAAAAAAAAAAACTTATCTTTTCTGTTCTTGTGCCGATTTTCCTCTTCCAAGACAACAACTCCAATATCATCAAAGTTTAGATAGTTGGTGAGAACATTATTTTTCAAGTTGATCATATGAATCAGGAAAACTTTGAAGTAGAAGTTTAGCACGTTCATTTGGCTCTAATTTATAACCCAATGATGTGAATTGAGAAAATAGAGTACTCAACGTGTTCATGTGCTCTGTCTTTAGTAGGGTCTGACATCCGAAGAGTGTACAATTTCCTCTTAAGGAAAATCTTATTGTGAAGTGACTTGGCCTCGTTCAATTTTGTGAGATGATCCCAAATCTCCTTTATGCAGTTTTCTTCTTCTCTATGCTTGACAATACTTTATCTGCTAGTGTTAAATGAAGATTTGCAATAACATTCCCGTCCATCTCATTCCCTTGTTGTCATTTGTGATTTCCGTTGGGCTTTCACTGATGGCTGCAAGTCAATTATCTTTTCTTAAGATAACATTCATCTTCAACTTTCATAACGAGAAATTAGTCCCGTTGAACTTCCCAATCTCGAACTTTGCTGCCATTACTTCTCTAAAGATCTGTAAACAATCTCCGTGCCTTTCAATGAGGGTGGAAAATATCTAACTTATTTTCTTATGTGGAGGATCCAATTTTTAGTGGCACCACATAACATACGATAAGTAGATATTAACACCCAAATGACATGTTTGGGAGTGATTGTTGAATTAGTAATTTAAGTGTAATTAATTTTGTAAAAATGATTTTCATACCATCATTTTCATGTTTGGTTGAAGTGATTTTGAATTATTTATGTTTGGTTTCAAAATTGATTTTAGAATTGCTAAATTAGTGAAAGGGCATTAATTAAAAACATTATTTAACTAAAAAATTATTAATTATTGACTAACCAATTTATCTTCTCATACAATACTTCAAGGTTGTGCCCTTGACTAAGAAGTCATGAGTTCAATTCTCGCATTAATTAAAATATCGTTGCAAAAAAAAAAAAAAAAAAAAAAAAACTTCAAGTGAAAAAATTTCCAAAAATTCCTCGTCTTTGTTTTCCTATGTCGCTCGTGGTAGAATTCTTCTTGTTTACATTGATCATATCCCCCGAAGCCTCATCCTAATCCTAGATAACAATATTTGAATTCCAGCCTTCAAAATTCATCACCCAAATCCGAAAAGAAGATCTTTCCCACCATGCATCCTGGTAATTAACACTACAACAATTCAGGGATTTTTCGATGCAAAAATGTGTCGAAAAAGCCTCAAAATACGCTGGATAAAGTCATTCTCGACGCATACGCGCATTGGAAAAGGGTGTCGGTAAATATCAACCCGACACCATGCGTCGGGTAAAGTAGTCTAAAACGACGCATTTTTTTTTTTTTTGACAACATGTTGGGGTGGAGGATTAAACCTAGGATCTCATGGTCACTAGGCGATACATCAAGCCGTTGAGCTATGCTCTTGTTGGCCTAAAACGACGCACTATATGCGTTAGATTAGACACATTTTACCCAACACACTGTATGAGTTGGGATATATTTGTTTCAATGACGGGCATGGCCCGTCATCTATAGCTCACAGATTTTTCTCAATTTTTTTTCTTAAATCGAAGGGTAAATTTGTATTTTTTGCATTTGAATAGAATGAGGGCAAATTTGAATGGTGATTCCCGGTCCATCACCTCAACCAAAATAACCTATCAACTAATGCTTCAATAATCAATTTTAAATGATTTTAAATTTAGTTAAAATCAATATAATTTTATCTTTTGCCAAATATATTTATTTAAAAGGGAAGTGATTTTGGCAATGGAAAAATTAATTTTGGTCATGTCAAAATCACTCACAAACATGCCCAAAATTAAGCTCAGATACCACTTGTTGAGTTGGATTGAGACTTAATAGAGCAAGATCACATCTACAAGAGATTGAGAAGAATAATAATAATGAAGAAGAAGAGGAGGAATAGCACACAATGATTTTATGTGGAAAACCCCTAAACAAATTAGGGTAAAAACTACGGACAAAGATAGAAGAATTCCACTATAAAAAATAGAAGTTACAATTTTTTTCTCTTATGGGGAAGAAAAAACTCTCTCATGAGAAGAAACTCAAGATCTCTATTTTTATCTCACTTGCTCACTTGGATTTAGGATGGTTTGCCAACAATGGTGCTCACTTATTTATAGTTCAAAGAGCCTTAACCATCGAGTAAATTCTATGGTTATAATTTTGATTGTTCTTGGGACAAAGTGTAAGATCCGGTAGGAAATCTTCCTTAATCTCCAAACAAATTCTATGACTACACTTTTGCCATATATGTCATTGGACAAAATTTAAGATCTAGTGACCATAAATCTTTTTTAATCTTCAACAAAATTCTAATGACCATTTTTCTTTGGCCTCCAAGTTTAGCAAATTATTATTTAACAAAATCATGAAAAAAAAAAGTGAATTTTATTAAGTAAATTCTTTTTGTGAGGGTTCAGGGCACGAGGTTCAAATGACTAAGGCTATATGTTAAACATGGTAGGAGTTCAAATTTGTTGGAAAATTATAACTTTTTGGATACACAATGTATAAGATGTTTACATGTAGATTTTACCCTTGGTTAATATAATTAAGGAAAATTGTCTTAAATGACATATTCCGAGTAACATATTTTTAAATATGTTTCAAGATCTTCTAATTTTCATTTAATTTTTATTATTATTTTTAAGTATCATTTCTCTCACTACTGTGTTTTCTCTATAATAATATTCATTTTCTCTCTATTTTGTATCTTAAATTACAATTGTATAATAAGTATTAATTTGATTTCCACAATTTTAGTGAATTCTTCCGACCTTAATTTTATTTATTTTACAAAATTTTCATCCTCTCAATTTTCTTCATTCTAACGAAGAAAACCTTTCACAATACGCAATTTTCATAATTGGTTGCACACTATTTTTTTTTAATAACAATTGTTGCACACTAATTATCCCATGATCCCCCACCCCCAATGTACTCAAAAAAAAAAAAAAAAATTATCCCATGATTTCAGCATTTTGTTTCAAACATTAATTTTAACACATTATAATTTCTACCCATTAAAATGTATGTATTTTTTTTATATATACCCACCATATATACTTATATATACTTCATATTACTCATATATACTTCACATTACTCATATATACTACATATATATACTTATAGATAATATGTATTTTTTTTTTTAGAAAATATATGTATTATATATATATATATATCCATAATATATACTTAGAGATAATATGTATTTTTTTTTTTTTTATAGAAAATATATGTATTTTTTATATATACCCACCATATATACTCATATATAGTATATATTAGTATATATGGTTATATACTTCTTACATACTTATATTATGTATTTTTTTAAAGAAAAAAATATACTTTTCATATATACTCATATATATTTTTCATATATGGACTCACCTTATATATTTCATATATTATATATTGTCGAGAGATAATTTTTTTGGGTTGATTATGAGGGGAGAGATGACAATTTTAATGAGAGAAAAGACAATTTTAATGACGAGAGAGGAGAATATAATCTCATTGATAACCAAATTTTGAATTCTAATATTTCTTTAAATGGGGAAAACATATTTTATTTTATTATTTTAAAACACTAGAGAGGAAGAATTTAGAAGTAATTGCAGTCCAACTTTTATGAAAAATTATAGAGTACTTGAACATTTTTGATAAAAATAAGAACTGTGTGAGTGAGTGAGCGCATCACCTAGATAGCCTAGAGCGGGAGTTGATTGATCCTGCACCTGTGCAAACAACCACGCACGGGGCAAGAGACTTTTAAAACAATTTATCAAACAACCACTTAGTGCAACAACCCAGAGTGCGAGTTGATTGATCCTACACCTGTGCAAACAACCACGCACGATACATGAGACTTTTAAATTTTTTTATCAAACAACCACTTGGTGCAACATCCTGGAGTGAGGGTTGCTCATCCTGCACCTATGCAAATAACCACGCACGAGGAATAAATTTAAATGCATTTTTACCACCCAATTTTTTAATCGAACAATCACTTGGTGCAACGGGTGAGTGAACGCATCACTTAGATAGCCTAGAGTGAGGGTTGATTGATCCTGCACCTGTGGAAACAACCACACACGGGGCATGAGACTTTTAAAATAATTTATCAAATAACCACTTGGTGGAACAACCCAGAGTGATGGTTGATTGATCTTGCACCTGTGCAAACAACCACGCACGGGGCATGAATTTAATGCATTATTATCGCCCAAATTTTTAATCGAACAACCACTTGGTGCACTGGGTGAGCGCTCCGCCTATGATAACAGAGAATAGGGGTTCGATTATGCCTTAGGGTTGATTTTTAAAAATTATCAAACAACCACTTGGTGCAACGGGTGAGTGAGCGCATCACCTAAATAGCCCAGAGTGGGGTTGATTGATCCTGCACCTGTGCAAACAACCACGCACAGGTGCAGAAACTTTTAAAAACAATTTATCAAACAACCACTTGGTGCAACAGGTTTTTAAAAATTATCAAACAACCACTTGGTGCAACGGGTGAGTGAGCGCATCACCTAAATAGCCCAGAGTGGGGTTGATTGATCTTGCACCTGTGCAAACAACCACGCACAGGTGCAGAAACTTTTAAAAACAATTTATCAAACAACCACTTGGTGCAACAGGTAACACACCTAGATATCCCAGAGTCTAGGCCAGAGTGAGGGTTGATTGATCCTGCACCTGCGCAAACAACCACACGGGTTGATTGATCCTGCACCTGCGCAAACAACCACACATGGGGCATGAAATTTTAAAACAACGGGTAGCAATCCTAGATAGCCTAGAGTGCGAGTTGGTTGATCCTGCACCTGTTCAAACAACCACGCACGGGGCAGAAATTTAAATGCATTATTACCGCCCAATGTTTTTGCCAAACCGAGCATAGCTCAATTAGTATAAGGTTGTGCTCTTGACTAAGAAGTCAGGGTTCAATCCCTACATTAATTAAATACTTTTGCAAAAAAAAAAAAAGAACTATGGACATTAATATAAAATCATAGGCATAAGCTGACTGCTGTTTACTTATACATATAATTAACGAGATTTGTTGAGTTTTGTTTTGTTTAGTTTTTTTAAGACATACTAAAGAAAATATAATTTAAATATTACTTTCCTTCAATTTGTGTTGTCTGGTTGTCAAATCGAGCATAGCTCAATTTGCATAAAGTTGTGCCTTCGCCTCTATCTTCTAGTTCTCTCAACTGTCACCCAAAAGATAAAAAAAATAAAAAAAAAAAATCACACGACTCATTTTCTTGTTGATTAAAAATATTAATTATTATGTTGGTTTGATAATTATTTCGTTTTTAGTTTTATATATTTTTAAAATTTATGCTCGTTTTCTCCTAATTTCTTTACTATATATTTCACTTTTCTTAGAAAAATATATGAATTTGTAGTTAAATTTTAAAAATAAAACTATTTTTTTTTAAAATTATTATTTTTTAGTTTTCAAAATTCACTTGATTTTTAAAAATATTGATAAAAAGTAGATAACAAATTAAGGAATAAAGAAAGTTAGGAAGTAAAAGTAGTATTTATAGATTTAATTTTTAAAATTAAAAAACTAAAAACTAAATATTATGATGGATGTTGAGTTTTGTTTTGTTTAGTTGTTTTTAATGTTAAGTTAAATAATATTGTTTAAATTAGTAGAAATCATGCATGTATTTAGGGTTAGAGGATGAGTGGTTCCATAAATTAAAGATTCTCAACAACACTAATTTTTAAACACTAATTACCTAATATTTTCTTAATGTCCGTTGCTCTCTCGATTTACATAGTTTCACAACACAACTTTGGTCTAGACTTTGATTTCTCATCTTTCACTAGCATAAGTCTAAATCAACTTAACCAACATAAAAAGCTTAAGCTTTGATTCAATAGTGTGTTAGCATAAAATTTATGAGCACTTGATGCCCACATCTCCTCGTCTTGTTGTAACAATATTTTTTGAAACACTATATATTTTCATCCAATTTGTTAACGTAAATTAAGGGATTCCAATTCCTTAATTTACAATATCGTTTCCTTATCTGTCGTCCATTTATTCTGTCATCATTTCTGATATTATTTCCATGTTTTGTCATTACAATTTATGTATAAATCCTATGTAATTCCCTGATTAGATATACTGAATAATACATTCTATTATTATTCTTCACATGGTATCAGAGCCATATCAGTAAACTCTAGAAAAACAAATTGTCTTAAACCTAGGGCGGCGGCGCGTTGTCGTCGCCGCCCAATCTCGTGCATGTCCAATTTTGATCCTCCGCCTGATCTCGTTCAACTCCTAGAACCTTCCCGCCATTATTCCTCCTTCCTCTCTCTCCTCGTCGTCACTCCGATTCAACCTCCTTCCGTCGCCACCACGCACCACCGCCGGCTCCTCCGCGCCCCGCCGCGCATTGCCGCCGGTTCTTCCGCGCACTGCCACCGTCTCCTCCGCGCACTGTCGTCGTCTCCTTCGCGCATCACCTTCATCTCCTCTGCACACCGCAGTCGTCTCCTCCGTGCACCGCACTGCAGATCTGCCTCCACCGCTCCGCACCGCTCCAATCTGTAACCAACCCCTCTGCACCGCGCCGACCTTTGCCTCTGCTCCGATCTGTCACCGCCTGCTCGCGCTCAGCCCATCTCTGCTCCTTCCATCTCCGTCAGTCCGATACGCCGCGAAACCATCGCTCAGAATCGATCGCCCGCCGCCCAGATCCCCCTGTTCGCGCACAGCTCCGCTTCCTGCCTCAGCTGTCCATGCCCGCACATCGAACCCGCCGCTCCGACCAGGTTCGCACACAACCACCTCAGACCCATTTCGCTCATGCCCAGATGTGTCGCTCAACCTCCGTGGACGCCGCCTCCGCTCGCCTTGTTCACGAACAACTCCGCCGCCGCCCTCTCTGTTCCCACACAGATCTGGCGTCGTCACCATCTGTCATTCAGCTCTGCACGCCGCCACCGCCGCCGCTCTCCCACCGCCGCCACCGCCGCCGTCGTCACCATCTGTCTTTTGCTTTCCATCATGAAGAAATTTAGGTCAAACCTATTTTTTCTTCATCTCGGTTTATTTTGGTTAAGTTTTGGTTCACTTTGGCTCAATCCGGTTCACTCTGGTTCAGTTCAGTTTAGCTTGGTTCATTTCGGTTTATTTTCAGTTGATTTTGATTCAGTTTTGGTTCAATTAGGTTTAGTTTGGTCGGTTCATCTCTGGTTCTGATTGGTTCATTTTGGTTCGGTTTATGTTGGTTTGAATCTGTTCAAGCAAATCATCTGTTCGCGCAAGTTTGTTTGTGCACATCTGTTCGCGCGCCTCTGTCCGCGCATCCTCCCGTGCACTTATGTCTGCCGCGCAATCTCCCCTCGATTTGTTGGCCAGATATAACGCAGCGTAAACCTCCGCATGTTCCAATCATTACTTAACAAACTCAAGTTGGTCTTCCAATACCACCTTGAGTTTGAGGGAGGGTGTTAACGTAAATTAAGGGATTCCAATTCCTTAATTTACAATATCGTTTCCTTATCTGTCGTCCATTTATTCTGTCATCATTTCTGATATTATTTCCATGTTTTGTCATTACAATTTATGTATAAATCCTATGTAATTCCCTGATTAGATATACTGAATAATACATTCTATTATTATTCTTCACACAATTAATTATACAAAGTCGTCACAACATTATTTTGAAAGTTTCAAAGTTCACAAAATGACTCTCATCCAACAATTAAAGCGATGTTATGCGACATTTTATGACCATAAGACATGGTGTGCGTTATGGATAAAAATAGACATATAGAAAAGACTAGACTGGAAGTTGGCTCTACCAAACTAGATCCCATCTTAAAAAAAAATCATCTCCATCCGTTAGCCTTGAACCTAACTAGTCCAGAGAAGACCCATAAAAGAACCAGACTCAGGGATGTACAGGGTCGACCTAAAAGGTCGAGGTTGAGAGACCGACTCCCCAAGAAGATCACAAGGCCCAGGGTCCCGAAGACCTCTCTATGGGCCCAAAAGCTCATTAGAGCAGGCCGACCCATCCAAACATGATCAACTCGTCCTTCTTAAAACTACCTTACCACTAAAGAGAAAGTAAGTTCATGAGACTCTTAAAAAATTGCTACTACTTTGATACTGAACTAATAATAATTTTTATTTTTATAAATTTAATTAATGATAAACCTACCAAAGAGCTCTCCTAAACAACACCAAAAGTTGTTTACCCTCCATATTTTTAAATTATAACCAATAATTAGATTTTATTAGCAACAAGTTCACAATTTTAGTATATTATTAACTACTCAACTTGTGATTAATCCCAACTTTTATAATTTAGAAGTAATTTTGAGTCAATCCAAACCTAATTTAATGGTGGTTATTCTTAAAATAATAAAAAATAGGATATTTGAGAGACTTTTTCAAACTCTCCAAATTGCTAATTTTGCATTTTTCCGGATCATCTTCAATCAAATCCATCATTAAACCCACAACATATTCTTGTTCCCGTCCCATAAATTTCAGGTCAACTCTCGACTTTAGCAAAAACAAAAAAACAAAACATGATAAAAGAAATGCATTGCCAACACAGAAACACAAAAACATATAACATTAAATAGACAGAACATTGCATAGATAAGGCAGAGGCCAGGTGGTAAGCCGCGTGTCGCACATCAGTTGCTGTGTGGCTATGAGTGAGTGAGCGTTGTCCCTGTCTGTCTGGTTTGAACGCCCTTCCAACTTTGTCAAACGGTTTTTAAATTCTTGTAGGCGCTGTGCCTTTCGTTTTGGTTTTTTGTTTTGTTTTGAGAATTGATGATTATGTCACAAACTTGGAAGTTAGACCTAACTATAACCAATCTAGGATGGGGACCTGTCACTGTCTTTGTGGCACAAAACTATTAATGAATTTAATTGTCTCTCCTTTGTGTTTATATTTCCACCCACCACCCTCTCATTTATCTCTCTCGCATTCTACTTTTTAAGTCAACACGCTTAGCTCATATCATCATGTTTAAAGAATAACCAGCCATGTATGTTTCAAACATAATTGTGATGGGATGGGATGGGATGTCTGAAAGGAAATGTTGGGCCATTGTGACTGAAGTTTACTCGAAAAATTTCTAGTACATCCATGGTATGAAGTTTTTCCATACGACTACCTTTAAATGAAGAGTAAAACTTGCTTGCAGGCTGGGCTACGAGCATCTTTTGCAGCTCAGCCATG
The DNA here is from genome assembly GCA_028017165.1 of Herpetospermum pedunculosum. NCBI lineage: Eukaryota > Viridiplantae > Streptophyta > Magnoliopsida > Cucurbitales > Cucurbitaceae > Herpetospermum > Herpetospermum pedunculosum. The sequence goes on from CM051526.1 coordinate 9,995,266, forward strand.
TGCCACATTGTAATTGGATAAATAGTTATATCATTCTTTTTTTTTTAAATCCTTCCTAATTTTCTAACGTCGTTATCTCGATTTTTTTTTGTCCATTTTTTCTTTCTCCTTTCACATTCTCCTTCCTCCTTCAACCTCTTTCTCTTTTCTCTCTCGTCCTCCAACCCCTCCTTCTTTAAAAAATAAAAAAGGAAAATCTGTTTTTTTACTTCCTAAAAAAAGCTTCAAATTGAAATTTGTATCAACCCACATTGTCTTCCTCTCCTCAGACCGTTTGAAATTGGAGGAAGGAGAAAATGAGAGATGAGAGGTTTTGTTCGGTTGGGATCCCGACGGCGTTAGATTTGTGATGTGTGTGGATTGTAATGGAAGTTGAATTTTGGATTTATGGAGAAGAACACAATGTGGGTTGATACAAATTTCAATTTGAAGCTTTTTTTAGGGAGTAAAAAAACAGATTATACTTTTTTATTTTTTAAATATAATTTTAGTGTTGTACATAGATCCGTGTGAGGAATGAAAGAGAAGAAAGATGAAAATCGATGAGGAGGGGTTGAAGGACGGTAGGGGGAGGCCTTCAAAAGAGGAAGGAGGAGGTGAGAGGGGAGAGAAAGTGGAACAAAAAAATCAAATTAAAATAACGGCGTTAGAAAATTAGGGAGAATTTTTAAAAAATAAATGATATAAATATTTATCCACTGCCACATGGCTGGGCTGCAAAAGATGCTTGTAGCCCAGCCTGCAAGCAAGTTTTACTCTTAAATGAATGACACCTGGTGAAATAGTTTAAAAAAAATAATATATTTAGTAGAGTGGGTCCCAATCAAATAATTATTTCGACCGTGTCATTCATTTAAAGGTAGTGGTATGGATAAACTTCATACCACCAATGTACTAGAAATTCTCCCAATTTTACCTCAGAAATGGAATATCATTAGTTACTGCACATGCACAAATCTAGCTATGATTTTTTTTTTTAAAATTTGTACTTGCTTGATGACGGTTAAATCTATTTATTAAAAAAAAGAGGTAACTTATAAAAAAGAAAAAATGGCTCCTTGAGACACTCTTATGCTTAAGTTAGAGATTGTAAAAAATGTAACAAATTTAGGTTTAGAGAATAAAGACTTTGTTAGAATTATTTCTTTGAGTCATAATTATGTATTTGTATAAGGATTGACCTAGGATTTTTTTAGAACCCTTACCAACTCACCCATTGAGTTATTGGGTCCAAGAGTTGATCAGCCAATAAAGTTGATTGACCCAATGGTTAGTCGATTTTGGGCTTATTTAAGCTAAAATCTACATCCATCTTAAAACTTTTTTCTCTAGTCTTCTCCCGCTCCTTGGTCTTTTTTCGTTAGGTCAAATTCTAGCATAACATTAGTCCTCATTCCCAAGTTAGAATTTGTGGTTAAACTTTTAATTTTTATGAGTTTGACGTGGAAAACTTTTAATTGCTCGACTCTACTGAGCCAATTTTTGCACATTTGGATTTTTCATGAACTAACGGAACCCTATTGGGCTCAACTAGCTTCTAGGCTCACATTCTGTGCCCTTAAGCGGAGTTGTGCGTAGTCTTAGTCGTGCTTGGCTTTATCATGCCTCCTTTTGACATGTTTAAATTTTGACGACCTATCACGAGGTCTCTTACTCGAAATTTTGGATTTGTCGACAATAACTAACCAAACCCTATTGGACTCCTAGAAATCAATGGAAACAACATTATGATCAGAACTATAGAGATCCTCACTGGTGATGTTAAGGGTTTGGTCGGAGTTTTTTTTTTACAACATGTTGGAGAGAGAGATTCAACCTAGGATCTCTTAGTCATTAGTCGATACATCATGTCAATTGAGTTATGCTTTTGTTGGTTGGATTTGGTCGCAGTTTGCTCGTGGAAGCTGGTTGTTAAATATCACATTTCATTCCACCTATGTGTTTTTAATATATGCTTGTATTAGTATCTTAACATACACATTCAAAACCACATAATTTTCCTTTATTAAACAATTCATTGTTGAATAATGATAAGGATCAAAATAGCTCTCTTTTAGAGTTTAAAGATCAAAACAAGATTTTAATTAAAAAAAAAAAAAAAAAAAATCCAGTTAAAAACATTCGACTCCAATGAGAACATGTTGTGTCATTTGAGATAATTTTATTTTATTCCATCTTAGTGCTTGAGTTTAAGGAGAGCACCAGCATGACTTAGCAAAACTATCGACTGCTAAGACAATTCCTAGTCTGTTCGTTCATGTGCCAATCAAAGTCCTTGACTTTGGACGAGTATGGTTAGAAGTGTACCATGATTGGAATTTTTCTTCTTAATTGATGTGCTAGCTAGCTGCTGGATTCCCACATAATAGTCGGTTTGAGCATCTCAACTAACTAGTTAAGACATTGTATTCTCAATCTCAAAGTCAAAGCTTTGAATCTCTCTACCTACATATTGTTGAACAGTGAAAAGAAAAAGAAAAAAAGCAGCACGACGTTCCTTTAAAATGGTTGTCTTTATTAAGAATAATTGTGTTGAGCTAGATTAGCGAGTTAAGCACATACAATTTATTAATTGTGATCACGATAGAGAAAACCATGAATTTAAGGATGGATGAGCCGAGGGTACTATAACTTTTCACGCGATTTATAGTGCTGAAGACGCAAAAAAAAAAAAAAAAAATCTTACATTTTAAACTTATAGGTGAAAGGGCATTACGCCCCCGAGCAGATCATCCGTACAAATCTCTCTTGTTTTCTTCTTTGTCGCCCATTTTTCAATGTAAAATAAAATTTAATTCAAATGTTGTGCATGACCTACACATTTGGAGCCATTCATAAATCCAAAGGATAACTTTTTTGAGGAGTAGTTACAAATTTAGCATAATAAAAATCACATTTACAAATTCTAGTATATTGGTGGTATGAAGTTTTTTCATACATCTTTAAAGAGCCTTTAAAGGACGGTCATGTGTCAATTCTTTTAAAATAAAAAAATAAGTGTATTTTAATGTAGGGTCCACCAATTTTTAATTAACAATTTTTTATCTCTTCCATCTTTTTTCGTTCACCTTCCTCCTTCTTCCCTTCATCTTCTCCTGTTGATTTAGAACCATAAAATCAAAACCAAATCACCATAATCAATTTTTTAATTAATAAATTTTATTTTCTTCTAAATTTAAAAACAAAATAAAAATTTGCAACATTTTAAAAATTATCACATACCTTAGTATAATTTAAATTTAAATTTAAAAGTAAAATAAAAATCATTTTAAGTGATTGTTTTTTTTTTTTTTTTTTTTTCAGTTTTTTAGTTTACATATTTTTTTTTAGATAATTTGAAAATTACATAAGTCAAATGAGGAGAAAAATAACCATATATTTCTAAGTATAGTGTATTTGTATTTTCAATTCATAGTGTTTTTGCAAATCACTGGGGGTATTTGGGACTCCAACTTAGAGTTGGGTGGACTGAGTTATTATAACTCAGTCAAAGTTTGTCTACCGACTATTATTACACAGTCAAAAGTAACTATACCCGACTATAATAACTAACTCAGCGCCCCAAACAACCTCTAGAAATACAAATGCTAAACAACCTCAAGAAATACAAATGCACATTATTTTTGCAAATCACTAAAAGTGCAAAAACGTGTTTTTGTAATTCACTAATTGCAATCACAATAATTACAGTGTACTGCTAATTTTGAAAATTGAAATTACACTGTACTTGGAATTGTGCAATTTTGAATAGAGTTCTTTAAAAAAGCCAACAACAAGACAAAAAAAATATTGTAAATAGGGACACAAAAATGGATGAAAATATGTTTGTATTCTAAGTTTGATGAAAAGAAGTTCAAATTCAGCAAACGATTGATTAAATAAAAACCTGACGAAACTTATGTGGACGCCAAAACTCCAATGAACGCAACCCATATATTTTAAACTTCCCAACTCAGTTGTCTCAAACATTTTTCTTGAAAAAATAATACCACAAAGAGGATTTTGAATATGCCTATTAATATATCCCAAAGCCTTCAACCTCTTCAATGCAATTCCCTCACACAACTTTTGAACATTAGAAGCTTGTTGTAGTTCTTGGGTAGCCAAGTTGTAGGTTGGAAGAAATCCAAAAACCCCAATCATTCCAACATCTCTATAATAATCCCAATCGTTGCGGTCGTTGTCGCCACCTCAATTGTCGGCAGATTAAAAAAAAAAACAAATTTTGGGTTTAGGAGGAGGGGTATTTTAGACATTTCATGTCTCTAAAAGTAAGAGCATTTAAGATCTTTCACATCAGGGTCTAAAATTGTTAGTTTTTTTCTTGGGAGTCTAAAAGACCCCTTTGTTTTGGTTTAGGGTACAAAAAGTCAAATTGTCCATTTTCTTGCTACATATTCTTTTACTAAAAAATCATGTCTCGTCCCTTTGTTTTTTGAGGTATAATTTCTATATTTTTAACATCTTTAATTTTTTTTTTTTTTTTTAAACAAGTAATCTTCTTCAGCATAGTCATTTAAAAAAAAATAGAAAAATAAATCATGCATCATTAGTTTGTTCATAATTTTGAGGTATAATTTTGATTTTCTAATAAATTCTTTGACCTTCTTAAGAAAATTATTGTTGCATTTTCATTTATTAGAAAAAAAAACTCCTGGCTCATACAAAAAAAAAGTACATATTGTGAAGGTTTCCATGTTTTTAACAAATTCTTTAACCTTATTTTTTTTAGAAAAAAACCGTTTTAATGTAATGTTTTTGCATCTCATAATCACTTCTTCTCTTGAAAAAAATCATGTCATTTTTAAAAAAAAAAATTATTTCACTTACACATTAAAAAAAAATATTTCACTTACACATTTTAAAGATTAACATTTTCTAACAAAATTCGACTTTGAAAAGAAATCAAAATAATGTTCTTGCAGGTTGCAGCATATTCATTGACTTGAAAAAGAAATCTTCATGCGCCATTCACTTGTACATATTTATAAGTTTTAACTTTCATGTTTTTAACAAAATCTTATATTTCTTCCTTCCTAACCAATGTAGTGTACGAACTTCTTTGTCCAACTATTCAAACATTTACTCAATCACCCAAAATTATTAGAGAAATTATTTGAGGAAGCTACCACAATGTAACGGATCGTTTTGCAGTGTTGGAATGTATGAGAGAAACTGAAAAATCAGACATATTTTTGAATTATAGTTTGATAGAATTGAACAAAAATACGAATGTTGTAGTTTAACAAAACAAAAAACAAAAAACCTCATTTTACTTATTTATAAGTCTATTCTAAAGAGAAGTGTCCATATAAACACATTAATTCTATCTTGTTTATGGGAAAAAGGTGAAGGATTTACTCCAAACACATCCCTATGATGACTAAAATCCGACGATAAGCGTAGTGTGTTTTTTTTTTTTCCAACGGTATTTGTGAGGATTAAACCCCTAATTTCTTAGTCAATGACACAACCTTATGTCAATTGAAGTTGGATTTGAACCTAAGACCAAAGGGAGTTAAGGCTAAATAAGTTCCACTTATGCTCGATTTGTGTAGAGTGTTAATTACTTACCCTTAATTAATTGACCAAAGATAGTTCTACTAAGTAACGCACAGTGACAATAAATTATGCTAATACTTTCGAAAACACTATTATTATTATTATTTTATTTTATTTTGACAACATGTGAGACTGTTGTATTGAACCTAAGATCTTTTAGTCATTAGTCCATACATCATGTCAGTTGAACTATGTTTTTGTTGGTCATTATTGTGTGGTATTTGAATAAAATATAGTTGAAACAATAAGGTTTTAGTCGAGACACTTTGACTTAAAACAAACCGCTAATATAAATAACATAATATTAGGGTCAAATAATAAATGTGTAAATGACAACAAGAGCATAGTTCAATTGACATGATGTATAACTAGTGATCAAGAGATTTTTGTTTCAATCCCCAACCCGACCGGTTGTGAAAAAAAAGAAAAAAAAAATGTAAATTCCATTTTTTAGAAAGAAACAAAAAAGGTATTATGTAATACCTCAAATATTGTATGGAAACCCATTTATATCTTCTCTCTTCTTCTCTACCTACTAAGTTTCGAACTTGCTATCACAGAGGTTAAATGAAAATTAAATTCATCCTCCATGCCAACAAGCTACAAGGGCCGTTCGGTGATACTCATTTCAAACTAAATTATTTCAACCAATGGTTTTATAACATTTTCTTACCAGATTTTCTGACTTTATTATTCCATTCTTTTGGGTAAATTATATTCTGGTCCATAAGTTTGTATTTTGATAGCATTTCAGTCCTTAAGGTTTCAAACTCAACTTTTCTTCTTCCTCTAGTCACCGCCGCCACCGATTGACACTTGAATGAAAATTTGAGCCATAATAAGTTTGCGATTGCCCCCAAAGAAGAGGAGTGGAAGAGAAAAAATAATTGTCACGTCAGCTTGTCCTTAAGTTTTAACATAAAAATTGATGGAAGGACAAAAAACGCATCAAATGCAAACCTGAGAGACAAAAAAATGTTGAGTTAAACCCAAACCTTAATGACAAAAAATGTAATTTACCCTTTCAAATAACTAATAAACACATGCGAACTTTAAAAAATAAATAAATAATAATAATCAAGTGCGTGCTTTATAATTTTTTTTAGAAAAATTGGAGTGGGTGACTATTTCATTTTTTTCTATTTTAAAATATAACACATTTATAAAGAATTGCAAATATGACTATTTTTTATAGTTCTATCACCAATAAACTATTTTTTTTTATAGTCTATCAGTCATAGACTTCTATCAAAGAAAAATTGTGAAATATTTACAAATATCAAGGAAAAATTGTGAGATATTTACAAATAATTTTAGATTATGCTAAATTTGCTATTAGTTTGTGTAATGGTAAAATATGCCATTTTTTTTTTATCATGATTTATTTTATAACTTAAAAAAAAATTATGATTTATTTTACGTTAGAATATAACATTTTTACAAATGAATTATGTCAAATGGTTGAGAAATTTGTAAATAAATTTGTTAAATTACAATTTTCGTCCATATCTCTCCGACATAATTTCATTTTGCTCCCGATAGTTTTAAGGGAAATTGTAACAGATGTCAATTTAAAATAAAATAATTAAAAATATAGCATATTTTTTAAAATTTTGCGGATATGACAATTTCTATCGCTGATATCTTATGGCTGATAGAAGTCTATCGCTGATCACCTCAGCTTTTTACAGATTTTTGTCAGTGATAATAGTCTATCAGTGATATGATAAAGTCTATTAGTGATAGAAACGAATTTTTTTGCCATATTTGCAAAACATTTTAAAGTTTGCTAAATTTACAATTAGTTTGGGCCTGATTGCTATGCAACCAGCCTTAGTTTTAAAGCTTTCATTTTTTTATTTTTTTTTATTATTATTAATATTAAATTACACCAACGGTTAATTTTATTTTAAACACGTGAAAATTAATTTCTCACTAACATGCAAGAAGCAACGCAGTCAAACAAGTAAATATAATTAGAAGTGTCGTTTCTTTGAGGACTAAAATGAACATAATAATTCTAAAATTAAACAATGCAATTAAGGGAAGATTTGAGGATAAAATGTTTAATACGAACCACATTAATGGAGAAACTACTATAAAATGCTAAAATTGAGACCACAATAATGACATAATTGGGACAAATTAAAATCACCAAAAAGATAAGAGTACAAATTTATGAACACCATTCTATTTTTCATTCTAATATAACTCAACTGACATAATGTATGAATTATGGGCGATAGTCAAATTCGAATCTCACCTATATTGTCAAAAAAAAATATATATATATATATATATATTCCTTCTATTTCGCCACGTGTCATTCAATTAAAGGTAGTGATATAGAAAAACTTCATAACACCAATATACAAGAAATTTTCCCCCCAAAAAACAACAGGGAGAAAGTAATTGATAAAATCAAATAGCCTAAATATTAGAAAATACCCTTAGTTGTGTATTTTATTACAATAATACTCATAAACTCTAAACTCTAATTTAAACTAAAAATAGTTTTACGGTTTAAGTTACACTCTCACAAATTCTCAATTGAAATTGTTGTCTGTGCTTAATCCACATCAATCAAATTATTTTTTTAATTATTAACCAATACCCAACTAAACCCCTTCAATTTCGCTAGAAAAAGTCAATGTTGTCAACAATCAACATGATCGTTTCCATTTGCCAACTGAGATACAATTTTAATGAGCAGAGTAAGCAACTAAAGGCCCAAATTTTAAGGTTGAAGAAGATAGAGACACTTTTTTTTTTCTTGCTCAAGATTTTAATATTTTTATTTTATGTGTCGATGTCTCCTGCAACTATATAAGTTATTTTCTACACTTGGTCAACTTTTTGTTATTAAGATTTTTTTTTTTTTTTGACAACTTGGGGTGGGGGATTGAACCTAAGACCTCATAGTCACTAGGCGATACATCATTATCATTGAGCTAGGCTCTTGTTGGTATTAAGATTTATTTATTTGTACACCATTTAGGGTCCGTTTGGTATTCGGGGTGGGAGCATGAAAAATCTATTTTAACAAAATCTTAACTATTTTTGTTGTTTGATAAAACATATTTTTTTAAAATTTATATAAAATCACTTTCTAAATTCTTTGATTTGGAGAATCTCTTAGCTTTAGCATTTAGCTTCTCGATTAATGCCAAACCGAGTATAGCTCAATTGGCATAAGGTTGTGCCCATGACTATGAGGTTATGGGTTCAATCCTTGCTTTAATTAAAATACCGTTGAAAAAAAAAAAGCTTCTCGATTAATTTGGGCCTTTTCTATTTTTCGACCATTTATATCTTTTCACGTCCTTCCTTTTTTCTTGCAACCAATTTTGACGGATTGAATTTTTGGGTTTTATCTGAAGTGAAGCAAATTACATAAGACTACCGCAATCTCAAACGGAGCCTTAGTTACTAATATAGTTAATTTATTTATTATTAATAAGAAATAATTATATACTTTTTTTATTTGTAAAAAAAAATGAATTTTACCGAACACGTATTAATATTGTTTTTTAATTTTAAATTCATTTAAAAAAAAATTGGAATCAAACGATACAGTGAAAATATGAAATTTATTTTCGTTTTCGACTAATTCTTTGCTTTTGAAAAAGAATTTTCAGATCATGAACAAAACAGGACCTTAAATTTTCATTTGAATAATACCCATGAACTTTAAAAAGTTTAAAAAATACTCTTGACATTTCAAAAACGTTAAAAATTATCTTTATCCTTAAGTTTTAGATGAAAAACGTTAATGTTTCATTAATATCCTCGATCTTTCAAAAAAAAAAAAAAAAAAAAAAAAAAATACTTGTGCTGGAGAACGTTTCTTTTCTTATTCCTCTCTTAATTTGAAGATTCTTCCTTCTATGAAAATTAATGAAAAAAATTTCTTATTTGTCATTTGTATTCATAGACCAAAATGGGAATGAAGAACACATAGAAATGCTAACCACTACATAAATATGTAAGCCAGTGACCGAGATAAAACAAGCAACATTTGTTTTGTATATATTGGACTGTGTTGAAGAAGTGAACCCAACACTTTACATTTCAGGTTAGTCTAGGTAGCTAGTGTTTTTCAGCTCGTAATTGTTATTTTTAGGGCCTGTTATGTGATATGGTCTAGCTCCTTCATGTTCAATGTCCACGTGACCGGATCTTTGTTTTGGGTGTCATTTCTGGCATGTACAAAGGTTCTGACGTCTCTATTTGGCTGATGCAATAAGAACGAAGAGGAAAAGTTGGATTGTGTTCAACTGGTGTTACTTGAGAATTAAAAAGGTTACCTCACCAATTTCTTTTACAGATTGAATAAAAAATCAGTTATTGTCTATAAAAAGAGAGTTATTGTTTTTTTTCCATACAAAAATAATTATGTATAACCTATTTTAAAATAGAAGAGCATGTTTGATTTTTCCGTTAGGTTTTATGATTAATTAAGTAAATACTTGTGCAATGTATGTTCTTATTGTATTAAAAATACATGGGTAGTTAATAGAAACTTAATACGATTACTGCATGCAAATTTCATTTGGAAATCTCAATTTTGCTCTACTTCCGCTGCGTTTGGGATTGCTCTACTTCCGCTGCGTTTGGGATTGCGTTTGAGAGGGTTGGAAGTGATTAACCGTTTTTTTTTTGTGTTGGTAAATCAAATTATTTTATAATCTGTTAAAATTGTTAGGAGTGCTAACAAAGTTCCACATTGGTTAGGGAAGAGATTGATCCATGGTATATAAGTGAAGACAATTATCTTCATTGGTATGAGGCCTTTTGGCTGAAACCAAAAAACAAAGTCATGCGGGTTTAGACCCAAAATGGACAATATTCATACTAATGTGGAGTTCCGTTGTCCTTATCAAAAATCACTTCTCCATAACACGTTCATTACTTCTAATATTTTTAATGCAAGAATTAAACTTATGACCTCTTAGTCACAGACACCACCTTATGACAATTGAGCTATACTTAGTTTGGCATGAATTAATAAGTTTAAATATGTATTTGTCAATTAAAAGATCAAACCAAGTATAGCTTAATTGGTATAAGGTTATGTTCTTGACTAAGAGATTGAAAGTTTTTTTTTTTTTGAAAGAAAGAGATTGGAGGTTCAATCCCGCCATCTCGCATTAAATAAATATTTTTGTACCAAAAAAAAAAAAAAAGTTTAACTTTGTATTTTAAAAATTATGACCGACGTTTACTATTGTCAATGGTCGGTAACGGGGTAAGAGTGGCGGTGGCCGGTCGGAGGTGGCCACCTGGGATCGGAGCCGGCCGTCGGGGAGTGGTCAGAGATCGAAGATGGTCGTCGGAGATCAGAGGCGGCCACCGGGGAGTGGCCAGAGATCGTAGAGGGTCACCGGAGATCGGAGGCGACCGTCGGAGAGTGACGACAATGTTTAGAGGTTGGAGGCGGCCGCATGGTAGTGGTCGGAGATTGGAGAGGGTCACCGGAGATCGGAGGCAGTCGTCGGGGAGTGGCCAGAGATCGGAGAGGGTCACCAGAGATCGGAGGCGGTCGCCGGGGAGTGGCGGCGGTGGTCAGAGGTTGGAGGCAGTCGTCGGGGAGTGGTCGGAGATCGGAGAGGGTCACTGGAGATCGGAGGCGGCCGCCGAGGAGTGGCGGCGGTGGTCGGAGGCGGTCGGTGGAGGCTAGTTACAAAGTTAGGAAAAAAAAATACCAAAAAAAAATCCAATTATAACGCAGTTGGAATTGCAAATGCGTATTGTAATGGAATGGGTAGGTTGCATTCCCACAAACGACAATACCTTTCTTCTAAATATTATGAAAGCAACTATTTTATAATACCTAAATAGTATTTAATAAAAAATAAAAAAAGGTATTTTATAATACCTAATATTGTTTGTCGCCTTCCTTTCTCAAATTCTCTTTCTCTCTACCTACTGGGAATCGAACCTGTGCAACCAAGGGTCAGACTGAAACTCAGTCAAACCTCAAGGCCACCAAGCTACGAGACTGTTCGGTATTCACATTCTCACCTTTATTTTCAACTTCTTCATTAAAGTTTCAAATTTTGTGGAATTGTTATCATTCTTTCAAAATAACTTCTATTTTAATCATGCATTATACTTTTATGTTAAAATATTACTTTTTAACAATTTGAACCACATCTCAAATACGCTTTCTTAATTTTTTTTTTTTCAAATAGTCATGGATAAGGATATATTTTTTTTTTTTTTATAAGAACTATTGATATGATTATAAATAATATCATTATTGTTGGATCCAAAATTCAGACTGGAGAATGTCGTCTGACCTTCACGTGGCTTCAATTGTAGAATTTATTAATTCAGAGACGAGGTGACCTACAAAACAAAGAGTGAGAAAACATTGGTGTGATGCCTTCCACAACGACTTCAATGCTAAAGGCAGTATTAGAGTTAATAGTAGCAAGCTTTATGTTTTAGTTAGTAGACCAAAATAAACCTACTTTCCCCATAGAGTTACATAGTAATATTATAGTGTCTTCTAGAGGTCTTTTACTTTTCTCCTAGGGTTTGACCTAAGGAGATTGGTCAAGACTTGTTCGGATTCCTTTGGTAATGTAGTGTGGCCGTGTGGGGTCAACTTTGGCTGGGTCATCCTTTGGCCGACCATGAACATTTTCCTTTTGGCCCATGGAACATTCCTTTTGAGGCTTAGTTGGGCCCTGGATCCGTATGACCTTGTTAGGTGGGGTTGATCTTGCGTATTGGGCACTCGACCCATCATAAGACTTCCCCAGGGCCTATTTTATTTGGGTCATGGGCTAGTTTATTCTGGTTTGATACCTTACTAGCCTTAGTTAATGTGAGTTTGAATTGACTTTATGGGATAACCAAAATAATGTCCAAAATTAAATAGTCATTTTGATTGCTATCTAATTTTTTTTTTATCGGAGAAATGTCTAAAAAACTATAATGAGTGTGTACCCCTAGAGACCATAAAGACCAAACTACCATTTATAACCATTTTTTAACTACTCCTAAATGAGTGAGCTAAAAAAATTAATGTGAAATTAAAAAACAACCCCTAAAAGGAAGGTAAAAATAAAAAATCCCCCTAGATTGAAGAAAAAAATAAAAATCATACTTAAGTCTTAATTTAAATTAAAAAAAAAAATTGTGCGAGAAAATATGGTGTATTTAAAAAAAAATATATAATTCATGTGTCGATAAAAAAAAACATTAGGAAAAGTGTATTTGCATTACTAGGACAAAAAATACAATGTGTATGAAAAATAAATAATCATAATTCAGAATACACTTGGTTAAAACAAAATGGGGAACGATTGATAAATATAAAACGTAAATACAGTGTATGCAAATACATTGTATGTGTATATGAACGTGCATTGGATGTGTATGAATATAACGTTGGTACGAATCCAAATACAGAAAGAGAAGCGGAAAAGAAAAGGAGTGATTTTGTAGAGATTGTATGTGTATGCAAATACACGAGATGTGTATGAATATAACGTTGGTACCAATCCAAATACAGAGAGAGAAACGGAAAAGAAGAAGAGTGATTTTGTAGATTGTACCAAGTTTGAGCTCGAGAAGCTTGCTTTGCTCATAGACATTTTCATCCATTTCTTATGTTTCTACATTGCAACTCCATATATGTATGCGTCTCGAGATAGGATTTGAAATCGACATTTTAGATAAATTGAAGTCGTGATTAGAACAATAAGCAAAAAATAAAAGATATTTTAGAATACCTCACAATTATATCAAACCACCGATGTACTAGAAATTCTCTCGAAGAGAAACAACCCCACGGAGGAGGACCACACCCTCACACAAAGGAGGGTACAATTTATACCTATTCTATCGGGATTCGAACCAGGGACTGTTCAGAAGACTTGAATTTTAGCTACCCTAGCAAGCCAACAAAGTCACGAACCCCTTAGGTGTCTACTTTGTTTTGTAATTTTACTTTTTTAAGATTGATTACCAAAGAAAAAAAAAATTGATTATTAAAAAAAACAAAATTTAGAGTTCTATTTAATAAATTCCTAAATTGAGAGTTCTAATAAATTAATTCCACGTATTTCGCATCCCATTAAAATTCTATTACATATTTTCAAATTTACTCAATCAAATTGATTTATTTATTATTTTATCTCATTCACTTTTTCATTTGTTCTTTTTCTTTTTTTTTAAATATATTTTGATCCTGTTGACTTTACAAAGCCGGCATTGGAAGAGTAAAAATCGATTGTGAAAGATTGCTTAAGGCTCCGTTTGGGATTGCAGTAGCTTTTAAAATAATTGCTTCCAACTTTGCTTTTAAAAAAATCAGCTGTTTGATGAATCAAATTAGTGTTTGGTAAATTTTAGTTGTAAACTTAAATAAGTTGGTTATCGTGTTGGGTAAATAAGTATTGAATTATTGTAATTTAACTATAATCACTAAAATAGATATATTATAAAAAATTGTATAAATTATTTTAAGAAAAAAATAGTAAAGTATTATTTTTAAAAAAATATTTGCATTTGATTTATTAATTTAAAAATTATAAAATAAGATACTTAGGGCAGGGGGGTCAAAGAAACCTCAACTGAACTAAAGTTTTATTTTTTATAAAACTTCGTATACCCCAGAAACATTTCCTCTGCAATTCTCATTTTCTCTATCTGGCCAAACCAAGTTCTATCTCTTTATATATATCACTCAATATATATATATTTAATTATTATTATTATTAAAAATAATAATAATAATTTTATTTATTAAACTTTTTAATAAAAAAAAAAAATATATAAGTATTAATTAATAATTATTATTTAATTCAATATCAAATATTAATTAAATAATAAGACTAAACCCGATTTTTTCGAAAACCGACTTTTTTACACATGAATCCTATTCATGTTTTAGGCCATTCCCATATTTAAATCACATTTAAATATGTCCATCCTCTTTCCATAAACCGAATTTGAACAATTCAAATTCTTTTTCTTTTAATTTTCTCTTATACTGTTGCACGGCGTTATCCAAGCTAGCCAGGAGAACCTAAAGGACCTACAGATCATGAGCTCCAACGATACGAGATTATCCGGTCAAAACTCTTTTAACCGAACTAACCAACATTCGTTAACCCCCGGAGACTCCACTATAGTCTGAGGGTTGCACTCTCCTCACTGTAGATATCTTATGTCCCCTGATATAACCGTCATGGGCAAGTCGACCCTTCACAGGTTGTTCGTAATCACAGCTGGGTCATTTTACCGTTTAACCCCTGCATTACGTCTTGTTCCTTAAGTACCACTGACACCTCTAATGAACAATAGATCTGTGGTCCAACCAACAGATCAGTTAACCCTCTCATCACATGAGAGTGTGAGCGCTCATTGTTCAAGCCCCGGAGTCAGCTATTAAGGGAACAACCTATCTACTAACCTTGAAGAGCGGGTTAGGAGTGAACTCCAATCTTGCTGTACTATGTCTCCAGCTACCTATTCGACTTTATCCCCAAGATGGTAGGCTTATTGAGTCGGCGCTAATGGGTCACTCTCACCCGTGCAAGTCAAAGGATACTTTCGAATAAGCAGGAGTTCATAGCGAGCTCAGGATTGAGATCGAGTTACCTAGGCCATCAATATGTATAAGTCGGTCTCATCAGTAAACGGAGTTATAAAGAGAGAGCGACTTAATACGCGGTTCGGTCTTATGTAAACTCTTTACACAGGACGCCCTCACTTCTCACATCTCCATGTGGAACGATTCGGATCACATCGTTCTGTACAATACAAAGTGAGCCGCATCCAATAGTGTTACCAGGATAAGGTACCCAACCTTATCCGTATACTATAGACCGTTTTGACTGACTACTTGAGCCTGATCCACAATCATGTCATACATGAAGCTCAAGTACTCATATTCAGCCAAAGGTGTTGGTCATTGATATAGGTTAAACCAAACACGTTTCACTTTATTCCAGTAAACTCTTTTACCGAATAAAACTAATAACTCTTTATTCTAAATAGAATATTTACAAACATAACAGTTTACAAACCACGAGTTTTAGGACATAAAACCCAACACGATCATGCACCCGTGCAACAATTTAAATGCATTATTACCTCACAAATTAGCATTTTGTAAAAAAAAAAAAAAAAACTTATCTTTTCTGTTCTTGTGCCGATTTTCCTCTTCCAAGACAACAACTCCAATATCATCAAAGTTTAGATAGTTGGTGAGAACATTATTTTTCAAGTTGATCATATGAATCAGGAAAACTTTGAAGTAGAAGTTTAGCACGTTCATTTGGCTCTAATTTATAACCCAATGATGTGAATTGAGAAAATAGAGTACTCAACGTGTTCATGTGCTCTGTCTTTAGTAGGGTCTGACATCTGAAGAGTGTACAATTTCCTCTTAAGGAAAATCTTATTGTAAAGTGACTTGGCCTCGTTCAATTTTGTGAGATGATCCCAAATCTCCTTTATATGCAGTTTTCTTCTTCTCTATGCTTGACAATACTTTATCTGCTAGTGCTAAATGAAGATTTACAATAACATTCCCGTCCATCTCATTCCCCTGTTGTCATTTGTGATTTCCGTTGGGCTTTCACCGATGGCTGCAAGTCAATTATCTTTTCTTAAGATAACATTCATCTTCAACTTTCATAACGAGAAATTAGTCTCGTTGAACTTCCCAATCTCGAACTTTGTTGCCATTACTTCTCTAAAGATCTGTAAACAATCCTCGTGCCTTTCAATAAGGGTGAAAAATATCTAACTTATTTTCTGATGTGGAGGATCCAATTTTTAGTGGCAACCACATAACATACGATAAGTAGATATTAACACCCAAATGACATGTTTGGGAGTGATTGTTGAATTAGTGATTTAAGTATAATTAATTTTGTAAAAATAATTTTCATACCATCATTTTCATGTTTGGTTGAAGTGATTTTGAATTATTTATGTTTGGTTTCAAAATTGATTTTAGAATTGCTAAATTACTGAAAGGGCATTAATTAAAAACATTATTTAACTAAAAATTTATTAATTATTGACTAACCAATTTATCTTCTCATATAATACTTCAAGGTTGTACCCTTGACTAAGAGGTCATAGGTTCAATCATCGCATTAATTAAAATACCGTTGCAAAAAAAAAATAAAAAAAAAAATACTTCAAGTCAAAAAGTTTCCAAAAAATCCTCGTCTTTCGTTTTCCTATGTCGCTCGGGGTAGAATTCTTCTTGCTTACATTGATCATATCTCCCGAAGCCTCATCCTAATCCTAGATAACAATGTTTGAATTCCAACCTTCAAAATTCATCACCCAAATCCGAAAAGAAGATCTTTCCTACCATGCATCCTGGTAATTAACACTACAAGATTTTTCAATGCAAAAATGTGTCGAAAAAGCCTCAAAATACGCTGGATAAAGTCATTCTCGACGCATACGCTCATTGGAAAAAGGGTGTCGGAAAATATCAACCTGACAACATGCGTCGGGTAAAGTAGTCTAAAACGACGCATTTTTTTTTTTTTTGACAACATGTTGGGGTGGAGGATTAAACCTAGGACCTCATGGTCACTAGGCGATACATCATGCCGTTGAGCTATGCTCTTGTTGGCCTAAAACGACGCACTATATGCGTTAGATTAGACACATTTTACCCAACACTGTATGAGTTGGGATATATTTGTTGTAATGACGGGCATGACCCGTCATCTATAGTTCACAAATTTTTTCTCAATTATTTTTTCTTAAATCAAAGGGTAAATTTGTATTTTTTACATTTGAATAGAATGAGGACAAATTTGAATGGTGATTCCTGGTCCATCACCTCAACCAAAATCACCTATCAACTAATGCTTCAATAATCAATTTTAAATGATTTTAAATTTAGTTATAATCAATATAATTTTATCTTTTGCCAAACATATTTATTTGAAAGGGAAGTGATTTTGGCAATGGAAAAATTGATTTTGGTCATGTCAAAATCATTCCCAAACATGCCCAAAATTAAGCTCAGATACCACTTGTTGAGTTGGATTGAGACTTAATAGAGCAAGATCACATCTACAATAGATTGAGAAGAATAATAATAATGAAGAAGAAGAGGAGGAATAACACACGATGATTTTATGTGGAAAACCCCTAAACAAATTAGGGTAAAAACTACGGCCAACGATAGAAGAATTCCACTATAAAAAAATAGAAGTTACAATTTTTTTCTCTTGTGGGGAAGAAAAAACTCTCTCATGAGAAGAAACTCGGAATCTCTATTTTTATCTCACTTGCTCACTTGGATTTGGGATGGTTTGCCAACAATGGTGCTCACTTATTTATAGTCCAAAGAGCCTCAACCATCGAGCTATGGTTATAATTTTGATTCTTCTTGGGACAAAGTGTAAGATCCGGTTGCAGGAAATCTTCCTTAATCTCCAAACAAATCCTATGACTACACTTTTGCCACATATGTCATTGGACAAAATTTAAGATCTAGTGATCATAAATCTTTTTTAATCTCCAAGAAAATTCTAATGACCATTTTTTCTTGGCCTCAAAGTTTAGCAAATTATTATTGCTATATGTTAAACATGGCAGGAGTTCAAATTTGTTAGAAAATTATAACTTTTTGGATACACAATGTATAAGATGTTTGCATGTACATTTTACCCTTGGTTAATATAATTAAGGAAAATTGTCTCAAATGACATTCCGAATAACATATTTTTAAATATGTTTGAAGATCTTCTAATTTTCATTTTATTTTTTATTATTTTTAAGTATCATTCCTCTCATTACTGTTTTCTATAATAATATTCATTTTCTCTCTATTTTATATCTTAAATTACAATTGTATATTAATTATTAATTTGATTTCCACAATTTTAGTGAATTCTTCCGACCTTAATTTTATTTATTTTACAAAATTTTCATCCTCTCAATTTTCTCCATTCTAACGAAAAAACCCTTTCACAATACGCAATTTTCATAATTTGTTGCACACTATTTTTTTTTAATAACAATTGTTGCACACTAATTATCCCACGATTTCAGCATTTTGTTTTAAACATTAATTTTAACATTATAATTTCTACCCATTAAAATGTATGTATTTTTTTTTTATATATACCCACCATATATACTTATATATACTTCATATTACTCATATATACTTCACATTACTCATATATACTACATATATATACTTATAGATAATATGTATTTCTTTTTTTTAAAAATATATGTATTATATATATATATATATATATATATATATATATATATATATCCATAATATATACTTAAAGATAATATGTATTTTTTTTTATAGAAAATATATGTATTTTTTATATATATCCACCATATATACTCATATATAGTATATATTAGTATATATGGTTATATACTTCTTACATACTTATAGATATTATGTATTTTTTTAAAGAAAAAAAATATACTTTTCATACATACTCATATATATTTTTCATATATGGACTCACCTTATATATTTCATATATTATATATTGTCGAGAGAGAATTTTTTTTAGGTTGATTATGAGGGGAGAGATGACAATTTTAATGAGAGAAAAATCATTTTTAATGACGAGAGAGGAGAATATAATCTCGTTGATAACCAAATTTTGGAATTCTAATATTTCTTTAAATGGGGAAAACATATTTTATTTTATTAATTTAAAACACTAGAGAGGTTGAAGGGTTTCGAAGTAATTGCAGTCCAACTTTTATGAAAAATCATAGAGTACTTGAACATTTTTGATAAAAATAAGAACTGTGTGAGTGAGTGAGCGCATCACCTAGATAGCCCATAGCGGGGGTTGATTGATCCTGCACTTGTGCAAACAACCACGCACGAGGCAAGAGACTTTTAAAACAATTTATCAAACAACCACTTATGCAACAACCCAGAGTGAGAGTTGATTGATCCTACACCCGTGCAAACAACCACGCACGGGACATGAGACTTTTAAAAAAATTTATCAAACAACCACTGGGTGCAACAGCCCGGAGTGAGGGTTGCTCATCCTGCACCTGTGCAAACAACCACGCACGGGGCATAAATTTAAATGCATTTTTACCACCCAAATTTTTAATCGAACAACCACTTGGTGCAACGGGTGAGTGAACGCATCATCTAGATAGCCCAGAGTGGGGGTTGATTGATCCTGCACCTGTGCAAACAACCACACACGGGGCAAGAGACTTTTAAAACAATTTATCAAATAACCACTTGGTGGAACAACCCAGAGTGAGGGTTGATTAATCCTGCACCTATGCAAATAACCACGCACGGGGCATGAATTTAAATGCATTATTACCGCCCAAATTTTTAATCGAACAACCACTTGGTGCACTGGGTGAGCGCTCTGCCTATGATAACAGAGAATATGGGTTCGATTATGCCTTAGGGCAGATTTTTAAAAATTATCAAACAACGGGTAGCACACCTAGATAGCCTAGAGTGCGAGTTGGTTGATCCTGCACCTGATCAAACAACCACGCACGAGGCAGAAATTTAAAAGCATTATTACCGCCCAATTTTTTTGCCAAACCGAGCATAGCTCAATTATCATAAGGTTGTGCCCTTGACTAAGAAGTCAGAGTTCAATCTCTACATTAATTAAATACTTTGCGAAAAAAAAAAAACTATGGACATTAATATAAAATCATAGGCATAAGGTGACTACTTGTTTACTTATACATATAATTAACGAGATTTGTTGAGTTTTGTTTTGTTTAGTTCTTTTTAAGACCTACTAAAGAAAATATAATTGAAATATTACTTCCCTTCAATCTGTGTTGTCTGGTTGCCAAACAGAGCATAGCTCAATTTGTATAAATTTGTGCCTTCGCCTCTATCTTCTAGTTCTCTCAACCGCCACCCAAAAGATAAAAAAAACGGCTCATTTATTTGTTGATTAAAAAAATTATTAATTATTATGTTGGTTTGATAATTATTTCGTTTTTCAGTTTTATATATTTTTAAAATTTATGCTCGTTTTCTTCTAATTTCTTTACTATATATTTCACTTTTCTTAGAAAAATATATGAATTCGTAGTTAAATTTTAAAAACAAAATTATTTTTTTTTAGTTTTCAAAATTAATTTGATTTTTCAAAATATTGATAAAAAGTAGATTACAAATTAAAGAATAAAGAAAGTTATGAAGTAGAAGTAGTATTTATAGACTTAATTTTCAAAAACCAAAAACTAAAAATTAAATATTACGATGGATGTTGAGTTTTGATTCAATAGTGTGTTAGCATAAAATTTATGAGCACTTGATGCCCACATCTCCTCGTCTTGTTGTAACCATATTTTTTGAAACACTATATATTTTCATCCAATTAATTATAGAGAGTCATCACAACATCCTTTTGAAAGCTTCAAAGTTCACAAAATGACTCTCATCCAACAATTAAAGCGATGTTATGCGACATTTTATGACCATAAGACATGGTGTGCGTTATGGATAAAAATAGACATATAGAAAAGACTAGACTGGAAGTTGGCTCTACCAAACTAGATCCCATCTTAAAAAAAAATCATCTCCATCCGTTAGCCTTGAACCTAACTAGTCCAGAGAAGACCCATAAAAGAACCAGACTCAGGGATGTACAGGGTCGACCTAAAAGGTCGAGGTTGAGAGACCGACTCCCCAAGAAGATCACAAGGCCCAGGGTCCCGAAGACCTCTCTATGGGCCCAAAAGCTCATTAGAGCAGGCCGACCCATCCAAACATGATCAACTCGTCCTTCTTAAAACTACCTTACCACTAAAGAGAAAGTAAGTTCATGAGACTCTTAAAAAATTGCTACTACTTTGATACTGAACTAATAATAATTTTTATTTTTATAAATTTAATTAATGATAAACCTACCAAAGAGCTCTCCTAAACAACACCAAAAGTTGTTTACCCTCCATATTTTTAAATTATAACCAATAATTAGATTTTATTAGCAACAAGTTCACAATTTTAGTATATTATTAACTACTCAACTTGTGATTAATCCCAACTTTTATAATTTAGAAGTAATTTTGAGTCAATCCAAACCTAATTTAATGGTGGTTATTCTTAAAATAATAAAAAATAGGATATTTGAGAGACTTTTTCAAACTCTCCAAATTGCTAATTTTGCATTTTTCCGGATCATCTTCAATCAAATCCATCATTAAACCCACAACATATTCTTGTTCCCGTCCCATAAATTTCAGGTCAACTCTCGACTTTAGCAAAAACAAAAAAACAAAACATGATAAAAGAAATGCATTGCCAACACAGAAACACAAAAACATATAACATTAAATAGACAGAACATTGCATAGATAAGGCAGAGGCCAGGTGGTAAGCCGCGTGTCGCACATCAGTTGCTGTGTGGCTATGAGTGAGTGAGCGTTGTCCCTGTCTGTCTGGTTTGAACGCCCTTCCAACTTTGTCAAACGGTTTTTAAATTCTTGTAGGCGCTGTGCCTTTCGTTTTGGTTTTTTGTTTTGTTTTGAGAATTGATGATTATGTCACAAACTTGGAAGTTAGACCTAACTATAACCAATCTAGGATGGGGACCTGTCACTGTCTTTGTGGCACAAAACTATTAATGAATTTAATTGTCTCTCCTTTGTGTTTATATTTCCACCCACCACCCTCTCATTTATCTCTCTCGCATTCTACTTTTTAAGTCAACACGCTTAGCTCATATCATCATGTTTAAAGAATAACCAGCCATGTATGTTTCAAACATAATTGTGATGGGATGGGATGGGATGTCTGAAAGGAAATGTTGGGCCATTGTGACTGAAGTTTACTCGAAAAATTTCTAGTACATCCATGGTATGAAGTTTTTCCATACGACTACCTTTAAATGAAGAGTAAAACTTGCTTGCAGGCTGGGCTACGAGCATCTTTTGCAGCTCAGCCATGTGCCACATTGTAATTGGATAAATAGTTATATCATTCTTTTTTTTTTAAATCCTTCCTAATTTTCTAACGTCGTTATCTCGATTTTTTTTTGTCCATTTTTTCTTTCTCCTTTCACATTCTCCTTCCTCCTTCAACCTCTTTCTCTTTTCTCTCTCGTCCTCCAACCCCTCCTTCTTTAAAAAATAAAAAAGGAAAATCTGTTTTTTTACTTCCTAAAAAAAGCTTCAAATTGAAATTTGTATCAACCCACATTGTCTTCCTCTCCTCAGACCGTTTGAAATTGGAGGAAGGAGAAAATGAGAGATGAGAGGTTTTGTTCGGTTGGGATCCCGACGGCGTTAGATTTGTGATGTGTGTGGATTGTAATGGAAGTTGAATTTTGGATTTATGGAGAAGAACACAATGTGGGTTGATACAAATTTCAATTTGAAGCTTTTTTTAGGGAGTAAAAAAACAGATTATACTTTTTTATTTTTTAAATATAATTTTAGTGTTGTACATAGATCCGTGTGAGGAATGAAAGAGAAGAAAGATGAAAATCGATGAGGAGGGGTTGAAGGACGGTAGGGGGAGGCCTTCAAAAGAGGAAGGAGGAGGTGAGAGGGGAGAGAAAGTGGAACAAAAAAATCAAATTAAAATAACGGCGTTAGAAAATTAGGGAGAATTTTTAAAAAATAAATTATATAAATATTTATCCACTCACAACGTGCCACATGGCAGGCAAAAGATGCTTGTAGCCCAGCCTGCAAGCAAGTTTTACTCTTAAATGAATGACACCTGGTGAAATAGTTTAAAAAAAATAATATATTTAGTAGAGTGGGTCCCAATCAAATAATTATTTCGACCGTGTCCTTCATTTAAAGGTAGTGGTATGGATAAACTTCATACCACCAATGTACTAGAAATTCTCCCAATTTTACCTCAGAAATGGAATATCATTAGTTACTGCACATGCACAAATCTAGCTATGAATTTTTTTTTAAAATTTGTACTTGTTTGATGACCGTTAAATCTATTTATTAAAAAAAAGAGGTAACTTATAAAAAAGAAAAAATGGCTGCTTCAGACACTCTTATGCTTAAGTTAGAGATTGTAAAAAATGTAACAAATTTAGGTTTAGAGAATAAAGACTTTGTTAGAATTATCTCTTTGAGTCATAATTATGTATTTGTATAAGGATTGACCTAGGATTTTTTTAGAACCCTTACCAACTCACCCATTGAGTTATTGGGTCCAAGAGTTGATCAGCCAATAAAGCTGATTGACCCAATGGTTAGTCGATTTTGGGCTTATTTAACCTAAAATCTACATCCATCTTAAAACTTTTTTCTCTAGTCTTCTCCCGCTCCTTGGTCTTTTTTTGTTAGGTCAAATTCTAGCATAACATTAGTCCTCATTCCCAAGTTAGAATTTGTGGTTAAACTTTTAATTTTTATGAGTTTGACGTGGAAAACTTTTAATTGCTCGACTCTACTGAGCCAATTTTTGCACATTTGGATTTTTCATGAACTAACGGAACCCTATTGGGCTCAACTAGCTTCTAGGCTCACATTCTGTGCCCTTAAGCGGAGTTGTGCGTAGTCTTAGTCGTGCTTGGCTTTATCATGCCTCCTTTTGACATGTTTAAATTTTGACGACCTATCACGAGGTCTCTTACTCAAAATTTTGGATTTGTCGACAATAACTAACCAAACCCTATTGGACTCCTAGAAATCAATGGAAACAACATTATGATCAGAACTATAGAGATCCTCACTGGTGATGTTAAGGGTTTGGTCCGAGTTTTTTTTTTGACAACATGTGGGAGTGAGAGATTCAACCTAAGATTTCTTAGTCACTCGTCGATACATCATGTCAATTGAGCTATGCTCTTGTTGGCTGGATTTGGTCACAGTTTGCTCGTGGAAGCTCGTTGTTAAATATCACATTTCATTCCACCTATGTGTTTTTAATATATGCTTGTATTAGTATCTTAACATACACATTCAAAAACACATAATTTTCCTTTATTAAACAACTCATTGTTGAATAATGATAAGGATCAAAATAGCTCTCTTTTAGAGTTTAAAGATCAAAACAAGATTTTAATTAAAAAAAAAAAAAAAAAAAATCCAGTTAAAAACATTCGACTCCAATGAGAACATGTTGTGTCATTTGAGATAATTTTATTTTATTCCATCTTAGTGCTTGAGTTTAAGGAGAGCACCAGCATGACTTAGCAAAACTATCGACTGCTAAGACAATTCCTAGTCTGTTCGTTCATGTGCCAATCAAAGTCCTTGACTTTGGACGAGGATGGTTAGAAGTGTACCATGATTGGAATTTTTCTTCTTAATTGATGTGCTAGATAGCTGCTGGATTCCCACATAATAGTCGGTTTGAGCATCTCAAATAACTAGTTAAGACATTGTATTCTCAATCTCAAAGTCAAAGATTTGAATCCCTCTACCTGCATATTGTTGAACTGTGAAAAGAAAAAGAAAAAAAACAGCACGACGTTCCTTTAAAATGGTTGTCTTTATTAAGAATAATTGTGTTGAGCTAGATTAGCGAGTTAAGCACATACAATTTATTAATTGTGATCACGATAGAGAAAACCACGAATTTAAAGATGGATGAGCCGAGGGTACTATAACTTTTCACGCGATTTATAGTGCTGAAGACGCAAAAAAAAAAAAAAAAAAAACTTGCATTTTAAACCTATAGGTCAAAGGGCATTACGCCCCGGGACAGATCATCCGTACAAATCTCTCTTGTTTTCTTCTTTGTCGCCCATTTTTCAATGTAAAATAAAATTTAATTCAAATGTTGTGCATGACCTACACATTTGGAGCCATTCATAAATCCAAAGGATAACTTCTTTGAGGAGTAGTTACAAATTTAGCATAATAAAAACCACATTTACAAATTCTAGTATATCGGTGGTATGAAGTTTTTCCATACATCTTTAAAGAGCCTTTAAAGAACTGTCATGTGTCAATTCTTTTAAAATTAAAAATAAGTGTATTTTAGGGTCCACCAATTTTTAATTAACAATTTTTTTTCTCTTCCATCTTTTTTCGTTCTCCTTCCTCCTTCTTCCCTTCATCTTCTCCCGTTGATTTAGAACCATAAAATCAAAACCAAATCACCATAATCAATTTTTTAATTAATAAATTTTATTTTCTTCTAAATTTAAAAACAAAATAAAAATTGGCAACATTTTAAAAATTATCACATACCTTAGTATAATTTAAATTTAAAAGTAAAATAAAAATCATTTTAAGTGATTGTTTTTTTTTTTTTTTTTCAGTTTTTTAGTTTACATATTTTTTTTTAGATAATTTGAAAATTACATAAGTCAAATGAGGAGAAAAATAACCATATATTTCCAAATATAGTGTATTTGTATTTTCAACTCATAGTGTTTTTGCAAATCAGTGGGAGTATTTGGGGCTCCAACTTAGAGTTGGGTGGAGTGAGTTATTATAACTCAGTTAAAGTTTGTCCACCGACTATTATTACACAGTCAATAAAGTAACTATACCGACTATAATAACTAACTCAGCGCCCCAAACAACCTCTAGAATTACAAATGCGCCCTAAACAACCTCCAGAAATACAAATGCACAATATTTTTGCAAATCACTAAAAGTGCAAAAAGTGTTTTTGCAATTCACTAATTGCAATTACAGTAATTACAGTGTACTGCCAATTTTGAAAATTAAAATTACACTGTACTTGGAATTTGGAATTGTTCAATTTTGAATAGAGTTCTTTAAAAAAACCAACACAATAAGACAAAAAAAATATTGTAAATAGGGACACAAAATTGGATGAAAATATATTTGTATTCTAAGTTTGATGAAAAGAAGTTCAAATTCAGCAAACGATTGATTAAATAATAACCTGACGAAACTTATCTGGACGCCAAAACTTCCATGAACGACAACCCATATATTTTAAACTTTCCAACCCAGTCATTCACATCCAAGGATGAAAATATCGATATCCATGTTGATATCGACATTTCAATTTTACGGATATATCCATGGATATTTCGATAAAATATCGATATCCATGAATATTTCTGTAAATCAATTTTTTTAAAAAAATATATTTAAATTAATATTTAAGTTATTTTACTTTTAATCTAAACTGTAGATCTAGTTGGTAGTATCTAGATTCATATTAAATTTAATTTAATGATATTTTTTTATGTTTTATGAGTATTTATAAAAGATATTGGATATATCCATTACCTTTTAATATCTATATCGAAGCCTCTGATTTACGGATATATCCACGAATATATCGACATATCCACGCCACGGATATTTTCATCCTTGTTCACATCACATAATTTTAATCTCTCACTAAAAATACTGTAGCATCATTTTCATTTCTTAAAGATCAAATTGTGTGTCATTCACTTGTATATATTGTGATCCCTAACTTTAATTGCTCTGACAAAATCTTTGACAAAAAAAAAAAAAAAAAAAAACTTATTTCCAAAGTAATTTTCTTGCTACATATTCTTTTACTAAAAAATCATGTCTCGTCCCTTTGTTTTTTGAGGTATAATTTCTATATTTTTTAACATCTTTGATTTTTTTTTTTTTTAAAACAAGTAATCTTCTTCAGCATAGTCATTTAAAAAAAATAGAAAAATAAATCATGCATCATTAGTTTGTTCATAATTTTGAGGTATAATTTTGATTTTCTAATAAATTCTTTGACCTTCTTAAGAAAATTATTGTTGCATTTTCATTTATTAGAAAAAAAAACTCCTGGCTCATACAAAAAAAAAGTACATATTGTGAAGGTTTCATGTTTTTAACAAATTCTTTAACCTTATTTTTTTTAGAAAAAAACCGTTTTAATGTAATGTTTTTGCATCTCATAATCACTTCTTCTCTTGAAAAAAATCATGTCATTTAAAAAAAAAAATTATTTCACTTACACATTAAAAAAAAATATTTCACTTACACATTTTAAAGATTAACATTTTCTAACAAAATTCGACTTTGAAAAGAAATCAAAATAATGTTCTTGCACGATATTCATTGACTAGAAAAAGAAATCTTTCTGCTCCATTCACTTGTACATATTTATAAGTTTAACTTTCATGTTTTTAACAAAATCTTATATTTCTTCCTTCCTAACCAATGTAGTGTACAATCCTTCTTTGTCCAACTATTCAAACATTTACTCAATCACCCAAAATTGCTAGAAAAATTATTTGAGGAAGCTACCACAATGTAGCGGATCGTTTTGCAGTGTTGGAATGTATGAGAGAAACTGAAAAAGCAAACATATTTTTGAATTATAATTTGATAGAATTGAACAAAAATACGAATCTTGTAGTTTAACAAAAAAAAAAAAAAAAAAAAAAAACCTCATTTTACTTATTTATAAGTCTATTCTAAAGAGAAGTGTCCATATAAACACATTAATTCTATCTTGTTTATGGGAAAAAGGTGAAGGATTTACTCCAAACACATCCTATGATGACTAAAATCCGATCTAACGGTATTTGTGAGGATTAAACCCCGTCAAGAACACAACCTTATGTCAATTGAGTTATACTTGATTTGACTAATGAGTGTGAAGTTGGATTTGAACCTAAGACGAAAGAAAGTTAAAGCTAAATAAGTTCCACTTATGCTCGGTTTGTGTAGAGTGTTAATTACTTACCCTTAATTAATTGACCAAGGGTAGTTCTACTAAGTAACGCACAGTAACAATAAATTATGCTAATACTTTCGAAAACACTATTATTATTATTATTATTTTTATTATTATTATTATTATTATTTTTTTTTGACAACATGTGAGACGGTTGTATTGAACCTAAGATCTTTTAGTCATTAGTGCATACATCATGTCAGTTGAACTATGTTCTTGTTGGTTATTATTGTGTGGTATTTTAATAAAATATAGTTGAAACAATAAGGTTTTAATCGAGACACTTTAACTTAAAATCAACCGCTAATATAAATAATATAATATTAGGGTCAAATAATAAATGTGTAAATGCCAACAAGAGCATAATTCAATTGACATGATGTATGATTAGTGACTAAGAAGTCTTGGTTTCGATCTTCCACCCCACTGGTGGTGAAAAAAAAAAAAAAAATGTAGATTCCATTTTTAGAAAGAAAAAAAAAGGTACTATGTAATACCTCAAATATTGTATGGAAACCATTTATATCTTCTCTCTTCTTCTCTACCTACTAAATTTCGAACTTGCTATCATAGAGGTTAAATGAAAATTCAATTCATCCTCCATGCCAACAAGCTACAAGGGCCGTTCGGTGATATAGATTTCAAACTAAATTCTTTTACCCAATGGTTTTATAACATTTTCTTACCAGATTTTCTGACTTTATTATTCCATTCTTTTCAAATAGGATAAATTATATTTTGGTCTAGAAGTTTATATTTGATAGCATATCAGTCCTTAAGGTTTCAAACTCAACTTTTCTTCTTCCTCTAGTTACCGTCGCCACCGATTGACACTTGAATGAAAATTTGAGCCACAATAAGTTTGTGATTGCCCCCAAAGTCGAGCCCCAAAGAAAAGGGGATATTTGGCCAAATGACCTTAAATTAAGGCCCATTCGAGAGATTGACGCGCCATTTTAAAAATTAGTCAAAATGACCTTTTGCTGACATCACTCTCGCTGAAATTTCTCTCGCTCTCGTTCACGTTCACGAGAATGAGAAATTTTTAGTTATAAAATGGAGCCCGCAAAAGAACGAGAGCGAGAGCGAGAGAAATTCCAGCGAGTGTGATGTCACCAAAATGTCATTTTATCTAATTTTTAAAATGGCGCGTCAATCTCTCGAATGGGCCTTAATTTAAGGGTATCTGGCCAAATATTCCAAGAAAAAAAGGAGTGGAAGAGAAAAAATAGTTGTCACGTCAGCTTGTCGTTAAGTTTTAACATAAAAATTGATGGAAGAACAAAAAACGCATCAACTGCAAACGTGAGAGATAAAAAATGTTGAGTTTAAACCTTTGAGACCCAAATGCTACCAAACTCAAACATTAAGGACAAAAAATGTAATCTATCCTTTCAAATAACTAATAATTCAAACACATGTTAACTTTAAAAAAATAAATAAATAAAAATAATCAAATATGTGCTTTATAATTTTTTTTAGAAAAATTGGAGTGGGTGACTATTTTATTTTTTTTTCTATTTTCAAATATAACACATTTATAAAGAATTATAGCTCTATCATCAATAAATCCTTTTTTTTTATAGTTTATCAGTCATAGACTTCTATCAAGACAAAATTGTGAGATATTTACAAATAATTTTAGATTGTGTTAAATTTGCTATTAGTTTGTGTGGTGGTGAAATATGCAATATATATATTTTTTTTCATGATTTATTTTAGAACTTAAAAAAAAAAATATGATTTATTTTATGTTAGAATATAACATTTTAACAAATGAATTATGTCAAATGGTTGAGAAATTTGTAAATAAATTTGTTAAATTACAATTTTCGTCCATATGTCTCCGACATAATTTCATTTTGCTCCCAATAGTTTTAAAGCTTTCATTTTTTTATTATTTTTTATTATTATTAATATTAAATTACACCATTGGAATTTTATTTTAAACACGTGAAAATTAATTTCTCACTAATATGCAAGATGACGCAGTCAAACAAGTAAATATAATTAGAAGTATCGTTTCTTTGAGGACTAAAATGAACATAATAATTCTAAAATTAAACAATGCAATTAAGGGAAGATTTGAGGATAAAATGTTTAAATTAATGGAGAAACTACCATAAAATGCTAAAATTGAGATCACAATAATGACATAATTACGACAAATTAAAATCACCAAAAAGATGAGAGTCCAATTTTATGAACACCAATCTATTTTTCTTTCTCCAATAAGAATATAATTCAACTGACATAATGTATGAATTATGAGCGATAGGTCTCAAGTTCGAATCTCACCTATGTTGTCAAAAAAAAAAAAAATATATATATATATATATATATATATATATATATTTTCCTTCCCCATAAATCATCTCCCTAAAGATGACTTATAACTTCCAAATTTATCAAACAATATCAACACCCAAAAGACGGGAGAATTTCTAGTATATATATATTTTCCTTCCCCATAAATCATCTCCCTAAAGATGACTTATAACTTCCAAATTTATCAAACAATATCAACACCCAAAAGACGGGAGAATTTCTAGTATGTAATTTTTTCACACCACTGCCTTTAAATTTAAATGAATGACACGCGAAATAGTTTAAAAAATAATATATTTAATATAGTGGATCTCAATCAAACAACTATTTCGCCACGTGTCATTCAGTTAAAGGTCGTGGTATGAAAAAACTTCATACCACCGATGTACTAGAAATTCTCCCCCAAAAGACAATAGGGAGAAAGTAATTGATAAAATCAAATAGCCTAAATATTAGAAAATACCCTTACTTTGTGTATTTTATTACAATAATACTCATAAACTCTAAACTCTAATTTAAACCAAAAATACTTTTACCGTTTTAGTTTTGGATGAAAAACATTAAGGCCTCGTTTGGTTTTTTATCCATTTTCGTTTTTATGTTTTTGAAAATAACGGGATACGATAAAAATGATGAGAACTTTTTTTGTGGGTTAAAAATGAAAATAATTTTTGAAAACACAACTTAAATTAAAGGTATGGAAACGATAAAATGTCGTTTTCATTGTTTTCCAACCCCAAAAGTTGAAAACACGGGATTGCTTACAAAAAATAAATAATAATAAATGTGTGCAGACAAATCTTATACTCTCACAAATTCCCAATTGAAATTGTTGTCCTTGCTTCATCCACATCAATCAAATTAATTTTTTAATTATTAACCAATACCCAACTAAACCCCTTCAATTTCGCTATAAAATGTCATTGTCGTCAACAATCAACATGATCGTTTCCATTTGCCAACTGAGATACAATTTTAATGAGCAGAATAAGCAACTAAAGGCCCAAATTTCAAGATTGAAGAAGATAGAGATACAAACATTTTTTTTTTCTTGCACAAAATTGTAAGAGTAAAACTTAGTTACCCTCAAGTATCTTTTGCAGCCCAGCCACATATCACAACTTAATTGATTGACAGCCACATATCACAACTTAATTGATTGAATATTTATATTATTTTTTAAATAAAAAAACTTTTCACGCCGTTTACTTAGATTTGTTTTTTGTCCGTAACTTTTCATTTCCCCGATAAACAATTTCTCATATTTTCTCTCTCTTTCCTCCACTTTCATCTGCACTTAGTTTTCAATTTCCTCTCTCACTCTCTCTTCCTTTCCTTACAATAAGTATATTTTTTCTTTTTTTGGTTAACTATTTTTTAACACAGTCAAATTCCTCAAATTTGCAATACTCTAAATAATTTCTCCATTTTTTTTTTTTGGGTTTTTATTAGAAAAATAAAATTCAACCTACATTTTCCTTTACCAACCTCTCTCTAGGGGAAGTGTTGTGAAGAAATTGATTATTGAAAATGAATCCAACCGTGAAATTTCCCACTCTTTCCTTCACTTCCTCTAAAAATTTCAAATAACCTCAATTGAAATTTTATGGCCTAAATTTGAAGGATAGAGAAATGAAGAGAGAGAAAATAGGAGGAGTTAAAATTCCAAGCCTAAATTTGGAGGGTAGAGAAATGAAGAGAGAGAAAGCAGGAGGAGTTGTTAATTGAATGGAAAGTAAACGACGTGAAAGATTTTTTTTATTATTTAAAATAGTTTAAATATTTAGCCAATCAAATAATGACCGGTGGCGGGCTGCAAAAGATACTTGTAGCCTAGGCTGCGGGAGAATTTCTAGTACATCTGTGGTATGAAAAATCTCCATACCACTGCCTTTAAATGACTGCCACGTGGTGAGAGGTAATTTAACTTAACTAACGATGGTTTAGCTGGGACCCACTTTTTTAAATACATTATTTACTCCTACTAAAAAAAAATTAACAAATACATTATTTATTTAAATTCTCTCTCTTCGTTTTTTATTATTATTATTATTATTATTATTATTTTCTTTTTTAATATAATTCAACTTCTTCATTGATATTTAAAATATGTTCAAAACTTTATTTTTCTTCATCTTCACCCTAATTTTTCAAGTTGATTTGGAGAAGGTTTATTTTCTATATCCATTTATTTCATTATTTTTTATTTGTTTTTCCCTTCAATTCTAATATATTTTTTTTTTTTAATTTTTTTAAATGCAGAAAATATTTGGATTATTGGATATCTACTGGGGCAAATATTTAAGTATGTTGCGTTTTAGTATTTGTTTTTTTTTCTTATGAAGTTTGATTATGTATATATATATATATATTTTTTTTTTGTTATTTTGAGTAGAGTTATTGTTAATTTTAGGTTTAATTGTTAATGCAAAGAGTCAAAAAAAAAAATATTAATAAAAAACGAGGAGAGAGAATTTAAATAAATAATGTATTTGTTAATTTTTTTTAATAGGAGAAAATAATGTATTTAAAAGAGTGGGTCCCAGCTAAATCATCGCTAGTTAAGTTAAATTACCTCTCACCATTTATCAAAAAAAAAAAATTACCTCTCACCCGGTGGAAGTCATTTAAAGGCAGTATGGAGATTTTTCATACCACGAATGTACTAGAAATTCTCCCCTAGGCTGCAAGCAAGTTTTACTCAAATTTTAATACTTTTATTTTATGTGTCGATGTCTCCTGGAACTATATAAGTTATTTTCTACACTTGGTCGAACTTTTTGTTATTAAGATTTTTTTTTTTTTTTTTTTTTTTTTTTTTTTTTTTTTTTTGACAACTTGGGGTGGGGGATTGAACCTAGGACCTCATAGTTAGGCAATACATCATTGTCGTTGAGCTATGCTCTTGTTGGTATTAAGATTTATTTATTTGTACATCATTTAGGGTCCGTTTGGTATTGGAAGGTGGGAGCATGAAAAATCTATTTTAACAAAATCTATAAATATTTTTGTTGTTTGATAAATTTTTTTTTAAATTTATATAAAATCATTTTCTAAATTCTTTGATTGGGAGAATCTCTAGCTTTAGCATTTAGCTTCTGAATTAATCTGGGCCTTTTCTATTTTTTTTTTATGACCATTTATATTTTTTCACTTCCTTCTTTCTTGCAACCAATTTTTACCGATTGAATTATTGGGTTTTATATAAAATGAAGCAAATTACATAAGAACAAGATTATTTCACACTCTTTTTTCTTTTTTGGTTATTTAATCATGATTTTTTTCTTACTTTTTTTTTTCAAGTACATTTGGATGGAAGAGTAGAAACAAAAGATATAATTAACTTATAATCATACATCTATTGAATATTAACCTATAAATAATTTTTCTCTAAAAAAATATATATAAATAACTAAAATAACATGTCTATTTTGGTCTTTACCATCAAACCACAACAATTTTGTTCAACTTACCAAACGCTGTAATCTTGCTTTTTTTGTATTTAAAATTGAAATTTACCCAACACTAATGAGCTTCTGACATCTGATTTTTCTAGAAACACATAAACAACAATTATTTTAAAAGCTACCAGCAACCCCAACGAGCCTTAGTTACTAATATAGTTAATTTATTTATTATTAATAAGAAATAATTATATTAACTTTTTTTATTTATAAAAAAAAAATGAATTTTACCAAACACATATTAATATTGTTTTTTTAATTTTAAATTCATTTAAAAAAAAAATTGGAATCAAACAGATACAGTGAAAATATGAAATTTGTTTTGGTTTTCGACTAATTCTTTTCTTTTGAAAAAGAATTTTCAGATCATGAACCAAACGGAGCCTTAAATTTTCATTTGAATAATACCTATGAACTTTAAAAAGTTTAAAAAATACTCCTGACATTTCAAAAACGTTAAAAATTATCTTTATTGTTAAGTTTTAGATGAAAAACGTTAATGTTTCATTAATATCCTCAGCAAGATACACCTTTCCTTGATTTCCTGCAACATAATTTTCAAGAATGTCACGGTTCCCTGTAGTATGGAATGACGCACCTGAATCTATCACCCATGTCCCATGAGCACTTTCTACTGCAAGAACCAGAGCATCGTGGTGTATCTCATCTTCAAGAACATTTGCACTGGCTTCATTTCCCTCAGTTCGCTTTGGGGCCTTGTAGTTCCTTTTCAGGTGTCCCGGCTTACCACAATTCCAACATTCAAATTTGTTGTTTCTGGACTTGCTTCTATTGTTTTTCGATTTACCGTGATTGCTATGACCTCTGTTATAACTTCTCCCCCTGTCCACATTCAACGTTGAACCAGAAGAAAAAGCAACACCTGAGTTCTTTCTGCGAATCTCTTCTGCTATAATAGAATCTCTAACATGTGAAAGCTGCAATTTCTCTTTTCCACGTGAATTAGAAAAGACAGTCTTCATGGTATCCCAACTATCAGGTAATGATCTCAACAACAATATTGCATTCAATTCATCAGTGAATTCTAAATCAACTGCAACTAATTGATTTATCAGCAAATCAAATTGATTTAAATGAGCAGTAACAGATGTACCTTCGACCATCTTCAAATTAAAGAATTTAGTTGCGAGATACAACTTGTTGTTTATAGATGGTTTTTCATACATGTTAGACAGAGCTGACATAAGTCTTGTCGTGGTTGTCTCCTTCGCCACACTGCTTTGCACATTCTTTGTCAAAGTTAGGCGAACAGTCCCCAACACCTTTATGTCCAACTTTTTCCATTATGCTTCTCCCATATCCTCAGGTTTTCCATCCAATGGCAAATCCAATTCCTTGGAATGCAAATAATCCAATATTTGACATTTCCAAAAAGAAAAGTCTGATCCATTAAAGATAATCATCTTCCCATGATCTTCTCCTGACATCGTTCTACAACCAATTGCTCTGATACCACTTGTTAGGGAAATTCGATTCAAATATAATCAATCCAAATTCTATACTAGATTCAGACAATATATATATTTTATCTAAAACAACCCAGATCAGTTATTGGTTCCAAATTTAAAGCGGAATAAAAAATTTCGAAACCAGTGCTTAGAATAATAGATAAACCAACCTAAAACTTCTAAGCAACAAGAACGATAATAATAAATCAAGTTCAAGGGAAGAGAGATTGGCACCGGATTTATACTGGTTCACCCAGTGTGGGCTACGTCCAGTTCTCTGCTACCGATGCAGGTTCCACTATAACGTCAGTGAGAAAGTTACAAGAATTTAGAAACGCTCAAGAGTGATTTCTCTCACTTTTCTCTCAAGAAAATGCTCACGAATCACTCTAACAATAGGACTTAAATTCTTTAATGGAGAAAAATGCTCCTACAACAACACTGAAGAAAAAAGACCTTCGTTGTTGTCTTCTTCTTCAAAAGAAAAACCTCACGGCTGCACTGATTTTCTTTACCTTGTTTTTGTGTTGTATTGTGTGAATAATAAAAACACATTGAGTTTTTATATAAAAAACTCTATTGCCAATCTTCTTTACTTTTAACTATAAAAGTATTCCAAGAGCCCACTTGCAACCTCAATCATAACCAATTACAAAACATAGATTAAATGTTAAGCCACCTTTATTTTATCCCATTAGAAAAGTTAGCTTAACTTGGTTGATTGGGTCGGAGTGTTTATGGGCTTCAATTTCTTAACAATCTCCTACTTGAAGACAAAACAATCGGCATGTCTCCCCTGCAACGGTAACGACTCATCTCTACTCATGTCGAAGTCAAGTTGCACACAACTAATTGATTTTTTAATTTTGAATGACTGACACATGACGATTATTTTAAAATTAAAAAAATCATTAATTTTCAGGAGATAATCTTCACATCACCGATGTACTAAATTTTTTTCCAATAAAAACCACATTTACTTCCCACCATCAAACGTAATAAATCAAAGGTTCTGACACTGAACCCGCCTCCTTTTTCATTGGGTTGTTAATCGAAAATTGCAAGTGTAACAAATGTGTGGGTCCCACTCCATCATTTGCAATCAGATTACACTCGTAGATTGTACCCAATAGATTCTCAATAGAATTACCATTGCACATTAAGTAGAACCCATCTCCCATTTTTTTTTTTTTCATCTTTTTGCCCTTTCTCTTTCTTCTTCAAGATCATCAACTTCTATCTTCTTTATTTTTTTTCTTTTCTCATTCTTGAAATGAGTTGATCTTGGCATCCCTTCTATTTCATGTTATTCATTTTTTTTCTTCTCATTATTGGAATGAATCTTGAAATAATCTTTAACTTCATATTCATTTTTTTTCTATCTCATTCTTGAAATAGGTTTGACGTGTAATAATATTCAACTTCATCTTCTTCATTTTTTTTTCTCTCATTCTTGAAATAAGTTTGTGTTGAATAATTTTTAGAGTTAGTCTTCTTCATTTTTTTTCCTCTGATTCTTGAAAATAATGTGCAAAGATATTTATCCACAGACTCTTCTCGTTCCTTCCCAAATTATTTCTTTGAGTTTATTCAATTTTCAAGCCCTAGGTTCTTTGTATTTCGCCTAATTTTACTGATGGTGGTGACTTTTATTTAGAATTCTCGAGCAGCGTCGAGAGTCTGCAAAAGAGTGAGAGTCCACTAAAGCACAAGAATGAGACAAAGAGTATGCACAAGAGTCCGAACAAGATTCGAATGAAAGACTATTATGGTAAACTTACAAAATTTAACAGGTAAGTAAACACCCCAATAAAAATCATATTACATTTGAATCAAGGATTAAGTAAACACCGTCAAAGGAAAATCGATTGCGATTGAAGAAGGAACGGAATACAATGTCCTCATTGTATGGTTATGAAGGAACGGAATTTTGATTAAGCCAAGTTCATGGATAAAGAAGGGAAATTCATCCCAAATTGAGAGAAATTCTTTGTTCTATTAAAATGATATTTTAAGAGTTTCCTTTACAATTCTCAAGGAGGTTCTATTTATGACATTTTTTAAAAATATTGTAATTTTTTAAATTATTATTAAAAAATTTAAATGAACTTTTAAATTCTATTAACCTAAATCTAATTTAGTCTTCAATAGTCAATAAAATCTCTCGTACTTTATATATGAAAAATTGTAAGGAGAGAATTGAAGCTAAAACATCTTAATCATTAGACCACACATTATTCGCATATAGATATTCATTTCTTTGTTTAAAATATGTAAAATTATTAGTAAGCCAAGATGAATACATTTATTTTCAAAATATTAAAAAATATTAAAAAAATGGTGATACACATACATTGCATTTATAATTTGTTAGGTTTAAAACAAATAACAAGTGACAGTCATTGAAGGGTAGAATGGAAAATCTGACTCTTACCAGGGTTGTACCAGAAATTTCCACTATATGCATATGCAATGTATCTCACGGTTGCACCATTTTTTTTTATTTTTTTTTTTCTCTCTTTTACTCAAAATCCTTTATTGTAATCTTTAACTCATAATTTGGGATGAATTTCAAAACATATTTGTTTTCTTTTTCACCATTATTTAAACATGTTATTCATTTTTTTTCTTCTCATTATTGGAATGAATCTTGAAATAATCTTTAACTTCATATTCATTTTTTTTCTATCTCATTCTTGAAAATAGGTTTGACGTGTAATAATATTCAACTTCATCTTCTTCATTTTTTTTTCTCTCATTCTTGAAATAAGTTTGTGTTGAATAATTTTTAGAGTTAGTCTTCTTCATTTTTTTTCCTCTGATTCTTGAAAATAATGTGCAAAGATATTTATCCACAGACTCTTCTCGTTCCTTCCCAAATTATTTCTTTGAGTTTATTCAATTTTCAAGCCCTAGGTTCTTTGTATTTCGCCTAATTTTACTGATGGTGGTGACTTTTATTTAGAATTCTCGAGCAGCGTCGAGAGTCTGCAAAAGAGTGAGAGTCCACTAAAGCACAAGAATGAGACAAAGAGTATGCACAAGAGTCCGAACAAGATTCGAATGAAAGACTATTATGGTAAACTTACAAAATTTAACAGGTAAGTAAACACCCCAATAAAAATCATATTACATTTGAAACAAGGATTAAGTAAACACCGTCAAAGGAAAATCGATTGCGATTGAAGCATTTTTTATTACGATTGCAAGGCAAATTACATTACGACGAAGGAAACGTGGTCTAAGATAGAAGGTTAAACAAATAGAAATTTAAAAATCACCAATATATATCAAATTTTGCAAAAATGGAACCACATCTGTTTAGGAATGAAAAAAAAATGTGATATATATGAAAATAACTCCGTCAACATAGAAATTTTGAGAAGGATTGGAGAGTAAAATCACGAGAGTTTAAACTCAAAATAGATAATACCATATAGATATATTTATAACTATATGCATGAAAATACATATATTTATTAATTTCAAATGGAAAAAGACGAGTTTGAAATATTTCTGGTATTATGTGGAAATAAAATAAAAAATATCAAGCTTTAGATAATTAATATGTGAATTACACCAATTGTAGTGAGAAGTAAAATAGATATTTCATGGCCAAAAGTGAGCATGGCTCAGCGGGCATATGTATGTATTGACGACCAAGAGGTCTGTGGTTCGAATCCCCCACCCCCAATGTACTAAAAAAAAAAAATAGATAAAATAGATATTCCATGAGAATTTTCTACCATGGTTATTGGATGCCGAGAACCGAAAATCAATCGTTGCGTCGTAGAATGGCAAGCAAATTTTCTATCATGGTTATTGGATGCCGAGAACCGAAAATCAATCGTTGCGTCGTAGAATGGCAAGCAAATTAAAAAAAATCGTATTTTGTCGGTTGCTCCCCAAGACTAACACAACACTCAAACTCGTCCACTTTTTAGAAAAAAGAGTGATTTTTCTAAGAAAAAGAAGTTTCAAATTGTTGTGTTGCACAAAAGGCAAGCACACCTTTTCAAGAAGCACAAAAGGCAAAGCACACCTTTTCAAGAACATAAAGCTCTCAAACAAAAATGTGTCACGAGAGTTACAAATCTAGAGAATTTAGAGTTACAAATCTCAAAACGTTTTTTTAATCATTATTGTAAAAATAATTAACGTTTTTTTTAATCATTATTGTAAAAACAATTACAAATTTAATGAGTGTATTTTGCATACTCCCACTCTATCCACTTTTTTTTTTTTTTTTTTTTTTTTTTTTTTTTTTTTTTTTTTTTTTTTGACAATAAAGAAATGAAACTAAACACAAGAAACATCTAACGCAAGATTTTCGGAGAGCCACTCCGGTGGGCTCCCTCTCCAATCTTTCGAAAGACCTGTCGTTCATGAATGTTTAAGAAGCGCATTTGCCACACCGTTGTAATTCCGAGAAACGTGATTGAACGTCAGAACTTTTGGATTTGAACTTGAAGTCTGTCGATAGATTTCATCCGTGAAAAGGCTGACTTCAGTAAGATCCATTTCTTCTTTTCTAAGGATTTTGATGACTTGAAGACAGTCTGATTCAACAATGATGCTATAATTGCAGGTGTTAGGAATTGACTCCATTCCTACACAGATTGCTTGTGCTTCCAAAACAGTGATCGACCAACTCTCCTTTGAAGAGCGGCAGCCGACAGAAACAAATGACCCCTCTGAATCACGAAGAACCCAAGAAGCATAACAATTTAACTTGTAGCAATTGGTAGGGGGATGAATCCATCCACTTGCAGTCAGAATTCCTCCCGAAGTAGAGGGTCCCCGTGCAGTCGAGCACCGACGAGGAACTTCCAAGTGAGGCATCGGGCCAGGTATCATGTCTTTTAGCCCTTTGTTGACTGCTATCACCAATGACTGAATTTGTGGATTGTTGATGTTGTTATGAAGAGTCTAATTTCGAAACTCCCATATCTTCCATAAGAGAATGAGCATCTCCTCCATTTCTTTGTCCTCCACTTTGTCCCACAGCGAGTCACAATAGTTCTTTATGCTCCAATTTTCTCTGTTTACATTATAAAAAATCACATTAGAAGGAGCTACATTCAACCATAGACTTTTGGTAAATTTGCAGTTCCACATTAAGTGTACAGATGTTCTTCGAAATGTTTACATAAGATACATCCCTTTGAAATTCGCATCCCTTTCTTAGCAAGGTTGGCCCGTGTAGGAATGAGATCGTTGTAAACTTTTCACCCACAAATGCGGACTTTAGGGGCACTTGGATGGCCCAGAATCGTTTCCATTTATCCCGGCCAACTTCTTGGCTAGATGATGACGCTTCGTTGGCGGCATTACACATTAGCCTCAACTTATAGGCACTCTTAACTTTGAACACTCCCTTCCTATCTTGGCTAGATGATGACGCTTCGTTGGCGACATTGCACATTAGCCCCAACTTATAGGCACTCTTAACTTTGAACACTCCCTTCCTATCAAGAGCCCAAATGATCTCATCCCTAGGACAACGATTAGACAATGAGATATTTATAATCAGTGTAACCTCATCATCCGGGAAGTGGTGTCGAAGAAGAGGGATGTTCCATGTGTTATCTGCAAAGATGAAATTGGAAACTGGCCCCTGTTGGAGAGGATGGCCTGTGTATGTGGGAAGGCGATGCCCCTCCCTTGGAATCCACGGATCCTCCCCAACAATGACACTTCTCCCATTGCCAATCCTCCATCTATATCTCTTCTGAAATAACTCTCGATCCCACAAGATGTTTTTCCATATATACGACAGGTGGGTACCCATCGTAGCTGTTAAAAAGTTTTCGCTTTGATAGTAACGCCCTCTCATTACTTGTGCTAGGAGACTGTTAGGATTCTTGATTGGCTGCCAACTTTGTTTGGCTAACATTGCGTGATGAAGATCTAAACCTCCTTTGTCCTTCGGAATGCACAACTTCTTCCAACTTTGACAATGTATTTTTCTTTCCTGTCCCACTCTATCCACTTTTGGAAGCTCTTCAAAGAACTCTAGTATTTATATCCACTTTTCAACTCTAAATCTTTCAAGTGAGACAACTTAGTACTTCTCCATGAAGGACCGATAAATAGGCCAAAAGATCCATAAATTTTGTGAGTCATTGCGAATAATAATTTCATAACCATTTGATTTTGATAGAGCAAACGTTGAATAATTTGTTCATTTGTAAAAGCTTTATTATTCAACTTAGGAAAAAAATCCAACATGATTATCATTTTTTTTTTGTTGCTAAATTAGTGTATTTCTCTTATTCCCTTTATCTTTCAAATAGGGTCATAATATATATCAACATACAAATACATAGGGCAACAACGAGACATATGACCATTTTTTCCTCCTATTTCGATAGATGTCTATTTTTTAAAAAGTTTGATATATGTCATTTTATCTAACAATAGATGAATTTTAATATAGGGAGATGGACTAATTAAAATGGCTTCGATGGTAAATATAACATACTGAATATTTAAATTAAACAAAATCTACAATCTTATAAATCAAGGTACCATTTGAAACTAAAATTATCGTACAACATTTTAGTGTAATTTAAAATTAAAAACAAAATAAAAAATTGCAACATATCACATACTTTAGTATAATTTAAATTCAAAAGTAAAATAAAAATCATTTTAAGTGATTTTTTTTGTTGCAGTTTTTTAGATATAACAGATATAACAAATTTAATAAATAAATATAATAAATATTTTAATGTATTTAAATAAAATAAAAAATTTATTATTAATATTAGTAATTAGTAATGTATCCTAAAAAAACAATAGCAAAATTTAAAATTAAAATAATATATAAAAAAAAAAAAACATTGCATAATTAAGAAAGAAAAAAAAAGTGTTATAATGAGAATTTGAAGTCAGGACCTCATAGGTGAGGAGCTTATTTGGGTGCTTCTCTTGCCAATGAACCAACATAATTTATCATAATTTTGGGAACAGATTAATATAAAGAGAAACGGAACTGGGAGAAACACTTTTTTGAATTTTCTCAAATTTTGCCTCTTTTTTAGAAACGTTTCTCAAAATTTAGAAATAAGAAACGAAAATAGTTATCAAACAAGTCCGTTTCTTAAAAAATGAGAAACGAGAACAAGAAACAGGAAACAAGAACATTATCAAACAAGCCCTTTGATAACCATTTTCGTTTCTTGTTCTAAATATTGAGAAACGTTTCTAAAAAAATGGCAAAATTTGAGAAACATAAAAAATGTGTTTCTTTTGTTCCGTTTCTTTTTATACATTGTTGTTTCTATTTATAACAATAATGTGTGGTTGGTCTGTTGTTAAGAGATATCCTCAAATAAACATTACATCTTCAAGGGCGGGCTTGAGTTTCAAATCCTAGAAATAATATATTGATTTTTTATTTTTTTCTTCTTTTTAATTTTACAGATTTTTTTATATATTATATTAATTTTAAATTTTGTCACTTTCTATTTTTGTTTTATTTAAGAATGTAATGTAAACTTTTTATTTTAGTATCAATATTAATGTGAAGTTAATATTAGTAATAAGTAGGGCTGGTTGCACAAATAGCAATCAGGTCCAAACTAATTGCAAATTTAGCAAACTTTAAAATGTTTTGCAAATATGGCAAAAAAACCCGTTTCTATCACTGATAGACTATTATCACTGATAGACTTCTATCAGTGATAGACTATTATCACTGATAGATTATTATCACTGACAAAAATCTATAAAAAGCTGAGGTGATCAGCGATAGACTTCTATCAGTCATAAGATATCAGCGATAGAAATTGCTATATCCGCAAAATTTTTAAAAACATGCTATATTTGCAAACAATAAGTCTTAAATTGTCATTTACTACAATTTTCCTAATAAGTATGTTATTTAACTACGTTAAAATTTTATAATTGCAAAAAAAATGTTTATTTATTAATTTAAATATATTTTAAATATATATATATATATATATATATATATATATATATATATATATATATATATTTATTCACATTGTAATTTTATCGATATTTTTATCAACATTTTCATAAAATTGAGACATCAAAATTTTCATAAAATTGTGACATTGATGTTATTGAATGTTGTTTTCGTGTGTTGAAGGCTCGATTCTCTATTCTCAAACAAATGTGTCATTACCGGGGTCAACACACAAAAACATATATCAAATCAAATCAAATTTGGATAACATATAACATTTGAAGTATAAATACAATTTATGGTTGGTTTTAACTTTGACTTATTTGTATTCGATTATATAAACTCTG
Organism: Herpetospermum pedunculosum; assembly: GCA_028017165.1. Classification (NCBI taxonomy): domain Eukaryota; kingdom Viridiplantae; phylum Streptophyta; class Magnoliopsida; order Cucurbitales; family Cucurbitaceae; genus Herpetospermum; species Herpetospermum pedunculosum. The sequence goes on from CM051526.1 coordinate 10,038,978, forward strand.
AATTTTTTTTTTAATTGCCTGTTATATCTTTTTTATATTATGTATACTAAATTATATTTAAATTATAAAAAGGAAAAACAACAAAGAGAAAAAAGAATCAATTAACAAAAAATAATTATCAACCATGATGATGTTTCTATTTTTTTCTAAAAAAAAAAAACAAGAAAAAAGAAACGTTATCAAATAAGTTTCTGTTTTTTTTTTTTTTTCAAGAAACCAGAAACAAGAGTAGTTATCAAACATGTTCCTGAAACAAGAGTAGTTATCAAACATGTTCCTGTTTCTAGTTCTCACAAAATAGGGAATAAGAAACAGGGAACAAGAAACAGCAACGTTATCAAACGGGCCCTTAAAATCTTTTTTTTTTTCTTTTTTTTTTTAAACAAGTAATGTTCTTTAGTTATTTAAAAAAAAATAGAAAAATAAATCATCCATCACTAGTTTGTTCATAATTTTGAGGTATAATTTTGATTTTCTAATAAATTCTCTGACCTTCTTAAAAAAATTATTGTTGCATTTTCATTAATTAGAAGAAAAATCTCCTGCCTCATACAAAAAAAAAGTACATATTGTGAAGGTTTACATGGTTTTTAACAAATTCTTTAACCTTTATTTTTTTTAGAAAAAAATCGTTTTAATGTAATGTTTTTGCATCTCATAATCACTTCTTCTCTTGAAAAAATCATCTCATTTAAAAAAAAAATAAAAAATTATTTCACTTACACATTTTAAAGATTAACATTTTCTAACAAAATTTGACTTTGAAAAGAAATCAAAATAATGTTCTTGCAACATATTTATTGACTAGAAAAAAAAATCTTAACGCAGGATTCACTTGTACATATTTATAAGTTTAACTTTCATGTTTTTAACAAAATCTTACATTTCTTCCTTCCTAACCAATGTGGTGTACAATTCTTATTTGTCTAACTATTCAAACATTTACTCAATCACCCAAAATTACTAGAGAAATTTGAAAAAACTACCACAATGTAGCGGATTGTTTCTAGTAATTTTGAGGAAGCTACCACAATGTAGCGGATCCTTTTGCAGTGTTGAAATGTATGAGAGAAACTGAAAAGGCAGACATATTTTTGAATTATAGTTTGATAGAATTGAACAAAAATACGAATCTTGTAGTTTAACAAAACAAAACAAAAATCCTCATTTTACTTATTTATAAGTCTATTCTAAAGAGAAGTGTCCATATAAACATTAATTCTATCTTGTTTATGGGGAAAAGGTGAAGGATTTACTCCAAACACATCCTATGATGACTAAAATCCGACCATAAGCTTTGTGTAGAGTGTTTTTTTTTTCCAACAGTATTTGTGAGGATTAAATTCTTAACTTCTTAGTGAAGGACACAACCTTATGTCAATTAAGTTATACTTGGTTTGGCTAATGAGTATGAATTTGGATTTGAACATAAGACCAAAGGGAGTTAAGGCTAAATAAGTTCCACTTATGCTCGGTTTGTGTAGAGTGTTAATTACTTACCCTTAATTAATTGACCAAGGATAGTTCTACTAAGTAACGCATAGTGACAATAAATTATGCTAATACTTTCGAAAACACTATTATTATTATTATTATTTATTATTTTATTTTTTTTTGACAACATGTGAGACTGTTGTATTGAACCTAAGATCTTTTAGTCATTAGTCCATACATCATGTCAGTTGAACTATGTTCTTGTTGGTCATTATTGTGTGATATTTGAATAAATCATAGTTGAAACAATAAGGTTTTAGTCGAGACACTTTGACTTAAAATGAACCGCTAATATAAATAACATAATATTAGGGTCAAATAATAAATGTATAAATGACAACAAGAGCATAGTTCAATTGACATGATGTATGACTAGTGATCAAAAGATTTTTGTTTCGATCCCCAACCCCACCGGTTGTGAAAAAAAAGAAAAAAAAAAAAATGTAAATTCCATTTTTCAGAAAGAAAAAAAAAAGGTATTATGTAATACCTCAAATATTGTATGGAAACCCATTTATATCTTCTCTCTTCTTCTCTACCTACTAAGTTTCGAACTTGCTATCACAGAGGTTAAATGAAAATTAAATTCATCCTCCATGCCAACAAGCTACAAGGGCCGTTCGGTGATACTGATTTCAAACTAAATTATTTTAACCAATGCTTTTATAACATTTTCTTACCAGATTTTCTGACTTTATTATTCCATTCTTTTCAAATAGGGTAAATTATATTTTGGTCTAGAAGTTTGTATTTGATATCATTTCTTAAGGTTTCAAACTCAACTTTTTTTTCTTCCTCTTGTCACCGCCGCCACCGATTGACACTTGAATGAAAATTTGAGCCACAATAAGTTTGCGATTGCCCCCAAAGTCAAGCCCCAAAGAAAATGAGTGGAAGAGAAAAAATAGTTGTCATGTCAGCTTGTCGTTAAGTTTTAACATAAAAATTGACGGAAGGACAAAAAACGCATCAAATGCAAACCTGAGAGACAAAAAATGTTGAGTTTAAACCTTTGAGACCCAAATGCTACCGAACTCAAACCTTAAGGACAAAAAATGTAATTTACCAAAGCGAGCATAGCTCAGCTGGCATATGTATTAGTTGACGACCACGAGGTCTGTGGTTCGAATCCCCCCACCCCCAATATAATAAAAAAAAAACTTTAAAAAATAAATAAATAATAATAATCAAATACGTGCTTTATAATTTTTTTTAGAAAAATTGGAGTGGGTGACTATTTCATTTTTTTCTATTTTAAAATATAACACATTTATAAAGAATTGCAAATATATGTATTTGTGCTGACTTTTTGTGGCTGTAGATTTTTATGCGACTGAGACATTTTTCTTAGCCTTTAATTTGCGTGGCAGAGAGTGATTTGAAGAATACACTGTGTATTTTTCTTTGTAATTTGGGTTTCTCTTCTTTATCTTTTGTCCCAAGCTACCGAGTTGTGGTACTTGGAAGCAAATAGTTCTAGTTGGGCTATTTGAGTGAGTTTTGTACCGCGAGCTTAAGGGACCGATTGTAATCTCCATTATAGTAGAACCTGCAGTTGCAGAAGACTGGACGTAGTCTCGAGATCGGGGCGAACCAGTATATCTCTCGGTGTTGTTATATCTTTCCCTTATCTTTTATTATTGTATTTTGTGACTGATTGCCTTTTGGATTATAACCTGTGAAGTGGGAGGTTGAGATATATTTAGTTTATTCCGCATTTAATTATATCTCGCTTTTTTTAATCCCAACAAGTGGTATCAGAGCTTTTGGTTCAGGAATCATGGGAGAGACGAATCCGAAAAGTTTCGAGGGAGTCACAAAATTTGATAGGGAAAATTTTGGTTATTGGAAGATGCAAATCAAAAATTTCCTAACTTGCAAGAAAGTGCACAAGGCACTGAAGGAGAGACCGGAAGCGATGTCAGATGGAGATTGGTTGGATATGGATGAACAAGCAGTTGCAAATATAAGGATGTGTCTGTCGATGGAAGTAGTTAGTCTTGTAGCCAATGAGACTACTACAATCAAGCTAATGGAAGCGCTTACAAACATGTATGAGAAACAGTCTGTCAATAGTAAAGCATATCTACTTAAGAAATTTTTCAACATGCAAATGATTGAAAATTCATCAGTTAATTCCTATATTAATGAAGTTACCACTTTAGTTAATCAGTTGAAGTCTGTCAAGATAAAATTTACTGATGAAGTGTATGCTATTCAATTATTAATGTCTTTACCTGAAAGTTGGGAAACGATGAAGACAACAGTGTCTAATTCGACTGGAGATAACACTCTGAAATTTTCAAGAGTTTGTGATTTAGCTATAGCTGAGGAAATTCGTAGGAAGGGGAGTAGTAAAGAATCTACTATAGGATCGACTTTAGCTTTAACTAAGGGTAAAGACAAAATTGATTATGAAGATAATAAATTGAATAGCAATAGGAAAAAGTGGAGTCATAAGAATAAGGAGGTAGAATGCTTTTACTACCACAAGAAAGGTCACTATAAAAGTCAGTGTAGGAAACTAAAAGAGGATCATGAGGTAAACATAGTTGATGATGCCTATGTCTGTGTTGAGAGTAGCATAGAGAGTAGTAACCACTCATCTGTATGGGTTGTAGACAGTGCAGCGTCAGTTCACATAACTTCAGATAGAAATTTGTTCACATCATTCACAGGTGGATATCATGGTCTAGTGAGAATGGGTGATGGTAGAGTCTCCAAGACATGTGGGATTGGGGATGTTAGTTTGAAGTCTGAATGTGGTAGTGTTCTGATGTTACGTAATGTCAGGTTTGTGCCTAGGATGAAGATAAATCTCATCTCTATTGGCAAGTTGGAAGATGAGGGTTACAGTTGTGAGTTTGGCAGTCGCCAGTGTAAACTCAAGTTAGGATCCCAGGTAGTGGCAGTTGACCACAGAAATTCCACACTATATAGATGTCAGTTTAGTGTTGCCAAAAGATCAAAGAGACAGTGGATGTCAGTTAAAGCTGCATATGGTAGGTGTAGAGGTACAGTTGAGCCAACAACAATGATAGCCAATTTCGATCAGTTAGATCAAGATCCATCAGTTCAGAAACAATTGGGAAGTCCGAGAGAGAAAGATGATGGCTATCGTCAATCCCCAATTGTCAGACATTCGAATGAATTGATGAAGTCGCCTAGGCGAGTAAGAGCATCAAAATTGAAGACCAAGGCAGTTGCTATGGTCACAGGTTTAGTCTCTAGCTTGGTAGTAGACTTGAATGAAGGAGTCAAGTCATTTGCAGAATATATCTTCTTCAAGAACAGGTGTTCAAGATCGAAGAAGATGTCAGTTGTTACCACTTAGCTGAAGTGGGAGTACGTGACTGTTCTTTATGTCTGGGGGACAGTTCCACGTAGCGAGCCCATACCTCAGGGCGAGCACAAATGAGCTACAATTATTTTGCTGATAGTTGCATGTTTTGTTAGTTTGTTGTTTTACAGATTTTTTGTTGAACTTTGGAGTTAGAGATGTCCATTTGCCCCCCCCCCCCCCCCCCCCCCCCCCCGAATGGGGCAGGGAGCGGGGAATATTTTTCGCCCCGTTAACTAAACGGGGCGGGGGCGGGTAATAGCATACCCGCCCCGCCCCGTATACTTTTTTATATATATATATATATATATATACATATATACATTATTCATCAAAAAAATTAACTACACACTTCTTTTTTTATCTAAAAAAAATACACAGTTTACCAATAAAGTCCCAAAAAAATACAATCTTACAAATAAAGTTTATGAAATTAAATATATATAATATTAATCAACTTAACAAATAGCAAAACTTAAAAAAAAAAATAGATAAGAATAAATTAAAAAAGTATATTATTCGCGGGGAAAATTACCCGCGGGGAATACCCGTTACCCGTGAATTCTCCGCGGGGAATACCCGTCCCGTCCCCGCGAAATTAAACGGGGAATTTTGCGGGAACGGGTAATGAAATGGGGGACGGGGACGGGGAAGGCATTACCCGGCCCCGCCCCGCCCCATGGACATCTCTACTTGGAGTTTGCCAAGAAGATCAGAAATAACCGTTGTAGTGAGAATAAAGCCTTGGAATTTGCCAAGATGATCAGTTTATTGCAGTGGGAGGCAAAGTCGCTATTTGAGTGAGTTTTGTAGCTCGAGCTTAAGGGACCGATTGTAATCTCCATTAGTAGAACCTGCAGTTGCAGAAGACTGGACGTAGTCTCGAGATCGGGGCGAAGCATTCCCATATTCATATGATTTATCTGTATTGTAATCATTCCAGTATTTTTTTTTTGCAACGGTGTTTTTAATAAATGCGAGGATTGAACCCATGACCTCTTAGTCACAGGCACAACCTTATGTCAATTGAGCTATGTTCGGTTTGTCACATTCCAGTATTTTACTTGATTAGTACTTGACATTGAAAACCATATTATATTCAGAATTTAGAAACCAACAAAATTAAAATACCCCACTTGCTAATAGCTTTCTCTACTACTTCTTTATTGGGGAATACCTAGGGTCAAAGTCTTGTGTTTTGTTTGTTTTTGCAACGGTATTTTAATTAAAGCGAGGATTAAACTCATGATCATAGACACGGACACAACCTTATGCCAATTCAGCTATGCTCGGTTTGACAGTCTTGTGTTTTGTTATTCTAAACTAACGGGAGAAAATAAACTTAAGAGAAAGAATGAGAACGGAAAAAGGGGAAAGATAAGTAAATTTATTAATTAAAAAATTGAGTAGACCCCACATAAAAATTCACGTTTTTTTAATATTAAAAAATCCCCACGTGGGAGTGGTCTCCTTACCACAGGTACTAAAAATTTTACGGGAGTTAGTTACAAATTTAGCATAATAAAAACGGAATTTTTTTTAGTACATTCGTGTGTATAGAGAACAAATTTAGCATAATAAAAACTGACAAAATTCTATTACATACGTGGTATGGAGATACTGTCTTTGAATGACTGACACATGACGATTTTTTTAAAATTAAAAAAATATTAATTTTCAGGAGATAATCTCATACCGATAATCTCCATACCACGTATGTACTAGAAAATTTTCAATAAAAACCACATTTACTTCCCTCCTCCAAACTTAATAAATCAAAGGTTTCTGACACTAACCCCACCTCTTTTTCATTGGGGTTGTTAATGGAAGATTGCAAGTGTAATAAATGTGTGGGTCTCACTCCATCATTTGCAATCCTATTACACTCCTAGATTATACCCAATTGATTCTCAAATAGAATTACCATGGCACATTAAGTAGAACCATCTCCCATTTTCTTTTGCATCTCTGCTCTGTTTTTCCCTTTCTCTTTCTTCTTCTTCTTCGAGATTATCGACTTTTATCTTCTTTATTTTTTTTTCTTCTCTCATTCTTGAAATGAGTTGGTCTTAACATCCCTTCTATTTCATGTTATTCATTTTTTTTTTTTTCTGAAATAATCTTCAACTTCATCTTCATTTTTTTTCTCTCTCATTCTTGAAATATGTTTGTCGTGTAATAATGTTCAACTTCATCTTCTTCATTTTTTTTTCTCTTATTCTTGAAATAAGTTTGTGTTGAATAATCTTTAGAATTAGTCTTGTTCATTTTTTTTCTTCTCATTCTTGAAAATAATGTGCAAAGAGATTTATCCACGGACTCTTCTCGCTCCTTCCCAAATTATTTATGTGAGTTGTATTCAATTTTTAAGCTCTAGGTTCTTTGTATTTCGCCTAATTTTACTGATGGTGATGACTTTTATTTAGCATTCTCGAGCAGCGTTGAGAGTCTGCACAAGAGTGAGAGTCCACTAAAGCACAAGAATGAGACAAAGAGTATGCACAAGAGTCCGAACAAGATTCAAATGAAAGAGTATTATGATAAACTTACAAAATTTAACAGGTAAGTAAACACCCCAATAAAAATTATATTACATTTGAATCAGGGCTTAAGTAAACACCGTCAAAGAAAAATCGATTGCGATTGAAGCATTTTTTATTAGGATTGCAAGGTAAATTACATTACGACGAAGGAAATGCGGTCTAAGATAGAAGGTTAAACAAATAGAAATTTAAAAATCACCAATATATCAAATGTTGGGATGCAAAAATCGAACCAGGAATGAAAAAAAAAAAATGTGATATATATGAAAATAACTCCGTCAACATAGAAATTTTGAGAAGAAATTGGAGGTGAGAATTGGAGAGTAAAATCACGAGAGTTTAAACTCAAAATAGATAATACCATATCATTAAATATATTTATAATTATATGCATGAAAATACATATATTTATTAATTTCAAATGGAAAAAGACGAGTTTGAAATATTTCTGGTATTATGTGGAAATGAAATAAAAAATATCAAGCTTTAGATAATTAATATGTGAATTACACCAATTGTAGTGAGAACTAAAATAGATATTCCTTGAGAATTTTCTACAAAGTTGAAACAACCTTCTCAAAACTATTTTATTTTTATTTCTGGTGTTTTAATACATATTTTATATTGTCCCCAATCATTTTCGTTGCAAACACATGGTTATTGGATGCCGAAAACTGAAAAATCAATCGTTGCGTCGTAGAATGGCCACTGCCTTGAAAGCAAATTCGACATGACTTCGGTGTGAATCGTATTTTGCCGGTTGCTCCCCAAAGCTAGCGCAACACCCAAACTCGGACGTCCACTCGTTAGAAAAAAGAGTTGGAACCAAGAATAAACTTTGGTCAGATCTGATTTTTCTAAGAAAACGAAGTTTCAAATTGTTGTTTTGGACAAAAGGCAAGCACACCTTTTCAAGAACATAAAACTCTCAAACAAAAATGTGTCACAAGAGTAGATCCCGAAAATTTAGAGTTACAAATCTCAAAACGTTTTTTTTAATCATTATTGTAAAAACAGTTACAAATTTAATGAGTGTATTTTGCATACTCCACTCTATTCACTTTTGCAAGCTCTTCAACTCTAGTATTTATATCCACTTCTCATCTCTAAATCTTTCAATGTGAAACAACTTAGTTCTTCTCGATGAAGGACCGATAAATAGGCCAAAACACCCATGAATTTTGTGAGTCATTCCCAACAATGGTTTCATAACCATTTGATTTTGATAGATCAATCGTTGAATAATTTGTTCATTTGTAAAAGCTTTATTATTCAACTTAGGAAAAAAAATCCAACATGATTATCATATTTTGCTAAATTAGAGTATTTCTCTTCTTCCCTTTATCTTTCAAATAGGGCCATAATATATATCAACATACAAATACATAGGGCAACAACGAGACATATGACCATTTTTTTTATGGATCAGCTACAAGAATAGCTGAAATTGAGAAGTGCAAGTTAAAAAATAGCTAGCTCAGTTATTTTGTTAAAAAATAGCTAACTTCTATATTTAGAACAGTTGGAACATTGAACTCAAACTCCCTAAAAAAGGAAGATTTATTCAGAGAGAAAATGAAGGGAAAATAAATGATTTATTCAGAGAGAATACTCGAGAAAAATAAAGATTTATTTCAAGAGAGAATCATGAAAAAAAATAATAAAAAATTAAGATATGTCAAACGAAGGATAACAACCACTAATTAAATCGAAACATGTAAACAAAATTAAATAAAATCTAATCTAGAATATTAATTCAAATTAATTTTTAAACTAAAATTTTCATAGACGGTTGTGAAAAAAATTATAATAACGGTGCTCTCGATAATTTCTAATGTGTATATATTTGAAGTTACATGTACATATAAGTATATCATATGAAGTATATGTTTATATACACAAACCGTAAGCAAATTATATAAACAAATAAATTTTCAGCATATTGATGTTTATAAAAACTAAAATGTTCATAGACGGTTGTAAGAAAATTATAAAAATGACACACTCGATAACTTCTAGTGTGAGTATATATTCGTAGTTAAATCTATAACAACGTACATGTAAGTATATCATATGAAGTATATGCGTGTATATAGACCATAAACCATTACTTTGTGAGCATTGGACAAATGGTACTAAAAAAAATAAAATGTTCATAGACGGTTGTAAGAAAATTATAAAAATGAGGGTCATCGATAACTTATAACTTCTAGTGTAGGTATATATTCGTATAGTTGCATCTATAACAATGTACATGTAAGTATATCATATGAAGTATATGTGTAACGACCCGACTTTTCCTAACTTAAACTACTAAGGGATGCTACTGAATGCATGCTGATAACATTTGGAAAAAACTCTTGAGAAAAGATATAGAAATAAATACTTCCATTTAAATAAAACTAAAATATAATTATTTGGGATCCCATTTAAAATATTGAAATCATCAAATAAAACAATTCGATAAACTGCTTTAAAAAAATTTCATAGCATAACCTAGAATAAAACATTTAAACTTAAATATCAAATATGCGGAAGCCATGCTGACAATGACCCCATGGCACAAACAGCAAACGATCTCGTCACTCGCCTCGTACGTTTTTGCCATTTCTTGAAAAACAGATTTTGGAAAAGGATGAGTATAAAATTACTGTAACTCCAAATGGGTTAAATATGCATACACAAGCAAAACATGCACTAAATGATTTACTCATGTGGTGCCTTTATTTTCTGTCAAAAACTTTCAAATCGACGTGTGGACAATTAACCCATCAAAACTATACCAACTAACTTGTGGCGCATAAGCGTGCATACTGGAAGACTCTACCTCAGCTGATGGTAGTTGGCTCCCAATCAGCGGAGCCAAGCCTCACCCGTCAGAGCGCCTCGGATGTACACAAAATGCATTAAGTTTGTGAGCTCACTGATGGGGCATAGGTGGGTTTTTTTAAAACATGGACCTCTACCCCACTACAAGAAAATTAGTCTATTGCGACAATTTTTTTACAACGGTTTAGAAAGTGCTGCAAAATTTAATAAAATCGCAACAATTTCTGGAAATAAATAAAAAATTGTTGCAAAATATATATATTGCAACGATTTTCTTGCTGCGATTTTAAAATGTGTTGCAATAGGGTGTTCATTTTTTTTGGACAATTGGCGAAGCCCAAATAAAAAAAAATCTTTAAAAAATTTAAAGCCCAAACAAATAAGAAAGTGTTGCTATGTATTTCAAAAATGTTGCAACGGTTGTGAGAAGTCATTTCAGCACTTTTAAAAGTGTTGCTAGATCCCTTACAACACTGGTTTAGCCAGGGGTTTCTCAAGCGTTGCAAAAAGTGTTGCAGTAGTTTAAAACCGCTGCTATAGCTAAAAAAATCTCTGCAATAGCCCTTTGCCACAACTTCTACATTAAAACATGAATCATTCACCATTATGCATGAGGCCCCCTAGCTGGATATTGTATCATGACATACACTCAATTCATATAAGGTCGTTGACCCAATTAATAGACATGCAATCCAATTACACCATATCACAAGAATCTGACGCGTCCTCAAAGAGGACATGGACACTCTCAACATATAAATTAATGTCAACAACATAAACTCATTCTAAACAGAAACACACTTCCAACACATAACTTAATTTCAAGAATGAGAAACAATGCAAGAACACTTCAAACATACAAATTAATTTCCACAACAACACTCATCCAGAACAACCAAGAACACTTTAAAACATACAATTTAATTACAATAACAACAACTAAAGCAACCAAACTTTCCCACCAAGCCAGAGGCTTTCCATCACTAAGGATACTTACCTTGAGTCGAAAACCCAAACGATCTCTAAATTGGTTACGGAAGGTCTTGGTCCCAACCTAAACAACTTCCAACAATTAAAACTCATTTATGAGATAAAAAATAGTACTGTAAAAATGTCTAAACAAAAATCATAGGTTACCTACGTAGTCCCTGCCTGACGTCACTCCTACACTAAATTAAATTTCAATCCCATACCATTTTCGACACTGAAACAGAGAGGCTTTTACAAGTTATGAAAAATCTGAAATCTTGAAATAAAGTCTAAAGGTTCCAAAACGGATGGTTACCTATTAAGCGTTGTAAAAATGAGAATTACCCAACCTTCGCCGATCGGCCCCTTATCGTGGATTGCTGCCGCGCAAAACTTCAGACTGTCGCGCTGAAGTGCCGATGCCGATGCTGAAGTGTCGATGCCGAGGAGCGGGTGTTGGTTGGATTGGTGTGACGATAGTGGAGGAATCGATTGACGGTGAGGGTTGGGCGTGGATCGAACGACGATGGCCAATTTTTACGAACACGACGATGACCAATTTTTACTTCAGCGGCAAAGTGCTGATGAAAGTAAAGAAAAAAGGAAATGAGAATGCTCATTGTGAACAAGGATAGAGAAAAACAACGGAAGAAACTCTACTACATAAGTTTAATAATATTAATATTATAATTTTTTTTTTTTATAATATTAACATTATTACTATTATTACTACTATAAAAAGAAATTTCTTTCCTTCCTACTTCAGTCCGTTTTTTTTTTTTTTTTTTTTAAATATTACTTTAAATAAGTTCTAAATCTGAAATAACGATTCAATGCGATAAAATAGGGTACGGGGTTTTACAGTATATACATCCCATTAATCCGTGAGCAATGAACAAATATACTAAAAAACATTAAAATTGGTATGCATGATGAGTTACCTGGGAAAACGTTCAATCAATTGTATCATTACCTGCAACATTGAATTAAGAGATTTGCAAATCTTCCCTCCCCAAATCGATTTGAAACAGTCATCGATTCTCAACTTTGAAACTCTTCAAAAAACTATCTACCTCAACCTTCTACATCGTTGAACGCTTGAATTGAGCTGAAAATTTCGACTCCTAAAACCTTCTATGACGTATTTTCGGAGTGAGTAAGGATCTTAATCTCTCTCCACTCTAATCTAAAAATGAGCCCCTCTTTTCAAAATGCATAAATCTAGAAGCGTTGTTAGTGGGATGAATTTGTATTTTTTTTTTTTGGGTTAAACATTTTCAAATCTAAGTTGTTGAGATTTTTTATTTTCTTCAAAATCCATGGATCTCGTTAAAAAACGCAGGAATGAATCTGTTAGAAACTAAAATAAATATAAAAAAAAAAATTAAACTTAGTTTTGTTGGTTGTCCGTAATTAAGCGCATATACCAGGGTATAATCGGGATGAAAATTGTCAACTCCATTCCCTAAAATAACTCCATTCCCTAAAATTGTGGTAGTCATTAGATGGAAATATGAAATTTTCTTAGCTATTTTTCAATTCATTTTTTTATTCCTAGCTATTCTTGAAAATTTCCCTTTTTTTTATTCCCTATTTCGATAGAGACCTATTTTTTAAAAAGTTTGATATATGTCATTTTATCTAAAAATAGATGAATTTTAATATAGCGAGAGATGGATTAATTAAAATGCCTTCGATCGTAAATATAACATATTAAATATTTAACTTAGACAAAATCTAGAATCTCATAAATCAAGGGACCATTTTAAACTAAAATTACAATACAACATTTTAGTGTAATTTAAATTTTAAAATAAAATAAAAAAATTTCAACATTTTAAAAATTATCACATACTTTAATATAATTAAAATTTAAAAGTAAAATAAAAATCATTTTAAGTGATTTATTTTATTTTATTTTTGCAGTTTTTTAGTTTACATATTTTTTTTTTTTAGATAATTTGAAAATTACATAAATCAAATGATGAAAAAAAATAACCATATATTTGCAAGTATAGTGTATTTGTATTTTCAATTCATAATGTTTTTGCAAATCATTGAGAATTTGGAGCACTAACTTGGAGTTGGGTGAACTAGGTTATTATAACTCAGTCAACGTTTGTCCACCGACTATTATAACCCACAGTCAATCAAGTAACTTTACCCATAAATTATTATAACCATCGACTATAATAACTCACTCAGCGCCTCAAACAACCTCCAAAAATACAATTGAACAGTATTTTTGCAAATCACTAAAAGTGCAAAAACATGTTTTTGCAATTCACTAATTGCAATCACAATAATTACAGTGTACTGCCAATTTTGAAAATTGAAATTACACTGTACTTAGAATTGTGCAATTTTGAATAGAGTTTTTTAAAAAAGCCAACAACAAGACAAAAAAAATATTGTAAATAAGGACACAAATTTAGATGAAAATATGTTTGTATTCTAAGTTTGATGAAAAGAAGTTCAAATTCAGAAAAGGATTGATTAAATAAAAAGCAAACGATTGATTAAATAAAAACCTGACGAAACTTATGTGGACGCCAAAATAAAAACCTGACGAAACTTATGTGGACGCCAAAACTTCAATGAACGACGGACAATCAATACAAAGCGCTTCGACCACCCATTGATTTTAAACTTCTCAACTCAGTTCTCTCCAACATTTTTCTTGAAAAAATAATACTACAAAGAAGATTTTGAATATGCCTATTAATATATCCCAAAGCCTTCAACCTCTTCAATGCAATTCCCTCACACAACTTTTGAACATTAGAAGCTTGTTGTAGTTCTTGGCTAGCCAAGTTGTAGGTTGGAAGAAAGCAAAAAACCCCAATCATTCCGACATCTCTATAATAATCCCAATCGTCGTCGTCGTCGCCTCAATTGTCGTCGAGTAGGTAGCACATGGCCATAAGCAGGGATGTAGATTAAAAAAAATCCACAGTGAAGAATGGTTACAAACCTTGTCATTCACATCACATAATTTTAATCTCTCACTAAAAATACTGTAGCATCATTTTCATTTCTTAGGGGGCGTTTGGCCCAAGGAGTTAGGGGGAGTTGGAGTTGTTTTGTCTGGAGTTGTTTAGTCTGGGGAGTTGTTTAGTCTGGGGAGTTCTGAGGTATGTCTGTTTGGGGCAGTGAGTTGTTTAGTGTGGAGTTCTGAAGTCTGTGGTGTGTTTGGAGCCTGGAGTTGTTTAGTCTGAAGTTGTGAAGTCTGAGTTTATTTTAGCGGTTTTCTTCCGCACAATTTTTTTCTACAAACTTTCAAAATTTTCTTATTAAGGACTTCTTCCAACTCCAATAAATTCTAAAAATGAAATATTTTATTTTTATTTTATCTATCTTTGACAAATTTCTTTGAAGACAAAAATAATTTTGAGCACAATATTTGACATTATTTTTCACATTGATTATCAAAAAAAAAATATATATATATATATATAAATATATTTTGTTAGGACTCATCTTTAATTTTATAAATTATAAGATTGTCTACCCATAAGTATAGTCTATTCATGTGTCAAACACATCTTTCTCCGCCTCCCATTGACAGGTAGTTGTTGAACCTCAAGTTCTGAAATCTGAGTTTATTTTATTAATTTTTTCGATACAATTTTTTTTTTCTACAAACTTTCTAATTTTCGGACTTTTCCTAATAAATTCTAACAATGCAATTTTTTATTTTTATTTTATCTACGTTCCAAATTTCTTTGGAGATAACAAAAAATAATTTTGAACACAACACCTCACATTAATTTTTTAATCTCTCTCACCTTGATTATCAATAATATATATTTATTATTATTTTTTAAAGACTCAATCTTTAATTTTTTTAATTTTATGAATTTTAGAAGTGAGATTTTTGTTTTTGTTTTTTAGTGTAAGTATAGTTTACAAATTTCTCTAAAGAAAAAAAAAACAACACATAAACATATCTATGTGTCAAACACGTTCTTCCTCGCTTCCACCCACTTAAACTCATAATTTCATATGCACTACACCTAGAACCTATTTTCTATAATTTTTCATATTTTTATTATCAAGAACTTCTTCCAATAAATTTTAAGAATACGATTTTTGTGTTTTTTTATGTATCCTTTACAAATTTATTCGAAGATAACCAAAATAATTTTGACTACCATACTTCACCTTTTTTTTTTCAATATCACTCACATTAATTATTCATTTTATTTGGATCGTTTTGAAATAAAACAAATAGTCGTACAATAGTCGATTAACTATTACGTGTGAATTTGAAATATTTTAATCCATTAATCTAAGTGATCCAAATAAGCTATATTTTTATATTTTTATTTCTTCTTGAATAGTACCTTTTAAATTTTGTTTAAGTACCAATTTTAATTCAACAACTTAATTTATATTTAAAATAAAAATAGGTTGAATTGCATTTTTAGTCATTTTACACATTTTGTTTAAATTATGTTTTTTTTAAATAATTAAAAATATTGTAAAAGGAAGAGAGAGAAAGAGAGGAAAATGAAGGAGAGTTGAATAGTAATTACTGTAGAAGTCTGGGGAGTTAAATAATAATTACTGTAAAAGTATGGAGAGTTGATATTTTTTGTCCGAGTTAAACAACTCTTTGGACCAAACGGGGAGTAAGTTTACTCCCCACAACTCCACTCCTCCCAACTCCGTATGCCAAACGGCCCCTTAAAGATCAAATTGTGTGTCATTCACTTGTATATATTGTGATCCCTAACTTTAATTGCTCTGACAAAATCTTTGACAAAAAAAAAAAAAAAAAAAAACTTATTTCCAAAGTAATTTTTTTTTTTTTGGGGGGCCATTTGACTTTTTGTACCCTACACCAAAACAAATGGGTCTTTTAGACTCTCCACAAAAAAACTAACAATTTTAGACCTCTGATGTGAAAGGTCTTAAATGCCCTTACTTTTAGAGACATGAAATGCCTTAAATACCCCTCCTCCTAAACCCAAAAAAAACTTTTCATCCTCTTTTGAACTCCCAATTTTTGAACTTTTGAGTTTTCCTCCTTCAAATTTGCGATTTTTGAACTTCTTCTTCCTTTGTGGGCTTTTTGAATTTCATGTTTTGGGTTGATTTAGGGTTTTGATTTCATGTTTTGGGGTTGTCGGTAAGTTCTGTTTGTCAATCCATTCTTGATTTTGAGGTTTTTGGAAGAAGTTTTTCGATTTCATTGTTTGGGGGTTGTTGCAGACGAAGGAAGATGATGAAGTACCGACCGGTATGTTTACCAGTCGTTTTTATCTAACCGGTAAATTTAGAGGAAAGAAATTGGGAGAAATTTCTGCATCGGGTAAATTTACCGGTCGAAACGACCCCGACCGGTAATTTCATCCATAAATTTACCGGTCGAAACAACCCCGACCGGTAATTTACCGGCGCAGGTAATTCCAAATTACCGGTTGAATTGCCTCAATGACCAATTCTGCCGGTTAAATTACCAGGATTGAATCAGATATTCAAATCTGATAGTATTTAAAAAAAAAAAATCTTACGTAATTTCAATTATCATTGATTTAAAACGAAAAAAATCTTTATTCGTTTGAAATATGAGAATTGAGATTATGTAAAATTTTAATTTTTAAAATTTAAAAATAAATCCTTACCATCCGAGGGAGGAGAGATTCGAAATATATTTTTTTTAAAATTTATGAGAATTGATTTAAAAAATTTGATTTAATTTTTAAATCTATGAGGATTGAGATTACTAAAGATTTTTTTTTTTTAAATCTATGAGAATTGAGATTACGTAAGATTTTTTTTTTTTAAATACTACCAGATTTGAATATCTGATTCAATCCAGGTAATTTAACCGACAGAAAAATGGTCACTGAGGCAATTCAACCGGTAATTTGGAATTACTGAGGCAATTCAACCGGTAATTTGGAATTACCTGCCGGTAAATTACCGGTCGGGTTGTTTCGACCGGTAAATTTACGGATGATTTATCGATGACAAGGTAATCTACCGGCCGGTATTTTCAAATCTGTCGTTTACCAGTCGTTTTTATCTAACCGGTAAATTTATGAGAATTGAGATTACGTAAGATTTTTTTTTTAAATCTATGAGAATTGAGATTATGTAAGATTTTTTTAAAAAAAATACTATTAGATTTGAATATTTGATTCAATCCAGGTAATATCTAATTCAATCCAGGTATTTTCAAATCTGTGAAGGAGGAAATTATACAGTCGGGGTCGTTTCGACCGATAAATTTACCCGATGCAGAAACTTCCCCCAATTTCTTTCCTCTAAATTTAAGATAAAAACGACTGGTAAACGTACCGGTCGGTACTTCATCTCCTTCCTTCGTCTGCAACAACCCCCAAACAATGGAATCGAAAAACTTTTTAAAAAAAACTCAAAATCAAGAATGGATTGACAAACAGAACTTAACGACAACCCCAAAACATGAAATCGAAACCCTAAACCCATTAAATTGAAACGCCCAAAACATGAAATTCAAAAAGCCCACAAGGAAGAAGGAGTTCGAAGGAGGAAAACTCGAAAGTTTAGAAGAAGATAAAAAAAATTTGGATTTAGGAGGAGGGGTATGTTAGATATTTCATGTCTCTAGCAGTAAGGACATTTAAGACCTTTCACATCAAGGTCTAAAATTGTTAGTTTTTTTTAGGGAAAAACTCAATTTATACCCTTAAACTTTAGAGGTTGTATCAATTAAAACCCTAAACTAATGATTGTATCAATTTAAACCCTAAACTTTCATAAGTGTATCAATTTACACCTTCGGTTAGAATTTTATTTTAAAAACGTTAATTTAAACACGTGAAAACTTATAATTTTAGTCATTTAACCTCTAAACTTCTATAAGTGAATCAATTGTATGAAAATTTAGAGGTTTAATTGATAAATTATAAGTCTCCACGCGTGTGAAAACTAACATTTTTTTAGGAGAGGGTGTAAATTGATACACTTATGAAAGTTCAGGGTTTAGATTGATACAATCAATAGTTTGAGGTTTTAATTGATACAACCTCCAAAGTTTAAGGGTATAAATTGATTTTTACCCTTTTTTTTAGGAGTCTAAAAGACCCCTTTGTTTTGGTTTAGGGTAAAAAAAAAAAAAAAAAAAAAAAAAGTCAAATTGCCGATTTTCTTGTTACATATTCTTTTACTAAAAAATCATGTCTCGTCCCTTTGTTTTTTGAGGTATAATTTCTATATTTTTAACATCTTTGATTTTTTTTATTTATTTATTTTTTTTTTTATTTTTTTTTTTTTTTTTATTTTTTTTTTTTTTTTTTTAAATAAGAGCATACTCATTTAAAAAAAAAATAGAAAAATAAATCATGCATCATTAGTTTGTTCATAATTTTGAGGTATAATTTTGATTTTCTAATAAATTCTTTGACCTTCTTAAAAAAATTATTGTTGCATTTTCATTTATTAGAAAAAAAACTCCTGGCTCATACAAAAAAAAGTACATATTGTGAAGGTTTCCATGTTTTTAACAAATTCTTTAACCTTATTTTTTTTAGGAAAAAACCGTTTTAATGTAATGTTTTTGCATCTCATAATCACTTCTTCTCTTGAAAAAAAATTATTTCACTTACACATTAAAAAAAAATATTTCACTTACACATTTTAAAGGTTAACATTTTCTAACAAAATTCGACTTCGAAAAGAAATCAAAATAATGTTCTTGCAGGTTGCAGCATATTCATTGACTAGAAAAAGAAATCTTCATGCGCCATTCACTTGTACATATTTATAAGTTTAACTTTCATGTTTTTAACAAAATCTTATATTTCTTCCTTCCTAACCAATGTGGTGTACAATCCTTCTTTGTCCAACTATTCAAACATTTACTCAATCACCCAAAATTGCTAGAAAAATTATTTGAGGAAGCTACCACAATGTAGCGGATCGTTTTGCAGTGTTGGAATGTACGAGAGAAACTGATAAAGCAGACATATTTTTGAATTATAGTTTGATAGAATTGAACAAAAATACGAATCTTGTAGTTTAACAACAACAACAACAAAAAAAAAAAAAAAAACCTCATTTTACTTATTTATAAGTCTATTCTAAAGAGAAGTGTCCATATAAACACATTAATTCTATCTTGTTTATGGGAAAAAGGTGAAGGATTTACTCCAAACACATCCTATGATGACTAAAATTCGATCTAACGGTATTTGTGAGGATTAAACCCCGTCAAGAACACAACCTTATGTCAATTGAGTTATACTTGATTTGACTAATGAGTGTGAAGTTGGATTTGAACCTAAGACGAAAGAAAGTTAAGGCTAAATAAGTTCCACTTATGCTCGGTTTGTGTAGAGTGTTAATTACTTACCCTTAATTAATTGACCAAGGGTAGTTCTACTAAGTAACGCACAGTAACAATAAATTATGCTAATACTTTCGAAAACACTATTATTATTATTATTATTTTTATTATTATTATTATTATTATTTTTTTTTGACAACATGTGAGACGGTTGTATTGAACCTAAGATCTTTTAGTCATTAGTGCATACATCATGTCAGTTGAACTATGTTCTTGTT
Organism: Herpetospermum pedunculosum; assembly: GCA_028017165.1. Taxonomy (NCBI): domain Eukaryota; kingdom Viridiplantae; phylum Streptophyta; class Magnoliopsida; order Cucurbitales; family Cucurbitaceae; genus Herpetospermum; species Herpetospermum pedunculosum. The sequence continues at coordinate 10,058,709 of CM051526.1, forward strand.
GGTTATTATTGTGTGGTATTTTAATAAAATATAGTTGAAACAATAAGGTTTTAATCGAGACACTTTAACTTAAAATCAACCGCTAATATAAATAATATAATATTAGGGTCAAATAATAAATGTGTAAATGCCAACAAGAGCATAATTCAATTGACATGATGTATGATTAGTGACTAAGAAGTCTTGGTTTCGATCTTCCACCCCACTGGTGGTGAAAAAAAAAAAAAAAATGTAGATTCCATTTTTAGAAAGAAAAAAAAAGGTACTATGTAATACCTCAAATATTGTATGGAAACCATTTATATCTTCTCTCTTCTTCTCTACCTACTAAATTTCGAACTTGCTATCATAGAGGTTAAATGAAAATTCAATTCATCCTCCATGCCAACAAGCTACAAGGGCCGTTCGGTGATATAGATTTCAAACTAAATTCTTTTACCCAATGGTTTTATAACATTTTCTTACCAGATTTTCTGACTTTATTATTCCATTCTTTTCAAATAGGATAAATTATATTTTGGTCTAGAAGTTTATATTTGATAGCATATCAGTCCTTAAGGTTTCAAACTCAACTTTTCTTCTTCCTCTAGTTACCGTCGCCACCGATTGACACTTGAATGAAAATTTGAGCCACAATAAGTTTGTGATTGCCCCCAAAGTCGAGCCCCAAAGAAAAGGGGATATTTGGCCAAATGACCTTAAATTAAGGCCCATTCGAGAGATTGACGCGCCATTTTAAAAATTAGTCAAAATGACCTTTTGCTGACATCACTCTCGCTGAAATTTCTCTCGCTCTCGTTCACGTTCACGAGAATGAGAAATTTTTAGTTATAAAATGGAGCCCGCAAAAGAACGAGAGCGAGAGCGAGAGAAATTCCAGCGAGTGTGATGTCACCAAAATGTCATTTTATCTAATTTTTAAAATGGCGCGTCAATCTCTCGAATGGGCCTTAATTTAAGGGTATCTGGCCAAATATTCCAAGAAAAAAAGGAGTGGAAGAGAAAAAATAGTTGTCACGTCAGCTTGTCGTTAAGTTTTAACATAAAAATTGATGGAAGAACAAAAAACGCATCAACTGCAAACGTGAGAGATAAAAAATGTTGAGTTTAAACCTTTGAGACCCAAATGCTACCAAACTCAAACATTAAGGACAAAAAATGTAATCTATCCTTTCAAATAACTAATAATTCAAACACATGTTAACTTTAAAAAAATAAATAAATAAAAATAATCAAATATGTGCTTTATAATTTTTTTTAGAAAAATTGGAGTGGGTGACTATTTTATTTTTTTTTCTATTTTCAAATATAACACATTTATAAAGAATTATAGCTCTATCATCAATAAATCCTTTTTTTTTATAGTTTATCAGTCATAGACTTCTATCAAGACAAAATTGTGAGATATTTACAAATAATTTTAGATTGTGTTAAATTTGCTATTAGTTTGTGTGGTGGTGAAATATGCAATATATATATTTTTTTTCATGATTTATTTTAGAACTTAAAAAAAAAAATATGATTTATTTTATGTTAGAATATAACATTTTAACAAATGAATTATGTCAAATGGTTGAGAAATTTGTAAATAAATTTGTTAAATTACAATTTTCGTCCATATGTCTCCGACATAATTTCATTTTGCTCCCAATAGTTTTAAAGCTTTCATTTTTTTATTATTTTTTATTATTATTAATATTAAATTACACCATTGGAATTTTATTTTAAACACGTGAAAATTAATTTCTCACTAATATGCAAGATGACGCAGTCAAACAAGTAAATATAATTAGAAGTATCGTTTCTTTGAGGACTAAAATGAACATAATAATTCTAAAATTAAACAATGCAATTAAGGGAAGATTTGAGGATAAAATGTTTAAATTAATGGAGAAACTACCATAAAATGCTAAAATTGAGATCACAATAATGACATAATTACGACAAATTAAAATCACCAAAAAGATGAGAGTCCAATTTTATGAACACCAATCTATTTTTCTTTCTCCAATAAGAATATAATTCAACTGACATAATGTATGAATTATGAGCGATAGGTCTCAAGTTCGAATCTCACCTATGTTGTCAAAAAAAAAATATATATATATATATATATATATATATATATATATATTTTCCTTCCCCATAAATCATCTCCCTAAAGATGACTTATAACTTCCAAATTTATCAAACAATATCAACACCCAAAAGACGGGAGAATTTCTAGTATATATATATTTTCCTTCCCCATAAATCATCTCCCTAAAGATGACTTATAACTTCCAAATTTATCAAACAATATCAACACCCAAAAGACGGGAGAATTTCTAGTATGTAATTTTTTCACACCACTGCCTTTAAATTTAAATGAATGACACGCGAAATAGTTTAAAAAATAATATATTTAATATAGTGGATCTCAATCAAACAACTATTTCGCCACGTGTCATTCAGTTAAAGGTCGTGGTATGAAAAAACTTCATACCACCGATGTACTAGAAATTCTCCCCCAAAAGACAATAGGGAGAAAGTAATTGATAAAATCAAATAGCCTAAATATTAGAAAATACCCTTACTTTGTGTATTTTATTACAATAATACTCATAAACTCTAAACTCTAATTTAAACCAAAAATACTTTTACCGTTTTAGTTTTGGATGAAAAACATTAAGGCCTCGTTTGGTTTTTTATCCATTTTCGTTTTTATGTTTTTGAAAATAACGGGATACGATAAAAATGATGAGAACTTTTTTTGTGGGTTAAAAATGAAAATAATTTTTGAAAACACAACTTAAATTAAAGGTATGGAAACGATAAAATGTCGTTTTCATTGTTTTCCAACCCCAAAAGTTGAAAACACGGGATTGCTTACAAAAAATAAATAATAATAAATGTGTGCAGACAAATCTTATACTCTCACAAATTCCCAATTGAAATTGTTGTCCTTGCTTCATCCACATCAATCAAATTAATTTTTTAATTATTAACCAATACCCAACTAAACCCCTTCAATTTCGCTATAAAATGTCATTGTCGTCAACAATCAACATGATCGTTTCCATTTGCCAACTGAGATACAATTTTAATGAGCAGAATAAGCAACTAAAGGCCCAAATTTCAAGATTGAAGAAGATAGAGATACAAACATTTTTTTTTTCTTGCACAAAATTGTAAGAGTAAAACTTAGTTACCCTCAAGTATCTTTTGCAGCCCAGCCACATATCACAACTTAATTGATTGACAGCCACATATCACAACTTAATTGATTGAATATTTATATTATTTTTTAAATAAAAAAACTTTTCACGCCGTTTACTTAGATTTGTTTTTTGTCCGTAACTTTTCATTTCCCCGATAAACAATTTCTCATATTTTCTCTCTCTTTCCTCCACTTTCATCTGCACTTAGTTTTCAATTTCCTCTCTCACTCTCTCTTCCTTTCCTTACAATAAGTATATTTTTTCTTTTTTTGGTTAACTATTTTTTAACACAGTCAAATTCCTCAAATTTGCAATACTCTAAATAATTTCTCCATTTTTTTTTTTTGGGTTTTTATTAGAAAAATAAAATTCAACCTACATTTTCCTTTACCAACCTCTCTCTAGGGGAAGTGTTGTGAAGAAATTGATTATTGAAAATGAATCCAACCGTGAAATTTCCCACTCTTTCCTTCACTTCCTCTAAAAATTTCAAATAACCTCAATTGAAATTTTATGGCCTAAATTTGAAGGATAGAGAAATGAAGAGAGAGAAAATAGGAGGAGTTAAAATTCCAAGCCTAAATTTGGAGGGTAGAGAAATGAAGAGAGAGAAAGCAGGAGGAGTTGTTAATTGAATGGAAAGTAAACGACGTGAAAGATTTTTTTTATTATTTAAAATAGTTTAAATATTTAGCCAATCAAATAATGACCGGTGGCGGGCTGCAAAAGATACTTGTAGCCTAGGCTGCGGGAGAATTTCTAGTACATCTGTGGTATGAAAAATCTCCATACCACTGCCTTTAAATGACTGCCACGTGGTGAGAGGTAATTTAACTTAACTAACGATGGTTTAGCTGGGACCCACTTTTTTAAATACATTATTTACTCCTACTAAAAAAAATTAACAAATACATTATTTATTTAAATTCTCTCTCTTCGTTTTTTATTATTATTATTATTATTATTATTATTTTCTTTTTTAATATAATTCAACTTCTTCATTGATATTTAAAATATGTTCAAAACTTTATTTTTCTTCATCTTCACCCTAATTTTTCAAGTTGATTTGGAGAAGGTTTATTTTCTATATCCATTTATTTCATTATTTTTTATTTGTTTTTCCCTTCAATTCTAATATATTTTTTTTTTTTAATTTTTTTAAATGCAGAAAATATTTGGATTATTGGATATCTACTGGGGCAAATATTTAAGTATGTTGCGTTTTAGTATTTGTTTTTTTTTCTTATGAAGTTTGATTATGTATATATATATATATATTTTTTTTTTGTTATTTTGAGTAGAGTTATTGTTAATTTTAGGTTTAATTGTTAATGCAAAGAGTCAAAAAAAAAAAATATTAATAAAAAACGAGGAGAGAGAATTTAAATAAATAATGTATTTGTTAATTTTTTTTAATAGGAGAAAATAATGTATTTAAAAGAGTGGGTCCCAGCTAAATCATCGCTAGTTAAGTTAAATTACCTCTCACCATTTATCAAAAAAAAAAAATTACCTCTCACCCCGTGGAAGTCATTTAAAGGCAGTATGGAGATTTTTCATACCACGAATGTACTAGAAATTCTCCCCTAGGCTGCAAGCAAGTTTTACTCAAATTTTAATACTTTTATTTTATGTGTCGATGTCTCCTGGAACTATATAAGTTATTTTCTACACTTGGTCGAACTTTTTGTTATTAAGATTTTTTTTTTTTTTTTTTTTTTTTTTTTTTTTTTTTTTGACAACTTGGGGTGGGGGATTGAACCTAGGACCTCATAGTTAGGCAATACATCATTGTCGTTGAGCTATGCTCTTGTTGGTATTAAGATTTATTTATTTGTACATCATTTAGGGTCCGTTTGGTATTGGAAGGTGGGAGCATGAAAAATCTATTTTAACAAAATCTATAAATATTTTTGTTGTTTGATAAATTTTTTTTTAAATTTATATAAAATCATTTTCTAAATTCTTTGATTGGGAGAATCTCTAGCTTTAGCATTTAGCTTCTGAATTAATCTGGGCCTTTTCTATTTTTTTTTTATGACCATTTATATTTTTTCACTTCCTTCTTTCTTGCAACCAATTTTTACCGATTGAATTATTGGGTTTTATATAAAATGAAGCAAATTACATAAGAACAAGATTATTTCACACTCTTTTTTCTTTTTTGGTTATTTAATCATGATTTTTTTCTTACTTTTTTTTTTCAAGTACATTTGGATGGAAGAGTAGAAACAAAAGATATAATTAACTTATAATCATACATCTATTGAATATTAACCTATAAATAATTTTTCTCTAAAAAAATATATATAAATAACTAAAATAACATGTCTATTTTGGTCTTTACCATCAAACCACAACAATTTTGTTCAACTTACCAAACGCTGTAATCTTGCTTTTTTTGTATTTAAAATTGAAATTTACCCAACACTAATGAGCTTCTGACATCTGATTTTTCTAGAAACACATAAACAACAATTATTTTAAAAGCTACCAGCAACCCCAACGAGCCTTAGTTACTAATATAGTTAATTTATTTATTATTAATAAGAAATAATTATATTAACTTTTTTTATTTATAAAAAAAAAATGAATTTTACCAAACACATATTAATATTGTTTTTTTAATTTTAAATTCATTTAAAAAAAAAATTGGAATCAAACAGATACAGTGAAAATATGAAATTTGTTTTGGTTTTCGACTAATTCTTTTCTTTTGAAAAAGAATTTTCAGATCATGAACCAAACGGAGCCTTAAATTTTCATTTGAATAATACCTATGAACTTTAAAAAGTTTAAAAAATACTCCTGACATTTCAAAAACGTTAAAAATTATCTTTATTGTTAAGTTTTAGATGAAAAACGTTAATGTTTCATTAATATCCTCAGCAAGATACACCTTTCCTTGATTTCCTGCAACATAATTTTCAAGAATGTCACGGTTCCCTGTAGTATGGAATGACGCACCTGAATCTATCACCCATGTCCCATGAGCACTTTCTACTGCAAGAACCAGAGCATCGTGGTGTATCTCATCTTCAAGAACATTTGCACTGGCTTCATTTCCCTCAGTTCGCTTTGGGGCCTTGTAGTTCCTTTTCAGGTGTCCCGGCTTACCACAATTCCAACATTCAAATTTGTTGTTTCTGGACTTGCTTCTATTGTTTTTCGATTTACCGTGATTGCTATGACCTCTGTTATAACTTCTCCCCCTGTCCACATTCAACGTTGAACCAGAAGAAAAAGCAACACCTGAGTTCTTTCTGCGAATCTCTTCTGCTATAATAGAATCTCTAACATGTGAAAGCTGCAATTTCTCTTTTCCACGTGAATTAGAAAAGACAGTCTTCATGGTATCCCAACTATCAGGTAATGATCTCAACAACAATATTGCATTCAATTCATCAGTGAATTCTAAATCAACTGCAACTAATTGATTTATCAGCAAATCAAATTGATTTAAATGAGCAGTAACAGATGTACCTTCGACCATCTTCAAATTAAAGAATTTAGTTGCGAGATACAACTTGTTGTTTATAGATGGTTTTTCATACATGTTAGACAGAGCTGACATAAGTCTTGTCGTGGTTGTCTCCTTCGCCACACTGCTTTGCACATTCTTTGTCAAAGTTAGGCGAACAGTCCCCAACACCTTTATGTCCAACTTTTTCCATTATGCTTCTCCCATATCCTCAGGTTTTCCATCCAATGGCAAATCCAATTCCTTGGAATGCAAATAATCCAATATTTGACATTTCCAAAAAGAAAAGTCTGATCCATTAAAGATAATCATCTTCCCATGATCTTCTCCTGACATCGTTCTACAACCAATTGCTCTGATACCACTTGTTAGGGAAATTCGATTCAAATATAATCAATCCAAATTCTATACTAGATTCAGACAATATATATATTTTATCTAAAACAACCCAGATCAGTTATTGGTTCCAAATTTAAAGCGGAATAAAAAATTTCGAAACCAGTGCTTAGAATAATAGATAAACCAACCTAAAACTTCTAAGCAACAAGAACGATAATAATAAATCAAGTTCAAGGGAAGAGAGATTGGCACCGGATTTATACTGGTTCACCCAGTGTGGGCTACGTCCAGTTCTCTGCTACCGATGCAGGTTCCACTATAACGTCAGTGAGAAAGTTACAAGAATTTAGAAACGCTCAAGAGTGATTTCTCTCACTTTTCTCTCAAGAAAATGCTCACGAATCACTCTAACAATAGGACTTAAATTCTTTAATGGAGAAAAATGCTCCTACAACAACACTGAAGAAAAAAGACCTTCGTTGTTGTCTTCTTCTTCAAAAGAAAAACCTCACGGCTGCACTGATTTTCTTTACCTTGTTTTTGTGTTGTATTGTGTGAATAATAAAAACACATTGAGTTTTTATATAAAAAACTCTATTGCCAATCTTCTTTACTTTTAACTATAAAAGTATTCCAAGAGCCCACTTGCAACCTCAATCATAACCAATTACAAAACATAGATTAAATGTTAAGCCACCTTTATTTTATCCCATTAGAAAAGTTAGCTTAACTTGGTTGATTGGGTCGGAGTGTTTATGGGCTTCAATTTCTTAACAATCTCCTACTTGAAGACAAAACAATCGGCATGTCTCCCCTGCAACGGTAACGACTCATCTCTACTCATGTCGAAGTCAAGTTGCACACAACTAATTGATTTTTTAATTTTGAATGACTGACACATGACGATTATTTTAAAATTAAAAAAATCATTAATTTTCAGGAGATAATCTTCACATCACGGATGTACTAAATTTTTTTCCAATAAAAACCACATTTACTTCCCACCATCAAACGTAATAAATCAAAGGTTCTGACACTGAACCCGCCTCCTTTTTCATTGGGTTGTTAATCGAAAATTGCAAGTGTAACAAATGTGTGGGTCCCACTCCATCATTTGCAATCAGATTACACTCGTAGATTGTACCCAATAGATTCTCAATAGAATTACCATTGCACATTAAGTAGAACCCATCTCCCATTTTTTTTTTTTTCATCTTTTTGCCCTTTCTCTTTCTTCTTCAAGATCATCAACTTCTATCTTCTTTATTTTTTTTCTTTTCTCATTCTTGAAATGAGTTGATCTTGGCATCCCTTCTATTTCATGTTATTCATTTTTTTTCTTCTCATTATTGGAATGAATCTTGAAATAATCTTTAACTTCATATTCATTTTTTTTCTATCTCATTCTTGAAATAGGTTTGACGTGTAATAATATTCAACTTCATCTTCTTCATTTTTTTTTCTCTCATTCTTGAAATAAGTTTGTGTTGAATAATTTTTAGAGTTAGTCTTCTTCATTTTTTTTCCTCTGATTCTTGAAAATAATGTGCAAAGATATTTATCCACAGACTCTTCTCGTTCCTTCCCAAATTATTTCTTTGAGTTTATTCAATTTTCAAGCCCTAGGTTCTTTGTATTTCGCCTAATTTTACTGATGGTGGTGACTTTTATTTAGAATTCTCGAGCAGCGTCGAGAGTCTGCAAAAGAGTGAGAGTCCACTAAAGCACAAGAATGAGACAAAGAGTATGCACAAGAGTCCGAACAAGATTCGAATGAAAGACTATTATGGTAAACTTACAAAATTTAACAGGTAAGTAAACACCCCAATAAAAATCATATTACATTTGAATCAAGGATTAAGTAAACACCGTCAAAGGAAAATCGATTGCGATTGAAGAAGGAACGGAATACAATGTCCTCATTGTATGGTTATGAAGGAACGGAATTTTGATTAAGCCAAGTTCATGGATAAAGAAGGGAAATTCATCCCAAATTGAGAGAAATTCTTTGTTCTATTAAAATGATATTTTAAGAGTTTCCTTTACAATTCTCAAGGAGGTTCTATTTATGACATTTTTTAAAAATATTGTAATTTTTTAAATTATTATTAAAAAATTTAAATGAACTTTTAAATTCTATTAACCTAAATCTAATTTAGTCTTCAATAGTCAATAAAATCTCTCGTACTTTATATATGAAAAATTGTAAGGAGAGAATTGAAGCTAAAACATCTTAATCATTAGACCACACATTATTCGCATATAGATATTCATTTCTTTGTTTAAAATATGTAAAATTATTAGTAAGCCAAGATGAATACATTTATTTTCAAAATATTAAAAAATATTAAAAAAATGGTGATACACATACATTGCATTTATAATTTGTTAGGTTTAAAACAAATAACAAGTGACAGTCATTGAAGGGTAGAATGGAAAATCTGACTCTTACCAGGGTTGTACCAGAAATTTCCACTATATGCATATGCAATGTATCTCACGGTTGCACCATTTTTTTTTATTTTTTTTTTTCTCTCTTTTACTCAAAATCCTTTATTGTAATCTTTAACTCATAATTTGGGATGAATTTCAAAACATATTTGTTTTCTTTTTCACCATTATTTAAACATGTTATTCATTTTTTTTCTTCTCATTATTGGAATGAATCTTGAAATAATCTTTAACTTCATATTCATTTTTTTTCTATCTCATTCTTGAAAATAGGTTTGACGTGTAATAATATTCAACTTCATCTTCTTCATTTTTTTTTCTCTCATTCTTGAAATAAGTTTGTGTTGAATAATTTTTAGAGTTAGTCTTCTTCATTTTTTTTCCTCTGATTCTTGAAAATAATGTGCAAAGATATTTATCCACAGACTCTTCTCGTTCCTTCCCAAATTATTTCTTTGAGTTTATTCAATTTTCAAGCCCTAGGTTCTTTGTATTTCGCCTAATTTTACTGATGGTGGTGACTTTTATTTAGAATTCTCGAGCAGCGTCGAGAGTCTGCAAAAGAGTGAGAGTCCACTAAAGCACAAGAATGAGACAAAGAGTATGCACAAGAGTCCGAACAAGATTCGAATGAAAGACTATTATGGTAAACTTACAAAATTTAACAGGTAAGTAAACACCCCAATAAAAATCATATTACATTTGAAACAAGGATTAAGTAAACACCGTCAAAGGAAAATCGATTGCGATTGAAGCATTTTTTATTACGATTGCAAGGCAAATTACATTACGACGAAGGAAACGTGGTCTAAGATAGAAGGTTAAACAAATAGAAATTTAAAAATCACCAATATATATCAAATTTTGCAAAAATGGAACCACATCTGTTTAGGAATGAAAAAAAAATGTGATATATATGAAAATAACTCCGTCAACATAGAAATTTTGAGAAGGATTGGAGAGTAAAATCACGAGAGTTTAAACTCAAAATAGATAATACCATATAGATATATTTATAACTATATGCATGAAAATACATATATTTATTAATTTCAAATGGAAAAAGACGAGTTTGAAATATTTCTGGTATTATGTGGAAATAAAATAAAAAATATCAAGCTTTAGATAATTAATATGTGAATTACACCAATTGTAGTGAGAAGTAAAATAGATATTTCATGGCCAAAAGTGAGCATGGCTCAGCGGGCATATGTATGTATTGACGACCAAGAGGTCTGTGGTTCGAATCCCCCACCCCCAATGTACTAAAAAAAAAAAATAGATAAAATAGATATTCCATGAGAATTTTCTACCATGGTTATTGGATGCCGAGAACCGAAAATCAATCGTTGCGTCGTAGAATGGCAAGCAAATTTTCTATCATGGTTATTGGATGCCGAGAACCGAAAATCAATCGTTGCGTCGTAGAATGGCAAGCAAATTAAAAAAAATCGTATTTTGTCGGTTGCTCCCCAAGACTAACACAACACTCAAACTCGTCCACTTTTTAGAAAAAAGAGTGATTTTTCTAAGAAAAAGAAGTTTCAAATTGTTGTGTTGCACAAAAGGCAAGCACACCTTTTCAAGAAGCACAAAAGGCAAAGCACACCTTTTCAAGAACATAAAGCTCTCAAACAAAAATGTGTCACGAGAGTTACAAATCTAGAGAATTTAGAGTTACAAATCTCAAAACGTTTTTTTAATCATTATTGTAAAAATAATTAACGTTTTTTTTAATCATTATTGTAAAAACAATTACAAATTTAATGAGTGTATTTTGCATACTCCCACTCTATCCACTTTTTTTTTTTTTTTTTTTTTTTTTTTTTTTTTTTTTTTTTTTTTTTTTTTTTGACAATAAAGAAATGAAACTAAACACAAGAAACATCTAACGCAAGATTTTCGGAGAGCCACTCCGGTGGGCTCCCTCTCCAATCTTTCGAAAGACCTGTCGTTCATGAATGTTTAAGAAGCGCATTTGCCACACCGTTGTAATTCCGAGAAACGTGATTGAACGTCAGAACTTTTGGATTTGAACTTGAAGTCTGTCGATAGATTTCATCCGTGAAAAGGCTGACTTCAGTAAGATCCATTTCTTCTTTTCTAAGGATTTTGATGACTTGAAGACAGTCTGATTCAACAATGATGCTATAATTGCAGGTGTTAGGAATTGACTCCATTCCTACACAGATTGCTTGTGCTTCCAAAACAGTGATCGACCAACTCTCCTTTGAAGAGCGGCAGCCGACAGAAACAAATGACCCCTCTGAATCACGAAGAACCCAAGAAGCATAACAATTTAACTTGTAGCAATTGGTAGGGGGATGAATCCATCCACTTGCAGTCAGAATTCCTCCCGAAGTAGAGGGTCCCCGTGCAGTCGAGCACCGACGAGGAACTTCCAAGTGAGGCATCGGGCCAGGTATCATGTCTTTTAGCCCTTTGTTGACTGCTATCACCAATGACTGAATTTGTGGATTGTTGATGTTGTTATGAAGAGTCTAATTTCGAAACTCCCATATCTTCCATAAGAGAATGAGCATCTCCTCCATTTCTTTGTCCTCCACTTTGTCCCACAGCGAGTCACAATAGTTCTTTATGCTCCAATTTTCTCTGTTTACATTATAAAAAATCACATTAGAAGGAGCTACATTCAACCATAGACTTTTGGTAAATTTGCAGTTCCACATTAAGTGTACAGATGTTCTTCGAAATGTTTACATAAGATACATCCCTTTGAAATTCGCATCCCTTTCTTAGCAAGGTTGGCCCGTGTAGGAATGAGATCGTTGTAAACTTTTCACCCACAAATGCGGACTTTAGGGGCACTTGGATGGCCCAGAATCGTTTCCATTTATCCCGGCCAACTTCTTGGCTAGATGATGACGCTTCGTTGGCGGCATTACACATTAGCCTCAACTTATAGGCACTCTTAACTTTGAACACTCCCTTCCTATCTTGGCTAGATGATGACGCTTCGTTGGCGACATTGCACATTAGCCCCAACTTATAGGCACTCTTAACTTTGAACACTCCCTTCCTATCAAGAGCCCAAATGATCTCATCCCTAGGACAACGATTAGACAATGAGATATTTATAATCAGTGTAACCTCATCATCCGGGAAGTGGTGTCGAAGAAGAGGGATGTTCCATGTGTTATCTGCAAAGATGAAATTGGAAACTGGCCCCTGTTGGAGAGGATGGCCTGTGTATGTGGGAAGGCGATGCCCCTCCCTTGGAATCCACGGATCCTCCCCAACAATGACACTTCTCCCATTGCCAATCCTCCATCTATATCTCTTCTGAAATAACTCTCGATCCCACAAGATGTTTTTCCATATATACGACAGGTGGGTACCCATCGTAGCTGTTAAAAAGTTTTCGCTTTGATAGTAACGCCCTCTCATTACTTGTGCTAGGAGACTGTTAGGATTCTTGATTGGCTGCCAACTTTGTTTGGCTAACATTGCGTGATGAAGATCTAAACCTCCTTTGTCCTTCGGAATGCACAACTTCTTCCAACTTTGACAATGTATTTTTCTTTCCTGTCCCACTCTATCCACTTTTGGAAGCTCTTCAAAGAACTCTAGTATTTATATCCACTTTTCAACTCTAAATCTTTCAAGTGAGACAACTTAGTACTTCTCCATGAAGGACCGATAAATAGGCCAAAAGATCCATAAATTTTGTGAGTCATTGCGAATAATAATTTCATAACCATTTGATTTTGATAGAGCAAACGTTGAATAATTTGTTCATTTGTAAAAGCTTTATTATTCAACTTAGGAAAAAAATCCAACATGATTATCATTTTTTTTTTGTTGCTAAATTAGTGTATTTCTCTTATTCCCTTTATCTTTCAAATAGGGTCATAATATATATCAACATACAAATACATAGGGCAACAACGAGACATATGACCATTTTTTCCTCCTATTTCGATAGATGTCTATTTTTTAAAAAGTTTGATATATGTCATTTTATCTAACAATAGATGAATTTTAATATAGGGAGATGGACTAATTAAAATGGCTTCGATGGTAAATATAACATACTGAATATTTAAATTAAACAAAATCTACAATCTTATAAATCAAGGTACCATTTGAAACTAAAATTATCGTACAACATTTTAGTGTAATTTAAAATTAAAAACAAAATAAAAAATTGCAACATATCACATACTTTAGTATAATTTAAATTCAAAAGTAAAATAAAAATCATTTTAAGTGATTTTTTTTGTTGCAGTTTTTTAGATATAACAGATATAACAAATTTAATAAATAAATATAATAAATATTTTAATGTATTTAAATAAAATAAAAAATTTATTATTAATATTAGTAATTAGTAATGTATCCTAAAAAAACAATAGCAAAATTTAAAATTAAAATAATATATAAAAAAAAAAAAACATTGCATAATTAAGAAAGAAAAAAAAAGTGTTATAATGAGAATTTGAAGTCAGGACCTCATAGGTGAGGAGCTTATTTGGGTGCTTCTCTTGCCAATGAACCAACATAATTTATCATAATTTTGGGAACAGATTAATATAAAGAGAAACGGAACTGGGAGAAACACTTTTTTGAATTTTCTCAAATTTTGCCTCTTTTTTAGAAACGTTTCTCAAAATTTAGAAATAAGAAACGAAAATAGTTATCAAACAAGTCCGTTTCTTAAAAAATGAGAAACGAGAACAAGAAACAGGAAACAAGAATATTATCAAACAAGCCCTTTGATAACCATTTTCGTTTCTTGTTCTAAATATTGAGAAACGTTTCTAAAAAAATGGCAAAATTTGAGAAACACAAAAAATGTGTTTCTTTTGTTCCGTTTCTTTTTATACATTGTTGTTTCTATTTATAACAATAATGTGTGGTTGGTCTGTTGTTAAGAGATATCCTCAAATAAACATTACATCTTCAAGGGCGGGCTTGAGTTTCAAATCCTAGAAATAATATATTGATTTTTTATTTTTTTCTTCTTTTTAATTTTACAGATTTTTTTATATATTATATTAATTTTAAATTTTGTCACTTTCTATTTTTGTTTTATTTAAGAATGTAATGTAAACTTTTTATTTTAGTATCAATATTAATGTGAAGTTAATATTAGTAATAAGTAGGGCTGGTTGCACAAATAGCAATCAGGTCCAAACTAATTGCAAATTTAGCAAACTTTAAAATGTTTTGCAAATATGGCAAAAAAACCCGTTTCTATCACTGATAGACTATTATCACTGATAGACTTCTATCAGTGATAGACTATTATCACTGATAGATTATTATCACTGACAAAAATCTATAAAAAGCTGAGGTGATCAGCGATAGACTTCTATCAGTCATAAGATATCAGCGATAGAAATTGCTATATCCGCAAAATTTTTAAAAACATGCTATATTTGCAAACAATAAGTCTTAAATTGTCATTTACTACAATTTTCCTAATAAGTATGTTATTTAACTACGTTAAAATTTTATAATTGCAAAAAAAATGTTTATTTATTAATTTAAATATATTTTATATATATATATATATATATATATATATATATATATATATATATATATATTTATTCACATTGTAATTTTATCGATATTTTTATCAACATTTTCATAAAATTGAGACATCAAAATTTTCATAAAATTGTGACATTGATGTTATTGAATGTTGTTTTCGTGTGTTGAAGGCTCGATTCTCTATTCTCAAACAAATGTGTCATTACCGGGGTCAACACACAAAAACATATATCAAATCAAATCAAATTTGGATAACATATAACATTTGAAGTATAAATACAATTTATGGTTGGTTTTAACTTTGACTTATTTGTATTCGATTATATAAACTCTGAATTTTTTTTTTAATTGCCTGTTATATCTTTTTTATATTATGTATACTAAATTATATTTAAATTATAAAAAGGAAAAACAACAAAGAGAAAAAAGAATCAATTAACAAAAAATAATTATCAACCATGATGATGTTTCTATTTTTTTCTAAAAAAAAAAAACAAGAAAAAAGAAACGTTATCAAATAAGTTTCTGTTTTTTTTTTTTTTTCAAGAAACCAGAAACAAGAGTAGTTATCAAACATGTTCCTGAAACAAGAGTAGTTATCAAACATGTTCCTGTTTCTAGTTCTCACAAAATAGGGAATAAGAAACAGGGAACAAGAAACAGCAACGTTATCAAACGGGCCCTTAAAATCTTTTTTTTTTTCTTTTTTTTTTTAAACAAGTAATGTTCTTTAGTTATTTAAAAAAAAATAGAAAAATAAATCATCCATCACTAGTTTGTTCATAATTTTGAGGTATAATTTTGATTTTCTAATAAATTCTCTGACCTTCTTAAAAAAATTATTGTTGCATTTTCATTAATTAGAAGAAAAATCTCCTGCCTCATACAAAAAAAAAGTACATATTGTGAAGGTTTACATGGTTTTTAACAAATTCTTTAACCTTTATTTTTTTTAGAAAAAAATCGTTTTAATGTAATGTTTTTGCATCTCATAATCACTTCTTCTCTTGAAAAAATCATCTCATTTAAAAAAAAAATAAAAAATTATTTCACTTACACATTTTAAAGATTAACATTTTCTAACAAAATTTGACTTTGAAAAGAAATCAAAATAATGTTCTTGCAACATATTTATTGACTAGAAAAAAAAATCTTAACGCAGGATTCACTTGTACATATTTATAAGTTTAACTTTCATGTTTTTAACAAAATCTTACATTTCTTCCTTCCTAACCAATGTGGTGTACAATTCTTATTTGTCTAACTATTCAAACATTTACTCAATCACCCAAAATTACTAGAGAAATTTGAAAAAACTACCACAATGTAGCGGATTGTTTCTAGTAATTTTGAGGAAGCTACCACAATGTAGCGGATCCTTTTGCAGTGTTGAAATGTATGAGAGAAACTGAAAAGGCAGACATATTTTTGAATTATAGTTTGATAGAATTGAACAAAAATACGAATCTTGTAGTTTAACAAAACAAAACAAAAATCCTCATTTTACTTATTTATAAGTCTATTCTAAAGAGAAGTGTCCATATAAACATTAATTCTATCTTGTTTATGGGGAAAAGGTGAAGGATTTACTCCAAACACATCCTATGATGACTAAAATCCGACCATAAGCTTTGTGTAGAGTGTTTTTTTTTTCCAACAGTATTTGTGAGGATTAAATTCTTAACTTCTTAGTGAAGGACACAACCTTATGTCAATTAAGTTATACTTGGTTTGGCTAATGAGTATGAATTTGGATTTGAACATAAGACCAAAGGGAGTTAAGGCTAAATAAGTTCCACTTATGCTCGGTTTGTGTAGAGTGTTAATTACTTACCCTTAATTAATTGACCAAGGATAGTTCTACTAAGTAACGCATAGTGACAATAAATTATGCTAATACTTTCGAAAACACTATTATTATTATTATTATTTATTATTTTATTTTTTTTTGACAACATGTGAGACTGTTGTATTGAACCTAAGATCTTTTAGTCATTAGTCCATACATCATGTCAGTTGAACTATGTTCTTGTTGGTCATTATTGTGTGATATTTGAATAAATCATAGTTGAAACAATAAGGTTTTAGTCGAGACACTTTGACTTAAAATGAACCGCTAATATAAATAACATAATATTAGGGTCAAATAATAAATGTATAAATGACAACAAGAGCATAGTTCAATTGACATGATGTATGACTAGTGATCAAAAGATTTTTGTTTCGATCCCCAACCCCACCGGTTGTGAAAAAAAAGAAAAAAAAAAAATGTAAATTCCATTTTTCAGAAAGAAAAAAAAAAGGTATTATGTAATACCTCAAATATTGTATGGAAACCCATTTATATCTTCTCTCTTCTTCTCTACCTACTAAGTTTCGAACTTGCTATCACAGAGGTTAAATGAAAATTAAATTCATCCTCCATGCCAACAAGCTACAAGGGCCGTTCGGTGATACTGATTTCAAACTAAATTATTTTAACCAATGCTTTTATAACATTTTCTTACCAGATTTTCTGACTTTATTATTCCATTCTTTTCAAATAGGGTAAATTATATTTTGGTCTAGAAGTTTGTATTTGATATCATTTCTTAAGGTTTCAAACTCAACTTTTTTTTCTTCCTCTTGTCACCGCCGCCACCGATTGACACTTGAATGAAAATTTGAGCCACAATAAGTTTGCGATTGCCCCCAAAGTCAAGCCCCAAAGAAAATGAGTGGAAGAGAAAAAATAGTTGTCATGTCAGCTTGTCGTTAAGTTTTAACATAAAAATTGACGGAAGGACAAAAAACGCATCAAATGCAAACCTGAGAGACAAAAAATGTTGAGTTTAAACCTTTGAGACCCAAATGCTACCGAACTCAAACCTTAAGGACAAAAAATGTAATTTACCAAAGCGAGCATAGCTCAGCTGGCATATGTATTAGTTGACGACCACGAGGTCTGTGGTTCGAATCCCCCCACCCCCAATATAATAAAAAAAAAACTTTAAAAAATAAATAAATAATAATAATCAAATACGTGCTTTATAATTTTTTTTAGAAAAATTGGAGTGGGTGACTATTTCATTTTTTTCTATTTTAAAATATAACACATTTATAAAGAATTGCAAATATATGTATTTGTGCTGACTTTTTGTGGCTGTAGATTTTTATGCGACTGAGACATTTTTCTTAGCCTTTAATTTGCGTGGCAGAGAGTGATTTGAAGAATACACTGTGTATTTTTCTTTGTAATTTGGGTTTCTCTTCTTTATCTTTTGTCCCAAGCTACCGAGTTGTGGTACTTGGAAGCAAATAGTTCTAGTTGGGCTATTTGAGTGAGTTTTGTACCGCGAGCTTAAGGGACCGATTGTAATCTCCATTATAGTAGAACCTGCAGTTGCAGAAGACTGGACGTAGTCTCGAGATCGGGGCGAACCAGTATATCTCTCGGTGTTGTTATATCTTTCCCTTATCTTTTATTATTGTATTTTGTGACTGATTGCCTTTTGGATTATAACCTGTGAAGTGGGAGGTTGAGATATATTTAGTTTATTCCGCATTTAATTATATCTCGCTTTTTTTAATCCCAACAAGTGGTATCAGAGCTTTTGGTTCAGGAATCATGGGAGAGACGAATCCGAAAAGTTTCGAGGGAGTCACAAAATTTGATAGGGAAAATTTTGGTTATTGGAAGATGCAAATCAAAAATTTCCTAACTTGCAAGAAAGTGCACAAGGCACTGAAGGAGAGACCGGAAGCGATGTCAGATGGAGATTGGTTGGATATGGATGAACAAGCAGTTGCAAATATAAGGATGTGTCTGTCGATGGAAGTAGTTAGTCTTGTAGCCAATGAGACTACTACAATCAAGCTAATGGAAGCGCTTACAAACATGTATGAGAAACAGTCTGTCAATAGTAAAGCATATCTACTTAAGAAATTTTTCAACATGCAAATGATTGAAAATTCATCAGTTAATTCCTATATTAATGAAGTTACCACTTTAGTTAATCAGTTGAAGTCTGTCAAGATAAAATTTACTGATGAAGTGTATGCTATTCAATTATTAATGTCTTTACCTGAAAGTTGGGAAACGATGAAGACAACAGTGTCTAATTCGACTGGAGATAACACTCTGAAATTTTCAAGAGTTTGTGATTTAGCTATAGCTGAGGAAATTCGTAGGAAGGGGAGTAGTAAAGAATCTACTATAGGATCGACTTTAGCTTTAACTAAGGGTAAAGACAAAATTGATTATGAAGATAATAAATTGAATAGCAATAGGAAAAAGTGGAGTCATAGGAATAAGGAGGTAGAATGCTTTTACTACCACAAGAAAGGTCACTATAAAAGTCAGTGTAGGAAACTAAAAGAGGATCATGAGGTAAACATAGTTGATGATGCCTATGTCTGTGTTGAGAGTAGCATAGAGAGTAGTAACCACTCATCTGTATGGGTTGTAGACAGTGCAGCGTCAGTTCACATAACTTCAGATAGAAATTTGTTCACATCATTCACAGGTGGATATCATGGTCTAGTGAGAATGGGTGATGGTAGAGTCTCCAAGACATGTGGGATTGGGGATGTTAGTTTGAAGTCTGAATGTGGTAGTGTTCTGATGTTACGTAATGTCAGGTTTGTGCCTAGGATGAAGATAAATCTCATCTCTATTGGCAAGTTGGAAGATGAGGGTTACAGTTGTGAGTTTGGCAGTCGCCAGTGTAAACTCAAGTTAGGATCCCAGGTAGTGGCAGTTGACCACAGAAATTCCACACTATATAGATGTCAGTTTAGTGTTGCCAAAAGATCAAAGAGACAGTGGATGTCAGTTAAAGCTGCATATGGTAGGTGTAGAGGTACAGTTGAGCCAACAACAATGATAGCCAATTTCGATCAGTTAGATCAAGATCCATCAGTTCAGAAACAATTGGGAAGTCCGAGAGAGAAAGATGATGGCTATCGTCAATCCCCAATTGTCAGACATTCGAATGAATTGATGAAGTCGCCTAGGCGAGTAAGAGCATCAAAATTGAAGACCAAGGCAGTTGCTATGGTCACAGGTTTAGTCTCTAGCTTGGTAGTAGACTTGAATGAAGGAGTCAAGTCATTTGCAGAATATATCTTCTTCAAGAACAGGTGTTCAAGATCGAAGAAGATGTCAGTTGTTACCACTTAGCTGAAGTGGGAGTACGTGACTGTTCTTTATGTCTGGGGGACACTTCCACGTAGCGAGCCCATACCTCAGGGCGAGCACAAATGAGCTACAATTATTTTGCTGATAGTTGCATGTTTTGTTAGTTTGTTGTTTTACAGATTTTTTGTTGAACTTTGGAGTTAGAGATGTCCATTTGCCCCCCCCCCCCCCCCCCCCCCCCCCGAATGGGGCAGGGAGCGGGGAATATTTTTCGCCCCGTTAACTAAACGGGGCGGGGGCGGGTAATAGCATACCCGCCCCGCCCCGTATACTTTTTTATATATATATATATATATATATATACATATATACATTATTCATCAAAAAAATTAACTACACACTTCTTTTTTTATCTAAAAAAAATACACAGTTTACCAATAAAGTCCCAAAAAAATACAATCTTACAAATAAAGTTTATGAAATTAAATATATATAATATTAATCAACTTAACAAATAGCAAAACTTAAAAAAAAAAATAGATAAGAATAAATTAAAAAAGTATATTATTCGCGGGGAAAATTACCCGCGGGGAATACCCGTTACCCGTGAATTCTCCGCGGGGAATACCCGTCCCGTCCCCGCGAAATTAAACGGGGAATTTTGCGGGAACGGGTAATGAAATGGGGGACGGGGACGGGGAAGGCATTACCCGGCCCCGCCCCGCCCCATGGACATCTCTACTTGGAGTTTGCCAAGAAGATCAGAAATAACCGTTGTAGTGAGAATAAAGCCTTGGAATTTGCCAAGATGATCAGTTTATTGCAGTGGGAGGCAAAGTCGCTATTTGAGTGAGTTTTGTAGCTCGAGCTTAAGGGACCGATTGTAATCTCCATTAGTAGAACCTGCAGTTGCAGAAGACTGGACGTAGTCTCGAGATCGGGGCGAAGCATTCCCATATTCATATGATTTATCTGTATTGTAATCATTCCAGTATTTTTTTTTTGCAACGGTGTTTTTAATAAATGCGAGGATTGAACCCATGACCTCTTAGTCACAGGCACAACCTTATGTCAATTGAGCTATGTTCGGTTTGTCACATTCCAGTATTTTACTTGATTAGTACTTGACATTGAAAACCATATTATATTCAGAATTTAGAAACCAACAAAATTAAAATACCCCACTTGCTAATAGCTTTCTCTACTACTTCTTTATTGGGGAATACCTAGGGTCAAAGTCTTGTGTTTTGTTTGTTTTTGCAACGGTATTTTAATTAAAGCGAGGATTAAACTCATGATCATAGACACGGACACAACCTTATGCCAATTCAGCTATGCTCGGTTTGACAGTCTTGTGTTTTGTTATTCTAAACTAACGGGAGAAAATAAACTTAAGAGAAAGAATGAGAACGGAAAAAGGGGAAAGATAAGTAAATTTATTAATTAAAAAATTGAGTAGACCCCACATAAAAATTCACGTTTTTTTAATATTAAAAAATCCCCACGTGGGAGTGGTCTCCTTACCACAGGTACTAAAAATTTTACGGGAGTTAGTTACAAATTTAGCATAATAAAAACGGAATTTTTTTTAGTACATTCGTGTGTATAGAGAACAAATTTAGCATAATAAAAACTGACAAAATTCTATTACATACGTGGTATGGAGATACTGTCTTTGAATGACTGACACATGACGATTTTTTTAAAATTAAAAAAATATTAATTTTCAGGAGATAATCTCATACCGATAATCTCCATACCACGTATGTACTAGAAAATTTTCAATAAAAACCACATTTACTTCCCTCCTCCAAACTTAATAAATCAAAGGTTTCTGACACTAACCCCACCTCTTTTTCATTGGGGTTGTTAATGGAAGATTGCAAGTGTAATAAATGTGTGGGTCTCACTCCATCATTTGCAATCCTATTACACTCCTAGATTATACCCAATTGATTCTCAAATAGAATTACCATGGCACATTAAGTAGAACCATCTCCCATTTTCTTTTGCATCTCTGCTCTGTTTTTCCCTTTCTCTTTCTTCTTCTTCTTCGAGATTATCGACTTTTATCTTCTTTATTTTTTTTTCTTCTCTCATTCTTGAAATGAGTTGGTCTTAACATCCCTTCTATTTCATGTTATTCATTTTTTTTTTTTTCTGAAATAATCTTCAACTTCATCTTCATTTTTTTTCTCTCTCATTCTTGAAATATGTTTGTCGTGTAATAATGTTCAACTTCATCTTCTTCATTTTTTTTTCTCTTATTCTTGAAATAAGTTTGTGTTGAATAATCTTTAGAATTAGTCTTGTTCATTTTTTTTCTTCTCATTCTTGAAAATAATGTGCAAAGAGATTTATCCACGGACTCTTCTCGCTCCTTCCCAAATTATTTATGTGAGTTGTATTCAATTTTTAAGCTCTAGGTTCTTTGTATTTCGCCTAATTTTACTGATGGTGATGACTTTTATTTAGCATTCTCGAGCAGCGTTGAGAGTCTGCACAAGAGTGAGAGTCCACTAAAGCACAAGAATGAGACAAAGAGTATGCACAAGAGTCCGAACAAGATTCAAATGAAAGAGTATTATGATAAACTTACAAAATTTAACAGGTAAGTAAACACCCCAATAAAAATTATATTACATTTGAATCAGGGCTTAAGTAAACACCGTCAAAGAAAAATCGATTGCGATTGAAGCATTTTTTATTAGGATTGCAAGGTAAATTACATTACGACGAAGGAAATGCGGTCTAAGATAGAAGGTTAAACAAATAGAAATTTAAAAATCACCAATATATCAAATGTTGGGATGCAAAAATCGAACCAGGAATGAAAAAAAAAAAATGTGATATATATGAAAATAACTCCGTCAACATAGAAATTTTGAGAAGAAATTGGAGGTGAGAATTGGAGAGTAAAATCACGAGAGTTTAAACTCAAAATAGATAATACCATATCATTAAATATATTTATAATTATATGCATGAAAATACATATATTTATTAATTTCAAATGGAAAAAGACGAGTTTGAAATATTTCTGGTATTATGTGGAAATGAAATAAAAAATATCAAGCTTTAGATAATTAATATGTGAATTACACCAATTGTAGTGAGAACTAAAATAGATATTCCTTGAGAATTTTCTACAAAGTTGAAACAACCTTCTCAAAACTATTTTATTTTTATTTCTGGTGTTTTAATACATATTTTATATTGTCCCCAATCATTTTCGTTGCAAACACATGGTTATTGGATGCCGAAAACTGAAAAATCAATCGTTGCGTCGTAGAATGGCCACTGCCTTGAAAGCAAATTCGACATGACTTCGGTGTGAATCGTATTTTGCCGGTTGCTCCCCAAAGCTAGCGCAACACCCAAACTCGGACGTCCACTCGTTAGAAAAAAGAGTTGGAACCAAGAATAAACTTTGGTCAGATCTGATTTTTCTAAGAAAACGAAGTTTCAAATTGTTGTTTTGGACAAAAGGCAAGCACACCTTTTCAAGAACATAAAACTCTCAAACAAAAATGTGTCACAAGAGTAGATCCCGAAAATTTAGAGTTACAAATCTCAAAACGTTTTTTTTAATCATTATTGTAAAAACAGTTACAAATTTAATGAGTGTATTTTGCATACTCCACTCTATTCACTTTTGCAAGCTCTTCAACTCTAGTATTTATATCCACTTCTCATCTCTAAATCTTTCAATGTGAAACAACTTAGTTCTTCTCGATGAAGGACCGATAAATAGGCCAAAACACCCATGAATTTTGTGAGTCATTCCCAACAATGGTTTCATAACCATTTGATTTTGATAGATCAATCGTTGAATAATTTGTTCATTTGTAAAAGCTTTATTATTCAACTTAGGAAAAAAAATCCAACATGATTATCATATTTTGCTAAATTAGAGTATTTCTCTTCTTCCCTTTATCTTTCAAATAGGGCCATAATATATATCAACATACAAATACATAGGGCAACAACGAGACATATGACCATTTTTTTTATGGATCAGCTACAAGAATAGCTGAAATTGAGAAGTGCAAGTTAAAAAATAGCTAGCTCAGTTATTTTGTTAAAAAATAGCTAACTTCTATATTTAGAACAGTTGGAACATTGAACTCAAACTCCCTAAAAAAGGAAGATTTATTCAGAGAGAAAATGAAGGGAAAATAAATGATTTATTCAGAGAGAATACTCGAGAAAAATAAAGATTTATTTCAAGAGAGAATCATGAAAAAAAATAATAAAAAATTAAGATATGTCAAACGAAGGATAACAACCACTAATTAAATCGAAACATGTAAACAAAATTAAATAAAATCTAATCTAGAATATTAATTCAAATTAATTTTTAAACTAAAATTTTCATAGACGGTTGTGAAAAAAATTATAATAACGGTGCTCTCGATAATTTCTAATGTGTATATATTTGAAGTTACATGTACATATAAGTATATCATATGAAGTATATGTTTATATACACAAACCGTAAGCAAATTATATAAACAAATAAATTTTCAGCATATTGATGTTTATAAAAACTAAAATGTTCATAGACGGTTGTAAGAAAATTATAAAAATGACACACTCGATAACTTCTAGTGTGAGTATATATTCGTAGTTAAATCTATAACAACGTACATGTAAGTATATCATATGAAGTATATGCGTGTATATAGACCATAAACCATTACTTTGTGAGCATTGGACAAATGGTACTAAAAAAAATAAAATGTTCATAGACGGTTGTAAGAAAATTATAAAAATGAGGGTCATCGATAACTTATAACTTCTAGTGTAGGTATATATTCGTATAGTTGCATCTATAACAATGTACATGTAAGTATATCATATGAAGTATATGTGTAACGACCCGACTTTTCCTAACTTAAACTACTAAGGGATGCTACTGAATGCATGCTGATAACATTTGGAAAAAACTCTTGAGAAAAGATATAGAAATAAATACTTCCATTTAAATAAAACTAAAATATAATTATTTGGGATCCCATTTAAAATATTGAAATCATCAAATAAAACAATTCGATAAACTGCTTTAAAAAAATTTCATAGCATAACCTAGAATAAAACATTTAAACTTAAATATCAAATATGCGGAAGCCATGCTGACAATGACCCCATGGCACAAACAGCAAACGATCTCGTCACTCGCCTCGTACGTTTTTGCCATTTCTTGAAAAACAGATTTTGGAAAAGGATGAGTATAAAATTACTGTAACTCCAAATGGGTTAAATATGCATACACAAGCAAAACATGCACTAAATGATTTACTCATGTGGTGCCTTTATTTTCTGTCAAAAACTTTCAAATCGACGTGTGGACAATTAACCCATCAAAACTATACCAACTAACTTGTGGCGCATAAGCGTGCATACTGGAAGACTCTACCTCAGCTGATGGTAGTTGGCTCCCAATCAGCGGAGCCAAGCCTCACCCGTCAGAGCGCCTCGGATGTACACAAAATGCATTAAGTTTGTGAGCTCACTGATGGGGCATAGGTGGGTTTTTTTAAAACATGGACCTCTACCCCACTACAAGAAAATTAGTCTATTGCGACAATTTTTTTACAACGGTTTAGAAAGTGCTGCAAAATTTAATAAAATCGCAACAATTTCTGGAAATAAATAAAAAATTGTTGCAAAATATATATATTGCAACGATTTTCTTGCTGCGATTTTAAAATGTGTTGCAATAGGGTGTTCATTTTTTTTGGACAATTGGCGAAGCCCAAATAAAAAAAAATCTTTAAAAAATTTAAAGCCCAAACAAATAAGAAAGTGTTGCTATGTATTTCAAAAATGTTGCAACGGTTGTGAGAAGTCATTTCAGCACTTTTAAAAGTGTTGCTAGATCCCTTACAACACTGGTTTAGCCAGGGGTTTCTCAAGCGTTGCAAAAAGTGTTGCAGTAGTTTAAAACCGCTGCTATAGCTAAAAAAATCTCTGCAATAGCCCTTTGCCACAACTTCTACATTAAAACATGAATCATTCACCATTATGCATGAGGCCCCCTAGCTGGATATTGTATCATGACATACACTCAATTCATATAAGGTCGTTGACCCAATTAATAGACATGCAATCCAATTACACCATATCACAAGAATCTGACGCGTCCTCAAAGAGGACATGGACACTCTCAACATATAAATTAATGTCAACAACATAAACTCATTCTAAACAGAAACACACTTCCAACACATAACTTAATTTCAAGAATGAGAAACAATGCAAGAACACTTCAAACATACAAATTAATTTCCACAACAACACTCATCCAGAACAACCAAGAACACTTTAAAACATACAATTTAATTACAATAACAACAACTAAAGCAACCAAACTTTCCCACCAAGCCAGAGGCTTTCCATCACTAAGGATACTTACCTTGAGTCGAAAACCCAAACGATCTCTAAATTGGTTACGGAAGGTCTTGGTCCCAACCTAAACAACTTCCAACAATTAAAACTCATTTATGAGATAAAAAATAGTACTGTAAAAATGTCTAAACAAAAATCATAGGTTACCTACGTAGTCCCTGCCTGACGTCACTCCTACACTAAATTAAATTTCAATCCCATACCATTTTCGACACTGAAACAGAGAGGCTTTTACAAGTTATGAAAAATCTGAAATCTTGAAATAAAGTCTAAAGGTTCCAAAACGGATGGTTACCTATTAAGCGTTGTAAAAATGAGAATTACCCAACCTTCGCCGATCGGCCCCTTATCGTGGATTGCTGCCGCGCAAAACTTCAGACTGTCGCGCTGAAGTGCCGATGCCGATGCTGAAGTGTCGATGCCGAGGAGCGGGTGTTGGTTGGATTGGTGTGACGATAGTGGAGGAATCGATTGACGGTGAGGGTTGGGCGTGGATCGAACGACGATGGCCAATTTTTACGAACACGACGATGACCAATTTTTACTTCAGCGGCAAAGTGCTGATGAAAGTAAAGAAAAAAGGAAATGAGAATGCTCATTGTGAACAAGGATAGAGAAAAACAACGGAAGAAACTCTACTACATAAGTTTAATAATATTAATATTATAATTTTTTTTTTTTATAATATTAACATTATTACTATTATTACTACTATAAAAAGAAATTTCTTTCTTTCCTACTTCAGTCCGTTTTTTTTTTTTTTTTTTTTTAAATATTACTTTAAATAAGTTCTAAATCTGAAATAACGATTCAATGCGATAAAATAGGGTACGGGGTTTTACAGTATATACATCCCATTAATCCGTGAGCAATGAACAAATATACTAAAAAACATTAAAATTGGTATGCATGATGAGTTACCTGGGAAAACGTTCAATCAATTGTATCATTACCTGCAACATTGAATTAAGAGATTTGCAAATCTTCCCTCCCCAAATCGATTTGAAACAGTCATCGATTCTCAACTTTGAAACTCTTCAAAAAACTATCTACCTCAACCTTCTACATCGTTGAACGCTTGAATTGAGCTGAAAATTTCGACTCCTAAAACCTTCTATGACGTATTTTCGGAGTGAGTAAGGATCTTAATCTCTCTCCACTCTAATCTAAAAATGAGCCCCTCTTTTCAAAATGCATAAATCTAGAAGCGTTGTTAGTGGGATGAATTTGTATTTTTTTTTTTTGGGTTAAACATTTTCAAATCTAAGTTGTTGAGATTTTTTATTTTCTTCAAAATCCATGGATCTCGTTAAAAAACGCAGGAATGAATCTGTTAGAAACTAAAATAAATATAAAAAAAAAAATTAAACTTAGTTTTGTTGGTTGTCCGTAATTAAGCGCATATACCAGGGTATAATCGGGATGAAAATTGTCAACTCCATTCCCTAAAATAACTCCATTCCCTAAAATTGTGGTAGTCATTAGATGGAAATATGAAATTTTCTTAGCTATTTTTCAATTCATTTTTTTATTCCTAGCTATTCTTGAAAATTTCCCTTTTTTTTATTCCCTATTTCGATAGAGACCTATTTTTTAAAAAGTTTGATATATGTCATTTTATCTAAAAATAGATGAATTTTAATATAGCGAGAGATGGATTAATTAAAATGCCTTCGATCGTAAATATAACATATTAAATATTTAACTTAGACAAAATCTAGAATCTCATAAATCAAGGGACCATTTTAAACTAAAATTACAATACAACATTTTAGTGTAATTTAAATTTTAAAATAAAATAAAAAAATTTCAACATTTTAAAAATTATCACATACTTTAATATAATTAAAATTTAAAAGTAAAATAAAAATCATTTTAAGTGATTTATTTTATTTTATTTTTGCAGTTTTTTAGTTTACATATTTTTTTTTTTTAGATAATTTGAAAATTACATAAATCAAATGATGAAAAAAAATAACCATATATTTGCAAGTATAGTGTATTTGTATTTTCAATTCATAATGTTTTTGCAAATCATTGAGAATTTGGAGCACTAACTTGGAGTTGGGTGAACTAGGTTATTATAACTCAGTCAACGTTTGTCCACCGACTATTATAACCCACAGTCAATCAAGTAACTTTACCCATAAATTATTATAACCATCGACTATAATAACTCACTCAGCGCCTCAAACAACCTCCAAAAATACAATTGAACAGTATTTTTGCAAATCACTAAAAGTGCAAAAACATGTTTTTGCAATTCACTAATTGCAATCACAATAATTACAGTGTACTGCCAATTTTGAAAATTGAAATTACACTGTACTTAGAATTGTGCAATTTTGAATAGAGTTTTTTAAAAAAGCCAACAACAAGACAAAAAAAATATTGTAAATAAGGACACAAATTTAGATGAAAATATGTTTGTATTCTAAGTTTGATGAAAAGAAGTTCAAATTCAGAAAAGGATTGATTAAATAAAAAGCAAACGATTGATTAAATAAAAACCTGACGAAACTTATGTGGACGCCAAAATAAAAACCTGACGAAACTTATGTGGACGCCAAAACTTCAATGAACGACGGACAATCAATACAAAGCGCTTCGACCACCCATTGATTTTAAACTTCTCAACTCAGTTCTCTCCAACATTTTTCTTGAAAAAATAATACTACAAAGAAGATTTTGAATATGCCTATTAATATATCCCAAAGCCTTCAACCTCTTCAATGCAATTCCCTCACACAACTTTTGAACATTAGAAGCTTGTTGTAGTTCTTGGCTAGCCAAGTTGTAGGTTGGAAGAAAGCAAAAAACCCCAATCATTCCGACATCTCTATAATAATCCCAATCGTCGTCGTCGTCGCCTCAATTGTCGTCGAGTAGGTAGCACATGGCCATAAGCAGGGATGTAGATTAAAAAAAATCCACAGTGAAGAATGGTTACAAACCTTGTCATTCACATCACATAATTTTAATCTCTCACTAAAAATACTGTAGCATCATTTTCATTTCTTAGGGGGCGTTTGGCCCAAGGAGTTAGGGGGAGTTGGAGTTGTTTTGTCTGGAGTTGTTTAGTCTGGGGAGTTGTTTAGTCTGGGGAGTTCTGAGGTATGTCTGTTTGGGGCAGTGAGTTGTTTAGTGTGGAGTTCTGAAGTCTGTGGTGTGTTTGGAGCCTGGAGTTGTTTAGTCTGAAGTTGTGAAGTCTGAGTTTATTTTAGCGGTTTTCTTCCGCACAATTTTTTTCTACAAACTTTCAAAATTTTCTTATTAAGGACTTCTTCCAACTCCAATAAATTCTAAAAATGAAATATTTTATTTTTATTTTATCTATCTTTGACAAATTTCTTTGAAGACAAAAATAATTTTGAGCACAATATTTGACATTATTTTTCACATTGATTATCAAAAAAAAAATATATATATATATATATAAATATATTTTGTTAGGACTCATCTTTAATTTTATAAATTATAAGATTGTCTACCCATAAGTATAGTCTATTCATGTGTCAAACACATCTTTCTCCGCCT
Source organism: Herpetospermum pedunculosum (assembly GCA_028017165.1). Classification (NCBI taxonomy): domain Eukaryota; kingdom Viridiplantae; phylum Streptophyta; class Magnoliopsida; order Cucurbitales; family Cucurbitaceae; genus Herpetospermum; species Herpetospermum pedunculosum. The sequence continues at coordinate 10,088,767 of CM051526.1, forward strand.
CCCATTGACAGGTAGTTGTTGAACCTCAAGTTCTGAAATCTGAGTTTATTTTATTAATTTTTTCGATACAATTTTTTTTTTCTACAAACTTTCTAATTTTCGGACTTTTCCTAATAAATTCTAACAATGCAATTTTTTATTTTTATTTTATCTACGTTCCAAATTTCTTTGGAGATAACAAAAAATAATTTTGAACACAACACCTCACATTAATTTTTTAATCTCTCTCACCTTGATTATCAATAATATATATTTATTATTATTTTTTAAAGACTCAATCTTTAATTTTTTTAATTTTATGAATTTTAGAAGTGAGATTTTTGTTTTTGTTTTTTAGTGTAAGTATAGTTTACAAATTTCTCTAAAGAAAAAAAAAACAACACATAAACATATCTATGTGTCAAACACGTTCTTCCTCGCTTCCACCCACTTAAACTCATAATTTCATATGCACTACACCTAGAACCTATTTTCTATAATTTTTCATATTTTTATTATCAAGAACTTCTTCCAATAAATTTTAAGAATACGATTTTTGTGTTTTTTTATGTATCCTTTACAAATTTATTCGAAGATAACCAAAATAATTTTGACTACCATACTTCACCTTTTTTTTTTCAATATCACTCACATTAATTATTCATTTTATTTGGATCGTTTTGAAATAAAACAAATAGTCGTACAATAGTCGATTAACTATTACGTGTGAATTTGAAATATTTTAATCCATTAATCTAAGTGATCCAAATAAGCTATATTTTTATATTTTTATTTCTTCTTGAATAGTACCTTTTAAATTTTGTTTAAGTACCAATTTTAATTCAACAACTTAATTTATATTTAAAATAAAAATAGGTTGAATTGCATTTTTAGTCATTTTACACATTTTGTTTAAATTATGTTTTTTTTAAATAATTAAAAATATTGTAAAAGGAAGAGAGAGAAAGAGAGGAAAATGAAGGAGAGTTGAATAGTAATTACTGTAGAAGTCTGGGGAGTTAAATAATAATTACTGTAAAAGTATGGAGAGTTGATATTTTTTGTCCGAGTTAAACAACTCTTTGGACCAAACGGGGAGTAAGTTTACTCCCCACAACTCCACTCCTCCCAACTCCGTATGCCAAACGGCCCCTTAAAGATCAAATTGTGTGTCATTCACTTGTATATATTGTGATCCCTAACTTTAATTGCTCTGACAAAATCTTTGACAAAAAAAAAAAAAAAAAAAAACTTATTTCCAAAGTAATTTTTTTTTTTTTGGGGGGCCATTTGACTTTTTGTACCCTACACCAAAACAAATGGGTCTTTTAGACTCTCCACAAAAAAACTAACAATTTTAGACCTCTGATGTGAAAGGTCTTAAATGCCCTTACTTTTAGAGACATGAAATGCCTTAAATACCCCTCCTCCTAAACCCAAAAAAAACTTTTCATCCTCTTTTGAACTCCCAATTTTTGAACTTTTGAGTTTTCCTCCTTCAAATTTGCGATTTTTGAACTTCTTCTTCCTTTGTGGGCTTTTTGAATTTCATGTTTTGGGTTGATTTAGGGTTTTGATTTCATGTTTTGGGGTTGTCGGTAAGTTCTGTTTGTCAATCCATTCTTGATTTTGAGGTTTTTGGAAGAAGTTTTTCGATTTCATTGTTTGGGGGTTGTTGCAGACGAAGGAAGATGATGAAGTACCGACCGGTATGTTTACCAGTCGTTTTTATCTAACCGGTAAATTTAGAGGAAAGAAATTGGGAGAAATTTCTGCATCGGGTAAATTTACCGGTCGAAACGACCCCGACCGGTAATTTCATCCATAAATTTACCGGTCGAAACAACCCCGACCGGTAATTTACCGGCGCAGGTAATTCCAAATTACCGGTTGAATTGCCTCAATGACCAATTCTGCCGGTTAAATTACCAGGATTGAATCAGATATTCAAATCTGATAGTATTTAAAAAAAAAAAATCTTACGTAATTTCAATTATCATTGATTTAAAACGAAAAAAATCTTTATTCGTTTGAAATATGAGAATTGAGATTATGTAAAATTTTAATTTTTAAAATTTAAAAATAAATCCTTACCATCCGAGGGAGGAGAGATTCGAAATATATTTTTTTTAAAATTTATGAGAATTGATTTAAAAAATTTGATTTAATTTTTAAATCTATGAGGATTGAGATTACTAAAGATTTTTTTTTTTTAAATCTATGAGAATTGAGATTACGTAAGATTTTTTTTTTTTAAATACTACCAGATTTGAATATCTGATTCAATCCAGGTAATTTAACCGACAGAAAAATGGTCACTGAGGCAATTCAACCGGTAATTTGGAATTACTGAGGCAATTCAACCGGTAATTTGGAATTACCTGCCGGTAAATTACCGGTCGGGTTGTTTCGACCGGTAAATTTACGGATGATTTATCGATGACAAGGTAATCTACCGGCCGGTATTTTCAAATCTGTCGTTTACCAGTCGTTTTTATCTAACCGGTAAATTTATGAGAATTGAGATTACGTAAGATTTTTTTTTTAAATCTATGAGAATTGAGATTATGTAAGATTTTTTTAAAAAAAATACTATTAGATTTGAATATTTGATTCAATCCAGGTAATATCTAATTCAATCCAGGTATTTTCAAATCTGTGAAGGAGGAAATTATACAGTCGGGGTCGTTTCGACCGATAAATTTACCCGATGCAGAAACTTCCCCCAATTTCTTTCCTCTAAATTTAAGATAAAAACGACTGGTAAACGTACCGGTCGGTACTTCATCTCCTTCCTTCGTCTGCAACAACCCCCAAACAATGGAATCGAAAAACTTTTTAAAAAAAACTCAAAATCAAGAATGGATTGACAAACAGAACTTAACGACAACCCCAAAACATGAAATCGAAACCCTAAACCCATTAAATTGAAACGCCCAAAACATGAAATTCAAAAAGCCCACAAGGAAGAAGGAGTTCGAAGGAGGAAAACTCGAAAGTTTAGAAGAAGATAAAAAAAATTTGGATTTAGGAGGAGGGGTATGTTAGATATTTCATGTCTCTAGCAGTAAGGACATTTAAGACCTTTCACATCAAGGTCTAAAATTGTTAGTTTTTTTTAGGGAAAAACTCAATTTATACCCTTAAACTTTAGAGGTTGTATCAATTAAAACCCTAAACTAATGATTGTATCAATTTAAACCCTAAACTTTCATAAGTGTATCAATTTACACCTTCGGTTAGAATTTTATTTTAAAAACGTTAATTTAAACACGTGAAAACTTATAATTTTAGTCATTTAACCTCTAAACTTCTATAAGTGAATCAATTGTATGAAAATTTAGAGGTTTAATTGATAAATTATAAGTCTCCACGCGTGTGAAAACTAACATTTTTTTAGGAGAGGGTGTAAATTGATACACTTATGAAAGTTCAGGGTTTAGATTGATACAATCAATAGTTTGAGGTTTTAATTGATACAACCTCCAAAGTTTAAGGGTATAAATTGATTTTTACCCTTTTTTTTAGGAGTCTAAAAGACCCCTTTGTTTTGGTTTAGGGTAAAAAAAAAAAAAAAAAAAAAAAAAGTCAAATTGCCGATTTTCTTGTTACATATTCTTTTACTAAAAAATCATGTCTCGTCCCTTTGTTTTTTGAGGTATAATTTCTATATTTTTAACATCTTTGATTTTTTTTTTTTATTTATTTTTTTATTTATTTTTTTTTTTTTATTTATTTATTTTTTTTTTTTTTTAAATAAGAGCATACTCATTTAAAAAAAAAATAGAAAAATAAATCATGCATCATTAGTTTGTTCATAATTTTGAGGTATAATTTTGATTTTCTAATAAATTCTTTGACCTTCTTAAAAAAATTATTGTTGCATTTTCATTTATTAGAAAAAAAACTCCTGGCTCATACAAAAAAAAGTACATATTGTGAAGGTTTCCATGTTTTTAACAAATTCTTTAACCTTATTTTTTTTAGGAAAAAACCGTTTTAATGTAATGTTTTTGCATCTCATAATCACTTCTTCTCTTGAAAAAAAATTATTTCACTTACACATTAAAAAAAAATATTTCACTTACACATTTTAAAGGTTAACATTTTCTAACAAAATTCGACTTCGAAAAGAAATCAAAATAATGTTCTTGCAGGTTGCAGCATATTCATTGACTAGAAAAAGAAATCTTCATGCGCCATTCACTTGTACATATTTATAAGTTTAACTTTCATGTTTTTAACAAAATCTTATATTTCTTCCTTCCTAACCAATGTGGTGTACAATCCTTCTTTGTCCAACTATTCAAACATTTACTCAATCACCCAAAATTGCTAGAAAAATTATTTGAGGAAGCTACCACAATGTAGCGGATCGTTTTGCAGTGTTGGAATGTACGAGAGAAACTGATAAAGCAGACATATTTTTGAATTATAGTTTGATAGAATTGAACAAAAATACGAATCTTGTAGTTTAACAACAACAACAACAAAAAAAAAAAAAAAAAACCTCATTTTACTTATTTATAAGTCTATTCTAAAGAGAAGTGTCCATATAAACACATTAATTCTATCTTGTTTATGGGAAAAAGGTGAAGGATTTACTCCAAACACATCCTATGATGACTAAAATTCGATCTAACGGTATTTGTGAGGATTAAACCCCGTCAAGAACACAACCTTATGTCAATTGAGTTATACTTGATTTGACTAATGAGTGTGAAGTTGGATTTGAACCTAAGACGAAAGAAAGTTAAGGCTAAATAAGTTCCACTTATGCTCGGTTTGTGTAGAGTGTTAATTACTTACCCTTAATTAATTGACCAAGGGTAGTTCTACTAAGTAACGCACAGTAACAATAAATTATGCTAATACTTTCGAAAACACTATTATTATTATTATTATTTTTATTATTATTATTATTATTATTTTTTTTTGACAACATGTGAGACGGTTGTATTGAACCTAAGATCTTTTAGTCATTAGTGCATACATCATATCAGTTGAACTATGTTCTTGTTGGTTATTATTGTGTGGTATTTTAATAAAATATAGTTGAAACAATAAGGTTTTAATCGAGACACTTTAACTTAAAATCAACCGCTAATATAAATAATATAATATTAGGGTCAAATAATAAATGTGTAAATGCCAACAAGAGCATAATTCAATTGACATGATGTATGATTAGTGACTAAGAGGTCTTGGTTTCGATCTTCCACCCCACCGGTGGTGAAAAAAAAAAAATGTAGATTCCATTTTTAGAAAGAAAAAAAAAGGTATTATGTAATACCTCAAATATTGTATGGAAACCATTTATATCTTCTCTCTTCTTCTCTACCTACTAAGTTTCGAACTTGCTATCATAGAGGTTAAATGAAAATTCAATTCATCCTCCATGCCAACAAGCTACAAGGGCCGTTCGGTGATATAGATTTCAAACTAAATTATTTTACCCAATGGTTTTATAACATTTTCTTACCAGATTTTCTCTTTATTATTCCATTCTTTTCAAATAGGATAAATTATATTTTGGTCTAGAAGTTTATATTTGATAGCATTTCAGTCTTTAAGGTTTCAAACTCAACTTTTCTTCTTCCTCTAGTTACCGTCGCCACCGATTGACACTTGAATGAAAATTTGAGCCACAATGAGTTTGTGGTTGCCCCCAAAGTCGAGCCCCAAAGAAAAGGGGATATTTGGTCAAATGACCTTAAATTAAGGCCCATTCGAGAGATTGACGCGCCATTTTAAAAATTAGTCAAAATGACCTTTTGCTGACATCACTCTCGCTGAAATTTCTCTCGCTCTCGTTCACGTTCACGAGAATGAGAAATTTTTAGTTATAAAATGGAGCCCGCAAAAGAACGAGAGCGAGAGCGAGAGAAATTCCAGCGAGTGTGATGTCACAAAAATGTCATTTTATCTAATTTTTAAAATGGCGCGTCAATCTCTCGAATGGGCCTTAATTTAAGGGTATCTGGCCAAATATTCCAAAAAAAAAAGGAGTGGAAGAGAAAAAATAGTTGTCACGTCAGCTTGTCGTTAAGTTTTAACATAAAAATTGATGGAAGAACAAAAAACGCATCAACTGCAAACGTGAGAGATAAAAAATGTTGAGTTTAAACCTTTGAGACCCAAATGCTACCAAACTCAAACATTAAGGACAAAAAATGTAATCTACCCTTTCAAATAACTAATAATTCAAACACATGTTAACTTTAAAAAAATAAATAAATAATAATAATCAAATACGTGCTTTATAATTTTTTTTAGAAAAATTGGAGTGGGTGACTATTTTATTTTTTTTTCTATTTTCAAATATAACACATTTATAAAGAATTATAGCTCTATCATCAATAAATCCTTTTTTTTTATAGTTTATCAGTCATAGACTTCTATCAAGAAAAAATTGTGAGACATTTACAAATAATTTTAGATTGTGTTAAATTTGCTATTAGTTTGTGTGATGGTGAAATATGCAATATATTTTTTTTTTTCATGATTTATTTTAGAACTTAAAAAAAAATTATGATTTATTTTATGTTAGAATATAACATTTTAACAAATGAATTATGTCAAATGGTTGAGAAATTTGTAAATAAATTTGTTAAATTACAATTTTCGTCCATATCTCTCCGACATAATTTCATTTTGCTCCCAATAGTTTTAAAGCTTTCATTTTTTTATTATTTTTTTTTATTATTAATATTAAATTACACCATTGGAATTTTATTTTAAACACGTGAAAATTAATTTCTCACTAATATGCAAGATGACGCAGTCAAACAAGTAAATATAATTAGAAGTATCGTTTCTTTGAGGACTAAAATGAACATAATAATTCTAAAATTAAACAATGCAATTAAGGGAAGATTTGAGGATAAAATGTTTAAATTAATGGAGAAACTACCATAAAATGCTAAAATTGAGATCACAATAATGACATAATTGCGACAAATTAAAATCACCAAAAAGATGAGAGTCCAATTTTATGAACACCAATCTATTTTTCTTTCTCCAATAAGAATATAGCTCAACTAACATAAGGTATGAATTATGAGCGATAGGTCTCAAGTTCGAATCTCACCTATGTTGTCAAAAAAAAAAAATATATATATATATATATATATATATATATATATTTTCCTTCCCCATAAATCATCTCCCTAAAGATGACTTATAACTTCTAAATTTATCAAACAATATCAACACCCAAAAGACGGGAGAATTTCTAGTATGTAATTTTTTCACACCACTGCCTTTAAATTTAAATGAATGACACGCGAAATAGTTTAAAAAATAATATATTTAATATAGTGGGTCTCAATCAAACAACTATTTCGCCACGTGTCATTCAGTTAAAGGCCGTGGTATGAAAAAACTTCATACTACCGATGTACTAGAAATTCTCCCCCAAAAGACAATAGGGAGAAAGTAATTGATAAAATCAAATAGCCTAAATATTAGAAAATACCCTTACTTTGTGTATTTTATTACAATAATACTCATAAACTCTAAACTCTAATTTAAACCAAAAATACTTTTACCGTTTTAGTTTTGGATGAAAAACATTAAGGCCTCGTTTGGTTTTTTTATCCATTTTCGTTTTTATGTTTTTGAAAATAACGGGATACGATAAAAATGATGAGAACTTTTTTTGTGGGTTAAAAATGAAAATAATTTTTGAAAACACAACTTAAATTAAAGGTATGGAAACGATAAAATGTCGTTTTCATTGTTTTCCAACCCCAAAAGTTGAAAACACGGGATTGCTTACAAAAAATAAATAATAATAAATGTGTGCAGACAAATCTTATACTCTCACAAATTCCCAATTGAAATTGTTGTCCTTGCTTCATCCACATCAATCAAATTAATTTTTTAATTATTAACCAATACCCAACTAAACCCCTTCAATTTCGCTATAAAATGTCATTGTCGTCAACAATCAACATGATCGTTTCCATTTGCCAACTGAGATACAATTTTAATGAGCAGAATAAGCAACTAAAGGCCCAAATTTCAAGATTGAAGAAGATAGAGATACAAACATTTTTTTTTTCTTGCACAAAATTGTAAGAGTAAAACTTAGTTACCCTCAAGTATCTTTTGCAGCCCAGCCACATATCACAACTTAATTGATTGACAGCCACATATCACAACTTAATTGATTGAATATTTATATTATTTTTTAAATAAAAAAACTTTTCACGCCGTTTACTTAGATTTGTTTTTTGTCCGTAACTTTTCATTTCCCCGATAAACAATTTCTCATATTTTCTCTCTCTTTCCTCCACTTTCATCTGCACTTAGTTTTCAATTTCCTCTCTCACTCTCTCTTCCTTTCCTTACAATAAGTATATTTTTTCTTTTTTTGGTTAACTATTTTTTAACACAGTCAAATTCCTCAAATTTGCAATACTCTAAATAATTTCTCCATTTTTTTTTTTTGGGTTTTTATTAGAAAAATAAAATTCAACCTACATTTTCCTTTACCAACCTCTCTCTAGGGGAAGTGTTGTGAAGAAATTGATTATTGAAAATGAATCCAACCGTGAAATTTCCCACTCTTTCCTTCACTTCCTCTAAAAATTTCAAATAACCTCAATTGAAATTTTATGGCCTAAATTTGAAGGATAGAGAAATGAAGAGAGAGAAAATAGGAGGAGTTAAAATTCCAAGCCTAAATTTGGAGGGTAGAGAAATGAAGAGAGAGAAAGCAGGAGGAGTTGTTAATTGAATGGAAAGTAAACGACGTGAAAGATTTTTTTTATTATTTAAAATAGTTTAAATATTTAGCCAATCAAATAATGACCGGTGGCGGGCTGCAAAAGATACTTGTAGCCTAGGCTGCGGGAGAATTTCTAGTACATCTGTGGTATGAAAAATCTCCATACCACTGCCTTTAAATGACTGCCACGTGGTGAGAGGTAATTTAACTTAACTAACGATGGTTTAGCTGGGACCCACTTTTTTAAATACATTATTTACTCCTACTAAAAAAAATTAACAAATACATTATTTATTTAAATTCTCTCTCTTCGTTTTTTATTATTATTATTATTATTATTATTATTTTCTTTTTTAATATAATTCAACTTCTTCATTGATATTTAAAATATGTTCAAAACTTTATTTTTCTTCATCTTCACCCTAATTTTTCAAGTTGATTTGGAGAAGGTTTATTTTCTATATCCATTTATTTCATTATTTTTTATTTGTTTTTCCCTTCAATTCTAATATATTTTTTTTTTTTAATTTTTTTAAATGCAGAAAATATTTGGATTATTGGATATCTACTGGGGCAAATATTTAAGTATGTTGCGTTTTAGTATTTGTTTTTTTTTCTTATGAAGTTTGATTATGTATATATATATATATATTTTTTTTTTGTTATTTTGAGTAGAGTTATTGTTAATTTTAGGTTTAATTGTTAATGCAAAGAGTCAAAAAAAAAAATATTAATAAAAAACGAGGAGAGAGAATTTAAATAAATAATGTATTTGTTAATTTTTTTTAATAGGAGAAAATAATGTATTTAAAAGAGTGGGTCCCAGCTAAATCATCGCTAGTTAAGTTAAATTACCTCTCACCATTTATCAAAAAAAAAAAATTACCTCTCACCCCGTGGAAGTCATTTAAAGGCAGTATGGAGATTTTTCATACCACGAATGTACTAGAAATTCTCCCCTAGGCTGCAAGCAAGTTTTACTCAAATTTTAATACTTTTATTTTATGTGTCGATGTCTCCTGGAACTATATAAGTTATTTTCTACACTTGGTCGAACTTTTTGTTATTAAGATTTTTTTTTTTTTTTTTTTTTTTTTTTTTTTTTTTTTTTGACAACTTGGGGTGGGGGATTGAACCTAGGACCTCATAGTTAGGCAATACATCATTGTCGTTGAGCTATGCTCTTGTTGGTATTAAGATTTATTTATTTGTACATCATTTAGGGTCCGTTTGGTATTGGAAGGTGGGAGCATGAAAAATCTATTTTAACAAAATCTATAAATATTTTTGTTGTTTGATAAATTTTTTTTTAAATTTATATAAAATCATTTTCTAAATTCTTTGATTGGGAGAATCTCTAGCTTTAGCATTTAGCTTCTGAATTAATCTGGGCCTTTTCTATTTTTTTTTTATGACCATTTATATTTTTTCACTTCCTTCTTTCTTGCAACCAATTTTTACCGATTGAATTATTGGGTTTTATATAAAATGAAGCAAATTACATAAGAACAAGATTATTTCACACTCTTTTTTCTTTTTTGGTTATTTAATCATGATTTTTTTCTTACTTTTTTTTTTCAAGTACATTTGGATGGAAGAGTAGAAACAAAAGATATAATTAACTTATAATCATACATCTATTGAATATTAACCTATAAATAATTTTTCTCTAAAAAAATATATATAAATAACTAAAATAACATGTCTATTTTGGTCTTTACCATCAAACCACAACAATTTTGTTCAACTTACCAAACGCTGTAATCTTGCTTTTTTTGTATTTAAAATTGAAATTTACCCAACACTAATGAGCTTCTGACATCTGATTTTTCTAGAAACACATAAACAACAATTATTTTAAAAGCTACCAGCAACCCCAACGAGCCTTAGTTACTAATATAGTTAATTTATTTATTATTAATAAGAAATAATTATATTAACTTTTTTTATTTATAAAAAAAAAATGAATTTTACCAAACACATATTAATATTGTTTTTTTAATTTTAAATTCATTTAAAAAAAAAATTGGAATCAAACAGATACAGTGAAAATATGAAATTTGTTTTGGTTTTCGACTAATTCTTTTCTTTTGAAAAAGAATTTTCAGATCATGAACCAAACGGAGCCTTAAATTTTCATTTGAATAATACCTATGAACTTTAAAAAGTTTAAAAAATACTCCTGACATTTCAAAAACGTTAAAAATTATCTTTATTGTTAAGTTTTAGATGAAAAACGTTAATGTTTCATTAATATCCTCAGCAAGATACACCTTTCCTTGATTTCCTGCAACATAATTTTCAAGAATGTCACGGTTCCCTGTAGTATGGAATGACGCACCTGAATCTATCACCCATGTCCCATGAGCACTTTCTACTGCAAGAACCAGAGCATCGTGGTGTATCTCATCTTCAAGAACATTTGCACTGGCTTCATTTCCCTCAGTTCGCTTTGGGGCCTTGTAGTTCCTTTTCAGGTGTCCCGGCTTACCACAATTCCAACATTCAAATTTGTTGTTTCTGGACTTGCTTCTATTGTTTTTCGATTTACCGTGATTGCTATGACCTCTGTTATAACTTCTCCCCCTGTCCACATTCAACGTTGAACCAGAAGAAAAAGCAACACCTGAGTTCTTTCTGCGAATCTCTTCTGCTATAATAGAATCTCTAACATGTGAAAGCTGCAATTTCTCTTTTCCACGTGAATTAGAAAAGACAGTCTTCATGGTATCCCAACTATCAGGTAATGATCTCAACAACAATATTGCATTCAATTCATCAGTGAATTCTAAATCAACTGCAACTAATTGATTTATCAGCAAATCAAATTGATTTAAATGAGCAGTAACAGATGTACCTTCGACCATCTTCAAATTAAAGAATTTAGTTGCGAGATACAACTTGTTGTTTATAGATGGTTTTTCATACATGTTAGACAGAGCTGACATAAGTCTTGTCGTGGTTGTCTCCTTCGCCACACTGCTTTGCACATTCTTTGTCAAAGTTAGGCGAACAGTCCCCAACACCTTTATGTCCAACTTTTTCCATTATGCTTCTCCCATATCCTCAGGTTTTCCATCCAATGGCAAATCCAATTCCTTGGAATGCAAATAATCCAATATTTGACATTTCCAAAAAGAAAAGTCTGATCCATTAAAGATAATCATCTTCCCATGATCTTCTCCTGACATCGTTCTACAACCAATTGCTCTGATACCACTTGTTAGGGAAATTCGATTCAAATATAATCAATCCAAATTCTATACTAGATTCAGACAATATATATATTTTATCTAAAACAACCCAGATCAGTTATTGGTTCCAAATTTAAAGCGGAATAAAAAATTTCGAAACCAGTGCTTAGAATAATAGATAAACCAACCTAAAACTTCTAAGCAACAAGAACGATAATAATAAATCAAGTTCAAGGGAAGAGAGATTGGCACCGGATTTATACTGGTTCACCCAGTGTGGGCTACGTCCAGTTCTCTGCTACCGATGCAGGTTCCACTATAACGTCAGTGAGAAAGTTACAAGAATTTAGAAACGCTCAAGAGTGATTTCTCTCACTTTTCTCTCAAGAAAATGCTCACGAATCACTCTAACAATAGGACTTAAATTCTTTAATGGAGAAAAATGCTCCTACAACAACACTGAAGAAAAAAGACCTTCGTTGTTGTCTTCTTCTTCAAAAGAAAAACCTCACGGCTGCACTGATTTTCTTTACCTTGTTTTTGTGTTGTATTGTGTGAATAATAAAAACACATTGAGTTTTTATATAAAAAACTCTATTGCCAATCTTCTTTACTTTTAACTATAAAAGTATTCCAAGAGCCCACTTGCAACCTCAATCATAACCAATTACAAAACATAGATTAAATGTTAAGCCACCTTTATTTTATCCCATTAGAAAAGTTAGCTTAACTTGGTTGATTGGGTCGGAGTGTTTATGGGCTTCAATTTCTTAACAATCTCCTACTTGAAGACAAAACAATCGGCATGTCTCCCCTGCAACGGTAACGACTCATCTCTACTCATGTCGAAGTCAAGTTGCACACAACTAATTGATTTTTTAATTTTGAATGACTGACACATGACGATTATTTTAAAATTAAAAAAATCATTAATTTTCAGGAGATAATCTTCACATCACCGATGTACTAAATTTTTTTCCAATAAAAACCACATTTACTTCCCACCATCAAACGTAATAAATCAAAGGTTCTGACACTGAACCCGCCTCCTTTTTCATTGGGTTGTTAATCGAAAATTGCAAGTGTAACAAATGTGTGGGTCCCACTCCATCATTTGCAATCAGATTACACTCGTAGATTGTACCCAATAGATTCTCAATAGAATTACCATTGCACATTAAGTAGAACCCATCTCCCATTTTTTTTTTTTTCATCTTTTTGCCCTTTCTCTTTCTTCTTCAAGATCATCAACTTCTATCTTCTTTATTTTTTTTCTTTTCTCATTCTTGAAATGAGTTGATCTTGGCATCCCTTCTATTTCATGTTATTCATTTTTTTTCTTCTCATTATTGGAATGAATCTTGAAATAATCTTTAACTTCATATTCATTTTTTTTCTATCTCATTCTTGAAATAGGTTTGACGTGTAATAATATTCAACTTCATCTTCTTCATTTTTTTTTCTCTCATTCTTGAAATAAGTTTGTGTTGAATAATTTTTAGAGTTAGTCTTCTTCATTTTTTTTCCTCTGATTCTTGAAAATAATGTGCAAAGATATTTATCCACAGACTCTTCTCGTTCCTTCCCAAATTATTTCTTTGAGTTTATTCAATTTTCAAGCCCTAGGTTCTTTGTATTTCGCCTAATTTTACTGATGGTGGTGACTTTTATTTAGAATTCTCGAGCAGCGTCGAGAGTCTGCAAAAGAGTGAGAGTCCACTAAAGCACAAGAATGAGACAAAGAGTATGCACAAGAGTCCGAACAAGATTCGAATGAAAGACTATTATGGTAAACTTACAAAATTTAACAGGTAAGTAAACACCCCAATAAAAATCATATTACATTTGAATCAAGGATTAAGTAAACACCGTCAAAGGAAAATCGATTGCGATTGAAGAAGGAACGGAATACAATGTCCTCATTGTATGGTTATGAAGGAACGGAATTTTGATTAAGCCAAGTTCATGGATAAAGAAGGGAAATTCATCCCAAATTGAGAGAAATTCTTTGTTCTATTAAAATGATATTTTAAGAGTTTCCTTTACAATTCTCAAGGAGGTTCTATTTATGACATTTTTTAAAAATATTGTAATTTTTTAAATTATTATTAAAAAATTTAAATGAACTTTTAAATTCTATTAACCTAAATCTAATTTAGTCTTCAATAGTCAATAAAATCTCTCGTACTTTATATATGAAAAATTGTAAGGAGAGAATTGAAGCTAAAACATCTTAATCATTAGACCACACATTATTCGCATATAGATATTCATTTCTTTGTTTAAAATATGTAAAATTATTAGTAAGCCAAGATGAATACATTTATTTTCAAAATATTAAAAAATATTAAAAAAATGGTGATACACATACATTGCATTTATAATTTGTTAGGTTTAAAACAAATAACAAGTGACAGTCATTGAAGGGTAGAATGGAAAATCTGACTCTTACCAGGGTTGTACCAGAAATTTCCACTATATGCATATGCAATGTATCTCACGGTTGCACCATTTTTTTTTATTTTTTTTTTTTCTCTCTTTTACTCAAAATCCTTTATTGTAATCTTTAACTCATAATTTGGGATGAATTTCAAAACATATTTGTTTTCTTTTTCACCATTATTTAAACATGTTATTCATTTTTTTTCTTCTCATTATTGGAATGAATCTTGAAATAATCTTTAACTTCATATTCATTTTTTTTCTATCTCATTCTTGAAAATAGGTTTGACGTGTAATAATATTCAACTTCATCTTCTTCATTTTTTTTTCTCTCATTCTTGAAATAAGTTTGTGTTGAATAATTTTTAGAGTTAGTCTTCTTCATTTTTTTTCCTCTGATTCTTGAAAATAATGTGCAAAGATATTTATCCACAGACTCTTCTCGTTCCTTCCCAAATTATTTCTTTGAGTTTATTCAATTTTCAAGCCCTAGGTTCTTTGTATTTCGCCTAATTTTACTGATGGTGGTGACTTTTATTTAGAATTCTCGAGCAGCGTCGAGAGTCTGCAAAAGAGTGAGAGTCCACTAAAGCACAAGAATGAGACAAAGAGTATGCACAAGAGTCCGAACAAGATTCGAATGAAAGACTATTATGGTAAACTTACAAAATTTAACAGGTAAGTAAACACCCCAATAAAAATCATATTACATTTGAAACAAGGATTAAGTAAACACCGTCAAAGGAAAATCGATTGCGATTGAAGCATTTTTTATTACGATTGCAAGGCAAATTACATTACGACGAAGGAAACGTGGTCTAAGATAGAAGGTTAAACAAATAGAAATTTAAAAATCACCAATATATATCAAATTTTGCAAAAATGGAACCACATCTGTTTAGGAATGAAAAAAAAATGTGATATATATGAAAATAACTCCGTCAACATAGAAATTTTGAGAAGGATTGGAGAGTAAAATCACGAGAGTTTAAACTCAAAATAGATAATACCATATAGATATATTTATAACTATATGCATGAAAATACATATATTTATTAATTTCAAATGGAAAAAGACGAGTTTGAAATATTTCTGGTATTATGTGGAAATAAAATAAAAAATATCAAGCTTTAGATAATTAATATGTGAATTACACCAATTGTAGTGAGAAGTAAAATAGATATTTCATGGCCAAAAGTGAGCATGGCTCAGCGGGCATATGTATGTATTGACGACCAAGAGGTCTGTGGTTCGAATCCCCCACCCCCAATGTACTAAAAAAAAAAAATAGATAAAATAGATATTCCATGAGAATTTTCTACCATGGTTATTGGATGCCGAGAACCGAAAATCAATCGTTGCGTCGTAGAATGGCAAGCAAATTTTCTATCATGGTTATTGGATGCCGAGAACCGAAAATCAATCGTTGCGTCGTAGAATGGCAAGCAAATTAAAAAAAATCGTATTTTGTCGGTTGCTCCCCAAGACTAACACAACACTCAAACTCGTCCACTTTTTAGAAAAAAGAGTGATTTTTCTAAGAAAAAGAAGTTTCAAATTGTTGTGTTGCACAAAAGGCAAGCACACCTTTTCAAGAAGCACAAAAGGCAAAGCACACCTTTTCAAGAACATAAAGCTCTCAAACAAAAATGTGTCACGAGAGTTACAAATCTAGAGAATTTAGAGTTACAAATCTCAAAACGTTTTTTTAATCATTATTGTAAAAATAATTAACGTTTTTTTTAATCATTATTGTAAAAACAATTACAAATTTAATGAGTGTATTTTGCATACTCCCACTCTATCCACTTTTTTTTTTTTTTTTTTTTTTTTTTTTTTTTTTTTTTTTTTTTTTTGACAATAAAGAAATGAAACTAAACACAAGAAACATCTAACGCAAGATTTTCGGAGAGCCACTCCGGTGGGCTCCCTCTCCAATCTTTCGAAAGACCTGTCGTTCATGAATGTTTAAGAAGCGCATTTGCCACACCGTTGTGTAATTCCGAGAAACGTGATTGAACGTCAGAACTTTTGGATTTGAACTTGAAGTCTGTCGATAGATTTCATCCGTGAAAAGGCTGACTTCAGTAAGATCCATTTCTTCTTTTCTAAGGATTTTGATGACTTGAAGACAGTCTGATTCAACAATGATGCTATAATTGCAGGTGTTAGGAATTGACTCCATTCCTACACAGATTGCTTGTGCTTCCAAAACAGTGATCGACCAACTCTCCTTTGAAGAGCGGCAGCCGACAGAAACAAATGACCCCTCTGAATCACGAAGAACCCAAGAAGCATAACAATTTAACTTGTAGCAATTGGTAGGGGGATGAATCCATCCACTTGCAGTCAGAATTCCTCCCGAAGTAGAGGGTCCCCGTGCAGTCGAGCACCGACGAGGAACTTCCAAGTGAGGCATCGGGCCAGGTATCATGTCTTTTAGCCCTTTGTTGACTGCTATCACCAATGACTGAATTTGTGGATTGTTGATGTTGTTATGAAGAGTCTAATTTCGAAACTCCCATATCTTCCATAAGAGAATGACCATCTCCTCCATTTCTTTGTCCTCCACTTTGTCCCACAGCGAGTCACAATAGTTCTTTATGCTCCAATTTTCTCTGTTTACATTATAAAAAATCACATTAGAAGGAGCTACATTCAACCATAGACTTTTGGTAAATTTGCAGTTCCACATTAAGTGTACAGATGTTCTTCGAAATGTTTACATAAGATACATCCCTTTGAAATTCGCATCCCTTTCTTAGCAAGGTTGGCCCGTGTAGGAATGAGATCGTTGTAAACTTTTCACCCACAAATGCGGACTTTAGGGGCACTTGGATGGCCCAGAATCGTTTCCATTTATCCCGGCCAACTTCTTGGCTAGATGATGACGCTTCGTTGGCGGCATTACACATTAGCCTCAACTTATAGGCACTCTTAACTTTGAACACTCCCTTCCTATCTTGGCTAGATGATGACGCTTCGTTGGCGACATTGCACATTAGCCCCAACTTATAGGCACTCTTAACTTTGAACACTCCCTTCCTATCAAGAGCCCAAATGATCTCATCCCTAGGACAACGATTAGACAATGAGATATTTATAATCAGTGTAACCTCATCATCCGGGAAGTGGTGTCGAAGAAGAGGGATGTTCCATGTGTTATCTGCAAAGATGAAATTGGAAACTGGCCCCTGTTGGAGAGGATGGCCTGTGTATGTGGGAAGGCGATGCCCCTCCCTTGGAATCCACGGATCCTCCCCAACAATGACACTTCTCCCATTGCCAATCCTCCATCTATATCTCTTCTGAAATAACTCTCGATCCCACAAGATGTTTTTCCATATATACGACAGGTGGGTACCCATCGTAGCTGTTAAAAAGTTTTCGCTTTGATAGTAACGCCCTCTCATTACTTGTGCTAGGAGACTGTTAGGATTCTTGATTGGCTGCCAACTTTGTTTGGCTAACATTGCGTGATGAAGATCTAAACCTCCTTTGTCCTTCGGAATGCACAACTTCTTCCAACTTTGACAATGTATTTTTCTTTCCTGTCCCACTCTATCCACTTTTGGAAGCTCTTCAAAGAACTCTAGTATTTATATCCACTTTTCAACTCTAAATCTTTCAAGTGAGACAACTTAGTACTTCTCCATGAAGGACCGATAAATAGGCCAAAAGATCCATAAATTTTGTGAGTCATTGCGAATAATAATTTCATAACCATTTGATTTTGATAGAGCAAACGTTGAATAATTTGTTCATTTGTAAAAGCTTTATTATTCAACTTAGGAAAAAAATCCAACATGATTATCATTTTTTTTTTGTTGCTAAATTAGTGTATTTCTCTTATTCCCTTTATCTTTCAAATAGGGTCATAATATATATCAACATACAAATACATAGGGCAACAACGAGACATATGACCATTTTTTCCTCCTATTTCGATAGATGTCTATTTTTTAAAAAGTTTGATATATGTCATTTTATCTAACAATAGATGAATTTTAATATAGGGAGATGGACTAATTAAAATGGCTTCGATGGTAAATATAACATACTGAATATTTAAATTAAACAAAATCTACAATCTTATAAATCAAGGTACCATTTGAAACTAAAATTATCGTACAACATTTTAGTGTAATTTAAAATTAAAAACAAAATAAAAAATTGCAACATATCACATACTTTAGTATAATTTAAATTCAAAAGTAAAATAAAAATCATTTTAAGTGATTTTTTTTGTTGCAGTTTTTTAGATATAACAGATATAACAAATTTAATAAATAAATATAATAAATATTTTAATGTATTTAAATAAAATAAAAAATTTATTATTAATATTAGTAATTAGTAATGTATCCTAAAAAAACAATAGCAAAATTTAAAATTAAAATAATATATAAAAAAAAAAAAACATTGCATAATTAAGAAAGAAAAAAAAAGTGTTATAATGAGAATTTGAAGTCAGGACCTCATAGGTGAGGAGCTTATTTGGGTGCTTCTCTTGCCAATGAACCAACATAATTTATCATAATTTTGGGAACAGATTAATATAAAGAGAAACGGAACTGGGAGAAACACTTTTTTGAATTTTCTCAAATTTTGCCTCTTTTTTAGAAACGTTTCTCAAAATTTAGAAATAAGAAACGAAAATAGTTATCAAACAAGTCCGTTTCTTAAAAAATGAGAAACGAGAACAAGAAACAGGAAACAAGAACATTATCAAACAAGCCCTTTGATAACCATTTTCGTTTCTTGTTCTAAATATTGAGAAACGTTTCTAAAAAAATGGCAAAATTTGAGAAACACAAAAAATGTGTTTCTTTTGTTCCGTTTCTTTTTATACATTGTTGTTTCTATTTATAACAATAATGTGTGGTTGGTCTGTTGTTAAGAGATATCCTCAAATAAACATTACATCTTCAAGGGCGGGCTTGAGTTTCAAATCCTAGAAATAATATATTGATTTTTTATTTTTTTCTTCTTTTTAATTTTACAGATTTTTTTATATATTATATTAATTTTAAATTTTGTCACTTTCTATTTTTGTTTTATTTAAGAATGTAATGTAAACTTTTTATTTTAGTATCAATATTAATGTGAAGTTAATATTAGTAATAAGTAGGGCTGGTTGCACAAATAGCAATCAGGTCCAAACTAATTGCAAATTTAGCAAACTTTAAAATGTTTTGCAAATATGGCAAAAAAACCCGTTTCTATCACTGATAGACTATTATCACTGATAGACTTCTATCAGTGATAGACTATTATCACTGATAGATTATTATCACTGACAAAAATCTATAAAAAGCTGAGGTGATCAGCGATAGACTTCTATCAGTCATAAGATATCAGCGATAGAAATTGCTATATCCGCAAAATTTTTAAAAACATGCTATATTTGCAAACAATAAGTCTTAAATTGTCATTTACTACAATTTTCCTAATAAGTATGTTATTTAACTACGTTAAAATTTTATAATTGCAAAAAAAATGTTTATTTATTAATTTAAATATATTTTAAATATATATATATATATATATTTATTCACATTGTAATTTTATCGATATTTTTATCAACATTTTCATAAAATTGAGACATCAAAATTTTCATAAAATTGTGACATTGATGTTATTGAATGTTGTTTTCGTGTGTTGAAGGCTCGATTCTCTATTCTCAAACAAATGTGTCATTACCGGGGTCAACACACAAAAACATATATCAAATCAAATCAAATTTGGATAACATATAACATTTGAAGTATAAATACAATTTATGGTTGGTTTTAACTTTGACTTATTTGTATTCGATTATATAAACTCTGAATTTTTTTTTTAATTGCCTGTTATATCTTTTTTATATTATGTATACTAAATTATATTTAAATTATAAAAAGGAAAAACAACAAAGAGAAAAAAGAATCAATTAACAAAAAATAATTATCAACCATGATGATGTTTCTATTTTTTTCTAAAAAAAAAAAACAAGAAAAAAGAAACGTTATCAAATAAGTTTCTGTTTTTTTTTTTTTTTCAAGAAACCAGAAACAAGAGTAGTTATCAAACATGTTCCTGAAACAAGAGTAGTTATCAAACATGTTCCTGTTTCTAGTTCTCACAAAATAGGGAATAAGAAACAGGGAACAAGAAACAGCAACGTTATCAAACGGGCCCTTAAAATCTTTTTTTTTTTCTTTTTTTTTTTAAACAAGTAATGTTCTTTAGTTATTTAAAAAAAAATAGAAAAATAAATCATCCATCACTAGTTTGTTCATAATTTTGAGGTATAATTTTGATTTTCTAATAAATTCTCTGACCTTCTTAAAAAAATTATTGTTGCATTTTCATTAATTAGAAGAAAAATCTCCTGCCTCATACAAAAAAAAAGTACATATTGTGAAGGTTTACATGGTTTTTAACAAATTCTTTAACCTTTATTTTTTTTAGAAAAAAATCGTTTTAATGTAATGTTTTTGCATCTCATAATCACTTCTTCTCTTGAAAAAATCATCTCATTTAAAAAAAAAATAAAAAATTATTTCACTTACACATTTTAAAGATTAACATTTTCTAACAAAATTTGACTTTGAAAAGAAATCAAAATAATGTTCTTGCAACATATTTATTGACTAGAAAAAAAAATCTTAACGCAGGATTCACTTGTACATATTTATAAGTTTAACTTTCATGTTTTTAACAAAATCTTACATTTCTTCCTTCCTAACCAATGTGGTGTACAATTCTTATTTGTCTAACTATTCAAACATTTACTCAATCACCCAAAATTACTAGAGAAATTTGAAAAAACTACCACAATGTAGCGGATTGTTTCTAGTAATTTTGAGGAAGCTACCACAATGTAGCGGATCCTTTTGCAGTGTTGAAATGTATGAGAGAAACTGAAAAGGCAGACATATTTTTGAATTATAGTTTGATAGAATTGAACAAAAATACGAATCTTGTAGTTTAACAAAACAAAACAAAAATCCTCATTTTACTTATTTATAAGTCTATTCTAAAGAGAAGTGTCCATATAAACATTAATTCTATCTTGTTTATGGGGAAAAGGTGAAGGATTTACTCCAAACACATCCTATGATGACTAAAATCCGACCATAAGCTTTGTGTAGAGTGTTTTTTTTTTCCAACAGTATTTGTGAGGATTAAATTCTTAACTTCTTAGTGAAGGACACAACCTTATGTCAATTAAGTTATACTTGGTTTGGCTAATGAGTATGAATTTGGATTTGAACATAAGACCAAAGGGAGTTAAGGCTAAATAAGTTCCACTTATGCTCGGTTTGTGTAGAGTGTTAATTACTTACCCTTAATTAATTGACCAAGGATAGTTCTACTAAGTAACGCATAGTGACAATAAATTATGCTAATACTTTCGAAAACACTATTATTATTATTATTATTTATTATTTTATTTTTTTTTGACAACATGTGAGACTGTTGTATTGAACCTAAGATCTTTTAGTCATTAGTCCATACATCATGTCAGTTGAACTATGTTCTTGTTGGTCATTATTGTGTGATATTTGAATAAATCATAGTTGAAACAATAAGGTTTTAGTCGAGACACTTTGACTTAAAATGAACCGCTAATATAAATAACATAATATTAGGGTCAAATAATAAATGTATAAATGACAACAAGAGCATAGTTCAATTGACATGATGTATGACTAGTGATCAAAAGATTTTTGTTTCGATCCCCAACCCCACCGGTTGTGAAAAAAAAGAAAAAAAAAAAAATGTAAATTCCATTTTTCAGAAAGAAAAAAAAAAGGTATTATGTAATACCTCAAATATTGTATGGAAACCCATTTATATCTTCTCTCTTCTTCTCTACCTACTAAGTTTCGAACTTGCTATCACAGAGGTTAAATGAAAATTAAATTCATCCTCCATGCCAACAAGCTACAAGGGCCGTTCGGTGATACTGATTTCAAACTAAATTATTTTAACCAATGCTTTTATAACATTTTCTTACCAGATTTTCTGACTTTATTATTCCATTCTTTTCAAATAGGGTAAATTATATTTTGGTCTAGAAGTTTGTATTTGATATCATTTCTTAAGGTTTCAAACTCAACTTTTTTTTCTTCCTCTTGTCACCGCCGCCACCGATTGACACTTGAATGAAAATTTGAGCCACAATAAGTTTGCGATTGCCCCCAAAGTCAAGCCCCAAAGAAAATGAGTGGAAGAGAAAAAATAGTTGTCATGTCAGCTTGTCGTTAAGTTTTAACATAAAAATTGACGGAAGGACAAAAAACGCATCAAATGCAAACCTGAGAGACAAAAAATGTTGAGTTTAAACCTTTGAGACCCAAATGCTACCGAACTCAAACCTTAAGGACAAAAAATGTAATTTACCAAAGCGAGCATAGCTCAGCTGGCATATGTATTAGTTGACGACCACGAGGTCTGTGGTTCGAATCCCCCCACCCCCAATATAATAAAAAAAAAACTTTAAAAAATAAATAAATAATAATAATCAAATACGTGCTTTATAATTTTTTTTAGAAAAATTGGAGTGGGTGACTATTTCATTTTTTTCTATTTTAAAATATAACACATTTATAAAGAATTGCAAATATATGTATTTGTGCTGACTTTTTGTGGCTGTAGATTTTTATGCGACTGAGACATTTTTCTTAGCCTTTAATTTGCGTGGCAGAGAGTGATTTGAAGAATACACTGTGTATTTTTCTTTGTAATTTGGGTTTCTCTTCTTTATCTTTTGTCCCAAGCTACCGAGTTGTGGTACTTGGAAGCAAATAGTTCTAGTTGGGCTATTTGAGTGAGTTTTGTACCGCGAGCTTAAGGGACCGATTGTAATCTCCATTATAGTAGAACCTGCAGTTGCAGAAGACTGGACGTAGTCTCGAGATCGGGGCGAACCAGTATATCTCTCGGTGTTGTTATATCTTTCCCTTATCTTTTATTATTGTATTTTGTGACTGATTGCCTTTTGGATTATAACCTGTGAAGTGGGAGGTTGAGATATATTTAGTTTATTCCGCATTTAATTATATCTCGCTTTTTTTAATCCCAACAAGTGGTATCAGAGCTTTTGGTTCAGGAATCATGGGAGAGACGAATCCGAAAAGTTTCGAGGGAGTCACAAAATTTGATAGGGAAAATTTTGGTTATTGGAAGATGCAAATAAAAAATTTCCTAACTTGCAAGAAAGTGCACAAGGCACTGAAGGAGAGACCGGAAGCGATGTCAGATGGAGATTGGTTGGATATGGATGAACAAGCAGTTGCAAATATAAGGATGTGTCTGTCGATGGAAGTAGTTAGTCTTGTAGCCAATGAGACTACTACAATCAAGCTAATGGAAGCGCTTACAAACATGTATGAGAAACAGTCTGTCAATAGTAAAGCATATCTACTTAAGAAATTTTTCAACATGCAAATGATTGAAAATTCATCAGTTAATTCCTATATTAATGAAGTTACCACTTTAGTTAATCAGTTGAAGTCTGTCAAGATAAAATTTACTGATGAAGTGTATGCTATTCAATTATTAATGTCTTTACCTGAAAGTTGGGAAACGATGAAGACAACAGTGTCTAATTCGACTGGAGATAACACTCTGAAATTTTCAAGAGTTTGTGATTTAGCTATAGCTGAGGAAATTCGTAGGAAGGGGAGTAGTAAAGAATCTACTATAGGATCGACTTTAGCTTTAACTAAGGGTAAAGACAAAATTGATTATGAAGATAATAAATTGAATAGCAATAGGAAAAAGTGGAGTCATAGGAATAAGGAGGTAGAATGCTTTTACTACCACAAGAAAGGTCACTATAAAAGTCAGTGTAGGAAACTAAAAGAGGATCATGAGGTAAACATAGTTGATGATGCCTATGTCTGTGTTGAGAGTAGCATAGAGAGTAGTAACCACTCATCTGTATGGGTTGTAGACAGTGCAGCGTCAGTTCACATAACTTCAGATAGAAATTTGTTCACATCATTCACAGGTGGATATCATGGTCTAGTGAGAATGGGTGATGGTAGAGTCTCCAAGACATGTGGGATTGGGGATGTTAGTTTGAAGTCTGAATGTGGTAGTGTTCTGATGTTACGTAATGTCAGGTTTGTGCCTAGGATGAAGATAAATCTCATCTCTATTGGCAAGTTGGAAGATGAGGGTTACAGTTGTGAGTTTGGCAGTCGCCAGTGTAAACTCAAGTTAGGATCCCAGGTAGTGGCAGTTGACCACAGAAATTCCACACTATATAGATGTCAGTTTAGTGTTGCCAAAAGATCAAAGAGACAGTGGATGTCAGTTAAAGCTGCATATGGTAGGTGTAGAGGTACAGTTGAGCCAACAACAATGATAGCCAATTTCGATCAGTTAGATCAAGATCCATCAGTTCAGAAACAATTGGGAAGTCCGAGAGAGAAAGATGATGGCTATCGTCAATCCCCAATTGTCAGACATTCGAATGAATTGATGAAGTCGCCTAGGCGAGTAAGAGCATCAAAATTGAAGACCAAGGCAGTTGCTATGGTCACAGGTTTAGTCTCTAGCTTGGTAGTAGACTTGAATGAAGGAGTCAAGTCATTTGCAGAATATATCTTCTTCAAGAACAGGTGTTCAAGATCGAAGAAGATGTCAGTTGTTACCACTTAGCTGAAGTGGGAGTACGTGACTGTTCTTTATGTCTGGGGGACAGTTCCACGTAGCGAGCCCATACCTCAGGGCGAGCACAAATGAGCTACAATTATTTTGCTGATAGTTGCATGTTTTGTTAGTTTGTTGTTTTACAGATTTTTTGTTGAACTTTGGAGTTAGAGATGTCCATTTGCCCCCCCCCCCCCCCCCCCCCCCCCGAATGGGGCAGGGAGCGGGGAATATTTTTCGCCCCGTTAACTAAACGGGGCGGGGGCGGGTAATAGCATACCCGCCCCGCCCCGTATACTTTTTTATATATATATATATATATATATACATATATACATTATTCATCAAAAAAATTAACTACACACTTCTTTTTTTATCTAAAAAAAATACACAGTTTACCAATAAAGTCCCAAAAAAATACAATCTTACAAATAAAGTTTATGAAATTAAATATATATAATATTAATCAACTTAACAAATAGCAAAACTTAAAAAAAAAAATAGATAAGAATAAATTAAAAAAGTATATTATTCGCGGGGAAAATTACCCGCGGGGAATACCCGTTACCCGTGAATTCTCCGCGGGGAATACCCGTCCCGTCCCCGCGAAATTAAACGGGGAATTTTGCGGGAACGGGTAATGAAATGGGGGACGGGGACGGGGAAGGCATTACCCGGCCCCGCCCCGCCCCATGGACATCTCTACTTGGAGTTTGCCAAGAAGATCAGAAATAACCGTTGTAGTGAGAATAAAGCCTTGGAATTTGCCAAGATGATCAGTTTATTGCAGTGGGAGGCAAAGTCGCTATTTGAGTGAGTTTTGTAGCTCGAGCTTAAGGGACCGATTGTAATCTCCATTAGTAGAACCTGCAGTTGCAGAAGACTGGACGTAGTCTCGAGATCGGGGCGAAGCATTCCCATATTCATATGATTTATCTGTATTGTAATCATTCCAGTATTTTTTTTTTGCAACGGTGTTTTTAATAAATGCGAGGATTGAACCCATGACCTCTTAGTCACAGGCACAACCTTATGTCAATTGAGCTATGTTCGGTTTGTCACATTCCAGTATTTTACTTGATTAGTACTTGACATTGAAAACCATATTATATTCAGAATTTAGAAACCAACAAAATTAAAATACCCCACTTGCTAATAGCTTTCTCTACTACTTCTTTATTGGGGAATACCTAGGGTCAAAGTCTTGTGTTTTGTTTGTTTTTGCAACGGTATTTTAATTAAAGCGAGGATTAAACTCATGATCATAGACACGGACACAACCTTATGCCAATTCAGCTATGCTCGGTTTGACAGTCTTGTGTTTTGTTATTCTAAACTAACGGGAGAAAATAAACTTAAGAGAAAGAATGAGAACGGAAAAAGGGGAAAGATAAGTAAATTTATTAATTAAAAAATTGAGTAGACCCCACATAAAAATTCACGTTTTTTTAATATTAAAAAATCCCCACGTGGGAGTGGTCTCCTTACCACAGGTACTAAAAATTTTACGGGAGTTAGTTACAAATTTAGCATAATAAAAACGGAATTTTTTTTAGTACATTCGTGTGTATAGAGAACAAATTTAGCATAATAAAAACTGACAAAATTCTATTACATACGTGGTATGGAGATACTGTCTTTGAATGACTGACACATGACGATTTTTTTAAAATTAAAAAAATATTAATTTTCAGGAGATAATCTCATACCGATAATCTCCATACCACGTATGTACTAGAAAATTTTCAATAAAAACCACATTTACTTCCCTCCTCCAAACTTAATAAATCAAAGGTTTCTGACACTAACCCCACCTCTTTTTCATTGGGGTTGTTAATGGAAGATTGCAAGTGTAATAAATGTGTGGGTCTCACTCCATCATTTGCAATCCTATTACACTCCTAGATTATACCCAATTGATTCTCAAATAGAATTACCATGGCACATTAAGTAGAACCATCTCCCATTTTCTTTTGCATCTCTGCTCTGTTTTTCCCTTTCTCTTTCTTCTTCTTCTTCGAGATTATCGACTTTTATCTTCTTTATTTTTTTTTCTTCTCTCATTCTTGAAATGAGTTGGTCTTAACATCCCTTCTATTTCATGTTATTCATTTTTTTTTTTTTCTGAAATAATCTTCAACTTCATCTTCATTTTTTTTCTCTCTCATTCTTGAAATATGTTTGTCGTGTAATAATGTTCAACTTCATCTTCTTCATTTTTTTTTCTCTTATTCTTGAAATAAGTTTGTGTTGAATAATCTTTAGAATTAGTCTTGTTCATTTTTTTTCTTCTCATTCTTGAAAATAATGTGCAAAGAGATTTATCCACGGACTCTTCTCGCTCCTTCCCAAATTATTTATGTGAGTTGTATTCAATTTTTAAGCTCTAGGTTCTTTGTATTTCGCCTAATTTTACTGATGGTGATGACTTTTATTTAGCATTCTCGAGCAGCGTTGAGAGTCTGCACAAGAGTGAGAGTCCACTAAAGCACAAGAATGAGACAAAGAGTATGCACAAGAGTCCGAACAAGATTCAAATGAAAGAGTATTATGATAAACTTACAAAATTTAACAGGTAAGTAAACACCCCAATAAAAATTATATTACATTTGAATCAGGGCTTAAGTAAACACCGTCAAAGAAAAATCGATTGCGATTGAAGCATTTTTTATTAGGATTGCAAGGTAAATTACATTACGACGAAGGAAATGCGGTCTAAGATAGAAGGTTAAACAAATAGAAATTTAAAAATCACCAATATATCAAATGTTGGGATGCAAAAATCGAACCAGGAATGAAAAAAAAAAAATGTGATATATATGAAAATAACTCCGTCAACATAGAAATTTTGAGAAGAAATTGGAGGTGAGAATTGGAGAGTAAAATCACGAGAGTTTAAACTCAAAATAGATAATACCATATCATTAAATATATTTATAATTATATGCATGAAAATACATATATTTATTAATTTCAAATGGAAAAAGACGAGTTTGAAATATTTCTGGTATTATGTGGAAATGAAATAAAAAATATCAAGCTTTAGATAATTAATATGTGAATTACACCAATTGTAGTGAGAACTAAAATAGATATTCCTTGAGAATTTTCTACAAAGTTGAAACAACCTTCTCAAAACTATTTTATTTTTATTTCTGGTGTTTTAATACATATTTTATATTGTCCCCAATCATTTTCGTTGCAAACACATGGTTATTGGATGCCGAAAACTGAAAAATCAATCGTTGCGTCGTAGAATGGCCACTGCCTTGAAAGCAAATTCGACATGACTTCGGTGTGAATCGTATTTTGCCGGTTGCTCCCCAAAGCTAGCGCAACACCCAAACTCGGACGTCCACTCGTTAGAAAAAAGAGTTGGAACCAAGAATAAACTTTGGTCAGATCTGATTTTTCTAAGAAAACGAAGTTTCAAATTGTTGTTTTGGACAAAAGGCAAGCACACCTTTTCAAGAACATAAAACTCTCAAACAAAAATGTGTCACAAGAGTAGATCCCGAAAATTTAGAGTTACAAATCTCAAAACGTTTTTTTTAATCATTATTGTAAAAACAGTTACAAATTTAATGAGTGTATTTTGCATACTCCACTCTATTCACTTTTGCAAGCTCTTCAACTCTAGTATTTATATCCACTTCTCATCTCTAAATCTTTCAATGTGAAACAACTTAGTTCTTCTCGATGAAGGACCGATAAATAGGCCAAAACACCCATGAATTTTGTGAGTCATTCCCAACAATGGTTTCATAACCATTTGATTTTGATAGATCAATCGTTGAATAATTTGTTCATTTGTAAAAGCTTTATTATTCAACTTAGGAAAAAAAATCCAACATGATTATCATATTTTGCTAAATTAGAGTATTTCTCTTCTTCCCTTTATCTTTCAAATAGGGCCATAATATATATCAACATACAAATACATAGGGCAACAACGAGACATATGACCATTTTTTTTATGGATCAGCTACAAGAATAGCTGAAATTGAGAAGTGCAAGTTAAAAAATAGCTAGCTCAGTTATTTTGTTAAAAAATAGCTAACTTCTATATTTAGAACAGTTGGAACATTGAACTCAAACTCCCTAAAAAAGGAAGATTTATTCAGAGAGAAAATGAAGGGAAAATAAATGATTTATTCAGAGAGAATACTCGAGAAAAATAAAGATTTATTTCAAGAGAGAATCATGAAAAAAAATAATAAAAAATTAAGATATGTCAAACGAAGGATAACAACCACTAATTAAATCGAAACATGTAAACAAAATTAAATAAAATCTAATCTAGAATATTAATTCAAATTAATTTTTAAACTAAAATTTTCATAGACGGTTGTGAAAAAAATTATAATAACGGTGCTCTCGATAATTTCTAATGTGTATATATTTGAAGTTACATGTACATATAAGTATATCATATGAAGTATATGTTTATATACACAAACCGTAAGCAAATTATATAAACAAATAAATTTTCAGCATATTGATGTTTATAAAAACTAAAATGTTCATAGACGGTTGTAAGAAAATTATAAAAATGACACACTCGATAACTTCTAGTGTGAGTATATATTCGTAGTTAAATCTATAACAACGTACATGTAAGTATATCATATGAAGTATATGCGTGTATATAGACCATAAACCATTACTTTGTGAGCATTGGACAAATGGTACTAAAAAAAATAAAATGTTCATAGACGGTTGTAAGAAAATTATAAAAATGAGGGTCATCGATAACTTATAACTTCTAGTGTAGGTATATATTCGTATAGTTGCATCTATAACAATGTACATGTAAGTATATCATATGAAGTATATGTGTAACGACCCGACTTTTCCTAACTTAAACTACTAAGGGATGCTACTGAATGCATGCTGATAACATTTGGAAAAAACTCTTGAGAAAAGATATAGAAATAAATACTTCCATTTAAATAAAACTAAAATATAATTATTTGGGATCCCATTTAAAATATTGAAATCATCAAATAAAACAATTCGATAAACTGCTTTAAAAAAATTTCATAGCATAACCTAGAATAAAACATTTAAACTTAAATATCAAATATGCGGAAGCCATGCTGACAATGACCCCATGGCACAAACAGCAAACGATCTCGTCACTCGCCTCGTACGTTTTTGCCATTTCTTGAAAAACAGATTTTGGAAAAGGATGAGTATAAAATTACTGTAACTCCAAATGGGTTAAATATGCATACACAAGCAAAACATGCACTAAATGATTTACTCATGTGGTGCCTTTATTTTCTGTCAAAAACTTTCAAATCGACGTGTGGACAATTAACCCATCAAAACTATACCAACTAACTTGTGGCGCATAAGCGTGCATACTGGAAGACTCTACCTCAGCTGATGGTAGTTGGCTCCCAATCAGCGGAGCCAAGCCTCACCCGTCAGAGCGCCTCGGATGTACACAAAATGCATTAAGTTTGTGAGCTCACTGATGGGGCATAGGTGGGTTTTTTTAAAACATGGACCTCTACCCCACTACAAGAAAATTAGTCTATTGCGACAATTTTTTTACAACGGTTTAGAAAGTGCTGCAAAATTTAATAAAATCGCAACAATTTCTGGAAATAAATAAAAAATTGTTGCAAAATATATATATTGCAACGATTTTCTTGCTGCGATTTTAAAATGTGTTGCAATAGGGTGTTCATTTTTTTTGGACAATTGGCGAAGCCCAAATAAAAAAAAATCTTTAAAAAATTTAAAGCCCAAACAAATAAGAAAGTGTTGCTATGTATTTCAAAAATGTTGCAACGGTTGTGAGAAGTCATTTCAGCACTTTTAAAAGTGTTGCTAGATCCCTTACAACACTGGTTTAGCCAGGGGTTTCTCAAGCGTTGCAAAAAGTGTTGCAGTAGTTTAAAACCGCTGCTATAGCTAAAAAAATCTCTGCAATAGCCCTTTGCCACAACTTCTACATTAAAACATGAATCATTCACCATTATGCATGAGGCCCCCTAGCTGGATATTGTATCATGACATACACTCAATTCATATAAGGTCGTTGACCCAATTAATAGACATGCAATCCAATTACACCATATCACAAGAATCTGACGCGTCCTCAAAGAGGACATGGACACTCTCAACATATAAATTAATGTCAACAACATAAACTCATTCTAAACAGAAACACACTTCCAACACATAACTTAATTTCAAGAATGAGAAACAATGCAAGAACACTTCAAACATACAAATTAATTTCCACAACAACACTCATCCAGAACAACCAAGAACACTTTAAAACATACAATTTAATTACAATAACAACAACTAAAGCAACCAAACTTTCCCACCAAGCCAGAGGCTTTCCATCACTAAGGATACTTACCTTGAGTCGAAAACCCAAACGATCTCTAAATTGGTTACGGAAGGTCTTGGTCCCAACCTAAACAACTTCCAACAATTAAAACTCATTTATGAGATAAAAAATAGTACTGTAAAAATGTCTAAACAAAAATCATAGGTTACCTACGTAGTCCCTGCCTGACGTCACTCCTACACTAAATTAAATTTCAATCCCATACCATTTTCGACACTGAAACAGAGAGGCTTTTACAAGTTATGAAAAATCTGAAATCTTGAAATAAAGTCTAAAGGTTCCAAAACGGATGGTTACCTATTAAGCGTTGTAAAAATGAGAATTACCCAACCTTCGCCGATCGGCCCCTTATCGTGGATTGCTGCCGCGCAAAACTTCAGACTGTCGCGCTGAAGTGCCGATGCCGATGCTGAAGTGTCGATGCCGAGGAGCGGGTGTTGGTTGGATTGGTGTGACGATAGTGGAGGAATCGATTGACGGTGAGGGTTGGGCGTGGATCGAACGACGATGGCCAATTTTTACGAACACGACGATGACCAATTTTTACTTCAGCGGCAAAGTGCTGATGAAAGTAAAGAAAAAAGGAAATGAGAATGCTCATTGTGAACAAGGATAGAGAAAAACAACGGAAGAAACTCTACTACATAAGTTTAATAATATTAATATTATAATTTTTTTTTTTTATAATATTAACATTATTACTATTATTACTACTATAAAAAGAAATTTCTTTCTTTCCTACTTCAGTCCGTTTTTTTTTTTTTTTTTTTTTAAATATTACTTTAAATAAGTTCTAAATCTGAAATAACGATTCAATGCGATAAAATAGGGTACGGGGTTTTACAGTATATACATCCCATTAATCCGTGAGCAATGAACAAATATACTAAAAAACATTAAAATTGGTATGCATGATGAGTTACCTGGGAAAACGTTCAATCAATTGTATCATTACCTGCAACATTGAATTAAGAGATTTGCAAATCTTCCCTCCCCAAATCGATTTGAAACAGTCATCGATTCTCAACTTTGAAACTCTTCAAAAAACTATCTACCTCAACCTTCTACATCGTTGAACGCTTGAATTGAGCTGAAAATTTCGACTCCTAAAACCTTCTATGACGTATTTTCGGAGTGAGTAAGGATCTTAATCTCTCTCCACTCTAATCTAAAAATGAGCCCCTCTTTTCAAAATGCATAAATCTAGAAGCGTTGTTAGTGGGATGAATTTGTATTTTTTTTTTTTGGGTTAAACATTTTCAAATCTAAGTTGTTGAGATTTTTTATTTTCTTCAAAATCCATGGATCTCGTTAAAAAACGCAGGAATGAATCTGTTAGAAACTAAAATAAATATAAAAAAAAAAATTAAACTTAGTTTTGTTGGTTGTCCGTAATTAAGCGCATATACCAGGGTATAATCGGGATGAAAATTGTCAACTCCATTCCCTAAAATAACTCCATTCCCTAAAATTGTGGTAGTCATTAGATGGAAATATGAAATTTTCTTAGCTATTTTTCAATTCATTTTTTTATTCCTAGCTATTCTTGAAAATTTCCCTTTTTTTTATTCCCTATTTCGATAGAGACCTATTTTTTAAAAAGTTTGATATATGTCATTTTATCTAAAAATAGATGAATTTTAATATAGCGAGAGATGGATTAATTAAAATGCCTTCGATCGTAAATATAACATATTAAATATTTAACTTAGACAAAATCTAGAATCTCATAAATCAAGGGACCATTTTAAACTAAAATTACAATACAACATTTTAGTGTAATTTAAATTTTAAAATAAAATAAAAAAATTTCAACATTTTAAAAATTATCACATACTTTAATATAATTAAAATTTAAAAGTAAAATAAAAATCATTTTAAGTGATTTATTTTATTTTATTTTTGCAGTTTTTTAGTTTACATATTTTTTTTTTTTAGATAATTTGAAAATTACATAAATCAAATGATGAAAAAAAATAACCATATATTTGCAAGTATAGTGTATTTGTATTTTCAATTCATAATGTTTTTGCAAATCATTGAGAATTTGGAGCACTAACTTGGAGTTGGGTGAACTAGGTTATTATAACTCAGTCAACGTTTGTCCACCGACTATTATAACCCACAGTCAATCAAGTAACTTTACCCATAAATTATTATAACCATCGACTATAATAACTCACTCAGCGCCTCAAACAACCTCCAAAAATACAATTGAACAGTATTTTTGCAAATCACTAAAAGTGCAAAAACATGTTTTTGCAATTCACTAATTGCAATCACAATAATTACAGTGTACTGCCAATTTTGAAAATTGAAATTACACTGTACTTAGAATTGTGCAATTTTGAATAGAGTTTTTTAAAAAAGCCAACAACAAGACAAAAAAAATATTGTAAATAAGGACACAAATTTAGATGAAAATATGTTTGTATTCTAAGTTTGATGAAAAGAAGTTCAAATTCAGAAAAGGATTGATTAAATAAAAAGCAAACGATTGATTAAATAAAAACCTGACGAAACTTATGTGGACGCCAAAATAAAAACCTGACGAAA
Organism: Herpetospermum pedunculosum; assembly: GCA_028017165.1. Lineage (NCBI taxonomy): Eukaryota > Viridiplantae > Streptophyta > Magnoliopsida > Cucurbitales > Cucurbitaceae > Herpetospermum > Herpetospermum pedunculosum. Next base: position 10,122,696 of record CM051526.1, read on the forward strand.
CTTATGTGGACGCCAAAACTTCAATGAACGACGGACAATCAATACAAAGCGCTTCGACCACCCATTGATTTTAAACTTCTCAACTCAGTTCTCTCCAACATTTTTCTTGAAAAAATAATACTACAAAGAAGATTTTGAATATGCCTATTAATATATCCCAAAGCCTTCAACCTCTTCAATGCAATTCCCTCACACAACTTTTGAACATTAGAAGCTTGTTGTAGTTCTTGGCTAGCCAAGTTGTAGGTTGGAAGAAAGCAAAAAACCCCAATCATTCCGACATCTCTATAATAATCCCAATCGTCGTCGTCGTCGCCTCAATTGTCGTCGAGTAGGTAGCACATGGCCATAAGCAGGGATGTAGATTAAAAAAAATCCACAGTGAAGAATGGTTACAAACCTTGTCATTCACATCACATAATTTTAATCTCTCACTAAAAATACTGTAGCATCATTTTCATTTCTTAGGGGGCGTTTGGCCCAAGGAGTTAGGGGGAGTTGGAGTTGTTTTGTCTGGAGTTGTTTAGTCTGGGGAGTTGTTTAGTCTGGGGAGTTCTGAGGTATGTCTGTTTGGGGCAGTGAGTTGTTTAGTGTGGAGTTCTGAAGTCTGTGGTGTGTTTGGAGCCTGGAGTTGTTTAGTCTGAAGTTGTGAAGTCTGAGTTTATTTTAGCGGTTTTCTTCCGCACAATTTTTTTCTACAAACTTTCAAAATTTTCTTATTAAGGACTTCTTCCAACTCCAATAAATTCTAAAAATGAAATATTTTATTTTTATTTTATCTATCTTTGACAAATTTCTTTGAAGACAAAAATAATTTTGAGCACAATATTTGACATTATTTTTCACATTGATTATCAAAAAAAAAATATATATATATATATATAAATATATTTTGTTAGGACTCATCTTTAATTTTATAAATTATAAGATTGTCTACCCATAAGTATAGTCTATTCATGTGTCAAACACATCTTTCTCCGCCTCCCATTGACAGGTAGTTGTTGAACCTCAAGTTCTGAAATCTGAGTTTATTTTATTAATTTTTTCGATACAATTTTTTTTTTCTACAAACTTTCTAATTTTCGGACTTTTCCTAATAAATTCTAACAATGCAATTTTTTATTTTTATTTTATCTACGTTCCAAATTTCTTTGGAGATAACAAAAAATAATTTTGAACACAACACCTCACATTAATTTTTTAATCTCTCTCACCTTGATTATCAATAATATATATTTATTATTATTTTTTAAAGACTCAATCTTTAATTTTTTTAATTTTATGAATTTTAGAAGTGAGATTTTTGTTTTTGTTTTTTAGTGTAAGTATAGTTTACAAATTTCTCTAAAGAAAAAAAAAACAACACATAAACATATCTATGTGTCAAACACGTTCTTCCTCGCTTCCACCCACTTAAACTCATAATTTCATATGCACTACACCTAGAACCTATTTTCTATAATTTTTCATATTTTTATTATCAAGAACTTCTTCCAATAAATTTTAAGAATACGATTTTTGTGTTTTTTTATGTATCCTTTACAAATTTATTCGAAGATAACCAAAATAATTTTGACTACCATACTTCACCTTTTTTTTTTCAATATCACTCACATTAATTATTCATTTTATTTGGATCGTTTTGAAATAAAACAAATAGTCGTACAATAGTCGATTAACTATTACGTGTGAATTTGAAATATTTTAATCCATTAATCTAAGTGATCCAAATAAGCTATATTTTTATATTTTTATTTCTTCTTGAATAGTACCTTTTAAATTTTGTTTAAGTACCAATTTTAATTCAACAACTTAATTTATATTTAAAATAAAAATAGGTTGAATTGCATTTTTAGTCATTTTACACATTTTGTTTAAATTATGTTTTTTTTAAATAATTAAAAATATTGTAAAAGGAAGAGAGAGAAAGAGAGGAAAATGAAGGAGAGTTGAATAGTAATTACTGTAGAAGTCTGGGGAGTTAAATAATAATTACTGTAAAAGTATGGAGAGTTGATATTTTTTGTCCGAGTTAAACAACTCTTTGGACCAAACGGGGAGTAAGTTTACTCCCCACAACTCCACTCCTCCCAACTCCGTATGCCAAACGGCCCCTTAAAGATCAAATTGTGTGTCATTCACTTGTATATATTGTGATCCCTAACTTTAATTGCTCTGACAAAATCTTTGACAAAAAAAAAAAAAAAAAAAAACTTATTTCCAAAGTAATTTTTTTTTTTTTGGGGGGCCATTTGACTTTTTGTACCCTACACCAAAACAAATGGGTCTTTTAGACTCTCCACAAAAAAACTAACAATTTTAGACCTCTGATGTGAAAGGTCTTAAATGCCCTTACTTTTAGAGACATGAAATGCCTTAAATACCCCTCCTCCTAAACCCAAAAAAAACTTTTCATCCTCTTTTGAACTCCCAATTTTTGAACTTTTGAGTTTTCCTCCTTCAAATTTGCGATTTTTGAACTTCTTCTTCCTTTGTGGGCTTTTTGAATTTCATGTTTTGGGTTGATTTAGGGTTTTGATTTCATGTTTTGGGGTTGTCGGTAAGTTCTGTTTGTCAATCCATTCTTGATTTTGAGGTTTTTGGAAGAAGTTTTTCGATTTCATTGTTTGGGGGTTGTTGCAGACGAAGGAAGATGATGAAGTACCGACCGGTATGTTTACCAGTCGTTTTTATCTAACCGGTAAATTTAGAGGAAAGAAATTGGGAGAAATTTCTGCATCGGGTAAATTTACCGGTCGAAACGACCCCGACCGGTAATTTCATCCATAAATTTACCGGTCGAAACAACCCCGACCGGTAATTTACCGGCGCAGGTAATTCCAAATTACCGGTTGAATTGCCTCAATGACCAATTCTGCCGGTTAAATTACCAGGATTGAATCAGATATTCAAATCTGATAGTATTTAAAAAAAAAAAATCTTACGTAATTTCAATTATCATTGATTTAAAACGAAAAAAATCTTTATTCGTTTGAAATATGAGAATTGAGATTATGTAAAATTTTAATTTTTAAAATTTAAAAATAAATCCTTACCATCCGAGGGAGGAGAGATTCGAAATATATTTTTTTTAAAATTTATGAGAATTGATTTAAAAAATTTGATTTAATTTTTAAATCTATGAGGATTGAGATTACTAAAGATTTTTTTTTTTTAAATCTATGAGAATTGAGATTACGTAAGATTTTTTTTTTTTAAATACTACCAGATTTGAATATCTGATTCAATCCAGGTAATTTAACCGACAGAAAAATGGTCACTGAGGCAATTCAACCGGTAATTTGGAATTACTGAGGCAATTCAACCGGTAATTTGGAATTACCTGCCGGTAAATTACCGGTCGGGTTGTTTCGACCGGTAAATTTACGGATGATTTATCGATGACAAGGTAATCTACCGGCCGGTATTTTCAAATCTGTCGTTTACCAGTCGTTTTTATCTAACCGGTAAATTTATGAGAATTGAGATTACGTAAGATTTTTTTTTTAAATCTATGAGAATTGAGATTATGTAAGATTTTTTTAAAAAAAATACTATTAGATTTGAATATTTGATTCAATCCAGGTAATATCTAATTCAATCCAGGTATTTTCAAATCTGTGAAGGAGGAAATTATACAGTCGGGGTCGTTTCGACCGATAAATTTACCCGATGCAGAAACTTCCCCCAATTTCTTTCCTCTAAATTTAAGATAAAAACGACTGGTAAACGTACCGGTCGGTACTTCATCTCCTTCCTTCGTCTGCAACAACCCCCAAACAATGGAATCGAAAAACTTTTTAAAAAAAACTCAAAATCAAGAATGGATTGACAAACAGAACTTAACGACAACCCCAAAACATGAAATCGAAACCCTAAACCCATTAAATTGAAACGCCCAAAACATGAAATTCAAAAAGCCCACAAGGAAGAAGGAGTTCGAAGGAGGAAAACTCGAAAGTTTAGAAGAAGATAAAAAAAATTTGGATTTAGGAGGAGGGGTATGTTAGATATTTCATGTCTCTAGCAGTAAGGACATTTAAGACCTTTCACATCAAGGTCTAAAATTGTTAGTTTTTTTTAGGGAAAAACTCAATTTATACCCTTAAACTTTAGAGGTTGTATCAATTAAAACCCTAAACTAATGATTGTATCAATTTAAACCCTAAACTTTCATAAGTGTATCAATTTACACCTTCGGTTAGAATTTTATTTTAAAAACGTTAATTTAAACACGTGAAAACTTATAATTTTAGTCATTTAACCTCTAAACTTCTATAAGTGAATCAATTGTATGAAAATTTAGAGGTTTAATTGATAAATTATAAGTCTCCACGCGTGTGAAAACTAACATTTTTTTAGGAGAGGGTGTAAATTGATACACTTATGAAAGTTCAGGGTTTAGATTGATACAATCAATAGTTTGAGGTTTTAATTGATACAACCTCCAAAGTTTAAGGGTATAAATTGATTTTTACCCTTTTTTTTAGGAGTCTAAAAGACCCCTTTGTTTTGGTTTAGGGTAAAAAAAAAAAAAAAAAAAAAAAAAGTCAAATTGCCGATTTTCTTGTTACATATTCTTTTACTAAAAAATCATGTCTCGTCCCTTTGTTTTTTGAGGTATAATTTCTATATTTTTAACATCTTTGATTTTTTTTATTTATTTATTTTTTTTTTTATTTTTTTTTTTTTTTTTATTTATTTTTTTTTTTTTTTTAAATAAGAGCATACTCATTTAAAAAAAAAATAGAAAAATAAATCATGCATCATTAGTTTGTTCATAATTTTGAGGTATAATTTTGATTTTCTAATAAATTCTTTGACCTTCTTAAAAAAATTATTGTTGCATTTTCATTTATTAGAAAAAAAACTCCTGGCTCATACAAAAAAAAGTACATATTGTGAAGGTTTCCATGTTTTTAACAAATTCTTTAACCTTATTTTTTTTAGGAAAAAACCGTTTTAATGTAATGTTTTTGCATCTCATAATCACTTCTTCTCTTGAAAAAAAATTATTTCACTTACACATTAAAAAAAAATATTTCACTTACACATTTTAAAGGTTAACATTTTCTAACAAAATTCGACTTCGAAAAGAAATCAAAATAATGTTCTTGCAGGTTGCAGCATATTCATTGACTAGAAAAAGAAATCTTCATGCGCCATTCACTTGTACATATTTATAAGTTTAACTTTCATGTTTTTAACAAAATCTTATATTTCTTCCTTCCTAACCAATGTGGTGTACAATCCTTCTTTGTCCAACTATTCAAACATTTACTCAATCACCCAAAATTGCTAGAAAAATTATTTGAGGAAGCTACCACAATGTAGCGGATCGTTTTGCAGTGTTGGAATGTACGAGAGAAACTGATAAAGCAGACATATTTTTGAATTATAGTTTGATAGAATTGAACAAAAATACGAATCTTGTAGTTTAACAACAACAACAACAAAAAAAAAAAAAAAACCTCATTTTACTTATTTATAAGTCTATTCTAAAGAGAAGTGTCCATATAAACACATTAATTCTATCTTGTTTATGGGAAAAAGGTGAAGGATTTACTCCAAACACATCCTATGATGACTAAAATTCGATCTAACGGTATTTGTGAGGATTAAACCCCGTCAAGAACACAACCTTATGTCAATTGAGTTATACTTGATTTGACTAATGAGTGTGAAGTTGGATTTGAACCTAAGACGAAAGAAAGTTAAGGCTAAATAAGTTCCACTTATGCTCGGTTTGTGTAGAGTGTTAATTACTTACCCTTAATTAATTGACCAAGGGTAGTTCTACTAAGTAACGCACAGTAACAATAAATTATGCTAATACTTTCGAAAACACTATTATTATTATTATTATTTTTATTATTATTATTATTATTATTTTTTTTTGACAACATGTGAGACGGTTGTATTGAACCTAAGATCTTTTAGTCATTAGTGCATACATCATATCAGTTGAACTATGTTCTTGTTGGTTATTATTGTGTGGTATTTTAATAAAATATAGTTGAAACAATAAGGTTTTAATCGAGACACTTTAACTTAAAATCAACCGCTAATATAAATAATATAATATTAGGGTCAAATAATAAATGTGTAAATGCCAACAAGAGCATAATTCAATTGACATGATGTATGATTAGTGACTAAGAGGTCTTGGTTTCGATCTTCCACCCCACCGGTGGTGAAAAAAAAAAAATGTAGATTCCATTTTTAGAAAGAAAAAAAAAGGTATTATGTAATACCTCAAATATTGTATGGAAACCATTTATATCTTCTCTCTTCTTCTCTACCTACTAAGTTTCGAACTTGCTATCATAGAGGTTAAATGAAAATTCAATTCATCCTCCATGCCAACAAGCTACAAGGGCCGTTCGGTGATATAGATTTCAAACTAAATTATTTTACCCAATGGTTTTATAACATTTTCTTACCAGATTTTCTCTTTATTATTCCATTCTTTTCAAATAGGATAAATTATATTTTGGTCTAGAAGTTTATATTTGATAGCATTTCAGTCTTTAAGGTTTCAAACTCAACTTTTCTTCTTCCTCTAGTTACCGTCGCCACCGATTGACACTTGAATGAAAATTTGAGCCACAATGAGTTTGTGGTTGCCCCCAAAGTCGAGCCCCAAAGAAAAGGGGATATTTGGTCAAATGACCTTAAATTAAGGCCCATTCGAGAGATTGACGCGCCATTTTAAAAATTAGTCAAAATGACCTTTTGCTGACATCACTCTCGCTGAAATTTCTCTCGCTCTCGTTCACGTTCACGAGAATGAGAAATTTTTAGTTATAAAATGGAGCCCGCAAAAGAACGAGAGCGAGAGCGAGAGAAATTCCAGCGAGTGTGATGTCACAAAAATGTCATTTTATCTAATTTTTAAAATGGCGCGTCAATCTCTCGAATGGGCCTTAATTTAAGGGTATCTGGCCAAATATTCCAAAAAAAAAAGGAGTGGAAGAGAAAAAATAGTTGTCACGTCAGCTTGTCGTTAAGTTTTAACATAAAAATTGATGGAAGAACAAAAAACGCATCAACTGCAAACGTGAGAGATAAAAAATGTTGAGTTTAAACCTTTGAGACCCAAATGCTACCAAACTCAAACATTAAGGACAAAAAATGTAATCTACCCTTTCAAATAACTAATAATTCAAACACATGTTAACTTTAAAAAAATAAATAAATAATAATAATCAAATACGTGCTTTATAATTTTTTTTAGAAAAATTGGAGTGGGTGACTATTTTATTTTTTTTTCTATTTTCAAATATAACACATTTATAAAGAATTATAGCTCTATCATCAATAAATCATTTTTTTTTTATAGTTTATCAGTCATAGACTTCTATCAAGAAAAAATTGTGAGACATTTACAAATAATTTTAGATTGTGTTAAATTTGCTATTAGTTTGTGTGATGGTGAAATATGCAATATATTTTTTTTTTTCATGATTTATTTTAGAACTTAAAAAAAAATTATGATTTATTTTATGTTAGAATATAACATTTTAACAAATGAATTATGTCAAATGGTTGAGAAATTTGTAAATAAATTTGTTAAATTACAATTTTCGTCCATATCTCTCCGACATAATTTCATTTTGCTCCCAATAGTTTTAAAGCTTTCATTTTTTTATTATTTTTTTTTATTATTAATATTAAATTACACCATTGGAATTTTATTTTAAACACGTGAAAATTAATTTCTCACTAATATGCAAGATGACGCAGTCAAACAAGTAAATATAATTAGAAGTATCGTTTCTTTGAGGACTAAAATGAACATAATAATTCTAAAATTAAACAATGCAATTAAGGGAAGATTTGAGGATAAAATGTTTAAATTAATGGAGAAACTACCATAAAATGCTAAAATTGAGATCACAATAATGACATAATTGCGACAAATTAAAATCACCAAAAAGATGAGAGTCCAATTTTATGAACACCAATCTATTTTTCTTTCTCCAATAAGAATATAGCTCAACTGACATAAGGTATGAATTATGAGCGATAGGTCTCAAGTTCGAATCTCACCTATGTTGTCAAAAAAAAAAATATATATATATATATATATATATATATTTTCCTTCCCCATAAATCATCTCCCTAAAGATGACTTATAACTTCTAAATTTATCAAACAATATCAACACCCAAAAGACGGGAGAATTTCTAGTATGTAATTTTTTCACACCACTGCCTTTAAATTTAAATGAATGACACGCGAAATAGTTTAAAAAATAATATATTTAATATAGTGGGTCTCAATCAAACAACTATTTCGCCACGTGTCATTCAGTTAAAGGCCGTGGTATGAAAAAACTTCATACTACCGATGTACTAGAAATTCTCCCCCAAAAGACAATAGGGAGAAAGTAATTGATAAAATCAAATAGCCTAAATATTAGAAAATACCCTTACTTTGTGTATTTTATTACAATAATACTCATAAACTCTAAACTCTAATTTAAACCAAAAATACTTTTACCGTTTTAGTTTTGGATGAAAAACATTAAGGCCTCGTTTGGTTTTTTTATCCATTTTCGTTTTTATGTTTTTGAAAATAACGGGATACGATAAAAATGATGAGAACTTTTTTTGTGGGTTAAAAATGAAAATAATTTTTGAAAACACAACTTAAATTAAAGGTATGGAAACGATAAAATGTCGTTTTCATTGTTTTCCAACCCCAAAAGTTGAAAACACGGGATTGCTTACAAAAAATAAATAATAATAAACGTGTGCAGACAAATCTTACACTCTCACAAATTCCCAATTGAAATTGTTGTCCTTGCTTCATCCACATCAATCAAATTAATTTTTTAATTATTAACCAATACCCAACTAAACCCCTTCAATTTCGCTATAAAATGTCATTGTCGTCAATAATCAACATGATCGTTTTCATTTGCCAACTGAGATACAATTTTAATGAGCAGAATCAGCAACTAAAGGCCCAAATTTCAAGATTGAAGAAGATAGAGATACAAACATTTTTTTTTTCTTGCACAAAATTTTAAGAGTAAAACTTAGTTACAGCCTCAAGTATCTTTTGCAGCCCAGCCACATATCACGACTTAATTGATTGAATATTTATATTATTTTTTAAATAAAAAAACTTTTCACGCCGTTTACTTAGATTTGTTTTTTGTTCGTAACTTTTCATTTCCCCGATAAACAATTTCTCATATTTTCTCTCTCTTTCCTCCACTTTCATCTGCACTTAGTTTTCAATTTCCTCTCTCACTCTCTCTTCCTTTCCTTACAATAAGTATATTTTTTCTTTTTTTGGTTAACTATTTTTTAACACAGTCAAATTCCTCAAATTTGCAATACTCTAAATAATTTCTCCATTTTTTTTTTTGGATTTTTATTAGAAAAATAAAATTCAACCTACATTTTCCTTTACCAACCTCTCTCTAGGGGAAGTGTTGTGAAGAAATTGATTATTGAAAATGAATCCAACCGTGAAATTTCCCACTCTTTCCTTCACTTCCTCTAAAAATTTCAAATAACCTCAATTGAAATTTTATGGCCTAAATTTGAAGGATAGAGAAATGAAGAGAGAGAAAATAGGAGGAGTTAAAATTCCAAGCCTAAATTTGGAGGGTAGAGAAATGAAGAGAGAGAAAGCAGGAGGAGTTGTTAATTGAATGGAAAGTAAACTACATGAAAGATTTTTTTTATTATTTAAAATAGTTTAAATATTTAGCCAATCAAATAATGACAGGTGGCGGGCTGCAAAAGATATTTGTAGCCTAGGCTGCGGGAGAATTTCTAGTACATCCGTGGTATGAAAAATCTCCATACCACTGCCCTGCCACGTGGTGAGAGGTAATTTAACTTAACTAACGATGGTTTAGCTGGGACCCACTTTTTTAAATACATTATTTACTCCTACTAAAAAAAAGATTAACAAATACATTATTTATTTAAATTCTCTCTCTTCGTTTTTTATTATTATTATTATTATTATTATTATTATTATTATTATTTTCTTTTTTAATATTATTCAACTTCTTCATTGATATTTAAAATATGTTCAAAACTTTATTTTTCTTCATCTTCACCCTTAAGCTAATTTTTCAAGTTGATTTGGAGAAGGTTTATTTTCTATATCCATTTATTTCATTATTTTTTATTTGTTTTTCCCTTCCATTCTAATTTTTTTTTTTTTTTTTAATTTTTTTAAATGCAGAAAATATTTGGATTATTGGATATCTACTGGGGCAAATATTTAAGTATGTTGCGTTTTAGTATTTGTTTTTTTTTCTTATGAAGTTTGATTATGTATATATATTTTTTTTTTTTTTTTGTTATTTTGAGTAGAGTTATTGTTAATTTTAGGTTTAATTGTTAATGCAAAGAGTCAAAAAAAAAATATTAATAAAAAACGAGGAGAGAGAATTTAAATAAATAATGTATTTGTTAATTTTTTTTAATAGGAGAAAATAATGTATTTAAAAGAGTGGGTCCCAGCTAAATCATAAGTTAAATTACCTCTCACCATTTATCAAAAAAAAAAAAAAAAATTACCTCTCACCACGTGGAAGTCATTTAAAGGCAGTATGGAGATTTTCCATACCACGGATGTACTAGAAATTCTCCCCTAGGCTGCAAGCAAGTTTTACTCAAATTTTAATACTTTTATTTTATGTGTCGATGTCTCCTGGAACTATATAAGTTATTTTCTACACTTGGTCGAACTTTTAATTATTAAGATTTTTTTTTTTTTTTTTTTTTTTTTTTTTTTTGACAACTTGGGGTGGGGATTGAACCTAGGACCTCATAGTTAGGCAATACATTATTGTCGTTGAGCTATGCTCTTGTTGGTATTAAGATTTATTTATTTGTACATCATTTAGGATCCGTTTGGTATTGGAGGTGGGAGCATGAAAAATCTATTTTAACAAAATCTATAAATATTTTTGTTGTTTGATAATTTTTTTTTAAAATTTATATAAAATCATTTTCTAAATTCTTTGATTGGGAGAATCTCTAGCTTTAGCATTTAGCTTCTGAATTAATCTGGGCCTTTTTTTTTTTTTTTATGACCATTTATATTTTTTCACTTCCTTCTTTCTTGCAACCAATTTTTACGGATTGAATTATTGGGTTTTATATAAAATGAAGCAAATTACATAAAAACAAGATTATTTCACACTCTTTTTTCTTTTTTGGTTATTTAATCATGATTTTTTTCTTACTTTTTTTTTTCAAGTACATTTGGATGGAAGAGTAGAAACAAAAGATATAATTAACTTATAATCATACATCTATTGAATATTAACCTATAAATAATTTTTCTCTAAAAAAATATATATAAATAACTAAAATAACATGTCTATTTTGGTCTTTACCATCAAACCACAACAATTTTGTTCAACTTACCAAACGTTGTAATCTTGCTTTTTTTGTATTTAAAATTGAAATTTACCCAACACTAATGAGCTTCTGACATCTGATTTTTCTAGAAACACAGAAACAACAATTATTTTAAAAGCTACCGCAACCCCAACGAGCCTTAGTTACTAATATAGTTAATTTATTTATTATTAATAAGAAATAATTATATTAACTTTTTTTATTTATAAAAAAAAAAATGAATTTTACCAAACACATATTAATATTGTTTTTTTAATTTTAAATTCATTTAAAAAGAAAAATTGGAATCAAACAGATACAGTGAAAATATGAAATTTGTTTTGGTTTTCGACTAATTCTTTTCTTTTGAAAAAGAATTTTCAGATCATGAACCAAACGGAGCCTTAAATTTTCATTTGAATAATACCTATGAACTTTAAAAAGTTTAAAAAATACTCCTGACATTTCAAAAACGTTAAAAATTATCTTTATTGTTAAGTTTTAGATGAAAAACGTTAATGTTTCGTTAATATCCTCGATCTTTCAAAAAAAAAAGAAAAAAAAAATTAAAAAAAGAAATACTTGTGGTGGAGAACGTTTCTTTTCTTATTCCTCTCTTAATTTGAAAATTCTTCCTTGTATGAAAATTAATGAAAAAAATTTCTTATTTGTCATTTGTATTCATAGACCAAAATAAGAGCACATAGAAATGTTAACCATTGCATAAGTAAGACTGTAAGCCACTTGTGGCTGAGATAAAGCAAGCAACACATTGTCGTTGTATATATTGGACTGTGCTTGAAGAAATGAACCCAACATTTTACATTGCACGCTAGTTTAGATAGCTAGTGTTCAATGTCTATGTGACCGGATCTTTGTTTTGGGTGTCATTTTTGACATGTGTTCGAGAACGAAGGGACGAAGTTGGATTGTGTTCAACTTGTTGGTGTTACTTGAGAATTAAAAAGGGTACCTCACCAATTTCTTTTACAGATTGAATAAAAAATCAGTTATTGTCTATAAAAAAAGAGTTATTGTTTTTTTTCCATACAAAATTAATTATGTATAACCTATTTTAAAATAGAAGAGCATGTTTGATATTTCCGTTAGGTTTTATGATTAATTAAGTAAATACTTGTACAATCTATGTTCTTATTGTTTGGTTAATACATGGGTAGTTAATAGAAACTTAATATGATTACTGCATGCGGATTTCATTTCGAAATCTCAATCTTGCTCTATTTCGATGCGGAAGTGATTAAATAAAATCTTAACCGTTTTTTGTGTTTGGTAAATCAAATTATTTTATAATCTGTTAAAATTGTTAGGAGTGCTAACAAAGTTTCACATTGGTTAGGGAAGAGATTGATCATGGTATATAAGTGATGACAATTATCTCCATTGGTATGAAGCTTTTTGGGTAAAACCAAAAGTAAAGTCATGCGGGTTTAGGCCTAAAGTGGACAATATCTCATACTAATGTGGAGATATGTGGAGTTCCGTTGTTCTTATCAATTAGTATATTGGTATCAGAGTCATGGTACCCTAGCTGTGCTGTGTGGAAAGTGAACAAAGAGAACTCCTCAGATCGAACAAAAAGTGCTTGAGTAACAAGCAAGAAATATAACTCTATCAAGTCGGCTAAATTGATAGAAGGAGTAGCCCTATCAAGAAGTTAGGAAGAGTAGATCTTTGTTCGAGGGAGGCTCCAAGTGGTACTTTGTTCGAGGAGAGGATTGTTAGGAGTGTCAAAGTCTCACATTGGTTAGGAAAGAGATTTATCCATGGTATATAAGTGAGGACAATTATCTCCATTGGTATGAGACTTTTTGGGTGAAACCAAAAGCAAAGTCATGCGGGTTTAGTCTCAAAATGGACAATATTCATACTAATGTGAAGTTTCATTCCTTATCAAAAATCAAACGAAGCCTTTTATTATTAATCTATTTTGTCTGAACCAGTGCTTATGTTTGTAATGTTTGCTTAAGACCATGCAGCTTATGTTAATATTGTTTGCAATCTCCAAAACAGTGCTTGGATTATGGATTTGTGTTTAAAATATGCTTCTTGCTTTGGAATTGGCTAATTTTATTCAAATTCACATTGAATTTGGTAAAGGAGATAGATTAGGGGTAAAAAAAATGCACATACTATAATTCTAATTAAAAATAAATGTTTTTCAATGCATTTGTTTTAAAACACTTTTTTCTAGAAATGTTTATAATTAAAAAACTAATGTGTTTGGTTATATTTTCTCAAAAAGTTTTTCTTAATGTCAAATTACTATAAAGTGCAATTAACCCATGACCTGACACAATCTTAGGCCAATTGAGCTATGCTCGGTTTGGCTAAAATTAATTTTTTTTACGATATTTTAATTAAGGCAAGAATTAAACCTATGACCTCTTAGTCACAGACACAATCTTATGTCAATTGAGTTATGCTTAGTTTGGCATGAATTAATAAGTTTAAATATGTATTTGCCAATTAAAATATCAAACTAAGTATAGCTTAATTGGTATAAGGTTATGTCATTAACTAAGAGATTGAAAGTTTTTTTTTTTTTTTTTTTTTTTTGAAAGAAAGAGATTGGAGGTTCAATCCCGCCATCTCGCATTAAATAAATATTTTTGTACCAAAAAAAAAAAGTTTAACTTTGTATTTTAAAAATTATGACCGACGTTTACATTGTCAATGGTCGGTAACGGGGTAAGAGTGACAGTGGCCGGTCGGAGGTGGGCACCTGGGATCGGAGTCGGCCGTCGGGGAGTGGTCAGAGATCGAAGATGGTCGTCGGAGATTAGAGGCGGCCACCGGGGAGTGGCCAGAGATCGTAGAGGGTCACCGGAGATCGGAGGCGCCGTCGGGGAGTGACGACAATGTTTAGAGGTTGGAGGCGGCCGCATGGTAGTGGTCGAAGATTGGAGAGGGTCACCGGAGATCGGAGGCGGTCGTCGGGGAATGGCCAGAGATCGGAGAGGGTCACCAGAGATCGGAGGCGGTCGCCGGGGAGTGGCGACGATGGTCAGAGGTCGGAGGCAGTCGTCGGGGAGTGGCCGGAGATCAGAGAGGGTCACTGGAGATCGGAGGCGGTCGCCGGGGAGTGGCGGCGGTGGTCGGAGGCGGTCGGTGGAGGCGGTTGGGGAGTGACGACGATGGTTGGATGATTAATAGTGATCACGTGACTTCAACAGTAGAATTTGTAGATTTCGAAGGACGAGATCACCTGCAAGACAAAGATTAGTAAACACTAATGTAGTCGTTCATCTTATTGTTTGATCCTTTATGAACTATCTCAAGGCTAGTTACAAAGTTAGGAAAAAAATACCAAAAAAAAAATCCAATTATAACGCAGTTGGAATTGCAAATGCGTATTGTAATGGAATGGGTAGGTTGCATTCCCACAAAGGACAATACCTTCCTAAATAGTATTTAATAAAAAATAAAAAAGGTATTTTATAATACCTAATATTGTTTGTCGCCTTCCTTTCTCAAATTCTCTTTCTCTCTACCTACTGGGAATCGAACCTGTGCAAACAAGGGTCAGACTGAAACTCAGTCAAACCTCAAGGCCACCAAGCTACGAGACTGTTCGGTATTCACATTCTCACCTTTATTTTCAACTTCTTCATTAAAGTTTCAAATTTTGTGGAATTGTTATCATTCTTTCAAAATAACTTCTATTTTAATCATGCATTATACTTTTATGTTAAAATATAACTTTTTAACAATTTGAACCACATCTCAAATACGCTTTCTTAATTTTTTTTTTTCAAATAGTCATGGATAAGGATATATTTTTTTTTTTATAAGAACTATTGATATGATTATAAATAATATCATTATTGTTGGATCCAAAATTCAGACTGGAGAATGTCGTCTGACCTTCACGTGGCTTCAATTGTAGAATTTATTAATTCAGAGACGAGGTGACCTACAAAACAAAGAGTGAGAAAACATTGGTGTGATGCCTTCCACAACGACTTCAATGCTAAAGTCAGTATTAGAGTTAATAGTAGCAAGCTTTATGTTTTAGTTAGTAGACCAAAATAAACCTACTTTCCCCATAGAGTTACATAGTAATATTATAGTGTCTTCTAGAGGTCTTTTACTTTTCTCCTAGGGTTTGACCTAAGGAGATTGGTCAAGACTTGTTCGGATTCCTTTGGTAATGTAGTGTGGCCGTGTGGGGTCAACT
Source organism: Herpetospermum pedunculosum (assembly GCA_028017165.1). Classification (NCBI taxonomy): domain Eukaryota; kingdom Viridiplantae; phylum Streptophyta; class Magnoliopsida; order Cucurbitales; family Cucurbitaceae; genus Herpetospermum; species Herpetospermum pedunculosum. Next base: position 10,138,275 of record CM051526.1, read on the forward strand.
TTGGCTGGGTCATCCTTTGGCCGACCATGACATTTTCCTTTTGGCCCATGGAACATTCCTTTTGAGGCTTAGTTGGGCCCTGGATCCGTATGACCTTGTTAGGTGGGGTTGATCTTGCGTATTGGGCATTCGACCCATCATAAGACTTCCCCAGGGCCTATTTTATTTGGGTCATGGGCTAGTTTATTCTGGTTTGATACCTTACTAGCCTTAGTTAGTGTGAGTTTGAATGGGATAATCAGAGGAATGTCTACACAAAAATACGGTTAATGGAATTTGTCTAAATTTGAGTTTAGGTTGTAATGTATGGCTAGAGTTTTTTTAGGAGTAAATCTCTGTGTGTTTATTCTCTATTACACCCTTTGAACATTTATTTTTTTTAACAATATTATATTTCAAAATTTGTTTATTTATTTTTAAGGATTAATTAGTTTGAATAGCTTATTTGTTAAGGTGGCTTTAATTGCAGGTTAAAATACACGGTTGTTTTTTCCGTTATCTTTTGTATCCCATTATGCATCTTTGTGTTGGCCGGAGGGTAGATCCCGCACACACAAGGGTGTAAGGGGGGGGGGGGGGGGGACCGGGGGCACACTCGTGGGGGACATATATTACGTGGGGGTTACATCTGTACCTGCCTTGTGTAAGGAGGAGGTCCATTTTTGGTTGTTATTACTTTCCGAAAATTATGGATCTACACATACATCAGTCAAAATTCAATTTTTGTCACAACTAATCCGCCTACATTTACTTAAAGTTTTCAATTTGTCCGGTTGCATTCTTGAATACTTCCTTATTGCAGAACCCAATTGCAACCACCATGTAGGAAAAATAATTCGACCATCCTTTTCCACAGTCTGCAAAACTCGAAAAACCCTCAACCACACAACAACCACCTATGTCGTCCCTTTCTATTATAGTGTTTTTTGATGGGATTTGGGACGAGATGAACCCATGTCGTCCCTTTCTACAGAAATTGGTTCAGTTTGCTTCTTATGTTTCTTACTACTGCACCCCCCAGCCGCTTGAATTCTCGCACTTGCTCTTCTCTCTTCCCTTACCATATTTTTATACGGTTATTTTATAAATGCCCTATTCCACCAACAAATACGAAGTTGTTATATTTAACAACGTATACATCCCCAATAACCGTCTTTTTTTAATAAAATTGGAGAACAACCGAATCGCTTAAAAAAAGGAATCACCGGTTGTTTTTTAGGTTTTTTGAAATGTTGGAGTTTCCTTTGGTTTTAATAAACGAAATCATATGTTAAACTAAACAAAACATCTACAACTCCCGAAACTTCAAACCCTAGAATACTAACCTACTAACCCGAAATCACGTTGCCCTACAGTAGCATTACAATGAAATTCGTTCGTTGGTAAACACATGGAGGAAAAAAGATGCGAGAGAGGGAAATGCTTACCAAGTAGGTTATGGAGGAACGACTTTGTGAGAGAGGAATTGCGAGTCTAGGTCGGACGTACTCGTCTAATGCGTCGGTGGTTCAGTTGCTCTTAGGGTTAACGTAGGGGCCTTTCGGTTTCCCTTCGCTGCTGATTTTTGAAGAATGGAGTTCACGATTTGGCGTTGGCGATTTTTGAAGAAGGCGTTCGTGGTTCAGGTAGCGTGTTCATAAATTGGCGATTTTTGAAGAATGGAGTAAACGCGTGTTCATAAATGAATTTTCATCTACCCATAAAACACATCATTCCCATTATTGGGTGTTCATAAATTAACAGTGGGAAGCGATACCTTATTTTTAAAAAAATACAATTCCCTGTTGTTGACTTCTTTTATTATTCAGTAATACACAGAACTTCCAAACTCATTTCCACTCCATTGTTATTAGGTGTGCACGGACGCACACACCCCCACTGTTAATGCTAATTTGTACTGTCTGCAGCTGCACAAACGGAACAGCCCGCCCCAGCATTAGTTTGTGTGCAGTCACACACACCTATAGGTATATACAGCCCTTTGTGGGTATTCTTTTTACTTTGTATGCAGACACACACACCGCCACTGATGGATGCAATCTGCCTGTATTACTTACTCAAGTATATAGGCTCATTTTCATTTTTAACGTTATTTACACTATTGGGGGTGGTGTATAGCCATGTATGAAAATTTGGATAAGTGTCATCCCTCTGGTTTTTAACGGCTTCTCTCTACTTAATTAACCTTCTCTGTTAAATCCACGTCAATAGTCTGTTTTCTCTCTCTTCCTAAACTTTGATATTTTAAAATATTCTATTTTTAATTCTCAAAATTAGGAGAAATTGACCAGGGTAAACAAGTCCATTTGGTTCTAAAATCTCATACTAAATTTAGCCTTGAGACATAATTCAAAATAAAAAAGTGATTGGCCATTTTTCATGTTGAGTGACTTAATTGTAGACATTCCTCTGGTTTCCCCGAGTTTGAATTGACTTTATGGGATAACCAAAATAATGTCCAAAATTAAATAGTCATTTTGATTGCTATCTAATTTTTTTTTTATCGGAGAAATGTCTAAAAAAACTATAATGAGTGTGTACCCCTAGAGACCATAAAGACCAAACTACCATTTATAACCATTTTTTAACTACTCCTAAATGAGTGAGCTAAAAACAATACTATGAAATTAAAAAACAACCCCTAAAAGGAAGGTAAAAATAAAAAATCCCACTAGATTGAAGAAAAAAATAAAAATCATACTTAAGTCTTAATTTAAATTAAAAAAAAAATTGGGCGAGAAAATATGGTGTATTTAAAAAAAATATATAATTCATGTGTCGATAAATAAAAACATTAAGAAAAGTGTATTTGCATTACTAGGACAAAAAATACAATGTGTATGAAAAAAAAATAATCATAATTCAGAATACACTTGGTTAAAACAAAATGGGGAACAATTGATAAATATAAAACGTAAATACAGTGTATGCAAATACATTGTATGTGTATATGAACGTGCATTGGCTGTGTATGAATATAACGTTGGTACGAATCCAAATACAGAAAGAGAAGCGGAAAAGAAAAGGAGTGATTTTGTAGAGATTGTATGTATATGCAAATACACGGGATGTGTATGAATATAACGTTGGTACCAATCCAAATACAGAGAGAGAAACGGAAAAGAAGAAGAGTGATTTTGTAGATTGTACCAAGTTTGAGCTCGAGAAGCTTGCTTTGCTCATAGACATTCTCATCCATTTCTTATGTTTCTACATTGCAACTCCATATATGTATGCGTCTCGAGATAGGATTTGAAATCGACATTTTAGGTAAATTGAAGTCGTGATTAGAACAATAAGCAAAATCTTACGAATTGACACAAGCGAATCAAACAAGATAAATGATTAGACAATACACTAGTGATTAGAAGAATAAGCGAAAACTCCTCCGAAAAATGAAATTTCTCCCCAAAACAAAAATTAGAGTTGGGTAAGATATTCGCAACTAATGTTTCTCTCTAAAAAAAAATACTCTTGCAACACCAGCTAGCATTCGTTTGATTTTTTTGTCAATTAAAAAATAAAAGGTATTTTAGAATACCTCACAATTATATCAAATCACCGATGTACTAGAAATTCTCCCGGAGAGAAACAACCCCACGAAGGAGGACCACACCCTCACAAAGGAGGGTACAATTTATACCGATTCTATCAGGATTCGAACCAGGGACTGTTCAGAAGAACTGAATTTTAGCTACCCTAGCAAGCCAACAAAGTCACGAACCCCTTCGGTGTCTATTTTGTTTTCTAATTTACTTTTTTAAAATTGATTACCAAAGAAAAAAAAAAATTGATTATTAAAAAAGACAACAAAATTTAGTGTTCTATTTAATAAATTCCTAAATTGAGAGTTCTAATAAATTAATTCCACGTATTTCGCATCCCATTAAAATTCTATTACATATTTTCAAATTTACTCAATCAAATTGATTTATTTATTATTTTATCTCATTCACTTTTTCATTTGTTCTTTTTCTTTTTTTTAAATATATTTTGATCCTGTTGACTTTACAAAGCCGGCATTGGAAGAGTAAAAATCGATTGTGAAAGATTGCTTAAGGCTCCGTTTGGGATTGCGGTAGCTTTTAAAATAATTGCTTCCAACTTTGCTTTTAAAAAAATCAGTTGTTTGATGAATCAAATTAGTGTTTGGTAAATTTTAGTTGTAGACTTAAATAAGTTGGTTATCGTGTTTGGTAAATAAGTATTGAATTATTGTAATTTGACTATAATCACTAAAATAGACATATTATAAAAAAATTTATAAATTATTTTAAGAAAAAAATAGTAAAGTATTATTTTTAAAAAAATATTTGCATTTGATTTATTAATTTAAAAATTATAAAATAAGATTTGTGGTGGGAAATAGATACCAGATATATAAAATAATTTTTAATTTTGAAAAGATTTGAAAATTTGTTAAAACAGTGATTGTTAGAGAATCTAAAAGCTACAAATAACAGCTTTTGAAAGCTCTGCAAAATGGACGTATCATGCAAAATTGATTTTAACAAATTATAAAATAATTTGTTTTACCAAACACAAAAAACGGTTATGATTTATTTTTAATCACTTCTAATTCTTTTAAACGGAATGCCAAACGGAGCCTAAGTCGTTTGATAAATCAGACTATTTATTAATTTATCTAAAATCAATTGGAAGAATTCGATTAGGTTGTGGTAAATTATATTATTTAGGGTGGTTTTGAATTTTTTTTTTTTTTTTTTTGAGAACAAAGTCACGATACACGGAAACTCAAACATCAAACAACTCGCTAAAAACAAGAGACTCAACTTGAGGAGGAAATCCTAACGAAAAGCCAATGCCATATGCGCCAACCGATCCGCCACCATATTGCCTTCTCGATGAGTAAAACTACCATGAGCCATGAAAGACGTAGGAAACTGTAAACGCAGATCTGCCACGAGCATACCCACTTCTGTCAGGTCCACCCCATCCTCCCGAAACAAACTACAAATCCGAGCGGAGTCCGTCTCTAAGACAACGGGCTACAAACCTGCCTCTGAAGCCAAACGAAGCCCTTCCGAGGCTGCAAACCCCTCTGCCATCACCACATTCCGAACATTCAGGACCCGGGACATTGCGGCCAACATAACCCGTCCCCCCGCATCCCGAACCACCACGCCCACACCTGCCACACCATCGTCACACTGGAAACTCGCATCAACATTCACCTTATACACTCCAATAAGCGGGGGTTTCCAAACTGCCCCTTCACGATCTCCAATGGCGAAAGGAGGCGTCACAACGCCCTCATACCCATTAGATTCTCGATACGACCGCATATAACCTGAAACCCAAGAGTTCAGTTCAAACAAAGGACGCACCCCCGAAAGGCGCGCACTATTCCGACACCCCCACACCGCCCACCATAGCACGCACAACACTTCAAAAACCGGCCATCCCACCATGCCTTGCACACACCATAAGAACGAAGCTACATCCCCCTCCGGCTGGATCTCTAAGAGGCGTTCAAAATTTGACTCCCTCAATACATTTTTTCAAAGAATCTACATCCCCTCCGGGTGGTTTTGAATTGACTACTAAACAAATATTTTCAAAGAATCTATTTTTTTTAAACATTTTTTCTAGAAATGTTTATAATTAAAATATTATGTGTTTGATTACATTTTCTCAAAAATGTTTTTATTTACAAATGTGTTTGGTTTGCTCTACACTACAAATGTTTTTCCTAATGTCAAATTACTATAGAGGACAATTATTAATAAAAAATGTGATTAATAAGTTTAAATTTATATTTGCAAGCTATCAAACCAAGCATAGCTCTTTGCATAAGGTTATGCCTTTGATTAAGAGGTCAAGGGTCCAATTCTCTCATCCTGCATTAATTAAATAATTTTTCAAATAAAAAAAAAGTTTAAATTTGTATTTTAAAAAATTATGACCGACTTTTACTGTTGTCGATGGTCGGTGACGGAGTGGTCGTCGGAGTAAGAGCGAAAATGGAACGTTATCTCTCGCCTCTCTGTCACGTTTGTTTTTATTTTTTTCCATTATCAGATTTGTGTTTTTTCCATGCCAACAACGATGAGATCCACAATGATCGGTGGATACTCCCCTCCCTCCGGCAGCACGATTCGCCCTAGCTTCCGACTTCGAGATTCGACGTGAGCCATCCGAACAAGGCTTTCTCTAGTAACAATTTCCCTTCCTCTTCCTAATTTTTGTTTTTCATCCAGTTACATTTATCGATTCGTGTCTTCGTTTTGATGGCATCCAGTTCATTTTTTTTTTTTTTGGTTTAAAACCACCCGTTCCAATCCTTCACTTTCACGATTCATTTTTGTTTTCTTTTTCTTTTCTCTTTGATGTATTGGAGAACAACAATGAATTGGCTTCAAATACCAATCATGCAAACTGCGTCTATTTCGTCGATGTGTTGTGGTGGTCTACAATGTTGATTCAAAATTATCCAAATAAAATAAATAATTATGATAAGAGATGTTGAAAAAAATAATGAGAGATATTGTGGTCAAGTTATTTTTGTTGTCTTCGAAGAAATTTATTAAAGATAGATCAACTAAAAATAAAAAATCTCATTCTTAAAATTTATTGGAGTAAGTCTTTAATAATGAAATTATAGAAAAATAGTAAAAAAAGACCGTACAAAATAATAACAATTCTCTACCCTAAACACACCACAAACTTCATCTTCAAACACACATAACTCACTGAAAAATCATACAAAATAGGAACAATTCTCTGCCCTAAACACACCACAAACTTCCGCTTCAAACACACACATCTCACTCCCTCAAACACACCGGCTTCAGAACTCCCCGGACTAAACAACTCTAACTCCTTGGACCAAACGGCCCGAATATAAATTTTCATTCAAAATCAGGTTGATACCAACTTTTGAATTATATTTTCTTAAAAAAAATTCATCTACTATAATTAGATTTTCAAATTTTCAAATCTATCTTTATATAGGATTATTTATTAATTTGTCAGTTTTTAGCGAAATTTCTCAGTCAACACTTATATTATATGAATAAAATTATAACTTATTCAAATTTTTTTAACAATTATTTTTTCTAATTTTTTATCAAATAATTAAGATTAAACAAAGTTAATTGCAATTTAAATCATATAAAATTAAAAAATAATCATCAATCAATTTAGATATTAAACATCAATAAAAATATAATTAAAATAATATATGTCCACCTCAGTAATTATAGCTAAATCGCAACAATTTTTTAGTATTAATTTAACACTCCAACCAATTTTTTGAAGTTTAAAATTAGAATTTACCAAACACTAATTTACTTCTACAACTTACCGTTACTAGCAATTATTTTAAAAATCTTCAATCCCAAACGGAGCTTAAATTCAAAATTATGGAATTACACACATGTTTAAATAATTATCTTATAATAAATTAGAGATTAAATATTATTTTAAAAATAATTGAAAAAATATGTCTACTTTAGTCATTATATATACAATCACAACAATTTGATATTAATCATTATATATATAATCACAACAATTTGATATTAATTTAGTACTACACACTGTAACTGGTTTTTTCTGGTTTAAAATAGAAATTATCCAACATTGTTTTGCTTCATTTCACAACTGTTTTTTTTTTTTTTAAAATCACACTTTGTCAAGGATTATTTTAAAACCTATACCAAAACCCATACCACTCTCAAGCTAATTAAGCTTAAAGTTATATTTGGAGTTGGACTGGTAAAAGCACTAGGGAGGACTTTATTTAATGCGGGGTGGGGATTGAACCCCTTGACTTCTCCCTAATTTCTTAGTTAAAGGTACAATTTTATGTCAATTGAGCTATGCACGGTTTGACGTGTTTGGTAAAACTTAGTGTAAATGATTTTATGTATCCAATACTTATCTCATACAACCAAATTCCATTTCCTAGGCTCCTTTGATAACTTATGGTTTTTTGTTTTTTATTTTTGAAAATTGCTTGTCCTTTTACTATTTCTTTTCAATAGTTTTCAACTTTCTTGAAAAAGCATTTGAATTTTCATTTAAATTCAAAAAATAAAAACTATTTTTTTTAGTTTTCAAAATTTGGCTTGAATTTTAAAAATATATGCAAGAAGTTGATGACAAAACAAAAAAAAAAAAACTCATAGGTGGAACTAGTGTTAATAAGCTTAAATTTTAAAAATCAAAAACAAAAAATTAAGGCTCCATTTGATTTTTATAATTGTGCTTGTGTTCTCACATTAGAATTCATAGCTAGCCAAAATCCAAAAGTAAAGGTGAGTGTTTAAAAACTATGTTTTTTAGTTTTCAAAGTTTAGCTTGGATTTTGAAAATGCTTACAAAATGTAGGTAACAAAATAAAGAAACTCATAGGTGGAAGTAGTGTCATAGGCTTAATTTTCAAAACCCAAAAACCAATTTTTTATCAAACGACACAAATAGTTATCAAACAGAGCTAAAATGGTTATCAAACCGGCCTTAATTGTCAAAAAAAAAATTAGTTGAAGGGAAATCCTTCTAAATGTTGGTTCTAAGGGATCCATTTTCAAGAAAGGTAAAAAAAAAAGCTTTTGAAAAATGGCCAAAACAACCAAATTTTACCTTATTTGTAGAATTTTGAGTTTAGGGTTTGAGAGATATTTCGTTTAGGTCATCACTTTAGATTATAGTATTTGACTATTTTTTTAAATAAAAAACATGTTTGACATTTTTTCAAAACTTCAATTAAAAATGGTCATTTCTCTTCTTATTACCATAGCATATAGTAATAAAGTTCTTCATGAAATTTTCAAATTTTATGTTAAAATATAACTTTTAAAAAAAATGTCAAATGGTTATGGGTAAGATTATTTTTTTTAAGAGTTATTGATATGATTATAAATAATATTCATTATTGTTGGTGCAAAAATTCGACGGGAGAATGTCGCCTGACCTTCACATAACTTCAACGGTAGAATTTATTAATTCAGGGACGAGGTGACCTACAAAACAAAGAGTGAGAAAATATTGGTGTGATGTCTGTCACAACGACTCTAATGCTTAAATCAGGACTTGTCTGGATTCCTTTTCCTCGTAGGGTTTGACCTAAAGAGATTGGTCAAGTCAAGACTTGTCTGGATTCCTTCGATAATGTGGTGTGGGGTCGGCCTCGGCTGGGTCATCCTTTGGTCGACCATGAATCTTGTTTTTTTTTTACAAAGGTATATAAGTAAAGCAGGGTGGGGGAATTGAATCTAATGAGTTCTAGTCAGAGCACAACTTTATGTCAATTGAGTTATGTTCGGTTTGGATGGACCTTGTTCTTTTAGTCCATTGAAAATTCCTTCCAAGACTTATTTGGGCAATCGACCCATCATAAGACTTCTCTATGGCTTATTTGGGTTATGGGCTAGCTTGTTCTTGTTTGATCCCTTATTAGTCTTAGTTTGTGTGGGTCTGAATCGACTTTATTTTCCGTAGTTTTTGTTGATCCAATTTTTATCTATAACAATTTTTTTTTTTCATTTGAGAAATATAAGATTATCATTGTGTTTCAGATAATTATAAATAAATTGATTAAATTATAAATTTTGTGTTAGATTTTGATATAGACATTTTTTGTTTTTAAATGATATATCTTAAACATAGATTTTATAGTTTTAAGAAATCCTAATTGGCTTATTCTTTGGGCTGCAATTTAGACTTTATGATTCTAAAAATTACAATTAAGTTTTTATGGTTTAGTCAAATCTTATAAAGTATCCATGTAGTTGTCACATTGAATTTTTTTTCGCACATGACAATAAATCAATGTCTTCATTTGACTATTTTTTTTTTTATTATTATTATTATTTTTAGAATAACTAATTGTATCGGTTAATGGCCATTGATTAATGATTTGATCAAGATTGATCTTCATGTTTAGTAGGAGTTCTAATGAGAATCCTACAATGACGAAATAACTATTCAAACACATTTGACATATGATGATTAAACCATATGACAATAATCTTTAAGATAAATTATATTTTTGATCTCTCGGGTTTGAGTTATAAACTTTTAAGGATTCAAACCAGGAATTTGTTTGGAAGACTGAATTTTAGCAATCCTAGCAAGCTAACTAGCCACGAACCCTTTCGGTGTTCTAGCATGTTTTCTAATTGTTGTACTTTTTAGTATTGATTACGAAAGAAAAAAAAAAAAAACAAAATTTAGAATTATATTTAATAAATTTCTCAATTTAAAAAAACCATCTATTTAATAAATTCTTAAATTGAGAGTTCTAATAAATTAATTCTTTGGCATGTCATTAAAATTCTATAAATCGATTTATTTATTATTTTATCCAAATCAATTCTCAATTTGTTTTTTTTTTTTTTTACAATATGTGGGGTGATTCGATACATGGTAAATTTTTTTATATCAATTAAATTTTGATAAATTTTATCTTAGATGTATAAGACACTTTGAAATTAGTTTTTCTAAAAATCTCTAAATTTTAAAATTTTCAACTCTCTTATGTCAATTTGTTTTTTGATTGAATTGTTTTTTTATAACAATTACTCTTCAAGTTTTATCAAATAATTAAACAAAACTACTTGCAATTTTAAAAACAAAAACTATTTTTTTTTTTTAAGTTTTTGCTTGAATTTTGAAAACATCTCTAAGAAGTTGATGAAAAGACCAAAAAAACTCATAAGTGTAACTAGTTTTAATAAACTTAAGTTTCAAAAACAAAAAATCAACGCCCCATTTGATAATCATTTGATTTTTATAATTGTGCTTATGTTCTCACATTAGAATTCATAGGTCAAAATCCAAAATTAAAGATAAATGTTTAAAAATTATTTTTTTTAGTTTTCAAAACTTAGATTGAATTTTGAAAACACTTAAAAATTATGTAGGTAACAAAACAAATAAACTCATAAGTGGAAGAAATGTTCTCGACTTAATTTTCAAAAATCAAAAATCAATTTTTTATCAAACGACACATATGGTTATCAAACGAGCCTTAATTATCAAATAGTTTAGTTGGAGGGATATTCTTCTAAATGTTTGTTCTGAGGGGCCTGTTTTGAAGAAAAAAAAAAATTGAAATATTGTCAAAACTAAATCAAATTTTATCTTATTTATAGAAATTAACATTTAGAGTTTAATGTTTAGGGTTTGGAGGAGTATTTTAGTTTAGAAAATTATTTTAGATTATAGTAATTGGAGTTTAATGTTTAGGGTTTGGAGGAATATTTTAGTTTAGAAAATCATTTTAGATTATAGTATTGGACTATTTTTTAAATAAAAAACATGTTTCACATTTTTTTTCAAAATTCTGAATTAAAAATTGTCATTTCTCTTATTATCCCTTAATTAAATGCAACCATTTTTAAAAAATTAATTATTACAATAATATTTTATAAGACGGTTAAATTATTTCTCCTAATACTTCAAAAATAATTTATAGGAAACAAAATTTAAATTTAAATTGAAACCGTATAATATTTTAAACAAAATTATAAATTATATATATATATATAATTTAGATAGTATGTCTACATTAGTCATTATAGACTAGAGCTAAATTACAACAATTTGTATTCATTTACTAAATAATGTAACCAATTTTTTAGGTTTAAAATTGAAGTTTATCGCCAACAAGAACATAGCTCAACGGTATGACGTATCGTCTGGTGACTATCAGATCCTAGGTTCAATCCCCCACCCAACATGTATTCAAAAATAATAATGAAAGTTTATCAAAACCTATTTTTTCGAGAGAGAATGACTTAGAATCTTAAATGAAATTTAAATACATATTTATCTATACTCAATAAAAAAAAATAGGAGTACACACCAAATACTATAATCTTCTTCCAAACACTAAACCCTAAAACTCTCACTCTTAAACGTTAAACCCTACAAATGAGCTAAAATTTGATTTCAATTTTGGCATTTTTTCAAAAGTTATTTTCTTTTAGATTTTTTTCAAATCGAACCCTCAAAATGGAGATTTAGAAGGGTTTTACTTTTTAATTTAAATTTTTGTATGGGCGGAACCAACAAATTTTCTGGAGACTCGGACCCATCAAGCAAAAGAGGCCCAGAACCACTTCGGCCCAAAATGAAAATTTTCCCGTCTTATAGATTGTTGGATTAAGTTGATTGGCAAAAAATTACAGGGAAAACCAGAGGAATGTCTACGATAAAAAACGGTTAATGAAAAATGTTCAAGTACATGTTTTCTTTGGAATGAATGTCTAGAGATTTTTCAGCACAAATCTATTTAAGTGATTTCTCCACTATACCCTTTTAGGATTCACTTTTTTAAAAAAATATTAGGTTTAAAATTAGTTTAATTTATTTTTAAATTAAATTAATTTTAATAGTTTATTTGGTGAGCTGGATCATTTCACTAAAAATAAACCGTTTTTTTTTCGTTAACTAACGTCAGCCATTTTGTATCTCCATATGTTGCTGTGAGTAGATCCGACACTAACACCCTCTGCCGGGGTATACGCTAGGACACACCCGTGGGTATATACCGCCATTGCGCACCAGAAAAAAAAAACGGTAGGGGTATACAGCTGGAGCCTGCGTGTGTAATTACTAGTTCCATTATTTTTGTAAATCTTTCCCTAAAAATAGGGATCAAACAATACACAATTCACCCCTACAAATGAGGAGATATCAGTCAAAATCTCATAGTTTTAAACAACAATACCCCTGAAATTATGCAATGTCTAACATTTTGGATAATCAAATCTTCAACCTTACGTTTTTTTTAACGTTTCCCTTTTCCATCGTGTTTTTTCCCTCATCCTTTTCGAGTTCTTCTGCATTATTCCACCACACAACAACAAACCATGTCGTCTCTTTCTATGATGGTGGCATTTGATGAGATTTGGAACGAAATGAACCAATACATAAATTACAAAACTTGCAGAGTTGATGTCCCCCCGAATTCTACACTTGTGGAATTCACCAATTCAATCTCCAAGACTCTAGAGCTGGATTCCCACCACACAATTTCACGGTTGTCCCTCTTCTTTCGGAACGATACTTACAAATCTTTGATTGCGAAAATGAGGAAAAATAGGCCGTTGTTATATTTAACAACATGTAAATCCCCTGTAACCGTCTATTTTTTATATTCTGGAACTTCAACTGAATCCCTCAAAAAAAGGGATCACCACTTATTATCCAGATTTTTTGAAATCTTGGAGCTATCCGTGATTTTAATTCAAACAAATCACCTGTTTAACAAAAAAAAAAAATCAGCTCCCGCTGAAGGTAAAACCCTATACCCCTGTAATCGTCTATTTTTTTTTTTTTTTTTATATTCTGGGACTTCAACTGAATCCCTAAAAAAAAGGATCACCACCTATTATCCAGATTTTTTGAAATCTTCGAGTTATCCGTGATTTTAATTCAAACAAATCACCTGTTTAACAAAAAAAAAATCAACTCCCGCTTAAGGTAAAACCTTAGATTGTTAACCCGAAACCCCCTATACCTAAACTTTCATTATCATTTAAGTCGTTCGTTGGAAAAACAGTGACGAAGAAAAAATGCAAGAGAGGAAAATGCTTACCACGACTGTAGGTCGAACTTCCCTGTCTAATGCGTGGTGTTTACGTCGAACGATGTCGAAGAAGGTAGTGTGTGTTTTCGGTGTTTTCTGCCGAAGAAGGTAATGTCAAACAAAAGAAGAACTGCGTTTTGTGTTTTCGGTGTGCTCTACCTCTAGGTCGAAGAAGAAGAACGATGTCGAAGAAGGTATGCGTATGTCTTTTCTGCCTCTAGGTCGAATGGAAGCAACTTTTGAGGATGAATTTAATTCTAGGCGGCGTGGTGCAGGTTTCTCTCTACCCCATAAACTACATGATATCAAAATATTGGGAATCGTTACCTTATTTAAAAATAGAGTATTCTCTCTTTTAAGTTGTTGGCCTCTTTTATTACAGTAATGCACACCCCAGTGATGGTTCATTCGTTGGCTGTATAACTTCTTCGGGGTATACATATTTCTGGTTCCCGCTACAGAAATCGTTTATGCCAATTTCTTACTATGTGTGCAGACATGCACACACCGCCACTGTTGATATTCTATTTACTTCGTTTGCAGACATACACACAGACACCCTGCTTTGTTTTTGCTTTGTGTGCAGTCATGCAAAGACCTACGTTGATTGTTGCTTCGTTGGCTATCACACTTCCTATAGTTAAACATATCTGGTCCCCCCAGTGTCGTGTATGTCTCATTCTTACTACGTATGCAGTCATGCACACACAACAACTGTTCGTATTCTTTTTATTATGTTTGCAGGCATTCACACACCGACCGTCACTTATGGATTCGTTCTGTCTAGACCCAATTATTAATTATTTGAGGCAGGAGGTATATCTATGTAATACTCATGGGATAAATGTCATTTCATTTCTAAGATTTTTAACGTCCCCTCTCTGTTAAATCCACGTCTAGAACTATTTTCTCTCTCCTCCTAACATTTTATATTTTTAAATATTAATTTTTTGATTCTCAAAATTAGGATAAATTGTGAAAGGGTAGACTTGTTCATTTGGTTGTAAATAACTTACTAAATATAGGTTTTAGACATAATTCAAAAGAAAAAAGACATTAGACATTTTTCATCTTACCTTCCTTATTTTTAGACATTCCTCTGATTTCCCCAAAATTACAGTCGTTGTGATTAAAAACCCTCATTTCTCCATATTTTGTGCTTTCTTCAACCACACACTAAAAGTTACTGTTGTAGACTCTATATTTGGTATGAGCTTCTCATTTTTTAGCTAACTTGTTTAATTATGTATCATATTATTGTTGGGGATTAGTATCGTTTTTAATCATTTCTAGATTAATTAAATTATATATTTTTCTTTTTAAAAATAAATAATACAAAATTCCTCTCTCTTAAGTTTCTTCATCTTCCATGGCCTCTCTATCCTATGTAGGGATGGTCATCAGTCGGTCGTCGTCGATTTTGGGTGAAAACTGACGCCGACCACCGACATGTCGTTTCTGTCAGTCGAAAACCGAAGATTTGGAGGTGGTTGGTGGCGTCGGCCGACCAACCACACAGTCAGTCGATCAAGTTCAGTCAATTTTCGTAATTTCGACGAATTAAACCAAAAACAATGAAAAATGGAGAAGAAAATGAAAGGTTATAGAAAGAGAGAAAATGAAGAAGTGGAAACACTAAATCGAAAAGAATAAGAAAGGGGAAGAAAAGAAAAGAAAAAAATGAGAAGAAAGAATGAAGAAGAGAAGAAGTTGGGTCAAAATGATACAACGCTAAAAAAAAATGATAAAGAGAAGAAGTTGGAGAAAGATGTTGGGAGTGCGCTCAAAGTTTCACATTAGTTAGGAAAGGGGAAGATCATGGGTATATAAGTGAGGGACAACATCTCAAATTGCATGAGACATTTTTGGTGGAACCAAAAGCAAATCCATGAGGATAGACTTCCAAAGTGGACAAAAAAGAGTTTTTTTTTTTTTTTTTTTTTTTTTTTTTTTTAATGATTAAGCCAATGGGGAAGAGAAAGACCAAAAGTCAAATCGAATATAATTTAATTAGCCTAAAGTTGTGCTTTTGACTAAGTGGTCATGAGTTCAATTCTCGCATTAATTAAAATACCGTTGCAAAAAAAAAAAAAAAAAGAGGAAGACCAAAATTGATCTTCATCTTCCCAAGAGAGTTGTTGCTCTACTCGGGGGAAGGTGGTTGTCGGCCGCGATATACAATATTTCATTTTTTTTAAGCAATCAGTCGATAAGACGGTTTGGGCTCTTATTGATCTCTCCAACCGCCAATGACCGATGGCGGTTCAGTCGATTTTGGTCGGATCCATTTTCGGTCTATTTGTGGATATCTCCACAATGGTATGATATTGTCCACTTTAGGCATAACCTTCATGCTTATGTTTTTTTGTTTCAAACAAAAGACCTCATATCATTATACCCATGAACTCCCCCCACACTTTGTTTGATTATCAAACTCGTTTACCCTTTTCTTTTGTATTTTCCTTTCTAAAAAGCCCCAAATCTTTTTTAATTTGTTTTCTCTTTATAAAAATCAAATCTTTTTTTCCATAAAGTTTTCGAAAGTATTTTTTTTTTTTAAAACACATATTTTCTATAATTTGTTTTTCAACAGATCTTTCAAATTATTACTTTTCTTAAAAAAATAAAAAAATAATAATAATAAAAAAATAAAAAAAAAATAAAAAAAAATAATCTAAATTATTTTAAATGATTGAATAATGACTCGGAATAATCGTATTACTTTTGAAGTACATGAAAGTCTTCAAACAAAATATTTTTTTAATGCAATCCTATGAGAGATTTGAGAAAAGAAATTTTGATGAGGAGTTTTCTTATTGTCACGAGAACAAGTACAATTTTGTTGCGACAATTAATTGGTTAGTATCACTCATCAATGTTAATTTCTTGCTTCATTCTTAAAGTTTAAGATATGACAAAATGAAACATTTTTTTAAAATATAAAATTTGTTTTTTTTTAATAAATCAGAAGGACAATCTTTTTGAAAAGTAGTATGAGATAAGAATTTAATTTTGACAACCGTTTTTACCCGGAGCAGAGCCACATTGGGGTCAAGGGCACGTCCTCCAAATAATTAGTTATATATATATATATATATATGTATATATATATGTATATGGGAGTTGGAAAAATATAACTATAATTTATACATTTGTATACACAATTTCGAAAAAATGCAGCAAGTTGTTTCTCTTGTTTTATGGTAAGGGACATGGATTTCGAGTTTAAAACATGGTATGCCCCGAGTTCAAAACTCCCGCAAAATTTTGTGTTTTTACGGATGGTAGGGTGCTAACACTTTCCCTACACACAAAATATCTCACTCTAAACTTTATTTTCATAGACCATTTCTTTCACTTTCTTAAAATTGGGTGAGCAATCACACCCCAAAAATTATTGGTGACGACTTCAAATCTCTTTTAAAATGATCCCTCTTTTAGATGGACGTCGGTCACTCCGTGTCACAATATATCAGCGACAAGTGTGATTTACAACAAATGGTTAAGAGGGCTCTCATGAGTATTTCTGTTTTTAGTACAAGGTATGTGGAAAAATCTAACGAAAATTTTAGCTAAGTATAATGTATTTGTGGGGATCAGTCTTAGGGAGACTTCCAATTCAATGTATTTTTTATGCCATGCCTAAATTTTGAGTTACTATAATTAAATAATATCGATGATTAATGTTAATTTTGCTCAAAATTAACACATCAATTTATGACTTTATAGTTTCTATCAATTAATTATGTTTTTTAGATTTTTTAGATTTTTAAGTTAGCTTTGGTTTTGAGATTTTGTTTGTGAGATATTATTTTGGGTATTGATTTTTTAGTATTAAAATTAGATTTGATATGCTATTTGAAGATGAACAAGGGATAAAATTTCATATCTTCAAAAGTAGAAGATGAATGAAACATTTTGTAGCTCATTCCTACTGTCATCATTTTTTTTTTAGATTTTTTTTAAAACGACCAATTGAATATGACAATTTATCCTCTTGCCCCTAGTTAAATCTTATAAAGTATTTTTGAAATTATCATATTGACATTTTTTTTAAAGTATTTTTGAAATTATCATATTGACATTTTTTTTCGCACATGACAATAAGTCAATGTCTCCCATTTCACTAATTGTATTAGTTAATGTCCCATGATCAATGATTTGGTCATGATTAATCTTCATGTTTAGTTCGTTAGTTCTAATGAAAATCCCACAATGATCAGATAACTATGCAAAACTTGTCGACACATCATGTGATGACAAGTCATATGAAAATAAGCTTTAACAAAAATACATAGTATAATAAAATATAAATAATAACAAAGTGGCTGTAGTTTAGTGGTAAGAATTTCACGTTGTGACCGTGGAGACCTAGGCTCGAATCCTAGCAGCCACATTTTATTGAATGAATTGTAATTAATTTTGCCGATGTGACATCGGTGTATATCCTACAAATATACAATATCATGTTGGTTGTAAAATAAAAAAAAAATATCTTACTATATCTTTTTTGAGGAAAATCTTACTATATCTAAGAGAAGCTTAAGGTGAGAATTTTTTTTCTCCCTATTTTGTCCCTTTCTTTTTTAACTTTTCATTTCATCTCTATAGCTAAAAACGTAATTTCAACTTTTTGATTAAATGTTGTTTTATGAATTTTATGATTTTTCAACTTGTTGATTAAAAATCTCATTTTGCCTCTTTCTTTTACTATATAAGTTTAATGAAGAAATTTTATCTCCTCATTTTTCTCCTTTAATTTTTTAATTATTTGATACAATAAAATAATTAACATTAATTATTTAACATCTTTTGGCATACTAAAAAAACATTGTCCATCCACATTCACATGTTTTTTTTTAACATGATTATAGTTTGTTGTATCACTTATTATTATTGAATTAAAAATATACAATAAAAGAATGAACATTAATTATTTAATGTATTTTGAAATTCTCACATCCATGTATATATTTAAGAGATGAAGATGTTAGAATATGAAAATTCTATCTCATCATTTCTATAATTTAATTCCTCAAATTTATGAATTTATCTTTAATAGTGAAATTTCAAGAGTTTTGTAACTTTTTAATCTCCTACAACTATATATAGAGACATCTTCAACATTTGTTTACAAGTTTTTGAGTTTTCCCTCATGTTTGATTTTATTTTCTTCTTTTATTCATTATCTTGTTTTATCTTCTATTTTTTTTTTTTGTTGGAATACTTTTTTTTTTTTTGAAAGGGCGATATATTACGAAAACAAGCTAAAGAGACCCTACAGCCCGGGGACAAGGCACACACAACCTCAACAAAGAGAGACTCTCAAACACATCAAGAGAACAGATCCCATGGAGGGACACTAACAGACAAAGAGGGCGACGACACCCCCAACCAAGAGGCACACCTATAAGCCATATCAGCTTGAACACTAAGAAAGACAGACTGAGGAGAACGCGGGCTAGACCCATGAACACGAGAATTACGTTCTCTACAAATATGGTAAACAACAGCACACCAAGCGAGCCTCCACACATGACGCCTACGAAGGGCACCACGCCCCATATGACAAATCCACATCAGCTCAGTAGACCAAACAGCTATACGATGAGAGGACCGCCCCCACCGTAAAATCCCCGACCATACCTGCACACTGAACGGGCAATCAAAGAACAGATGATCTCTCGTTTCCACATCAGCCGAGCACAACAGACAACCTGACGGGGTCAAGGGGTCCCACGCATGGAGACGAACTCTAGTATATAAACGATCCCGAACTGCCAGCCACGCGATAAAAAAGTGACGGGGGATATTACCCTCAAACCATACTAAGTTCGCCCAACCCACACAATCCCGACGAGGAAGCAAAGTTTCCGAAGCACTAGAAACCGAGAAAACATCAGAAATGCCAGGGTCCCAAACAACACGATCAGGCTGCTCCAAGTTGGGGACTACTGCCTGAACTAGAGGATACAACTCTTCCATTTCCCAAGTCACACAAGGCCATTGCCAAGAACCATCAGGGAGGAGGAAATCAGACACTAGGGCGTGCCGCGTACTTCCCACATCACAAACCAACCCCATCTCAAACCGCTGCGTAATAGGACCTCCAGGAAGCCAGGGATCCTCCCATACATGACAACGCCTTCCATCACCAATGACCACTCGAACAAGAGGACGAAACTGCTCACGGAGATGGAAAATGGCTCGAGTACACCACGACCATTTGGCGGCCACTCGTACAGACCAAAGAGACCGACCCCGAAGGATGTAAGCATCAACCCAAGCAACCCAAAATGAGCCAGCACGCGCAAAAAGAAGCCAAAGAAGCTTCAT
Organism: Herpetospermum pedunculosum; assembly: GCA_028017165.1. Taxonomy (NCBI): domain Eukaryota; kingdom Viridiplantae; phylum Streptophyta; class Magnoliopsida; order Cucurbitales; family Cucurbitaceae; genus Herpetospermum; species Herpetospermum pedunculosum. The sequence goes on from CM051526.1 coordinate 10,158,172, forward strand.
GATAGCAGCCACATTCCAAGCTCGAACATGACGAATGCCCATACCACCCTCACGCATAGGAAGACAAACGTCCTCCCAAGCCACCTTAGCACCACCACCACCGGAAAACTACCACGCCATAGATACGCCCTAAGAATGCGCTCAATCTCACCCGCCACGCGAACAGGCAAAACAAACACACTCGCCCAGTATACCTGAAAGCTTTGCAATACATACCGGATAAGCTGCAACCTGCCAGCGTACGACAGAGCACGCGCAGACCAACTCTGGATACACACAGTAATCTTCTCAATGAGAGGCTTACAATCCGCATAAGAAAGCCGACCCGAGAAAAGGGGAACGCCTAAATAACGGACTACCAAGGAACCCAGAGAAAAACCCAACGAACCAGCCAACTCTGCAACCACACAAGGGGAAACCCCAGCACAGAACACCGAGCTCTTCGCTGAGTTAGCACAAAGACCAGACAACGCCTGAAATTTGCAGAGAACAAACTGGACAAAAGCTAGGGAGGTAACATCCCCCCACAGAAGATCATCAAATCATATGCAAAACAAAGATGGGTAAGACGGATCTTCTCACACTTCTGATGGAAAGAGAAATCCCTAGGGGAATCATTCAACATCCGAGACAAAATCTCCATAGCCATCACAAACAAATAGGAGGACAAAGGATCACCCTGATGAAGACCACGCCGACCTGGGAAGTAACCTTCTAGAGAACCATTAATGAGAAAGGAGAACGAGGGAGATGTAACACAAGCCCGAACCCAACTGACAAACTGAATAAAAGTCCCAATAGCTAACAGAAGGCTAAACAAAAAATCTCAATGGACAGAATCATAAGCCTTCTGAAGATCAACCTTCAAAACACACCGAGGGGGCCCCTTATTGAGATGATAACCACCAACCAACTCTTGGCACAAAAGGATGTTACCCACAATACTTCGACCTTTGACAAAAGCTGACTGATTCTGACCTACAAAAGTAGGAAGATAGGAACCTAATCGATTCGCCAGGATCTTCGATATGCACTTGTACACAACATTACAACACGAGATGGGACGATAATCGCCAGGACCAATAGGGACATCCTTCTTCTTAACCAGCGTAATGGTGGTAGCATTCACTCTGGGAGGGAGGAAGCAAGAGTCAAAAAAGTGGAGCACCGCAACACAAAAGTCATCCCCAACAACACTCCAGGAAGCCTTGAAGAACCTCACTGAGAAACCATCTGGACCAGGGGCCTTACTACTACTCATAGCAAACAGGACACGTTTGACCTCCTCACGAGAAACAGGCTTAACCAAATCATCAACACAATCCATAGGCCAACGAAAATCAACCATCGAAGCCAACTGATCAGTAAGATCTCGGTAGCCAAACGTCTGGGTGCTAATAATATTACGGAAGTAGTCTATAACCTCCTTAGCAATATCGGACTGATAAGATAGAATGCGACCATCCCCACTAGTGAGAGACTGAATGCTATTGCAGAGAATACGAGACTTAAGGGCCAACCACTGCACCCTAGATTTCTGCCTGAGAGAAGCCTCCTCTTTACGCGCAAGAGCCTAGAAGTTCTGAGAAGCGCTAATAGCTAGAGCTTGAAGAGAAGGGGAAAAAGGATCCTCAACATAAGCTAACTGAGCTTCCTCCATATTAACACGGGTTGTAGACACCTGCAGACTGAGAGATGATAGGGAACAACCAATAGCATGACGAAGGACATGCTTGAGGGCCTTCAGGTTCCTCATGAAACCAACCAAAGGAGAAACATCGGAAAACTGAGACCAACTACTAGCCACTATATCTAAGAACCGGGAATCCTCAGCCCAATGGCAAAAGTACCGAAAGGGGGGAGCCTGACGAGGGGCGTGGTACCCAACAATGAACACCAACGGGCAGTGATCCGAAATACCCCAACTATGAACTCGCACCTCATAGATAGGCTGAGAAGACATCCATCTGGAGTTAACTAAAACTCTATCGAGACGCTTCATAATATCAGCAGGCCCCAGGGGTGTATTAGTCCAAGTATACCAGTTACCCGTGACGGGAAGCTCAGCTAAATCCGCTTGAGAGCACATACCATCGAAAGCATTCATCTCTGAAGCAAACAATCTTCCCCCAAAACACTCAGAAGAGTCTCAGATAGCATTAAAATCACCCATCACTACCCCAGGGAGGGTCCAAGACTGACACATAGAAATAATTCCAGCCCACAACAACCTCCTCTCCAACTCAGAATTCGCTGCATACACACAAGCAACATGGACAGAGACACAAGAGGAACAATCTACAAGAGTACCCCAAATCATCTGAGAGCCAATCACGGTAGGGGTAAAAGAGAACCTAGAAGAGCGCCACATGACCCAGATCCGACCCAAACCAGTATCTCCATAACTACTCACACACTGCCAGTCGCCACCAAACTTACGAAAACCTGACTAAAAAAAATTTGCCTTTATGGGCGGTATATAATGCAGTTAAATATTTTAAATCATTCATGCCCCACTCTGGGTTAAATATTTTAAATCATTCATGACCCACTCTGGGCTATCTAGGTTCACCCGTTGCACCAAGTGGTTGTTTGATAATTTTTATTCATGCCCCACTCTGGGTTAAATATTTTAAATCATTCATGCCTCACTCTGGGCTATCTAGGTTCACCCGTTGCACCAAGTGGTTGTTTGATAATTTTTATGAAAATCTGCCCTAGGGTAAAATCAAACACCCACTCTCTGCTATCTTAGGCGGAGCGCTCACCCACTGCACCAAGTGATTGTTCTTGTTGGAATACTTAATCTAACTTTCATCTTGCTTTTCTTTTGTAGTAATGTTAATCTTTTGGAATTTAAAAAGAGACTTGAAGAAAGAAAGAAAGAAAAGCTTGGAGATGATATAAACACATTGAAGAAATTGAGTCCAAGTATGTTTTAAGTTAAATTCATATGTATTCTTTCTTATATATGTATTTAACCTTTTTTTTTATATAATAATAATAATATATTATTTTTTTATATACCGCATATTTTTTTAAAAAAATTATTCTTTATTTTTTTCTACTTTCTTACCGTGTCTAAAAGTGGCTTAAGAGATCTCTCCATTATGCCATTCATTTTAGTTTGTCCTCCCTAATTTGACCCTTCCATATTTTGGTATTATTAATGAATGGGCATCATTTTTTTCTTAACCTCTGCAATTCCTCATCACTGATTAAGTCCCAAAAATTGAATTCTACAACCATACATAAACAATTATTCTCATGTAAAATTGTTTCTTATTTTTCAGTTTCAAATTACTCGATTAATTTTGAGATGTTGGAGGGACACTTCAACTTTTCTATTGAAAAGTTAACTACAACTCATAAATCTATGTTGCAATTGTTGGTCGTCGATCAACCGGAACGAAATCGGAAGGGTAATTGTTGTGCCGTGGTAAACCACTACCTTGAAAGCAAAATTCGGCACGACCTCGGTGTGAATCGTTTATGTCGGTTGCTCCCCAAGGTTAACACAACATCTAACTTTCACGTCTACTCGTGAGAGAAAGATTGAAATCAAGACAAAAGTACGATGCTCGGAATTAGTTTTTGTCAATGAAAAGTGAATCAATCAAAAGTTCTTTCAAACTCCATTTAAATAGAGAAAAGAATTGGGGAGTTTCAATCAAAATTAATTAAGAATTAATTAAGATATTCAATCAAATTAATTCAGAATTAATTCAAAAAACGTTTTAAAGGAAATTAATTCAAAAAACGTTTTAACAGAAATGAATTCAAAATTAAATGAATTCATAATAATAAAAACGTTTTTGCAATTAATATAAAACGATAATAAATTAAAAGATAAAGTTTGTAAAAAGATCATCATTTTTCCGTGCATAGGCTGGTCATTCCCAACAATCCCCCACAACATATTTAAGGTTGATACCCCCACAACATCAAGTGTTTTTTAAGGTTGAGACCCCCACAACATCGGAAGGGAGTGAGTTTCCTCTTGAACTTTCATCAATTAAGGTTGAGACCCCCAGAACACGCTCAATTCCTTATGTTTTATCTTGAATCCGCGATACTATACAACATCAAGTGCTTTTTAAGGCCATGCACATCGAACCTCGGGTCACCGTGAAAGATCTAGAAAGAGACCTTATACTCTTTCATAGAAGGTGCCCACACCTTCACAATCAGGTTAAATGCTTCATCAAGTCTGTACTCAGACCACTCAACAACCGAGCTATGAAGACTTCTAGGAGTTCCATCAAGTCTGTATTCAGACCACCTAAATAAAGGGCTATGGATACCTTTCAAGTGTTTCATCAAGTCTTACTCAGACCACCCAAATAAAGGGCTATGGATCCACTATAAGGGCTTGAGCTTCATACTTGCTGAAGACTTCTATAATTACTCTCCTTGTTAGGCCTTTGGTGAGGGGATCCACTAGATTCCTCTCAGACCTCACATATTTCAAGGAGAGAATTTCACTCTTTAACAATTCTTTCACAACCTCATGTCAAAGGCGTAAATGCCTTTTTTTTCCATTATAAACACTACCTTTGACAATACCTATGGCTGCCTGTGAATCGCAATGTATGAAGACCGGCATAGACGACGCCCCCACAATGGTACGTCTCCCAGTAGGCTTCTTAGCCATTCTACCTCTTGCCCTGCTAGCTCGAGAGCTATGAACTCGGACTCCATGGTGGATCGTGCTATGCACGTTTGCTTAGCTAATTTCCATGAAATAGCTCCTCCACATAGTATTGAACACATCTCCTAGTAGAGCTCACCTCGTCGTTATATGTCACCGGTTTGCATTACAACATCTTTATAATATTGTAGGAAATTTGTTAAAATGCAAACATAAATTCATTGTACCTTTAAGGTACCTCAATAATCGACGAAGAGCAATTCAATAATCTTTATCAGGATCTTGTGTATATTTACTCAATCTACTCACAACATATGCAATATCAGGTCTAGTATAGTTCATCAAACACATGATACTACCTATAATCTTTGCATATTTAGATTGAGAAACATTATCTTCCTTATTCTTCTTAAGATTCACACTAGCTTTACAGAAATATCATCAAAGCAATTAAATTACTTTAGCAATTTGCTTTTCAATGTAATCTGATTGACATACTGAAAAACCATTTTGGTTTTTCCTATCTTAACATCTAGTATCACATCAGAAAAATCTAACGATTTTTTTCATTTCATTTCTTTTGCATTAAATAATGATTTTAATCACTATCTCCCCCACATTTGAGATATTAAAAATATATTTCAATCTCTCAAACATATTTATGCATAAATACATAAATTATAAACATCACAATAAATTGATGTATACTATCACAAAAATTATAAGACAAGAGTGGGAGCATCACAAATTTCTTACTTCGCCATAATTCATTTAATTTCACATGACTATTTCAATACATTTCATCAATAAGAGATATATTGCTCATGATATCTCTTCATAATGACATAATATGTATATTTCAAGAAATGTTATCCAAAACATTTATTTATTAGTTGTTACATTTCAAAATCACATAACAACATAATCAGAACACAAATGCATCTCTCTATGTAACAATACATGGAACATATCAATCACATGTATTATTCATACCTCACACATTTAATGCTTTTATGTATGAATCCTTTATAAGAAAAATTAGACAATATTTTTCTTTTCCCTTTTCATGAACATAGGCATGCTCGATAAAATATTCGACATGAATAATTTCATATTTTCAACCAATGAACATATGCATGCATAATTGACCAACAAGATCTTAAATAGCCCTTATAAAATATCACACATTTTAACATAGCTATCAAGATCTTAAATTATAATCAATTTCTACGAGCATCACATAGACATGAGAGATTTTGATTTTGCACAATTTTTCTTGCTATCAACAAGCTAGGTAATAAACCAATATTGTTCTAAGGCCAAACTAAATTAATATCACTAATAATAACTTTCAATTTAATGAAAATTTATGGCCATATACAATGCATTTAAACATGACAATTAATTATATGAATCATACACTTAATATTGTCAATTGAAAATATACATTACCTCAACCTTTAATTGCTTTACAATTTCAATTTCAAATTGCATCATTGAACAACTTTAGCAATATTTCACCAATTTCAAAATTGTTATAATCTACTGCTTCACAATTTTAAGTTGCATTACTAAGCAACTTTAACAATATTTTAACATTCTCCACAACTATTTTAATTGTCACACATAGGTTCTGTGACCAATAATATATCATTATACATATTATTTTCATATGCATGCTACATGACAATTAGGCTTGCTTAATTGATCACTATGATCACCCATAACTTGAAGTACAATAATAACTCAAATATTATTATTATTTACCTCATTTCATAAACTTGATATAGTGGGCTCATAAAATAAACAAATATATACCCATTAAATAAAGTTGTTAAATCATCATCTCCATCAATAGGTTAAACTGTATTTGGGAAACTAATTAACCACCCAAAAAAAAATTCAACATAATTGAACGAATTTTAACCATTTCAATATATAAGGCTTATTAAATTGATAGCTTGGAAAAAATGATGGCTTTAGCTCCCACTCTTCAGCACTCTATTCAGCAACCAGTCCTATCACATTCTTCTATTGTAAAACTACATTTACATTGTGATTTAGGACAAGAATGCTAGTTATGAATGTATCCATTGGCATCAGAGGATTGGTGAGAAGATTTGTGAGTTTTGTTGGGGAAGAAAATTTGGAGTGCTTGGGGCTAATGAATTTGAATTGAAAAGGTAGGGTTCTGTTTTTTTTTTATCAACTTTTGAAAATTCTCTACTAAAAGGTAGGCTTATTAAATTGATATGTGGATTAATTACGGACCAGAAATAGACATATGGCGTGCAGGGTCATTTTATACATCTTTTTGTGGGGAGTTCCTCCCTTTTGGGTTGGTAATAAATTTCATAGTGTCCCTGTAGCCTATAATTAAATTATTGATGGATAATGTCTGATTACTTCGCTTTCATGTTCCAAGGATTAATATATGCAGCTAATTGAAATCAAACGCTCTGTTGACTCAAGTGTACTTTTTTTTATAGAGACTGTGCAAGGGGTGGCTCAAGCTATTCTCCGTGGAATGATAGATTTCAAACGTAATCCGTGGCCTAGTATCTCATAGACTGGTAAAAGTCTTGTGAAGCAAATGTTCGAGCGAGATCCAAAGCTTTGGTTGAGTGCAAAGCAAGTTCTTGGTAATTTAGATATTGCATTATCTTGGTAATTTAGATATTTTAACTTCTGGCATATTGCATTATCTGGCAATAGGAATGTTATTGTTAAAGGACTATATTGTTGAAAACTAGGATGATTAACTTGAAGACAAACACAAACTTCTCTTTTACTAATGTGTTAAAGTTTTTAAGATATTACTCTATGTGTAATATTTAGTTAGGTCCTTTGTTGGAGATTTGATCAGATTTTGTGTTGTGTTGCTTCATTTTCATTTTTGGTTTATTTGTGTACATATCATCCTTGGCTTAAAACTATTAAACAAGCTCCAATTGATTTGGTTTATTTGTGTAGATAGATAAAGAGGCTCTTATATCGCTTATGCACGTCGATAAAACAAATTATTTTCGAAGGCTTTTAAAATCGTTGAAAATAGCATTATAAGCCTTTGAAAAAAGACTCATTTTCGAAGGTTAATGAACCCTCGAAAAAGAAATTAATTTTCGAAGGTTAATGAACCCTTGAAAAGCATTTCCCGACGGAATTTATTTCGACACTTTTCGAAGGGCTTTTTCGAAGGTTGTGACCTACGAAAAAGGTCAAGTTTCTCGTAGTGAAGCTTCACAATCTAAGACTAATACTCACTTCTTAGTCGCCCTTTCATGCAATGACAAACACTGGTGTCATGATCGCCCCTAGTTACTCCGGCAACTAAAGAAGGAGGAGTATCTTAGGATATTTATTTTACTATTTTTTTTAGACAAAGAGTTATGTTATAATTCCTCAAATGAAATATTAGTTACTCTAGTGTATCTAGCATCCCTAATGGCACCTTCTGGGGTGACAAGAAGAATACAGGTCAAATAACACATTTCTAAGCCTACGGAACTATGGATAAGAGGACTATGTGCTCGATATGTATAAGGGAGTCAAAATAAAAAAATTAAATTTGGCTCAAATAGGCATACATTCTCATGTTTTTCAATAGTTGCTAACAAAATGTACCTAAAACACATCATAGGATGTCATAATCACAAAACATGCAACCAAAATATCATGCATCTCAAGTTCAAAAATTTATACATTGGCTCAGAAACTAGAGGAGTTCAACAGACATCCACCCCCAACCTTAAACAATACATTGTCCTCAATGAATTATAAAACATCAAACAAAAGCATTTAATCAACAAAAAATAAGAGGAACAAAAAACCTCCCCTGATTTTTGCATGGTCCATGATTAGAGGTGTGCAATTTTTGTCCAATATTTTGTCCTTTAGATCAAACATCTACAAAAGAAAACAAACACACTATATTAGGAAAGAAGATAATTTTTCAATAGGAACAATGAATGTTTCATCTTCCATAGTTACATTTTCAATGCAACTATGGAAGCATCATCAAACTTTGGAAACTTTCGAAGAGATGAAGGGAATGGAGGTCTATGTGGTGATAACTTTGGAGAATGTCCAACATTCAGATTTCCAACTTCTCAAGCATCATCAAACTCAACCACTTTGAGTAGCTCTCAATTTATAGGCATCCTTAAGCTTCACCAAGCTTGCTTGTTAAGACACCTAAAGTGAGATAGATTAGTCATAGATAGGTGTCCAATTCTTGTGAGTTTTGAGTAGGTTAGTCATAAACCACTTTCATAACTCAAATTGGCCAAACCCACTTTTGTTAATTTTGTTATAAAATTAATTCAGAATTAATTTTAATTAACAAAATTAATTCTTTATTAATTAAACTATTTAATTAATAAATATTATTTAATTCAATATTGAATATTAATTAAATAATAAGACTAATCCTGGTTTCTAAAATCGACTTCTCACACATGAATCCCTATTCATGTATTAGATCAAACCCATATTTAGATCACATTTAAATATGTCCATCTTTCTTCCAAAACCGAATTTGAATAAATTCAAATTCTTTTCTCTGATATTGTTACAAAGCTTAATCTGAGCTAGCCAGGAAGACCTAAAGGACCTACAGATCATGAGCTCCAACGATACGAGATTAACCGACCAAACTCTTTAGCCAAGCTAACCAACATTTGTTAACCACCGGGTCACTCCACTAAAGCTCAATGGTTGCACTCTCTTCACTGTAGATATATTTTTGTCCTCTTGATATAATCATCATTAGTAAGTCGATCCTTCACAGGTCGTTCGTAATTACGGCTGACTCAAATAAACCGTTTTACCCCTGTAATTACTTATTGTTCCTTAAGTCTCATTGATCCTCTAATGAACAATTGGCTTGTGGTCCAACCACCAAACCGAATCCCTATCGTGCCAATGAGAGGGAGAGGCCTCTTGTTCAAGACTCGAAGTGAGCACTTAAGGGAACAACCTATCTATTAAACCCTAAAAGCGGGTAGGAGTGAATTTCATCTCGCAGGACTATGTTCCCAACTCCCTACCCGGTATTATCCCCAAGATGGTAGGCTTATTGAGTTGGCGATCTCGGGTCACTCTCACCCGTACAAGTCAAAGGATAATCTTGAATAAACAGGAGTTCATAATGTGTCAGGATTCAGATCGAGTTACCTACGTCATCATATGAAAAAATCAGTCTTTACAGTAAACGAAGTTATAAAGAAATAGTGACTTAATTTCGCGGTCCGGTCTTATCCAAACTCGTTGGATAGGACGCCCCCCACTCACATGTCTCCATATGAACGATTTAGGATCTCCAAATCATTTGTACTATACAAAGTGGGTCGCGTCCATAGTATAGATCGTTCTGGCTAATCTTCAAACCTCAATCACATGTCCCTAGGATAAGGTACCCAACCATATCCCTATACTATAAACCGTTCTGGCTAATACTCGAACTTGATCCACAATCATGTCACCACATGAATTTCAAGTATACATACTTTAGCCAATGGTTCTTACTTTATTGGATTATGTTTAAAAGAACACAATTCACTTTATTCAATAACAACTTTACTGAATAAATCTCAATAACAACTTTATTGCAAAATATAATATAAATTATGTTTACAAACCACGAGTTTTAGGACATAAAACCCAACACTCATCCCCAAGATCAAGCAATCGGTTGAGGTTTCATATTTTCGGTCAATTAGCTTGTGTAATGTCTCGTACAAAATAATCACGAAGGTTATAGCTAACAGATTGAAACATATTCTACCAAAGGTAATCTCTGAACATAAAAGTGCTTTTTTTCTAGGTAGACTAATCTCTGACAATATTCTTATCAGTTATGAATGCACTAATCATATTATGACCAAAAGATCAGGTGCAAAGGGGTTGGTTGCTTTGAAACTCGATATGAGTAAATCCTACAATAGGGTGAAATGGGTTTTTTTGAAACATATCATGCTTTAGATTAGGTTTGATCCGTTATGGGTTGAAATGGTTATGAATTGTATATCTACCGTCAGTTTCTTTGTTTTGATCAATGGTAAGGCATCAGGTTTGCTTCGTCCTCAGAGGGGCCTGAGACAAGGAGACCATTTGTCCCCTACCTCTTTTTGTTATGTGTGGAGGGTATTTCGAGTCTTTTCTCATCATCACTACAGAGGAATGAGATCTCGGGTTGTCGGATTGCTAAAAATAACCCAACAATTTCTCATTTGTTCTTTACCGATGATAGTTTATTATTTTGTGCAGCCTCTATGGCTGAATGTTTATCTTTAAAGAGGTAATTGGAATCTTATGAGAAACCGTCAGGAGAATGTGTTAATTTTTCAAAACCTTCTATGATGTTTAGCCCGAATGTAGGTCGGCGTCCCGAGAAGCCCTTAGTGATTTAATGCATGTGAGAGTGGTGGCAGACTTGGGGAAATATATAGGGCTCCCTTCTCATTTTTTCTAGAAATAAAAGAAGGGACTTGAATTTCCTGAAGAAAAGAGTACAAAAGGCCATTGCGGGATGGAAAGAAAACTTGTTCTCTGCTGGGGAAAGAGGTTATGATTTAGGCAGTGGCTCAATCCATTCCTACCGATGCAATGTCTTGTGTTAGAATACCTAATGTAGTTAGTGATGAGATATCAAAATATATGGCTCGATTTTGGTGGGGTTCTACATTTGTTAAGAAAAATATTCATTGGAAGGTTTGGGACAAGATTTGTTGGCCAAAGGAGAAAGGTGGTCTAGGATTTCGAAACCTAGAGGGCTTTAACCAATCTCTACTGGCCAAACAAGTTTGGAGGATGCTGCAGTTTCTTGATTCATTGGTGTCTAGAGTTTTCAAAGGCAAATATTTTCATGATTCTTCAGTGTTGAAAGCAAAGGTTGGTTATCGTCCCTCTTATGTATGAAGGAGTCTTATTTGGGGCCGAGAGCCCTTCTATTAGGCCTAAGAAAGAGAATAGGGAATGACGAGGACACCATGATTTTTAGTGCTCAACCCCTATCTGCAGTCTGAAAGGGATTAAAAGGTCAATGAGCTCATTTTGGATAGGGTTCAATGGAATAGAGGAATGTTGAATGAAATGTTTTGGGAAGAGGATGTGGATCAAATTCTTTCAATTCCTATCTGTCAAACTAGAATTACAGATAAGTGGATTTGGCATTATAACAAGAATGAAGATTTTTCCAACAAGTGTGCCTATTAAGTGTTCATGGCATCCAAAATTGAAGGGGTAAGCTCTCATCCAATCAGAATGTCGAGGTGGTGGAAGGGAATGTGGAGTTGCAAGATGCCAAACAAAATCAAGGTTTTCATATGAAGATCATTCCACAACATTCTTCCTACTAATCATAATTTGTGCAAGAAAAAAATTCTAGTCCATCTATGGTGTGTGAATTGTAATGGAGAAAGAGAAACAACATTCCATACCTTTTTTCAATGTAGGAGAGCAAAAGGCATTTGGTCTATCATTATCCCTTCAGTTCGTAGTGCGGTTGTCCCCTGTCCTTTGGGCTTCTTAGAACCTATCGGAGGAAGAAGTTGTGAAGTTTTTCGTGACTTGCTGGGCGATTTTGCCAGATCCAAATTTATTATCGAAAGGGAAAATGATACATGATGTCGTAGCGAGGGTGGAGTGGGTTGATTTTTTTTTTTTTTTTTGCGAGAGTTTAGGGCAGCTCGGTTTTGGCCTCTGAAGCTGGAAATGAGGAGAAATGTTTGAATGTTTCTTCTGTGGAGCCTCACCGGTGGATGTCGTCAGTGTGTGGTGAGCTGAAAATGAACGTGGATGCGGCAGTTCATCCTTCCCTAAATCGCACGGGGGTGGTTATCAGAAATGAGCAGGGAAACCTGGTGGCAGCCTTGTCTAAACTGATCAAAGGTCGGTGGGACGTTTTCCCGGCAGAAGCCATGGCTTTCTTGAGAGGTCTGCAACTGATTTCTTTGAAGGATTCTTTGAAGGTGAGGGTGGAATCTGATGCTCAATCATTGGTAAATGCCTTGCATTCTCAAAGTCTCCCATTTTCACCTTATGGGGCTTTGCTGAAGGAGATTGGTACCTGTTTGGCTAAAGGTATAACTAATGGGTTGCATTTTAGCCCACGTTTAACAAACAAAGTAGCCCACATGTTGGCGGGCCAGGCTTTGAATATTGCTGGTAGTTTTGTTTGGGATTCAAATCCCCCTAGTTTTGTTTGCTAGCACGATGACATTACTTCCTCGGGAAATCATAGTAAATGACTCTTTTTGAGCCCCATTCAAACAATGTTCCTTTTTTTTAAATTAGGTTTGATGTCCCTCTTCTTTTTTTATTTTCTCTCTCATTCATTTTTCATTCATTTTTTACCCTCCCAACTTATCCTCTCATTTTAAAATTATATCTTTAAAAAAAACTTCTCATCTATCTCTTCCAAGATTTTTACCAACAAAATTATTCTCTCTCCTCTCACCCCTAATCTTCATTTACTGATTTTTCATTCTCTCTCATCTCCCCCAAATCTCCCATAATCAATGATTCACTCTCTCTTTAATGATATTTTGTTTTTTTTTTAAAAAAATTCTCTCTTCCCTAATTTAATTCTAATTTAAAAATAATAATAAAAAAAATAAGAATAGGGTTTAAATAAAAGCCTTCATCTCTCTCACTCATTAACTCCACGTCAAAAACCTTCGTCGTTTATTCCTCTCGACCACTTAATGGATCCACCGCGGAAGATCGATCCCTTCTTCGCCTAAAGACGCTTTATTTGGGAGATAGACTTTTTAGATGTGGATTTTGTTGAGAAATCGTGATTGGAGAGAAGGATTTTTTAGATGGTCTTTCATTTCACTGAAATATGATGGATTTTTTAGATGGTCTTTGATTTCACTGAAGTATGGTGGATTTTTTAGATGATCTTTGATTTCACTAAAGATGGGAGATGAGAAATCGTGATTTGGGAGATGAATTTTTTTTTGTATTGATTGATCCGTCGTTCATCGGAACCTTGGCGTCTACATAAACTTCGTTAGGTTTTTATTTAAATGTTTTTTTTTCTTCTAATGTATTGGTGTTCGTTTTCCAAAACAATTACAATTCGCAAAATTGTACAATTGTAAGTACGGTATAATTTCAATTTGTGAAATTGTAAATACACGGTAAAGTATAATTTGCGAAATTTCAACTATACTTGGAAGTCCACTTTGCAAAATTTATTTGCGAAATTTCAACTACACTTGGAGGTGCACTTTGCAAAATTTAAAATACACTCGAAGTGTCATTTGCAAAATTACAAATACAATATAATTTCATTTTCATTCCTACTTTATTTTCTTTCTAAAATTTGTAATAGATTTAGTTTGTCTAATTGTATTACGAAGTGGACTACACTTTATTTGTTATTCAGTGGATTGCAATTACACTTTATTTGCTATTCGGTACATCATAATTACACTGTTATTCGGGATGCACAGTATTTTTCTCCAATTTTTTTGTCACTATTTACAATATGTTATGTTTTTTTGTTTTTCCTTTTGATTTATTTACCGTGTATTTTTTAATTGCAAATACACTTTAATTAAAATTTGCAAAATTATTTTTCGTGTCACTATTTACAGTATGTTATGTTTTTTTTGTCTTATGATGTATTTACCGTGTATTTGTTAATTGCAAATACACTATAATTAAAATTTGCAAAATTGTAAATACACTTGTAGTTAAAATTTGCACAATTGCAAGTACCGTGTAATTCCAATTTTGCAAATTGCAAATACGCTGTAATTGCAATTTGCAAACTTAGAATGCATCTTTTTGTTTTTCGAAATATATTAGAAAGGACTAGCATATTTTCCTCCAACATTTTTTTTTTTTTGTCTTTTATTGTATCGTGTAATTGCAAATTGAAAAATTGTAAATACACTGTAATTGAAAACATTGTTTTTGCACTTATAGATAGGTGAAGTTTGTCTCAATTACACTTGTATTTACAACTTTGTATCAATAATGGACTGAAAATGTCAGGGGAATTTTGTATAAGTTCTGATTTTTTTCTCTCTTTATTCTTATGATTTTTTAGGTCGATTTTTTACGGTTTTTGTTATTTTTAATTTTTGGAATGGGTAAAAGGGGAGAGAGAAGGGAGAAAAAATTGGGAGAGTGAGGGTTAGTTTTTGGAGAAAATCTGGGGAGGGAGAGTTATTTTTTATTGAGATTTGAGGAAGGGTAAATAAGGAATGGAAAAATTAGGAGAGAGAAATTAAACTAAAAAAGAATATATATCAAACTTTAAAAAAAATGACATTTATCGATTTTGATACTAAAAATGGTCATATGTCGCCCTTATTTCCTCACATTTTCTTCATTGTAGCCCAAGTGACATTTTAACATTTTAATTCAATCCTTACGTACGGGTCTAATTTTGGACATGTCATTTGATAAACATAAACACTCATGTGGCACGAGTCGCACGACATCATTTGGTTTCCTCATTTTATGTCATTCAATTTATTTGGGAGATACTAATTTCAATGAATGTGTAAACCCCTCATTGGTTACGGGGTGATTTGTGATATTTGTCGAAATTTCACTTTCAAATATTCTTTTAGATTACTTCTAAAATTTAAATTATAAAAAATGGCTAGGAATCAATATTAAAGGCGTCGTATATCTCGACATCTACCTTTATCAACACCGTGAATCTCGGGGTATATGGTTGTATATACTCCATATATCTCGGCGTCTACCTTAATCAACACCGTGAATCTCAGAGTATATAGTCGTATATACTTTGCAGTCAGAGATATACTTGCTATATTTAACTTATTCTGTTTCCAAGAATCTCAGAATATATAGTTGTATATACTCTGCAGTCAGAGATTTACTTGCTTATTTAACTTATTCTGTTTCCTTGATTAGCTCATTAAGGTTATATAAATATGCATGATTTTGTCTATTATCATGACAGAAAATATTAGAATATCATTCCGTAAAACTTTATATGGTATCAGAGCAAATTAAGAAAGAGAGGAAAAACCCTAGTACCCTAGGGCGACGGCCGCCGCCCAATTTCGATCATCTACCGACGACAATTCGTTTTTCCATCTTTGGTGATGGAAACCTTTGGAATCCGACTACTTCGATTTTCTCCTTCAAAACTTAAATACTTCGTTTTTCTCCCACGAAATCCGACCTCGTCTCCTCGATTTGGGTGACGAAGGTACCAACAACGTCCCCTCGATTTGGGTGACGAAGAAACCGACCACGTCGCCTCGTTTTCGGCCGATGAAGAAACCGACCACGTCCCCTCGATTTGGGTGACGAAGAAACCGACCACGTCGCTTCATTTTGGGTAACGAAGAAACCGACCACGTTGCCTCATTTTGGGCCGACGAAGAAATCGACCACGTACCCTCGATTTGGGTGACAAATAAATTTGACCACGTTACCGTGATTTAGGTGACGAAGAAATTCGACCAAGTCACCTAGTTTTGGGGGTGACGATGAAATGCGACTATCGCCATCTCATTATGGTTGGCGATCAAACGACGGAGGCAAGTCTGAACGGGGAGGAAAAAACGATGGGGAAGGAGCGGTTTGCATCATGAATCTCGGGTATGACTGACGATATACCGCAAGAATCTCGAGTATGACACATGATATACCGCAGGAGCAAAAATGCAGGTAGAAAGCGCCCTCGGGTATGACCAACGATATACTGCAGCAACCACCTCGCAACCTATTGCACAACCACCCGTTCAGGATTCAAATCGAAATGGCATCCTTGGTCTTTCAGATTATTCCGCTGAATAGATCATTAACAACGGATGCTCGAATCACAGTTTTTCACGACTTTTCCGTAAGTTGGGCATTCAGAATCTTCATGATCCAACTTGAGGGCAGTATGAGAGACGTCGTATATCTCGGCGTCTACCTTGATCAAATCCGGAAATCTCAGCGTATATCATTGTATATACGTTGTATATATTTTCGAGTCAAAGATTTGTTTACTATATATAGCTGATTCTTTTTTTTTTCACGACTTTTTTCGCAAGTTAGGCATTCAGAATCTTCATGCTCCAACTTGAGGGGGAGTATTCAAGGCGCTGTATATCTCGGCGTCTACCTTTATCAACACCGTGAATCTCAGGGTATATGGTTGTATATACTCTGTATATCTCGGTGTCTACCTTTATCAACACCGTGAATCTTAGAGTATATGGTTGTATGTACTCTGCCGTCAGAGATATACTTGCAATATTTAGCTTATTCTATTTCTGTGAATCTCGGAATATATGGTTGTATATACTCTGTCGTCAGAGATTTACTTGCTATATTTAGCTTATTTTGTTTCCTTGATTAGCTCATTAAGATTGTTTAAATATACATGACTTTTTCCATTATCATGACAGAAAATATTAGAATATCATTCCGTAAAATGACTTTGTCCATTTCGCAAATCTTATAAATGAGGGAGAGATTGAGATTTGAGGAAGGGTAAATAAGGAATGGAAAAATTAGGAGAGAGAAATTAAACTAAAAAAGAACATATATCAAACTTTAAAAAAAATAACATTTATCGATTTTGATACTAAAAAGGGTCATATATCGCCCTTATTTCCTCACATTTTCTTCATTGTAGCCCAAGTGACATTTTAACATTGTAATTCAATCAGGTCAGAATCTGATCATAGGCCAATTGAACTCACTGCCTATACCAATCCTACTTCATGTTTAAACCATTTTAACCATCGTTCCTTTAAGTTTGAGGAGCATTGGACCATTCATGATCATTGTCGTTCGACATTACTACAGCCACTAACCGCCATCTTCATTCCCCTTACAGCAAGGATCTTTACTCTTTCCTTAATGATGTCTCTCTAGATTTGAAGTCATGGGGCTATTCCCTTTCAAATTCCCTAAAATCCAAGATCACCTCATGTAAAAGAGCTCTTCAATCAGCATACTGTGTCTCCCCCCACCCGGACTTTAACAAAATCATTCTTATTGAGAATGATCTTAACCACCTCCTTAAAGAAGAAGAGATCTATTGGAAGCAAAGGTCACGTGAGGAATGGCTTAAATGGGGGGATCGCAACTCTAGATGGTTCCACAAAAAAGCCTCTATTCGTCGCAAGAAAAACACTATCAAAAGAGTCTTTGACTCTTCAAATATCTGGAACGAGGACCCAAAAGGTATTGAATTGGCCTTTATTAACCATTTTTTTAATTTGTTTTCTTCTTCCAGGCCTTGTTCTTTAGACATGGACCCTATTTTGGACAAAATCAAGCCTTTAGTTACTGTGGAGATGAATTCAACACTCGATGCCCCTTTCACTAGTGAGGAAATAATCTTCTCCTTAAAGCAAATGTTCCCTACTAAGGCCCCGGGGCCGGATGGGTTCCCTGCCATTTTTTATCAGAAATATTGGCCTATTGTTGGTAATATTACTATTGACCAATGTCTTGCTATACTTAACCATTCTGCACCTATTAAGCCTTTGAATCATACGAATATTGTTCTTATTCCTAAATCTAAAAACCCCTCTTTGGTTTCAGATTATAGACCCATTAGCCTTTGTAATGTATCTTACAAACTTATTTCTAAAACTTTGGCTAATAGACTCAAACCTCTTCTTAACTCTATTATCTCTCCCTTTCAATCTGCTTTTATTCCCTCAAGATCTATTTCTGACAATATTATTCTTGCTCATGAGTGTATCAACCATATAAAAAGAAATAAATCTCATTCTAAAGGCTCTGCGGCCCTCAAACTTGATATGTCTAAAGCTTTTGATCGTGTGGAGTGATCATTTTTGGAAAAAATTATGGATAAGTTAGGGTTCAGCCCTAAGTGGATCTCTCTTATAATGAATTGTTTAACTTCTGTCTCCTTCTCCGTGCTTATTAATGGTAAAGCTACAGGTCATTTCACTCCTACGCGTGGGCTAAGACAAGGTGACCCTCTTTCCCCCTATCTTTTTCTTCTTTGCTCAGAGGGACTCTCCCAATCCCTCCTTCACGCCCAAACCTCTAACCTCTTTCATGGTATAAGCATTTCCAGGTCTGCTCCTCCAATCTCGCATCTCCTTTTTGCTGATGATAGCTTATTTTTTTTCAAGGCTACTACTTCTAATTGTCTCAATCTTAAGTCCATTCTAAATAACTATGAAAAAGCATCTGGACAATCTATTTATTTCTCTAAATCTGCCTTGTTTATCTCCCCTAAACTTTGTCATTCTTTGCAGATTTATTTTCAGAGCATCCTTGAAGTTAAGTTGGTGAAAAACCTTGGTCGTTACCTTGGTGTTCCATCAAGTTTCTCCTCAAAAAAGGGGTCGGATTTGAGCTATGTATCGGAGAAAGTGTGGAAAGTTGTTTCGGGTTGGAAATCTAACTTCTTTTCGCTAGCAGGCAAGGAAATTCTGATCAAAAGTGTAGCCCAAGCTATTCCCACTTACGTCATGAGTTGTTTTCGTCTTCCTAAAAGGATTTGTGCTGACATTACTAGAGCTATCTCTCGCTTTTGGTGGGGTTCTAATAATAACTCTAAGAAGATCCACTGAAGCAAATGGGATCGCCTCTGTAAGCCTACTATCCAAGGGGGCCTGAATTTTAAAGATATTCAATTATTCAACCAATCCCTCTTAGCTAAACAGGCTTGGAAGCTCCTAACTAACCCCCTCAGCCTCACGACCCGAACTCTGAAAGCTAAATATTATCCTAATACTGATTTTCTAAATGCCCCTTTGGGCCCTTCTCCCTCTTTCTTTTGGAAAAGTGTTCTTTGGGGAAGGGACCTCCTTGCCAAAGGTATCAGGTTTAAAGTCGGAGATGGGGCAAACATTCTTGCCTTTAAAGATAAATGGATCCCTAGGGAATCCCTGTTTACTCCATCTGTTCAGCCCCACTGTCCCCCCAACACCACAGTGGATATGCTAATCCTAGAGAACAGAAGTTGGAATACCCCTCTTCTCCTTAACCTCTTTCACAAAGATGAGGTACCTATTATTTGCTCAATCCCCCTCAGCAAGATGGTAGGGAAGGATAGCTGGATGTGGCACTACTCAAAAGATGGGATTTATAATGTCAAAAGTGGATATAAACTTGCCCTAGCTCAGACTTGCCCAGAGGGTCCTTCTAACAGTGTACCTTCATCCAAATTTTGGCAGGCTCTCTGGAATTTAAAGCTTCACAACAAGATAAAGATTTTTATGTGGAAATCTATCAAAGCCGGCTATCTTCCTACATTTGTTGTTTTAAAAAGTAAAGGCATAGAGTGTCTCACCTGTTGTCCGGCTTGCCCTTTCATTGAGGAATCAATTTCTCACGCCCTCTTGTACTGCCCAAGAGCCAAAGCAGTTTGGGCTCGTCTTCTCCCGGCGTTTCCTCGCAAAAATTTAGCTCATCTACCGATGTCTGCCCATTGGAATCTTTGGCTTTCTTCTTCTAATAAACAGGAGTTGACGATAGCTTGCGTTATTTGCTGGGCTCTATGGAATGATAGAAATTCAGTCATCCATGGAAGACAAATTCTTAGTACCGAAGCAAAAGTATTATGGATAACGGATTACCTTTTTGAGTTCTCTAAAGCTGATCTCTCGCTGGGAGCCTCAACCTCCCCTCTTCAGCCAACTATTACTACCCATTGGTCTCCCCTTCCGGAGGGTTTTTTCAAATTAAATGTTGATGCCTCCTGGATTTCTATTTCCACCATGGCTGGAATTGGCTCCGTGATCAGGGACTCCGCTGGTTTGGTGATTTGCGCCCAAGCAATAAAAGGAGGATACTTCCAAAGCCCTCTACATGCAGAGCTTGAAGCCCCCCGCTCAGGAATTTCAATGGTTGTTTCCATGGGGATTCATCACCTGATTATAGAATCTGATTGTGCCTCAGCTGTTCATGCTTTGCTCTCAGTCAACCCCTTCTTCAACGATATAAACGCCTGGGTTACTGATTGCCACAATCTTCTCAGAGCCTTCACCAAATATTCGATTATCGCCATCCATCGCCATTGCAATCGCCTTGCAGACGCCCTAGCAGATTTTTCTTCCCCCTTTTCCGTATTTTGGGACACAGAAATCCCTTCGTGGATTCACTCCCTCGCGTGTAAAGACAAGTTAGCCCTTGTGGCTTCTCCTTAATAATATCTCGTTCTTTTATTCAAAAAAAAAAGAAACATTGTAATTCAATCCTTATGTACGGGTCTAATTTTGGACATGTCATCTGATAATCATAAACACGCATGTGCACGACATCATTTGGTTTCCTCATTTTATGTCATTCAATTTATTTTGGAGATGCTAATTTCGATGAATGTGTAAACCCTCATTGGTTACGGGGTGATTTGTGATATTGGTCGAAATTTCACATTCAAATATTCTTTTAGATTACTTCTAAAATTTAAATTATAAAAAATGGTTAGGAATCAAATAAACAAATTTTAGAAAATTCAAATATTATATTAAGTTTAAATAATTTATCAATACTAAATATTAAAATATTCGATAAGATAATGAATTTCTACAATTTATAATATCATCTCAATTGAAATATGCTAAATAAATATGTAGAATATGATAATCAAAGAAAACCTACATAAAAGAACCAAAAGTAAGAATATAATGAGAATATTTGAAAAAAATACAAGTGTCAAACAATCTACAACAATTAGGGCTAGTTCGTTTTGAAAATGAAATGGATACGCGCAAATTCCTATAAATATTTAGGTGAATGAGATTAGTTACTACACTTCCTCTAAACATTTTCAAAAATTAGACATCAAACTAAAATATTTGTCGAAGTTTATGGACTAAAATGAAATTTAAGCTTCAATTTTATAATTTAGGATTGGAAACCTACTCCTTGAAAGAAGAATCTCTAACTCGAGTTGAATCTTAATGAGCCGTACATACTACATTAAATAAAGTGAAACTAAAATTAAATTGAATTTTATTAGACATTTTAATAGGGTGCTAAATTTTAAAAACAAAATTGAAACTAGTTATAGATATTAGAAGCATTAGATTATTTTTAATTTCCCTTCATAAATATTATGATTAACAGAAATATACTTTTTATAATTACTTTAGATTTATCAAGAAACTCAAAATTTTGGAATATTTGGCCAGATGCCCTTGAATTAAGGCCCATTCGAGAGATTGACGCGCGTTTTTAAAAATTAGATAAAATGACCTTTTGCTGACATCACTCTCGCTGGGATTGGGATTTCTCTCGCTCTCGTTCTTTTGCGGGCTCCATTTTATAACTAAAAATATCCAGTTCTCGTGAACGTGAACGAGAGCGAGAGAAATCCCAGCGAGAATGATGTCAGCAAAAGGTCATTTTGACCAATTTTTAAAATCGCGCGTCAATCTCTTGAATGGGCCTTAATTTAAGGCCATCTGGCCAAATATCCCCAAAATTTTGTACTTTTTACATTGTGGAAGGTGTGATATGATTCGCCCAAGTGAGCATAGCTCAGCTGGCATATGTATGACTTGATGACCAAAAGGTCAATCTATGGATTGAGATAATTAGAGAAATGTTCATTTTTAATTGATAATTTTGAAAAATGCCAATTTTTTATTTATTTGAAAAATCATCGAATACTAGAATCTAAAGTGATATCTTGGAGTCAAAGCGAGCATAGCTCAACTGACATATGTATGTTTCAATGACCAAGATATCTGTGGTTCGAATCCTCTCACCCCCATTGTACTAAAAAAAAAGTGATGTCCTAGACTAAAACATTTCTCCAACCCTTAAATACTAAACCCTGAACCGTAGATCCTACAAATAAGGTAAGTTTTGATTTCAGTTTTGGCCATTTAAAAAAAATGATCATTTTCCAAAACCAACGCTCAAGAAAACATTTTGAAGAATTTTGCTCATGTGTGAGATGGTTTTATACATGTATGTTGCTATTGGAACTAAAAAAATAGGGATAATTACACAAATAGTCATCTTATCCGTGATATTATATTAATGTCCACACTTCCTATTTTTTTTTTATCAAAAATGTCAAACTACTTTAAAAAATTCATAAAAGTTGAGTTGTAATTACTTTCAAACCCTTCAACCTCTCTAACATTTTATATTGAATTTCTTCTAACATTTTAATAAAATAAAAACTAAAACAAGCTCATTTAAGGAAACACAAAATTGAAATCATTAATCTTGCATTAATCACGTCTCTCTCCTCATTAAAACCGTCTTCTCTCTCCTCGTTTAAATTGTCTTCTCCCTCCTCGTATCCAGACCTAAACAATTTTCTTTCCGCAATATATATTTTCATATATGAAATATATAAGGTGGATATATATAAAGAAATACATATATTTTCTTTAAAAAAAATACATAATATCTATAAGTATATATGAAGTATATAACCATACATACCCATATATGAAGTATATATCAATACATATGATGGATATATATAAAAATTACATATATTTTATAAAAACAATACATATTATCTATAAGGATATATACAGTATATATGAGTACATAGTCATAGATGAAGTATATATGGTGGGTATATATATAAAAATACATATGTTATAAGTATATACTCATATGTGGAGTATATATAAGTATATATGGTGGTTATATATTAAAAAAAATGAAGATGAAGAGGAAGAAAAATATGTGAAGGAAAGAACACTAACAAAGATGAATGCTTATATATACATATGTGAAATGTTGGTTTTGTGAAATGAAGAAAATGAAAATGGAGAGGACGAAAATTTTGGAAAATAAAGAACATAAGGAAAATGCTAAAGTGGGGAAACAATGTTGGAAGAAATCCCAAAAATGTATAAAACATTCCTACATAAATGATGAGAGAAAATTAGAATTTATTATAAATTGAAATTTAATCCACAAAATGGAGAGAATAATTGAATAATATTATAGAGATAACAAATTAATGATGGCATAATGGTAATAAAAATTAATAAAAAAAGAAATAAAATTTTTAAGATTTTAGGACATTTGAAAATAGGGAATTCATGGTAAAGGACCACTTTTGGGAATTCATTTTAACATATATCTCATTTTTTAAAATTAAGTTTAGTGTTTTTTTTTTTTTTTTTTTTCATTTTCTCTCTCTTCCACTTTTCATTTTTTTTTACCCTTCCAACTTCTCCTCTCATTTTAAAATTTTAAATTTTATCCATAATTTTTTTTTTCATCTCTCACTTCCAAGATTTTCTCCAACAAAATTCTTCTCTCTCCTCCCCTAATCTTCATTTAATGATTCTTTCATTCTCTCCTCAATCATTCTCTCCCCTCTTATTATTCATTCTCTCTTCTCTCACACCAAATCTCCAAATCTCACGCATTTCCATATATTTCATATATTTTTCAGACATAAAGTATCGAGCTTGTGACTCCAAAGATGAGGAATCCAAGGGGAGCTCAACTAGATTTCGTTGTCTCAATCGATTTTTCATTTCGTTGTCTCAATCGATTTTTCATTTGATTTCTTGTTCTTCAACCACGAAAATCCAAGCTCTTATCTTCAATTTCCTTCCCCTCTTCTGACTAATCTAACATTGAGATTCTACATTCCAATTGGCGACCTCTGCTTGTTCTTTGAGGTGAGATTTGTTCTTCTTTTTTTAAAAAAAATGGTTTCGTATTCTTAGGATTAACCAAAGGGGTTTTGGATTTGGAATTGGCAGATTTTGGATTCTTGAGAATTTGAGTGACCTGCAAAATAAACTATATTTAATGACCAAAATTTGGGTGTTTATTTATGGTTTGAGTTTGGTATTCCTTTGGATTTTGTTTGAAATTTCAGATTTGTTGTTCGAACTGAACTGGTTCAGATTTTGACTATTGATGTGGTTTGTAACGTCCTTATTTTGAATTGAACGGTTACCCTACTGTGAAGGTTTCAATTTACAATTACGAGGTATTTTCTCCTTGCTCCTTACTCTGTATTTACACTTGGGAAGAATTTGCAATTTATACTTTAGGCAGAATTTTCAATTTACACTTTAGGCAGAATTTGCAATTTACACTCTATTTACAATTACGCGGATTTTGCAATTTACAATTACGGAGATTTTGTAATTTACTCACAAGTTAATTTGTATTTACAATTGGTGAATTTTGTAAATACACTGTATTTTGCACGTAAATATACTGCATTTATTTTGCACTTCTAGTAAATTACAAATACCAATTCACTGTATTTTGCACCTCTAGAGAATTGCAAATACACGAATACTAATTCACTGTATTTTGCACCTCTAGATAATTGCAAATACACTGTATTTTGTACTTCATGTTAGTTTTCCAGTAAATTTCAAATCATCTTGAAAAATGTGTAAACTAAAAACCTGCAAAAATCACTCCAATTTATTTAAATGTTGCAAGTGTACCTGATGATTTTTATCTTTTATTTTGTTTTGAATTTAAATTACACTAAAATGTTGCATTATAATCTTAATTGACTAAGTTATACTACATTATCCCTTGATTGATGGGATTAAAGATTTTGTTTCATTTTAAAAAAAAAATTATTAAAATTTTTATTTAATTAGATTTGAATCTATAATTAGTTGCAAGGTATTCAGTCCGAATTAGTGTTTGACATTTCTTCTATTTTAGAATTTGGTCATATATCTCATAAAAAAACATGAAGGATATCTATCGAAATCACTAATTAAAAATAGGCATTCCTCTCATTGCCACTTGCAAATATCCCATTAAGAGAATTTCTAAAAAAAAATATGTTTAGGCTTTTGAGCCCAATGTTAGCCCCTTACGCAGTCCAAGGCCCAATCTGATTAAAGTAATGGGATGTACCAAAATTGAATAACATTTTGATTGATGGCAAAAAGGGGTAACCAAAGAATGTCTACAAACTAGAAAGCCAACATGAAAAATGTCCAACATCTTTTTTCTTTTGAATAATGTTTAAATCCTATATTTAGTAAGGCATCCTAAACACAATTGGACAAACCTACCCTTCTACCATTTTCAATAATTTTGAAAATAAAAATAGGCTACAAAATGTAAATTGTTGGGAGGAGAGAGGAGAAGTTATGGATGGAGAGTTGAAAAGACGTTAAAAAGGGAAAAAATAATTGACATTTATTCCATGAGAGTTACATGGTTATACTCCCAGGACTCGAAATTTTAATAGAAGGCAATGTATACCTGAGGAAATGAAAATTTTAATAGAAGGCTTTGTATACCTGAGGAAATGATGAATTTCGGCTCTGTATACGCTTTGTATACCTGAGGAAGTGATGAATTTCGGCTCTGTATACCTGATGAATTTTGGCTCTGTATACCTGAGGAATTTCGGCTCTGTATACCTGAGGAATTTCGGCTTTGTATACGCTCGGTATATTTGAGAAAGTGATGAATTTAGGCTCTTACCTGAGTGATGAATTTGGGCTCTGTATACCTGAGTGATGAATTTGGGCTCTGTATACCTGAGTGATGAATTTCGGCTCTGTATACCTGAGTGATGAATTTCGACTCTGTATATCCTGAGGATGATGAATTTCGATTGTGTATACCTAAGGAATGGATGAATTTCAGCTCTGTATACCTAAGAAAGTGATGAAGTTGTTCATTCCTCGAAGTGTATACAGTGCAATATTAACCCCACAACTTTTGAATCGGACAAATAGTAACAAATCGAAAAGAAAACGTACGATTAAAAAACTCAATAAATCCAAAAAAAAAAAAAAAATACCATGTTCGTAGTCGGAGAAAGTTTCGATTGGCAGCTTCACGACGATTAAAAATTGGAGAAGTTATTGCAGTTATTGCATGACGAAAAATTGGAGAAGCTATTGCATTGCGTGACGAAGCGACAACAAAAAATAAAAGAAAACGATCTGTAGATGATAGAGATGTGTGAGGTTGAAGATGAACCCTAACTAAACTAACGAAAAAAATCTCAATCAACTCAAATCGGTTATTATATATAGGGATTTCATTCTACTAAATATTAATAATATTATTATTTTATTTAGTTATTTAAATTTTAAAATATTTACTTTTCTAATTCTACTCTATTTAATTAATTAAATATTTTGTAAAAAAAATCTAAATCAATGAATATCCTTGTATATAGGGATTTTATTAAAACTTATATTATTTAATTATTTAGATTTTAAAATATTTACTCTTCTAATTATATCCTATTTAATTAATTAAATGTATTTAAATTTTAATATCTTCCATTTGTTAGAGTTGATATCGTATTTTCTAAACTATTTTAAACCTTTAAATTATGTAATCTTTTCATTTTGGAGTTATTTAATGTTTGAATATATAATTCTCTAAGATAAACTTTGCTATTTATATTTATATTTTAATGTTATTTACCAATTGAAACTTAAGCTACACGATACAATAAATTTTAAATTTGATACACGTTTCGTTGGTAGATATACAACGACAACGCCGCACACACATTCGGTCAGGGTATACGTTTGGACACACCCTAATTACTAACACCTTGTAATCCTAAAGTTTCCCCTAAGAATAGGGAACAATCGAAACACTGCTCACCCTACGAACTAGGAGAGATTAGTCAATATCAGATGGAACACATGGAGATACACACCGACATAAATTACTTAACGGAAAAAATAACAAAGTTTTTTTTAACGGAAAATCATCTACCTCACCAAACAAAAATTAACTAATTTCAAAACTAATTAAATTTTAAAATTCAATAAATTAATTTCAAAACTAATTAATTTTTAAAATAGGAAATCCTATAGGGATATAATGGAGAACCAACTAAAACAAACTTCTTCCTACAAAAACTCTAGACATGTGATGCAAACAATACACGTATTTAAACATTTTTCATTAGGTCTAATTATTTGTAGACATTCCTCTTAAATTCCCATGTCAAAAATGTCTTTTTATTTGCAAAATATCTAAAAGCTATATTTAGCGTGTGCCACATAATGAATTAATCCTAAAATGGTGCAATAAAATAAGCCCAAAAAATCTAATTTAGTTACCCCTAAAATGATGCATAAAATCAACACAAAAATCTAATTTAGT
This sequence comes from Herpetospermum pedunculosum, assembly GCA_028017165.1. Classification (NCBI taxonomy): domain Eukaryota; kingdom Viridiplantae; phylum Streptophyta; class Magnoliopsida; order Cucurbitales; family Cucurbitaceae; genus Herpetospermum; species Herpetospermum pedunculosum. The sequence continues at coordinate 10,185,860 of CM051526.1, forward strand.
TACACTTATTTATAAAAGATAAAATAAAACCAATTTCCTACAATTATCAATAAATTTATTATAAAAATCTTAAACAACTGTACCATCCATAAGAAAAAATGTTTCAAACAAAAATAACATAATTTATGTAATTTCTCGTAACAATAGAATAATGGATAAAAATATGGTTAATGCATTACTGAAGCGAGAGATACGAAAAATAGAGTGTATTTAAAAAATAAACAATTATAATTTAGCAGGTTAATGTATTACATACTGGGGCGAAAATACGTGTATTTAAAAAATAAACAATCATAATTTAGGAGAGGTTAATGTATTATTAAGGCAAAAAATACGAAAAATAAGTGTATTTAAAAAATAAACAAATCATAATCTATTTGCGGGTATACGCAAGAAACAAAAATCTAAAACAACAATAGTGTATGTATAATTATAAAAAAAATAAAAAATAAAAACAGAATGAAAACTCCTGTACAAAAACTAGAACAAAATCTAAAATCTAAGTTGAATTTTAAATCATTAAAAAACGTATCTTAAATTGGAAAACGGAAGGTCCGCTCGGAGCAGATCGTCACGACGATGGAGAATCTCTCTTCTGCCATTAACTTCTTCTTTTTTGTCACGCCTTCGAGTGCCCTAAATATCAAAATAGAGAATTTGAATAAAAAAAAACGTATACATTTATACAAATAGAATACACTTTTAAAACAAAAAAATAAATAAATCTCATGTTTTAAATGGTGAAAAAATATTTCCTATCACAATAAAAAAAATAGAAATAGAGAAAATAAATGTTAATTAACCTAGAAAACAGGTGGGTTCGTAGAAAATATAGCAAGATCAATGAGTATGAGATTCATTCTCTCGTTCTTCTCTTTGTCATCAGACTGAATTCTGAGGATCAATGACTATAAGATTCATTCACTTGTTTTCTCTTTGTCATCTGACTGAATTTATCCCTTTTCCTTTTCGACCGCCATTTTATTCTTCGCCTGAGATTGAGAAATTTGGGAGATGTTTGGTGATATATTATCCTTAAAATAGGAGGTTTTGCTAATGATTAGCTTAGAGGGACAAAATGATCAAATCATTGGAGGATTTTAATGATGTAACGGAGGAGAGTTTGGAAGGTAGAAGCACAAGCAAAAAGAGTAACTTGTTGGTAATAAGGAGGAGAAATCATATGTTGAATCTGTGTATCGAAATTGAAAAAAATTAAGAATAATTTATTTATTTATTTATTTATTTTTTAAATCGTATGAATTAAAAGGTTAAACTGATTTTCAAATATGTAAAATCTAGAGTTTACAGGAAAATCAATAAAAACAATATGTTTTGAGAAAGGCATAGGGGGAAAATTTGGATACATGGTCCTTAAAATTAGGAAGGTCTCCAACCTGTTATTCTATGAGAAGGGCAAAATGGTCCGTCGAGAGTATGACTAGGTCACACGACAGTTAAATGTGGACATAATTTTGATATAGTTTTTTTAGTTGACATTTTTTTAAAATTAAACCTTTAAAAGTGATATTTACAATGATTTCCCAAAGGACCCAACCCATTTGGTTGTGGGCTAAACAAAAGGCCACATTGGCTTAAGAATCTAAGTTGTCAATCACATATTGTCCAACATGAAAAAAAAAAACATATATAAAAAAATAAAAATAAAAAGAATAGAGAAGTAATTTTTAATTGGGATTTAAAGTCATCTTACTTTTTTGATATGCAAATTTGACCTATAATAATAGTTGAATTTGTACTCTCATTCCAGTTGAAGGCTGAGATAAACTAGTGCCTCAAACACAAGAAATTGTACATTGATGTGGTGGTAGCTCAATACACTCTGATGTCTAAGTCAAATTAGAATTTGTGTTAAGTTTAGGAAAAGTTAGAAAGTTTTTAGTGTACCTCACTTGCGACACATCTCTCCATATTTATAAAGGGATAAGCTTAGGGTTTCTATACACTCTGATGCCTAAGTCAAATTAGAGTTTGTGTTAAGTTTAGGAAAAGTTAGAAATTTTTTAGTGTACCTCACTTGCGACACATCTCTCCATATTTATAAAGGGATAAGCTTAGGGTTTCTAGCCGTTGTGAGCACCTATTCAATGATTCCCACCATTGATCTTGCGGATCACTCGGAATTGAAGGTGACATAATGACGCTTGATTCTCCCGCAGTGTTATCTTCACGATTTAAAAGGCGTGGAAGTTTCTGTGGGCGTGGCCATGACCAAAAAAGTTCTCACCTACCTCACAGTTCGGCTCATCCTTGTGGGGGTTGCTCAAGTGGGTTGGGCAACCCCTAGTAAGAGTAATATTTGCTCTTACTTTAGAATAATTATATCGTCGACTCTTGCCTTGGGTCGAACCCTCGACTCTTGTCTTGGGTAGATTATTAGATTTTTCTTTTAAATAGTTGAATTTTTGGCTCTTGCCTTGGTTGGGCTATTGACTCTCCCTCCGGAATAAACGAGTTTTTTACTCTTACCTTCTACCAAATTATTGGCTCTTCCTTTGAAATAATCAAGTTATTGCCTCTTGTTTTGGATGAGCAATTGGGTCTTCCTCTAGAATAGTCGAGTCATTAGCTCTTGCCTAAACTAGGTTATTGCCTCTTCCTCTTAAAGGCGGCTAGACTCGATTCGTGTTGCTCACCTTGGGTCTTTTTCCGCCGAATCGAATATGGAGAAATTGGCCATAATATTGGCCCCCCACTCTCTAGTCGAGCTGGCGAGGTCTTCCATTTGATGTTGATTATTTTCATTCGAGTTAGGAGAGCGCGTTCGACTTTAAGAGTAAAATAGTCAGTGGTTATCGACTTCTTAACTTCCTCAACTCCTTGGCTATGTCTCTCTTTCTATCTCTCTCTTTCTATCTGGTCTTGCATTAATGAGCTATAGGTGGATCAATACTAGTTATCGCTGGAGGCACCACGACTAAATTTTGTTTGTCGTTGTTGATCTATTATGATCTTATTTTCTTTTCTTGTGTTTCTACCATGACTAAGTCTTCAATGCCTTCTTGAGACCTTGGTCATGGCAGATATAAGTTAAAGCATAGGTATGCTTTCTTATAAGGTAGATTTACCAATTCCTCGAAAGCCTTTAAGTCAAACTAATTAGGAAGAGCTCATAAAAGACTTGTCAAGATAAAGGTGAAAAATAGCCCTCTGCCTCATTGAGGACCTGATCATAGCGAAGCTAAATTTTCAAATGGATAACCCATCTAAGCCAACTAGGAAAAGCTCATTGAGACCTTTGTTGCATGGTTCTAGCTTAACACAATTTGATGTTAAAGTCAAGGGTTTGTGTTAAGCTTGACAAAAGTAGGGATTGGGATATTGATTAATTATGGGTTTGTATTACATAATACAAACCCATAACTAATCAATATCCCAATCCTTACTTTTGGCAAGCTTAACACGGATAAAGTTTGGATCAAAACCACTTCTAAAGCTCCGTTGGTATTGCGGTGGGAGCATGAAAAATCTATTTTAATAAAATTTTAACTGTTTTTATTGTTTGGTAAAACATATTTTTTAAAATTTTATATAAAATCACTTTCTAAATTCTTTAATTTTGAGAATTCGATCGACTTACTTCTGGTCCATTTTCTATTTTTTTTATGACCATTTATATCTTTCCACATCATTCCTTCTTTCCTACGATCAATTTTTACTGATTGAATTGTTGAGTTTTTATTTTACACTTTTTTTTTTGGTTATTTACTCATGATTTTTTTTTTTTTTGAAAAATATTAAAATATTATTTATAATTTAAACTATAAAAATTATAAATAATTAACTTATAATCATACCTATTACCTATATTGAATATTAACATATAAATAATTATTCTCTAAAAAACATATAAATAACTAAAATAACATGTCTATTTGGTCTTTACCCTTAAGCCACAACAATTTTGTTTGAATTTATCAAAATCTTGCTTTTTAAAGTTTAAAATTGAAATTTACCAAACACTAATCAGTTATATATGACAACTTATTTTTTAGAAACACGCTGGAAACCAATTATTTTAAAAGTTACCGCAATCCCAAACGGAGTCTATTTCAAATCGATGAGAAATGGAAAGTTAGTTTTTGTTTCTTTATGTTTTTTTTTTAATTATAAAAATAAATTATTGAAGGATTTACTCTGAACACATCATGATGACTATAATAGTAAGTTTGGAATAACTATTGAAAAATTAAATGGTTTATAAACAAAATAAATTTTTCTATAAACATTTTTAAAAAAGTTAATAATTTTAGAGAGGGTTTAATATAGCTTCCGGAATGATATTAGAGTATAAAAATCGTGTGTTTTTTTTTTTTTAATGTCAATAATTAAAAAGGACTTTAACAAAATTAGATTAATTTAAATATTATTTTTTAATAAACTATTGAGAGATATATTATACAAAATTGACTTGAAATGATTAACCTAAAATCATTCAAATATGTAGTAAGAAGATAAAAAAATGGGAAATTGTAGTAAATGACAATTTAAGACTTATTGTTTGCAAATATAGCATGTTTTTAAAAAATTTGTGGATATAGCAATTTCTATCGCTGATATCTTATGACTGATAGAAGTCTATCGCTGATCACCTCAGCTTTTTATAGATTTTTGTCAGTGATAATAGTCTATCAGAGATAAAAGTCTATCAGTGATATAATAAAGTCTATCAGTGATAGAAACGGATTTTTTTGCCATATTTGCAAAACATTTTAAAATTTGCTAAATTTGCAATTAGTTTAGGCCTGATTGCTATTTGTGCAACCAGCCCTAAAAAAATTATAATAAATACAATCACTTTTAAAAATAGTGAAACAAAAAAAATGTTATTTAAATCATTTAAAAAAAAATGCAAGATATATAAACATTTTTACTGAAAATATGTTTACTAAAAAATCTTATTAAAACAATTTGTTTTTTTTTTTTTTTTTTGGGAAAAAAAAGGTATGTTTTAATAACTAAATTTTTATTTTTATTTTTTTTATTTTTTTATTTTTTTATAACTTTTTCTTCTCATTTCTCTTCTCTCTCTACCTACTAAGACTCGAACTCGTCACCAAGGGTTAAAACTCAGTCCATCCTCTTGGCCAACAAGCTACGAGACCGTTCGGTGTAAAATCATTCTCCTTATGTTTTAAGTGCTTTTACGAATTTTCTTTCATATTTTGTGGATTTGTTTTTCTCTCCTTTCCAAATAACTAATATTTTAAACAAGTACATTGTGAATTACTTTATGTTAAAATTTAACTTTTTAACAATGGAACCACATCTCAAATATGCTTTAAGAAAAAATAAAATACATGCCTAAGAAGTCTCGTTGAGAAAATTATGAATAAATTGATGAATTTGAGGGAGGATGTCACCGTAAATTAAGTAAATCTTTATTTATTTGTTATAGCGGATAAATCTTCATTGATTAAGGTTGTAATTTAAGTTATTCTTTTCTTATATTCTTATTTGTTATAGCAAAATATGTATACATTCTCATGTAATTTTCTTTTATACTATACTTTTGATATATTTTGTCATCGAAAATTAAGGGTGCAAGGAGCTCGGTTACTGGGTAAAATTAGAGCCGAACCGACTAGCTCGGCGAAGGAAACGAGAAAACCGACACCTAACCGATGAGTTTCTGAATTCGAGTCGACACCTTCAAAATGAAGAATGAGCTCTCTATTTATAGAGTTCTCATGGGCCTAATGGGCTTTTGGGCTTTGGGTCAAATTGCCATTTCAATAACTTTCTAGGGCCGATTTGATTTTGAGCCCAATTGCGATATGACCCAAATCGATCGGTTGAGTTTATTTGATCCAACGGGCATGATGAAGACATGTGGCAACCGCCGATTGACCGAAATTTCTCGGTCAACAAGCTCGCGTTAAATTTGAGTCGAACCGACTAGCTTGGCGAAGGAAATGAGAAAACCGCCACCAAACCGGTGAGTTTCTGAAACCGAGTCGACCGTCTTCTTAAACCGTCGCGGTTAACCGATTGTTAGTCGTGCACGGGTCGAGACGGGTCATGGGCGGATGAAGATCCGAATAAATAAATAATAAAATGAAGGAGTTGCGCGAGAAAGGTAATTCCAACGTCAACCTTACCATTAGGATATTTTAAGCAATTAATTGGTGTTTATTATTATATATCGATCGACACGGTTTAAATTAGGTTACTCCTTCTAAAAAATCGAAACCAACCGAAAAAAAAATTGGTTCTCCTTATTTTAAAACTGAAACCGTCAAACCGAACCGAAATCGATTTTGATTGGTTTGTTTTGATTTTTCGATTTTCACTTGCACTCCTAAAAAAAAATGAAGGAAGATGGATATAAAATAATCACATTAAAAAAGGTATTTTAGAATACCTATATGGAACTTAATTTTGGAATTTAATTAAATCCCAACTATACCTCCCACCTCGTGGGGGAAGTGTCCCACATTTGCCTTAGTGGAGCCTGCCACTAGGCCCAAACCTCTGCTTTTGCAGAGGGTACCCTACAACTGCAGGGCACAATACCAATTGCAGATTCGAACCAGCGACCGGAGGGAAGAGCTGATTTTAGCCAACCAAACCGGCCAACAAGCTACGAATGCTTTCGGTGCTAAGTGATACTTTCTTTACTAATTGTACTCTAAAAAAAACAAAATTGAGAGTTGAATTTAATAAAATACTAAATTTTAAAGTGTTTTTTTTTTGCAACGGTGTTTTAATAAATGTGAGGATTGAACTCATGACCTTTTAGTCACGGGCACAACCTTATGCCAATTGAGCTATGCTCGGTTTGACAATTTTAAAGTGTTACAAAAACACTTTTTTGTCCATCCATTTTTATGAAAATAACAACTAATTTGTAACCATTTATTCCATGTATTTTTAATTTTATAATAATTCAGTTTATAAATTTTAATATCTAACAACAATTTAGTCTCTTTATTTTAAAATTTGTAATAATTTAGTCACTATCGTGAAAAATGTTGTAGAGATATAATAGGATTTCTTACCTACGTAGATATTGATATATTGATTAGAGACCAAATATGTTTGCAATAACAAAGATTAAGTCGTTACATAATAAAAATTGACACTTGATTTTAATGAGATTTTTTACCATAGAAACTAAATTGTTATAAACTTTAAAGTACATGGACCAAAAATGTACTTTCAACTTTTTAAAAAATATCTAATAGATCTTTTCAAATAATACCTACTATTATACTGAAATTTGGTATAAATGGTAAACTTGATTTGATTGGTGAAACGAGGTTGAGGTTGACCTTGTAACATCTTAAAAGAAAAAAGGTAAGCTAGGATCAGTGGGGGCTTTCCACACCGACTCTAACGCTCAAGTAAGCTCTAGAAAGAGAAACAGAGAACTGAATATGTAAAGTTAGAATAATATGGAATTTGAATAATATGAGCTTACTTACCTAATATGTTATAAATTTTCTCCTTATATAGGCTTATGACTCTCATAACTCATGGTCGTTCCAAAACTTGTGTAACGACCTGTAGGGAGACGTTTTCCTTCAACCGTCGATGTCGAGCCGACTCCGGAGAGGAGTCAGTGTCTTCTCTCTTTTGGACGAGCCGACCCCACGAGGAGGGGTCGACCTTCATGTCGACCCGAGCTCCTTTGGAGTTCGGCCCCTCCATCGTCGGTTGCCGATCCAAGATCCTTTTGAGTTCTACTCCTCCTTGTCGTCGAGCGGACCCGAGAGGTCGACTCCTCCATCGCTGTTTGTCGAATCGAGCCGATGTCGAGCTTGGCTTCTTCTTGTGGAGCTGATGCGGAGCTCGACTCCTTCTTGTAGAGCCGAGCTTACGACTCAACCCGACCCGAGAGGCCGACTCCTCTCCTTCTTGCGCCGAGGGGTCGGTTCCTCAACTGAGTAGGTCTTTCCTTGGCGTTTAATCCATAAGGTATCTAGACTTCGAATTTGATTATTTCACTCATACCACATACAAATCAAATAATATTATTACTTGTTTTTAAATTTACTAAATCAAACCAATTCAAACAAAATTGAAAGAATATTTTTTTTGATACATAATATTATAAACGCATTTCTTTTTTGTTAAATTAAAACACGTAAAGTGTTTAACATAACGGTAGAAAATTTATAACATAAAATGTCTCAATAATTAATTAATACTATTTGAAATTCAACTAAATATTAGGAAAATTGTAACAAATGTCAATTTAGAATAAGATAATTAAAAATATGGCATGTTTTTAAAAAATTTGCTGATATGACAATTTCTATGGCTGATATCTTATGGCTGATAGAAGTCTATCGCTGATCACCTCAGTTTCTTATAGATTTTTGTCAGTGATAATAGTCTATGAGTGATAATAGTCTATCACTCATAGAAGTTCAAGTCCATCAGTGATATGATAAAGTATGATAGAAATAGATTTTTTTGCCATATTTCCAAAACATTTTAAAATTTGTTAAATTTGCAATTAGTTTGGGCCTGATTGCTATTTGTGCAACCAACCCTAAATATTATTAACAACTATTAATATTATTATTTATAAATATATTACCAAACATTTCATCCATTTTTAAAATTGAGATCCAATTTTTAAATATGTTATTATATATATATATATATATATATATATATATATATATATATATATAGAAGCAATGCCAACATAAAATATAGGATAAAATGCACTTTTGGTCCCCAAGTTAGAGCTTGATGTCTATTTGGTCCCTGAAGTTTCAAAAGATACACTTTAGTCCCCAAGTTTGCAAAATGATTCTAAATGGTAGAGACTTAACTTTAACTTAACGGAAGGTTGACTGGACCGTTATGTGCTGACGTGTATGGGATGACATGTCTATTTTATTTGATTACTTGACAAAATTAATTAAAAAAAATATTAATTAGGTAGAAGTTAAATATATTTTAAACCAATTTTAGCTTCTACTTAATTAATAGTTTATTTTTTCAAATAATTTTACCAAGTAATCAAATAAAATAGACATGTCATCCATACACGTACGTAACGGTCTAGTCAACATTTTGTTAGGTTAAAGTTAAGTCGAGGATCATTTAGAACTATTTTGTAAACTTGGGGACTAAAGTGTATCTTTTGAAATTTTAAGGACCAAATAGACATTAAGTTCAAACATGAGGGACCAAAAAGTGCATTTTGCCCTAAAATATAATTTAGTTTGTATAAAAATTTATGAACTAACTAGATAAGCTCAAAAACCGGTGGACACAACTATAAAATTTTGAGTCAATCTTATAATTGAACTCAACTATTGAAGATATTGACGATTTCCAATTATACATTAGAATCTCGTCTATATATACCAATTGTAATATCATCTAATTAGTTCATTGAAAAATATTTTGGTCACAATTTGATATATTATTTTTATAAATGATTCAAAAATCAAAACGTTAAGTCTTAAAAGTAATATGAAAAAATCATGAGAATTTGTAAGGCGTCGAAAATTAATTAATTTTTTTTTTTTTACCCTAAACCTTTACAAATACTTTGTTTTTAAGCATTTTGCTTTGTAGTCTTCTAGTAGCGTAATGTCTGTAGCAGACTGTCTACAACTGAATGCATCTAAGAAGGGGTTTGGCTCGTTAACATATGCATCCCCAAATGTTATTTCTGTGATGAGTTCCTCTGCTGAAGTTTTTGGTGAGCGTCCTAGCCAAAGACAACACACCAACTCTTCTCCTTCCACTCATTTTGACAACCAAACGACTACGTGCCCCCATTACTCTATTTGGTGAGGGGATATCTTTTAGTGTTGATTTGATAGATTTTGACGGACCGTATGACTCATAATTATACGAGGTTGGTCTTCTAGAACGTGTATTTTCGACATGGGTTGGTTTGTCGGAGTATAAACTTTTGGTTAACTACGCAAACCCCAGGCGTGGCCTTCGAAGTGTTGTTATGCATATTCGGTAAGCATGTACCGTGTTTGATTGTCTTGCTCTAATTTTCTACCGTGTTTGCAAGCTTTCTAGGATATGATCACTTCGTCTCATTGACTTTCTAACGAGATTTTCACCTTCGCTGGTCTTATGTTCCTCGATCTGAACTTGAGTAGGCTCGAGCTCTCCATGCTGAAGCTAACAAGCTCTTAGCGAATACCAGAACTTCTTTCGCTTCGTCTCAACTTAAGCTAGCTGAGACTGAAGAGAAACTTATTGCAGTCGAAGTTCAATGACAGCTCCAAAATAGAGCTATTATTTACTCCCTAATAGTAGCTAAATATCGTGCTTAATGATGTTTAATTGCCTTCGTTGTAGGTGTTTCACGGTCAAGGAGCTCGAGGAGTCCAAGGACGTGTTTCGGTGCTAAGGAGGGCGTTTTAGAAGCTTCGGGAAGTAACTAGACAAAGAAGAGGAGCTAAAGACCAAAGTTTCACTTTCGGTCCAGCATCGAGACGTTGCCCTAGCGTCTCGACGCTACTCCATCAAAATTTCAGGAAAAACTCGAGAGCACGCGTCGAGACGCTGCCATAGCGTCTCGGCGCTCCGAACGCGCGCGCACTGAAGTTTCCGTCTGTAGCGTCGAGACGAGTATAAAATCCACATTTCCGATTTTTAGGTCACTTCTTCTTCTTCCTCTCTTCCCCTTTTACGGATTTCTCTCTAAAACTTGGGGTTTTCTCCCCTCTTTGTTGTAATAAAGCTTAAACTCTTGTGGATTTGCCTTGATTTTCATCACGAGCACCTACGGTAAGTGCTCTAATTTGAGGTTTAGGGATTATCTCAATGCTTAGTGAGGGTTTATCTTAATCTCTAGCTTAGAATTGTATGATTTCTTGCATCTTCTTCCTTGGTTTGTATCCAAATAACATGTGTAACTGATTAGGAGTGACGCTCGAGTCCTTATGCATGTTTTACCGTTAAAGGTTAGGACGTATAATTGTCTCAATCGCTAAGTAACAAGGGTCTAAGCGTGGCTAATTAATTCGAGCCTAAGTGACAGTTGGAGGTATGAGTTAATTACTGTTTTCACGATATACTTAAGGAAAGAGGAAAAATCGAGCTAGTTGGTCGAGTTCTCAATCAATTAGTTCGTCGTGATGCTACTCGTTACTGTTCTTTAATTGGTTTAGGAGTAGCTAACTTACATTAATTAAAGAGCATGTTTAATTAGAATTTACGCCTCTAATTAATTCTTTGGGATGTTTTCTACGGAGACAAGCAAACATTTCGCGTGCATGAGATAGAATCGCTAAGCATGTTAGAATCCCTATGATCTAAGCGCATCAAGTAAATCTTGATCCCTCGAATTAGAAGCACGTGTTACATTTATTTTTCTCGCATTTACTTTCCGTCATTTAATTTACCGTAACCAATCCCCCTTTTAATTACCGTTTTAGTTTGAGTTTTAATTAAAATCAAATAGAAATTATTTTGGAGAAGTTAATTTAGGTTCCTTGCGGATCGACCCGATTACCACTAGCTACAATTTATCTTAGTTGTATCGGTATTATAAATGTTATTTTGGCGGGACTCGACACCCCGAGAAATAGTGAACATTCAAAAGTTCGACTACCATTCAACTAAAGAACCTGGTGTTCTTAGCTGATGAGTTCAAGAAGAGTGTCCAGTTCATTACTATGAAGAACGAGCTCATGGGAGCTGAGGTAACTTGGTCTATGAAAGTGGCAAAACAACGTTACCCCGAGCATGACTATGAATTTCTGAGCAGCCGATTCAAGAAGTTTCGTGAGATTCCTTCTGGCTTTGAGAATTTTGGTGGCAACATAAACGAGAACTTCTTGGATGACGTCCTGAAATTTCCTGACGCTTAATTTTTTTGCTATGTGTATTGCGGATTGGTTGGACCCTATGTACTTCAGTTTTGGTTGAACATTTGCTTAGTTATTATTATTCTGCTATTTTTTATGAACTCGTGAATTTTTTCGTTGCTTAATGGATTATGTAGTCTTATCTCTTACTTGGCCCAACTCATGTTTATTCATATGTATGCTACACAAGTGTCCTGAGTTGTTTGAGTTTTTTGGTAGAAGAAACATAATGACACACTTTTGTTAATATCTATATTAAAATTTGTTGCATTCAAATAGCATGCTAAATGTTTGGTGAAGGTCTTGATTGTCTTGATTCTTTATGCCAATCTTGATGTTTGGGAAATGCCCCCAACTTCTCTTTCACTGTTATCTCGTACCACATTCGGGATGCTAGTTGTTCTCCCCGTACCGTTATGACGCCACTTAGGGTTGGAAATTTCATGCTCAAATGGTAGATATATGGATCGACTTTCAGGTTGTGTATGGTTGGCCTTCCTAGAATGACATTATAAGCTGATTTACAATTTACAACCATAAAGTCTACCATAGTGGTTATGCATGTTGTAGAGTTGACCAAAACGTAGGTGTGTAATTTGGTTCAATAACCTGCAATGAAAGATATGGTCAAGTGCAAGTATACACTCTCAATCAAGTAATAATTTGGAAAGTATTCCAAGTATCGAATCCCAAGAGACTCTTGTGGAATTTAGATTTAGAAAGAATTTGTTTTTCGAATGCAATGAAAAGTAACAAAAATAAATTGTAATGATTGGTTTGTTTTGGGTTGAAAATAATAACAAAAACGGGGATCCAATCATGCTTCAGCCCTAAGTAGAGTTTACTTGACAACCTATGACCACAAAGTCACCACATGCCTTGTGCTTTTGGATCAGATTCATTTCCTATTCAGCCTCTTTTCAAGTATCTTTAGAAGTCTAAGCCATTATACATACGGTCCAGTGGATGATGTGATCTTATATGGTTAAGCATGCAATCTTATTGATCCTATAGTCTTTTGCCTCAATCATCAAGAACAATCGACGAAATCCTATTCTTAGGTTTTTCTGCTATATCACCTTTACGAGAGTCGTTAATTGTCCGACCTGTCCAGTATCGACATTAACATTTCATGCTAATTAAGTGATCAATTTAATCTAACATTTTTGCATATATTCAGTAAAGGACGAACCACACAAGGCATAAGGGTAAAACCGTAATTTACAGTTGTCAAGCTAGCTCATTTCTTAATGGGAATTCTCATAATTGAATCCCTTAGGAAGCTTAGCTCATATTAAAAAATAAACTAAAATATTTTATTGAAAAATAATTCATAAGTACAAAGAAATGGTTAAAGGGTAAAATGGTAATTTTACTTGAAATTTAAGAACAAAACGAAAATGAAAAAAAAAAATATATTTTAAGCAATTAATTGGTGTTTATTATTATATATCGATACACGCAGGGGCGGATCCAGACATTCATATTTGGGGGGGGCAAAAAAAAAATTTATATACAAAAAAAAAAAAAAGCATCACAAAAAAAATCGTTTGAATTCACACTCACACATTATATTGACCTTCAAAAAGAATTATTGGTGATAAAAAATAGGTGAGTGAGAATCTATTAAGCACAAAATTTAATATTCAAAGAATTATTAGATATTTTGAAAAAAAAGAAATATTTAAGAAAAAACACATGTGAATATATGTTTTCTAAAATTAATAAATAAACTAATAGTAAGAATTAAATTTTAGATTTTTTTTTTAAAATATAAAGACTAAATTAATGAAAAACACAGAAAAAAATATAAAAAAATTTAATGTGTATCAGTGGGATTTGAGCCCATGTATCCTAGATAAAAGGTTGGTTCTCTAACCACCAAGACAAAGTGCAATTATAGTTGATTTTGGGGATCAGTATATATAATATTAAAACAAAATATTTTAAGGTAATATTTTTACCTACATATATAAATAAAATTAAAAAATTTGGAGGGTCATGCCCCCTAGTCCCTTGTACGGTCCGCCCCTGGATACATGGTTTAAATTCGGTTACTTCTTCTAAAAAATAGAAACCAATTGAAAAAAATTTGTTCTCCTTATTTTAAAACTGAAACCGTCAAACCGAACCCAAATCGATTTCGATCGGTTTGTTCATATTTTTCGATTTTCACTTGCACCCCTACCAAAAAGGAAGGAAGATGGATGTAAAAAAAGATTGACCCTAAAAAATCTATATTGTGTTAATTTCAATGGGATTATGTATAAATATATTAAAATGTCAACACCTTATTTTCTACAAACAGATGACATAATGGAAACATTTTTTTTTAACTATATTAAGAAACAAACAAAATAGAGAATTGTATTTTTTATTAAAAAAAAATAATCACATTAAAAAGGTATTTTAGAATACCTATATGGAACTTAATTTTGGAATTTAATTAAATCCCAACTATACCTCCCACCTAGTGGGGGAAGTGTCCCAATTTTGCCTTAGTGGAGCCTGCCACAAGGCCCAAACCCTCTGCTTTTGCAGAGGGAAGTACCCTACAACTTTAGGGCACAAATACCAATTGCAGATTCGAACCTGCGACCGGTGGGTAGAGCTAATTTTAGCCAACCAAACCGGCCAACAAGCTACGAATGCTCTCGGTGCTAATTCATACTTTCTTTACTAATTGTACTCTTCAGAAAACAAAATTGAGAGTTTAATTTAATAAAATACTAAATTTTAAAGTGTTACAAAAACACTTTTTTGTCCATCCATTTTTATGAAAATAACAATTAATTTGTAACCATTTATTCCATGTATTTTTAATTTTATAATAATGCAGTTTATAAATTTTAATATCTAACAACAATTTAGTCTCTTTATTTTAAAATTTGTAATAATTTAGTCACTATCGTGAAAAATGTTGTAGAGATATAATAGGATTTCTTACCTACGTAGATATTGATATATTGATTAGAGACCAAATATGTTTGCAATAACAAAGATTAAGCCGTTACATAATAAAAATTGACACTTGATTTTAATGAGATTTTTTACCATAGAAACTAAATTGTTATAAACTTTAAAGTACATGGACCAAAAATGTACTTTCAACTTTTTTAAAAATATCTAATAGATCCTTTCAAATAATATATACTATTGATACTGAAATTTGGTATAAATGGTAAACTTGATTTGATTGGTGAAACGAGGTTGAGGTTGACCTTGTAACATCTGAAAAGAAAAAGGGTAAGCTAGGATCAGTGGGGGGCTTTCCACACCGACTCACGCTCAAGTAAGCTCTAAAAAGAGAAAGAGAGAGAGAGCTGAAGGTTAGAATAATATGGAATTTGAATAATATGAGCTTACTTACCTAATATGTTATAAATTTTCTCCTTATATAGGCTTATGACTTTCATAACTCCTGGTCGTTCCAAAACTTGTGTAACGACTTTAGGGAGACATTTTCCTTCAACCGTCGATGTCGAGCCGACCCCGGAGAGGAGTCAGTGTCTTCTCTCTTTTGGACGAGCCGACCCCACGAGGAGGGGTCGGCCTTCATGTCGACCCGAGCTCCTTTGGAGTTCGGCTCCTCCATCGCCGGTTGTCGATCCAAGATCCTTTTGAGTTCTTCTCTTCCTTGTCGTCGAGCGGACCCGAGAGGTCGACTCCTCCATCGCTGTTTGTCGAACCGAGCCGATGTCGAGCTTGGCTCCTTCTTGTGGAGCCGAGCTTACGACTCAACCCGACCCGAGAGGTCGACTCCTCTCCTTCTTGCGCCGAGGGGTCGGTTCCTCAACTGAGTAGGTCTTTCCTTAGCGTTTAATCCATCAGGTATCTAGACTTCGAATTTGATTATTTCACCCATACCACATACAAATCAAATAATATTATTACTTGTTTTTAAATTTACTGAATCAAACCAATTCAAACAAAATTGAAAGAATATTTTTTTTGATACATAATATTATAAACGCATTTCTTTTTTGTTAAATTAAAACACGTAAACTGTTTAACATAACGGTAGAAAATTTATAACATAAAATGTCTCAATAATTAATTAATACTATTTGAAATTCAACTAAATATTAGGAAAATTGTAACAAATGTCAATTTAGAATAAAATAATAAAAAATATAGCATGTTTTTAAAAAAATTGCAGATATGGCAATTTCTATCGCTGATATCTTATGACTGATAGAAGTCTATCGCTGATCACCTCAGTTTGTTATAGATTTTTGTCCGTGATAATAGTCTATCACTTATAGAAGTCCATCAGTGATACGATAAAGTCTATCAATGATAGAAACATATTTTTTTGCCATATTTCCAAAACATTTTAAAATTTGTTAAATTTGTAATTAATTTAGGCCTGATTGCTATTTGTGCAACCAACCCTAAATATTATTAACAACTATTAATTTTATTATTTATAAATATATTACCAAACATTTCATCCATTTTTAAAATTGAGATCCAATTTTTAAATATGTTATTATATATACATTTCATCCATTTTTAAAATTGAGATCCAAATTTTAAATATGTTATTATATATATATATATATATATATATATATATATATATAGAAGCAAATGCAAACATAAAATATAGGACAAAATGCACTTTTGGTCCCTAAGTTAGAGCTTGATGTCTATTTGGTCCCTGAAGTTTCAAAAGATACACTTTAGTCCCCAAATTTGCAAAATGATTCTAAATGGTCTCTGACTTAACTTTAACTTACGGAAGGTTGACTGGACCGTTATGTGCTGACGTGTATGAGATGACATGTCTATTTTATTTGATTACTTGACAAAATTAATTAAAAAAAAATATTAATTTGGTAGAAGTTAAATATATTTTAAACTAATTTTAGCTTCTACTTAATTAATAGTTTATTTTTTTAAATAATTTTACCAAGTAATCAAATAAAATAGACATGTCATCCATACACGTACGTAACGGTCTAATCAACATTTTGTTAGGTTAAAGTTAAGTCGAGGATCATTTAGAACTATTTTGTAAACTTGGTGAATAAGATGTATCTTTTGAAATTTCAAGGACCAAATAGACATTAAGTTCAAACATAAGGGACCAAAAGGCATTTTTCCCTAAAATATAATTTAGTTTGTATAAAAATTTATGAACTAACTAGATAAGCTCAAAAACGGGTGGACACAACTATAAAATTTTGAGTCAATCTTATAATTGAACTCAACTTTTGAAGATATTGACGATTTCCAATTATACATTAGAATCTCGTCTATATATACCAATTGTAATATCATCTAATTAGTTCATTGAAAAATATTTTGGTCACAATTTGATATATTATTTCTATAAATGATTCAAAAATCAAAACGTTACGTCTTGAAAGTAATATGAAAAAATCATGAGAATTTGTAAGGTGTCGAAAATTAATTAATTTTTTTTTTTTACCCTAAACCTAAACAAAGATACTTTGTTTTTAAGCATTTTGCTTTGTGGTCTTCTAGTAGTGTAATGTCTGTAGCAGACTGTCTAAAACTGAATGCATCTAAGAAGGGGTTTGGCTCGTTAACATATGCATCCCCAAATGTTATTTCTGTGATGAGTTCCTCTGTTGAAGTTTTTGGTCAGCGTCCTAGCCAAAGACAACACACCAACTCTTCTCCTTCCACTCATTTTGACAACCATACGACTACGTGCCCCCGTTACTCTATTTGGTGAGGGGAGGTCTTTTAGTGTTGATTTGATAGATTTTGACGGACCGTATGACTCATAATTATACGAGGTTGGTCTTCTAGAACGTGTATTTTCGACATGGGTTGGTTTGTTGGAGTATAAATTTTTGGTCAACTGCGCAAACCCCAGGCGTGGCCTTCGAAGTGTTGTTATGCATATTCGGTAAGCATGTACCGTGTTTGTTTGTCTTGCTCTGATTTTCTACCGTGTTTGCAAGCTTTCTAGGATATGATCACTTCGTCTCATTGACTTTCTAACGAGATTTTCACCTTCGCCGGTCTTCTGTTCCTCGATCTTTACTTGAGTAAGCTCTCCATGCTGAAGCTAACAAGCTCTTAGCGAATACCAGAACTTCTTTCGCTTCGTCTCAATTAAGCTAGCTGAGACTGAAGAGAAACTTATTGCAGTCGAAGTTCAATGACAACTCCAAAATAGAGCTATTATTTACTCCCTAATAGTAGCTAAATATCGTGCTTAATGATGTTTAATTGCCTTCGTTGTAGGTGTTTCACGGTCAAGGAGCTCGAGGATTCCAAGGACGTGTTTCGGTGCTAAGGAGGGCGTTTTAGAAGCTTCGGGAAGTAACTGGGCAAAGAAGAGGAGCTAAAGACCAAAGTTTCACTTTTGGTCCAGCATCGAGACGCTGCCCTAACGTCTCGACGCTACTCCATCAAAATTTCAGGAAAAACTCGAGAGCAAGAGTCGAGACGCTGCCATAGCGTCTCGGCGCTCCGAAAGCGCGCGCACTGAAGTTTCCGTCTGTAGCGTCGAGACGAGTATAACATCCACATTTCCGATTTTTAGGTCACTTCTTCTTCTTCCTCTCTTCCCCTTTTACGGATTTCTCTCTAAAACATGGGGTTTTCTCCCCTCTTTGTTGTAATAAAGCTTAAACTCTTGTGGATTTGCCTTAATTTTCATCACGAGCACCTAAGGTAAGTGCTCTAATTTGAGGTTTAGGGATTATCTCAATGCTTAGTGAGGGTTTGTCTTAATTTCTAGCTTAGAATTGTATGATTTCTTGCATCTTCTTCCTTGGTTTGTATCCAAATAGCATGTGTAACTAATTAGGAGTGACGCTCGAGTCCTTATGCATGTTTTACCGTTAAAGGTTAGGACGTATAATTGTCTCAATCGCTAAGTAACAAGGGTCTAAGCGTGGCTAATTAATTCGAGCCTAACTGACAGTTGGAGGTATGAGTTAATTACTGTTTTCACGATAGACTTAAGGAAAGAGGAAAAATCGAGCTAGTTGGTCGAGTTCTCAATCAATTAGTTCGTCGTGATGCTACTCGTTACTGTTCTTTAATTGGTTTAGGAGTAGCTAACTTACATTAATTAAAGAGCATGTTTAATTAGAATTTACGCCTCTAATTAATTCTTTGGGATGTTTTCTACGGAGACGAGCAAACATTTCGCGTGCATGAGATAGAATCGCTAAGCATGTTAGTGTTGGGTTTTATGTCCTAAAACTCGTGGTTTGTAAACTGTTATGTTTGTAAATATTCTATTTAGAATAAAGAGTTATTAGTTTTATTTAGTAAAAGAGTTTACTGGAATAAAGTGAAATGTGTTTGGTTTAACCTATACCAATGACCAACACCCTTGGCTGAATATGAGTACTTGAGCTTCATGTATGACATGATTGTGGATCAGGCTCAAGTAGTCAGTCAAAACGGTCTATAGTATACGGATAAGGCTGGGTACCTTATCCTGGTAACACTATTGGATGCGGCTCACTTTGTATTGTATAGAACGATGTGATCCGAATCGTTTCACATGGAGATGTGAGAAGTGAGGGCGTCCTGTGTAAAGAGTTTACATAAGATCGAACCGCGTATTAAGCCGCTCTCTCTTTCTAACTCCGTTTACTGATGAGACCGACTTATACATATTGATGGCCTAGGTAACTCGATCTCAATCCTGAGCTCGCTATGAACTCCTGCTTATTCGATAGTATCCTTTGACTTGCACGGGTGAGAGTGGCCCATTAGCGCCGACTCAATAAGCCTACCATCTTGGGGATAAAGTCGAATAGGTAGCTGGGGACATAGTGTAGTAAGATGGAGTTCACTCCTAACCCGCTCTTCAGGGTTAGTAGATAGGTTGTTCCCTTAATAGCTGACTCCGGGGCTTGAACAATGAGCGCTCACACTCTCATGTGATGAGAGGGTTAATTGATCTGATGGTTGGACCACAGATCTATTTGTTCATTAGAGGTGTCAGTGGTACTTAAGGAACAAGACGTAATGCAGGGGTTAAACGGTTTAAATGACCCAGCTGTGATTACGAACAACCTGTGAAGGGTCGACTTGCCCGTGACGGTTATATCAGAGGACACAATATATCTACAGTGAGGAGAGTGCAACCCTCGGACTATAGTGGAGTCTCCGAGGGTTAACGAAAGTTGATTGATTCGGGTTAAAAGAGTTTTAACCGAATAATCTCGTATCGTTGGAGCTCATGATCTGTAGGTCCTTTAGGTTCTCCTGGCTAGCTCGGATAACGTCGTGCAACAATATTAGAGAAAATAAAAATAAAAAGAATTTGAATTGTTCAAATTCGTTTTGTGGAAGAATGATGGACATATTTAAATATGATTTAAATATGGGAATGACCTAAAAAATGAATAGGATTCATGTGCAAAACGTCGGTTTTTGGAAAACCGGGTTTGAGCATATTATTTAATTAATATTTGATATTGAATTAAATAATATTAATTAATTAAAAAGTTTAATTAATTAAATATATATATATTTTTTATTTATTAAAAAGTTTAATAAATAAAATATTTATTATTATTTAAAATTAATTTTGAATTAATTTTAATTAATATATATATATATATTATTTGCTGCCTTTTTGCATGGGTGCCATTTGGCATGGCCAAATGAGAGGAAATGGGGTACACGTTCTAATCTTCAATATTAAGGCTTCTTCTTTGGTAAGCTGTTTTTTGGTTTTTCACTTCGGTATTGAAGTTTTGGTGGTGTTCCTCAGCCTTCTCCTTCCATCTCCTTCTACTTTTCTTTTTCTTTTTCTCTTCTTTCGGAGTCCCACAACTCCGTTGCTCGGCGCCGAGGATAGCGGGACTACCTGGGGTGGTCCTCGAGGCGTTCGTGAGAAGAGGCTAGAAGTGTTCGTGACGAGGAACGTGCGGCGGAGCTTGAAGAAATTGGAGCTACAAGGGTATGTATTTCTAATTTCTTATTTTCGTCGTTTTGAGCATGTTTTCTATTTGTTAAATTGATGAAATTAGAGTATCATCGGTCCGAAATCGCGTTCCGCTGCGGTAAAACGCTCCATCAATTGGTATCAGAGCGATTTTGTGATTAACTCAATTTGCATCAATTTAAGTTGGTGGGTATTTTATTTTAGAAATTGTTTCTGAATGGATGTCTAAAGTGAATATCGATTTTGGCATAGTTTCTATTTGAATTTCATTATATGTAATTGCCCGAGAATGTATGGGCTTTAATGCGTGCGGAAGAGTCTGTATTTTTAGAGTCATTAGAGTCCATATAGGTTTCTTTGTGAAAGAAGCTCGAGTTTGGAGCTCGCCGAAATGTTCGGTAAAAATTCAAACTCGTTCTAGGCAATACGAAGAGAAATTCGAAGAGAAATTGACCGAAGCGTTCGGAGGAAGCAAGCTGGTCCAAGGCGGTGCGAAGAGTTCGAAGTCCGCTGAAGACTTAGCTTGTTGTTCAAGCTTGTAATAAAATAGTTATTGCTTGCTAAATGCCAAAATCGATCCACTTTAGTGTGTTTAATTAATTATGCATTGTGAATGTATGTTTTAATTAAAATCCATGTTTGTATGTGCATAACGTATGCCATATAGATTTAAAATCCCACCATAGGAAGCATGCTCCATGCATTGGTATTATGTTATAAGTGTTATAATATATAGTATGCATATTTGGGAATTCATGAGTATTAATATAAGAGTTATATTAATTCATGAATTAGATGTTGCTAATTTAATAGAATAATTGATATAAGTGTTATATTAATTATAAAATTAAATTTACAACATAGGTTGTCCTGGTTTTATGCATATTATAGGTTATAAGTGTTATAATATATTGGATGCATGTTTAATTCATGAGTATTAATATAAGTGTTATATTAATACATGAATTAGTTGTTGTTTGCTTAATAGAATAATTAATATAAGTGTTATATTAATTATGAAATTAAACATCCAACCAAGATGCATTATTGTATGTTATAATTGTTATAATGTATAGGATGCATGCTTAATTCATAAATATTTGATATAAGTGTTATATTAATTTATGAATTAGGAGTTGTATATTTAAGAGCATAATCGATATAAGTGTTATATTGATTTTGAAGTTAAATATTCAATTTGTCATGCCTTACGAATGTATGTTTGAGAAACATATAGATTTTGTTATAGAATGTCTAGTTTTTGCAAGCGTTGTAAAAATGACTTAGACTTTTAAAATCTATAACAAATAAAAGCATGTTCATTTAGGGTTAAATGAGTTGATCTGGTTCATTAGATGAATAGGTCGATATCTCGTAAATGCTAAGGTTATGAGAAACTCACCCGGTGAAATCCTGTTCGAGGTTGGAGGTATTTAAGCTGACGGTTTACGGAACACCTCCTACCTGGGGACGATCCGGTACTTGAGTAAAGTTAACCAGGCTTTATGAGCGTGCGTGAGAGGTGTGAGGTTAATAAAGTGTTTATAACCTAGACATCTCAGGTAAATAGTTTGCCTAGACTTAAGGTTTTATTTTCTTAGCCAGATAAAACCTGAGTAGTTTACCCTAAAAATCACCGTCTATGATGCTTAGTAGATGTGTTGAGAAGGAATATATGATATATCCCTCTCCTGCTACGCACTCCCTATAGTTCACAACGTGAGAATTTTGCTTGGCCTCATGATGCCATATGGGGCATCTCCAGACGGGTGGTGTTTGCAACTTTCAATAGCAAGGTGAATGGAGTAAGTGTCTATAGTAAGTGGGAGAAGGAAGTACGTCAGTACATCCTATGGTCTCCTCCATTGGATTGAACCGTGAGATTCCCATGTTCCGCCTGCAGGCTGCCCTTGGGGCACCATCCAAACGGAGGGCTGGGCATGGGAGATCGAACACCTCAGTCACCATTTATGGATAAAGAAACATAGGGCCATTCCCAACACTGACATTCCATACGGTTGCTATGTTGGGGCCGTTCTGTGCGTTCTAAAAATGGAGGGTCACACTTACGAGATTTGCTAAGGAGTTAGTAAATCTTGACCAAAAACGATAACTAAGATGCTATAGGAATATGAGTTATTCTGGAGTTAGCATTTAGTCAAGATGGTCTTGATTTAGTAAAGGAGTGCTCGACTGCCCTACGGTAGCGACCATTCTGACTTACTAAAGTATCGTTGCGAGTAAATAAAGAGTTTGGGTACTTTATTTGCTGCTAAACCTCTTAATTGGTTTAAATAGGTTAAAACCGTTTCACTAATAGATTTACATTCTTTTTCAGCATGTCGAGCTCTTTTATACAGTTGTTAGCTCACGACAAATTAACCGGTGAAAATTTTGGGACGTGGAAGTCGAACCTTAATGCTGTTTTGGTTCTCGACAACCTAAGGTTTGTCTTAACGGAGGAGTGTCCTCCGGTTCCTGGTTCAAATGCCTCACGAACTGTTCGTGAAGCATATGACGGTTGGATTCGAGCTAACGATAAAGCTCGAGTTTATATCCTGGCAAGCATATCTGATGTTTTGTCAAGGAAGCATGAGGGGATGGTTTCCGCTAAGGAAATCATGGCTTCACTACAAGAGATGTTTGGAAAGCCTTCATCATCTCTTAGGTATGAAGCCCTCAAGCACATTTACAACTGCCATATGGCTGAAGGAACCTCTGTTAGGGAACATGTCCTTAACATGATGGTGTACTTCAATACTGCAGAAGTAAATGGGGCAACCGTCGACGAACAAGGTCAGGTTGGATTTATCTTGGAATCTCTTCCGAAGAGTTTCCTGCACTTCAGGACCAATATGGTCATGAACAAGATAGAATACAATCTGACGTCTCTTCTGAACGAGCTTCAGATTTATCAGTCCCTGCATACCTCGAAAGGAAAGGAGAAGGAGGTAAATGTTACCACTTCTGTGAAGTTCCAGAAAGGGTCTGGGTCTGGGACTAAATCTGAACCTCTTACTGTGAGTAATAAGATTATTCACAAGAAGAAGAGAAGTGCTAGGAAGGGCAAAACCCCAGCTGTAGGCAAGGTTAAAGCTACACACAGTGGAAAGTGTTTTCATTGTGGTGAAGAAGGGCACTGGAAGCGAAACTGCCCTAAATACCTTGCGGAGAAAAAGGCACAGAATGAACGACAAGGTAAATATGATTTATCTTCTGTCTAAACATTTCATGTGGGATATGATTGTCATACCTGAATGTTGATTCAGGAACCACTAATAATGTTTGTTATTCTTTTCAGGAAACTAGTTCCTGTCTGCCTGTTTCTTGACGAAGACGACTTTTGAAGACGTCTACGCAGTTTATACAGTGGGAGCTTGCTTGTTTGTTTAGTTGTCTGTATAGAAATAATTTCAACTGTTGTAATTATTGTCTATAAACTCATGTTTTTGTTGAACACTTTATGTATATAGTATCTTTTGTTTTTATAAATGAATGGTTCATTTCACAAAAGATATATACAAGTAGTGTTCTATTAAACTTGGTAACAACTAAAGTGTTAAGACTTATCTTGTTTTATATTGAAAGCTAAATTATAAATTAACAATGGTTGTTAGTTTAACTGGTTCTTCTCAAATGTTGAGAAAGCTTTGATGCAGTGGGAGAATTATGAGATAATTCGGCCTGCTGTATTAGATTGTTTTATGACTCTAGTTACCATATTGATGATGACAGTGAGTTCATAAACAAGAACCAGTGGCTCAAAACCATGAATCTTCAAGAGGTTTACAGGCCAATTCTATGAGGTGAAAACCTCTAAGACTTGACTTTCTGGCAAAGGGATTGTCCCGAAGAGAAGAGGTTAATTGTGTATTAACTTCATCTCTTGTTGTCAGATATAAGTTATATAGTATACTCGTATCCATTGCCCTGTTCTATCTGATAGAACAAGACATATGGATATCAAGACTAGCTATCTTGATAGAGTATCTATTAGTCTTAACCAGGGAGATACATTTTTCAGGATTAAGAGCAAATCGTTTGCGAGCTTCTTCAATCCATTTATGAATTGAAATAAGCATCTATATTCTGATTTATAAGGTTTGTTTTTCAAATCTTATGGTTTTCAACATTACATTGATAAAACTTGTTGGACAAGTGTTTAATCAATGTTAAAGCTTTCATAATATATTCCCGTAATTTTGTCCTGATCATTGAGAATGATGTAGGATTGATTACTGACTTTTAGCATAAACTAGCAACCCACTCCCAAATAGTTGATCTGGAGGTAGGCTTAGTTTGTTCTAAGGATTCAGGTTGATCTGAGCCGTAAGAACAAATCGCTAGTGTTGTCTCTAAAATCTTTTATTGATAAGTTGTTGTCAATATTTGATGGTCTATGGAAATGGTTTCCTAAGACACCTCAAGTGTTGGGGATACGAGATGCACCCAAGTGCATTTACATATTGGAGGTCAGATGTATCTTTTGAGATACATGACCCAATATGTGTTATGCAGTGGGAGCTGTCAGTAATATTAGTCCAATTAGATTGGATTCCGGTTAAACTTTTGTCCTTGTACTTAGAGGAGTAGAATACAAGAGTTGTATTGCTGATTCCTTGTTGGTAGCTAAGTCTATTTGTAGCTTGTGAAGCAGCAATAAGTTTATAAGTTGAGCTCGTAGATAGTGCTATGAGGAGATGTGATGGTCACATGGAAAGCCTCGTAGTACTTCATGTTGATTAGTTTACTATGTCTCTCATGGCTAAAGTGTTTGAGAGACACCTAGAAGAGTCTAGGGCTCCGAGTTGCTGGAGAGGACAATGGGAGAAAGCTTCTGATATATGATATATTAGTTTTCTCCACCTAACATGTACACCACGGACGTTTAAGTCCAAGTGGGAGTTTGTTGGGTTTTATGTCCTAAAACTCGTGGTTTGTAAACTGTTATGTTTGTAAATATTCTATTTAGAATAAAGAGTTATTAGTTTTATTTAGTAAAAGAGTTTACTGGAATAAAGTGAAATGTGTTTGGTTTAACCTATACCAATGACCAACACCCTTGGCTGAATATGAGTACTTGAGCTTCATGTATGACATGATTGTGGATCAGGCTCAAGTAGTCAGTCAAAACGGTCTATAGTATACGGATAAGGCTGGGTACCTTATCCTGGTAACACTATTGGATGCGGCTCACTTTGTATTGTATAGAACGATGTGATCCGAATCGTTTCACATGGAGATGTGAGAAGTGAGGGCGTCCTGTGTAAAGAGTTTACATAAGATCGAACCGCGTATTAAGCCGCTCTCTCTTTCTAACTCCGTTTACTGATGAGACCGACTTATACATATTGATGGCCTAGGTAACTCGATCTCAATCCTGAGCTCGCTATGAACTCCTGCTTATTCGATAGTATCCTTTGACTTGCACGGGTGAGAGTGGCCCATTAGCGCCGACTCAATAAGCCTACCATCTTGGGGATAAAGTCGAATAGGTAGCTGGGGACATAGTGTAGTAAGATGGAGTTCACTCCTAACCCGCTCTTCAGGGTTAGTAGATAGGTTGTTCCCTTAATAGCTGACTCCGGGGCTTGAACAATGAGCGCTCACACTCTCATGTGATGAGAGGGTTAATTGATCTGATGGTTGGACCACAGATCTATTTGTTCATTAGAGGTGTCAGTGGTACTTAAGGAACAAGACGTAATGCAGGGGTTAAACGGTTTAAATGACCCAGCTGTGATTACGAACAACCTGTGAAAGGTCGACTTGCCCGTGACGGTTATATCAGAGGACACAATATATCTACAGTGAGGAGAGTGCAACCCTCGGACTATAGTGGAGTCTCCGAGGGTTAACGAAAGTTGATTGATTCGGGTTAAAAGAGTTTTAACCGAATAATCTCGTATCGTTGGAGCTCATGATCTGTAGGTCCTTTAGGTTCTCCTGGCTAGCTCGGATAACGTCGTGCAACAATATTAGAGAAAATAAAAATAAAAAGAATTTGAATTGTTCAAATTCGTTTTGTGGAAGAATGATGGACATATTTAAATATGATTTAAATATGGGAATGACCTAAAAAATGAATAGGATTCATGTGCAAAACGTCGGTTTTTGGAAAACCGGGTTTGGGCATATTATTTAATTAATATTTGATATTGAATTAAATAATATTAATTAATTAAAAAGTTTAATTAATTAAATATATATATATTTTTTATTTATTAAAAAGTTTAATAAATAAAATATTTATTATTATTTAAAATTAATTTTGAATTAATTTTAATTAATATATATATATATATTATTTGCTGCCTTTTTGCATGGGTGCCATTTGGCATGGCCAAATGAGAGGAAATGGGGTACACGTTCTAATCTTCAATATTAAGGCTTCTTCTTTGGTAAGCTGTTTTTTGGTTTTTCACTTCGGTATTGAAGTTTTGGTGGTGTTCCTCAGCCTTCTCCTTCCATCTCCTTCTACTTTTCTTTTTCTTTTTCTCTTCTTTCGGAGTCCCACAACTTCGTTGCTCGGCGCCGAG
Source organism: Herpetospermum pedunculosum (assembly GCA_028017165.1). Taxonomy (NCBI): domain Eukaryota; kingdom Viridiplantae; phylum Streptophyta; class Magnoliopsida; order Cucurbitales; family Cucurbitaceae; genus Herpetospermum; species Herpetospermum pedunculosum. The sequence goes on from CM051526.1 coordinate 10,213,120, forward strand.
GATAGCGGGACTACCTGGGGTGGTCCTCGAGGCGTTCGTGAGAAGAGGCTAGAAGTGTTCGTGACGAGGAACGTGCGGCGGAGCTTGAAGAAATTGGAGCTACAAGGGTATGTATTTCTAATTTCTTATTTTCGTCGTTTTGAGCATGTTTTCTATTTGTTAAATTGATGAAATTAGAGTATCATCGGTCCGAAATCGCGTTCCGCTGCGGTAAAACGCTCCATCAGTTAGAATCCCTATGATCTAAGCGCATCAAGTAAATCTTGATCCCTCGAATTAGAAGCACGTGTTACATCTATTTTTCCCGCATTTACTTTCCGTCATTTAATTTACCGTAACCAATCCCCCTTTTAATTACCGTTTTAGTTTGAGTTTTAATTAAAATCAAATAGAAATTAATTTGGAGAAGTTAATTTAGGTTCCCTGCGGATCGACCCGATTACCACTAGCTACAAGTTATCTTAGTTGTATCGGTATTATAAATGTTATTTTGGCGGGACTCGACACCCCGAGAAATAGTGAACATTCAAAAGTTCGACTACCATTCAACTAAAGAACCTGGTGTTCTTAGCTGATGAGTTCAAGAAGAGTGTCCAGTTCATTACTATGAAGAACGAGCTCATGGGAGCTGAGGTAACTTGGTCTATGAAAGTGGCAAAACAACGTTACCCCGAGCATGACTATGAATTTCTGAGCAGCCGATTCAAGAAGTTTCGTGAGATTCCTTCTGGCTTTGAGAATTTTGGTGGCAACATAAACGAGAACTTCTTGGATGACGTCCTGAAATTTCCTGACGCTTAATTTTTTTGCTATGTGTATTGCGGATTGGTTGGACCCTATGTACTTCAGTTTTGGTTGAACATTTGCTTAGTTATTATTATTCTGCTATTTTTTATGAACTCGTGAATTTTTTCGTTGCTTAATGGATTATGTAGTCTTATCTCTTACTTGGCCCAACTCATGTTTATTCATATGTATGCTACACAAGTGTCCTGAGTTGTTTGAGTTTTTTGGTAGAAGAAACATAATGACACACTTTTGTTAATATCTATATTAAAATTTGTTGCATTCAAATAGCATGCTAAATGTTTGGTGAAGGTCTTGATTGTCTTGATTCTTTATGCCAATCTTGATGTTTGGGAAATGCCCCCAACTTCTCTTTCACTGTTATCTCGTACCACATGTGGGACGCTAGTTGTTCTCCCCGTACCGTTATGACGCCACTTAGGGTTGGAAATTTCATGCTCAAATGGTAGATATATGGATCGACTTTCAGGTTGTGTATGGTTGGCCTTCCTAGAATGACATTATAAGCTGATTTACAATTTACAACCATAAAGTCTACCATAGTGGTTATGCATGTTGTAGAGTTGACCAAAACGTAGGTGTGTAATTTGGTTCAATAACCTGCAATGAAAGATATGGTCAAGTGCAAGTATACACTCTCAATCAAGTAATAATTTGGAAAGTATTCCAAGTATCAAATCCCAAGAGACTGTTGTGGAATTTAGATTTAGAAACAATTTGTTTTTCGAATGCAATGAAAAGTAACAAAAATAAATTGATAATGATTGGTTTGTTTTGGGTTGAAAATAATAACAAAAACGGGGATCCAATCATGCTTCAGCCCTAAGTAGAGTTTACTTGACAGCCTATGACCACAAAGTCACCACATAGTGCCTTGTGCTTTTGGATTAGATTCATCTCCTATTCAACCTTTTTTCAAGTACCATCACAAGTCTAAGCCATTATACCTACGGTCCAGTGGATAATGTGATCTTAGATGGTTAAGCATGCAATCTTATTGATCCTATAGTCTTTTGCCCCAATCATCAAGGACAATCGACGAAATCTTATTCTTAGGTTTTTCTGCTATATCACCTTTACGAGAGTCGTTAATTGCCCGACCTGTCCAGTATCGACATTAACATTTCATGTTAATTAAGTGATCAATTTAATCTAACATTTTTGCATATATTCAGTAAAGGACGAACCACACAAGGCATAAGGGTAAAACCGTAATTTACAGTTGTCAAGCTAGCTCATTTCTTAATGGGAATTCCCATAATTGAATCCCTTAGGAAACTTAGCTCATATTAAAAAATAAACTAAAATATTTCATTGAAAAACAATTCATAAGTACAAAGAAATGGTTAAAGGGTAAAATGGTAGTTTTACTTTAAATTTAAGAACAAAACGAAAATGAAAAAAAAAATAGAATGTAAATGATAAATAAAGGACAGAATTGAAAACACGAAGGTTCAGAACTGAAAATTAAATTATAAATGCAAAAACTAGCTAAAGGGTAAAATAGCAATTTCACTTGAAAATGAAGAACAAAACGAAATGTGCAATAAAAACAGAATGTAAATAGAAAATGTTCAGAATAAAATAGAAAATAAATCTGGAAAATTTTCAACTTTCTCTCTCTCGAACTCGTGGACAATGGATGAAGGGTCTCTACTCGCTCGATTCACGTCGTCAATGCAAATCAAATCCTCGCAGCACCTTTCTTCCGGAGCTGGCTGAAGTAGAACGTTTACAAAGGAGTGGTTAGCTCTTGTTGGAGTTTCGGGATTGGAAGAGTTCGAGAGAGAAAGGAGGTTGATTGATGATGTGGAGATTGATTTGTTATATAGATCGATGATTTGAATGAAGGCTTGAGCTGCCTTTTATAGGCCCTACGGTTTGTTGGAGGTTGCTAAAAATGGGAGAGAGATCTTTGGCAAAGGTTGTTATTTCAAATGGGGATTTGGTGGCTGAGATTCTCTTAAAGATCTTTGACCAAAATTTCCCAACAAATTCGTTTTGACTTAGTCAACTGCAGTCTATGACTTCTGGCCACAAGTTGGAGCAAAAATACAGATTTCCTAAAAATGATTAAAACAACATTAATTCTTATAAAAAAAAAAGACTTTTTTACCCTCCAAATTGCTTTTAATTAATCTAAGGTGATCAATCCTAAATTAAATAAAGAACAGAGACGAATGTTCGATTCTAATTAAACGTGGCAATCAATCAACTGGGGGCCAACGCCGCCCATATTGATTAATTGACAGTAACGGGAGCACTACGACGGATGTTTAACCTGGAAGCCTAAGTTAATATTCCGATTTATCTATTTCTTCAAGATAAGTTACAACCAAGATTAACAAGGAAGCCTATGTTACCTATGACTCAACTTACCCATGTTACTTGGCGATTAAGAGAGGCAAGACATCATAATCTTTAACTATATAAAACATGCAGGAAATCAAGGTCATCTACTCCTATCAATCAAACATGCTCATGTGATATGCTTAGAAGAAATAAATTGCCCAATCAGTCATGCGAAGCTCAAAATTAAAGAACTAAACCCTCATGAATCGCATCAAATCCTTGCTCGGGATGAAAACCAAGCTAAATAAACCAAGTCTTTGCTTTGATATAGAAGAAAAGGGGAGAAAACCCCAAAAATTTGAGAGATAAATTGTCAAAAAATGTCCAAGCCCGAGAGTGAATGACCTAAAAATCGAAAAAATGGGTTTTTATCACCGTAGGAGCGTCGAGACGCTACACAAGCAGCGTCACGCTCTAGACCATCCAGCGCCTCGACGCTAGGGTCTGTGCTTGAGAAAAAGCATTGAAATTCTCCATTCCCATGGCCTTGAACTCTGGCCAATCGTTTTACCAAGGTTCTCTTGCACAACCAGACCACACATCACAATTGGTAAACATTTGATTAATTAATTTATATGGTATAAACGCTTAAAATGATTAATCATTATTATCCACTAAAATATTCTTTTAAGCCCTTAATTAATGAAATGGTTTGATTTACCCCTAAACAATTAATTTCTACAAAATATAAACATTAAACACAATTAATTACTTAATTCGCAAGACTTATAGCTAAATATTAGCACTTTTAGAGTGTTATCAATAAACTCAAGTTATCATCATAAATGTTACTTTAAAGAAAAACAAATAAAGGACAACATATTAAAACATTCTCATATTTGTGCCATCAAGTTATTAAATCTAAGTAGACACTTTTCACAAAACATATATCCTAGCAGAATCAAATAAAACAACTACAACTATTATCCTAACAAAACAAGAAAATAATGACGAAACAACAAAAATTCAACTTCTATCCTATAAGAAAAACAAAACAACTAACTCCTGAAATGTAACTAACTAAAACTAACAAGATATTCAGAAAATGAAGGAAAGGAGTAGATAGCAAGGAAGAACGGTACTCCCTAATCTTCAGACGAGGCGTCGTCTTCGGAATCAGTATATGTGAAGGAATATTCAGGCAAACATGTGGAAATATCAGGAATGCAGACATCAAGGTCGGAGCCAAGGTATTACAGAACCCTTGAATGAGCTCATCTCTCTCTTTGGAATAGGCTAGTAGGCCATATTTTGTTCAATCATACGCTCCCATTGAGCAGAGGTGATGCTTGGTACATTTGATGAAGTGGCTGCAGGTTGTAACTGCTCTGTGGCCACAGAGGTGGAACAACCTTTTGGCTTGGACGCACGCGACGTCAATGCTTTTCTCGTCTTTTGGTTACCGAAAACTCTACATAGTTTAACGATAAATGTAGTATTCAATTGGCATATATTTCTCCTTTTGATATTGGAAGTTCAGATTTTCATATCCCACATTAATCGTAAAAAAAAAATGGAATAACACCTCATTTTTCTAAAAAAAAAAATAAAAAAAAAATAAAAAAAAATTATATAAATAGAAATGACATAATTGACTTACATTTAAATTTTAAAGTAAAATTTAATATTTTTAAGTATTAAGAAAAAAAATAAAGAATCCTAATTTTTAAAACAAAACAATAAACATCATAAAAGAAAACATGCGGAAAAAAAAAAGTATTTCAGAATACCTCATTATATTATGTGGATTTCTGGTTTAAAATTAAAATTAGTCAAACATTGTTTTACTTCATTTCATACGGTTAATTTGTGTAAAAGCATAATTGTCAACAATCATATAAGAGCCAAATCGAGCATAACTCAATTGGCATAAGGTTGTCCCTGTGACTAAAAGGTCATGGGTTCAATCCTCGCATTTATTAAAATACCGTTGCAAAAAAAAAAACAATCATATAAGAAACACATAAGGAAAAATCTGTCTTCCAAATTTTTCCTTCCACTCTAAAATATGTGCCAAATATTAGGGAGTAAGGAACCCAACAGAACCTGTCGATTCGGTTTTCCAAATTTTTCCTTCCCTTTGAAGTGAAGTTTTTTAACCCAGTTTTTGAAAACTTATGTTTTTTGACCTTCTCTCGTGATAAGGAAGTGCACAAAGTCATTCGTATCCTTCGCTTATCAAAAGGAGATCACAGTTGTCTCCTCGTGATCGTGATAAGCGAAGGGTACGAATGACTTTGTGCACTTCCTTATCACGAGAGAAGGTCAAAAAACATAAGTTTTCAAACACTGGGTTAAAAAACCTTACGCAACCCGAAAAGTGGGTCATCCGTACAAAAATCTCATGAAATCTAGCTGTTGACCGAGAAATTTCGGCCAATCAGCGGTCGCCACGTGTCTTCATCACGGCCGGTGGATCAGATAGACTTGACCGAGCAAATTCGGCCACACTGTAATTGGGCTCGAAATCAGATCGTTCCAGAGAAGATATTCAAAAGATAATTTGGCTCAAAGATTAAGCCCATTGGGTCCAAGCCCAAGCCCATTGGATCCAGGCCCAAGCCCATTAGGTCCATGAGAAACTCTATAAATAGAGAGTTCAGAACTCAGAGAGAATTCACAAGCAACGAAGACTCCTTGAAGACTGAACATTAGTTGAAGATCAAACACTTGAAGATTTCACCCCTACGCGAAGCTGAACAAGCTGCAAAACACAAACCCAACATCGAGAACAAGCTGCGAAGCCCTCGAGATACATTTACATTTGAGAGAGAAAGAATCAGAGGATAAACATTAGAGATTGTAATCCACTACGCACTGATACAATTACATACAATACAAATACAAATTCAAATTTCATTTACACGTGTCGAATTTTCATCCTTTGTTCGAAATCTCGTGTGAACACTAGCTATCCCACGACCACCAACCCTTTCGGTGATCTACTATGCTTTCTTATTGTACTTGTTTAAGATTTGATAACGAAAGAAAAAAAAAATTGTCTATTAAAAAAGAGAACAAAATTTAGAGTTCTCTTTAACAAATTCTTAAATTCCTAATTTGAGAGTTCTTATTTATTAGTTTATCCAAATCATTTCTCAATTTTTTTTTACGGTGGGATTCGATTCTCTGATATGGTATATATTTTTATATAATTGAGTTTTGATGGTGTTGACATTCTAAATTTAATCTTAAATGAAAATTATGCAGTTAGTTACACATTTTTTAAATTAGCTTTCCTAAAAATCTCTAATTTTCCTTTGAAAAAAAAAATCCTTAACTTTAAAACTTTCAACTCCATTATGTCAACCAAATTTGGATTGAATTATTTTTTTATAACAAAAAACAATTATTCTTCATGTTTTATCAAATAATTAAACAAACTACCTGCAATTTAAATCATAAATCATATAAAATGTTTAAATTAAAATAATTGAAAAAATAGGTGTACTCCGGTGATTATATATAATCACACCAATTTAGTATTAATTTACTAAATATTTTAATTTTTTTTTAATGAAGATTTACTCAACATTGTTTTCCTTCCTTTCACAACTGATTGTTTTTTTTCTTTCTTTAAATTATAGTTGTTAACAATTATTTTATCTCAATGCTAATTAAGCTTTAAGGTTAATATTTGGAGTTTGATTCTTAGAGCATTACAAAAGAATCTTAACCACTTTGTGCCGGGTGAAACTTAGTGGTACTTTTCTCATACAACTAAATTCCATGTCTTTAGGTTCGGTTTGATAATGTATGATTTTTTGGTTTTTAAAAATTGTGCTTATTTTTTATCATTTTTTTACAATAGTTTTTAACTTTTTTTTTTTCTTAGTGACGCATTTGAATTCTTAATCAAATTTAAAGAACAAAACTATTTTTTTAATTTTCAAAATCTGGCTTGTGGATTTTAAAAACATCTATAACAAGTTACTGAAAACAAAGAAATTCAGAGATGCAACTATGGTTAATAAGCTGAAGTTTCAAAAACAAAAAATCAAGGCTCATTTGATAATCATAATTGAGCTTATGTTCTCGCATTAGAATTTATAGGCTAAAATCCAAAAACAAAGACAATCAAAACCCAATTTTTTTATCAAATGGGCCTTAATACATCATGTCGGTTGAGCTATGCTCACATTGACAATTGTCAAATTGTTTAGTGGAAGGGAAATCCTTCTAAATGTTCGCTCTAAGGGCCTGTTTTTAAAAAAGGCAAAAAAAAAAAAAAAAATTTAAAAATGGTCAAAATTGAAACCAAAATTTACCTTACTTTATAGTTTGCGAATTATTGTTTAGAGTTGGAGGAATATTTTAGTTTAGGAGGTGGTTTTAGTTTATAGTATTTGAATTTTTTTCAAATAAAAAACATGTTATTTTTTCAAATTTGCTAATTAAAAATTATTATTTCTATTATTTCTTAAAAAAAATAATTTAGAGTAAACCAAATATAAATTTAAATTGAAAGCATATAATATTTTAAACAAAATTATAAATTATAAAAAAAAAAGAATAATAATTTTAATAGTATGTCTACATTAGTCATTATTTATTTATTTATTTATTTATTATTTTTTTTTTTTTAGAAATTGAACCCACGACATTGACACAACCTTATGTCAATTGAGCTATGTTCGATTTTGGCACGTTAGTCATTATTGACTATAGCTAAATCACAACAATTTATATTCATTTACTAAATAATATAATCTGACTTTTGAGGTTTAAAATTGAAGTTTATCAAACTCTAATTTACTCCATATTATCGCTAATTTTTTTTTTTTTTAGAGAGAATTACTTAGAATCTTAAATTATGAAATTTAAATACATATTTATTTATACTCCATAACAAAAATATTTGTACGGAGTAAAAAAAAAAAAAAAAAAAAAAAAATTTGATACGCTGTAATAAGAAGAGGAATGTCAAAACATGTTTTTTATTTGAAAAATGGTCAAATACTATAATCTAAAAGATGTTCCGGACTAAAATATCTCTTCAAACCCTAAACCATAAACCTTAAAATTTGATTTCGGTTTTGGCCATTTTTGAAAAGATTTTTTCTTTTGAACTTTTTTCAAACTAGACCCCTCAAATTGGACATTTAGAAGGATTTTTGTTTTTAATTTTAATTTTGTTTTGGGCGGAATCAACACAATTTCTCGAGACTCGGACCCATCGAGAAAAGGAGGCCTCGGACCACTTCGGCCCAACAACATTTCCTATTAAGGAATAAAGATATGCTCGGTCGCTGGGGACCGAGCACCCCAAAATGAAATTTGTCCCATCATATAGGTTCACCCGTCCCGTCTCGTAGATTGTTGGATTAAGCCGATTAACAAAAAAAAATTAAAGTTGTGATTGAAAATCCTCATTTCTTCAACGACACACTAAAAGTTGTTGCTCTAGACCAGTCCAAGCTTCTAATTTTTTTTTAGCATAGGTGTTCTAAAGGCCAACAAATCGATTGAAACCCTTGAGAGAGAAGAGAAATGATGTATCAAATATGTTTACTAGAGACGGAGATAGCAGTTAGCTTAATTATTTAATTAAAGTAATAAAAAGTATATATTAAATAACATTAAAAATGTTTTTATTATGAAATTACCATTATTTTAAGAATAAATAAAATATTTCTAATATATTTGTCCACCCAATTTTCTTTTAATAATTATTTTACAGAATACATGAAAATATTTTGGACAAAAATTCATTTATACCATTAAACTTGAAAAATTATATAAAAAATTATATCAATTAAAACTCTTAGAGGCTATGATAATGGTAGAAGACCTAAAGGCGATATCTTCCTACTCATCTCCTAACAAGTACCCGATTGAAGCAGAGACCGATTGTTTGGAAGTGTGTAACATTCTCAATGGAACATTCTCAATGGAATTGACGTGGACCTCACCTCAGTTACTTTTTTCATCAGAGAATCTTTGGATTTAAAAGAGACCGCTGGAGTAATATCTTTTGCTCATGTGCATAGACGGGATAATGTATTGGCACATCAGATTGTCTCTAACGCTTATGCGGCATTACTAACGGCTCAGTGGGAGGATCCTGTTCTCTCGAGTTTTTATTGTTTTGTGAGTCAAGTAGCCTTGAGAGCTTTGTTTCTAGTTGAGCTTTAGCACTCCTTTTATTAAAAAGAAAATAATAAAAAAATGTCCAAAAAGTAATCGTTGGATAAGTGTAAAAGGTATTTGAAAATACCTTAAACATTATGACCAAACTTATTTTGTTTTTTCTTCTTGTGTACCTACTAGGTTTCGAACTCCCAACCTAAGAGGGTGACTGAAATTCAGTTCATCGTCCAGGACAAGAAGCCACGAAACTGTTTGGTGTCATACATTTCAATTTAAAATAATTTCAATACATTTTGTGACATTTTCTTATCAAATTTTGTGGATTATTCCCTTATTTATTATCTAGTAAATCAAACACGTGCCATGATTTATTTCATGTTCAAATATAACATTTTAACAAATGAATTACATGTCAAATTGATATTAATAAGACTATAATGGTCGAGAAAATTGTGAATATATTCGTTAAATTATAAATTATATATATCTTATGGGTATAATTTAATTTTACTTCCTATAATTTTAAACTTTTCAATTTAACCTTTATTATATGAGCTTAGCTTTAACTTAGTTATTATGATATTATAAATCTTATAACTTAGTTATTATGATAATTGTGAATATATTCGTTAAATTATAAATTATATTTATCTTATGGGTATAATTTAATTTTACTTCCTATAATTTTAAACTTTTCAATTTAACCTTTATTATATGAGCTTAGCTTTAACTTAGTTATTATGATATTATAAATCTTATAACTTAGTTATTATGATAATTGTGAATATATTCGTTAAATTATAAATTATATATATCTTATGGGTATAATTTAATTTTACTTCCTATAATTTTAAACTTTTCAATTTAACCATTATTATATGAGCTTAGCTTTAACTTAGTTATTATGATATTATAAATCTTATAACTTAGTTATTATGATAATTATTGTGAATATATTCGTTAAATTATAAATTATATATCTTATGGGTATAATTTAATTTTACTTCCTGTAATTTTAAACTTTTCAATTTAGCCTTTATTATATGAGCTTAGCTTTAACTTAGTTATTATGATATTATAAATCTTATAACTTAGTTATTATGATATTAAAAGTTTCAGTTTCCCAACAATACCTTCAGAGTATTATTCGAATAAGATCTGTCCCTAATTTGGGGAAGTATCTGGGTCTCCCGTCTTCCTTTTCCAGGTGTAAAGTTGTTGATTTCAAGCCAATAAAAGATAAAATTTGGAGAGTACTTCAAGGCTGGAAGGGTAATTTTTTCTCAGTGGGCGGTAAAGAGACGCTTATCAAGAGTATTGCCCAGGCAATCCCGACCTATGCTATGAGCTGCTTTCGAATGCCCAAAGGTTTTTGTGCACAAATTACCAAAGCTATTGCTCGATTTTGGTGGGGTTCAACGGAGGATAAATGCAGGATCCACTGGAAAAGTTGGGATAAGATGTGTTTGCCAAAGCAATGTGGGGGCCTTAACTTCCGTGATATCCAAGGGTTTAATCAAGCTCTAATAGCCAAGCAGGTTTGGAGGATTCTGAAGTCTCCAGACTCACTGGTGGCGAGAATATTGAAGGCAAGGTACTTTCCTAATACAAATCTTTTTGATGTTATGCCAAAACCAAACAGTTCTTTCTCCTGGAAGGGGTTTTTATGGGGTCGTGACCTTTTGAAGCTTGGGCTGAGAAAGAGACTTGGGAGATCCTCTGGTGGCGGATTTCATCACACCATCATTGCAGTGGGATGAAGGAAAACTAGCTCAGACCCTCGGTGATGACGATGTCCAAATGATTCTATCAATTCCTATCAGTGTCTCAGGCGATGCAGACTGTTGGATCTGGCACTTCGATCGTTTTGGTAAGTACACTGTTAAAAGTGGTTACAAAGCCTTTTGGTTGGGCCGTAGTGAGATGGGATCGTCGAGTGAGAATCGTTGTGAGGAGTGGTGGAAAAAACTGTGGAAACTGCGGATTCCCTCCAAGATCAATCACTTTGTGTGGCGTTCCTTTCAGAACTGCATCCCCACAAAGGTAGCTTTGAATCTCAGGAAAATGGATATTTCGCCGTTGTGTCCAGTGTGCCAGAGAAAGGTTGAGACTTCTGATCATGCTCTCTTTACTTGTAAAAGAGCTAAGCTGGTATGGAAGGGCTTGCTGCCCAATTTTGATATTCTCAGGAACCAATACATCCAAATTCAGGATAGATGGTTGGAGCTTTCTCGAATGCTCCCAATATCCTACCTTGAATTGGTGTGTGTTGGAGCTTGGGCAATCTGGAATGACAGGAACAAGTTCTTGCATAATGAGGGGGTCCCAGACGTCCCCACGAGGAGTGAATGGATCTTGGAATACCTTCAAGACTTTCGCAGAGTTAACTACCCGACTAGACAAACAACCTCTCTCTCTCCCCCTATTAGGGAGTTTCCTATTGTCGGGAGTGTGGAGTTGTTTGTGGATGCCGCTTGTAGCATAACATCCAATACTTCGAGTTTTGGTGCAGTATTAAAGCTTCCGAATGGTCTAATTCTGGCGGCTATGTATGGATTTCAGACGACTGTTGCCACTCCGACTTGTGCAGAGGCACGTGCGATTTTGAAGGTATTCGACTTGCCCAACAGATGGGTTTCTTTAAACTCGTCGTTCTTTCGGACTCCCTAATTAACATCAACATGTTAAACGGGCTTGAGACAGTGCTTGAAGAAACTCATACCTACATTTCTAATATTTTGCGCTTCAAAGATGTATTCCAACATATCTTGTTTTCTCACGTTCCAAGGGTTCACAATGTTCTGGCCCATGAGTTAGCAAGACGTGGTGTCCTTAGAGAATCCGCTTTATGGACTCATGATTTTCCTGATTGGCTTACAAGCCTATTAGTATCTACTTCCCCTTTGGGGAATGTTTCTTCTGTAGCCCGAGTGGCAGTTCCTATTTCTTAATACAAATTCGTTTTTTTTTGGTCAAAAAAAAAAAAAAAGTTTCAGTTTAATTTTATGGTTTAATTAAATCCTACAAGTTAATGGTTCCTCTAGTGTTACCATGACAATAAGTTAATATTTTTTTTATTTGGTTAAGTGTGTATGTTATTTAATTTATGTTATTGTGAAAATGATCTTGGTCAAAAGATCTTGGCATTTATTATGAATTATTATATAATTAGCGTTTTATTGTATGATCATATAAAGTAAAGTTTACATGTGATATTAGAGCCAAGTTGAGAACATATGAATTTTCATTGCTGTTTTAAGGGATAACTACATGAATAGACATTTTGAAACCCGAATTTATACAATTATCTATATTATCAAAATTCAGGCATTTAAGGCTTAAACTAGCCTTAAATTTACATATTTTCCCATTAAATTATTTTATAATTATGCAAAATTTAGTGTGATATTTTCAATATCCATCGAATTTCATACCCTCTACCTTACAAATCGACTCAATCAAAACCCAATTTCCCCCATCTTCTCCACACGCACTTTCCCAACGCAACCCCACAAAAAAAAAAGGAAAAAAAAAATCAATCACTTCTCTTATACACAAAGCTTAAACAGGGTTTATTTGTTTGTCTATTTTGTAGGGTTTGGTTTTTGTCTTCGAACAGCACACTACAACGAGGGTTTATACCTTCGAACGAGTTTTCGTTCCTGGCACGGGCTTCTTCTTCGACGGTGATGTTTATGGGTGAAAACGCAAGTATACATTCACTCAACAAGTATTAAAGGCTATGACTATTTCTTCAAGTCAACACTTTTAATTTCTATATTAAGCTTTATGTTTCCTAGACTAAAGGTGTGGTTAGTCTTTCCTACAAAATAGGAATTGTAAGAGTATATATACTCCTGGCTTTGCCATTCTCAATAACAGAATATATCTGACTATCTGTTCCACAAAACTCTTTAACAAGTAGTATAAAATGGAGCATACCAAGTATCAAATCTCTAAGGGAACAAGGTTAACAAAATCCAAAACATTAGTGAAAACCTCCTCAAAATTTACAACCAAGTAACAAATATAAGTGTAAGGAATGCTCCAACCAATTCTTTAAGAGATGCAAAACCTGGTAGAGGCTGCAAAACACTCTTAGTATTTGCATAGGAAAATTTCTTATGATTTCTCAAACTTATTGGATGGTAGTGAGTAGGAAATTATTTTGCATTTTTTGGCCTTCATAGTTGAAATTTTGGTTGTTCACATATTGGGCCTGCTCCAAGTTGTATTCCTCGCCAATTGAGGAATTTGAGTTGTTGTCATGGCTGCAATAGATTGAGTAACATATATTCATGCAAGTTTGTTCATCGCATAAGTTAGAGATGTCATTTGAGCTTTAAGGAAACTTACTTCATCCACCTCATGGAGGTCAACTATTATATTATGATTAAATCGTTCATTTGGCCAATGATAGTTCGTGGTATTCATCTCTTCTACCTTGTGTACAAGCTCAATCTATAGTTTTCTTCAGGATAGTTCCTCAAGATGTTGCATCTACAATTGTTTAGTTTGTCCCGAGAGTCCATTATAGAAAAATTTAATTTGTAGCCGCCTGGATATCCATGCTCAGGACACTTCCTTATTAATTCCTTGTACCACTCCCATGCTTCAAACAACTGCTCACCTTCATGTTCTCCCATGCTTCAAACAACTGCTCACCTTCATGTTGTCTAAAGGTTCCTATCTCAGTTCTGAGCTTGACGAATTTAGCAAGTGAGAAGAATTTAGTAAAAAATGTTTGTGTCCACTCCTCTCAAGTAGTGATGCTTCCTGGCTGTAATTATTTTAGTCACTCAATTGCTTTTTTCCTGAGAAAGAAAAAATGTGCAAGTGAATAATTGCATTAGTAGAAACACCATTAATTTTTACAGTGCTACAAATTTCTAAGAATTTCTTCAAATGAGAATTGGGGTCCTCAGTACGTGACTCGTGAATGCAATGTTCATGATCATTTGAATATGTCCTGACTTCAACTCAAAATTGTTGGCATCTATAGGTGTGAGGACCATCCCGGATTGATTAGTGTCAAATGTGGGCTGAAAATAGTCCATAATGACCTTGTTCTCCTCTTCAGCCATATTTTGTTGTGCCATTGATTTTTCCTTCTTTTTTTTTGTTTTTTTCCATTCCTCTTTGGTCCTTTCTATCTCATGGTCGGAGGGAAGTAATACAACTCACTTATCCCTTCGCATAAACTAAAGAACCAACCTAACAAGATAAACACAATTTTTTTAAAATAAAAATGCAAATAAAAATACAATCACTACAACAAATATCACATACGACAACATGAAAAAATCCGCTATCGTAGGCTTTCCATAGCGTTTTTGAAACGCAGTCGTAGCCCCTGTTATTGAAAGTCTCCGACTTTTCATAGCGTATTTTCAACGCTATGAAAAACACTATAGAAAACCCAATTTCGGTTGCGAATATTTTCCGCTGTGAATTTTTTTATAGCGGTATGAAAAAATGTTATTATAACGTTTTAATAGCGTATTTAATAACGTTAGAAACACTCTATAGAAACCTTTTGATAGCGTTTTTAGGCACGCGGTGGTAGCCCATGTTATTGAAAGTCCTTCACATTTTATAGCGATGTTTCAAAGCAATAAAAAATGCTATAGAAAATAAAATTTTGATTGCGTAATTTTAAAGCTATGAAAACTTTTAATAGCGTTTTTAGGCATAGCCGATGTTATTGAAAGTTCTAAACATTTCATAGCATGTTTTCCACATTATAGAAAATGTTATTAAAAAGTTGTTTTTATTGCGTAATTTTATCGCTATGAAAACCTTTCACAACATTTTTCGTGACTATAGAAAAAATTATGAAAAATCCATTTTCGATTGCGTAATTTACATAACGTTAAAAAATTGCTATGATTGAATTTTAATAGCGTTTATTTTTATAGGAGTTAAAAATGTTATAACAACCATTATAGACAAACATCATAGTTTAATATATATATATATATATATATATATATTTTAATTTATAACATTTTTAGAGTCAATGTTATTGTAAAATCAACTCCAATTACCTTTCATCTAGAATATTATAAAAGTAAACATAAAATTTTCAAATTTCTAACTCACAAAAAAAAAAAAAAAAAAACAATATTTTGTGCAAGAGATTGTGGAGATGCAGATGGTTAATATATTCAAGTACGTACCTATACGAGGGTTATTTAGTTGAGGGGTGTAGTTTTTGAAACAAATTATAAAAAGGGGTTGTTATCAAACTATTTTATGGGCTACGCTGGTTCAAGATGCGCACCCTAGTGAACACAAAACTGTCAAAATTTGACGAATCATAAATGTTTGACAAATCATAAATGTCGTTTGGTCAATGCCAAAATTATTTTTATCCTATTTATTAATAAACAAACAAAATAATAAAATAATTTCTCTTTGCTTCAGTGGTTTGGTTTATTCAAATGTTTGGCCCAAGTTTGATTCTTGTCATAATTTTTTTTCTTCCTTTTAAATGAAAGTTTAATACCACAATTTTTTTTTTAAAATTATTATATCATATGTTATTGCAATTTTATTTTATTTCTTCATATTCTTAAAAACAAACAAATATCAATTTAAACACTTTATT
The DNA here is from genome assembly GCA_028017165.1 of Herpetospermum pedunculosum. Classification (NCBI taxonomy): domain Eukaryota; kingdom Viridiplantae; phylum Streptophyta; class Magnoliopsida; order Cucurbitales; family Cucurbitaceae; genus Herpetospermum; species Herpetospermum pedunculosum. The sequence continues at coordinate 10,228,979 of CM051526.1, forward strand.
TGTAAAATAAAAATTATTATTATAAAAAAAAAAAGTTAATTAATATATCGAGATATGAAAGAAAAAAAAGACTTGGTTTAAAATTTTTATTTTCATCTAATTGCACATTAATATTTGCAATAATCCTAACTTCAAATTTAAATAAAGTGTTGCAATTTTTATTGGTTAATATGCTTTAATTTGAAAAATCGTCAATCAAAATATTTTCATATCAAAATATTTTCATATCCTCATAGTTAGATTAAAACATGTCTAACACGACATTAAAAATTAGCTTCTAAGTTGAAAAATCATGCAAATCAGTCATTGTTTAATGGGTCCACGAAAGATATTTCTTTTGAAGTTTGATCGTGATTCATCACAATAATTGAAATGATTGAACCTATTTTCTTCTTCTTTAATTTACAAATCAATCTCAATGTTTAAATTCAAAATGATGAACCGAATCTGGGCCAAATAGATGGATAGGCATGCAACCAAACCACTGAAGCAAAGAAAAATTCTTTCATTATTTTGTTCGTTTATTAATAAATAGGATAAAAATAATTTTAACATTGCCCAAACGACGTTTGGAATTCGTCAAATTTTTTTGAGATGCGTAGCTTCAGTTTTATGTTCACACTGGGGTGCTTGTCTTGAACCTGCGTAATCCCATAAAAGACAAAAAAAAAAAAAAAAAAAAAAAAAAAAAAAAAAAAAAAAAACCTTTTTTTTCTAAATAGTTTGATAACAACCCCTTTTTTATAATTTGTTTCAAAAACTACACCCCTCACCTAAATAACCCCATATATGAGAAGATACAAATTCATAAGAATGAAGTATTGTTCAAACTAAGTTATTCATCTCAAAAGTTACTAAAATCAAAAGTGTTGTTCCACCTAAGTTTACATGCATGTATTGAGGACATGCAGATTCAGAATATCCCAAGTGAAATGAATACATATAGCATGAGTAGTCTCAACATAACAACTTGGGACAATCACCTACTATTCAAAGAAAGAAGAAGAAATATAATCCGAGAAAACAAGAAATCTTACCAAGATTTCAAAAATATTTCATTTCTTTTTCTTGATTATAAAACTCTAAGCCAACATATGAAAATATAAGGAAAGTAATACTTGGGTTTCAACTATTTTGAACTTACAATTAGGTACGCTTGAATACAACAAAGATTTGTGAGGTTTAAAATCGCCCTAGACAAACTTGAAGCTCCTACACAGAAACTTAACATTCAGTAATTTAGTTAATACTAAGATGAAAAACTAAGGTAAGACTCCACATAATTTATAAAATCATCTCTATCTTCCCGACGCATCATCAAATTTAGAGCACCGAATAGATTGGCACAAATGGATTGAAAAATTAATGATTTACTAATATTCCAAAAGAATGCAAGTCCTGTCCAATTTTCTAACTAAAACAAAGAATACAAGTGAATATATACTCAATAGATGCTAGATAAAAGTGAGTCAACTTCATAAAGGATCCTCCACATTTGTTGCAAACCTAGACTCCATGTCTTTCTTCTTAGCCTACAAAATCCAACAAAACCTCTTATCACAAACAACCTCAAAAACTCTTTTCCAAAACCCGTGAAAACTCAAATGTCCAAATCCATAATAAAACACAAAACGACCACAAATAATAACCAAGGATGAAAATATCCATATCCATATCGATACTTCAAATTTTTACGGATATATCGACGGATATTCCGGTAAAAATCACAGATATCTTAAAAATTTGTAAAAAAGTTGTTAATTTTTTATTAAAACTTTATGTTCACACGAGATTTCCGGCAGAAATTTAGTTCGTGGAAAATAATTTGATTTTATTAATTTATGTAAGTGTTACAGTCTCTAATCTTTATCCTCTGATGCTTTCTCTCCAATGTAGACGTTTGCTTTGGGCTGGTTGATTTCCTGGATCGGCCTGTCGGCTTATTGATCTTTGGAGCGGCCCGTGGAGACGTTTGCTTTGGGCTGGTTGATTTCCTGCATCGGCCTGTTGGCTTATTGATCTTTGGAGCCCGTTGATATTTGGAGCGACCTGTTGACTTGTTGATCTTGAAGTTGTTGATCTTTTGAAGAGGCCTGCTGACTTGTTGATCTTGATGTTGTTGATATTTGGAGCGGCCTGTTGATTTGTTGAAGTCTGTAGTCTTTGAATCTTCTGTAGTCTTTGAATCTTCTGAACTCTGAGTCTTTGATGCCTCTGAATTCTGATTGCTGGAGGAGCTTCTGACTTCTCTGGATTCTGGCTCAAGGCTTAATGTTCGGAATGAATGGTGGTCTCCTCTATTTATAGAGTTTGATGGACCTAGTATGGGCTTGAGCCTGATTGACTTTTGGCCCAACTTTTGGGCTTTTATTTATTTGGGCTTAATCTATTTATTTTTCAATAACTTGTATTATTTAAATTTAGCCCAAAATTATTTTTAGCGATTAAATAGTTTCGGGTCCAACCGCCACGTGACAATGTTTGATTGGACTCGTCCGAGAGACCTGGCATAATTTGATTAGCCAATTTTATATGTCTTTTAAAATTTTGTAATTGGTCCCAAATTTATAAATATATATTTTTATTATTAAATTGAATTAACTCAAATTAATGATGTGTCCCTTTGTGGTTGGCCGAAATTTATTATTCAACACTTTAAAAACAAGTTTTTGTTGAGTAATAAATTGCTACTTAAACAAATATATCAATAATTAAAAGTCAAATATATGCATTAATACAATAATAGATGGTATTGAAGATTGTAAACTAAATATAAACTTGAATAATTTGTAGATGATTTTTTTTTAACAATAAATACATGATTCATAATTCAATAGTAAGATTTTTTGGTATAATATTAATATATTTGATTCCATAATGATAGTTTGTTCTCAATTCATTCTATCTCCAAAAATAAATTAAAAGTCATAATATTAAAAACAAAATGTATTTTAAATATAATAAAAAAAATCATAGTTGAAAAAAATTATCATGACACAAAATTAAATTTATCAAAGATATGTTGTTAGGTTTTTAAAAAATGAAGACAATTTATTTACTATATATTATATAGTAAAATTTATATCATAATATTCACAAAATATGTATTTTATACTGCAATACAAACTTAACAAAATAATGTGTTTATGTCAAAAGATAACATAAATTTAATTAATTCACTAATAAATAGAAATAAAACTACAAACAACTATATTATTTAACAACAATGTAATACAAAACATTGTATTGGAAATAATATAAAATAAAATTAGTACAAAAAATTTGAAGAAAAAAAAAATGGTGGGAGAAAAGAGGGGTTTTTTTTGTAGGGATGACTCACCATTGGGGTGCATAAAGTTTTTTAACCCAGTTTTTGAAAATTTATGTTTTTTGACCTTCTCTCGTAATAAGGAAGTGCACAAAGTCATTCGTACCTTTCGCTTATCACGATCACGAGGAGACAACTGTGATCTCCTCGTGATAATCGAAGGGTACGAATGACTTTGTGCACTTCCTTATCACGAGAATGTCAAAAAACATAAGTTTTCAAACACTGGGTTAAAAAACCTCATGCACCACGAGGGGTGGGTCATCCGTACAAAAATCTCGAGAAAAGAGGGCAGATGGAGTTGTGGACTAGCTGTTAGGAGTGCTAACAAAGTCCCACATTGGTTAGGGAAGAGATTGATCCATGGTATATAAGTGAGGACAATTATCTCCATTAGTATGAGGCCTTTTCGGTTAAATCAAAAGCAAAGTCATGCGGGTTTAGGCCCAAAGTGGACAATATCATACTAATGTGGAATCCGTCCTTATCAATTGGTATCAGAACCATGGTACCCTAGCTGTGTGGAAAGTTCCTCAGATTCCGAACAAAGAGAACTCCGGATCGAGCAAGAAGTCAACTCTATCAAGTCGGGATATTGATAGAAGGAGTAGCCCTGGGAGGCAAGAAGTCAACTCTATCAAGTCGGGCTATTGATAGAAGGAGTAGCCCTGGGAGGCAAGAAGTCAACTCTATCAAGTCGGGCTATTGATAGAAGGAGTAGCCCTGGGAGAGGCTCCAAGTGGTACTTTGTTCGAGGGATAATAAAGTCTCACATTGGTTAGGGAAGAGATTGATCCCGGATCGAGCAAGAAGTCAACTCTATCAAGTCGGGCTATTGATAGAAGGAGTAGCCCTGGGAGAGGCTCCAAATGGTACTTTGTTCGAGGGATAATAAAGTCTCACATTGGTTAGGGATGAGATTGATCCATGGTATATAAGTGATGACAATTATCTCCATTGGTATGAACCCTTTTGTTTTAAACCAAAAGCAATGTGAAGTTCGTGTCCTTATCACTAACAAGAGAGAGTAAAAGAAAAAAAGTTCAAAATATTAATTTAACTATATAAATAGAATAACAATAATATAAAAAAAAACACCGATACATCCGTGATATCGGCAAAATATCGCCGATATTTCCTATATATCGCCTTTCGGCGATTTGGGGTAAAAAAGATTTTACCCCCAAAATCTCGACCCTTCGAAATCGGCTATATTTCGACGAATTTCGACAATTTTTTCATCCTTGTTAATCACCAAGCCAAGCTTCACCAACAATCTCAATAGACAAGAACAAACACAATTACTAGTTGTGAGCTAATTCATTTGTTCAATGCTGAATAAATAATGATTTTTTTATTAACTAGGCAACAAAGCAATGCATGGCAACGAGTACAACTCAAACAGAACGAATAATGACAAATAAACCTTTTAAGGCAACAAACACTCAAGTAACCAAAAAATTTGTTTAAATCAAACAAGAGATGTTATGTCTCTTTGGCAACAAAAGTTGTTTCCTATAGACTTAGTTAAAACTTCATTACCCCAAATGGTACTAAGATCATGTTATACCACAAACTTATAAAAATGTACCTTCCACTAAAAGGTAAAGAAACAAAATTAAAATGACTAAAATTATCCATTCTACTATAACCTCCAATTTAAAATGAGTCAAAGCGAGCGCAGCTGACATATGTATGTCTTGATGACTAAGAGGTCTGTGGTTCGAATCTCCCCGCCCCCAATGTACTTTAAAAAAAGAAAAAGAAAAATCAACAAAAACAATTTTTTTTTGCAACGGTATTTAATTAATGTGAGGATTAAACTCATGACCTCATAGTCATGAGCACAACCTTATGTCAATTGAGTTATGCTCGATTTGACAGTTTTTTTTTTTTTTTTTTTTGAGTACATTGGGGATGGGGGAATTCGAACCACATACCTCGTGGTCGTCAACTCATACATATGCCAGCTGAGCTATGCTCGATTTGACAGTTTTGAGAATAATTCTTGGTTTTTATACATACAAACTTTTTAACAATAAATTATCAAAGCTAATTAAAGAAACAATAGTTCTTAAAGAACATTTACAATCTCTATCATCATTTTCCAACAAAAATTTTCCTCTTAAGCATTAATGATATCCATAAATAGTTGTTTTTTTAGTTAAAAAGAAATAAGTTTGGTAAAAAAAAATGACAACTTACATCGTTAATAAAAAGAAAAACAAAGGAAAATATATCTTCAAAAGAATTATATTTTAGAAAATAGGGCACACAAAACTCTTAAAAAGATTGAAAATCAATAAAAGAGAATCACATAACTATAAAATGAAAGAGAATAACTAGCGAGCTCCCCATTCTTTGCCGAGGGAAGGTCATCAACAAATCATTCAACTTAACCAATTCAGACTCATAAAAATGTCCTCACATAACACTTATATCAATGAAAACATGCGAGCTCTTCCTTTGATCTTCTTTGTCGCTAATTATTGTTCTTCTTTATCTGACACCTTTGATCTTCTTTGTCGCTAATTATTGTTCTTCTTTATGTGACATATTTGTATCGACGTTTGTAATTGTGTTGTTAGGGATTGATATTGCTTGATGTTTTGGAAATGGAACCTTCGTCTCTTAAAGGAAAAGTTATACTGAAAATTATTTAGCATTACAAGTCTTCAAATATTCTTTAGGCTGCAGAATTAGAGCCTCTGGTATGACTTCAGCCTCAGGAATTGTTTTTGTTTCAACGAATCTGCAAATGTTCTATATTTCAATCTAATGTTCATATATGTTTCCTCTTTCTTTTTAAATTCACATATTTCTGATTTTGGATTTGCAAAATGGCTCCCAAATCAATGGTCTCAGCACTCAATTGCTCCAATTGAAGTAGGGTATTCTGCAATTTTTTCCTATAATAATGTGTCTCAACTGAATTACCTATATCAAGATGATCAAATTTCTTCGAGGTAAACACATTGTTTCATTGAATGGTAGTTAATTAGATTGACGCTTCAGGTTTTTGTTTTTTAGTGATTAAAATGAATTCTAATTACCTCATGCCCAGTTTGATAACTATTTCGTTTTTTAAAATTAAGCCTATAAATACTACTTCTACCCATGAATTTCTTTATTTTGTTATCAATCTTTTACCAGTGTTTTCAAAATCTAAACCAAGTTTTGAAAACTAAAAAATGTAATTTTTAAAAATTTGAACTTGTTTATGAAATTTGGCTAAGAATTCAAAAATTACTTAAAAATGATGAAAATTATTGTAAAAAAATGGTGAGAAAATAAGCATTATTTTAAAAAAACTAAATGGACAGCACTTGCTCATTATTAAGTTGAGCTATGGTAATTAGAATTCTTTTAATGTCCAAAAGAATACCGAGTACAACACTAACTTCTAATGCATCATTTCTTCCCATTTGACCATCCTATCATTGAAGGCCAACTAAAAAACATATTTCTTATAAGGGATTATTGCATTTTACATCATTTCCAAACGTGTTCATGGCTGGAGACTGGATCATAAACTGACACGGTTCGTGGTCACAGGTTGGATATCGACAAGTCTTTTCTTTGTTGATATGTGATGACTTCTGATCATTTTATTTTTGGATGTGTTGAGGAGTTGAATGAGTGTGTTTGTAAGTGGCCAGCTGCAAAAAGAGTGGTGGATTTTCTTGAAGGAGGAAGCTTTGCATAAAATGTACCTGTAGAGCCTCATGTCGAAGTACATTCATCATGTTGAACTCGTCATCTTAGGAGTTCACGCGGGAATGCAGATAATTGCTTCAAGTCTGACTCTGAATCTAACCAGTGGTGGTCCTACAGATTGAGAAATGATTTTCATATACGATTATCGATGTTGACAAATACAGTAATTATTGTACTGTTATCTATCTATTGGGACTACTGAAATTTTATTCCCTAACAATTTCATATATAGTTTTAGATGTTGATGAATACAATTTGAAATGTGCATAATGTATCATAAAGATATTTTTGTTACTATGAAATAAGAAAATTGTATCAATACGAAGGTGTCGTTGCAACGGTTGTGAAAAGTTATTCCAAAAGTTTTAAAATGTTTGTTATTTATATCAAAACTGTTGCAATAGGGGTATTATTGCGGCGTTTGTTAGAAGCCATTCACTTTTAAAAAAAAATGTTGCTATTTATTTTAAAATTGTTGCAATAGGGTGAGTGTTATTGCAGCGGTTGTGAGAAGTCATTCCAGCACTTTTAAAAAGTGTTGCTAGATCCCTCTCAATACTGGTTGAGTTCATTAAGCGTTGCAAAAGGTGTTGCAGGGGCTCAAAACCGCTGCAATAGTTAAAAAAAAATCGCTACAATAGCCCTGTTTTTTATAGTGGATCAAACATGTGTATGCTTAATTAATAAGCGCAACTATAGGAATATGCTAGAATCGTCAATTGGTTTTTGAATTTATTTTCTCAATTTTTGGGTCAATTTTGCTCTTCTTTTTCAGTACAATTAATTTTCTTTTGTTGTTGTTGAAAAGGAAGGTGACCCAATTCTTCATTTGATCTGTAAAGCTGCCCGATTTACTTAGGCCCCGTTTGTCATGTTGCGTTTGAAATGGTCGGCAGTGATTAAAAACAAATCTTAACTATTTTGTGTTTGGTAAAACAAATTGTTTTAGGGCATGTTTGGGAGTGATGATTGAATTATTGATTTTAAAGGAAGAGATTTAATAACAATTGATTTTGTAAAATTGATTTATATATAATCATTTTTATGTTTGGTTTGGAGTGATTTTCATATAATTAGGAGTGATTTTGAATTATTATGTTTGGTTCCAAAGTGATTTTAGAATTATTAAATTACTAAAAAAAATTAACATTGTATTTAGAAATGATTTAACTGATAATTGAAAATCAAAATTAAAAGGCGTTGTCATAAATGAAACAAAAATTGTTTGGAAATTATTTACTATTTAAAAGTAAAGTCATGAAAAAAAATTCTTGAAAAGTCATGAAAATCAAAATTAAAAAGTCATGAAACTATAATAAATAATATATCATAAATGAAAGGTTGCAAATTGCTTAAATGCAAAATTAAAAAGTTGCACACCATTGATTTTGAACCTTGTTATGGGTGAGAAAGAAGCAAAATTATTTCTTCTTTCACCAACAAACCAAATTCAAATTTTAGTAAATAAGTGAACATAAATTATATTTATATCCAATTGATATTTTTAATTAAAAAAAATAGTCATTTTTAAAAATAAAATATCACAATCACTTGAAAAAAATCACTCCAAAATCACCTCTCAAGTGATTGACCGGGAATCACTAAAAGTGATTTTCAATTCTTCCAAAATCACTTTTATACTATTGCCAAACATCACCATTTTGAAATATAATTGATTTTGAGTATGTAAAATTGATTTTGGTGATTCCAAAATCATTCCCAAACATGCCCTTATAATTCGTTAAAATCACTTTTACATGTTCATTTCACACCCCTTTCAAAATCTGTTATGTGTAGCTTTTAGATTCTCTAACAATCACTTTTTTTACAATTTTTCAATCCTTTCCAAAATTTTTATATATCTAGTATCTATTTCTCACCACCAAATTTTATTTTATAATTTTTAAATTAATAAATCAAATGCAAATATTTTTTTAAAAATAATACTTTATTATTTTTTTCTTAAGAAAATTTATACAAATTTTTATAATAGGTCTATTTTAGTCATTATAGTTAAATCACAATAATTTAATATTTATTTACCAAACACGATAACCAACTTATTTAAGTCTACAACTAAAATTTACCAAACTAATTTGATTCATCAAACAACTTATTTTTTAAAAAGCAAAGTTGGAAGCAATTATTTTAAAAGCTACTGCAATCCCAAACGGAGTCTTAATTTCGTTTTCACCTGTGATTGTGGTATCTTGTTTTGATGGCTGATTTTGAGAAGTTGGGGTTTTTGATTGAATGTGGATTTATAATTTCCTTGTCAATTCATTTAAAAAAAATTACTTTTTTAATACCAGTGTGTTTTATTCAAGTGTAACTTGAGTTTGTGCAAATATAGGAGAAATCTGAGTAGTCTCCTAAGATTATATTATTTATAGTTAAAATCCATTCATAGATTATATTTATATTTAAACAATTGTCTTATGAGAATAGTTGAGGTGCACGCAAGTTCGCTGGGACACTCACAAATATTGCTTAGGTTGTTTTAGTGGAATTTGAGAACAATGTTAGGTAACCATAGCAATTTTGTTGTTGAATTTGATTTATCAACTTTATTTTAGAGTTATCTCAACTCAATCCTAGGTTAATGTGATGAGCTTCTAATTTCTGTTGGGCAAGCATAGCATTAGAATTATCATTTGATTTTTTTAATAATTTAGATATATGGAAGACTTGAAATATATAGACAGGTGATACAAAAAGGAGAACCTAAAAACAAGTACTTAAGAAATTGAGATTTTGAAAAGTGTAGTTGTTTATGTTTATTTTGTTTTTCATTGAGTTGTTTTTTAGTTTTATTTCTTTTGATAAGTGTAGTTTGTGTTAATTGTTTATCCTCTTGATTGAATTCCGTGATAAAAATTCATCGTTTGATTCTCCTTCCATTTGCAATTTTTATCTTGTTTTCCTTTATTCTTAGAGTGCAAAAAAATGATTTTTTGGGTTCCATTTCAGTTGATTAAGGGCACTAATGTTGTCACCGTTGAAGCACTTGATTTAGTAAACAAGACTCGTGATAGTGGATTTGTCGGTATTTGGTTCAATTCTTACTATTTTGTTTTATAGATTAAGTGAACAACTTTTAAAATTGTAGTATAGGAGGCGACATGAGAGTGTCATATACTTTTTTGTTCAACTAGTTTGTTCTAAGGGATTTTTATTTTGTCCTTCATTTTAGGAGTTGTTTTTTAATTTGTTTGTTTAACTCACTTATGTAATGCAACAATTTGAACAGTAATTCAAAATTGGTTGATCCAGGGTGGTTTATCGCCGCTGTATCAGATGACACACACTAAATATATCTTTTAGATATTTATCTTATAAAAAAAAATATTTTAGATGCCAATCAAAATGTCTACGTAATTTTGGACATTCTTCTAACATATTGACATAAAATTGAAAGTTGAAGAACCTATTATACACAAACTTAAAAATTCAAAAATTAATCTTGTAATTTTTTATTTATGTTTAACAATATGTGGAGTGGGGATTCGAACCTCTACCCTAGAGTACATATTTGTATCCTGTGGGCAATTAATTTTTTAAAATTCCCCATTTTTTTTTTTGTCCAAAAAAACATCCTCATTTAAATTCAAGGAGAGGAATGAAAATTTTTAATGAGTTGTTTCCAAAAATATTCAAAACTATTTTTAAAGCGATAAATGGCAAAAAAAAAAAAATAATAATAATAATAAATAAATAATAATAATAATAATAATAATAAATAAATAAATAAAATAATGACAAATAATGATTTTAGACAAAAATACCACTGCAAAAGAAAATAATAATAATAATAATAATAATAAATAAATAAATAAAATAATGAGAAATAATGATTTTAGACAAAAAAATACCCTACTGCAATCTCATAAATCATTCACATTTAAATCCTAACTAATTTAAATTTAAGATGCAATCCCACAAATCCAACAAATTAAAGGAATCAAATTTAAAGAGAATTCTAAGGGCATGTTTGGCCCAAGGAGTTGTTTGACACGGAGTTGAGAGGAGAAGTTAACTCCCCGTTTAGCCCACAGACTTGTTGAACTCGGATAAAAAATATCAACTCCTCAGACTTCTAAAGTAATTACTATTGAACTCCTCAGACTTCTACAGTAATTATTATTCAAGTCTGTCCCATTTTTCGAAGCAACACATTTTTCTCTGTTTCTCTCTCCCTCCCACAATATTTTTAATTATTTAAAAAAAACGTAATTTAATTATTATTCCAGTCGGTCCCATTTTTCGAAACAACACATTTCTCTCTCTTCCTCTCTCTCTCCCTCCCACAATATTTTTAATTATTAAAAAAAAAAAACGGAATTTAAACGAAATGTGTAAAATGACTAAAAATGCAATTCAACCTATTTTTATTATCTTAAATATAAATTAGGTTGTTCAATCAAAATTGGTACTTAAACCAAATTCAAAATGTAGTATTTCTTACCATGGAGATAAATAAAAACATCAGCTTATTTGGACCCGTTTAAATTAATAGTTTAAAATCTTTCTAATTCACATGTAATATTTAACATTGTACGAATTTCTTTTATTTCAAAACTATCCAAATAAAATGAATAATTAATGTGAGTGATATTGAAAAAAGAATGTGAAGTATTGTGGTCAAAATTATTTTTGTTATATTCAAAAAAAATTGTGAAGGATACCTCAAATAAAAAGCAAAAATCGCATTCTTAAAATTTATTGAAAAAAGTCTTTAACAATGAAAATATGGAAAATTATAGAAACAAATTGTACAAAAAAAAAAAAAAAAAAAAATAGCTAAAATAAACCATCAAGATACTGATTTAGGGGTAGAGTGTATTTAGATGGAATGACAAGTTTAAGATGGTGAAGGCGGAGAAAGACGTGGGTGATACATGGATAGACTATACTTATGGGTAGACAATCTTATAATTCATAAAATTAAAGACGAGTCATAACAAAATATATTTATATATTTTTTATTTTTTTATAATCATGTGAAAAAATAATGTAAAGTATTGTACTCAAAATTATTTTTGTTGTCTTCAAAAAAAAAAAAAATTGTCAAAGATATATAAAATAAAAATAAAATATTTCATTTTTAAAATTTATTGGAATTGGAAGAAGTCCTTAATAAGAAAATTTTGAAAGTCGGTAGAAAAAGATTGTGCACAAGAAAACAGCTAAAATAAAACTCAGACTTCACAACTCCAGACTAAACAACTTCTTGCTCAAAACACAGCACAGACTTCAGAACTACAGACTAAACAACTCCATGCCCCAAACAGACATACCTCACAACTCCCAGACTTCAGAACTCCAAACTAAACAACTTCATGCCCCAAACAGACATACCTCACAACTCTCGAGACTAAACAACTCCCCAGACTAAACAACTTCAGACAAAACAACTCCAACTCCCCCAACTTCTTGGACCAAACACCCCTAAATCTTTAAAAAGAAACTGTACGTAAGCTAGAAGCCATTTGATATTTTGTAATCAAATTTTAAAAAAAATTAACAAACTAATCAAATTAAAAAAAAAAACAAATGAATTTAGTAAAGCTTCCTGAATTAGAAAAAAAAAAACAAATGAATTTAGTAAAGATTCCTGAATTAGAAAATTACAGTTTGATTAACACTTCGAATCCCATAAGTTAGCATTAGTAGGAATTGCTCAAATAATTAACACAAAACTTCATAATCATTAACAAATGAAAGTTACTTAGCTGTAAATTTTACCTTCGAGGATTTTCCTGCTTTTGATAATGTAAAATCCAACCAAAAGTAAGACGATAATGATAAGGACGGTAGCAGAAACTATATTAAGAGTACAAACAATATCCCACATTAACTAGATAAGAAAAAATCATGAATATACAAGGAGGGACAACCATCTCCAATGGTACAAGGCCTTTTGGATGAAACCAAAAGCAAAGTCATGAAAGTTATGCTCAAAGTAGATAATATAGAGAGTAATGCCCATACCTAACTCAAAAGCAAGTATTCGAACATATGAATCTTGTCCACCTTTTAAAATCACTTTTACATAACAGAGGTAACGAGATTCTGAAGAGAGTAAATTGACATTTTGTAGGGTTTTTGGGTTGGGGTTTTGGTGGATTATTTGGATTCGGGGATTTGTTCGAGTATGAGGACGAAGGAAAACGCGATATCAACGCCGGAAACATGTGAAATTTTTTTTAGGAATGGTCTAAATTGTGTTGTAGGTGTAGATTTTTGTGAAGGAAAACGGATGGTAGAGGAGAATTTGTCTTCCAATGTAGTTTTGTAAGAGTAGATTTTTGTGATGTTTTATTGCTATCACTTCGATTTGTAGTTATGATACATTCGGATTAGTTTATGTAAAAGTGAATGATATTTCAATGATATATGCAACTTTTTATTTCAATGATGGTTTTGTGTTAAATTTGGAGTGTTTTATTTTGGTTACAGGTGTATTTGCAGGTATGTTCATTAATTACTTTTATGGCTTTGGTGAACCATTATTAAAAGATACAAAGGTTCATAAGGTTATAGAATTTAATAATAATGACAATTACAAATATAAATATATTTAAATTTACGACAAAAAAATTGACAAAAAAATCCTATCATTGAATTAATTTTGTTGACATAAAATAGTTGTCGTATTCAACCTATTAGTGACAGTAAATATAAGTCATTATTGACATTTGATTGACAAAAATTTACTTTTTTCTGACATTTTTTTTAATTTGGGACATTAAAAGTTTATCATTCTCAACATTTTAACGTATTCCAAAAATGCAACCCTCTTCGCCTATCGTATGAATTGGCTTGGCTTCGTGCAGAACCAATGAGACATTTTGGTTGGGTTCATTTGGAAAAGAGGTCAGGAGACCGTGTAAATGGTTGAATTGATGACTTCGCTTCCATCTCTTCGACTGACCCTCACTTGTCTCCATATAAGTGTTTTCCCACACTTATAAATGGTTGAATTGATGACTTCGCTTTCATCTCTTCGACCATCACTTGTCTCTATATAAGTATCTTCCCACACTTTGCATGTCAATCATTCAATCACCCACAATTCATTTTGTACAAATTAGTCATATAATTAAAAAGTATTAGGGTGTGTAAATTCGCATTTAGAAAAAAAAAAAACAAAAGTCCCCAAAGGTAAAATCGTTGTATAAGTGTAAAAAAAAGGTATTTTATAATACCTTAACAAATGTAGCCAAACTTGTTTTTTTTTTCTTTTTCTTTACCTACTAGGTCTCGAACTCTTAACCAAATTGAAGGACTGAATTCCATCCAACTTCTTGGCCAAGAAGCTACAAGCCCGTTCGGTAATAAATGTTTCAATTTAAAGTATTTGTTATAAAGTAGTTCTATGACATTTTCTTATCAAAATTTATGGATTTATTATTCCCTTCTTTTCAAATACGTGCATTATAACTTTTATCATGATTTATTTTATGTTAGATAACATTTTAATAAATCAATTACACGTCAAATTGATATATATTTTTTTTTTAGTACTCATCGAGTAATACCTATGTCAGTTGAGCTATGCTCGCTTTGGCATGTCAAATTGATATTGATAAGACTGCAATAGTTGAGAATGATTAATTTATAAATTTTCAATTTGTTCCATATAATTTTACAACTTTCAATTTAGGTCGTGTTTACTTCACTTAACGTAATAATCAAACGTAATTCAGACGGTGGATCCTACTTCCTTTTTCATTGGAGTTATTTATCAAAAACCGCAAACGTAATGAAAGTGTGGGTCTTCAGTGAGATTCTCATTTACGTGGGGCCTACCTCTCAATTTTTGCATCTATTTCATGCTTTGTTCTTTATCTTTTTCTTCTTCAAAATCATGCACATTGCCATCCCTTCATCTTCTTTTTTTCGTTCTTTCTTCATCTTCTTGTAATCTGAAACATTTTCAAATTCATTTTTAAAAATCTCACATTTTGTAAAAATCTTGAACGTCGTTATTACCATTTTTTTCGTTTACAGTTTTTTTCTTTTACTTCATGTTCTTGTAATTTGAATTGTCTTTAAATCCATTTTTAAAAATCCCACTTTTTTTTTATAAATCTTGAATGTCTCCATTACCACGTTCATCATCTTTTGTTTGTAAAACTCTATTTAAAATATATTTACTTTCTTTTGTTTTCGTACATGATAACATTTCAAGGAGAGTCGGTAAAATAATTCATTTCGGTTTATAAGTGACGGTTAAACATCACGAAAATTCAGATCCTCCCCATTCCTATAATTGTAGACGATAGTCTGTCGAAAAACGAGGTTATGGTAAATTAATAGACTGAACCAGGAAACAAAAATACGGGTACATGAGTGCGCACAAGAGTCTGAACACGAGTTTGAAAAAGAGTACGTACAAGAGTCCGAACACGAGTTAGAGAGTATTATGGTAAAATTACAAAATTTTACATGAAGTAAACATCCTCTTGGTCATGAACACATACATGTGCCAGCTGAGTCATGCTCGCTTTGGCTGAGTCAAATAAGTAATAAAGTTATGAAAGTGTTTTTTTTTTATTTTTGACCGCATGTAGGGGTGGGGGTTGAGCCTAGGACCTCTTAGTCACTAAGCGATACATCATGTCAGTTGAGTTATGTTGTTATTGGCAGTTATGAAAATATCGTTGATTTAAGGACTAAAATTAATATGATAATTCGAAAATTAAGTAATGTAATTTAAGGATAAATTTGGAGGATAATTTTTTTTTTGATACCAACCTAATTAATAAAGACACTAGTATAAACTTAATGTTAAAATTGAGATCACAATAATGATAACTAAGGTTTATAAACTAAGCTTATCACAATCCTACTAAAACCCATCATCATTAGACATACTTAAGCCCCAGTTTCACTCATTTTACAAGATATAGAAGATATTCATATAGCCTTAAATTCATTATCCAATCAATAACGAATGAATTGTATCACCTTTGTATTTCTACTCATTTTCAACTCTTCATCTTTCTTCTTTCTTCTTTCTTCTTTCTTCTTTCTTCACGACATAATTCAAAAGTTAGAACTTTTTCCAAAGTCGTTGATCGTCTCACGCTTTCTGGCTCCTTGGCTTAGCTCCCTCGGCCTCGACCTCGCGCATCTCCATCTCCGATGAGCCACCGCCTCCTAATTAACCTCATCCGTCGCCGCTAGCTTTCTTTCCTTCTTTTGTTCTCCATTCGAAGCCGCTCCATGCTTGTCTTTCTTCTACTTCTAAGTGCTACCAATGATCTGTTGTTGACATGAAATTAGAATAAAAAATTATGTAAAAAAGGTTCAAAATTTTATATGTCGTATTTCTCTCATGCCAACTTTTATTCCACCATTGTTATGTTTATGTATATCTAGTTACTTTCAAATTGTAATTAATTCTTATAACTACTTTTGTTAACTTCACTGGAGCCCTACAATTGTTTAGATACTAATTTAAATAATAATTATTTTTTCTAACCTTTTATCATATAAATGTAAATAAATACCAAAATATTATTTGTAATTTAAACTATAAAAATTATAAATAATTAACTTATAATCAACATATAAATAATTGTTCTTGAAAAAAAAAAACATATAAATAATTCTATAAATCCTAAATCCTTAACCTATTGGGAGAATTGTACAATTGACTCGGTATTTTGGGTGGATTGTCAAAATGACCCAAATTTGGGAAAAAAAAAAAAAAATACAAACTGACCTCATTTTTTTTTTAATATTATTTTCTAGCTCTAGTTGCGGGCGCGGGCTGGTCTCGCTCTAGCTGCGTGGTCTCACTCTAGCTCTAGCTTCATTTCAGATCAGAAAAATTCAAGATCTAAATTTTTTTTCAGATTCAAGACTAGCCCGCGCCCGCAGCTATAGTGAGATCGCGCCCGCAGCTATAGCGAGATTAGCCCGCGCCCACAACAAGAACTAGAAAATAATATTAAAAAAAATGATGATGTCAGCATAAGGTCAATTTGACTTATTTTTCACATCCGATTTTCCCAAACCTATTTATGCAACCAACCATTCAATTAAATCAAGTTTCAAGTTTTATGATTCTGCTTTAGCTCACAACTAAAGTTTTTTGTTTTTGTAGTTTTTGAATTCATAAGGTGATTTTTTTTTCGTAATCTGGATTTTATTTTTTGTCATCTGGGTTTGAGAATTCATGATATTTTAATTTTGACAATCGTATCTGGGTTTTTATAACAAAAACCATTTTTTTTTTTGTGATTATTTCTTTTTCCACATTTGGGCCTTTGAATTCATTATTATTATTGTTCATGTTTCTGAGATTAAGCTTTTATAATAAATTATGTATTTATTTATTTTATGGATTGTGTTACATAAAATTTAAATTATGTGTCTTTAATTACCTTTGTAATTTATATCGATGATAATTATTACTGGTAGGTATTATGATATCTACGTTATGAATAATTTGATACTCACAAAAGTGACCGGATGAATAAGTTTTATAGATATCAAATTAAAGTTAATTCAATTACTCATGTTTATGCGATATGCTAATGAATGAGATAATATTATAAAATGTCGAAGATTTTATCATGAGTACATTGTGGAGTTTAATGTTTATGTGAATGACTATAGCAAGCAAGATGAAGTCCACAATTGCAAAAATCGAAAAATGTTAAGAAATTTATGAAAATTGTGAAAAATTATTCTCAGTCTAAGTCCATCGATAATCACTTGCTGGGACAGTGATGAGTACCTTAATCACAATTGCAAAAATCGAAAAATGTTGAGTTGATTGTTGTTGTACTCATGCATGAGCATATCCTTGAAGAGTAAAACTTAGTTGCACGTTCGGTTACGACTATCTTTTGCAGCCGAGCCACGTGACAGATTTTGATTGACCAAGTATTATGTTATTATTTTTAATTAAAAAATTATCTATAATGCGTCACGTGATTTCAACTTTTTTTTTTCCTGCTTTTTTTCCTCTTCTTCATGGCTTTTAATTTCCGATTTTGCCCTTCCCTATTCAATCCTCTTCAATATCTCTTTTTTATCAATGATTTGAAATTTTTTACTAAGATTTGAAAATAGCAAATCATCAATAAAAAAATCCTGGACAATTTTTAATAATAATAATAATATCTAAAACTTCACCATTGTCCAACATCTTATGACATTTTTTTAATAAAATTCCTCTTTCCTCCTCTATCTAATTTCTTTGTTGATTTCAAGTTTTCAACTCAATTTCACTTCATTTATCATAAAATAAATAATTAACTATTACCTTTCTAAAATTCTGCAATAAAATTCCTCTTTCCTCTTCTATCTAATTTCTTTGTTCATTTCAAGTTTTCAACTCAATTTCACTTCGTTTATCATAAAATAAATAATTAACTATTACCTTTCTAAAATTCTGCCAATTTTCGCTATGCTATTAGGCATATGGAGAGATTAAGAAATGTTTACTAAGATTTGACAATAGTAAATCATCCATAAAAATAGATACGGGAGAGAATTGAGGAGAGAAGGGCAAAATTGGAAATTGAAAGTTATGGGGAAGTGGAAAAAATGAAAGAAAAAAAAGCGTTGAACTGACATGAGACATTAAATATGATTTTTTAATTAAAAAAAAATAACATAAAATCTGACAAATCAAATTCTGGCATGTTGTTGGGCTGCAAAAGATAGTTGTAGCCTGGCATGTTGCTGGGCTGCAAAAGATAGTTGTAGCGGAGGCTGCAACTGCAACTAAGTTTTACTCATCCTTGAAATGACAAACTTAGCGGTCAGACGAAAGACCATGGGAATGGAAGTTAATGAGATTTTTCTGGTAATGTTTATCTTCGACTTCTAACTTTTAGAGTAGGTACATTCTATATGAACTATAGAGTAATTGAACATGTGTTTATGGTTCAACTATCGAGGATGACTTCATTATTTGTCTATCCTACAAGTGTTTGTTGTTTAAAGAAAGTTTTGTATGGCTTAAAGCAAGCTCTTCCTACATGGTTTGACAGGCTAAGTTGCTTTCTTCACTTACAGAGATTTACAAATTCGAGGGTTGGTTCTTCTAATTTGTTGATAAATCGTAAAAATGGATCTTTTGTTATATTTTAGTATATGTAGATGACATAGTGATTACTGGAATTTTTTCTTCCTTTATTGATCATCTAATTCGTTCTATACATTATCAATTTTCACTTAGAGATCTTGTCAAGCTAAGCTATTTTCTTGGATTTGAGGATTCCTTTCTCAAAGAAGTATCTTTTAGATTTATTTTTTAAGACAAAAATGCATCCAGCGCGACCCATTTCCACTCCTATGATAAGTGGATTGGTGTTATCGTTCTTTCTTGGAGAAAAGTTCTCTGATGTTCGATTATATAGAAGCATTGTGGGAGCATTACAATATGTCAGTCACTCTTACAAGACTGGAAATAGCCTAGAGTGTCAACAAAGTATGTCAATTCATGGATGCTCCAACCATTTCTCATTGGCAAGTTGTCAAGAGAATTCTTCGGTATCTAAATGGCACACTAAATCATGGTCTGTTCTTTCGTAAACCAGTTACCTTTGTTGTTACAAGGTTATGCAGATGCAGATTGGGTTGATGACCCTGATGATCGAAAATCAACATCTGTTTTTTGTGTTTATTTTGGAGGAATTTTGATCCAGTAGTCGTCAAAGAAACAAAGTATTATCTCAATAAATCTATTATAAAAGTTGAGTATCGTAGTCTAGCACTCTAGCTCATGTCTCTACTGACTTGGTTTGGTTAAGATCTTTGTTTTGTGAATTGCATGGTTTGGTTAAGATCTTTGTCTTGTGAATTGCAGATAACTCTGGAGGAACCTCCAACTTTGTGGTGTGACAACCTTAACATCGTACATCTTAGTGGTAATCTGATTTTACACTCTCGCACAAAGCATGTTCTAACACTTGTTTGTTTGCCTAACCAAAAATGTAAAATTCATATAACGACTCTGCTGGGGATGTGCACATTTGTTCGTTCGGGATGTGCACGGTGAAACAAAAAATGTAAAATTCATATAACGACTCTGCTGGGGATCGAACCCAGAGTCTCTGGTTTCGTAGACCAGCGCCTTATCCATTGGGCCACAGAGTCAATTGATACATAATCTATGTTTATAGATATCATTCCTTACCAAGTCGACAAACAAATATATATATATTATATATATATATATATATATATATATATATATATAATTAATGATTGTTGAAAATTTACAAAGTATCCGACAATTTTAAAATTAGTCTAATTGAGTTAACTCAGGTAAGACGATATTCATTTAAGGTGAATTAGTTAGAGTGAGAGAAGACATTGCATATAAAATTTAAACAATATTTAAATTTATTATTATTTTTTTCATTTTTCATATTGTAAACTCTTTATAATAGTTTTAATGTATGTTATATATTTTATTATATTATATGCACTACATTTTATTTCAACTCAAAATAAAAATAAAAACAGTTATCAAACATATTTTTGTTTCTGATTTAAAAAAAAAAACAAAAAACAAAAATAGTTATCAAGTATGTTTATGTTTTTAGTTCTTAAAAACAAGAAACATGAAACGATAAATAAGAAACATGAAGCGAGAATCTTATCAAACGACTCGGTTAGGAACCAAATTTATAATTTTACTTAACTATTATTAGGGGTCGTTTGGCCCACGGAGTTGGGAGGAGTAAACTTACTCTCCGTTTGGCCCAAGGAGTTGTTTAACTCGGACAAAAAATATCAACTCCCCAGACTTCTCCATTAATTACTATTCAACTCCCTACAGTAATTACTATTTAACTCTCCTTCATTTTCCTCTCTTTCTCTCTCTTCCTTTTACAATATTTTTTAATTATTTAAAAAAAAAACATAATTTAAACTGTAAAATGACTAAAAATACAATTCAACCTATTTTTTATTTTAAATATAAATTAAGTTGTTGAATTAAAAGTTAAAATTGGTACTTAAACAAAATTTAAAATGTAGTATTCAAGAAGAAATAAAAATATAACTTATTTGGATTCACTTAAATTAATGGATTATTATTTAGATTCACTTAGATTAATGGATTAAAATCTTTCAAATTCACATGTAATAGTTAATCGACTATTATACGACTATTTGTTTTATTTCAAAACGATTCAAATAAAATGAATAATTAATGTGAGTGATATTGAAAAAAGAAGGTGAAGTATGGTAGTCAAAGTTATTTTGGTTATCTTCGAATAAATTTGTAAATGATACATAAAATAAAAAACACAAAAATCGTATTCTTAAAATTTATTGGAAGAAGTTCTCGATAATAAAAATATGAAAAATTATAGAAAATAGGTTCTAGGTGTAGTGCATATGAAATTACGAGTTTAAGTGGGTGGAAGCGAGGAAGAACGTGTTTGACACATAGATATGTTTATGTGTTGTTTTTTCTTTTTTTTTCTTTAGAGAAATTTGTAAAATATACTTACACTAAAAAAACAAAAATAAAAATCTCACTTTCAAAATTCATAAAATTAAAAAAATTAAAGATTGAGTCTTTAAAAAATAATAATAAATATATATTATTGATAGTCAAGGTGAGAGAGATTAAAAAATTAATGTGAGATATTGTGTTCAAAATTATTTTTTGTTATCTCCAAAGAAATTTGGAAAGTAGATAAAATAAAAATAAAAAATTGCATTATTACAATTTATTAGGAAAATTCCTTAATAAGGAAAATTAGAAAGTTTGTAGAAAAAAAAAATTGTGTCGAAAAAACTAGTAAAATAAACTCAGATTTCAAAATTTGAGGTTCAACAACTCCCTGTCAAAAAAATATGGAAAATTATAGAAAAAAATTGTACAAAAAAAAATAGCTAAAATAAACCATCATTGTTGAGATACTGATTTACGGGTGGAGTGGATTTAAATGGGAGGCTGTGTTTGACACATGAATAGACTATACTTATGGGTAGACAATCTTATAATTCATAAAATTAAAGATGAGTCCTAACAAAATATATCTATATATGCCAAATCGAGCATAGCTCAATTAGCATAAGGTTGTGCCCGTGACTAAAAGGTCATGGGTTCAATCCTCGCTTTAAAATAAACTCAGACTACTCCAGACTAAACAACTCTCTACCCCAAACAGACATACAAAACAACTCCAACTCCCCCAACTCCTAATGTATGCTCACCAAATAATTGAAATGACTTAAATGTTCATATATTAAGTTTAGTTGTAATTACGATTAATTGATTACAAATATTAGAAAGAATAAGATTGTTTAGGAAATTTAAAATATATATATATATATATATATATATATATATATATATATATATATATATATTTCTTTTATTCGAATAAGATACAACCTCTCGGCTCTTCCTACTTTTTTTTTATTCTTTTTTAAATCGAAATCAATATCCTTAAACGCTTCTTTGGATTGGACGTGTTCACGACAACGAAAAAAATTGAAATATTTCAAGATTTGTTGGACTATAGTATATATACGAGTATACATGTTGGATTATAGTATTAAACGGAGTATATATAGTATATAAACAAAGTATATATGTTGAAAAAGTTAATAATTTCAATATATGAAATTGGGAAAAATAAATGTTGACTCACGACAAAATATAAATAAGAAAAAAAAAATGGTATACATTAAAACATGGAATATAAAATTTTCCATAATGTTTTAAATTTTGATTGAAATTTTATAAAATTGTAAATAAGATAAATATGGAAAAAAATCAATTAAATCAAAAAAATATTAATGATGAATATAAAAATAATTAAATAATTCAAATTTTATTTAATAAAAATAAATATACATTAAATGAAAATCTAAACATGAAATATAAAATACACAAAAATTTACGAAATTGTTTGAAAAATTCAAAAATTAGATGGGATTTTAAAGATTTTAAAAAAAAGTAAAATCGAAATATTTTAAGGTTTGTTCGATTATAATATATAAACGAAGTATATATATTTGATTATGATATATAAACGAAATATATATATTAGATTATAGTATATAAACGAAGTATATATGTAAAAAAAAAATTGAAATATTTCAAGATATAGGATTGAACTTTAAAAAATGTTGACTCACACAAAATGTAAATAAGAAAAAGAAATTGGTATACATTAAAATAGATTATAAAATTTACATAATATTTCAAATTTTTATTGAAATTTTTGAAAAATGGTGAAGGAGATGAATATGGAAAAAGTCAATTAAAAAAAATAAATAAATAAATAATGAAAATATAAAATAATGAAAAATATAAAAAAAGATATATATATAAATAATATACTTTTATTTAATAAAAATATATATATATTAAAAATCTAAACATGAAATATAAAATTAAAAAAATTAAAAAATTGTTTGAAAATTTAAAAAATTGAAGGACATTTTAAGTATTTAAAACAAAATTAATTTAAATCATGCTTAAAAACGTAATATTTGAAGTCAAATAACATTTATCAAATTATTTATGAAATATAGGGTGAAAAAATATATATATTTTACCATAATTTTGAAAGGGTTTTCGATATCTTCAAAAAAAAAAAAAAAAAAAAAATTATTTAAAAAATAAACAAATATAATGTTTTGGACTAAAATATCCCTCCAACCCTACAGTTACCTTAGATCCTACACATAAGATAAAATTTAATTTTAGTTTGTCATTTTTCAACATAAAAAAAATTGGTCATTTTTCAAAACAAACCACCTAAAAAAAAAAAAAAACATTTCTCTCATGGATGAGATGGTTGCCATTAGAACTCAAAAAGTTTGTTTGTTTTTTTTTTTTTTTTTTTTGTTAAAAGTGTTTTAATCTCTCCCTTCCCTAACTTTTTCAGCTTCCCTAATATCTCAAACTCTTCTCTCATTTCTAAAATTTAGTAATTCAAAAAAACTAATTCTCTTCCAAATTTTCTCCCTTCCATCTCTCTCCTCTTACCCGTAATCTCCCAACATAAAAAATTATCACTCTTCTCACTTAAAACTAATTCTCTCCCAACACAACAAAATATCACTCTCTCACTTAAAGTGTCATTGTTTAACCGGCAGGATCAAAATTTAAAAATAACAAAAATATTTATAAATATTTCGTGTAAAAAATTGAGCTTAAAAAATCAGTAAGAATAAAGAGTAGAAAAAAAAATTAGAACTTGAGACAAACTTCTGCTACTTGAAAATTGTAAATAAAATGTAATTGAGACAAACTTTATCTATCTAGTGTAATCAATTACACTGTATTTGCAATTACATAATAATTACAATTTACAATTATTACACGGTACATTCGAAAGATAAAAAAAATATATTGTTAGAGAAAAAAAAAAAATATATATATATATATATATATATATATATATATATATATATCGTTAAAGGAAAATATGTTAGTATGCGTATTACATTTAAAAAACAAACATAGGCATTCTAAGTTTGCAAATTGAAATTATAGGATATTTGCAATTTTGCAAATTGAAATTACACGATACTTGCAAATTGCTATTATAGTGTATTTGCAATTTGTAAAAGTGGAATTAGGTAGTACTTGCAATTGTGCAAATTGTAATTACAAGTGTATTTACAATGGTGCAAATTTCAATTACAAGATTGGAATTACAGTGTAATACACATACTAGCATATTTTCTATTTTCTATTTACAATTAAAGTGTATTTTCAATTTGTAAAATTGTAATTACAATGGTCGGTCCAATAAACAAGTTTTTGAAAAAAAAAAAAAAAAAAAAAAAAAAAAAAAAAAAAAAAGTTTGAGAAAACTTAAAGTAACAAAAGAATCTAAAACAGTGACCGAGAGAAAAAGATCTGTAATTTATGAAAAAAAACTTAATGTAGCAGAAGAATCCTAAAAACAGTGACAGATAGAAAAAGATTTGTAATTGATGAAAAAAAAAAATTCATTGAATTGCAAATACACTTTCTTCAAAATTCACTAAATTAAAAATACACCTCTTATTTGAACTTCAGTTGATTCAAACTTCGTTGAATTGTAATACATTGTATTCGAAATTTACTGAATTAAAAATACACTCTCCGAACTAACTTCAATGTATTTACTAAATTATGGATTGCAAATATTTGCAAAAACATGCAATTAAAACTTGGGAAAAAAAATAGTGTACTTACATCTCAAAGTAGAGGTCACTGCTGCACTTTCAGCCAACTAAATTAAACATGGGATCAATCAAATATCAAATGGATCACTCGCTATTGCGCACCAAATTTGGTCGAAAATCGACGTGTTTCAGTTTTGGGTATTGATGTTGGAGCTTCTAACCGAAAAATTGTCAAATCAAGCGGTCTTAGGCGAAGAATGGATCGATCTTCAGTTTTGATGTATTGATGTTGGAGCTTCTAACTGGAAAATCTTCAAATCAAGCGTCCTTAGTCGAAGAAGGGATCGATCTTCCGTTGTGGGTCCATTCGGTGGTCGGGAGGAATGAACGACAAAGGTTTTTGACGTGGAGTTAATGAGGGAGAGAGATAAAAACTTTCATTTAAACCTTTTTTTTTTATTATTATTATTTCAAATTAGAATGAAATCAGGGAATAGAGAGGAAATATATTTTAAAATAGATATCATTCCTCGATTTTAAAATACGAACGTTTTTGACGTGGAGTTAATGAGGGAGAGAGATGAAAACCTTCATTTAAACCCTCTTATTATTATTTTTTTTTATTATTTCAAATTAGAATGAAATTAGGGAATAAAGAGGAAATATATTTTAAAATAGATATCATTCCTAGATTTTAAAATAGATATCATTCGTTAGGAGATTTGGGATGAGAGGGGAGTGAATAAAGAATCAGTAAATGAAGATTAGGAGGAGAGGAGAGAAAAAACAAATTTGTTGGAAAAAATCGGGAAGGAAAGATGAAAAATTTGTTTTTTTTTAAAGATATAATTTTAGAATGAAAGGAGAAGTTGGAAGGGTAAAAAAAGGAATGAAAAAATGAAAGAAGGAGAAAATGAAAAAAGAAAAGAGACACCAAACCTAATTTTAAAAAAATCGACCTTGTTTGAAATGAGATAAAAAAAATATCATTTATTATGAAAAAAAAAAAAAAATTAGGCCTTTGAGCCCAATAATAGCCCCTTAGCAGTCCAAGGCCCAATCTATTTAAAGTAATGGGTCAGGGAGTTTTCTTATACAGACCTTTGAAAAGAGTCCAAACCCATCTGGTTGAGCATAGGTTGTGGGCTAAACAAAAGCCCACATTGGCTTCAGAATTTAAGTTGTCAGTCACATGTTATCCGACATGAAAAAAAAAAAAAAAATAGAAATAACTTCACTAGAAGAATGTTCAAAATTAAATTGTCAATTTTGATTTGTGTCTAAAATGTTTTTTTTTTATTGTATAAATGTTAAAAGTTATAATTAATATATACCACCAGAGACAGAAATACCAAACTACTCTTCATAACTATTTTTGAATACTCCTGAAATTGTGCATTAAATCAATTAGCTAAAAAAATCAGTCAAATTCAAAAACTGCCCCTAAAAGGAAGGTAAGAATAAAAATGAAATATTTGGCCAAATGCCCTTGAATTAAGTCTCATTCAAGGAAGGTAAGAATAAAAATTAAATATTTGGCCAGATGCCCTTCAATTAAGTCTCATTCGAGAGATTGAGGCGCAATTTTAAAAATTAGTCAAAATGACATTTTGCTGACATCGCTCTAGCTCTCGCTGGGATTTCTCTGGCTCTCGCTGGGATTTCTCTGGCTCTCGCTGGGATTTCTCTGGCTCTCGCTGGGATTTCTCTGGCTCTCGCTCTCGTTCTTTTGCGGGCTCCATTTTATAACTAAAAATTTCTCGTGAACGTGAACGTGAACGAGAGCGAGAGAAATCCCAGCGAGAGTGATGTCAGCAAAATGTCATTTTGACTAATAGAGAAATCTCAGCGAGAGTGATGTCGAGAGTGATGTCAGCAAAATGTCATTTTGACTAATTTTTAAAATCGGGCGTCAATCTCTCGAATAAGCCTTAATTTAAGGCCATCTGGCCAAATATCCCAATAAAAATCCCCCTAAAATGAAGGAAAAAATAAAAATCATACTTAAGTCTTAATTTAAATTAAAAAAATCTAAACTCTAATTAAAAAATTTTAAAACCTCAAATTAAAAAGTGTTTAAAAAAATAAATTCATATTTATGCATTACCGGACAAGAAAATACAATGTATTTATTCCATGTGCCAATAAAAAAAGGCACTAGGGAAAGTGTATTTGCATTATTAGGACTAAAAAAAAGCATTAGGAAAAGTGTATTTCTATTACTGGGACTAAAAAAAGGCACTAGGGAGAGTGTAACGAAAAATACAGTGTATATGAAAAATAAATAATCATAATTCACTTGGTTAAAATAAGATGGAGAACGATTAATAAATAAAAAATGTAAATACAGTGTATGTGTATGGGAGAGAAGCAGAAAAGAAGAAGAATAATTTTGTGGATTGTACCAAGTTGGAGCTCGGGAAGCTTGCTTTGCTCGTAGACATTCTCATCCATTTCTTATGTTTCCATATTGCAACTCTATGTCTACTTCTCAAGATAGGATTTGAAATCGACATTTTAGGTAAATTGAAGTCGTGATTGAAACAATAAGCAAAATCCTACGAATTGACACGAAACGAACAAGACAAATGATCAGAAAACGGACCAATGATTAGAAAAATAAGCGAAAACTCCTCTGAAAAATGAAATTTCTCCCCCAAAATAAAAAATAGAGTTGGTTAACTTCGCAACTAATGTTTCTCTCTCTAAAAAATATTAAACTACCTTTGCACAACAACACCAACTAGCATCAGTCAAACGGAACTTCAAGCAAGCCGATTCTTAACACTAAATGAACGGAAAATTACCATCCAAAATTGAAGCATAAATAGCCTTCTGCGGAAAAAAAGAAATTTTCAAATAAAGAAATGGAATAGAATTTGAGAAAAATTGCAAATAAATTTCTAACGAGAGAATGTCGTATAGTTTGAGAAAATTTGCAAGGAAGAAGAAAAAGAAGATCTAGTGAGCAAAAAAAACATTATTTAATATTAAATAAATAAAAAATAATAATAAAAACCTTGAAGGAGATGATTTTGATTTTGATTTTTTTGTCCATTAGAAAATGATATATAAGAATTTGCAAGAACACTACCCACCGCCATGAGAATTTGTTGGATGATGAATATGTGTTCAGTAACATTTTTGGAGGGAGTGTTCTAAAGCGACTGTGAGTGTGGGTTGTGTGTCTTCATAAATCAACCCTTCAATTTCTTTTGTGCTCAAAATTTCCTTCTTCCTTATTTGTAAATCATTTCGTACCAAAAGAAAACTCCCTCCTTCCTTTACTACTTCGACATTTAAACTCCCTCCTTCCTTTACTACTTCGACATTTTCTTCTACAAAGAGTGATTGTTTTTCACCGTTGATCTAATCTTGGAGAGTAGTTTTGATATTGATAGTAACAAGAATGGTCAAATGAATCGATTTGGTGGTGATTGTTTAGATTTTTTTTTGCTTTAACATTGATATGCATCTCAACTAAAATGATTTTAGAGGAATAAGTTAGAGTTTTTTTAGGAAAAATAATTTCAAACAAGATTTGTCCCTGAACCATCTAGAGGGGTAAAATGAGGAGTTCGGTGGAAGAGATTGATTATGTGACACCACGTATGGACATTATTTAGATGATTTTTTTTGTGGACATTTTTTAAAATCAACCTCCTAAAAGTGATGTTGACCGAGAAATTTCGGCCAATCAGTGGTCGCCACGTGTCTTCATCATTGTCGGCGGATCAAATAAACAACACCGAGCAAATTCGGTCATAGCTCAATTGGGCTCGAAATCGAATCGGGCCAGAAAGCTATTTAAATGGCAATTTGGCCCAAAGCCCAAAAGCCCATTGGATCCAAGCCCAAGCCCATTGGATCCAGGCCCAAGCCCACAAGGCCCATGAGAACTCTATAAATAGAGAGCTCATTCTTCATTTTTAAGGTTCAGAAAATTTCTTCTCCTAAGAGCTCAGAGAGAATTCACAAGACTCCCTGAATCCTGAAGACTGAACACCACTCCAAGTTCAAACACCTGAAGACTTCACCGCTACGCGAAGCCCTCGATCCAAATTCAACATCGAGAACAAGCTGCGAAGCCCTCGATCCAAATTCAACATCGAGAACAAGCTGCGAAGCCCTCGATCCAAATTCAACATCGAGAACAAGCTGCGGAGCCCTCGATACAAATCCAACATTGAGAACAAGCTGCGAAGCCCTCGATACAAATCCAACATCGAGAACAGGCTGCGAAGCCCTCGATACAAATCCAACATCGAGAACAAGCTGCAGAGCCCTCGATACAAATCCAACATTGAGAACAAGCTGCGAAGCCCTCGATACAAATCCAACATCGAGAACAAGCTGTGAAGCCCTCGATACAAATCCAACATCGAGAACAAGCTGCAAAGCCCTCGATCCAAATTCAACATCGAGAACAAGCTACAAAGCCCTCGATCCAAATTCAACATCGAGAACAAGCTGCAAAGCCCTCGATCCAAATTCAACATCGAGAATCAGAGGATCAAACATTAGAGATTGTAATCCTACGCACTGATACATACAATTAAATACAATTCAAAATTTCATTTACATGTGTTCGAATTTCCATTCGTCGTTCGAAATCTCGTGTGAACAGATTGGCACGCCCGGTGGGACCTCTCTACCTTTCATCTCTCTCTCTCAACAAAAATTAACAATGGCATCAAAGAAAACAACATTCCAGGCTGTCAGTTCCAACAGCCCTTACAGGGGACCTGTCACCCGCAGCCACATCATCAAAGAAGTCTCGCAGACGGGCGAGCACACTTCTGCCATCGTGAGCAAAATATACAAGCGACTGACGGAGTCTGCGCAGGTTGGGATAATCATCAAGGATAATCCCTTGTTCGATGAGGTTGTTCCCTCCTCTCATCAGCCGGAGAAGGTGTCTGACTCCAACGTATCTGTAATGATGGCGGAGGCGCGCACTAACGACGAAGCGATGGCTGAAATGGAAAAGAAAATTAGCTTCCTGATGAAAGCAGTCGAGGACAAAGACTTCGAGATTGCCCAACTGAGGAGCCAGATGCAAAGTCGTGAGGTCGCGGAGTCAAGTCTAACTCCTGCAGCAAGAAGGAATGACAAAGAAAAAAATGTCATCCAAGAAGACCAACCGCATCACTCAACGTCGGTCGCTTCGCTGTCTGTCCAACAACTGCAGGACATGATCACGAACACTATCAGAGCTCAATACGGTGGACCCATCCAAAGCTCCCTCTTGTATACCAAACCGTATACAAAGAGGATCGACAACTTGAGAATGCCCACCGGGTACCAGCCGCCGAAATTTCAACAGTTCGATGGGAAGGGCAATCCTAAACAACACATTGCCCACTTCGTCGAAACGTGCGAGAACGCTGGAACTCGCGGAGACTTGCTGGTTAGGCAATTCGTCCGAACATTGAAAGGAAACGCCTTTGACTGGTACACCGACTTGGAGCCCGAGACGATTGACAGTTGGGAACAGTTTGAGAGAGACTTCCTGAATCGCTTCTACAGCACGAGGCGAACAGTCAGCATGACCGAACTCTCACACGCTAACCAAAGGATGGGCGAGCCAGTCATCGATTTCATCAACCGTTGGAGATCATTAAGTCTTGACTGCAAGGACCGACTCACAAAAGTGTCTGCTGTCGAGATGTGCATCGGCGACATGCATTGGGGACTTCACTACATCCTACAAGGGATAAAGCCCCAAACATTTGAAGAGTTAGCGACTCGCGCCCACGATATGGAGTTGAGTATCGCCAACAGAGGGACCAGGGACCTCTTAATCCCAGATATAAAGAAAATAAATAAAGAAGTAAACGACATTGAAAAAATCACGAAAAATGTCATGGAAGAATCCATGGTCGTCAGCACAACCCCTGTAAGGTTTTCCTCAAAAGGAAAGGAAAACAGGACAGAAAGAAGAAATGACGGAGGCGAGAAACATCGCCTAACTTTAAAAGAAAGACAAGAAAAAGTCTATCCGTTCCCAGACTCTGACATTCCTGACATGTTAGAGCAACTACTGGAAACAAGACTGATTGAGTTTCCCGAGTGTAGGCGCCCGGAAGAAATGGGCAAAGTCGATGATCCCAACTATTGTAAGTATCATCGAGTTATCAGTCATTCGGTAAAAAAATGTTTCGTCCTAAAGGAGCTAATTCTAAGGTTAGCTAAAGAAGGAAAAATTGAGCTAGACTTAGATGAAATAGCTCAATCAAACCACGCTGCAGTAACAATGAACTCCGACGCTCAATTATTTCCAGCCTCATTTGATAAGCAAAAGGAAAGCCTGATCCAGTTTGGGACCTTCGAACCAATAATTGTTCGGTTCGGACATGAAACCCCAAAGCAAATTTCTCAGGTAAAACCTGAGGCCGTCAGAAATGAGGATAAAGGTTGAACCATTGTGGCTCGTCAGAAAATACGACGACAAAGACCTGTCCAGAAAGAAGATTACATACTTCGAGATGATAAACGAAACAATAAACTTCCAAAGAAGAAAAGAAGAATCAATTCGAGAAAGCCTAAACACGAGAGAAGAGAAAACAAATATTTTTCTCAACCTCGACGACAGGTGACTTTAAAAGATTTTTTCTCAAAAAGTTTTCTTCCCATCAAGAAAGAGGAAGAAATTTGTGCAAGTTCATGCTACATCAATGCAGAAGAAGTCAGCGACTCAAAAGAAGCCGACCAAAGAACCTCTGTCTTCAATCGCATCAAGCCTTCAACTACTCGAACTTCGGTCTTCCAAAGGATGAGTATGGTCGCGACAAAAGAAGAAAATTCATATCTAACTTCTACCTCCACTCGAACTTCAGCTTTCCAAAGGTTAAGTGTCTCCACATCAAAGAAAGACCGACCTTCAACATCTGTTTTTGATCGCCTCAAAGGGACAAGTGATCAACAAGAAGGAAAGATGAAGACCGTAGGGGCAAGACTCTTCGATGAAGTAAATAGTGACAAGAAAATTCATAGTCGTGTTCCTTCGCGCATGAAGAGGAAATTATATGTTCTCATAAATACAGAAGGCTCCTTGAAGGTGAAGAAAAATATCATCATTCTAACCAATCCTACAAACGAAGGATCTGATCAAGACCATGATGAAGATAAGATCTTTTGAAATGTAATACTCCTTAACGTAAGAGTATAAACTACATGTTGCTCCTGGCCCGCACGAGCTTAAAAGGTGAACGACCCAAAAAAAAAAAAAAAAAAAAAATCATTCATTATGAATTACGTCATGACTTGATCCCTTCCATCTAAGGGTACGTAGGCAACTTAAAGAAAAATTGTACTTTAAGTTCAGTCACAATAATTAAAGAAATCATCATGTATTGAACTACGTCTCGACTTGATCTATATTGTTCAAAGGGTACGTAGGCAGAGCTTTAAACAAGTTTTATGTCCAGTCTCTTCAAATAAAAATAAACATAAGTGTCACGACTACTAAAGTTTGTCGTTGTAGATCAAAGGTTTTCATCCATATTTAGAGTGATGCCGCAAATTGAAGATGTCCAAACCTACTCAGAATGACGACGATACGTCAAATCCCACTGAACTACACGACACAAATTGAGAGCTTTCAACATTATCGAATGTAACACCATAATTGAAGTTACAATATGATATTAAACCTGCAGATGCACACTACAACAAAGGCGGCGCCACCAATCGAACGGGTACACTATTGTGACGGTGACACTACAAGCTTAATGTGTAAACCACTATAAGCGATATGTTTCGCCCGCCCAAAGTTTGTGCTTCATCTGCATCGTTCCCTTGAAGTTCAAATTCGAGTTTCGCCTGTTACAAGATCAGAACAGAGCGTCGCTCGCTTCAAGTCCAAGTTCGAGGCCTCACTCACTTCAAATGTGTGTTTTCGTTCGCTCCAAGTTCAAGCTTCGCTTACTTCAAGTTCCTAAAGATCAAATTCAAGTGTTGCCCGCTTCAAGTTCAAGTTCGAGCGTTGGTCGCTTCAAGTTTAAGACCGAACATCGCTCGCATCCAGTTCGAAGGATTCCTCGCTTCAAGTTTGAAGGCTTCCTCGCTTCATGTTCAAGTTCGAAGGATTCCTCGCTGGGAGTTCAAGTTCGAAGGCTCCCTCGCTTCATCCCCAAGTTCGCTGCTGCTGCTGCATCATCTCCAAGTTCGCTGCTGCTGCTGCATCATCTCCAAGTTCGCTGCCGCTGTTGCATCATCTCCAAGTTCGTTGGTGCTGCATCATCTTGCATCATCTCCAAGTTCGCTGTTGCTGCATCATCTTGCATCATCTCCAAGTTCGCTGGTGCTGCATCATCTTGCATCATCTCCAAGTTCGCTGGTGCTGCATCATCGCGCGCGCCTCAAAGTTCGATCATCGCGCGCGCCTCCAGGTTCGCTGCGCCTGCATCATCGCGCGCGCCTCCAAGTTCGCCGCGCATGCATCATCGCGCGCCTCCAAGTTCGCCGCGCATGCATCATCGCGCGCGCCTCCAAGTTCGCCGCGCATGCATCATCGCGCGCCTCCAAGTTCGCCGCGCCTGCATCATCGCGCGCGCCTCCAAGTTCGCCGCGCCGGCATCATCGCGCGCGCCTCCAAGTTCGTCGCGCCGGCATCATCGCGCGCGCCTCCAAGTTCGTCGCGCCGGCATCATCGCGCGCGCCTCCAAGTTCGTCGCGCCGGCATCATCGCGCGCGCCTCCAAGTTCGTCGCGCCGGCATCATCGCGCGCGCCTCCAAGTTCGTCGCGCCGGCATCATCGCGCGCGCCTCCAAGTTCGTCGCGCCGGCATCATCGCGCGCGCCTCCAAGTTCGTCGCGCCGGCATCATCTCGCGCGCCTGCATCATCGCGCGCGCCTGCATCATCTGCATTATCGCGCGCGCCTCCAAGTTCGTCTGCATCATCGCGCAAGTTCGCGCCGCGCGCCTCCATCATCGCGCAAGTTCGCGCCGCGCGCCTCCATCATCGCGCAAGTTCGCGCCGCGCGCCTCCATCATCGCGCAAGTTCGCGCCGCGCGCCTCCATCATCGCGCAAGTTCGCGCCGCGCGCGCCTGTTTAAGAAAATTATCTAAAAATATGTATAGAGATGGACTTGAACCCAAGACCAAAGGAAACAAAGGTTCTACATGTTCCACTCTGCCAAACAAGCTTTATTGTTTTCATTTGTGTTCAGATTGTAATACTTCATTCAACTTGAAATTTAGGCGGGTTCTAAATTTCCTTCCATAATCATGAGCTTAAGTTCAAATTTTCGAATTTTATGTCAAAATTGATTGGAATCCCAAAATTATACCAAGTCAAATTTTCATTCAAGCTAAATTTCGAGCAAAATCCAAAATTTTCCTAAAATTAAAATTTTGGGCATATTCCAAATTTTATTTCCAAGCATGATTGAGTCAAAAGTTATCTAAATCCGAGTCTCAAATCAAATATGCCAAAATAAAATTTTCAACACTCCTACTCCGAATTCAAGCCAAACTTCAAGAAAATATCATAGTTTTTCCTAGAATTAAAATTTTGGGCATATTCCAAATTTTATTTCCAAGCATGATTTAGAGTCAAAATTTATCTAAATCCAAGTCTCAAATCGAAATTGGCGGTTTGGGTATACTCCAAATTTTATCCCACTTCGAAATTGGAGTAAAGTTCAAAGTCAAATCCTATTCAAAATTCAATTGGACAACTCCAAAACTCTACTCTACATCCAAAATGGAATTAAAGTAGAACACAAGAATTTACTAAAGTTCAAGTCAGGCTTCTGCCAAATAAGAAAGATCAAAATTGTAAGCCCAATTCATATTTTTTGGTCAATTGGCATAGAAAGATGTATGAATCAAAATAATTGATTTATGAACCAAATTTCATATTTTCGATAAAATTGATATGTCGAGGCGAATTCGAAATTAAGGGTGTCCTACATTTCGATTTCAGAATTTAACTTTTCCGAGACTCACCCACACGTACATGTGCATAACTCTCGAAAAAGGGGGCATTTGTTGACCGAGAAATTTCGGCCAATCAGTGGTCGCCACGTGTCTTCATCATTGTCGGCGGATCAAATAAACAAAACCGAGCAAATTCGGTCATAGCTCAATTGGGCTCGAAATCGAATCGGGCCAGAAAGCTATTTAAATGGCAATTTGGCCCAAAGCCCAAAAGCCCATTGGATCCAAGCCCAAGCCCATTGGATCCAGGCCCAAGCCCACAAGGCCCATGAGAACTCTATAAATAGAGAGCTCATTCTTCATTTTTAAGGTTCAGAAAATTTCTTCTCCTAAGAGCTCAGAGAGAATTCACAAGACTCCCTGAATCCTGAAGACTGAACACCACTCCAAGTTCAAACACCTGAAGACTTCACCGCTACGCGAAGCCCTCGATCCAAATTCAACATCGAGAACAAGCTGCGAAGCCCTCGATTCAACATTGAGAACAAGCTGCGAAGCCCTCGATACAAATCCAACATCGAGAATAGGCTGCGAAGCCCTCGATACAAATCCAACATCGAGAACAAGCTGCGGAGCCCTCGATACAAATCCAACATTGAGAACAAGCTGCGAAGCCCTCGATACAAATCCAACATCGAGAACAAGCTGCGAAGCCCTCGATACAAATCCAACATCGAGAACAAGCTGCAAAGCCCTCGATCCAAATTCAACATCGAGAACAAGCTGCAAAGCCCTCGATCCAAATTCAACATCGAGAACAAGCTGCAAAGCCCTCGAAACAAATCCAACATCGAGAACAAGCTGCGAAGCCCTCGAAACACATTTATATTTGAGAGAGAAAGAATCAGAGGATCAAACATTAGAGATTGTAATCCACTACGCACTGATATATACAATACATCAATACAAATTCAAATTCATTTACACGTGTTCGAATCTCCATTCGTCTTTCGAAATCTCGTGTGAACAAGTGACATTTAGGAGGATTTCCCAAAAAAAATATATATAAAAAAATAATAGAGAAGTATTTTTTAATTGAGATTTAAAGTCATCTTACTTTTTGATGTGTAAATTTGACCTATAATAATAGTTGAATTTGTACTCTCATTCTAGTTGAAAGATTGGATAAAATAGTGCCTCAAACACAAGAAATTGTACATTGGTATGGTGGTAGCTCAATACACTCTGATGCCCGAGTCAAATTAGGTTTTTTTTTTTTTTTTTTTTTTTGAAGTTAATTAGGGTTTGTGTTAAACTTAGGAAAAGTTAGAATTTTTTAGTATACATCACTTGCGATACATCTTTCCATATTTATAAATTGATAAGCTTAGGGTTTCTAGCCATTGCGAGCGCCTATTCCATGATTCCCATTATTGATCTTGCGGATCGCTCGAAATCGAAGGTGATATAATGATATTTGACTCTCCAGTAGTGTTATCTTCACGATTTTTAAACCGTGAGAGTTTTTGTGGGTGGCCCATGCCTAAAAAGTCCCCACCTTAGTTCGGTTCATCCTTGTGAAGGTTGCTCAAGTGGGTTGGGCAACTTTTAATAAGGCTAATCTTGGCTCTTACTTTAGAATAATTCTATCATCGACTCTTGTCTTGGGTCGAACCCTCGACTCTTGCCTTGGCTAGTGTTACGTCTCCAAAAGTGACCTTTTTAGGACTTAATTATCTTAGAAAGATGTTCACTCTTAGGTGTTTTTGATAGCATTTAGCCTAAACCTATGCTTAAATATGAGAATTAGAAGAAGGTAGCTAAATTAGGACTTAAGTACAATAGGAAAGAAAAGGGTTGAAAACCGAAGGAAAAGAATGAAAAACAAGCATTGCGACAGAATTGCGGAAACATTGCTGAAACCGCAATGTTTCAAGTGAAAACCGTAAGTTGACTGATCTTTTTCTGTTAATTTCCGTTATTTCAGGGATTCGTTCTTTCTCCTCCATCCATTCTGAAGTACGACGTTGAAGATTGATGGTTCTCCTTGGCCCAAACGCACCTGCAGATTGCTATAAAAGGGGGTCAAAGTCGAGGGTTCAATCATCATCCGAAAGCGTAGAAGCCTCTTCGCAGCTCCATCTTTTCTCCTGTTTTTCTCATCCGTCTGTTGGTTTGAGAGGTTTAGCTGTTGGAGTCGACAATCTGATAGGAAGGAGAGAAGATTCCTCTTCTCTCCCGATTGGATTCATCCAAGCAAGGCTGATCTTTCTCTCCCTTCAGTCGAGACATTCGCAACGAGGCGTCCAAGCTTAATTACTGTTTTCTGTCTTTCATTTCTAATTTCCAGCTCTGTTTGAGTGTTGTTTCGCTTCTGATAGTTAGTTCATTTCATTTCGTTGCTGTCTGTCTTTACATTGTTTACTTTAAGCTTCCCTTTGTTCATTCAAACAATCAAGTAATCAAAGCACAGTTTGTTATTTCACAGTTTCTTAACTTTTGCTGCTACTGTCTTACTTTGTTGTTTTCAGTCTATTTCTCTTTTAAGCATGTCTCTTTCATCTCTTATTTCTGTTCTCCCCACATCCATGAGTAACTAAGTCACATAGGGGCATGCTAATGACAATACTATAGGCTAAAAAACGTGAACCAAGCATGTAGGATAGCTCTCGAAGCATTGATTGTATGTAAGCTTCATCCCACGGGCAATTTCGATTGGCCATCCATTTTGTCCAAAGAACTCCTAACCTCTGGAAGGAGTAAGAGTTCAGAGTCATACACTCATGCTAGCCTTTCAAGGTAGCCAGAAAACGACCTAGGAATAGGCGTTTTCCTAGTACAAACCATAACTTTCTGCTTTAACAAGATGCTTAAGACCTTACTTGGACATGAGTAAACTAAAGAATCTAATGCATGGAATCGGACGATACATGAGATTGAGTGAGTTTGATGCATAGTGAGTTGATCCAATGCTTGGGAATCGTATGAAAAAGCCTATAGAGGAGTCGTTAGTAGCCCTTGTTTCTCCATTTTACACACTTTCGCTGTTGTTAAAATTGCGGTAGAATTGTTGTTTTCGCAATTCTGCTTAAGTTACAATTCTGTCTAGCTGTTTTTGTCTTCGTTTATTAATCTCGTCTCTTTTCATTTGAGTTTAACTTTGACTTGCATTTGTTTATGTTGCTACCCTCTACGTATTCAGTAGGAAATAGACAATTTAAAACCAATTCTACCCTATCAAATCCACCCCTTCTTTCTTAACTTTACACTTCATGAATAGCTTATAATAAATCTCTGTGGGAAAACGAATGAAAAAATACTTACTACTTGCTATAAGATCATGTATGCTTGCATGTTCTGAGTGCTCTCTCTATCTTATTGCTTATTTATTTTAACACATTGAGCACGTAACAGCTAGATTATTAGATTTTCCTTTTAAATAGTCGAATTTTTGGTTGTTGCCTTGGTTGGGCTATTGGCTCTTCCTCCGGAATAAATGAGTTTTCTACTCTTACCTTCTACCAGATTATTGGCTTTTCCTTTGAAATAGTCAAGTTATTGGCTCTTGCTTTGGATGAGCAATTGGGTCTTCCTCCAAAACAGTCGAGTCATTGGCTCTTGCTTAAACTAGGTTATTATCTCTTCCTCTTAAAGGTGGCTCGACTCGGTTCGTATTGCTCACCTTGGGTGTTCTTTCGTCGAATCGAATATGGAGAAATTAACCATAATATTGAGCCCCCACTGTCGAGTCGAGCTAGCAAGGTCTTCCATTTGATGTTGATTATTTTCATTCGAGTTAGAAGAGCGCGTTCGACTTTAGGAGTAAACTAGTCAGTGGTTCTTGACTTCTCAGCTCCTCAACTCCTTGGTTATGTCTCTCTTTCTATCTAGACTTGCATTAATGAGCTATAGGTGGATCAATACTAGTTATCGCCTGAGGCACCTGATAATACACAAAATGAGCTATCTTTAGGCTTTTATTATGCTAGTTTTGGAGTTTAAATTAATGTTTTAATGCTATTTTTTTTTGTAATTTATAAATTTCGAGCAATTGGAACAAACCGAAGCTTTCTAGAAGTAAAGTCATGAAAAAAAAAGCTTAAAAGATATATTTTGATAACCTAGAGCCAAGAAAAGAAGAAACCAAGCCAAAATAACAGAGAGCACAGCGTCGAGACACCAAAAATCCATCAAAAAAGCCAAAAATATCGAGAGGACAACGTCGCAGTCCCTAACGTCGAGACGCTATAAAGTTGTTGGTCACCAGCCATGTGCGTCATGAAAGCCAAGTGTACATCATATCCTTCATTAAAAGTCTTTTTGCTCGTCATTAAAAGTCATATGTCTGTCCTTAAAACACATCTATCAACGTCTTCATCAACAGTCATCATGCCCGTCATTAAAGCCTCTAAGCCCATCATTAAAGCTTCTATGTCTGTTATTAAAGCTTCTATGTGCGTCATTAAAAGCTAGCGTCTCACGCTAATTTTCCAAAAATATTTTCATGCATTTTCTAGGGCAGCGTCGAAACGTTGTCCCGATTTTTCTAAAAATATATCCTTATTCTCATACGATCGGGGGGAGTCAACTTTGAGAGATTTGAACCCTATTTTTGAAATACGCTCATGAGAGAGTCTAAGGGACACTCTAGAGACCTGAAGAAGAGATTTGGAAGCTCGGGAACATGCAGATCACATGAGGAACGAGGTTTGGCACCCTACAAGGGTTTTTCTCCTTTGCCTTAGATTTTATTGCATTGTTTTATGGATTCTAAACTTTATCTAAGCATTTTTTTTAGTGATTATGAGTGGCTAGACTTTATACTTGGGGGATTGATGTAATCGTTTTAGTTTTCATGTTTGATTAATCTAAATATTTTCATATTGCAACGGTTATTCATGTGTTTGTTTGTGTAATGTTTTTATCCTTCTAGCCAAAGCATAAATTGTTGTTTGTTTAAATTCTAGCTTGAAAAAATAGAGTTTAGAATAGAACTCGAACACATGACTACTTGTAAATTCTTGCATGAAAAGTAAGAATTTTCTTAGAGATCGTTAATAGAAGTGTAATGCTGATGAACGTCATTTATGTCGTGCTTTTACCATTTAAATCTTATTCATTAATTGACTTTTTTTATTCAAATTAAATATAATTGTGCATGTAATTGATTAAAAAAGAATAAAAATAAGAAAGTCACATGCTCAAGGTCGTTTTGTAAGCAACTGGGAAGTTGAAAGAGTAATTTTTTTTTTATAAGAATTAATGTTGTTTTAATCATTTTCAGGAAATCTGTATTTTTGCTCCTGTGGCCACAGGGAAGTAAGTTAGAGTGCAGTTGAATGGGTAAAAACGAATTTGTTGGAATATTTTGGTCAAAGATCTTCGAGAGAATCTTAGCAACAAAATCCTCATTTGAGCTAACAACCTTTGCCAAAGATCTCTCTCATTTTTAGCAACCTTCAACAAACCCTAGGGCCTATAAAAGGCACCTCAAGCTATCATTCAAATCATCGATCGATCTTTATAAAAAAATCAATCTCCACATCATCGATCAACCTCCTTTCTCTCTCGAAGAACTCATCCAAATCCCAAAACTCCAACAAGAGTTGACCATTCCTCTGTAAACGTTCTACTTCAGCCGTCTCCAGAAGGAAGGTGCTGCGAGGATTCGATTCGCATTGACGACATGACTCGAGCGACTAAAGACCCTTCCATCCATTGTCCACGGGTTCGAGAGAGAGAAAGTTGGAAAAATTACAGATTTATTTTCTATTTTATTCTGCATATTTTCTATTTACATTATGTTTTTAATGCACATTTCGTTTTGTTCTTCATTTTCAAGTGAAATTACCATTTTACCATTTAGCTAGTTTTTGCATTTATAATTTAATTTTCAGTTTTGAACCATCGTTATTTCCATTATGTCCTTTATTTATCATTTACACTCTGTTTTTATTCTATTTTCGTTTTGTTCTTAATTTTCAAGTAAATTACCATTTACCCTTTAGCCATTTTTTGTACTTATACATTTTTTATCAATGAAGTATTTTAGTTTATTTTTCATTATAAGCTAAGTTTTCCTAAGGGATTCAATTATGTGAATGCCCATTAAGAAATGAGCTAGTTTGACAGCTGTAAATTATGGTTTTACCCTTATGCCTTGTG
Source organism: Herpetospermum pedunculosum (assembly GCA_028017165.1). Classification (NCBI taxonomy): domain Eukaryota; kingdom Viridiplantae; phylum Streptophyta; class Magnoliopsida; order Cucurbitales; family Cucurbitaceae; genus Herpetospermum; species Herpetospermum pedunculosum. The sequence goes on from CM051526.1 coordinate 10,270,195, forward strand.
TAGTTCGTCATTTACTGAATATATGCAAAAATGTTAGATTAATTTGATCACTTAATCAACATGAAATGTTAATGTCGATACTGGACAGGTCGGGCAATGAACGGATCTCGTAAACGTGATATAGCAGAAAAGCCTAGGAATATGATTTCGTCGATTGTCCTTGATGATTGGGGCAAAAGACTATATGATCAATAAGATTGCATGCTTAACCATCTAAGATCACATTATCCACTAGATCGTAGGTATAATGGCTTAGAATTCTAAAGGTACTTGCAAAGAGGCTGAATAGGAGATGAATCTGATCCAAAAGCATAAGGTACTATGTGGTGACTTTGTGGTCACAGACTGCCAAGTAAACTCAACTTAGGGCTGAAACATGATTGAATCCCCGTTTTAATTATTATTTTCAAACCAAAATCATCCCACCATTATCAATTGCATTCGGAAAACACTTATTTCGAAAACTAAATTCCACAACAGTCTCTTGGAATTCGATACGTGGAATACTTTCCATTTTATTACTTGATTGACACTGTATACTTGCACGTGACTATATCTCCATTGCAGGTTATTGAACCAAACTATACACCCACGTCTTGGTCCATCAAATGTCTTTCTTTTCTATTAAAAACTAGACAAACATGTTAGTTTTATAAAAAATGGAAGAGAATTAACTGAGCTCTAGCGAGTCTTTTATGATTTTATTATTCTTGACCTATAACTGTATGCATGACTATTCTTGGAATGTAAGATTAATTAAGCATGAATCTATTCGATGAAATCAATTCTCTAGGTTATTCTCTCCAAACGGTTTCCCATTAATTTCTAGTTATTTAATTTTCACTTCATCTCAAGTTATAATTTGTAACGACCCGACTTCCTATGACATCACTATAGGGCCGTTACTGCATGCATGACGTCATAAATCTCAATAAATAATTTAAAACTTTATTTTAGAAATAAAGAAATCAAAACTATAATATATTGTTAAGAGCATATCATCATCAAAACAAATGCATTTATGTTGGGGTCCTAGTAAAAACATAAAAAAAAAAAATTAATTAAGTTCATTTAAGACAAAATTTAAAACCAAAACATTCCGTTCAAAACCTTAGCAAAAACATTTGAATTGACTCAATGAAATAAGAAGTAAATAAATAACTAATGCAGAAGCTTCGAATTCTCAGATCTCATGGTTTCATCAACCGATCACTTCATCAAGCGCCCGATATGTTCTTGGCATTACCTGGAAAAAAAAATAAGAAAGAATGAGTATTTTTTAAAATATTTAGTAAGTAACCCCACTACTCGGGTCAGACTATGCAATCACATGCAAATTGAACTGATTGAGACTTTATTTATTGGGACCTAAAACCTTGTTTTTTCAATTCACCACCCCATTTCCTGTTCCTCTGGATGTGCATCAATTTTATACACATCAGCCGCAGGTATATCAATTTCATATACAAGGAACCTAGGCATGCATCACTTTCATGCGCGCCAAAACCTCTAAGTATGCATCACTTTCATGCGCGCCAAAACCTCTAAGTATGCATCACTTTCATGCGTGGCAAAATCTCTAGGTATGCATCACCTTCATGCATAGGTAAACATCACTTTCATACCCACCAACTCTACGACCATCATTTTCATGTAATTAGAGCCCCTAAACATACATCAATTTCATGCAGTCATAACTTTCAGGAAATGGAGGGTAGTTCTCTTAAAATTTTATGACTCTTATGTCGTACACATGCATGAGGTCCCACACAAAACATTTTAGAAATTGAAAATGATGCAACATGGAGTAATGTTCTCTCATGTGATACAACATGCATCTCATTCATAAATCGTTCCTATTAGCTTACACAACAACATTTCCTTCACCTTCCTAGTATAGGCCTAACACATAATTTTTGCATGCATAAATCTCACATAAACATAACATATCATTTTTGTTTGTATGCCATCACATCACCTATAAACCCTTCTCGACATACATAAGCATTTAGGGTCAAATATAGAAATGCATTCGTCATTTTACACAATTATCCTAAAAGTTCCCAACCAAGCCCGAAGGCTAACCAGCAGTAAAGTCACTTACCTTAAAGTTAAGTTCAATTAAACTATTAAAATTGCTACGAAAGCTACTAGTCTCAACCTACAACAATTTCCAACACTTAATACTACTTTTGAGGTTAACTATAGTGTCATAAAAGTTGTCGAAACTTAACAAAATAATTAAAGGTGGTGTTTAGAACAATTACCAAAAGTAACTGCTACTCTAGAAACTCGTTTCTTGATATCAATGAATCGTCGGAATCCTAAACACAAGTCTTATATTCAGCATCGCCACATTTACAATGAAATTCAAAGGAATTGACGCCTTGTTACCTATCGAAAACTCACCGAAAATGGTGGTAATTCGGGATGAACAACGAGCTAATGTGAATGTCACGAATCCAATGCCAGAATAAAGTGGGTATTGAGGTTGGACATAATGTTTGTGAACTACAAAAATCGGAGTCGAAAAGGGGGCTACGGTCAGAATCGATACTCAATAGGGCAAGATAAGAGGTCGTTGGAGGGAAAAATCACGTACTCGCTGATAACTCCATTTTGGAGCTATTAAATACTTCCTAATTATAGCTAAAGTCCGCTTTCAATTGATTAAATATATCTCTTTTGTAGGAGAAAAGCGGCAAACAGCTCGTGCGTCCGTTGGACCCGTTCGAGAGCTTAAAGTAGAGTTTTAGCGCCCCGGGAATGCATCGGGAAGAGGGGAACTTGATCCGTGAAGAAACGGGCCAAAACAGCCTTGGAGAGGCAAAGCTTCAGCCCCAAACCCGAGAGCCAGCGTCGAGACGCTGGCTCGACGCTGGAAAAACCCGAGAGCAAGCGTCGAGTGATAGCGTCGAGACGCTAGCTCGACGCTGCCCCAGCGTCGAGACCCTGCTTGGCGTCGAGACGCTCCGGAGGAGGCGCGCGCAGGAATTTTATCGGGGCAGCGTCGCGACGCTGGCCTTGCGTCGCGACGCCATCGCGAGCGCGCGCGGAAAACTTAGGGCACAGCGTCGAGACGCTAGGCCTAGCGTCTCGACGCTACGACGATGACAGAAGTTAAAAGACGATTTTTCTGCACTTTTTGAGGAGTTCTTCATGACGGATTTTGCTCTTCTTGATCTTCTTCTTCCCCGTTTTCTCTCTATTTTCCGTGGAGCTCCGCCATTGTTGGCATGCTAGTGAGCTCCACCTTCATTGTAATACGTTGATGAATCCTTCCAAGGCCGTGGTTGGAGCGGGATTGACAAACCGCGCCATGAGCGGCTAAGGTAAGGGTGACAGTTTGGGAACGTTTTAGGGATATTCTTGTTAGTAAATTTGGTTTTGATAATCTGCGTTTTGATTTATGCATATTGGAATCTGTTTGTTTGCATCTATTTACTTTGCTTAATCCAACGCGCATGCTAAAATACGACGATTGACACTCGGGTAGTTTCGCATGTTGTGTATGTTAAAGAGTAGCGATGCCGTGCCTCTCACTGCTCGACTAAGTAACACAGGTAGATAGAACTAAATCGAAGTATCGGGTCGGGTAGGATAATTGTTGATTGCATACGGCGTTTGCGGGCAATCTAATAGCAATTAGAATTCACGCTCGAATGTTCGTCGCGGTTAGCTAGTGACTGTCTAAATTTACCTTAGGGCTGATCACCTTGATGTAGGATTAGATAACGTGTAATTAGAACTGTGTGGTCTAATTAAAATCCATGGAGTCGGCTACTTTGGGGCTTCTCTGGTAGTCGTCCGCGTGCTCAATAAACTGAATTCCATGTTATTAGCATTAAATGATAAACTGAATTTGTCTAACAAGTGATCCCGAGACTCCCAAACCGTGCACACGTTCTCTTCATATTATTCTTTCTTCCGTTAGCTTTCTTACTATTTCTCTTGCATGATAAAAACCCCCCGTTACCAAAAATCCATCAATTAATTAAATCCCAATTTTAATTGTGCTTTTGATCATTCCTATTCCTTGGATCGACCCTGTTACCACTGGCTGCAAAGCCTTGGTCATAGGCTTTATAAATCGTATTTTGGCAAGCCTCGACAGCTTGAGATTAAGCGATAGTTCAAAATATCGCACACCAAAATTGGCGCCGTTGCCGGGGAATAGGCATTTGATTGAATTTATGATTGAAGTTTGAACTTGATTTATTGATGGTTGGCTGAAAATTTTTTCTGTTTGTAAATTGTATGTTTGGATTTTTGTTTGTGTATGACCCGTTCCTCTGAGGGTAGATTGCAGTTTATCCCTGAGATTGACAGAGAGGAGCGGCGGTTACGAAAAGAAGCCCGGGAGGGGCAGAGGCCGATTGAAGAAGAAGAAGGCAATCCCTTCTTGGTTGCTGAGATGGCGCAAGGTGATGCGCCACGGACGCTTAAGCAACTGGCAGCGCCAGACCTGAACCTGCAGCCTTTGTGCATAAACTACCCCGTGGTAGCAGGTAACTTCGAATTGAAATCTGGTTTAATTCACCAGTTACCTTCTTTCCATGGCAACGCAGGTGAGGACGCGAACAAACACTTGATGGAATTCCATTGCGTCTGCGCGGGGATGAAGCCCGCAGGGGTCACGGAGGAGCAATTGAATATGAGGGCATTCCCCTTCACACTTAAGGACAAAGTCAGAGACTGGCTGTATTACCTGCCCTCCGGATCGATCAACACGTGGCAGGATATGAAGCGGGTATTCTTGGAGAAATACTTTCCCGCATCCTTAGCCACCACTCTGCGGAAGAGGATTTATGGGATCACCCAGGATGTTGGTGAGTCCCTGCACGAATACTGGGAACGTTTCGGGCGCCTGTTGTTACGTCTCCAAAAGTGGCCTTTTTAGGACTAATTTATCTTAGAAAGATGTACACTCTTAGGTGTTTTTGATAGGATTTAGCTTAAACCTATGCTTATATATGATAATTAGAAGAAGGTAGCTAAATTAGGACTTATGTACAAAAGGAAAGAAAAGGATTGAAAACCGAAGTAAAAGAATGAAAAGTAAGCATTGCGGAAACATTGCTGAAACCGCAATGTTTCAAGTGAAAACCGTAAGTTGACTGATCTTTTTCTGTTAATTTCCGTTATTTCAGGGATTCGTTCTTTCTCCTCCATCCATTTTGAAGTACGACGTTGAAGATTGATGGTTCTCCTTGGCCCAAACGCACCTGCAGATTACTATAAAAGGGGGTCAAAGTCGAGGGTTCAATCATCATCCGAAAGCGTAGAAGTCTTCTCGCAGCTCCATCTTTTCTCCTGTTTTTCTTTGCCGTCTGTTGGTTTGCGAAGTTTAGCTGCTTGGAGTCGATAATCTGATAGGAAGGAGAGAAGATTCGTCTTCTCTCTCGATTGGATTCATCCAAACCAGGCTGATCTTTCTCATCCTTCAGCCGAGGCGGTTGCGACGAGGCGTTCGAGCTTGTTTTACTGCTTTCTGCTCTTTATTTCCATTTTCCAGCTTTGTATTGTTGTTGTTTCTTTTCTAGTAGCTAGATCAGTCCATTTCGTTGTGTTCTGTCTTTCTGTTATTCACTTTAAGTTTCTCTTTTGTTCATTCAAACAATCAAGTAATTAAAGCACAATTCTTCATTTCTCAATTTCCTATCTTTGCAACTCACTGTCTTACCTTGCTGCTTTCAGTTTATTTCTCTTCTAAGCATGTCTCTTTCATCTCTTATTTCTGTTCTCCCCACATCCATGAGTAACTAAGTCACATAGGGGCACGCTAATGACAATACTATAGGCTAAAAAACGTGAACCAAGCATGTAGGATAGCTCTCGAAGCATTGATTGTATGTAAGCTTCATCCCACGGGCAATTTCGATTGGCCATCCATTTTGTCCAAAGAACTCCTAACCTCTGGAAGGAGTAAGAGTTCAGAGTCATACACTCATGCTAGCCTTTCAAGGTAGCCAGAAAACGACCTAGGAATAGGCGTTTTCCTAGTACAAACCATAACTTTCTGCTTTAACAAGATGCTTAAGACCTTACTTGGACATGAGTAAACTAAAGAATCTAATGCATGGAATCGGACGATACATGAGATTGAGTGAGTTTGATGCATAGAGAGTTGATCCAATGCTTGAGAATCGTGAGGAAATGCCTATAGAGGAGTCGTTAGTAGCCCTTGTTTCTCCATTTTACACACTTTCGCTGTTAGGAAAATTGCGGTAGAATTGTTGTTTCCGCAATTCTGCTAAGTTTACAATTCTGTTTAGCTGTTTTCTTCTTCATTTATTAATCTCGTCTCTTTTCCTTTGAGTTTAACTTTGACTTGCTCTTGTTTATGTTGCTATCCTTTACATATTCCGTAGGATTTAGACAATTTAAAACCAATTCTCCCCCGTCAAATCCAACCATTCTTTCTTAACTTTACACTTCATGAATAGCTTATAATAAATCTCTGTGGGAAAACGAATGAAAAAATACTTACTACTTGCTATAAGATCATGTATGCTTGCATGTTCTGAGTGCTCTCTCTATCTTATTGCTTATTTATTTTAACACATTGAGCACGCAACAAGTTTTTGGCGCCGCTGCCGGGGATTTATTTAAGTGAAAACGAAGTTTGTTAAGTTTGAAACACCAAGTTTATTGTCTATTGTAACTAATCTAGTTTCATTTCTTTTACAGGTACCATCGGGTTAGTTTATGAGTGAGCCTTCAAGTAGTGATCTAGAGTTCAATCCTGAGCCTGAGAGATTACTTAGGGCCAAAAATAGAGCCAAGAAACGTCTCTTTAACCAACCCCCGTTACCTCAAGTAATTGCGGGAACCGCAATTCCTCCGCAATTGTCTCAAGAAGAAATGGATGGAATAGTTCTAAATCCGGTGCCTGTCACTCGCAATCCCATCGAAATAGCGAATGATAAGGATAGCGCCATACTCTCTTACCTAGTACCTATGCCTGGGGAGCTGAACCCCAGCATAATCCGCCCTGAAATCACTGCCAACTCATTCGAGTTAAAGCCAGTGATGTTCCAAATGTTGTCCACTGTGGGACAATTCTTTGGAGTAGAAAATGAGGATCCCCACAACCATCTTAGAAACTTTTTAGGAGTCAGTGATACATTCATCATCCCTGGAGTTTCCCAAGAAGCCTTGAGGCTCTATCTGTTCCCTTACTCTTTGAGGGACAAAGCCAAAACGTGGTTAAACTCATTACCCTCTGGATCTGTCCTTAATTGGACAGACTTAGCAGAGAAATTCCTAGTCAAATACTTCCCACCTGATAGGAATTCTACCTTTCGTGATGACATAATCAAGTTCAAACAAGCTGACACTAAGTCTCTTCACGAAGCTTGGACAAGGTTCAAGGACCTTCTTCTCAAATGTCCACATCATGGCATCCCATGGTGTATCCAAATAGAGGTCTTTTTCAAAGGATGCAACCCCAGCACTAGACAAGTCTTAAATTCATCTGCTGGAGGCTCCATGTTGTCCAAGAGTTACAACGAAGCCTATGAGATCTTGGAGAAGATCTCAGCATCTCACTGTAGGTGGTCAGATGATCCAGTTGAGCCAACTAGAGCTCAAGACAAGGACGCACTCAATGCCATGAGTAGCCAAATAAGCGCCCTGACCAACCTAGTCAAGCAAATGGCTCAAGCCAATCTCCAAACTAGTGTCAACACCGCCACAACCATGTCAATGGGCACCCAACCGAGTCAAGGTGAGACACTTATCTGTGGATTCTGTGGGGAAGGGCACCTGTATGAATACTGCCCTGGGAATCCAGCCTCAGTCTGCTATGTTGGAAGCCAGCAGCAGCCTAGGAACAACCCCTATTCTAATACTTACAACCCTGGTTGGAGGAACCACCCAAACCTGTCATGGGGTGGCCAACAGAATGTTAACCAAGCTCCTAACCAGCCAAGACCGAGTGGAACACCTGGTTTCACTCCCCAACATAACCAATCCATGTATCAAAAACCATACAACCAACCTGTAGGATCTTCTGTAGAAAACTTACTTAAGGAATACATAGCCAAGAATGATGCCACTCTACAGAGTCAGCAAGCTACTCTTAGGAGCCTAGAGAACCAAATAGGGCAACTAGCCAATGAACTCAAAAGTAGGCCCCAAGGTAGACTACCAGCTGACACTGAGGTACCAAGGAGAGATGGTAAAGAGCAAGTTCAAGCAATTGAACTCAGAAGTGGGAGACCATTGGTGAGCAACACCAAAGAAACACCAAAGAGAGTAGAGGACACTGAGTCTAGTGCTCCATTGGAGTCTCTGCCAAACCAAGGTCAACCCTCACCAAGCACATCAGGACCAAGGCTGGAGCCAATCATAGAGGAGATAGAAGAAATTCCAAGGCCTCCACCTATCCTAAGGCGACCTGAAGTGCCTGCATATGTGCCACCACCTCCATTTCCTAGAAGGCTAAAGAAAAAACAAGAACAGGAAGTGCACTTTAATAAATTTCTAGAAATTCTTAAGCAAGTGCATGTTAATATTCCTTTTGTAGAAGTTTTACAGTCTATGCCTTCTTATGTAAAGTTTTTGAAAGATATTATAACTAACAAGAAAATAATTGGTGAGTTTGAAACAGTAAATCTCACTGAGGAGTGCAGTGCCATACTCCAGAACAAGCTACCCAAGAAGGAGAAGGATCCTGGTTCCTTCACCTTACCAGTAGAGCTAGGAGGCAAGCACGTGGGCAGAGCTCTTTGTGACCTGGGAGCCAGCATAAACCTCATGCCCCTATCACTATTCCGCCAGCTAGGAATAGGAGAAGCACGTCCAACCACTGTCACTTTACAACTAGCAGACAGATCCATAGCATACCCTGAAGGTAAGATTGAGGATATTCTTGTAAAGGTTGACAAGTTTATTTTCCTTGCAGATTTCATTATCCTGGATTATGAAGCAGACAAGGAGGTCCCCATCCTGTTAGGCAGACCATTCCTAGCCACAGGTAGGGCACTGATAGATGTCCAAAAAGGTGAGCTCACTATGAGGGTTCATGACGAGGAGGTTAAGTTTAGTGTTTTTAAAGCACTGAGGTATCCTTCTGACTCTGAATCTTGTGCTAGCATGGACATTGTAGATTCATTAATGGAAGAACAATTGGAGCATGAATTGTTGACTAAGCATGCTCATGAATATGTAGGTTTAGAATTAACTGACTTAAACATAGCTGAGATAATGGACATACCTGTAAATAACCCTCAGCATGTTTGTATGAATATTGACTTAACTGAAAAATCTTTGAATCCATTAAAACCATCCATTGAGCATCCATCTGTCTTAGAATTGAAACCTCTACCCACTCACCTCAAGTATGCATATCTAGGAAGTAATGATACTCTGCCTGTGATTATTTCTTCTAAATTAAGTGAAAAGCATGAGGTTGAACTGATTTTATTGCTTAAGCAACATAGGAAGGCTATTGCATGGACTATTGCTGACATTAAAGGCATTAGCCCTTCTTATTGCATGCATAAGATTATATTAGAGGAAGAGCATACACCTAGAGTAGATCACCAACGTAGGCTGAACCCCTCTATGAAAGAGGTAGTTAAAAAGGAAATAATAAAATGGTTAGATGCTGGTGTGATCTTCCCCATAGCTAGTAGCCAGTGGGTGAGCCCTATACAATGTGTACCTAAGAAGGGGGGGATGACTGTGGTAGTCAATGAGAACAATGAACTGATTCCAACAAGGACTATCACAGGATGGAGAGTTTGCATGGATTATAGGAAACTAAATAAAGAAACCAAAAAAGACCATTTCCCTCTACCATTCATTGACCAGATGCTAGATAGGATAGCTGGTAGAGCCTACTACTGTTTCTTAGACGGTTATTCAGGATATAACCAGATTACTATAGACCCTAAGGACCAAGAGAAGACTACCTTCACTTGCCCTTTTGGAACTTTTGCCTTTCGCAGAATGCCTTTTGGCTTATGCAATGCACCGGCAACTTTCCAAAGGTGCATGTTGGCAATTTTCTCTGATTTGGATGAGTCCATGATAGAGATATTCATGGATGATTTCTCAGTCTTTGGGGATTCATTTACAAACTGTCTAGAGAACTTAGGACAAGTCCTGGCTAGGTGTGAGGAGACCAACCTAGTCCTAAATTGGGAAAAGTGTCACTTCATGGTGGATGAAGGGATTGTCTTAGGTCATAGAGTGTCAAGGGCAGGTGTAGAAGTTGACAGGGCGAAAATTGAAGTAATAGAGAAATTGGTAGAACCCCAAAATGTCAAGGCCATTAGAAGTTTCTTAGGGCATGCTGGTTTCTATAGAAGGTTCATTAAGGACTTTTCTAAAATCTCCAAGCCTCTATGTGAGCTTCTAGAGCTAAACAAACCGTTCATTTTCTCTAAAGAGTGTTTCCTAGCTTGGAAAACCCTTAAGGAAGCACTAGTCACAGCACCTATTATAGTAGGGCCTAATTGGGATCTTCCCTTTGAGATATTATGTGATGCCAGTGACTATGCTGTAGGGGTTATGTTAGGACAGAAGATTGACAAGTTAACACACCCTGTATACTATGCTAGTAAGACACTTAATGAGGCACAATGTAATTACACAACTACTGAGAAGGAGATGCTAGCTGTAGTGTTTGCTTGTGAGAAGTTTAGGAATTACATTGTAGGCACTAGGACAATCGTGTACACTGACCATTCTGCCTTGAAGTACCTTATGAGAAAGGCTGATGCTAAGCCTAGGTTGATTAGATGGGTTTTGCTGCTGCAAGAGTTTGATCTAGACATTAGAGATAAGAAAGGATGTGAAAATGTGGTTGCGGACCATCTTTCTAAATTGCAGCATAATTGCGAAAAAATTGCGGAAACCGCAATTTCTGATGCTTTTATTGATGAACATGTCTTTGTATTGACTCATCGTGATAACAATGAGGAACCTTGGTTTGCTGACATTGCTAACTTCCTTGCATCACAGGTACTACCAACTTTCAAGGGAGGCCAAGAGAAGAAGAGGTTCCTTCATGAAGCAAGGAAATTCATATGGGATGATCCCACCCTTTACAAGACATGTGCTGATGGTCTGCTCAGGAAGTGTGTTTCAGCTGCTGAGGCGAAGTCTGTGCTGCAGCACTGCCATACAGCACCCTATGGTGGACATTTTGGTGGCCAAAGGACAGCTGCAAAGGTGTTCCAGAGTGGCTACTATTGGCCAACGATCTTCAAGGATGCCCACAACTATGCCCACAGCTGTGATGAATGCCAAAGAACAGGTAACCTCAGTCGAAAGGATGAGATGCCTCTCACCTACATCTTAGAGTTGGAGCTCTTTGATGTGTGGGGCATTGACTTCATGGGACCATTTCCCCCATCATCAGGTAACCTTTACATATTGGTAGCAGTAGACTACGTATCTAAGTGGGTAGAGGCCATAGCATGTCCCAATAATGATGCCAAAACAGTCATAAGATTCTTTCATAGACATATTTTTACTAGGTTTGGTACACCACGTGCTATCATTAGTGATGAAGGGACACATTTCATTAATAAGGCTATGGAGAGAGTGTTGGCTAAGTATAACATTAGACATAGAGTAGCCACTCCTTATCACCCACACTCGAATGGTCAGGCTGAAATTTCAAATAGGGAGATTAAGAACATCCTAGAAAAAGTGGTCAAACCCAACAGAAAGGATTGGGCGTTTAAACTCGAGGATGCACTTTGGGCGTATAGAACTGCATATAAGACACCCCTAGGTATGTCTCCTTATAGACTGGTGTATGGCAAAGCTTGTCACTTGCCATTCGAGTTAGAAATTAAAGCATTTTGGGCCCTAAAAGAGTTGAATTACTGCGTGACTGATGCAGGAACATTGCGGTCTTTACAATTACATGAGCTTGATGAGCTTAGGCATATGTCTTATGAAAATGCCAAAATGTATAAGGAAAAGACCAAGATTTGGCACGACAGTAGACTTAGGATTAAGGACTTCAAGAAAGGCCAACTTGTCTTATTATTTAACTCACGATTGAAATTATTTCCAGGCAAACTTAAGTCTAGATGGTCAGGTCCATTTGTAATTACTAATGTGTTTGTTCATGGTGCCATCGAGATAAAGAACCTGCAGCAAGGACAACCATTCATGGTTAATGATGCAAGATTGAAGCACTACTATGAGGAAGGAGATGTGAAGACTCTCTCGGCCTTCCTTTTGTCTGAAAAGTGAAAACAAGAACGAGAGAGGACGAGTGATTGCTGTGCTCGTCAATATGAGGCTCATGCCTTAGTTTATTTTTTGCGATTTTCCGGTTACTGTTTGTGTATATTTTTGTGTGATTTTAATTAAGTATTTGATGTTGATTTTATTTATTTTTTCAGGGAATCGATAGAGGGAATCAAGGAGAGGAAATTAAGATAAAAAAAATCGAGGAGATATCAAGCCAAATCAAAGATACGGTTGAGGAAAGATTGGCATTTAAACGCAGAACATTGATTGTATGTAAGCTTCATCCCACGGGCAATTTCGATTGGCCATCCATTTTGTCCAAAGAACTCCTAACCTCTGGAAGGAGTAAGAGTTCAGAGTCATATAATCATGCTAGCCTTTCATGGTAATCAGGAAACGGCCTAGGAATAGGCGTTTCCCTAGTACAAACTAAACACTCCTGCTTAAATAAGATGCTTGAGACCTTACTTTGAAGTCGAGTAAACTTAAGACTCTAATGCATGGAATCGGACGATACTTGAGATAGAGTGAGTTTGATGTATAGAGAGTTGATCCAAAGCTTGATAATCGTAATAAACTGCCTATAGGATAGTCATTAGTAGCCCTTGATTCGCCCATTTACATACTTTTGCTGTTGAGTTAATTGCGGATTAATTGCGGTTCTCGCAATTCTGCTAAGTTGCATTCTGTTTAGCTGTTTTCTTCCTCGTTTATTAATTCCATCTCTTGTCCTTTGCATCTAATTTCAACTTGCATTTGTTTATGTTATATCCCTTTATACATTCAGCAAAAATTAGGTAATTAAAAACCAATTTTACCCCCTCAAATCCACCCCATCTTTCTTAACAAAAACACTTCGAGAATAGCTAAAAACAAGTCTCTGTGGGAAAACGAATGAAATATACTTACTACTTGCTATAAGACCATGTATGCTTGCATGTTCTGAGTGCTCTCTCCCTCTTATTTATCATTTTTATTAACACATTGAGCACGCAACAGTGATCTACCCTAGGTGTGTGCTCTTCCTCTAGTATAATTTTGTGCATGCAATAAGAAGGGCTAATACCTCGAATATCAGCAATCGTCCATGCTATAGCCTTCCTATGTTGCTTAAGCAGTAAAATTAAATCAACCTCATGCTGTTCACTTAGTTTAGAAGAAATAATTACAGGCAGCGTATCATTATCTCCTAAATATGCATATTTGAGGTGAGTAGGTAGTGGTTTCAGTTCTAACACAGGTGGATGCTCAATGGAGGGCTTTAACGGATTTATAGTTCTATCAGTTAAATCTATATTCATACATACATGTTGAGGTTTATCTACAGGCATATTCATTATGTCAGATACATTTAAGTCAGCTACATCTACTTGTACATATTCACTAGCATGCTTGGTTAACAGTACATGCTCTAATTGTTCTTCCATTAGTGAGTCAACAACATCCATGCTAGCACAGGATTCAAGGTCAGAGGGATACCTTAAAGCTTTATAAACACTAAATTTTACCTCTTCATCATGAACCCTCATAGTTAACTCACCTTTCTGAACATCTATTAGTGCCCTACCTGTGGCTAGAAATGGTCTACCTAGCAGGATGGGGACCTCCTTGTCTGCCTCATAGTCCAGGACAATGAAATCTGCAAGGAAAATGAACTTGTCAACTTTAACTAGAATATCCTCGATCTTACCTTCTGGATATGCGATGGATCTGTCTGCTAGTTGTAAAGTGACTGTGGTTGGACGTGCTTCTCCCATTCCCAACTGGCGGAATAGGGACAGGGGCATGAGATTTATGCTGGCGCCCAGGTCACAAAGCGCTCTGCCCACGTGCTTGCCTCCAAGTTCTACAGGTAAGGTGAAGGAACCAGGATCCTTCTCCTTCTTGGGCAGCTTGTTCTGGAGGATGGCACTGCACTCCTCGGTGAGGTTTACTGTTTCAAACTCACCAATTATTTTTTTGTTAGTAATAATGTCCTTCAAAAACTTTACATATGAAGGCATAGACTGTAAAACCTCTACAAAAGGAATGTTAACATGCACTTGCTTAAGTATTTCTAAAAATTTATTAAAATGAACTTCCTGTTCCTGCTTCTTCTTAAGCCTCCGAGGGTATGGAGGTGGTGGCACATATGCAGGCACGTCAGGACGCCTTAAGATAGGTGGAGGCCTTGGAATTTCTTCTACGTCCTCAACAATTGGCTCTAGCCTGGCTCCTGATGTGCTAGTTGGTGGTGGACCTTGGCTTGGCAGAGACTCCAGTGGAGCACTAGACTCAGTGTTCTCTACTCTCTTTGGTGTGTCCTTTGTGTTGCTCACCAATGGTCTTCCACTCCTAAGTTCAATTGCTTGAACTTGTTCTTTGCCATCTCTCCTTGGTACCTCGGTGTCAGCAGGGAGTCTACCTTGGGGCCTACTTTTAAGTTCATTGGCTAATTGGCCTATTTGGTTCTCTAGGCTCCTAAGAGTAGCTTGCTGGCTCTGAAGAGTAGCATCATTCTTAGCTATATATTCCTTGAGTAGGTTTTCTACAGAAGATCCTACAGGTTGATTGTATGGTTTTTGGTACATTGATTGGTTATGTTGGGGAGTGAAACCAGGTGTTCCACTCGGCCTTGGTTGGTTAGGATTTTGGTTAGTGTTCTGTTGGCCACCCCATGACAGGTTAGGGTGGTTTCTCCAACCAGGGTTATAGGTGTTGGAGTAGGGGTTATTCCTAGGCTGCTGCTGGCTTCCAACATAGCAGACTGAAGATGGATTCCCAGGGCAGTATTCATATGGGTGCCCTTCCCCACAGAATCCACAGATAGGTGCCTCGCCTTGATTTGGTTGGGTGCCCATTGACATGGCTGTGGCGGTATTGGCACTGGTTTGGAGATTGGCCTGAGCCATTTGCTTAACTAGGTTGGTCAGGGCATTTATTTGGGTGCTCATGGCGCTTAGAGCATCCTTGTCTTGAGCCCTAGTTGGCTCTACTGGATCGTCTGACCACCTACAGTGAGATGCTGAGATCTTCTCCAAGATCTCATAGGCCTCGTTGTAACTCTTGGACAACATGGAACCACCAGCAGATGAATTTAAGACTTGCCTAGTGCTGGGGTTGCATCCTTTGAAAAAGACCTCTATTTGGATACACCATGGGATGCCATGATGTGGACATTTAAGAAGAAGATCTTTGAATCTAGTCCAAGCTTCGTGAAGAGACTCATTATCAGCTTGTTTAAACTTGACTATGTCATCACGAAAGGTAGAATTCCTATCAGGTGGGAAGTATTTGACTAGGAATTTTTCTGCTAAATCTGTCCAATTGCGGACAGATCCAGAGGGTAATGAGTTCAACCATGTTTTGGCTTTGTCCCTCAAAGAGTAAGGGAACAAGTATAGCCTTAAAGCTTCTTGGGATACTCCAGGGATGATAAAGGTATCACTGACTCCTAAGAAGTTCCTAAGATGGTTGTGGGGATCCTCATTTTCTATTCCAAAGAATTGTCCCACAGTGGACAACATTTGGAACATCACTGGCTTTAACTCGAATGAGTGGGCAGTGATTTCAGGACGGATTATGCTGGGGTTCAGCTCCCCAGGCATAGGTACTAGATATGAAAGAATGGCACTATTCTTGTCATTCGCTATTTCGATGGGGTTGCGAATGACAGGTACCGGATTTGGAACTATATCGCCCATTTCTTTGATTTCAGGTATGATTTGAGGTATAAGAGGTTGTTTAAAGAGACGTTTCTTTGCCTTATTTCTAGCTCGAAGTGATCTTTCAGGTTCAGGATCGAACTCTAAATTACTATGTGAACGCTCACTCATAAACTACCCTAACAGCACCTGCAAAAGAAATGAAACAGATTAGTTTCACTCAATGATAAACTTGATTTTTCAAACTTAACAAACTTCGTTTTCACTTAAAATAAGTCCCCGGCAGCGGCGCCAAAAACTTGTTGCGTGCTCAATGTGTAAAGATAATTATGCAAAAGTGTAGAGAGAGCACTTAGAACATGCAAGCATACATGGTCTCACAGCAAGTAGTAAGTATATTTCATTCGTTTTTTCCACAGAGACTCATTTTTAGCTATTCGCGAAGTGTGTTTGTTAAGAAAGATGGGATGAATTTGATGGGGTAAAATTGGTTTTTAATTATCTACTTTTTGCTGAATGTATAAAGGGATATAACATAAACAAATGTAAGTTAAAACTAGACTTAAAAGACAAGAGATGGAATTAATAAACGAGAAAGAAAACAGCTAAACAGAATGAAAATCTGACAGAATTGCGAGGACCGCAATGTTTCCGCAATTAAACAGCAACGAAAGTGTGTAAATGGGTGGATTAAGGGCTACTAATGACTATCCTATAGGCATTTTCTTACGATTCTCAAGCATTGGATCAACTCTCTATACATCAAACTCACTCTATCTCAAGTATCGTCCGATTCCATGCATTAGAGTCTTAAGTTTACTCGACTTCAAAGTAAGGACTTAAGCATCTTGTTTAAGCAGGAGTGTTTAGTTTGTACTAGGGAAACGCCTATTCCTAGGCCGTTTCCTGATTACCATGAAAGGCTAGCATGATTATATGACTCTGAACTCTTACTCCTTCCAGAGGTTAGGAGTTCTTTGGACAAAATGGATGGCCAATCGAAATTGCCCGTGGGATGAAGCTTACATACAATCAATGTTCGAGTGTTAATCTGCCTACTTGATTTACGTTTTTTAGCCTATAGTTATGTCATTAGCATGCCCCTAAGTAACTTAGCTACTCATGGATATATGGAGAACAGAAAGGGTAGATAAAACAGACATGCTTAGGAGAGAAATGTGTGTAAAACAGCAAGACAAAATCGTAGCAGAACAAGTTGGAAACTATAAAATGCAGAATTGTACTTTGATTACTTTGAGTGTTTGAATGACAAAGGAAAGCTTTAAAAGAAATGATTAAAAGACAGACAACAACGAAATGCAGTAACTCAAACTCTAAACTAAGAACAACAGTGATCAGAAAAGGAAATAAGAAGAACAAGACAGAAAAGCAGTAAAGGATTGCTAGAAAGCTTCGTGGCAGTCGCCTCGAATGAAGGTGATGAAAAGTCAGCCTTGCTTGGATGAATCCAATCGAGAGAGAAGAAGAATCTCCTCTCCTTCCTATCAGATTATCGACTCCAAAAGCTGAGACTCTCACTCCAACAAACGGCAAAGGAAAACAGAGAGAAATGATGGACTGCGAGAAGACTTCTACGCTTCGAATGATGATCAAACCTCCGACTTTGGCCCCCTTTTATAGTAGTTTGCAGGTGCGTTTGGGCCAAGGAGAACCATCAATCTTCAACGTCGTATATCAGAATGGATGGAGGAGAAAGAATGAATCCCTGAAATTACGGAAATTAACAGAAAAAGATCAGTCAACTTACGGTTTCCACTTGAATAATTGCGGTCACCGCAATGTTTTCGCAATTCATTCGCAATGCTCATTTTTTCATTCTTTTCCTTCGGTTTTCAACCCTTTTTCTACCTATTGTACATAAGTCCTATATTAGCTACCTTCTTCTAATTCTCATATTAAAGCATAGGTTTAGGCTAAATGCTAACAAAAACACCTAAAAGTGTACATCTTCCTAAGCTAAATGGGTTCTAAATAAGTCACTTTCAGAGACTTAACACACCCCCAAACTTAAGGCTTTGCTTGTCCTCAAGCATACTAAGGACTTACTTAGGCTGCTGTTTCATCTTCTTTAACTACTTACCGACTCCCCTTTATCCCTATCTCTAGCAGTGCTGTCCTGTGACACACTTCTAAGTTTAGAACTAACCTCTTATCAAGCTTCTTCTGACTTCACCTGCCTACTATACCTGCTGTTTCTGTTAACCCCTTACTACTGATCTAACTACTTCTATGATATCATGCCACTATCCCTAAGGTTCCAAACTCTACCAAGCTTTACTCCAGACTCAGTACATGCTTCTAGCTTATTTTTAATGTGTCTAGGATTCCTTAGAGTCATGCAAGTCTTAGTATTAACAGTGACAGTGGTACTTTTAGAGAACAACCTAAGCCCTGGCATCACTACATTGGATATACATTCATCTCCCTAGACAAACCTAAAAGCTACAACCTTGTGCTTAGCTCATTGAGGATCAGAGTTCTTTTTTTTTTAAATAGGACATCTAAGCCACAAGATTATAACTCCCAAGCATACATTCTTCTTCCCTATTTCTCCCTTTTTCCTTTTTTACTTCGGTGGAGTCTTCTCCTTGGGTTGCCTTTTGATGCAATGCCACTTGTGGTTTACACACTTGGCACTGATTACTCAGCAACTTGAGAGAGACTCCCCTCTTTATTCTATTTTTCACTTTTTCTATTTATCACAAAAATTTTCTTAGGAGAAGAAGAATGCTTATGTCCTAAGGAAGAGAGGAATGTTCCTAGGCCTAGGGTGGCCTCCCCCAAACTTCAACTACTCATTGTCCCCAATGAGTGTTTGAGGTGGCACACCCCCAAACTTGTCCTAGAAGCATCTAGTCTAAAGTAAAACAAAGAGAATCTAAAAATCCTAGGCATAGGCAAAACATTCTAAAAGCAATTACTCCAACAGCAGAAAATTTGAACATAACAGACAGTTTGAAGGACTTACGGTTTATGCATGCTGAGCACTATTCAGAGGCGAATTTAAACTAACAAAGCGTGTCCTATGACACTCATCCAGCATGCTTTAAGATCAGATATATAAGGTAGGCATGCTCGCAGCAAAAGATAGAATATAACAGATCACAGCCTAACTAAACAGACAGTCCAAAACATGCAATCAGTCACAAAAATTGCGGGAACCGCAATTATTTCGCAATTCAATCCGGGCAGATTTAACATTGATTCAGGCCCCTAGCATGCTTTTTCCTGTTACTCATGCAACCTAAAAATAAAACTAAACTATCCTACCTATTCAGCTAACATCAGACTAGACTAAGCAAAAGAAAAAACATAAAACTAAACATTAAAAACAGATCAAAAATTGAACAAAAAACAGCATAATATACATGATCCTATCAGAAAGCAGAAAAATTGTTTTTTTTTTTTTTTTTTTTAAGGGAACAGCAATACTCCCTTTAGTGCACTTCAAACCAGCACTTAATTCTCGTCATCCTCATCTGGTTGCCTTGGTCGTGGGGGCACCCATGGAGTTAGGAGATTGGTAGGGAAGTCCGGGAAGATGCACCCCAGCTGGTCTGCAACTTCCTTATCCCTTGCCTGCGCATAGTTGGCCCATTGAGCCATTCTCCTCTGCATGTCCATCAAGCAGGCCATGGATAGGGACTGTTCAGCAGCCAGCCTATCCAATTCAAACTCCATATTCCCCTTTCTTCTCAGCCTCAGGTTAGCAGGCAGCTCCAAATGGCCTGTGTAAGGCAGCTGCTGCTCCAAGCGCTCGGTGGGGACTCCTGCAAGCAAACATAGCTTGGTTATGGTATTAGGGAAAAACAAGGGTCCCTTACCTTTCTTTGCGCATTCAACAATGGCAGCTGACATGATTTCCCCCACATTGACCGTGAGACCGCGCATGATGGCATAAACCAGCAGGGATCTACTCTGGTTGATTGTCGTCTCGTGGGTCACAGGGGACAGCTTTCTCCTCACAAAGGCAAACCACACAGCTGCCTTTGCTGTCAGATTGGCACTCATTAAGGTGTGCCTCCCATTGCGTGAGACAGTCCACGCTGCTTCAGGCTGGCCAATTGTGCGAATAGCCTCTTCCAGCACTGCCTCAGTCGGCTCATCAACTATCCGCGCATAATCTGTATGAGGTTGGCCCTTGAGACCAAAGGCTTCATTGATGGCCTTGGCTGAGAAATCCACTTCCACCCCTCTGACCACAGACAGGCCATCCTCAGGGCTGAGCACATTGGCGTAGAAATCGTACACCATGCTCGTGTAGGCTGGATTAGGCGGTCTGCAAAACTCCTCCCAGCCGTGGTTGATCACTCCTGCGCGCAAGAACTGCGGCAGGTCAGCGAGGCGGTCGAGGAAACCTTTCTCGTGCAACAGGTCCCTCTTCCTTAGCTCAGCACCCCTAGATTCAGCGTCAGATGAGACAAACCTCACTGACGGAGGTTCGTCTTCAGGGTAGAGTTTAACCTTCCCCTTATCTGCTGGTTTGGATGATTCAGCAGCCTCCACCTTGAGGCGTTTGAGCGAAGGCTTAGTACTCTCTTTGTCCGTCGACGGCACCTTCTTGGCCTTCTTTTTCTTCAACTTCTTGGCCTTAACAATCTTGGCCTTCTTCTTCTTCTTGAGCCTGGCCTTGATATTGATCTGCTGGAGGCATGCCCCCAACGTCTCTTCCATAGAATCGTCCTGCTGTGCAGGCGCGGCAGGGCTATCTTCCCTCATAGGAGAGAAGACTTCGTCTTCCCCAGCATCTCCACTGCCTTGCGTGGACTCTTGATAATCCCCATAAGGGAATTCAGGATCAGGCTGGGGAGAGTTGTGCGATGGCGTGGGATTGTGCTCTGCTGATGGTGTCTGCACAGAACTCAATGGCGAAGATGGTGGTTCAGGACTCTGCACTGCTGCAGGTGTCGGGTCAGAACTCTGAGGTGCTGGAGACAACACGGGGCTCTGCGCAGGCGGTGACGACTCTGCGCTTGGTACTGGTTCAGATGGTGAAGGACTACGCGCAGGTGATGCAGACGGCGACGATCCTTCTTTGGCTGACTCGTGGGATGCACGATCAGGTTCTTGACTCTCCACAGAGGGAGTCTTTGCTGTGCTTGGTTCGGCGGCCGTCTTGACACTCCACCGGCGTTTCTTGGGCGTGCCCACTGGCTCAGATGGTCCAGCAGGGATCTCAGTGACCACCCTCCACTTCTTCCTACGAATAGGAAGCTTGGGAAGAGGACCGGTGCGAACGGCACCATCGTCTGCAAGGGCGAGAAGCGCTTCCCTCGCAGCTGCTTCAGCTGCGTCATCAGCCTTCTTCTTGGCTGCGGATCTTTCAGCACGTGTGGCCACCATTGTCGAATCTTGGAGGTTTGGAGAGATGGATCAGAGATGGAGAGAATCGCAGATTTCTTGAAATCAGAGAATGAGAGAATCGTATCGAACAAGCGCGTTCGAACGGCTATAAATGCAACGGAAAAATCCCAACGGCTCTTTTTTTTTTTTGCGGATCCAGCAATTTTAGCGCAATTGTAGGGATATTATTTCATAAAAATCTCCAACTTTGCTCGTCCGTATCTTTTATTTGGCTCAACCGTTTCTTGATTTTTAAAGCTTGATTTACTCTCCTTGATTCCCTCTTTCGATTCCCTACAAAAACAAATAAAACAAACATTAAATACGCAATTAAAAACACACCACAAAACATACAAACGATAATCGGAAAAACAGTAAAAATAAACTAAGGCATTTGGCCTTGACTAAACGAGCACAGTAACCACTCGTTCTCTCTCGTTCTTTTTGTCATGCTTCAGTCAAGAGGAAGGCCGAGAGAGTCTTCACATCTCCTTCCTCATAGTAGTGCTTCAACCTAGCACCATTGACCATAAATGGCTGACCTTGCTGTAAGTTTTTTATCTCTATTGCACCATGAACAAAGACATTAGTAATAACAAATGGACCTGACCATCTAGACTTTAGTTTGCCTGGAAATATCTTTAAACGTGAGTTAAATAATAGGACAAGTTGGCCTTTCCTAAAGTCTTTGATCCTAAGTCTACTGTCGTGCCATATTTTGGTCTTTTCTTTATACATTTTGGCATTCTCATAGGTCATATGCCTAAGCTCATCAAGTTCATGTAGCTGCAAAGATCTCAATGTCCCCGCATCCTTTACACAAAAATTCAACTCCTTCATGGCCCAAAATGCTTTGTTTTCTAACTCAAGTGGCAAGTGGCAAGCCTTGCCATACACCAACCTATAGGGAGACATGCCTAGGGGTGTCTTATATGCTGTTCTATAAGCCCAAAGTGCATCCTCAAGCTTAAATGACCAGTCTTTCCTATTAGGTTTGACTACCTTCTCTAGGATGTTCTTTATCTCCCTATTGGAAATTTCAGCTTGGCCATTCGAGTGTGGGTGATAGGGAGTAGCTACCCTATGTCTAATGTTATATTTAGCCAATACTTTCTCCATAGCTTTATTAATGAAATGTGACCCCTCATCACTAATGATAGCACGAGGAGTCCCAAATCTAGTGAAAATGTGCCTATGCAAGAAGCTAGTGACTGTTTTAGCATCATTATTAGGACATGCTTTGGCTTCTACCCACTTGGACACGTAGTCCACTGCCACTAATATGTATAGGTTACCTGATGATGGAGGGAATGGTCCCATGAAATCAATGCCCCACACATCAAAGAGCTCCAACTCTAAAATGTAGGTGAGGGGCATCTCATCCTTGCGACTGAGGTTACCTGTCCTTTGGCATTCGTCACAGCTGTGGGCATAGTTGTGGGCATCCTTGAAGATTGTTGGCCAATAGTAGCCACTCTGAAATACCTTCGCAGCTGTTCTTTGACCACCAAAGTGTCCACCGTAAGGAGATGAGTGACAGTGCTGCAGCACAGACTTCGCTTCAGCAGCTGAAACACACTTCCTCAACAACCCATCTGCACAGGTTCTGTAAAGTGTGGGGTCATCCCAGATGAATTTCCTTGCTTCATGAAGGAACCTCTTCTTCTCTTGTCCTCCCTTGAACACTGGCAATACCTGTGATGCACGGAAGTTAGCAATGTCAGCAAACCAAGGTTCCTCATCGTTATCACGATGAGCCAACGCAAAGACATGTTCATCTATAAAAGCATCAGAAATTGCGGTCTCCGCAATTTTTTCGCAATTGTGCTGCAATCGAGACAGGTGATCTGCAACCACATTTTCACATCCCTTCTTGTCCCGAATGTCCAAATCAAATTCCTGCAGCAATAACACCCATCTAATCAATCTAGGCTTGGCATCAGCCTTCCTCATAAGATATTTTAAAGCAGAATGGTCAGTATATACAATGGTCCTAGTGCCTACAATATAGTTTCTAAATTTTTCACAAGCAAATACTACAGCAAGCATCTCTTTCTCTGTAGTTGTATAATTACATTGAGCCTCATTCAAGGTCTTACTAGCATAATAGACAGGGTGTGTGAGCTTGTCAATCTTTTGTCCTAACATGACTCCTACAGCATAGTCACTGGCATCACATAGCATCTCAAATGGGAGATCCCAATTTGGTCCTACTATGATTGGTGCTGTGACCAGTGCTTCCTTAAGGGTTTTCCAAGCTACTACACATTCTTTAGAGAAGATGAATGGCCTACCTAACTCCAGTAGCTCACATAGAGGCTTGGCTATCTTAGAAAAGTCCTTGATGAACCTTCGGTAGAAGCCAGCATGCCCTAAGAAACTCCTAATAGCCTTGACATTCTGGGGCTCTACCAACTTCTCTATGATCTCTATCTTTGCCCTATCCACTTCTACACCTGCCCTTGACACTCTATGTCCTAAGACAATCCCTTCATCTACCATAAAATGGCACTTTTCCCAATTTAGGACTAGGTTGGTCTCCTCACACCTAGCCAGGACTTGTCCTAAGTTTTCTAGACAGGTTTTAAATGAGTCCCCAAAGACTGAGAAGTCATCCATGAATATTTCTATCATGGACTCATCCAACTCAGAGAAGATTGCCATCATGCACCTTTGGAAAGTTGCCGGTGCATTGCATAAGCCAAAAGGCATTCTGCGGAAGGCAAACGTTCCAAAAGGGCAAGTGAAAGTGGTCTTCTCTTGATCCTTAGGGTCTATAGTGATTTGATTATAACCAGAGTACCCATCTAAGAAACAATAGTAGGCTCTACCAGCTATTCTGTCTAGCATCTGGTCAATGAACGGTATAGGGAAATGGTCTTTTTTAGTCTCTTTATTTAACTTTCTGTAATCCATACACACTCTCCACCCCGTGACAGTCCTTGTTGGAATCAGTTCGTTGTTCTCATTGACTACCACAGTTATTCCCCCCTTTTTAGGTACACATTGGATGGGGCTCACCCACTGGCTACTAGCTATGGGGAAAATTACTCCAGCATCTAACCACTTGATTATTTCCTTCTTCACTACCTCTTTCATAGAGGGGTTCAACCTACGCTGGTGATTGTTAAGTCTCTGAAAGTGACTTATTTAGGACCCATTTAGCTTAAGAAGATGTACACATTTAGGTGTTTTTGTTAGCATTTAGCCTAAACCTATGCTTTAATATGAGAATTAGAAGAAGGTAGCTAATTTAGGACTTATGCACAATAGGTAGAAAAAGGGTTGAAAACCGAAGGAAAAGAATGAAAAAATAAACATTGCGAATGAATTGCGAAATCATTGCGGTGACCGCAATTATTCAAGTTAAAACCGTAAGTTGGCTGACCTTTTTCTGTTTAGATCCGACTTTTCAGGGATTCGTTCTTTCTCCTCCATCCATTCTGATATATGACGTTGAAGTCTGATGGTTCTCCTTGGCCCAAACGCACCTGCAAACTACTATAAAAGGGGGTCAAAGTCGGAGGTTCAGTCATCACTCGAAGCGCAGAAGTCTTCTCGCAGTCCACCATTTCCATCTGTTTTCCTTTGCCGTCTGTTGGAGTGAGAGTCTCAGCTGTTGGAATCGATAATCTGATAGGAAGGAGAGAAGATTCTTCTTCTCTCTCGATTGGATTCATCCAAGCAAGGCTGACTTTTCATCACCTTCATTCGAGGCGACTGCCACGAAGCTTTCCAGCAACTCTTTACTGTTTTTCTGTCTTTCTCTTCTGTTTACAATCTGCTTCGTGCTGTTCTGTTCCTAAGTAGCTAGATTAGTTTATTTCGTTGCTTTCTGTCTTGTTGCTATTTACTTTACAGCTTTTATCTGTTCAACAAACAATTTCAGTAATCAAAGTTCGTTTTTGCATCCCTCATTTCCCATCTTCTGCTACGGGTTTTGCTTACTGTTTTTAGCACATTTCCCTTCTAAGCATGTCTATCTTATCTACCATTTCTGTTCTCTATATATCCATGAGTAGCTAAGTCACTTAGGGGCATGCTAATGACAGAACTATAGGCTAAAAAACGTGAATCAAGTAGGCAGATTAACACTCGAACATTGATTGTATGTAAGCTTCATCCCACGGGCAATTTCGATTGGCCATCCATTTTGTCCAAAGAACTCCTAACCTCTGGAAGGAGTAAGAGTTCAGAGTCATATAATCATGCTAGCCTTTCATGGTAATCAGGAAACGGCCTAGGAATAGGCGTTTCCCTAGTACAAACTAAACACTCCTGCTTAAATAAGATGCTTGAGACCTTACTTTGAAGTCGAGTAAACTTAAGACTCTAATGCATGGAATCGGACGATACTTGAGATAGAGTGAGTTTGATGTATAGAGAGTTGATCCAAAGCTTGATAATCGTAATAAACTGCCTATAGGATAGTCATTAGTAGCCCTTGATTCGCCCATTTACATACTTTTGCTGTTGAGTTAATTGCGGATTAATTGCGGTTCTCGCAATTCTGCTAAGTTGCATTCTGTTTAGCTGTTTTCTTCCTCGTTTATTAATTCCATCTCTTGTCCTTTGCATCTAATTTCAACTTGCATTTGTTTATGTTATATCCCTTTATACATTCAGCAAAAATTAGGTAATTAAAAACCAATTTTACCCCCTCAAATCCACCCCATCTTTCTTAACAAAAACACTTCGAGAATAGCTAAAAACAAGTCTCTGTGGGAAAACGAATGAAATATACTTACTACTTGCTATAAGACCATGTATGCTTGCATGTTCTGAGTGCTCTCTCCCTCTTATTTATCATTTTTATTAACACATTGAGCACGCAACAAGTTTTTGGCGCCGCTGCCGGGGACTTATTTTAAGTGAAAACGAAGTTTGTTAAGTCTGAAACATCAAATTATTTTTCATTGAATTTGATCCATCTTCATTTCTTTTTCAGGTACCATTTAGGGTAGTTTATGAATGAGACTCCAAGTAGTGATCTAGAGTTCAACCCTGAGCCCGAGAGATTACTTAGAGCTAGGAATAGAGCCAAGAAACGTCTCTTTAAACAAACCCTTTTACCTCCAATCATTGCAGAGACTACAATTCCTCCGCAATTACCTCAAGAAGAAATGGCTGGAGTAAATCAAAACCTGGTGCCTGTCACTCGCAATCCCATTGAAATAGCGAATGACAAGGATAGCGCCATCCTTTCATATTTAGTACCTATGCCTGGGGAGCTGAACCCCAGCATAATCCGTCCTGAAATCACTGCCAACTCATTTGAGTTAAAGCCAGTGATGTTCCAAATGTTGTCCACTGTGGGACAATTCTTTGGAATAGAAAATGAGGACCCCCATAATCACCTTAGGAACTTCCTAGGAGTTAGTGACACCTTCCTAATCCCTGGAGTTTCCCAAGAAGCCCTGAGGCTATATCTTTTCCCTTACTCTTTGAGGGACAAAGCCAAAACATGGTTAAATTCTTTACCCTCAGGATCTGTCCGCAATTGGACAGATTTAGCAGAAAAATTCCTAGTCAAATACTTCCCACCTGATAGGAATTCGACCTTTCGTGATGATATCATAAAGTTCAAACAAGCTCCAAGTGAGTCTCTTCACGAAGCTTGGACAAGATTCAAAGATCTTCTTCTTAAATGTCCACATCATGGCATCCCATGGTGTATCCAAATAGAAGTCTTCTTTAAAGGATGCAACCCCAGCACCAGACAAGTTTTAAATTCATCTGCTGGAGGTTCCATGTTGTCCAAGAGTTACAACGAAGCTTATGAGATCTTGGAGAAGATCTCAACATCTCACTGTAGGTGGTCAGACGATCCAGTAGAGCCAACTAGGGCTCAAGACAAGGATGCTCTAAGCGCCATGAGCACCCAAATAAATGCCCTGACCAACTTAGTCAAGCAAATGGCTCAGGCCAATCTCCAAACCAGTGCCAATACCGCCACAGCCATGTCAATGGGCACCCAACCAAGTCAAGGCGAGGCACCAATCTGTGGATTCTGTGGGGAAGGGCACCCTTATGAATATTGCCCTGGGAATCCATCCTCGGTCTGCTATGTAGGAAGCCAGCAGCAGCCAAGGAACAACCCCTACTCACAAACTTACAATCCTGGTTGGAGAAACCACCCTAACCTGTCATGGGGTGGCCAACAGAACACTAACCAAAATCCTAACCAACCAAGGCCGAGTGGAACCCCTGGTTTCACTCCCCAACATAACCAATCAATGTACCAAAAACCTTACAATCAACCTGTAGGATCTTCTGTAGAAAACCTACTCAAGGAATATATAGCTAAGAATGATGCTACTCTTCAGAGCCAGCAAGCTACTCTTAGGAGCCTGGAAAACCAAATAGGCCAATTAGCCAATGAACTTAAAAGCAGGCCCCAAGGTAGACTCCCTGCTGACACCGAGGTACCAAGGAGAGATGGCAAGGAACAAGTTCAAGCAATTGAACTTAGGAGTGGAAGATCGTTGGTGAGCAACACGAAGGACACACCAAAGAGAGTAGAGAACACTGAGTCTAGTGCTCCACTGGAGTCTCTGCCAAGCCAAGGCCCACCACCAACTAGCACATCAGGAGCCAGGCTAGAGCCAATTGTAGAGGACGTAGAAGAAATTCCAAGGCCTCCACCTATCTTAAGGCGTCCTGACGTGCCTGCATATGTGCCACCACCTCCATACCCTCGAAGGCTTAAGAAGAAGCAGGAACAGGAAGTTCATTTTAATAAATTTTTAGAAATACTTAAGCAAGTGCATGTTAACATTCCTTTTGTAGAAGTTTTACAGTCTATGCCTTCTTATGTAAAGTTTTTGAAGGACATTATTACTAATAAGAAAATAATTGGTGAGTTTGAAACAGTGAACCTCACCGAGGAGTGCAGTGCCATCCTCCAGAACAAGCTGCCCAAGAAGGAGAAGGATCCTGGTTCCTTCACCTTACCTGTGGAACTTGGAGGCAAGCACGTGGGCAGAGCGCTTTGTGACCTGGGCGCCAGCATAAATCTCATGCCCCTGTCCCTATTCCGCCAGTTGGGAATAGGAGAAGCACGTCCAACCACTGTCACTTTACAACTAGCAGACAGATCCATCGCATATCCAGAAGGTAAGATTGAGGATATTCTAGTTAAAGTTGACAAATTCATTTTCCTTGCAGATTTCATTGTCCTGGACTATGAGGCAGACAAGGAGGTCCCCATCCTGCTAGGTAGACCATTTCTAGCCACAGGTAGGGCACTAATAGATGTTCAGAAAGGTGAGTTAACTATGAGGGTTCATGATGAAGAGGTAAAATTTAGTGTTTATAAAGCTTTAAAGTATCCCTCTGACCTTGAATCCTGTGCTAGCATGGATATTGTTGACTCACTAATGGAAGAACAATTAGAGCATGTACTGTTAACCAAGCATGCTAGTGAATATGTACAAGTAGATGTAGCTGACTTAAATGTATCCGACATAATGAATATGCCTGTAAATAACCCTCAACATGTATGTATGAATATCGATTTAACTGATAGAACTATAAATCCTTTGAAACCCTCCATTGAGCATCCACCTATTTTAGAACTGAAACCACTACCTACTCACCTCAAATATGCATATTTAGGAGATAATGACACGCTGCCTGTAATCATTTCTTCTAAACTAAGTGAACAGCATGAGGTTGATTTAATTTTACTGCTTAAGCAACATAGGAAGGCTATAGCATTGACTATTGCTGATATTCGAGGCATTAGCCCTTCTTATTGCATGCACAAAATTATACTAGAGGAAGAGCACACACCTAGGGTAGATCACCAGCGTAGGTTGAACCCCTCTATGAAAGAGGTAGTGAAGAAGGAAATAATAAAGTGGTTAGATGCAGGAGTGATTTTCCCCATAGCTAGTAGCCAGTGGGTTAGCCCCATCCAATGTGTACCTAAAAAGGGGGGAATAACGGTGGTAGTCAATGAGAACAACGAACTGATTCCAACAAGGACTGTCACAGGGTGGAGGGTATGTATGGATTACAGAAAGTTAAATAAAGAAACTAAAAAAGACCATTTCCCTATACCGTTTATTGACCAGATGCTAGACAGAATAGCTGGTAGAGCCTACTATTGTTTTTTAGATGGGTACTCTGGCTATAATCAAATTACTATAGACCCTAAGGATCAAGAGAAGACCACCTTCACTTGCCCTTTTGGAACGTTTGCCTTCCGCAGAATGCCTTTTGGGCTATGCAATGCACCGGCAACTTTCCAAAGGTGCATGATGGCAATCTTCTCTGAGTTGGATGAGACCATGATAGAAATATTCATGGATGACTTCTCAGTCTTTGGGGACTCATTTAAAACCTGTCTAGAAAACTTAGGACAAGTCCTGACTAGGTGTGAGGAGACCCACCTAGTCCTAAATTGGGAAAAGTGCCATTTTATGGTAGATGAAGGGATTGTTTTAGGACATAGAGTGTCAAGGGCAGGTGTAGAAGTGGATAGGGCAAAAATAGAGGTCATAGAGAAGTTGGTAGAGCCCCAGAACGTCAAAGCCATTAGAAGCTTCTTAGGGCATGCTGGTTTCTACAGAAGGTTCATTAAGGACTTTTCTAAGATAGGCAAGCCTCTGTGCGAGCTTCTAGAGCTAAATAGACCATTTATCTTCTCTAAAGAATGTGTAGTAGCTTGGAAAACCCTTAAGGAAGCACTGGTCACAGCACCAATCATAGTCGGACCAAATTGGGATCTCCCATTTGAGATGCTATGTGATGCCAGTGACTATGCTGTAGGAGTCATGTTAGGACAGAAGATTGACAAGCTCACACACCCTGTCTATTATGCTAGTAAGACCTTGAATGAGGCTCAATGTAATTATACAACTACAGAGAAAGAGATGCTTGCTGTAGTCTTTGCTTGTGAAAAATTTAGAAACTATATTGTAGGAACTAGGACCATTGTATATACTGACCATTCTGCTTTAAAATATCTTATGAGAAAGGCTGATGCTAAGCCTAGATTGATTAGATGGGTGTTATTGCTGCAGGAATTTGATTTGGACATTCGGGACAAGAAAGGTTGTGAAAATGTGGTTGCAGATCACCTGTCTCGATTGCAGCATAATTGCGAAAAAATTGCGGAGACCGCAATTTCTGATGCTTTTATAGATGAACATGTATTTGCTTTGGCTCATCGTGATAACGATGAGGAACCGTGGTTTGCTGATATTGCTAACTTCCGTGCATCACAGGTATTACCAGCGTTCAAGGGAGGACAAGAAAAGAAGCGGTTCCTTCATGAAGCAAGGAAATTCATCTGGGATGACCCCACACTTTACAGAACCTGTGCTGATGGCTTACTAAGGAAGTGTGTTTCAGCTGCTGAAGCGAAGTCTGTGCTACAGCACTGTCACTCATCTCCCTATGGTGGACACTTTGGTGGCCAAAGGACAGCTGCGAAGGTATTTCAGAGTGGCTACTACTAGCCAACAATCTTCAAGGACGCACACGACTATGCCCACAGCTGTGATGAATGCCAAAGGACAGGTAATCTCAGTCGCAAGGATGAGATGCCCCTCACCTACATCTTAGAATTGGAGCTCTTTGATGTATGGGGCATTGATTTCATGGGACCATTCCCTCCATCATCAGGTAACCTGTACATTTTAGTAGCAGTGGACTACGTGTCCAAGTGGGTAGAAGCCAAAGCATGTCCTAATAATGATGCTAAAACAGTCACTAACTTCTTGCATAGGCACATTTTCACTAGATTTCGGACTCCTCGTGCTATCATTAGTGATGAGGGGTCACATTTCATTAATAAGGCTATGGAGAAGATATTGGCTAAATATAACATTAGACATAGGGTAGCTACTCCCTATCACCCACACTCAAATGGTCAAGCTGAAATTTCCAATAGGGAGATAAAGAACATCTTAGAGAAGGTAGTCAAACCTAATAGGAAAGACTGGTCATTTAAGCTTGAGGATGCACTTTGGGCTTATAGAACAGCATATAAGACACCTCTAGGTATGTCTCCCTATAGGTTGGTGTATGGCAAGGCCTGCCACTTGCCACTTGAGTTGGAAAACAAGGCATTTTGGGCCATGAAAGAATTGAATTTTTGTGTAAAGGATGCGGGGACACTAAGGTCTTTGCAGCTACATGAACTTGATGAGCTTAGGCATATGGCCTATGAGAATGCCAAAATGTATAAAGAAAAGACCAAAATATGGCACGACAGTAGACTTAGGATCAAAGACTTTAGGAAAGGCCAACTTGTACTCTTATTTAACTCACGTTTAAAGTTATTTCCTGGCAAACTAAAGTCTAGATGGTCGGGTCCATTTGTTGTTACTAATGTCTTTGTTCATGGTGCAATAGAGATAAAGAACTTGCAGCAAGGACAGCCATTTATGGTCAATGGTGCTAGATTGAAGCACTACTATGAGGAAGGAGATGTGAAGACTCTCTCGGCCTTCCTCTTGACTGAAGCATGACAAAGAGAACGAGAGAGAACGAGTGGTTACTGTGCTCGTTTAGTCAAGGCCAAATGCCTTAGTTTATTTTTACTGTTTTTCCGATTATCGTTTGTATGTTTTGTGGTGTGTTTTTAATTGGGTATTTAATGTTTGTTTTATTTGTTTTTTTAGGGAATCGAAAGAGGGAACCAAGGAGAGTAAATCAAGCTTTAAAAATCAAGAAACGGTTGAGCCAAATAAAAGATACGGACGGGCAAAGTTGGAGATTTCAATGAAATAATATCCCTGGAATTGCGCTAAAATTGCTGGATCCGCAAAAAGAGCCGTTGGGATTTTATCCGTTGCCTTTATATCCGTTGGAAGCCGCTCGATCGTTACGATTATCTCTCTCTTTGCTCTCCAAGAATTCAGCGATTCTCTCCATCTTTGATTCCTCTCCCAAGATCTTCAAGAATCAGCAATGGTGGCCACACGTGCTGAACGATCCGCAGCCAAGAAGAAGGCTGATGACGCAGCTGAAGCAGCTGCGAGGGAAGCGCTTCTCGCCCTTGCCGACGATGGTGCCGTTCGCACCGGTCCTCTTCCCAAGCTTCCTATTCGTAGGAAGAAGTGGAGGGTGGTCACTGAGATCCCTGCTGGACCATCTGAGCCAGTGGGCACGCCCAAGAAACGCCGGTGGAGTGTCAAGACGGCCGCCGAACCAAGCACAGCAAAGACTCCCTCTGTGGAGAGTCAAGAACCTGATCGTGCATCCCACGAGTCAGCCAAAGAAGGATCGTCGCCGTCTGCCTCACCTGCGAGCAGCCCTCTCCCAGCTGAACCAGTGCCAAGCGCAGAGTCGTCACCGCCTGCACAGAGCCCTGAGTTGTCTCCGGCACCTCAGAGTTCTGATCCGACACCTGCAGCAGCGCAGAGCCCTGAGCTGCAATCTTCGCCACTGAGTTCTGCGCAGACACCATCAGCAGAGCACAATTACCCACGGCCTGATCCGGAATTTCCTTATGGAGATTATCAAGAATCCACGCAAGGCAGTGGAGATGCTGGGGAAGACGAAGTCTTCTCTCCTATGAGGGAAGATAGCCCTGCCGAGCCTGCACAGCAGGACGATTCTATGGAAGAAACGTTGGGGGCATGCCTCCAGCAGATCAATATTAAGGCCAGACTCAAGAAGAAGAAGAAGGCCACGATTGGCAAGGCCAAGAAGTTGAAGAAAAAGAAGGCCAAGAAGGTGCCATCGACGGATGAGGAGTGTGCTGAGCCTTCGCTCAAACGCCTCAAGGTGGAGGCTGCTGCATCATCCAAACCAGCAGATAAGGGGAAGGCTAAACTCTACCCTGAAGACGAACCTCCGTCAGTGAGGTATGTCTCATCTGATGCGGAATCCAGGGGTGTTGAGCTCAGGAAGCGGGACCTATTGCACGAGAAGGGATTCCTTGATCGACTTGCTTACCTGCCGCAATTCTTGCGCGCAGGGGTGATCAACCATGGCTGGGAAGAATTCTGCAGACCGCCTAATCCAGCATACACGAGCATGGTGTATGATTTCTACGCTAATGTGCTCAGCCCTGAGGATGGCCTGTCCGTGGTCAGAGGGGTGGAAGTTGATTTCTCAGCCAAGGCCATCAATGAAGCCTTTGGTCTCAAGGGCCAAGCGCACACAGATTATGCACGGATAGTTGATGAGCCGACTGAGGCCGTGCTGGAAGAGGCCATTCGCACAATTGGCCAGCCTGAAGCAGCGTGGACTGTCTCACGCAATGGTCGGCACACCTTGATGAGTGCCAATCTGACAGCGAAGGCGGCTGTGTGGTTTGCCTTTGTGAGGAGAAAGCTGTCCCCGGTGACTCACGAGACGACAATCAACCAGAGTAGATCACTGCTGGTTTATGCCATCATGCGCGGTCTCACGGTCAATGTGGGGGAGATCATGTCAGCTGCCATTGCTGAATGCGCCAGAAAAGGTAAGGGGCCATTATTTTTCCCCAACACTAAAACCAAATTGTGTTTGCTTGCAGGAGTTCCCACCGAGCGCTTGGAGCAGCAGCTGCCTTACACAGGCCATTTAGAGCTGCCTGCGAACCTGAGGCTGAGAAGAAAGGGGAATATGGAGTTTGAGTTGGATAGGCTGGCTGCTGCACAGTCCCTATCCATGGCCTGCTTAATGGACATGCAGAGGAGAATGGCTCAATGGGCCAATTATGCGCAGGCGAGGGACAAAGAAGTTGCAGACCAGCTGGGGTGCATCTTCCCGGACTTCCCCACCAACCTCCTAACTCCATGGGTGCCCCCACGACCAAGGCAACCAGATGAGGATGACGAGAATTGAGTGCTGGTTTGAAGAGCACTAAAGGGAGTATTGCTGTTCCCTTAGAAATAAAAAACAATTTTTCTGTTTTCTGATAGGATCATGTATATTATGCTGTTTTGGGATCAACTTTTGATCTGTTTTTAATGTTTAGTTTTATGCTTTTTCTTTTGTTTAGTCTAGTCTGATGTTAGCTGAATAGGTAGGATAGTTTAGTTTTATTTTTAGGATGCATGAGTAACAGGAAAAAGCATGCTAGGGGCCTGAATCAATGTTAAATCTGCCCGGATTGAATTGCGAAATAATTGCGGTTCCCGCAATTTTTGTGACTGATTGCATGCTTTGGACTGTCTGTTTAGTTAGGCTGTGATCTGTTAAATTCTATCTTTTGCTGCTAGCATGACTACCTTATATAGCTGATCTTGAAGCATGCTGGATGAGTGTCATAGGACACCCTTTGATAGTTTAAATTTGCCTCTGAATAGTGCTCAGCATGCATAAACCATAAGTCCTTCAGACTTTCTGTTATGTTCAAATTTTCTGCTGCTGGGATAGTTGCTTTTAGAATGTTTTGCCTATGCCTAGGATTTTTAAATTCTCTTTGTTTTACTTTGGACTAGATGCTTCTAGGATAGTTTGGGGGTGTGCCACCTCAGACACTCATTGGGGACAATGAGTAGTTGAAGTTTGGGGGAGGCCACCCTAGGCCTAGGAACATTCCTCTCTTCCTTAGGACATAAGCATTCTTCTTCTCCTAAAAAAAAAAAAAAAAAAAGTGAAAAATAGAATAAAGAGGGGAGTCTTTCTCAAGTTGCTGAGTAATCAGTGCCAAGTGTGTAAACCACAAGTGGCATTGCATCAAAAGGCAAACCAAGGGGAGACTCCACCTAAGTAAAAAGGGAGAAATAGGGAAGAAGAATGTATGCTTGGGAGTTATAATCTTGTGGCTTAGATGTCCTATGTAAAAAGAACTCTGATCCTTAATGAGCTAAGCACAAGGTTGTAGCTTTTAGGTTTGTCTAGGGAGATGAATGTATATCCAATGTAGTGATGCCAGGGCTTAGGTTGTTCTCTAAAAGTACCACTGTCACTGTTAATACTAAGACTGGCATGACTCTAAGGAATCCTAGACACATTAAAAATAAGCTAGAAGCATGTACTGAGTCTGGAGTAAAGCTTGGTAGAATTTGAAACCTTAGGGATAGTGGCATGATATCATAAAAGTAGTTAGATCAGTAGTAGGGGTTTAACAAAAACAGTAGGTATGGTAGGCAAGTGAAGTCAGAAGAAGCTTGATAAGAGGTTAATTCTAAACTTAGAAGTGTGTCACAGGACAGCACTGCTAGAGAGAGGGATATAGGGGAGTCGGTAAGTAGTTAAAGAAGATAAAATAACAGCCTAGGTAAGTCCTTAGTATGCTTGAGGACAAGCAAAGCCTTAAGTTTGGGGGTGTGTTAAGTCTCTGAAAGTGACTTATTTAGGACCCATTTAGCTTAAGAAGATGTACACATTTAGGTGTTTTTGTTAGCATTTAGCCTAAACCTATGCTTTAATATGAGAATTAGAAGAAGGTATCTAATTTAGGACTTATGCACAATAGGTAGAAAAAGGGTTGAAAACCGAAGGAAAAGAATGAAAAAATAAACATTGCGAATGAATTGCGAAATCATTGCGGTGACCGCAATTATTCAAGTTAAAACCGTAAGTTGGCTGACCTTTTTCTGTTTAGATCCGACTTTTCAGGGATTCGTTCTTTCTCCTCCATCCATTCTGATATATGACGTTGAAGTCTGATGGTTCTCCTTGGCCCAAACGCACCTGCAAACTACTATAAAAGGGGGTCAAAGTCGGAGGTTCAGTCATCACTCGAAGCGCAGAAGTCTTCTCGCAGTCCACCATTTCCATCTGTTTTCCTTTGCCGTCTGTTGGAGTGAGAGTCTCAGCTGTTGGAATCGATAATCTGATAGGAAGGAGAGAAGATTCTTCTTCTCTCTCGATTGGATTCATCCAAGCAAGGCTGACTTTTCATCACCTTCATTCGAGGCGACTGCCACGAAGCTTTCCAGCAACTCTTTACTGTTTTTCTGTCTTTCTCTTCTGTTTACAATCTGCTTCATGCTGTTCTGTTCCTAAGTAGCTAGATTAGTTTATTTCGTTGCTTTCTGTCTTGTTGCTATTTACTTTACAGCTTTTATCTGTTCAACAAACAATTTCAGTAATCAAAGTTCGTTTTTGCATCCCTCATTTCCCATCTTCTGCTACGGGTTTTGCTTACTGTTTTTAGCACATTTCCCTTCTAAGCATGTCTATCTTATCTACAATTTCTGTTCTCTATATATCCATGAGTAGTTAAGTCACTTAGGGGCATGCTAATGACAGAACTATAGGCTAAAAAACGTGAATCAAGTAGGCAGATTAACACTCGAACATTGATTGTATGTAAGCTTCATCCCACGGGCAATTTCGATTGGCCATCCATTTTGTCCAAAGAACTCCTAACCTCTGGAAGGAGTAAGAGTTCAGAGTCATATAATCATGCTAGCCTTTCATGGTAATCAGGAAACGGCCTAGGAATAGGCGTTTCCCTAGTACAAACTAAACACTCCTGCTTAAATAAGATGCTTGAGACCTTACTTTGAAGTCGAGTAAACTTAAGACTCTAATGCATGGAATCGGACGATACTTGAGATAGAGTGAGTTTGATGTATAGAGAGTTGATCCAAAGCTTGATAATCGTAATAAACTGCCTATAGGATAGTCATTAGTAGCCCTTGATTCGCCCATTTACATACTTTTGCTGTTGAGTTAATTGCGGATTAATTGCGGTTCTCGCAATTCTGCTAAGTTGCATTCTGTTTAGCTGTTTTCTTCCTCGTTTATTAATTCCATCTCTTGTCCTTTGCATCTAATTTCAACTTGCATTTGTTTATGTTATATCCCTTTATACATTCAGCAAAAATTAGGTAATTAAAAACCAATTTTACCCCCTCAAATCCACCCCATCTTTCTTAACAAAAACACTTCGAGAATAGCTAAAAACAAGTCTCTGTGGGAAAACGAATGAAATATACTTACTACTTGCTATAAGACCATGTATGCTTGCATGTTCTGAGTGCTCTCTCCCTCTTATTTATCATTTTTATTAACACATTGAGCACGCAACAGTGATCTACCCTAGGTGTGTGCTCTTCCTCTAGTATAATTTTGTGCATGCAATAAGAAGGGCTAATACCTCGAATATCAGCAATCGTCCATGCTATAGCCTTCCTATGTTGCTTAAGCAGTAAAATTAAATCAACCTCATGCTGTTCACTTAGTTTAGAAGAAATAATTACAGGCAGCGTATCATTATCTCCTAAATATGCATATTTGAGGTGAGTAGGTAGTGGTTTCAGTTCTAACACAGGTGGATGCTCAATGGAGGGCTTTAACGGATTTATAGTTCTATCAGTTAAATCTATATTCATACATACATGTTGAGGTTTATCTACAGGCATATTCATTATGTCAGATACATTTAAGTCAGCTACATCTACTTGTACATATTCACTAGCATGCTTGGTTAACAGTACATGCTCTAATTGTTCTTCCATTAGTGAGTCAACAACATCCAT
This sequence comes from Herpetospermum pedunculosum, assembly GCA_028017165.1. Lineage (NCBI taxonomy): Eukaryota > Viridiplantae > Streptophyta > Magnoliopsida > Cucurbitales > Cucurbitaceae > Herpetospermum > Herpetospermum pedunculosum. The sequence continues at coordinate 10,307,807 of CM051526.1, forward strand.
GCTAGCACAGGATTCAAGGTCAGAGGGATACCTTAAAGCTTTATAAACACTAAATTTTACCTCTTCATCATGAACCCTCATAGTTAACTCACCTTTCTGAACATCTATTAGTGCCCTACCTGTGGCTAGAAATGGTCTACCTAGCAGGATGGGGACCTCCTTGTCTGCCTCATAGTCCAGGACAATGAAATCTGCAAGGAAAATGAACTTGTCAACTTTAACTAGAATATCCTCGATCTTACCTTCTGGATATGCGATGGATCTGTCTGCTAGTTGTAAAGTGACTGTGGTTGGACGTGCTTCTCCCATTCCCAACTGGCGGAATAGGGACAGGGGCATGAGATTTATGCTGGCGCCCAGGTCACAAAGCGCTCTGCCCACGTGCTTGCCTCCAAGTTCTACAGGTAAGGTGAAGGAACCAGGATCCTTCTCCTTCTTGGGCAGCTTGTTCTGGAGGATGGCACTGCACTCCTCGGTGAGGTTTACTGTTTCAAACTCACCAATTATTTTTTTGTTAGTAATAATGTCCTTCAAAAACTTTACATATGAAGGCATAGACTGTAAAACCTCTACAAAAGGAATGTTAACATGCACTTGCTTAAGTATTTCTAAAAATTTATTAAAATGAACTTCCTGTTCCTGCTTCTTCTTAAGCCTCCGAGGGTATGGAGGTGGTGGCACATATGCAGGCACGTCAGGACGCCTTAAGATAGGTGGAGGCCTTGGAATTTCTTCTACGTCCTCAACAATTGGCTCTAGCCTGGCTCCTGATGTGCTAGTTGGTGGTGGACCTTGGCTTGGCAGAGACTCCAGTGGAGCACTAGACTCAGTGTTCTCTACTCTCTTTGGTGTGTCCTTTGTGTTGCTCACCAATGGTCTTCCACTCCTAAGTTCAATTGCTTGAACTTGTTCTTTGCCATCTCTCCTTGGTACCTCGGTGTCAGCAGGGAGTCTACCTTGGGGCCTACTTTTAAGTTCATTGGCTAATTGGCCTATTTGGTTCTCTAGGCTCCTAAGAGTAGCTTGCTGGCTCTGAAGAGTAGCATCATTCTTAGCTATATATTCCTTGAGTAGGTTTTCTACAGAAGATCCTACAGGTTGATTGTATGGTTTTTGGTACATTGATTGGTTATGTTGGGGAGTGAAACCAGGTGTTCCACTCGGCCTTGGTTGGTTAGGATTTTGGTTAGTGTTCTGTTGGCCACCCCATGACAGGTTAGGGTGGTTTCTCCAACCAGGGTTATAGGTGTTGGAGTAGGGGTTATTCCTAGGCTGCTGCTGGCTTCCAACATAGCAGACTGAAGATGGATTCCCAGGGCAGTATTCATATGGGTGCCCTTCCCCACAGAATCCACAGATAGGTGCCTCGCCTTGATTTGGTTGGGTGCCCATTGACATGGCTGTGGCGGTATTGGCACTGGTTTGGAGATTGGCCTGAGCCATTTGCTTAACTAGGTTGGTCAGGGCATTTATTTGGGTGCTCATGGCGCTTAGAGCATCCTTGTCTTGAGCCCTAGTTGGCTCTACTGGATCGTCTGACCACCTACAGTGAGATGCTGAGATCTTCTCCAAGATCTCATAGGCCTCGTTGTAACTCTTGGACAACATGGAACCACCAGCAGATGAATTTAAGACTTGCCTAGTGCTGGGGTTGCATCCTTTGAAAAAGACCTCTATTTGGATACACCATGGGATGCCATGATGTGGACATTTAAGAAGAAGATCTTTGAATCTAGTCCAAGCTTCGTGAAGAGACTCATTATCAGCTTGTTTAAACTTGACTATGTCATCACGAAAGGTAGAATTCCTATCAGGTGGGAAGTATTTGACTAGGAATTTTTCTGCTAAATCTGTCCAATTGCGGACAGATCCAGAGGGTAATGAGTTCAACCATGTTTTGGCTTTGTCCCTCAAAGAGTAAGGGAACAAGTATAGCCTTAAAGCTTCTTGGGATACTCCAGGGATGATAAAGGTATCACTGACTCCTAAGAAGTTCCTAAGATGGTTGTGGGGATCCTCATTTTCTATTCCAAAGAATTGTCCCACAGTGGACAACATTTGGAACATCACTGGCTTTAACTCGAATGAGTGGGCAGTGATTTCAGGACGGATTATGCTGGGGTTCAGCTCCCCAGGCATAGGTACTAGATATGAAAGAATGGCACTATTCTTGTCATTCGCTATTTCGATGGGGTTGCGAATGACAGGTACCGGATTTGGAACTATATCGCCCATTTCTTTGATTTCAGGTATGATTTGAGGTATAAGAGGTTGTTTAAAGAGACGTTTCTTTGCCTTATTTCTAGCTCGAAGTGATCTTTCAGGTTCAGGATCGAACTCTAAATTACTATGTGAACGCTCACTCATAAACTACCCTAACAGCACCTGCAAAAGAAATGAAACAGATTAGTTTCACTCAATGATAAACTTGATTTTTCAAACTTAACAAACTTCGTTTTCACTTAAAATAAGTCCCCGGCAGCGGCGCCAAAAACTTGTTGCGTGCTCAATGTGTAAAGATAATTATGCAAAAGTGTAGAGAGAGCACTTAGAACATGCAAGCATACATGGTCTCACAGCAAGTAGTAAGTATATTTCATTCGTTTTTTCCACAGAGACTCATTTTTAGCTATTCGCGAAGTGTGTTTGTTAAGAAAGATGGGATGAATTTGATGGGGTAAAATTGGTTTTTAATTATCTACTTTTTGCTGAATGTATAAAGGGATATAACATAAACAAATGTAAGTTAAAACTAGACTTAAAAGACAAGAGATGGAATTAATAAACGAGAAAGAAAACAGCTAAACAGAATGAAAATCTGACAGAATTGCGAGGACCGCAATGTTTCCGCAATTAAACAGCAACGAAAGTGTGTAAATGGGTGGATTAAGGGCTACTAATGACTATCCTATAGGCATTTTCTTACGATTCTCAAGCATTGGATCAACTCTCTATACATCAAACTCACTCTATCTCAAGTATCGTCCGATTCCATGCATTAGAGTCTTAAGTTTACTCGACTTCAAAGTAAGGACTTAAGCATCTTGTTTAAGCAGGAGTGTTTAGTTTGTACTAGGGAAACGCCTATTCCTAGGCCGTTTCCTGATTACCATGAAAGGCTAGCATGATTATATGACTCTGAACTCTTACTCCTTCCAGAGGTTAGGAGTTCTTTGGACAAAATGGATGGCCAATCGAAATTGCCCGTGGGATGAAGCTTACATACAATCAATGTTCGAGTGTTAATCTGCCTACTTGATTTACGTTTTTTAGCCTATAGTTATGTCATTAGCATGCCCCTAAGTAACTTAGCTACTCATGGATATATGGAGAACAGAAAGGGTAGATAAAACAGACATGCTTAGGAGAGAAATGTGTGTAAAACAGCAAGACAAAACCGTAGCAGAACAAGTTGGAAACTATAAAATGCAGAATTGTACTTTGATTACTTTGAGTGTTTGAATGACAAAGGAAAGCTTTAAAAGAAATGATTAAAAGACAGACAACAACGAAATGCAGTAACTCAAACTCTAAACTAAGAACAACAGTGATCAGAAAAGGAAATAAGAAGAACAAGACAGAAAAGCAGTAAAGGATTGCTAGAAAGCTTCGTGGCAGTCGCCTCGAATGAAGGTGATGAAAAGTCAGCCTTGCTTGGATGAATCCAATCGAGAGAGAAGAAGAATCTCCTCTCCTTCCTATCAGATTATCGACTCCAAAAGCTGAGACTCTCACTCCAACAAACGGCAAAGGAAAACAGAGAGAAATGATGGACTGCGAGAAGACTTCTGCGCTTCGAATGATGATCAAACCTCCGACTTTGGCCCCCTTTTATAGTAGTTTGCAGGTGCGTTTGGGCCAAGGAGAACCATCAATCTTCAACGTCGTATATCAGAATGGATGGAGGAGAAAGAATGAATCCCTGAAATTACGGAAATTAACAGAAAAAGATCAGTCAACTTACGGTTTCCACTTGAATAATTGCGGTCACCGCAATGTTTTCGCAATTCATTCGCAATGCTCATTTTTTCATTCTTTTCCTTCGGTTTTCAACCATTTTTCTACCTATTGTACATAAGTCCTATATTAGCTACCTTCTTCTAATTCTCATATTAAAGCATAGGTTTAGGCTAAATGCTAACAAAAACACCTAAAAGTGTACATCTTCCTAAGCTAAATGGGTTCTAAATAAGTCACTTTCAGAGACTTAACAGGAGGGCCTGTCCGTGGTCAGAGGAGTCGAGGTAGACTTCTCAGCGAAGGCAATCAACGAAGCCTACGGCCTCAAGGGCCAGAAACACACTGATTATTCAAGGATCGTTGATGAGCCTACAGAAGCTGTCTTGGAGGAGGCCATTCGGATCATTGGTCAGCCTGAAGCGTCATGGACCGTGTCGCGCAATGGGAGGCACACTCTCATGAGTGCCAACCTCACAGCCAAGGCGGCTGTCTGGTTTTCCTTCGTGAGGAGGAAGCTGTCCCCCGTGACCCATGAGACCACAATCAACCAGAGCAGATCGCTGCTGGTCTATGCAATCATGCGAGGTCTCACAATCAACGTGGGCGAAGTCATTGCAGCTTCCATTGCTGACTGCGCCAAGAAGGGTAAGGGTCCATTGTTCTTCCCTAATACTATTACTAAACTCTGCTTGCGTGCAAGGGTCCCCATTGAGCGAATGGAACAGCAGATGGCTTACACAGGCCACTTGGAGCTGCCTACAGGCTTGAGGCTGAGAAGGAAGGGGAACATGGAATTCGAGCTGGATAGTTTAGCTGCTGCTCAGTCGCTGTCCATGGCGTGCCTAATGGATCTACAGAAGAGGATGGCTCAATGGGCCACATACGCACAGGCGAGGGACAAGGAAGTTGCTGACCAACTGGGATGCATCTTCCCTGACTTTCCCACGAACCTACTGTCTCCATGGGTGCCTCCACGACCACGAGGGACTGATGATGAGGAAGATATATGAGTGCTAGTTTGAGGAGCACTAAAGGGAGTATTGCTGTTCCCTTAGAAAAAAAATTAAACTGCTTTTTGTTGAACCATGTACATTATGCTGTTTTGAGTTAAATCTTTTGATCTGTTTTAGTTGTTTAGTGTTAATTTTTAAATTGTTTAGTGTAGTCTGATGATAGCTGATTAGGTAGATTAGTTAGTTTCATTTTTAGAGAGCTTGAATGACTGGAAAAAACATGCGTAGGGGCCTTACTCACTGTTATATCTGCCCTGTATCTATTGCGAAATAATTGCGGATACCGCAATTTTTATTAGTAAATGCATGTTTTTGACTGATTGTTTAGCTAGGCTGTGATCTGTTTAAATTCTATCTTTTGCTGCTATCATGACTACCTTATATAGCTTATCTTAAAGCATGCTGGATGAGTGTCATAGGACACCCTTTGATAGTTTAAATTAACCTCTAAAAAGCTCAGCATGCATAGCTTTAAGTCCTTATCTGTCTGTTTTTTTCAAATTTCTGCTGCTGTGATATTTACTTTTAGAATGTTCTGTCTATGCCTAGGGCTTTTAGATTCTCTTTGTTTTACCTTAGACTAGATGCTTCTAGGACAAGTTTGGGGGTGTGCCACCTCAGACACTCATTGGGGACAATGAGTAGTTTAAGTTTGGGGGAGGCCACCCTAGGCCTAGGAACATTCCTCTCTCCCTTAAAAGCATAAGCATTCTTCTTCTCCTTTACAAAAAAATGATGAACTGAAAAAAAAATGAAAAACAGAATAAAGAGGGGTGTCTCTCTTAGGTTGCTGAGTAATCAGTGCCAAGTGTGTAACCCACAAGTGGCATTGGATCAAAAGGCAACCAAAGGAAAGGCTCCACCTAAGAAAGAAAAAAGGAAAAAGTAGGGAAGAAGAATGTATACCTAGGAGTTGCAACTTTGTGGCTTAGATGTCCTGTTTAAAAAGAACTCTGATCCTCATTTAGCTGAGCACAAAGTTGTAGCTTGTAGGGTTGTTTAGGGAGATGAATGTATGTCCAATGTAGTGATGCCAGGGTTTAGGTTGTTCTCTTAAAGTACTACTGTCACTGTTAATACTAAGACTGGCATGACTCTAAGGAATCCTAGGTAGCTCAAAAGTAAAAACTAGAAGCATGTACTGAGTCTGGGGTAAAGCTAGGTAGAATTTGAAACCTTAGGGATAGTGGCATGATATGACAAAAGCAAGTAGATCAGTTGTAGGGAGTTAATGAAACAGTAGGAGTAGTAGGCATGCGAAGTCAGAAGAAGCTAGATAAGAGGATAGTTTTAAACTTAGAAGTGTGTCACAGGACAGCACTGCTATAGATAGGGATATAGGGGAGTCAGTAAGTGGTTAAAGAAGATGAAACAGCAGCCTAGGCAAGTCCTTAGATTGCTCGAGGACAAGCAAAACCTTAAGTTTGGGGGTGTGTTACGTCTCCAAAAGTGGCCTTTTTAGGACTAATTTATCTTAGAAAGATGTACACTCTTAGGTGTTTTTGATAGGATTTAGCTTAAACCTATGCTTATATATGATAATTAGAAGAAGGTAGCTAAATTAGGACTTATGTACAAAAGGAAAGAAAAGGATTGAAAACCGAAGTAAAAGAATGAAAAGTAAGCATTGCGGCAGCATTGCGGAAACATTGTTGAAACCGCAATGTTTCAAGTGAAAACCGTAAGTTGACTGATCTTTTTCTGTTAATTTCCGTTATTTCAGGGATTCGTTCTTTCTCCTCCATCCATTTTGAAGTACGACGTTGAAGATTGATGGTTCTCCTTGGCCCAAACGCACCTGCAGATTACTATAAAAGGGGGTCAAAGTCGAGGGTTCAATCATCATCCGAAAGCGTAGAAGTCTTCTCGCAGCTCCATCTTTTCTCCTGTTTTTCTTTGCCGTCTGTTGGTTTGCGAAGTTTAGCTGCTTGGAGTCGATAATCTGATAGGAAGGAGAGAAGATTCGTCTTCTCTCTCGATTGGATTCATCCAAACCAGGCTGATCTTTCTCATCCTTCAGCCGAGGCGGTTGCGACGAGGCGTTCGAGCTTGTTTTACTGCTTTCTGCTCTTTATTTCCATTTTCCAGCTTTGTATTGTTGTTGTTTCTTTTCTAGTAGCTAGATCAGTCCATTTCTTTGTGTTCTGTCTTTCTGTTATTCACTTTAAGTTTCTCTTTTGTTCATTCAAACAATCAAGTAATTAAAGCACAATTCTTCATTTCTCAATTTCCTATCTTTGCAACTCACTGTCTTACCTTGCTGCTTTCAGTTTATTTCTCTTCTAAGCATGTCTCTTTCATCTCTTATTTCTGTTCTCCCCACATCCATGAGTAACTAAGTCACATAGGGGCACGCTAATGACAATACTATAGGCTAAAAAACGTGAACCAAGCATGTAGGATAGCTCTCGAAGCATTGATTGTATGTAAGCTTCATCCCACGGGCAATTTCGATTGGCCATCCATTTTGTCCAAAGAACTCCTAACCTCTGGAAGGAGTAAGAGTTCAGAGTCATACACTCATGCTAGCCTTTCAAGGTAGCCAGAAAATGACCTAGGAATAGGCGTTTTCCTAGTACAAACCATAACTTTCTGCTTTAACAAGATGCTTAAGACCTTACTTGGACATGAGTAAACTAAAGAATCTAATGCATGGAATCGGACGATACATGAGATTGAGTGAGTTTGATGCATAGAGAGTTGATCCAATGCTTGAGAATCGTGAGAAAATGCCTATAGAGGAGTCGTTAGTAGCCCTTGTTTCTCCATTTTACACAATTTCGCTGTTAGGAAAATTGCGGTAGAATTGCTGTTTCCGCAATTCTGCTAAGTTTACAATTCTGTTTAGCTGTTTTCTTCTTCATTTATTAATCTCGTCTCTTTTCCTTTGAGTTTAACTTTGACTTGCTCTTGTTTATGTTGCTATCCTTTACATATTCCGTAGGATTTAGACAATTTAAAACCAATTCACCCCCGTCAAATCCACCCATTCTTTCTTAACTTTACACTTCATGAATAGCTTATAATAAATCTCTGTGGGAAAACGAATGAAAAAATACTTACTACTTGCTATAAGATCATGTATGCTTGCATGTTCTGAGTGCTCTCTCTATCTTATTGCTTATTTATTTTAACACATTGAGCACGCAACACCTGTGCGCGAGCTTCCCACATCATCAGATTGCCGACCAGCTGCTCATACAGTATTTTTATGAGGGGATGACGCCCCATGACCGGCAGATGATTGATGCAGCGAGTGGAGGGGCACTGATTGACAAGACCCCAGTTGAGGCCAAGCAGTTGATTGCAAACATGGCCACAAACTCGCAGCAATTCGGTATTCGGGGGCAAGGACAAGTGCACAGCGTGGCTCAGAGCCACGAAATGACTGAGATGAGGGCCCAGGTGGCCGAGATAGGCAGTATGTTGAAGAAAATCGTTGGAGGACACCGCGAGGCGGAGGAGGTCAACGCGATCGGGGGGTACGCTTCCAACCCAAGGAAGTACGACCCATATGCAAACACTTACAACCCCGGTTGGCGTGACCATCCTAATTTTAGCTATGGGAATAGGGAAGGACAATCTCGTTTCCAAGGCGAGTCCCAGGATAGGCCTAATTCTTCCACCCAGGCTCAAGCCTCGAGCTCCTCCAGTTCGCTTGAAGAGATGGTAAGGACCATCGTGACTAGCACCAGCCAGTTCCAAAAAGAGGCTCGAGAAGAGCTTAATTCGCACAAGCCAGAGCTGCAGAATCTGAACAAGCAGCTGACACAGATGGCGGTGTCTATCAGTAAGATTGAGAGCAAGAGCTCGGGGAAGCTTCCTTCCCAAACTACAGTAAACTCATGTGAAAACGTGAGTGCCATTCAGCTGCGCAGTGGGAAGACACTTTCCACTAGAGCTGTGAAGGAAGCCACGGACAGCCTGAACAAGTCCGCCCCGACTGTTCCTGAGATTCAGGTTGAGAAAAAAAACGAGAAGGTCAGTGTACCTGAGGATGTTACCAGAGCACCATTCCCGAGTAGGCTTGCGAAGCCTACTTTGGAATCTGATGATGAGGAGGTCCTTCGTACCTTCCAAAAGGTGATGGTAAATATCCCGCTCCTCGAGGCAGTCAGTCAAGTGCCCAAGTATGCAAAATTTCTAAGGAGCTGGTGCACAAAGAAAAGGAAGTCCAGAGGGACTGAGAAAAAGAAGGAAAACGTCTCTGCCATTCTCCCAGGTACGTTGCCTGCAAAGTGCAACGATCCAGGTACCTTTACTATCCCTTGCACTATAGGTAGTAAAGTTGTTCATAATGCCATGTTAGACTTAGGAGCCTCTGTAAATGTTATGTCTTATGCACTGTTTCGTGATCTGAATTTAAATGAAATGCATGAGTGTAATGTTTCTGTTCAGTTGGCTAATGGGTCAAGCATTTGCCCTAGGGGGAAGGTAGAGGATGTTTTGGTTAGAGTTGGGAATATGACGTTTCCTGCTGATTTCCTTGTTTTAGATATGAATGAAAACTCATCGCATACTTCGTCCTCCATGTTCTTAGGACGTCCTTTCCTTAAGACCGCTAGGGTCAAGATTGATGTGTTTAAGGGCGTTGTTTCTCTGGAGTTTGATGATACTTTGCATGAGTTCTCTTTATTTGATAGGAAGTCCGTTGGAAATATATTTGTTGTTGAGCATGATGAGAATGAGAGTCTACCCTCGCGCTTGAGGGATGGTTCCCATGTCTCTGTTAAAAAATCTGATTTAAATTTGTGTGATAATGATGCTGATTTTTGCACTAACACTTCTGATATTCACGTGCGTGAGGCACGAAGAGTGCAAAATATTTTTCAGGATGATGGCAGGAAAGGTGTGGACAAGGACAAGTTTGGATCGTCCCCCGCACCTACAGACTATGGATGAGTCTGTGGAGAGAATACAGTCGAGCAACCGACTTTAAAAATTTTGCGCTTCTCGGAGGCACCCGAGCGATGGACTGTTTTTATGCTTTAGTTTAGTTTTATTGCTTTTTAGATTAATTTAGTCTTAATTAGCTTGCTGTTTTTTTTTTAGGAATCGAGAAAGAGAAGAAAATTTTGGGCTCTAATGCGTTTGTGTGCCGCTTCCTCGCCCTCGCCAGCTTCACAAAGAGTCAGGGAAGTGTACTTCTTCTTCCCTTTTTACTTTGTTTATCTGACTGGATGGCATTGGGGACAATGCCATATTTTGAAGTTGGGGGTGGAGTTAGTCCGATGGATGTGCATGTGTAGTTCGTTGAGAAGTGCTATAATGATATTGAAGTGTTTGAGACTCTGTTTACTGTTTTCTGACGATGATAGCCTAGGAAATGCATGTTAGAAATTTGAGCATGTTCATAATCGAGTTTTTGCATGAGTTTTGTGTTTATTAGGTTCATGTCAAAAATTTTAAAAAAAATTTTGTTGCTCCCTTGCACTTGTCGCGCACTTAGCAACCTCTTCCTAGATTCCGTAGGCTTTGTAAATCGCATGTTTCGCTAATTCTCGTTGTCACCCCGAAAGGCATCTCTAGGTAGCTTGTTGCATGAGAGTTAGTGGTTAGTTAATTGAGAAAGCATGTGCTTAGCCTAATAAAAAAAAAATAGAAAAGCATGTTTGATAGAAAAATCCTCTCGAGGCGCTCCTCCTTCTTATTAGTGCACTTAAGAAGTGAGCGTTAGTCCTTAAAAACGTGAAGTTTATGCATGAATTTGACGTGTTAGGCAGCTCGAGTTGGAAAGAAAAAGAAATGAAAAGTTGGTTCAAAGAACCTTAATAAAAGAGTACAAAGTACTTATGAAAAGAAAAAGAATGAGAAAAATAATTAGGTCTCTTAATTTGCTTCTCTCTCTCGTGTAAGTCAAGTGTAGCTGTTCTTAAACGCTAGAAGTAGGGGAAAACGGGATGTGCGTTGCATGTAGGTTTTCCGGGTTTACGTGAGTTTAGGAGTGGTTTGCTAGCACACACACACGTTAGGGGGCAAGAGTTAATTTTTGATATGTCCTAGTTAATGCATGAACAAAATGCTTCCATGATTATACTCGTGTTTAAAATTTCAATATGCATGGAGGTTTGAGTTAGAATGCATGTAAGCGCGTCCTTAGAGTCAATGTCTTTGTAGTGCTTGCTCGAGGACTAGCAATGTTTAAGTTGGGGGTGTTTGATAACTCCATTTTGGAGCTATTAAATACTTCCTAATTATAGCTAAAGTCCGCTTTCAATTGATTAAATATATCTCTTTTGTAGGAGAAAAGCGGCAAAGAGCTCGTGCGTCCGTTGGACCCGTTCGAGAGCTTAAAGTAGAGTTTTAGCGCCCCGGGAATGCATCGGGAAGAGGGGAACTTGATCCGTGAAGAAACGGGCCAAAACAGCCTTGGAGAGGCAAAGCTTCAGCCCCAAACCCGAGAGCCAGCGTCGAGCTACAGCGTCGAGACGCTGGCTCGACGCTGGAAAAACCCGAGAGCAAGCGTCGAGTGATAGCGTCGAGACGCTAGCTCGACGCTGCCCCAGCGTCGAGACCCTGCTTGGCGTCGAGACGCTCCGGAGGAGGCGCGCGCAGGAATTTTATCGGGGCAGCGTCGCGACGCTGGCCTTGCGTCGCGACGCCATCGCGAGCGCGCGCGGAAAACTTAGGGCACAGCGTCGAGACGCTAGGCCTAGCGTCTCGACGCTACGACGATGGCAGAAGTTAAAAGACGATTTTTCTGCACTTTTTGAGGAGTTCTTCATGACGGATTTTGCTCTTCTTGATCTTCTTCTTCCCCGTTTTCTCTCTATTTTCCGTGGAGCTCCGCCATTGTTGGCATGCTAGTGAGCTCCACCTTCATTGTAATACATTGATGAATCCTTCCAAGGCCGTGGTTGGAGCGGGATTGACAAACCGCGCCATGAGCGGCTAAGGTAAGGGTGACGGTTTGGAAACGTTTTAGGGATATTCTTGTTAGTAAATTTGGTTTTGATAATCTGCGTTTTGATTTATGCATATTGGAATCTGTTTGTTTGCATCTATTTACTTTGCTTAATCCAACGCGCATGCTAAAATACGACGATTGACACTCGGGTAGTTTCGCATGTTGTGTATGTTAAAGAGTAGCGATGTCGTGCCTCTCACTGCTCGACTAAGTAACACAGGTAGATAGAACTAAATCGAAGTATCGGGTCGGGTAGGATAATTGTTGATTGCATACGGCGTTTGCGGGCAATCTAATAGCAATTAGAATTCACGCTCGAATGTTCGTCGCGGTTAGCTAGTGACTGTCTAAATTTACCTTAGGGCTGATCACCTTGATGTAGGATTAGATAACGTGTAATTAGAACTGTGTGGTCTAATTAAAATCCATGGAGTCGGCTACTTTGGGGCTTCTCTGGTAGTCGTCCGCGTGCTCAATAAACTGAATTCCATGTTATTAGCATTAAATGATAAACTGAATTTGTCTAACAAGTGATCCCGAGACTCCCAAACCGTGCACACGTTCTCTTCATATTATTCTTTCTTCCGTTAGCTTTCTTACTATTTCTCTTGCATGATAAAAACCCCCCCGTTACCAAAAATCCATCAATTAATTAAATCCCAATTTTAATTGTGCTTTTGATCATTCCTATTCCTTGGATCGACCCTGTTACCACTGGCTGCAAAGCCTTGGTCATAGGCTTTATAAATCGTATTTTGGCAAGTCTCGACAGCTTGAGATTAAGCGATAGTTCAAAATATCGCACACCACTCGCTACTCGACGAGTCGGAAGTCCGCTGATTGAACGTCGTCGCCGGAAAAATGGGTTGAACGGGTGTTGTTCGAACTCCGCCGATCGAAGTGGTGCACGCGGCTGAGGCAACGTTGTGGATGGGAGCTCGCCGGTGGGAGAGACAACGAAGGGGAAAGGCGATGTGGGGTGGTCAGAGCTGAGGGGGGGAGAAGGGGATGTGAATTGAGGGAGGCGACGTGGGTTCTTCTTCACGGAGACTTACGCTGCTTTTTTCTAATTTCATTTTTTTTAATAATAATAACTCATTAACCCTTGTTGGACTTAGTCAAACGACTAGCCCTAGCCTCTTTTAAGCCCAAGTTCCACATGACTCTTCCACTTAAACTCACTATCGAGCCCAATAACAATAGTAATTAAATAATATTCTCTTCCCTAGAGCTCAGATCATCACATCATTAGTCTAAATAAAATTTGTTGTTAGTACCTACGATACTCAATTGATCTAGAAAACCAATCATGTGGACGATACTTTTTACTTAAATCACTCTATTAGAACTTAACTCGTACACTTGCAATACACAATAAATCAAGCAACAAGTTTTTACGACTAAATTTCCTTTGTCTTTGTTGATCTATTATGATCTTATTTTCTTTTCTTGTGTTTCTACCATGACTAAGTCTTCAATGAAGGCCTTCTTGAGACCTTGGTCATGGCAGATGTAAGTTAAAGCATAGGTAGGGTTGCTTATAAGGTAGACTTACCAATTCCTCTCGGAAGCCTTTAAGCCAAACTAACTAGGAAGAGCTCATAAAAGACTTGGCCACAATAAAGGTGAATAGCCATATGAGAAAAATAGCCCTTGGTTGAGCCAATTGGGAAGACCTCATTGAGAACATGGTCTAGCTTAACACAATTTGATGTTAAAGTCAAACGAGGGTTTGTGTTAAGCTTGACAAAAGTAGAGATTGTATAGCGACCTCGTGTGTGAATTTTATCCTCATATTTTAAAGAGGGGTTATAAAGTATCCTATAATAATAAACTTATAAAGCTCATTTTGTCCTACATTTGGGAAAGTTAGTTTTTTTTCCCCTATTTTGAAAGGTAATAAAAAAGGTCTTTAGCTCAAAGAGTTTGGTCCAAACCCTAGGTGGAATTGGTGAAGAATTCCTCATTTTACTTGTTGGTTTCTTCCCAACAAATGTACATTCTTTTGGAAGCATGAGCATAAATTTTGGATCAAATCCACTTTTAATTCAAGTCTATGGAAAATGGAAAGTTAGTTTATGTTTCTTTATGTTTTTTTTTTTTTTTTTTTTAATTATAAACATTAATTTGATCCATCAAAGATTCTAGATTTGTTGTGAAAAGTGTTGGATTTATGGTCAACGAAGAACATAGTTCACGTGACATGATGTATAATAGTGTGTTTGGGAATAACTATTGAAAAACTAAATATTTTTTAAACAAAATAATTTTTTCTATAAACACTTTCGAAAAAACTAATAATTTTAGAGAGTGTTTAATATAGCTTCCTGAATTATATTAGAGTATGACAGAGTGTTTTTTTTAGAATAAAACAATGTTAATAATTACAAAAGACTTTAAAAAAAATTAGATTAATTTAAATATTATTTTTGAATAAACTCTTGAGAGATATATTATTCAAAAATAACTTTAAAGTGATTAACCTAAAATCATCCAAATATGTAGTAAGAAGAAAAAAAACATATTTATAATAAATATGATCACTATTTAGGGTGAAACAAAAAAAAATACAAGATATATAAACATTTTTATTGAGAATAGGTTTTTAAGTGCTTAAATGAAAAGGTATTTCAAAGATAGACGTAGCTCATATATTATTTAGACCATAAATTTTATTTATAGAGTCAATTAATCACTTCAACCAACGATTAAATTGGATAGTCCTAGTGAGAAACTTTAAAGTGAAAATTAATTTAGTTAATATTTTTGAACACGTTGTGTCATGACCAAATCACATGTTGTTCGTTAATCCAAACATAGCTCAATGACAATAATTACCGTCCAAAAATTTGATGGTTGGATTTCTAAGTCTGCATTTATTGAATTGAAAAGAAAGAAAAAAAAATAGAAAAAGTCACTTGTTGTTAAGACAATATATTTTTTTTTTTCTGCTTGAATTAAGCAGATTAGCTAAAATTCCAGAGAGAGGGACGAAAAAAAAGGTATTTTATAATACCTAAATATTTTTTGGTAACCATTTCTTCTCATTTCTCTTCTTCTCTCTACCTACTAAGATTCGAACTCGCCACCCAAGGGTTAGACTAAGTCCATCCTCTTGGCCAACAGGCTACGAGACCGTTCGGTGTTAAATGATTCTCCTTTTATTTTAAGTGCTTTTACCAATTTTCTTTCAAATGTCGTGGATTTGTTTTCCTCCTCTTTAAATAACTAGTATTTTAAAACATGTGCATTATGCTTTTTATTATGAAATTACTTTATGTTAAATTTCAACTTTTTAACAATGGATCCACATCTCATATATACTTTAAGAACGTCAAGTAGTTATTTGGATGACTATGAATAGTTGAGAAAATTATAAATAAATTGATTTCTACGCTACTAAATTTGAGAGAGGTGTCAAACTGAACATAGTTCAATTGACATTAAATTGTGTCACGCGTTAATTAAATATCTTTGCAAAAAAAGAAAAAAGTTGGAGAGTGTCACTATACTTGTATTTGGATTGCATTCCTAAATTTTTAATTTTAAAAAACTAATTTGTGGTGTTGGTGTTGGGCAACCACCCAAAATGAAATAAATCATTTTGGTGTTTAATTGAGAATTCTCTCTAATTTTCATAGTATATTAAAATTACTAAAATACCCTCACACTATCCATTTAAATTTTTTCCACCCACAGTTATTGTTGACTATCTCTTTTGGCGACTTCCGGTGACCACCTCCGGCCACCGTCGTCGTTCTTTGGCAACGACAACCGTCGGAGACCTCGGGGGAAAACTCCAGTCGACCTCCTGGACGATCACCACTGACAACCTCCCGTCAATTCCCGATGGCGACCTCCGACAACTCCCAACGACCATCACCACTCTCACCCCGTCACCGACCATTGGCAATAGTCAATGTCGATCATAGTTTTTAAGATACAAATTCAAATTTATTAATTCATATTGTTTATTAATAGTTGTCTTTATAGTAGTTTGTCATTAGGAGAAACATTTTTAATGTAGAGCAAACCAAACAAATTTGTGGATAAAAACACTTTTGAGAAAATGTAACCGAGTATTTTAATTAAAAACTGTTGACCGAGAAATTTCGGCCAATCAACGGTCGCCACGTGTCTTCATCACGGCCGGTGGATCAGATAGCTTGACCGAGCAAATTCGGTCGCACCGTAATTGGGCTCGAAATCGGGTCGGTCGGGAAAAAATATTCAAAAGACAATTTGGCCCGAAGGTCAAGCCCATTGGGCTCAAAATTCAAAAGCTCATTTGAACCAAGCCCATTGGGTCCAAACCCATTGGATCCAAGCCCAAACTCATTGGATCCAGGCCCAAGCCCACCAAGCCCATGAGAACTCTATAAATATAGAGCTCATTCTTCATTTTCAAGGTTCAGAAAATTTCTTCTCCTAAGAACTCAGAGAGAATTCTCAAACAACGAAAGACTCTTTGAATCCTGAAGACTGAACGTCACTTGAAGATCAAACACCTGAAGACTTCACCGCTACGCGAAGCTGACACCTGAAGACTTCACCGCTACGCGAAGCTGAAGATTCAACCTCGAGAACAAGCTACGAAGCCCTCGAGTACGTTACATTTAAGAGAGAGAATCAGAGGATCAAACATCAGAGATTGTAATAGAGATTGTAATCCACTACGCACTGATAAATACAATACATCAATACAAATTCAAATTCATTTACACGTGTCGAATTTCCATTCGTCGTTCGAAATCACGTGGGAACAAAAACATTTCTATAAAAAAAAAATGCATTCTTGAAAAACGTTTTGTAGTAGTCAATCCAAAGAGACCATAAATCTTCATTAATTTAAGTTATTCTTTCCTTATTTGTTATAACAAGATATATATAAAAAATTTCATGTAATTCTTCTCTACACTATACTCATAATATATAAATTTTCATGTAATTCTTTTTTATACTATACTCATCATATCTCTCGACACTAAAAAATAAAGAAAAATCGATGTCAGAAGGTCGAAAACGGAACAAGAACGACTCTCTCATTAAAAGTAAAATTTTAATAAAAGGTATTTTAGAATACCTATTTGGAATTAAATCCAACAACATCAACACCCCCACAAAGTGGGAGACCGAAACCTCTACCTATAGAGGGAAGAATAACACCTAACAAATATAGGGGAAAATACCGATTCTAGATTCGAACCTGCGACCGGAGGGTCCAGCTTAATTGCAGCTAACCAAACCAGCCAACAAGCTACGAATACCTTCGGTGCTAATTCATACTTTCTTTACTAATTATACTCTTTAAATAAAAACAAAATTGAGAGTTGCATTTTAATAAAATTCTAAATTTTCAAATGTTGGAAAAACCTTTTTGGTCCATTAATTTTTATAAAAATAACAATTTTGTCTCAAAAATTTAATTTGTAACGATTTATTTCATGTATTTTTAATTTTATAATAATTCAGTCAGTAAATTTTAATATCTAACAACAATTTAGTTTGTGTACTTTAAAATTTATAATGTTTTAGTCACTATCATAAAAATTGTTGTTAAGATATAATATGATTTGTTACATATAGATTGATATATTGATTAGAGACCAAATATGTTTACAAATAACAAAGATTAAGTCGTTTCCTAATAAAAATTGACACCTTATTTTAATGAGATTTTTTATAATAAAAATTAAATTGTTACAAACTTTATAGTACACAGATTAAATTGTTACCTATTAAAATTTAGGGACTAAATTGTTACAAAATTCATGGATAAAACTATTATTTTCATAAATTAAAAAAAAAAATTAGAAAAAAAATAAAAAATAAATAATAATAATAATAATGTACTTTCAACCATTTAAAATATATTTAATAGATCACTTAAAACCTATTTGGTATACAAATCAAATAATATTATTACTTGTTATTATATTTACTTAATCAAACCGATTGAAAGAATATTCTTTTTTTTATATGATACTATAAACGCATTTCACGTTTGTTAAATTTAAAACATGTAAAATGTTTGACAGTACAAAATTTATAACAAAAAAATGTCTCAATAATTAATTAATACTATTTGGCATTCAACTATTAAACACATATCATCCACTTTTAAAATTGAAATTCAATTTTTAAATATGTTACCAAATACATATACGGTAGTCTTGAAACATAAAAATATGTTATCAAATACATATAAGGGATCGAACAACCACTTGGTGCAGTGGGTGAGCGCTCCGCCTAAGATAGCAGAGAGTGGGGGTTCGATTCTGCCCTAGGGCAGATTTTCATAAAAATTATCAAACAACCACTTGGTGCTACGGGTGAGTGAGCGCGCATCACCTAGATAGCCCAGAGTGGGGGTTGATTGATCCTGCACCGTGCAAACGGATGAATGATTTAAAATATTTAACCGCATTATATACCGCCTATAACGGCAAATTTTTGCCAATTGAGCTAGGTTGGGCCAGTGACCAAAAGGTTATGGGTTCAATCCCCGCATTAATTAAACTACTATTGCAAAAAAAAAATACATATAAGGACTGAAACATAAAATATAATTTAGTTTGTATTAAAATTTATGAAGTAAATAGATATTATTTAAAGTTAAAAAACACACCTGAAACATAAAATATAATTTAGTTTGTATTAAAATTTATGAAGTAAATAGATATTATTTAAAGTTAAAAAACACAGATACAACTATCAGATTTTACGTCAATCTTATAATTGAACTGAACTATTTAAGATATTGATGATTACCAATCATAGATTAAAATCTCATCTATATATATGAATTGTAATATTTTTAAAATAAAACATCTAATTAGTTCATTGAAAAATATTTTGGTCACAATTGATATATTATTTTCATAAATGATTCAAAATTCAAAACTTTAAGTCTTGAAAGTAATATGAAAAAATCATGAGAATTTGCAAGGTTTCAAAAATTAAAAACAAAAAAGTTTACACTAAACCTTTACAAATACTTTGTTTTTAAGCATTTTGCTTTGTGGTCTTCAAGTAGCGTAATGTCTGTAGTCGACTGTCTGAAACTAAATGCATCTAAGAAAGGCCTTGACTCGTCAATATATGTGTCTCCAGAAGTGATTTGTGTAATGAGTTCCTCTAGTGAGGTTTTTGGTGAGCGTCCTAGCCAAAGGCAGCGCACGAACTATTTTCCTTCCGCTCATTTTGACAACCGAACGACTATTCACCCCCTCGTTCTTCTATTTGGTGAGGGGAGATCTTTTAGTGTTGATTTGATTGATTTTGACGAACCGTACGACTCATAATTATATGAGGTTGTTCTTCTAGAACGTGTATTTTCGACATGAGTTGGTTTTTCGGAGTATAAACTATCGGTTAACTGCGCAAACCCAGGCGTGGCCTTCGAAGTAATGTTATGCATATTCGAGAGTCATGTATCGTCTTTGTTTGTCTTGCTTTTATTTTCTACCGTGTTTGCAAGCTTTCTTGGATATGATCGCTTATCTCATCGACTTTCTAACGAGATTTCTCACATTCGCTGATCTTTTGTTTCTCGATCTGAACTTGAGTAGGCTCGAGCTCTTCATGTTGAAGCTAACCTACTCTTAACAGATACCATAGTTTCTTTGGCTTTGTCTCAACTTAAGCTAGCGGAGACGAAAGAGAAACCTATTGCAGCTGAAATTCAACTAAAGAACTTGGTGTTCTTAGCTGATGAGTTCAAGAAGAGCCTTTAGTTCATTACTTTCCCGATAGAGCTCATGGGAACTGAGGTAACTTGGTCTATGGAAGCGGCAAAACAACATTACCTTTGGTCTATGGAAGCGGCAAAACAACATTACCTTGAGCATGATTATGAATTTCTGAGCACCTGGTTCAAGGAGCTTCGTGAGATTCCTCCTGACTTTATTGGATTTTGGTGATGGAGCGTTTCACGCTGCGGAAGCGATTTTGGATCGTTGAAACTCTAATTTCATCAATTTAACAAATAGAAAACATGCTCAAATGACGGAAAAATAAGAAATTAGAAAACATATCCTTGTAGTTCTAAATTTTATCAGCTCTATCGCTTGTTCCTCGTCACGAACTCTTCCGGCCTCTTCTCACGATCGCCCCGAGAACCACTCCAGGTAGTCCCACTATCCTCGGCGCCGAGCAACGGAATTGTGAGACTCCGTCACAAGAGAAAAGAAAAAAAAAAAAAAAAAAAAAAAGAAGAAGGATGAAGGAGATGGAAAAAGCTTGTGGCTTGCTATGAACTTTAAAGAAGGAAAAGGCGCTCACAAACTCATAAATCTGAGTTTTTCAATTTGAATACCCCTCTCCACCTTTAAAGCTCACAAAAAACCATATACATATATATATATATATATATATATATATTATTTTTAAAAAATAATTCTCAATTAATTTTAAATAATAATAAATATTTTATTAATTAAACTTTTTAATTAATAAAATATATATATATATATATATATATTAATTAATTAATTAAACTTTTTAATTAATTAATATTATTTAATTCAATATCAAATATCAATTAAATAATATGGCTAAATGCACTTTTACGAAAACCGATTTTTTGCACATCAATCGTATTCATGTTTTAGACCATTCTCATATTTAAATCATATTTAAATATGTCTATCATCCTTCCATAAACCGAATTTGAAAAAATTCAAATTCTTTTTTTTTTCTCATATATTGTTGCACGGCGTTACCCGAGCTAGCCAGGAGAACCTACAGATAATGAACTCCAATGATACGAGATTATCTGATCAAAACTCTTTCAACCGAACTAATCAACATTCGTTAACCCCCGGAGACTCCACTATAGTCTGAGGGTTGCACTCTCCTCACTGTAGATATATTATGTCCTCTTGATATAACTGTCATGGACAAGTCGGCCCTTCACAGGTTGTTCGTAATCACAGCTGGGTCATTTAAACCGTTTAACCCCTGCATTACGTCTTGTTCCTTAAGTACCATTGACACCTCTAATGATCAATAGATATGTGGTCCAACCATCAGATCAATTAACTCTCTCATCACATGAGAGTGTGAGCGCTCATTGTTCAAGCCCCAGAGTTAGCTATTAAGGGAACAACCTATCTACTAACCCTGAAGAGCGGATTAGGAGTGAACTTTAATCTTGATGTACTATGTCCCCAGCTACCTATTCGACTTTATCCCCAAGATGGTAGGCTTATTGAGTCGGCGCTTATGGGTCACTCTCACCCATGCAAGTCAAGAGATACTTTCGAATAAGCAGAAGTTCATAGCGAGCTCATGATTAAGATCAAGTTACCTAGGTCATCATAAGAAAATGTCGGTCTCATCAGTAAACGGTGTTATAAAGAGAGAGCGACATATTTCGCGGTTCGATCTTATGCAAACTCTTTGCACAGGATGCCCTCACTCGCACATCTCCATGTGAAACGATTCGGATCACATCGTTTTATACAATACAAAGTGAGTCGCATCCAATAGTGTTACCAGGATAAGATACCCAGCCTTATCCGTATACTATAGACCGTTTTGTCTGACTACTTGAGCTTGATACACAATCATGTCATACATGAGGCTCAAGTACTCATATTCAGCCAAGGGTGTTGGTCATTGATATAGGTTAACCTAAACACGTTTCACTTTATTCCAGTAAACTTTTTTACTGAATAAAACTAATAACTCTTTATTCTAAATAGAATATTTACAAACATAAAAGTTTACAAACCACGAGTTTTAGGACATAAAACCCAACATTTAGTGCCAACATAAACGAGAACTTCTTGGTTGACGTCCCAAAATTTACTGACAATTAATTTTTTTTTTGCGATGTATTGTAGTTTTGGTTGGACCCTGTGTACTTCAGTTTTGGTTTAAAAATTGCTTTGTTATTATTATTTTGCTATTTTTTTATGAACTCGTGATTTTTTTTTTGCTGCTTAATGGTTTATGTCGTCTTATTTCTTACTTGTCATCACTCATGTTTATTTGGCTCATATATATGTGATACAAGTTTCCTGAGTTGTTTGAGTTTTTTTGGTAGAAGAAAAATAATGACATGCTTTAGTTAATATCACTGAAACAAAATATTAAAATTTGTTGCATTCAAATAGCTTGGTAAACATTTGGTGAAGGTTCTTAATCCTCTTCATTCTTTATGTCAATCTTGATGTTTTGGGAGATGCCCCCAACTTCTCTTTCATTGTTATCTCGTACCACAATTGGGATTTCAGTTGTTATCTCCTCGTACTGTTCTGATGCCGCTTAGGGTTGGAAATTATCAGAATACGGTAGATTTTCACGTTTGCTACCATCAACACCACTACCAACGCATCATTGTGTGGTTGGTCGAACTGTCTTGCTTTAGCTTCGGTGAAGCTCACTATCGTCTTGATTTTCATAGTGGAGAAAACCTCCTAGGCTGGCAGATTGCTTTTCGCTTCCTACTTGATTCTCCTCCCGTTGGTCCTCCAAACACTTTTAAAATAAGAAATTAAAATTAAAATTATAGTATTGTATATTTTTTATTTAGTTTTTTTTTCATAGCGATCCTGTGTTCTTATTTTCTTGGTCTCTATCCGGTCTTTTTCACCTCGATTTTATTCTGATGGCGGTCAATTTGTCAGATCTTCCCGTCGAGCGTCTTACGTGAGCGAAGCCATTCTTTTGCGCTCATATATTTTTGTGCTCGGGAAAACAACTCAACATACGTTGTGGCTGCTTTCTTTCCTAGAGACAACAAGAAATTATTGTCCATTAAACCTTCCACTACAGCAATAGGAGTGTTGTTCTGTCAATATAGTTCTCGATATAGTATTCACTTAAGGTCTCATTTCCTCCTTGTTTGATTGTATGGAGGTGAGTGGGTGGTTTTGGTTGATCTCTACCCCCTAAGAATTGAGTGACAAATGTCCGCGTCAACTTCCTAAAATAGGATATTGGCGTCCTCTTGAGTTGTCGATACCATTTCCTAGTTGGTCTAGTTAAGGTAAACGAGAATGGCCGACATTTAATGGCATCACAGACTCTATGGAGTTCTATCCACGAGCATAATGTATCAAGATGCTCAATCAAATCTTTTAACCCGTCATAGGCTTGCATCGTTGGAAACTTGAATTTGGACGGGACTTCTTCTTGCATAATCTCGTCCGTGAATGGCGGGTCTACTTGCTTTAGAAGGTTCTCCAAGTCGACTCTATCATTTCCTTGTGTTTTTTTCATATCCCCTCATTGGATTTGGAGTCGTTGTAACTCCATTACCTAGGGTCGACTTTTTGCCTCACCTCCACTAGGAGCTTTTCGCTTGTCATTGGTCAACTTCCGCAAATCTAATATGATATCAATTTCTTTGGCTTACTGAATGTGTTTGATTGTCGATGGATGAGACTATACCTGACCGCTTCGAATTAGGCTCCGTCCTTTAGTATATTGTACCTAGTTCACGCACGAGACTGGTGGTTGTTCGTTGTGATAAACGCTCCCTCGGGTCCAGACGAATAGGTCTTCTTTTGTTGCCTCTTAGTCGTAATTTCTTGCATGGATGGGGGTTTCTGGTTTACGACACTCATTCTCCTTCGATTTTTTGTCCTTTTCCTTTTTCTAGATCTCGAACCACTAGGGTTGTATTTAGAGTTTGTGGTTGTTAATCTCGTACTGGCTCTTCCCTAGTTCGCTCGGGTTCTAGAGTTTGGTTGTAACAATTTTTATGGATCTCAAAGACTTAAATGTAAAATTTTATAATTTGAGTAGGCTTATTGACCAAATTAAAATTTGAATGGTGTGATTGTAACAACACGTATAGTCTTATAGTTAGAAGTTGTTTCGTTTGCAATTTATTGGATGTTGAAAATGAAATTTGCCATTGAAAAAAAAACAATCCTAAAGAAGAAGAAAAAAGAAATGTGGATTGAATAATTGAGGTAACACCAAATTATGAATAGGATTGGGGTTTGCAAACAAATGCATCAAGGTTGGTAAGGATATGATAGAATCAAGAGCAAGAAGGGGCTAGATGTGCACGTGGCGAGCAGGCATTGGACTGTGAGAATATGGGGTATTCGCTGTCAACTTAGAAACTACAACAACGCGTGGAGATACGGAGCGTTTAATAAACCGTAAAAGTTAGATAAGATTGTACACGTCATCCACTGGACCCAACGCAACATCTACTCTTCTTCTGACACGTGTCTTCCTTCTTTTTCGAAACGTGATTAACACGTGTATCGCACCCTTCACGTGTCTCTCAGTCTCTATTCAAGATTTTAAACAGTTTTCACAAATTCTCACGTGTTCTCACTTTTCTTTTGTTTTTGTTTGGAAATTAAAATTTCACTTCAAGTCCCTCATTTTATTATTTATTTCTCTTTAATCCTTATATTCTTTAAGTGGGTTAATTCTTTACTTCTTCAATGTCCAATAAATGATGTTCAATAAATAGTGATTTAGACAATAAATATTTTTATTGAGTTTTAAGTTAATGTCACGTTAGTTTAAGTTTAAGTCTTGTTTGATACACCTAGATAGTCCAGGAGTTGATTGATCCTGCACCGTGCAAACGAATGATTTAAAATATTTAACTGCATTATATATCACCCATAAAGGCAAATTTTTAGATCGAACAACCACTTGGTGCAGTGGGTGAGCACTCCGCCTAAGATAGCAGAGAGTGTGGGTTCGATTTTGCCCTAGAGCAGATTTTCATAAAAAATTATCAAACAACCACTTGGTGCAACGGGTGAGTGCGCACGCCAAAGGCAAAATTTTTTGCCAAATCGAGCATAGCTCAATTGGCATAAGGTTGTGCCTATGATTAAGAAGTCATGTTCAATTCTCGCATTAATTAAAATATCGTTGCAAAAAAAAAAACTATTTAATTTTTTAATTTTTTATTTTTAGAAGTTTTTTCAAAATTTTATTTAGTTTTTGAAAAAATATTAATAAAAGAACAAATAAATTTAGATATAAAAGTAGTGTTGAGTTTTAAAAAATAAAAAATAAAAAATTAAATGATTATCAAAACCTTAATTTTTACATGGAATTCTTAACTAATTTTTTATTTCATCAATTTAAATCATAAACAAAGTATTTTTCAAACTTAGTTACAAAATCCCAAAATCTAATCAACCTAAAATACCAAAACCTATTCCAACTAATGGAAGGGTTTATATTGCCAACTAATTTTTTTTTTCTAAAATGTATTTAATTTTAAATATTTTTTACAAAACCAGTATAAATTTAAACACTCATATTTGATTATATTTTCTCAAAAGTATTTTTTTTTTTTATATACAAGTCTGTTTGGTTTGGCCTATACTAAAAATGTTACATAGTATTGCGAAGCACGAATTGCAAAATCTTCCCCTTTCTCTCCAAGAAGTGAGAGTTCTTTCCTCCATTGTTGAGCGTCTCCTTCCTCTTGATTGAGTGTTTTTTCTGCCTTGGGCTGTCTTCTCCGCCTTGCTGCTGTTCCTCGCCTCGTTGCTGTTCTTCGTTCGCTGAATTTCTTGTTATTCTTACGTTCTGAGTCTCGTCTCCCCCGTTCTTGAGTTGTTTGCTTCTTTTCATCCGCTGATTATGAATGAAGACGAGTTAATTGAAGTTTGACAAAAAATGTCTCTGACCTCCGAAGAAGATACAGTGATTCACTTTGATTCTTTGGCTGATGGTACCCAAAAAGACCTAGACCTTTGCCTGATTGGTAAGCTTCTTTGCCAGAGATTCATCACGAGTGATACGATTCAAGCTTCATTTCGCAAAATCTGGAATCAAGAAAAACTTGGGGTTCACAACCTTTCCAAGAATTTATATATCTTCAATTTTAAGGGGCTTCCAGATCTTAATCGTGTTCTCATCTCTGGCCCCTGGATCTTTGATAAGTGCCTGCTAATTTTGGAAAACCCTAAACCTTTTCTTAAACCTTCTGAATTAACTTTTAAGTTTGTTCATATGTGGGTTCATTTTTTTGACCTTCCTATTGCTTGTCGATCTCGACATACAACCATTAAACTGGGGAATGCGATTGGTTCTTTTGTGAATGTATAGGACAATGAATTCGGGCAGTGCTAGGGTACTAGTCTCAGAGTCCGGGTTGTGATTGATGTCTCTAAAGTCAGGCGTGGTATTAAATTAGCCATGGATGGTCCCCTCCCTTGCAGTTGGGTCTCTATTCAGTATGAAGGTCTTCCATATTTCTGCTATTTCTGTGGGATTATAGGTCATTTGGTGAAAGATTGCGATTCAGCTTTTGCTATTCCTTCTTTGATGAATTCAAAGAAACTACCGTTTGGGCCGAATTTGCGCTTCCACTCACAAACCTCCAGTTCTTCCCAAAAGCTTTTAGGTGAATATCGACTTATCCCTTCCCAAACAAAAGATAACCGCTCTGTGACTGCACCCATTAGCCCTCCCACTTCTTCCCCACGCTTGTTAATCCCCCCCCCATTAAATTCCTCTGCCCCTCTCCCTCCTGATCCTGCCTCTCCCATTCTACCTTCCCCTCATAATTTTCACTATGAGCCATATTTTTCCTTTAAAAGCCTCTATTCCACTCCCTCTGCTAGTAAGAGGAAAGGGAAAAAGAAACTAGGCGGCTCTGGTCTACCCTTTGATATTAACTTACCGTATCACGATCATAAAAGGAAATGCACACATGACCCCTCTGTTACTCCTTCAAAGAAATCCAAGATTACCAACTTGCCTGTTTTACCCATTTCCATTTCCGATATCGATATTGTTGATTTAGCGGAGGTTGTTATGCAACCCCGCCTTTCACTATGAAGATCTTATGTTGGAATGTCCAAGGATTGGGGAATCCAAAGACATTTCGTGCTGTTGTGGATGTTCTTCGTATTCGAAAGCCTCACCTTGTTTTTCTCTCAGAAACTAGGTGTGATTCTGTTGTTATGAATAAGCTTAAGAATGTTGTTGGTCTTCATGATTTATTTTTAGTCTCGAATGAAGGTTCAGGAGGTGGTTTATGTTTATTATTGAATGATATTAATATATCAATCCGCTCCTCTTCCAAGTCCTATATAGACTCTTCCATTAGTTGGAATGCAAAGCATTGGCGTTTTACCGGCTTCTATGGCCATCCTGACTCTTCTAAACGATCCATTTCTTGGGACCTTCTCCGGCGAATCCACAATGACGATGACTCTGCCTGGTTGGAGGAGATATCAATGAGATTCTCTCTTGTGATGAGAAAGAAGGGGGTGCCTTGCGTGACTTAAATCTTATAAGTTCTTTTCAAAGTGCTTTGAATGATTGTCATCTGAAAGATCTTGGCTTTGTTGGGGACATTTTTACTTGGACCAATAGGTGGAAGCATAGACCCCCCATTTTTTTTCAGATTGGATAGATTTTTAGCTAATTCAGCTTTTGAGGATCTTTTTCACACTTTGACCAATACTCACCTTGATTGGTCTGAATCGGATCATCGTCCCATTGAACTCTTGATGTATGATAGTCCGGATTTATGTTCTAATAATCATTATGGCTCTCGCTCCTTCAAATTTGAGGAGCACTGGATCTGTCATGATCAGTGTCATTCGATTGTGAACCAAGCTATTTTCCATCATTCTGAGGGTAATTTTGGCAAGGATCTGCCCCTTATCCTCAAGAGTATCTCCAGAGATCTTAATTCTTGGGGCCATCATCAGTCCAAATCTCTAAAGCCAAAAATTGAAGCCTGCAAGAGAGCATTGCAGTCTGCTTATAAAGCCTTCCCCTATCCTGATTTCAATAAAATTGTTCTCATTGAAAATGATCTTAACCATCTTCTCAGTGAGGAAGAAATCTATTGGAAGCAAAGGTCTAGAGAGAATTGGCTTCGTTGGGGTGATCGCAATACTAAATGGTTCCATAAGAAGGCTTCTTTGAGAAAGAAAATGAATGTTATTGCTGGAATTTTTAACTCAGCTAATGCTTGGGTTGATGATCCTAAATCTATTGATTCATAATTTATTCATTACTTTTCTAATCTTTTTTCTTCTTCCAGGCCAAACAGTGCTGAGATGGATGGTGTTCTTGACAATGTTCAAAAGGTAGTCTCAAAGGATATGAATTCTATCCTTGATGCCCCTTTCACCAGTGAAGAGATCCTCTTTGATCTAAGCCAAATGTATCCAACTAAAGCTCCTGCCCTGATGGCTTCCCTGCTCTTTTTTATCAAAAGTTTTGGCCTCTTATTGGAAACATCACTATCCAAAATTGCCTTGCTATTCTTAACCAAGGAGCACCTATCAATGACTGAAACCATACAAACATTGCCCTAATACCTAAAACCAGTCACCCTACCTATGTTTCGGAGTTTAGACCCATAAGTCTCTGCAATGTCTCTTATAAACTCATTTCTAAAACAATAGCTAATCGGTTGAAGCCTTTTTTACATTCTGTTATCTCTCCTTTTCAGTCAGCCTTCATCTCTTCTAGAGCTATTACTGATAATATTATCATAGCTCACGAGTGTATTAATCATATCAAGAAGAAAAACTCTGGTAATGGTGGTTTTGCATCTCTTAAACTTGATATGTCTAAAGCCTTTGACCGTGTGGAGTGGTCCTTCCTTGAAAGGATTATGGGTAAACTTGGGTTTAGTTGTAAGTGGATTTCGTTAATTATGAACTGCATTACTACTGTTTCTTTTTCTATTCTTATTAATGGTTCTCCTAAAGGTAAGTTTTTCCCATCTAGAGGTCTTAGGCAAGGAGATCCCCTATCTCCTTACCTTTTTCTTCTTTGCGCTGAAGGCCTGTCTCAATCACTCCTTCAAGCTCAGCATACTAAGGTTCTCTCTGGAATTAAAATTGCAAGGTTTGCGCCTTCAATCTCACATCTCCTTTTTGCTGATGATAGTATCCTCTTTTTTAAAGCTACTCTCAATAATTACTCTTCTTTAAAGACTTTACTATGCAATTATGAGGTCGCCTTTGGTCAGTCTATTAATTTCTCTAAATCCGCTTTATTAACTTCTCCTAACTTGAGTTCTAATTTTCAGGATCGGCTTCATAGGATTCTTGGAGTCAAATTGGTTGCAAACCTTGGGCACTACCTTGGGGTTCCTTCAAGCTTCTCCTCCAAAAAAGGTGTTGATCTTAAGTATGTGGTTGATAAGGTGTGGAAGGCTATTTCGGGGTGGAAATCTCAGTATTTCTCCATTGGAGGCAAGGAAGTTTTAATCAAGAGTGTGGCTCAGGCTATCCCAACTTACATTATGAGTTGCTTCAAGCTTCCAATGAGAATTTGCTCTGAAATTATTAAGGCTATCTCTCAGATCTGGTGGGGCACTTCTGGTAATTCTAAAAAGATACACTGGTGTAAATGGAGCCATCTTTGCAAGCCCAAGGATGAAGGAGGTCTCAATTTTAAAGACATTGAACTTTTCAACCAATCTCTCTTGGCTAAACAGGCTTGGAAGTTGCTCGTTAATCCTTCATGCCTCTCAACTCGGGTATTAAAAGCTAAGTACCACCCCTCCTCTGACTTTCTTCATGCCTCTCTTGGCTCTTCTCCTTCTTTTTTTCTGGAAGAGTGTTATGTGGGGCAGGGATCTACTTATAAAGGGTTTACGCTATAAAGTTGGGGATGGTACATGTATCTCTGCCTTTACTGATCGTTGGTTGCCAAGGGAATCCCTTTTTACCCTTCATCCTCCTAAATTTCCTTTAAACCTTCATGTTGATAGATTAATCTCAGAAAATAGAAGTTGGAATGTTCCATTGTTAAATCTCTTTTTTCATAAAGATGTTATTCCCATCATTCGTTCCATCCCTCTTAGTCGAAATCCCTACAAAGATCATTGGATGTGGCATTACTCCAAGGATGGAACTTATAATGTTAAAAGTGGGTACAAACTTGCCTTGGCTCACCTTCCTTCTCCTGGTCCCTCAGATTCTTCTTCCCATTCAAAGTCTTGGCGAACTTTGTGGAGCCTTAAACTCCCTACTAAAATCAAGCTCTTTATGTGGAAAGCTCTTAAAGGCTTCCTCCCTTCGCATACTATTTTAAAACGTAAGGGCATCGATTGTCTGGCCCTTTGTTCTCTCTGTCAGGCTACTAATGAATCGACCCCCCATGCTCTTTTGTTCTGCCCTCGGACTAGGAAGATTTAGGAATGCCTTTTGCCAAATGTGATTAGTAAGCAATTTGTTCACTGTTCGTTGTTTGACCACTGGGATCTTTGGTGTTCTTTCCTCTCAAAGCAAGATCTTGCTCTGGCTTGTGTCACCTGTTGGGCTATTTGGAATGATCGCAATTCGATTGTTCAAGGTAACTGTGTTCTCAGTGTCGAGGATAAATCAGTTTGGATCTTGGATTACATGGTTGAACTTCAATTTAGCTCCAAAATCTTGACTTTTCCCCCCACTGCAGCTCCTAATCAATGCCTTTCTTTGAATCGGTGGATTGCTCCTCCTATAGGCCTTTTTAAGTTAAATGTTGATGCCTCCTGGAGCTCCCCCTCTCTTGAAGCAGGTTTGGGGTTCGTAATCAGGAACTCTCTTGGAAAGGTCTTAGCCGCCCAAGACCTCAAAGGGGGGTTCTTCCAACAGCCCCTCCATGCGGAATTAGAAGCTATTTGTGTTGGCTTATCCTGGGCTAGCTCCTTGGGTATTCGTCAGATTATTGTTGAGTCTGATTGCGCCTTGGCTATTTGATAACTCCATTTTGGAGCTAATTATCACTCCCTAATTCTAGCTAAAAGCCGTATTTAATTAGTTAATCTGTCTCGTTTGTAGGAGAATTGCGGAGAAGAGCTCATGGTGTCCATTGGACGTGTTTCGTGGCTAAAAGCGGTGTTTTAACGCCCCGGGAGTGCATCGGGAAAAGAGCAAGTTCGTCCAAGAAGAACCGGACAAAATTGCCAATTGAAGGCAATTTTCCAGCCCCAAACCCGAGAGCAAGCGTCGAGCAGACAGCGTCGAGACTTTTGCTCAACGGTGCCTGGCGTCGAGACGCTCCGAGGGGCGCGCGCGCTGGAAATCATCGGGGCAGCGCCGAGACGCTCGCCCAGCGTCGAGACGCCATCGCGAGGCGTGCGCTGATCGTTTAGGTCGCAGCGTCGCGACGCTGTCCCAACGTCTCGACGCTCCGACGGAATTAAAAGGCTGGAGAACGATTTTTGGCAGCCAACTCTTGTATCATCTTCTTCCTCTCGGCTTTCTCTTTATTTTTCCTTTTGCTCCGCCATTTGTGGCTAGTTTTTGGAGTTTTCCTTTGTATTAGAGCTAGAGATTATGGCCAAGGCTTCCGTTGGAGCGGTTTTGGCAACTTCCTCCATGGTTGGCGAAGGTATTGTGTTAGATTCGGGATGATTTAGGGATTTTTCGTTAGGCTTTTTACATTTTGATAATCTATGCATATGGTTCTGAATAGGCTTTAATCATTGATTGCATTTGTTGTTCTTGCTTAAACCCATGCGTATGTTAGATTTCAACGACGGACAATCGGGTTTTCTAGCGTGCGTTATTGTTATAGAATAGCGATGCCTTGCCTCTCCTTTTCGCCTTAGTAACAAATGACAACAAAACTAATCGAAGTATCGATGTATGCATGCTTATTGTTGGGTACTTTAGGGTTGCTGGGTAGCCATTTAGCAATGGGGATGCATATTCGAATGTTCGTCGTGGTTAGCAAGTAACTATTCGGAATCAAATTGGGGCTGATCACTCTAACTAGATTGTGAATAATGTTTAATTAGGACTGTTAGTTCTAGTTAATTAATATAGAGCCGGTTACTTTAGGGTTCCCGGGTAACCGACCGCGTGCATGTCAAATTATTAGCCTTAGTCTTGAATTAAATGATGAATGTTAGAATGCCTAGCGAAATCCCGAAATCTCCCGAATCGAACACTTTTTAATCTCTTTCTCTTCAATTTCTCCGTTAGCAATTTATTTCTCACTTGCATGTTAAAATCTCCCTCTTGTTACAAACCCAATTAATCAATTAATTTGTATTTCGAACTTTAATTTCAATCTAATTAGTCCTTCTCTGTGGTTCGACCCTGTTGCCACTAGCTGCAAAGCTAAGGTCAATAGGCTTATAAATTCATTTTGGTCAGGCTTCGACAGCCTATGAATTAACAGATATATTCCAAATCCGCATCCCACCACTATTCAAGCATTGAGATATTCCAAATCCGCATCCCACCACTATTCAAGCATTGACATCTGATTGCTCCTTTCTAAATGACATTGTTGTTTGGGTTGATATCTTTAGAAGCAAGCTTGAGGATTTTACTTCTTCTTCTTTGTTTCATGCCCCCCGCTTATGTAATTGTCTGGCTGATTCCATTGCTTCCTATGCTTTTAGTTCCCCTTTTTCTGTTTTTTGGGATGTTTTTTTTCCTTCTTGGCTTCTCTCTATTGCCAGAAGTGATTGTGTAAACCTTTGTGGTGGTTAAGTTGTTTGGTTGTTAAATAAGAAGTTTCCTTTCAAAAAAAAAAAAAAAAATGTTACATAGTATTTGATTAATATATATATATATATATATATATATATATATATATATATATATATATATATATATATATATATTACATCCACAACTAACCATCAATAATTGGTTTAGTAGTCATAAAGATTTTTTTTTTGCAACGATATTTTAATTAATGCAAGAATTGAACCCATGACCTCTTATTCATGAGCACAACCTTATGCCAATTGAGCTATGCTCGGTTTGGCCCATAAAAGATTCTTGGGACTATTAAAATTCTTTTTTGGTCTAATGTTATATTTGAGTCATTTTAATATATTATGAAATTTGGAGAGAATTCTGAATTAAACACTAAAAATATTTTTTTCTAAAAATTTATATTAGGTGTTTCATTCAACTTATTTCTAAAACTCGTTTTTTAAAAGGTTATTTTGAGTGGTGTCAAACACTACAATTTTTTTTTTTTGTAAAATGATATTTTTTTTTTAAATTAAATACTTAAAAGTTAACCCAAACACACCCAAAACATCTTATATAATTAGGAGCAGCACTACCAAAAATAAGATTGTCCAGGGTTCAATTTTTTTTTTTTTTTTTTTAAAAGTCGGATTAAAAAAATTTGGTTTTTTTTTTTTTTTTTTTTAACAACAAAGTAGGGTTGAAATTGAAAATACTTGGGGGCAAGTACAAAATAGCTAAAATGAACAAGTTGAAAAATAGGTAACCCAATCATTTTGTTGAAAAATAACTAACTTCTATATTTAAAATAATATTTACGAAACTACCCTATATTTAAACGTTAGGTTGTTGAACTCAAACTCCCTACAAAACAAAATGAAGATTTATTTGGAGAGAGTCATGTAAAAAATTAAAAAAAAGATTTATTCCGAGAGAATCATGCAAAATAAAAAGAAGATTTATTCCGAGAGAATCAGGAGTGAAAGTAATAAAAATCAGTATACACCAATTCAAAAAAAGAATAATAAACACCAATTAAGTCGAAACATGTAAACAAAATTCAAATTAAAGTCTAATCTGGAACATTAATTCAAATTAATTTTCATTGATCCTTATCAACAACTAAAAATTTCATAGAGGGTTGTGAAAAAAAAATGAAAATAACGGTGCTCTCGATAATTTCTAATGGGTGTATATATTCGTAGTTACATGTACATGTAAGTATATATAAGTGTATATACACAAGTCATTAATCCGTGAACGAACATGTAAGTATATCATAGACGTTTGTAAGAAAATTAAATAGGCAATTAATTTTCCAGCATATTGATGTTTATAAAAACTAAAATGTTAATAGACGATTGTAATAAAATTATAAAACTAGTGTCCTCGATAACTTATAGTGTGAGTATATATTCGTAGTTACATCTATAACAACGTACATGTAAGTATATCACATGAAGTATGTTGGGAACAAAGTAGATTTAAGTGTGGTGCTTTGTTTCAGGGGATTGTTAGGATACAAACAATATCCCACATTGGCTAGAAAAAGGGAAAGATCATGGTATATAAGAGGGGATAATTATCTCTAATGGAGATCAGCAAAGTCATGAGGGTTTAGGCCCAAAGTGAACAATATATTATATTATTGTGAAGATGTTTGGTTCCGTTGTCTAAATGGTATCAGAGCTTTGTCCTTAACATAGTCATGTTTGTAGAATCCTCGGGTAAGTGGTATCAGAGCTTTGTCCCTAACATAGTCATATTTGTAGAATCCTCGGGTGTCGAATTTTGAGTCATAGTGAAAGTAATTTAGAGAGGGGAGGATCGTGTGGTGCTTTGTTTGAGGGGGTAAATTAAAATGTTCATAGACGGTTGTAAGAAAATAAAATTATAAAATGGTGCCCTCGATAGGGGTATATATTCTATATGAAGTATATGCGTGTAAAATGCCTCGATAGGGGTATATATTCTATATGAAGTATATGCGTGTATATACACCATAAGTAAGACAAATGATACTAAAAAAAAAAAAAATTAAAATTGGTATGCATGTTGAGTTTACCCGGAAAATTAAAATCTGTTATGTGGGCGGAAAATTAAAATCTGTTATGTGGGCTGTCCGTAAATAAGCGTATATATTAGGGTATAATCATGATAAAATTGTTAACTTCATCCCTTAATGGTATGCATGTTGAGTTTACCCGGAAAATTAAAATCTGTTATGTGGGCGGAAAATTAAAATCTGTTATGTGGGCTGTCCGTAAATAAGCGTATATATTAGGGTATAATC
Organism: Herpetospermum pedunculosum; assembly: GCA_028017165.1. Classification (NCBI taxonomy): domain Eukaryota; kingdom Viridiplantae; phylum Streptophyta; class Magnoliopsida; order Cucurbitales; family Cucurbitaceae; genus Herpetospermum; species Herpetospermum pedunculosum. Next base: position 10,342,376 of record CM051526.1, read on the forward strand.
ATGATAAAATTGTTAACTTCATCCCTTAAAATTTTGGTAGTCATTCTAGAAAAATATGAAAATTTGTTAGCTATTTTTTCAATTCGATTTTTTTTTCTATTCTCGAGGATCAGTTCTTCATTGGGCCAATGACAACCCTTCCTTGGCGGTTTAGGGTTATGCGAGATCAATCCTCCATTAGGCCATAGGCTGACTGCTCAGCTCTTCATTGGCGATTTGAAGTTGATACGAGGATTAGTGAGCCATGAATTGTGCTGCTGGTCAGCCCTTCGTTGGCAGTTCGAAGCCGATATGAGGATCGGTCTTTCATCGTGCCATGGGCCAACCTCTTTCATATTTATCTAATTCACCCTTTATTATTCAAAACCAAAGTTATATCTTCCTAAACTTATGTTTATTATTTTTATTTTTAATTTTGTGATTTATTTATTTATTTTATATATATATATATATATTTTTTTTTTTTTTTTTTTGTTGTAGATATTGATTGTTAGAAATATTTGTTAAAATTTTGAAAATTGTTAGATATAGTTTTCAAATTATTTCCGAGATTACTGATTTATTATTTTATCATCGTTTACTTATTTTGTGATTTATTTATTATTCTATTTTTTTATTTTTTGTAGATATTAATAATTAAATTTAAATATTCATATATGATACGGACAAAATATGACTTTTTAAATAAATTGAAGCTATATATTTTGATGTTTATTATTATTTTTTAATTTGGTGATTTATTTGTGATTTCTAGTTATTTTTTTTCAATTTCGTAGATATTGACGATTAAAAATAATTAGCTACAAAAATTAAAAATGTTTAGATATAATTTTTAAATTTATCTTCTCAAATCAATAATTTATTATTTTATTATTTATTTTGTGATTTATATATTATTCTATTTTTTTTATTTTGTAGATATTCGTGGTTAAAAGTAATTAGAAAAATTTAAATATGTAGATATTCAAAATATGAGTTTTCAAATATATGAGTGTTATCTTCTAAATCAATGATTTATTCTTTTTTTTCTTTTTCGGGATTTATTTATTATAAAAAAAAATAACAATAATAAAAATAAAAATAAAAAAAAAAAATAAAAATTATGTCGATATCATATTCTTCCATTTTTTTTTTTTGAGAGCAAAGCTCAGTACAGAGCTTAAACGAGAGTCACATCACTCAAAATAAATGATTCAACTTGAGGAGGATAAATGATTCAACTTGAGGAGGATAATCCTCCAACCAAACCAGGTTCTGACGCAAAGTCAATGCTAGTTTTGCTAACTGATGAGCCACCTCATTCCCTTCGCATCGAATGAACCTACAACATCCCTTGGACGGGTGACAGAACCGAGAGCACAAATCTTGCACCATCACCCCAACTTCTGACAAGTCTTCAGAGTCCCCCTGAAGTAAGTGACAAATCCGAGAGGAGTCCGTCTCTAGTACTATCGAATGAAACCCGGCTTCCCAGGCTAGACGCAACCCCTCCGCTACTGCAAACCCCTCCGCCATTGCCACACTCCTCACATGCTGGACCCAGGTCACTGTCGTTAACATAACCTCACCCTTAGAATCCCTAATCACAACGCCCAAACCACCTAGTCCTCCCTCCTTCACAAACCCTGCATCCACATTCACCTTATACACATCTCCGACGGGGGGAGTCCACTTCGCCCCACCCCGAGTAGCCTCACCAACCGTGAGCCCACACCCCCGCCCCCGCACGAAAAGCCCCTAGGTAGCACGAAGCCCATGAACCAAGATTGGTCAAAGGGCGAACCCCCTGCATCCTGATTCCGATAACCCCACACCGCCCACCACAATACACAAAGCTCCTCAAAGTCCCACCACCCCAACTTCTCTTGAGAAGCCCATAGAAGATCAGCCATGTCCCCCAACCGGCAGCTGTAACAGAGGCCCAAACTTTGAATCCTGCAACAATCTGTACAAACTTCCAATTTTGAAGATATCTCTTTTTTAAGAAAAATATATATATATATGATATATATTATTTCATGATTAATTCTTTTATTCAAAATTATCTTCTCGTTTTTTAAATTTTGTAGATATGTATTTCAAAGATAATTATCAAATATGATTTTATTAGATAAAAAAAATTGTGAAAGTTGGATGGATATAATTTTCCAATTTTATTGTTAATTTTGTATATATATTTTTAAAATTTATTCTTCTATTCAAAAGTATCTTATGTTTTTTTAAAAAAATTATAGATTTAATTTTAAAAACAAAACAATATGTGAGATATGACATTTAAAAAATGGGACTTGGATATATATAATTTTCTAATTTTATTGTTAATTTTGTATATACATTTTTTAAAAAAAATTATTCTTCTATTCACAATTATCTATCATTTTTTAAATTTCATATATTTATTTTTAGAAAAGAAACCATATGTCAGATATGATTTTTCGGATAATAAAATAAAATTGTGAAAATTGGGTGGATATAATTTTCCAAATTTATTGTTAATTTCGTATATATAATTTAAAACAAAAACAGATGAATATGTTAAATATAATTTCCCATATACAAAAAGATTATTTATTTTTTTGTAGATATAATTTTGCTATTTTTTATATTTCATAGATATTTATTTCAAAAAACAAATGTCATATGTGTTTTTCACAAATTTATTTATTATAAATATAAGAAATTTTAAATTATATAGATATCATATTCTTTCAATTTCGTAGATATCATATATTTTTTTTTTTTAATCGTGAATATTTTCTAGTTATTTTATTTTAAATAAAAAACAGGCCAATATGTCAAATATGATTTTCTCGTATCAAAAAATATTTATAATTTTCGTAGAACTCAATTTTTAATTTTAAAAATTTGGTATATTTTTTTTTTTCAAAAAAAAATTGTATAATATGATTTTTCAATATTTATTTTTGTTTAAATTTAGTAGATGTAATGTATTTTTTTTAAACATAAATGATTTCCTCATATCAAAGTTTTTGGTTTATTATTTTTGTATATATAATTTTCCGATTTCTTTAAATTTCGTTGTTATAATTTTTCTATTTTTTTAAATTGGGTAGATTTTATCTTTCAGACTGAAATAACACGTTAGATATGATTTTCCCATAACAAATTATACTAATGATAAAAAAAATATAACAAAAAAAAATGAATTGAGAATGACAAATATTTGTTATTATTGCCCAACCGAGTATAACTCAATTGGTGTGTCCGCGTGACTATGAGTTCATGGGTTCAATCCTCGCTTTAATTAAAATACCGTTACAAAAAAAAAAAAAAAATTGTTATTATTATTACTACAATTTCACACCTAATGTGCTCATCCGAATCAAAGATTTGTAAAAAACATAAAGGGGGCGTTTGGGGCGCAGGGTGGGTTATTATAGTTGGTGGGTTATAATAATCAGTGGGTTATTATAGTTGGTGGGTTATAATAATCAGTGGGTTATAATAGTCTGTGTTTGGGGTGCAGAGTTGTATAGTCTGGGTTTAGTAAGTCTGTGTTTGGGGTACTTTTTAATCTGTGTTTAAAATAAAGTTTTCTTTAAATATGTGTTTATGTTAGTTTATTTTTTTCAACAACTTTTTGTTGTATTTATATAGTTAAATGTATATTACATATTAATTTTTTAAAACTTAAAACAATAAATATTATTTAGGAAATCACAAATAATCGACAACAAGAGGTTCGGTGGAGAGATAAATAATACAGTTTTCTGTAACATGGAGTTTGAAATATGTGTTTATGTTAGTTTATTTTTTTTCTACAACATTTTGTTATATTTGTATAGTTAAATGTATATTACATATTAATTTTTTAAAAGTTAAAAAAATAAATATTATTTAGGAAATCACAAATAATCGACAACAAGAGGTTCGGTGGAGAGAGAAATAATACAATTTTCTTTAACATGGAGTTTGAAATATGTGTTTATGTTAGTTTATTTTTTTTCTACAACATTTTGTTATATTTGTATAGTTAAATGTATATTACATATTAATTTTTTAAAAGTTAAAAAAATAAATATTATTTAGGAAATCACAAATAATCGACAACAAGAAGCTCGGTGGAGAGAGAAATAATACAGTTTTCTTTAACATGGAGTTTGAAATATGTGTTTATGTTAGTTTATTTTTTTTCTACAACATTTTGTTATATTTGTATACTTAAATGTATATTACATATTAATTTTTTAAAAGTTTTAAAAATAAATATTATTTAGGAAATCACAAACAATCGACAGGTTCGGTGGAGAGAGAAATTTAGGATGAAATGGAAGATAAAAAATCATGAGGTGAGGAAGACAAAGAGAGAGAAAAAATCGGTAAATTGAGTGAAAAAAATAGAAAAAAAAACAAAGAGAGAATAAAAATCGAAAAATTTAATGAAAAAAAAAAAAAAAATACTGTAGAACTGCCTGTAGCAACCGGGGGTTATAATAACTGTTGGGTTTTATGTCCTAAAACTCGTGGTTTGTAAACGATAAACATATTTTATTACTAATAAAGTGTTATTGAGGTTTATTCAATAAAGTTATTATTGAATATGTGAATTGCTTATTTCATTTTAGAAAACCATAAATCCAATAAACTAAGATCCATGGCTATAACATGAGTACTTGAACTTTATGTGGAGACATAAAAGTGGATCAAGTTCGAGTAAATAGCCAAAACGGTCTATAGTATACGGATAAGGCTGGATACCTTATCTTGGGGACACTATTGGATGTGGCCCATTTTGTATTTAGTACAAACGATGTGATTCTGAATCGTTCATGTGGAGACATGTGAATGGGGGCGTCCTATGCAAAGAGTTTGCATTAGACCGGACCGCGAAATAAGTCACTCTTGCTTTATAACGTTGTTTACTGTTTTAAAGTCTGACTATTTCAAAACGATGACCTAGGTAACTTGACCTTAATCCTAAGCTAACTATGAACTCCTGTTTATTCGGGATTATCCTTAGATCTGCATGGGTGAGAGTGGCTCAACAGCGCCGACTCAATAAGCCTCCCATTTCAGGGGTAAGACTGGATAGATAGCTGGGACATAGGGTGCAAGATGGAATTCACTCCTACCCGTCTCTAGGGATAGTAGATAGGTTGTTCCCTTAAGTGCTGACTCCAGGTCTTGAACAAGGGGCCCCACCTTCTCATTGGCCCGAGAGGGACTCGGTATAGTGATTAGATCACATACCAATCTGTTTAGTGATTGGATCACAAACCAATTGTTCATTAGAGGATCAGTGAGACTTAAGGAGCAAGATGTAATTACTGGGGTAAAACAGATATTTGACCCGACCGTAAATTACGAACAACCTGTGAAGGGTCAACTTACTAATCATGGTTATATCGAATGGACATAAATATATCTATAGTGAGGAAGAGTGCAACTACTAGGCTATAGTGGAATGTCCTGGTAGTTAACGAATGTTGATTAACTGTGTTAAAGAGTTTAATCAGTTAATCTCGGATCGTTGGAGCTCATGATCTGTAGGTCCATGAGGTCCCCCTGCTAGCTCATATCGGACTAAACCTTAGAACAGTGTGATGAGTGAATTCGAAGTGTTCGAATTCAAATTAGAGAATTAACGTTAAATATATGTGATATATTTAACGACATAACGTTCAATTGCGAATTGAACAATAGAGAGAGATGGTGATATTTAAATAAGATTTAAATATCGAAAATATGAATATGGATTCATAATCATGTATATCGGGAATGATCGGGATTAGTGTTGGATTTATTGGATATTAAATTTGAATTAATTAAATTGTTTAATTAATTATTTAATATTAATTTAATTTGATTTAAAATTAATTATTTGAATTAATCTTTAAATTGAATTAATTTGATCAAAGTTAGTCATAAGACAATTGACTACAACTTTGAAAGTCAAAAGTCAAATGTTGACTCCACTAAACCTTGAAAGTCAAGAGTCATTTTGATGACTAAAATTAGTGGAAAAATCCAATTCTTAAGTTAGTGGAAAAATCTAATTCTTGAGTTAGTGGGAAAAACCATTTGTTTGTGGTTTTATGAGTCAAACTTTTTTGCTAAGTGTTCATCCCACATCAAGCCACTAATCTCACTAAATTGAGTGGATTCTACATGGCATCCTATTGTTAACTCAATTTTGCATGTTTTTGCATGTAGTCTTCTATATATACAAAGGGTTAATTAGATTGACTTCTGCTTGGAATTTTGATGAACTTTTTTGCTAAGTGTTCATCCCTAACAAATTTCTCTACCATTCTCTCCAATTCCATCTTCAATTCTCTTTTAAATTAGTCACTCAAAGGATCCCACAATCCCGTTTTAAGGCCGGAGAATAGTCGGGAAGACTCTCGTGGTGGTTCGTGACCGTTACGTTCGAAGATCGAGTTTGGAATCAAGAAGAATTTGAACTTCAAAGGTAACTTCTAAATTATTGTCTTTGATTTTCAAATTACATGCTTTTTCCTTTTAAATTAACAAAATAAGAGTACTTAGATCCAACGATGCTTCCGCTATGCATGCCGAAACTCTTTCAATAACCTCAGCCCCAACTTATATAGTTGGGGCTCCAAACATGGGGTGGGCTATTTAAGCCCACCCCACCCTACCCAACTTGGGGTGCCAAACAGCCCCAAAGGGATCTTGAGGATTTGCACATGTCTGACAATAAGATGTCTGGGAATCAATGATGTCTTTGTTTTGTGCACAATGTCAGATTTTCAAATAATTTTTAAATAATTAATTGTTATTTATTTTATTTAACAATAAATCTTAATAATTATGTTGGTATTTAAAATTATACAAATTTTTAATTCTAATTAACTAATTAATACAATAATAAAATTGAAGAACTAATGATAAAAATTATATAATTTAAAAACCAAATATAATTTATCATCGATTACTAAACATAGGTTTATGTGCGCTTGACAACCTATGCGATCGAATAGGTTGCTGTGCGATAGCTATGTGATCGCATAGGTAGTTGTGCGATAGTTATGCTATCACATAGGTTGTTGTGCGATCGCATAGTTATTGCATAGATTGTTGTTCGATCACATAGCTATCACACACCAACCTATGCGATTGCATAGCTATCGCACATCTTAAATCAAGAAGCTACTGAAATCGATTTAAAAAAAAAAAAAAAAAAAATTACACAGAGCTCTTAGATATTGGAATGAATTTAACCAAAAAAAAAAGAAGTAGAAAATACACAAACTTGAAATTAGAGTTTGGAATTGATTTAATAAAAAAAAAACTAAGGGGTTGTTAAAAAAAAAAATGTAGAAGAAATTTTAAAAAAAAAACCAATGGGAAGAAGAAGACATACCTAGACAAGGCATCACCACGGCTTTTCGGAGAAAGTCGTCTAAAATGGAGGGCATCGGAAAGTCATACTTCTGATGCCTGGGCTACAGCTATGCCCGGGCATAAATGCTAAGACGCCAACCAAACATGGGAATGGCCATCAGAAAGCCATTCTCATCCTGATGTCCACTCTCAAAGACGCCAACCAAACGACACCAAAATGAAGGAGGATAAAAAAAGAAGGGAGAGGAGGATACCTCGGTTTAGTGGAGAGAAAAAGTGAGGTTTATATACGTGGGCGAACCCAAACGGTAATATTTGGGCTCTTCTGAGAAGTTCTTTCAATCTTAGGGTCTGCATCGCGTTGAATTTTTTCAGGCGTATTGTTCATGCACTGAATCTACCTGGGAGCCAAACGATAGGTAAATTAACCTTAAGATGAGAAAAATCTAACGCAAAACTAAAATACTGGAAAAATCGGTAAACACTAAAAATCACAAACAAATATTCTGCAGCAACGACTCCAAAAACTTTATTCGCTTAGGCTCGGTGCTTTATTTAGTGTGTGAACATGCGACAGGAAAATGAAAGTGAATATATGAGTTATGAAATGGGTGAGAATGAACTTGAAAAATGAGTCTCCTACCACAATGACATATGTATATACCAAAGTGCTAATGTGTAGTACCTGAAAATATTCCAAAGTCATTCAACTGAGAATAGTGAATGATATGCTTTAGAAAGTTATCGATTGCGTCAGAATTCAATAACATGCATCAGACATATGCTTTAAGAAGTTATCGAATGCGTTGGATTTCAATAACATGCATAAGACGTGGTAACAAGGAAATAAAATGGTTGTTGATTCATGCAATGAAAGTAAAATAAATAGTATATTTAAACTAATACAAGAAAACATTCAAGATATTGGTCACGCATACATGCTCATGTGCTAGAGTAAATAATAACAAGACATCTTCCTGAATCTAAGAAGAGAGATCTTCAAGCGCCTCATTGATCAGTATCGCGCTATGCAAACTAAACTAAATATATTTCTACGCTCCTAGTTTGTTCATTAATGTATTCTTCTTGCATGTGCTTGCGAGTGGTTGTAATATCCCTATTCCCAACCCCGTGAATTTTAAGCTCATGTTCGCTCCTCTTAAGTGATTCACATGCACTACGCCCCTCTTGAATCTGCTATGCACTATTACTTTTTATCGGTCGAAAAAAAGTAGTTTAAACAAAAGCTCTTAAGATGAAGATTCAAATATACTTGCTAAAATAAACTCCACATAAACATGTTGCAATTAGTTGAGACCGATGGCCAAGTCTCAAATAGAAAATTAGTTATTCATAACTTTAAATGCAAGAATCAAAATACAATATCAGTAAACATTAAACTAAGAAATTGTAAGTGGGAGAAAGAAAAAGATCGTCGTCGACAAGTTGGACTACTGCGAGGGAGAACTTTTTCTCTTCTGCTGCGGTGAAAGGTTGTCACTTCCTCGACACGCGGTAGCTTCTGATGAAGAACTTCCTTCTGCAACTCGGTCTCCAATGGAGGATTTTCCCATCATTTTCACTTAGGAACTATTGAAAACTTGTAAAAACACTTTAAGAAATTGTTCTAAAAACTTCTTCTCGACTCTCCCTTTTTCTTTAAGGAAATGATATTTTTATAGGCAAAATAATACCAACGGTGGTCTTCACGCGCTCCAGACAAAGAAAGTTTTCTATGTAGGTGTCAGGCGCGTCGGGTGGTCCCCATCCGACTTTCTGTTGTTCGGTCGACCATTTCTCTTTTTCGTACAACGTTTGCACCACAATTTCTGCCCCACGATCCTCTGGTAGGGAAAAATGACATTCTACTTTTCGAATATCCTCTTGATCCAATGCGATAGAAGTTTGTGCTAGCCATTTCCTGAGAAAATACAACTTAATTAATTCTAGTGCAGATTTAAATGATTTTAGACATATTTACAACAAAAGTACTTTAAAGCGTGTTCTGTAGCTAGCACATGTAGTTTTATCAAAATAAGTGCTAAAAGCGGTCAAAGCAAACACTTTTATCACACATTGAGAGCCGACATATTTCAATTTTATATACTAAATAACGATATTTTGATGCGTTATCATTAACATTTAAACTTGATGGATATATGTGCAAAAATTCATAGATTCTAAAATCAAACAAATAAAGTAATAAGCAACCTAAACATTTTTTTTTTTAAGAGAAAGTACATTATTTATTAAGAATGAACCACCGGGGCTAAAATGTCTTTACAAGCAAGAGAGAGAATCTGAAATATCTTTACAAGCAAGAGAGAGAATCCACGAAGGGATATTAGTGTTCGGAGTGTGAGGAGTGCGACCAAAGTCCCACATCGGTTAGAAGAGAGAAAGATCATGGACATATAAGGAAGGACAACATTCTTCATTAGTGTCCTTCATTAGTATGAGGCTTTTTGGGTGACCAAAAGCAAAGTCATGCGGGTTTAGGCCTAAAGTTGACAACATCGTACCAATGGAGATATGTGGGAGTATGTGAGTATGTCATCCATCGTACCAATGGAGATATGTGGGAGTATGTGAGTATGTCATCCATCGTACCAATGGAGATATGTGGGAGTATGTCATCCATCGTACCAATGGAGATATGTGGGAGTATGTCATCCATCGTACCAATGGAGATATGTGGGAGTATGTCATCCATCGTACCAATGGAGATATGTGGGAGTATGTCATCCATCGTACCAATGGAGATATGTGGGAGTATGTGAGTATGTCATCCTTGGTACCAATGGAGATATGTGGGAGTTCTTATCAATTAGAATCCCAAATTATAGGAAACTATCCAATTATAGGAAACCACCCACAGATATGTGGGAGTTATGTCATCCTTATCAATTTCCACCGTGGCTGATATTAGAAGAAGTCTGAGTTGAGTGACTCATATTTAATTTTATGAATTATTGTCAAACACATCTTTCTGCGCCTCCACCATGACCCCAATACTTCACATTCTTTTTTCAATATCACTCACATTAATTATTCATTTTATTTGGATAGTTTTGAAATAAAAGAAAGTCGTACAATATTGTGTTAAATATTACATGTGAATTTGAAAGATTTTAATCCATTAATTTAAACGGGTCCAAATAAGCTGATGTTTTTATTTATATCCATGGTAAAAGAATACTACATTTTGAATTTTGAATTTTGAATTTGGTTTAAGTACCAATTTTGATTGAACAACCTAAATTATATTTGAGATAATAAAAATAGGTTGAATTGCATTTTTAGTCCTTTTACACATTTCGTTTAACTTACGTTTTTTTTTAATAATTAAAAATATTGTGGGAGGGAAAGAGAGGAAGGGAGAGAAATGTGTTGCCTCGAAAAATGAGACAAACTTAATAGTATTTAGTGTAGAAGTCTTAGGGAGTTAAATAGTAATTACTGTAAAAATTTGAAAAGTTGATATTATTTATCCGAGTTCAACAAATCCGTGGGTCAAACGGAGAGTTAACTTCTCCTCCCAACTCCTTATCAAACAACTCATTGAACCAAATATGTCCTACAAGTAAGAAAAAATATACCTTATCCACTCAATAGATTTTCATAATCAATATAGATTAGCATTCAATCACTTTTCTTTAAAAAAAAAATAATAAATAAAATAGCTCCACAATGGTCCCGGCCGACATTTTATAAATTAGATCTTGGATTTGGTAAATATGGTGGAATAAAAGCTATTTTTATATTTATAATCTTTTAATATAAAATGAAAATTTAATTTTAGGACAAAATAAAAAAAATAAAAAAAAAGTTAGAAATAACGTGGCAAATAAAAGTCCACGTCATATTGAAAAAAATAGTTGAAGATCAAACGGCTGTAAATGAAAGTCAACGTTAGGGGCCAAATTGGCTCCGAATCGGAACCCTTTCTCTGCTTTTATTTAACGCCGATAATTATCCTCTCAAAGCGAGTTTCATTCACGAGAATATTTCCTATTTATCACGATAAATTCAAAAAAAAAAAACAGTATAATTTCAAAAAAGATTTTTGACAAATATTGGAATAAATTAAAAAAAATGCAAGAAATCCCAATATTTGACGGTGAGAATGAACATGAATTTGTGATATTCTTATTTGGTATAAAGGATTTGGAGATGTATAAGAATATTTTATACCCTTACAAAATATTGAGTTTTTTCTTTGTCGTTCTCTCTCTTTGTATTTGATTTATTTTTAAATATAATTAATTAATTAGTTAATTTTGATATTTTTTACCACTGGATAAGATCGAATCTAGGACCTCTTATATAGTTAATTGATATATATATATATATATATATTTTTTGAGTACATTGGAGTGGGAGATTCGAACCACAAATCTCTTGCTCGTCAACACATACATATCAGCGGAGTCATGCTCGCTTTGACCGTTAATTGATATATTGATTTATAAAAATTAAATTTTAATTAAAATATATACTTAATTCATTTTTACAAAGCAAAAACTTATTATGCAGTTATATCTTAAATATATTTAATTAATATTAATATGATTATTTTTTTGGTTAATTTTAATTAGTTTTTTTTTTTTTTGCAACGGTAGTTTAATTAATGCGGGGATTGAACCCATGACCTTTTGGTCACCGGCTCAACCCTATACCAATTGAGCTATGCTCGGTTTGACAATTTTAATTAGTTCATACATTATTAACCTATCATAATTATAAAATATTTTTGAAAATATTTTTTATTAATTAATTATTATCATATCCTCTTTCTCTTTTTTCTTACCTTCTTTTTATATATTGTTTATTAAAATATCATTTTTTATATTATTTAATTAAAATTAATTTATTTAGATTTAATTTATAATTAATAAAATTGAACCATAATTAATTAAAATTAGTTAATTATTTTATTATGATAAATAAATAAAATTTATTTAAATCATTTTTATAGATATAAATATGTTAATTCATGTAATTAAAGATATATTTATTAAAAATATTAATTAATTAATATAGTATAATTATTCATTTTTTAATACATATCATTAATTATTCAATTAAAATTATTTTTTAATTATTAATTAATTAATATTTTGAATTGATTTGGTTGTGTTATTAATTAATATATTACAATTATACAATGTTATCACGATTAAAATTTTCATGTACAACCAAACACAGTCATCTTTAAGATTTTTTTTTTTTTTTAGTAAAATCAGCTGTCATATGAAACAAATTAGTATTTGATAAATTTCATTTTTAAATATAAAAAATTCAAACGAAATTGATATGATTTAGCTATAATGATCAAAATAGACAAACATATTATTTATATGTTGATGTCAAATATATATGAATTATTACAAGTTAGTTATTTATAATTTTTATTGATTAAATTATAAATTATATTTTATGGCTACTTAAAATTATACAATAAAGTAGTCAAATTGAGCATAACTAAATTGATATAAAGCTGTGCACTTAACTGAGAGGTTAGGAGTTCGATCTTCCCACCATACGAAAAGGATATAATAGTCATTTAATTTTTTTTAAAAAAAGAACATTTGATTATTCGAGAATCTTAAATTCGATGCTACCATTTAAGAGAATTAAAATCACTTGATTTTATATAAATTTTAGATTTTTTTCAAAATTATTTTCCCACCGCAATTTCAAATTGCACACTAGTTAAGTTTAAAAAGTAATTGCTTGAATTAAAAAATTTGAATGCATGACCAACAACTCTATAGTTTAGTGCTTTTCTAGAAAAGGAAAAAAAAACAAACTTTAGTTAGGGGTGATATTGTTTTTAAATTAAAAAAAAAAAAAAGATAGTAAAGGTACTTTTTTTTCATTTATTTTTTTAAAACGTCTTAAAATAATAAACTTAAACCAAATTTTATTTAAAAAACAATGGATGATTATTTGTAAACAACTAATTAACCTAATGTTGTTTTTGTATTCTATAATATTTATTTTGATTTTATTAAAGAAAGAATCTGCCAAAAAACTCTTACAAATTTTGTTTCTTCATTATGGAAAATTGCCAAATATAAAATTTAGTTTTTAAAGTTTGTTCTGTTTTACCAATTTTTCCCTTAACCGTTTAAAATTTTCAATCTCGTCATTTATGTATTATTTTTTTTTTTAATTTCAATTAAGTTTTTTTTTTTCTTTTTCTTTAAGTTCAAATAAATGTATGTATTGCCGAAGATAGTTCAATTGGCATAAAGTTGTGACTTTGACTAAGAGTTTATGAGTTCAATCCCCACATTAATTAAATATAAGAGTGTATATGTAATATTGCAAAATATATATATATAATAAATAAATAAAAAAATCACATGCAATAAAGAAATTCAAAAAGTTTGGGGGTCATAGCCCTAGTCTCCAAAAATCACATGCAATAAAGAAATTCAAAAAGTTTGGAGGGTCATAGACTCCAGTCTCGAAGTAAATCGGTCTCTATTTTATCCGCTTAAAATTTAAGGTATTTTCGACTTGATAATAATTAAATGTTTTTTTTATTTATCACATCAACTCTAAGTAGGGTCACATAGGTCGGAAATTTAAACCTTCACTCCATATATTGTTGAGCTAAACCAAATATAGTTATTCCATGAAGATAGTCAAGGTGTGGGCAAAGTGCAAACTAACTCGAACACTCACTCAAAAAAAATAAAAAATAAAAAAAAAAATAAAAAAAATAAAAAAAAAATAATAATAATAATAATAGTGAAATTGTCCAGACTTTTTAACTAGAAATTTTATATTCTACAATGAAAGTAACCTTAATAATTTATGATTGTTTCAAATTTCTCTAGTCTTTTTATTTTTCTAGTTATTTAAGACATCCTTGCTAAACTTAGCATTATTCAAGGAAGGTTTAATTTAAATGTATCAAGAGAAATGTTTACATGTATATGTAGGGGCGTTTGGCCCCTTGTTTTGAGTTTAAAATTCTGGGAATCAAAACCCTAAGGGGGCGTTTGGCCCAAGGAGTTGGGGGGAGTTGGAGTTGTTTTGTCTGGAGTTGTTTAGTCTGAAGAGTTGTTTAGTCTGGGGAGTTCTGAGGTATGTCTGTTTGGGGCAGGGAGTTGTTTAGTCTGGAGTTCTGAAGTCTGTGGTGTGTTTGGAGCAGGGAGTTGTTTAGTCTGGAGTTCTGAAGTCTGAGTTTATTTTAGCTGTTTTCTTCCGCACAATTTTTTTCTACAAACTTTCAAAATTTTCTAATTAAGGACTTCTTCCAATTTCAATAAATTCTAAAAATGAAATATTTTATTTTTATTTTATCTATCCTTGACAAATTTCCTTGAAGACAACAAAAAATAATTTTGAGCACAATATTTGACATTATTTTTTCACATTAATTATCAAATATATATATATATATATATATATATATATATATATATATATATATATATTGTGACTCATCCTTAATTTTATGAATTATAAGATTGTCTACCCATAAGTATAGTCTATTCATGTGTCAAACACATCTTTCTCCGCCTCCCATTGACAGAGAGTTGTTGAACCTCAAGTTCTAAAATCTGAGTTTATTTTACTAGTTTTTTCGATACAATTTTTTTTCTTCTACAAACTTTCTAATTTTCCTTATTAAGGACTTTTCCTAATAAATTCTAACAATGCAATTTTTTATTTTTATTTTATCTACTTTCCAAATTTCTTTGGAGATAACAAAAAATAATTTTGAACACAATACTTCACATTAATTTTTTAATCACTCACCTTGATTATCAATAATATATATTTATTATTATTTTTTTAAAGACTCAATCTTTAATTTTTTTAATTTTATGAATTTTAGAAGTGAGATTTTGTTTTTGTTTTTTTTAGTGTAAGTATATTTTACAAATTTCTCTAAAGAAAAAAAAAAAACACATAAACATATTTATGTGTCAAACACGTTCTTCCTCGCTTCCACCCACTTAAACTCATAATTTCATATGCACTACACCTAGAACCTATTTTCTATAATTTTTCATATTTTTATTATCAAGAACTTCTTCCAATAAATTTTAAGAATACGATTTTTGTGTTTTTTATTTTATGTATCATTTACAAATTTATTCGAAGATAACCAAAATAACTTTGACTACCATACTTCACCTTTTTTTTTTCAATATCACTCACATTAATTATTCATTTTATTTGGATAGTTTTGAAATAAAACAAATAGTCGTACAATAGTCGATTAACTATTACGTGTGAATTTGAAAGATTTTAATCCATTAATCTAAGTGAATCCAAATAAGCTATATTTTTATATTTTTATTTCTTCTTGAATACTACATTTTAAATTTTGTTTAAGTACCAATTTTAATTTTAATTCAACAATTTAATTTATATTTAAAATAAAAAATAGGTTGAATTGTATTTTTAGTCATTTTACACCTTTTGTCTAAATTATGTTTTTTTTTTAAATAATTAAAAAATATTGTAAAAGGAAGAGAGAGAAAGAAAGGAAAATGAATGAGAGTTGAATAGTAATTACTGTAGAAGTCTGGGGAGTTGAATAGTAATTACTGTAGAAGTCTGGGGAGTTGATATTTTTTGTCCGAGTTAAACAACTCCTTGGGACAAACGGGGAGTAAGTTTACTCCCCACAACTCCACTTCTCCCAACTCCGTGGGCCAAACGGCCCCTAAGGGGTTTGTTGAGAGGATTATGAACTGAGAATCAGAAAACAGTGTTTGGGGTGCAGTGTTGGGAAGCCTGGGAATCAGAAAACAGTGTTTGTGATGCAGGTTTGAACAATTTTTTTTTTCTTTTCATTTTTTTCCTTTTGCTACTTCAATTTTTTTCTTCTTATTTTCTAGTGGATGTTTTGTGAATTGTAGATTTTTTGATGCAACATGTGACTTTTTTTTAATACGTTTGAATGAACCATTTAATTTATCTTATATTTGGATAAGAAATTAAAAAATTAAATGTTTAGCATTATTCAATAAGAAAATTATTTCCAGCAATCAAAACATTCCTTACAAGAATCAAATATATATTTGGATAAGAAATTAAAAAAATAAATGCTTCATTCAAACGTCTTCAAAATCATAACATGTCATGTCAATTGGTTTGATTTTTTTTAAAAAAAATACATATTTGGATAAGGAATTAAAAAAAAAAAAAACTGAAAAACTCAAATGGAAGAAAATAAGAATGAAACAAAGTATTAGGATAATATTCTCAATCTCCCTAAATACAAATTGGAGTTTATAATTTCAAATATTTCATAAAGTTAAGTTTCACATAAATTATAAAACGAAGAAGAAATTTAAAAAATTAGGGTTGAAAAAAAAAAGTTCTAATTTTGTAATGAGAGGAAAATCACATCCTATTTTTTTAAAAAATTGAATATCTTTAATCATTATTATTTTCTAATTTTAATTTGTTAACTTAAAAATTAAATTTTATTTTTTAAAATATTAACATGAGTAGATGAGTGTATTATCAAGAATAGGTTTTGATAAATAAACTATCAAAACTAACGTTGTTTTTTGTCACTATCATTTTTTTTTTCCCTTTAAATCAAACTGACAAAAGTTTTAAATTTTGAGAAGATTAAGAGATGAACAAAGAAGACTCTTTAAACAGTTTAATTCTTGTTATGATTATAAATTTATAATAGGAAAGGTTAAGATGAAAAAAGAAAACTCTTTAACCATTAACTATTTAATTATTGTAATGTTATGATTATAAATTTATAATAATACTTATATAAAAAAAGAGGAACTAAAGAAACAATATGATTATAAATTTATAATAATACTGAAATGACTATATAAAAAAAGAGGAACTAAAGAAACAATATAGAAATGAGTACCATTTGAATTTCAAATAAACATAAAAATAAATTAGAATAAACATAAAAATAAATTAGAATAATGACTTTACAATATAGGAAAATTTGAAGCCAAGAATCTTTAAAAAAAAAAAAATGGTTGTAATCTTCATTGCAACCAGGATCTAATTTTTTTTTAATTGGCAAAAAAAATAAGAGATGAATCTTGGTCCCGGACTAGGCGCTCAAAATGATGATGACAAAAAATACTCAAAATGATAGTGGCAAAAAAACAAACTTAGTCTTGATAGTTTATCTGGGCGAAGAAGGTTATTATTATAATTTGACTACCCATTGTCATATTTTGGTCGTTTTTAGTTTATATTCAAATCCCACTGTATATATTTCTTTCCATTCAAATAATCCAATTGGAGTTTGTTGTGAAAATTAAACTAGATTTTTTTTTAATCGCTTAAAATATATATTTTTTAAGAAAATTGTAACAGATGTCAATTTAGAGTAAAATAATTAAAAATATAGCATTTTTTAAAAAAATTTGCAGATATGACAATTTCTATCACTGATAGTATCATAAAAGTTTATCGCTGATAGTAGGATTTTTTTTATAGAATTTTGTCAGTGATAGAAGTCTATCGGTAATAGTCATAAAGTCTATTCGTGATAGCAACTGATTTTTTGCCATATTTACAAAAGGTTTTAAACTTTGTTAAATTTGCAATTATTTTTTGTCTGGTTGTTGTTTGTGCAACCAACCCTATTTTTTATCTTACCACTAGAAAATCAAACATATTTTGAGTTATTGTTAATTAGACTAGATGAATATTTTGCAACAACCAACCCTATTTTTTATCTTACCACTAGAAAATCAAACATATTTTGAGTTATTGTTAATTAGACTAGATGAATATTTTAATTAGAGAGAGTGAGATTGGAAGAAAAATAGCAGGACCTACCATAATAATGAGAAAAATGAAAATAAAAATGTTAGGACTCACAATAATTGTGAAAAATGTGGAGAGATAAATGGTGGACCCCATTAATATATTGTAATTTTAAAAAAAATCATGAGTTTGAGAGTGTTTGGAGGAGTAACTCATGGGTTTGGCTTCTCAAACCCGAAATTCCCAACCCCAACTCAAAACAGGGGCAAACGCGTCCGTAGTAATTTGTTTAAGTTTAAATTTTGTTCATCTTATTCTTGTTTTGGATACTTTTGGAAATAGTGAAGGTAGCGCCTCAGCCTCATCATTGGGCTGGGCCAGGCCGGCCCGACCCAAAAAATCAAAGGCCCAAGCTTGGCCTAGGCCCAAGCCCTTTGGGCCTAAGCCACTGTTTGGGCCGGGCTTGGGCCAGCCCGACCCCTAAAACATAGGTCCATAGCCCAATCCATGGGCCAAACTCAATGGGCCAAAATTGGATCGGACCTAGATCGGCCCTTTGGGCCGAGCTTGGGTTGACCCTTTAAATAAAAACTTTATTTTTAAATATAAATTTTGTATGAGATTAAAACTTATTTATAGAAAATAAATCTCCTCCAAACTCAAAACTTTCGATGTGGGATAAAAATATGATAGTTTTTGGATAATGTATGCATTTTCAACTATCTCTCCATCCCTTCCCCTCGTACTAAAATACACATTTATTTAATTTTCTTTTTCATAATATATTATTTTTCTTTCTTTTGCCACTCATTTTTTTTTCTCAATCTCATTGAACACACAAGATAATTTATACAACTTGTATAAATTTAATCTAAAAAAAATGATAATTGAAATGAGCATGCAAATAAATAATAACATAATGTTATTATAATGATGATATTTTTCATTTTTTTTTATATTATTATTATTATAATTTATATATAATAAATTATTATATTGGATCGGGCCTTTGGGCCGGCCCAACAAGCCGATCCAAATACGGCTCGAACGGGCCGGCCCATGGGCCGATCCAATTAAAAAAAAATAGATCCATATCCAATCCGATGAATGAAAGGGCTGGGCTGGGCCGGGCCGGTCAACCGTTGACCATGGGTCGGGCTTGGATCGGGCTTGGGCTGGGCTTGGGCCGGCCTTTGGGCTTTGGGCCCGATGATGAGGCTGAGTAGCGCCCCCCATTTTCAAACTTTTAAGTCAACCATTAGAAACTTTCCTTATCTTTATACTTAACCACTTAATTTCAAAATTCAAATTTTTTTTTTCTTTTTTTGTTTTACAAATTAGTCTTAAAATTTAACCCTAAACCCTAAATCTTTAAAATTAAA
Source organism: Herpetospermum pedunculosum (assembly GCA_028017165.1). NCBI lineage: Eukaryota > Viridiplantae > Streptophyta > Magnoliopsida > Cucurbitales > Cucurbitaceae > Herpetospermum > Herpetospermum pedunculosum. Next base: position 10,361,821 of record CM051526.1, read on the forward strand.
CCCTAAACCCTAAATCTTTAAAATTTTATAATGCATTTAAATTTCTGCACTCGTACGTGGTTGTTTGTACCGGTGCAAGATTAATTAACTCTCATTCTAGACTATCTAGGTGGGTTACCCGTTGCACACCAAATGATTGTTCTAAAAAAAACTTACACCCGTTCATGATTGTTTGAACAAAAATCAATTATTTAGACCAAGTCTGGTAAAATCATGATACACTTATTTAGCAAAAGCAATGAAGCCAATTTAGCATTATTTAAAAAATAAAGGGTTAAATAATTAATTTGGTTTTTTTTTTTTTTTAATTTTTTTTTTTAAGTTCAATTTGATTCTTTAACTTTCATAAGATTGTGTTTAAGAAATTCAACATTCTTAATTATTCAATGTGTTTAAGAAATTCAACATTCTTAATTATTCAATTTTGTATATTCTAAATTCATAAATTGTCCTCTAATGTCTAATAGATTCTTAACTAATAAAACACTTCTTAAATTTTATCGACTTATTAGACACAAAATTTTAAAAAATCAATATTATATATTTTGTAAGTTTATAGGAACCTAGGACACGACATTGAAATTTTAAACACTTAGTTAGATACTTTTTAAAGTTTAAAAACTTATTAAACATAAAACCCTCAAATTTCAAGAACCAAACTTGTAATTAAAAAAAAATAATAAATAAAAAAATCCTCCAACTAAGATGTATAAACTAACATACAATGTAAAATTTCTCATGGATATCATTACCACATTGAACATGGTTCCTATCTCTTTTGTGTACTACTATACATATAAAATCAAATTAGATTCATAATTTGAATGAAAAATTATTAATCTCATCCCTATTACATTATTTCAATCACTCAATCCAACATGTTTAGATTCATTTATGCATGAATATAAGACATTAACATTGAAATGTCACGCTTGCATTTTTTAACTACTGTACGATCATCATAAACATCACTTCATTCTTAACCTAACATACCGAATTAACAATGTAATTCTAAAGGACAAACGTTTTCTCGAGAAGTTTGGCAACATAAATTCATTAATATCATGTTATAAAAGAGTAGTTAATTTAAGTAATAGGCATAGGTTCATAAGTAACACACAAGTCCTATTGTTTAAAAAAAAAAAAAAAAAAAACTCACAAGCTATTTAAACCATATTGATTTTTTGAAGCCCCAAATTAATTTAAATATATTTAAAGTTTTGAACGTCTCAATGCTACCGCCTACCGGTTCTGCGACCCAAAACACACTTATCATTTGAGATAAGTACACAAATAGTCATCTTATACCTATGATATTAAATTAATGTTCTCACTTTCTATTTTTATAAAAAATGTCTAACTACTTAAAAAAAAATTCATAAAAGTTGGGTTACAATTACTTTCATACCCTTCAACCTCTCTAACATTTTATATTGAATTTTCTCTAACATTTTAATAAAATAAAATAAAAAGTAAAACAAGCTCATTTAAAGAAAAAAAAAAATTAAAATCATAAAATTTGCATTAATCATGTCTCACTCCTCATTAAAACCGTATTCTCTCTCCTCATTTAAATTGTCTTTACCGTCCTCTCGTATCCAGACCTAAACAATTTTCTCTCCGTAATATATATTTTCATATATGAAATATATAAGGTGGGTATAAATATAAAGAAATACATATATTTTCTTTAAAAAACTACACAATATCAATAAGTATATACGAAGTATATAACCATATATACTTATGAAATATATATCAATATATATATGATGGGTATATATAAAAATTACATTTATAAAAAAATAAATACATATTATCTATAAGTATATATACAAAATATATGATTATAGTCATAGATGAAGTATATATGGTGGGTATATATATAAAAAAATACATATGTTATAAATATATATGCAGTATATATGAGTATATACTCATATATGAAGTATACATAAGTATATATGATGGTTATATATAAAAAAAAATTAAATGGTGAGGAAATAAGTGGTAAGAGAAAATGAGAGATAAAGTCAAAATTTATTTAAAAAATGAAATTTAATACACTCAATTTGGAGAGATATTTTTTTAAAACTAAATTTAATACACTAAAATCAAAATTTAATACACTAAATTTGACTCGAGAGAGGATTTTTTTTGTTTGTATGGAAATAGAGAGATAAAACCGAATCATGAGATGGACACATTAATACACTAAATGAGAGAGAAAATCAAAATTTATTACCAAAATAAAATTTAATACATTAATAATTTTATTTTGTATGAAAATAGACACATTAATAAAGGGTATAATAGTATTTAAAATTAATAGAAAATAGAAATGAAATTTTAAGAATTTAAGACATATTTGAAAATACTAAAGGTGGTCATTTGGGAGATTATCTCTTGTCATTTAGAGCAAAATTTACTTGTATGTTGGGCTACGAGCATCTTTTAGTCACGTGTCATGCTTTAATGGGTCTAATTTTAGAATTTATTTTTAATAAAAAAAAATTATTAATGGTTCATGCTAGTTAGGTTGAAGTCTCTCTTCAATCTCTTTCACGCTTTCACTGCAACAATTATCCACAAAATGGAGAAGAACCCGGGAATGGAGCAACTATGAGGCTTCAATTTCCATTTCTCATACTCAGAATCCGGTCGGCCATTCTTTTGACAAGTGACGGCGGAGCTAAGTTACAGACCAGACGAATCGTACAACGGATAAGATTGATTTAAAATCCATTTTCCATCGGAAAAATCGCATCGCCTCCGTGAATGGCTGCCAGTCTGAACAATATGAACTTCGTAGTCTTCTTCGCTTAGCCAGGAGGATTGGTCTTCCTCTAAACCAAACAACGATAAGTTTCCATAGCAAGAACAGAGGTAGATGAAGAAGATGAAGAGGAGAAATTAAAAGTTTGATTTCTCCATTAAAGAGACGAAGAAGGTTTGTACAGTGAAGAAAAAGAAATCGATTCAATTGTGCTTAAATTTGTGGCGAATTGATGAACATTGTGAATTGTTGCACTGAAAGCGTTGAAAGAGATTGAGGAGAGAATGGGGAAAAGAAAAAAAAATAAGAAAAATAAAAATAAAAAGAGGCTTTAACCTAAACGGCGTAAACTATTAAAACGGGACTTTAATCTAAACGACGTGAACCATTAATAGTTTTTTTTTTTTTTATATAAGGAGGCTTCAATCTAAACGACCTGAACCATTAATAGTTTTTTTATAAGTAGGCTTCAATTTAAACGGCGTGAATCTAACACGTGACTGGGCTGTAAAAAAAATAGGCAAAATGCTTGTAGCCTATTTTTTTTGCAAAGATATTTTAATTAATGTGGGGTGGGGATTGAACTCCTGAACTTTTAGTCAATGACACAATGTCAATTGAGCTATACTCGGCTTGAAATGTGAACAATTTTTTGTTCAAAGGTCCATGCAAGCAATTTTTGCTCTATGATTTATTTTTCTTAAAAACCAATTTTGATGATAAACTAATTAAATCCTTATTATTGTGATTATTTATTATTTTTTATTTTTTTATTTTTTATTATTTTTTATTTATTATTTATTTATTATTATTTTTTTATTTTTTATGAAAAAAATAGTTTAATCCTAAACTTAGCATGTTGTATCAATTTTAGCCCCTACTTTCAATTTCATCAAATTGAACCTCACACTTGCATAAATTTTGCAATATTATACCTAGACCAATCCATTACACTTATTCTTTTTTATGATGATTTTTGTTGGGTAAATGAAGATGCTCGATTCGGATAAATGTAAGCATGCTTTTAACATATTCAAACGAAAAGTTAATCTAGTCTACATTATTGCAACACTAATGCAAGTTTGAAGTTCTTACAACCTGCTAAGTTTAATGTCTAAATTGTTTTGTCTTTTTTTTAAAGACGATTACTAATTACCAATATAACGAATATACTCGGGATCACATGGGATCCTCTTATCCAAAAATTCTTTAAGGGGCGACCACAATAGAACGGGCTCTCAGATGCTGTCATGTGGCAACTTGAGTCCTTTTAAAAAAAAAATGATTTCTCCTTATTGAATTTATTTTTCTTAGAGTTTAAGGTCATGGTATATTTTAGAATTTTAGGGTTTAGGGAGGCTTGGTATTTAGATTTAGGGTTTAGAGTTTTAACCTTAAGCCCTTTTAGAAGGTGTTTGACCCCTCTTTTGGGTTGGGGTGGTTTTGGGTTCTAAACCCAAAATCATGTTTGGGGCAATTGGGAAGTCAAACCCATGGGTTACCCCTAGGGATGGCAACGGGGCGGGGCGGGGTCGGGGATGCACTCCCCATCCCCGTCCCCGCGGGGATTTTTCATCCCCATCCCCGCCCCGTTCCCCGTTTTGAGAAGTCGGGGTCAGGGTCGGGGTATCCCCGTTCGGGGATCGGGTCTCCGCGGGGAAAATATCCCCGTCTCTTTGTTTGTTTGTTTTTTTTTTTTTTTGAAAAAATTAAATAAATATCAATAAATATATTAAAATTGTGTATCATTTATGGGTTAAAATTAGTATTATTATTGTTTTATTTATTTAAAACTAATTATAAAAAAAATATTTAATATTTTTGGTAAGAAAATTATTATATTATGAAATTAATTAAAAAAATAAAATAAAATATATATATATAAACTAACAGTAAGTAAATTAAAATTTTAAAAAAAATAATATATATAAAATATTACTATATTATATATATTTTTTTAAAAAAATTTAATAAAAAATTATTCGGGGCCGGGATGGGGATCTCCATCCCCGCCCCGTCCCCGACCGGGGACCCGAATAAAATCCCCGGTTTGACCCCGTACCCGGTCAAACCGGGGATTCCCCGACCCGATTGGGTCGGGGACCCGCGGGGACCCGACCCCGCGGGAAATTTTGCCATCCCTAGTTACCCCTCCCAAACCCTCTTCAAATTCATGGTTTTTCTTAAAATTACAATATATCGGTGGAGTCCACTATTTCTCTCTCCACATTTTTCATAATTATGGTGGGTCCCAACATTTCTCTCCCCATTCTTCTCATTATTCCATTTTTCTAATTATTATGGTTGGTCCCACCATTTTTCTTCCAATTTCACCCATCTAATTAAAAGATTCATCTAATCTAATTAACGATAGCTCAAAATAGGTTTAATTTTCTAGTTGTAAGATAAAAAAAAATATTTTAAGCGATTTACTCGGTTATTATAAAGAATAGTCTTCTTGCCAGATAAACTTGTTTTTTGCAATTATCATTTTGAGCGTTTCTAAATGCAATCCTGGCCATGATTGGGCACCAAAATTCATTCACACATTACTATATTCTTTATTTACTTTCTCTTTATACATTCATTTCAACATCATTATAAATTTATAATCATAACATTACAAGAATTAAATAGTTGCCAAAACCGAGCATAACTCAATTGGCATAAGGTTGTGCCCTAAACACTGTTTTCTGATTCTCAGGCTTCAGAACCCTCCCAAACAAACCTCCCAGGGTTTTGATTTCGAAGGTTCTAAACCCAAAACAGGGGACCAAACGCCCCCTTAAAAAAACCCTAAACAATAAATACTAAACCCTAAATCATAAATCATAAACCCTACCCTAAAATCTAAATCCTAAATATCAAAACTTTAGCATGCAAAACTTAGTATCCCATAATTAATTGAACATTGAATTTAAATTAGTGATATTATTTCAGAAGCATGTGGGGTGGAAGTGTCAAACTTTTGACTTTTTGGTCGAGAGGGTATATATTGTTGGTGTCAAAATTTGAACAGAGAAATCTCACGAAATCTCACTTGATCTTCACATAACTCAACTGTGAGATTTGTATATTTTAGGAACAATATATGACCTGCAAAACAAAGAGTCAGAAAACACTCGTGTGGTGCCTGCAACGGTAGCTCTGATGTTTAAGTTAGAATCAGAATAAAGGAGTGTAAGAAGCTTAATTTTTGGAGAGAGAAGACCAAATGAACTTTCGGCCATGTAGTTATGTTGTATTCATACCACATTTTAAAGATCTTTCGCTTTCCTTTTAGGATTCGATCTAAAGGAGTTGGACCAGATTCGTTCAAATCGTACCTGTATGGAAGGGAACGTAGGAGTGGGGGCGACCTCAACCTAGAGAGTTTCGGGTCGACCCCAAGCCTTGGGCTTTTGGCTCAAGGGGTATCCTCTTTAGGGCGCTAGACTTGGATGGCTAGGTGAGATGAGGTGGACCTTGCATATTGGAGTTTGGCCTGATGTACGTCTTATTTTTGATATCATGTAAATTTGATCGGTAAAAGAAAAAAATTGAGAGAGTGCAAAATTGTATATAGGGGTCAATTTAGACTAAAATAATTAAAAATATAGTATTTTTTTTAAAAAATTGTAAATATGAAATTTTTTATCACTGATAGAGCCTTTTATCAGTGATAGTCAATGATAGCAGAACAATGACTATGAGTGATAGCTACAAATATATTTTCATTTTTTATAAAATTTTGTAAATGACTATGGTAGTGATAGTCATTTAGTCATTTTATCAATGACTATCAGTGATAGTAGTCTATCAATGACTATCACTAAATTTTTTTTTTTTTGTTATATTTACAAAATATTTGATATTTTATTTTAGATCCGGTGATTATTTATGCAACCAACCCTAATTTAAATACAAACCAAACCTGAATGAAATAATATAATCCAAGGTTAATAAAACATTCCAAACAAAATCTACCAAACAATATTAAACCTTCCTTGAACAGGTTGTTTTTTTCTTCTTTCTTTTTAAAATCAATCAATGAATCACTCAAGATTGATCTAATAATATATCCAGAGTCATAGTCATAAAAATATCCCAACTCAACAGAAAAAGGCATCTAATAAAGTAGAGAAAAAAAAGAAAAAAATGACCTAGGATGTTACCAAAATTACAAAGCACTAAAGCCCTACACCCAATCAAAATATAAGCCTAACCTAGCCATACAAATTCACACTCATAAAATAATTTTTTTTCCAATTATAAAATGTTCATGTGCCAATTTTGGAAATCTATTAATTATCAACTGCATGGTGAATAGACAAAATTAGTCAATTCTACTTAAATAAATAAATAAATAAATAAATATATATATATATATATATATATATATATATAACTATCCAATTTTTTTGTTTTTTAGATTGACTAGAGAGATTCGAACCACAAACCTCTTAGTTGTAAACACAAAGCTGTTGAGCATGCTCACTTTGGCCAACAACTACCCACTTAAGTTTTCATTTAAATATTGACGTCGACGTAAATATTGAGGACTCAATTTTATGAAAATATCGATAAAATGTCAATGTCGATAGATATTTCTGGAATTTTTTAAAAAAAATATATTTAAAATAATAAAGGGTAAATTACCATATTTAAAATAAAAATAGGTGCCACGTCAAAGACTTAACAAAAAAAAAATCACCAAATTACAAAAAACGAACTAAATTCAAACCTCATTGTTGGATTTGAAACTTGAAGGACGCTACCAAACTCAAACCTGAGAGGCCATCAAAGTAATTTGACCATCAAACTAATTTGACCAATAATAAATTAACATTTTATACTTTTAAATTAGTGAAAATACACTTAATATAATATTATATTCACGTTAGGTTATATTATTATTTTTTTTTTTAAATAATCATCGATTTTTGTACGATATAATGGAAATATCGATTCATCCTTTTTATCGATGTCGAACCTATGAATATGTAGAAATGTCGACAGAAATTTAATACCATGTATGAATTACTCAATCTATAATACTTCTTTCATTTTTATAGGTGGTTGGGTTTCTAATTATCGAATGAATGCGGAATAAATTTTACTCAACTAATATAAAGATTAAAAGAAAAAGAAAAAGTAACTTTTGGCATTATATATAATCATAATTGTTACATCAATTTGGATTTGTAGTAAGGATACTCGAAATTAAAAAAATGTAACAAAAGATTTGAATCGTCCATAGATCATACAATATACTATTTATTACATAAATAATAAGACAATATTTAGAGTAGTAGCGGTATTTAAAATCTTGTCTCCTAAATTCGAATATAAAATTAGAAACCAATGGTAGTAGGTGACGGACGGAGGTGTGGGGGCCACGTGGAATCCGGGACGAAACAGTGTTGAAAACGCGACGTGTCGATACGACAATCACTGTCTTTTCCTCACAGCCATGTGAGATTAGTATTCGCGGCCGAGACGCCGAGTTTGAGCGAACTTTACGATTATTATCTCTTTTTTTTTTTATTATTATTTAATTAATTATGAGACGAAATTTGAGGATTTGACTAAAAAAACACTCCGACTCGTCCAAACTCAACACGTTATTATTTTTCGAAATAGTCCGAGTCAAACTTTTACCCAACTCGTTCATCTTTATTTTTATAAAAAGAAATGTTATAAGTTTACTTGGTAAATTTTAAAATTGTGTCGTAATTATGTTATTACGAAGTGTTTAATAAATTTCAAACTTTTAATTTGGTGTATAATCAATTTATAGACTCGGACGAATCAAATTTAATTAAGTAGATAATGCACCAATTATCATCTTAAATGTCTATGATTCGATCTTCCACTCCCGTAATTGTTGACCTAAAAAAAATTGATTGACTCTTAATTATGAATTATTCAACATATATATATATATATATATATATATATTTTTTTTTTTTAATTTATTATGTTATGGGTAAAATCTCAATGCGTTGACACAAAGACTCATTCAAGAATAAAGCTCGACGCAAAAAAGAAAGGATTTGACCTCTCAAGTAGGCTCGACACAAGGAAAGGGGAGGAGCCGACCTCTCGGGTCGGGTCGGCTCGGCGCAAGAAGAGGAGGAGTCGAACCTAGCGCAAAGGAGGAGCCGACCACATAGGTCAGTTCAGTCGCGCCACTAAGGAGGAGCCGACCACCCAGGTCGGCTCCATGACGTCGAAGGAGCCGAGCCCCTCACGGAGCTCGGCTCGGCCAACTGTGAAAGTCGACCCCTCTCGTGGGGTTGGCTCGATCGAAGAAAAAAGAGTGTCGACTCCTTTCTTGGGATCGACCTGACCTCGTCATCTGAAGTAACGTCTCTCTAGGTCAATTACACAACCTTTGTAATGACGGAGAGTTACAAAGATCATGAAAACCCCTCTTGATGACCTTTTATGGTCCCAAAATAATTCTAAAGGGATCCCTATATACGAAAGAAATCCATACATAATGGGTAAGCATTTGATATTATTCAAATTCCATAATTTATAGACTTTCCATATTCAGCTATTTTTCTCTCTAGAAACTGACTTAAGCGTCAGAGTCGGTGTAAAAAGTCCTCATCGGTCCTATCTTACTCTATTTTCTTTCAGGTATTGCAGATTTAGTTTAGTTCGTTTCACCAACTCTATTAAATTTCGATAACAACATATTAAACACAAAATTAAAAGTTTATTAGCACAAGTTAAAAGTTTATTAATTAAAAAAAATAAAAGTTTATTACACCTCTCAAATTTCAAGAATCTAGTAGATAGAATCTTAAAAATTCATCAAATAATTTTACATTTAATTCTTTTAATGAAATTATTATTCAAGAGAGGAAATAATAATGATAATAATAACTCAAGAGCCACACGTAATTAGAATAATAGCAGTACTTCGTCTTTCTAGAATTTGTTTAGACAATCAATCCACAAAATTAAAAATATATTATTATCATTTTAAGAAAAAAAAGGAAAAAAAAATTACTATTAGAGTTAACATTTTATTTGAGTTAAAACTTCCAAACACAACAAATATTACATGTTTCTCATTCTTTTCTATAAACAACATATCGCCAAACACTTACTTTCTTCCATCCGTTACGCGATAAAAATCAAATGATTAATTTTTCACGACTTCTCTAACGGTTCTCGATACAGTACAATACAATAGATTCGTTTCTTAATCTTCTTACTTTTTTTGCTTTAACATCTTCAAAATAAGTACTTTTAACTTAATCGCGTGAGAGCTGTTTAGATCAGCAACACGACACTAACATCTCTAACCCGAAACTTTGTTTTATTCTTCCATTCTTCCATCCACAAATAGAAATCCCACCATTGACATTAAAATCCCTAGCATCTACATTACTTTTATCTTTAAATCTTTAAGCAAATTTCAGATAATAAAATAAAATATTCAAAAATGAATTATTTTTAATAAAATTTATAAATATATAATTGTTTTTTTTTTAAAGTGTAGCGTGAGAGAAGAAGAGAGAGAAAGCAGTTTTGTTCTAAAAAAAATAAAATAAAATAAAAAAACATTTTTCTCATTGTTGAAGGGACCAGTTTTGGTACCTCAAATTCTCTGCCTTTTTTGCAGCACCCAGTTTTATTCTTAGTTCTATAGAGAGAGAGAGAAAGAGAAAGAAACAAACAACAATTCCAATTCCAATTCCAATTCCATTGAAAGAAAGATAGAAAAGATTGAATTTCTTGTTCTTATTTTCTGTTTCTGTTTCTCTTTTCTTTCATTTCCCATTTTCCCGATATTTCTCCACCAGAAAATCCCGGAGCATTTCCGGGATTGAAGAGAGAACAAAAACAAAAACAAAGAAGAAATTTCTCTGAATTTTGAACAACCCCTTAAAACAGAACTTGGGTTTTATCAATCCCCTGTTCTGTTCTTGATCCGATCCTCTAATTTGAAAAAAAACGAATATCTACACCAAGACTCACTCTATACACATTAACCCAACTCATTATTTCGTCCAAATGGATGTAATTTCGAGTGTTAACGTGTTTGGCTAACGATTTTCTTTCTGGGGATCGGATTCTTGTGGTGTGGATTAGTGTAAGAGGGGGATTTTTCATCTGGGTGTTGTTCAATTTTGGGGGATTTCGTCAAAACCCACCTCGAATCTCAATTGGGTTCAACCCCATTTTTTTGTTCTTCTTTGTATTTAGGTTTTCGTTTTTGGAACTTCTGTAGTGATGGAATTCCCACTTCGATTGTGAGTGTTTGTTTGGATTCTGTCTGTGTTCGATTTGAGTTTGATTTCTCCAGATTCCGATCATGGCTGCCAAGTCTGGGTCGATGGATTACTGGAGGAATTACTTCCGGAATGCGAATTCGGATATTTTTAGCATAATCGATTACGCTATCCTTGTGGCGGCTTCCGATTGTCCCAAGGAGTTCAGATTGAGGAGAGATCGAATTGCGGAGCAGTTGTTCTCTTGCCGATTGACTCGCTGTTTGGGCTGCGACCGAGTGGAACTGGCCGTGCCCGGCGGCGATGTCGACGACGGAGAAACGGGTTTCAAGAACGATTTTGCCGGAGATGGGTGTGAGTTTGAGGCCGGTGGGAGCAAAGAGAGCAAGGTTTATAGCAGTAGAGGAGATGATCGAGGGGAGATGAATTTTAACCAGGTTAGCAATTATAGCTTTGATGAAGCTGAAGCATTGACTGATGAAATTGAACAAGAATCTCAGATTGTTGGGGAGGTTTTGAGGATCAAAGAGATTCTTAATAATTTTGAAGAAGAGGTAATGAATGAATGATTGATTGGTTTTGACTCTTTTTCATTTTCTGGGATGTTGTTTTGTCTCTTATGATGATGATGATCATTGTTCTGTTTGTTTTGTGTGTGTTCTTCTGCAGTCTGATTCAGTGTTGTATGAATCACTTAGAAGACTTGAATTGATGGCTCTATCAGTTGATACTCTGCAGGTGATTTGAATTGTTATGTTTGCTCTTGCAATTTTGGGGCAAGTTAATTTTTGTTGGTTGCTCTTGTTTATGAGGAATTTTTGGACTTAAGTTTTGAGGCTGCTTTATCCCCACTTTATCAGGCTACTGAGATTGGCAAGGCTGTTAATGGTCTTCGAAAGCATGGATCGAAGCGCATCCGCCATCTTGCCCGAGTTCTTATCATGTACTAAATCCTTCCTTCCAAGCTCATTAAGTATAGATGTTATGTTATGTGATGATTGCCCAAAGTAAATTTGCTGTTGAATCCTATTTGTCTGTGCTGCTTCATCTGCAAAGTTCTATAGATCTCTAACTTTTAAGAATGAGGATTTGTTCTCTCTTTTGTCTTAGTTTTATAAATGGCTTGCTGCGTAGAATGATACAATGAATCATCACTTACGACCATTCGGTATCCATTATTTTGTTTATTGAGTGGATCAATAGCTCATCTTTGTCTTTACAACTTGTTGCTCACTGAGAGAGCATTCCTATCTTATGCACTTTCAATAGCATATAAATAAACCTGGTCTTTGATAACATTCGCATTTCTAATTCACTTAATGCGAGTAGTAGATAAGAAAGATATCATTTCAAGACTCTTGTTACTGCTTGGTTATTACTTTACATTGTTTGAGAGTAAAAGATCTACTTTATGGGTTTCAGGGAGTGGAAAGAAATGGTCGACGTGTGGGTAAAAGCTACAGCTGCTGTTCAAGGTAGAGTTTGTTTGTTTACAAAAAAATTATCTACACGACCATCTATCGTTTGATGCCAATTTTCGAGAGTTCTTTATTGAGAAATGGTTTTGTTTTTGTTTTTAATTTGCAAAAAGGTGCAGAAGTCACACCGGATTCCAAAAATCAGCCTGCTTCTGCACAAGAAGAAGATGATTATGAAGAAGAAGGGCTTGCCTTTCCTCCTTTAGATGAAGCTGCATTTTTTACCACTCAGCCCACATCTATGGAGCTCTCACAAGTATGTCTCTATTTTCTTGTTATATTGGGTTGTTTATTCTGAAGAAAAGTTATTCACTTTATGTTGTATCGGTTCTAATCGACTGTATTTTACTTTCCGTTCCGTTCCATTCCTTGGTGAAGTTCTTTGATGGCATGGACGATGATGGAAGTGAGTTCATTATGCAATATCCTATGCCTTTCTTAATCACTTGCTATCTTTTCAGTTTTTAAACTTCCCATTTCTTAGATTCATGATTACGAATTGGGATATATGTTGTTTCAGATCCTCGAAATAGTGGGGAATTCGTCAAGAACCGCAATAATGTGAGAAAAACATCAAATGACAATCAAAACCCTACAAGGTGTAAACAACAAACCCCTCAGGAGGTCAATGTGGTTGCTAAGGAAACTAAGAGTCAAATGAAGGAACAAGTTGTGAAGCCAAATAAGCCATCATCAAATACAAATTCTGGGCTTTTGAGGCCACAGAAGCTAAGCACAGAGCAGAAGGACAATCATGAGAAGTTCCAGCGCAAATTGGATAAGCCTACGATCCCAAGGAGGAGCCAGCAAGATGTAAGTACAAGAAGATCCGATCGTAAGTAATTTGGGGTTTTTTGGCCTTTGTACTTTTACCTGATCTTTTCGATTTGTGTTCACCAGAACTTCAAGTGTTCGGATGAGGTTGCAGTCCAAGTGAAACTCGAAGCTACTAAGAGGAAACTCCAAGAGAGTTACCAACAAGCTGAAAAAGGTATTTTTTTTTGTTTTCCATCCGTGCTTTTATCGATTCTAATACCAGTTTCATAGGCATATTAAAGGTTTATTGCTGAACGTTTTAAGTATCAAATCAAAGCAACTTCAGCAAAATATTTTCGAGTTTGACAATCTGTGTTGGACATCCGTGCTTCTAAACGCATTGCATAAAATTGTCGATTATAACTACAAAAGCTCTGATTCATAATGTTCATTCAACAGCCAAGAAGCAGCGTACGATACAGGTTATGGAGTTACATGATCTTCCCAAGCAGGGAACCGGCCACAGAAATCCACATCTAAAATCTGGAGGCTACAACCGGCATTGGGCAAACGGGCGGCGTTAGGATCGTCGATAGTAAAAAAGAAGACTGATGCTTCCAGCATACTTTCCGGGTGATGTCCATCTAGAATCAGGTGGAAGATCATGCAAAAGCTCCCTGGCAAACAAACAGTGTCTTGACCGACTCGCTTGAAGGTAAACAACAAGAAACTTGGTTTCACTGTGTCGTGCCCGCCAGAGAGGGCATTCCGATTCAAAGGCGAGTCGGAGTTTTTAAAAAAAAAAAACCCATTTCCTACTTTTAAGTACATTTTCAAGTATAGAGAATTTCTACTGGAATTTGGGAGGGAAAATTATATAGCTTTTATCAGTGGTTGTTCTGGGAGTCTTTGACTTGGTTATCTCTTTACATAAATGACTGTATAGAACCCCTCATTTGATAATCCTCTTCATTTCACTGACTACTTATAGACAGATTCCCCCTTCTTTCTTTCTTACATTCAAGGAAGCCTTCCTTCCATATTATGAGATATAATGTAAGATAATTTTGCACAAAATCTAGGTGCAGTCCCATAAACAGTATCAAATCTGTATACTTCTCCTTCATATGAATGGTAATAAATCTTCTACTCACAATTTTTAGCTTTTGTTCTCATGGAAATAGCTAGTTATTCATTCAAATGCTATTCTTTTTGTTCTAAACCTGATTGTTTTGAGGCTGGTTCATTTCATAATGTTCCACAGGAAGTTTCTTGTTTGAAGAAAAAGATAAAAATGTGTTTCGTAATCGTTTTTTGTCTGAAATACGTTTGGTAATTGTATTTTGTTTTAAATTATTGTCATTTTTTTGTTTAACAACCTGTAGGGTAGGGGATTCGAACCTCTGATCTTTTAGTCACGAGTACATATTTTATGTCAGTTGAGCTATGTTCATGTTGACATTATTGTGTTAGTTTTAAACCTTGTTTAGAAACGAGAAATAGTTACTAAATCCATGCAGATTTTGTTTAAAATTAGTGTCGTTTATAAACCTAAACAAGAAACATTTAGTAAATGCTGATGTTTCTTAAACAAAAGCATGAAACGAAGAATGAGAATGTCATCGAATAACTTATGTTTCTTAAACAAAGATATGAACGAAGAATGAGAGTGTCATCGAAAATATAAAACGAAGAATAATAGTGTGATTGAATGTCATAGAAAGGAAAGTTAGGAAGGTGAGATGAAGGTGGACAGTTTGCAAATACTTTCCATTTGGGGCATTTTCTTGGTCTCTTGGATGAACAGCTAAGACAACCAAAGAACACATCTCTCCCAACACAAGAAGACAAAGGGGTTTTGCCCTTTCTTTGAATGTGGTACCTAACAACTAAGAAGCCTTTAAGCCTAAAGGTTTCTCTTCAATCCATCTTATTTTTAGTCAACTCTTCTCACCTCCCATCCTCCTTTACCCCCAAATTAAACTCACTTCAATAAGAGATAACCCTCTCATTTATTTCATAAAAGATATTTGTCTTAAGCTCTTCGAAGAAAATTGAAGACTATTTTTCATTTCGTTAGATTAAACTGATATCACAATTGAAATAATGTATGAACTGTGAGCAAGAAGTCTTAAGTTCGAATCTCTTTCACCACATGTAGGGATGGTAAAAATCTCTGGGGTCAGAAAATCCCCAGTTTGACCAAGTACGGGGTCAAACTAGGGATTTAATCGGGTCCCCAGTCGGGGACGGGGAAGGGGGTCCTCGTCCCGTCTCCGACTCCGAATTCGCTCCGAAATCATTTTTTATTAGTTTTTTTTTAAAATATATAATAATTATAATTATATAAAATTATAATATTTTATTAATATATTATATAATATCATTAATACTATTTTTTTTTAATATTTTGTAAAATTATCCTTAAGTCTACTGGAGTTTTTTTTTTTTTTTTTTTTTTTAATTTAATTTAATTTCATCCATTTTTATATTAAATTTCATTAAATAAAACTTTCTGTCCGAAATATTAATAAAATGTTAATTTTTTTTTAATTATCAACATTTAATTAATTGTTAATTAAAAAATAATTAAAAAATAAAAATGAAAACAAATTTTTTTTCCCACGAGGATTAATCCTCGACCCTACTCCCCAAAATGGGGAACGGGGTGGCCATGGGGATTGAAAATTCCCACAGGGATAAGGACGGGGAGTGCATCTCTGACCCCGTCCCGCCCCGTTGCCATCCCTGCCCACATGTTGTAAAAAAAAATGATATCAAAATCGAAAAGAAAAAAAATGTTCATAGTTCTGAACTGAATATTCAATGGCTGGGAGGAGAATCGAATTTCTGACTTTTTAGTCATTAGTCCATACTCTATGGAAGTTGAAGTAAGTTGAGATTAGGTAAATTTTGGAAAAAGAAGTTTTAGTTTGAGTAATTATTTAAGATATATAAAAGAAAGGAGGATAATATAGAATTTGGGTTAAAGATGTGATAAGAGTATGTGGTGATGAGTTTATCCATTGGAGTAGTGGGGAAGGGAAAAGGGAGTTTTGATTTGCAGAGAGGATAAGGGTTTCCATATCTATATATATTTGTTCTTATCCTTTGCCACACACCTCAAAAACCATTACTTTTTTTTTTTTAATTTAATTTTGAAGCTTTCAAATTTTGCAAGCAATTCTCTTTCTCTTTCTCTCAAGAACACCTATTTGAATAGATTCTATCAACCCACATGTCTTCCTTGTCTCCTATGGCCTATCTATTTAATTGTGAAAAAAAATTAGAATTTAATACTTTTCCTATATTGCTCTGCAAAAAAATATATATTCATCATATTTTAGATACTTTACCTCTTGCTAAAGCGAGCATAACTCAGCTGACATATGTATATCTTGATCACCAAGAAATCTGGTTTAAATTTCCCACCTCCCATGTACTTAAAAAAAAAAAAAAAAAAAAAAAGAAAAAAAAAAGAAATAAAAAAAAAAACTTTACCTTTTAAGAATTTCTTTTAAAAAAGAACTAAAGGTTGACATACTTGAGAGTAATTTAAAATTACATTTAAGTTTAATGGTTTTGAGGGACGAAGTATACAGTTTAAAAAAAATTAATAATTCAAATTACATTTTCAGTTTTTTTTTTTTTTTTTTTTTTTTTTTTTTTTTTTTTTAACATGTGAATGTTGACCATTTTTTCAATCTTTTAATATTTTTAAAATAGTCGATAGTATTTTTATTATGTAATCTAACATCATGAACCGACATATTATATAAATTAGTGATCAAAATATTATATGTTCAATATCCGACTAAGATCTTTTAAAAGATTCTTTAATTGACTAAAAATTAAACTTTTTACTATTTAAAAAATCATACCAAAATCATATTAAATAACCAATTTATTGATTATAGGATTTAAAAAGTAAAAACTACAAGTTGACTAACAATTATCTCCTGAAAATCAATGACGAAAATATCGATATCGATTTCTATATCGGGAGTTCAATTTTACGGATATATCCATGGATATATCCGTGAAATATCAATATCGACGAATATTTCTGTAAATCAATTTTTTTAAAAGAATTATTTAAATTAATAATTAAGTTCATTTTACTTCCAAACTAAGTTATAGATCTTGTTATTAGTATCTATATCTATATTGGGATTAATAGATGTATCGAACCCTTCGATTTATGGATATATCGACATATCGACTAATATTTTCATCCATGGTGAAAACAAAACATTTTTTTTATAGTAATTCTTAAACTTTACAACACTCTCATTGTAATATTACTATTTTAAAAGTTCAAATATTTGATTCAAACAAATAATTAGTTTACAAACAAGCTCAAACATGCCTTTTGTTAAATAAATAGCATATACCACATGTCAAATTGATAATTATTATTAAGATTGTTTAGATATATATATATTTAGGATAAATCAATTTAAATATTTTGTTAATGATCAAACATATTTTAAGTTGACTATTTAAAATAAACTCAAAACAATCTTAATAATATTAGAGGGGGATTGACTCTGTTGTTATTTTAGGTATTCTTTGACTTAGAAAACCATGGTGATTTAAAGAAACTTTCAAAATTCTATAATCACAAAACAAAAGAAAGTCAAATTGACAATTGAAAAACTAGGTTTTCTGCCCAACTACCAACTCTTTTTTTTACATAACAATGACCAAATTTCAAGGTCAGACATTTAAAAAATGCCATATGTGATATTCTCAAAATCCACTTTATTTGGCTGATTTTATGACTTATTTAAACAAAAACAAAAAAATTATAAAAAAAAATCAATTTATACTCTTAAAGTTTGAGATTATATCCATTAAAACATTACACTGATCCTAGCTCAATTGACATAAAGCTGAGGTCATGAATTCAATTCTTACATTAATTAAATTATCGTTGCAAAAAAAAAATATTAATGGTTTCATTTTAGAACTATAAATACATGATTTTTACACAGATATGAAAGATATAAATTAATTAAAAATTTAAGAATTTTAATTGATATAATTATTAGTTTAATGTATTAATGGATAATTGATAGTTTGATACAACTTTTGTTACTTTTAATTAGCTCATAAGTTACCTATGCAATATTTAAAAAACAAATTACATATTTGTAGAAAACATACTTTCTATTTTATTTTATTTTTTTTTACGATGGTTGAGGTGGGGGATTGAACCTAGGTCACTAGGCGATACCATTTTTTTTTTGTGCAAAGGTATTTAATTAATGCGGGAATCGAATCCATGACCTCTTAGTCAAGTACACGATCTTATGTCAATTGGACGGTAATAATGCATTTAAATTCATGTCCGGTGAGTGGGTTTTTTGTGCAAGTTTTAAACCATTCAGCTACGCTTTTGTTGGCATAAAAATAACAATTTAGTCTCTTTATTTTTAAATTTGCAATAATTTAGTCTTTGAACTTTAATATGTAACAATATAGTCCATGTACTTTAAAAAAAATTCATCAAAATTAAGTGTTAGTTGTTATTAGGTAATAAATTAGTCTTCATAGTTTATAAATCATTTGGTCCCTAATCGACTTATTCTACATAGATAAGAAATTTCATTTAGGGTGTGTTTGGTTTAGCTTCCTAACTGTTTAATTTTTGCAAAAAGTCATTTTGGAATAAATTGAAGTGTTTGGCAACCATCCAAAATGAATTTTTGGAGAATGAGTTTTTGAAATAATGCATTTTGGATGAAACACTTGATATTAACTTTTGAAAAAAATGTTTTTGAGTGTTTATTTGAAAAACCTACATAATTCTCATATTGTATTCAAATTACCAAAATACCCTCACACTCCTCTTTTAAATTTTCTCCACCAACCAACCTCCTTCGACCACCGCCGCCCCTCACCGACCATCTCCGACCGCCGCCGACCACCACCGTCCAACTCCGGCCACCCGTCGCAGGCCACCGCCTCCCACTCTTGCCATCCGTCGCCCCGCTCAAACCGCCCGACCCCGGCCACCGCTGCCGCCACCCGACACCCAACAACCGTCGCCGCCACCCGACCCCGGCCACCGCCGCAGCCACTCGACCCCGGCCACCGCCGCCGCCACCCGACCCCGGCCACTGTCGCCGCCACCCGACCCCGGCCACCCGACCTCGGCCACCGCCGCCGCCACCCGACCCCGGCCCCCGCCGCAGCTACCCGACCCTAGCAACCGTCGCCGCCACCCGAACCCCGGCCACCGCCGCCGCCACCCGACCCCGGCCACCGCCGCCGCCACCCGACCCCGGCCACCGCCGCCGCCACCCGACCCCGGCCACCGCCGCCGCCACCCGACCCCGGCCACCGCCGCCGCTACCCGACCCTAGCAACCGTCGCCGCCACCCGAACCCCGGCCACCGTCGCTGCCACCCGACCCCAGGCAACAACTGCGGCCACCGTCGCCGCTACCCGAACCGCGACCACCGTCGAAGCCACCTGAACCCCGGCCACCGCCGCCACCCGACCCCGACTCCCGCCTCCCCAGCCACCCGACCCCAACCCTACCACCGCTGGCCAGGACCTGACCACCCGACCCCGACCACCGCCAACCCGACCACCCGACCCTGACCCCGACCACCTGACCCCGACCTTGACCCCGACCCCGACCCCGACCCTGACACCGACCCCAGCCACCCGACCCCGACCCTACCACCGCCGACCCGACCACCCGACCCGGACCCCGACCGCCCGACCCCGACCACCGTCGTTCCCCGACCCGGCCACCCGACCCTGACCCCGACCCCGGCCATCGTCGCCCTATCCCGGCCACCGCCGCCCAGCCACCCGACCCCGACCCTACCACCGCCGACCCGACCACCCGACCCGGACCCCGACCGCCCGACCCCGACCACCGTCGTCCCCCGACCCTGACCCCGTCTGCCCGACCGTGACCGTGACCCTGACCCCGATCCCGACCCCGAGCCCAGCCTCGGCCCTGACCCCGACCACCGCCGGCCACCCGACCTCGACCCCGACCTCAGCCGCCCGACCCCGACACCAACCCCGACCCTAACCCTGACTGCCCAACCTCGTCCCTGACTCCGGCTGTCCGAACTCGACCCCGGCCCCGACCTCGACCGCCCGACCCTGACACAGACTGCCCGACCCTGACCCCGACTCCGACCCTAACCGCCAGACCCCGACCCCGACCGCCAAACCCCGACCATCAACAATAGTAAACCCTAAACTCTAAACGACAAAAACACTTTTAGTGTAGAACAAACCAAACACACTTATAGATAAAAACACTTTTGAGAAAATGTAACCAAACACATGAGTGTTTTAATTATAAACATTTCTAGAAAAAATGTTTTTGAAAAAATGCATTCTTTGAAAAACATTTTTTTAGTAGTCAATCCAAACACACCCTTAATCTCAACAGTGTTTTTTATGATAGAGACTAAATTGTTACCTACTAAAATTAACAAATTAAATCGATACAAAATAGAAAAATAATGAAACTAAATTGTTCCGAGAAATAACATTATTTTTTTTTAGGGAATGGTTTGTGAAGAAACTCAAAGTGGTTGGATGGTTTAGGGAGATATATAGAAAGAAAAAGTGCACTGAAAGGCAAAGTTAATTAATAAGAATTGAACAACCAAATCCAAACAACATCCAAAATGTTGACTTATTTGGTAGCTAAGGGCTAAGTTGTTGTTGCCGCCATTAATTAGATATGTGGGCCGACAGTCCAAAATTCGATCACCTTCAACATTTTTGTACTATTGGTCTCTAAAACTACCTTTTCGAAGTCTTTATGGACAATGGGCCACACACATTAACCAACTTTTCATGTATCTATAAATTTTTTTATTTTTTGTTCAAAGGGAGATGAATGTCTCGATTAAATAATCTAAAATAAAAGATGTCTAAGAGTTGAAACTATTTGAGAGAGGAGGATGCACATTTAGGTATACCAATTATATCTCGCGGATGATGAGGTGGAGATACACATATACACTTACCAATTTATTATAGCTATTTTTATAGACCTATTATAGACACGTGTGTATTTGAATGCCCTTAGTAAGTCTAATATATATCTAAATACCCTAAAATGTACGTCGGGTGAGTAAAAAAAATCCCTAAAATACAGTTTTGTGGAGATATTTTGGAAAGAGTCATATAATCGGGAGTTTTCAAATTCTAGAAGATTAAAAAAAAATCTTAAAAATACGTTTTTTTTTTTAGCCAAGCTCAGTACAAACTCTAACCAACAACCAAATCACTCAAAAAGAAAGTTTCGATCTCAGGAGGGAAATCCTCCAGCCAAATCAAATGTAATCGAGAAGCCAACGCCATCTGTGCTAACTGATGCGCCACCGTGTTGCCTTCCCTCACAGTAAAGCTGCAACGGTCCCTAAAAGGACGGGAACCGCGTACATAAATCATCAATCAACCTTCCCACTTCCGTCAGATCCTCACAAGGATCCTCGAACAAGCGACAAACTCGAAGTGAATCTGTCTCCATGACCACCAGACTTAAACCCGCCTCTCATGCCAATATTAATCCTTCAGCTGCCGCGAGACTTTCTGTCATCAACGCATTTCGAACATGCGGAAACCACCTTGTCGCTGTCAGCATGACACGACCCATAAAATCACGAATCACAACCCCTACTCCGGCCGTGTCGTCAACACTTAAGAACCCAACATCCATATTCACCTTATAAAACCCCCGTGGGGGGCCGACCATCTCGTATGCGCCCGCCCCACTTAGCCCATAACGCCTTCAGTCACCCCTTTTCGACTAGCCTCCCAAAAGGAAGTCAGATAATTCGACACCCAAGACCCAAGACCCGTCAATGGCTGAGTCCCAGAAAATCGGGCTCAGTTACGAATGTTCCATACTGCCCACCACAAGAGACCCAGTTCCTCAAACTCCCGCCAACCCACCTATCCTGCAAAAACCACATAAGGGAGGCAATATCCCCGCTATGAGACAAACACAATAAATAGCCAAATTTGGAGGTCGCCAACACTCCACGCATAAACTTGCAATGCCAGAATACATGAAGGCTAGACTCCCCCCTCTTCTCACATAGAGCACATAAATTTACATTTTCTATCCCACGACGACCAAGGTTGTCGAGAGTGGGAAGTCTATCAAGGCAGAGTCGCCAAAGGAAGATTCGCACCTTATCGGGAATACCCATCTTCCACAACCCTTTCCACCACCTCGTCACCGCCTCAACAGAAGATGAAGAAGGTTCCTGCTGAATTACCCTCGACTGTGCTAAACGGTAACCACTATTCACTGTAAACCCTCCCGACTCCTCGAAATGCCATATAGTCTGGTCCCCTGTATGCTGTTGGTCGGTCGGAATCGTCAAAATCGCACAAACCTCCTCTAGACTGAAATGGCGTCATAATTTGGTCTCATCCCAGACCCAGGACGCGGTAAACAACTCGCACACTTTTGCCTGAAGAGGCAAAGTCACTGGTGAAGTAATACGTAAATTAGAAGATTCAGAGACCCAATTGTGCTCATAGACCCCACCTCTTCCCCACTGTCAATATGCCAACGGACTCCCAACTCCAACAACTCCCTTCCCCATAACAGACTCCGCCAGATAAAGGACGGGGATGACCCCAATTGGGCAGATAAGAGGTCGAAATCCGGGAAGTATCGACCTTTCAATGCTCGCGCTAAAAAAGAAGTCAGATAATGAACCAGCCGCCAACACTGTTTCGCAAGAAGAGCTTTATTAAAAAGCTCGAGATCTTTGAAACCCAGTCCTCAAGCACTTAGGTCGACATAGTTTCTTCCAACTCACCCAATGCAACCTACGGTCCTCATCGGACCCATTCCACCAGAATCGAGCCATGATACGATTAATGTCCTGTAAAAGTCCCTTAGGGAGCCTAAAATAGTTCATTGTATAATAGGGAATAGCCTGGACAACTGCCTTTAAAAGAACCTCTCTACCACCAACAGAAAACAATTTCCCCTTCCATCCCTGGAGTTGGCGCAACACGCGCTCCTTTAAATAGAGAAACGTACCAGATAGATTACGGGGCATCAAGGAGGGTAGCCCCAGGTATTGTTGGTGGAAAGGAGTCTGTCCCACCTGAAGTATCTGACTCACACGACCCCGCATCACCACACTCGTACTGCGCCTAAGGAGATGGTAGATTTATCAAATTTATCGTCTGTCCTGAAGCCTTCTCATAACACCTCAAAATGCCCTGTATTGAGGAGGTTTCACCCTCCGTTGCTCTGAAAAATAAGAGGCTGTCGTCGGTGAAAAAAAGATGGGAGATAGGCAGTCCCCCACGAGAAAGTGCCAACCCCGAAATGATCTTCTCCCTTTCAGCCATGAACAATAGCTGCGACAAACCTTCTGCACAAAGAAGAAATAAATATGGAGATAAAGGATCTCCCTGTCGAAGCCCTCGACCCGGGATCACCTCCCCACATTGGCGCCCATTCAGATTAAAAGAATACCTGACAGATGAAATGCACTGCACAATCAAACTCACCCATTCGGGCAAACCTCAACTGTCGCATAATGCCTTATAAAAAGACCCATTCCACCCGGTCATAGGCCTTACTCATATCAAGCTTCATAGCGGAAGGCATTCATACCCAAATATGGCGTTATCCACTACACATCTCCCTGGGATAAATGATAAGGAAAATCGGACCTCCACATTGGTATGATATTGTCCACTTTGAGCATAACCCTTATGACTTTGCTTTTGGACACCCCAAAAGGCCTCATCCCAATGGAGAATGTTGTCCTTCCTTATATACCCATGATCTTCCCCTCTCCTAACCGATGTGGGACTTTGGTCGCACTCCCAACAATCCTCCCCTCGAACGAAGTACCACCGAGCCTCCCCTCAAATAGTCATCCATATCCGTCTAGATACTCTTATCTAGGCCCTTCCGGCACTACGGATCTATGTCAATGACTACACCTTGGGGGCTCTCCTTTGTTCGACACTCGAGGATTTCATCACACGACTAAGTTTGGGGGCACGACTCTAATACCACTTAATAAGGAAAATCGGACCTCCACATCTCCACATTGGTATTATATTGTCCACTTTGGGCATAACCCTCATGGCTTTGCTTTTGGACACCCCAAAAGACCTCATCCCAATGGAGAATGTTGTCCTTCCTTATATACCCATGATCTTCCTCTCTCATAACCGATGTGGGACTTTGGTCGCACTCCCAACAATAAAAGCACTCTGGTGGTCAGAAATCAACTCATTTAGAAGCGGCTTCAACCTGTTAGCCAACACCTTAGACACAAGTTTGTATGAAACATTACATAATGCAATAGGGCGAAATTCAGAAATTCGACGAGGCCGCTTCACCTTCGGAATGAGAACAATCAGTGTCTCATTTATAGGGGCTGGGGATAAACCCCCATTAAGAATTCGCAAGCAGCACTGAATGACGTCAGGCCCAACAATTGGCCAGGAGTGACGGTAAAAGGCTCCTGACAGCCCATCCGGCCCGGGAGCCTTATTAGGATGAATCTGCTTAAGAGCCCGCAACACCTCTCCCTCGGAAAAAGGACGAGTCAAACGTCGATTCATCTCTGTTGTAACCGAAACCTGCCCTCCAAAAAGGACAGAGCTCAGATCCGCCGCTGACGGGTTCGTAGAGAAGAACATCCCCCTAAAGTAGACGGTCACCATATCAGCAACCACCCTTGGGTCCTCCTGCCACTGCCCTACACTGTCCTCCAACCCCGAGATAAAATTTGTACGACGTCGAAAAGAAGCTTTGTGGTGAAACCACCGCGTATTTTGGTTCCCCCACTTCAGCCAACTCTCCCTTGCACGCTACTTCCAAAAAACTTCCTCATCGATAAGAAGGTTCTCTAGATCAATCTCTGCTCGTTCTAACCCTTCACGGGAGTCCCTCCTACCGAGGTCAGCTACGGCAAGTTGAACCCGAGTTGTTGCCTCACAGATTCTCTGCGCATAATTTCCAATCAGCCCCCGTCCCCATTTGGACATCGAAGCCATACAAAGCCCAGCTGATCCAGCCAACTCCACCGGGCCCACCGGAGTAGGCACCACCCTCCAACTTTCCTTGACAACCCTCGCAAAATCGTGGGCCTGTAGCCAAACGTCCTCGAGCCGTAGGATCCCCCGCCCAAAAAACCGACCCCCTCGCCCTCCAGGCTGGAGGGAAAGAAGGATTGGTCGATGGTCGGACCGAATGTACTCCAGATGCTCTACGGAGGCCTGAGGGAAAAGATCTTTCCACGCCAAATTGCCAACACACCGGTCAATACGCTCCCAAACCGTGTCCTGCCCAGGTCGGTCGTTGCACCATGTAAACCTGTCACCATGGAAACCCAAATCAATCAACCCACAATCATCCATCGCCTCTTGAAAACCCCTAATTTCCGTCGCCGGTTTCATCCTCCTGCCCCTCTTCTTAGACTGATACAATAGAGCATTAAAATCGCCCCCAACGAACCACGGGACCATATCACTACCCCGTAGTTGACGAAGAAGGGACCATGTCAGGTGCTTCTGTTCTGACTGCGGGTAACTGTTGCGTGCTCAATGTATTAATAAGAATAAGCAAGAAGGTAGAGAGAGCACTCAGGACATGCAAGCATACATGGTCTCACAGCAAGTAGTAAGTATATTTCATTCGTTTTTTCCACAGAGACTTATTTTTAGCTATTCACGAAGTGTATTTGTTAAGAAAGAAGGGGTGGATTTGATGGGGTAAAATTGGTTTTTAATTATCTAATTTTTGTTGAATGTGTAAAGGAATGCACATAAACAAATGCAAGTTGAAATTAGACTCAAAGGATAAGAGATGGAATTAATAAACGAGGAAGAAAAACAGCTAAACAGAATGGTAACTTAGCAGAATTGCGGACACCGCAATGTTATCGCAATTGTAAAAACAGTAAACGTGTGTAAAATGGAGAATTAAGGGCTACTAATGACTATCCTATAGGCATTTTAATACGATTCCCAAGCATTAGATCAACTCTCTATGCATCAAACTCACTCTATCTCATGTATCGTCCGATTCCATGCATTAGATTCTTTAGTTTACTCGACTCAAAGTAAGGTCTTAAGCATCTTGTTAAAACAGAAGTGTTTAGTTTGTACTAGGGAAACGCCTATTCCTAGGCCGTTTCCTGGTTACCATGAAAGGCTAGCATGATTATACGACTCTGAACTCTTACTCCTTCCAGAGGTTAGGAGTTCTTTGGACAAAATGGATGGCCAATCGAAATTGCCCGTGGGATGAAGCTTACATACAATCAATGGTTCGAGAGCTATCCTACATGCTTGGTTCACGTTTTTAAGCCTATAGTTCTGTCATTAGCATGCCCCTAAGTGACTTAGCTACTCATGGATATGTAGAGAACAGAAATACAAGATAAAACAGACATGCTCAGAAGGGAAATGAACTCAAAACAGTAAGACAAAGCTGTAGCAGCAGAAGATGAAAACTGTGAAATGAAATCTTGCAATTTGATTACTTTGAATGTTGAACGGACAAAGGGGAACTTAAAGGAAATAATTCAAAGACAGACAGTGACGAAGTGCAGTAGATAGAACACTAAGCTAGAAACAACAACTGATCAAAGCTGGAAATTAGAAAAGGAAAAACAGAAAGCAGGAAATGCAGCTTGAAGCTTCGTCGCAATCGCCTCGAATGAAGGGGATGAAAGGTCAGCCTTGCTTGGATGAATCCAATCGAGAGAGAAGAAGAATCTCCTCTCCTTCCTATCAGATTATCGATTCCAACAGCTGAGACTCTCACTCCAACAGACGGCAAAGGAAAAACAGGAGAACAGATGGACTGCGAGAAGACTCTACGCTTTCGGATGATGCTTGAACCTCCGACTTTGGCCCCCTTTTATAGTAGTTTGCAGGTGCGTTTGGGCCAAGGAGAACCATCAATCTTCAACGTCGTATATCAGAATGGATGGAGGAGAAAGAACGAATCCCTGAAATTACGGAAATTAACAGAAAAAGATCAGTCAACTTACGGTTTTCACTTGAATAATTGCGGCTTCAGCAATGTTTTCGCAATGCTGTCGCAATGCAGTTTTTTTCATTCTTTTCCTTCGGTTTTCAACCCTTTTCTTTCCTATTGTGCATAAGTTCTAATTTAGCTACCCTCTTCTCATTCTCATATTTAAGCATAGGTTTAAGCTAAATGCTATCAAAAACACCTAAAAGTGTACATTTTCTTAAGCTAAATGGGTCCTCAATAAGTCACTTTCAGAGACTTAACACACCCTCAAACTTAAGGTTTTGCTTGTCCTCAAGCACACTAAGTACTTACCTAGGCTGCTGTTTCATCTTCTTTAACCACTTACTAACTCCCTTATATTCTTGTCTATAGCAATGCTGTCCTGTGACACACTCCTTAGTTTAAAACTACCCTCTTGTCTAGCTTCTTCTGACCTTGCCTGCCTAACACTCCTTCTGCTTTCATTAACTTCCTACAACTGATCTATTTACTTCTGTCATATCATGCCACTATCCCTAAGGTTTCAACTTCTGCCTAGCTTTACCTCAGACTCAGTACATGCTTCTAGCTTTATTTCTAATGTGTCTAGGGTTCCTTAGAGTCATGCCAGTCTTAGTATTAACGGTGACAGTAGTACTTTTGGAGAACAACCTAAACCCTGGCATCACTACATTGGATAAACACTCATCTCCCTAAACAACCCTACAAGTTACAACTTGTGCCTAGCTACTTTGAGGATCAGAGTTCTTTTTAAATAGGACATCTAAGCCACAAAGTTGTAACTCCTAGGTTTACATTCTTCTTTCCTACTTCTTCTTTTTTTTTCTTTCTTTCTTACTTTGGTGGAGCCTCTCCTTTGGTTGCCTTTTGATGCAACGCCACTTGTGGGTTACACACTTGGCACTGATTACTCAGCAACCTAAGAGAAACTCTCCCCTTTATTCTTTTTTCATTTTTTTTTTTTCAGTTCATTTTTTTTTGTAAAGGAGAAGAAGAATGCTTATGTTTCTAAGGGAGAGAGGAATGTTCCTAGACCTAGGGTGGCCTCCCCCAAACTTCAACTACTCATTGTCCCCAATGAGTGTTTGAGGTGGCACACCCCCAAACTTATCCTAGAAGCATCTAGTCCAAGGTAAAACAAAGAGAATCTAAAGCCCTAGGCATAGACAGAACATTTGAAAAGAAAACATCACAGCAGCAGAAAACTAAAAAAACAGGCAGAAAAGGACTTACAGCTATGCATGCTGAGCTATTTAGAGGTTAATTTAAACTATCAAAGGGTGTCCTATGACACTCATCCAGCATGCATTTAGATAAGCTATATAAGGTAGTCATGTTAGCAGCAAAAGATAGAATTTAAACAGATCACAGCCTAGCTAAACAGACAGTCCAAAACATGCTTTCAGTCATAAAAATTGCGGGTACCGCAATTATTTCGCAATCAATTCAGGGCAGATATAACATTGATTAAGGCCCCTAAGCATGCTTTTTCCAGTCACTCAAGCTTTCTAAAAATAAAACTAAACTATCCTACCTAGTCAGCTAACATCAGACTATACTGAGCAAAAGAAAAAACATAAAACGAAGCATCTAAAACAGATCAAAATTGGACTAAAAACAGCAAAGTTCACATGATTATCAGAAAGCAGAAAATTGTTTTTTTTTTTCTAAGGGAACAGCAATACTCCCTTTAGTGCGATTCAAACCAGCACTCAAATATCTTCATCCTCATCAGGCTGTCGTGGTCGTGGAGGCATCCATGGAGTCAGGAGATTGGTAGGGAAATCAGGGAAGATGCACCCAAGTTGGTCTGCAACTTCCTTGTCCCTCGCCTGCACATAAGTGGCCCATTGAGCCATTCTCCTCTGCATATCCATTAGGCAGGCCATGGATAGGGACTGATCAGCAGCCAGCCTATCCAGTTCAAACTCCATATTCCCCTTTCTCCTCAGCCTCAGGCTAGCCGGCAGCTCCAAGTGGCCTGTGTAAGTCATTTGCTGCTCCATGCGTTCGGTGGGGACTCCTGCAAGCAAACATAGCTTGGTTATGGTGTTAGGGAAAAACAGTGGTCCCTTACCTTTCTTAGCGCACTCAGCAATGGCAGCAGTGATGACTTCTCCCACGTTGATCGTGAGACCTCTCATTATCGCATACACCAGCAGCGATCGGCTCTGGTTAATTGTAGTCTCGTGAGTCACTGGGGACAATCTCCTTCTCACGAACGAAAACCAAACAGCCGCCTTAGCCGTGAGGTTGGCACTCATGAGAGTGTGCCTCCCATTGCGTGACACGGTCCAGGAAGCTTCAGGCTGGCCAATGGTCCGAATGGCCTCTTCCAGAACAGCCTCAGTAGGCTCATCAACAATCCGTGCAAAATCTGTATGTATTTGGCCCTTGAGACCATAGGCTTCGTTGATGGCCTTGGCTGAGAAATCCACTTCTACCCCTCTGACCACAGACAGGCCATCCTCAGGGCTGAGCACATTGGCGTAGAAATCATACACCATGCTCGTGTAGGCTGGATTGGGCGGTCTGCAAAATTCCTCCCAGCCGTGGTTGATCACTCCTGCGCGCAAGAACTGCGGCAGGTCAGCAGGTCGGTCGAGGAAGCCTTTCTCGTGCAGCAACTCCCTCTTCCTTAGTTCAGCACCCCTGGACTCAGCATCAGATGAAACATACCTCACTGACTGAGGCTCATCTTCAGGGTAGAGCTTGGCCTTCCCCTTATCTGATGGCTTGGCTGACTCGGCAACCTCAACCTTGAGTCGTTTGAGCGATGGCTCAGTGCTCTCCTTCTCTGATGAAGGCACCTCCTTAGCCTTCTTCCTCTTTAGTTTCTTGGATCGCTTGGCTTTAAGGATCTTGGCCTTCTTCTTCTTCTTCAGCTTTGCCTCAATGTTGATATGCTGCAGGCATGCCCCCAGCGTCTCTTCCATGGAATCATCCTGCTGTGCAGGACTCTTTGGGCTAGCTTCCCTTGCAGGCGAGAAGACTTCGTCTTCACCACCTTCCCCACTGCCCTGAGTGGATTCCTGGTACTCCCCATAGGGGAATTCAGGGTCAGGCCGTGGAGGCGTGTGCGAAGGTGTGGCACTCTGCTCTGCTGTAGGCGTGCGCACGGAATTCAGTGGTGAAGACGGCGTCTCAGGGCTCTGTGCAGGCGGTGACGATGAAAGCTCTGGGCTGTGCACTGGTTCAGATGATGAAGGGTTGTGCGCAGGTGAGGCAGATGGCGACGAACTCTTCTTGGGCGACTCGTGGGACGCACGATCTGTTTCTTGACTCTCCACAGAGAGAGTCTTGGCTTTGCTTGGTTCGGCGGCCGTCTCGACACTCCACCGGCGCTTCTTGGGTGTGCCCGCTGGTTCAGAAGGTCCAGCAGGGATTTCTGTTACAACCCTCCACTTCTTCCTACGGATCGGAAGTTTGGGAAGAGGTCCGGTGCGTACAGCACCATCATCTGCAAGGGTGAGAAGTGCTTCCCTCGCAGCCGCTTCAGCTGCGTCATCAGCCTTCTTCTTGGCCGCAGATCTTTCAGCCCGTGTGAACACCATTGTCGAATCTTAGAGGTTTGGAGAGAAGGATCAAAGATGAAGAGAATCGCAACTTTCTTGGAATTCAAAGAATGAGAGAATCGTGTCGAACGAGCGCCTCCCAACGGATATAAAAGCACCGGCTAAATCCCAACGGCTATATTTTGCGGATCCTGCAATTCCAGCGCAATTGTAGGGATTTTTTTCATCTAAATGGTAAACTTTGCTCGTCCGTATCTTTTATTTGGCTCGATCGTTTCTTGATTTTTAAAGCTGGATTTCCTCTCCTTGATTCCCTCTATTAATTCCCTGCAAAAAGAAATAAAATTAACATCAAATTCGTAATTAAAATCACACAACAAAACACCCAAACGATAACCGGAAATTTGCAAAAAATAAACTAAGGCATGAGCCTTATGTTGACGAGCACAGTAATCACTCGTCCTCTCTCGTTCTCTTTTCATGCTTCAGTCAAGAGGAAGGCCGAGAGAGTCTTCACATCTCCTTCCTCATAGTAGTGCTTCAACCTCGCACCATTAACCATAAATGGTTGACCTTGCTGCAAGTTTTTTATCTCTATGGCACCATGAACAAACACATTAGTAATCACAAATGGACCTGACCATCTAGACTTAAGTTTCCCTGGAAATAGCTTCAACCGTGAGTTAAACAACAATACAAGTTGACCCTTCTTAAAGTCCTTAACTCTAAGTCTACTATCATGCCAAATCTTGGTCTTTTCCTTATACATCTTAGCATTTTCATAGGCCATATGTCTAAGCTCATCAAGCTCATGTAATTGTAAAGACCTTAGTGTTCCTGCATCTTTTACACAAAAATTCAATTCCTTCATGGCCCAAAATGCCTTGTTTTCTAACTCAAGTGGTAAGTGACAAGCCTTGCCATATACCAGCCTATAAGGAGACATTCCCAGAGGTGTCTTATATGCTGTCCTATAAGCCCAAAGTGCATCCTCAAGCTTGAAGGACCAGTCTTTCCTATTAGGTTTGACTACTTTCTCTAGGATGTTCTTAATTTCCCTATTTGAAATTTCAGCCTGTCCATTTGAGTGTGGGTGATAGGGAGTGGCTATCCTATGTCTAATGTTATACTTAGCCAACACTCTCTCCATAGCCTTGTTAATAAAATGTGACCCCTCATCACTAATAATGGCACGAGGTGTCCCAAACCTAGTAAAAATGTGCCTATGCAAGAAATTGGTGACTGTTTTAGCATCATTATTAGGACATGCTTTGGCTTCTACCCACTTGGACACATAGTCCACTGCCACTAATATGTAGAGGTTACCTGATGATGGAGGGAATGGCCCCATGAAGTCAATGCCCCACACATCAAAGAGCTCCAACTCTAAGATGTAGGTGAGGGGCATCTCATCCTTTCGACTGAGGTTACCTGTTCTTTGGCATTCATCACAGCTGTGGGCATAATTGTGGGCATCCTTGAAGATTGTTGGCCAATAGTAGCCACTCTGAAATACCTTTGCAGCTGTTCTTTGGCCACCAAAGTGTCCACCATAAGGAGCTGCGTGACAGTGCTGCAGCACAGACTTCGCTTCAGCAGCTGAAACACACTTCCTCAGTAAGCCATCAGCACAGGTTCTGTAAAGTGTGGGGTCATCCCAGATGAATTTCCTTGCTTCATGAAGGAACCTCTTCTTCTCTTGTCCTCCCTTGAAAACTGGTAATACATGTGATGCACGGAAGTTAGCAATGTCAGCAAACCAAGGTTCCTCATCGTTATCACGATGAGTCAAAACAAAGACATGTTCATCAATAAAAGCATCAGAAATTGCGGGATCCGCAATTTTTTCGCAATTGTGCTGCAATCGAGAAAGGTGATCTGCAACCACATTTTCACATCCCTTCTTGTCTCGAATGTCCAAATCAAACTCCTGCAGCAATAACACCCACCTAATCAACCTAGGCTTAGCATCAGCCTTCCTCATAAGATATTTCAAGGCAGAATGGTCAGTGTATACAATTGTCCTAGTGCCTACAATATAGTTCCTGAATTTCTCACAGGCAAACACTACAGCAAGCATCTCTTTCTCAGTAGTTGTATAATTACATTGAGCCTCATTCAAGGTCTTACTAGCATAATATACAGGATGTGTTAGCTTGTCAATTTTTTGTCCTAACATGACCCCTACAGCATAGTCACTAGCATCACATAACATCTCGAAGGGGAGATCCCAATCTGGCCCTACTATAACAGGTGCTGTAACTAATGCTTTCTTAAGGGTGGTCCAAGCTACTACACATTCCTTAGAGAAGATGAATGGCCTATTTAGCTCTAGAAGCTCACACAGAGGCTTGGCTATCTTAGAAAAGTCCTTGATGAACCTTCTGTAGAAGCCAGCATGCCCTAAGAAACTCCTAATGGCTTTGACATTCTGAGGCTCTACCAACTTCTTTATGATCTCTATTTTGGCCCTATCGACCTCCACTCCAGCTCTTGACACTCTATGACCTAAGACAATCCCTTCATCTACCATGAAGTGACACTTTTCCCAATTAAGGACTAAGTTAGTCTCTTCACATCTAGCCAAGACTTGTCTTAAATTATCTAGACAGTTGGTGAATGAATCCCCAAAGACTGAGAAGTCATCCATGAATATTTCTATCATGGACTCATCCAACTCAGAGAAGATTGCCATCATGCACCTTTGGAAAGTTGCCGGTGCATTGCATAAGCCAAAAGGCATTCTGCGAAAGGCAAAAGTTCCAAAAGGGCAAGTGAAGGTAGTCTTCTCTTGGTCCTTAGGATCTATAGTAATCTGATTATAGCCAGAATAACCATCTAAGAAACAATAGTAGGCTCTACCAGCTATTCTGTCTAACATCTGGTCAATGAATGGTAGAGGGAAGTGGTCTTTTTTAGTTTCTTTATTTAATTTTCTGTAATCCATGCACACTCTCCACCCTGTGACAGTCCTTGTTGGAATCAGTTCGTTGTTCTCATTGACTACCACAGTCATCCCACCCTTTTTAGGTACACATTGTATAGGGCTCACCCACTGGCTACTAGCTATGGGAAAGATCACACCAGCATCTAACCATTTTATTATTTCTTTCTTAACTACCACTTTCATAGAGGGGTTCAGCCTACGTTGGTGATCTACTCTAGGTGTGTGCTCTTCCTCTAGTATAATCTTATGCATACAATAAGAAGGGCTAATGCCTCTAATATCAGCAATAGTCCATGCAATAGCCTTCCTATGTTGCTTAAGCAGTAAAATCAGTTCAACCTCATGCTCTTCACTTAATTTAGAAGAAATGATAACAGGCAGAGTTTCATTACTTCCTAGATATGCATACTTGAGGTGAGTGGGTAGTGGTTTCAGTTCTAAAACAGGTGGATGCTCAATGGATGGCTTTAAAGGATTCACAGGTCTATCAGTTAGGTCTATATTCATACATACATGTTGTGGTTTATCTACAGGCATATCCATTATGTCAGATACATTTAAGTCAGCTACGTCTAACTGTACATAATCATTAGCATGCTTGGTTAATAATACATGCTCCAATTGTTCTTCCATTAAAGAATCAACAACGTCCATACTAGCACAGGATTCAAGGTCAGAGGGATACCTTAAAGCTTTATATACACTAAACTTCACCTCTTCATCATGAACCCTCATAGTAAGCTCACCTTTTTGGACGTCTATAAGTGCCCTACCTGTGGCTAGAAATGGTCTGCCTAGCAGGATGGGGACCTCCTTGTCTGCTTCATAATCCAGGATAATGAAATCTGCAAGGAAAATAAATTTGTCAACCTTTACTAAAATATCCTCAATTTTACCTTCTGGATATGCAATGGATCTGTCTGCTAATTGTAAGGTGACAGTGGTTGGACGTGCTTCTCCTATTCCCAACTGGCGGAATAGTGATAGGGGCATGAGGTTTATACTGGCGCCCAGGTCACAAAGCGCTCTGCCCACGTGCTTGCCTCCAAGTTCTACAGGTAAGGTGAAGGAACCAGGATCCTTCTCCTTCTTGGGCAACTTGTTTTGGAGTATGGCACTGCACTCCTCAGTGAGGTTTACTGTTTCAAACTCACCAATTATTTTTTTGTTAGTAATAATATCCTTCAAAAACTTTACATATGAAGGCATAGACTGTAAAACTTCTACAAAAGGAATGTTAACATGCACTTGCTTAAGAATTTCTAAGAATTTATTAAAATGAACTTCCTGTTCCTGCTTCTTCTTAAGCCTTCGAGGGTATGGAGGTGGTGGCACATATGCAGGCACGTCAGGGCGCCTTAGGATAGGTGGAGGCCTTGGAATTTCTTCTATCTCCTCCATAATTGGCTCTAGCCTGGCTCCTGATGTGCTAGTTGGTGGTGGACCTTGGTTTGGCAGAGACTCCAGTGGAGCACTAGACTCAGTGTTCTCTACTCTCTTTGGTGTGTCCTTTGTGTTGCTCACCAAGGGTCTACCACTTCTAAGTTCAATTGCTTGAACTTGCTCTTTACCATCTCTCCTTGGCACCTCGGTGTCAGCAGGGAGTCTACCTTGGGGCCTACTCTTGAGTTCATTGGCCAATTGGCCTATTTGGTTCTCTAGGCTCCTAAGAGTAGCTTGTTGGCTTTGAAGAGTGGCATCATTCTTAGCTATGTACTCCTTGAGTAAGTTTTCTACAGAAGATCCTACAGGTTGGTTGTATGGTTTTTGATACATTGATTGGTTATGTTGGGGAGTGAAACCAGGTGTTCCACTCGGTCTAGGTTGGTTAGGATTTTGGTTAGCATTTTGTTGGCCACCCCATGACAGGTTTGGGTGGTTCCTCCAACCAGGGTTATAGGTGTTGGAGTAGGGGTTATTCCTAGGCTGCTGCTGGCTTCCAACATAGCAGACTGAGGATGGATTCCCAGGGCAGTATTCATATGGGTGCCCTTCCCCACAGAATCCACAGATAAGTGCCTCGCCTTGACTTGGTTGGGTGCCCATTGACATGGCTGTGGCGGTATTGGCACTGGTTTGGAGATTGGCCTGAGCCATTTGCTTAACTAGGTTGGTCAGGGCATTTATTTGGGTGCTCATTGCACTTAGAGCATCCTTGTCTTGAGCCCTAGTTGGCTCAACTGGATCATCTGACCACCTACAGTGAGATGCTGAGATCTTCTCCAAGATCTCATAGGCCTCGTTGTAACTCTTGGACAACATTGAACCACCAGCAGATGAATTTAAGACTTGCCTAGTGCTGGGGTTGCATCCTTTGAAAAAGACCTCTATTTGGATACACCATGGAATGCCATGATGTGGACATTTTAGAAGAAGATCTTTGAATCTAGTCCAAGCTTCGTGAAGAGACTCATTATCAGCTTGTTTAAACTTAACTATGTCATCACGAAAGGTAGAATTCCTATCAGGTGGGAAGTATTTGACTAGGAATTTCTCTGCTAAGTCTGTCCAATTAAGGACAGATCCAGAGGGTAATGAGTTCAACCATGTTTTGGCTTTGTCCCTCAAAGAGTAAGGGAACAAATATAGCCTTAAAGCTTCTTGGGACACTCCAGGGATAATGAAGGTATCACTGACTCCTAAGAAGTTCCTAAGATGGTTGTGGGGGTCCTCATTTTCTATTCCAAAGAATTGTCCCACAGTGGACAACATTTGGAACATCACTGGCTTTAACTCGAATGAGTTGGCAGTGATTTCAGGACGGATTATGCTGGGGTTCAGCTCTCCAGGCATAGGTACTAAATATGAAAGAATGACACTATTCTTGTCATTCGCTATTTCGATGGGGTTGCGAATGACAGGTACCGGATTTGGAACTATATCGTCCATTTCTTCGATTTCAGGTATGATTTGAGGTATAGGAGGTTGTTTAAAGAGTCGTTTCTTTGCTTTGTTTCTAGCTCTAAGTAGTCTCTCAGGCTCAGGATTGAACTCTAGATCACTACTTGAACGCTCACTCATAAACTAACCCAATAGTACCTGCAAAAGAAATGAAAAGTAGATTAGTTTCAATAGATAATAAACTTGGTTTTTCAAACTTAACAAACTTCGTTTTCACTTAAAAATAAGTCCCCGGCAGCGGCGCCAAAAACTTGTTGCGTGCTCAATGTATTAATAAGAATAAGCAAGAAGGTAGAGAGAGCACTCAGGACATGCAAGCATACATGGTCTCACAGCAAGTAGTAAGTATATTTCATTCGTTTTTTCCACAGAAACTTATTTTTAGCTATTCACGAAGTGTATTTGTTAAGAAAGAAGGGGTCGATTTGATGGGGTAAAATTGGTTTTTAATTATCTAATTTTTGCTGAATGTGTAAAGGAATGCACATAAACAAATGCAAGTTGAAATTAGACTCAAAGGATTAGAGATGGAATTAATAAACGAGGAAGAAAAACAGCTAAACAGAATGGTAACTTAGCAGAATTGCGGACACCGCAATGTTATCGCAATTGTAAAAACAGTAAACGTGTGTAAAATGGAGAATTAAGGGCTACTAATGACTATCCTATAGGCATTTTAATACGATTCCCAAGCATTAGATCAACTCTCTATGCATCAAACTCACTCTATCTCATGTATCGTCCGATTCCATGCATTAGATTCTTTAGTTTACTCGACTCAAAGTAAGGTCTTAAGCATCTTGTTAAAACAGAAGTGTTTAGTTTGTACTAGGGAAACGCCTATTCCTAGGCCGTTTCCTGGTTACCATGAAAGGCTAGCATGATTATACGACTCTGAACTCTTACTCCTTCCAGAGGTTAGGAGTTCTTTGGACAAAATGGATGGCCAATCGAAATTGCCCGTGGGATGAAGCTTACATACAATCAATGGTTCGAGAGCTATCCTACATGCTTGGTTCACGTTTTTAAGCCTATAGTTCTGTCATTAGCATGCCCCTAAGTGACTTAGCTACTCATGGATATGTAGAGAACAGAAATACAAGATAAAACAGACATGCTCAGAAGGGAAATGAACTCAAAACAGTAAGACAAAGCTGTAGCAGCAGAAGATGAAAACTGTGAAATGAAATCTTGCAATTTGATTACTTTGAATGTTGAACGGACAAAGGGGAACTTAAAGGAAATAATTCAAAGACAGACAGTGACGAAGTGCAGTAGATAGAACACTAAGCTAGAAACAACAACTGATCAAAGCTGGAAATTAGAAAAGGAAAAACAGAAAGCAGGAAATGCAGCTTGAAGCTTCGTCGCAATCGCCTCGAATGAAGGGGATGAAAGGTCAGCCTTGCTTGGATGAATCCAATCGAGAGAGAAGAAGAATCTCCTCTCCTTCCTATCAGATTATCGATTCCAACAGCTGAGACTCTCACTCCAACAGACGGCAAAGGAAAAACAGGAGAACAGATGGACTGCGAGAAGACTCTACGCTTTCGGATGATGCTTGAACCTCCGACTTTGGCCCCCTTTTATAGTAGTTTGCAGGTGCGTTTGGGCCAAGGAGAACCATCAATCTTCAACGTCGTATATCAGAATGGATGGAGGAGAAAGAACGAATCCCTGAAATTACGGAAATTAACAGAAAAAGATCAGTCAACTTACGGTTTTCACTTGAATAATTGCGGCTTCAGCAATGTTTTCGCAATGCTGTCGCAATGCAGTTTTTTTCATTCTTTTCCTTCGGTTTTCAACCCTTTTCTTTCCTATTGTGCATAAGTTCTAATTTAGCTACCCTCTTCTCATTCTCATATTTAAGCATAGGTTTAAGCTAAATGCTATCAAAAACACCTAAAAGTGTACATTTTCTTAAGCTAAATGGGTCCTCAATAAGTCACTTTCAGAGACTTAACAGTAACCATAAAAACCCGTAAACCTCCATTGTTTTCCCTCCCAGTCCATCCAACCATCCACATGATGCGACAAGCACGTCAAGAGGCTGAACCTCACCTCCGTCGTTCATAACAAGGCCAAACTACCCTTGCTTCCAACACTATCAACACAGAAACAGTTTGAGAAGCCCAGCTAAAACTTAAGACTCGTGAACCGCGAACTACAAACTTTTGTCTTTTACAGGAACAAAAGTTGAGGTCTCTTAGACTGCACAACCTTGCGCAGTCATTGGAATGCACGGACCGACCCCATCCCCTGTACATTCCAGAATAACGCTATCATAATGACTGGCGGGACTACAATGCAGCCACCGCCTCAACAAAAGGATCAGTCGTCTTCGAGTGTTCCTGATCCCTAGGAACCTCTCCCCGTTTCACTTTCTTCCCCTGTTCACCCCCAGATCCACACCACCTCCATCTACTTCCCTACTACCCTGTTTCCTCAAACCCCCAACTACATGGATCGCACCCCCGGATGTGTCCATCATAGGACCTCGTGCACGCTTCTTCCACCACTTCAGGGGCTTCTGTCCCCCACTCATCTTCCCTACTCCCTGGCTTCCATCAATCACCATTTGGTCAACAGCCCCCTCTGAGAGTAGAGTTAGAGATTCTGACCCCCCCACTCACCATCTTCTCATTTCCCTTACCAGACACAGGGATCCAAACTCCTGCCCTTGGACCTTCACTTCCATTCTCCACCCCGGAAGCAGGACGCTCCAAGTCAGTCGTTGGACCCCGGACACCCGGGGGATGTGGACCTACATTTCTGCCTACCTCCTCAGAAGCAGGACGCTCCACATTAATCCCCGTAAGCCTCACCATTGTCCCCTGGTTATTCCCCACACCCTTATGTCCTGAACCTACACTTCCCCCAGATAAAGTAGAAGCAAGACGTTCCAGGGTCGTTTCCTCTGTTTGCGTTGCAACCAACCCCACCCCTTCCCGCCCCCTCCACCTTGTCCCACCAAGCCCCCAGTCGAAGCAACCGAACTCGGTGCCCCCACCTCCACCCCCTGTTCTCCACTCCCCCTCTCTCGCCAACTCCGCCCCTCACTACCGCCCACGTCCCTCCTCAGGCCTGACCCTTCTCCCACCTTTTTACCACTCGCCAAAGCCAAATGAATGGCTCTCATCCACTCCCCATACTGTTCCTCAGTCGGCATAACGCCCCCAACAGTAAAGTTGCACTCACGTCTCACATGGCTCA
Organism: Herpetospermum pedunculosum; assembly: GCA_028017165.1. NCBI lineage: Eukaryota > Viridiplantae > Streptophyta > Magnoliopsida > Cucurbitales > Cucurbitaceae > Herpetospermum > Herpetospermum pedunculosum. Next base: position 10,401,667 of record CM051526.1, read on the forward strand.
ATCTACCACACACGTGGCAGATATCAGGAAGGCGTTTAAACAAAACAGGACAGCAATGTTCCGTACCTGTATCATCCTCAATACGGAAACCTCGTCGTAACGGTCGTTCAGCTGGATCGCTACCCTAAGGCGAAGAATAGGACCGATCCACTCCCCTAGGCCTACGCCATCCACCTCCTCAACACGACCTATCTTTTCCCCTAGTCTCATTGCCTTTCCAAGAACCTGCCAATTCAGAGGGACATTATGAATTTGAACCCAGAAGGAACACAGGTCGAAAGCCAGCTACGAGATGGAATCTGACTCTTGCGGTTCAACCAAAATTACCAGGCCACGGTCGAAAGTACAAGGTCCTGTTGTCAGAACCCTCTTCTTCTCCTCAGGAGATCGGAACTGTATTGCAAACAGGTTATCTCCTGCTGCCTCCACCCTTGTGCTGCTGTGGACTCGCCACATGGACTTCATGACCGACCGAAAAGCCTCCACATTCACCCTCCGAGAGGACAAGACCTTACCCACCACACACAAACTCGCGTTCGTTGCCGACAAGAGAGCTTCGCCCACTCCTGTCTGCATCACTTCTGCCTCCTCTTCCGTGAGGCGAAAACTCGACCACCGATTCACCAATTCATCCATCAGAAGGACCGCACAAATAAGGTAATATAACAACTATCGTACCTTCAATCAATAAGAGGAACCCCTCTGCCTTCACGCTGAAAAAACCCCCTGTTCGCCCCTCAATTTCAGGAAGTCGAGCACCTTAGACACCCTGGCCACCACTCTAAGAACCACCATTGTACGAAACCAAGAGACCACCTCCGGATTCCACCATCAGTGTAGACCCGAAGCTGAAGCACACAAGAACGGAGGCTTACCCGTGAGGCCGGACTCCAATCGGACCGTCGTTCGCTTCCCTCCACAGTCAGAGCAAATCGACCACCGCTCGCGTGAGGGCCTGGAAGCCAACTGAAATCTCAAAATCGGCCCCGGAAAAAGGAACCCAAACGCAGCCGAACAAAACGCCACCGCCTCGCCTGCATCTTGACGGAGCCTAGACACCCTGTCGACGCCACCATCTGCCGGAAACGCCTAGGAGTAACTGTTGCGTGCTCAATGTGTAAAGATAAAGAAGCAAAAGGATGGAGAGAGCACTTAGAACATGCAAGCATACATGGTCTCACAGCAAGTAGTAAGTATATTTAATTCGTTTTTTCCACAGAGACTTAATTTTAGCTATTCGCGAAGTGTGTTTGTTAAGAAAGATGGGATGGATTTGATGGGGTAAAATTGGTTTTTAATTAACTACTTTTTGCTGAATGTATAAAGGAACATGCCATAAACAAATTAAAGTGAAAATCAGGCTTAAAGGTCAAGAGATGAAATCAATAAACACAGAAGAAAACAGCTAGACAGAAGACAATTTGGCAGAATTGCGAGAACCGCAATTAATCCGCAATTAAATGGCAGCGAAACTGGTTAGATAGGTGAATTAAGGGCTACTAATGACTGTCCTATAAGCATTTTATTACGATTATCAAGCTTTGGATCAACTCTCTATACATTAAACTCACTCTATCTCAAGTATCGTCCGATTCCATGCATGAGAGACTCAAGTTTACTCGACTTCAAAGTAAGGTCTTAAGCATCTTGTTAAAACAGGAGTGTTCAGTTTATACTAGGGAAACGCCTATTCCTAGGCCGTTTCCTGATTACCATGGAAGGCTAGCATGATTATATGACTCTGAACTCTTACTCCTTCCAGAGGTTAGGAGTTCTTTGGACAAAATGGATGGCCAATCGAAATTGCCCGTGGGATGAAGCTTACATATAATCAATGTTCGAGTGTTGATCTACCTACTTGACTTACGTTTTTTAGCCTATAGTTCTGTCATTAGCATGCCCCTAAATGAATTTAGTTATTCATGGATATATGTAGAACAGAAATATAAGATAAAGTAGACATGCTTAGAAGGAAAAAGTGCTTAAAACAGTGAGTGAAACTCGTAGCAGAACAAGGAAGAACTGTGAAATGCAAAAACGTACTTTGATTACTTCAAGTGTTTGAATGACAAAGGAAAGCTTAAACAGAATGAATTCAAGGCAGACAACAACGAAATACAATAATTGAAATGACTAAACTAAGACAACAATGATCAGTAATGGAAATGAGAAGAAAAGAGCAGAAAACAGTAAAGGTTGCTGGAAATCTTCGTGGCAGTCGCCTCGAATGAAGGTGATGAGAATTCAGCCGTGCTTGGATGAATCCAATCGAGAGAGAAGAAGAATCTTCTCTCCTTCCTATCAGATTATCGATTCCAAAAGCTTAGACTCTCACTCCAACAGACGGCAAGGGAAGAACAGTGGAAAGGGTGGACTGCAGAAAGACTTCTACGCTTCGAGTGATGACTGAACCTCCGACTTTGACCCCCTTTTATAGTAGTTTGCAGGTGCGATTGAGCCAAGGAGAACCATCAGTCTTCAACGTCATATATCAGAATGGATGGAGGAGAAAGAACAAATCCCTGAAAAGTCGGATCTAAACAGAAAAATGTCAGCCAACTTACGGTTTTAACTTGAATAATTGCGGCCACCGCAATTATTCCGCAATGCATTCGCAAGGGTTATTTTTTCATTCTTTTCTTCGGTTTTCACCCCTTTTTCTACCTATTGTGCATAAGTCCTATATTAGCTACCTTCTTCTAATTCTCATATTAAAGCATAGGTTTAGGCTAAATGCTAACAAAAACACCTAAATGTGTACATCTTCTTAAGCTAAATGGGTCCTAAATAAGTCACTTTCAGAGACTTAACACACCCCCAAACTTAAGGCTTTGCTTGTCCTCAAGCATACTAAGGACTTACTTAGGCTGCTGTTTCTTCTTCTTTTAACTACTCACTAACTCCCTTATATTCTTGCCTCTAGCAGTGCTGTCCTGTGACACACTTCTAAGTTTAGAACTAACCTCTTGTCTAGCTTCTTCTGACTTCACCTGCCTACTATACCCACTGCTTTTGTTAACCCCCCTACTACTGATCTAACTACTTCTATGATATCATGCTAATATCCCTAAGGTTTCAAATTCTACCAAGTTTTACTCCAGACTCAGTACATGCTTCCAGCTTATTTTTAATGTGTCTAGGATTCCTTAGAGTCATGCCAGTCTTAGTATTAACAGTGACAGTGGTACTTTATAGAGAACAACCTAAACCCTGGCATCACTACATTGGATAAACATTCATCTCCCTAGACAAACCTAAAAGCTACAACCTTGTGCTTAGCGCATTAAGGATCAGAGTTCTTTTTTTCATAGGACATCTAAGCCACAAGATTACAACTCCTAAGCATACATTCTTCTTCCCCTATTTCTCCTTTTTCTTTCTTTTTTACTTAGGTGGAGCCTCCCCTTGGTTTGCCTTTTGATGCAATGCCACTTGTGGTTTACACACTTGGCACTGATTACTCAACAACTTGAGAGAGACTCCCCTCTTTATTCTATTTATCACAATTTTTTTTTTAGGAGAAGAAGAATGCTTATGTCCTAAGGAAGAGAGGAATGTTCCTAGGCCTAGGGTGGCCTCCCCCAAACTTCAACTACTCATTGTCCCCAATGAGTGTTTGAGGTGGCACACCCCCAAACTTATCCTAGAAGCATCTAGTCTATAGTAAAACAAAGAGAATCTAAACATCCTAGGCATAGGCAAAACATTCTAGAAGCAACTAACCCAGCAGCAGAAAATTTGAACATAACAGACAGGTTTAAGGACTTATGGTTTAGGCATGCTGAGCACTATTCAGAGGCAAATTTAAACTAGCAAAGGGTGTCCTATGACACTCATCCAGCATGCTTCAAGATCAGCTATATAAGGTAGTCATGCTAGCAGCAAAAAGCTAGAATTTAACAAAGCACAGCCTAACTAAACAGACAGTCCAAAACATGCTATCAGTCACAAAAATTGCGGGAACCGCAATTATTTCGCAATACAATCTGGGCAGATTTAACATTAACTCAGGCCCCTAGCATGCTTTTTCCCGTTACTCATGCATCCTAAAAATAAAACTAAACTATCCTACCTAATCAACTAACATCCGACTATCCTAAGCAAAAGGAAAAACATAAAACTAAACATCTAAAACAGATCAAAATTTAACCACAAAACAGCATAATATACATTACTCTATCAAAAAGCAGGAAAATTGTCTTTGTTTCTTGAGGGATCAGTAATACTCCCTCTAGTGCTCTTCAAACCAGCACTCAATTCTCATCATCCTCATCTGGTCGCCTTGGTCGTGGGGGCACCCATGGAGTTAGGAGGTTGGTGGGGAAGGCTGGGAAGATGCACCCCAACTGGTCTGCAACTTCTTTGTCCCTCGCCTGCGCATAGTTGGCCCATTGAGCCATTCTCCGCTGCATGTCCATCAAGCAGGCCATGGAGAGGGACTGTTCAGCCGCCAGCCTATCCAACTCAAATTCCATGTTGCCCTTTCTTCTCAGCCTCAGGTGTGCAGGCAACTCCAGATGGCCTGTGTAGGGCAGCTGCTGCTCCAAGCGCTCGGTGGGAACCCCTGCAAGCAAACACAATTTGGTTATAGTGTTCGGAAAAAATAATGGTCCCTTACCCTTCTTAGCACACTCGGCTATGGCAGCAGTGATGACCTCTCCCACGTTGATCGTGAGACCTCTCATTATAGCATAAACCAGCAGCGAACGGCTCTGATTAATTGTAGTCTCATGAGTCACCGGGGAGAGTCTTCTTCTTACGAATGAGAACCACACAGCTGCCTTAGCCGTGAGGTTGGCACTCATGAGCGTGTGCCGCCCATTGCGTGAGACTGTCCAGGAGGCCTCAGGCTGGCCAATGGTGCGGATGGCTTCTTCCAGCACAGCCTCGGTCGGCTCATCAACTATCCGGGCGTAATCTGTGTGAGGCTGGCCCCTTAGACCAAATGCTTCATTAATGGCTTTGGCTGAGAAATCAACCTCCACCCCTCTGACCACAGATAGGCCATCCTCAGGGCTGAGCACGTTGGCATAGAAGTCATACACCATGCTCGTGTATGCTGGATTGGGAGGTCGGCAGAATTCCTCCCAGCCATGGTTGATCACCCCTGCGCGCAAGAACTGCGGCAGGTCAGCAAGTCGATCAAGGAACCCCTTCTCGTGCAACAGGTCCCTTTTTCTCAGCTCCACACCCCTGGATTCGGCATCGGATGAGACATACCTCACTGATGGAGGTTCGTCTTCAGGGTAGAGTTTAGCCTTCCCCATATCGGCTGGCTTGGAAGATTCAGTAGCCTCCACCTTGAGGCGTTTGAGCGAAGGCTCAGCACTGTCTTTGTCTGCTGAAGGCACTCGCTTGGCCTTCTTCTTCTTGAGTTTCTTGGATTTCTTGGCCTTGCCAAGCTTGGCTTTCTTCTTCTTTTTCAGCCTCGCCTGGAGTTGTGGGAAACAGGCCCCCAACGTCTCTTCCATAGAGTCCTCAGCAGGCGTCTGCTGTGCAGGCTCATCAGGGCTGTCTTCTCTCATGGGAGAGAAGACTTCTTCTTCTTCTGCCTCTCCACTGCCTTGCGTGGATTCTTGGTAATCCCCATAAGGGAATTCCGGATCAGGCCGTGGAGAATTGTGCTCTGCTGATGGGGTATGCGCAGGACTCCATGGTGAAGACGGCAGCTCAGGACTCTGCACATCCGCAGGTGGTAGATCAGCACTCTGAGGTGCTGGAGATGACTCGGCGCTCTGCGCAGGCGGTGCTGATTCTGTGCTTTGCACCGGTTCAGATGGGAGAGGGCTGCGCACAAGTGACACAGACGGCGACGAACCTTCCTTTGCTGACTCGTGAGATGTACGATCAGGTTCTTGACTCTCCACAGAGGGAGTCTTGGCGATGCTTGGTTCGGCGGCAGTCTTGACAGTCCACCGGCGCTTCGTTGGCGTACCCACTGGCTCAGATGGGCCAGCAGGGATTTCAGTTACCACCCTCCACTTCTTCCTACGAATAGGAAGCTTGCCAAGACGGCCAGTGCGTACAGCACCCTGATCAGCAAGGGTGAGAAGCGCTTCCCTCGCAGCCGCTTCAGCTGCGTCGTCGGCCTTCTTCTTGGCGGCGGATCTCTCAGCCCTAGTGGAAACCATAGTCGAATCTTGGAGGTTTGGAGAGAGAGATCAAAGGTGGAGAGAATCGCAGAAATCTTGGAGAGCAAAGGATGAGAAGATCGTATCAATCGGGCGCCTACTAACGGCTATAAAAGCAACGGAAAAAAAATCCCAACGGCTCTTTTTGCGGAGTCAGCAATTTTTTCGCAATTCTAGGGACAAGATTTCATACAAAATCCAAACTTTGATCGCCCGTATCTTTCAATTGGCCCAACCGATTCTTGATTTTTAAAGTGAGATTTACTCCCCTTGATCTCCTCTTTTAATTCCCTACAAAAACAAATAAAACAAATATCAAATACGCAATTAAAATCACACCACAAAACATACAAACGATAATCGAAAAAAACAGTAAAAATAAACTAAGGCATTGGCCTTGACTAAACGAGCACAGTAACCACTCGTTCTCTCTCGTTTCTAACTTCATGCTTCATGTAGGAGGAAGGTCGAGAGAGTCTTTACATCCCCCTCCTCATAATAGTGCTTCAACCTAGCACCATTGACCATAAATGGTTGTCCTTGCTGCAAGTTTTTTATCTCTACTGCACCATGAATAAAGACATTAGTAACAACAAATGGACCCGACCATCTAGACTTTAATTTGCCTGGAAATAGCTTTAATCGTGAGTTAAATAACAGTACAAGTTGGCCTTTCTTAAAATCTTTGATCCTGAGTCTACTGTCATGCCATATTTTTGTCTTTTCTTTGTATATCTTGGCATTCTCATAGGCCATGTGCCTAAGCTCATCAAGTTCATGCAGCTGTAAAGATCTTAATGTCCCTGCATCCTTCACACAAAAATTTAATTCTTTCATTGCCCAAAAGGCCTTGTTCTCCAACTCAAGTGGCAAGTGGCAAGCCTTGCCATACACCAACCTATAGGGAGACATTCCTAGAGGTGTCTTATATGCTGTTCTATAAGCCCAAAGTGCATCCTCAAGCTTGAAAGACCAGTCTTTCCTATTAGGTTTGACTACCTTCTCTAGGATGTTTTTTATCTCCCTATTGGAAATCTCAGCTTGGCCATTTGAGTGTGGATGGTAGGGAGTAGCTACCCTATGTCTGATGTTATACTTAGCCAATATTTTCTCCATAGCCTTATTAATGAAATGTGACCCCTCATCACTAATGATAGCACGAGGAGTCCCAAATCTAGTGAAAATGTGTCTATGCAAGAAATTAGTGACTGTCTTAGCATCATTATTAGGACATGCCTTAGCTTCTACCCACTTTGACACGTAGTCTACTGCTACTAGAATATACAAGTTACCTGATGATGGAGGGAAGGGTCCCATGAAATCAATGCCCCATACATCAAAGAGTTCTAACTCCAAGATGTAGGTGAGGGGCATCTCATCCTTACGACTGAGGTTACCTGTCCTTTGGCACTCGTCACAGTTGTGGGCATAGTTGTGGGCGTCCTTAAAGATTGTTGGCCAGTAGTAGCCACTTTGAAATACCTTGGCAGCTGTCCTTTGTCCACCAAAGTGTCCACCATAAGGAGATGAATGACAGTGCTGTAGCACAGACTTCGCTTCAGCAGCTGTAACACACTTCCTCAACAACCCATCAGCACAGGTCCTGTAAAGTATGGGGTCATCCCAGATGAATTTCCTTGCTTCATGGAGGAACCTCTTCTTCTCCTGTCCTCCCTTGAACACTGGTAATACCTGTGCTGCACGGAAGTTAGCAATGTCAGCGAACCAAGGTTCCTCATCGTTATCACGATGAGTTAAAGCAAAGATATGTTCATCTATAAAAGCATCAGAAATTGCGGGGTCCGCAATTTTTTCGCAATTGTGCTGCAATCGAGACAGGTGATCTGCAACCACGTTTTCACATCCCTTCTTGTCCCGAATGTCCAAATCGAATTCCTGCAGCAATAACACCCATCTAATTAGTCTAGGCTTAGCATCAGCCTTTCTCATTAGATATTTTAAAGCAGAATGGTCAGTATATACAATGGTCCTAGTTCCTACAATATAGTTCCTAAATTTTTCACAAGCAAATACTACAGCAAGCATCTCTTTCTCTGTAGTTGTATAGTTACATTGGGCCTCATTCAAGGTCTTACTAGCATAATAGACAGGATGTGTGAGCTTGTCAATCTTCTGTCCTAACATGACTCCTACAGCATAGTCACTGGCATCACATAGCATCTCAAATGGGAGATCCCAATTTGGTCCTACTATGATTGGTGCTGTGACCAGTGCTTCCTTAAGGGTTTTCCAAGCTACTACACATTCCGTAGAGAAGATGAATGGCCTACCTAGCTCTAGTAGCTCACATAGAGGCTTGGCTATCTTAGAAAAGTCCTTGATGAACCTTCTATAGAAGCCAGCATGCCCTAAGAAACTCCTAATAGCCTTGACATTTTGGGGCTCTACCAACTTCTCTATGACCTCTATTTTCGCCCTATCCACTTCTACACCCGCCCTTGACACTCGATGTCCTAAGACAATCCCTTCATCTACCATAAAATGGCACTTTTCCCAATTCAGGACTAGGTTAGTCTCCTCACACCTAGTCAGGACTTGTCCTAGGTTTTCTAGACAGGTTTTAAATGAATCCCCAAAGACTGAGAAGTCATCCATGAATATTTCTATCATGGACTCATCCAACTCAGAGAAGATTGCCATCATGCACCTCTGGAAAGTTGCCGGTGCATTGCATAAGCCAAAAGGCATTCTGCGGAAGGCAAACGTTCCAAAAGGGCAAGTGAAGGTGGTCTTCTCTTGATCCTTAGGGTCTATAGTTATTTGATTGTAGCCTGAATAGCCATCTAGGAAACAGTAGTAGGCTCTACCAGCTATTCTGTCTAGCATCTGGTCAATAAACGGTATGGGGAAGTGGTCTTTTTTAGTTTCTTTATTTAGTTTTCTGTAATCCATACATACCCTCCACCCTGTGACAGTCCTTGTTGGAATTAGTTCGTTATTCTCATTGACTACCACAGTTATTCCCCCCTTTTTAGGTACACACTGGATGGGGCTCACCCACTGGCTACTAGCTATGGGGAAAATTACTCCTGCATCTAACCACTTTATTATTTCTTTCTTCACTACCTCTTTCATAGAGGGGTTTAACCTACGCTGGTGATCTACCCTAGGTGTGTGTTCTTCCTCTAGAATAATTTTGTGCATACAATAAGAAGGGCTAATGCCTCGAATATCAGCAATAGACCATGCTATAGCCTTCCTATGTTGCTTAAGCAGTAAAATTAAATCAACCTCATGCTGTTCACTTAGCTTAGAAGAAATAATTACAGGCAGTGTGTCATTATCTCCTAGATATGCATATTTGAGGTGAGTAGGTAGTGGTTTCAGTTCTAAAACAGGTGGATGCTCAATGGAGGGCTTCAGAGGGTTAATAGTTCTATCAGTTAAATCTATATTCATACATACATGCTGAGGGTTATTTACAGGCATGTTCATTATGTCAGCTACATTTAGATCATCTACATCTAATCCTACATATTCGTTAGCATGCTTGGTTAACAATACATGCTCTAATTGTTCTTCCATTAGTGAGTCAACAACATCCAAGCTAGCACAAGACTCAGAATCAGAGGGATATTTTAAAGCTTTGTAAACACTAAATTTTACCTCTTCATCATGAACCCTCATAGTTAACTCACCTTTTTGCACGTCTATTAGTGCCCTACCTGTGGCTAGAAATGGTCTACCTAGCAGGATGGGTACCTCCTTGTCTGCCTCATAGTCCAGGACAATGAAATCTGCAAGGAAAATAAATTTGTCAACTTTAACTAGAATATCCTCAATCTTACCTTCTGGATATGCGATGGATCTGTCTGCTAGTTGTAAAGTGACAGTAGTTGGACGTGCTTCTCCTATTCCCAACTGGCGGAATAGGGACAGGGGCATGAGATTTATGCTGGCGCCCAGGTCACAAAGCGCTCTGCCCACGTGCTTGCCTCCAAGTTCTACAGGTAAGGTGAAGGAACCAGGGTCCTTCTCCTTCTTGGGCAGCTTGTTCTGGAGGATGGCACTGCACTCCTCGGTGAGGTTTACTGTTTCAAACTCACCAATTATTCTTTTGTTAGTAATAATGTCCTTCAAAAACTTTACATATGAAGGCATAGACTGTAAAACTTCTACAAAAGGAATGTTCACATGCACTTGCTTAAGTACTTCTAAGAATTTATTAAAATGAACTTCCTGTTCCTGCTTCTTCTTCAGCCTTCGAGGGTATGGAGGTGGTGGCACATATGCAGGCACGTCAGGACGCCTTAAGATAGGTGGAGGTCTTGGAATTTCTTCTACCTCCTCACTGATTGGCTCCAGCCTGGCTCCTGATGTGCTAGTTGGTGGTGGACCTTGGCTTGGCAGAGACTCCAGTGGAGCACTAGACTCAGTGTTCTCTACTCTCTTTGGTGTGTCCTTTGTAATGCTCACCAATGGTCTTCCACTCCTAAGTTCAATGGCTTGAACTTGTTCTTTGCCATCTCTCCTTGGTACCTCGGTATCAGCCGGGAGTCTACCTTGGGGCCTACTTTTAAGTTCATTGGCTAACTGGCCTATTTGGTTCTCCAGGCTCCTAAGGGTAGCTTGCTGGCTCTGAAGAGTAGCATCATTCTTAGCTATATATTCCTTGAGTAGGTTTTCTACAGAAGATCCTACAGGTTGATTATAAGGTTTTTGGTACATTGACTGGTTATGTTGGGGAGTGAAACCAGGTGTTCCACTCGGCCTTGGTTGGTTAGGATTTTGGTTAGTGTTTTGCTGGCCACCCCATGACAGGTTAGGGTGGTTTCTCCAACCAGGATTGTAAGTTTGTGAGTAGGGGTTGTTCCTTGGCTGCTGCTGACTTCCTACATAGCAGACCGAGGATGGATTCCCAGGACAGTATTCATAAGGGTGTCCTTCCCCACAGAATCCACAGATTGGTGCCTCGCCTTGACTTGGTTGAGTGCCCATCGACATGGCTGTGGCGGTATTGGCACTGGTTTGGAGATTGGCCTGAGCCATTTGCTTAACTAAGTTGGTCAGGGCATTTATTTGGGTGCTCATGGCGCTTAGAGCATCCTTGTCTTGAGCCCTAGTTGGCTCTACAGGATCGTCTGACCATCTACAGTGAGATGTTGAGATCTTCTCCAAGATCTCATAAGCTTCGTTGTAACTCTTGGACAACATGGAACCTCCAGCAGATGAATTCAAGACTTGTCTGGTGCTGGGGTTGCATCCTTTAAAGAAAACTTCTATTTGGATACACCATGGAATGCCATGGTGTGGACATTTAATGAGAAGGTCTTTGAATCGTGTCCAAGCTTCGTGAAGAGACTCACTTGGAGCTTGTTTGAATTTTATGATGTCATCACGAAAAGTTGAATTCCTATCTGGTGGGAAGTATTTGACTAGGAATTTTTCTGCTAAATCTGTCCAATTGCGAACAGATCCTGAGGGTAAAGAATTTAGCCACGTTTTGGCTTTGTCCCTCAAAGAGTAAGGGAAAAGATATAGCCTCAGGGCCTCTTGGGAAACTCCAGGGATTAGGAAGGTGTCACTAACTCCTAAGAAGTTCCTAAGGTGATTATGGGGGTCCTCATTTTCTATTCCAAAGAATTGTCCCACAGTGGACAGCATTTGGAACATCACTGGCTTTAACTCAAATGAGTGGGCAGTGATTTCAGGACGGATTATGCTGGGGTTCAGCTCCCCAGGCATAGGTACTAAATATGAAAGGATGGCGCTATCCTTGTCATTCGCTATTTCAATGGGGTTGCGAGTGACAGGCACCAGGTTTTGATTTACTCCAGCCATTTCTTCTTGAGGTAATTGCGGAGGAATTGTAGTCTCTGCAATGATTGGAAGTACAGGGGTTTGTTTAAAGAGACGCTTCTTGGCTCTATTCCTAGCTCTAAGTAATCTCTCGGGCTCAGGGTTGAACTCTAGATCACTACTTGGAGTCTCATTCATAAACTACCCTAAATGGTACCTGAAAAAGAAATGAAGATAAATCAATTTCAATGAAAAATAACTTGATGTTTCAATCTTAACAGACTTCGTTTTCACTTAAAATAAGTCCCCGGCAGCGGCGCCAAAAACTTGTTGCGTGCTCAATGTGTAAAGATAAAGAAGCAAAAGGATGGAGAGAGCACTTAGAACATGCAAGCATACATGGTCTCACAGCAAGTAGTAAGTATATTTAATTCGTTTTTTCCACAGAGACTTAATTTTAGCTATTCGCGAAGTGTGTTTGTTAAGAAAGATGGGATGGATTTGATGGGGTAAAATTGGTTTTTAATTAACTACTTTTTGCTGAATGTATAAAGGAACATGCCATAAACAAATTAAAGTGAAAATCAGGCTTAAAGGTCAAGAGATGAAATCAATAAACACAGAAGAAAACAGCTAGACAGAAGACAATTTGGCAGAATTGCGAGAACCGCAATTAATCCGCAATTAAATGGCAGCGAAACTGGTTAGATAGGTGAATTAAGGGCTACTAATGACTGTCCTATAAGCATTTTATTACGATTATCAAGCTTTGGATCAACTCTCTATACATTAAACTCACTCTATCTCAAGTATCGTCCGATTCCATGCATGAGAGACTCAAGTTTACTCGACTTCAAAGTAAGGTCTTAAGCATCTTGTTAAAACAGGAGTGTTCAGTTTATACTAGGGAAACGCCTATTCCTAGGCCGTTTCCTGATTACCATGGAAGGCTAGCATGATTATATGACTCTGAACTCTTACTCCTTCCAGAGGTTAGGAGTTCTTTGGACAAAATGGATGGCCAATCGAAATTGCCCGTGGGATGAAGCTTACATATAATCAATGTTCGAGTGTTGATCTACCTACTTGACTTACGTTTTTTAGCCTATAGTTCTGTCATTAGCATGCCCCTAAATGAATTTAGTTATTCATGGATATATGTAGAACAGAAATATAAGATAAAGTAGACATGCTTAGAAGGAAAAAGTGCTTAAAACAGTGAGTGAAACTCGTAGCAGAACAAGGAAGAACTGTGAAATGCAAAAACGTACTTTGATTACTTCAAGTGTTTGAATGACAAAGGAAAGCTTAAACAGAATGAATTCAAGGCAGACAACAACGAAATACAATAATTGAAATGACTAAACTAAGACAACAATGATCAGTAATGGAAATGAGAAGAAAAGAGCAGAAAACAGTAAAGGTTGCTGGAAATCTTCGTGGCAGTCGCCTCGAATGAAGGTGATGAGAATTCAGCCGTGCTTGGATGAATCCAATCGAGAGAGAAGAAGAATCTTCTCTCCTTCCTATCAGATTATCGATTCCAAAAGCTTAGACTCTCACTCCAACAGACGGCAAGGGAAGAACAGTGGAAAGGGTGGACTGCAGAAAGACTTCTACGCTTCGAGTGATGACTGAACCTCCGACTTTGACCCCCTTTTATAGTAGTTTGCAGGTGCGATTGAGCCAAGGAGAACCATCAGTCTTCAACGTCATATATCAGAATGGATGGAGGAGAAAGAACGAATCCCTGAAAAGTCGGATCTAAACAGAAAAATGTCAGCCAACTTACGGTTTTAACTTGAATAATTGCGGCCACCGCAATTATTCCGCAATGCATTCGCAAGGGTTATTTTTTCATTCTTTTCTTCGGTTTTCACCCCTTTTTCTACCTATTGTGCATAAGTCCTATATTAGCTACCTTCTTCTAATTCTCATATTAAAGCATAGGTTTAGGCTAAATGCTAACAAAAACACCTAAATGTGTACATCTTCTTAAGCTAAATGGGTCCTAAATAAGTCACTTTCAGAGACTTAACAGTAACCCTAGAAGACTCTCACGAAGAGAGAAGGCCCGTACGTTGACGGGAATTTTTACGGGTTGTGGTTTTAAAATCTCTAACTCCGAAAAGTAATTTCATGCCAGAAACTTTGAATATTTAAAATTCCTAAATCTAAATCTCTAACTACCCTAAACAAAATAGAACGACAAGATAGAAGCAATGTAAAACCTCCTACGTTCGAAGAAATAGAATCTGCCCAGCAATGATGTTCTCTGTCAATTTTGTTCCAGCGTCAACGAGATACTACCCAAAAAAAACTACTATCGAGATGCATAAATTTCTCGGAAGAATGGGAGCACATAGCTCAAGCCAATGGTAAATACGACAACAAGGACGTGAATCGCTCAATCAGACGAACAAGGAACTCAACGGAGAACTCGTTCAATTGTAATGGTTGAATGAGAGAGCTCAATCACTTGCCCTGGAGGTATGCAATACAACTGCATGCTGAAAAACGTTAGGGCGTGTTAGAAGGGTATAAACTTTTGAATTCCCAACTTTTCATTTGCATGACATGTTAGAAGACGTTACTTGATTTAACAACTTTTTCTCGGTTCAATAAACATGCAACAACCAGAAGGTAATGCCTCTATCACACCAACATCGACGGGGGTTGGCAAAAATGTGAAAAATGTTATGGTTTTAGTGTATACAAGCCCATATACAAGATGAGTAGACCTTGTCGGGTTTGGTAATAATTTTTTCCACAAGTATATATTTTCGTCCTATTCAATGTTTATTTGTTCCACTTAACCACACACAATATAGGTATAATCATGTAAATATTACTCTTTATCTGTAAATTACTTCCATATATAACGTGTTTGGTATCTTTTCATCCGTTAGTTGATTCTCTCTCCTTACAACCATGTGTTTGTTATCTTTTCCTTCGTTTGATTCTCTCCTCTCAACTATTCCCTATTTTTAAGCATCATTCTCATCTTCATTGAAGGTTAAATTGTAGAATATAGTAGGAAGGGTAATTTATCTTATAGAATCTCTTACTAAATTTAGAATTTAGACATTTCTTTTTTCCTGAGAAGATAGTAGTTTAGATCTTTTTATTGCTTGCTTTGACATGTATTTTTAATCTACGGATATGTATCTATCTATATTATCTACATTCTATCATCTATAGTAATATATATATATATATATATATATATATATATATATAAATATATATATTTTGCATACATAATATAGAGGTAAATTTGAGCCTAACTTAACTAATTAAGGTATATACCCTCGAACAAGAGGTCAGATGTTCAAATCCCCCACCCATACGCGTTGAACATTTTGCGTCAAGAAATTTTTTGAAAACCCTAGACTAGAAGAAAAACTTTATGTGTATTTTAATTCTTTCACTATTTTATTTGTATGTCAACTTTGCCAATTGATCTTTATCATCATCATCTTTTAAATACTACCATAATTACTCTATTGTTTGTTAACATAAAGGTTGGGTAGTTCAACTAACATAAAATATATAATCTCGACTAAGAGGTTAGAAGTATATGGGTGCAAGTAAAAACCGACAAAACCGACCAAAATCGAAGTCGGTTCGATTTTTCAGTTTTGGGTTCTAAATATTTAAAATAGAATATTTTCGGTCGATTTTGGATTTTTTTGGACTAAATCGAAAAAAACCTAAGCCGACCGATAAGAGTTATATTATTAAAGTGATATGAATACTATATGATGTGTCAACAAGAGCATAACTCAAATGACATGATGTATCGACTAGTGATTATGAGGTCCTAGGTTCAAACCTCCATCCCCACATGTTGTAAAAAAAAAAACATATGATGTTAGTGGTCGAGATGACTTTGACGTCGTGCCAAAATGCATATTTTTAAATTATATTTTCTTATCTCTCTTATTTGCAGCTTTGTTTGTCGGCCAAATTCATCTCAGCCCCGCACCACAGAGAAAATGGTTAACCGCCAAACCGAACCGATTAAATCGTTGACAATCGGTTCGGTTACAATTCGTTACCAGTTCGATTTTAGTTCTCTATTATTATTTAAAATGGTTCGATTTTGATTTGAGACCCGAACCAAACCGCTTATACCCCTAGTTAGAAGTTCAAATTTCTCATACCACATATCGTTAAAAAAAAAAAAGTATTATTACTTTTTTAGTTCAACAACAACAAATAAGATGTGAAACTTGAACACATGTCAATTACATCTAGGTTAACTTCCACAATATATCCCTTATTCAATACTATCCCAATACTTTTAACATTTCCATCTTACCTTTTTAAATACTGCCAAATTGCCATATTTGTGAACAAAAAATCTATGATGTAGATTCTCACAATTTGTATTTTCAAAATTATTTACAAATCTTTAGAAATTTTTGTTGCACTCTGACTTTTATGCCTTTTAATATTTTAAAAGGAAAGCTTTTACAAATTTGGTATCGTTATGACCATATTTAGTAATAAAATCTGGAACCATTAAATATATTTTTCCCATTTTGCATAATTTTGTTTGTTTTTTTTTTTTTTTTTCCTTCCATTTTTTCTACTTACAGATATGATTTCCTTTTAAAATCAACTACGGATTATGCGAGGGTTTATTTGGTAATTTTAAATGATGAGTTTGGCTGTATTTTATTCTCATTGAAAATATTTGTAAAATATTTTGAAATTGGATATATTTTAAATTGAGCTCTTTATAAGGATTATTTGTGTTGTTATTTTTTCTTTTTAGTCAAACATGCCCGACTTGAGTTTCGAACTTCAAATCTCTTATTCGATAGTATATGTTTTAACTAATTAAACTATGTTTTTTCCACATCATTCAAGTTCTAAAAAGTTTACGAGTACACAAAGTACAATTGTATGTTTAATAAATTCAATTTTTTAAAAAATGTTGAATATGTCAAAAACTTGTTGAACACAAAACTGGAAGTTCAAGAGGGGTCAAAGATTCGAATCTCTCATCATACGTTACAAAAAAAAAATGAAAGTTCAAGAACATATTTGTCATTTTTAGAATTCAACGACTTATTAAACACAAAATTATAAATTCAAAGATTTATTACATAACTATTAAAGGTCAAACACCTATTAGACACAATTCACAAACAAAATTTCATCTATATTTTTAAAAGTCGATGTTTCAATCTCCACCAAAAAAAAAAAAAAAAACTCACTTAAATTGTAAGTTTGTAACTACTATTACATTCATTCATTTCTAATAAAATTTCCACCACCTTTGATCAGTTTCTCTCCCTCTTCATAATCATTCAACTTGTTGTTTAGCAATTCTCCCTTCATTTCTCTTAATAAGAAATAATTTTATTGGTGTATGAAATTACAAAAGAGCATGGATGAAAATATAGATATCTATATTGATATCACTATTTCAATTTTACGGATATATCAATGAATATATCGATAAAATATTGATATACATAGATATTTACGTCAATCAATTTTTTTTAAAAAAATATTTAAATTAATAATTAAGTTGTTTTTACTCTCAAACTAAGTTATAGATCTTGTTATTAGTATCAAGATTCATATTAAAATTAATAGGTGATACTTTTTATGTTTTCTGAGTATTTATAAAAGATATCGGAGATATCCATTAATCCTTATATCCTTATCTATATTGATCCCTCCGATTTATGGATATATTGACATATCGACGTATATTTTCATTCTTGCAACGGAGGGAAGACCCCTATAAGAAGATTGACAAAATAATGAGAAAAAAAAAACTATAGTGATAAAAAAGAGGAAAAACAATCACACCATGGTTTAACTATAAGTCTATAACATCAAAACATATGTTATAGGCAAAATTATACTGACCTCTTAGTCAAAGGCACGTGAGAGGTAAGTCGAGGTCACATGAGAGCACATGTTTTGTTTTATACCAGCTGCATTTTAACTTTAACTTTCACTTAGAAAGTAAAAACTCAACTTTATTATACATGTGCATATAAAAGACACCAAACATTCAAAATTATATATTTAGCCTTATTATTACCCTCCATTTTTTTCATTGTAAATATGCATAATGCACTGCCTGGAAAATGCCAATATGAGCATAGCTCAACCGGCATAATGTATGAACTATGAGCGAGATGTCTCAAGTTCGAATCCCCCTCCCCACATGTTGTCAAAAAAAAAAGGGATCAGGGAAAATAAAAAAAGGTGGAAAAAAAGAAGTATAATGAGACAGTTAAATAGTATTCATTCAAATTTTTGAGTTTCTAGCAATTCTGCTTTCAAGACTGAGATTTAAACAAAACCTACTAACAGTCCATTGCAGAATTCACTATAACTAAACTATTCCTAAAAGTTAAGCATTACAAGGAAGATTCAAAGTCATGATCAGAAGGTTATTCTTTAAAGCTGCCAAAATTATACTGTTTTATGTACAAAAATCTAAGTTATATAAGATCAGTTGGCAAAACTTCCAAATGGTTTCCAAGTTTTAAGTAGACACAAGATGAGGACCCGAGCGGGGGAGAACACATGAATATGTGACATACTTGACACTATCCAGCAACACGACGACAAATACTCTCGAAAGCGACTTTGGCGTAATCACGCCGTCAACTTCACTGTCACCAGCTTCTCTTGGATCAATGAGCACAGAAACTACCATGGACGAAGTTGTTTTATTGTTATTGTTACCTGGAAAGCTGTCTTTGCGTGGGTTTCTACTAACAGTTTCTTCTGTGATGTTGAAATTTGATCCACTTAGGGGAACTGGAAGACCACGTAGGATTCTTCTATTCCTTCCCTTATTGAGATGAGTAGCGTTCTTACGACGTGATCCAGAAGTATTGGCAATTGAAGATGCTGGAATTATTGCTCCTGGAGATGTTGACGAAACGTCGAACTGGAACACTTCGGTGCACAAGCCAGAACTCAACATTGGTCCTACAGATGGGAAGGAAAACCCATAAGTATCTATAAAATGATGTCGAACCCACACCTCAATCATTGGCCTAGACCATTAATCAAGCAAAACTCGAGCCAGATTAATGTTTGACACTCATCTAATACATCAGATAAGCAATGATCAAATCCTCATCCAAGTAAACATATCCCCCAAAATCAATTTACCACCTACTACTTTGTACCTAAATTGGGAAAATATAGAGTCTAAAAGATTCTGTCAAAAAGGAAACTGGGGGATGAGTCGAAATCTAAAAAAAAAAAAGTGAAAGTCATGACAACAACCTCCCCAATCTATAACCTACACAATCAAATATAAGCAAAACCATTATGACTACATGGTATCCCTAAAGTTCATTAATTTCAATTTATGTTTTCACCTCTTTTTTTGTAGACGTGGGAGGCATCATAAGGCAAGTTTTCCCACAAGTAACAGGTAGGTATTTCTATCACACACTACTGTATAGAAACTATTTGTGTCCATAAATCAATATTTGGTGAAAAGTCATCCTAATCCACGTGCGAAACTATGTCATATGGTTAAAATGCTCAAAACGCCGTTTGAAGGGTGTTATGTCACAATCAGTTTTGTTCAAGAAGCCCTTGAAAATTCAAGTCCAAGACTTTTATAATAATTTTTTCTTGCATATAGAAGACTTTTAAACAAGAGAAATAATGAGTCAACGAGTCAGTCTTCCTGCCTACTTTTCAAATCACACAAGCACCAAATGAAGGATATAGTGCTCAAATATAATCCAGGTTCAGTACATCTTGTTTCCCATTAGAATTCTAAATTCCAATAAGGAGGTAATAATTCAAGTAGATTGTGCAACAAATAAAGCTTCCAAATATCATCATTCCAATTTCCAAGCATAAAAATTGTATATAAATAATAATAATTAAAAAGGTTAATTGCTGGGTATTACCTGCAAGACCTTCACGGAACCACTGTTGGAGTTCTCCATCAGCTGCGGTTGCCTTGGTTTGGTCCTTTAAACTGTTGGCTGGACCCGAAGTAAGTGCCTTCGGTGGTTCGACAGGTTTTCTATACACATTAGGATGTTTACCACCATTTGCCCTGATGTTTGGGATAGTGAGGGCTGGACTAAGATCTCTAGGAATCGCAAGACCAGTCTCCTTAACCTTGTCCTTATCAGAAGCCCTGCGAGAGGCCATAGCTTTCTCGCTAGCCAGGAAAGAATGAATTATCAAGTTACCATCAATCTTCACTAATTTGTCATTCCTTGGAACGTATAAAGAAGCAACAAGAGGTTTGCTAGCATTTCCAAGCTTAACAGACTCATCTGAATCATGTAAATGCTGCGACCCTTTTCCTCGTTGATCAAATTTCAAGTCTCGTCCTTTCCTTCTCTCACATTGTAGGCGGTTCCCATCAGATAAATTGGAATACCTATCGACTCTCAAAACCCTCCCTCGATTCTGATTGTATAGCCTATCACCAACAAATCCCAACTTACTAGGAACTCCTTCTCCAACATTTCCAAATCTGACATTCACCAAGGGAACTAGACCACCAAAAAGCATAATAAAGAACAACAGACCCAGAAAACTAACACTGGCAACCTTCTTAGTTCTTCCCTCAGCCTTCTTACTCTCATTCTTTTTCCCCCTTGCTACAGGAGCAGGTTGTTGGGGCTTTAGTCTAGGAATTGGAACCAGAGGGACCTGAGACCCTTGCGATTTAACAACATACGGAGCACATGGCATCCATGGATAAGACATTGGGACCATTGAAGGATGCGGATACATACCAGGAGGAGGAGGCTGACACATACCACCACCAGTCAGCTGCTGTCTCAGACCTGCATTCTCAGCCATCATATATGATATCTTACCATTCAATTCAGCAATGGTTGAATGCATACTTCTCACTTTATCCTCCAACTCCTCCACATAATGTTTTTTCCTCTGCCTGGAAAGCTGTGCACTCTCTCGATTCCTCATCAACCTCGCCTTCTTCTTCTCTTCGTCATCATCTACAGCACACGAATCCAATTCGGGATCGACACTCTCTGCAGGTCCAGATAACCTTCGATACTTGGCAGATCTCAAATCCGCGTTCCCTTCATCCAATTCTTTCTTCCTCTTCGTCATGCAATTTTTCCCCAGTTCCTCTGATTTAATCTTCTGGTCGACAATAACTTCATAACACTCCCCATTAGAAGATGGGCAATTCAGTCCTTCAGAGACGGCCGAATCGCAATTGCCAAAACCGGAGCCGTGAGACGACGCCGGCCCGCCTGAGAACTCCTGATCGCTACCACCAGCATGGTCTGGAGAGGGAGAACTCACAATCCTCGAATCCTTGGAGTCCCAACCCGGAGAATCAGTAGAAAAACACTCGCTATCCGCAGTACGTAATTTGGAAGATTGATAGTTCCGAAACTTACAATCATCAGGAGACTGCTGGCAAGAAACCGCAGAGCTTCCCGATCCAGGAGACCCTTCAGGGCTGCAAACAAGAACACCAGCATCTTCCTGGTCAGGCTGGAGAGGAACATCAGGAGGAGACTCCGGCGAATTGATAATTTGATCCAAATTATCAGAGATGAGGAAATCATCAGCCTCAGACGGGAGGTAAAGGTCGTCAAGATCATCAAAAGTGAGCTCGAAGTCGTCATTTTCGTCGAAATCGAAATCCAAAGCCGAGGAATGAAGAAAAGGATCACCGGCGACGTTATGATTGACATCGGAGAAGAAGAGAGAGTCTAGAGGCGGAATTTGGAGGGAATCGAATTCGGAAGCGTAGGTGGTGGAATTAGGGTTTTGATCAGAGGGAGAAACGACCCCAATTGGGTCAGCCATAGTTAGGGTTTTGGTGTTGGAGATCGAAATCTGAAAATACAGAGAGAATTCTTCGTGGTTTGATTGAAGAAGAAGAAGAAGAAATGCAATGGAGGTTTCAATTGGAGTAACGAAACTGCCCACCGTTTTCTTATAGTCAAGCGCGTGTCAATCTCCTCTCTATCTCTCGAATTAATGTAGTTTTACTGCTAATTATTATGTACCTTAAAATAACAATATACTATACTTCAAATCTATAAATTTGTATTTTTCATAAATTTTAATTTTTTTTTTTATCTAATTTGATCGATTATTTTTTTAATAATATTGTATTTTTTAAAACTTTTTATAAAAATATTATAAGTTTGAAACTATTTTTAAAAATATTGTTGTTTTAAATGGAAGTAGTCTTTTCAAAAGATGATCTTGCTCCACATGGACGTTCATCGACATGTACTTTCTTTTATTAAAAACTTGATATCTTGTTGGACTTCTCTGCAAATTTTATAACTCAAGATTCTTTTTGAAGAGTGCATTCAAAAAATTGATATCTTTTTACCCATATATTCAAAAACTTCGAAAAGGGTACGGTTGGAAAGCTAACACAGAGAGCTTCAATTTATACTTAGTTTCACTATTTTTGGAGTTGTGTATCAAAAGATATATATCGTCAAAGTTATGAAAACTTCACTAAACCCAGAACTGAAGATAGGACTGAAAACTTCAAAATTGTAGCTAAAGTTCGACGATCTGTATCTTTTAATACACCACTCTACAAATAGTGAAACAAGATATTGAATTGAAGCTCTCTGTGTTAGCTTTTCAACCGTATCTTTTTCAAAATTTTTGAATATATGGGTAAAAAGATATCAATTTTTGAATGCACTCCTCAAAACAATCTTCAGTTCTGAAATTTACAGAACTATAGTCCAACTTCGATAGTCTTTATCTTTTGATACACAACTCCAAAAATAGTGAAACTAGGTATCAAATTGAAGCTCTCTCTGTTAGCTTTCCAACCATAACTTTTTTGAAAATTTTGAATATCTAGTTACAAATGTATAATTAGCCTAACCACATAGTAAGACTAGGCTATAATGAAGGTAACAAGCATGCTAAGTCTTTAGGCTTAATTTATGGTGATCATATGTTTGGTTGACAAGACCAAGTTAATGAAGAACTATTATAATTCCATCACACCCTCGCAGTCGAAACGGGAGGTTGGCGGATGTTGAGACTGTCCCGAAATTCGTTGAACAAGATCAATGGAAGACCTTTTGTAAAAATGTCTGCAATCTGATGTCGGGATGGGACATGTAAGACACGCACGTGGCCACAAGCGATTTTTTCACGGAAAAAATGAATATTCATTTCGATATGTTTGGTGCGCTGATGTTGAACTGGATTTCCCGAGAGATATACGACACTAATATTATCACAATAGGACCAATGTGGCCTTTTGAATAAGACAATGAAATTCCAGAATGAGGTTTTGAAGCCAACAAGACTCAGAAACAACGTTGGCAACCCCACGGTATTCGGCTTCGACACTAGATCGAGAGAGAGTAGCTTGTCGTTTTGAAGACCATGAGATCAAATTGTCTCCAAGGAATACACAATAACCAAATGTGGAGCGTCGAGTATCCGGACACCCACCCCAATCAGAGTCAGTGTAAGAGACAAGAGTGTTTGTCAATGAAGGGTATAAGTGTAAGCCATATTCCTTAGTGCCCTGAATGTAACGTACAATGAGTTTGAGAGCCTGCATGTGTTCCTGCATTGGCTTATGCATGAAAAGACAAATTTGTTGTACAACGTAAGATATGTCGGGTCGTGTAAAAGTTAGATATTGCAGGGCGCCTGCCAAGTTGCGATATCCTGAAGGATCATCATATGGTGTGCTAGAAGTTGCACGTAACTTTGGTTTAGTGTTAACTGGTGTGGAACTGGGCTTGCATGATGACATGTCAACTCGCTTAATGATGTCTTCATCGTATTTCTTTTGTGACAAAAATAAACCATATGCATGACAAGTTACAACAATTCCCAAGAAATAACTCAATTAACCCAAGTCCTTCATGGAAAATTCAGAACTGAGAAGGGTCATAATTGACTTGCGAAGATCATCAGATGAAGCAGTTAATATAATATCATCCACATACAAGAGGATGTAGGTCATGTGCGTACCTTTACGATAGATGAAGAGAGAATGATCAAACTTGTTGTTAGAGAATCCAATAGTGGAAACATAGTCTGCAAATCGTTTATACCAAGCGCGAGGGGCTTGCTTAAGCCCATACAAAGATTTATGCAGCAAAAAAACATAGTCTGAATGTGATGGGTCTCGAAAACGTAGGGGTTGATGCATGTATACAGTTTCCTTGAGTTCACCATGTAAGAACGCATTTTTTACATCAAGTTGGTGAATAAGCCATACTTTAGAGATAGTCAAACTAAGAACAGTGCGGATAGTTGCTGGTTTAACCACTAGGCTAAAAGTGTCGCCACAATCCACTCAAACCTGTTGAGTTTTGCCATCACCTACAAGACGGGCTTTATGCCTCTCAAAAGAACCATCAGAATGTTCTTTATGTCGAAAAATCCACATAGATCGAATTACATTAACATTTGGTAGACGAGGTACCAAATCCCACGTCTTATTTTTAATAAGAGCATCATATTCATCGTCCATAGCCAATTTCCAATTCGGGTCATTAAGGGCAGACACAGGGTTACGAGGTAGGGATGATTTGGTAACATGGGTTAGGAGACTATATTTTGTGTTTGGTTTAAAAATCCCATATTTACTTCGAGTAACAGGTCTATGGCCTGAAAAATAAAGAGGTTGAACGGGAGAGTGAGTCACGACTGGTGGGCTTGAGGTGTTTGGCTCAGGTGAAGTTGGGCCACCAGTAGGATCATCATGCGGAGTATGGGAGGGAGGGTAATTGGGTGTTGGCGAACTGTGGTTATTTAAGGAGGAAAAATGGTGTAGTATATGAGGAGAGATACCATCATCTAAAAAATTGTATGTTTGAGGAGATGGATTATGCATTTGAGCAAAAGGGAATTGATTTTTATCAAAAATAATGTGACGACTTAGTATGGTTTTATTTGAGGATAAATCATAACATTTGTAGCCACGATGATGAAAAGGATATCCCAAAAATACACATGGTATGGAGCGAGGTTGTAATTTGTGAATGGTAGTAGATGGGAAAAAAGGGTAATATAAGCAACCAAACACTCTAAGAAGATAGTAGGATGGGTCTTTGTGATAAAGAATTTTTAGAGGAGATTGATAGACTAATTGTTTATTTGGAAAGATGTTGAGAAGGTAGGTTGTCATTTGTAATGCATGATGCCAAAAAGAATTTTGTAAAGAAGCATGAGCAAGTAAAGTGCGAACAATGTTGTTAATGGTACGAATTTTTCTTTCGGCCTTTCCATTTTGTGATGAAGTATGAGGACAAGAGAGACGAAAAGATAAACCATGAGTTTTACAAAAATCCCAAAATGACCCATTATCAAATTTCCTACCATTATCACATTGAATGTTTTTAATTTATCTTTCAAATTGAGTGTGAATGAAAGCTCTAAAAGTCAAGAAAGTGGAAAAAACTTGTGATTTTTTAGATAAGAGAAATGTCCACAAAAAATTAGAGTAATCATCTAGCAAGAGAATATAATATGTGTGGCCTGAAGAACTCAAAATAGGAGATGTCCAAAGATCAGTATGGATAATATCAAAAGGTATAAAAGTGCGAGAAGAAGATGCAACAAAAGTCAATTTAACATGCTTTCCAAGATGGCAAGAATGACAAATATGAGAACTACGAGTTCTAGTACATTCAATAAACTTATTTAGCCTGAGGGAATAAAAAACAGGTGCTCCCGGATGACCCAAATGCTCATGTCATAGGGAAGGTGCTAAAGCAGACAAATTTGAAGGTATTGTGGTTGGATTTGTGGTGGTGATGATGATGTGATAAAGTTCGCCCTGACTATTACATCTCATTAGACGTATCCCCGTCTGAAAGTCCTTCACAGAAAACCCAAAATGATCAAATTCAACGGAAACAGAGTTATGAGTAGTAAATTTTCTAATTGAAACTAAGTTTTTAATGAGTTGAGGGCATAAAGAACATTTTTTTAAATATAATGGTGGATTTGGGGGAGATAAGTGTGTATGACCATAACCATGAATTGAAATTGAATGACCATTTCCAACAATTATACCACGATTTTTGCTAAAATTAAAATAAGACGAGAGATTACCTTGCGTGGATGTCATATGAAAGGTAGCGCCAGTATCCATGTACCATTGTGCATCAGGAGGATTAATTCCAAGAGTCTGCATTGCGGCCTCGATGTCAGTTGAAGTGGGTTGATCGATGGCAGAATATGCCTGTTGTGGGCATGGGCCTAGGACCTCATTTTGTCGTTGTGGATTGTTGGGTCACGTCTAAGAAGTCGTTGGGTAAGGGAAAGGAGGAACCGCCCAAGGGGGAAAAGACCACGACCATTGTTGGTGTCCACTACCCGTCCACGGCGGCCCACTGTTCGTCCACGGCTGCCCATTGTTCGTCCACAACTGCCATTGTTGCGGACCGGAACGCTGCTGTTTGCCGCCGCGACTACTGCCATTTCGACCGCCGCCGGCCTTGACTCCACCCCCGCGGTTCTTACCTCCGTTGTGGCGATTTTGACCTCTATTGTCATGACGGTCGGTGCGGTTTGGTGGGACAGAATTCGATGAAGAATTATCATCGGTTGTTCGAGCGATCATGGCGACATGAGAATTCGTGGCGGTCTGTTTTGCTAAGCCCGCCTCTTCAAGAGTGAGCATGAAACGATCTTTATAGAATATTAGAAGGGGATCACTTTGATGAATGAGTGTGCGCACTCGTCTATAAGCTTCGGTGAGACTGACGACCAATTGAAGAACGAGACGTTGTTCGAGACCGGAGCCCCAACGTTCTTGAGTTGATCTGATATAATCTTGAGTCGTTGACAATACGCGGAGGTATTAGGAAAATCCTCCATGTTTGTGTGAGAGAATTCTTGTTTAAGTGTTACCGCACGAGAATTTTTGTTGTCTTGGAATATATCACGCAATCGATTTCAAGCTTCAATTGTCGTTGAGTCAGGTTCGAGAATTGTATGCAACAAGTCATGCAAAATAGCTGCATAAATCCATTGTAGAACTGTAGCATCGAGGGTTGTCCACAATTCTTTCTCCTCGTCGGTTGTAGGCTCAACGACGCCATCTTTCGGTAGAATGATGTGATTGAGGACCCGATGAGACCGTGCGTGAATTTTGAAGAGTTCTGCCCATGTCGCATATTGGAAATTTTCCATCTCAAGAGTGATGGAGACATGGTTCTTGATGTTAGATACAACAAGAGCCGGGTGGAAGGATGATTTGTTGGTTGCCGTTGAAGTAGACATGATGGCTGCCGAAAAAGGGAGGAGAAGAAAAGAAAGAAGAATTTTGCCCTAAGGCTCTGATACCATGAAACAATATGATTTTTTTATGTTTTATTCAATTGAGCGAACCGCATTTATATACTAGTTACAAATGTATAATTAGCCTAACCACGTAGTAAGACTAGGCTATAATGGAGGTAACAAGCATTTTCAGTCTTTAAGCGTAATTTATGGTGACCATATGTTTGGTTGACAAGACCAAGTTTATGAAGAACTATTCTAATTCTATCAGTTTCCTCTCCATCTTCGATCTCTTCATTCGTGAATCGCGATAGATTTGGTCTTCAATCTCTTCGACTTCGTCGGTGCCAATTTCTATACCTGACTTCGCTTTTGGTTTTGATCTCGCCAACGCCAAATCTAAGCGCATTTTCAATTTCTGCAGAAGAAGGTAATTTTTGGAATCGTTGGGAGTTGAACATTTTCAATTCCAATTTCTGCACATTTTCAATTTGAGGATAAATTTCAGAATTGGAACAAAGATAACAATTTTTTTTGAATCGAGTGGGAGCTAAATGACGATTTTGGGTTTAATTTCATAATGAAACGGAGATAACCAACGGTGCAGGGAACCATACAAGACTATGAAGTCGATGTCAATTTCTTTATATTTACCGAATCACATCTCTTCCAAATGGATCAATCTCATAAAATCAATCATTTGTGGCTCTCCATTCAAAAATTACACTAGACACTGAAATCTGGAATTTTTTAGATTTACCTCTTACTTCCTTCTATTGTTTAGTTTCTTGTTTGTCCCTTCTTTTGTAAGATTGGAAACACATTGAATAACAAATAATCTTTTGATCAACCAAGATTGTTTTTGTTGAT
Source organism: Herpetospermum pedunculosum (assembly GCA_028017165.1). NCBI lineage: Eukaryota > Viridiplantae > Streptophyta > Magnoliopsida > Cucurbitales > Cucurbitaceae > Herpetospermum > Herpetospermum pedunculosum. Next base: position 10,429,674 of record CM051526.1, read on the forward strand.
TGAAAATCGAAAGTCCTCTCCTACCACTCACAGAAATGAGCACGGTAATGATTTGAAATCTTGAAAAGATAGCTTGGTATAATAAACTTCTATATTCTATCGGTGATAGAAATCTATCATCGATAACCTTCTATTATTGAGATAATATAAATGATTGAAGTATATCATTGATAGACTTTATAATAGTTAACAGTCTATCAACCTTCTATCACTAATATACTTCTACCTGTGATAGAAGTCTATCACGGATAATCAATCATTGATTCTTCAAGAAAAATCATTTTAATAGATTGATTTTAACAAGTAATGCAATCTTTATTCTAAAGTTTACAAAAAGAAAAATTATTTATAACATTCTATCACCGATAGTTTCAATAAACTACTATTGATAGAATTCTATCACTAATAGTACTCTTCTGATTTTACCAAGTAACGCAATCTTTATTCTGAAGTTTACGAAAAGAAAAATTATTTATATCATTTTATCACTAATATCATTCTTTCAGCGATAATATTCTATCACTGATCGTACTCTTCTGATTTTACCAAGTAATGCAATTTTTATTCTGAAGTTTACGAAAAGAAAAATTATTTATATTATTCTATCACCGATAGTATTAATAAACTATCAGCGATAATATCAATAAACTATCACGAATAACATTCTATCAGCGATAGTATTCTATCACTGATAGTACTCTTTAGTATTCTATCACTGATAGTACTCTTTCGATTTTAATAGACTGGTTTTAGGGCTCTCAATTGAGTTTGGGCTTTTTGGTCTTTTACATGGACCAAACTATTTTTTGTTGTATATCAGTACCTATAGTGATGCCAAAGCGAGCATAGCTCAGCTGACATATGTATCATTTGACGACCACGAGGTCTGTGGTTCGAATCCCCTCATCTCCAATGTAATAAAAAAAAAAAAAAAGTACCTATAGTGATAGTCATTGATCTGTTATCAGTTATCAGTGACTATCACTTATAGAAAGACTATGAGTGATAAAAAATTACCTTACTTGCAAATTTTTTAAAAAAATGCTATATTTTTAATTATTTTAGGGAAATTGTAACAGATGTCAATTTAGAGTAAAATAATTAAAAATATAGCATTTTTAAACTTTTTTTTGCAAATGTGACAATTTTTATCACGGATAGTATGGTCTATCGCTGATATTAATCTATCACCTCAGTTTTTTATAGAATTTTGTCAGTGATAGTAGTCTATGAGTGATAGTCATATATCAACGATAGAGTCAGAATTCAGAAACTGCTTTAAAAAAAAAATAGAATCTACATCGTACCAAATAAACCGTACTAACTACTAATTTTATTTTCAAAATTTTAATTTTATTTTTTTATAAAAGTATTCTAATTAATGCTGAACTCATGACCTCAGGTACCTCCGCCCATCTTATTTTCAAAATTCTAATTTTGTTTAAGATAGAAACTGTTTTTAAAAGAATTACAAATAAGAAATATACATTGCATATCAAACCGAAGTTACAAGATTTAATTAAAACCAGAGATTAATTGTAAATTTTTTTTTTTTTTTTTTTTTGAAATAGAGATTAATTGTAAATTTAAAAAAGAAAAAAACACAAAATCTGCACATTTTAGTTTTTAAGAGTAAGAGAAAGTAAACACAGTAATATGTGGACCAAACAGAATTCAGTGAATCTATTGCCGAAAATCAATTAATAATAAATAGTATACTTCCATATTTGACCATAAATTTCTGGATTAAATGAAGAATCTGGTCAATTACGGTAGGCGCGTGAAATACAAACCTGCAATTGACGCGCGTGGGGAGGTGAGAATAGTAAATTAAAAACATACAAAAAAATATATATTTAAAAGAAAGAAAATGCCAAATAATTAGTGGGGGAGGCATGGTTTAGTCTGGATAATTCTGGAGTGGCCACGTGTTTTATTGAACAAGGATTTTGATATTTTGACTTTGAGTGTATTTAAGGTTTAGGGTTTGGAAATTTCTACCATCTTTACTTTTTTTTTTTTTTGTCTAGAAAATAAGTTTGATCTCTTTTCTTTGTTTTGTTGAACTCTAAAAAAAGAAAACAAACACTTTTTCACTAAATATTTCTTTCTTTAGTTGAAGAAATCTAAGCTGTGAGATTTGAACCTTCAAATTTAAGAGGAATATATTTGTCTGTATTAGTTTGTTCACTAAATATATTTGAACCTCGTTTTTTAAAAAAAAAGAGTATTTAGCCTTAAGATCAGTATGATTTTACAAATATGTATCCAGATCTCATTTATTTTACAAATGACCAAATACATTCGAATATTTCATAAAAGTTGGTGTTACCCTTCATATAACTATTGTGATTTTTATGGAATAAAATAAAATAAAATAAATCAATAATTTAATACAATTGTAAATCTAAAAAATTAAGACATTAATATGATATTAAGCAATCATTCATTTACTCTCATCCTCAGACAAAACTCTCCCTCCAAAAAACGACATGTATACATTATTATTAGGGTTGGTTGCACAAATAGCAATCAGACCCAAACTAATTGCAAATTTAGCAAACTTTAAAATGTTTTGCAAATATGGCAAAAAAATCTGTTTCTATCACTAATAGACTTTTATCCGTGATAGACTATTATCACTGAAAAAAATCTATAAAAAGCTGAGGTGATCAGCGATAGACTTCTATCAGTCATAAGATATCAGCGATAGAAATTGTCATATCCGCAAAATTTTTAAAAACATGCTATATTTTTAATTATCTTATTCTAAATTGACATCTGTTACGATTTCCCTTATTATTATTATTATTATTATTATTATTATTATTATTATTTTGCATATATACATTATGGGGTGATACAAAAAACTACAAAATCGAACCGAACCGAACTGATCCAGATCCATTGGTTTGGTTCGGATTTTTAATATAAAATTGGACATATCAGTTTGCATTCTAAGAAAACCCAATTTTTTTTATTTGGTTTGGTTTTAAATTTAAAAATCCAACAAGAACCGAAACGAATCGAAAGTATATAACATACTCTTAAGAAAACCCTAGACCTCATTTTATTCCTATCAGTTTCCTTTGTCGTTTGTTGTTCATCCTCTCTCCACATTTATTCGTCCTTTTCAATTTCCTTTGTCGTTTGTTGTACACTGTCGACCATCGATTTGCACCACCTACCTTCCGCCGAACACCATTTTTCTTCTCTCTCACACTTCCATCTCCCAAGCCAGAATCGGAGATCAAATTCGCGACATCCAGATCGATTGCCAGTACAACGACGCCTCTCGCCTCTGTTTTAAGTTTCTTCAAATCAAGCATCTCAAATGGAAGTTTCATGGGAATGAATAAATCGATGTTTAATCACAATTTGTGAGCACTTCTTCTTTTGGGGACTTTGATTTAAATGGGGTTCTTCATAATATAAGAAGAATCTTGGACACTGTTGTTGCCACCTCTCTTTTTTTTCTCTCGGGATTCTTTTTTGAGATAGGGAATCCCTCAATAGATTTCAAAAGAGTGCATTGATTTAGATTTTAGGTAGCATTATTATTTTAGTTGATTTGTTGATAGTTTTGTGTTTTGCTGGTAGATTCTCGACTGAAACGATTGAATTTGATAATGGTATTTAGTTGTTGAAATTTTGGATATTCTGAAAAATTGTAAATGTTTTTTATTATAAGAGATTGCAATTTTGTCATATTATTGAAGGATTATTTTTTTCATTTCTTTGTTTCATTTTGTAATTGAAAGTGGGAAGATGAAAGTTGCTATCTTTATTTGAATATGATTTTTTTTTTTTAAAAATAATTTTTGAGTTTAGTGATAAATTTGGGTATGTATATTCATTTATTTTTTTAAAATCAATTGAGTAAATTTATGAACCCGAAGAAATGGAAATGATGGGCAAATAAACTGAATGAAAATAAATATTCAACAAAAAATGGTGCTAAAATTACAAAATAGGAAAAAACTTCGGAGGGACCAAAACCAACGAGAACCGAACTGATCAGTTTTGAACCTTAATGGACATCGGTTCGGTTGTTGTTTTATATAAACCGAATAGTTTGGTTCGGTTCTCGGTTGGGCCCAAAACCGACAGAATCGAACCGAGTATCACCCCTAATACATTATTATGCAAAGTCTCCCTCCAAAGACACATATACATAGTATAATAGAACAGATGTCGAGTGTGGCGGACGGTCGAGATTGATCGAGGACTGCTATAAAAGGCCCCACCTTCTTTAGCGGTTTCTTGTATCTCTTTGCAGTGGCTTCGTCGTATGTCTCTCGTTTTTTATCGTTGAATGGAGCTTTATCGAGCATGGATCTCACTGTGGGGCCAAATGTTGGGGTCCCTGGTGATGCCTTCGGCGTGCGGGGTTCGGGGGCTCCATACGAGTACCGTAGAGCGATGTCGCGTGAAGGTGTGGTCGTGTAGGGCCCCATGGGTGTGTCGCGCGCGGTTCCCTCATTTGGGCCTGTCGGCAACCACTTCTTCGTGTCTGGAGGATTGAACGACTTGTCTTCCTGGACACTGTTCTTCCCTTGAAGCCCGTAGCTGTGGCGGGATCGTCATCCAAGCATCAACGTGAGTCAGGTTGGTCAGACGTGGAGATGCTTAGCCGTGGCGGTCGCAGTGGCTGCCGCCATCCTCCTGGATTTGCTTGAATGTTTATAAGTAATGTGTGTCTTACTTAATTCTCGAGCGCTTTTTGTAGCCTCGGAGTGTAACAGTAATGTTCTCGTTTCCCCAGTCTGTCGGGCGTACGGAAAAAGATGTTCTTTAATGAAATGACCGGCCCCTTGGTCCCACTATTTTTTTGACTCTCTTTCTTATGTCTTTTATTTGCTGGCTTGTGATGGCTCTAGCTCATGTCGTGCGTGTATGTGTGGAGACGAGGAGAGAAGAGTGAGAGGTGAGGACGAGTGAGTGCAGTAGAGTGTTTACTTGAACTCGCGTCTGATGCTCTTTGCCTCGGAGGGGCATTAGGTGGAGCTTCGAAAGCTTGGCGATCAATGATGGGGGGTCTCCCTTTGCGGTGTCCGGGGATGTAGGTATCGGCCTGGACGATGCTCTACGGCTCGGTAGATCCTTCCCATGTCGACCCTAATGTTCTGCTCGTAGCCTCTGATTCAGCTTGGTTCTTGGGCAGTCTCCCGAAGTGCTTTATTAAGGTCTTCGTGTAGCCTTATGTTGTCTTCGTTGCCCTACTGGGGGTGGAATCGTATTCTCGGAGCTGATAGCTCAATTTTGGCCAGGACTCCCGCCTTGCAGCCGAATGCGAGGGCATTCGGTATATCACTGGTCAAAGGTCGGGAGGTCGTTCCGTCTGGTCCATCGGACGTTTTGGGGAGTGAGTCAACCCATCAGTCCTTCAGAGGTTTTGCTCGCAACCACTTCCCGTTTGTTCGTCTATGGGTGGGCCACAGGTTGTCTATAGGTGCTGGTTACGAGCGACGAACAATAGACTTGGTGTCCGACGCTATCGATCTATCGTCCGCACCGAGGTCTGATGCCTGTGGTCTGACGTTGTGTGTTTCTCCGTCTATTTTCAAGGGCTCGGGGTGTGCTGATAGGTTTGCACGACCCGCAATCGACGTTTTAGAGCGGCAGAAGTCCCTTCGCGTCTAAGCTGAGGTCTGATACCTGTCGTCTGACGTTGTGTACTTCTCCGTCTGTTTGCCAGGGCTTGGGGTGTGCTGATAGGTTTGCACGACCCGCGATCGGCGTTTAGAGCGGCTGAAGTTCCTTCGCGTCTGAGCTGAGCTCCGATACCTATCGTCTGACGTTGTGTACTTCTTCGTCTCTTTGTCAGGGCTCGGGGTGTGCTGATAGGTTTGCACGACCCACAACCGGCGTTTAGAGTGGCATAAGTTCCTTTACGTCTGAGTTGAGGTACGATACCTGTCGTCTGACGTTGTGTACTTCTTCGTCTGTTTGTCAGGGCTCGGGGTGTGCTGATAGGTTTGCACGACCCGCGACCGGCGTTTAGAGCGGTAGAAGTTCCTTCGCGTCTGAGCTGAGGTTCGATACCTTTCGTCTGACGTCGTGTACTTCTATGTCTGTTTGCTAGGGCTCAGGGTGTGCTGATAGGTTTGCACGACCTGCGGCCAACGTTTAGAGCGGTAGAATTTCCTTCGAGTCTGAGCTGAGGTCAGATACCTGTCGTTTGACGTCGTGTACTTCTCTGTTTGTTTGCCAGGGCTCGGGGTGTGTTGATAGGTTTGCACGACCCACATCCAGCGTTTAGAGCGGCATAAGTTCCTCTGCATCTGAGCTGAAGTACGATATCTGTCGTCTAACGTCGTGTACTTCTTCGTCTGTTTGTCAAGGCTCGGGGTGTGCTGATGGGTTTGCACGACCCGCGACCGGCGTTTTGAGCGGCATAAGTTCCTTCGCGTCTGAGCTGAGGTCTGATACCTGTCGTCTGACGTCGTGTACTTCCCCGCCTGTTTGCCAGGGCTTAGGGTGTGCTGATAGGTTTGCACGACCCGCGACCAGCGTTTAGAGCAGCATAAGTTCCTTCGCATTTGAGCTGAGGTCCGATACTTGTGGACTTGGCATTTGTAATGACTCGATTTCTGTCGACCCTTGCCCGAGGTCGGTTGGTGCTTGGTTCAGTTGGCTTCGAGTAGGAGGGCACGGTCATGTCTCCAGTCGTGTAGTCTTGTCGTTCCCCTGTTTGCGGAGAAGACAAGTCGCGCGGTAGGAATGCGTACCATCATGCGTGGTTTCGATGAGGTGTGTAGTTCCCAGATCGTCCCCGTCCGTTGGATGTTTCACGTGGTAGACGGTCGGGATGGCCCCTAGGTTGCTATAAAAAGAGGGAACCCTTGGAGCATACCTCATCCACCTTCTTTCGGCTGTACTGATACATTCCTTTGCTTTGCGATTATTTCGCCTGGAGTTGCGTTAGATGAAGATCTCGCCATGGGACCCAGGGGGTACTTTCTGTTGGAGATATCTAATGGCTCTATACGAGTACTGTTGAGTGAGGTCGCATAGGGCTCCATAGGAGTACTGTATGCGGTTCACACTTTTGGGCCCACTCGCTGCTCTCCCTCCTCCCACCGAGAGCTGTTCGAACTCTCTTCCTCGATGCGGTGAAGTTACACCTAGGAAGAGAGTTAATGTCCATATGGTCGGTGGGTGACGAGGATGAGAGGTTGATTGCGCCCATCAGTGGTGACCCTGGTAACTGGGAGAAACGAGACTAGGGTCACTCAGCCGTCATGAAGGGGTGTTGGTCGTGTTGTGCCACTTGGACTTCGTCAGACTTGTCTTTCGCGGCCCTCTATGTGTTGTTGGGCAGAGTGCTCTGTCGTTGGCCACAGTGGTGGAGCCTTGTGCTAGCACGTCTGCGGAGGCGATGCTTTTTGAGGTGGAAAGTCGTGGTGCGGCCTACAATCCCCGATGACACGTCCGAACCCATCCTTGGTGACACCGGAATGTTGGGTTCGTGTCTGACAACTGTCTGTTGTATACTTGAACTCCGAGTACTGTCTGTGGTCTCGGTCGTGTAACAAACTAGTTGTTCTTCGTTGCTACCCCGACTTGTCGGGCGTAGTGCGAAAACATACTTAATAAAATGGCTTGACCACTTTTTCTTTTGCACATTCTCAACTTCCTACCTTTGCTCGATCGGGCAGATGATAAGTGTAGAGAGAGAGAGGAGAGACAAGGAGGCATAAAACACTTACTTGGGTTGAAGTACGTGTTGTCGGCCCCGGAGGAGTGTCGGGCAGGGCTTCAGGTGTTGTCGGTATTCCAAGGTTGAGGGAGGGTTTCACACCTTCGAGGTGCTCGGAGGTGCATGCGTCCGATCGGATAGTGTTCGTTGCTCGATCGGGCTCTTTCCACGCTGGTCCTAGTGATCCGCTTGTGACCTCCTAAGTGGCCAACATTACTTTTATGATGGCGGGGCTGGCAGTTCAAAATGTCCTGGGGACTGTGCATCCGCTGTAATGTTGGCCCGTTCGGTTTCTTTGTCCAGCGACTCAGAGCGTGGGTGTCTTTTGGAGTTTACCAATAAGATTCGATCGCAACCTTGCGTTCTCTCCGTTGTCGTCAAGTGTCGCGAATCGTATCGTCGGTGTAGGGCGTTTGACTGCGTTTGGTACGAACGCCTCGTAGCTGCGTGTGAGAACGTCCGAGGAGTCGCCCATGGAGGTTCGGGGAGGGGTTGTTCCTCCGAACTCATAGGACGCTGGGGAACAGGTCGACCCATCGGTCCTTGAGTTGTTCCCGACTTGTGTTCTCGTCTGCCCATTTGTCTGTGGGTAGGCCACAAATGAGCAGGGACGAGGTTTTTTCGAGCGAAGAGGGAAAAACCCAAGAACTTCCGTAGTTGAACGGTTGCCCGTGGCTTGAGACGATTTACGCGCAGCCTGTCGAGCCAGTGCGTCGCGCCCCGCCTGATGAGGATTTTCGCCGTCACCATGCGGGGACGAAGTCGTATCTTAGTTTTTCAGGGAGAGCGTTATAGTTTGGCTTATGCGCGTCCCCACAGACGGTGACAGATGTTGGCGCAAGATTTTGGACCTTCCCTTCTCCGTCACGTTCCAGTGTGCTTCACCGTCTCCGGGATCGGGACGAACCTGCACAAGGGAAAGAATATGATCTTGCACCGATGTGAGGCTGACCCCACAAGGCTCTGATGCTTAAGTTAGATAGTATTCTGAGCGTAAGTAGGAGAAATGATGTGTTAGGGTTGCGTTGAATTATGCAGTGTTACGTACCTCCCCCGTTCCCAAAATGGGGGGTATTTATAGACGGTATGAGGGGGCTTCCCCTTGACGGATCTGTTCCGCCTGTCATCACGAATATCCTCGAATCGGGTGAGGAGGTGTGGATGGTCTGAGTCTGTCCGTACTCTTTCTCATGATAACAGTCGTCGTCCCCCAATTCTCGATGGACTTGGGGGCGTTGTTGTACCGTCGTCTGGTTAGGTGAGTCAAGAACGTCTTGTCGTACTTTCTTCACACTGATCGATGGGGCAGCTTGGCAACAACAAGTCCTCGGATGGCCGGGCAGACTCAGATCCGGGGAGTCCTAGGGTCGGCCCCAGGTTGTTGGGATGTCTTGCGCTTGATGGTGCGCATGTAGCGCAGCGGAAGCGAGTCGGATCATTGGCACTTTAATTTCATCAATTTAGCAGAACACATGCTAAAAACTTGTAGTTCTAAAATCTTCTAATCCCGATGCTCGAATCTTCTCACGAACACCTCGAACCTTCTCTCGAACACTTCGAGGACCACCTCCGGTAGTCCCGATATCCTCGGGCCGAGCAACGGAGTGGTGGGACTCCTTTATAAAATAAAAAGTTTGGAAGAAGAAGATGGGAAAATGAAAGTGATGAGGATTTTGTGAGAAATATCTAACTCTTAGCTTTCTAATTTCTCAAGTAACATGAACTCTTCATGCTCATCCAAATATTCAAACTCTTTGAAAATTCATCAACCTCAAACCATTTGAACTTCATCCAATTTATATGCAATTCACATGCAACAAACTCTTTGCTTAGCATGACACCTCAAATTGGATGAATTAGTCTTCACACAAGTGTTCAACAATTGATGAGTTTATGCATGTTGTTGGTGATTCACAATCCACTTCACAACTTGGATAAACTCACTCAACTTGGATAAATCCACTCAACTTGGATAATCCCACTTGTAATATTTTGTCATTTTAAAATTAATTCATAATTAATTTTAATAAACAAAATAAATTTTAATTAATTAAACTTTTTAATTAATTAATATTATTATTTAATTCAATATCAAATATTAATTAAATAATAAGATTAATCTCGGTTTCTTAAACCGAATCATCACACATGAATCCCTATTCATGTTTTAGACCGATCCCATATTTAAATCATATTTAAATATGTCTATCATTCTTCCAAAAATTAATTTGAATAAATTCAAATTCTTTTTCTCTCATATTGTTACACGGCTTAATCCGAGCTAGCCAGGAGAACCTAAAGGACCTACAGATCATGAGCTCCAACGATACAAGATTAACCGACCAAACTCTTTAGCCAAGCTAACCAACATTCGTTAACCCCCGGAGACTCCACTAAAGTCCAAGGGTTGCACTCTCCTCACCGTAGATATATTTCTGTCCTCTTGATATAACCATCATCAGTAAGTCGATCCTTCACAGGTCGTTCGTAATTACAGCTGGGTCAAAATAACCGTTTTACCCCCGTAATTACATCTCGTTCCTTAAGTCCCACTGATCCTCTAATGAACTATTGGTTTGTGGTCCAACCACCAAATCGATTGGTATGTGATCTCATCACTATACCAAGTCCCTCTCGGGCCAATGAGAGGGTGGGATCCCTAGTTCAAGACCCGGAGTCAGCACTTAAGGGAACAACCTCTCTACTATTCCCTCAAGGCGGGTAGGAGTGAATTCCATCTCGCAGGACTATGTTCCCAGCTACCTACCCGGTCTTATCCCCAAGATGGTAGGCTTACTGAGTCGGCGATCTCGGGCCACTCTCACCCATACAAGTCAAATGATAAGCCCGAATAAACAGGAGTTCATAGCGTGCTCAAGATTCAGATCGAGTTACCTAGGTCATCATATGAAAAAGTCGGTCTTAACAGTAAACAGAGTTATAAAGAAAGAACGACTTGTTTCGCGGTTCAGTCTTATGCAAACTCGTTGCATAGGACGCCCCCACTCACATGTCTCCACATGAACGATTTTGGATCACATCGTTTGTACTATACAAAGTGGGCCGCGTCCAATAATGTCCTCAGGATAAGGTACCCAACCTTATCCTTATACTATAGACCGTTCTGGCTATTACTTGAACTTGATCCACAATCATGTCACATCAAGTATACAACCTATAGCCATGGGTTATTTGTTTATTGGAGTTAGGTTAAAAGTAAACACAATTCACTTTATTCAATAACAACTTTATTGAATAAAACTCAATAACAACTTTATTGCAAAATAGAATATACATTCAGTTTACAAACCACGAGTTTTAGGACATTAAACCCAACAACGCTAGTGTCGTGGCCTCGACTTCTTAGTGAAGCGGGTCGTGACGTCGGCGGCTGACCTCATGCTGAGGTAACCCGTAACACAACTGTTTCCTTTTCTTTGCCACATCCCACACACCAAAGAGAAATGGCTAATTGTCTTTTGTTCAAAGTATGGTTTGTAGGCAAAATCTTATGAAACAACTTCCAAATAAACATTTTGATTTTACTTGGGAGTTTTAGCTTCCATGACAGATTCCAATAATTCTCCACATCGATCGAATTCGAACGAGAAGTAATAGTGGCCTTGGCGCTATAGACCTTATAGACATTTTTTTTTGGTAGAAAAATCACCTAATTTTGTGTAATGCCAAATCCAAAGTATTTGCATTCACTGAATTGCAATTTTTCTAAAATCCATTAAAATGTCCGACCTCAATTTTTTTATCAATTTATTCAAGTCCATATTCATTTTTCGGTCTTTAATATTGTAATTTTTTGACTTCTAATTTTTGAAATATATACTTAAATTAATAGTGTATTTCTTAAATATGTTTGTTCAAAAGTTTTACACAAAAAAATTACAATATTTCTATCAATTTTCGTGATATTCATGATTCTTACCAGAATGTCCGTCGATATTCAAATATCCATCTTAATGAGTTACCGATATTGATCTGGTAAAGATATTTTCGTAACACATATATTTTTTTTAAAAATATTTTCAAAATTACAAATATTAATAAAAAATATTTAAAGCTAATCCTAATGTTTTGAAGTGTACAAAATTTAAAATATTTAGAATTTTTCCGAAAATTTATTCTTTTAGTTTCAAGCTATTCCTTGATTTATGAGATTGCATTTTGTTTAGATTTTAAATTCAAATTAGTTAAAATTTAAATATTGATGTTTATGGGATTGCAAGGGTCATTTTAATCCAATGATTGTTGTTCCAAAAAAAAAAAAAAAAAAGTCATGTCATTCATTCTAATCAATTAAAAAAAAGCCGGCCCAATTTTTAAAAACACCAAACTAAAATCGAAAACTAAAATCGAAATCATTATCCATGACCTTGGTAATGAATTTTAAATCTAAAAAAATATTATCCACAAAATTAAAAATTTAGATATTTATTAAATATTATTTAAAATTAATTTTAAATTTAAAAAAATTATTATCCATAAAATTAAAAATTTAGATATTTATTAAATACTATTTAAAACTGTGACTTATATCTTAACCAATTGAATTATGCTCAAATTAGCGGTACAACTTCAAACGTTCATAATTAAACCTATAAATTGTTGAACAATACCATCTCTTTTATTGAAAGTATTAACTAAAATCAATAACGAAAATATTCATATCGAAATTTTAATTTTACTTATATATCTATTAAATATCGATATTGACAGATATTTTTGTAAATCAATTTTTTAAACAAAAATATTTAAATTAATAATATTTTTTATTTTTTATTTTTTTTACTTCCAAAGTTATAAATTTTAATATTAGCTTCTATATTAGATTAATAGATGATATATTTTTTTTTTTTATGGTTTATGCGTATTTATAAAATATATAAAAAATACATTACTTTTTAATATCTAAAAAAAAAAAAAAAATATGCAATCCATGGGTAAGCGTGTATTAAGAAAGATGAAGCGATTTGTGGGAAGAAGAAAATAATTTCTTAGCAAACAAATAATTGTCAAAAAGAAAAAAGAAAAAGAAAAAAGAAAAAAGAAAACAAATTGGTAATATAAAATCATTGCCAAATTCCATCTGCGTCTCTCCTTTTACCCCTTTCCCCCTCCGCCCGGTGGGATAAGAAAGAGGGTTTTCTCTCTCTCATCTTCCTTCTTCTCGTTCCTGATGCTAAGAATTAAACCCTTTTCCTGTTTCTTCACCTTCTTCCATCTTCCTCTTCTTCCTCTTCTTCTCTGACCCACAACTCAGAAGGGGAAGAAGAAGCGTCTTTTTCTTTTTTCTTCCAGAAATCCAACAGTTTCAGAGTCAATTGATTAATAAAGAGAGCCCTCTTCCATGGACTCTCCTTCCTTTGAGGCCACCCCACATGGGTTCAAGGACAAAGAGTCAATGGTTGACCCCTTCTTGGTTGAGGCTCTCCAGAATCCTCGACATCGTCTAACCAGTGAGTTCTTTCTTTCTTTCTTTCTTTCTTTCTTTTTTCAAGGGGTTCAATTACCCATTTGACCCATCTTGAATCTGTTTATTTTGGGATCAATTCATTGCAATTTTGTTACTTTTCGATTTGTGTTCTTGTTGTTTGAAGTCTGCTGCTTGATTTGATTTGGATTTGGTAGTGCTGTAAGCTTGTTGTTGGGTAAGATCTGTTTTTTGTTTGCGGAGGAAATCTGGATGTGGGCAAGAATCTTATGATTTGGGGGGTTCCTGCTATAGCCAATTGCATATCTAACAACAGAAGAAACGTGTAAAAGTAATACCTGAACAGAAATTTATATTTCTTTGAATATAATAATAGAAGGGCTTTTCTTTTTTGATAGGAAACAAAGCGATTTCATTATAGAGAAAATGGATATACAAGAAAGGAAATGATGTATCCCCCAACCCACACAGAAAAGATTCCCAATTGGCAACAATTTTCCTTAAGCTATAGTTATACAAAAATCACAATGAAGAAAACATCCTGACTTGGTCCCAGAAAATTCTCTTATCCCTTTCATGTTAAAGTTTCCATAAAAGCGCCACCACTGAACAAAACCACAGAATGCTAGCTTTTTCAATGTTCTAGAAATAGGCTGGAGATTGAAAGTTTTAAACAATCTATACCAACAAGAGGCAGAAAACGAGCAGTAAAGAACAAGTGAAGTTTGTCCTTCACGTCCTTCCTACATATTACATAAGACACACCAACTGGGAGCTACCAAGGCTGTGGGCATTCGTTTCTGCACCCTACAGAATACTTTCACTTAAATTTTTTAGCTTTCCAAATGATATTCACATATGGGGGACTTAAACAAGCTGTCTTATCAATGAGCGCCTATTCATATACTGATGACATCAGCAAGAAAGAGAGGTAGATGTCGTCATGTAGTTGTTGATCTCAAGAAAAGATTTTGTTTTTGATAAGGTACCAATTTTCATTGAGAAAAAATGAAAGAATACATGGGCATAAAAAAAAAAGCCAACAAAAGGGAACCTCACTAGAGGAAGGGGGCGTCAATCAAGCAAGGGACCAAACAAAACAAGAATCTCTCTCAATCCCTCTATTGGTCCTATTGTTTTTTTTCCACCACAAACCCCACGACACTACACACACTCGCTTGCCAAATGAAGTTTACTTTCTCCCGAAACGGCGGATGGAGAAGGAACTCCTCGATCAACTCTTGATCTCAAGAAAAGATGATTGTTTGACAGATTTTTGTAATCTTCTGTTTCTCTTATTTTGGGTTGGAGTTACAGTTTCTGATTTTTATTGCATTCCTTCTGTTAACTTGTTTTTGACAGACTCCTTTTTGTTAAAAATGAAAGTTCTGTAATCTGATTAGAAATTTTCAGAAAGCAGTCCAAAACCCTATGGCTGGATCTGATTATAAATTTTCTTTGAAACGCTTGGCTTGAAAGAAACAATTAGAATATTTGATGGGAAGCAAAAGTTCTTTTTTTTTTTTTTTTTTTTTTTTTTTTTTTTGATAAGGTACTAAATTTTCATTGAGGAAAAATGAAAGAATACAAGGGCACACAAAAACAACAGCCCAAAAGAAGAGGGAGCTCCAATCAAGAAAAATAATGTTCAACGAATAATTACAAAACAACTGCGTCACTGACGCCCAAAGAGAAACATAAAATTTACTTATTTAGCAAGTGACCAAACAACACAAGGTTCTCTGACCGCTCCTCTAAAAGTCTGGTTGTTTCTTTCCCCCCATAATCCCCACAAAACAGCACAAACCCCAGTCTGTCAAAAAAAGTTTCCTTTCTCCCGAGTCTCGAAACAACGGATGGAGAAGGAACTCCTCGATCATCTCCCTAAGAACTCTAGGTCTAGCCAACAACAGGACAAACTCCTCAAAAAAGCGACTCCAAACACAAGGAATTTTAATTATTGGTTTGATCTTATTTTTGCACACGACTACTTCTTGGTTCAAGCTTACTAACTCTTTGTGCAATTACTAGCATAGTGATATATCTGCTAATTGGTAGGGATTTTTGTAAGCTCCATTAGCCTTTGTAGGTTCTCCTCCCTTTTGGATATTTTATTACATTAATGAATAATGATATTGCGTTTACTTTAAAAAAGAAAAAAGAAAAAAAGAAAACAAGTGTAACAAGTGTAACAAGAGTGTTGAGTGTGTTAGTTTGGTTCTTTGTTTAAAAACACAATCACAACATAAACACTTCCATGAAGCACCGACACGCGACACGCCAACATCCAAAAAACTAGTACACGACACGTTGGAGACACGTTAATTTTTTAATATAATATATATATATATATATATATATATATGAAGAGTTCCGCTGGTCGTGAAGAAATTGGAGGGAAAGAAGAAATCTGAGGTGGGTGGGCGGGAAGGGAAAGGGAAAGGGAAATCGTAAGAAATGGAAACAAAAATAAAAAAGTGACTTGTCACTGACCTAATTTGAAATTTCTTTAAAAGTAAATAAATGGGCCTTCCAAATGGGCCTTGAAGGTTGCTTTTTTAAAGACCCAACGACCAAACACAAATCACTTTTTTTTTTTTCTTCTGCCTTTCAGCCCAAAGTGTCCCCAAAGTGTCGCCCAAGTGTCGGAAAATAAAAATAATAATTTTAAAATGGACACGCGTATGACACCGACACTTTTTCATTTTTAAAGTGTCGGTGCTTCTTAGACATTTGGTTGCCAAGAAAACCTGTAGGGAATTAATTCCTAGGTAGGTGGCCACCAACATTTGGTTGCTAAGGAAGCCCATAGGAAATTTGTAACTTTTATTTTTTACTGTCTTAGTTTTGGAATTGGTACGTCAGTTTCTTCAGCTAGGCGTAGAGGGTAGTTCATAATTGGCATGGATTTCTCTTTTGATTTTTAAGCATCCTTCCTAAGTTCCGTTGATATGAATGTACATTTCTCAAATTTTTTCATTCGAACATTGCTTTCTTTTAGTAATATGAGTAATTTACTTGTTAATTTACAATTTCTTTTCAGTTTTACGAATGGAACTTGATATCCAGAAGTTTTTGCATAATCCGGATCAGCAGCTTTTTGAGTTCCAGCATTTTCCTACTTCATACCTTCGACTTGCTGCTCACCGTGTTGCTCAACATTATGGCCTTCAAACCATGGTTCAAGACTCTGGCATAGATGGTTTTGGAAATAGGATCCTGGTTCGTAAAACAGTGGAAAACAGAGTCCCTTCTGTGCGTTTATCTGAAATACCTGCGAAGCAATTGGACAATGAGAAACATGAGCATGTCAAAATTGTCATCAGACCTAGGCCTAACAAAATGTCTGACATTTCTGGCAATGAAGGTCTCAAAAAAAATTCTGTCAGAAGCGTGGAAGAGAGAAAGGAGGAATATGATAGGGCACGAGCTCGAATCTTCAGCTCCCCATGTAGTCCTGAATTAGATGATACGACATCTCAAACCCCATCTGAAGGAAAGTATGCATGCTTGAACAGGGATGAGACTGAAGGCTGTAGAACTTTGGTTAGTGATTTGGAAAAATTTAATGGCAGGGATGGCATGACTTCTCGCGTTGCCATTTTCAAAGATAGGGAAAAAGATCGTAGTGACCCTGATTATGATCGCAATTACGATAGGTATGTGTACATCTCTCTAGTTTGGATCTTGAATTGGCAATTATGCTCTATTTGGTCTTGTTTGGAAATGCTATCATTTTGCGGCCTGACCTTTTGTTAGTTGCAGCATGTTGCATGTCTACAAAGTTCCAGTAGTGTTTGGTTTGTGATTCTTCCAATTTCCATGAAAATTTAGGCCTACGTCTATGTTATTGCCTCTGAAGACAGAAACTTTGATTCATACTTTATAGTAATCAAATTTTGATGCTTTCTTGATACAGGTATTTTAGGAACCTTCCAACCAATCAAAACTTAAGCTTGGCTCCCTTTATTATGCAAAAAATTCAGCCTCCATTTGTACAATATGATTCGGGTTATTCTCTCATGGGTCATATTCCGGGAACTCAAGCTTCAGTTAGCTATGGGCCTCATCCGAGTCCTGTCTTAAGCCCTTTCTGCGCAGTGGGTTTAAACCAGACATCTAGAGATGCATCTTATGATCAGTGGCAGAGTGCTGCAATGATGTATGCCCATTCCTACAACCAGCTCAGGCATTCTGCTTTTCAGGTATTTTAATTAACGAGGCTTTTCTTTCACTTTGCAAAAAGGTTGTGAGCATAATTTTCCAAAAACCAAGAAAAATTCAAAAAGTTCATTAATCTTCTTTGGTTGCCACTTAGGAATCCTTGGCAACCAAATGTTGTAGGGTCAGACGATTTTTTCGTGAGATTAGTCGAGGTGCGCGTAAGATGACCGGGCACTCACGGATATTAAAAAAAATTGTGGATGCTCGGGATTGTTTTGCATTCTTTATTCATGAATGAGATGAGAACAGAAAAATCAGTTTTTTTTTTTAATAGAGTTTGAATATTTTTGTTGTGTATGTTAAAAGATTTGTTTTTTTAGGAAACAATAAAACAAAAAAACCTTAGTTGAAATGTCGTTAAGACTATAATTTGTAAACAATGAATAGTAACATGTACACCAGCTAAAGGCTTGAACAAAAGCTCTAAAGTTGTGGAAAGAGAGGAATTTGTGCTGGAAGTCCGACTGTTTATTTCCGTTCATAAGCATCAGAAAAAAGCTCTAACCAATTGAACCCAGAGAATATTTCTATTTTATGGAACGGTGCCACCAAGAAATATTTTAAGTTTGATGTTGTCAAATCGTGAATTGAACCATGCATTGTCTTTTTAATATAGTGTAACATGTACTGGAAGATGCATATTTCTAACTAGATATTAGTATTCATGCGATCTCATCTAAGATTGATGGGAACGTCTAATTAACCTTAATGGCCTTTCTTCTGTAGTTTCATAGATTCGGTTACTTTTTTTGGGTTGGTTTAGGTCGATTTACAAAATCCATTTGCAACTCGTATATTGCCTGTGGCTAATAACTTTGCAATGGAAGCTTTCCCGCTGCATTGGTTGGTAGCTGATATGATTTCTATTGTCTGTTTCCACTTTGCTTATAATCTAGTTAGCTCAATCTCTAGCCTTTTAAAGGAAGGGAAAAGCTCCAATGTAAATCAATCAAAAGCTAAAATCATATAAGAAAATGTGTAAATATCATTAAAAGTTCTATTGTTTCTCTCTGTGTCCTGCTTTTAGAAATTGACGTGTCGTTGTGTCTGTGTCTGCCGTGTGTTCGTGTCCATGCTTTTTAGTTTCTCTCTAACCAAGTGGACCCTGAAAAGCCCTGGTTGTGCGTTTCCCTAATATCTAAGCTTTGCGTTTCCCTAATACCTAATATCTACCACTGGAGCAATTCTGGGAGCCAAGCTTCAATTAATATTAAGGAAACAACAATTGAGCCACAAAGGTGAGAAGAGGGGGACAGCCATTACCAAACTTGATTAGGTAGAACTCTACTAAATAAACCCCCAAGGTCTTCAATCCTGGATGAAAATGGTGTCAGATTTTTTTGCCCTTCTATTTTTGTTTGGAGCCAAAGGAATTCCCTTCAGCTTCCTTTTTCAGTATCTGAAGTTTGGATCAAAGCCCTAGGGTCAGGTGTGGTTACTCTGAATTCTTTCTAAAGAGCTGGAACATCATTAAAATGGCATCATAAATGTGTTCTGGGACTTCGACTTGTTAGTTTAGGACTCCATACAATTATCACCAAAACACGGTGTGACTGATTATCTGTCAAGTGCATGTTTAATTTTGGCTAAATTATAAAAAATACCCGTTGAACTTTGTCATTTGTTTAAAAAATACTATTTACCATCTGCTACTAAATATGATTAGTTTTGAATGTTTTTGAACTAATTAGCATCTGCTACTATTGTAATTGCAGGCCCCATTCTGTCAGCAACCCCTCAGCTTTGACTATTCTCAAAACCATTAGATAATGAGGAGTTTAGACAATTAGATTTTGTACTCTTGTAGGGGTTGCTTTTACTCTTGTTTGTTTCACTGCTTGGAACTCAGTTCTAGTTTGTGCTTCTTTTGTTCTTCATTTGGATCTTCTTATTATAAGAATTTGTAAGGATTGAGAGACTCTGATATCATTTGGACAAATTTACATACTCCATTATATGCCATTACTTCAATTTCTTCATCTCATACTTTTTTTTTGCTTATATTGCTTGCTGCATTCATCTATGTTATACCACTCTTTAATACATATCTTCCATTCAACTTCAATTTCTCTTCCCTGCTATACACTCTTTAATAACATATATTTGCTGCATTCAGGTATATATTCTTTTTCTTTCTAATATTCATGAGTTTTCGAGTCTGACGTGTGTGCATCTTGATTATTCTCATAGAACAACCGTTTGATTCTAATATACTTGGTCGTCTAGAAAATTTTGTAAGATTATATAAAGAATAAGATACCAATCTTGTTTATCGTTTTTTATAAGAAAGTTTATGTTAATAATAAAGATCTATGATTCTTATGAGTAGACATGTGGGGAAGGATTCGAACTTGTTAATGCAAGTTTGCTATGTGAACTAAACTTGTAAAAAACCTAGTCCCAGATGTTATATTTTGTTTTTGAAATTTAATTGAAAATTCAAAAGTATTGTTAAAGAAATGGTTAGAATATCAAATAAGAGATTATTGACAAACAACTCAGTTAATGCATTTATTTTTCTCAAGATACAAAACTTTAGCAAAAGAAAGTTAAAAGAAAAAGAACAAAACTTCACAAATTTGATTTCAACCATAGTTAACACATTTGGAAGTACATGAGTTCTTTCTTCAAGATGAAGGAATGATTTTCAGTGGTATCCATAATTGTACTCCAAACCTTCAAACTTTTTAATTTTTTTTGTGTGCATGTTTCCTAATTCTATAGGCTCTTTATCCTGTTGATGGTCTCCCATCTTATCTTCTTACACAATGTGAAAGTCTCTTTTGTCTTCTTTACTTTATGAGCCCTAAATTTACTTAAAATGCATGTTTTCTTCCCATAAGCTTGTGGATTCAACATGTTTTTTTTTGTTTTCCTTTTCATGGCATTCAAGGTTTGAGTTTAGATGGATGGTGTGGTCCTCAGTTGTTTCGTGCTATTAAATGTGGACGTTGTTGTTGATTTATCTGCATTATTTACCATGTCGATCTGTGAATGAGATTGATCTATCATACGTTTGAGATAGTTTTTCTAATAGATTAGATGTACTTTTAATAAACTATAAGGAGAAAATAAAATTTGTAAATGCCCGTATAACAAAATATTCAAACATGTTGAAAAAATATACTTAACTAGAAGAGTCATTATCGAAAAAATAGTATCGTTCAATTAAAAGAATGTCAAGGGTTAAATTAAGGGTACATATTTTATCACTTAACGAAAGTTTTTGGTTTAGTTCGATAAAATCTTAACCTTAAGGTTAAATTTGATTAGTATTGTTACGGGCTACCTCAGCATGAGGTCAGCCACTGACGTCACGACCCGCTTCCCGAAGAAGTCAAGGCCACGACACCAGTACAAGATATCTCAATAACCTGGGGCCGACCCCAGGACTCCCCAGATCTGAGCCTGCCTGGCCATCCGAGGATCCGCTGTTGCCAGACTGCCTCTCGATCAGTGTGAGAAACATCTGATAAGACGTTTTTGACTCACCTGACCAGACGACGGTACAACAACACCCTCAATTCCACCGAGATGTGGGGGACGATGGTTGTTATCATTAGAAAGAGTACGGACAGGCCCAGACCGTCCACACCTCCTCACCTGGTTCGAGGATATCTGTGATAACAGCCAAGACAGGTTCGACGGGGGGAACCCTCTCACACCGCCTATAAAATACCCCTCCCTTTCAGGGACGGGGGATGTACGTGACACCGCGTTATTCTACGCGACCCTAACACTACAACTCCTACTTATGCTCAGTATACCATCTGACTTAAGCATCGGAGCCTTGTGGTGCCAGCCCCACACCGGTGCAAGTTCGTCTTCTTCCCTTGTGCAGGTTCATCCCCAACTCTGGAGACGGCAGAGCACACCGGAACGCGGCGATAGAAGGGAAGTCCAGAATCTTGCGCCAACATCTTGCGTCGTCTGTGGGGACCGACGCGTTAGCCAAACTATAACGCTCTCCCCGAAAAACTAAGATACAACTACATCTTCGCGCGGTGACAACAAAAGCCCTATCAGGCGAGGCACGACGCACCAACTCAGTAGGCTGCGCGCGAATCGTCTCAGGCAACCGCCCAGCTACGAAAGTTCTCGGGTTACTTCCCATTCGCTTGCAAACCCCCGTCCCTGCTCATCGGTGGCCTACCCACAGACAAATTGGCTCGACACGCTCACGAGGCCCTGTACAACAATCCCTCCAGACGCAAAGGAGAGGTTGTCAATAGGCCTAAATGAGAGAATCGCACACGACACGCTCATGCGGCCCTGTACGACCACACCTCCACGCAACATCGCTCCACGATACTCGTATGGAGCCCCCAAACCCTGCAGGCCGAGGGCATCACCCGGGATCCCACAATGAGATTCGTGCTTGAGAAAGCTCCAAACAACGATCATAAGTAACAACCACTATAGTGAGATACGAAGAAACGCCACCGAAGGCTGGGCCTTTTATAACAGCCCTCGAACGATCTCAATCGTCCACCAACCTCGACATAAGACAGACGACATCGAACTTGGAACCATGCGCTGCTCGCATTCCAACCACATGACCGGTCTCCTCCACACAAAGTGGACCGATTTGACCGCTTGATCCAAGGAGTGACTACTGACGTGACCATACATGACTTAATCTTCATACTCGACACCAGAAGGTCTTCACACCAAATGACCTCGAGCAGGGGCCGAAGGGGACCAAGCTCGAACAAAAACCACTAAGTGTTGGACATCAGACTGCGACGATGACGCGAAAAGACTACCGTTCGAAAACTGCACGGGGCTCGACCGACGCAAACAGACTTGTGGAGCCCACCACAAGAGAATGAAGAGTATGCAGTGTCAGAGCAGGGATTCCGAACCACGACACCGACGCGAAAAGACTATCGCCCCAAGACGCCGACCGCGGGTCGTGCAAACAAAGAAACACACCCTGGGCCCTTGGTAGAGGGGCAGAGAGTACGCAGTGTCGAAAAACTACGGGGTAGGTATCGAACCATGAGACCGACGCAGAAAGACTATCGCTCTTAAAGATAGCAGGCTCGCCCTACGCAAACCGACTTGAAGAGCCTGCTATAGACAATACGGAAGAAGTACGCAGTGTCAGATCACAGGTTGATCCCTAACACCAACAAAATCCCGCTCTAAGATATCGGCCTCAGACCACGCAAACAGACTTGCACACTCTAAGGCCGATACAGACGAACGAGGATCGAATAGGGTCAAAAAGCTTGGAGGGAGGACCAAGTTTCCAATTCGATAGACACTGAAGTGTCGGGCCCTCGGGTCTTAGTACCTAAGCGGAAATAACCTCATTAACAGGCCAGGCCTCAGATCGCGTAAGCAAACATGTACATCCGAGCTCGCCACAGACAGGTCTAGGTACCGCTAAAAGTACTAAGAGTCGACCCCCACGTTAGCACGTAAAGAATCTCCATCTGAGGCCTGGCTTCGGGTCACACAGTCTAATCTGTACGCCCAAAAGCCCGCCTCTAACAAAAGGAGAATCCGTCTAGTGTCAGACTTTGAGCCGTGTTACCCATGCGAAAAGACTCTTGACCTAAAGTCGACCTCAGACTTACGCTAACAGACTCACACGTTCCAAACAGGCTGCAGGCAGGACGATAAATCGCAGGTGCACAAAAAGCCAACTCCGCGCACCAAAGGTGAAAAGGCTCTCCATCTAGAGGGCAAGACCCGACTCACGTGAACAAACTCGCAGGGACCGCCTCAGACAGAAGGAGAATTCACAGGTGAACGCAAAACAGACCTTCGAACAAGTTCCCAGCAGATCAGAACAAAAAAGAGGTTTGCTATTAAAATTTCGGAGCCAGACTCCAGGATCATTACAAAAGGGACAACACCCCCAGAAAAGCTACAAAAAGAAAAGGCTCAAAGAGAAGAGTCCCCCGAGACCGAGATGGTCGCGAACCAGAAGTCGTCCAACACGTCCTGAAGCGTCGTGATAGGTTTGCACAACCCGCGGCCGACATCTTAGACTGACAGAAGTTCCTTCGCGTTTGAGCTGAGGTCTGATACCTGTTGTCTGACGTTGTGCACTTCTTCGTCTGTTTGCCAGGGCTCGGGGTGTGCTGATAAGTTTTCACGACCCGCGACCGACGTTTAGAGCGACATAAGTCCCTTCACGTCTGAGTTGAGGTCCGATACTTATTGTCAGATGCTGTGCACTTCTCCGTCAGTTTTCTAGGGCTTGGGGTGTGCTGATAAGTTTGCACGACCCGCGACCGACGTTTAGAGCGGCAGAAGTCGAAGAAGTGCATAACGCCAAACAACATGTATCAGACCTCAGCTCC
Source organism: Herpetospermum pedunculosum (assembly GCA_028017165.1). Taxonomy (NCBI): domain Eukaryota; kingdom Viridiplantae; phylum Streptophyta; class Magnoliopsida; order Cucurbitales; family Cucurbitaceae; genus Herpetospermum; species Herpetospermum pedunculosum. The sequence goes on from CM051526.1 coordinate 10,453,363, forward strand.
GACGCGAAGAGACTTCTGCCAGTCTAATGCACTACCCAACCCGGGACATTCAAGACAAGAAATAATGACAGAAAGTTATGAAGATGCGGAAAAAGTGGTCAAGCCATTTTATTAAGCATGCTTCCGCACTACACCCGACAGACTGGGGTAGCAACGGAGAATGACTAGTTTATTACATGACCGAGACTACATACAATACTTGGAGTTCAAGATTCAATAAACAGTCCTCAAATACAAACCCAACATCCCCGTGTCACTAGGGATGGGTTCAGACGTATCAGCAGGGGTCGGATGTCGAGCCACGACTTTCCACCTCAAAAAGTACCGCCTTCGCAGACGTGCTAGCGCAAGACCCCACTATCGCGGCCAACGGTAGGACAGTCTATCCAACAGCACGCAGACAACAATAACACAACAACAAAAATAGGTCACGCCTCTTTATTACTTCTTTAATCTTAGTATTTTTTCGTTAGGGCCAAAGAGACAGATCACGCCTCTTTATTCTCAAAATTGATATATGTCCATTTTTTAAAATGTTTGATACTCTTAGGTAAAAATAGGTGGATTCAAATATTGGTAGAATGACGATAATGTCCCCGATTGTTAAATGCAACAAAATAAATATAAAAAATAAACAAAATCTAAATTCCATAAAATAAGGTAGATTACGGTGTAATTCAAACTACTAAAATTAGGCATTACACCGCTAACAACAATAACACAACAACAAAAATAAATCAGTAGGTTTAGGCATCGAAGAAAAACAAAACGAAATTAAAGTTCAAACTAAAAATTGAAATTGAATTGAAGTATCACATCAAATTTAATAAAAATTCAAATAATAACTTGCATGCAAAAACACAATCACAAGCTCCAAGGTGTGATAATGAAAAACCCTAGTTAAGTGTATTTGTGAGAAAAAAATCAAAAGTAAGGAAAAACGTTTCACTTTTTTGTTGGAGAAAAAAACCCTCACCTCTACCAAACGACATTTCAGTCTCGACAAAGCTTCATCTTCATCACTAAATTGGTTTCAGTCTTGACAAAGTGCTCTAACATAGGTCCATCTTCATTGTTGCTCCACCAGTGCTTCATCGTAGCTCCATCATCAACTACTGATTGAGGTATGTAATTCTAACCTATTCAACAAGAGTAATTCTTGAACTGGAAAAGAAATTAGTAGGGTGATCAAACAATGGGATATTACGATTAGAAAAATTGTGGAGATAGATTTGGTAGGGGATTTTACCTAATCTTTAACTAATTTTAAAATTTTGTTTGAGGGTTTGCTTATATTTTGAGATTTGAAATATTTTGGGCACAAAATTCGGGTGTTGTATGATTTACACAAAAAATTCCAAAAAAATATTTTCAAAGAAAAATACTTATCTTTTTTATACGGTTACAAAAAGAAAATAATAATACATTTGCTAAGGATATGCCCTAATCTGTGATTATTTGTAAAACCGTAAGTGTATGGTTATTCTGAAGTATGAAATATTCAGTAAAATTTTAGTTTTTATTGTGGAACACTATTGTGTTTAATTAGTGCGTAATATTGTTCTTTTTTAGTTCATTCATCAAGAGAAAATATTTTTATGACAGTGAGTCATGTGAAAATAGGGGTGTCTAATATTTTAGAAGGAAGTAAACAAAACATGGAACTCATATTGTGTGAAATAAAAAATACAGTGTAACTATTACTTCGTCATATGAGATATGAGATCAAAACAGAATTCCAAGTATGCGAATGAAATGAAATGTGGTGTACTTCACAATTATAGAGTAATTAGATAAACTACCCTTGGAAAAGACTGTACATGTGAATTGATGTGAATATGACATGCCTTGCTGGAAATAAACGTTGAAACTGTACTTAAGAATTTGACAATACATCGTCACTGTGTGTAATGGAAAATACACTGTAAATATTCAATACTCGTAGGAAAAATGTTAAGAATGAAATAAAGACACGTTATGTGTAAATAAACACAATTGGTGCAAAAGAGATTCATACAGTGTATATGAAATATACACATAAAATTTATTAACAAGGAAACGTGAATATGTAAGCAACGATATAGGTACAAAATCAATTACATTATAGTTTAACACTAAGACTGCAAGCTGACTTTATTGATAGGTTTCCAAATACATTTCTCGTTAAGAAATAGAACGTAAATATAATTAGAACATTAAAAAGTACTGAAAAATAAATGAATATTTAATTATAACATAATAAAAATAGATATCATGTAAAAACAATTATATCTAACATCAATTGGATATTGGGTTAGTTGTAAAATAAATAAATGGATATTGGGTTCTTGCAAGTTCTTCAGTTGTGACCCATCCGCCGACACCAACCACGCCTAATTCTTGATGTTTTCTCATTGCGAGATAAAAGTATATTCTTCTTAGGACAGTCGGCCTACCGTTTCACATTAGGCGGTCGAATGAGACTTTCGTATGGAAGAATTGGCAAAAGAAATTGGTCAACTCTTCCAATTGGGAATATATCACTACTAGAAAAATGAGAATATATGACATGTGGGGCATCCAAAAATTAAGGAAGGGAAGAAAAAAAGTGTCATCTTCCGTTTGGGGCGCGTTTTTGGTGGGAAAAAATGAAGTTTTTCATATTTCCGAAACTTAATGACAGTTTTCTAATGTATAGCTCGTTTAAATTTGACATATGGTAAAACAGATGTGCATAGTTGTGTAATTCAAAACATGCGTGACAAAATAGAATAATGTCCGAATCTCATCGTCTACAAGTGCAGGTACAAGCAACTATGTCCACCTCGTATTGTTCAGTACAATCCTTTACTTGAGAGTAGAACTGGTTTACTGGAACTATCTATAACAACATAAATAAGATTAAAGTTAGGAAAATATATGAAAAGAATGGATTAAATATAATTCTAATGTGTAATGAAATAAATTTAGACTCACATCCATTGTATCTAACTTTAAAAAAATAGGACATCAGTCAAAATGAGGTTCCAAAAAAGACCATTTACTATGATTTCTCTTTTTTGTTTTTAACTTCAGTTTAATTTTGGTTGGTGTTTTAACAAAAATAAAAAATTTTAGGGCCTGTTGCTCGCCCTATTAGCTAGCCCGCGACAACCCGTTTGATAACCAAAATATTTATTTATTAAACAAATATGTTTGATAACTAATTCAATTTTTTAGTTTTTAAAATTAAAAACCGTTTTTAAAATTCTTTGGAAAAATGACTAAAAACAAAAAATGTTTTTTTTCATTTTATTTTAATGAAACCTTACCTGTTAGAGAAACGCTTTTAATATAGGTTAAATTATATAAAATATCTTTAAATTTTGAGAAAGATTTCAATTATACTCCTTAGACTTTGAAAATGTTCATTTTAACCCTTGAACTTCAAATTAATTGCTTAAAAATATCCTTAAAAAATATATATAGACAGGGGCGGAGCCACATGGGGGCCAGGGGCACGTGCCCCCTCAAATTATTAGTTTTATAAATTTATATATAAAAGTTTGAAAAATATAATCACTGTTTAAATATATTTGATGCAAGAAATCGGAAAATATAAGAAAAGTACACTGTGGTGAGATGGTAAGGGGCACGCAATTTTAGAATTTTGCCTGCTGCAGCCCAAGTTCGAGCTCTCCAAATCGCAACTGTTTTTTCTTTATTTGTTTTGTTAAATTATTTTTTTTCTTTATTTTGTTTTTCAATTTGTATTTAACAAAATAAAAAATACCGAATTTTATTTATTTTTTCTTTATTTTGTTTTTCTGTTAAATTATTTTAGATTTAACGAAACAAAAAAAACAGAATTTTCTTTTAAGATTTTAAATCTGGTAAATTATTTTAAATTCTAAAAAATAAAAATTAATTTAGTTTTGAAAAAAAGATAAATACTTCAAATTTTATTATTTAATCTCATTAATTAATTAATTATATATATATATATATATTTATTTAATTAATTAAGTAGAGAATTCTAAAATGGTTTATTATTATTGTTTAATTAATATTACTTTATATAAATATTTAACATTCTAAAAAAATTTATATATAAATGTTTAAAATTTATTTATATGGATAGAGAATTACACGTTTAGTCTTTTAATTTTTAAATTTGTGTTTAATAGATTTAATTTTGTATCTAATAGGTCTTAGACATTTGATTTTTTTTTAAGTAAAAATCAACTATTGAGGACTCAATTACACTTGAAAATTTTAATTTTGTATCTAATAAATACGTTATTATTGCAAAACCGAATATAGTTCAATTGGTATAAAGTTGTATCCTGACTAAGAGGTCGAGAGTTTAAGGATCTATTAGATTCAAAATTGAAAGTTTTATGGTGTTTTACCCACATTTTAAAATTCAAGGACTATATATATGGACATAAATCAAAATTTTCATAGACTAAACTTGTTAACCTATTGAAATTGTGCCCCTGACAAAAACTCCTGGATCCGCCCCTGTATATAGAACATTTGTCGGTCAATAATATGTTCAACGTTTGAAACCACTTGAGTTGGTTTTAGCTTGTATATATATTATATGAAATAATATTATAAAAATAATTTGTTATTCATTTTATAGAAAACATAAAAATTAAAAAATATTTTTTTTTGCAAAGATATTTAATTAATGCGGGGTTGAATCCATGACTTTTTAGCCAAAAAGCAACCTTATGCCAATTGAGCTATGCGTTTGACATAAAAAAAAACAAATTGATCAAACATTTTTTTTTTTTTGTTTAAAACAAAATTTGAAAACCAAAAATAATTATTAAATAATTAAGTTGTGGTTTTTTCTTAAACGAGAACGAAATCAGTTACCAAACATATATGAATTTCATTTTTAAAAAATAACAAATGGAAAAAAGAAAAAAACATAAAAACTAAAATCCAAAAACCAAAAACACAAAATTGAAATGGTTGTCAAAGGCCTACCTTTTAAAAGTTCTCTTATAATCCATGTTTGAAAATGTTTGGGTAAAATTTTTCTTTATAAAGGGTAGAGGTTAGAAATTTACTATAAATGTTTGGTGACCTATAAACAGAGAAAATTGTTGGGTGTTCAACTAATATTATGTGGTATTATTTGTAGCAGTGTTGTATGATAGACAAATTATATTGTGAAATAGGTAAATAACATTTTTTTTTTCCAGCTGATCAACTTTCAGAGGTCTTAATCTCAAACGACTCATTTTTTTAAAATACATGTTTTTTTTTACCTTTTTTTATCAAGAAGTTCTCTCCCTATGTGAAAAGTCATTCTTACCATTCGCTCATCACACTCACAAGATTATAGTGTCCTTGTGCTTAGCGAATGGTACTACATACTTTTCCCTCGCGATCATGCTCAACGAAGTGCTGATGACGTCAACAAAGAGACAAAAAATATGCATTTACGAGGAGAGGTCAAAAAACAATAAGACCCCCGAAAGGTGATTAACTGTGCAAATATCCCTAGATATATAACATCATGCGTTATAAATGGAATTTTGTGAATTGAGTCTAAACAACTATTTTGCATTGCTAACTGACATAATGTATGAACTAATGATCAAGCGGTCAGAGGTTTGAATTACCGCACTCTAGATGTTATCAAAAATATTTTGGAAGGTAATAATAAAAGATCACCGATCACGTCAAATAACTAGTTTGTTAAGTTGTCAAAGTGATTATAACTTCAATAGTAATTGATATGCATTCTTTTCTACGAAGTCAGCGGTTCAAATATTCGTACTCCCCATATTTATTGTACTAAAACAAAAAAATTTATAAGTTCATTCCAAATAAAAAAAACTCTCATAATTTTAATTTTATTGTGATTGACTTTTCATTTCTATTGAATTTAGAATACTCATTTTTAATTATGATTGAACAAATAAATAGCCTTGATTAAAATAAAAGAATAAAATAATATCAAAGATGAAAATATCCGTCGATATGGGTTCGATATAAATATTAAAAATTAATAAATATCTCTAATATATTTTTTTTAATATTGACAAAATATAAAATATATCATCTATTAATTTCATGAGGGATATATATATCCTAATAACAAAATCTATAACTTAGTTTCAAAGTAAAATGAACTTAATTATTAATTTAAATATTTTTTTAAAAAAATTTGATTTATAGAATTATTTGTTATATCGATATTTCATCAATATATTTATGGATATATTCATAAAATTGAACTTCCGATATTGTATCGATATCGCATAATATACATGAAAGTTGATCTAAAAAAGTTAAAATTCTGAACTCTTTTAACCTTGGTTATATGATATAGATTTGGTTACTTATTTAATTATTTAATATATATTATAATAATAATTAATCAAATGGTTTTATGAAAGCACACAATATATAATAAGATATCTGTATTAAGAAAGTTAGAGAATCTAGGCACTTGCAAACACATGTCAAATGACAAATAATTATTTTTTAGAAAAAAGTTGAAACAATTATTGTTTATGTTATTAATTATTATAATTTATAAAAAGGTAAACCAATCTCTTTTTGATTGGATAAACTCAAACCCATTTGCCAAAACAGAAATTAATTGAATAAACAATGACTCAAAATTTCAGTTATTAATTTCAAAACAGCCAAAAGATGGTACATATTCATCCCAATTGTGGTCAATAATAGCATACTTCAACGACATGATGTATCGTCTAGTGACCATGAAGTTCTAGGTTAAATCCACCACCCTAACATGTAAAAAAAAAAAAAAAAAAAAAAAAAAAAAAAAAAAAAAAAAAAACTAGAGATACTGATACCTCTAAAAAAAGATATAGAAATACTAATACTTTATTTATTGAGTGAAGTTCGTGTTAGTTAAAAAAATTAAAAAATCTCATGATATATTCACTTAGGATATTAATGCTCTGTACACCATTCAATTATATACATGCTTCATTTGGATTTAATGCAGGTTTTAAAATAATTACAGGTAGTTGTACTTTTAGCAAAATTAGATGTCATACCAAACAAATTAGTGTTTGTTAAATTTCACTTTAAAATATAAAAAATCAGGTCACAATGTTTGATAAATTCGAACGAAATGATATGGTTTAGCTATAATGACCAAAATAGATAAACATATTATTTAATTATTTATATGTTGATGTCCAATCTATGAATTATTATAAGTTATTTATAAATTATATTTGGTGGTTACTTTAAACTATACAATAAACTTATAGGAAAAATAATTGTTATATAAAATTGTAGTGGAGATTTCTTTTGTGTTTCCAATTCATAACTATTTTAAAATTTAGTATCCCTATCACCACTCCCTTCGTTTCAAAATGTATTCTTTAAGATTACAACTATATTTTTAAAAAAAAATTATATATATATATATATAGGGCTGGTTGCACAAATAGCAATCAGGCCCAAACTAATTGCAAATTTAGCAAACTTTAAAATGTTTTGCAAATATGGCAAAAAAACCCGTTTCTATCACTGATAGACTTTATTATATCACTGATAGACTTCTATCAGTGATAGACTATTATCTCTGATAGACTATTATCACTGACAAAAATCTATAAAAAGCTGAGGTGATCAGCGATAGACTTCTATCAGTCATAAGATATCAGCGATAGAAATTGCTATATCCGCAACATTTTTAAAAACATGCTATATTTACAAACAATAAGTCTTAATAGTCTATCAGAGATAATAGTCTATCACTGATAGAAGTCTATCAGTGATATAATAAAGTCTATCAGTGATAGAAACGGATTTTTTTGCCATATTTGCAAAACATTTTAAAGTTTGCTAAATTTGCAATTAGTTTGGGCCTGATTGCTATTTGTGCAACCAGCCCCAAAATCTTATGCATAAACTGAGTGGAACAACACTGGTAGATATGTTAAAAAAAGAAAAAGAGAAGTAGACAAAGTAATATCATAACCTGTTGTTTAAATTGTTTCTGTGATTCCACAAACTCCAAAGAGTGATAACAACCCCAATAGGATCCTTCAAATTCAGCTTGACGAAAATCCACTCCCAAAACATCTCCAGATTCCAGCTTTCCCTACACATAATGAACAAATCACTGGTGTTAGGAAATAAATGGACCCTAACTTTTTTCGAGAACTTACAGGTCCAAAAGGCGTGCGACGTAGATTCCCTCTTCTCCCGACAAAAGAGACATAACAGATTAGTATCCACCCCTCTATTAACAATATTAGCACGGGTTCGGAATAGAGTCTTGGATAATCTTCCAGGCGCAAATTTGTGCTTTTGGCATCATCTTAATTTTCCAAAAATCTCTCCATCCGCCCCTCCCATGATCAACTGAGGAGCTGGAGCTAGGGGCGTTATCGAAACTGTCTAGGTTAGAAGCCAGATGGTAAGCGCTTTTAACAGAGAAGACCTCTTTTAGATTCGTGGTTCCATATAACCTCGTCATTTTCTCTTAGGCTTCCTAAATCAATGCTCAGGATAGACTCAACATCCAAACGGGTGAAGTTGTCATAAATCTCTTCACGTTTCCAACTCCTAGACTCGTCCGACAGGCTACTAACAAAGCGACCACGAAAATAATCCTTGGTTAGAATCGTAACACAACTCCCTTTTCTATTCAACCAAGGGTCCCGATCAATTTCGATATGTCTGTCGTTCCCCACTCTCCACCGGAACCCCTTTAAGAACAAGTCCCGACCCCAAGTTAATTATACTACGCCAAGTGAGATAGGGGTTATTGCCGATGAGAGCATTAAGAAAGTCCCCATCCTTAAAATACCCACCCCTCAACACTTTAGCTAGGAGGCTGTTCGAATTTTTGATAATTCGCCAACTCTGCTTTGCAAGCATCACTTGTTTGAAAAGGTTGAAGTCTCTAAACCCCATGTCACCTGAGTCTTTGCTTTTGCAGAGCTTCTTCCAGCTCATCTAGTGAGCCTTCTTTTTATCTCCAGTCGAACTCCACCAGAAACTAGCGCACAAACTGTTTATGTCCTGACAAATCTTGTTGGGGCAACTTGAAATAACTCAGAGTGAAGACAGGGATAGCCTGAGCGATGGCTTTGATAAGAATCTCCTCCCCTCCGAGTGAAAAAAAGCTTCTCTTTCCATCTCTGCAAAGTCTTCCACACTTTCTCTTTTATTTTCTGAAAGATTTTACTTTTGTTTTTTCTTGAGAGAGCATACCTAGATATAAGCCCAACTCCTCATTTTTTGTGATCCCCAAGATGTGACTAATTTCCGCTGACATTCTCCGGTTAACGTTCTGGCTAGTCATGAAGCTAGACTTTTTAAAATTGATAGTTTGGCCCGACACTCTTTTGATCGTTTCACAGTCGTCCTTTGTGGCTCGGTAAAAAATTAGGCTATCATCTGCGAAAAAAAAGGTGAGTTAGCGAAGGACAATGCTTGTTAATGCTAAAACCTTTAAGAGAATGGAAAGATTTCTCCCTGTTTAGAAGAGCTGTGAAACCTTGTGCACACATCAAGAATAAATAAGGGGATAAAGGGTCTCCCTACCTTAGACCCCTTTCCGACCCGAACTCGTGGTGTGGCATGTTGTTAATAAGGACATAGTAGAAAACAGACTCCACGCATCTCATAACTTTGAAAATCCAATCATCTTCGAAACCCATCGCGCTCATAATCTTCCTTAAGAAATTCAAAAGTGTTTAAATTAATAGTTAATTATGAAAATTTGTATTTTGTAAGATGTTAGATTTTAAACAAACAGGCAATAATTGGGTTTCCACCTTGTTGGAGGTTAGTGTGTGTTGGGAATCTTAGCACATTATTTCCAAAGCTTAAATTTTGCAAACCAACCAAGTTTAGCTCAGCTTTTCTAGCCCAACATGTGATAGACTCAAATCAAAGCTAGTTTTATGAGTTTTCTTTCTTTCTTTTTTTTCTTTTGGCTTCTTTATTTATTTTATTTTTTTCCTTGAGAGAGTAAAAGATGGAAGAACTAGGAAGTCAAGAGGATAAACAAATAAAAAGGTGAGAAATGGAAAGTGCAAAGGGTTAAATAAAGAAATAAAAGAAAGTAATAGTGGGAGAAAGATAAGGAAGAAGAATCCAAGTACCAAGTACCATTTAAATTAAGTTAATCAAGGGGATTTAGTTTTTTTTTTTTCTTTTTTCTTCTTTCTTTTTCCTTTTATTTGAACAAAAGTAGGGAGGAGGATTGAGAAATCAAAACTTTGAATGTAAATTAAGTTTTGCAGTTGAATATTTATGAGTAATTTGCCCAGGCTTAATTTAGAATTGATGTGATTTTAAAATAATTGTGGACAACTTTACTTTTAAGAAAATCAACTATAATATAAAGTAAATTAGTCTTTGATAAATTTTAGATTTAAACATGTAAGATAGTTATCGTGTTTGCTCAATTAATATTTAATTGTTGTTAAATAGCTATAATAACCAAAAATATACATTTATTACAATTAATTATGAGCTTGTACTAATATCTAACTTCAAATTTTTTATAACATAATTATGTAAAATTTTATGTAATTTAAATTCTAAATTATATTTGTTTACTTTAAATAATTTGATAAAAATATTAAAAAAACCATGGTTATAAAAAAAAAAATTGTATCAAACAAAATCTAATTTTAGTTTAAATAAAAAAAAAGTAAAAAAAATAAAAGTTGGAAGGAACAAAGTTAATTTAAAAATAAAAAGGGTTGATTCCATAAATAGTAATCAGACCCAAAATAATGACAAATATAGCCAAATATAAAACATTTTACAAATATGACAAAACATTAGTGATGGTCACTGATAGACTACTATCAGTGATCGCCATTGATAAAATGTTGCCATTGATAAAATGGTCATCACTGATAGATTGTTATCCAACATCCCTTAGCACATGGTCAATCTTCGCGCTCATCAACATCTTCTTCAACATTGGAGTCTAGCGACAGTGTTCAAGCGACCAATGCAGAATCGGGGAAGGTCGGAAATACTAGCACTAGAGGAGGCAAATGCAACGCGATCATCCTCGAGAGCTTCATCTCTCTTCTTCAGATAGCCCACCCATGGCTAACATCATTTTCTCCCGGGAGCTTTGCCAAGTTGGGTAAGTCATATGCCTTGTGTATGGAATTTTGAGCTCGACCTCTGAGATTGGAACACTTGCACGCTTACACAACATAGTAATAGTATTTGAAAAGAAAAGTTTTATTGTGCTTCATCGAGAACAGTCGAAGATTACTCCAGCAATTAACTTCCCAACGGCGATGGACAAAGACTTCATAATGGCATACAACAGAAGCACTCGATTTCGGTTGATAAATGGTTATCTATCGACCTGACTGATAGAATTGCAACACCTGATCTTTAGTCTTCAAGGTATAAACCCACGTTTTCCTCTAATGATCATCTATAAACGTCACAAAATATGACGAACCTCCAAGTGTCTTAGTTTTCATAGGACCACAAACATCAGAATGTACTAAGTCAAGTACATTTGGCTTCCTTGAAGAAGTTTGTGACGCTTTAAAAGAAACTCTACTTTGCTTTCCTGCTAAACAATGAGCACACCTTTTCAAAGGTGCATTCTTTATACCAGGAAGATGATTTTTCTTGGCTAGAATCATCAAACCCTTCTCACTAATGTGACTGAGTCTCTTATGCCAAAGCTCAACAGTCTCTTCACTGTCCACTGTATTTATGTCGCAATCAGTAGTAATTTTTGCCTGCATAAAATACAATGACGAACACTTCTCTCCCCTAGCTACCACCATAGAGCCTTTAGTAAGCTTCCATTTATCATCATAGAAGATATTATAATAACCTTCAACATTCAGCTTACTTATGGAGATTAAATTCATGCGTAAATCAGGGATGTGTTTTACATTCTTCAACATTAGCATAGAACCATTACTGGTCTCTAAGTGCACATCTCCAATGCCAACTGCTTTTGTTGATCCATCATTACCCATCCTAACACTGCCAAAATCACCGGATGTGTAGGATGCAAAAAAATCCCTTTTAGGTGTAGCATGAATTGAGGCACCACTGTCAATCACCCAACTGCTCTGTTATGTAGCGAGATTAATAACATCACCGTCAAATAAAATATGAAACTCGTCGGTGGCTGCAGAAACCGTGTCTGCATCATTATCATCAGAATTCTTCTTCTTCTTACCTTTATTATTTTTATTATTATTTTCTCTTTTGAACTCTCGACAATTTCTCTGCATATGCCCTTTCACACCACAGTAGTAACATTCAACATTGGCAAACCAACGACTCTTGCTTTTGCTTCTGTCTCTACCATTCGGACCTTTGCTTTTACTCCTCCCCTTCCTTTCAATAATAAGAACCTCTGAATGTGAAGAAGATTCATGTGACTTTTTTCTCATCTCTTCGTTAAAAACACTGCTTTTTACTAAGTCCATACTTAGTACTCCATTCGGGGCTGAGTTCGATAACGAAGATCTAAATGTCTCCCACGAGTCTGACAATGTACCAAGAAGTATTAACCCATGTACCTCATCGTCAAACTTGATATTCATTCCAGATAGTTGATTAAGGATACCTTGAAATGAATTCAAGTGATCTAACATAAGTGTTCCCTCTCGAAACTTTAAAGCCATCAACTGCCTAATCAGAAACAATTTATTGTTACTAGTTTTTAGGGCACATAACGATTCAAGCTTGTTCCACATCGTCCGTGCATGAGTTTTATCACCAATATGATTCAAGAAATTTTCATCTACCCAAAGTCTAATTGTGCCACACACTTTCCTATGACAAATTTCTCATTCTGAATCAGTTTTATCTTCAGGCTTCTCAAGTAAAAAGACAGGATGATACAAATCTTTCACATATAAAATATCTTCCATCTTCCTTTTCCAAACTTGATAATTTGAGTCATTCAAAGTTATCATCTTACCTGTACTAGTTTCCATGTTCAACATAAGGCACTTAATTAATCACTTAATTAATCACAACCTCGCTCTGATACCACTTGTTGGGATAATTACTAAATTCTATTATTCAATTATCTCTCTCTTGTGTGAACCTAATAGGAAATTAAACAAGCAGAACACAATATAATTCAAGCACAGGACACAAGCAATTTTAACGTGGAAAAATCTCTTCAATGCGAAGAGTAAAAAACCACGGACCGAAGTAAAAAAACTCCACTATAATCAATAATGGGCTACAACGAGTTCTCCCTAGTCACAACTAGAGGTATACAACTACTGATATCTCGAGATGATCAATCTCGGCAACAAACGACAATAAATCAAGAGAGTAAAGAAGAAAGATCTCACTTAAAGTGACCACGAACTACCCACTGTAATCTGCCTGTAGATAGCTCCAAACGAAATCTCCACCGTTCAGATTTAAGACCCTCGTGTCAGAAACACACTGTCAAAATTTCAGCTCGATCGGACCACGGATTGATCCCCAAAGGACTGAAATACGAAAATTGTACGGCTGTATAATTCTGCTCTTTTTCTTTCTCTCTAATTCCGTTTTCTCTCTCCTCGGTTTGGTTGCAACAACGAATCCAGCTGGCTTCTTTACCTTTAAATAAGGTAAACCTAAAAGCGCATTTAGGTTTACCCTATTTAAAGGAAGAGAAACCAACCGTTTTGTCAAGGCAAGCAAACCGAGGAGAGAGAAAAACAGAATTAGAGAGGAAGAAAAAGTGCAGAATTCTACATCCGTACAGTTTTAGTATTTCAGTCCGTTGGGATCAATCCGTGGTCCGATCGAGCTGAAAGTTTGACAGCGTGTTCCTGACACGAGGGTCTTCAATCTGAATGGTGGAGATTTCGTTTGGAGCTATCTACAGGCAGATTAGAGTGGGTAGTTCGTGGTCACTTTAAGTGAGATCTTTCTTCTTGACTCTCTTGATTTATTGCTGTTTGTTGCCGAGATTGATCATCTCGAGATATCAGTAGTTGTATACCTCTAGTTGTGACTAGGGAGAAATCGTTGTAGTCCATTATTGATTATTGTGGAGTTTTTTACTTCGGTCCGTGGTTTTTTTACTCTTCGCATTGAAGAGGGTTTTCCACGTTAAAATTGATGGTTTTTTTACGCTTACACAACATAGTAATAGTATTTGGAAAGATAAGTTTTCTTGTGCTTCATCGAGAACAGTCGAAGATTACTCCTGCAATTAACTTCCCAACGACGATGGACAAAGACTTAATAATGGCATACAACAGAAGCACTCAATTTCGGTTGATAAATGGTTATCTATCGACCTGACTGATAGAATTGAAGGGGGTTTTGTACGGATGACCCACCCCTCGGGGGCCGCGAGGTTTTTTAACCCAGTTTTTGAAAACTTATTTTTTTTGCCCTTCTCTCGTGATAAGGAAGTGCACAAAGTCATTCGTACCCTTCGCTTATCACGAGGAGATCACAGTTGTCTCCTCGTGATCGTGATAAGCGAAGGGTACAAATGACTTTGTGCACTTCCTTATCACGAGAGAAGGTCAAAAAACATAAGTTTTCGCGAAGAGGGTTAAAAAACCTCGCAGCCCCCGAGGGGTGGGTCATCCGTACAAAAACCCCTAGAATTGAACATGTGTGGAAAAGAAAAACAAACAAACTGCAAAAAACTAAAGAAAATATTAAATAGGAAAACTAAAAATTAATACCAATGAATTGTAGCTAAATGATATTATGCTAAGCTTTATTTCCCACAAACAGTGGTTGAAACTATTCATCGAACAAGAGGAAGACTCGAGCTTCCTCTGAAATTCCTCTCTACAGTAGTGCTTCAACCTTGCACCATTAACGGTAAATGCATCACCTTGGGATTCATCTTTAATGCTTACTGCACCATGAGGCACCATGAGGAAAAACATTTATAACAAAGAAAGGACCAGACCAACGCGATTTTAATTTTTTCGGGAATAATCTCAATCTTGAATTGAATAATAACACTCGTTGTCCTTTTTCAAATATCTTAGGACGCAATTGCTTATCATGTGAGACCTTAGTCTTTTCTTTGTACATTTTAGCATTTTCATAGGAAAGGTCTAAGCTCATCAATCTCATTTAATTACAAAGACTTAGGGGGCGTTTGACTCAAGGAGTTGGGGGAATTGGAGTCGTTTAGTCTGGGAAGTTGTTTAGTCTGGGGAGTTCTGAAGTATATGTGTTTGGGGCAGAGAGTTCTTTAGTATGAAGTTATAAAGTTTGTGGTGTGTTTGGGGTAGAGAGTTGTTGAACTTGGAGTTTTGAAGTCTGAGTTTATTTTAGCTGTTTTTTTTAGAGTTTTTTCTTCTAGAAACTTTCAAGATTCCATTATTAAGAACTTCTTGCAAAAAAAAAAAAAAAAATTATAAAAATGATTTTTTTATTTTTTATTTTATTTATCATTTACAAATTTATTTGGAGATAACAAAAATAATTTTGACCACAATACTTCACTTTTATTTTCAATATCGCTCACATTTACTATCAAATATATATCATTATTAAGAACTTCTTCCAATTCCAATAAATTCTAAAAATAAAATAATTTTTTTTTTTTTATTTTTATCTATCATTTACAAATTTATTTGAAGACAACAAAAATAATTTTGAGCATAATACCACACATTATTTTTTTCACATTGATCATCAAATATATATATATATATATATATTATATATATAGGAAAATTGTAACAGATGTCAATTTAGAATAAGATAATTAAAAATATAACATGTTTTTAAAAAAATTGCGGATATGACAATTTCTATCGCTGATATCTTATGGTTGATAGAAGTCTATCGCTGATCACCTCAGCTTTTTTATAGATTTTTGTCAGTTATAATAGTCTATCAGTGATAATAGTCTATCAGTCATATGATAAACTCTATCAGTGATAGAAACAGATTTTTTTGCCATATTTGCAAAACATTTTAAAGTTTGCTAAATTTGCAATTAGTTTGGGCCTGATTGCTATTTGTGCAACCAACCCTATATATATATCCATTTTTGTTAGGACTCCTCTGTAACTTTATGAATTCTAAGATTGCGATTTTTGCTTTTTATTTATGTATCATTCACAAATTTATTTAAAGATAAGAAAAATAATTTTGACCACAATACTTCACATTATTTTTTCAATATCACTCACATTAATTATTCATTTAATTTGGATAATTTTGAAATAAACTAAGAGTTGTACAATAGTGTGTTCAATATTACATGTGAGTTGAAAGGTTTTAATCCATTAATTTAAACGGATCCAAATAAGCTGATGTTTTTATTTCTTCCCTGGCAAGAATACTACATTTTGAATTTGGTTTAAGTACCAATTTTGATTGAACAACCTAATTTATATTTAAAATAATAAAAATAGGTTGAATTGCATTTTTAGTTATTTTACACATTTTGTTTAAATTACGTTTTTTTTTATAAAATAATTCAAAATATTTTGGGAGGGAGGGAGGGAGAGGAAGAGAAAAAAATGTACTCCCTTGAAGAATGAGACATACTTGAATAGTAATTACGTTAGAAGTCTGAGAAGTTCAATAGTAATAACTATTGAAGTCTGGGGAGTTGATATTTTTTATCCGAGTTCAACAAGTTTGTGGACCAAACGAGGAGTTAACTTCTCCTCTCAACTCCCTCTCCAATAACTCTATGAGCCAAACACCCCTTTAAGGTTTCCAGCAGCATTATGATCAAGGTTTAGAGCTTTTAACGCCCAAAACGCCTTGTTTTCTAATTCGAGAGACAAATGACAAGCCTTGCTAAATACAAGCCTATAGAGAGACATGCCTAAAAGTGTTTTGTAGGCTCTTCTATATATGTGTGCGCTTCAATAGATAGATATATTAATTGAACCATAACAAAGTATATACGTAGACAATATAGTTTGATGTAATTATCATTATACACCCGACTAAGTATACATGTGTTGTTAATTTTAAACTTTAAGACTATATTATGTGTAATTAAAGTCAATAATAATAAATACTATGTAAATATTCTATGTTACAGTATTACTAAGATATAAAATGATAGATTAACTAAATATATATATGTGCGCTTCAAAATATATATATATATATATATATATATATATATATATATATATATATATTTATTTATTTATTGCACCATAAAAGAGTATATACATAGACAATGTAGACAATATGAACTAGATTATTCATTCTAATATTGAACCATAACAGAGTGTATTTACAATATGAGCTAGATTTTGTATTGTATTTAATCATTCTCCGTCCTGATATATAATGATATTTTCACTAGTGTAAAAAAAAAAAAAAAAGATTAATGGAAAATGAAAATATGTTTCATTTTAAAGCTAGTGTGTAAATAGCCTTTTTCTAATCGACTTTGCTCTCAAGAATGCAGAAATTTTCTATCACAAGATCGATTCCTTCAGTTAATGAAATATAAATTTTTATTTCCTTGAGTTAGATTCTTTTTATTTATATTTCCTTGAGTTAGATTTTTTTATTTTTGACAACATATGGGAGTGGGGATCGAGCATAGGACCTCTTGACCTCTAGTAGTTACATGTCAGTTGAGCTATGCTCTTGTTGGCTCCTTGAGTTAGATTCTTCGTTGAACTTAATCTTGCACCTCTATGTATATCGATATCTACACTTTCAACGTCCACAGACAACACAAGAGTCCTTTTACATTCCATTTGAAAATTTTGCGAGCACCTAAACAACATCCCTTCCTTTTGAAAGACTTTAAGTCAGCGAGTTGGTTCCTTTTGGGTCCACGGAGTGGAAAATTCTCTTTCCCTAGGATGAATTTCTCTTTGGCTTAAGACCCTCATCGTCCTTGTATGTGTTCGAATCTACAACTTCAATATCCACGAACATACAACATTCGTGGTACATCCGGTTTGAATAACCCGCTAGCATCCACACGAGGTCCCTGTCTTCAGAGAGTCTTGTGATCAACGATTTCTCTCCCTCGTTTCTTCAAGACTTGAAGTTGTTGTAGATTTTCTTGTCATCATATACACCATCAAAAGTTTCTTGTCATCACATACACCATCGAAAGCAACCGCAATCTGATGGTCAACCATTTACTTTGTGAAATCTGGTGGTATGAGGAGATCAATATAGATATCGATTTCCTTGAAAAAAAATCTTTGCATTTAAATGGAAAAATCAGTTCAAGCCACTTTTGAGAAGCAAGATTCTCGTTGTTCTATATTTTAGAATGAGATATATGTTGTTGGAGATTTTATTATATGAATTGGAGATTAAAAAAAAAAAATGATTCGGTTATATGGAGACCATAAATACTCATATCTACTGGGGTATAATTGGAATGTAAACATTTCACTATCATCTCTAATAGTTATATGAAATCCAAATATGAAACTATTTTAGTTATTTTTCGAGTTGATTTTTTATTTTTAGCCCGTCTTCACAATTTCCCATGGGTGAACCTTAGATTCAGTCCATATAAGTAGAAGGAGAGAGCTTCAATGACAGAGTTCTCATAATTGTCTAAAACTTAAGCTTGCTACACTCTTTCTCTTTGATCTGACATATAAGTAGAAGGAGAGAGCTTCAATGACAGAGTTCTCATAATTGTCTAAAACCTAAGCTTGCTACACTCTTTCTCTTTGATCGGACTTATGCATCAGAGTGTATATGTCGAACACCACACCGATGTTTTCTCATCATTTTATTTTGCAGGTCACATTTTTTCCAACCTATAAATTTTATCTATGAGATTTCTCTTGTTCAGATTTTGACATCAACAAATTGAATTACGCTTCAGTTGACAACACTAAAGATGTTTAACGTCATTATTAAGACACTAGGATCAAGAATGTTATTTATAATTATTGATAAAATAAATGATTTATAAGACCAATAATTGAATGATTAATCTTATGATCAAATACAATAATAGACCCAAAAAGGGTGGAAAGAAAACAAAAGAATTAAAGAGATATTTGTCACAATGTTGTACTTGATTGAACACAAACCACAAAATCTTTTGCCTGTTTCTTTCACTTTTTCCAAACAACTTATTTGTATGTTAGTTCGCCCTAAACATCACTTTCTCTACCACAATTCTCTCTTTTGAAATTTATATCTTTTCTAAGAAACATTAGATTTTGATTTTTTTTTCTTTTCTTCTTCTCTAATCTTTCTCAAGGTTGAATTTAGATTTTTAATTTTGATCATCGTATCTCTAAAATTTTGAATTTTGATGATTGTGTCTATGTAAGTCTATGTTGTGAACGTTACTAACTAAAGCATGATGTACTATGGATACACATGGATTGACTTAGGATAACGTGATAGATTAAAGAATATTTAGTATATGTTACCTTGAAATGAGAGTTTGTTTCATGTGCCATTTATTTCATTCAATTACTCAATTATTCACTTGTCCAGTTGTCTTCCAGTCACGTCGATTCAAACTTAATCAACAATTGTTTCACATCATACTTATTAGTTTAACAATAGAGACTACCTAAATTCACTATTAATTCAAAGCTAAAAAATTAAAGTTCATTTTCTAAACCAATTAAAATAGAAAAAAAATACTTGTCTACACATTCTTAAGTAGGATTAATCTTCTATTAACTAACTTTTTTTTATATTGTTTTATTTTTTGTTGCCTAAAAAGATCAACTCATCTGTTCGGTGCAATAGTAGGCCAATATAAATAAGTTTGTCATAAAGTCAATATGAGTTTTCATCGTTTGATGTGTAATAAAGGAATGTTTTGATTGTTGTTTGCAAAATCTAACTCAAACTTTATAACCAATAAAAATCTTTTTTAGTACAAAGTTATTACATTATTCCCAGAAACTTATTGAGTACACAGTGCTATGTTTAAATTACAGTAAACCAAGATAAAAAATTAAATAAATTAAGGGATCAAACGGATCTTTTTAAAAGTATAAAAGACCAACATGGATAAGAGTTAAAAAGTATATAGACTAAAATAAATGTTGTGATAATATATAGACAAAAATAGACGAGAACTAAAAAGACGATTAGAGGACAAAACAAGGGGTTTTTGCACAGATGATCTTTTCAGAGGTCTTAATGTCAAATGACCCGATTTAAAACGCATGTGTTTTTTACCTTCTCTCGTGATCAACAAGTTTTCGCAAGTCATTCGTATCCTTCGCTGAACACGATCGCGAGTGAGATAACTATAGTGCCGTCGAGCTCAGCGTAGTGTTGATGACGTCAACAAAGAAGCAAAAAACATGCATTTTTTAGAAGGAGGCAAAAAAAAATATTGCGACCCTCGAGAGACATCATCTAAATATTCCGACAAAACCAGATTTAAACCTTGATAATTAAAAAAAGAAAAAAAGGAAAGTGAGAAAAAACTGATGTTTGGTGATGGAGTGGAAGCATTGAATAGTAGAATTATCCAAATTTCCAGCAGTCCCATGTGGTAGCATTTCGTGTGTTTTCCAATAATAATCTAAGTTGTAATGTAATTAAGGTTATTGTTCCTTAATTAAAACTTCATTAAACAAATAGGTTTGTGGTTTGGTAGTGCTTCATTACAGCTAACATATGTTTACACAAATAATTATAATCCGAATCTCAACCTCACATGCACTGCCTTCCAAGTTTAAGATCAAAATTATGGATTAAAATTTTAATTAATGATTTTTTTTTCTTGTTTCTTTATGGGAAAGACAAGAAGATTCAATGTTTCAAACATTGCTTGTCGGTATAACAACTTTAGATCCGAAAGGAAGAATCAAAGAATCTTGCTGCTTTGATTTAAAGATTGCCTTACAAAAAAAAAGAATGAATCAAATCTCCAAATCACAATTTGAATTTCATCAAATAAATGTATTGCCACACAATCAAACATTTTCTTATTGATTCTTGACCTAAGACATCTTGCTCATAATTCATAGATTATGGCGGTTGAGCTATGTTCATGTTGACAATGAAATCTTTGATTGAATTGACATAAATTCATATATTTTTTTTTAGATAGATTGAAAAAACAATAAATACTGAGTTCTTTTTACTAAAAATTTGCAACCATTCTAATTAACTGTTTTTTCAAATTATCTAAAAAAAACCCATGAAATCTAGAGTTTACTCAGGAACATCTTCGAGTAAATTCATAAAACTTTTATGGTTTAAAAAATCATTAAATTCAAAGGTTTTTTTTTTTTTTTTTTTTTTAAGTTCAAATGAATTTTTAGGTATTTTTATACGTTGTAGCCTAGATACAATTTCTTGGTTAAATTGAATGTCTTAAAAGTAGAAATTGGCTCAACAAATTAGGAAACAAATATTAGACTAAGTATATTGGTCAAAATTAGCATACCTCAGCATAATTGACATGTATTCAATTCGAAGTTCAAATTCTCGTGCCCTAATTATACTTTAAAAAAAAATATTGATTAGACGAAACAAATTTACCAAACAACTCAGATTCTTATTACTCAAAAAGAGTTTAAATTCAATTTCTCAACATATTATTCTCAGCAAATTGTATGATTGGAAAGTCCCAAAAAAGTGAACTTTATAGGAAGATGCAAAACAAATTAGAAAAGAGGGCATATAATTCACTAATTCAGCATAAATAAAAATTAAATTAAATAAATAAATAGAAAAAAACAAAATAAAATACACAATCCTTTTTCACATGTTATTTTCTTGCAAAAAAAAAAAAAAAAAAAACAGAAAATTTATAGATGATGATGAACAGAGCTAAAGAAATCCTCGATCTCTATTCTGAGGATTTCAATGGATGCCTTCACAAAGTCTAATATAAATAGTTAAAAAAATATTAATGTACAATTTTATCCCTTCCATAATGGAATCCATTTTACCTTCATCCGGCTGCCGCTGGCGATTCAACTGACGGCGGCCCTTGTTTTGGCCGGAGAAGACAAAAGCAAGAACCAAATCAGAATTACAGAGATCTCTAAACCAAATTTTGAAGTGAGCTCATCGGATTTCAAACCTGGAAGAAATTCAATCATTTCCGGTGGGGAAAAGAGTAAGAACCTTCCTCCCACCTGTTCCATTACCGGAATCCAAATCATCGTCGTAAGTCGTCGCCGGAGTACTCACCGGAGCCCCAATCCGGTGAACAGGCCGAACCAAAAACGGATGCTCAAATTGTCCATTCGGCGGCGACCCAAAATGGGCCACTTGACGGTGGTGGTACTGAGCAGCGGCGGCGGCGGCCATCTGGTGGTGGTGGTGGTGCTGCTGCAGAGCTCCGACGGGCACAAACGGCAAGAAACGGTCGGAATTAGCCCGAGCAGCAGTATGGTGAAGAAAATGCGGCGGAAGAGAGGAACTGGCGAACAAATGGTCGGTGGCGGGATCTGAAACGACAGAAGCCAATCCAGCGCCACGGCCACTAGCTCCACCACCGCTACCACCAGAAATCCCCTGCATACGGTTCAAATAGAGGCGGTATTTCTGCAAATGGCTAGCTACGTTCTCACGAGTTAACCCATCAACGCTCATAAGCTGCATTATGGTTTTAGGGACGGCGTTTTTTATCCCCAAATGTGCGACGGCGTCCACGAATCGCTTGTGGAGCTGTGGCGTCCACACCAGGCGCGGCCGCTTCAGGGTCCGCGCCGGTTCGTCGCCGCCGGAGTCCCCAAAATCGGCTGTAGCCACCGGTGGCGGTGGCGGTGAGTGGTTGTTGTTGATGGAAGTAATTGGATTTGTGATGTCAAATGCGGAAGCAAGATCAGGAGTGATTAGAGTTTGAGAAAGAGGCATTAATTCATCAAGAGAAGGAAGCTGTTCTTCCCATTTTGAGAACCAATTTGAATCATCATCCTTCATCGTTTCTCAAATCTAAAACAAACCCACTTCAGTTTTTACCCAAATTTCAACTGGGTTTGCTCCAATTTTGTAAACCAATCCCAGCTGGATGAACTTTTTGGAGATGGAGTAGAATAAGACAGGGACAAAAGCTCAAGGTACTTCCACCTTGTAAGGAATTCCCTTGAGCTTCCCTTTTGAGTATCTGAAGTTTGGATCAAAGCCTTGAATTCTTTCTAAAGGGTTGTAACATCATTAAAATATGATTAGTTTTGAATGTTTTTGAACTAATTAGCATCTGGTACTATTGTTATTGCAGGCCCCATTCTGTCAGCAACCCCTCAGCTTTGACTATTCTCAAAACCATTAGATAATGAGGAGTTTAGACAATTAGATTTTGTACTCTTGTAGGGGTTGCTTTTACTCTTGTTTGTTTCACTGCTTGGAACTCAGTTCTAGTTTGTGCTTCTTTTGTTCTTCATTTGGATCTTCTTATTATAAGACTTTGTAAGGATTGAGAGACTCTCTGATATCATTTGGACAAATTTACATACTCCATTATATGCCATTACTTCAATTTCTTCATCTCATACTTTTTTTTTTTTTTTTGCTTATATTGCTTGCTGCATTCATCTATGTTATACCACTCTTTAATACATATCTTCCATTGAACTTCAATTTCTCTTCCCTGCTATACACTCTTTAATAACATATATTTGCTGCATTCATGTGTTTTTGAGTCTGAAGTGTGCATCAGAACAACCGTTTGATTCTAATATATTTGGTTGTGTTAGTTAACTCAAAACTACAAGTCTATTTTTAGCCAAATACTATATTTGAAGTTAGTGGGATGAGTGTTGATATACTTAGAGTTAGTGGAGTAAGTAACTAGTTTTGTGGAGTTAGAGTTAGTGAAATTAGTGGTTGTTTTTATGGAGTTAACTAAGCTATTTTAGCATTTGGGAAGTGTATTTAAGCTCAGATTTTATTGAATGAAAATGTAGTAGTTGCATTCTCATTTCTCTTCTCTCTTTAAAACAACAGTGATATCAGAGCTAAAATTCTTAAGGGGTCCGTGAGTGAGAGTTAGTGAGATATCCCTTAGAGAAACCGAGTAATACACTTTGAGATTTGAGTGAGATAGAGTCAGGATCGAGCAATCTTTCTTCACTGGCTCCACCAGTGTTTGATGGAGAAAACTACTAAGCATGGGGTATCAGAATGCAAGCCTACATGGAGGCTTGTGATTATTGGGAAGCAGTTGAGAGCGACTATGAGGTTGTTGCACTACCGATAATTCAACAATTAACCAGATCAAGACTCACAAGGAGAGGGTCACCAGGAAGGAAAAAGCTAGAGCTTGCCTATATGCAGTTGTGTCTTCATCCATATTCAACAGAATTATGGCCTTGAAGTCAGCAAAGAAGATCTGGGACTTCCTCAAAGGTGAGTATGAAGGTGACGAGAGGATCAAAGGCATGAAAGTGTTGAACTTGGTGAGGGAATTCGACAAAATGCAAATGAAGGATTCTGAGTCCATTAAAGAATATTCAGACAAGTTGATTGCGATTGCCGACAAGGCAAGAGCATTAGGAACTGATTTATCTGACCGTAGATTGGTTCAAAAAATTCTGGTTTCAGTTCTTGAGAAATATGAAGCAACCATTGCTTCCTTAGAAAAAACCAAAGACCTCTCTAAACTCAAGGTGATAGAGTTAGTAAGTGCTTTGCAAGCACAAGAGCATAGGAGGTTGATGAGGCAAGAATGAAGCATTGAGGGGGCACTGAAAGTTAGAATGCAGCAGGGGAAGGTAGAAGAGAGAAGAAGTGGAGAGGGAGAAAGGAAAGTGGCAGCAATAACTCAGATTATGTTGTACAGGATGATGGAAGTACAAGATCCAACAAGGGCAGTGCATGCAAGCACTGTGGGAAGCATAATCATCCACACTCCAGCTGCTGGAGAAGGCCAGATGTGAAGTGTAAAATGTGTCATTTAATGGGGCACATAGAGAGATTCTGTAAGGGATCTCAACAGCAAGGAGGAACACATGCTGCAGTACAACAAGAAAGAGATCAACTCTTTGTGGCTGCCTGTTTCTCATCAGTCACTCAATGTGACAGTTGGTTGGTTGATAGTGGGTGTACCAATCACATGACAGGTGACAAGGAGTTGTTCAAGGACCTTGACAAGTCATTCAAGTCAAGGGTGAAAGATAGGAAATGGTGAGTATCTAGAAGTGAATGGGAAAGGTACAGTGTCAATAGAGAGTTGTGTAGGAACCGAGTTGATTACTGAAGTGCTCCTAGTTCATGAGATTGATCAAAACTTATTAAGTGTTGGTCAACTAGTAGATAAGGGATTCAAAGTATTATTTGAAGAAGGAAAGTGTTTTATTTTCGATTCCAATGGGAATAAGTTGTTCAAAATAAAAATGCAGCACAAGTATTTCTTATTGGATCCACTCGAGAAGGAACAAATAGCTTTCAAGTGTCAAGTGTGTGACACTGAGCTATGGCACAAGAGGTTGGGGCATTTTCATCAGAAAGGGGTTGCAGTATTTGCAGAAGAATGAAATGGCAGTTGGAGTACCAGTTCTGGAGGAGCTGAAAGCAAACTGCAAAGCTTGTTTGACAGGGAAGCAAACAAGGTTGTCATTCAAGAAGTCAATTTGGAAAGCAACAGAGAAGTTGCAACTCATCCACACTGACTTGTGTGGACCACAACCAACTCTCTCAGTCAATGGTAGCAGGTATTTCATTATCTTTATTGATGATTATACCAGAATGTGTTAGATTTACTTCATGAAGCATAAGTGTGAAGTAGCTGAAGTGTTTCTGAAGTATAAAAGATGGGTTGAGAATCAAAGTGGTTGTCAGATTCAGGTGGTAAGGTCCGATAACGGGACTGAATACACGTCACAAAGGTTCAATACATTTTGTGAAGAAGCTGGAATAGAGCATCAGCTCACTGTTCCATATACTCCACAACAAAATGGAGTTAGTGAGAGGAAGAACAAGAGTATTATGGAGATGACAAAATGCATGTTGCATGAAAAGAACTTCTCAAAGGAGTTTTGGGCTGAAGCAGCAAACACATCAACTTTTTTATTGAACAGACTACCTACAAGGGTATTGGAGAAGAAGACACCCTATGAAGTTTGGTTTAATACTAAACCAAAACTGAAAAATTTGAAGGTGTTTGGTTGTTTGTGCTTTTCTCATGTTCTACAGGTGAAGAGAGACACGTTGAGTGAAAAGGCAAAACCAAGAATCTTTGTAGGCTACACCATGATGTCCAAAGCGTACAAGATCTATCAACCTCACAAAAAGAAGATGGTGATTAGTAGGGATGTTCAATTCTTAGAGGATGAGGAGTGAGACTGGACAGAAGAAGCAGAGGTGAAGAAACCAGAAGTTTCTCTGGATCCTTATGAACTGGTTGATGATGCATCAGGTATAGGGACTAGACTTCTGAGTGAGGTATATGAGAGAAGTAGTGTGTAGCTGTGTTAGAAGCAAGCTAAATGTTTGCAGCATTTGAGTCAGGAGGAGTAGGTTAGTTAACTCAAAACTACAAGTCTATTTTTAGTCAATTACTATATTTGAAGTTAGTGGGGTGTGTGTTGATATATTTAGAGTTAGTAGAGTAAGTGACTAGTTTTGTGGAGTTAGAGTTAGTGGAGTTAATGGCTGTTTTTATGGAGTTAACTAAGCTATTTTAGCATTTAGGAAGTGTATTTAAGCTCAAATTTTATTGAATGATAAAATGTAGTAGTTGTATTCTCATTTCTCTTCTCTCTTTGAAACAACTGATCGTCTAGAAATTTTTGTAAGATATTAGATTCTAGGTAAGTAACCATCGTGACTCTTCTAATATATTTATAAAGTTTTACATAGTTTATCATTTTATTTGCATTATATTAACAACAAGATACCGATTTTGTTTAACGTTTTTTAAAGAGATTTATGCACATGATGTTATTCCGACTCATTTTATTGAATTATATAAAGAATAAGATACCAATCTTGTTTATCGTTTTTTAAAAGAAAGCTTATGTTAATAATAAAGATCTATGATTCTTATCCCATTTTTTGTGGCTCCATCAGTAACAATTGGAGAAGAGTTGGTAGAACCTGTCCAAGTTGTAGAGTTAGAAGAAAGAATATTGGTTTTATTTTTATTTTTTGTGCATTGTTTTCCTTTTTTTTTTTTTTTTTTCTGATGAGTCGACATGTGGGGAAGGACTCGAACTTCTAACCTATCGGTTATGGATATGATTTTTAATCAATTGAGCTTTTTTTTTTTTTTTTTTTTTTTTTTTTTTTTTTTTTTTTGTCTAACTTGTTAATGCAAGTTTGACATGTGAACTAAACTTGTAAAAAAATTAGTGCAAGATGTTATTTTTTGTTTTTGAAATTTAATTGAAAATTCAAAAGTATTGTTAAAGAAGTGGATAGAATATCAAATAAGAGAGTATTGACAAGCAACTCAGTTTATGCATTTATTTTTCTCAAAATATAAAACTTTAATAAAGCAAAAGAAAGTTAAAGAAAAAGAACAAAACTTCACAAATTTGATTTCAACCATAGTTAACACATTTGGAAGTACATGAGTTCTTTCTTCAAGATGAAGGAATGATTTTCAGTGGTCTTTTTTTTTTTTTTTTTTTTTTTTTTTTTTTTTTTTGCATGTTTCCTAATTCTATAGGCTCTTTATCTGGTTGATGATGGTCCTACATCTTATCTTGTTACACAATGTGAAAGTCTCTTTTGTCTTCTTTACTTTATGAGCCCTAAATTTACTTAAAATGCATGTTTTCTTCCCATGAGCTTGTGGATTCAACATGTTTTTTTTTTGTTTTCCTTTTCATTGGCATTCAAGGTTTGAGTAATTTAGATGGATGGTGTGGTCCTCAGTTCATATATGTTGTTTCGTGCTATTAAATGTGGACGTTGATTTGTCTGCATTATTTACCATGTCGATATGTGAATGAGATTGATCTATCGTACGTTTGAGATAATTTTTTTAATAGATTAGATGTGCTTTTGATAAACTTTAAGGAGAAAATAAAATTTGTAAATGCATGTATAACAAAATATTCAAACAATGGT
Organism: Herpetospermum pedunculosum; assembly: GCA_028017165.1. Lineage (NCBI taxonomy): Eukaryota > Viridiplantae > Streptophyta > Magnoliopsida > Cucurbitales > Cucurbitaceae > Herpetospermum > Herpetospermum pedunculosum. Next base: position 10,481,245 of record CM051526.1, read on the forward strand.
TGAAAAATTATACTTAACTAGAAGAGTTATTATTGAGAAAAATAGTATCGTTCAATTAAAAGATTGTCTAGGTTAAATTAGAGGTAAATATTTTATCACTTAACTAAAGTTTTTGGTTTAGTTCGATAAAATCTTAAGCTTAAGGTTAAATTTGATTAGTATCATTAATAAAATAATGTTAAATTACAAATTTGGTCCTTATTATTTGAAGAAAGTTAGAATTCCGTCCCTATAGTTTGATAAAACTTCGTAATTTATAAATATAGTCCCTATTAGAAGTCACTAATGTCCCACTTAAATATCGTTTGCAATTTCGCTCCAAAACATTTTTGGAGTGCCATTTGAGCATTTTAATTAGAGAAATTGTAACAAATGTCAATTTAGAATAAGATAATTAAAAATATAGCATGTTTTTAAAAATTTTGCGGATATGACAATTTTTATCGCTGATATCTTATGGCTGATAGAAGTCTATCGCTGATCACCTCAAATTTTTATAGATTTTTGTCAGTGATAATAGTCTATCACTGATAGAAATCTATCAATGATATGATAAAGTCTATCAGTGATAGAAACGAATTTTTTTGTCATATTTGCAAAACATTTTAAAGTTTGCTAAATTTGTAATTAGTTTGGGCCTGATTGCTATTTGTGCAACCAACCCTTTTAAATATGCAAATATGCTTGAATGTCAGGATAAGATTAGTTACGTTTAGTATATTTTGTTATGTTCGGTTAAGTTTAAATATTAATTCTCTTGCTTACATTATTTTTATTTCTTTGTATGTGCCAGATCAACTCATATGTATCAATGACTTCAAGTACAAATTACACCATGTTTGATCAAACTTGAGATTTTTTTTATTACTTTTTTTTTTGTTGCAATTCACAATATTGTATTTGACAAATACCATAATGTTATGGAAATTATATTTGAACATGTGAAACTTTTGAATTTTGATAACCTTAGACATTTTATAAATATATATTCTATATTGGTTTATGATACTATCGAAAACAAGGATTCAATCTTTATTTGGTGTTGGAGAAGAGGGAGGGTGAGAACATAAAAGACTAATATTAATTTGAATTTTTTTTCGATATAGCTTCGCTATGGTCAGGACTAATATTTTTTTTTAAATAACTATAAACTTTCAGCGACGCATTAAAATGTGTCACTAAAACTTCACTTTTAGCTACGTGTTTGCTAACGCGTCGTTGATACACTGCTTTTAGCTACATTTTACCGCATTGCTAAAAGAAACTTTTAGCGACGCACATGTGTCGCTGATAATAAGTTTTAGCAACGCGTGGTCAACACGTCGCTAAAACTTAAGAAGGCGCGTTTTTAGCGACGGATACAACGGCGAATCTTAACGCGGCTGTAATATTTTTAGCGACGTTTTTGGCTTTCTGCAACGTATTTTCTGCGTCGTTAAAAACGATTTTTCTAGTGATTAATGGTTTGAGTACCGAACCGTTAGAAACCACCAACAAATTATTGAATACGTGGCAGTTAGCTATCTTTACCACATATTCAATGTGTGGGTGACTATTTATGAGTTACTAGATTTTATGAAGTTATATTTACGAAATTCTAGTTTTCTTCAAATTATCACTAAAAGAAAAGGTGTGTCGCGGACAATGCAATCAATCAAACAAATTATTAAATATGCATAAAGAAGCAGATATATTTGAATGACTTTTGAATAATGCAAATAAACAAGTCAACAACAAGATAGAGCATAACCACAATACCATTAAAGACAAAACAAACAATTAATGAAAACTAGAAAGGTAAGTATTTATTCATTTATGTAGGATTTCTTTATTCCTACTAACTTGTTAGATTTCTTTTAGGCTTTAATCTATAATCCTATAGATTGATAATATCTTGTTAAAGTTGAATGAGTTTTAGTTTGAATGAATTTTTAGTATTATTGTTCATATTCATATGTTGATCCTATTATTTTGGAAACACTAAAATAGGTGTAAGAAAAACCTATATAATGTTTGGTTTTTTCTATTGTAATAACAACTTACTTTTCATCTCTCTTTCTCTCCCTTACAAACTCTATCTTGCAAAGTGTAACAGTGGTATCAGAGCCAAGTTATATCATCTTTTCCTTTTATCTTCTAAGGTAGCTAGCAAAGCAAAAAAGATGGCCACAGACAATTATGTGCAACCGGCAATTCCTCGCTTTGATGGTCATTATGATCATTGGAGTATGTTGATGAAAATTTTTCTACGGTCCAAAGAGTATTGGACCATTGTAGATGCAGGAGTGAATGAACCTGCCGCTGGAGTTGTCTTGCCAGAAGTTGAGCAAAAGAAGTTAGAGGAACGGAGGCTGAAGGATCTCAAGGCCAAGAATTATTTATTTCAAGCCATTGATCGTGCCATTTTGGAGACTATTTTGCAAAAAGACACATGCAAACAAATATGGGACTCCATGAAGAAAAAGTATCAAGGCACAACGAGGGTTAAAAGGCAGCAGCTCCAAGCTCTTCGCAAAGAGTTTGAGATTCTTCACATGAAGCAAGATGAGTCCGTAGGTGAGTATTTCTCGCGGACCTTGGCTATAGTAAACAAGATGCGGATCCATGGAGAGAAGATTGAAGATGTCACCGTGGTTGAGAAGATTCTTCGGTCGATGGCTCCTAAATTTGCTTATGTGGTTTGTTCAATTGAGGAATCAAAAGATGTCGATAACTTATCAATTGATGAATTACAAAGTTCTTTACTTGTGCATGAGCAAAGAATGACGCCAACTACAGGTCCAACTGAAGAACAAGCCTTGAAGGTTTCAACTCAAGGTGAAAATTCTACGGGAAGAGGATCAAATAGAGGTCGTGGTCGAGGTCGTGGTAGATGGCAAGGAAGAGGAAGAGGTGGAGGACATGACCAACACAAACAAATGTCCAATAACTCGAGGTTTGATAAGTCCAACATTCAATGTTACCGTTGTCATAAGTTTGGTCATTACAAGTCTGAATGCACAGTCAACCTTACCTATGAAAGAGGAGAGCAGTCCAATTTCATAGAAAAAAAGGAGCAAGAAACACTTTTGATGACGTGTCACCACAATGATGAGCTTGGATCAAACATATGGTATATCGACACGAGTTGCAGCAATCATATGTGTGGTAACAAGTCTCTATTTTCCTATTTGGATGAAAGTTATCATTCTACTGTATCGTTTGGTGATAATTCTAAAGTAAATGTTGTGGGCAAAGGTGATGTTCAAATTAAGACCAAAAAAGACAGTGTTGAAACTATATCAAATGTGTTTTATATTCCTGACTTGAAAAGCAATTTGTTGAGTGTTGGACAGTTACAAGAAAAAGGGTATGTTACAACCATCAAAGAAGGCGGTTGTGAAATATATGATCCAAGGAGAGGATTGATTGCTCGTATTGAGATGACATCAAACAGGTTGTTTCCACTCAAACTAGAAGGTTTGGAAACATGTTTCAAGACGGTTGTAGAAGATCCTATGTGGCTTTGGCACTTGCGATATGCCCACTTGAATTTTAAAGGTTTACAAGTCCTTTCTTAGAAGCAAATGGTGGTTGGTCTTCCTCAAATTTCTCCTCCCTCAAAAGTATGTGAAGATTGTGTTGTTGGCAAACAACATCGTGAACAGTTTTCAAAGGGTAAAGCATGGAGAGCGCGCAAACCTTTGGAGTTAATCCATTCTGACATATGTGGCCCAATAAATCCAATATCAAATGGGAAGAAGAAATATTTTATTTCTTTCATTGATGATTTTTGCAAGAAAAACATGGATTTATTTCTTGCAGGAAAAGTCAGAAGCATTTTCAATTTTCAAGAACTTTAAGGCGGCAGCTGAAAATGAAATTGGAAGGAAAATTAAAACTCTTCGGACGGATCGCGGAGGAGAATACATGTCCCAAGAATTTGTAAATTTTTGTAATGAGCATGGAATCCGACGCCAACTGACGGCAGCCTACACACCTCAACAGAATGGTGTTGCCGAAAGAAAGAATCGTACTATCCTCAACATGGTTCGAAGCATGATTGCAAATGGGAAAGTCCCAAAGCATTTTTGGCCAGAAGCTGTAAATTGGGCTATTCATGTTTTGAATCGAAGTCCCACTTTTTCGGTTAAAAACATGACTCCTCAAGAAGCTTGGGATGGGCGTAAACCATCAGTTGACCATTTCAGAATCTTCGGGTGCATTGCATATGCACATATTCCTGATGAGAGAAGAAAAAAACTAGATGACAAAGGCAAAAAATGTGTCTTTCTTGGCATTAGTGAGCAATCAAAGGCTTACAAATTGTTCAATCCTATTACAGGTAAAATTGTAATTAGTCGAGATGTTATATTTGATGAAGTAAGCACGTGGAACTGGATAGAAGATACTGTGGAGCAACAATCAATACCTCTGAACTTTGAAGAAACGACCAGTGATGTATCTTCGCCACCACAACCTGAAAGTCCAGTTCAACAATCAGTTGAGACTATGGAAACTCAAACAGAAGGTACAAGTTCAAGATCACAACGAGTTAGAAGAAGACCAACATGGATGGAAGATTACGATGTTAGTGGTGATCTTTCTAACGAAACACTTGTCCATTATGCTTTATTATCAGAATGTGATCCAGTAACCTTTGAAGAAGCTGTGAAAGATCTAAAATGGCAGAAAGCCATGGATGAAGAGATCAAGTCAATAGAGAAAAACAATACTTGGGAGTTGTCAGAACTTCCTGAAGGACAGAAATCCATTGGTGTTAAATGGGTTTACAAAACAAAGCTGAATAAAGATGGAAAAGTAGACAAGTACAAAGCTCGTCTCGTTGCAAAAGGGTACAAGCAACAAATTGGCATCGATTACAATGAAGTTTTCGCTCCAGTTGCAAGACATGATACCATTCGAATGGTGGTAGCAATGGCAGCACAAAATAATTGGAAAATTCTTCAAATGGATGTGAAATCAACATTTCTACATGGAAACTTGAATGAAAAAGTTTTCATAGATCAACCCCCTGGTTATGAACAACAGAGAAATGATGGAAAGGTATATCGGTTGAAGAAAGCTTTATACGGGTTGAAGCAAGCACCTAGAGCTTGGTATAGTCGGATTGAGGCTTACTTTGTTAGAGTTGAATTTGAAAAATGTCCATACGAACATACTCTCTTTATTAAATTTGAACCTCCAAACAAGATTTTGATCGTATGTTTGTATGTAGATGATTTGATTTACACAGGTAATGATCCAATAATGTTTGAAGAATTCAAGCAGTCCATGATGGTGGAGTTTGAAATGACAGATCTAGGGATGATGCATTATTTTCTCGGCATTGAGGTAATGCAATCAGCAACTGGAATTTTCATCAATCAGAAGAAATATGCATTGGAGATCTTGGATAGATTTCAAATGAAAGACTGTAACTTAGTCTTAACTCCAGTTGAACCCAGCTTCAAGCTCACAAGGGACCATGAAGGGAAGAAGGTCAACAGTACTCTCTACAAGCAAATAGTTGGAAGTTTGATGTACTTGACAGCTACAAGACCTGATATTATGTATGCTGTAAGTTTCATTAGCAGGTTTATGGAATCTCCAACTGAGCTTCATCTCTTAGTAGCCAAAAGAATCTTACGTTACTTGAAAGGGACTCATGATCTTGGCATATTTTATGAGAGAAGGGGCGAATTAAACCTTATTGGTTTTAGCGATAGTGATTATGCAGGAGATTTAAATGATAGAAAGAGTACTACAGGGTATGTTTTCATGCTTGGTTCAGGAGCTATCTCATGGTCTTCCAAAAAACAGGCAATTGTCACATTGTCTACTACTGAAGCTGAGTACGTAGCAGCAACATCATGTGCATGTCAAGCCATCTGGTTAAGAAATATTCTTGAAGAGTTACATTATAAGCAAGAAGAAGCCTCTATCATTCACTGTGACAATACTTCAACAATCAAGCTTTCAAAAAATCCGGTTTTGCATGGACGAAGCAAACACATCGACGTAAGATATCATTACTTAAGAGATCTTACAAATGATGGGATCATCAAATTGACCTACTGTAGAAGCGAGGATCAAGTTGCAGATATATTAACCAAGCCTCTTAAATTAGCAACGTTTGTGAAGCTTCGTAATCTGCTTGGAGTTGTTTCACTCTCTAGTTTAAACTAAATCACATAGTTTTAGTTTAAGGGAGGATGTTAAAGTTGAATGAGTTTTAGTTTGAATGAATTTTTAGTATTATTGTTCCTATTCATATGTTGATCCTATTATTTTGGAAACACTAAAATAGGTGTAAGAAAAACCTATATAATGTTTGGTTTTTTCTATTGTAATAACAACTTACTTTTCATCTCTCTTTCTCTCCCTTACAAACTCTATCTTGCAAAGTGTAACATATCTAACATGCATGAATCACAAACCTAATACATGAATCTCTATGTTCATGAGTTGATTAAATAAGCGGAAGCGTACCTGGACTCATGATGAAGAAGATCTTTGAATTGGGTTTGCTCTTCCAATTCTACAAGCGGTTTTCTCCCTTCTCTCTTTAACGATGGAGGTTAATGAGAAAATGAAAACTTATCTCTTGTGAATCGGGGAACCACAACCCTTTATACTTTTGTTATTTATTTATTATTTAATCATCATAAATAATAAATAAATTTGACGGTTTCTACACATAACTTCCATACCATTAATTATATTAATTATGTAACTTACTCAATAAAAATAATAAATACTTAATGATCACCTTATTTTTATTGAGTTCCAAATAAAAAATAGCCCAAACACATTTTATATATATATTTGTCCAATAAATCTAACAATCTCCCACTTGGACAATATATATAATTACATGTGTTCATCTTTATGCGCAAATAATGTGGCTATCATAATTTAAAGTTACTCCAAATCAATCTCGTCCATTAATCATATCAACATTGAACCAAAGCGGTTTAATTACATTAGTTCGTAATTCAACCCATCAATGATCACGAATATCAATATAATTAAATGACATAGATCATAGTACGGATGTGTAGCATAGAAATGACATCCAATGTGATCCATCATGTCAACTTCTAACTGGTCCCTAATGAGATCAAAATTTTCCATAAACAGAGTGTAACAAAATTCTTTATTATCCATAAACTGCAATAATCAATAAGTCTGTATAACATACATATATATATATAGAAACAAACTCCCACTAAATCTGAATATCTTCAAATAACATAACACCCATTTGAGCAGTATGCTCCAAAAAAAACCTTGGGTGGTAGTCCCTTAGTTAACGGATCCGCAATCATAGAGTTTGTACCAATATGTTCTATATATAAATGACCACTCTGAACTCTTTCTTTAACAACTAGGAACTTGATGTCAATGTGCTTTGACTTAGTTGAACTCCTATTGTTGTTCGAATACATGACTGCTGATTTATTGTCACAGAATAACTTTAGTGGTCTTTCAATTCCTTTCACAATCTTTAGCCCAGTGACAAAATTCCGCAGCCACATTCCATGATTGGATGCCTCATGACATGCTATAAATCCAGCGGCCATAGTGGAAGAAGCAATGAGTGTTTGTTTAACACTTTTCCATGAGATTGCTCCTCCAGCAAGCATAAAGATATAACCTGAAGTGGATCTCCGACTGTCTTGGCATCTAGCAAAATCTGAATCCGAATATCCAACGATCTCCAGTTGGTCCGATTTCTTATATGTGAGCATGTAGTCTTTAGTTCTTTTCAAATAACGCATAACCCGCTTGACAACTACCCAATGATCCATACCAGGGTTACTCAGATATCTGCCCAACATTCCGACAATGTATGCCAAATCTGGTCGAGTACATACTTGTGCATACATCAAACTTCCTACTGTAGATGCATAAGGAATTTTCTGCATTTCTTTAACTTCAAGATCATTCTTAGGACATTGTTGAAGACAAAATTTGTCTCCTTTAACAACGGAGGTATTTCCTGATTTACAATCCTGCATGCCATATCTTTTTAGTACATTTTCAATGTAACTCTTTTGTGATAATCCAAGTATACCTCGAGAACGATCTCGATGTATCTGAATTCCTAATACAAAAGAGGCTTCACCAAGATCTTTCATTTCAAACTTAGTTGAAAGAAATCTTTTAGTTTCATGCAGTAAGCCTGTATCATTGCTAGCGAGCAATATATCATCAACATATAAAATCAGAAAAATATGTCTGCTCCCACTGAATTTGTGGTATACACAATCATCAATTAAATTACTCTCAAAACCAAATGAGATAATAATTTCATGAAATTTGTGATACCATTGACGAGAAGCTTGCTTGAGACCATATATGGATTTCTTTAGTTTACAAACCATTTTGTTTGGATCTCCCACCACAAAATTTTCTGGTTGATTCATAAAAATTGTTTCATCAATGTTGCCATTTAGAAACGCAGTCTTAACATCCATTTGGTGTAGCTCAAGATCAAAATGCGCCACTAATGCCATGATCGTCCTAAAAGAGTCCTTTTTCGAAACAGAGGAAAAGGTTTCTGTAAAATCAATACCTTCCCTCTGAGTGAAACCCTTTGCAACAAGACGTGCCTTATATCTTTCTACATCACCCTTTGAATCCCTTTTGGTTTTAAATATCCATTTACAACCAATAGGTTTCGCACCTTCAGGTAATGAGACTAGATCCCAAAAGTCATTGTTTTCCATAGACTTAATTTCTTCATTCATGGCAATAATCCATTTATGAGAATTAGAACTATGCATTGCTTGATGTAAGTTGATAGGATCATCTTCCATCATTTCAACGCTATCCTCATGTTCTTGGAGAAATACAATATAGTCATCCGAAATTGCATTTCTCCTTTCTCTCGTGGATCTCCGTAATGGCATTTGTTCTTGAGGTTGTTGAGTTTGTTCTTCAGGAATGTTTACCTCATTTTCAATGGGAAGATTTGTATTATTGTCTTGAATTTCTGGAATTGCTTCTTGATTAATATCATAAATAAATTCATGATTATCATCAGTAGCAATTGTAGGAATTTGAACAAATTCCTCTTCAAATACAATTTCCTTAGTATTTCTCCCCTCAAACTCAATATCCTCAAAGAACACCGCATTTCCCGTCTCAAAAATAGTTCTGTTCGTGGGAACAAAAAACTTATAACCCCTTGATTTCTCAAAATATCCAATAAAGTAACAACTAACTGTTTTGGAATCCAATTTCTTTTCATTAGGCTTATAAGGTCTTGCCTCTGCTGGACATCCCCAAATATGAAAATGCTTTAGGATTGGCTTTTTACCGGTCCAAAGCTCATAAGGAGTTTTAGTTGTTGCTTTAGTTGGAACTCTATTAAGAATATATGCTGCAGTCTTTATTGCTTCTCCCCAGAGAGATTCCGGTAAAGTAGAATGAGAAATCATGCTTCTTACCATATCTTTAAGAGTTCTGTTTCGTCTCTCAGATACACCATTCATGCGAGGAGAACCTGGCATAGTGTATTGAGGTACAATTCCACATTCCTCTAGGAATTTAGCAAATGGTCCTGGACGTTGTTCTCCCGATCCATCATATCGACCATAGTATTCACCACCACGGTCAGATCTGACAGCTTTAATTCTTTTACCAAGCTGATTTTCTACTTCAGCTTTGTATGCCTTAAACACGTCCAGTGCTTGGGACTTCTCACTAATGAGATAAAGGTAGCCATATCTTGAATAATCGTCTATGAACAAAATAAAATATCGTTGACCATTCCAAGAAGCCGTAGGGAATGGCCCACAAATATCAGTATGAATGAGTTCTAAGACGTCTGTAGTTCTGTTGGCACCCAATTTCTTTACATTTGTTTGCTTTCCCTTAATACATCCAATACAAACCTCAAAATTGGAAAAATCAAGAGAATCAAGAATTTCATCACTTACAAGCCTTTCTATTCTGTGTTTAGATATATGACCTAAACGCTTGTGCCAAATTGATGCAGAATTTTCATTTGTTAATTTTCTTTTAGTACCGCGAGTACTTGTATGCAAGGTTTCATTATATGAGGCAATTGTATCAAGTAAATATAGATTATCATAAACCGACAAAGAACCAGTTGCAATAATACTTGAATTTAAAGAAATTAAAGACTAAACTGACAATTTCCAAATGAACAACAATAACCAAATTTGTCCAAAACAGAAATAGAAATCAAATTCCGTCTAAAAGACGGTACAACAAAAGTGTCTTTCAAATCCAAATAAAAACCAGTTCTTAATAATAATCTAAAATTCCCAATAGCCTCGACTTCAACTGATTTGCCATCGCCCACAAAAATGAATCTTTCATCATCACTTGACTTTCGGCAGCTCAGGCAACCCTGCATAGAAACACTAATGTGAGTAGTAGCACCAGAATCTACCCACCAAGTGTGACTCGGTACTGAAGTTAAATTAACCTCAGAGCAAACTAAAGTAAGAGATTCACCTTTCTTTGCACGTCATGCGTGATATTTGGTACAGTCCCTCTTCAAGTGTGTGGATTGCCGACAAAAGAAACAACTAAATTCCTCATTTTCTTTAGTTTGTTGTTTCTTTTGCACGGGACCACCTGCAGCTTCTTTAGGGTTCTTCCTTTTATTCCTTTTATCTCTGAAATTACTTCCTGAAGCCAAATGAGCACTTTCAGTCCGATCTTGCTTCAATCTCTCTTCTTCTTGCACACAGTATGAAATGAGTTCATTAAGAGTCCATTTCTCCTTCTGACAGTTATAGCTGACCTTAAACTGATTAAATTGTGCAGGAAGAGAGATCAAAACCAAATGCACGAGCAGTTCATCAGAAAGCTCTAACTTTAGTGCTTTTAGTTTTGAAGCAAGGTGAGACATTTCCATTATGTACTCCCTTATGTTTCCTTTTCCCTTATACTTCATTGAGGTCAAGCTCGCAAGAAGCGTGCTTGTTTCAGCCTTATCGTTTTTTGCAAAACGTTTCTCAATTTCCTCAATGAATTCCTTAGCATTAGTGACTTCAGAGATATCACCCCTAAACGTTTCTGGAATTCCTCGCTTAATGATCATTAGACACATGCGATTTGATCTTTCCCATTTTTCAAGGTCCTGCTTTTCAACAAGGGTACCTTGATCCGTAATAGTGGGTCGATCAATCCGAAGCGCAAGGTCTAGATCCATACACCCGAGGATAATCAAAACATTTTCTTTCCAATCTTTAAAGTTATTTCCATTCAGTATAGGAATAGAATTGACATTGGCAGATATTGTAGATGCGGAAGCATTAACTGAAATTAAAACAAAAGAATACTATGAACACATTTTTACATCTTGATTAATAAATTCACATTGAGATTTTTCCATCATAAAAAAAAAATATCTAGCACAACATTAATATTTAGTCTTTGGACAGAAATATTAACTTGTAAGTGATATTTTTGTGCAATGATCAAATACTGACAATAAATCCTGTCAAACAATAATTCTATCTTTGGATTGAATTATTGTTCACATGGAACCGAATAATCGTCACATATTTATCATCACAGGTACTTCTGTAATTCGGCCCGACAATATTAATCTTTCTTTGGACCGATATAATATCCGCATGAATTACAGACGTACTTATCATTTAAAATCCATACCGAATCAACATTCACAAGATAAATTACTTTGGTAATTAATATGTTGTTTCAATTGATTGGTTTAAAATAATAAACTCCTTAAATCTAAAAAAAAAAACTTTATTGAATTTATTAATTAAATTCTTAATTCCTTAAGTTCTTAATTATTTTATTTACGATAATTATCTAGAAAAAACTCAAGCAAACCCTAAAACTTTTAATATTTTTCCTGTAAATCTTAATCTCAATATCATGAAAATCTTATACGATTATAAAAATCTTAATCTTAATCATAATCTTATATCATGAAAATGATCTTAATCTTAATATCAACATATTAACATAGAGATCGGCTCTGATACCAATTGTAGGATTTCTTTATTCCTAAGTTCATGATTCTAACTTGTTAGATTTCTTTTAGGCTTTAATCTATAATCCTATAGATTGATAATATCTAACATGCATGAATCACAAACCTAATACATGAATCTCTATGTTCATGAGTTGATTAAATAAGCGGAAGCGTACCTGGATTCATGATGAAGAAGATCTTTGAATTGGGTTTGCTCTTCCAATTCTACAAGCGGTTTTCTCCCTTCTCTCTCTAACGATGGAGGTTAATGAGAAAATGAAAACTTATCTCTTGTGAATCGGGGAACCACAACCCTTTATATTTTTGTTATTTATTTATTATTTAACCATCATAAATAATAAATAAATTTGACGGTTTCTACACATAACTTCCATACCATTAATTATATTAATTATGTAACTTACTCAATAAAAATAATAAATACTTAATGATTCTCTTATTTTTATTGAGTTCCAAATAAAAAATAGCTCAAACACATTTTATATATATATTTGTCCAATAAATCTAACAATTTCTTCATTTTGAATCATACAATAATCAAAATGCAAAAGGAAGAATGACAATAAATTTTTCAATGTTGGCCAACAAGTCAACTTCCATGATGTATTAGCCAACAAGTGACATGATGTATCGTCTAGTGATCATGAGATTTTAAGTTCAATCTCTCACTTCAATATGTTTTTTTTTTAAAAATCTATGACTTCTTCCTAATGAAAATTTGACATGCTTTTCAATCTTGATTATGTTTTAAATTATTAAAACACAATTTCATTAGGGAATGTGTGTTGGAATGTATTATTTGTTCCTGTTTGAAACTAACTGAAAAAAAAATCCAATTGACTATTTTCCTTCCTTAATCTTAATATTTTTTTGTTTTGTTTTTAACTTCGGTTTAAATTTTGGTTGGTGTTTTAACAAAAAAAAAAAAAAAAATCAAAATCTTAGGATATATATATATATATATATATATATATATATATATATTTTGTTAAATTTAAAAATTGTTTTTAAAATTCTTTGGAAAAACTAAAAATGAAAATTAAAAAAAAAAACTAGTTTCTTTTTTTTTAACCAAACCTTACTTTTTTTTTTTTTTTTTTTTTTTTTTAATATTATTTAGAAAAACACCTTTAATATAAATTAAGGGCATGTTTGGGAGTGATTTTGGAAGGTCCACAATCACTTTACCATGCCCACAATCACTTCTATTTCAAAATTATTATGTTTGGCAAAAGTTAATTAGTGATTTTTGAATAATTCAAAATCACTTTGAGTGATTCCCGATCAATCACATAGGAGGTGATTTTTGGTAAGTGATTGTGAGAAATTTAATTTTAAATTTTTATTAATTTAAATTAAAAATACGAAACTTATTATATATATATATATATATATAGGGAAATTGTAGTAAATGACAATTTAAGACTTATTGTTTGCAAATATAGCATGTTTTTAAAAATTTTGCGGATATAGCAATTTCTATCGCTGATATCTTATGACTGATAGAAGTTTATCGCTGATCACCTCAGCTTTTTATAGATTTTTGTCAGTGATAATAGTCTATCAGAGATAATAGTCTATCACTAATAGAAGTCTATCAGTGATATAATAAAGTCTATCAGTGATAGAAACGGGTTTTTTTGCCATATTTGCAAAACATTTTAAAGTTTGCTAAATTTGCAATTAGTTTGGGCCTGATTGCTATTTGTGCAACCAGCCCTATATATATATATATATATATATATATATATATATATTTATGTACTTTTTGTGCAAAATATATTGTTTGCTTGGTTGGTTAATGTATCAGGTTGCTTCCCATCAGCCCAAGTTCGATTCCGAGAGAGGTCTTCTCCTAAAATCAATAACTAAATAATCACTCCCTAATATGCCCTAAATTATATAAAATATCCTTGAACTTTGAGTAAGATTTCAATTACACCTTTTAGACTTTGAAAATTTTCATTATAATCCTTGAACTTCAAATTAATTGGTTAAAAATATCTTTAAAAAATATATATTTTTTTATTCATATATGCCAAAATTTGGTATGACTAGAAAGAAGCTTCACCTGATTTCAATATTTTTGGAGTTATATATCGAAAGATACACGCCGTCAAAGTTTGCAGAAAAAATTCAGAACCGTAGTCCAACTTCAACGATCTTTATATTTCGATATACAACTCCAAAAATAGTGAAACCATGTATCAAATCGAAGTTTTTTGTGTTAGCTTTTCAGCCATACATTTTTCGAATTTTTTGCATATTTGGGTAGAAAGATATCGATTTTTGAATGCACAATTCTAAAAAGACGATGTTCTGTCGTTTTCGTGGATGCACATAGTCTTTTGAAAAGACAATGTTGTTGGCGTGGATGAAAAAGAGGTCGTGTGCTCGTGTGGACACATCGTCTTTTCAAAAACAATCTTAATTTAAAATAGCTATCTTATTCTAAATGATTTGTCTTAACAAAACCCCTAGAAATTTACTATAAATGTTTTGGTGACATATAAGAGAGAATGTTCACTATTGGTGTAGTATTTGTAGCAGCCTATTGTAAATTACGAAGGTTGGTAACAACATACCACGATAAATGGGATTTTGTGAATCGAGTCTAAACAACTATTTGGAGCCATGAGCAACTGTCATAACATATGAATTTGTGATCAAAATATCAGAGGTTCGAATTCCCACATTTCAAATGTTGTAGAGAAAAAAAAAACATTATTTTGAAAGGTAATGATAAAAGATCACAAATCATGTCAAATAACTAATTTGTTAAGTTGCCAAAGTGATTAAAAAAAATAATTTGTTAAATTTGCTTATTCGAAATAAAAAAATTCTCAAATTTTTTATTGATTTTTTTTTTCAGAGGTATTTAATTAATGTGAGTATTGAACCTATGACCTCTTTGTACCTTATGTCAATTGAGTTATGCTCGATTTGACGTGATTGACTTTTCATTTGTATTGAATTTAGAATATTTATTTTTATTATGATTGAATAAATAAATAGTCTTGATTGAACAAGAGCATAATTTAACTGGTATGAATTTAACTGGATGTATTAGTGACTATAAGGTCTTAGATTCAATCTCCACTCCACATGTTAAAAAAAATAAAAAAAAAAATAATAAATAGAAATAATGTTGATCTATAAAAAAGGTAAGTTGAACTGTTTTAAACTTGGTTATATGATATAGATTTGGTTAGTTATTTAATTATTTAATATATATATTATAATAATAATTAATCAAATGAATTTATTAAACCACACACAATATATAATAAGATATCTGTATTAAGAAAGTTAGAGAATCTAGCCACTTGCAAACACATGTCAAATGACAAATACTTATTTTGTAGAAAAAGTTAAAACAATTATTGTTTATGTTATTAATTATTATAATTTATAAAAAGGTGAACTAATCTCTTTTTGATTGGATAAACTCAAACCCATTTTCCAAAACAGAAATTAATTGAATAAACAATGACTCAAAATTTCAGTTATTAATTCCAAAAGCCAAAAGATGGTACATATCTCAATCCCAATTGCCCACTAAAAAACATAAATCACAATTTTGAAAAAAAAAAAAAAAGAATTTGTCTTTTGACACAAATGGATATGGAGAGTGACAAGTAAATGCAAAGCTTGACAATGGCATAAATTGATGAGACCTTAGACCTAGTGGTCATTGAGGGAAGAAAAACAAAACAAAGAGCTTATTGTGTTTTTTATTTTTTATATTTTGAATAAAGCATTGTAATTGCGAGACGTGTTTCACCTCTAGAGAAAGATATAGAGATACCGATACTTTTATTTTGTTGAGTAAAGTTTGCGTTAGTTCACGAAAAAATTGGTTAATTTTTTTTTTTTTTATGATATATTCACTTATAATATTAATGTTCTGTAGTGTACTATAAATCTCTCGACAGCGACGGAGCTACAGTAGGTCCAGGAGAGGCTCGAACCCCTCCTGAACTTTTAAATATATGCTAAACGTATGATAAACTTCGCAATTTTTAACAAAATTCTAATTTTCCCCATTGAATTATAGGTTACTAGCTCCTCTCACGCGCGGTCCTTAGTTCGAGTCCCTCTTTGTTTTTATTTTAATTAAATTTATGTCGTTGTTCCCCATCGCGGTGCTAGATTCGAGACTAATGTGTAATTATCATTTAAAAATATATAATAATAATGTTGTATTTTTAAAATTATTTTTTTTTTTATATCAACTATAAATGGAAATGAACTTTAAAATATTTTTAAATTAGTAGATTAGTTTTTAATAATTAATTCTATGAGAAACTATAATTATTGTAAAATCAAAAATTATAATTGTTGTTTCAAAATTCATTTATATATTTTGTTCCCTCCCCAAATTTTTAAATATCCAAATTAGTCTCGTATCTTCCATAAATCTTAAAATTATTCATTAGTTTATTGTTAAGTTTTTTTTAAAAAAATAGTCTCTATCAATCATCTTTCTATAAATTTTGGAAACATATTTATATTGTGTCTTTTCTTGAATGAAAATTGTTATTATTATTTTACCAACTTCGATAAAAAAAATATTTCAAACTAACGATAATGACTAATTTTAAAATTTATTGAATATATAGATTAAATTCAAACATTTTTTTTTGCAACGGTATTTTAATTAATGCGGAGATTGAACCCATGACCTCTTAATCAAAGGCATAACCTTATGTCAATTGAGCTATGTTCGGTTTGACTTAAATTTAAATTTAGACATTTGAAAGTACAATCACTAAAATTGAATGAGACCTAGAATACAACTACTAAAATAGTATTTTATTGGTAAAAAAATAGTCATATTTTCTAATGAACAATTTTTATTTTTTGACAATATGTGAGCCGAGTGATTTGTACCTCTGACATTTTGGTCGAAAATACATGTAGGGCGGACCGTACAAGGGACTAGGGGTCATGGCCCCCCCAATTTGTTTTTTTTTTTTTATATATGTAGGTAAAAATATTACCTTAAAATATTTTGTTTTAATATTATGTATATTGGCCCCCTAAATAAATTAAATTTGCATTTCATCTTGATGGTTAAAGTTCTTGCCTTGTAACTTTGCAACATGGGTTCAATCCTCACATTAATTACAATATCGTTTCAAAAAAAATGTCTAAATTTAGACTTTATACTCCAACAAAAATCTTAATTTAATTATTATTAGTTTATTTATTAATTTTTTCAAATGTAATTTAATCTATATTAACATGCTTTATAAATTTTAGGAACATATATCCACATTATATTGTGTTTTTTCTTAAAAAAAAAAAAAAAATCAAATGTCTAATAAGTTTTTGAACATTTAATTTTGTATCTAATAGTTTCTTTAAGTTTAAGTCTAATATATTTTTGTCTTTATCGACATTTTTTAAAATTTAGGGATTCATTAGAAATCTATTATTTACGTTTAAAGTTTAGAAACTTGTATGATAAAAAATTGAAAGCTTAGGGACCATTAATTTTTTTTTAAAGTTTATTAACCTAATAGACTCAAGTCAAAGTTCATGAACTAAACTCTAATTTAATTTTTTTCTAAATATAAGACACTGAGATGAGCTAAATTTTATGATAATATTAAGTTTATTTCAACTTAGTCAACCATTGATTCAGTTACCTATTTTTATCCCCAATAATTTTTTTGAAAGTCAATATAATGTGTGAGTGTGAATTCAAACGATTTTTTTAATGTATATTTACATAAAAAAAAAATTGACCCTCCTAAACATGAATGTCTGGATCTGTCCCTGAATACATGTTTTATGCCAGTTGAAGTATGCTCAGATTGATAAATTATTATCAAAATATATCAAGTCTTATGACGTAAAGGTTTGTATCAACCACTATCTTTCATCTTTCCATCATATAAAATCTTTGAAGTATGCATGAGCTGATGGGAACCTGATAGATATGTTAAAAAAAGAAAAAGACAAGTAGACAAAGTAATTTCATGGATGTCTTTTCTTTTTATGAAGAAGCAACTTGGAAAGTGTTTAAATTAATAGTTAATTATGAAAATTTGTGTTTTGAAAGATGTTAGATTTTAAACAAACAGGCAATAATTGGGTGAGATACAGCTTGGTTTCCACCTTGTTGGAGGTTAGTGTGTGTTGGGAATCTTAGCACATTATTTCCAAAGCTTAAATTTTGCAAACTAACAAAGTTTAGATAAACTTTTCTAGCCCAACATGTGATAGACTCAAATCAAAGCTAGTTTTAAGAATTCTATTTTTCTTTTTCTTTTGGTTTCTTTATCCTTTTCTTTTTTTGAGAGAGTAAAAGAGGGAAGAATTAGGAAGTCAAGAGGATAAACAAATACAAAAGGTGAGAAATGGAAAGTGCAAAGGGTTAAATAAAGAAATGTAAAAAAGTAATAGTGGAAGAAAGATAAGGAAGAAGAATCTATGTACCATTTAAATTAATTTAATCAAGGGGATTTAGTTTTTTTCTTTTTATTTGAACAAAAGTATGGTTCAAAAGTATGGAGGAGGATTGAGAAATCAAAACTTTAAATGTAAATTAAGTTTTGCACTTGAATATTTAAGAGTAATTTGTCTAAAGCTTACTTCTGAATTGATGTAGTTTTTAAAATAATTGTTGATAGTTGTGCTTTTAAGAAAATCAACTAGAAGTAAATTAGCGTTCACACGAGATTTCGAACGACGAATGAATATTCGACACGTGTAAATGAAATTTGAATTTGTATTTGTATTATATGTATCAGTGCGTAGTGGATTACAATCTCTAATGTTTATCCTCTGATTCTTTCTCTCTCAAATGTAAATGTATCTCGAGGGCTTCGCAGCTTGTTCTTGACGTTGAATTTGGATCGAGGGCTTTGCAGCTTGTTCCCGATGTTGAATTTGGATCGAGGGCTTTGCAGCTTGTTCTCGATGTTGAATTTGGATCGAAGGCTTCGCAGCTTGTTCTCTGTTGAATTTGGATCGAGGGCTTCGCAGCTTGTTCTCGATGTTGAATTTGGATCGAGGGCTTCGCAGCTTGTTCTCGATGTTGAAGGATTGTTTGTTCTCAATGTTGAAGGATTGTTCAGTCTTCCAAGGATTCAGGGAGTCTTCGTTGTTTGAGAATTCTCTCTGAGCTTTTAGTAGTAGAAATTTTCTGAACCTTGAAAATGAAGAATGAGCTCTCTATTTATAGAGTTCTCATGGGCTTGGTGGGCTTGGGCCTGGATCCAATGGGCTTGGGCTTGGGTCCAATGGACTTTTGGGTTCTTGGCTCAATGGATTTTTGGGTTTTGAGCCAAATTGCCATTTAAATAACTTTTTAGCCCGATTCGATTTCGAGCCCAATTGAGCTATGACCGAATTTGCTCGGTTAAGTTTATTCGATCCGCCGGCCAAGATGAAGACACGTGGCGACCGCTGATTGGCCGAAATTTCTCGGTCAACAAATGCCCCTTTTTCGAGAGTTATGCACATGTACGTGTGGGTGAGTCTCGGAAAAGTTAAATTTTGAAATTGAAATGTAGGACACCCCTAATTTCGAATCTGCCTCGACATATCAATCTTATCGAAATATGAAATTTGGTCCATAAATCAATTCTTTTGATTGATACATCTTTCTATGCCAATTGACCAAAAAATATGAATTGAGCTTACAATTTTGATCTTTCTTATTTGGCAGAAGCTTGACTTGAACTTTAGTAGAGTCTTGTGTTCTACTTTAATTTCATTTTGGATGTAGAGTAGAGTTTTGGAGTTGCCCAATTGAATTTTGAATAGAATTTGCATTTGAACTTTAATCCAATTTCGAAGTGGGATAAAATTTGGAGTATACCCAAACCGCCAATTTCAATTTGAGACTTGGATTTAGATAAATTTTGACTCTAAATCATGCTTGGAAATAAAATTTGGAATATGCCCAAAATTTTATTTTTTTTTAGGAAAATTTTGGATTTTCTTGAAGTTTGGCTTGAATTCGGAGTAGGAGTGTTGAAAATTTTATTTTGGCATATTTGATTTGAGACTCGGATTTAGATAACTTTTGACTCTAAATCATGCTTGGAAATAAAATTTGGAATATGCCCCAAATTTTAATTTTAGGAAAATTTTGGATTTTGCTCGAAATTTAGCTTAAATGAAAATTTGACTTGGTATAATTTTGGGATTCCAATCAATTGACATAAAGTTCGAAAATTTGAACTTAAGTTCATGATTATGGAAGGAAATTTAGAACCCGCCTAAATTTCAAGTTGAATGAAGTATTACAATCTGAACACAAATGGAAACAATAAAGTTTGTTCGGCAAAGTGGAACATGTATAACCTTTGTTTCCTTTGGTCTTGGGCTCAAATCCACCTCTATACATATTTTTAGAATGGTATTTTAATAACTTGCGCGCAACAGCAGCGAACTTGGAGCTTGCGATGCTGCGTAGATGCAGCAGCAGCGAACTTGGAGCTTGCGATGCTGCGTAGATGCAGCAGCGAACTTGGAGCTTGCGATGCTGCGTAGATGCAGCAGCGAACTTGGAGCTTGCGATGCTGCGTAGATGCAGCAGCGAACTTGGAGCTTGCGATGCTGCGTAGATGCAGCAGCGAACTTGGAGCTTGCGATGCATGCAGCAGCAGCGAACTTGGAGCTTGCGATGCTGCGTAGATGCAGCAGCGAACTTGGAGCTTGCGATGCTGCGTAGATGCAGCAGCAGCGAACTTGGAGCTTGCGATGCTGCGTAGATGCAGCAGCAGCGAACTTGGAGCTTGCGTAGATGCAGCAGCAGCGAACTTGGAGCTTGCGATGCTGCGTAGATGCAGCAGCAGCGAACTTGGAGCTTGCGATGCTGCGTAGATGCAGCAGCAGCGAACTTGGAGCTTAAGATGCTGCGTCTAGGCAGCGAACTTGGAGAGCGCCACGCAGCAGCAGCGAACTGGAGCGAGCTTGCGATGCCGCTGCGGAGCTTAAGATGCAGCGCCACGCAGCAGCAGCGAACTGGAGCGAGCTTGCGATGCCGCTGCGGAGCTTAAGATGCAGCGCCACGCAGCAGCAGCGAACTGGAGCGCCACGCAGCAGCAGCGAACTGGAGCGAGCTTGCGATGCCGCTGCGGAGCTTAAGATGCAGCGCCACGCAGCAGCATCGAACTGGAGCGAGCTTGCGATGCTGTAGACGCAGCGGCAGCGAACTTGGAGCTTAAGATGCAGCGCCACAGCGAACTGGAGCGAGCTTGCGTCAGCGAACTTGGAGCTTAAGATGCAGCGCCACAGCGAACTGGAGCGAGCTTGCGATGCTGTAGACGCAGCGACAGCGAACTTGGAGCTTAAGATGCAGCGCCACGCAGCAGCAGCGAACTTGGAGCTTAAGATGCAGCGCCACAGCGAACTGGAGCGAGCTTGCGATGCTGTAGACGCAGCGGCAGCGAACTTGGAGCTTAAGATGCAGCGCCACGCAGCAGCAGCGAACTGGAGCGAGCTTGCGATGCCGCTGCGGAGCTTAAGATGCAGCGCCACGCAGCAGCAGCGAACTGGAGCGAGCTTGCGATGCTGTAGACGCAGCGGCAACGAACTTGGAGCTTAAGATGCAGCGCCACAGCGAACTGGAGCGAGCTTGCGATGCTGTAGACGCAGCGGCAGCGAACTTGGAGCTTAAGATGCAGCGTCACGCAGCAGCAGCGAACTGGAGCGAGCTTGCGATGCCGCAGCGGAGCTTAAGATGCAAGACGCAGCGGCAGCGAACTTGGAGCTTAAGATGCAAGATGCAGCGCCACACAGCAGTAGCGAACTGGAGCTTAAGATGCAAGACGCAGCGGCAGATGCAAGATGCAGCGCCACGCAGCGGCAGCGAACTTGGAGCTTAAGATGCAAGATGCAGCGCCACGCAGCAGCAGCGAACTGGAGCAGCGGCAGCGAACTTGGAGCTTAAGATGCAAGATGCAGCGCCACGCAGCAGCAGCGAACTGGAGCTTAAGATGCAAGATGCAGCGCCACGTAGCAGCAGCAAACTTGGAGATGCAAGATGCAGCGCCACGCAGCAGCAAACTTGGAGATGCAAGATGCAGCGCCACGCAGCAGCAGCAAACTTGGAGCTTAAGATGCAAGATGTTGCGTGGCGCACTGCATCAGCAGCAAACTTGGAGCTTAAGATGTAAGATGCTGCGTTATGCAGCGCCACGCAGCAGCAGCGAACTTGGAGCTTAAGATGCAAGATGCAGCGCCACGCAGCAGCAGCGAACTTGGAGCTTAAGATGCAAGATGCAAGATGCACGCTGCATCAGCGAACTTGGAGCTTAAGATGCAAGATGCAGCGCCACGCAGCAGCAGCGCAACTTGGAGCTTAAGATGCAAGATGCAGCGCCACGCAGCAGCAGCGCAACTTGGAGCTTAAGATGCAGCGCGCCACGCAGCAGCAGCTTGCGAACTTGGAGCTTAAGATGCAGCGCAGCAGCGAACTTGGAGCTTAAGATGCAGCGCGCCACGCAGCAGCAGCTTGCGAACTTGGAGCTTAAGATGCAGCGCAGCAGCAGCGAACTTGAAGCTTAAGATGCAGCGCTCCACGCAGCAGCGAACTTGGAGCTTAAGATGCAGCGCGCCACGCAGCAGCAACTTGGAGCTTAAGATGCAGCGCCACGCAGCAGCAGCGAACTTGGAGCTTAAGATGCAGCGCGCCACGCAGCAGCAACTTGGAGCTTAAGATGCAGCGCCACGCAGCCGCAGCGAACTTGGAGCTTAAGATGCAGCACCACGCAGCAGCAGCGAACTTGGAGCTTAAGATGCAGCGCCACGCAGCAGCAGCGAACTTGGAGCTTAAGATGCAGCGCCACGCAGCAGCAGCGAGCTTGAAGCTTAAGATGCAGCGCCACGCAGCAGCAGCAGCGAACTTGGTGCTTAAGATGCAGCACCACGCAGCAGCAGCGAACTTGGAGCTTAACTTGGTGCTTAAGATGCAGCGCCACGCAGCAGCAGCGAACTTGGTGCTTAAGATGCAGCGCCACGCAGCAGCAGCGAACTTGGAGCTTAAGATGCAGCGCCACGCAGCAGCAGCAGCGAACTTGGTGCTTAAGATGCAGCGCCACGCAGCAGCAGCGAACTTGGAGCTTAACTTGGTGCTTAAGATGGAGCGCCACGCAGCAACAGCGAACTTGGTGCTTAAGATACTTGGTGCTTAAGATGCAGCGCCACGCAGCAGCAGCGAACTTGGTGCTTAAGATGCAGCGCCACGCAGCTGCAGCGAACTTCGAGCTTAAGATGCAGCGCCACGCAGCAGCAGCGAACTTGGAGCTTAAGATGAGCTTAAGATGAGCTTAAGATGCAGAGCCACGCAGCAGCAGCGCACTTGGAGCTTAAGATGCAGAGCCACGCAGCAGCAGCGAACTTGGAGCTTAAGATGCAGAGCCACGCAGCAGCAGCGAACTTGGAGATGCAGCGAGGGAGCCTTTGAACTTGAACTCACAGCGAGGAATCCTTCGAACTTGAACATGAAGCGAGGAAAGCCTTCAAACTTGAAGCGAGGAATCCTTCGAGCTGGATGCGAGCGATGTTGCGATGTTCGGTCTTAAACTTGAAGCGACCAATGCTCGAACTTGAACTTGGAGTGGGCAACACTTGAATTTGATCTTCAGGAACTTGAAGTAAGCGAAGCTTGAACTTGAAGTAAGCGAAGCTTGAACTTGGAGCGAACGACATTTGAAGTTAGTGAGGCCTCGAACTTGGACTTGAAGCGAGCGACGCTCTGTTCTGATCTTGTAACAGGCGAAACTCGAATTTAAACTTTAAGGGAACGACGCAGATGATGCGCAAACTTTGGGCGGGCGAAACGTATCGCTTATAGTGGTTTACACATTAAGCTTGTAGTGTCACCGTCACAGTAGTGTGCCCGTTCGATTGGTGGCGCCGCCTTTGTTGTAGTGTGCATCTGCAGGTTTAATATCATATTGTAACTTTAATTATGGTGTTACATTCGATAATGTTGAAAGCTCTCAATTTGTGTCGTGTCGTTCAGTGGGAATTGACGTATCGTCGTCATTCTGAGTAGGTTTGGACATCTTCAATTTGCGGCATCACTCTAAATATGGATGAAAACCTTTGATCTACAACGACAAACTTTAGTAGTCGTGACACTTATGTGTATTTTTATTTGAAGAGACTGGACTTAAAACTTGTTTAAAGCTCTGCCTACGTACCCTTTGAACAATAGAGATCAAGTTGAGACGTAGTTCAATACATGATGATTTTTTTTTTTATTGTGACTGGACTTAAAGTATATATTTTTTTCTTTAAGTTGCCTACGTACCCTTGGATGGAAGGGATCAAGTCATGACGTAGTTCAAATCAATGATGTTTTTGGGGACGTTCACCTTTTAAGCTCGTGCGGGCCAGGAGCAACATGTAGTTTATACTCTTACGTTAAGGAGTATTACATTGATTTTTTTTACTTGGGCCGTTCACCTTTTAAGCTCGTGCGGGCCAGGAGCAACATGTAGTTTATACTCTTACGTTAAGGAGTATTACATTGATTTTTTTTACTTGGGTCGTTCACCTTTTAAGCTCGTGCGGGCCAGGAGCAACATGTAGTTTATACTCTTACGTTAAGGAGTATTACATTTTATGAGGTCTTATCTTCATCATGGTCTTGATCAAATCCTTTGCTTGTAGGATTGGTTAGAATGATGAGATTTTTCTTCACCTTCAAGGAACCCTCTCTATTTATGTGAACAGAAAATTTCCTCTTCATGCGTGAAGGAACACGACTGTGAATCTTCTTGTCGCTACTTTCTTCATCGAAGAGTCTTGCCCCTACAGTCTTCATCTTTCCTTGTTGTTGATCACTTGTAACTTTGAGGCGATCAAAAACAGATTTTGAAGGTCCGTCTTTCTTTGATGTAGAAACACTTAACCTTTGGAAAGCTGAAGTTCGAGTGGAGGTAGAAGTTAGACATGAATTTTCTTCTTTTGTCGCGGCCATACTCATCATTTGGAAGACCGAAGTTCGAGTAGTTGAAGGCTTGATGCGATTGAAGACAGAAGTTCTTTGGTCGACTTCTTTTGAGTCGTCGACTTCTTCTGCGTTGATGTAGCATGAAGTCGCAAAGATTTCTTCCTCTTTCTTTATAGGAAGGAAACTTCTTGAGCAGAATGATGGAGCGCATGTAGCGCAGCGGAAGCGAGACGGATCATTGGCACTCTAATTTCATCAATTTAGCTAAATAAGAAACATGCACAAAGCTTTGAAACAAAAGGAATTAGAACATATACCTCTTGTAGTTCTAACGACTTCTCTTCCAATGCTCGAATCTCCTCACGAACCTTCGAAGCTTCCCTCGAACTCCTCGAGAACCACCTCCGGTAGTCCCGCTATCCTCGGGCCGAGCAACGGAGTGGTGGGACTCCTTTATGAAAGAAAAAGTTTGGAAGAAGAAGATGGGAAGATGAAAGTGATGAGGTTTTTGTGAGAAGAAGTCTAACACTTAACTTTCTAATTTCTCAAGTACCATGAACTCTTCATGTTCATCCAAACATTCAAACTCTTTGAAAATTCATCAACTTCAAACCATTTGAACTTCATCCAATTTATAGGCAATTCACATGCAACAAAGTCTTTACTTAGCATGACACCTCAAATTGGATGGATTAGTCTTTAACCAAGTGTTCCAAAATTGATGAGTTTATATGCATGTTGTTGGTGATTCACAATCCACTTCACAACTTGGATAAACCCACTCAACTTGGATAAATCCACTCAACATGGATAATTCCACTTTGACTTATAATCACACTTGTAATATTTTGTCATTTTAAAATTAATTCATAATTAATTTTAATAAGCAAAATAAATTATAATTAATTAAACTTTTTAATTAATTAATATTATTATTTAATTCAATATCAAATATTAATTAAATAATAAGACTAATCCCGGTTTCTTAAACCGAATCATCACACATGAATCCTTATTCATGTTTTACACCGATCCCATATTTAAATCATATTTAAATATGTCCATCATTCTTCCAAAACCGAATTTCAATAAATTCAAATTCTTTTTCTCTCATATTGTTACACGGCTATATCCGAGCTAGCCAGGAGAACCTAAAGGACCTACAGATCATGAGCTCCAACGATACGAGATTAACCGGTCAAACTCTTTAACCAAGCTAACCAACATTCGTTAACCCCCGGAGACTCCACTAAAGTCCAAGGGTTGCACTCTCCTCACCGTAGATATATTTCTGTCCTCTTGATATAACCATCATTAGTAAGTCGATCCTTCACAGGTCGTTCGTAATTACAGCTGGGTCAAAATAATCGTTTTACCCCCGTAATTACATCTTGTTCCTTAAGTCCCACTGATCCTCTAATGAACTATTGGTTTGTGGTCCAACCACCAAACCGATTGGTATGTGATCTCATCACTATACCAAGTCCCTCTCGGGCCAATGAGAGGGTGGGATCCCTAGTTCAAGACCCGGAGTCAGCACTTAAGGGAACAACCTCTCTACTAATCCCTCAGAGCGGGTAGGAGTGAATTCCATCTCGCAGGACTATGTTCCCAGCTACCTACCCGGTCTTATCCCCAAGATGGTAGGCTTATTGAGTCGGCGATCTCGGGCCACTCTCACCCATACAAGTCAAAGGATAAGCCCGAATAAACAGGAGTTCATAGCGTGCTCAGGATTCAGATCGAGTTACCTAGGTCATCATATGAAAAAGTCGGTCTTTACAGTAAACGGAGTTATAAAGAAAGAGCGACTTGTTTCGCGGTTCAGTCTTATGCAAACTCATTGCATAGGACGCCCCCACTCACATGTCTCCACATGAACGATTTCGGATCACATCGTTTGTACTATACAAAGTGGGCCGCGTCCAATAGTGTCCCCAGGATAAGGTACCCAACCTTATCCCTATACTATAGACCGTTCTGGCTATTACTTGAACTTGATCCACAATCATGTCACACATGAAGTTCAAGTATACAACCTATAACCATGGGTTCTTTGTTTATTGGAGTTAGGTTAAAAAATAAACACAATTCACTTTATTCAATAACAACTTTACTGAATAAAACTCAATAACAAATTTATTGCAAAATAGAATATACATTCAGTTTACAAACCACGAGTTTTAGGACATAAAACCCAACAAACTCCCACTTGGACTAAAACGTCAGTGGAGTATTACATGCTGGATGAGAAAAACTGGAATATCAAATATTTCCATGGCTTTTCTCCTACTATCCTACTGTACAACTCGTAGTCCTAGACTCACTAGGTGCCCCTCGAACACTTTAGCCGTGAGGGACTTTGTAAACGGATCAGCAATATTGTGCTCTGAGGCGATCTGCATGACGATCACGTCTCCTCGATGCACTATCTCCCTGATGAGATGATATTTCCGCTCTATGTGCTTTCCACGCTTATGGCTTCTTGGTTCTCTCGAATTTGCCACAGCACCAGTATTATCACAATAAAGTGTGATAGGCAAATTCATATTTGGAACAACTTCCAAATCCGTCAAGAACTTTCTAAGCCATACAGCCTCTTTCGCAGCTTCGCAAGCCGCGACATACTCAGCTTCCATGGTGGAGTCAGCAATACAACCTTGCTTTATACTCCTCCATACTATTGCCCCTCCGTTAAGAGTGAACACTGATCCCGATGTGGATTTCCTCGAATCCTTATCGGTTTGAAAATCAGAGTCAGTGTATCCTGTAAGGATCAAATCCTTCGCGCCATACACGAGCACATAGTCTCTCGTTCTCCGAAGATACTTGAGGATGTGTTTAACGGCAGTCCAATGATCATATCCTGGATTGGACTGGTACCTACTGACAATTCCCACTGCATAGCATATGTCGGGTCGTGTACATAACATGGCGTACATCAGACTACCGACTGCTGATGCATAGGGAATTCGTCTCATATCCTCAACTTCTTGAGGTGTCTTAGGACACTTTTCCTTTGACAATTGAATTCCATGCCTGAAAGGTAAAGAACCCTTCTTGGTATTCTGCATCGAATATCGTATCAACACCTTGTCGATATAAGATGCTTGAGACAGCGCTAGCGTTTTGTTCTTACGATTCCTTACGATTTGAATCCCTAGAACAAACTGAGCCTCTCCCAAATCTTTCATTTGGAATTGGGTCGCTAGCCATTGCTTAACGTCAGTCAGGAACCCTACATCATTCCCAATGAGTAGGATATCATCTACATATAAGACTAAGAAAGCTACAACAGAATTGACTATTTTCTTGTAGACACAAAGTTCGTCAACATTCTGTTCAAAGCCATAAGATTTGATCGCAGTATCAAACCTTATATTCCAGGATCTAGACGCTTGCTTCAACCCATAAATGGATCGATTAAGCTTGCAAACCTTTTGCTCTTGACCCTGAATTATGAACCCCTCTGGTTGAGCCATATAGATACTCTCTTCAAGATTGCCATTCAGAAAGGCTGTCTTGACATCCATTTGCCAAATTTCATAATCATAAAACGTGGCAATGGACAAGAGTATTCTAATCGACTTTAACATGGCAACAGGGGAGAAGGTTTCTTCATAGTCCACCCCTTCCCTCTGGGAATAACCCTTTGCCACAAGTCGAGCCTTAAAGGTTTGCACCTTACCGGCTTGGTCTCGTTTCCTCTTGTAGATCCACTTGCAACCGATAGGTCTTTCACCATCAGGTTGCTCTACAAGATCCCAGACCGAATTGAAGTACATCGACTCCATTTCGAGGTCCATGGCTTTAAGCCACTGGTCCTTGTCTATGTCATTCATTGCCTGTTTAAAGGTCAATGGATCCTCAACGCCGTCATCAGGTATGACGACCTGGGTTTCCGTTAAACCCATGTAGCGGTCGGGTTGTCTCACATCCCTCCCACTACGTCGAGGTATTCTCAACTCTTGAGAAGGACCAGCCTGATCAACAACTCTTGTTGACCCATCTGTAGCTTTCCTGGAAAGTTCGGTCAAAACAATTTTGCTCGAAGGTTGATGATCTCTCATGTGGTCTTCCTCTAAGAACGTGGTGTTTGTCGATACAAGCACCTTGTCCTGTTGAGGATCGTAAAATAGACCACCTTTCGTTTCCTTGGGGTAGCCTACGAATAGGCATAATTTTGAACGATGTTCCAACTTCTTTGGATTGGGAACCAACACATGTGCCGGACACCCCCAAATTCTGAAGTGACGTAAACTACCTTTACGCCCTTTCCATAACTCATAAGGTGTTTCTGAAACACTCTTAGAGGGAACCATGTTCAAAATATATACAGCAGCCTCTACTGCATATCCCCAAAACGAACTAGGCAGTTGAGCATAGCTCATCATAGATCGAACCATGTCTAACAGGGTTCTATTTCTCCTTTCGGACACACCGTTCTGCTGCGGTGTTCCGGGCGCTGAGAGTTGGGATACTATTCCATGTTCTATCATATAGTCCTGGAATCTTAAATCCATATACTCTCCACCTCGATCTGATCGGAGTGTTTTAATCGTTTTACCTAATGTGTTCTCAACCTCTGCCTTATACTCCTTGAACTTTTCAAGAGCTTCGGACTTATGATGCATTAGGTAAAGATAGCCGTACCTAGAATAATCATCAATGAAGCTGATGAAATATTCATACCCTCCCCGTGCTTTAACATTCATCGGACCACAAAGATCTGAATGTACAAGCTCTAGAGTTTCTTTGGACCTATGACCTTTTTCAGAAAAAGATCGTTTGGTCATCTTGCCCTCAAGACAAGACTCACATGGTGGTAAAGAGTTGTCCTCTAACTGATTTAGGAGACCACTCTTAACCAATCTCCCAATCCTATTGAGATTAATGTGGCCTAGTCTCAAGTGCCAAAGATAGGTACTTGGAGAAAGTTTCTGCCTTTTAGTTTGAGTTTGAGCTGTTTTAAACATCTCGGTGTTCAAAATAGCTTTTGCCTCTGTTGGTCTTAACACATACAAGTTGTTTTCAAGTTTCGCAGAACATATATGTACACCTCTTTTGCTAATGAACGCTTCATTAAAATCAAAAGATACTTTATACAAATGTTCAAGTAAACAAGAGATAGATACAAGGTTCCTTTTAAAGCTAGGAACCAACAGTACATTTTCAAGTAAAATGAAACTATCTCTATATAACAACTTGACAGCTCCCACTGCCTTGGCTGAGACAACCTCTCCTGTTCCAACCCTGAGAGTTATCTCACCTTCAGCAAGCAGCTGCCAGGAACTAGTTTCCTGGAAAGAAGAACAAACATGGTTAGTGGCTCCTGAATCCAGTATCCAGGCAGAACTATCATGTTCCACTAAACATGTTTCAACAACGAGTAAATCATATTTACTTAGTTGTTTCTTCTCAGCTTTGCTCGCCATGAGGGTATCATGATAGACCGATGAGGACGGTTGTCCAAACATCATCTGTAATGAATCCATGATCTCCTTAGCGGAGACCATTACCTCATGCTTCTTAGCTAACACATCGGATGTGCTGGCCAAGATGTAGGCTCGGGCTTTATCATTAGCCCTAGTCCACCTGTCAAATGCATCTCGAACAGTTCGAGTTGCAGATGAGCTAGGAGGGGGAGGACATTCCTCTGTTAAGACAAACCTAAGATCATCGATAACAAGAATCGTATTCAAGTTCGATTTCCAGGTCGTGTAGTTATCGCCGTTTAGTTTATCAGAAGCTAGTAATTGGATAAACGAGCTAGACATGCTGAAAAGAATGAATTCTATTAGTGAATTGAACTTAACCTATTTTTAACAACCAATCAAGAATTTTAGCAAAAGTAATAATGTACCCAAAAAAATCATTATTAATTTGCAACGATACTTCAGTGAGTCAGAGCAACCGCTACCGAGGGGCAGTCAATCACTCCTTCACTGAACCAAGACATTCTTGACTAAATGCTAATACCAGAATAACTCATATTCCTATAGCACCTTAGTTATCGCTACTTCGGTCAAGAATCTACTAACAACTTAGTAATCCTTGTAAGTGTGACCCGCCATTTTCAGAACTCAGAGGTCGGCCCCAACAGTGCAACCGAATGGAAATGTCAGAGTTGGGAATGGACCTAAGAGACCCTATCCATTTCTGGAGATTGAGTTGTTCCGACTCCCATGAAACGGCCCTCCGAATGGACGGTGCTACTATGGGCAACCAGCAGGCGGAACATGGGAATCTCACGGTTCAACCTAATGGAGGAGACCGCAGGATGTATTGACATACTTCCTTCTCCCACTTACTATAAATACTTTCTCCATTCACCTTGCTCTTGATTTATGCAAACACCATCCGAATGGGGATGCCCTATTGACATCACGAGGCCGAGCATAAATCTCACGGTGTGAACTTCGCGGAGAACGTAGGAGGAGATTGATATATCATATATACCTTCTCAACACCACTACTAAGTATTTTAGAATGGTTTGGGTAAAGTTTTACTTAGGCATTATCCGGCTAAGACAATAAAACCTAAGTCTAGGTAGAACATACTTTTACCTAAGATGTCTAGGTGATAAACGTTTTATAACCTTACATCTCTCACGTGCATGCTCATAAAGCCGGGTTAACTTAACTCAAGTACCGGATCGATCCCCAGGTAGGAGGTGTTCCGTAAACCGTCATCTTAAATACCTCCAACCTTAGCGCAGGATCAAACCGGGTGAGTTCTCTCGTAACCTTAGCTTTACAAGATATCGACCTATTTTAACTATTAAAACGAATCGATACTAAATCCCTAATCGCATTGGAATTCTTTAACCCTTAGTGAGCATGCATTTATCTTTGTTATAGATTTTAAATGTCTATCTCATTTTACAACGCTTTATAAAACAAAGACATTTTATAACATGCTTCCTAAGCTAGAATATAACCATTACATTCAATTTATAACATGCTTCCCAAGCAAGAATATAACAATTATATTCAACTAAGGCAACTATGTTGTATGTTTAATTTCACAATTAATATAACACTTATATTAATTTTACTTTTAAACAAGCAACATCCAATTCATAAATTAATATAACACTTATATTAATTCTCATGAATTAAGCATGCATACTATACAACATAACACTTATATTATACTTTCAATGCATGCAACATGCTTCCTATGGTGGGATTTGAAATCTATATGGCATACTTTATGCACATACAAGATACTTTAATTAAAACATACATTCACAATGCATAATTAATTAAACACACTAAAGTGGACCGGTTTTGGCATCACGGACAAGCAAGCAACTACATTATTACAATAATAATTCATCAACTAAGTTGAGACGCTTCCGAACCCTTCGAACCGCCACGAACCAGCTTGAATTTGCTTGAACCGACCAAAAAAAACAGCAACTTCAAAACTTCAAAAAAAACTGAACCGGTCCATAACAGCTGTCCCGACTTCAACAGCCCGTAACTGGACCAATACCGACCCGAACTGGACCCAACGAACGCTGAACCGGACCTCTAGAGGGTGAAGAACAAGGAACCGGTCTGACTTTCAGTGAACCGGACCATCCGAGGACCGAACCGGACTGTTTCTTCCACCTTGCGCTGAACCGGTTTTGTGCTGGAATTTTGCAGAAAAAAAAAACAGCAAAAAAACAGCATGCTGTTTTTTTCGACACCCGAGCTTCTGTCTTTGAATTGAAAGCCTATATGGACTCTAATAACTCCGAATTTTTTACAGACTCTTCTTCACACATTAAAGCCCATACACGCCCGGGCAATTACAAAACAAAGTACAAATAAAAGCTCAAAAAAAAAATGCCAAAACCGGAATCACACTTTAGACGCCCAGAAATTTAATTTCTAAAACAAATACCCACCGAGCTCAAATTGATGCAAATTGAGTGACCAAAAAACGCTCTGATACCAATTGATGGAGCGCATGTAGCGCAGCGGAAGCGAGACGGATCATTGGCACTCTAATTTCATCAATTTAGCTAAATAAGAAACATGCACAAAGCTTTGAAACAAAAGGAATTAGAACATATACCTCTTGTAGTTCTAACGACTTCTCTTCCAATGCTCGAATCTCCTCACGAACCTTCGAAGCTTCCCTCGAACTCCTCGAGAACCACCTCCGGTAGTCCCGCTATCCTCGGGCCGAGCAACGGAGTGGTGGGACTCCTTTATGAAAGAAAAAGTTTGGAAGAAGAAGATGGGAAGATGAAAGTGATGAGGTTTTTGTGAGAAGAAGTCTAACACTTAGCTTTCTAATTTCTCAAGTACCATGAACTCTTCATGTTCATCCAAACATTCAAACTCTTTGAAAATTCATCAACTTCAAACCATTTGAACTTCATCCAATTTATAGGCAATTCACATGCAACAAAGTCTTTACTTAGCATGACACCTCAAATTGGATGGATTAGTCTTTAACCAAGTGTTCCAAAATTGATGAGTTTATATGCATGTTGTTGGTGATTCACAATCCACTTCACAACTTGGATAAACCCACTCAACTTGGATAAATCCACTCAACATGGATAATTCCACTTTGACTTATAATCACACTTGTAATATTTTGTCATTTTAAAATTAATTCATAATTAATTTTAATAAGCAAAATAAATTATAATTAATTAAACTTTTTAATTAATTAATATTATTATTTAATTCAATATCAAATATTAATTAAATAATAAGACTAATCCCGGTTTCTTAAACCGAATCATCACACATGAATCCTTATTCATGTTTTACACCGATCCCATATTTAAATCATATTTAAATATGTCCATCATTCTTCCAAAACCGAATTTCAATAAATTCAAATTCTTTTTCTCTCATATTGTTACACGGCTATATCCGAGCTAGCCAGGAGAACCTAAAGGACCTACAGATCATGAGCTCCAACGATACGAGATTAACCGGTCAAACTCTTTAACCAAGCTAACCAACATTCGTTAACCCCCGGAGACTCCACTAAAGTCCAAGGGTTGCACTCTCCTCACCGTAGATATATTTCTGTCCTCTTGATATAACCATCATTAGTAAGTCGATCCTTCACAGGTCGTTCGTAATTACAGCTGGGTCAAAATAACCGTTTTACCCCCGTAATTACATCTTGTTCCTTAAGTCCCACTGATCCTCTAATGAACTATTGGTTTGTGGTCCAACCACCAAACCGATTGGTATGTGATCTCATCACTATACCAAGTCCCTCTCGGGCCAATGAGAGGGTGGGATCCCTAGTTCAAGACCCGGAGTCAGCACTTAAGGGAACAACCTCTCTACTAATCCCTCAGAGCGGGTAGGAGTGAATTCCATCTCGCAGGACTATGTTCCCAGCTACCTACCCGGTCTTATCCCCAAGATGGTAGGCTTATTGAGTCGGCGATCTCGGGCCACTCTCACCCATACAAGTCAAAGGATAAGCCCGAATAAACAGGAGTTCATAGCGTGCTCAGGATTCAGATCGAGTTACCTAGGTCATCATATGAAAAAGTCGGTCTTTACAGTAAACGGAGTTATAAAGAAAGAGCGACTTGTTTCGCGGTTCAGTCTTATGCAAACTCATTGCATAGGACGCCCCCACTCACATGTCTCCACATGAACGATTTCGGATCACATCGTTTGTATTATACAAAGTGGGCCGCGTCCAATAGTGTCCCCAGGATAAGGTACCCAACCTTATCCCTATACTATAGACCGTTCTGGCTATTACTTGAACTTGATCCACAATCATGTCACACATGAAGTTCAAGTATACAACCTATAACCATGGGTTCTTTGTTTATTGGAGTTAGGTTAAAAAATAAACACAATTCACTTTATTCAATAACAACTTTACTGAGTAAAACTCAATAACAAATTTATTGCAAAATAGAATATACATTCAGTTTACAAACCACGAGTTTTAGGACATAAAACCCAACACAGAATTCTTTTAAGGTCACCCGTCGTCGAGGTTGAGAAAAATATTTGTTTTCCCTTCTCTCGTGTTTAGGCTTCCTCGAATTGATTCTTCCTTTCTTCTTTGAAAGCTTATTGTTTCGTTTATCATCTTGAAACATGCAATCTTCTTTCTGGACGGGTCTTTGTCGTCGTATTTTCTGACGAGCCACGACGGTCCAACATTTATCCTCATTTTCGACGACCTCATGTTTTACTTGAGAAATTTGTTTTGGGGTTTCATATCCGAACCGAACAATTATTGGTTCGAAGGTCCCAAACTGGATCATACTTTTCTTTTGCTTCTCAAATGAGACCGGAGATAATTGAGCGCCGAAGTTCATTGTTACCGCAGCGTTGTTTGATTGAGCTATTTCATCAAGGTCTAGCTCAATTTTTCCCTCCTTAGCTAACTTTAGAATGAACTCTTTTAGGACAAAACATTTATTTCTCCACTGGGTGGCTGATAACTCGGTGATACTTACAATAGTTGGGATCATCGACTTTGTCCATTTCTTCCGGGCGCCTACACTCGGGAAACTCAATCAATCTTGTTTCCAGTAGTTGCTCTAACATGTCAGGAATGTCAGAGTTTGGAAACGGGTAGACTTTTTCTTGTTTTTCTTTTAAAGTAAGGCGACGTTTCTCGCCTCCGTCATTTCTTCTTTCTGTCTTGTTTTCCTTTCCTTTTGAGGAAAACCTTACGGGGGTCGTGCTGACGACCAAGGATTCTTCCACGACATTTTTCGTGATATTCTCACTGTTCTTCATTTCTTTTTTCACCTTGTTGATATCCGGGATTAGGAGGTCCTTGCTCCCTCTGTTGGCGATACTCAACTCCATATCGTGGGCGCGAGTCGCTAACTCTTCAAATGTGTGGGGCTTTATCCCTTGCAGGATGTAATGAAGTCCCCAATGCATGCCGCCGATGCACATTTCGACGGCAGACACCTCGGTGAGTCGATCCTTGCAGTCGAGACTCAATGATCTCCAACGGTTGATGAAATCGATGACTGGCTCTCCCATCCTTTGGTTAGCGTGCGAGAGTTCGGTCATGCTGACTGTTCGCCTCGTGCTGTAGAAGCGATTCAGGAAGTCTCTTTCAAACTGTTCCCAACTATCAATTGTCTCGGGCTCCAAGTCCGTGTACCAATCGAAGGCATTTCCTTTTAGAGTCCGAACAAACTGCCTAACCAGCAGGTCTCCCCGAGTTCCAGCGTTCTCACACGTCTCAACAAAGTGGGCAATGTGTTGTTTAGGATTGCCCTTGCCATCAAATTGTTGAAACTTTGGCGGCTGATACCCGATGGGCATTCTCAAGTTGTCGATCCTCTTTGTATACGGTTTGGTATACAAGAGGGAGCTTTGGGTGGGTCCACCGTATTAAGCTCTGATAGTGTTTGTGATCATGTCCTGCAGTTGTTGGACAGACAGCGAAGCGACCGACGTTGAGTGATGCGGTTGGTCTTCTTGGATGACATTTTTTTCTTTGTCATTCCTCCTTGCTGCAGGAGTTAGACTTGACTCTGCAGCCTCTCGACTTTGCATCTGATTTCTCAAGTGGGCAATCTCGAGGTCTCGTTCTTCAACTGCTTTCATCAGAAAATTTAATTTCTTTTCCATTTCAGCCATTGCTTCATCGTTAGTGCGTGCGTCTGCCATCATTACAGACATCACATTTGGATCAGACGCCTTATTTGGTTGATCAGATGAGGGAACAAATGCATCATACAAGAAATTTTCCTGAATGATTATCCCCTCACGCGCAGGCTCTGTCATTCTTTCCTCCATAACATTGATTTCAGTCATCATGGCGGATGCTACGTCAGAATCGAGCTCAAATAAAGGGTTACACCTGACAACAAATTCGTCACTTGTAGATGCCCCCGCCAATGTCATTCTTTCTTCCATAGTATTTGTTTCAGTCGTTATGACGGATGCTACGTCAGAATCGAGCTCGAACAGAGGGTTACACCTAACAAGAAATTTGTCACTCGTAGATGCCTCTGACGATGTCATTACTCTGCTCACAATTGTGACAAAATCATGTGGACAATCGTGAGGTTTTGAATCCGTGTAGGGGTTGTTTATGACAACGGTTGTTGAAGGAGTTTTGAACGCCATAACTTCACTTGTCTTTGAGATGAGGGAAAGAGATGAGAGGTAGAGTTGTCCCACTGGGCGTGCCAATCTGTTCACACGAGATTTCGAACGACGAATGAAAATTCGACACGTGTAAATGAAATTTGAATTTGTATTTGTATTATATGTATCAGTGCGTAGTGGATTACAATCTCTAATGTTTATCCTCTGATTCTTTCTCTCTCAAATGTAAATGTATCTCGAGGGCTTCGCATCTTGTTCTCGACGTTGAATTTGGATCGAGGGCTTTGCAGCTTGTTCCCGATGTTGAATTTGGATCGAGGGCTTTGCAGCTTGTTCTCGATGTTGAATTTGGATCGAAGGTTTCGCAGCTTGTTCTCGATGTTGAATTTGGATCGAGGGCTTCGCAGCTTGTTCTCGATGTTGAATTTGGATCGAGGGCTTCGCAGCTTGTTCTCGATGTTGAATTTGGATCGAGGGCTTCGCAGCTTGTTCTCGATGTTGAATTTGGATCGAGGGCTTCGTAGCTTGTTGTCGATGTTGAATTTGGATCGAGGGCTTCGCAGCTTGTTCTCGATGTTGAAGGATTGTTTGTTCTCAATGTTGAAGGATTGTCCAGTCTTCCAAGGATTCAGGGAGTCTTCGTTGTTTGGGAATTCTCTCTGAGCTTTTAGGAGTAGAAATTTTCTGAACCTTGAAAATGAAGAATGAGCTCTCTATTTATAGAGTTCTCATGGGCTTGGTGGGCTTGAGCCTGGATCCAATGGACTTTTGGGTTCTTGGCTCAATGGATTTTTGGGTTTTGAGCCAAATTGCCATTTAAATAACTTTTTAGCCCGATTCGATTTCGAGCCCAATTGAGCTATGACCGAATTTGCTCGGTTAAGTTTATTCGATCCGCCGGCCAAGATGAAGACACGTGGCGACCGCTGATTGGCCGAAATTTCTCGGTCAACAATTAGTTTTTGGTAAATTTTAGATTTAAACATAAAGAATCAAATTATTGTGTTTGATAAATTAATATTACAGTGTTGTGAAATAGCTATAATGATCAAATTTCAAAATAGATTTTTATTACAATTAAATATGAACTTCTGATAATATTTAACTTCAATTTTTTTATAAGATAATTATGTAAAATTTTAGGAAAATTGTAACAGATGTCAATTTAGAGTAAAATAATTAAAAATATAGTACTTTTTAAAAAAAATTGCGGATATGAAAATTTCTATCACTGATAGTATGGTCTATCGCTGATAGACTCAGTTTTTTATAGAATTTTGTCAGTGATAATAGTCTATCAGTGATAGAAGTCTATCAGTAATAGTCATAAAATCTATCAGTAATAATCCTAAAGTCTATCAATGATAGCCACTGATCTTTTGCCATATTTGCAAAAGGTTTTAAACTTTGACAATTATTTTGAGGCGGATTGTTGTTTGTGTAACCAGCTCAAAATTTGATGTAATTTAAATTATAAATTATATTTGTTTACTTAAATAGTTTGATAAAAATATTAAAAAAACATAGTTATAAAAAAATTTGTATCAAACCAAATCTAATTTTAGTTTAAATACAAAAATCATTTAGCTTTAATGTTGACTGCACCTTGAGGAAAAACATTTATAATAACGAAAGGACTAGACTAACGTGATTTTAATTTTCTCGAAAATAATGTCAATCTTGAATTGAATAATAACACCCGTTATCCTTTTCAAATATTTTAGGATGGAATTGCTTATCATGTCCGACCTTAGTCTTTTCTTTGTACATTTTTACATTTTCATAGGAAAAAGGTCTAGGTTCATCAACCTCATTTAATTGCAAAGACCTAAGGTTTTCAGCAGCATTATGATCAAAGTTTAGAGCCTTTAACGCCCAATATGCCTTGTTTTCTAACTCGAGAGGCAAATGACAAGCCTTGTCAAATACAAGTCTATACGGAGACATACCTAAAGATGTTTTGTAGGCTCTTCTATATAACCAAAAAATATTTTCCACTTGGATGACCAATCTTTCCTACGGGGCTTCACAACTTTCTCAAGGATGCTTTTTATTTCACGGTTTGAAATTTCAGCTTGGCCATTAGATTGAGGGTGGTATGGTGTGGCATTATTTATGTTTCACATTATATTTAGCTAGCATAGAAGTCATTAGTCTATTAATAAAATGTAAACCTTCATCACTAATTAAGGCCCTAAGAGTACCAAATCTAGTAAAATTATGCTTATGCAATAATTTCAACACTCTTTGGGCATCATTATGGGGACATGCAATGACTTCTACCCACTTAGAAACATAGTCGACTGCCAACATGATATATAAATTACCCGATGAAGGGGAAAAATACCCATAAAGTCTATCCACCTCCCCCATACATCAAATAAATCAATTTCTAAATTGTAAGTAAGTGACATCTCATCTTTCCGACAAATATTCCCTGTTCTTTGACATTCATTGCATGCTTTGCAAAATAAGTGAGCATCTTTAAAAACATATGGCCAATAGTAGTCAGATTGGAATACCTTCACGGCAGTCCGTTGACCACCGAAATGACCTTCGTATGGCGAAGAATGACAATGCTCCAATATTGCTGGAACATCATTTTCAGATCATTCCATCTAAGCATTGTCTATAAAGCACAGGGTCGTCCCACATGTAATTTCTAACATCATGCAAAAATTTCTTGCACTCCTGACGAGTAAAACGCTCAAACGTGCAGTTAGAAATCAAATACTTTGCAAAGTTAGCATACCAAGGCTCATAACCATGTGAAGCAGACAATTCAATTCTAGAAAGATGGTAAGCAATCACATTTTCACAATCCTTTTTATCCTTGATTCCTAAATCACATTCCTGGAGTAACAACACCCACTGAATCAACCTAGGCTGAACACTAGCTTTAGTCAACAAGTATTTTATTGTTGCATGATCAGTAAAAACTATCACCTTACTACCAGCAAGATAAGAACGAAAATTTCAAAGGCAAACATAATGACAAACAATTCTTTCTCGATAGTGGTGTAGTTACATTGAGCTTCATTAAAAGGACGACTCACATAGTAAATGAGATGGGTGATTTTGTCTATTATTTTCCCTAACATAGCTCCTACAACATAATCACTTGCATCGCACATTAATTCAAAAGAAAAATCTCACTTAGGAGAAACTATGATAGAGGCAGTGATCAAAACATTTTTGAAAGCTAGAAAAACACCCAAGCATTTTTCGGTAAACATATAAAATGTCGATTTAACTCTAAGAGAGAACACAATGATTTAGATATCTTTGAAAAATCATTCATAAATCGCCTATAAAACCCTGTGTGTCCTAGAAAACTTCTAATAATCCTCTTGGCATTGGATAGAGGCTCTAACTTCTCGATTATCTCAATTTTCGCCTTATCAACTTCTACACCTCTTTGTGAGATCTTATGCCCTAGCACAATACCTTCTCGTACCATGAAATGACACTTCTCCCAATTCAGCACAAGATGAGTTTCTTCACATGCTTCAACATTTTTCATAGGTTCTCTAAACAGGACTGAAAAGAGTCCCGAAAAATTAAAAAAAAATCATTCATGAACACTTCCATAATTGACTCTACTAAGTCAGAGAAAATAGATAACATACAACGATGGAAGGTTGCTGGGGCATTACACAAGCCAAATGGGATTTTGCGAAATGAAAAAGTGTCAAAGGGACAGGTGAATGTCATTTTTTCTTAATCTTTTGGATCTATGGTGATCTGGTTAAAATCAGAATAACCATCTAAGAAACAATAATAGAAAGATTGCTTAGCTAATCGATCTAACATTTGGTCAATGAAAGGCAAGGGAAATGGTCTTTTTTAGTCACTTTGTTTAGTTTTCAATAATTCATGCACACACCCTCCATCCCGACACTGTCCTAGTGGGTATTAAATCGTTGGACTCGTTAACCACAACAATCACGTCACTCTTTTTGGGCACACACTGCATTGGACTAACCCACAGACTATTTGAGATAGGAAAAATTACTTCGGCATCTAACCACTTAATGATTTTCTTCTTAACCACTTATTTCATGGAGGGATTAAGTCTACGCTATGCTAAATTTTTTACAAATGATCTTTTTCCAAAATAATTTTGTGCATGCAAAATGATGGACTTATATCCCTAATGTGAACTAAGGTCCAGCCAATGGTCTTCCTATAATGCTTCTGCAAAATAATTAGCTTCGTTTCATGCTCAACTGCTAAACATGCAGATATGATTACATGCAAAGTTTCATGATCACCAAGATATACATACTTTAAATGAACATACAAGAGTTTTAAATAAGCTTAGACTGTTGTTCATTTGAAGGAAGCATAGAAGGTGATACACGATCCACAAGATCTAAAGATAAGTTTATATTGAAACTTTCTAATATTACATTAAAAATTCAAGAACTGGACATAAACTAAAAGCTAGATGATACAATAAATATATTCATTATCTCATTTATCAGAAGTATCTATTTATCTTTATTCTTCATTAAAATGACATATTCTTGTACTATATGTTCTGAAATTCATATTCTACTTAGCATGTCATGCT
Source organism: Herpetospermum pedunculosum (assembly GCA_028017165.1). NCBI lineage: Eukaryota > Viridiplantae > Streptophyta > Magnoliopsida > Cucurbitales > Cucurbitaceae > Herpetospermum > Herpetospermum pedunculosum. The sequence goes on from CM051526.1 coordinate 10,522,816, forward strand.
CTGCAATTATTACTCTTTAAATAAAGCCTTATATGACTTAGCGATATAGTGAATATGAATTGAACATCATGAATAAACTAGGAATGTCATGAAGAAAATTTCATTATGTGAAATTCTAGAGGTCATGCAGCTGCTTATATGATATAATAAGTTGTTTAAATGCATGCTCATTTTATGAAATTTCTAAATTATTTAATTCCTCATAGATGAGATAATGAATATATGTCATTCTTTATAAAAAAAAAAAACATATATATATATATATATATATATATATATATATATATGTCATTCAACTAAAATCAACATGGCATTGAACTTATGATATCATATGAGATTCGTCATGTCCATAAAAAGTTAGACTTTAAATGTAGAGTGGTTGATGAAAATAGTTTTATTAAGTAGATTTGACTATAAAGTATTAAGGAAGAATGCTACACCAATATTCCTGCTAATTCATACAAGGAAGATTCTAGACTATAGTGAGTCAGCTGTTATTTTTTCCTCCACTACTTTTCCTACACGTCACAGAAGTTTTGCTAGGGTTGTTTTGCCCTCTGATTCTTTTTGTCCTTTTGTCTAACAAATTATTCATCAATTGTATATATATAGACTAGGGCACATTGTATTATACACTGTGAAACAATATACAAAAGGAATACGAAGAGAAATTCCTCAGACCTCTCTGGTTCTCCCCTTCTCTTCTTTAATCCTAAGTTGGTATCAGAGCCTTCAATGGCAAGTCAACCTACGCCATTTTTCTCTTCGTCTTCAAGCGCCTACAATGGCAGCTTTTCTGGCCTACCCCTAAACCAATTACTAAACCAAATCACCTCTATAAAGCTAGCCCGAAACAACTTCCTTCTCTGGCAAAATCTTGCATGGCCGATCCTTCGAAGCTATCAATTGGAAGGCCATTTGACTGGAGAAGACGCCTGTCCTGAGAAATTCATTATTGCTACAACAGACTCTTCTTCCCCTGGAGACTCTGAAGAAAGCTCAGCAACTCCTCTGCCCTCCGTGACTGCGAAATCCAGCCCTACCTCCTTGAAAGCTCTAAATCCTGATTTCACCAAGTGGGTTACAGTTGATCAATTACTTCTTGGATGGTTGTACAACTCAATGACCTCCGATATTGCAATGCAAGTCATGGGTTTCTATAATGCCAAAGATCTGTGGGCAGCTGTGAATGAACTCTTTGGTGTTCAATCTAGGGCAGAAATCGATTATCTCAAACGACTATTTCAGCAAACAAGGAAGGGTGCATCCAAAATGGGTGAGTATCTTATCTCTATGAAGAAATATTCTGATGGACTAACTCTGGCAGGAAGTCCTATCTCCTTTAGTGACCTTATTTCTCAGGTTCTATCCGGCCTAGACGAAGACTACAACCCTATTGTGATCATGATTCAAGGGAAGCCTGGGGTTAGCTGGTCTGAAATGCAGGCCGATCTCTTATCTTATGAAAAACGTCTAGAATATCAAGTTACTCTCAAAACTGGTCTCTCTAATCTCTCTTTGGGCAATGGACCTTCGTCCTCTGTTAATATGGCTCAGTATCGACCATCGGGAAACAACAACTTTGTGCCAAATCGTGGAGAAAACACCACTTCTCCGAACAACTCGGGGCAGAGAGGTGGTCGTGGTGGCCGTGGCCGCAGTCGCTGGAATAACGGATCAAATCACCGTCAAACACAATGCCAAGTGTGTGGAAAATATGGCCACAGTGCTGCTGTTTGCTTCTCCCGTTTTCTGCCGGATGTCAATAATCCTCACAACACACATCAACGAGAAAACCAAGTCCCTCAAGTACAGCACAATGTCGCATCCTCTTTTCGCCCCAACCCTTCTGCAATGGTTGCTAACACTCCCTCTGCACCACCTGAATGTGTAATTGACCCCAACTGGTATGCTGATAATGGGGCCTCAAATCATGTAACAGCAAATCTGGGGTGCTTGGCCAACAAATCCGACTACACAGGTATGGAATCTGTTGTTATAGGTGATGGAAACAAATTATGTATATCTCATGTAGGAAACACTTCTATTTCTTCTACACTTGGTTCGTTACAGCTGAATAATGTTCTGTGTGTTCCTTCAATTGCGAAGAATCTCGTTAGTGTTTCAAAGTTGGCTAAAGATAATGATATCATTGTTGAATTTCATTCTGATTTCTGCGTGGTTAAGGACAAGGCTACGGGGGTGGAGCTTCTGAAGGGAATTCTTAAAGATGGTCTATACCAAGTTGGGTCACCGAGGCTGCCTATAAATAATCATCCAGTGGCTGCTCATGTCTTAACCAAGTCTGCAGCTACTCGATTGCCCTCTTCAACATCTCTGGCTGTTTGCTCTGCTTTTTCTTTGGGTGATGAAACCCCTCAAGTTAATGTAACAATGTCCAAGTCTTTGCTGCATAAAAGATTTGGTCATCCGTCTGCAAAAATTTTAGACCGAGTGATTCGTAGTTGTAATTTGAACTTCTCAGTAAATGATGAATTGAAATTTTGTGAGGCATGTCAGTTTGGCAAGATCCATGCTCTTCCCTTTCCAAGTTCTGAATCTAGCTAAATTTGATCTTGTACATACTGATCTGTGGGGTCCGGCGCCGGTTCTCTCTGCTGATGGTTTTCGATATTATGTCCTGTTTATAGATGACTTTAGTCGCTTCACCTGGATTTTTCCGTTAAGACAGAAAAATGACACTCTTAATGCCTTCAAAGAATTTCAGAGTTTTGTGCAAACACAATTCCACACTACTATTAAAATGATCCAAATGGACAATGGTGGTGAGTACAAACCGGTTGCTCACATTTGCAACAGTCTTGGAATTATCACACGATTCTCATGTCCACACACCTCTGCCCAAAATGGTCGTGCCGAGCGGAAACATCGACATCTCGTTGAAACAGGGCTCACGTTACTTGCTCAAGCCTCTATGCCGCTGAAATTTTGGTGGTATGCCTTCCAAATGGCTATTTATATTATCAATGGACTGCCCTCTTCAACTCTTCAGAATAGATCTCCAATAGATCTCCTTCTTCATCAACAGCTTGATTTCTCTGCTCTTCGGGTTTTTGGGTGTGCTTGTTATCCCAACCTTCGACCCTATCAACAACACAAATTTGATTATCACTCTGAGCAGTGCGTCTATCTTGGACCTTCGCCTCTACATAAGGGCTCTCGGTGTCTATCAAAATCCGGTCGAATTTTTATTACCCGCCATGTGAAATTCAACGAAGAGCATTTTCCATTCTTAAATGGTTTTGGGGAACAACTATCTACTGAGCAAACTTTCCCTCTTTCCTCTTCCATCGTCAGCTGGCTTGGCCCAACAGAGATTCCTTGGCCCACTCCCTTACTCACCCAACCCAATAAACCCCAACTCAAAACCCAGACTTTACGTCAGCCTTTATCCTCAAGCCCACACTCTCCCACTGACTCTCAGCCCATTCTCTCAAAGCCACACAACTTACACCAAGCCCATAATTCTCCAACAATACCACGATCCCCTCTATCATCCGACATATCTCTTCCCTCCACATCTCCATCCCCAAATACCAGCCCTAATCCTTTTCCCTCTGCATCCTCATCGCCGCATGCCACCTCGACCATCCCTCCCCAAAATCCGGTGTCTCTCTCCCCTTTCCCTACCAACAACAATCATCCCATGATAACAAGAAGCAAAGATGGGATCTTCCGCCCAAAAGCCTTGACTGCCACCACTCCCCCTGATTGGTCTCTGAAGGAACCCACAAAAATTTCCATTGCCCTTGCTACTCCCCAATGGCGATCAGCTATGGAAGATGAAATCTCTGCTCTTCGACGAACTCAAACATGGTCTCTTGTCCCTCCATCTGCTCACCAAAATGTTGTTGGCTGCAAATGGGTTTTTCGCCTCAAGAAAAATGCTGATGGGTCTATTCAGCGGCATAAGGCACGTCTCGTGGCCAAGGGCTTTCATCAACATCCTGGTATTGATTTTTTTGAGACCTACAGCCCAGTAGTGAAGTCCTCCACCATCCGTATTGTCCTATTCCTTGCTGTCTCGAATGGATGGACCCTCCGTCAACTGGATTTCAATAATGCCTTCCTCAATGGCATCTTGAAAGAGGCTGTTTATATGACTCAGCCCCCTGGTTTTGAAGATCCAGCTTATCCAACTCATGTATGTAAACTTCACAAGGCTCTCTATGGACTAAAGCAGGCTCCCCGCGCCTGGAATGATGAATTCAAAGCCTATCTTGTAAGTTGTGGTTTTTCTGTAAGCAAATCTGATACTTCTCTATATTTTTATCGGCAAGGCTCGATTGTTGCTTTGCTTCTCATCTATGTCGATGGCGTTGTTCTCACTGGCAATAGTCCAAACTTCATTGACCACCTTACTTGTCAGTTAAACTCCAAGTTTGCTCTCAAAGATCTAGGGGTATTGACGTATTTTCTGGGAATTCAAGTCACATATCTAAACTCTGGCATTCATTTGAACCAGTCAAAATACATCAATGATCTGTTAGAGAAATTGCAGCTTCAACACACCAAGCCATGTTCTTCCCCTGCAGTTGTTGGCAAACAAATCTCTATTAATGATGGTACATTACTTACTGACCCGTTCATTTATCGCAGCACGATTGGAGCACTTCAATACCTCACCAACACACGGCCTGATATAGCCTTCATCATTAATAAACTCAGTCAATTTCTTCGTGCACCCACTGATATTCACTGGCAAGCCGTAAAGCGAGTACTTCGGTACTTAAAAGGTACAGCCTCTCATGGACTTTTAATTCAGCCATGTCCCAATCTCACTCTTACTGCTTTCTCTGATGCTGACTGGGCTGCCAACGTTGATGATCGAAAGTCTATCGCCGCCTATTGTGTATTCCTTGGCCCCACCTTGATCTCATGGTCATCTAAGAAGCAAGTGGCTGTTGCACGCTCCAGCACTGAATCAGAATATCGGGCTCTGGCTCATGCTACTGCTAAAATCACCTGGATCCGACAACTACTTGAGGAAATCAGACTCCATCTCTCCAACACACCTCTTCTATGGTGTGATAACATCAGTGCTGGTGCCTTGGCGGCCAATCCCGTGTTTCATGCTCGCACAAAACACATAGAAATCGATGTTCATTATGTTCGTGACCAAGTTCTCAAGCAACGACTTGAGGTTCGCTATATCTCGTCAGCTGAACAGCTTGCTGATTGTCTTACGAAGCCTCTCACGCATTCTCAATTCACTTACTTACGGTCCAAACTCGGGCTAGTGAACCTACCCTCTCGCTTGAGGGGGGATATTAAGGAAGAATGCTACACCAATATTCCTGCTAATTCATACAAGGAAGATTCTAGACTATAGTGAGTCATCAAGCTGTTATTTTCTCCTCCACTACTTTTCCTACACGTCACAGAAGTTTTGCTAGGGTTGTTTTGCCCTCTGATTCTTTTTGTCCTTTTGTCTAACAAATTATTCATCAATTGTATATATATAGACTAGGGCACATTGTATTATACACTGTGAAACAATATACAAAAGGAATACGAAGAGAAATTCCTCAGACCTCTCTGGTTCTCCCCTTCTCTTCTTTAATCCTAAGTTAAAGTTCACTAACCACAAATGAGGAACGGTGGCTTAGAAGCTAGTTAGAGCTTGATAGACCAAGATCATTTAAACCGAATAAAAGTTCAAAATTTGGGGTCAACCTCGAAATGGAAAAGATTTAGTATGATTAAAGCTCGTAAAAACGAATAGACATGGATAAAATTCAGTGCATCTAAGCTTGTAAAAGAGAACATGCACGACATAATTTATGCATAACTTTGCTTGATTGCAGAGACATGCACCTAGAAGCTAGAAAAAACCCAAAGAATGTTAGTTAATTTCGTGGAATTTAAAATGTTAAATCTTACATAACAAGGTATGGATAGACATTTTTATGCATAACTCTGCTTAATTGCAGAGGACGCGAGCCCAAAAGTTGTCGTCACTCCCGACGAACCTAAAATCCAAGAGATGGATCTCGCGATGAGTTTTGATTTAACACGTTAAAACTAGCTTGACAAAGTTGGTTAAGGAATATCGTATCCCGAAATTTTGTTTATACCTCAAAAGGGTCTAGGTGGTTCTTCTTAATAAGAATAAAGATCTGAAATAAATATCGAGATAAGCAACAAATACATGAAAAGAACTCACCAGAGTTAAATTGTATATGGAATGCTCAAACAAAGCTCTAGACTAGGAAAGTTACTCCCAAAATTGAGTTTCTTGCATCCAGCTCATAACCATCAATAATGTTATGGGTAAAAAAGAACCTATTTAAATATCGAGAATGAAGGAAGATCGGTGTTAGAAGCCAAAAGAAAGGAACGAATCCGGACCCAGGTAGGCCGAAACCTACAAGGGTTTGGGCCTAGACTATCTAGCCCAAGGCTCAAATATGCCATGGGGATCAAGACACGATATTGGGTCAACCATACTTTATTAGTTGACCAACTTTTGAGTCCAATAGCTCAAATGCTGAGTTGGCCAAGATTTGAAAGAACTCTAGATCACCCTCTTCACTTGAAGGGAAAATGGTGAACCTTAGATTCAGTCCATATAAATAGAAGAGGAGAACTTCAATGACCGTAAGTCCAATTGAGTCCTCATAATTCTCTAAAACTTAAGTTTGCTACACTATTTCTCTTTGATCTGACTTAAGCATCAGTATATGTAAAGTATCACATCGATGTTTTCTCATCAATTTGTTTTGCATTTTGTTTTGCATGTCACATTTTTTTTTAATCTATAAATTTTACCGTTAAAGTATATAAAGATTAGGTGAAATTTCTACCGTTCGAATTTTGGCATCAACAAGAGAATTAAGGAGATATTTGTCAGGATGTTGTACTTGATTGCACACAAACCACAAAATATTTTGCCTGTTTCTTTCACTTTTTTCAAACAACTTATTTGTATGTTAGTTCGCCCTAAACATCACTTTCTCTACCACATTCTCTCTTTTGAAATTTATATCTTTTCTAAGAAACATTAGATATTAGATATTAGATTTTGATTTCTTTTTCTTTTCATCTTCTCTAACCTTTCTCTTATATAAATTTTCAGTGGATCAAATCAAAACCAAAAAATTCAAAATGTTAAATGCTGAATTTAGTTTTTTTCAATTTTGCGATAATCATGGATTGAAGTAGCATAACGTGTAGATAAAAGAATATTTAGTATATGTTGCCTTGAAATGAGAGTTTGTTTCATGTGCCATTTATTTGATCCAATTGCTCACTCGTCTAATTGTCTCTTAGTCAATTCGAAATAAATTTAATTAACATTTGTTTCACATCATACTTGTTAGTTTTTTTAACTCAAGACCTCTTGATCACTAGTCGATCATCATGCCAGTTGAGCTATGCTCGTGTTGGTCATCATACTTGTTAGTTAAACAATAGAGACTACCTAAAATTCACTATTAATTCAAAGCTCAATGACATAATTCCCTATTAATTCAAAACTCAATTCATTTACAAAATTTATAATCTAAACAAATTAAAATAGAAAAATTAACCTCCTATTAACTTTTTTATATTCATTTTTTTAGTACCTTAAAAATAAATAGCAAGATCAACATATAGCTTCCGTGCAATAGACTAAGTAGAACAATATAAATAAGTTTCGCCATAAAATAAATGAAGATCAACCTGGATAAGAGTTAAAAGTACATAGATTAAAATAAACGACTAGCTAGATAATGTAAAGACGAAAATAAACAAGAACTGAAAAGACGACTAACGGACAAAACGACGAAAATAAACAAGAACTAAAAAGACGACTAGAGGACAAAACAAGATTTAAACCTTAATAATTAAAAAAAAAAAAAAAAAAAAAAAAAGGAAAGTGAGAAAAAGCTGATGTTTGGTGATGGACATTGAATAGTAGAATTATCCAAATTTCCAGCAGACCCATATGGTTGGGAAATTGCATAAAGTGACCTGTCATAGCAAAACATTATCAAAATTGACCCGTCTCCCACAAAAATATTAAAACTGACCGGTTTGGCGGTTTGGGGGATGTGAAATTATACATATGCCCTTCATTAAGGAATCCCGAATTTGTCTATGCGATCGCACAGGCTGTGCCATCGCACAGCCTATGCCATGGCATACCCTGTGCGATGGCACAGCCTGTGCCATGGCATAGGCTGTGCCATCGCACAGGCTGTGCCATGGCACAGTCTATTTCAAAAAAAAAATTCTTTCAAAAAAATTGAAAACAGAGGACGAAAAACTTCTATTTGTATTTCTTTATTCTCGCATTTCTCAAATCATCAGCAGAAAACTTGTACTTACATAAACCATAAAAAAGAAATCATAGCCAAGACAGTGTATAAAACAGACATATCGACTTCAAGTGTTTGGTGTAGACGACGATGCCCCTTCTCGTCTGTTTGACAATGGGTTCCTACACGTTTTCCTGTTATGCCCAGATTCACCACACCGTGTACACCTGTGGACTTGTACCTCCTCCCCTATTGATGGTATCCTAGTAGACTTACGTCTACCATCTCTTTGTACAACTTTTGGGGGTAGTATCTCTCGTTCTTCGAAGTTTTCTGGTCTTCTCCATTCTTGTATATGCCCCACTGGATAGATTGGTTCTGCATAAGAGGAAATTAGGCAATTGGTCGTGTAATAATTTGCACATAGAGTATGCATTGGTACATTTCGATCTTTTGCGGCGGCAATTGCATGTGTGCATGGAATTTGCCAAATGTCAAATTTTTTACAGCTGCATGTATGGGCGTGTAGGTCTACCATCCCACCTAAGTATCCATCGTCCACGTCCAATTGGAAATGGTCTATTGATCTAATCTTGTGCCTTCTAGACTTGACTTCCCGCTTTTCTAATTTTCCAATTACAAAGTCTGTAATGGGTTTGTTAGAATCTGATGCTTCGTTCCGTCTTTCATAAAACCAGTCTTGGAGATGTTGTCTTATATCTTCGAACATTTTTGTAACAGGCAATGCTCGAGAGTCTTTGAACAATGCGTTAAGACTCTCGACCATGTTGGATGTCATTTTATCGTACCTGTTATGGACTTGATATACTCGTGCCCAACGGTGTAATCCAATTCTCTCCAAGTATCGTTTTACTCCTGGGAACTTACAAAGTTGATCCCAGTACATCTGGAAATTTGACATTCGATATGCCTTTGCCGCAAGATAGAATAATGGAGTGATGGCGTTATTCTTGAATCTGTCGTCCAAGTTGACTTTGATGTGTTGCATGCAAAGACCATGGAATGCTTGTGGGAATACTCTTGCAATTGACTTTTTAATGCATACCTGGCGATCCGACAATATGACCAAATTGGGAATATCACTCCCAATTGCCTTCTCTAGGTTTGTCATAAACCAAATCCAGGATTCGTCGCATTCTGTGTCTCCCAACCCAAAGGCAATTGGGTATAGTTGATTGTTCCCATCAATGCCCGTGGCTATGAACAACTTACCCATGAATTTATGATATAAATGAGTGGCATCAACAGCAATTATAGGACGTAGACAATTCTTGAAACCCCTCACACATGGTCCTAACGCCATGAAACCATGTTTGAAATGCACACCATCTTCTAATTCAATCTCGAATAGCGTATCTGGGTTCACTATCTTCAAAGCTTCACCATATGCATAGAGAAGGGTGTAGGAGTGTTCTGGTGATCCGAATGCATACTCCAAAGCTTGCTCTCTGGCACGATACGCTCTTTGGTAGGTTATATTCACACCGTAATCCTTTCTCATGTCGTCTACTATGTCCCTGGGTGTATAGGAACGACCAGCTCGTTCGTACTTGGACTTTATTAACTCTCCTATAACTGATGCCTTAGCTTGACGATGGCTGTGAGATATCAACTGAAATCTGCATGTGTGAACATTTGTATACTTGTTCACCCTGAAGAAATCAGAACCATCCATTCTCATTGCGCGAAGCATCCAGTTACATGTTTCAACTCTGCACTTGGCTTTAAATAGGGACTTTGTTGATTTTTTAACTTTGTACTCAAAGTGCCTATCCATTGCAATCATTGACAGTTTGATTTTCAAGTCTTTCTTGCAGAAGAAGATCTCTCCAACCTCAGTATCTTCCTTCGTAAGACAATGTTGCGGAACAATTATACGATCATCGTACAATGTGGCATGGTGAACGGAAGGACCTGCTCTATCAACTCGCACTCCTTCTTCTCTGGTCGTCGATGCATTTCGAGCTGATGGACTTGCTCTATCAACTCGCACCCCTTCTTCTCTGGTTGTCGATGCATTTCGAACTGAGGGGCGTGCTCTATATGAAGTTGATGGCTCTGCATGAATGAAAGTAGATGGCGGGGCTCTTAACGATGGTGGGGCTCTTAACGAAATGCTTGAAATGCTTGAATGATTGAACGGTGGGGGTAAGGGGAATGTAGGTGACAGCATTAATTTGATGTACGTGGGTTGGTGAGGACAAGTTTGCATTGAAGTTGTTTTAAGTTTGCATTGATGACTGACATATGCTGTGCGATCGCATATGCTGTGCGATCGCATATGCTGTGCGATCGCATATGCCTGTAACAGTTTATCACTTATGCCTGTAACAGTTTATCACTTCTGCCATGCCTGTATCAGTTTATCACTTCTGCCCATTCTGTGTATCAAAAACCAGCAATTCAAAAACCACCAAGCAGATACATCGAGCAATTCAAAAACCACAAACCTAGAAACATCTATCAATTAAAAAACCACCAACCAGAACATCTACAAATAAAAAACCAGCAACCAGAAACATCAAGCACTTGAAGAACGATAAACCAAAAACATGCAACTGATTCAATAAATGAAACTGTTATCCCACATTTGTGCTACATATTGTTCAGTAATTAAATGCAACTGATTTCTAAGTAATGAATCCATACTATCAGATGTTACATGACACTCAAAATAACGTGCGCACCAATACCCACAATCATCCCGCAACTTCTGGATATTGGTTTTCATGCTTCGCTTCACCATCCACGTGTATTTGTTTTGCCAAGGATATTTATCGAAGTGGCCGGTGGCTGTCAGCAACGAAGGTAAAGACTTTGATAGCGGATGTGTTACCTGAGCGAGGGTGATATCATCCACATGCGTGGGCATTGAATCAAAAATCCTAACACATCCTTTACGTAGGTCGATAGCTGCTAGCATCCAATGTCTTTTAATGTTGACTGGCCCATACACGTAGTCAACCTCCGACCATGGTGGCTCTTCTACGGGAGCTTGACCTAGGACGATGTCAAGAAAACTTTGATCCTGCCCGGTCCACCACTCGACCGACCCCAGATAGTCCTTCTTTTCTAACGATGACCCGGGTCCCTCGGGGGACATTAGAAATGACTACACAAATGAAATGAGAAGACAATATTATAATTGACATGTGGTTTTCACTAAAACATTGTAGGATAAGCTTACCATGAAAGCCGTGCTGACAACCGTAAATTTGAGGCGACATAGATTTGGTCTTGCTCGGAGCTTCTTTTTAACGAACATCATTAGAAGGTCCATATCCTGCAAAAATGTACAATACTTAGTGCCAAATAAAAATAAATAGAAAAGTAAGAGCTTCTTTTTAACGAACATCATTAGAAGGTCCATATCCTGCAAAAATGTACAATACTTAGTGCCAAATAAAAATAAATAGAAAAGTAAGAGCTTCTTTTTAACGAACATCATTCGAATACTTACGTCTTCAGATAAAAACGCATTCTCCATGAACTTCTTGAAGAAGTTTTTGTCCCTCATAACTCCCTGGATACATCGGAGTTCCTTGTTCGTTTTCCTGGATTTAATCCAGGCCTTGTACTTTGATAGTAGTAAGGGTGAGATATGGAAGGAAAGATTGTACCGGTTAACTGCGCCTTCCGAAGGATCAGGTGATTGATCCACCTTACTTTTACCCTTTTCCTTTACTCCAATCTTTTTTTCCTTTTCGATTATTCCTGGATTTGCAGAGAACTCGACTTTGGGCTTGAACTTCTTTTTCATCTTCCTCTCACCGTCCTCGTTAGGGGTATACTTCGACACCCTCGCTCTCTTGCGTACACCGCGACGAGGGTCCTGCACGACATGTGTGCATCACATTAGCATAAAGGTATGAAAATATGAACGAATAAAACAAACATTAGTTAAGTACAAGTACCTGACTCTGACTGACGTCGGCAAGAAGATGGGTGGACTTCTCCGTCCCACCCTCGACCTGAGGGGAATGCTCGGGAACGGTCGCGGTCGGGGTGCCCGAAGCTAAAACAGTCCTACCCTCGACCTCGAGGGACTGCTCAGCTACCATCTTTGTGTTGGGTTTTATGTCCTAAAACTCGTGGTTTGTAAACTGAATGTATATTCTATTTTGCAATAAAGTTGTTATTGAGATTTATTCAGTAAAGTTGTTATTGAATAAAATGAATTGTTTTTACTTTTAACCTAACTCCAATAAACAAAGAACCCATGGCTATAGGTTGTATACTTAAACTTCATGTATGACATGATTGTGGATCAAGTTCAAGTAATAGCCAGAACGGTCTATAGTATAGGGATAAGGCTGGGTACCTTATCCTGGGGACACTATTGGACGCGGCCCACTTTGTATAGTACAAACGATGTGATCCGAAATCGTTCATGTGGAGACATGTGAGTGGGGGCGTTGTTACCTCGCCAAAAGTACATTATTTAGGGCTATATTTACCTTAAAACCTTGTACATTCTTGAGTGTTTTTGTTAAGAGTTAGTTTAATGTGTGCTTAAATGCGAGAATTTGAGAAATGATGCTAAAATATGACTTATTTGGAAAATGAACGAAAAAGAATGAAAAATGATGAAAAACAAGCTAAAATGTACATTGCAGGTACATTGCTAAAAAATTCAATCTTTGCTGCTGCATTTTTTTCCCAGTCAACAGTCTTTGTTGACTGAGTTTTTCCAGTAGTCAACTCTCCCTGCTGCTGCCACATGTCAAGCTTGACTACCTCACAAAATTGAATGGTGATCCACAATTATTGAGCAACCTTTTGCAACCACCTGGAGGCTATATAAAGAGAGTTAAATGAAGGATCAAAGCAATCAAATTGAATCCACTTCAATTCATTCCACACAATCTGAGAATTGAGGAGATCCCGATCGTGCAGAATCCCGAAGACGAAACCTCTTCCCCCGTTTGTTGGATCGAAGAAACAAGCCCTTGGCGTGATAATTCGAGAGGAAGAAGAGAAGATCCATCTTCTCTTCTGATTGAATTTATCCCCAAGATCAGCTAATCTTCCCCTTCATCCGAGGCGATTCACGACTTGGAAAATCCTCACGCTATTTACAGCTTTACTTTACTACTTTCCTTTACTGCTCTCCTTTACCGCTTTCGAATTTAATTTCTGCTTTCCTTTAAATGTTGTTCTGAATCATTTACTGCTTTTCCCTTTCATTGTTGCTTTCGGATTGACATATGTTTGTTTACGGATTATTATATGAATTATTTTCTTAAAAGAGTAATCAATTGGTTTTATTGAGTTCTTCATTCTGTCATCTCTTAATCAATTTGTTGTTTTGTTGAGTTCTTCATTTAATTATATTTCAATCAATTAGGTTTGTAAGTTCTCTGTTTCATGTGTAATCAACAAATTTCCTTTAGTTCTTCGAACACCATGAGTAACTAATTCAATAGAGGTTTGCTAAAGATGAATCTATAGGATAAAAGTATGTGAATTCAGCATGTAAAGTAGCATGAATGCATTGAATGTATGTGATCTTCATCCCATGGACAATTTCGACCGGCCATCCATTTTGTCTAAAGAATTCCTAACCTCTGGAAGGAGTAAGAATTCTGAGTCGTTCATTCATGTTAGCCTTTTATGGTAAATAGAAAATGACCTAGGAATAGGCGTTCTCCTAGCACGTTTATTAGCATGTGTTTATGATTAGGTTGTTAGCTTTACTTGGACAGAAGTAATCTAAGAAACTAATGCATGTAATCGGAAGATGCATGAGAACTAGCTAAGACGATGCATGAGATGTTAATCTACTGTTGAATGATCATAGTTAAATGCCTATAGAGGATTCTTAAGTTGACCTTGCTGCCTTACTTTACATTAAAATCGTTGCTAATTTATTGCTAGATTATTGCAAGAATCGCAATTCTACTTTTCCACATTATGACTTTACCTCTTTGCTAGCTTTGCATTTATGTTTACATTCTTCTTGCATCTTTTATATTCTTGTACCTCAACCCAAAATCTATCCAATTTAAGTTACCTTATCTAATCTAACACACCAAATCGTTAGTCACTAAACTTAATCTCTGTGGGAAAACGAATTAAATTATACTTATCACTTGCTGCAGACCATGTATGCTTGCATGATCTTAGCGCTCTTCGCATTTACATTTTACATACACACTGAGCGCGCAACAAGTTTTTGGCGCCGCTGCCGGGGATTTTGTTTAGTAAACACGATTTGTGTTATTTTAGAAGAGCTTAATTTATTGGAGCTAATCTTTTGCATTTACAGGTACCAACAAAGCTGGTTTATGAATGAGTTTCCAAATCACAATCTAGAATTTGATCCTGAGCCTGAAAGAACTCTAAGGACCAGAAATAAAGTTAAGAAACGCCTTTTTAAACAGCAAAAGCAACCTGTACTTCAGCACATTGTTGACCACGCAGAGTCAGTACAATTTGAACGACAACAAGCTGAAATGGAAAGAGCAGAAGAAGCACCAAATCAAGCACCTATCATTCGCAACCCTATTGAAATTGCGAATGATAAAGATAGTGCTATTCTATCATACCTTGTACCAATACCTGAGGAGCTTAATCCGAGCATCATACGCCCCGAAATTACAGCTCACTCATTCGAGTTAAAACCTGTCATGTTTCAAATGCTGTCCACAGTTGGACAATTCTTTGGAGTGGAAAATGAAGACCCCCACAACCACTTGAGAAACTTCCTGGGAGTAAGTGACACCTTTGTCATCCCAGGAGTGTCTCAAGAGGCCTTGAGACTTTACCTTTTTCCATATTCATTAAGAGACAAGGCCAAGACGTGGCTGAACTCTTTCCCCTCTGGATCAATTGTCAATTGGACAGACCTTGCTGAAAAGTTCCTAGTAAAATACTTCCCTCCAGATAGGAACTCTGACTTTCGTGTTGACATCATCAAGTTCAAGCAAGCCGAAAATGAATCACTGCATGAAGCTTGGATCAGATTCAAAGATCTTCTACTCAAATGTCCACGCCATGGCATTCCATGGTGTATCCAGATTGAAGTATTCTTCAAAGGATGCAACCCCAGCACGAGGCAAGTCTTGAATTCCTCAGCTGGAGGTTCGATGCTATCAAAGAGCTATAACGAAGCCTATGAGATTTTGGAGAAAATCTCAACATCACATTGTCAATGGTCAGAGGATCCTGTGGAGCCAAACAGAAGGAAGGTTCAAGACATGGATGCACTCAGCGCAATGAGCAGCCAGATTAATGCTCTGACCAACCTGGTGAAGCAAATGACTCAACTCAATATTCAACAAAGTGTCAACACAGTGGCAGCTGTTTCAACAAGCACAACAATAACCAACCAAGGTGAGGCACTAGTTTGTGGATTCTGTGGGGAAGGGCATATGTATGACTATTGCCCTGCTAATCCATCTTCGGTGTGCTATGTTGGAAGTCAACAACAACCAAGGAACAACCCCTATTCAAATACATATAACCCTGGTTGGAGAAACCACCCAAATCTCTCTTGGGGTGGACAACAAAGCACAAGCCAAACGCAAAATCAATCAAGACCGAGTGGACCACCTGGTTTCACTCAACACCAACAAACTAGTCAACCCCCATATCAGGAACAATATGTCAACAACCAACCGATGGGAACATCAGTGGAGAACTTGCTGAAGGAATACATAGCAAAGAATGATGCAACTTTGCAGAGCCAGCAAGCAACCTTGAGAAGCTTAGAGAATCAGATTGGGCAGTTGGCAAACGAGCTGAAGAATAGGCCCCAAGGCAGACTGCCTGCAGACACAGAAACTCCAAGAAGGGATGGTAAGGAACAAGTTCAAGCTATTGAACTATGGAGTGGAAGGCCATTGGTGATGAGTAGCAGAGAAGCACCAAAGAGAGTAGAGAATGAAGAGTCTAGTGCTCCACTGGATTCTCTGCCTAACTGTGATCAAATACAACCAAGCACAAAAAGGGTGAGGCCGGAACCTATCATTGAGGAACCAGAAGAAATTACTAGGCCTCCCCCTAGGCAACCTGATTTGCCTACCTATGTGTCACCACCACCATACCCTCAAATGTTTGATTTTTATGATGATGACTCCTTTGTTACCTTCGAATCTAAGAAGAGTGATCCAATGGAATCTTCATATGAATTGGGGGAGTTGGTGAAAGTTGAGAAAAATGAAATTGTGCTGGATGAGGCCAAAGAGACTAATGCGCTGCTTGAGGAACAAGAATTTGAAATGTTTGAGGTTGCAGCAAGCTTCTCCACCAATGAAAGAGTTGAACCACCACCACCACAAATGCTCCAGTTGAAGGAGTTAGAAAGAGATATGCCAGAAAAAGAAGTCCCATCACACCAAACCTATGTTGTACCAACGCACATAAAGTACAAACCTTGGGATGTTATAACATGCAGTCTCTTTGAAAGAATCAACAATTTCAAGGTGTGGCAGAATGTCCGATCCCGTAAATCAAGACTTAAGTATCTTAAAGGAGCAGAAGTGGTGCCTCGAAACATTGAAGAATATCCATATGAGGCAGATTGACAAGGGAGATTTCTGATCCCTAAACTCTTAAATTAGGATTTTATCATGCTTTGCTTAGATTTCGTATGTTAGGAGTAGTTTATTTTGGGAATGAAATATTTATTATGTGCCAACAATCATAGTCGTTTAGCATGAATTGATGATGCACAGTGGGCATATAGAACTGCATATAAAACACCTTTAGGAATGGTCCCCTATAGGCTAGTTTATGAAAAAGCATGCCATCTCCCCCTCGAAATAGAAAACAAAGCTTTTTGGGCTTTAAAAGAGTTGAATTTTTGCGTGACCGATGCGAGAACATTGCGGTCTCTGCAATTGCATGAGTTGGATGAACTAAGACACATGTCATATGAAAATGCTAAAATGTATAAGGAAAAGACTAAAATTTGGCATGATAGTAGACTTAGGATTAAGGACTTCAAAAAGGGACAGCATGTTCTATTGTTTAACTCACGATTGAAATTGTTTCCTGGCAAATTAAAGTCTCGTTGGTCAGGTCCTTTTGTGATTACTAATGTGTTTGTTCATGGTGCAATTGAAATTCGAAATATGGAACAAGGTCAACCGTTCATGGTGAATGGTGCTAGATTGAAGCACTACTATGAGGAAGGAGACGTGAAAACGCTCTCAGCATTCCTCTTATCCGAAGCCTAAAAAGCAAGTCAAGAAAGGATGAGCAAGGGCGTTCAATGGAATGATCATTATGCTCAATCATCAGAGGAATATGGAATAGATAGTCTTTCGTTATTGTTTTTCTTTTAGATTGATTACTGTATTGTTATTGCTAGCTTTAATTAAGTTTATTTTTTGTGATTTAGGAGCGTGGCAATTGGAGATTTTTAAACGGCATTCGAGGGAGTATTTATGATCCCTCTCAAAAACAAGAAAAAAATCTGCTTTTCTGTGACCTGTTACCCCACCAATATCAACTGTTTGTTCTGTTTTAAATTCTTAATTTGCCTAAGTAGAGTAGCTTAGTCTAGTTTAATGTCGTCTGATTAGATAGCTTAGATAATTTTGCTATTTTCTGTAGTTGTTTATGAACGAATATCGCATGCTAGGAGCCTTGATCACAGTTAAAACTGCTCTGTTGGAATCATTGCGAATTCTTTGCGGACACCGCAATATTTTGTTAGTTTAAGCATGTTGGTGTATGACTTTCTGATGGGTTGTCTGTCTTTAAATCTCATGATTTGGCTGCATTACTGATGTCCATAGGTAGTCTGTCTATTGAGCATGCTGGATGAGTGTCAAGTACACCTTTGTTAGTTCTAACTAGCTTCATGAATTGTTGAGCATGTACCTCTGTTAGACCTTACCATGTTGGTTTTAGTAAATTTCTGCTGTTGAGTTATCTGCACTATGAGGGTCATTCCATCCCTAGGAGTTTTAAGTCTGTCTGGTTTTTATTTAGACTAGATGCTTCTAAGATAAGTTTGGGGGTGTGCCACCTCAGACTCTCATTGGGGACAATGAGAAGTTTAAGTTTGGGGGAGGCAACCTCTAGGCCTAGGAACACTCCTCTCTCCTTTGAAAAATAGACATTCTTCTTCTAAAAAAAAATGAATAAGAAAGCAAAAGAAAAGTAAAGGGTACTGTCTCTCTCTAAGGATGCTGAGTAATCAGGGCCAGTTGTGTAACCCACAAGTGACACTGCATCAAAAGGCAATTCAAAGAGAAGACTTTGCCAAAAGAGAAAAAAAGGAAAAGTAAAACCAAGGAAGAAGAATGTGTGCCAAAGAGCTACGGCCTAAGTGTTTAGATGTCCTGTGAAATTGAACTCTGATCTTTAGTTTGCTAAACACATGGCTGTAGCTTGAAGGTATGTCAAGGGAGATGAGTGTCTATCCAACACAGTGATGCCAGGGCTTAGTTTGTTCTATGGATACTGAACTCTGATACTCGTGTGTGCTAAGCCTGGCATGACTTTAAGGAATCCTAGGTAATTAAAAAATAAAGACATTAGAAGCATGTACTGAGTCTAAGTTAAAACTAGGGAGAATTTGAAATCTTAGGGATAACTGCACAATGAGCTCAATGATATAGGCAGATAAACCAAAAGACAGGAAGTTAGTAAAAACAGAAGGTTTTAAAGGCAAGGGTAATCATAATAGACAAAGTATGAAGTTAGTTTTAGCCTAAGAGAGTGTCACAGGACAGCAATGTCTTTGACAGTAAACCTAGGGAAGTCAGCAAATCAGTTAGGTAGAGTTTAAAAGACAAGATTTAGCAGCCAAAGTAAGCCTTTATATTGCTCGAGGACGAGCAATAACTCAAGTTTGGGGGTGTGTTACCTCGCCAAAAGTACATTATTTAGGGCTATATTTACCTTAAAACCTTGTACATTCTTGAGTGTTTTTGTTAAGAGTTAGTTTAATGTGTGCTTAAATGCGAGAATTTGAGAAATGATGCTAAAATATGACTTATTTGGAAAATGAACGAAAAAGAATGAAAAATGATGAAAAACAAGCTAAAATGTACATTGCAGGTACATTGCTAAAAAATTCAATCTTTGCTGCTGCATTTTTTACCCAGTCAACAGTCTTTGTTGACTGAGTTTTTCCAGTAGTCAACTCTCGCTGCTGCTGCCACATGTCAAGCTTGACTACCTCACAAAATTGAATGGTGATCCACAATTATTGAGCAACCTTTTGCAACCACCTGGAGGCTATATAAAGAGAGTTAAATGAAGGATCAAAGCAATCAAATTGAATCCACTTCAATTCATTCCACACAATCTGAGAATTGAGGAGATCCCGATCGTGCAGAATCCCGAAGACGAAACCTCTTCCCCCGTTTGTTGGATCGAAGAAACAAGCCCTTGGCGTGATAATTCGAGAGGAAGAAGAGAAGATCCATCTTCTCTTCTGATTGAATTTATCCCCAAGATCAGCTAATCTTCCCCTTCATCCGAGGCGATTCACGACTTGGAAAATCCTCACGCTATTTACAGCTTTACTTTACTACTTTCCTTTACTGCTCTCCTTTACCGCTTTCGAATTTAATTTCTGCTTTCCTTTAAATGTTGTTCTGAATCATTTACTGCTTTTCCCTTTCATTGTTGCTTTCGGATTGACATATGTTTGTTTACGGATTATTATATGAATTATTTTCTTAAAAGAGTAATCAATTGGTTTTATTGAGTTCTTCATTCTGTCATCTCTTAATCAATTTGTTGTTTTGTTGAGTTCTTCATTTAATTATATTTCAATCAATTAGGTTTGTAAGTTCTCTGTTTCATGTGTAATCAACAAATTTCCTTTAGTTCTTCGAACACCATGAGTAACTAATTCAATAGAGGTTTGCTAAAGATGAATCTATAGGATAAAAGTATGTGAATTCAGCATGTAAAGTAGCATGAATGCATTGAATGTATGTGATCTTCATCCCATGGACAATTTCGACCGGCCATCCATTTTGTCTAAAGAATTCCTAACCTCTGGAAGGAGTAAGAATTCTGAGTCGTTCATTCATGTTAGCCTTTTATGGTAAATAGAAAATGACCTAGGAATAGGCGTTCTCCTAGCACGTTTATTAGCATGTGTTTATGATTAGGTTGTTAGCTTTACTTGGACAGAAGTAATCTAAGAAACTAATGCATGTAATCGGAAGATGCATGAGAACTAGCTAAGACGATGCATGAGATGTTAATCTACTGTTGAATGATCATAGTTAAATGCCTATAGAGGATTCTTAAGTTGACCTTGCTGCCTTACTTTACATTAAAATCGTTGTTAATTTATTGCTAGATTATTGCAAGAATCGCAATTCTACTTTTCCACATTATGACTTTACCTCTTTGCTAGCTTTGCATTTATGTTTACATTCTTCTTGCATCTTTTATATTCTTGTACCTCAACCCAAAATCTATCCAATTTAAGTTACCTTATCTAATCTAACACACCAAATCGTTAGTCACTAAACTTAATCTCTGTGGGAAAACGAATTAAATTATACTTATCACTTGCTGCAGACCATGTATGCTTGCATGATCTTAGCGCTCTTCGCATTTACATTTTACATACACACTGAGCGCGCAACAGGCGTCCTATGCAATGAGTTTGCATAAGACTGAACCGCGAAACAAGTCGCTCTTTCTTTATAACTCCGTTTACTGTAAAGACCGACTTTTTCATATGATGACCTAGGTAACTCGATCTGAATCCTGAGCACGCTATGAACTCCTGTTTATTCGGGCTTATCCTTTGACTTGTATGGGTGAGAGTGGCCCGAGATCGCCGACTCAATAACCCTACCATCTTGGGGATAAGACCGGGTAGGTAGCTGGGAACATAGTCCTGCGAGATGGAATTCACTCCTACCCGCCTTTAGGGATTAGTAGAGAGGTTGTTCCCTTAAGTGCTGACTCCGGGTCTTGAACTAGGGATCCCACCCTCTCATTGGCCCGAGAGGGACTTGGTATAGTGATGAGATCACATACCAATCGGTTTGGTGGTTGGACCACAAACCAATAGTTCATTAGAGGATCAGTGGGACTTAAGGAACAAGATGTAATTACGGGGGTAAAACGGTTATTTTGACCCAGCTGTAATTACGAACGACCTGTGAAGGATCGACTTACTAATGATGGTTACATCAAGAGGACAGAAATATATCTACGGTGAGGAGAGTGCAACCCTTGGACTTTAGTGGAGTCTCCGGGGGTTAACGAATGTTGGTTAGCTTGGTTAAAGAGTTTGACCGGTTAATCTCGTATCGTTGGAGCTCATGATCTGTAGGTCCTTTAGGTTCTCCTGGCTAGCTCGGATTAAGCCGTGTAACAATATGAGAGAAAAAGAATTTGAATTTATTGAAATTCGATTTTGGAAGAATGATGGACATATTTAAATATGATTTAAATATGGGATCGGTGTAAAACATGAATAGGGATTCATGTGTGATGATTCGGTTTAAGAAACCGGGATTAGTCTTATTATTTAATTAATATTTGATATTGAATTAAATAATAATATTAATTAATTAAAAAGTTTAATTAATTATAATTTATTTTGCTTATTAAAATTAATTATGAATTAATTTTAAAATGACAAAATATTACAAGTGTGATTATAAGTCAAAGTGGAATTATCCATAATGAGTGGATTTATCCAAGTTGAGTGGGTTTATCCAAGTTGTGAAGTGGATTGTGAATCACCAACAACATGCATATAAACTCATCAATTTTGGAACACTTGGTTGAAGACTAATCCATCCAATTTGAGGTGTCATGCTAAGCAAAGACTTTGTTGCATGTGAATTGCCTATAAATTGGATGAAGTTCAAATGGTTTGAAGTTGATGAAATTTCAAAGAGTTTGAATGTTGGATGAGCATGAAGAGTTCATGTTACTTGAGAAATTAGAAAGCTAAGTGTTAGACTTCTTCTCACAAAATCCTCATCACTTTCATCTTCCCATCTTCTTCTTCCAAACTTTTTCTTTCATAAAGGAGTCCCACCACTCCGTTGCTCGGCCCGAGGATAGCGGGACTACCGGAGGTGGTTCTCGAGGAGTTCGAGGGAAGCTTCGAAGGGTTCGTGAGGAGATTTGAGCTTTGGAAGAGAAGTCTTTAGAACTACAAGAGGTATGTGTTCTAATTCCTTTTATTTCAAAGCTTTGTGCATGTTTCTTATTTAGCTAAATTGATGAAATTAGAGTGCCAATGATCCGTCTCGCTTCCGCTGCGCTACATGCGCTCCATCACTTTGTCGTCAGGGTCGGGCCCCCTTCATCTACATTCCCACCCTGGACCTGGGGGGAATGCTCGGGAACGGTCGCGGCCGGGGTGCCCGAAGCTACAGTCCCATCATCAACCTCGCGGGACTGCTCGGTCGTCGGGGTCGGGCCCCCTTCATCTACATTCCCACCCTCGCCCTGGGGGGAATGCTCGGGAACGGTCGCGGCCGGGGTGCCCGAAGCTACAGTCCCATCATCAACCTCGCGGGACTGCTCGGTCGTCGGGGTCGGGCCCCCTTCATCTACATTCCCACCCTCGCCCTGGGGGGAATGCTCGGGAACGGTCGCGGCCGGGGTGCCCGAAGCTACAGTCCCATCATCAACCTCGCGGGACTGCTCGGTCGTCGGGGTCGGGCCCCCTTCATCTACATTCCCACCCTCGCCCTGGGGGGAATGCTCGGGAACGGTCGCGGCCGGGGTGCCCGAAGCTAAAACAGTCCCACCCTCGACCTCGAGGGACTGCTCAGCTACCATCTCTGTCGTCAGGGTCGGGCCCCCTTCATCTACATTCCCACCCTGGACCTGGGGGGAATGCTCGGGAACGGTCGCGGCCGGGGTGCCCGAAGCTACAGTCCCATCATCAACCTCGCGGGACTGCTCGGTCGTCGGGGTCGGGCCCCCTTCATCTACATTCCCACCCTCGCCCTGGGGGGAATGCTCGGGAACGGTCGCGGCCGGGGTGCCCGAAGCTACAGTCCCATCATCAACCTCGCGGGACTGCTCGGTCGTCGGGGTCGGGCCCCCTTCATCTACATTCCCACCCTCGCCCTGGGGGGAATGCTCGGGATCAGTGTCATCATGAGGCTCCACTTCAGAACTACCCGGGATGTGAAGATCCACATTCAAAGCCTATAACACATACAATAAATACATGTTATTCTCAATTTATAAAGAAAATGTAATGAGTGGAAATAAGAGACATACATTGCATATTAGTTTCAGATAATCTTTGATCGTCTTCAGCTCGCCCTCTATACGGTCGATATCTTCCCTGTAGACTTTCTTTCTCCTACTTCTCTTCTTCTTACTCTTCTCCTTCCTACTCGAAGACCCTCTCTTCTCCTTCCTACTCGAAGACCCTAATGCCAAAGACGGTTGGACAATAGGCGTGACACTAGGAACTACAGTAGCCTCAACATTGAGACCACTAAATTGCCCACCTCCACCTCCATCATAATGGTCGTCAATAGAGTCCCAGGGCACCTCGTCATCCTCCACGTGCACGTTGTCATCCTCGACGTGCACCTCATCATCCTCCATGTCATCCTCGACGTGCACCTCATCATCCTCCATGTCCTCCTCCACGTGCACCTCGTCATCCTCCACGTCCTCCTCCTCGTCCTCCTCCACGTCGTCCTCCTCGTTCTCCTCCACGTCCTCCTCCATATGATCCGGCCCCATTTCCAAGGGAACAACCTCTAACCCATTCATTCTATCATTTTTGTACCGAACTTCAGCCTCAGACATGATTAGTCTACTCACTCGGGTCTGCACATACATAGAATTAACATGTCAAGCTAAGTTTAATCTTACAAAAAAACAAAAACAAAAATTTGCAAGACTTACTAGGTTCGAAGAAAACACATCCTTATCAAGTTGGATATATGTGGGAAACCGCAAGCACGACCATCGAAGGATCCGTGGAACGGCAGATGTGCTCACCCGACTAGCTATGTTCTTTTTAATACTGGACAGAATCTCGTACCCCCATACCTAAGATAATGAATACAAAACGTTAAATTTAATGTATACAAGTATTTAATATGCAAATTCTTAGAAAGACAGATAGACATGTACCTGGAAGACATGTGCAAAACCTTTAATGCTGTAGGTCTGCCCTTTTTTCTTCAACTTATAATTCTCGACTCTGCCTTTCATGCAACTCTTCAAGCTCTTCAATGTTCTCTCAAATATTTTTGAAGACCAATCATAGCGGGTGAACACCTCCCAATCATCAACTATGCCAAAAACAGACAAGTCCAGTAGAGTCTTTTTATCTTTACCCATCATGGCCAACTCAATAAAAAGTACAAGAGAAATCTTCACGGCATCTTCATCATTCTCAAACTGACAACTCTTGTACTTCAACTCCAAGTCTTTTGCATATATTTTTTCCTCAGTTGGTGGAAATAAAATTTGCATCAATCGACTACTATTAGTTTTTCTGTTCACCTCCGGGAGAGTAGGAGACCATAGACCAGTGATGATGTTGAAATCCTCCCTGGAAAAGGTTGCCTTCTTTCCCAAAATACCAAAACTTATCACGCCAACTCTAACTTCTTCCACTTCCCTAAGCATGAGGTGATGAACCAACTGGCCATTGAATATCAAATTCACGTCCAGTAGTGGACCAAAACATGTTTTCCTATACATGTTCATCTGTGTCTCCGTTAACTTCGTCTTAATTAATGCAGTTGTGCTCGAGATATGCGACAAAGACGAAACAGTAGCGGGGAAGTAGTCCTCGGGTTTGATCTTATGAACCAACTCCATTTCAAAGACCTATGCAAATGAACAAGTTAAAACATGTTATTTTAAAATTAGGAGATCGAGACAGTATAGTGAAGGTTTAGACAGTAAGGTGAAAGAGAAATCGCACTGTGCGATAGAAATCGCACTGTGCGATTTCTATCACATTGTGCGATTTCTATCACACTACGATAGAAATCGCACTGTGCGATAGCAATCGCACTGTGCGATTTCTATCACATTGTGCGATTTCTATCGTAGTGTGAGATTACTATCGTAATGCGATAGAAATCGCACAATGTGATAGAAATCGCACAGTGCGATTTCTATCGCACAGTGCGATTTCTATCGAGCAAACCCTACGCAGTTTCACAAATTCATCAACCAAATCAGATTTTTTAACACTTTTCCATTACTCAGACATCGACGAAATCAGCTCTACAACCTATAAACAAACAATTCGACTCCTTCCAACCCCTCATTCGCCGATTCATTCAAATTCCTTCAACTCTTAAAAACCCTAAATTTCAAGAATTCTTTTAAACATAGTACAGTGCAGTAGCGTGGGACACAACACAAGAGTAGCGTGGGACACAACACAAGTAAAAATGGGAAGAAAGCATACCTTTGAGGGCTGTGAGATTTGAGGGTTGTGAGATTTGAGGGTTGTGAGATTTGAGGGCTGTGAGATGCGATAGAAATGGGAGGTTCTTCTCAACGCTTGCGATAGAAATGGGCTGTGCGATGCCAACGTCTTTTTCCTATTCAATTTTCTTAATGGAGGGCATATGCATAATTTCACATCCCCTAAAACCTCAAACCGGTCAGTTTTAATATTTTGTTGGGAGACGGGTCAATTTTGTTAATGTTTTGCTCTGACAGGTTAGTTTATGCAATTTCCCCATATGGTTGCATTTACTGTCTTTTCCAATAATAATCTAAGTTGTAATGTAATTAAGGTTATTGTTCCTTAATTAAAACTTCATTAAACAAATGGCTTTGTGTTTTGGTGCTTCATTACAGCTAACATATGTTTCAAGCATGCTGAAGTCAAAACACAAATGATAATCCGAATCTCAACCTCACATGCACTGCCTTCCAAGTTTAAGATCAAAATTATGGATTAATTGTATTAAAATTTTAATTAATATTTCTTTTTCTTGTTTCTTTTTGGGATAGACAAGAAGATGCAATGTTTCAAACATTGCTTGTCGGCATAACAACTTTAGATCCGAAAGGAAGAATCAAAGAATCTTGCTGCTTTGATTTAAAGATTGCCTTATAAAAAAAGAATGAATCAAATCTCCAAATCACAATTTGAATTTCATCAAATATATATATATATATATATATATATATATATATATATATATATATATATTTTGCCACAAAATCAAACATTTTCTTTTTCAATGAGTTGGATTTTATTATTATGTCGAGTATGAGATATAAAAAAAAATGATTGAAATTTGATTTTTTTTTTCTCGATAACATATGGGAGGAGAAATTCGAACTTGAGACATATTGTTCATAGTATATACATCATATCAACCCAACTATGTTCGTGTTGGCAAATCTTGATTTTTTTTTTTATTAAGAAGATTTGTAACATAGTTGAGTGATTTTATTTTTATTTTTTTTATTATTATTTTAGTTCAATAAGATGGTGATGGAATCTTTAGTTGAATTGCACAAATTCATATGATTTTTTTTTTAGATAAGTTGAAAAAACAATAAATTTTGATTCTTTTTACTAAAAATTTGCAACCATTCTAATTTACTTTAGGACCAGGGCTCCAGTCCCCCTCAACTATGAATAACATACTTAATTTGTATATAGAATGTGGATTTGTTTTTTAAATTATCTATAGGCTTAGTGGTAAATGCATGTTATCCCTCTCTCACCATCCTAGTTCAAATTTCCATACCCAATTGTACTTAAAAATTAACATATCGATGGAGGACTCAAAACAAATTTACCAAACAACTCAGATTCTTATTAATCAAAAAGGGTTTAAGTTCAATTTCTCACCATATTATTCTAAGCAAATTGTATGATTGGAAAGTCCCAAAAAAGTGAACTTTATATGAAGATGCATAACAAATTAGAAAATAGGGCATAATATTCTCTAATTCAGCATAAAAAAAAAATACACAGAGCTTTTTCACATGTTATTTTCTTGCCAAAAAAAAAAAAAAAAAACAGAAAATTTAGATGATGATGAACAGAGTTAAAAATCGTCGAACTCTATTCTGAGGATTTCAATGGATGCCTTCACAAAGTCTAATATAAATAGTTAAAAATATTAATGTACAATTTTATCCCTTCCATAATGGAATCCATTTTACCTTCATCCGGCTGCCGCTGGCGATTCAACCCACGGCGGCCCTTGTTTTCGCCGGAGAAGACAAAAGCAAGAACCAAATCAGAA
Source organism: Herpetospermum pedunculosum (assembly GCA_028017165.1). Lineage (NCBI taxonomy): Eukaryota > Viridiplantae > Streptophyta > Magnoliopsida > Cucurbitales > Cucurbitaceae > Herpetospermum > Herpetospermum pedunculosum. The sequence continues at coordinate 10,550,264 of CM051526.1, forward strand.
TTACAGAGATCTCTAAACCAAATTCTGAAGTGAACTCATCGTATTTCAAAATTGGAAGAAATTCAATTATTTCCGGTGGGGAAAAGAGTAAGAACTTTCCTCCCACCTGTTCCATTACCGGAATCCAAATCATCGCGGTAAGTCGTCGCCGGAGTACTCACCGGACCCCCAATCCGGTGAACAGGCCGAACCAAAAACGGATGCTCAAATTGTCCATTCGGCGGCGACCCAAAATGGGCCACTTGACGGTGGTGGTACTGAGCAGCGGCGGCGGCCATCTGGTGGTGGTGCTGCTGCAGGGCTCCGACGGGCACAAACGGCAAGAAATGCTCGGAATTAACCCGAGCAGTAGTAGGGTGAAGAAAATGCGGCGGAATAGGAGAACTAGCGAACAAATGGTCGGTGGCGGGATCTGAAACAACGGAAGCCAATCCAGCGCCACCACCACTAGCTCCGCCGCCGCTACCACCGGAAATCCCCTGCATACGCTTCAAATAGAGGCGGTATTTCTGCAAATGGCTAGCTACGTTCTCACGAGTTAACCCATCGACGCTCATAAGCTGCATTATGGTTTTAGGGACGGCGTTTTTTATCCCCAAATGTGCGACGGCGTCCACAAATCGCTTGTGGAGTTGTGGCGTCCACACCAGTCGCGGCCGCTTCAGGGTCCGCGCCGGTTCGTCGCCGCCGGAGTCCCCAAAATCGGCTAAGCTCGGATGGGTAGTAGCCACTGAAGGCAGCGGTGGCGGCGGAGGTGGCGGTGAGTGGTTGTTGTTGTTGATGGGAGTAATTGAATTTGTGATGTCAAATGCGAAAGCAAGATCAGGAGTGATTAGAGTTTGGGAAAGAGGCATTAATTCATCAAGAGAAGGAAGCTGTTCTTCCCATTTTGAGAACCAATTTGAATCATCTTCCTTCATCGTTTCTCAAATCTAAAACAAACCCACTTTAATTTTTATCCAAATTCCAACTGGGTTTGCTCCAATTTTGTAAACTACCAACAAAAAGACACAAAATAGGACCAAAATCAGAAATTTCAAACCACGAAAAAAGAAAGAAAGAAGAACAACAAATGTGAAGAGTGTGGTGAGCCTTCCCTCAGGATTAACCTCCTATTAACTTTTTGATATTGATTTATTTTTAATGGTTTAAAAATAATACCAAGATCAACTCATCTATTCAGTGCAATAGAAATAGATCAATATAAATAAGTTTCTGTCATAGAGTCAATATGAGTTCTTATGGTTTGATGTGTAATAAATGAATGTTTTGATCATTGTTTGCAAAAATCTTAACACAAACTCTATAAACAATAAAAAAAAAAAAAAAAAAACTATTTTTAGTACAAAGTTATTACATTATTCCAAGAAATTTATTGAGTAGAGTGCTACGTTTAAATTACATCAAATTAAGAGAAAAAAAATTAAATAAATTAAGGGAGCGAATCGATCTCTTTTAAAGAGTATATCAAGATCAAAATGAAACTTTTGAAAGTATAAAGATCAACATAGATAAGAGTTTAGAGTTTAGGGTTTTAAAAAAACATAGATAAGAGTTAAACGTACCTTGACTAAAATAAACGATTTTGATAATATAGAGACGAAAAATAGACCAGAAGTAAAAGGATTACTAGAGGACAAAACAAGATTTAAACCTTAATCATTAAAAAAGAAAAAAAGGAAAGTGAGAAAAAGGTGATGTTTGGTGATGGAGTGGAAGCATTGAATAGTAGAATTATCCAAATTTCCAGCAGGCCCATGTGGTTGCATTTACTTGTCTTTTCCAATAATAATCTAAGTTGTAATGTAATTAAGGTTATTGTTCCTTAATTAAAACTTCATTAAACAAATAGGTTTGTGGTTTGGTAGTGCTTCATTACAGCTAACATATGTTTACACAAATAATTATAATCCGAATCTCAACCTCACATGCACTGCCTTCCAAGTTTAAGATCAAAATTATGGATTAAAATTTAATTAATGATTTTTTTTTCTTGTTTCTTTATGGGAAAGACAAGAAGATTCAATGTTTCAAACATTGCTTGTCGGTATAACAACTTTAGATCCGAAAGGAAGAATCAAAGAATCTTGCTGCTTTGATGTAAAGATTGCCTTGGAAAAAAGAATGAATCAAATGATCTCCAAATCATAATTTGAATTTCATCAAATAAATGTATTGCCACATAATCAAACATTTTCTTTACGAATGAGTTGGATTTTATTATTATGTTGAGTATGAGATATAAAAAAAATGATTGCAATCATTTTTTTTCGACAACATGTGAGAAAAGAAATTCGAACTTGAGACATATTGTACATAGTTCATACATTATACTGGTTGAGTTATGCTCGTATTGACAAATCTTGACTTTTTTTTTAGAAGATTTGTAACCTAGTTGAGTGATTTTATTATTATTATTATTATTATTATTATTATTATTTTAGTTCAATAAGATAGCGATGAAAATCTTTGGTTGAATTGACACAAATTCATATGTTTATTTTAGATAGGTTAAAAAAACAATAAATTACGAGTTTTTTTACTAAAAATTTGCAACCATTCTAATTTACTCCGGGACGGATTTACTTTAGGTCCCCCCAACTCCCAACTATGACCGCATACTTAAATTATCTTTGGGCTTAGTGGTAAATGCATGTTATCCCTCTAAAGCAAATTCTGAAGTGATCTCATCGGATTTCAAAATTGGAAGAAATTCAATTATTTCCGGTGGGGAAAAGAGTAAGAACCTTCCTCCCACCTGTTCCATTACCGGAATCCAAATCCTCGCCGTAATTCGTCGTCGGAGTACTCACCAGAGCTCCAATTCGGTGAACAGGCCAAACCAAAAACGGATGCTCAAGTTGTCCATTCGGCGACGACCCAAAATGTGCCATTTGACGGTGGTGGTACTGAGCAGCGGCGGTGGCCATCTGGTGGTGCACTAGTAGAAATCGGGGCTATGATGGCAAATAAAAACTGTCATCAGGACTTTAGATGACAATTTTTTTCAGTCGTTATAGCCCCTGCCTTCTTTAGCCCCTACCTTCTTTACACTATAGTGACAAAAACTGAAAACTATCGTCAATGTTGGTTTGGTGACAGTTTTTTTCTGTCTTCATAATACGGTTAATGACAATTATTTTTAGTCAAGAGACCTTATTTTATGACACCTAAACATTGTCACTGAATGACCACTCATATCATATTTTGTCATTTAAACACAATTGACGACATGTAAAATGTTTGTCATCGAATCGGAATGGATGACAGTAAATTTTGTACGGTTTGATGACTTATTTTTTTTGTCATTAATAGCTTGAAGACCACAACTATTGTGAGTCAACAAAACGAATTCAGCCAAAGCGAGCATGGCTCAACGGGCATATGTATGTATTGACGACCAAGAGGTCTATGGTTCGAATCCCCCCACCCCCAATGTACTCAAAAAAAAAAAAAAAAACGAATTCAATGACATGATTTTTTTGTCAAAAAAAATCAATAATAGATTTTTTTTTTTTTTTTTTGTATCAAATCTAAATATATTAATATTTATATTTTTAATTTTTTAATTTTTTTTATTTATTATTATTATTATTATTAATTATTCATATGTATACAATATTGAAACTAACTACGATGCACCTAAATTGTTGCAACATTAATAGTAAAATGTTGCATAACATGATGAAATATTCATTTAACCCAACAAAAAAGTTCATCATTTGTTGCTATATGACTTCTAGCTTGAAGAAAATTATCTCCACTTCGCTTTGTAGTTCCTGCAATAAAAATTCAAGAAGACACAATAACTTTTTACTTTGAAAGTAGAACAAGAAATCATTTCAACAAATATCCAGAATCCTCTCAAATAGTTATAAGCTATATATACTTATAAAATAGTCCGTATGTGAAAAACATGAGCAAGTGACTAAAATGGACCTAAAATTACAAGTGGTCAAAAAGTACCTAAAATTACAATGTAACAACTAAACTTAAGAAGTGTCTAAATCTACAAAGTACCGAAAACATCCAATAAAGTTTAGAAAATAATAACAAAAGCAAAAGTGGCTACCATAACTGTAGGATAGCCATTAACAAGTGTCTAAATCTACAAAGTACTGAAGACATCCAATAAAATCTAGTGTCAAATCAAGAAATGTAATCCATATTTAAGTTACATGACATACCTCTTTAACACTGAAGATATTTGATTCAAAGTTTCTTCATAAGTGTGCATCAACAAACTTCATCCAGTAAATTGCAATTTGCACATGTATGCCCACTCTCATATAAGCACAATTAAAAACTTTAGTATGTTTGATTAAGCTTCAGCTCATGCACTTCAATGACTAGAAGGAAGTTAAAAGAAAGCTCATGATGTGTTAAATAATATTGTCATAAGACCCAACTCAAAAGTTTAGAGTTATATCTTAAAGTTTTATATTTTTTTATATCCAATGTTTGAAGTCACACTAATACGTTATCTTTTATCTCTATTTATACTGTGTCACCAAACAAAATTGTACTGAATGAAATATCTAAGGATTTATGTCATAAACAAAATAAAATGGAAAAACTTAGAGATTTGCATAGATTGAGAAAATAAATAACATATTAGATTGATAGAAGAGATAATACTTGTATTAAAGTCAAGTTTTACAAAAGCTATGAAACAACTTGGAAACATAAGTTAAAAGAGTTACAATTTTAAGCCAAACAAGGTTACTTTGTAAATTTAAGACTACAAATGGCATTAACAAAGTGTATCATCAGAGCAAAATAACAGAAGCAAAAGTAGCTACCATAACTGCAAGATAGCCATTAAGAAGTGTCTAAGTTTACAAAGTACGGAAGACATCCAATAAACTTCAATGCTAAATCAAAAAATTTAATCGATATTCTAAGTTACATGACATACCTCTTAGACACCGAAGATATTTGATTCAAAGCTCCTTCATAAGTGTGCATCAACATAGAACTCCATTTAGAACCTAGTCTTTGTTCAAAAATTTGATCTCATAAGCTCCTCCTAGAATAAATTTTGAATTGCCACATTAGTATACTATGTAAGTCAAGTTGAAGGAAAAATAATATTTGATAAATAATTAATAGCTTAGTTCTATTTGGTTTCCCTCTCATAGTCTCCCTAATGCCCAAAAAGACGTACCAAAAAAAAGTTACCTTCTTTATGAACATACAAAAAAAAATTACGAAATTCATTCAACATGCCTAGAGCTCACGGGTACAAGTTCAAAAGACATCTAATAAACTCCCAACAAGGGGGTCGGAAGTGAGCAATCCGACGCAATGCGTCGATAAAATAGTCTAACCCGACGCATGGTCAACGCGTCGGGTTAGGCCACTTTATACGACGCATTGATCACGGGTCGGGTTAGGTCCACTTTATTCAATATGGAGCTAAATGTTTGTATTTCAATAACGGGCAATACCCGTCATCTATAGTGTAAAAAATTTAACAAAAAAAGGGTTGGTTGCACACCGGGCTAACCAACCATATTTATCTTTCTCAACCTATGACTAAATAAAAATCTGAATAGAAAAATTATCATAGTGATGAGATGATAGTGGAATCTAAAAGTGGAGAAGTAGTTTTGTACCAGCAGAGAAAAGGAGAGTGCCAAGTCTCTAGAAAAAGTGGGCTTCCAATGTTTACATTTGATTCAAATATAACCAATCTCAAATTACCATTTTCAACTCAAGGATCAAATATACTTGTTTCTTTATATCTTAATTCAATTTCTCTATCATTGTTATTTGCTCCTATAATTGATGCAGTGGAGGATAAAGCTTTTTATGTGAAACAATGAGAACCTTTCATTTTATTTCATGTCATTTTATCCAAAAACAATGCTAAAAAAGACGAACCATTCACTATATTTCAAATTAAATAGGAGACAAGTTCACAATACACAAAATCTATTAGTAATAACATACATGCCAAAAGGGTGAGATCTAATATTCATTTAGAAATAAATCATTACCATTATTATAAATCAGCTTGCAGCAGCACACAAAGATGACTTAATCACAAACTTCAGCAATCAATCACTTTCCCCGAGATTCCATTCCCTCCATTCAGTAAAGTTAAGCTCTCAACATAGTATCTAAATAGAAAGAACCTTAAGCACCATAAATTCCGACCCTTCATAAATTGGTTTTGTACAAATTTATCCTATTTACCAACAAAAGAAATATCAATGTCTTTCAAGAGAATTACCTGAAACTGCAAGCAGTAGCCACGATACAAAAAGTCAGTGAAGATAAGCGAGCAATATTCCAATGGTGACAGAGAGCTAGCAACAAGAAATGACAATATTAACTTGGAACATAATTAACAACAGAAAATCATGGTGACAACTGAAAACAAAAGAAGTCTATAGTTTTAACCAACCTGGTTAACTGAACCAAGACCACCCTCTCAAGTTTTGAGGAGCTATTTCAGCAATATAAACGGAACCTACAATTATCAACAAATATTATACTCTCAAGATTCTGTTAGAAGGAAAGTTTTAACACAATAGATGCTCAATTTCTAACCGTATAAGAGATAATTCCCACACCAAAACCTTCCAACAACCTCCCATGTAGAGGAAAGAACAATCCTACAAAGCATTAAATTAGCAAAAAGAGTGAGATTGATTCTATTGCCATTACACTTCAACCTATTTACAGTAATACATTAAGATAATCACCCAACATACTTTTGCAAATTAATCATGGAAATCAATAGAAACTAAACAAATATAATGAACTAAATGGAAAACATTAGTATCTATTCATTTTGATCTCTAGAACGTAATCTTATGATTGATTACCAGTAGAGTGCTTCTGCTGATCTTATGATTATTACCAATAGAGTGCTTCTGCATGAATAGAAAATGTATTTTTCCAACAATTAAACAGTGATCAATTTGAAAATAGTAAAAGAGAAGAAACATTATCAAGGTTGAAAATGATAACATAAAACAATCAAACATCAGCTGGAATCCTACAAGCTAAAACATTTTAATGTTCATTTGATATATCAGAAAATTAATAACTATCCAGAAAATAGACATTCACATTTCAATACGTGAAGGTTCTTTCTATTCTACTCTCCATCAACAAACATCAGAAGTTACCAAGAATTCATTTTCATAACCATTGTATGTTTGAAATCTCACCTTTACAATATCACCCAGAACATATAGAAGCGGACCAATTTTTCCTTTGTAGCGACACATTTCAATAGTTCCTTTGTCACTTGAACTTCACAAATTGGTTGAAACTCTTCAATTTCATCCTCTGCCAAAAGATTAAATATCAATATTCAAACATCGCCCAATGAATCAACTGTAGAGTTGCAATCACTTGAACTAAACTTGCATCCTCAGCCAACCAGACAAAAAACCCAACAGTTTGAGCTTAGATCATTATACAATTGTTTGAAGAAATCAACCAAGTCTCATTCATTTTCATGATGGATATTTTAAAATGTTAAATACTAATTAAAAAAAACAGAAAGAAAGAACCCTCATGAAAGAAGAGAATAAGTATAATTAGCTTCACCTCCTACACAAACCATGTGAGAAGCTCACATTCAGCAATTCTTTCACCAGTTTGAGCCAAAGGTACATCCACCAACTTAAAAAGTGGAAGACCATCCAAGGCTTGGCGGCGGACCTGCGCGGCTGCACGGCGGACCTGCGCGGCTGCGACGACGGACCTGCGCGGCTGCGACGACGGACCTGCGCGGCTGGACGACGGACCTGCGCGGCTGCGACGGCGGACCTGCGCGGCTGGACGACGGACCTGGGCTGCGATGAAGACGGACGTCGGCGGAGCTCGGAGTTGGCGGCGGACCTCGACGGAGCTTGGCGGAGAAGAGGAAATCGGCAGACAAAAAAAAAAAAAAAGGGAGATGGGTTTGGGGAGATGGGTTTTCAAGAAATGGGAAAGTACCATTTGTATTATTTTTAATAAATTAATAATATATAATAAAATATATTTCAGATTTTCAGATTTCCCTCCATTTTCATTTTCATTTTCATTTTTAATTTTTTTTTTTTATATATTTTATTTTATTTTATTTTTTTAATAAATGAATTATAAATAAAACTAAACAATTTAGGACATTTTAAAATAGCCATTCATTAATGACATTTTAAAACTGTCATTAAATTTCGGAAATCTGAAAAACTCCGTTTTTTCCCGCCAAAAAAGCACCCCAAACTGAAGATGACACTTTTTTTTTTCTTCCCATTGGTTTTTCTTGATTCACATGTCATCTATTCCCATATTTGTAGTAGTGTTATTTTTGGGTTCTCCTTTTTTGTATCACCTGTCTATATATGTCTATATATTTCAAGTCTTCCACTTGTATCTAAACTATTAACAAAATCAAAGGATAATTCTAATGCTATGCATGCCCAATTGAGATGAGAAGCTTTTCTAAGTTGAATACTAGAGTTGAAACATCTCATTACTTAGGATTGAGTTGAGAGAGCTCTAAACTAAAGTTGTTCTCACTTCCCACTAATACAACAAAAGAAATATGTAAAAGTAATATGTAAAAAGGACTTGTTATTACCACTAAAAGCTTCACTTCCTCCTCTAGAAGAGAATAAAATAAGTAGAGAAAACTCTAAAAGAGAATTAAAAGATTAATAGATTTTATTTACCACAATATTCCGTGAGAAATATTCTTCAAAAGCTTCACTTACTCCTCTAGTTCTCCTATGTGAGCCTACATAGATATGTTAAATAGAAAAATGTGAGAATATTCAGTGAATTTGACTATACTTTAGAAAAATAATGAAACTTGTTATTTAATTTCTACTGCAAACTTCAAAATTTTAAACATCTCCACCTGTACACATCATGCTAAAATCATGTTAAAATCCTCACAATTGACATATATCATGAAGTACCCCACTAGATATATACAACAAACTAAAAAAAAAAAGAAAAAAAAAAACTACAAGGAAAAAAATAATACAATACAAAGTATATGCGACTTCACAAAATCTATTAACTCAAGAGAGTTGAGAATAGGGCAACTTGTATGCCCACTACGAGGCAGCATCAGGGCAACTTGTCAACTTTGATAAGCCTGTTATTTCCTTTAGTCGTAGTACAGATGGGGCTATGCGGGATCGGGTGAGTCAGATTCTGAAAGTGGGCCAAGTCCCTTTTCATCGCCAATATTTGGGTCTCTCATCCTTTATGCCCCAGAATCGAGCTAGTACCTTCAGTTACATAAAAGAGCGTGTGTGGCGGCATCTTCAAGGTTGGAAGGGCAATTTTTTTTTTTCTGTAGGGGGTCGGGAAGTTCTTCTTAAGGCTGTCATACAGGTCATCCCTTGTTACACGATGAATTGTTTTAGACTCCCTAAGGGGATTATTCAGGATCTGCACCGGATCATGGCTCGCTTTTTGTGGAATGGGCATGAGGAAGATAGGCGAGTGCATTGGGTGAGTTGGAAATCTTTGTGTAGTCCTAAGGGCATGGGCGGTTTGGGTTTTAGGGACCTGTAGTTGTTTAATCAGGCCCTCCTTGCTAAACAGTGTTGGAGATTGATACATCAACCGTCGTCCTTTGTATCGCGAATAATGAAAGGGCGGTATTACACAGATTCCGATTTTTTCGACGCCCAGTTGGGATCGTCTCCGTCCGCTATTTGGAGGAGTCTACTTTGGGGACGTGAGTTACTGGCATCTGGAGTTCGGTGGCAGATTGGTAACGGAGAGAGGGTGGGGGTATACAAGCACAATTGGGTGCCAATGGAATCCTGCTTACGTATTACGTCTCCGACTTCCTTACCCGTCCATACGAGAGTTTGTGATCTGTTCACCCCTTCTAGAAGATGGGATGAGGCCAGACTTAGGCAAAATTTTCACCCGATGGAAGTTCAGGCCATTTTGACGATTCCGTCCAATCGTCGGCATACAGGGGACCAGGCAATATGGCATTTTGAGGATACAGGGATGTATTCAGTGAGGAGTGGGTATCGGTTGGCGCAGTCACAAATTCTTCATCGCGAGGCCTCTGTGTCGTCGGTTGAGTCTTTGACGCGATGGTGGAAGGGGGTGTGGAAAATGGGTATTCCCAGTAAGATCCGAGTGTTTTTGTGGCGGCTTTGTCTTGATAGGCTCCCAACACTAGATAATATGGGGCGGAGAGGGATCGATATTCTAAATACTTGTGTTCTGTGTGGAAAGGGGGGAGAGTCCAGCCTCCACTTGTTTTGGCACTGCAAATTTTTCTGTGGGGTGTTGACGACTTCTAAATTTGAGTTCTTATTACAGTTCCGGCCGGAGGGGAATATCACATCTATTTTGTGGTTTTTGCAGGAGAAGTTGGGGTGGCATGAGTTTGAAGAGTTATGTATTTTGTGGTGGTCAGTGTGGAACATTCGTAATCGAGCTCGCTTTACGGGGTAGCGACCAACGACTGATATCGGAAGTTGGGTTGCCAGCTACTTGAACTCTTTCCGAGAGGCAAATCAGAGGGGTATGGTAGAGGGATCTCTGAGGAGGAAAGACCGCGAGCACGTTAAGTGGTCGCCTCCAGTACAGGGGAGATATAAGGTTAATGTGGATGCTGGCTTTGTAGCGTCTGAGGGTATGGCAGGTTTGGGGGTAGTGGTGCGCGACTTTCGAGGTCAGGTAATGTTGTCGGCTGTTGCATGGGTTTCCAATGTTCGCAGTGTATTGATGGTCGAGAGTTTGACGGCGTTTGAGGGGCTCCTATTGGCATGAGAGGCAGGTTTGAGCCCGGTTATCTTAGAAACAGACTCCTTTCAGTTGTGCAGTTTGTTTGAGGGGGTGAGTGAGAATGTGGCAGAGGTAGGTATGGTAGTTGCGGATGCCTGTATGAGGTTCCCTCGTGCTTTCATGGAGCGTTGTTGCTTCATTCATAGAGAGGGAAATGTGGTTGCACACGAATTAGCACATATGGCTATGGATCTTCGTCAACGGGTGATCTGGGTGGAAGATGTCCCTCCTGAGATTGAATCATTCTGTTTACGAGATTTGATTGTGGTGTAGTTTGTATTGAGCTTTGCTCTTCAAAAAAAAAAAAAAAAGAGTTGAGAATATATCCTTCAGGCTCGCAAGTTCCTTCGATCTTCCTCTAGTCAAAGAATTACAACCAAAAACCATTAACTGATTAAGTTTTCAAATGGTGAAAAAACATTAGCACTTGGTTTACCTCAATCCTTAATTTGCAAGCACATTGAAGGGTGAGTCTTCGATTGGCTGTGCAAATTGAAGGAATCTTTGGTTTTCTCTTTGCTTTACAAAAGACTTCTACTTCAACATCTTATTTGCATCAAGCAAATGGAAGGATTTTTTAAACCTTGACCCATATATTGAAGGTTGATACATACAAATGAAAAACTTGCCTTCATATAAAATTGAATATTCCACCAGCATAGATAATCATGATTAATAAGGATGCGACTTTTTTATAATTCAAACAAAAAATGTGGAATTGGAATTATTTTCAAGTATGAGAGAGGTGAAGTAATTGAGTACCTTATTGCACTAATTCTTCGTTAATATGGATGTTATTCCGGCAGTAGCTATTAGAGAAGTGATGCTTGTTGCCCTTAGAGTAATTGGGAACTATCATCCTTCTATAAGAGTTATGTTGAGATGAAATGCTATATTCTTTGACTTTCTCTTCACCATCAACATTAAATCCAACTAAATGAACTTCATAAACTAGTCACTCTAAGTAAATAAGCATGTGTACCGAAATTCACAAGCCAAATAAGATTAGTTATTAAATCTGAAAATTGAAAAATGGTACTATATATGTCTCTATTTGCTTAGCAGTCATGTTCATTAAATTAACTAACAAACACAAATAAATTTATTGAGAGAATGCTCTCTAAGTTGTCAACCAAAATATTAAAAAAATGATCCCTCCATTGCATATTTACTAAAGAGGGCCTTTTTGTCTGGTAGCTCCCTAGAACCCTAGGTATCCATGTGTTGTTCTTTGCTTTCATATCATAAAACTACACACCTTGCTTGTTTCAGCTTCACCAGACCACTTTTGCTTTTTTATTATTAATCTACTTTTCCTAAACAATTTTGCAACAAGTTAAAAACTTCCATCTATAAATCCCCAATTTGCAAACTCTCAAGCTCATTTATCCAACTTTCCCACCTCTCTGACACAATCATTTTCTTTCCCCATTTCCCGGAATCCAAACACCCACCCACCTAGAGAGAGAAAAAAATGGTTTCGATAGACAATAGTAATGTTCAAGAACCAAATTCCAGTCCTCGGATATCTTTCTCTTATGAATTTCTTGATGAAAGCAACTTCATTTCTATAACCCTCCATTGCATATGGATGCAAACAGAAACTTACAACCATTTTAACCAAGAAAATTAAACTTAAGATATGCACATCAAGTTCAAAAATCTCACACTGTTTTTCTCGTAGTAGTGCTTGTGAGTGATCTGCACATTCTGTTAAATAAAATCATTTGAGTAAAACCTCAACATGCTAAAAATTAGAAAGGAAAATCCATGTAAATAAGAGAAAATTTGGCATGGAATAAATCAAAATCGAAGAAAACGAATATGGACTCGATCCCAACAATCCCAAACTACTAACTACTCCAAAACCTTGCTTTCGATCCCAACGATGCCCAAAGAGTAAAATTACTCAAATCGAGACTAAGGACTCGATCCCTTGCTGGACAGTGGCCAAACGCCCATGAATCTGCAAATCTAAAGTCTAAAACAAGCGGGTAACTAAGTTTGGAGTTAACTAACTTCGTGGGTAACGGTACAGAAGAAGAACGGAAGGAACTCACTTGTTTGTTGCGGCTACCGGCGCGACGAGGCTGAGCGACAATCGGAGGCAGCGGCGTGCGGCTGAGAACTGACTAAAGGCGGCGGCGTGCAGCGGTGTGACAGCAAACGGAGGAGTGACAGGGCGCAGCGCGGCTGAGCAAAGGGAGAGAGCGGCGGCATGCGACGAGCGGAGCGAAGGGGGGAGAGAGAGCGAACGACGACGGCGGGGTGCGGTGGCGAAGGGGAGAGAGAGAGCGACGACGACGACAACCTTAACCCCATGAGGGAGATGGGAGACGGCGGGGTGTTACCTTTTTTTTTTTTTTTTTTTTAATAAATAATAATATAATATAATATTATATAACATTTCAGATTTCCCTCCTTTTTCAAATTTTTAATTTTTTTTTTTTTTTAATAATTTAAGTGGTTAATTAATTATAATTCTTTTATAAACAAATGAATGATAAATAAATCTAAACAATTTACGACATTTTAAAATAGTCATTCATTAATGACATTATAAAACTGTCATTAAGTTTCGAAAATCTGAAAAACTCCATTTTTTCCCGTAAAAAACGCGCCTCAAACTGAAGATGACACCTTTTTTTTCCTCCCCATTGGATTTCCTTGATTCACATGTCATCTATTCCTATATTTCTAGTAGTGGTGCTACTGCTGCAAGGCTCCAACAGGCACAAACGGCAAGAAATGCTCGGAATTAACCCGAGCAGTAGTAGGGTGAAGAAAATGTGGCGGAACAGGGGAACTGGCGAACAAATGGTCGGTGACGGGATCTGAAACGACAGAAGCCAATCCAGCGTTACCGCCACTAGCTTCGTCGCCGCTACCACCAGAAATCCCCTGCATACGCTTCAAACAGAGGCGATATTTCTGCAAATGGCTAGCTACGTTCTCAGGAGCTAACCCATCGACGCTCATAAGCTACATTATTGTTTTAGGGACGACATTTTTTATCCCCAAATGTGCGACGACGTCCGCAAATCGCTTGTGGAGCTGTGGCATCCACACTAGCCGCGGCCGCTTCAGGGTCCGCGTTGGTTCGTCACCGCCGGAGTCCCAAAAATTGGCTGAGCTCGGATGGGTAGTAGCCACCGAAGGCGGCGGTGGTGGCGACAGAGGCGGCGGTGGTGGCGACGGAGGCGGCGGTGAGTGGTTGTTGATGAGAGTAATTTGATTTGTGATGTCAAATGCGAAAGCAAGATCAGGGGTTATTAGAGTTTGGGAAAGAAGCATTAATTCATAAGGAGAAGGAAGTTGTTCTTCCCATTTTGAGAACCAATTTGAATCATCTTCCCTCGTTGTTTCTCAAATCTAAAACAAACCCACTTCAGTTTTTACCCAAATTCCAACTGTGTTTGCTCCAATTTTGTAAACCAACAACAACAAAGAGACACAAAATAGGACCAAAACCAGAACCAATAAATTTCATAGTAGAGAAAAAGAAAGAAGAACAACAACAAATGTGAAGAATTTGGGAGAGGGTTCGAGGTGGATCTTGTAAGTTGTAAGTTAATTTTTTTTTCAGGTTACAACTATTAAAAACAAGTACTCTTTTTCTAGTTTTTTTTTTTTTTATTTGAGTTTTATTTTCTGGGATCTAAGGGTGTTGGGAAAAAAAAGAAAAAAAAGAGAAAATCAGAAGATTTTATTTGAAGAAGAAAAAAACAGGATGGGTTTGTGGGGGAGCGCGTGGAGTGCGTGGAGGATATGAATATTGTGAGTCGGGGTGGAGAAGGTGGAAAGGTGTTGAGAGAACCAATCATTTGAGTGTGGTGGGCATTCCCTTAGGGTTTGTTCTTCTATCTAAGACAACAACCCCCAGTACTAGGATTTTTGTAGTGGCGCGTGTACTACTCCTACTAATAGGGGTTTTTTTTTTCAATTTTTGTAATGTTGGCTATATTTGATTTTGTTCAAAGTGAGTTAGGGTTTAGTCTTATCAAATCATCACAAGCCCAAATGTTGGCCCATCATTAGTTTTGATTCTCATCCAAGTTAAAAGCCTCATATGTGTTGATTTGACTTATTTGGTCCTTATTTTTTAGTGAAAGTGTTATTTTCATCATTACATAGTGAAATAATGTCATGTTTACTTCCCTCCAAACGTAATGAATCAATGATAATTCTTACTGTGGGACCCACATCGATTACGTTTGAGGGCATTTACCAAAATCTGCAAACGTAATCAAAGTGTGGGTCCCGCCTCAAAATTTGCAATTCATTTCTCTACCACCCTACGGTACTCAATGGGATTACCAGTGAAGATTACATGGGTCCCACCACTTTTTGTTTATTTTTTCCATGTTTTCCTCTTTCTCTCTCTTCCTTGAAATGTCCATTGTCATTTCCTCCATTTTTTTCTTCATTTTCACCTTCTTCTTCCTTTCTTCTCTTCCCCTCCTCCGGCCAACCTCGTCGCCGCCGCCCACCTCACTCCGGCCAATATCGCCGCCGCCGCCACCCATATGTTAGAGTTTTTTTTTTTCTTTACAAAAAAATGGGGTTTCTTATTCTTTCTCTTTCAAGCAATGAGTTTTCTTTTTTTTTCTCTTCCAAGAAGTGAGTTTTCTTTTTCTTTCAAAAAATTCTTTTACGCCTCCTCGCCAATCTCATTTCTCTTTTTTCTCCACAAGTTTTTTAATCCAAAACTTGTGGAGAAAAAAGAGAAACTCATTTTGATAAAAAGATGAACAAATTGTGGAGAAAAGAGAGAAACTCATTACTTTAATGTTGAAACCCTTGAAAAATGGGGGTTGTTTTTCTTTTGTTAGGAAGAAACATAAATGGGTTAATGGAGGAGGGAAGAGATTGAATCTCCAATGACGAAAAATGAAGAAATAAGAGAGAATAAACGAAGGGAAGTGAAGATTCATGTTCGAAAATGGGTTCACGAGTAACGCCCGGACAACGAGTCAACCCAAACCTTACCAACAACTTTTTTTTTTTTTTAGATAAAAATAAAATGAAAGATAAGCGAAAGCGGAATTGATAAAGATAGCAAAGATCCAAAATTTACAAAGCTAGAGGTCCTTCTAGGATCCTTGTAAATAATCATCTCAAACACTAACCTTACCAATTGCTTACAAACAACACTGTGCATAAAACCCGATCTAAAGCCGAAGCTCTGGTACCAAATGATAAGCGTCATATAAGCTAGATTTACAAAGCTAGAGGTCCTTCTAGGATCCTTGTAAATGTTCACAAATATGACTAACTTAACCTTCGATCTCAACCCCTAAGAAACTGAGAAATAACCAATGTATAAGGTATCATGTTGAGAGAAAAAACATCATGGTAGGACCAAGATGACTTTTAATTGATAGTCGTTTTGATCTATATCAAAAGGCTTTCCAAGCTAACGTGTTTGAGAGTCACTTAGAATGTCTAAGATTACGAGACATGTCTCATCTTCACTAGGGGAAAGTGGGAGAACATGTTGGGTGTAGAGTATGCCCTAGGATACATGTCTCACCGACTTTAGTGCAAGTGGGTGATTGTTGGGATTTATGCCCTAAAGCCTCGTAATTTATTGATAATTATTTTATTATTATTATTTACAATTTATAATATTCATTATATATAAAAATCTAAGGTTATATTAATTAATCTTGAACAGTATGTAGTTGACATACAGGAGGATCATGTTCAAGGAATAACCTAAACAGTCTATAGTACATGGATAAAGTTAGGTGCCTTATCCTGATAACAGTATTGATATGTCCCACTTTGTAATTGTTACAAATGATTTGATCAAAATCATTCATGTTGAGACATGTGAGTGAGGGTATCCTATACAATGAGTTTGTATAAGACTGGACCACGAAATATATAATCTCTCTTTATAAATTCGTTATTTGAGAAGATTAATATTTCACAGGATGATCATATGTGACTCGATCTTAATCCTGAGTGAGTTATGAACTCCTACCTGTGAGGGCTCGTTCTTTGATTTGTATGGGTGAGAATGACTTTTATAGTCGATTCAATAAGTCTACCATTTTGGGGACTTGACCAAACAGGGAGCTGAGAACATAAGTTTCACAAGATAAAATTCACTTCTTCCCATATAGAGAAAGTAGATGAGTAGTTCCCTTAACAGCTGATTTCGGGACTTAAACAATGGGGCCCCACCCTCTCACTGGCCCGATAGGGACTTTGTTTATGGTTGGATCATAAACATATTGTTCATTAGAGAATCAGTGGTACTTAAGGTGTAAGATGTAATTATAGGTGTAAAATGGACTTTTGACGCAGCTGTAATTACGAACAATTCGTGAAAATCGACTTGCATGTAATGGTTATATACATGGACACAACTTGTCCTACAGTGCATAAGAGTGCAACTCTAGGCCTATAGTGGAGTGACCTAGAGTTAATGAATGAAAGTTAATTAATTAAAGAGTTTAATTAATTAATTTTGTATCATTGGAGCTTATAAATCTGTAGGTTCATAAGGTCCCCTTGCTAGCTCATAGTAACAATCAATTTAGTTGAAAGAAAAAATTGAAATATTCAAATTAATATTTAATATATTTGATATATTAAATGTAGAAGGGAAAAATATATTTATTGTATTTGATACATTAAATATTAGAGGAAATAATTTATGCATTATATACATTAATATTGAAAACTATATATACATATAAAATTTGAATGAGATTCAAATATGTTAAATGTATATTATAAAAGATTAATTTTATGATATTTGAATGAAATTCAAATAAATATAAAATACATATTTTAATATAATAGATATTAAAATGTATTTTATAAAATAAAATTAATTCATAAATGCCCTATAAATATTGTATTTAGGTTTAGCCAAAAGGTTGACCAAACAAACTACCTCTGCAGAGAGAATTGTTCTCTCATTCTTTCAAAGAGCTCCCACAAGCCTTGATCCCGTGTTCGAGTCATAGCGAGGAAGATCTCGTGGAAAAAAGAACACAAGAAGACTATTGTCTTCAAAGGTAATTGATAACTCCAATTTGGAGCTATGATTTACTCCCTAGTTCTAGCTAAAACTGTACTTAATTAATGTTAAATTGCCTTTGTTTTAGGTATTTGTCGGTAAGAGCTCGTGAAGTCCGTAAGACGTCGTTCGGGGCTAAGAAGGTCATATTAAAGCCTCAGGATCGCATCGGGAAAGGAAGAACATCAAAAGTGAAGATTTTGCCTAAAGGGAGCAACCAAAGGCAAAAAAAATTGTCCAAACCCGAGAGCAAGCATCGAGACGTTGCTCAACGTCTCGACGCTCCGAAGAGGCGCGCGCTGAAGTTTTCCGTCTCTAACGTCTCGACGCTGCCACAACATCTCGACGCTACGACGATTATAAAAAGGTTTATTCTTCAATTTTAGGTCAACTTTTATATATTTTTGCTCGATTTTCAGAATTAGTCCGCCATTGGAGCTTGGTTTGGAGCTCCCCCTTCATCTTCTACCTCTTGTATGAACTCCAAAGCCTCCATGGGAGCTTAGATTAGTCAAAACTCTATGGAAGGCTAAGGTTAGTGTAGGGTTTGGGGATTGAATGTAAGGATTTGTGAATTTTGTAATTGTTTGAGATTTGTGCTTTCATTTTCTGCCTTTGTCTGAATTATATTGATATTCTTCTTCTTCCATGCCTATTTTATGAACTTGCTTGCATGATAGCTTGACAACCTTGATTGTTAGCATTTTTCGATAGTTAAATAGGGTGGTGACGCATCCTATTCGCCGTAACAAAGGTTGAGTGAGCCCGTAGGTAGTACATAAGCATGTTGCCTTAGTTAGTGTGAGCTAACCCCGTTGAAGAAGATAAATCGAGTTAGTCCTAGGAGTAATTCGTCACAATGCACCCGTCATCGCTTTTAGCAAAGTCTAGGATTGACACCCTTAGATTAGTTAATTGCATGATATGTTACTGTTTTTGATGAAGTCTAGGACTGACACCCTTAGATTAGTTAATTACAAGTTTAGTTGGAATTGACACCTCTGGCTAATTTTCTCTATGGGTCAATTATCGCGGGGGTTTCCGGGTAATTGTTTCTGCATATCAATTGATTCCGATTAAGCATGTATTAGTTCAATGATAACAGTTATATAATTTCGCAAATCCTGAAGTTCCCCCAAAATCCGACACGTTCGTATTATTGCATTTTATTTCTCCGTTAGCGTTATTTCTCCAATTTGCATGATAAAAACTCCCCATGTTTTGTCACTTAAATCAAACAGACGTAATTCGATTCAAATATCTGATTTCTTTTGACCGCTCCCTGTGAATCGACTCCGTTGCCACTAGCTACAAATAACTTAGTGTAATCGGGTTACAAATTTATTTTTGGCAAGCCTCGACAACTTGAAATTTGGGACACGCCATGATTTTGTTGTTTGAAACATTTTGTTTTATTTGTGGTAGAGTTGTTTTAGATTTTTTATAATAAATTTATTGACAATTTTAGAAAATTTGTTATATTGTAACTTTTATAAATGGGTGTAACTAAATTAGATCTTTTTTGGCAGATTTAATGTAGATTAATTCATACTTTGTTGCATTATTGCATAAGGGTAGTTTAGTCTTTAGTCATTGCACACGCTAAATATAGTTTTTAGACATTTTTCCAATAAAAAAATTTTGGACACCAATCAAGCTATTCAATTTTGGACATTGTTCTAGTTATCTTTTTTTTTTCCTTCACTCTATCTTCCAATTTTTTTTATCTTTCTCCCATCATTTCAATACTTAGAATTTTATACGGATGACCTAAAATTTTAAGCGATTTTTGACTTGGATTTTAAAAAAATGTCAATTCACCTTTTGCTAACATCATCAACTATTTTTTTAATATTATTTTGGCTCGTTCTTGCTCACGCTCATGGAAGTGTCTCAATCGCTCTCGTGCGCACTAGGTTGGCTCTTGCTCGAGCTCCACCTCAGAAATTTTAAGATCTAGAAATTTTAAGATCTGAAATTTTAAGATTTGGTAAATTTGTAAGATTTTCTAGTTGTCAAATTTCCACGTAAGAGTTTCCGTGTCGATGAGAGTCGTCAATGACGATGAGAGGGAGAAAAAGGTGATGGAGGAGAGAGGGAGGAAAAAGAAGAAATGTAGGAAGAAGAAGTTCAGAGTATAGAGAAGGAAGCGAGAAAACAAGAAGAAAAAATTATTAAAAACAATGTTAATGATGTCAGCAGAATGTCAATTGACCGTTTTTTTAAAATCCGAGTCATTTTCTCAAATCGCTTAAAATTTCAGGTCATCCGTATAAAAATCCCTCAATACTTTATCTTGATTTATGTGAGTTATATGGGTTTTAGAGTGACTTTGTTGTTCTTATTGGTCTCTTTGGTTGAAATGAATCAAAACTTTTAAGGGGGTTTGATTGTTTTTTTTTTTATTGATTTCTTTGTCTGTTACCTCTTAAACTAAATTTTAGGAAATGATTTACATTTTTCATTCTTTTTTAGTTGGATTGGTTGAAAAAAATAGAAGCTTTTTGTCATAAAATGTAATTTTTTTTCGTGCAATATGAGTTTGGTTAGTTGAAACCCCCGAAGTTTTTTGTCATTAGAAATGAAGTTTTTCGTCTTCACCGAGTAAGTAGACAAAATGTAGTTCGATGAAGATGAACAATCATACCTGGTCGTGGTTTAGTATGATACCCGATCGAGTATATTGGCCTGATTCCCAACCGAGTACCCGACCAAATTTTTTTTAATTAATTTATTTTATTTCTTATGTTTATTTTTTCTTTGTGCACAAAATGCCTCGTGTGTGGATGTGTTTTAGTAGTTTTTGGAATGAGAGTGAAAAAGAATATGATGGGGGAGAGTTGAGAGAGTTTGATGAAACATTCAAATTACGTATATAATGAGTTCTTAGGTCGGGTTTATGAAATAAGTAGTATAAATCAAGACGAGTTCAAACTTATAATAACATCTACACTTCGGTTGAGGTCCAAAGCTCCTCCATTTGTCCTTCATATTTTTAATGGTATTTTCTAAGTGGGAGCAACACTATAGGGCAACAGGAAAGTGGTTAGAAGGAGGTATATTTTTGCAACCATAGTCATTCACCTACATTTAAAAAAAAATCTGCCAAATTACTCGGTCCTTTCTCGGTCGAAAAATGACCGAGTAATTTTCTAGAACCGTTCATCCATCTTTACCCCGCCCTTGACCATGATTTTTACCTAGTCACTATTCATCTTCACCCAAACATCATGTATTCAAAATCTTACAAAAACTTTCCCAAAAAACTTCGATTTTTTTGGAACTCATAGAACAAAAACAAAATAAAAAGCACCCACAAAATTTACTCTTAAGATGCAAAATGATAAAAAAAAATCAATAAAAACAACAAACCCCTTTCAAACCCATTATAAAATTTCAATTTTTTAATAAAAAGAATTTAGAAGAACGCTCAATTGACATAAAGTTGTGTCATTGACTAAAAAATTGTATCATTGACTAAGAGATTGGAGGTTCAATCTTTCTACCCGCATTAATTAAATACTTTGTAAAAAAAATTAGGAGTGCAAAACATGCAACAAATTTGAGAGAGAGAAGAAGAAAAAAAAAATGAAAACAAGGTGGAAGAATGATTTTTTAAAATTGAAGGGTAAAAATATAATTTCAAGAGTTTTGGATCCAAAAATTGGAAAATTTATATAAAAGACCTTAAATATTTAACACTTCGAAGGATTAACCAAAATTTAAAAATTAGTCCAGTTGACCTTTTGCTGATATTATTAATTATTTTTTTTAATATTATATTACTTGTTCTAGGTACGTAGCTCTATTTTAGAACTGAAATTTTTATTCTATGAACTAAAATAAAATAGTTGGGGAAAAATTATTAAAAAAAATAGAAAAATAATTTGACTAATTTTTAAAATTATAATCGAAAATTTCAGGTTACCAACCATACAAATGTGGGTTATTATCACAAATAGCTTATATGACAAAAAATCTATCAACATTAACCCTGTTTTTTGTCACTATCAACATTAACCTTCTCGGTGCATCCTGGCCCGATCGGGCACCAGGATTTTTTTTTAATTATTTATGATATTTATGTATTTTACGTTTTTACCCCTCCTTATAATATACCCTATATAACACTATTTCTTTAACTTGCAGGGAAGTTTTAATCTTATTCACTATTTTTCTTTCTTTTTCCTTCTTCACACAACATTCCATTTGAGTTCATTTCTTCATTTTTACTTTCTCACTATTTTTGCATGCAAACAAGGTATGTTTATCCAAATGTTTATCACATTGAACAATAGCTTCATGAGCAACAATTTTGGCGCCATTTCTCGTTCATTAACCCAGATCCTGGCCCGGATTTGTATACATTCCGATCAAGATCGACCAAGACCGAGATTATTATTATTTTTTTTTTCCATACATTATAACTGATGTCTTATGGTGGTAATTGGAAGGAGACGGAGACAAAATATGAAAGGGGTGAGTTGAGAGGGATGGTCTTGGTCGATCTTGGTTAGAATGTATATAGGATATATTAAAGAAATAATGTTATATAGAATATATTATAAGGAGGGGTAAAAACGTAAAATACATAAATGTAAATAATTAAAAAAAAAAAAAAAAAATTCTGGTGTCCGATCCTGGCCATGCACCGAAAAGGTTAATGGTGATAGATTTTTTTTTTTCTATAGGCTATTTAGGATAATAACCCTACAAATGTCCAACAATTCTCGTCTCTTCGTTCCAAAACAAAACTTTCTCGTCCATTTTTTACAATAACCCGTATTTTTTCCCTTCGTTCTGCTGCAGCCACCCCCACCCCCACCCACGCCTTCCAATCTTCTTCTTCGATTCCTTGGCGGCGGCGGTGAACGGGCAGCGCCGATTTCGATTCTGAAGATAATCAAATGGGTAGGCTAGGGTCTACCGTGGAAATCCCAGAGAGAAGACATCGATCCGATCGAGATAACGGTGGCCATCGCTACTCTCCGGACTTTGATGCTTCCGGCGGAGATTACCGTCGGCGTCGGAGCCCTAACTATGAAAGTTACGATCGCTACAGCCATCGTCGTCGATCTGTCTCCCCTGGCTACACAGACGTTAGGCGGAGCCCTAGGGCTGATGGAGACCAGAACGGTCTGCCCAAGAGATTTGGGCGTACTGAAGGGCGGGCGTATCTGGACAGAAACGGGAGAGCGTCTGAAGAGTCCGATACGGATGAGGAGCTGAAGGGGTTGAACTATGAGGAATATCGGAGGCTGAAGAGGCAAAAGCTCCGGAAGGTATTGAAGTATTGTATTTGGAGAGTGACCCCTAGCCCACCGAGGAATGATAACGAAGAGTATGAGGAGAAAGCTGATGACATTTTGGAGAAATATGGCGACGACGATGGTGGAGATAAAAGTGACTTGGGCAAGAAAAAGCAACATGAAGAAAAGTATGTATCTGATAAA
Source organism: Herpetospermum pedunculosum (assembly GCA_028017165.1). Taxonomy (NCBI): domain Eukaryota; kingdom Viridiplantae; phylum Streptophyta; class Magnoliopsida; order Cucurbitales; family Cucurbitaceae; genus Herpetospermum; species Herpetospermum pedunculosum. The sequence continues at coordinate 10,573,529 of CM051526.1, forward strand.
ACTAAGAATTCCGACTCTGACTCTGAATTATCTGATACCAAATTGAAAAGGACGAAATTGAAGGGTTCAGGTTCCAGGCGTAGAAGTAGAAAATCGTCTCTTAGTGATTCAGAGTCAGACACCGAGAGCGAGAGTGAAAGTGAATCAGAGGAAGAAAGTCGGAGGAGAAGAAAGAAGTCGAAGAATAGGAGGAACAAAAAAGATAAGAATATCAGGAGTAGTAAGAAGAAGAAGAGTAGGTACAGTGATACCGATGAGAGTGAGGAAAGTGAAGGCGAAAAATCGAGGAAGCGGAAGAGCTCTTCAACTTCATCGAAATCCAGGAGCAAGAGAAAAATACAGTCGGAAAAGGAGAGAAAGAGTGCCTCTTCTGAGGAGAATTCTGGTTCTGAAGATGTTGATGCTAACTCTAAGAGTGCATTAATGGTTGATGGAGAGAACATGGTTGAGATTAATGCTGAAGCTTTGAAGATTAAGGAAATTTTGGAGGCACAAAGGAATCCTGCATTTGATAATGATATGCCAGTTGGACCAATGCCACTGCCAAGAGCTGAGGGCCATATTAGCTATGGTGGTGCTCTTAGGCCTGGAGAAGGTGATGCCATTGCACAGTATGTTCAGCAAGGGAAGCGTATTCCACGGCGTGGTGAAGTGGGTCTTTCAGCTGACGAAATTCAAACCTTTGAGACCCTTGGGTATGTGATGAGCGGTAGCAGGCATCAGAGAATGAATGCAATCCGTATTAGAAAAGAAAACCAAGTTTACAGTGCTGAAGATAAAAGAGCCCTTGCAATGTATAACTATGAAGAAAAAGGAAAACGTGAGCGGAAGGTGATGGATGATCTTCAGCGGCTTGTTCAGCGCCACATAGGTCATGATGTTGGCCCTTCACATGATCCTTTTGCTGCATAAACCTCATATGGTGCCATATTGAGAATCTGAGATGTTTGTGTAATCATTCTTAAGGAAGCAAGAAAATATGTCATGTAAGGATATGTGAATCACTTTTAAATACTGGTTATCCCTTTTAGTTGGCTTATCAAACAAGCTTTAAATTTGAGCTAGAGCAAATATGTTTTGTTTTTGACATGTGTTGCTGAAGTCCCTATATCTTATTATATTTCTCCATCTTAAAATGTTGTATTTATCGAAGAGTTTGGTGGTTCTATACTCAATTACTCATGCAGCTTAAAAATTAGAAATTGCCAGTACTTAACGTGTTTGCAAGTTAGTACTTTGATGGCATTGGTACAGGTCCTTCACTTCTATTGACTTTTGGGAGAATTGTTATGAGTATTTCCTTGTATGTTAAAGTTTCAATGATCACAATGAGTTATCTACTTTGCCTATCTTTCCTTCATTGCAAATCTGTATCATTTATAGTTTTACCTAATGATGTCTCTTCTATGATGTTGTCAACATTTTCAAGAAATTTATTTTCTTTCATTTTTCTCAATGAAAGCTCGGTTTCTTACAAAAAAAAAAAAAAAAAAAAAAAAAGATAAAACATCTACTAGAAATTTGAATGCTCTACATATAGAAATTTCGTCTCTGCATTTCAAACCCTGAGGATCTCAAAATTATTTGTGCTAATTCAAATTTTGATGCATAGATGTGTGTTTTGTTGGCGTTATTCTTACAGCCTATTTTCATCATTGATCCCTAATAATTCTCTCGAAGGATGCTTATGAAGTTTATTTTGTTTAGCTTAGACTTTTTCCTTATCGTTATCATTTTGTTGGCATATTTTTTTTGGAGATAGATGTCCATTTTTAATGAGTTAATTGTCTCCAATCTGTACTTTGTTGCTAGAATGATATTATCGGATTTTGTTCTTATTCCTCTTGGCTCGAGTTTGGCGAAGAACGAACCACGAATGGAAAGGTATATTCAGTTATCTAACCTTGAACTTGTTACTTGGAAATTTCTTCTAAATGCAGAATCTTCTCTTGTGAGAGGCAACATTATTTACGAGGAGATGCTTATCAATCACTTGTCTATTGAGGAACATGTCCAGAACCTACCTTGTTGAAGGAAATAAATTCTGTTCCTTTATTAGCACGTGCGAACATACACACGACATGTCTAGATTGCTTTGGTTCCGGAGCCTTTCATAGGCTCCAGAACGTACCTTGTTGAAGAAAATAAGTTCTGTTCCTTTATTAGCACGTGCGAACATACACACACGACATGTCTAGATTGCTTTTGCTCTGGAGCCTTTCATAGACTCATAGCCAATAGTGATAAGACCTTATTCGAGAAAATATTTTTTGTTCATTTATTACTTCTGTGCGCGTGGGATCGGAAGCAGGCCATTTTAGTAGGAATGTATGTAATTATTGTAGGTGGCCATACTTTTTCTTTTCCAAACCTCTCTAGTTTTGTACTCATGGTTTCCTTTCAAAGTTATTCTGATTGCACACTTAGAACGAGGATTCGATGTCTATTGCCTGTAACTCATGAGTTTTGACCAAGTGGATTTCACCTCCTTTTGTTCAAACAGAGTAATTACAGAAATTATTTTGAGATAATTCCTGTTGGCGTTAACTAATTCACGAAATGAACAGGTTTCTGAATTTTTATTTTGACCTTCTCAGGTTGTGTTATTTCTAGCTACAGGATAAGCAGGAGAGGCTGGGGAAGAAAGCTCGACAGGTTGTTTCATCCTATGGAAAGGTATGCCATGACAATTTAACCTTTATGTAATTGTGCTTCACTGTTCCTATGCGGTTAATGGTTGGATGCACTGGATTGGTGAGTTTGGGTTATTGTTATGTCTACAAAACCGAGCAGAGGAGTGGCTGGTGGAATGTTTGACTGGTAGTAGCCTTATAAACAGATCTAAGATTTTGTGGAATTGTGCTGTTAGAGCCTTTATCTGGCTGCTATTGAAAGAAAGAAATCAGAGTGTGTTTGTAGACAAGGTCTTTTGGAGACTATTTTTTGTATCAATGTACAACGTTGGGGTTTGTGGTGGTGTTCAAATCGTAAACAAATTCTTTCCTAATTATAGCCTCCTTGTGTTTATGCTTGATTGATTGGAAGACTTTTCTTTAGCTTCTTTGGGAGGGTTTCCTCTACCTGGCCCTTAGGTCGTTGGCTTTTTGTGATTAATATACTGTCGTCGATGTCTCTTATAAAGAAAAAAGGAAAATTATAGCCTGTTTTTGTATTAGTTTGACTCCCTTTTTTTGGGGTTGGTTTTTTGTATACTCCTGTATTCTTTCAATTTCTTTCAATTTTTCTCAATGAAAGTTCGGCACTTCATTAAAAAAAAAAAAAAGAAAAACCTTAATGATAAAGCATAAAGTATTGTTGACTTTGGGAAACATAATGTTTTGGCTGGTAATGTCTAGGTTTATCTAAAGGAGAGCATCGGTAACATTGGAAGTATTTCTTATTTTTGGGTAATGTTTTTTTTTTTTTAATAAGAAACAATTTCATTGATAATATGAAATTACAATAGAAGGGGATGTCTCTCATGATTACAAAAGACCTCTCTAATTAGATAGCAGGGTATCAAAGCTATGGTGATAGAAGAGAGGAGATCGTTTAGAACAGTGTTTTAAAAGACGCAAGGCGCACTTAAGCGCAAAGACCCTCTGGAGCCTAGGTGCAAGGCGCACAATAAAGCGCGGGCTTTATTTTGCGAGACACACTTTGTATAGAAAAAAATATAAAGAAGAGAGAACATAGTTGAAGTGGAAATATGAAAAAAAAAAAACCTTTAGGATTAGTTGGAATGCCTTGAATCTGTTATGACCCGCTACGACTGGTTCAAATTTGGGTTAGTTAACTTTTTTTTTTTAATAGTTGAAAAAACCCTTGCGCCTTAGGGCATAAATGGTGGGTTTAATGGGAAGGCGTGCGACTCGCCTTGAAAAGGCGAGGCGCCAAACTTGTGCCTTGCACCTGGGCGCGCCATCTTGAAAAGGCGAGGCGCCAAACACTGGTTTAGACCAAATCACAAGACCAAATCACAACCCTATTGACAATAGCTTCGAAGAATCTTAAATAAAATAAGAAGATTCTTTTTCTTGAAATATTCGGAACACAATAAGAAGATTCTTTTTCTTGAAATATTCGATTGTTTCGCTCTTGTGAAATTCTCCCACAAAATCTTCTTCTTTTTTAAAGGATGACCTCCAAGGATAAGAGTAAGAAAGAGCTTTGGCTCTTCCGAAAAAACTAGTATTATTGTGGATCTATAGTTGAGATCCTTCTGGTATAAATAGTCATATGTTCTCAGTCAATAATATACTTGAGGAATTACTCTCATACATAGCTTTATGGTATCATAGCTAGGTTATCAAAAACCCTAGCCGTCAAAAGCTTTAAACATCAAAATTCAGCTGTCGGAACCCGAACCCTAGCCATCGGGTATCATCCTCGTCGGCGCCATCTTCTTCCGGCGCATTTTTCGGCCTTAGCCTCTCCTTCCGACGCGTCTTCCGGCGTCAACATCCTCTTCCGACCCTAGCCGTCGGGTATCATCCTCGTCGGCGCTATCTTCTTCCGGCGCATTTTTTGGCCTTAGCCTCTCCTTCCGACGCGTCTTCCGGCGTCAACATCCTCTTCCGACATCATCAATTCAGTGCATTTTCCGGCAAACTCATCTCCTTCAGGCTCAAAATTCAGCCGCGTCAGTTCGTGTTCGACAGACCCGCGCAACGCCTGAACCTGTTCAAATCTGTCGCTGCTCCACATTCAGATCTTACGCTGATCTACTACCTCTGCCCGCCTCATCCGTTTGCGCACCATCGCCGCGCACAGATCAGTCCGCTTGAAAGCTCCGTCGCGGGAGGTCTCTTCAGCCACTAGATCTACGAACAATTTTACTTGAGAGAGAGGGGAGAGAGAGGAGAGAGCCATATGTCACTTGAGATCTGAACCAATTCCAACCACCATGGAAGACGTTGAATCTTTCCTAACAGTTTGGGACTGTCATTACTTTTTTTTGTTTGGGTAATGGTGAGAGACCTATTTTCTTTTTCATCTCATCTCTTTTTTATTTGATTTCTTTCTATGGTTCCAATTTATACATTCATCTCTCAATCTTCATTACTTTTAGCCCTAATTGCACATTCTTGTTTCTTTGATACTTGTCAATTGTCATTTATTTGGAGACAAATCTAATATTTTGTGGATCCTTCCCCCCTCGGCGTGCAGCCTCGCCTCTGTCTGCAGAGTGATGAGTCCATTGATCATAATTTTTATCCACTGTCCTTTTGCTGCAAAAGGTTGGTCTTTCCTTGGCATTTTTGGTATCTCGGTTTGTTTGCCCAAGTACATCGATGTTTGGTTGGTGGACGTTCTTGCAGGTTGGAGGTTCCTAAATGGGCAAAAGTTTTTTGGAATTGTGCAGCTTCTTTGATATCTTTGGGTGGAAAGGAACCTTCGTACCTTTGAATATAAGTCGTCTTCTTTTGAGATTTTTGGTAGGAATATACAGCTCACTTCATTTTGGTTTTGGTGGTGTTTTAATCAGGAAATTCTTTTGTAACTACAGTGTCTCCATGATTATGAACAATTGGAAAACTCTTCTTTAGTTTTTTTTGTAGGTAGGGGAATCCTCTTCCCCTAGCCCTTAGGCTGTTTGGTCCTCTTTTCTGTTAATATACTAAAAAAGACTTCATGTAGTTTGTTCTGGAAATATGTGGCAACTGCAAGGAAATAGAAAACATAGTGTCTAGTTACTTGATCTATTAAATAGTTACTCTAAGAGGATTTAGTTTGGTCTAATTTAGTGGTTATTGACACCTGCAGGTCCAGGGGTTTGACAGCTTCCAAGTTCTAAGGCATTGGATTATGTTAGAGCTTGGTGGCAATGTCATGGAAAGAAGAAGAAAGAATCGTCATACAAATTGTGAAAGAGTTATCTCAATAGTGTGGTTTTATATATATCCAGTTCAGGCTTGCTTACATACATGCATTTCGACTAATTTCGACTAATTTCATGGGATAATGTGTTTCTACAACATTTGGTTGTCAAGAATTTCATGAGATTTTAGGCGGGTGACCACTATGGGTTCGGTCACCCATGGGTTTGAACGCAGTCCCCCAAATTCTCTTTCACTCTTTTCACTTGCTTTAAAACCAGAGTCCAAGCGATGAAGCTTTCAAGTTTCAATAGTGTTGTGGCTTTTACTTCTGAAAATTTTCTGATCCTCTCTTATATGGTTAGAAGGTGAGGTTTTCAAGCCATAAGATTTGAGAATGAGAAGATAAGGTGTCGGGGCTAGTAAAAGAACAAGGGAAGAAAATCAAAGAGACATGATGTTGATTGCATTTGGGTCAGGTAGTCTTAGACAATGTCGGTTGAGTCATCCAGTAAACCACTATTTCATTGGCAATTGATCAGGTTTTACCCAAGGATACTAATGAATGCCAATAGAAGAAGGTGTTATCATCTATCTCGGGTTTCAAAGGCATGGGAAATGCAGACCGTAGAGCTACACAACTAATACATTAGCTAGAGTTGGAATAAGCATTAGAAAGATGCTTAATTTCGAACCTTTTTTAGGCTTTCAGCATGGGAAAGGGAAGCAGCATATGTAGGATAGTAGCGCGGAAAGCTGTTAGCAAGTAGGTCGCCCAACATTGTTTGGTCGCTAGAGTTGCATTAACCACTGGAGTTCTTGATACACAACTTTCAGTGAGAAGAAAAAAATGATCTAACATTTGGAATGAGCATGAAAGATATTTTAATTCTAGAGACCTTTAGAAAAACAAATAATAAAATAAAAAAATAATCTAGAGACCTTAAGATATGGAGAGTAGATAGAGCCCACTGGGGTCAAGGAAAAAAATCAAATTACTGCTATTTTTAAACTACTTTTCCATTTTGTAATTCCATTTCCATAAATGCTGTTTTATAAGTTCTTTGACAATTGAATCTTGTACTCGATTCCTTATGAGCATTTATTTTTCTATTCAGGTTTACTTTCGTCGGAAATCACATCATATTGTAAGCTTATTGATTTTCCTACACATCAACTTAATTACTCATGGATCATTTAGGTGATTAGTTGTGAATTATTATTTCGTCTTGTTTTTGGAAGAAAAGATGGTGCAAATCAATAAATGTGGGCGACAAGGGTATGCCTTTGAAGTGCACAAATACACCATACATTAGAATACTGGTGCACTTAATAACACTATAATGCACTCTTCAAATGGTACATGATATTTGGAATATTGTTAGCTGCTTTGAGTTTTTTAGTTTCATAGTGAGTTTGTTCAGCTACTTCAAATTCATTTATTGATTCTTGTTGGAGTTTAATGTGACCAAATTTTCCTCGTAGAAGTTGAAGAGATATGTGAATTGATGTTGGGGGCATGTTAAAGGCCAAGGTTGGGTCCCTAAGCTGAAATCTTATGGACCAAATGCTCATTCATGTTCCTCCAACTAACTTAACTTGTCTACTTTTTTAAGTAAAGGACGTAGGTTTTGATTTGGCTTCTCTTTGTTAGGTTGTCCTCTTAATTTGTAGGTCGTTTTGTATTTAATTCAAAAAAAAAAAAGTGGTTTGGGTGAGTTTGGCTAATAAAGTGCATTTTAGGAGGGTTCTGGTGAGTATAGTATAGCCTCTTGAATGCATTTTGAAGGAATATAATTTTGGTGAATTTTAGGGGTCAGATTTGAATGTGTTAAATCCTTCTAGAATTTGTTTACGGAATTGAGAAAAGTTTTGGAGAGGAATGGGCTCGACAAAACAGAAAGTATATCATGGTACGTCGTCCTTCCCTGAAATGGAACTTTCATGCCCCTTGGTTTGAAATAATTCACATGCGGCCACCAACTTTCCCAAAATAAGGGGAGATTCGCTGCTTGCTGTTCACGGAAACATCCGACCTATACGAGAGTCAAGTCGTCCACGTATCTTTCTGATCTCCTTTCCTTCTATTTATCTTATTTTTGGCTTTGACTCATTCAAGGTGAAAAATGAATGGGGTCGATGGTGTTGGCTAAAAAAGGGGGAGAGAGGAGTGGAGTACGCTCACTTCTTCATGGTGATTATAATAGTTTGTGGGTTATAATAGTTGTGAATAATAAATATTATTGAACTCGTATAATTACTTTATTGATTCTGGGTTATAATAGTCTGTGAACCAAATGTAGACCGGGTTATAATAACTCCGTCCACCCAAGTATAAGTTGGTGTTCCAAACGCTTCCTTTATGTATTGGTGACAAAAAGATTAAAGAAAAGTGGATAGCTATTGTTCTCACATCATTGATTGCTAATCTTGTAGGCCTGATAAAGAAAATGGAAGCCAGAAGAAGAAGTGTGAAGAAATGCAGATGAGATGATGAGAGCAGACCACCACATTGTGATTTGGAAAGATTCACAGTTGAGAGCTGATGAAAAAGAAACACACTACTGATTTAGTGATTTGATTCCTTTGCCGACCATTTCAATTTTGACCAAAACACACCATTTTGTTCTGTTTCACACACACCTCACTCTCACTTACCTACAGAAGCTGAAGCTGAAGGCTTACACCTTTTTCAAAGATTCCCACATCAAATCATTCTTCTTCTTCTTCTTACATTACATTATTATTTCAGTTTGAATTCAACACTCTTGTTTTATTTTAATGTTTTGTCCCTTTCTTTTCAATGTTTTTCTCTCATAATTAAGATTCCAGATGTTTGCCTCAATTTCCATGTCCATCCGTGAGTTCTCTGGGTCCCGCCCCCTTGATTTGTTTTTTCATTTTTTAGTATCAAAAACGGATTTGAACTCTCATTTTCAGATTGTGTTTCAGACAACCCATCAACACTTATTTTTATATACGTGTGAGGATCTGGACCAGCTTACGTGCATCTCGATTAAATTCACGATTCGACCTTAAGAATTAATTTTCTATACTCCAAATAGTCTTACTCTTGATAGTATTATTATTATTTTTAAAAATTTGTTATCTATCTTTCACTTTTAAGAAAAGAGAGAAGAGATGAGATGAGAGATTTTGGACCAAACATATCATTTAAGTTAAATTACAAGTTTAGTCTCTAAAGTTTTAAATTTGTGGCTAAAAGGTCTTTGAACTTTAAAAATCGTCTAATAGGTCTTCAATGTTTAAAAATATTTAATTAAGTCCTTAAGGTTTTAATTTTAGATCTAATAAGTCTCTGACATATCAAAATATTTTAAAATTAATTGATTTATTAGATGTAAAATTGAAGTTTATGTATAATAAGATCCTAAGCTTTTAAATTTATGTCTAGTAGGTTTGTGAATTTTAAAAACTGTGAAAAACGCCAATGACTTAAGTTAATAGATTTAAAAAATTGAAAGTTTAAGGACTCTTGTACACTTTTTAAAGTTTAAGGACAAAACAACACAAATTTAAATGTTTCAGGAACTTATTAAATATTTTTTTAAAGTTTAGGGACGAGACGCTTATAATTATCAACTAAATTTGTAATTGAAGTTATAATTTACCAGTAAATAGAAATGAAATTAATTTTATTCACCAAATTTGTACTTTCTTTTTATTATTATTATTATTTTTGTTTCTTAAAAAAAAGTTTATAGATTGTTTATTATTATTTTTTTAAAAAAAATTGTTCTATTTTTAGTTCTTCAAGAATGCACGCGGAATGTCCACTGGGTGGTCATGTCACTAACTCCACTCTTCATGTGCAATCAATAGAGAATGAGATTTGTTTTTTTTGTGCAAAATTTTATTACTTTTTAAACAAATTTCAAAATTTAATGGTAAAAATAAAATTTTCCAAAGTGTAAAACTTGGTTGTAGTTTATTTTATTCTGAACATTTAGAAGGTGTTTCATTTAGAACACCAAATATCCAAATCAATTTGGTGTTGAATGAATTGAGTTATTAATTTGGTGTTGAGTGAATTGAATTATTATAACTCAATTTACGATTGATTCACCGACTATTATAACTTACTTTCAATAAAGTAACTGACTGACTATTCTAACCCACAAACTATTTTAATTCATTCGGTGTCTAAGACTTAAGTTATATTTAATTTAATAAAATATATTGGTCTCAAATTCTATACTAATAATTAGGGGATTCTACTTCCACACATTAATATTCTTGTCCATCTATATCTATAATTTTTTTATTTTATTTTATTAATATTCATGTTTGTCCATCCATATCTATAATTTTTTTTTTTTGAAAACATATAGGGGTGAGAGATTGAACCTAGAACCTCATAATCACTAGTTGATACATCATGTCAGTTGAGCTATACTCTTGTTGGCATCCATATCTATAATTTAGGTGGAGAGATTAGAGAATATTCATTGAGTATTTATAATAATTGCTCACTTACTATTTTCTAGTGGAGGTGAATGATATGGGGATTTTGTATTTGAACATAGATTAGCTATTGTGTCCTTGCATTTTCTTGCTAAATGTTGTTATGATTTTAAAATTATGCATATTTTTTTGGATGGGCAAACACGAATATTAATGTGTGCAAGTAGAATTGTAAGAAAATTTAAAACAATAACATGACCATAAAGTACTTGTTTTTTTATTTAAATATAACCCCATTCATAAAATATGATTGAAGGAGAATTTTGCATGAAATTCTCATCAACTAACATAGTTATTTGGAGTCATGTCTTCATGAAATTCTCATCAACTAACATAGTTATTTGGAGTCATGTCTTATCCTAGTGAACAAAACTATGCAAACATATATATCCAAGTAGGAGATGGAGAGTAGCACTTAAGTCTTATCTGTTGAGGATGCCACATCGGAAAGATGAAGGGACTTCACTCATAATATAACACACATGGGTTACTCCTCCTATCACCAATTGGTTTTAGGATGGAACTCCATGTTGTCTAATATGGTATCAGAGCCCACGAAGCCCAAACGGGTATTCGGTCCAAAAATGGGATCCGACCCAAGATGGTGAACCCAAAGAGGCACCATCTTGAGGGGGCATGTTGAGGATGCCACATCGGAAAGATAAGGGACCTCACTCATAATATAACACACACATGGGTTACTCCTCCTATCACCAATTGGTTTTAGGATGGAACTCCATGTTGTGTAATATTATCTAACTCAATCAACCATATAGTTCAAGTACGGGTTAAAATATACATCACTGATTAAAAGATTAGAATTTAGAATCTTTTCCTCCATATTGTTGAACTAAAAAATTTTTATCGAATCAGTTACATTTTTTTTATGTAATATTCTTACAAAAAAAAATATTCCTTCTAGACAATTTTTTCTCATTAACTTATTTTTTTGTGCTAATCCTTTGTCACACCACATTAATTTATCTAATTATCAGGACAAATGATTCAAATACATCACATCTTTATATTTTTTCTAGTTCAACAACATGGGATGGCTTCAAATCTTTGACCTATTGGTCGATTTTAGTTGTCTTAACTAGTAGAGTTGTGCTCATGTTGGCTATTTCAGGAGTTGTTAATCTTTAATCTTTAATCTTTTTTATTTTTATTTTGCATAGTTCAACAACATTTGGAGAGGGAAACTTAAACTATATATCCTAACTAACTAATGTTAGGCTAACTAGGTAGTTGTTTATGACAACCAAATAAATACTTAGCTGATTAAGATATATTCTCGATCAAGAGGTCAGAGGGTTGAATTTTTGAATTCTCACCATACATATTGAACAAAACAAATAGTATTTTTATTTTATTATTATTTTTTTTTAAAAAAAAATAGTAAATGTTAATTAACGAATGACATGTTTGAGAGTGATTTTGGAATAGTCCATGCCCAAAATCACTACTACTTCAAAATGGATGTATCTTACTTGGACTTCCGCCTTCTTTTACCAGCCCGATTAATGTACAAGAAATTGTTATATTTGTTTGAGATATTTTCACAAATGAGTTATTCTTTAACCCATATTTTCACAAATGTCTACTATAATTTTTTTTTTTTTTTTTTTTTTTTTTTTTTTTTTTTTCATTTCTATATATTTCCGAGTATTTATGGTGTCATTTAATGAATTTGTTTTAATTTGATCTTTCTATTTTACCCTTCATTTAAAATCCAAAAATAAAGATATTTCATTACTTTTTTTTTTTTTTTAATTTTACAATATTAATTAGGTGCTTTTAATTATGTATTTTATTATTTTTTTTTCATTTACAATATTAATTAGGTTATTTTACTTAAGGCAATTATACATTATCATCAATTAGATTTTGTTATTAATAGGATTTTATTTTGTATGTCATTTGTTACAAAAAATAATTTTCTCCATCAATTTATCTTCTTCTCTTTAACCACCATTTTCATTTGTTTCAAAAAACAATTTACTCCATCAATTAAATTATGTCGTCGGCCGTTTTTGTCGCCCACCATTTTTTGTTGCCCACCACTTCTGCCGCCGCACAGTTACCCTCAATATATCTGAAACTAATATATACCTCGATATAAACTCTTAATATATACACCCTAATGTTAGATTGATATATACTAAGATTTATACACTGTATATATCTGAAACAGTGACATAAACTACAACTATTAATAATACCCTGATATATACCATAGTATATACACCCTAATACATAGTTAAACCCGGATATATACCCTGTTTATATCAGAAAACACGTACCATTAAAAAATTTCATGATATATACCCGGTATATATAGGCCCTGTTATATAAAAATAAAACCCACAAACTAAAAAAACCAAAATAGGTCGGTAAATCTACCACGGTCTATGGTTACCGACAACGACGATGTGGATGAAATTGGAGAGTTGGCGGCGAAACCACAAAGAGGACAACGACGTAAAGCAACAACGACATATAGGTACTGACGGTAACATTGGTGGGTTACCGACGACGAGCGATGAATATTTAGAAAAGGGTTTGAATACAAAAAAAAAAAAAAAAAAAATTGAAAAAGAGTTGAAATTCTAAAACGTAGAGATTTCTGCTTTAATTTTATTTTAGATATTTTCTATATTATAACTAATTAATTCCAAATCAATCAAATCAATCATTGTTACTTATTAATTAATTTCAAATAATTCAAATCAATCATTATTATTTATTTTGTGATTTATTTTTATTATTTTTTATAAGAAAAACGTAATATATTATATAGGGATAGAATTGTAAAACTACAATTTTTTTCTTTTCCTATTTTTGTACCAGATAGACATGAATGTAATAAAAAATTATGTTAAATATTTTTGTAATATCTTATATCTTAATGACCCATTTGTGTTCAAACCCTTATTTGTTTTGTGATCCGGGGCGGGGGTCCGCCCGATTCGATTGACTTTTGGAAAACAAGAAGGCGAGCTGGTCTGCATTGATCTAGGAAAAATCCAAGTCAACCACCAACTCGATGCATGTCTTGTTTTGTCCACTTTCTCCATCTCCCTCTATAAAAATAAGAAAAAAAAGCGAGCTTGCTTCTAATTTCCGTGTTCGATCTCTTTCATCCATGTTTCGCTCGATGTCTTAATCTTCTATTAATTATCACAAATAAGATAGTTTGACTGAGTGGTCTAAGGTGCCAATTTTAGGCTTTAGTTTGCAAGGGATTGGGTTCAAATCCCACAACCATTTAGCTTTGAAAGCTAAAACTACTCTGGTAATGCCCCATACAAGCCAAGATAAGAATTTTACTTATCTCTAATAAAAATCAAAAACCTACGAATGCAATATGGTACAATCGAAGGAAATTATAAATAGGGATGTTCACGGGTGCTCCCACGTCAATTTTACCTATCTTAATGAGTTGAGTTGTGCTCATCGTGGTATAGTTCAACAACATTTGAAGTGGAAAAGTTAAACTATAAACCCTAACTAACTAATGTTAGGCTAACTAGGTAGTTGGTTAGTTATGACAACCAAATTAATACTTAGCTGGTTAAAATATAAAATATATACCCTCGATCAACAAGTCAGACGTTTGAATTCTCACCCCACATATTGAACTAAACAAATAGTATTTTAATTTTGTTATTTTATTTATCTATTTTTTTTAAATAGTAAATGTTAACAAAGGGAGTGTTTGATCAATAGTGATTTTGGAATAGTCCATGTTCTAAATCACTACTACTTCAAAATGAATTGTATCTTACTTGGACTTCTGCCTTCTTTTACCAACCCAATTAATGTACAAGAAATCGTTATATTTGTTTTGTGGTCCGAAGCGGGGGACCGCCTGATTCGATCGACTTTTGGAAAACAAGAAAGCGAGCTAATCTGCATTGATCTAGGAAAAAGCCGAGTCAACAACCAACTCGATGCAGGTCTTGCTGTGTCCACTTTCTCCATCCCTCTCTATAAAAAAAAGAAAAAAAAAAGGCGAGCTTGCATATAACTCCCGTGTTCGATCTCTTCCATCTATGTTTCGCTCGTTGTCTTAATCTTCTATTAATTATCACAAATTAGATAGTTTGGCTGAGTGGTTCAAGGTGTTAGATTTAGGCTTTGATCCACACGGGCGTGGAATCAAATCCCACAATTGTTATTGTTTTGTCAAAGGTCGGAGTTTTAATTTTAATTTTATCCACCATTTTAAATGACTTGATATATTACTTCAATAAAATTATAGAACAAACAAAAAGATAGAGTTGTCTTTAGAAAAAAGTTTTAAAAAAAACGGTTAAAATTATTTAAAAATCACTTTAATCACCTTCAAACGCAACTCCAAACGGGGCCTTAGATGTTCACGGGTGCTCCCACATTTGATTTCCCGTCTCTGCGAAATTCTCAATTTAATTTTACAAAAATTTTCCTTCCATTTTTTTCAATGATTTTTTTTTTCAATTCAATAGTTAATGCTCCACTATGAATCCACGTTTAAATGATTGATTCATCGTGATGAATTCCCAAAAATTCTTAAACCTCTTACAAGAAAAAAGACAAATATCTCACCCCACCTATTGAACTAAATAAATAGTATTTTCATTTTATTATTTTATTTATCTATTTTTTTTAAATAGTAAATGTTATCGAAGGGCATGTTTGATAGTGATTTTGATGTCCAAAATCACTACTACTTCAAAATGGATCGTATATTACTTGGACTTCCGCCTTCTTTTACCATCCCAATTAATCTACAAGAAATCGTTATATTTGTTTTGTGGTTCGGGGTGGGGGTCCGCCCGATTCGATCGACTTTTGGGAAACAAGAAGGCGAGCTGATCTGCATTGATCTAGGAAAAAGCCGAGTCAACCACCAACTCGATGCAGGTCTTGTTTTGTCCACTTTCTCCATCCCTCTCTATAAAAATAAGAAGAAAAAAAAAAGGCGAGCTTGCCTCTAATTCCCGTGTTCGATCCCTTCCATCTATGTTTCGCTCGTTATCTTAATCTTCTATTAATTATCACAAATTAGACAGCTTGGCTGAGTGGTCTAAGGCGCTAAATTTAGGTTTTGGTCTGCAAGGGCGTGGGTTCAAATCCCACAACTGTTTTTGCTTTTTCTTGGTAGGTGGGATCCACTAGACCTAAATCGAGTTGATATCTTATCCATCTCGGACTTCAACAACATTTATTTTTTGCAAAGGTATTTAATTAATGCGAGGATTGAACCCATGACCTCTTGGTCAAAGACACAACCTTATGTCAATTGAACTATGCTCGGTTTGGAAGTTCAAGTTCTGAAGCTCTCGTGTTGTAAAAAAAAAAAAAAACTCCATTCAAGTTCTGAAACACTTTTGATCACTTGGGGACTCCATTCAAGTTCTGAAACACTTTTGATCACTTAGGAAGTTCTCGTGTTGCACCTCTTTTTGTTTCTTATATAACTTAGTTCAACAAGGGAAAGTTAAACTATATAACCTAACTAATTAATGTTAGGCACTAGGTAGTTGTTTATGATAATCAAATCAATACTTAGTTGGTTAACATATTTACCCTCGATCAAGAGGTCAAAGGTTTTAATTCTCACCACATATTGAACTAAACAAATAGTATTTTTTTATTTTATTATTTTATTTATCTGTTTTTTTTTAAAAAAAAATAGTAAATGTTAAGGAAGGGCATGTTTGATATGATTTTGGAATAGTCCATGTCTTAAATCACTACTACTTCAAAATGGATCGTATCTTACTTGGACTTTCGCCTTCTTTTACCAGCCCAATTAATTTACAAGAAATTGTTATATTTATTTTGTGGTCAGGGGCGGGGGCCCGCCCGATTCGATCAACTTTTGAAAAATATGAAGGCGAGCTGATCTGCATTGATCTAGGAAAAAGCCGAGTCAACCACAAACTCGATGTAGGTCTTGTTTTGTTCACTTTCTCCATACCCCTTTATAAAAATAAGAAAAAAAAGGCGAGCTTGCTTCTAACTCCCGTGTTCGATCTCTTCCATCTATGCTTTGCTCGTTGTCTTAATCTTCTATTAGTTATAAAAAATTAGACAGTTTGGCTGAGTGGTCTAAGGCACCAGATTTAGGTTCTGGTCCGCAAGTGTGGGTTTAAAGCCCTTTTTCTAGTATTTTTCTTCTAAAAATCATGTTTTTTTTTTTTTTAATTTCAATTAATTTTTGTTTTTAATGATTTTTTTTCAATTCAATAGTTAATTCTCCACTACGAATCCTCATTTAAATGGTTGATTCCACGTGATAACTTCCCAAAAATTCTTAAACCTCTTAAAAAAAAATTATATTTCATATTAATTTATCTAATTATCCCTATAAATGATTCAAACACATCAGTTCTTTATATTTTTCCTAGTTCAACAACATGTGGAGACTTCAAACCTTTAACTTATTGGCCGATTTTACCTATCTTAATAAGTTGAGTTGTGCACATATTGGCTATTTCAGAAGTTGTTAATCTTTAGTCTTTTTTATTTGTATTTTGTATAGTTCAAAAACATTTGAAGTGGGGAAGTTAAACTATATACCCTAACTAACTAATGTTAGGCTAACTAGGTAGTTATTTAATTATGACAACCAAATAAATATTTAGCTGGTTAACAAATATACCCTCGATGAAGAGGCCAGACGTTTGAATTCTCACTCCAAATATTAAACTAAAAAAAATAGTATTTTTATTTTATTATTTTATTTATCTATATTTTTTTAAATAATAAATGTTATCGAAGGGCATCTTTGATAGTGATTTTTGAATAGTCCATGTCCAAAATCACTACTACTTCAAATTGGATCGTATCTTACTTGAACTTCCGCCTTCTTTTACCAGCCCAATTAATGTACAAGAAATCGTTATATTTTTTTTGTGGTCCGGGGCGGGGGTCTGCCCGATTCGACCGACTTTTGGAAAACAAGAAGGCGAGCTGATCTGCATTGATCTAGGAAAAATCCGAGTCAACAACCAACTCGATGCAAGTCTTGCTTTGTCCACTTTCTCCATCCCTCTCTATAAAAATAAGAAAAAAAAGGCGAGCTTGCTTCTAACTCCCGTGTTCGATCTCTTCCATCTAAGTTTCGCTCGTTATCTTAAGCTGCTAATAGGCATCACAAATTAGACAGTTTGGCCGAGTGGTCTAAGGCGCTAGATTTCGGCTCTGGTTCGCAAGGGCGTGGGTTCAAATCCCACATGTTGAGATGCTATAAAGTGAAGATAAGTCCATACAAGAATACAAAACAATTAAAACCAGATAGGTCTTGCTATTTCCACTTTCTTCATCCCTCTCTATAAAAATAATAAAAAAAAGGTGTTCGATCTCTTACATCTATGTTTCGCTCGTTGTCTTAATCCTCTATTAGTTATCACAAATTAGACAGTTTGGCCGAGTGGTCTAAGGCGCCAGATTTAGGCTCTGGTCCGTAAGGGAGTGGGTTCAAATCTCACAGCTGTCAATTGTTTTGTCAAAGGTCAGAGGTTTAAAAGCCAAATCGGTAATGCCCCATACAAGCCAAGATAACAAGTTTACTTCTCTCTAATAATAACTCAAAAAACCAGCCAAGATAACAAGTTTACCCTACAAATGTAATTACTACTTCAAAATGGATAGTATCTTACTTGGACTTTCGCCTTAAGTTTACTTCTCTCTAATAATAACTCAAAAAACCTACAAATGCTTCAAAATGGATAGTATCTTACTTGGACTTTCGCCTTAAGTTTACTTCTCTCTAATAATAACTCAAAAAACCTACAAATGCTTCAAAATGGATAGTATCTTACTTGGACTTTCGCCTTCTTTTACCAACCCAATTAATGTACAAGAAATCGTTATATTTGTTTTGTGGTCCGGGGCGGGGTCTCCCGATTCGATCGAATTTTTGAAAACAAGAAGGCGAGTTGATCTGCATTGATCTAGGAAAAAGTCGAGTCAACAACCAACTCGATGCAGGTCTTGCGATTTCCACTTTCTCCATCCCTCTCTATAAAAATAAGAAAAAAAAGGCGAGCTTGCTTCTAACTCCCGTGTTCGATCTCTTCCATCTATGTTTCGCTCGTTGTCGTAATCCTCTATTAGTTATCACAAATTAGACAGTTTGGCCGAGTGGTCTAAGGCGCCAGATTTAGGCTCTGGTTCGTAAGGGCGTGGGTTCAAATCCTACAGCTGTCATTGTTTTTTCAAAGGTCGGAGCTTTAAAAGCCATCCTTCTAGTATATATTAAATTAACCCTAATTGATTAAATAAAAAAAATAAATAAGTCCATACAAGAATACAAAAATTAACCCTAATTGATTAAATAAAAAAAATAAATAAGTCCATACAAGAATACAAATGCAATTACTACTTCAAAATGAATAGTATCTTACTTGGACTTTCGCCTTCTTTTACCAGCCCAATTAATGTAGAAGAAATCGTTATATTTGTTTTGTGGTCCGAGGCGGGGGTCTTCCTGATTCGACCGACTTTTGGAAAACAAGAAGGCGAGCTGATCTGCATTGATCTAGGAAAAATCCGAGTCAACAACCAACTCGATGCAAGTCTTGCTTTGTCCACTTTCTCCATCCCTCTCTATAAAAATAAGAAAAAAAAGGCGAGCTTGCTTCTAACTCCCGTGTTCGATCTATTCCATCTAGGTTTCGCTTGTTATCTTAAGCTTCTAATAAGCATCACAAATTAGACAGTTTGGCCGAGTGGTCTAAGGCGTCAGATTTAGGCTCTGGTCCGTAAGGGCGTGGGTTCAAATCCCACAACTGTCATTGTTTTTTCAAAGGTCGGAACTTTAAAAGCCATCCTTCTAGTATATATTAAATTAACCCTAATTGATTAAATAAAAAAAATAAATAAGTCCATACAAGAATACAAATGCAATTACTAGTCCATACAAGAATACAATACAAATGCAATTACTACTTCAAAATGGATAGTATCTAACTTGGTCCGTAAGGGCGTGGGTTCAAATCCCACAGCTGTCATTGTTTTTTCAAAGGTCGGAACTTTAAAAGCCATCCTTCTAGTATATATTAAATTAACCCTAATTGATTAAATAAAAAAAATAAATAAGTCCATACAAGAATACAAATGCAATTACTAGTCCATACAAGAATACAAATGCAATTACTAGTCCATACAAGAATACAATACAAATGCAATTACTACTTCAAAATGGATAGTATCTAACTTGGACTTTCGCCTTCTTTTACCAGCCCAATTAATGTAGAAGAAATCGTGGTCCGATTACTTTTTGAAAACAAGAAGGCGAGTTGATCTGCATTGATCTAGGAAAAAGTCGAGTCAACAACCAACTCGATGCAGGTCTTGCTATTTCCACTTTCTTCATCCCTCTCTATAAAAATAATAAAAAAAAAGGCGAGCTTGCTTCTAACTCCCGTGATCGATCTCTTCCATCTATGCTTCGCTCGTTGTCTTAATTCTCTATTAGTTATCACAAATTAGACAGTTTGGCCGAGTGGTCTAAGGCGCCAGATTTAGGCTCTGGTCCGTAAGGGCGTGGGTTCAAATCCCACAGCTGTCATTGTTTTGTCAAAGGTCAGAGGTTTAAAAGCCAAATCGGTAATGCCCCATACAAGCCAAGATAACAAGTTTACTTCTCTCTAATAATAACTCAAAAAACCAGCCAAGATAACAAGTTTACCCCACAAATGCAATTACTACTTCAAAATGGATAGTATCTTACTTGGACTTTCGCCTTAAGTTTACTTCTCTCTAATAATAACTCAAAAAACTTACAAATGCTTCAAAATGGATAACAAGTTTACCCCACAAATGCAATTACTACTTCAAAATGGATAGTATCTTACTTGGACTTTCGCCTTAAGTTTACTTCTCTCTAATAATAACTCAAGAAACCTACAAATGCTTCAAAATGGATAGTATCTTACTTGGACTTTCGCCTTCTTTTACCAGCCCAATTAATGTACAAGAAATCGTTATATTTGTTTTGTGGTCCGGGGCGGGGTCTCGCGATTCGATCGAATTTTTGAAAACAAGAAGGCGAGTTGATCTGCATTGATATAGGAAAAAGTCGAGTCAACAACCAACTCGATGCAAGTCTTGCTATTTCCACTTTCTCCATCCCTCTCTATAAAAATAAGAAAAAAAAGGCGAGCTTGCTTCTAACTCCCGTGTTCGATCTCTTCCATCTATGTTTCACTCGTTATCGTAATCCTCTATTAGTTATCACAAATTAGACAGTTTGGCCGAGTGGTCTAAGGCGTCAGATTTAGGCTCTGGTCCGTAAGGGCGTGGGTTCAAATCCAATAGTTGTCATTGTTTTTTCAAAGGTCGGAGCTTTAAAAGCCATCCTTCTAGTATATATTAAATTAACCCAATTGATTAAATAAAAAAATAAATAAGTCCATACAAGAATACAAATGCAATTACTACTTCAAAATGGATAGTATCTTACTTGGACTTTCGCCTTAAGTTTACTTCTCTTTAATAATAACTCAAAAATCCTACAAATGCAATTACTACTTCGGACTTTCGCCTTCTTTTACCAGCCCAATTAATGTACAAGAAATCGTTATATTTGTTTTGTGGTCTGGGGCGGGGTCTCCCGATTCGACCGACTTTTTGAAAACTAGAAGGCGAGTTGATCTGCATTGATCTAGGAAAAAGTCGAGTCAACAACCAACTCGATGCAGGTCTTGCTATTTCCACTTTCTCCATCCCTCTTTATAAAAATAAGAAAAAAAAGGCGAGCTTGCTTCGAACTCCCGTGTTCGATCCCTTCCATCTATGTTTCGCCTGTGTCGTAATCCTCTATTAGTTATCACAAATTAGACAGTTTGGCCGAGTGGTCTAAGGCGCCAGATTTAGGCTCTGGTCCGTAAGAGCGTGGGTTCAAATCCCACAGCTGTCATTGGTTTTTCAAAGGTCGAATTAACCCTAATTGATTAAATAAAAAAAATAAATAAGTCCATACAAGAATACAAATGCACTTACTACTTCAAAATGGATAGTATCTTATTTAGACTTTCGCCTTCTTTTACCAGCCCAATTAATGTACAAGAAATCGTTATATTTGTTTTGTGGTCCGGGGCGGGGTCGCCCGATTCGATCGACTTTTTGAAAACAAGAAGGATATTTGTTTTGTGGTCAGGAGCGGGGTCGCCCGATTCGATCGACTTTTTGAAAACAAGAAGGCGAGTTGATCTGCATTGGTCTAGGAAAAAGCTGAGTCAACAACCAACTCGATGCAGGTCTTGCTATTTCCACTTTCTCCATCCCTCTCTATAAAAATAATAAAAAAAAGGCGAGCTTGCTTCTAACTCTCGTGTTCGATCTCTTCCATCTATGTTTTACTCGTTATCTTAATCCTCTATTAGTTATCACAAATTAGACAGTTTGGCCGACTGGTCTAAGGCGCCAGATTTAGACTCTGGTCTGTAAGGGCGTGGGTTCAAATCCCACAGCTGTCAATGTTTTTTTGTCAAAGGTGAGAGGTTTAAAAGCCAAATCGGTAATGCCCCATACAAGCCAAGATA
The DNA here is from genome assembly GCA_028017165.1 of Herpetospermum pedunculosum. Taxonomy (NCBI): domain Eukaryota; kingdom Viridiplantae; phylum Streptophyta; class Magnoliopsida; order Cucurbitales; family Cucurbitaceae; genus Herpetospermum; species Herpetospermum pedunculosum. Next base: position 10,595,370 of record CM051526.1, read on the forward strand.
ACAAGTTTACTTCTCTCTAATAATAACTTAAAAAACCTACAAATGCAATTACTACTTCAAAATGGATAGTATCTTACTTGGACTTTCGCCTTCTTTTACCAGCCCAATTAATGTACAAGAAATCGTTATATTTGTTTTGTGGTCCGGGGCGGGGTCTCCAGATTCGACCGACTTTTTGAAAACTAGAAGGCGAGTTGATCTGCATTGATCTAGGAAAAAGTCGAGTCAACAACCAACTCGATGCAGGTCTTGCTATTTCCACTTTCTCCATCCCTCTTTATAAAAATAAGAAAAAAAAGGCGAGCTTGCTTCGAACTCCCGTGTTCGATCCCTTCCATCTATGTTTCGCCTGTGTCGTAATCCTCTATTAGTTATCACAAATTAGACAGTTTGGCCGAGTGGTCTAAGGCGCCAGATTTAGGCTCTGGTCCGTAAGGGCGTGGGTTCAAATCCCACAACTGTCATTGGTTTTTCAAAGGTCGAATTAACCCTAATTGATTAAATAAAAAAAATAAATAAGTCCATACAAGAATACAAATGCACTTACTACTTCAAAATGGATAGTATCTTATTTAGACTTTCACCTTCTTTTACCAGCCCAATTAATGTACAAGAAATCGTTATATTTGTTTTGTGGTCCGGGGCGGGGTCGCCCGATTCGATCGACTTTTTGAAAACAAGAAGGATATTTGTTTTGTGGTCAGGAGCGGGGTCGCCCGATTCGATCGACTTTTTGAAAACAAGAAGGCGAGTTGATCTGCATTGGTCTAGGAAAAAGCTGAGTCAACAACAAACTCGATGCAGGTCTTGCTATTTCCACTTTCTCCATCCCTCTCTATAAAAATAATAAAAAAAAGGCGAGCTTGGTTCTAACTCTCGTGTTCGATCTCTTCCATCCATGTTTTACTCGTTATCTTAATCCTCTATTAGTTACCACAAATTAGACAGTTTGGCCGAGTGGTCTAAGGCGCCAGATTTAGGCTCTGGTCCGTAAGGGCGTGGGTTCAAATCCCACAGCTGTCATTGGTTTTATCTTATTTAGACTTTCGCCTTCTTTTACCATCCCAATTAATGTACAAGAAATCGTTATATTTGTTTTGTGGTCCGGGGCGGGGTCGCCCGATTCGATCGACTTTTTGAAAACAAGAAGGCGAGTTGATCTGCATTGATCTAGGAAAAAGCCAAGTATATTTGTTTTGGCGGGGTCGCCCGATTCGATCGACTTTTTGAAAACAAGAAGGCGAGTTGATCTGCATTGATCTAGGAAAAAGCCAAGTCAACAACAAACTCGATGCAGGTCTTGCTATTTCCACTTTCTCCATCTCTCTCTAAAAAAATAAGAAAAAAAAGGCGAGCTTGCTTCTAACTCCCGTGTTCGATCTCTTCCATCTATGTTTCGCTCGTTGTCTTAATCCTCTATTAGTTATCACAAATTAGACTGTTTGGCCGAGTGGTCTAAGGGACCAGATTTAGGCTTTGGTTCGTAAGGGTGTGGGTTCAAATCCCACAATTGTCATTGTTTTGTCAAAGGTCGGAGGATTAAAAGCAAACAGGTAATGCCCCATACAAGCCAAGATAACAAGTTTTACTTCTCTTTAATAATAACTTGAAAGCTAATCGGTAATGCCCCATACAAGCCAAGATAACAAGTTAACTTCTCTCTAATAATAACTCAAAAACCCTACAAATGCCATTAGTACTTCAAAATGGATAGTATCATGCTTGGACTTTCGCCTTAAGTTTACTTCTCTCTAATAATAACTCAAAAAACCTACAAATGCAATTACTACTTTAAAATGGATAGTATCTTACTTGGACTTTCGCCTTCTTTTACCAACCCAATTAATGTACAAGAAATCGTTATATTTGTTTTGTGGTCCGTGGCGGGGTCGCCCGATTCGATCGACTTTTTGAAAACAAGAAGGCGAGTTGATCTGCATTGATCTAGGAAAAAGCTGAGTCAACAACCAACTCGATGCAGGTCTTGCTATTTCCACTTTCTCCATCCCTCTCTATAAAAATAATAAAAAAAGGCGAGCTTGCTTCTAACTCCCGTGTTCGATCTCTTCCATCTATGTTTCGCTCGTTATCTTAATCCTCTATTGGTTATGACAAATTAGACAGTTTGGCTGAGTGGTCTAAGGCGCCAGATTTAGGCTCTGGTCCGTAATGGCGTGGTTCAAATCCCACAGCTGTCATTGTTTTGTCAAAGGTCGGAGGTTTAAAAGCCAAATCGGCAATGCCCCATACAAGCCAAAATAACAAGTTTACTTCTCTCTAAAAATAACTCAAAAAACCTACACGCAATTACTACTTCAAAATGGATAGTATCTTACTTGGACTTTCGCCTTAAGTTTACTTCTCTCTAATAATAACTCAAAAAACCTACAAATGCAATTACTACTTCAAAATGGATAGTATCTTACTTGGACTTTCGCAAAAAAGGCAAGCTTGCTTCTAACTCGCGTGTTCGATCTCTTCGATCTATGTTTCGCTCGTTGTCTTAATCCTCTCTTAGTTATCACGAATTAGACAGTTTGGCCGAGTGGTGTTCGATCTCTTCGATCTATGTTTCGCTCGTTGTCTTAATCCTCTCTTAGTTATCACGAATTAGACAGTTTGGCCGAGTGGTCTAAGGCGCTAGATTTAGGTTCTAGTCCCTTAAAAGCCATCCTTCTAGTATATATTAAATTAACTCTAATTGATTAAATAAAAAAATAAATAAGTCCATACAAGAATACAAAACAATTAAAACCATTTAAGTTTTCAAGCTAATCGGTAATGCCCCATACAAGCCAAGATAACAAGTTTACTTCTCTCTAATAATAACTCAAAAAACCTACAAATGCAATTACTACTTCAAAATGGACTTTCGCCTTCTTTTACCAGCCCAATTAATGTACAAGAAATCGTTATATTTGTTTTGTGGTTCGCGACGAGGTCGCCCGATTCGATCGACTTTTTGAAACTCGAGGCAGGTCTTGCTATTTCCACTTTCTCCATCCCTCTCTATAAAAATAAGAAAAAAAAAAGGCGAGCTTGCTTCTAACTCCCGACGATCTCTTCCATCTATGTTTCTCTCGATGTCTTAATCCTCTATTAGTTATCACAAATTAGACAGTTTGGCCGAGTGGTCTAAGGCGCCAGATTTAGGCTCTGTTCCGTAGCTGTCATTGTTTTGTCAAAGGTCGGAGGTTTAAAAGCCATCCTTCTAGTATATATTAAATTAACTCCAATTTATTAAATAAAAAAAATAAATAAGTCCATACAAGAATACAAAACAATTAAAACCATTTAAAATTGCAAGCTAATCGGTAATGCCCCATACAAGCCAAGATAACAAGTTTACTTCTCTTTAATAATAACTCAAAAAACCAGTCAAGATAACAAGTTTACTTCTCTCTAATAATAACTCAAAAACCCTAGAAATGCCATTACTACTTCAAAATGGATAGTATCTTACTTGGACTTTCGCCTTAAGTTTACTTCTCTCTAATAATAACTCAAAAAACCTACAAATGCAATTACTACTTCAAAATGGATAGTATCTTACTTGGACTTTCGCCTTCTTTTACCAGCCCAATTAATGTACAAGAAATCGTTATATTTGTTTTGTTGTCAGGAGCGGGGTCGCCCGATTCGATCGACTTTTTGAAAACAAGAAGGCGAGTTGATCTGCATTGATCTAGGAAAAAGCCGAGTCAACAACCAACTCGATGCAGGTCTTGCTATTTCCACTTTCTCCATACCTCTCTATAAAAATAATAAAAAAAGGCGAGCTTGCTTCTAACTCCCGTGTTCGATCTCTTCCATCTATGTTTCGCTCGTTATCTTAATCCTCTATTGGTTATGACAAATTAGACAGTTTGGCCGAGTGGTCTAAGGCGCCAGATTTAGGTTCTGGTCCGTAAGGGCGTGGGTTCAAATCCCACAGCTGTCAATTGTTTTGTCAAAGGTCGGAGCTTTAAAAGCCAAATCGGCAATGCCCCATACAAGCCAAGATAACAAGTTTACTTATCTCTAATAATAACTCAAAAAACCTACAAATGCAATTACTACTTCAAAATGGATAGTATCTTACTTGGACTTTCGCAAAAAATGGATAGTATCTTACTTGGACTTTCGCAAAAAAGGCAAGCTTGCTTCTAACTCCGGTGTTCGATCTCTCCCATCTATGTTTCGCTCGTTGTCTTAATCCTCTATTAGTTATCACAAATTAGACAGTTTGGCCGAGTACTCCGGTGTTCGATCTCTCCCATCTATGTTTCGCTCGTTGTCTTAATCCTCTATTAGTTATCACAAATTAGACAGTTTGGCCGAGTGGTCTAAGGCGCCAAGCCATCCTTCTAATATATATTAAATTAACTCTAATTGATTAAATAAAAAAAATAAATAAGTCCTTACAAGAATACAAAACAATTAAAACCATTTAAGTTTGCAAGCTAATTGGTAATGCCCCATACAAGCCTACAAATGCAATAAAAAACCTACAAATGCAATTACTACTTCAAAATGGACTTTCGCCGTTTACTTCTCTCTAATAATAATTCAAAAAACCTACAAATGCAATTACTACTTCAAAATGGACTTTACAAATGCAATTACTACTTCAAAATGGACTTTCGCGGTTTACTTCTCTCTAATAATAACTCAAAAAACCTACAAATGCAATTACTACTTCAAAATGGACTTTCGCCTTCTTTTACTAGCCCAATTAATGTACAAGAAATCGTTATATTTGTTTTGTGGTTCGGGACGGGGTCGCCCGATTCGATCGACTTTTTGAAAACAAGAAGGCGAGTTGATCTGCATTGATCTAGGAAAAAGTCGAGTCAACAACCAACTCGATGCAGGTCTTGCTATTTCCACTTTCTCCATCCCTCTCTATAAAAATAAGAAAAAAAAAGGCGAGCTTGCTTCTAACTCCCGTGTTCGATCTCTTCCATCTATGTTTCGCTCGTTGTCTTAATCCTTTATTAGTTATCACAAATTAGACAGTTTGGCCGAGTGGTCTAAGGCGCCAGATTTAGGCTCTTGTCCGTAGCTGTCATTGTTTTGTCAAAGGTCGGAAGTTTAAAAGCCATCCTTCTAGTATATATTAAATTAACTCTAATTGATTAAATTAAAAAAATAAATAAGTCCATACAAGAATACAAAACAATTAAAACCATTTAAGTTTGCAAGCTAATCGGTAATGCAAGCTAATCGGTAATGCCCCATACAAGCCAAGATAACAAGTTTACTTCTCTCTAATAATAACTCAAAAAACCAGCCAAGATAACCAGTTTACTTATTTCTAATAATAACTCAAAAAACCTACAAATGCAATTACTACTTCAAAATGGATAGTATCTTACTTGGACTTTCGCCTTAAGTTTACTTCTCTCTAATAATAACTCAAAAAACCTACAAATGCAATTACTACTTCAAAATGGATAGTATCTTACTTGGACTTTCGCCTTAAGTTTACTTCTCTCTAATAATAACTCAAAAAACCTATAAAGGAAATTACTACTTCAAAATGGATAGTATCTTACTTGGACTTTCGCCTTCTTTTACCAGCCCAATTAATGTACAAGAAATCGTTATATTTGTTTTGTGGTCCGTGGCGGGGTCGCCCGATTCGATCGACTTTTTGAAAACAAGAAGGCGAGTTGATCTGCATTGATCTAGGAAAAAGCTGAGTCAACAACCAACTCGATGCAGGTCTTGCTATTTCCACTTTCTCCATCCCTCTCTATAAAAATAAGAAAAAAGGCGAGCTTGCTTCTAACTCCCGTGTTCGATCTCTTCCATCTATTTTTCGCTCGTTGTCTTAATCCTCTATTAGTCATCACAAATTAGATAGTTTGGCCGTGTGGTCTAAGGCGCTAGATTTAGGCTCTGGTCCGTAAGGGCGTGGGTTCAAATCCCATAGCTGTCATTGTTTTGCCAAAGGTCGGAGGTTTAAAAGCCATCCTTCTAGTATATATTAAATTAACTCTAATTGATTTAATAAAAAAAATAAACAAGTCCATACAAGAATACAAAACAATTAAAACCATTTAAGTTTGAAAGCTACTCTAGTAATTCCCATACAAGCCAAGAACTTTACTTATCTTTAATAAAAACTCGAAAACCTACAAATGCAATTTGGTATAATCAAGGAAATTAGAAAAGGTGCTCCTACATTTGAAAAAAACAATATTTCATATTAACTTATCTAATTATCCGGACAAATGATTCAAACCTTTGATACTGATTTTACCTATCTTAATAAGTTGAGTTGTGGCTATTTCAGAAGTTGTTATTGTATAGTTCAACAACATTTGAAGTGGGAAAGTTAAACTATATACCCTAACTAACTAATGTTAGGCTCACTAAGTAGTTGTTTAATTATGACAACCAAATCAATACTTAGCTGGTTAACATATATACCCTCAGGTTTTGAATTCCCACCCCACATATTGAACTAAACAAATAGTATTTTTATTTTATTATTTTATTTATCTATTTTTTTAAAAAAATAGTAAATGTTATCCAAGGGCATGTTTGATAGTGATTTTGGAATAGTCCATGTCCAAAATCACTACTACTTCAAAATGGATCGTATCTTACTTGGATTTCCGCCTTCTTTTACCAGCCCAATTAATGTACTAGAAATCGTTATATTTGTTTTGTGGTTCGGGGTGGGGGTACGCCCGATTCGATCGAGTTTTGGGAAACAAGAAGGCGAGCTGATCTGCATTGATCTAGGAAAAAGCCGAGTCAACCACCAACTCGATGCAGGTCTTGTTTTGTCCACTTTCTCCATCACTCCCTATAAGAATAAGAAAAAAAAGGTGAGCTTGCTTCTAACTTCCGTGTTCGATCTCTTCCATCTATGTTTCGCTCGTTGATATCTTTTCCATCTCTCCAGGAAAATGTATATCTCCAGAAAATATTTTGAGTTCAATCCTTTTTTTTTTCCTCCACTCGGACTATTGGCCAATTTTACCTTTTTTTATTTTTATTTTGTATAGTTCAACAACATTTATTTTTTGCAAAGGTATTTAATTAATGCGAGGATTGAACCCATGACCTCTTGGTCAAGGACACAACTTTATGCCAATTGAGCTATGCTCGGTTTGAAAGTTTAAGTTCTGAAGCTCTCGTGTTGTTAAAAAAAAAAAAAAAAACTCCATTCAAGTTCTGAAAAACTTTTGGCCACTTGGGAAGTCCTCGGTGTTGCACTCCTTTTTGTTTCTTATATAACTTAGTTCAACAACATTTGAAGTGGAAAATTAAACTATATACCCTAACTAATTAATGTTAGGCACTAGGTAGTTGTTTATGACAACCAAATCAATACTTAGCTGGTTAACATATTTACCCTCGATCAAGAGGTCAGAGGTTTTAATTCTCACCCACATATTGAACTAAACAAATAGTATTTTTATTTTATTATTTTATTTATCTATTTTTTTTTTAAATAGTAAATGTTAAGGAACCGCATGTTTTATATGATTTTGGAATAGTCCATGTCCAAAATCACTACTACTTCAAAATGGATCGTATCTTACTTAGACTTCTGCTTTCTTTTACCAGCCCAATTAATGTACAAGAAATTGTTATATTTATTTTGTGGTGAGGGGCGGGGGTCCGCCCGATTCGATCAACTTTTGGAAAATAAGAAGGCGAGCTGATCTGCATTGATCTAGGAAAAAACCGAGTCAACCACCAACTCGATGCAGATCTTGTTTTGTCCACTTTCTCCATACCCCACTATAAAAATATGAAAAAAAAGACGAGCTTGCTTCTAAGTCCCATGGTGGATCTCTTTCATCTATGCTTCGCTCGTTGTCTTAATCTTCTATTAGTTATTACAAATTAGACAGTTTGGCCGAGTGGTCCAAGGCGCTAGATACATCTTGAATGTATTCAATGTCATGCATGAATGTCCATTGCAACTTTCCTTGAAGATTGAAGAGGTGCAAGCCTTTTGTGAAAAGTTGCATGACATTGAATACATTCAAGATGTATCTAATTTATTTGATGTTCAAATACATGTAAGCATTAAATAGGCCAATGTATTAGTTAAATACATGTATTAAACTTTATTATGCTTTGTAATTAGGAATTCTAGAATGTTCCTAATAGGCTATAAAAAGGTCATCCAAAATGTAAGAAAAAAGACAACTTGATATGAGAATTGCATGTTTAAATACATGCATGTTTTAGCTTGAATTCCTTTACCAATAAGTTGAGTTGTGCTTATGTTGGCTATTTCAGGAGTTGTTAATCTTTAGTCTTTTTTATTTTTATTGTGTATAGTTCAACAAATTTTTTTTTTTGCGAGGATTGAACCCATGACCTCTTGGTCAATGACACAACCTTATGCCAATTAAGCTATGCTCGGTTTGACAGTTCAATTTATGAAGTTCTCGTGTTGTAAAAAAAAAAAAAAAACTTCATTCAAGTTCTGAAAAACTTTTGACCACTTGGGAAGTCCTCGTGTTGCACCCCTTTTTGTTTCTTATATAACTTAGTTCAACAACATTTGAGGTGAGAAAGTTAAACTATATACCCTAACTAACTAATGCTAGGCTAACTAGGTTGTTTTTTATGACAATAAAATCAATACTTAGCTGGTTAACATATATACCCACGATCAGAAGGTTAGAGATTTGAATTCTCACCCACATATTGAACTAAACAAATAGTAATTTTATTTTATTATTTTATTTATCTATTTTATTTTTAAATAGTAAATGTTATCGAAGGGTATGTTTGATAGTGATTTTGGAATAGTCCATGTCCAAAATCACTACTACTTCAAAATGGATCGTATCTTACTTGGACTTCCGCCTTCTTTTACCAACCCAATTAATGTACAAGAAATTGTTATATTTATTTTGATGTCAGGGGAGGGGGTCCGCCCGATTCGATCGACTTTTGGAAAATAAGAAGGCGAGCTGATCTTCATTGATCTAGGAGAAATCCGAGTCAACCATCAACTCGATGCAGGTCTTGTTTTGTCCACTTTCTCCATACCCCTCTATAAAAATAAGAAAAAAAAGGCGAGCTTGCTTCTAAGTCCCGTATTCGATCTCTCCTATATATGCTTCGCTCGTTATCTTAATCTTCTATTGGTTATCACAAATTAGATAGTTTGTCCGAGTGGTCTAAGGCGCCAGATTTAGGCTATGGTCTGCAAGGGTGCGAGTTTAAATCCCACAATTGTCATTGTTTTGTCAAAAGTTAGAGGTTTATGTCCTTCTTCCGGAGAAAATTAGAAATAGAGATGTTGACGGGTTCTCCCACATTTTAATGCTCCACTATGAATCCTCATTTAAATGGTTGATTCCTCGTGATATCTTCCCAAAAATTCTTAAGCCTCTTACAAGAAAAAAAAAATTAGTTGAGTTGTGCTAAAAATTAGTTGAGTTGTGCTCTTGGCTATTTCAGGAGTTATTAATCATTACTTTTTTATTTTTATTTTGTATAGTTCAACAACATTTGAAGTGGGAAAGTTAAACTAAATACCCTAACTAATTAATGTTATCCTAACTAGTTAGTTGTTTAATTATGACAACCAAATAAATACTTAGCTGGTTAAGATATATACCTCGATCAAGAGATCAGATGTTTGAATTCTCACCCTACATATTGAACTAAACAAATATTATTTTTATTTTATTATTTTATTTATATATTTTATTTTTAAATAGTAATTGTTAATGAAAGGCATGTTTGATAGTGATTTTGGAATAGTCCATGTCCAAAAAAGCACTACTACTTCAAAAATGGATCGTATCTTACTTGGTCTTCCGCCTTCTTTTACCAGCCCAATTAATGTACAAGAAATTGTTATATTTGTTTTGTGGTCAGGGGCGGGGGTTCGCCCGATTCGATCGAGTTTTGGAAAATAAGAAGGCGAGCTGATCTGCATTGTTCTAGGAAAAAGCCGAGTCAACCACCAACTCGATGCAGGTCTTATTTTGTCCACTTTCTCCATACCCCTCTATAAAAATAAGAAAAAAAAGGCGAGCTTGCTTCTAAGTCCTGTGTTCGATCTCTTCCATCTATGCTTCGCTCGTTGTCTTAACCTTCTATTAGTTATCACAAATTAGATAGTTTGGTTGAGTGGACTAAGCTGCCAAATTTAAGGTTTGGTTTGCAAGGTTGTGGGTTCAAATCCCACAACTGTCACTTTTTTTTGTCAAAGGTCGGAGGTTTAAGTCCTCCTTCTAGTACACTTCTTCTAAAAGTAATACTTTTAACCATGTGGCAATAATTGAGATTCTATAAAGTGAATATAAGTCCATAAGTCCATTCTATAAAGCGAAGATAAGTCCATACAAGAATACAAAACAATTAAAACCATTTAAGTTTGGTAATGCCCCATACAAGCCAAGATAAGAACTTTATTTAGCTCTGATAAAAACTCAAAAACTAACAAGCTCTAATAAAAACTCAAAAACTAACAAATTCAATTTTGTAAATGTTAATGAAGGGCATGTTTGATAGTGATTTTGGAATAGTCCATGTCCAAAATCACTACTACTTCAAAATGGATCGTATCTTACTTGGACTTCCGCCTTCTTTTACCAGCCCAATTAATTTACAAGAAATTGTTATATTTGTTTTGTGGTCCGGGGCGGGGGTCCGCCCGATTCGATCCACCTTTGGAAAACAAGAAGGCGAGCTGATCTGCTTTGATCTAGGAAAATCCTAGTCAACCACCAACTCGATGCAAGTCTTGTTTCGTCCACTTTCTCCGTCCCTCTCTATAAAAACAAGAAAAAAAAGGCGAGCTTGCTTCTAACTCCCGTGTTCTATCTCTTCCATCTATGCTTCGCTCGTTGTCTTAATCTTCTATTAATTATCACAAAATAGACAGTTTTGCCGAGTGGTCCAAGGCGCCAAATTTAGGCTCCTGTGATTGTTTTGTCAAAGGTCGGAGGTTTAAACCCTTCGTCTAGTACGCTTCTTCTAAAAATTTGAAGATAAGTCCATACAATAATACCAAACAATTAAAACCATTTAAGTTTGAAAGCTACTCATATAATCACTATTTAAAATAAAATAAAATGGGGAAATCGTGATCAAATTTTCCGTAAGGCTTAGGGTGTTTTCTCCACGTGAGAGTGGCCCCTCCAGCTGAGGGTTGGGTTTATTCAAAACAATCATGCTGTTTTAGGGGTTTTTTTGCAGCGGCTGGCAGCGCAAGCTCACGAGCGGCTTGAGTGGGTATTTTTCGGCTGGTGGCTCACGAACGACTGCGGTTCACGAGATTTTTTCGCAGTTCAATTCGTCTGGTTTGTGGGTGCAACATCTGGTTTGCTTCATCGTGTTTTGGGTGGATTCAGATGAGGGCTGAAGGATTTATATTTGGCTGGTGAGTGTGGAAGCGTTGATTGGCTGGCGACAAAAAGGCTGTTTCATTTGGTCTTCTCAGTTTTTTCATTTGAAGTTTGTGGGCTGGAGCTTGGGCGTGGGTTCGACTGATAGAAGGTTAGAAGAGGTTGATTTTGTTTGGGATTTTGGCTGATTCGGTGTGTTTGGCGTTTGGCTTTTTTAGATACGTACTGTGGGAGCGGGGCTGTGATGGAGGAGTTGACTGAACGATGGCGAACTATGACACTGTTGGAAGGGGAGGAAGTCGAATTGGACGCTACGAATAGAGCCAATTTGTTATCTCCAGAGAAGCTACGGTTATGTGCTGTGGTAAAACTTCTATCGACAAAACAAGTTAATGCTGATGCATTTAGATCGGTCATGAAGTCGGTGTGGAAAGTTCATAATAATACTCGGATAGAGCTGGCGGGAGAGAATATTTTCTATGTACAGCTCACATCAGCTATGGAGAAGGCTAGGGTTATTTCTGAAGGGCCGTGGACTTTTGATAGGGACCTGATGGTGATTGTGTCGCCGAATGAATCCGACTAGTTGAGAGATATTGATTTTCAACATATGGCTGTTGCGTGCTCAATGTGTAAAGATAATTATGCAAAAGTGTAGAGAGAGCACTTAGAACATGCAAGCATACATGGTCTCACAGCAAGTAGTAAGTATATTTCATTCGTTTTTTCCACAGAGACTCATTTTTAGCTATTCGCGAAGTGTGTTTGTTAAGAAAGATGGGATGAATTTGATGGGGTAAAATTGGTTTTTAATTATCTAATTTTTGCTGAATGTATAAAAGGATATAACATAAACAAATGCAAGTTGAAATTAGATGCAAAGGACAAGAGATGGAATTAATAAACGAGGAAGAAAACAGCTAAACAGAATGCAACTTAGCAGAATTGCGAGAACCGCAATTAATCCGCAATTAACTCAACAGCAAAAGTGTGTAAATGGGCGAATTAAGGGCTACTAATGACTATCCTATAGGCAGTTTATTACGATTATCAAGCTTTGGATCAATTCTCTATACATCAAACTCACTCTATCTCAAGTATCGTCCGATTCCATGCATTAGAGTCTTAAGTTTACTCGACTTCAAAGTAAGGTCTCAAGCATCTTATTTAAGCAGGAGTGTTTAGTTTGTACTAGGGAAACTCCTATTCCTAGGCCGTTTCCTGATTACCATGAAAGGCTAGCATGATTATATGACTCTGAACTCTTACTCCTTCCAGAGGTTAGGAGTTCTTTGGACAAAATGGATGGCCAATCGAAATTGCCCGTGGGATGAAGCTTACATACAATCAATGTTCGAGTGTTAATCTGCCTACTTGATTCACGTCTTTTTAGCCTATAGTTCTGTCATTAGCATGCCCCTAAGTGACTTAGCTACTCATGGATATATAGAGAACAGAAATGGCAGATAAGATAGACATGCTTAGAAGGGAAATGTACTTAAAACAGCAAGCAAAACCCGTAGCAGAAGATGGTGGAAACTGTAAAATGCAGAATTGTACTTCGATTACTTTGAGCGTTTGAATGACAAGGGAAAGCTTTCTAGAAATGAATCCAAGACAGACAACAACGAAATGCAGTGAGTAAAATACTAAACTAAGAACAACAATAATCAGAAATGGAAATAAGAAGAACAGAACAGAAAAGCAGTAAAGGGTTGCTGAAAACTTCGTGGCAGTCGCCTCGAATGAAGGTGATGAAAAGTCAGCCTTGCTTGGATGAATCCAATCGAGAGAGAAGAAGAATCTTCTCTCCTTCCTATCAGATTATCGACTCCAAAAGCTGAGACTCTCACTCCAACAGACGGCAAAGGAAAACAGATGGAAATGGTGGACTGCGAGAAGACTTTTGCGCTTCGAGTGATGACTGAACCTCCGACTTTGACCCCCTTTTATAGTAGTTTGCAGGTGCGTTTGGGCCAAGGAGAACCATCAATCTTCAACGTCATATATCAGAATGGATGGAGGAGAAAGAACGAATCCCTGAAAAGTCGGATCTAAACAGAAAAAGATCAGCCAACTTACGGTTTTAACTTGAATAATTGCGGTCACCGCAATGTTTTCGCAATTCATTCGCAATGCTCATTTTTTCATTCTTTTCCTTCGGTTTTCAACCCTTTTTCTACCTATTGTGCAAAAGTCCTAAATTAGCTACCTTCTTCTAATTCTCATATTAAAGCATAGGTTTAGGCTAAATGCTATCAAAAACACCTAAAAGTGTACATCTTCCTAAGCTAAATGGGTCCTAAATAAGTCACTTTCAGAGACTTAACACACCCCCAAACTTAAGGCTTTGCTTGTCCTCAAGCATACTAAGGACTTACTTAGGCTGCTGTTTTTTCTTCTTTAACTACCTACCGACTCCCCTATATCCCTATCTCTAGCAGTGCTGTCCTGTGACACACCTCTAAGTTTAGAACTAACCTCTTTATCAAGCCTCTTCTGACTTCACCTGCCTACTATACCTGCTGGTTTTGTTAACCTCCTACTACTGATCTAGCTACTTTTATAATATCATGCCACTATCCCTAAGGTTTCAAATTCTACCAAGCTTTACTCCAGACTCAGTACATGCTTCTAGCTTAACTTTTAATGTGCCTAGGATTCCTTAGAGTCATGCCAGTCTTAGTATTAACAGTGACAGTGGTACTTTTAGAGAACAACCTAAACCCTGGCATCACTACATTGGATATACATTCATCTCCCTAGACAAACCTAAAAGCTACAACCTTGTGCTTAGCTCATTGAGGATCAGAGTTCTTTTTTTAAATAGGACATCTAAGCCACAAGATTATAACTCCTAAGCATACATCCTTCTTCCCCTATTTCTCCTTTTCCCTTTTTTACTTAGGTGGAGTCTCTCCTTGGGTTGCCGTTTGATGCAATGCCACTTGTGGTTTACACACTTGGCACTGATTACTCAGCACTTGAGAGAGACTCCCCTCTTTATTCTATTTTTCACTTTTTCTATTTATCACAAAAAATTTTTTTTTTTTTAGGAGAAGAAGAATGCTTATGTCTTAAGGAAGAGAGGAATGTTCCTAGGCCTAGGGTGGCCTCCCCCAAACTTCAACTACTCATTGTCCCCAATGAGTGTTTGAGGTGGCACACCCCCAAACTTGTCCTAGAAGCATCTAGTCTAAAGTAAAACAAAGAGAATCTAAAAATCCTAGGCATAGGCAAAACATCCTAAAAGCAATTATTCCAGCAGCAGAAAATTTGAACAAAACAGACAGTTTAAGGACTGATGGTTTATGCATGCTGAGCCCTAATCAGAGGCGCATTTAAACTATCAAAGCGTGTCCTATGACACTCATCCAGCATGCTTTAAGATAAGCTATATAAGGTAGTCATGCTAGCAGCAAAAGATAGAATATAACAGATCATAGCCTAACTAAACAGACAGTCCAAAACATGCAATCAGTCACAAAAATTGCGGGAACCGCAATTATTTCGCAATTCAATCCGGGCAGATTTAACATTGATTCAGGCCCCTAGCATGCTTTTTCCTGTAACTCATGCATCCTAAAAATAAAACTAAACTATCCTACCTATTCAACTAACATCTGACTAGACTAAGCAAAAGAAAAAACATAAAACTAAACATTAAAAACAGATCAAAAATTGAACACAAACAGCATAATTCACAATATCCTATCAGAAAGCAGAAAAATTGTCTTTTGTTTCTTAAGGGAACAGCAATACTCCCTTTAGTGCTCTTCAAACCAGCACTCAATTCTCATCATCCTCATCTGGTTGCCTTGGTCGTGGGGGCACCCATGGAGTTAGGAGGTTGGTGGGGAAGTCCGGGAAGATGCATCCCAACTGGTCTGCAACTTCTTTGTCCCTCGCCTGCGCATAGTTGGCCCATTGAGCCATTCTTCTCTGCATGTCCATCAAGCAGGCCATGGATAAGGACTGTTCAGCCGCCAGCCTATCCAACTCAAACTCCATATTCCCCTTTCTTCTCAGCCTCAGGTTAGCAGGCAGCTCCAAATGGCCTGTGTAAGGCAGCTGCTGCTCCAAGCGCTCGGTGGGAACTCCTGCCAGCAAACACAATTTTGTTATAGTGTTGGGGAAAAATAATGGCCCCTTACCTTTTCTGGCGCATTCAGCAATGGCAGCAGTGATGACTTCTCCCACGTTGATCGTGAGACCTCTCATTATAGCATAAACCAGCAGCGAGCGGCTCTGGTTAATTGTAGTCTCATGAGTTACTGGGGAAAGTCTTCTTCTGACGAATGAAAACCACACAGCTGCCTTAGCCGTGAGATTGGCACTCATGAGAGTGTGCCTCCCATTGCGTGAGACAGTCCAGGAAGCTTCAGGCTGGCCAATTGTGCGAATGGCCTCTTCTAGCACGGCCTCAGTCGGCTCATCAACTATCCGTGCATAATCTGTGTGCGCTTGGCCCTTGAGACCAAAGGCTTCATTGATGGCCTTGGCTGAGAAATCAACTTCCACCCCTCTGACCACAGATAGGCCATCCTCAGGGCTGAGCACATTGGCATAGAAATCGTACACCATGCTCGTGTAGGCTGGATTGGGAGGTCTGCAGAATTCCTCCCAGCCATGGTTGAGCACCCCTGCGCGCAAGAACTGCGGCAGGTCAGCAAGTCGATCAAGGAAACCTTTCTCGTGCAATAGGTCCCTCTTCCTCAGCTCAACACCCCTGGATTCAGCATCAGATGAGACATACCTCACTGATGGAGGTTCATCTTCAGGGTAGAGTTTAGCCTTCCCCTTATCGGCTGGTTTGGATGATTCAGCAGCCTCCACCTTGAGGCGTTTGAGTGATGGCTCCGTGCTTTCTTCGTCTGCTGAAGGCACTCTTTTGGCCTTCTTCTTCTTCAGCTTCTTGGATTTCTTGGCCTTGACAATCTTGGCCTTCTTCTTCTTTTTCTTAATGTTGATCTGCTGGAGGCAAGCCCCCAACGTCTCCTCCATGGAATCATCCTGCTGGGCAGGAATATCAGGGCTGTCTTCTCTCATGGGAGAGAAGACTTCTTCTTCCCCAGCATCTCCACTACCTTGCGTAGACTCCTGATAATCCCCATAAGGGAATTCAGGATCAGGCCGTGGAGGATTGTACTCTGCTGATGGTGTCTGCGCAGAACTCAATGGCGAAGATGGCAGCTCAGGGCTCTGCGCTGCTGCAGGCGTCGGATCAGAACTCTGAGGTGCTGGAGACAACTCGGCGCTCTGTGCAGGTGGTGACAACTCTGCGCTTGGCACTGGTTCAGATGGGAGGGGACTGCGCGCAGGTGATTCAGACGGCGACGATCCTCCTTTGGCTGACTCGTGGGATGCACGATCAGGTTCTTGACTCTCCACAGAGGGAGTCGTGGCTGTGCTTGGTTCGGCGGCCGTCTTGACGCTCCACCGGCGTTTCTTGGGCGTGCCCATTGGCTCAGATGGCCCAGCAGGGATCTCAGTGACCACCCTCCACTTCTTCCTACGGATAGGAAGCTTAGGAAGGGGACCGGTGCGAACGGCACCATCGTCTGCAAGGGCGAGAAGCGCTTCCCTCGCAGCCGCTTCAGCTGCGTCGTCGGCCTTCTTCTTGGCGGCGGATCTCTCCGATCGTGTGAACACCATAGCTAAATCTTGAAGATCTTGAGAGAAGAATCAAAGATGGAGAGAATCGCTGAAGTCTTGGAGATCAAAGAATGGGAGAATCGTATCGAACGAGCGCGGTCTAACGGCTATAAATACAACGGAAAAAATCCCAACGGCTCTTTTTGCGGATCCAGCAATATTTGCGCAATTGTAGGGATATTATTTCATAAAAATCTCCAACTTCGCTCGTCCGTATCTTTTATTTGGCTCAACCATTCCTTAATTTTTAAAGCTTGATTTACTCCCCTTGATCCCCTCTTTCGATTCCCTACAAAAACAAATAAAACAAACATTAAATACGCAATTAAAAACACATCACAAAACATACAAACGATAAGCGAAAAAAACAGTAAAAATAAACTAAGGCATTGGCCTTGACTAAACGAGCACAGTAACCACTCGTTCTCTCTCGTTCTCTTTGTCATGCTTCAGTCAAGAGGAAGGCCGAGAGAGTCTTCACATCTCCTTCCTCATAGTAGTGCTTCAACCTGGCACCATTGACCATAAATGGCTGTCCTTGCTGCAAATTTTTAATCTCTATTGCACCATGAACAAAGACATTAGTAATAATAAATGGACCTGACCATCTAGACTTTAGTTTGCCTGGAAACAGTTTTAATCGTGAGTTAAATAATAGTACAAGTTGGCCCTTCCTAAAGTCTTTGATCCTGAGTCTACTGTCGTGCCATATTTTTGTCTTTTCTTTATACATTTTGGCATTCTCATAGGCCATATGCCTAAGCTCATCAAGTTCATGTAGCTGCAAGGACCTTAGTGTCCCCGCATCCTTTACACAAAAATTCAATTCTTTCATGGCCAAAAATGCCTTGTTTTCCAACTCAAGTGGCAAGTGGCAGGCCTTGCCATACACCAACCTATAGGGCGACATACCTAGAGGTGTCTTATATGCTGTCCTATAAGCCCAAAGTGCATCCTCAAGCTTAAATGACCAGTCTTTCCTATTTGGTTTGACTACCTTCTCTAAGATGTTCTTTATCTCCCTATTGGAAATTTCAGCTTGACCATTCGAGTGTGGGTGATAGGGAGTAGCTACCCTATGTCTAATGTTATACTTAGCCAATATCTTCTCCATAGCCTTATTAATGAAATGTGACCCCTCATCACTAATGATAGCACGAGGAGTCCCAAATCTAGTGAAAATGTGCCTATGCAAGAAGTTAGTGACTGTTTTAGCATCATTATTAGAACATGCCTTAGCTTCTACCCACTTTGACACGTAGTCTACTGCTACTAAGATGTACAGGTTACCTGAAGATGGAGGGAAGGGTCCCATGAAATCAATGCCCCACACATCGAAGAGCTCCAACTCTAAGATGTAGGTGAGGGGCATCTCATCCTTGCGACTGAGGTTACCTGTCCTTTGGCATTCGTCACAGTTGTGGGCATAGTTGTGGGCGTCCTTGAAGATTGTTGGCCAGTAGTAGCCACTCTGAAATACTTTAGCAGCTGTTCTTTGACCACCAAAGTGCCCACCGTAAGGAGATGAGTGACAGTGCTGCAGCACAGACTTTGCTTCAGCAGCTGAAACACACTTCCTCAACAACCCATCAGCACAGGTTCTATAAAGTATGGGGTCATCCCAGATGAATTTCCTTGCTTCATGGAGGAACCTCTTCTTTTCTTGTCCTCCCTTGAACACTGGTAATACCTGTGATGCACGGAAGTTAGCAATGTCAGCAAACCAAGGTTCCTCATCGTTATCACGATGAGTCAAAGCAAAGATATGTTCATCTATAAAAGCATCAGTAATTGCGGGGTCCGCAATTTTTTCGCAATTGTGCTGCAATCGAGACAGGTGATCTGCAACCACGTTTTCACATCCCTTCTTGTCCTGAATGTCCAAATCGAATTCCTGCAGCAATAACACCCATCTAATCAATCTAGGCTTAGCATCAGCCTTCCTCATAAGATATTTTAAAGCAGAATGGTCAGTATATACAATGGTCCTAGTTCCTACAATATAGTTTCTAAATTTTTCACAAGCAAATACTACAGCAAGCATCTCTTTCTCTGTAGTTGTATAATTACATTGAGCTTCATTCAAGGTCTTGCTGGCATAATAGACAGGATGTGTGAGCTTGTTAATCTTCTGTCCTAACATGACTCCTACAGCATAGTCACTGGCATCACATAGCATCTCAAATGGGAGATCCCAATTTGGTCCTACTATGATTGGTGCTGTGACCAGTGCTTCCTTAAGGGTTTTCCAAGCTATTACACATTCTTTAGAGAAGATGAATGGCCTACCTAGCTCCAGTAGCTCACATAGAGGCTTGGCTATCTTAGAAAAGTCCTTGATGAACCTTCTGTAGAAGCCAGCATGTCCTAAGAAACTCCTAATAGCCTTGACATTCTGGGGCTCTACCAACTTCTCTATGACCTCTATTTTTGCCCTATCCACTTCTACACCTGCCCTTGACACTCTATGTCCTAAGACAATCCCTTCGTCTACCATAAAATGGCACTTTTCCCAATTTAGGACTAGGTTGGTCTCCTCACACCTAGCCAGGACTTGTCCTAGGTTCTCTAGACAGGTTTTAAATGAGTCCCCAAAGACTGAGAAGTCATCCATGAATATTTCTATCATGGACTCATCCAACTCAGAGAAGATTGTCATCATGCACCTTTGGAAAGTTGCCGGTGCATTGCATAAGCCAAAAGGCATTCTGCGGAAGGCAAACGTTCCAAAAGGGCAAGTGAAGGTAGTCTTCTCTTGATCCTTAGGGTCTATAGTAATTTGATTATAGCCAGAGTACCCATCTAAGAAACAATAGTAGGCTCTACCAGCTATTCTGTCTAGCATCTGGTCAATAAACGATATAGGGAAATGGTCTTTTTTTGTTTCTTTATTTAGTTTTCTGTAATCCATACATACCCTCCACCCTGTGACAGTCCTTGTTGGAATCAGTTCGTTGTTCTCATTGACTACCACAGTTATTCCCCCCTTTTTAGGTACACATTGGATGGGGCTAACCCACTGGCTACTAGCTATGGGGAAAATCACTCCTGCATCTAACCACTTTATTATTTCTTTCTTCACTACCTCTTTCATAGAGGGGTTTAACCTACGCTGGTGATCTACCCTAGGTGTGTGCTCCTCCTCTAGTATAATTTTGTGCATGCAATAAGAAGGGCTAATGCCTCGAATATCAGCAATAGTCCATGCTATAGCCTTCCTATGTTGCTTAAGCAGTAAAATTAAATCAACCTCATGCTGTTCACTTAGCTTAGAAGAAATAATTACAGGCAGCGTGTCATTATCTCCTAAATATGCATATTTGAGGTGAATAGGTAGTGGTTTCAGTTCTAAAATAGGTGGATGCTCAATGGAGGGTTTTAACGGGTTTATAGTTCTATCAGTTAAATCTATATTCATACATACATGCTGTGGTTTATTTACAGGCATATCCATTATGTCAGATACATTTAAGTCAGCTATGTCTACTTGTACATATTCACTAGCATGCTTGGTTAACAGTACATGCTCTAATTGTTCTTCCATTAGTGAGTCAACAACATCCATGCTAGCACAGGATTCAAGGTCAGAGGGATACTTTAAAGCTTTATAAACACTAAATTTTACCTCTTCATCATGAACCCTCATAGTTAACTCACCTTTTTGCACATCTATTAGTGCCCTACCTGTGGCTAGAAATGGTCTACCTAGCAGGATGGGAACCTCCTTGTCTGCCTCATAGTCCAGGACAATGAAATCTGCAAGGAAAATGAATTTGTCAACTTTAACTAGAATATCCTCAATCTTACCTTCTGGATATGCGATGGATCTGTCTGCTAGTTGTAAAGTGACTGTGGTTGGACGTGCTTCTCCCATTCCCAACTGGCGGAATAGGGACAGGGGCATGAGGTTTATGCTGGCGCCCAGGTCACAAAGCGCTCTGCCCACGTGCTTGCCTCCAAGTTCTACAGGTAAGGTGAAGGAACCAGGATCCTTCTCCTTCTTGGGCAGCTTGTTCTGGAGGATGGCACTGCACTCCTCGGTGAGGTTTACTGTTTCAAACTCACCAATTATTTTTTTGTTAGTAATAATGTCCTTCAAAAACTTTACATATGAAGGCATAGACTGTAAAACCTCTACAAAAGGAATGTTCACATGCACTTGCTTAAGTATTTCTAAAAATTTGTTAAAATGAACTTCCTGTTCCTGCTTCTTCTTAAGCCTTCGAGGGTATGGAGGTGGTGGCACATATATAGGCACGTCAGGACGCCTTAGGATAGGTGGAGGCCTTGGAATTTCTTCTACGTCCTCAACAATTGGCTCTAGCCTGGCTCCTGATGTGCTAGTTGGTGGTGGACCTTGGCTTGGCAGAGACTCCAGTGGAGCACTAGACTCAGTGTTCTCTACTCTCTTTGGTGTGTCCTTTGTGTTGTTCACCAAGGGTCTTCCACTCCTAAGTTCAATTGCTTGAACTTGTTCCTTGCCATCTCTCCTTGGTACCTCGGTATCAGCAGGGAGTCTACCTTGGGGTCTACTTTTAAGTTCATTGGCTAATTGGCCTACTTGGTTTTCCAGGCTCCTAAGAGTAGCTTGCTGGCTCTGAAGAGTAGCATCATTCTTAGCTATATATTCCTTGAGTAGGTTTTCTACAGAAGATCCTACAGATTGATTGTAAGGCTTTTGGTACATTGACTGGTTATGTTGGGGAGTGAAACCAGGTGTTCCACTCGGCCTTGGTTGGTTAGGATTTTGGTTAGTGTTCTGTTGGCCACCCCATGACAGGTTAGGGTGGTTTCTCCAACCAGGGTTATAGGTGTTGGAGTAGGGGTTATTCCTTGGCTGCTGCTGGCTTCCTACATAGCAGACCGAGGATGGATTCCCAGGGCAATATTCATAAGGGTGCCCTTCCCCACAGAATCCACAGATTGGTGCCTCGCCTTGACTTGGTTGGGTGCCCATTGACATGGCTGTGGCGGTATTGGCACTGGTTTGGAGATTGGCCTGAGCCATTTGCTTGACTAAGTTGGTCAGGGCATTTATTTGGGTGCTCATGGCGCTTAGAGCATCCTTGTCTTGAGCCCTAGTTGGCTCTACTGGATCGTCTGACCACCTACAATGAGACGTTGAGATCTTCTCCAAGATCTCATAAGCTTCGTTGTAACTCTTGGACAACATGGAACCACCAGCAGATGAATTTAGAACTTGTCTGGTGCTGGGGTTGCATCCTTTAAAGAAGACTTCTATTTGGATACACCATGGAATGCCATGGTGTGGACATTTAATGAGAAGGTCTTTGAATCTTGTCCAAGCTTCGTGAAGAGACTCACTTGGAGCTTGTTTGAACTTTATGATATCATCACGAAAGGTCGAATTCCTATCAGGTGGGAAGTATTTGACTAGGAATTTTTCTGCTAAATCTGTCCAATTGCGGACAGATCCTGAGGGTAAAGAATTTAACCATGTTTTGGCTTTGTCCCTCAAAGAGTAAGGGAAAAGATATAGCCTCAGGGCTTCTTGGGAAACTCCAGGGATTAGGAAAGTGTCACTAACTCCTAGGAAGTTCCTAAGGTGATTATGGGGGTCCTCATTTTCTATTCCAAAGAATTGTCCCACAGTGGACAACATTTGGAACATCACTGGCTTTAACTCGAATGAGTTGGCAGTGATTTCAGGACGGATTATGCTGGGGTTCAGCTCCCCAGGCATAGGTACTAAATATGAAAGGATGGCGCTATCCTTGTCATTCGCTATTTCAATGGGATTGCGAGTGACAGGCACCAGGTTTTGATTTACTCCAGCCATTTCTTCTTGAGGTAGTTGCGGAGGAATTGTAGTCTCTGCAATGATTGGAGGTAAAAGGGTTTGTTTAAAAAGACGTTTCTTGGCTCTATTCCTAGCTCTAAGTAATCTCTCGGGCTCAGGGTTGAACTCTAGATCACTACTTGGAGTCTCATTCATAAACTACCCTAAATGGTACCTGAAAAAAAAAAATGAAGATGGATCAAATTCAATGGAAAATACTTTGATGTTTCAGACTTAACAAACTTCGTTTTCACTTAAAATAAGTCCCCGGCAGCGGCGCCAAAAACTTGTTGCGTGCTCAATGTGTAAAGATAATTATGCAAAAGTGTAGAGAGAGCACTTAGAACATGCAAGCATACATGGTCTCACAACAAGTAGTAAGTATATTTCATTCGTTTTTTCCACAGAGACTCATTTTTAGCTATTCGCGAAGTGTGTTTGTTAAGAAAGATGGGATGAATTTGATGGGGTAAAATTGGTTTTTAATTATCTAATTTTTGCTGAATGTATAAAAGGATATAACATAAACAAATGCAAGTTGAAATTAGATGCAAAGGACAAGAGATGGAATTAATAAACGAGGAAGAAAACAGCTAAACAGAATGCAACTTAGCAGAATTGCGAGAACCGCAATTAATCCGCAATTAACTCAACAGCAAAAGTGTGTAAATGGGCGAATTAAGGGCTACTAATGACTATCCTATAGGCAGTTTATTACGATTATCAAGCTTTGGATCAATTCTCTATACATCAAACTCACTCTATCTCAAGTATCGTCCGATTCCATGCATTAGAGTCTTAAGTTTACTCGACTTCAAAGTAAGGTCTCAAGCATCTTATTTAAGCAGGAGTGTTTAGTTTGTACTAGGGAAACTCCTATTCCTAGGCCGTTTCCTGATTACCATGAAAGGCTAGCATGATTATATGACTCTGAACTCTTACTCCTTCCAGAGGTTAGGAGTTCTTTGGACAAAATGGATGGCCAATCGAAATTGCCCGTGGGATGAAGCTTACATACAATCAATGTTCGAGTGTTAATCTGCCTACTTGATTCACGTCTTTTTAGCCTATAGTTCTGTCATTAGCATGCCCCTAAGTGACTTAGCTACTCATGGATATATAGAGAACAGAAATGGCAGATAAGATAGACATGCTTAGAAGGGAAATGTACTTAAAACAGCAAGCAAAACCCGTAGCAGAAGATGGTGGAAACTGTAAAATGCAGAATTGTACTTCGATTACTTTGAGCGTTTGAATGACAAGGGAAAGCTTTCTAGAAATGAATCCAAGACAGACAACAACGAAATGCAGTGAGTAAAATACTAAACTAAGAACAACAATAATCAGAAATGGAAATAAGAAGAACAGAACAGAAAAGCAGTAAAGGGTTGCTGAAAACTTCGTGGCAGTCGCCTCGAATGAAGGTGATGAAAAGTCAGCCTTGCTTGGATGAATCCAATCGAGAGAGAAGAAGAATCTTCTCTCCTTCCTATCAGATTATCGACTCCAAAAGCTGAGACTCTCACTCCAACAGACGGCAAAGGAAAACAGATGGAAATGGTGGACTGCGAGAAGACTTCTGCGCTTCGAGTGATGACTGAACCTCCGACTTTGACCCCCTTTTATAGTAGTTTGCAGGTGCGTTTGGGCCAAGGAGAACCATCAATCTTCAACGTCATATATCAGAATGGATGGAGGAGAAAGAACGAATCCCTGAAAAGTCGGATCTAAACAGAAAAAGATCAGCCAACTTACGGTTTTAACTTGAATAATTGCGGTCACCGCAATGTTTTCGCAATTCATTCGCAATGCTCATTTTTTCATTCTTTTCCTTCGGTTTTCAACCCTTTTTCTACCTATTGTGCAAAAGTTCTAAATTAGCTACCTTCTTCTAATTCTCATATTAAAGCATAGGTTTAGGCTAAATGCTATCAAAAACACCTAAAAGTGTACATCTTCCTAAGCTAAATGGGTCCTAAATAAGTCACTTTCAGAGACTTAACAATGGCCTTCTGGGTTCAGATACACAATGTTCCTCTGAATTGTGTGACCAGGGAGATGGCCCAAATTGTTGGAGACTCCATCGGTAAAGTGGAAGAGATCGATTGTGATGATCTTGATCGCTGAACTGGCTCGTTTATGCGAATTTGTATTCTCATTGATGTGACCAAACCGGTTCGGAGAGGTACTAAGCTGAGGACTGTTGATAGAAAATCGGTAAGATGTGGTGTTTTATATGAGAAATTACCTGATATATGTTTTTGTTGTGGTATTATTGGTCATTCTCACCAGGAATGTTCTTAAGGACTTCCAACTGGTTTAAGCTCTCATGACTACCCTTTTGGGGATTGGATGAGGGCATCTATTTTGAAGAAATCTGGGGTGGGTTGATGGGATGAAGGTCGTGGAGGGGATTCGTCGGTGAGAGAAGTTGGGAGAGGGAGGGGTTGGCGATTTAACCGGTAGGGTGGTGGTGGTCGGAGTGATCGGGAGCACTGACGGGTTTTTCCGAGTGAGAGGGCCACAAATGATGGGTTGGGGCAGTCTGTGGGAGTGCTAGGGGTTGGGGAGAAGGAGAACGCCCCTCGGGCTAGAATAGTTGAGAAGAGGATGGGGGGAGTTGAGAGGGAGATGAGGCAGGAGGGTGAGAAGGTGCATGTGGATGGGGAACTGACTGAAAAGTTGTCAGGGTGGGGGAGGTTGATTTGTTGGGCCAGAAAGGGGAGGGTACATCGTTGGGGGCTGACGAGGGGGTAGGTGAGTGTTACGTCTCCAAAAGTGACCTTTTTAGGACTTAATTAGCTTAGAAAGATGTCCACTCTTAGGTGTTTTTGATAGCATTTAGCCTAAACCTATGCTTAAATATGAGAATTAGAAGAAGGTAGCTAAATTAGGACTTATGTACAATAGGAAAGGAAAGGGTTGAAAACCGAAGGAAAAGAATGAAAAAACTGCATTGAGACAGCATTGCGAAAACATTGCGGACACCGCAATGTTTCAAGTGAAAACCGTAAGTTGACTGATCTTTTTCTGTTAAATTCCGTTATTTCAGGGATTCGTTCTTTCTCCTCCATCCATTCTGAAGTACGACGTTGAAGATTGATGGTTCTCCTTGGCCCAAATGCACCTGCAGATTACTATAAATAGGGGTCAAAGTCGAGGGTTCAAGCATCATCCGAAAGCGTAGAAGTCTTCTCGCAGTCCATCTTTTCTCCTGTTTTCCTTTGCCGTCTGCTGGTTTGCGAAGCTCAGCTGTTGGAATCGATAATCTGATAGGAAGGAGAGGAGATTCTTCTTCTCTCCCGATTGGATTCATCCAAGCAAGGCTGACCTTTCTCATCCTTCATTCGAGGCGGCTGCAACGAGACATTCGAGCTTGTTTTACTGCTTTTTGCTCTTCATTTCCATTTTCCAGCTTTGTCTTGTTGCTGTTTCTTTTCTAGTAGCTAGTTTAGACTATTTCGTTGTGTTCTGTCTTCCTGTTATTTGCTTTAAAGCTTTTCTTTGTCAATCAAACAATCAAGTAATCAAATCTCAATTCTTCATTCCACAGTTTCTTGCCTTTACATTCTACTGCTTTCCCTTACTGTTTTGTCTTTAAATTCCTTCTAAGCATGTCTACTTCTTCTCTTGCTTCTGTTCTGTTTACATCCATGAGTAGCTAAATCACTTAGGGGCATGCTAATGACAACACTTTAGGCTAAAAAACGTGAGCCAAGCATGTAGGATAGCTCTCGAAGCATTGATTGTATGTAAGCTTCATCCCACGGGCAATTTCGATTGGCCATCCATTTTGTCCAAAGAACTCCTAACCTCTGGAAGGAGTAAGAGTTCAGAGTCATACTATCATGCTAGCCTTTCAAGGTAACCAGGAAACGACCTAGGAATAGGCGTTTCCCTAGTACAAACCATATTTTTCTGCCTTAACAAGATGCTTAAGACCTTACTTGGACATGAGTAAACTAAAGAATCTAATGCATGAAATCGGAAGATACATGAGAATGAGATAGTTTGATGCATAGAGAGTTGATCCAATGCTTGAGAATCGTGAGAAAAAGCCTATAGGATAGTCGTTAGTAGCCCTTAATTCATCACTTTACACACTTTCGCTGTTATTTAAATTGCGGTAGAATTGCTGTTTCCGCAATTCTGCCAAAGTTACAATTCTGTCTAGCCATTTTTGTCTCCATTTAGTAGTCTCGTCTCTTTTCGTTTGAGTTTAACGTTGACTTGCATTTGTTTATGCTGCTACCCTCTACGTATTCAGTAGGAAATAGACAATTTAAAACCAATTCTACCCCATCAAAATCACCCCTTCTTTCTTAACTTTACACTTCATGAATAGCTTATAATAAATCTCTGTGGGAAAACGAATGAAATATACTTACTACTTGCTATAAGACCATGTATGCTTGCATGATCTGAGTGCTCTCTCTACCTTATTGCATATTTATTTTAGCACATTGAGCACGCAACAGTGAGGCTGAGGAAGAGAGAGAGCATGAGGTGTTTGCCGATCTGATTATGGAGAATGCCCAGGGAGAGGGTATTGGGCTACAAGGGGTGGTTCGACCTCGAGGGTTCAAACGGTTGGTGGGAGGGGATCGGTTGGGGGCTCGAGACTCTGATGGTTCCTCTTTCTTGAGAGGGAAAAGGAAGGCCGATGTTGGGGGCATGTTTAAAGATGAGGCGCTGGGGAAAAAACAGAAGAGGGTTTTTTCAGATTTACTCGGACTTTTATTGGTGGAGGCTGGTGACCAGCCCCGCCAGACCCAATGAAAATCTTATGCTAGAACGTCCGGGGCGCGGGAAACCCGAGGACGTTCAAAGATTTGAAAGACGTGATTCGTCTAAATAAACCCGAGGTTCTATTTTTGTCTGAAACTAACTGTGCGGTGTTCAAGATGGAAGGGATGAAACAGTCATTGAATTATAATAATTGTTTGGCGGTTGCCAGTAGTGGAAGCGGTGGGGGTCTATGTCTTTTTTGGAAGAAGGGGGTTCAAGTAGAGGTTCGTTCGTTTTTGAAGAATCATATCGACTGTAGTATTGGTTGAGGTGGGAAACAATGGCGGTTTTCGGGAGTGTATAGGTGCCCAGAGACGCAGAATAAGGTGGTCAGAGGCAATTGTCAAATGGTGATGATTCCCCCTAGCTTGTGGGGGCGACTATAATGAATGTATGTGTGCAGCAGAGAAGATGAGGGGGTTCCTATAGGTCCTACCGTAATATGGAGTTGTTCAGGGATGTGGTTAATGAAGTTCATCTGAAGGACTTGGGATTCAGAGGAAGTGTTTTCACCTGGTCCAATAGGTGGCAGAAAAAAATAGTTATTTTGAAGAGGTTGGACCGGTTCCTAGGGAATGAGTGGGTTTTGCTCTTTATTTTCCTCAGTTTTTGTTCGTCATTTAGAGTGGGGCGTCAGACCACCGTCCCATTTGCATTGAGCTGAGGTTGGGGGGTCAAGGTGGGGCTTGAGGGAGGGGCCCGCCTCCCTTTTGCTTCGAGGAGTGTTGGACTATTGATGATAATTGTCGAACCAGGGTGCAACAATGTTGGGATGAAGGGATGTTGCGTGCTCAGTGTTTAAATAAAGATGCAATGTGAGAGCAATCAGAACATGCAAGCATACATGATCTTGTAGCAAGTAATAAGTATTTTTTCATTCGATTTCCCACAGAGATTTATTCTTAGTTACTAACGAAGTGAGATGCTAAATTAGAAAGGGTGGTTTAAATGGGGTGAATTGAAGATTAATGTGCCTAACTAATGAATAATATGTAAGATATGCAAGCATAAACAAAAGCAAGTAAAGAGGTTAACTTGAATGTAGAAGAAAAAGAATCGCGGAGAAAGCAATTATCTAGCAATGAAATCGCAAAACAAAAGACTGGAAAAATGGCTAAGGCAAATAGAACTAAAAGAATTGCGCAGACAGCAATTTTCTAGCAATTAAGTTAACAGCGTTTTAAGGGTAAGATGGGGAAACAAGGTCAACTAACGACTCCTCTATAGGTTTTTTCATACGATTCTTCAGCAGTAGCTCAACTTATCATGCATCAATTTAACTCATTCTCAAGTATCTCTCGATTACATGCATTAGATCCTTTAGTTTACTCATGTCCAAGTATGTCTTAAACATCTATTTATATAAGCAAGTTAATGAATTGTGCTAGGAAAACGCCTATTCCTAGGTCGTTTTCTGGCTACCATGAAAGGCTAGCATGAATGGACGACTCTGAACTCTTACTCCTTCCGGAGGTTAGGAGTTCTTTAGACAAAATGGATGGCCAATCGAAATTGTCCGTGGGATGAAGTACACATACATTCAATGCGTGCGAAGCTATCCTACATGCTGAATTCACGTATCTCTACCTATAGATTCATCATTAGCAGACCCTTATGTGGTTTAGTTACTCATGGATGAGATGGAAGTGGAAAGATTAGGTTGATTAAGCATGATTGACAGTAGAATGAAAGTAAAGAAAGAAGCAGAAAGCGATAAAGTAACTTGCAACGTGGGTAAATGATCCCTTATTCAATAAGATTCAAAGCTTAATGTGCAATGACTATAAAGCAAAAACGACTAAGGAAATGGAAACGAATTGAACCAATGTAGCTAACAGCAGTAAAGGCAGCAAACAGAAACGAAAAACAAGACAGAACGCAGTAAAAAAAACAGTGTAAAGTGTGCGTGAACTCCTCGCCGCAAGCGCCTCGGATGAAGGGAGAAGGTGAGCTTTGTTTGGGGATGAATCCAATCAGAAGAGAAGAAGGATCTTCTCTTCTTCCTCTCAGATTATCGATGCCAACAGCTGAATCCTTCACGCCAACAAACGGAAGAGAAAATAAGGAGAAACTGCGTTGAAATGGAGAGTTTTACGCTTCCGAGCTTGTTGTTCTCCTTCCCCCTTGACCTCCTTTTATAACTCTTTGCAGGTACTCTTCAGTCAAGGAGAGCCATCCATTCTGAACGACGACCTTCCACGTGGCAGCATGAGAGAAATTGGGCGGCTGAAAGATCGCAACAAAACGGCGGACGGTTAGACAACTTAACAATTTCAACTTAAACATTGCGGAGACAGCAATGTTTTCGCAATGTTTCTGCAATACAGAATTTGAACTCTTTTAGCTTTGTTTTTTATCCTTTCTTGTTCCTTTTACAAATAACTCTTGATTTAGTTCCATTCTATGAATTCTCATATATAAGCACATGTTTAGACTAAATTCTATCAAAAACGCTTAAGAGTTTACACCATTCTATAGCAAATAAGTCCCTAAAATATGCACTTTTGGAGACGTAACACACCCCCAAACTTAAGTTATTGCTTGTCCTCGAGCAATATAAGGGCTTACTTGGGCTGCTATCACTCTATCTGACTACTTGATGACTTCCCTAAGTTCACTATCTAAGGCATGGCTGTCCTGTGACACTCTTCTAAGTTCAAACTAACTCCCCATTTTGCTTATTCTGATTTCTCTTGCCTTATGTCTACTGCTTTCATAAATTTCCTACAACTAATCTATTTGCTTTGGTCATTAGGTTCATTGTGCAACTATCCCTAAGTTTTCAAATTCTACCTTGTTTTATCCCAGACTCAGTACATGCTTCTAATGTCTTTCTTTTAAGCCACCTAGGATTCCTTAGAGTCATGCCAGTCTTAGTACACACAAGTAACAGTAGTACATTCATAGAACAACCTAAACCCTGGCATCACTACATTGGATATACACTCATCTCCCTTAACAAACCTACAAGCTACAACCCTGTGCTTAGCAACTGAGGATCAGAGTTCATTCATAAAGGACACCTAAGCACAGGGCTATGACTCGCATGCATACATTCTTCTTTCTTGGTCTTTCCTTTTCCCTTTTTTTTTATTTTCCTAGTAGAGTCTCTCCTTGTGGTTTGCCTTTTGATGCAGTGACACTTGTGGGTTACACAAACGACCCTGATTACTCAGCATCCTCAAGAGAGACACTACTCTTTATTCTTTTGTTTTTCATTTTTTTTTTATTCTATTTCAATGAAGAAGAATGCTTATGTTTAAGAGGGAGAGAGGAATGTTCCTAGGCCTAGGGCTGCCTCCCCCAAACTTAAACTTCTCATTGTCCCCAATGAGAGTCTGAGGTGGCACACCCCCAAACTTGTCCTGGAAGCATCTAGTCTAGGGCAAAACAAGCAGAACTTAAAACTCCTAGGCATAAAAATGACCTTCCTAAAACAGATAACTCAGACGCAGAAGTTTGTAAAAACACATGGTAAGGGCTTATAGAGGTGCATGCTGAGCAATTAAGAAAGCTAATTCAAACTAACAAAGGTGTACTATGACACTCATCCAGCATACTCAGCAGATAGATCACATATTGAAGTCAGTACAGCAGCAAAATATCGAGACATAAACAGAAACAACCCATCCAACAGTCATCCAATAGCATGCGAAAACGAACAAAAATTGCGGACTCCGCAAAGAATTCGCAATAAACCTACAGAGCAAATTTAGCTGTGATCAAAGCTCCTAGCATGCTATTTCCAGTCATCACTCACTACACAAAACAGGTAAATTAACTACACTAACTACTCAGATATCATCAAGCTAAACTAAACTACTCTAAACAAACACAACAGAAAATTAAAACAGATCATGCATTTGGTTAATACAGAAGTCAAAAGTCACAGAAAAGCAGGTGGGGTTTTTTTTATTTTCAAGAGGGATCAGAAAAACTCCCTCGAATGCCGCTCAGTCTGGCATTCAAACATCTTCATCCTCATCTCTCCTTTCTCTAGGAGGCGCCCATGGCTTCAACAGATCCGTGGGGAAGGCAGGGAATATGCATCCCAGTTGGTCAGCTACGTCCTTGTCCCTTGCCTGTGCATACTCAGCCCACTGAGCCATCTTGTGCTGCAGGTCCATTAGACAGGCCATGGACAGCGATTGTGCCGCAACCAAGCTGTCCAACTCGAATTCCATGTTGCCCCTCCTTCGCATCCTCAAGAGGGTGGGCAGCTCTAGATGGCCCGTGTAATCCAACTGCTTCTCATTCTTCTCCATTGACACTCCTGCACGAAGGCACAATTTGGTTATGGTATTTGGGAAAATAGCTGACCCTTACCTTTCTTTGAACAGTCAGCAATGGAGGCGGCAATGACTTCACCAACGTCAATGGTGACACCCCGCATGATGGCATACAGCAGCAATGATCGCCCCTGGTTGATAGTCGTCTCGTGGGTCACAGGGGAGATACGTCTGCGCACAAAAGAGAACCAGACGGCCGCCTTGTCTCTCAGGGTTGCACTCATCAGGGTGTGCTTCCCGTTCCTTAAAATTGCCCAAGATGCTTCTGGTTTGCCTATCGTGTGCAAGGCCTCTTCTAAGACTGCCTCAGAAGGCAGGTCAACCATCTTGGCGTAATCAGAATGAGGATACCCCTTAAGAGCATATGCCTCATTGATGGCATTAGCAGAGAAGTCGACCTCAACCCCCCTCACTGTGGACAGACATGCTTCAGGGTGCGTGAGGTTGGCGTAGAAGTCATACACCATGTCCGGGTAGGCTGGAATTGGGGGTCTACACAGCTCCTCCCAGCCATGGGTGATGATTCCTGCGCGCAAGAATTGCGGCAGGTCCGCCAACGCATCAAGGAATCCTCGCTCGTGGAGGAGTTCCTTCTTCCTCAATTCGAGGCCCTTGGCCTCTGCTTCTTGTGAGACATACCTCATAGTTGGAGGTTCGTCCTCGGAGTACATCTTTTTTTTCCCCTTCTCTTTTGCCTTGGCCGACTCAGCAGCCTCAAACTTCAGTTTCTTTAAAGAAGGTTCACTCCCCACCTTCTTCTTCTTGGCTCGCTTGGAGGCCTTCGGCCGCTTGCCTTTCACGATCACAGGGGCCCTCTTCTTGAGGCGTGCCTTGGAGGCCATTTGCTGGATACAGTCCCCCAACGTTTCGTCCATCGAATCCCTGCTTCCCCCCTCCATAGGGCTGTCAAGACTGACATCCCTTAAGAGGGAGAATATCTCCTCTTCCTCCGCCGGTTCGTCACTTTGCACCGAGTTTTGGTGCTCTTCAGGTGGAGCTTCAGGCTCCGGCGTCTGTGGAGAAGGCTCAGGGTTCTGTCTGGCCGTCTCATATGATGGGCGGCCACTCCCACGACTCTCCTCGCTGGGATTCTTTTCTTTGATCGGTGAGTCCTCCACCGCAACCTTCCACTTCCGTTTCTTAGGTGTACCGATTGGTTCAGAAGGACCAGCAGGGATCTCAGTCACCACCTTCCACTTCTTTCTTCACACTGGTAGCTTCGGAGGCCGTGAGGGCTGCGCAGCATCGGCGTTTGCTAAGGAAAGCAGCGCCTCTCTCGCAGCTTCTTCTGCGTCAGACGACTTCTTCTTGGGCGTGGATCGATCTGCTCGCGTGGACACCATTGTCGTTCTTTGAGGATCTGAATGTAGGAGATGCAGAGGAAGAAGAAGATTGAATTTTGGAGGTCCAACGGATTGAGAAAACGTAGAGGGCAGGGATCCACTGACGGCTATTTGTACTTGAGTGCCCTCCAACGGCTAGTTTCTGTTGCGGATTCAACAACTTCTCTGCAATAAATTCACCTAGCCGTTAGGATTTTTCTTGATTCGAGTTGCAAGATTTAGCAACCGAATCCTAAATTTAGTCCGATCTTCTTCGTGGATCTTCTCCCCTTGATTCATCTCCTTGATCTCCTCTTAAAGATCTCCTGTTAAAATCCACCTAATTAAAACAATATTCCGTAATTAAAACCAAAAATAAACAACACAAAAACCGAAAAATACTGGAAAAAAAACTAAGGCATAGCCTTCTGATGGATGAACACAGTGGTCACTCATCCCCTAGCGATCTGCTTTTCAAGCTTCAGATAAGAGGAAGGCCGAGAGTGTCTGCACATCTCCTTCCTCGTAGTAATGCTTCAACCTTGCACCATTCACCATGAACGGTTGCCCTTGATGTAGATTTCGAATCTCAATAGCACTATGAACAAAGACGTTAGTAATAACAAAAGGACCCGACCATCTAGACTTAAGTTTGCCTGGAAATAACCTTAACCGTGAGTTGAATAATAAGACATGCTGACCTTTTTTAAAGTCCTTGATCCTAAGTCTACTATCATGCCAAATCTTAGTTTTTTCCTTATACATTTTAGCATTTTCGTAGGACATATGTCTTAGCTCATCTAACTCATGTAATTGCAGAGACCGCAAAGTTCCAGCATCGGTCATGCAATAATTTAGTTCTTTTAAGGCCCAAAAGGCTTTGATTTCCAATTCGAAGGGAAGATGACATGCTTTTCCATACACTAGCCTATAAGGAGACATACCTAAGGGTGTTTTATATGCAGTCCTATATGCCCAAAGTGCATCGTCTAACTTAAAAGACCAGTCTTTTCTATTAGGTTTGACCACTTTTTCAAGTATGTTTTTGATCTCCCTATTGGATATTTCAGCTTGTCCATTTGAGTGTGGATGATAAGGGGTTGCTACTCTATGTCTAACATTGTATTTAGCTAATACCTTCTCCATAGATTTATTTATAAAGTGGGTCCCCTCATCACTAATTATTGCACGTGGTGTACCAAACCTGGAAAAAATATGCCTATTAAGGAACTTAATGACTGTTTTGGCATCATTTGATGGACATGCTATGGCTTCTACCCATTTAGAAACGTAATCTACAGCTCCAAGTATATAAAGGTTACCTGAAGATGGAGGGAATGGTCCCATGAAGTCAATGCCCCACACATCAAAGAGTTCCAACTCTAGGATGTAGGTGAGAGGCATCTCATCCTTTCGACTAAGGTTACCTGTTCTTTGACATTCATCGCAGCTGTGTGCATGGTCGTGTGCATCTTTGAAGATCGTAGGCCAGTAGTAGCCACTCTGGAACACCTTTGCAGTCGTCCTTTGGCCACCAAAATTTCCACCGTAAGGAGACGTATGGCAGTGCTGCAACACTGACTTTGCCTCAGCAGCTGATACACACTTCCTCAGCAATCCGTCTGCACAAGTCTTGTAAAGTGTAGGATCGTCGTCCCATATGAACTTCCTAGCTTCATGTAAAAACCTCTTCTTTTTCTTGCCCCCCTTTGAAAGTTGGTAGTACCTGCGAGGCAAGGAAGTTAGCAATATCCGCAAACCAAGGTTCCTCATCGTTGTCACGATGTGCTAACACAAAGACATGCTCATCAACAAAGGCATCAGAAATTGCTGGCTCAACAATTTTTTCGCAATTACTTCGCAATCGTGATAAATGGTCAGAAACTACATTCTCGCTTCCTTTTTTTTATCTCTAATGTCTAAATCAAACTCTTGCAACAATAATACCCATCTAATTAACCTAGGCTTAGCATCAACCTTCCTCATTAGATATTTTAGTGCAGAGTGATCGGTGTACACAATGGTTCTAGTCCCTACAATGTAATTCCTAAACTTTTCACATGCAAATACTACAGCTAGCATTTCCTTTTCCGTGGTTGTGTAATTACATTGTGCTTCATTCAGAGTCTTACTTCCATAGTATACAGGATGTGTTAGTTTATCTATTTTTTGTCCTAGCATAACCCCTACTGCATAGTCACTAGCATCACACATCATCTCAAATGGTAAGTCCCAATTTGGCCCTACTATAATTGGTGCTTTGACTAAGGCTTCCTTAAGTGTTGTCCATGCTAAGAAACATTCTTTTGAGAAGACAAACGGTTTATTAAGCTCTAGAAGCTCACACAAAGGTTTAGAGATTTTTGAAAAGTTTTTAATGAATCTCCTATAAAAGCCTGCATGACTTAGGAAACTTCTAATAGCTTTTACGTTTTGGGGTTCCACTAGCTTCTCTATTATCTCTATTTTGGCCCTATCGGCCTCTACTCTTGCTCTAGACACTCTATGACCTAGGACTATTCCTTCTTCCACCATAAAGTGGCATTTCTCCCAATTTAGGACTAGGTTGGTCTCCTCACACCTAGCTAGGACTTGTCCTAAGTTCTCTAAGCAATTATTAAAAGAATCACCAAAGACTGAGAAGTCATCCATAAATATTTCTATCATGGATTCATCTAAGTCAGAGAAAATGGCCAACATGCACCTTTGGAATGTTGCTGGTGCATTGCATAAGCCAAAAGGCATTCTGCGAAAAGCAAATGTTCCAAAGGGACATGTAAAGGATGTTTTCTCCTGGTCCACAGGGTCTATGGTAATTTGGTTATATCCAGAATAACCATCTAGAAAGCAGTAATAGGCTCGGCCAGCTATTCTATCTAACATTTGATCTATACATGGTAAAGGAAAATTATCTTTTTTTGTTTCTTTGTTTAATTTTCTATAGTCCATACAGACTCTCCATCCTGTAACAGTTCTAGTTGAAATTAGTTCGTTATTCTCATTAACTATTACAGTCATCCCACCCTTCTTAGGCACACATTGGATCGGGCTCACCCATTGACTATTGGCTATAGGAAAAATTACACATGCATCTAACCATTTGATAATTTCTTTTTTAACTACCTCCTTCATGGAGGGGTTCAACCTACGTTGGTGATCTACCCTAGGTGTATGTTCCTCTTCCAATAATATCTTAAGCATGCAATAGGAAGGACTAATACCTCTTATATCAGCAATCGTCCATGCAATAGCTTTTTTATGTTGCTTAAGCAACAATATTAGCGCAATTTCATGCTTTTCACTTAATTTGGACGAAATGATAACAGACAAAGTATCATGCTCTCCTAGATATGCATACTTTAGATGATCAGGCAATGGTTTTAATTCTAATAAAGGTGGATGTTCAATAGATGGTTTCAATGGATTCGTGGATCTTTCAGACAAGTCATTAGTCATACAAACATGCTGAGGTTTGTCCATAGGTATATCCATTATTTCAGAAATGTTTAAGTCAGTTACATCTACTTGTACATAGTCAGTAGCATGCTTAATTAACAGTTCATGCTCAAGTTGTTCTTCCATTAGTGAATCTACTACATCCATACTTGCACAAGATTCAGAATCAGAGGGATACCTTAGAGCTTTAAAGACACTAAATTTAACCTCCTCATCATGAACTCTCATGGTGAGCTCACCTTTTTGGACATCGATCAAAGCCCTACCTGTGGCTAGAAATGATCTGCCCAATAAGATTGGTACCTCCTTGTCAGCCTCATAATCCAGAATGATGAAGTCTGCAAGAAAAATGAATTTGTCAACCTTGACAAGAATATCCTCAATTTTCCCCTCCGGGTATGCTATGGATCTGTCTGCAAGCTGCAAGGTGACAGTAGTAGGTCGTGCTTCTCCTATTTCAAGCTGACGAAATAGAGACAGGGGCATGAGATTGATGCTGGCTCCCAGATCACACAGAGCTCTGCCCACGTGCTTGCCTCCCAACTCGACTGGTAAGGTGAAGGAACCAGGATCCTTCTCCTTCTTTGGTAGTTTGTTTTGGAGTATAGCACTGCACTCCTCGGTGAGATTCACTGTTTCAAATTCACCAATGATCTTTTTGTTAGTAATTATATCTTTCAATAATTTAACATAAGAAGGCATAGATTGCAAAACTTCTACAAATGGGATATTAACATGCACTTGTTTTAAAATTTCTAAAAACTTATTAAAGTGCACTTCCTGTTCTTGTTTTTTCTTCAGCCTTCTAGGGAATGGAGGTGGTGGCACATATGTAGGCAATTCAGTTCGCCTAATGACAGGTGGAGCCCTTGGAATTTCTTCTGGTTCCTCTATGATAGGTTCCAGCCTCACCTTTGTTATGCTTGGTGGTGGTTGATCATGGTTGAGCAGAGAATCCAGTGGAGCACTAGACTCTTCATTCTCTACTCGCTTTGGTGCTTCTCTATTGTTGCTCACCAATGGTCTTCCACTACGAAGTTCAATTGCTTGAACTTGCTCTTTTCCATCCCTTCTTGGCACTTCAGTGTCTGCAGGCAATCTACCTTGGGGCCTATTTTTCAGTTCATTTGCTAACTGCCCTATTTGGTTTTCTAAGCTCCTAAGGGTGGCTTGCTGACTTTGTAGGGTTGCATCATTTTTTGCAATGTACTCCTTAAGCAAATTCTCTACTGATGACCCTATGGGTTGGTTTTATGGCTTTTGGTACATGGATTGGTTATTTTGTTGAGTGAAACCAAGTGTTCCACTCGGTCTTGGTTGGTTTGGTGCTTGGTTAGTGTTTTGTTGCCCACCCCAAGAAAGATTTGGGTGGTTCCTCCAACCAGAATTATAGGTGTTAGAATAGGGGTTGTTCCTAGGCTGTTGTTGACTTCCAACATAGCAAACTGAGGCTGGATTCCCAGGGCAGAAATCATACAAGTGCCCTTCCCCACAGAACCCACAGATTAGTGTCTCACCTTGACTAGTTGGTGCGCCCATTGAAATGGATGCTGCGATGTTGACACTAGGTTGGAGATTGGTTTGAGCCATTTGTTTTACTAGATTGGTCAGGGCATTAATTTGGCTACTCTTTGCACTAGATGCATCCTTGTCTTGAGCTCTCCTAGGCTCTACAAGATCGTCTGACCATCTACAATGGGAAGTTGAGATTTTCTCCAAAATCTCATAGGCTTCATTGTAGCTCTTTGAAAGCATGGAACCACCAGCTGAAGAATTTAACACTTGCCTTGTGCTGGGGTTGCATCCTTTAAAGAACACTTCTATTTGGATACACCATGGAATGCCATGGTGTGGACATTTAAGCAATAAATCTTTGAATCTTGTCCAAGCTTCGTGAAGGGATTCGTTTTCGGCTTGTTTGAATTTAATTATGTCATCACGAAAGTTGGAATTCCTATCAGGTGGGAAGTATTTGACTAAGAATTTTTCAGCCAGATCTGTCCAATTGACAATCGATCCGGAGGGTAAGGAATTTAACCACATTTTGGCTTTGTCTCTTAATGAGTAGGGAAAGAGATAAAGTCTTAAGGCTTCTTGGGAAACTCCAGGGATGAGGAAAGTATCACTAACTCTTAGGAAATTTCTCAGATGATTGTGGGGATCTTCGTTTTCCACTCCAAAGAATTGTCCTACGGTGGACAACATTTGGAACATTACTGGCTTTAACTCGAATGAGTTGGCAGTAATCTCAGGGCGTATAATGCTTGGATTAAGCTCCCCAGGCATGGGAACTAAGTATGAGAGGATGGCACTATCCTTGTCATTCGCTATTTCGATGGGGTTGCGAATGGTAGGTGCTTAGTTTGGGACTGGTCTATCCATTTCGGTTTGATGGAATTGCGATGACTCCGCGGAGTCAGCAATGTTTTGAGTTACAGGGGGTTGTTTAAAGAGGCGTTTCTTAGCTTTGTTTCTGGCCCTAAGTAATCTTTCAGGCTCAGGATTGTACTCTAGATCGCTACTTGAATGCTCATTCATAAACTAACCCGATGGTACCTGTAAAAGAAATGAGAATAGATTAGCTCCAATAGATATTAAGTTTTGTGTTTCTAACTTAACAAACTTCGTGTTTACTAAACAAAATCCCCGGCAGCGGCGCCAAAAACTTGTTGCGTGCTCAGTGTTTAAATAAAGATGCAATGTGAGAGCACTCAGAACATGCAAGCATACATGATCTTGTAGCAAGTAATAAGTATTTTTTCATTCGATTTCCCACAGAGATTTATTCTTAGTTACTAACGAACTGAGATGCTAAATTAGAAAGGGTGGTTTAAATGGGGTGAATTGAAGATTAATGTGCCTAACTAATGAAGAATATGTAAGATATGCAAGCATAAACAAAAGCAAGTAAAGAGGTTAACTTGAATGTAGAAGAAAAAGAATTGCGGAGAAAGCAATTATCTAGCAATGAAATCGCAAAACAAAAGACTGGAAAAATGGCTAAGGCAAAAATAGAACTAAAAGAATTGCGCAGACAACAATTTTCTAGCAATTAAGTTAACAGCGTTTTAAGGGTAAGATGGGGAAACAAGGTCAACTAACGACTCCTCTATAGGCTTTTTCATACGATTCTTCAGCAGTAGCTCAACTTATCATGCATCAATTTAACTCATTCTCAAGTATCTCTCGATTACATGCATTAGATCCTTTAGTTTACTCATGTCCAAGTAGAGCTTAAGCATCTATTTATATAAGCAAGTTAATGAATTGTGCTAGGAAAATGCCTATTCCTAGGTCGTTTTCTGGCTACCATGAAAGGCTAGTATGAATGGACGACTCTGAACTCTTACTCCTTCCGGAGGTTAGGAGTTCTTTAGACAAAATGGATGGCCAATCGAAATTGTCCGTGGGATGAAGTACACATACATTCAATGCGTGCGAAGCTATCCTACATGCTGAATTCACGTATCTCTACCTATAGATTCATCATTAGCAGACCCTTATGTGGTTTAGTTACTCATGGATGAGATGGAAGTGGAAAGATTAGGTTGATTAAGCATGATTGACAGTAGAATGAAAGTAAAGAAAGAAGCAGAAAGCGATAAAGTAACTTGCAACGTGGGTAAATGATCCTCTATTCAATAAGATTCAAAGCTTAATGTGCAATGACTATAAAGCAAAAACGACTAAGGAAATGGAAACGAATTGAACCAATGTAGCTAACAGCAGTAAAGGCAGCAAACAAAAACGAAAACCAAGACAGAACGCAGTAAAAAAAACAGTGTAAAATGTGCGTGAACTCCTCGCCGCAAGCGCCTCGGATGAAGGGAGAAGGTGAGCTTTGTTTGGGGATGAATCCAATCAGAAGAGAAGAAGGATCTTCTCTTCTTCCTCTCAGATTATCGATGTCAACAGCTGAATCCTTCACGCCAACAAACGGAAGAGAAAATAGGGAGAAACTGCGTTGAAATGGAGAGTTCTACGCTTCCGAGCTTGTAGTTCTCCTTCCCCCTTGACCTCTTTTTATAGCTCTTTGCAGGTACTCTTCAGTCAAGGAGAGCCATCCATTATGAAAGACGACCTTCCACGTGGCAGCATGAGAGAAATTGGGCGGCTGAAAGATCGCAACAAAACGGCGGACGGTTAGACAACTTAACAATTTCAACTTAAACATTACGGAGACAGCAATGTTTTCGCAATGTTTCTGCAATACAGAATTTGAACTCTTTTAGCTTTGTTTTTTATCCTTTCTTGTTCCTTTCACAAATAACTCTTGATTTAGTTCCATTCTATGAATTCTCAATTCTATCAAAAACGCTTAAGAGTTTACACCGTTCTATAGCAAATAAGTCCCTAAAATATGCACTTTTGGAGACGTAACAGGAGTGTTGACCCCAAACATGTGAGGTGTTTCCAATGTGAAGCGAGCTTGTCGAGGCCCGTCAAATACAATTTATATTTACCGATCAACGGTTTGCAGTAAACTACAGCGGACCAGGTCGAACTCAGGGAACCGAAATTTAAATTCTCTAAATTAAACTTTATATAAAAACAATAAATGTGGGGTTTTTGGATTGCATGTTAATGTAATGAATTAAAATAACAATTAAAGATAAAGTTTAAAGAATTAAAGAGTTAAAGAAATAAACAAGAAATTACCTTGCTGATTCAGAGATTGTCGGGACTTAATGGATTTTGCTCATTGATTACTCCAATAAAAATACAATTTCTTAATTAAAAGCCTAATCGACTTAACTGGAACAACCATGAATAGTTTCTAAGATCCTATCATGCAATTAATCCTACAAAGCATTGTAATTAACTCTAAACTAGTCAATTAGTTGGGCACGATAGCGTTCCATGCTAACTACCTAGCAGCTCTAAGCACATGGATTGATTAGAACGTTAATTAAATTGATCAGATTCAATTAAACATTTTTCTATTCCTTAGGTCTATTATACGCACCATGTTAACTATGAAAAAGTCATAATATTAACACTAGTCATAACCTGACTCATCATGCTATTACAATTAAGCATGCAATTTCTGACAATTACGGATCACAAATTACAAACATAGCATACATGAACAATTAATATTTAATTGATTAAGCTGTCACATTAACCAATACTAAATGCACATGAAATAAACAAAGAATAGAAAACAATTAATCAAGAAATTAGATTGCAATTTAATACCAAAAATCTCACAAAAACGTTAAGCCCGACAAACCTCTAAATCAACATTACAAGCTTAGCCGAACATAAAAATAAATAAAAAAACTTTAAACAGAGGAAAATGGAGAATGGGATGTAAAGTGTAAGGGGAAAGTGGAAAAGGTGTAAGGTGTGTTGTTATTATACTCTAAAACTCCTCTTTTGAGTTCTTATTTAATATAAGTGTCTCATTCACCTCTGAATGCTCGATTCCTGCAAAACATATGATTAAACACATTAATTTGAATCAACTAACAAGAATTAAAGGTTATAAAATAATACTTTTGGAGTTCTATCAAATACCCCACACCTAAATCTTGCTAGTCCTCGAGCAAG
This sequence comes from Herpetospermum pedunculosum, assembly GCA_028017165.1. Lineage (NCBI taxonomy): Eukaryota > Viridiplantae > Streptophyta > Magnoliopsida > Cucurbitales > Cucurbitaceae > Herpetospermum > Herpetospermum pedunculosum. Next base: position 10,637,557 of record CM051526.1, read on the forward strand.
AAATAATTTAAACATTAAAATGAATCGTTGGCTGCAAATTAATGACTCTAACCTCTGTATCTTAAACAATAAAAATATTCACAACTCACAACATTCAAATGCATTCAATCAATGAGAAATTTAAAATAAGTTCTGTCATCCCTTATGTGTGTGTGTGCGTAGCCTTTCCTATCTCGATTTATAAGTCCGGGAATATTTTATTCAACCCTCAACTCGTTTTCCCCCTACTTCTGGTCATTAAGAACAAACTATCAAGCATCAATACATTTAAGTAAGTAATATTTCTATTAAGGTGCCTAAAAACAACTTTGGGGATCCCCTAAACTTGCAACATTTTAACTCAAGGGCACTAGCTTTCACACCCAACTGCAGGGCCTCTCACCCAGAGCATTCGCTCAATGGGCGACCTAACTACTCACATTTTGGGCATCTCTTTTTACCCCTTATCGTTTTACTCATTACAAGCTGATTTTTCACTTTTCTTGAGCTCGAGCAATATTTTATTTTTTTCATTTTTTTTTCTTTTCCCAAGGCAGATAAACATGTTATACCTCCTTAATATCTCATTACAAACTATCATGCAAAATAACTTTCTAATTAGTTCTAAGGGCCTTTCGAGGTGACAAAAAACATATAGGCCAAATAATACAATCCTAAGCCTTTAAAACCATAGATGAGAAGACTATGTGCACAATAGTTATAAGAGAATCTAGAGAAAAATTTTAAATCTGACTCAAAATCATGCATGCATTCTCATGCTTTGCAAGAAAAAGTGAAAAAACATAATGAACATAAAATGTCTAAGACACATCATAGATTGTCATCATCATATAATATGCAACCAACTAATCCATACATTTCATGCTCAAGATTTTCATGCTCAAGACTCAATCACATGCTTTACAAATATATCTCCACCCCCCACCTAAAACAATACATTGTCCCCAATGTATAATTAAGTAGATTATGTCCCCAAAATAAATGAGAAAAGACTTATATATATTTTTTTTTAATTAAAGAAGAAAAAAAAATTGAAGAACAAAAATCTCCCATACCTATACTTCCTATGTCAGTTCCCAGTTAGAGGTGTTCCCTTTCGGTCAACTTAAATACCTCTGTCTAGACAGAACTATCCATAGGTAGATTTGTCCTTAATGGATAACTAAGTAGATTATTCACAGAAGAAACAATAAAGAGAAGAAACTCCCCTGAAATTTCTCCTGCATGGGTCTAATGGCGGTGGTGGTGCTCTCGCATCTAACATGTTCATATTTTCCTTCAAAGGCCAAAAGCAACCTGAATCTCCAAACAACTAAAAAGCAACTCTGTTAGTAGTTAAATATTGTTGAGAAAGTTCTGACATGTTAGAATAATTAAACAAAATAAAAACAAAAATAAAACAAATTTAACAAAGAGAATTTAATTGGCTCACCAGCAACGACGCCAATTTGATGCGAGCTTCTTTTGGTTGAGAAAAATATTTTTTTTAGGAAAAAATAAATAATAATAAATAAATTTAACAAAAAGAATTTAATTGGCTCCCCCACAACGGCGCCAATTTGATGCAAGCTTGGATCCCCGGCAACGACGCCAATTTGATGCGAGCTTGGATCTCCGGCAATGACGCCAATTTGAAGCGAGCTTGTCGAGGCCCGTCAAATACAATTTATATTTACCGATCAACGACTTGCAGTAAACTACAGCGGACCGGGTCGAACTCAGGGAACCAAAATTTAAATTCTCTAAATTAAACTTTATGTAAAAACAATAAATGAGGGGTTTTTGGATTGCATGTTAATGTAATGAATTTAAATAACAATTAAAGATAATGTTTAAAGAATTAAAGAATTAAAGAAATAAACAAGAAATTACCTTGCTGATTCAGAGATTGTCGGGACTTAATGGATTTTGCTCATTGATTACTCCAATAAAAATACAATTTCTTAATTAAAAGCCTAATCGACTTAACTGGAACAGTCATGAAAAGTTTCTAAGATCGTATCATGCAATTAATCCGACAAAGCATCGTAATTAACTCTAAACTAGTCAATTAGTTGGGCACGATAACGTTCCATGCTAACTACCTAGCAGCTCTAAGCACATGGATTGATTAGAACGTTAATTAAATTGATCAGATTCAATTAAACATTTTTAAATTCCTAAGGTCTATTATACGCACCATGTTAACTATGAAAAAGCCATAATATTAACACTAGTCATAATCTGACCCATCTTGCTACTACAATTAAGCATGCAATTTCTGACAATTACGGATCACAAATTACAAACATAGCATACATGAACAATTAATATTTAATTTATTAAGCTGTCACATTAACCAATACTAAATGCACATGAAATAAGCAAAGAATAGAAAATAATTAATCAAGAAATTAGATTGCAATTTAATACCAAAAATCTCACAAAAACGTTAAGCCCGACAAACCTCTAAATCAGCATTACAAGCTTAGCCGAACATAAAAATAAATAAAAAACTCTAAACAGAGGAAAAGAGAGAATGGGATGTAAAGTGTAAAGGGGAAAGGTGTAAGTGGAAAAGGTGTAAGGTGTGTTGTTATTATACTCTAAAACTCCTCTTTTGAGTTCTTATTTAATATAAGTTTCTCATTCACCTCTGAATGCTCGATTCCTGCAAAACATATGATGAAACACATTAATTTGAATCAACTAACAAGAATTAAAGGTTATAAAATAGCACTTTTGGAGTTCTATCACAATGCTTCTTCCTTTAGTCTTTGGTGCGGTGTAGGCAGGGATTGGGGGTCTGGGGTCGGAAAGTGAAGGTTGAGTTTTTCAAAGATATCGATACACAAAAGGCTTTGCTTCAGGCTGCATACACTAGAACAGGTGGTCCGGTTTTTGCTGAGATTCTGGTGACTGAAAATAGGCTAGATAATGCCTTATTAGCCGAGGAAATGTTCTGGAAGCAACGATCACGTGAAAGCTGGTTAAAGTAGGGGGACATGAATACGTAGTGGTTTCACAAGCGTGCCTCTTCTAGAAAGGCACGTAATACCATTCACCGGATTCGGGGCTCAGATGGCTCGTGGAGGGATGGTGATGAGGCGATGGAAGAAGTTTTTTTGGACTATTTTTCTTCACTGTTTAGTTCTTCATATCCCGGCGAGCAGGATATCCTTGATGTTGTAGGGTGTGTTCCCCGAAAGGTTACCCAATAAATGAATGAACTACTTATGGCTCCGTATACCGCGGAAGAAGTCCGTAGAGCTCTTTTTCAGATGTTCCCCTCAAAGGCCCCGGGGCCGGATGGGTTCCCAGCCCTATTTTATCAACGCTTCTGGGACATTTTAAAAGGGTAAACAATGGAGGTGTGTCTGAACATTCTTAATGGTAGGACCTCGGCTCGGGACCTAAATCATACCAATATCGCCTTGATCCCAAAGATCAAGTGCCCGGAGGAGGTCAAATATTTCAGACCAATTAGCATGTGCAATGTGTCGTATAAGATTGTTACGAAGGTCATTTCAAATCGCCTGAAGTTTGTGCTTCCCGAGATTATTTCTGAGACCCAAAGTGCATTTGTACCAGGTAGACTTATTTCTGACAATGTTCTTATCAGTTATGAATGTGTGCACCATATCATGAATATGAGAACAGGGATTCGGGGTTTGGTTGCTCTGAAGCTTGACATGGCTAAAGCCTATGACCGGGTTGAGTGGGTCTTTCTTGAGCGAGTTATGTTGAAGCTTGGTTTTGATCCTGTCTGGGTTTCCTTAATTATGGACTGTGTGTCCACTGTTAGTTTTTCGGTGATGTTAAATGGAAGTGCACGTGGTTTGCTCCATCCTAAGAGGGGGTTACGTTGTCCCCATATTCGGGGTTTGGCTGCTCTGAAGCTTGACATGGCTAAAGCCTATGACCGGGTTGAGTGGGTCTTTCTTGAGCGAGTTATGTTGAAGCTTGGTTTTGATCCTGTCTGGGTTTCCTTAATTATGGATTGTGTGTCCACTGTTAATTTTTCGGTGATGTTAAATGGAAGTGCACGTGGTTTGCTCCATCCGAAGAGGGGGTTGCGTTGTCCCCATATCTATTTTTGTTGTGTTCTGAGTGCTTTTCATGTCTTATTTCACAAGCGCACAACTCGAAGCTGCTAGCAGGGTGTAGAGTTGCGAGGAAGAGCCCTATTATTTCTCACTTATTTTTCGCTGACGATAGTCTATTATTTTGTAAGGCTTCTATGGTTGAATGCTCCACGATTAGGGACATTCTCTGGTGCTATGAGCATGCCTCTGGTTAGAGTGTAAATTTCTCTAAATCGGCTGTCATGTTTAGCCCCAATGTTTCGTGCTCTGTTTGGGTTCGGTTTAGCGCTTCACTGGGAGTTAAAGTGGTGCGACACCTGGGCAAGTATTTGGGCTTGCCGTCTCATCTGCCGCGAAATAAGCGTGTGGATTTGAACTTTCTGAAGGCTATCCTGACTTATGCCATGTCTTGCTTCAAGATCCCAAAAGGCATCTGTAGGGACTTGAATCAGTATATGGCCAGATTTTGGTGGGGGGCTTCCTAGAGCCAGATGAAGATTCACTGGATGTCGTGGGGGAAGATGTGTTTTCCTAAGGAGAAGTGGGGTATGGGTTTTCGTAGCCTGAAGGGTTTTACCCAGACTTTGATTGCCAAATAGGTGTGACACTTTCTCTGTTTTCCTAACTCGCTGGTGGCGCAGGTGTTCAAAGGAAAATATTTTGCTGATGTGAATGTGCTAGTGGCGCAGATTGGGTATGGACCTTCATTTGTTTGGCGAAGCTTGTTGTGGGGAAGGGATTTGCTTTGTTTGGGAATGAGGAGACAGATCGGTGATGGTATGTCGACCTCTTTGTTCGGGGACCAATGGGTGCCTCATGAGCATTCTTTTCGCTTGATTACTCCCCCTAGATGATGACAGCAAATTTGAAGGTGGGAGAGTTTATTACGAGGGGTGGGAATTGGGATGTTGGGAAGCTGAGAGGTTTGTTGTGAGAGGAAGATGTTGAGCAGATTTTGACTATTCCAATATGCCGAACTTCAGTGCAAGATAGTTGGATGTAGCATTTCACAAAAGATGGGGTATTTTCTGTTAAAAGTGCCTACAAGGTATTTACCTCTAGCTTGTCTTCTTCCTCTAGTTCCCTAGGGTCGAAGGAGGATAGGTGGTGGGTTGGCCTCTAGAGAGCAAGGGTCCCGAATAAGATCAGGGTCCTAGTTTGGTGGATTTACAATGACATCCTTCCGACGAATCATAGTTTGTGCGACCGTCGTGTTCCGGTGCACCCATGGTGTGTTATGTGTGAGAAAGATAAGGAGACGACTCTCCATTTACTGTTTCTATGCAAGCGCGCAAAACTTGTCTGGAATTTGATCCTCCCTTCGGTGGTGCGTCTGACTACGACCCATAGGGGCATTCATGATGTGTTTTTTGGGGCTTTCGATATGTTGTCTGCTTCTGATCTTGAGCTTTTCTTGACTACTTCTTGGGCTCTGTGGTCGGATCTGAATAACAAGGCTCAGCGGAAGGTACTTTTGGATGTGTCGGCAAAGGTGGGTTGGATTCGGGACTATGTTCGAGTGTATAAAGAGGCGGCTAAGATCCCTCCGACCGGAAAGGTAGTGGGGCAGGCAGTGGTGACAGGGATGAGAGGTTGGGTATCGCCGGAGGTAGGGGTGCTCAAGATCAATGTGGATGCGTCCTGCCATCCGTCGGCCAACAGTGCAGGATTGAGTGTTGTGATACGTGATTGGCAGGGTGTATTGGTCGCTGCTCGTTCGGAGCATTGGCTCTCCTTAGTGGCTTGAAGTTGGCGGCCGCTATGGGTCTTACGAGTTGTTGGGTTGAGTCAGATGCTCAAAGTGTGGTGAAGGCGATTAATAACAATCCTTTACATTTTTCTCCCCAAGGTGCTGTGTTGGGTGAAATTAGAGCGTTAATGCTCTCTCTTATGGTGAAAGGACTGGTTTTTGTTCCTCGATCCATGAATAAGGTAGCCCATAGTTTAGCCGGTCATGCTTTTACACATGTCGGGTCACGTGATTGGGTGGTTTGTCCACCCTCATGGTTGTTGAGTTTACTTTTGTTAGATGATTCATCTTCTCGCGGTTGGGCATTTTTTCTAATTAATTGATTGCAAGTTCTATTAAAAAAAAAAAAAGTAATAAAAAAAATAAAGGTTTGAATGCTACTCTAGTAATGCCCCATACAAGCCAAGAATTTTACTTATCTCTAATAAAAAAACTCAAAAACCTAAAAATGCAATTTTGTACAATTGAAGGAAATTAGAAATAGGGATGTTCACGGGTGCTCCCACATTTGATTTCCAATCTCTCCGACATTCTCAATTTAATTTTACAAAAAAATTCCTTCCACTTTATTTTTTATTTATTTATTTATTTTTTTTTTAATTTCAATTAATTTATTTTTTGTAATGAATTTTTTTCAATTCAATAGTTAATGCTCCACTATGAATCGTCGTTTAAATGGTTGATTCCTCGTGATAACTTCCCAAAAATTCTTAAACCTCTTACAAGAAAAAAACAATATATCATATTAACTTATCTAATTATTCGGACAAATGATTCAAACACATCATTTCGTTATATTTGTCCTAGTTCAACAATATGTGGAGGCTTCAAACCTTTGACCTATTGGCCAAATTTACCTATGGTTGAGTTGTGATCATGTTGGCTATTTCAGGAGTTGTTAATCTTTAGTCTTTTTTATTTGGGGACAAATGACTCTTTTTAATTCTCAAAATGTCCTTTTTTTAAAAAGTGTGATATATGTCCCTTTTTTAGTTTAACCTCTCTCTTTCTTAACTTTTTCATTCCTTATTTACACTCCCTAATATCAATCTTTTTCCTCATTTATAAGGTTTAGTAATTAAAAAAAACTAACTCTTTCCCAAGATTTTCTCTCTTCCATCTCTCTTCTCTTACCTGTAATCTCCCAACCGAACAAAATATCACTCCTCTCGCTTAAAGTGCCATTGTTTAGCGAGGATGATCAAAAATTAAAAATAACAAAAATCCTATAAATATTTCGTGTGAAAAGTTAACCTTAAAAAATCAGAAAGAATAAAGAGTAGAAAAAAAAAATCAGAACTTGAGACAAACTTCTCCTACTTCAGTTCATTATTGATACAAAATTGTCAATAAAATGTAATTGAGGCAAACATCCATTATTATTGATACAAAATTGTAAATAAAATGTAATTGAGACAAACTTTACCTACCTATAATTGCAAAAACAATGTTTTCAATTACACTTCTTTGTAATTACACAATATATTGCAATTTACAATTACACGGTACATTCGAAGACAAAAAAAAAATATATTGTTGGAGGAAAATATGCTAGGATGCGTATTACATTTAGAAAAACAAACATAATGCCTTCTAAGTTTGCAAATTGAAATTACAGGTTATTTGCAATTTGTAAAATTGAAATTAAGCCGTACTTGCAATTGTGCAAATTGTAATTACAAGTGTATTTACAATTGTGCAAATTTTTCAATTACAAGATTGGAATTACAGTGTATTACCCATGCTAGCATATTTTCAATTTATAATTACAGTATATTTTCAATTTGCAAAACTGGAATTACAATGGTCAGTGCAATAAAGAAGTTTTTGAAAAAAATACAAACTCAATAACTAATAATAAAAATAAAAGTTTGAGAAAACTTAAAGTAGCAGAACGTAAAAACAGTGACAGAGAGAAAAATATCTGTAATTGATGAAAAACAATTTGAAAAAAAAAAACAAAATACACTGTATTGAATTGCAAATACATTGTATTCAAAATTCACTGTATTCAAAATTTACCGAATTAAAAATACACTATATTGGAACTTTAGTGAATTGAAAATACACTGTATTCGAACTTCAGTGAATTGCAAATACACTGTATTCGAACTTCAGTGAATTGCAAATACACTGTATTCGAACTTCGTTGAATGGTCAATACACTATATTCAAAATTTATTGAATTAAAAATACTCTGTCTTCGAACTTTAGTGAATTGCAAATACAATTCAAAATTCGTTGAATTATGGATTACAAATATTTGCAAAAACATGCAATTAAAACTTGAGAAAAAGAATAGTGTACTTACATCTTACAGCAAAGGTCACTCTTGCACTTCCAACCAACTAAATTAAACATTGGACCAATCAAATACCCAATGGACCACTCGCTATTGCGCACCAAATGTGGCCGAAATTCGACGTATTCAATTTTGGGTATTGATGTTGGAGCTTTTAACTGGAAAATCTTCAAATCAAGCGTCCTTAGGAGAAGAAGGGATCGATCTTTCGCGATTGGCGTATTGATGTTGGAGCTTCTAACCGAAAAATCTTCAAATCAAGCGTCCTTAGGCGAAGAAGGGATCAATCTTCCGTGATGGGTCCATTCGGTGGTCAGGAGGAATGAACGACGAAGGTTTTTGACGTGGAGTTAATGAAGGAGAGAGATGAAAGCTTTCATTTAAACCTTATTCTTATTTTTTTATTATTATTATTTTAAATTAGAATGAAATTAGGGAAGAGAGAGGAAATATATTTAAAATAGATATCCGTCAAAATACAGCGAATCATAGGCTATTGGAGATTTAGATTCTATTCTTATTATTTTATTATTATTATTATTATTATTATTAAATTAGAATGAAATTAGGGAAGGGAGAGAAAAGAGATTTTAAAATAGATATGATTCGTAGATTTTAAAATAGATATTATTCGTAAAGAGATTTGGGGTGAGTGGGGAAGAGAATAGTGAAGATTAAGGATGAGAGGAGATAGAAAGATTTTGTTGGAGAACATCCGAATGAGAGATGATAAGTTTTTTTTAAAGATACAATTTTAAAATGGGTGGAGAAGTTGGTAGGGTAAAAAAAGAATAAAAAATGAAGGAGAGAGAAAATGAAAAAAGAAAAGGGACACCAAACTTAATTTTAAAAAAAGAGACATCGTTTTGAAATGAGGTTTCAGAAAGGGTCATTCACCATGAATTTCCTTTTTATTTTTATTTTGTATAGTTCAACAACATTTGGAGTGTGAAAGTTAAACTATATACCCTAACTAACTAATGTTAGGCTAACTAGGTAGTTGTTTAGTTATGACAACCAAATCAATACTTAGCTAGTTAACATATAAACCTTCGATCAAGAGGTCAGACGTTTGAATTCTCACCCCACATATTGAACTAAATAAAATGTATTTTATTTTATTATTTTATTTATCTATTTTTTTTAAATAGTAAATGTTAACGAAGGGCATGTTTGATAGTGATTTGGGAATAGTCCATGTCCAAAATCACTACTACTTCAAAATGGATCGTATCTTTCTTGGATTTCCAGCTTCTTTTACCATCCCAATTAATGTACAAGAAATCGTTATATTTGTTTTGTGGTTCGGGCGGGGGTTCGCCCGATTCGATCGACTTTTGAAAAACAAGAAGGCGAGCTGATCTGCATTGATCTAGGAAAAAGTCGAGTTAACCACCAACTTGATGCAGGTCTTGTTTTGTCCACTTTCTCCATCCTCCTCTATAAAAATAAGAAAAAAAAGTTGAGCTTGCTTCTAACTCCCGTGTTCGATCTCTTCCATCTAAGTTTCGCTCGTTGGCTTAATCTTCTATTCGTTATCACAAATTAGACGGTTTGGTCGAGTGGTCTAAGGCGCTAGATTTACGCTCTAGTCTGCAAGGGCCTGAGTTCAAATCTCATTTGGTACAATTGAAAAAGATTAGAAATAGAGATGTACATGGGTGCTCCCACATTTGATTTCCCGTCTCTAGAAAATTCTCCATTTAATTTTATGGTTGGCCAATCATTTGAGTTATGTTGGTTATTTCAGGAGTTATTAATCTTTAGTCTTTTTTATTTTTATTTTGTATAGTTCAACAACATTTGAAGTGGGAAAGTTAAACTATATACCCTAACTAACTAATGTTAGGCAAACTAGGTTGTTGTTTAATTATGACAATCAAATCAATACTTAGCTCGTTAGAATATATACCCTCGATCAAGAGGTAAGACGTTTGAAATCTCACCCCACATATTGAACTAAACAAATAGTATTTTAATTTTATTATTTTATTTATCTATTTGTTTTTTTTTAATAAATAGTAAATGTTAACGAAGGGCATGTTTGATAGTTATTTTGGAATAGTCCATGTCCAAAATCACTACTACTTCAAAATGGATCGTATCTTACTTGGACTTCTGCCTTCTTTTACCAGCCCAATTAATGTACAAGAAATTGTTATACTTGTTTTGTGGTCAGGGGCGGGGGTTCGCCCGATTCGATCGACTTTTGAAAAACAAGAAGGCGAGTTGATCTGCTTTGATCTAGGAAAAGGCCCAGACAACCACCAACTCGATGCAGATCTTGTTTTGTCCACTTTTTCCATCCCCCTCTATAAAAATAAGAAACAAAAGGGGAACTTGGTTCTAATTCTCTCGTTCGATCTCTTCCATCTATGCTTCGCTCATTGTTTTAATCTTCTATTAATTATCATAAATTAGACAGTTTGGCCGAGTGGTCCAAGGGACCAGATTTAGGCTCTAGTCTGCAAGGGCGTGGTTTCAAATCCCACAACTTTCATAGGTTTAATCCTTCATTCTAGTGTGATAGTTAGAGCTATTATTTACTTCCTAATTATAGCTAATTATCGTGCTTAGTGTTGATAAATTGACCTTATTGTAGGTGTTTTGCGATAGAGAGCTCGTGAAGTCCAATAGCGTATTTCAGAGCTAAGAAGATCGTTTTAAGGCTTCGAGAGTGAACCGGGCAAAGTAGAGGATCTAAAGGACAAGTTGACATTCAAGGTCCTGCGTCGAGACGTTGCTAAGAGCGTCCTGACGCTGCAAAATATAAAAATCAAACTCGAGAGCAATTTAGGCGACAACGTCGCGACGCTTAAGCTAGCGTTTCAACGCTCCGAAGTGGCGCGCGCGCAGACTTTCCGTTCATAGCGTCTCGACGCTACGGCGAGTATAAAACCCATCTTCTCCGATTTTAGGTCATTATTCAAGTTGTTCTTTGCCTCGGGATTGCGATTTTCCTTTGTTTTTCTAAGTTTTCTCCTTCTCCATTGTTGTATGAGCTCTAGAACCTCCATGGGAGCTTGGAATAATCCATCTACCATGGAATGCTAGAGGTAAGTGACTTGATTTTAGGATTTTAGGGATTGTTCTTTTGATGTATTGATGAGAGATTTATGAATTTAATTCTACTTAGCTTTTACTTTTCAAACATCTTCTTCTTCCAAGCATCTTCCTATTAGCATGTATCTTTGATTTTATTGACACCCAAATTGTTTATGCATGTTAAACCGTTAATTAGATTAGTGAAGCGATCGCCTCTCCTAATCGCCAAGGTAACAGGGGTTGAGTTGAGCCTTAGGTAGCATTGTATGTTTACCTTTGATTGCATTCGGCTAACCTTGAGGAAGAAGAGAAACCGAAACATTGACTTAGGCTATCCAAGTCAAATATCCGTCATAATTTTCCGTCACTGGGTTTGATTAATTTAGGATTGATCACCTTAGATTAGTTGAATGCCAAGTTTAATTAGAATTGCAAGCTTCTGATTAATTATTTGAGCTTGTTTACTACGGCAGTTCCGAGTAGGCAATTTATGTGTTTGAATTTTTCTAGCTAAGTCTGTAGAAATTCGATGATCTGATTTACATTAATTGGCAATCCCGGTTCCTCAAGTCAAGCACGCTTGTTTAATTGGTTAATTTCTTCCGTTAGCTTAATTTCTCGCTTGTTTCTAAAAACCAAACCAAAACCCCCCATGTTTTTATTGCAAATATTAATTTAATTAAGTTCAGATTAGACCTAGCTCCCTATGGATCAACTTGGTTACCGCTATCTACAAGTTACATTAGCAAGACCAACTTTATAAATATTAATTTGGCCGGGCCTCGACAACTCGTGTCTACCAGTATTCTAAGAAGTCCTTTTGCTTAGTTAAAAAATCAATTTTCATTCTTCAAAAAGTTATGGGAACTAACTTCTTATGTTTTGCTAGCTACAATTTAGAAGCACTCCCCCAAAAATACTACAAAAAAAAAAAAAAAAAAAAAAACTTTTTGGAGATATTTGGAGAAACTTTCTACCTCCCTCAATATTTTGAATATATATGACCTTCAACTCTTTCTGTCGGTTAAATACATAGACGTTTCGTTTCTAATTACACAACTTCTATTTTTTTTTCTTCACATTTTCATTATATTATATATATATATATATATATATATATATATATATATATATATATATATATATCTCACATTGGGGAAGGATTATGATAGGATGAGGTCAGCATGACGTCACGCTTGAAATGTTTGGGCCTGGCCGGGGGACAGAGCGGACCGGGCGGTCACATCCGTGACAACATCTCGACAATCGACAATCGCCGCCAATGTTGTCCCATGTGTTCAGTATGACGAACGACGCTAGTCCCCTCATCATCAAAAGAGGGACGATCAATCCCAACTGACACGTACACCTCATACGCCAACTCACTACTATATAAGGAAGCATCATCCTTATTTATCAAGTAAGTTAAAGTATTCTCCACTCCTGGACAATCTACTCCAACCAATCTACTTGCTCGATCTTTCTCAACCCTCTTACTAACTTAAGCATCAGAGCATGTTGGATCGAGCCCCACACCGGTGCAAGTTTAGCTCTGTTTCCTCTTTGCAGGTCTGCGTCGGAGCCACAGACTGAATATTCTGGCCTAAAAGAGGAGCCAGATTCTTGCGCCAACATTTGGCGTCGTATGTGGGGATGACACAATCAATAAGTCGAAATTCCCGACCTTGAAACTCGCGGATAAAATGGCGGAAGACGCACGCAACACCTCAGACCATGGAAGGTAGGAAAGACGAAGGGTCAATACGATAGGTGACCCGCAAATCCTTGTCTGCGAGGAAGACGTACCTCTGCTCCAAGAGGTCAGCAACCGAGTCCTCAGGCCAATCGCCTCAAGAACTCGAAGAGCTCAAAGCTTCCAAGGATGTGGCTCCCAAACCACCTAAAAGAGTCGTCGACATCGTGCTTCTCTTTCCGTCATCCTCACAAAGATCAGGGGAGTTTTCGTGTTCCCCTCTATTTTGTTCGTTTAAATGTTTTATATCTGATGGATTGATGCATTGAGGACAATGCATCATTTAAGGTTGTGGGTGAAGTTGATTGTTGGACTTTCTGTAGTTGTCAAGCACGTGTCTACTCTGAATTTGATATGTTTTAGTCTGATTCTGCATGTTGTTCGATGAGAACAATCTAGAAAATGCTTTTAAAATCTTCATAGTTGCATATTAAGAAAAACATGAGATTGTATGTGTTGGTTGAGCATATTTCAATTTTTTTTTTAATTTTTGTTGTCACTCCTTTGCACCCTTCGAGCACATAGCATCCTATTCTTGATTATGTAGGTTTAGAATTGTCTTATACTGCCTGAAATCTTGTTGTCACCCCGAAAGGCACCCCTAAGGAAGGCTTGATGCATGAGTGGTTGTAATAAGTCAATTGAGTTATAGCAAAATTATTCGCCTAAGTAAAAGAAAAAAAAAAGTGAAAACATGTCAATAAAACCTCCTGAGATACTCCTTCTTCTTAAGTGCACATTAAGAAGTGAATGTTAGTCCTTAAAATGTGAAGCTTGCCCGTAGTCAGATACGTTGTGCAATGGAACTGCGGGTAAGTTGGAACAAAAGAAAGCTTGACATTATAGGCTCTCTTGGAGAAGCAAAGTAGAAAAAAAATAGTTCAAGAATAAAAGTGAAGAGTACAAACTACTAAAAAAAAAAAAAAATTAGGTTTTTTGATTTGTTGCTCTCTCTAATGTGGAAAATCCATAGACTGTTCTTTATTCCTAGAAGTAGGGGAAAAACGAGATGTAGGGTTGCATAAGATTTTTCCGAGTCTATAAGAGCTAGAATAAGTTGTGCTAAACACACACGCACGTAGGAGAGTAACAGTTTAATTTTTGAAATATTCTCAATTTGTGCATGCAATCGACTGTTCTCTTTTTGTTGTAAATGCCTTGATTTTAAAAGCGTTGAGGTTAGATTCGGTATCATGCAAATTCATTCTTTTGTGATAATTCAGAGCTTTCCTTGCTCGAGGACTAGCAAGATTCGAGGTTTGGGGTACTTGATAGCTCTCATTTAGAGCTATTATTTACTCCTTAATATTAACTAAATATCGTGCTTAATGTTATTAAATTGGCCTTGTTGTAGGTGTTTCGCGGTAAAGAACTTGTGGAGTCCAAGAGCGCATTTCGTAGCTAAGAAGGTCGTTTTAAGGCTTCGGGAGTGAACCAGGCAAGTGTAGTATCGGTTGACAACACTAGAGGGGGTGAATAGGGTTGCTTAACAATTTTAAAAAAAATTCGAGAAATTAAGCTAATTTAGTTCAAAGTAAACTAATTGAGTTAGCACCCTAAAATTGCTAGAAATATGTAACAATTTTACTAAGCATGCAATCTACTCAAATAAGTAAATAGACAACTTAAATTTAAAGAGTAGAGAGTAAGAGATGACACTGGGAATTTTTATAGTGGTTCAAAAATTCCTACTCCACTCCCCAAGCTCCTCTTGGGTATTTTACTGCAGTGATTCTCTTACGGGTGAGAATCAAACCGAACGATCACTCTTTTTGCGGGTTCAAGAGGAAACCACTACGAATCCTTTTGCAGGTTCAAGACCAAACCTATACCGATCTTTTTTGCGGGTTCAAGATCAAACCACAATGGTCCTTTTCACGGGTTCAGGATCAAACCACTACAAATCTTTTTCGGGTTCAAGATTAAACCGCTCACTCAATTCCCAAGGTGCACTCACACCTTATTACAAATCCCAATTGACGTAATGATATAAAGTTCCTACAAAAATAAAACTCTCATACAAATCTCTCGCAATATAGAATAAAATTGAGCTTGAAAGAGATCAACAATGATGGCTTAGGAGAGAAAAATTTAGCAAAATGATTGGGTAATTTTGGAGGAAGGTTCCTACCTTTATAGAAAATTTTGGCCTAAAATGATATTAAAGCCGATTTAAAAGTGGCCATTAGATCTAGGTTATAAGATCCAAAGGTGGAGTTTTTAATGGTAAAAGAAAAATCACATGATGATCTTTAGAAGGTTAACCGTAAAAAGAAGACGGGTTGATTTGAGTGTGTTGTGCACGTGCCATGTGTTGCTTTCCCAATCATCCACGTCACGTTGTGTTAGGGTAATTATTTTCAATCTTCTTTTGGCCATAACTTCTGATGTCTGGTTCTTGAAAATGCGTTGGAATGGTCTTTACGAGCTCTACGTTATGAATACAATGAGAGCCACGTTAGCTGTCACGTCAGCAAAGTGCCACGTGTCAACGCCACATCCGATTTTGCCTCCAATCTTCTTTTGTCAATATATTTCTCGTCTAAAGTCGGATTCGAATGATTCAAGATGCATTAGAATCTTCTTTCTATGAACTATGCTATGAACACTTTGAAACACTAAAATCATTAGTAAGTTTGAGGTTTGTTATCATCAAAAGAAATGGTATGATTGAAGCTCATAAAACTAACAATCCTCCCTCTTTTTTATGATGACAAACTACTCCACAAAAATATTCTCAAAGTAGGATATGAATAATAATATTGAAATATTTCAATTAGTGAGCATCATAAATCAATCACTAAACATCACATATATTTTTCTAAACAATTTCTCCCCCTTTTGTTATCATCAAAAGATAACAATTAAAAGCAAAAACTCCCCTAAAGATAATAGACATGACAATCAATTAAAAGATAAAGCCCCCTCTCAAAATAATAATCAAGTAAGTAATAACAATCAGTTCATTTAAGTTCTAATAAATGAAGACAATCAAATGGAGCAAATATAATATAATAAAAAATGAACTCATCAAAACATAGCCTCAAATTCAAATGAAATCAATGATCAATAAATCAATCAAAATCACCGTCAATAAACAACATGATATTTAGACAAATAAATATGTTGCTTAAACAAGTGAGTCATATAATGATTGCAAAAGAGCAATCAGCATCACAATTAATATTTTCAAAACTAAGCCAACATAAATTCTAATTTTTAAGAGGCATTAGCTCCCCCTAAAATTAAGCATACTCCAAAAAAAATATTCATATTAGACTCATGGAGTTCCATAAATCAATATGAAAAAATAAATTCAATTCTTATCACTTTCTCAATAAACTCAATCATTCACAATAAAAGGAAAGAGACAAGATATTTCCAAATAGTGCAAATGACTACCAAAATATAAATTTCAATTCAAGGTATTTATCAACACACAATCAATCTCATAAAGAAATCAAACATTTAAGCAATATGAAATATCAATTATAAAAAAAGATACATAAAATATTTAACTATATAACTTCCAAAGTTTTTCACACCACATATCAAACTATGATGATCAAATAAATATATATCATTCAAAAGTTTATTTTATGCAAAGATATATCAATAACATAGTCAATACATTTTTCTTCATAAAAGGAAACAAAAGAATATCCAATAAATGAAACATGTCAATAATCATTACAACCCAAACAAATTTCATTTAAGGATAAATTTAAATTCAATTTCACAACCAATAGGATTTATGAAAAGATAAATAAATTAAAACATTTTTCCTATTAGGAGTGATTTAACAACTCTTTTTATGTCTCCTAATAACATTTAAGGAATCATCAAAACATAATGGTTAATCAAAATATACATTCAAGCTCAATAAAGCATTAAAACAATCTCAAAATATTTTTAAACTAACAATACTTAATACCAATTGTAAGAGTGAAACTCAAACAACAATGTATCAAGTGAGATAGTTAAAAAAAAATTCAAACAATTACTTTCACAAATTTATAACAATAAATAAATCAAATCAATTTGAAAGATTGAGTAAACCACATAAGTTTCCAAAAGAAACTTAATCATCATTGATTCAATAAACCTATTTAAAACAAAATAAGGAAACTATCAAAACAAATGAATACTCAATATTTCAGAAAATCAAGTATATTGGGTAAAAATCAAATTTAAAGACCAATAACTATAATATGCTAAAATAGATTTTCAATAAGAAACTTCCATGGCATGTAATTTTAAAATTCAAATACCAAATCAATAAGGATTATGAATAAATTTGAAGTTAATTTCAAGAGCACATAATAATATATTTCATAAATAAGCAAAACAATAAATATAAATGCTAAAAACAATATTCATAAATATCTAATGAATATTCAATCTAATCCACCATAGTGATAAATCATCAATTCAAAAAAAAAAATTGAAGTCAATATAATAGCACTATAATAAGTCACAATTCAAAGATACCAAAATTTCAAAACATACCAACAATTCAATTTGTCAAACAACAATTTATATTGCCAATAATTCAAGAATATAAAATTCAAACTCAAAAGACATATATCACAAAAATATATTCAACTATCCATAAATAACATTGATAAGAAAATCAAATCAATGCCACATTATAAAAATGTCAACTTTTCATTCTAGCACTCCATTAATATCAAATTCAAATTCGAAAACAAAGATGAAAACATAAAAAAAAAAAATCAAATTATCTCAAAATTCATTTAAAAGATAAAGTTACCAAATGAAGATTTTTCCTTTTGAAGCACCAAGAGAGCCATGAAGTTGCATTTGAATTTTGAATAATTTCCTTTTGAATCTCAATCAATCTTCAAAATTTGAATATTGAGCACACCTACAAAAAATGATTTAACAAATAGTTTTTGGTACTCATACTTGTTTGGGTCCATGTAGGTTAATCTCAATCTTTGGAACCCATTTCTTTTTAGTTCCCGTATTCATAACATTTGTAGCATTTGATTTATGCAAATAACATGAATTTGATTTATGACCGAATTTGCCACAAGAGAAACAAGAAACATTATGCATAAATTTTCCATTGGTTTTAGACATAATTCAAAAGAAAAAAGACATTAGACATTTTTCATGTTGTCTTCCTTACTACATTCTTCTGGTTTCCCTTTAAAAAGAACAACTCACCAGCCAAAGCGAGCTTAGCTCAGTTGGCATATGTACGAGTTGACGACCAAGAGGTCTATGGTTCAAATCCCCTCACCCCCAATGTACTCAAAAAAAAAAAAAAACAACTCACCAAAAAGGTTTCAAAAAGAACATTAAGGGGCTCTTTGGGCTCCCAACATGGGTGGGGTGGGGTGGGCTTAAATAACCCACCCCACGTTTGGGGCACGGGGTGGGCTTAAATAACCCACCCCACGTTTGGGGCACCGAGTTATTAAACCGGGGTTGGGTTAACTATACAATACAACAAAAAGAAAAAAAATAAATTACCATAAACACATATTTCAAAATCCATGTTGAAGAAAATTGTATTCTAAACACACAATTCCTAAACTCACCCCAAACACAGACTATTATAACCCATCTTACGCCTCAAACACCCCCTCGCACACTAAACAAGCCGTCAAATCCAACGACTACATTATGCTCACCTCATTCAATAGAGTATATCCACTCCAACTTCGTGGACCAGATAATCAAAGCAATTATAATAGAACTATTTTTGATAAAAAGCATTCCTTTACGTAAAGAACTTTCAAACCCATCGGTTTGATGACAACCCATTCACCTTTAGTTCAAGATAAGAAATAATTGATCAAACTTGACTTGGAGAAGCATATCTAAAAGATTATGCAAATTCTCAAAATGTGGCTAGGCTAAATATGGAGGTAAATAATAATGCCTTCTAGAAAACTAATTTGAAGATAAGGGCAAAGATGAGCCAAAATCATTTGGAATCTCAAAAGCAAGAAGACAAAGAGTCTTTGTAGAAAGCCTAATTAAGAAGATCTCAAGAACGATATAATGGTTTTGGAACTTTTAGGACCCGTTTGATAAGGGCCCGTTTGATAACGTTCCTGTTTCTTGTTCCCTGTTTCTTGGTTCTTGTTTCCTGTTTCTTGTTTCTTATTTTTTAAGAACTAGAAACAGAAACATGTTTGATAACTACTCCTGTTTCTTGTTTCTTTAAAAAAAAGAAACAAAACAGAAACTTGTTTGATAACAGTTTCTTGTTTCTTGTTTTTTTTTTTACCTTTTTTTTTAATTTAATTTTATTTATAGTTTAAATAAAATTTAGTTATATAGTATAAAAATTATATAACATGCATTAAAATATATAAAGCAAAACTAATTATCAAAAGCTACATTATTTAATACAAGTAAGCCCCGATACACAATTAACAACACTAATAAAATTATTTTTATCTACCAAATGTGGCTCAAATTTGATCTGTAATGTCATGTCTCACTCGAGTCATTTTGCTTTCAATGATGTCGACTCAAATCCAACTCAATTATATAACTCTGTAAATGTTGTTGTTGTAAAATATTAAAGTGAGACTAAATGCATGTTTTAGTGAGCAAAATTTATATTTGCAAAATTATAATTGGTTCAAGTGTACTAAATACTAACAAATATATAAATATAAAAAACGTACCACCTTGGCCTTCAAGCCAAGAAGAAGAGAGAAAATTGGGCACCCATTTGGACCAACAAGCCAAAACCATGTTTAGGTAAAATGGGAACAAACTAATATAAAAAGAAACGGAACAAAAAGAAACACCTTTTTATAGTTTCTCAAATTTTGGCCTTTTTTTGGAAACATTTCTAAAAATTTAGAAACAAGAAACGAGAATAGTTATCAAACAAGTTTGTTTCTCAAAAAATGAGAAACATGAACAGGAAATAGGAAACGAGAACGTTATCAAACGAGCCCTAACGTTCCTGTTTCCTGTTTCTTGTTCCCGTTTTTCATTTTTTAAGAAACAGAATTGTTTGATAACTGTTTTTGTTTCTTGTTTCTAATTTTTTAGAAACGTTTCCAAAAAATGGGCAAATTTTGAGAAACTACAAAATGTTGTTTCATTTCTTTTATAAGATTTTCGTTTCTATAAATTCAAAAAATTTGATGATGCTTTGTTGGTTGCTTAAAGGCCCCTTTAAGATCTCTCCATTCAAAACTTAGACACAACATATTTTTTTTATTTCTTAATTGTGTATCATTTTTATATATAATTTTAATTTATGGTTTCTTTTTATTTAATTTTGTAATATGTATATTTATATATTTTTTGAATTTTAAATTATGTAAATATTTACCCGTTATATATTTGCATATATATATATGGAAAATTGTAGTAAATGGTAATTTAGGGTTTATTTTTTTTGTAGATATAGCAAGTTTTGAAAAGTTTTGCAAATATAGCAAATATAGCAAATTTTTAAAATAAACTTTTTTATTCCCATATTAGCCTTCAGAAGACAGAGGAACGAAGTAAAAAATCAGCAATTCTCCAACAAAACACGCTCGTTCAGTAGTAGAAGTCTGTCACTGATTGAAAATGGAGTCTATCACTGATAGACTTTGACTGATAGGTTGCACTGGTAACGTTGTCGTCGCTCGTGCAGTGAAAAGCCCAACACCGACGTCATTGTTGGTTGCGTGGGTTCACTAGAAATGTAGATCTGACAGACTATTGTTTAACACTGATTTTTCACTCTTGAGCCGCCCAAGAGAGTTTGTCGTCGCGTGGATGTAGTAAAAGTTGATTGAGAAAAACGTCGTTCAGAAGCTCGATGTGTGGCACCGCCCATAGACCTGGTCGCCGGTGGACGAAGGTTCATTGTGTGCTCGTCGGAGAAGAAGCTGAAATAATTGTTGGTCGCTTTGTTGAAGTTTGGGCTGAGAAGACGAAAAAATGAAGAATTGGGGAAGGAGAAATCGGAGAAGATGATGAAGGGTCTAATTTGAGGGTTTTAAATGGTTGGGTTTTTTTGTAATTTAGATGGACCAATTTTTTTTTTTTTTGTTGTTATTTTTGCAATTCTTTTTAAATGTTGCTACATTTGTGAATATTTTGGGCCTGATTGCTATCTATGCAATCAGCCCTATATATATATATATATATATATTGGGTTTTATGTCCTAAAACTCGTGGTTTGTAAACAGTTGTGTTTGTAAATAATCTATTTAGAATAAAGAGTTATTAGTTTTATTTAATAAAAGAGTTTACTGGAATAAAGTGAAATGTGTTTAGAATAACCTATACCAATGACCAACACCCATGGCAATTCATGAGTACTTGAGCTTCATGTATGACATGATTGTGGATCAGGCTCAAGTAGACAGTCAAAACAGTCTATAGTATATGGATAAGGTTGGGTACCTTATCCCGGTAACATTATTGGATGCGGCTTGCTTTGTATTGTACAAAACAATGTGATCCGAATCGTTTCACATTGAGATGTGCGAGCGAGGGCGTCTTGTGCAACAAGTTTGCATAAGACTGAATCGCGAAACAAGTCGCTCTCTCTTTATAACACCGTTTACTGATGATACCGGCTTTTTCATACGATGACCTAGGTAACTCGAGCTTAATATTGAGCTCGCTATGAACTCCTGTTTATTCAAGAGTATCATTTGACTTGTAGGAGTGAGAGTGGCTAAGAAGCGCCGACTCAATAAGCCTACCATCTTGGGGATAAACTCGAATAGGTAACTCGAATAGGTTTCTCAAGCGTTTAACGTTTGATACTTCGGTCGAGATTTACCGGTCGTTCATACCAGTGAGATTTTACCGAAGCATCTGACCGGTAAGTGTTACCGGTCGAGTCTTACCGGTTCAAGGCTTAACGATAAGGATTTACCTGTCAGTTCTTACCGGTCCACACCTTACCGGTGTAAGTTTACCGGTTTACTGGTGATTATCTTGTGAAGATTTTCAACCGGTTTACCGGTGGGAAACTTACCGGTTCGGTCTATACCGGTGTGAATTTACCGGTGCTGATTTATTCACACGGTATTATCGGTCGAGGCTTACCAGTTGAAACACTTGTGAAGTGTTTACCGGTCGAAGCTTACTGGTGTAAATCCTCGAGATTTACCAGTGGCACATCGAGGAGACTTGCCGGTCGTCCCTTACCGGTCAACTCTTATCGGTTGACCTTTACCGGTCGGTTTACCGGTGGGTCTGGGCAGTTTGAAAAATGCCAAGTGTTGGTAGTTTTTCTCTCTCCCGGTTTGTTGCTTATTGATTGTTGAAGATCCTCAACCAGTTTAAGCTTTTTCCGCTGCGCCTCTAGTTGTGTCGAGTTCTCATATTCATCAATATATATATATATATATAATTTTTATTTTTAATACACTCGACCCCATTAGAAATTTTCAAATATAAATTTTGCTCACTAAAACATGCATTTAGTCTCACTTTAATATTTTACAACCACGATATTTACAGAGTTATATAATTGAGTTGGATCCAAGTGGATATCGTTTAAGATAAAATGACTCGAGTGGGAGATGACATTGCATGTCAAATTTGGACAACATTCGAAGGATAAATACAATTTTATTGTTGTTTTTAATTTTGCATCAAAACTTATTTGTATTAGATTATGTAAACTTTGGATAATTATTTTTTAGATTATGAAAACAAAATTCTATTTAAACTATAAAAAGGGAAAAAAAAAACATAGAGAAAAAAATAAAAAATAGTTATCAAACAACATATTTATGTTTTTTTTTTCTTTTCAAGAAACAAGAAACAGAAAACGTTATCAAACAAGTTTCTGTTTCTGTTTCGTTTTTTCAACAAACAAGAAACAAGAGTAGTTATCAAACATGTTTCTGTTTCTAGTTCTCAAAATACCAGAAACAAGAAACAGAGAACAAGAAACAAGAAACGGAAAACAAGAAACGAGAACGTTATCAAACGGACCCTTAGAATCTAGCTCGGCTTGGCATTTAATGGACACGCAACATGAATGAAGGTAGATCTCCTGACTTTCCTACCACGAATGAACGTTATCAAACAAGAAACGGACCCTTAGAAATTATATCAAACAAGAAACGGACACGCAACATGAATGAACGTTATCAAACAAGAGGCACCTACGTGTACATGAATGAACGTTAATGGACACGCAACATGAATGAACGTTATCAAACAAGAAACGGACCCTTAGAAATTACATCAAGTCTTCATCTGTGAAGCTAATGGACACGCAACATGAGGCACCTACGTGTACTTCAGATTCGTCGATGTTGAATGAAGGTAGATCTCCTGACTTTCCTACCACTTGAGATGAGATTGATAAAGAATCGTCTTCTTCGAACGTGTCAATCGCATGGCATGTGACAGTGTCATGGATGTCTTCGTGCTCTTCATTAAGAAAGTTCTTTGGAAAAAATTCTTTTAGCGTCAATGGTTGTCGAGATCAAACAAAATCTTCATTGTCTTTTACGACCAACTTATGCTTTCTGGAGCCTATAGTCTTTTTCTTCTTCTTTTGCGACGTATTCTTTCTTCTATAGTTTCGAAATACTTGAGGCTCTTTCCGGACAGAGTGTGGTACTTTCTTCTTTCGACGAGTTACCAAAGTCCATTCTTTATCTTCGTTTTTAATAGACCCGAATTTGCTATGGGAGATAATTCTTGGAAATTCTTGTTGAAGCCAAATAACTACAGGCTCTAAAGTTCTGAATTGAATCAGACTCGCTTCTAGATTATGAACTGTGCTTGAAGATGTTCGGTTGTTGAGGTTTGTTGCTATTGTAGCATGGTTCGATTGAGCTACTTCATCAAGCTCCAACTCAATCCTTTTTTCTGTAGCTAACTTCAAAATTAGCTCCTTCAGAACAAAACATTTCTCCACCGGGTGACTGATATCTCGGTGATACTTGCAGTAATTGGGTGGGATCATTAACTCGTCCCATCTCTTCTGGTCGCTTGCACTCTGGTAATTCGATAAGTTTTTTTTTCCAAGAGTTGTTCTAACATGTCTGAGATGTCAGAATCTGAAAAAGGGTAAACTTTTTCTTGTCTTTCTTTCAGGGTCAAACGTCTTTTTTCGCCTCCATCATGTTGCTTCTCTGTCTTCTTATCTTTTCCTCTTGCCAAAAATTTGAAGGGAGTTGCATTAACGACCATTGATTCTTTGGTAGGGCCTTTAGAAAACTTTTCAGTAGTCGTCGCTTCTTTCTTTTCTTTCTTGATGTCTAGAGCAAGAAGATCTTTATTTCCTCTGTTGGCGATGCTCAACTCCATGTCATGAGCACGAGTTGCTAGTTCTTCGAATGTGTGAGGCATAATTCCCTGCAAAATATAATGGAGTCCCCAATGCATGCCTTGAATACACATTCCAATTGCAGATATTTTGGTGAGCCGGTCTTTGCAGTCGAGACTTAGAGTTCTCCAGCGGTTGATGTAGTCAACAACTGGTTCGCCTTTTCGCTGTTGGGTATTTGTGAGCTCCAACATGCTGACAGTTCGGCTTGTACTATAAAAGCGGTTGAGGAACTCCTTTTCAAGTTGCTCCCAACTTTCAATAGTCTCAGATTCAATATCAGTATACCAGTCAAAAGCGTTTCCCTTCAGTGTCTGGACAAATTGCTTGACTAGTAGATCTCCTCGTGTACCGGCATTTTCACATGTTTCGATTAAGTGAGCAATATGTTGCTTGGGATTGCCCTTCCCATCGAACTGTTAAAACTTTGGTGGTTGATATCCACTAGGCATCTCCAGGTTGTCAATCCTCTTGGTATAAGGCTTAGAATAAAATAGGGAACTTTGAGCAGGTCCACCATATTGAGCTCTGATGGAGTTCATAATCATATCTTTGATGGAGCGCATGGCACGCAGCGGAAGCGATTTGGATCATAGACACTCTAATTTCATCAATTTAAACAAACGGAAACATGCAAAAAACAATGAAAAAGAGAAATTAGAACACATACCCTTGTCGTTCGAATTTCTTCAATTTTCACCGCCAGAAGCTCCTCACGAGCTCAACGATCCTTCTCACGAAATCTTCGTGGACCACCCACGGTAATCCCGCTATCCTCGGACCGAGAAACAGAGTAGTGGGACTCCTTTTACAAGAGAAAAGAAGGAAGAAGCTCACTGAAGAAAAACTATTTTTCTTTTTAAAACAGAGAGCAGAGGAAGAAGACAGAGAAGAAGAAGAAGAAAACGAAATCAAATTTCATTAGAAAAAAGATGTACCCCAAAAAGCACTGACGAAATTTCTTTTTTTTTTTTTTTTTTTTTTTAATTGATCTGACAAAATATATATATGCCTTGTATATATAATATACATGTGTCTTACATCTTGCATGTAAGACACATGTATTTATATATATATATATTTATATATATTATTATTATTAAAAATAATAATAATTATTTTATTAATTAAACTTTTTAATTAATAAATAATATATATATATATTAATATTATTTAATTCAATATCAAATATTAATTAAATAATATAATTAAACTCGGTTTTCCGAAAACCGACTTTTTGCATATGAATCCAATTCATATTGTAGACCAATCTCATATTTAAATCATATTTAAATATGTCCATATTCTTCCACAAACCCGAATTTGAACGATTCAAATTCTTTTCTTTTCTTTTATGTTGTTTCACGGCTTTATCCGAGCTAGCCAGGAGAACCGTAAGGACCTACAGATCATGAGCTCCAACGATACGAGATTATCCAGTCAAAACTCTTTCAACCGAACTAACCAACATTCGTTAACCCCCGGAGACTCCACTAAAGTCCAAGGGCTGCACTCTCCTCACTGTAGATATATTGTGTCCTCTTGATATAACTATCATCAGTAAGTCGATCCTTCACAGGTTGTTCATAATCACAACGGGTCATTTAAACCGTTTAACCCTTGTATTATATCTTATTCCTTAAGTATCACTGACACCTCTAATGAACAATTGATTTGTGGTTCAAGACCTGGAGTCAGCACTTAAGGGAACAACCTCTCTACTAACCCTTAAAGCAGGTAGGAGTGAATTCCATCTCGCACAACTATGTCCCCAGCCACTTATTCGATCTTATCCCCAAGATGGTAGGCTTATTGAGTCGGCTATAAGGCCACTCTCACCCGTACAAGTCAAAGGATAAGGTCGAATAAACAGGAGTTCATAGTGAGCTCAGGATTGAGATCGAGTTACCAAAGTCATCATATGAAATAAAAACGATCTTTACAGTAAACGGTGTTATAAAGAAAGAGTGACTTTATTTCTTGGTTCAGTCTTGTGCAAACTCATTGCACAGGACGCCCTCACTCACATGTCTCTACATGAAACGATTCGAATCACATCGTTTTGTACTATACAAAGTGAGCCGCGTCCAATAGTGTCCCCAGGATAAGGTACCCAGCCTTATCCCTATACTATAGACCATTTTGGCTGTCTACTTGAACTTGATCCACATTCATGTCACACATGAAGTTCAAGTACTTACACTATCGGCATGGGTGTTAGTTATTGGTATAGGTTAATACAAACACAATTCACTAAAAATTCAATAACAACTTTATTGAAATAGAATATATACATTCAAACAGTTTACAAACTACGAGTTTTAGGACATAAAACCCAACAAACTCCCACTTGGACTAAAACGTCAGTGAAGTACATGCTGGTCGAGAGAACTAGAATATCAAATATCTAAAGTTTCTCCCACTGTCCTACTGAGCAGCTCGCAGCCCTATACTTTTTAGGTGTCTCTCAAACACTTTAGCCGTGAGAGACTTAGTAAACGGATCAGCAATGTTGTGCTCCGAGGCTACCTGTGTGACGATCACATCTCCTCGTTGCACTATCTCCCTGATGAGATGATACTTCCGCTCAATATGCTTTCCACGCTTATGGCTTCTAGGTTCTTTAGAATTTGCCACTGCACCGCTGTTATCACAATAAAGGGTGATTGGCAAGTTCATATTTGGAACAACTTCCAAATCTGTCAAGAACTTCCTAAGCCATACAGCTTCCTTCGCTGCTTCGCAAGCTGCGACATACTCAGCTTCCATGGTGGAGTCAGCAATACAACCTTGCTTTATACTCCTCCATACTATTGCTCCTCCGTTAAGAGTGAACACTGATCCTGATGTAGATTTCCTGGAATCTATATCAGTCTGAAAATCAGAGTCAGTGTATCCTGCAAGGATCAAATCCTTCGCGCCATACACAAGCACATAGTCTCTCGTTCTCCTAAGATACTTGAGAACGTGTTTAACGGCTGTCCAGTGATCATATCCTGAATTGGACTGGAACCTACTGACAATTCCTACTGCATAGCAGATGTCGGGTCTTGTACACAACATAGCGTACATGAGACTACCAACTGCAGATGCATAGGGAATTCGTCTCATATCCTCAACCTCTTGAGGTGTCTTAGGAGACTGTTCCTTAGACAAGTGAATTCCATGCCTAAAAGGCAGCGAACCTTTCTTGGAATTATGCATCGAATATCTTGACAACACCTTGTCAATATAAGATGCTTGAGACAGCGCTAGCACTTTGTTCTTACGATCCCTTATGATCTGAATCCCTAGAACAAACTGAGCCTCTCCCAAATCTTTCATTTGGAATTGGGTCGCTAGCCAATTCTTAACGTCAGTTAGGAACCCTACATCATTCCCAATGAGTAGTATATCGTCTACGTACAAGACTAAGAAAGCTACAACAGTATTGACTACATTCTTGTAAACACAAGGTTCGTCAATATTTTGTTCAAAGCCATAAGATTTGATCGCCGTATCAAACCTTATATTCCAGGATCTAGATGCTTGCTTCAACCCATAAATGGATCGATTAAGCTTGCAAACCTTTTGCTCTTGACCCTAAAGTATGAATCCCTCTGGTTGAGCCATATAGATACTCTCCTCAAGATTACCATTCAGAAAGGCAGTCTTGACATCCATTTGCCAGATTTCATAATCATAAAATGTAGCAATGGATAAGAGTATTCTAATCGACTTTAACATGGCAACAGGAGAAAAGGTTTCTTCATAGTCCACCCCTTCTCTTTGGGAATAACCTTTTGCCACAAGTCGAGCCTTAAAGGTTTGCACCTTACCGGCTTGGTCTCGTTTTCTCTTGTAGATCCACTTGCAACCGATAGGTCTTTCACTATCTGGTTGGTCTACAAGATCCCAGACCAAATTGAAGTACATAGACTCCATTTCGAGATCCATGGCTTTAAGCCACTGGTCCTTGTCTATGTCATTCATTGCCTGTTTAAAGGTCAATGGATCCTCAACGCCATCATCAGGTATGACGACTTGAGTTTCAGACAAGCCGATGTAGCGGTCAGGCTGTCTTACATCCCTCCCACTGCGTCGAGGCTTTCTCAACTCTTGAGAAGGACCAGCCTAATCAACAACCT
Source organism: Herpetospermum pedunculosum (assembly GCA_028017165.1). Taxonomy (NCBI): domain Eukaryota; kingdom Viridiplantae; phylum Streptophyta; class Magnoliopsida; order Cucurbitales; family Cucurbitaceae; genus Herpetospermum; species Herpetospermum pedunculosum. The sequence continues at coordinate 10,665,897 of CM051526.1, forward strand.
TTGTTGATCCGTCTGTAGCTTTCCTGGAAAATTCGGACAAAACAATTTTGCTCGACGGTTGATGATCTCTCATGTGGTCTTCCTCTAAGAACGTGGCATTAGTCGATACTAGTACCTTGTTCTCATGAGGATCGTAAAATAGACCACCTTTCGTTTCCTTGGGGTAACCTACAAATAGGCACAATTTTGAACGATGTTTCAACTTCTTTGGATTGGGTACTAGCACATGTGCCGGACACCCTGATAACTCCATTTTGGAGCTATTAAATACTTCTTAATTATAGCTAAAGTCCGCTTTCAATTGATTAAATATATCTCTTTTGTAGGAGAAAAGCGGCAAAGAGCTCGTGCGTCCGTTGGGCATGTTTGAGCGCTTAAAGTGGAGTTTTAGCACCCCGGGAATGCATCGGGAAGAGGGGAACTTGTTCCGTGAAGAAACGGGCCAAAACAGCCTTGGAGAGGCAAAGCTTCAGCCCCAAACCCGAGAGCCAGCGTCGAGACGCTGGCTCGACGCTGGAAAAACCCGAGAGCAAGCGTCGAGTGATAGCGTCGAGACGCTAGCTTGACGCTGCCCTAGCGTCGAGACCCTGCTTGGCGTCGAGACGCTCCGGAGGAGGCGCGCGCAGGAAATTTATCGGGGCAGCGTCGCGACGCTGACCCAGCGTCGCGACGCCATCGCGAGCGCGCGCGGCAACTTAGGGCACAGCGTCGAGACGCTGGCCTAGCGTCTCGACGCTACGACGATTGCAGCAACTTAAATGACGATTTTTCTGCACTTTGGGGGGGATCATCTTCTTCATCTCTCCACCATTTTTGCTCGTTTTGGGTCTTCTTCTTCTCCATTTTCTCTCTATTTTCCGTGGAGCTCCGCCATTGTTGGCATGCTAGTGAGCTCCATTTTCCATTGTAATAAGTAGACGAATCCTTCCATGGCCGTGGTGGGAGCGGGATTGACGAACCGCGCCATGAGCGGCTAAGGTAAGGGTGACGGTTTGGGATTAGTTTAGGGCGATTTTGTTAAACATATTTGGTTTTGATAATCTGAGTTTTGATATGCATATTGGTTCTGTTTACTTTGCATCTATCTACTTTGCTTAATCCAACGCGCATGTTAAAATACGTCGATTGACACTCGAGTAGTTTCGCATGTTGTGTATGTTAAAGAGTAGCGATGCCGTGCCTCTCACTGCTCGACTAAGTAACACAGGTAGATAGAACTAAATCGAAGTATCGAGTCGGGTAGGATAATTGTTGATTGCATACGGCGTTTGCGGGCAATCTACTAGCAATTTGAATTCACGTTCGAATGTTCGTCGCGGTTAGCTAGTGACTGTCTAAATTTACCTTAGGGCTGATCACCTTGATGTAGGCTTAGATAACGTGTAATTAGAACTTTGTGGTCTAATTAAAATCCATGGAGTCGGCTACTTTGGGGCTTCTCTGGTAGTCGTCCGCGTGCTCAATAAACCGAATTCCATGTTATTAGCATTAAATGATGAACTGAATTTGTTTAACAATTGATCCCGAGACTCCCAAACCGTGCACACGTTCTCTTCTAATTATTCTTTCTTCGTTAGCTTTCTCATTATTTCCCCTTGCATGCTAAAACCCCCCGTTACCAATTAATCAATTAAATCCCAATTTCACTAGTAAATTCAATCTTCCTATTCCTTGGATCGACCCTGTTACCACTGGCTGCAAAGCCTTGGTCATAGGCTTTATAAATCGTATTTTGGCAAGCCTCGACAGCTTGAGATTAAGTGGATATTCAAAAATCCGCCCACCAAAATTGGCGCCGTTGCCGGGGAATAGGCATTTGATTGAATTTATGATTGAAGTTTGAATTTGATTCATTGATGGTTGACTGAAAATTTTTTCTGTTTGTATCTTGTATGTTTGGATTTTTTGTTTGTGTATGACCCGTTCCTCTGAGGGTAGTAATTTGCAGTTTATCCCAGAGATTGACAGAGAGGAGCGGCGGTTACGTAGAGAAGCCCGGGAGGGGCAAGGAACGTTTGAAAGAGAAGAAGGCAATCCCTTCTTATTCGACGAGATGGCGCAAGGTGATGCGCCACGGACGCTTAAGCAACTGGCAGCGCCAGATCTGAACCTGCAGCCTTTGTGCATTAACTACCCCGTGGTAGCAGGTAACTTCGAATTAAAATCTGGTTTATATCACCAGTTACCTTCTTTCCATGGCAACGCAGGTGAGGACGCGAACAAACACCTGATGGAGTTCCATTGCGTCTGCGCGGGGATGAAGCCCGCAGGGGTCACGGAGGAGCAACTGAATATGAGGGCATTCCCCTTCACACTCAAGGACAAGGCCAAGGATTGGCTATACTACTTGCCCTCCGGATCCATCACCACGTGGCAGGATATGAAGCGGGTATTCTTGGAGAAATACTTTCCCGCATCCTTAGCCACCACACTGCGGAAGAGGATTTATGGGATCACCCAGGATGTCGGTGAGTCCCTGCACGAATACTGGGAACGTTTCGGGCGCCTGTGCGCGAGCTTCCCGCATCATCAGATTGCTGATCAGTTATTGATTCAGTACTTTTATGAGGGGATGACGCCCCATGACCGGCAGATGATCGATGCAGCGAGTGGAGGGGCACTGATTGACAAGACCCCAGTTGAGGCCAAGCAGTTGATTGCAAACATGGCTACAAACTCGCAGCAATTCGGTATTCGGGGACAAGGACAAGTGCACAGTGTGGCTCAGAGCCACGAGATGACTGAGATGAGGGCCCAGGTGGCCGAGATAGGCAGTATGTTGAAGAAAATCGTTGGAGGACACCGTGAGGATGCAGAGGTCAACGCGATCGGGGGGTACGCTTCCAACCCAAGGAAGTACGACCCATATGCAAACACTTATAACCCCGGTTGGCGCGACCATCCAAACTTTAGCTATGGGAATAGGGAAGGACAGTCTCGCTTCCAAGGCCAGTCTCAGGATAGGCCTAATTCCTCAACCCAGGCTCAAGCTTCGAGCTCCTCCAGCTCACTTGAAGAGATGGTGAGGACCATCGTGACTAGCACCAGCCAGTTCCAGAAAGAGGCTCGAGAAGAGCTTAATTCTCATAAGGCAGAGCTGCAAAATTTGAACAAGCAGCTGACACAGATGGCGGTGTCTATCAGTAAGATTGAGAGCAAGAGCTCGGGGAAGCTTCCTTCCCAAACTACAGTAAACTCATGTGAAAACGTGAGTGTCATTCAGCTGCGCAGTGGGAAGTCACTTTCCACCAGAGCTGCGAAGGAAGCCACGGACAGCTTGAACAAGTCCGCCCCGACTGCTCCCGAGACTCAGATTGAGAAAAAAGACGAGAAGGTCAGTGTATCTGAGGATGTTACCAGAGCACCATTCCCGAGTAGGCTTGCGAAGCCTACTTTGGAATCTGATGACGAGGAGGTCCTTCGAACCTTCCAAAAGGTGATGGTAAATATCCCGCTCCTAGAGGCAGTCAGTCAAGTGCCCAAGTATGCGAAATTTCTAAGGAGCTGGTGCACTACGAAAAGGAAGTCCAGAGGGACTGAGAAAAAGAAGGAGAACGTCTCTGCCATACTCTCAGGTACGTTGCCAGCAAAGTGCAACGATCCAGGTACCTTTACTATCCCTTGCACTATAGGTAGTAGAGTTGTTCGTAATGCCATGTTAGACTTAGGGGCCTCTATTAATGTTATGTCTTATGCATTGTTTCGTGAACTGAATTTAAATGAAATGCATGAGTGTAATGTTTCTGTTCAGTTGGCTAATGGGTCAAGCATCTGTCCTAGGGGGAAGGTAGAGGATGTTTTGGTTAGAGTTGGGAATATGACGTTTCCCGCTGATTTCCTTGTTTTAGATATGAATGAAAACTCATCGCATGCTTCGTCCTCCATGTTGTTAGGACGTTCTTTCCTTAAGACCGCTAGGGTCAAGATTGATGTGTTTAAGGGCGTTGTTTCTCTGGAGTTTGATGATACTTTGCATGAGTTCTCTTTATTTGATGGAAAATCTGCTGGAAATATATCTGTTGTTGAGCATGATGAGAATGGGAGTCTACCCTCGCGCTTGAGGGATGGTTCCCATGTCTCTGTTAAAATTTCTGATTTAAATTTGTGTGATAATGATGCTGGTTTTTGCACTAACACTGCTGATATTCACGTGCCCGAGGCACGAAGAGTGCAAAATATTTTTCAGGTGGATGGCAGGAAAGGTGTGGCCAAGGACAAGTCTGGATCGTCCCCCGCACCTACAGACTATGGATGAGTCTGTTGAGAGAATACAGTCGAGCAACCGACTTTAAAAATTCTGCGCTTCTCGGAGGCACCCGAGCGATGGACTGTTTTTATGCTTTAATTTAGTTTTATTGCTTTTTAGATTAATTTAGTATTAATTAGCTTGCTGTTTTTTTTTTTTTTTAGGAATCGAGGAAGAGAAGACAATTTTGGGCTCTGACGCGTTCGTGCGCCGCTTCCTCGCCCTCGCCAGCTTCACCAAGAGTCAGGGAAGTGTATTTCTTCTTCCCTTTTACTTTGTTGCATCTGACTGGTTGGCATTGAGGACAATGCCAGATTTTGAAGTTGGGGGTGGAGTTAGTCTGACGGATATGCATGTGTAGTTTGTTGAGAAGTGTTGCATTGATATTGAAGTGCTTGGGACTCTGTTTATTGTTTTCTGACGATGATAGCCTAGGAAATGCATGTTGGAAATCTGAGCATGTTCATAATCGAGTTTTTGCATGAGTTTTGTGTTTCTTAGGTTCATGTCAAAAATTTTAAATTTTTTTCTGTTGCTCCCTTGCACTCATCGCGCTCTTAGCAACCTCTCCCTAGATTCCGTAAGCTTTGTTTATCGCATGTTTAGCTAATTCTCGTTGTCACCCCGAAAGGCACCCTTAGGTAGCTTGTTGCATGAGAGTTAGTGGTTAGTTAATTGAGAAAGCATGTGCTTAGCCTAATATAAAAAAAAATAGAAAAGCATGTTTGATAGAAAATTCCTCTCGAGGCGCTCCTCCTTCCTTGTAGCGCTAAAGAAGTGAGCGTTAGTCCTTAAAAACGTGAAGTTTATGCATGAATTTGACGTGTTAGGCAGCTCGAGTTGGAAAGAAAAAGAAACAAAAAGTTGGTTCAAAGAACCTTAATAAAAGAGTACAAAGTACTTTTGAAAAGAAAGAAAAAGAATGAGAAAAATAATTAGGTCTCTTAATTTGCTTCTTTCTCTCGTGTAAGTCAAGTGTAGCTGTTCTTAAATGCTAGAAGTAGGGGGAAAACGGGATGTGCGTTGCATGTAGGTTTTCCGGGTTTACGTGAGTTTAGGAGTGGTTGGCTAGCACACACACGTTAGGGGGCAAGAGTTAATTTTTGATATGTCCTAGTTAATACATGAACAAAATGCTTTCATGATTATACTCGTGTTTAAATTTCAATATGCATGGAGGTTTGAGTTAGAATGCATGTAAACGCGTCCTTTGAGTCAATGTCTTTGTAGTGCTTGCTCGAGGACTAGCAATGTTTAAGTTGGGGGTGTTTGATAACTCCATTTTGGAGCTATTAAATACTTCTTAATTATAGCTAAAGTCCGCTTTCAATTGATTAAATATATCTCTTTTGTAGGAGAAAAGCGGCAAAGAGCTCGTGCGTCCGTTGGGCATGTTCGAGCGCTTAAAGTGGAGTTTTAGCGCCCCGGGAATGCACCGGGAAGAGGGGAACTTGTTCCGTGAAGAAACGGGCCAAAACAGCCTTGGAGAGGCAAAGCTTCAGCCCCAAACCCGAGAGCCAGCGTCGAGACGCTGACTCGACGCTGGAAAAACCCGAGAGCAAGCGTCGAGTGATAGCGTCGAGACGCTAGCTCGACGCTGCCCTGGCGTCGAGACCCTGCTTGGCGTCGAGACGCTCCGGAGGAGGCGCGCGCAGGAAATTTATCGGGGCAGCGTCGCGACGCTGACCCAGCGTCGCGACGCCATCGCGAGCGCGCGCGGCAACTTAGGGCACAGCGTCGAGACGCTGGCCTAGCGTCTCGACGCTACGACGATTGCAGCAACTTAAATGACGATTTTTCTGCACTTTGGGGGGGATCATCTTCTTCATCTCTCCACCATTTTTGCTCGTTTTGGGTCTTCTTCTTCTCCATTTTCTCTCTATTTTCCGTGGAGCTCCGCCATTGTTGGCATGCTAGTGAGCTCCACTTTCCATTGTAATAAGTAGACGAATCCTTCCATGGCCGTGGTGGGAGCGGGATTGACGAACCGCGCCATGAGCGGCTAAGGTAAGGGTGACGGTTTGGGATTAGTTTAGGGCGATTTTGTTAAACATATTTGGTTTTGATAATCTGAGTTTTGATATGCATATTGGTTCTGTTTACTTTGCATCTATCTACTTTGCTTAATCCAACGCGCATGTTAAAATACGCCGATTGACACTCGAGTAGTTTCGCATGTTGTGTATGTTAAAGAGTAGCGATGCCGTGCCTCTCACTGCTCGACTAAGTAACACAGGTAGATAGAACTAAATCGAAGTATCGAGTCGGGTAGGATAATTGTTGATTGCATACGGCGTTTGCGGGCAATCTACTAGCAATTTGAATTCACGTTCGAATGTTCGTCGGGGTTAGCTAGTGACTGTCTAAATTTACCTTAGGGCTGATCACCTTGATGTAGGCTTAGATAACGTGTAATTAGAACTTTGTGGTCTAATTAAAATCCATGGAGTCGGCTACTTTGGGGCTTCTCTGGTAGTCGTCCGCGTGCTCAATAAACCGAATTCCATGTTATTAGCATTAAATGATGAACTGAATTTGTTTAACAATTGATCCCGAGACTCCCAAACCGTGCACACGTTCTCTTCTAATTATTCTTTCTTCGTTAGCTTTCTCATTATTTCCCCTTGCATGCTAAAACCCCCTGTTACCAATTAATCAATTAAATCCCAATTTCACTAGTAAATTCAATCTTCCTATTCCTTGGATCGACCCTGTTACCACTGGCTGCAAAGCCCATGTCATAGGCTTTATAAATCGTATTTTGGCAAGCCTCGACAGCTTGAGATTAAGTGGATATTCAAAAATCCGCCCACCACACCCCCAAATCCTGAAGTGACGTAAACTACCTTTACGCCCTCTCCATAACTCATAAGGTGTTTCAGAAACACTCTTAGAGGGAACCATGTTCAAAATATATACTGCAGTCTCTACTGCATATCCCCAAAACGAACTAGGCAAATGAGCATAACTCATCATAGATCGAACCATGTCTAACAGGGTTCTATTTCTCCTCTCGGACACACCATTCTGCTGTGGTGTTCCTGGCGCTGAGAGTTGAGATACTATTCCATGTTCTATCATATAGTCCTGGAATCTTAAATCCATATACTCTCCACCTCGATCTGATCGGAGTGTTTTTATCGATTTACCTAATGTGTTCTCAACCTCTGCCTTATACTCTTTGAACTTTTCAAGAGCTTCGGACTTATGATGCATTAGATAAAGATAACCGTACCTAGAATAATCATCAATGAAACTGATGAAATATTCATACCCTCCTCGTGCTTTGACATTCAAAGGACCGCAGAGATCCGAATGCACGATTTCTAGAGGTTCTTTGGACCTATGACCTTTTTTCAGAAAAAGATCGTTTGGTCATTTTGCCCTCAAGACAAGACTCACATGGCGGTAAAGAGTTGTCCTCTAAACGATTTAAAAGACCACTCTTAACCAATCTCCCAATCCTATTGAGATTAATGTGACCTAGTCTTAAGTGCCAAAGATAAGTACTTGGAGAAAGTTTCTGCCTTTTAGTTTGAGTCTCAGCTGTTTTAAACATTTCAGTGTTCAAAATAGCTTTGGCTTCAGTTGGTCTTAACACATACAAGTTGTTTTCAAGTTTCGCAGAACAAATACGTACACCTCTTTTGCTAATGAACGCTTCATTATAAACAAAAGATACTTTATACAACTGTTCTAACAAACAAGATATAGATACAAGATTCCTCTTAAAGGTAGGAACCAGGAGTACATTTTCTAGTAAAATGAAACTATCTCTATACAACAACTTTACAGCTCCCACTGCTTTAGCTGAGACAACCTCTCTAGTTCCAACTCTGAGAGTTATCTCACCTTGAGAAAGTGGCTGCCAAGAACTAGTTTCCTGAAAAGAAGAACAAACATGGTTAGTAGCTCCTGAATCAAGTATCCAGGTATGACAATCATGTTCTACTAAACATGTTTCGACAACAAATAAATCATATTTACCTTGTCTTTCCTTCTCAGCCTTTATCTCTGCAAGATACTTTGGGCAATTCCGTTTCCAGTGCCCATCTACACCACAATGGAAACATTTTCCTTTGTCTGTAGATTTAGTCTTGCTCTTACCTGCAGCAGGTGCTTTTCCCTTCCTTTTATCTTTCTTCTTCTTTTGAATACTCTTATTCTTAATAGAAGAAAGTTCAGACCTACTCTCTGAAGACGACCCCTTTTGGAATTTCCTAGAAGTGACAACGTTTGCCTCCTTCTCTTTTCCTTTAGAAGTGTGAAGGGACTGATAGGTCTGTAGCTCGCTGAGAAGAGAGGTCAAATTATACTTTATCTTGTTCATTACCATATTGGTTCTGAACTGAAGGAAACTCTTCGGAAGAGATTCCATGATAAAACTTACTTGACTTGACTCATCAATAGTAGCTCCGTTTACTTCCGCCACATTGAAGTGGACCATCATGTTAAGGACATGCTCCCTAACAGAGGTACCCTCTTTCATGCGAGAGTTGTAAACGTATTTGAGGGCTTCATGACAGACCGATGAGGACGGTAGTCCAAACATCTCCTGTAATGAAGACATGATTTCTTTAGCAGAAACCATATCCTCGTGCTTCTTAGCTAACACATCAGATATGCTGGCTAAGATATAGACTCAGGCTTTATCATTAGCCCTTGTCCATCTATCATATGCTTCTCGAACAGTTCGAGTCGCATCCGAGCTAGGAGGGAGAGGACAATCCTCTAATAAGACGAACCTTAGATCATCTAGAACGAGAATCGTATTCAAGTTCGATTTCCAGGTCGCGTAGTTATCGCCGGTTAACTTATCGGAAGCTAGTAAGTGAATGAAAGAGCTAGACATGCTGAAAAGAGAATGAAAAAATATTAGTGAAAAGGTTTTAACCTAATTTACACACCAATCAAGAATTTAGCAAAGAATAATAATGTACCCAAAACTCATTATTAAACTGCAACGATACTTCAGTGGGCCAGAATGGTCGCTACCGAGGGGCAGTCAAGCATTCCTTCACTAAATCAAGACATTCTTGACTAAATGCTAATACCAGAATATCTCATATTCCTATAGCATCTTAGTTATCGCTGTTTGGTCAAGATTTACTAACTCCTTAGCAAATCTCGTAAGTGTGACCCTCCATTTTTAGAATTCATAGGGCGGCCCCAACGATGCAACCGAATGGAAATGTCAAAGTTGGGAATGGCTCTATGTTTCTTTATCCATAAATGGTGATTGAGATGTTCCGATTCCTATGAAACGACCCTCCGAATGGATCGGTACCACTTGTGGACACCTAGCAGGCGGAACATAGGAATCTCACGGTTCAATCCAATGGAGGAGACCGCAGGATGTATTGACATACTTCCTTCTCCCACTTACTATAAATACTTTCTCCATTCACCTTGCTCTTGAATTATGCAAATACCATCCGAATGGGGATGCCCTATTGACATCACGAGGCCGAGCATAATTCTCACGGTGTGAACTTGACAGAGAACGTAGGAGGAGAGGGATATATCATATATACCTTCTCAACACCTCTACTAAGTATTTTAAGACGGAATGGGTAAATTACTCAGGCATTATCCGGCTAAGACAATAAGACCTAAGTCTAGGTAAAACAAACTTTTACCTATGATGTCTAGGTGATAAACACTTTATTACCTCACACCACTCACACATGCTCATAAAGCCGGGTTAACTTTACTCAAGTACCGGATGGTCCCCAGGTAGGAGGTGTTCCGTAAACCGTCAGCTTAAATACCTCCAACCTCGAACAGGATGTCCCCGGGTGAGTTTCTTGTAACCTTAGCATTTACAAGATATCGACCTATTCATCTAATGAAACGGAACGATACATTCAACCCTAAGTGAGCATGCCTTTGTCTTTGTTATAGATTTTAAAAATCTATGCCAATTTTACAACGCTTTGCAAAACTAAGACTTACTACAACAAACTTCTACATGCTTCTCAAACATGCAACACTAAGGCATGACAAGTTGAATATTTAATTTCATAATTAATATAACAATTATATCGATTATGTTTTTAAATATACAACTCCTAATTCATAAATTAATATAACACTTATATCAATTCTCATGAATTAAGCATGCATCCTATACATTATAACACTTATAACAAACAAAATGCATCTAATGTTGGATGTTTAATTTCATAATTAATATAACACTTATATCAATTATTCTATTAAGCAAACAACATCTAATTCATGAATTAATATAACTCTTATATTAATACTCATGAATAAACATGCATCCTATACATTATAACACTTATAACATACCATGTGCATAAAATTAGGACAACCTATGTTGTACATTCAATTTCATAATTAATATAACACTTATATCAATTATTCTATTGAACTAACAACAACTAATTCATGAATTAATATAACTTTTATATCAAAACTCATGAATTGCCAAATATGCATACGATATATTATAACACTTATAACATAATTTCAATGCATGAAGCATGCTTCCTACGGTGGGATTTTAAATCTATATGACATACGTTATGCACATACAAACAGGGAATTTAATTAAAACATACATTCACAATGCATAATTAATTAAACACACTAAAGTGGATCGATTTTGGCATTTAGCAAGCAATAACTAATTTATTACAAGCTTGATCAACAAGCTACGCCTTGAGCGGACTTCGAACTCTTCGCACCGCCTTTGACCAACTTGCTTCCTCCGAACGCTTCGGCCAAAAACTCTTCGAATTTCTCCTCGTATTGCCTAGAACGAGTTTGAACTTACACCGAACATTTCGGCGAGTTTCAAACTCAAACTTCTTTCACAAAGAAATCTATATGGACTCTAATGACTCTAAAAAAACAGACTCTTTAGCATGCATTAAAGCCCATACATTCTCGGGCAATTACAAATAATGAAATTCAAAAAGAAACTATGCCAAAATCGATATTCACTTTAGACGGCAATCAGAAACAATTTCTAAAATAAAACCCACCATAACTTAAATTGATAGAAATTGAGTGGCCAAAAACGCTCTGATACCAATTGATGGAGCGCATGGCACGCAGCGGAAGCGATTTGGATCATAGACACTCTAATTTCATCAATTTAAACAAACGGAAACATGCAAAAAACAATGAAAAAGAGAAATTAGAACACATACCCTTGTCGTTCGAATTTCTTCAATTTTCACTGCCAGAAGCTCCTCACGAGCTCAACGATCCTTCTCACGAAATCTTCGTGGACCACCCACGGTAATCCCGCTATCCTCGGACCGAGAAACGGAGTAGTGAGACTCCTTTTACAAGAGAAAAGAAGGAAGAAGCTCACTGAAGAAAAACTATTTTTCTTTTTAAAACAGAGAGCAGAGGAAGAAGACAGAGAAGAAGAAGAAGAAAACGAAATCAAATTTCATTTGAAAAAAAGATGTACCCAAAAAGCACTGACGAAATTTTTTTTCTTTTTTTTTTTTTTTAATTGATCTGACAAAATATATATATGCCTTGTATATATAATATACATCTGTCTTACATCTTGCATGTAAGACAAATGTATTTATATATATATATATATATATTTATATATATTATTATTATTAAAAATAATAATAATTATTTTATTAATTAAACTTTTTAATTAATAAATAATATATATATTATTTAATATTATTTAATTCAATATCAAATATTAATTAAATAATATAATTAAACTCGGTTTTCCGAAAATCGACTTTTTGCATATGAATCCAATTCATATTGTAGACCAATCTCATCCATATTCTTCCACAAACCCGAATTTGAACGATTCAAATTCTTTTCTTTTCTTTTATATTGTTTCACGGCTTTATCCGAGCTAGCCAGGAGAACCGTAAGGACCTACAGATCATGAGCTCCAACGATACGAGATTATCCGGTCAAAACTCTTTCAACCGAACTAACCAACATTCGTTAACCCCCGGAGACTCCACTAAAGTCCAAGGGCTGCACTCTCCTCACTATAGATATATTGTGTCTTCTTGATATAACTATCATCAGTAAGTCGATCCTTCACAGGTTGTTCATAATCACAACGGGTCATTTAAACCGTTTAACCCTTGTATTATATCTTATTCCTTAAGTACCACTGACACCTCTAATGAACAATTGATTTGTGGTCCAACCATCAAATCAGATTCCTCCTTGATCAGGAGAGGATGGGCCCATTGTTCAAGACCTGGAGTCAGCACTTAAGGGAACAACCTCTCTACTAACCCTTAAAGCGGGTAGGAGTGAATTCCATCTCGCACAACTATGTCCTCAGCCACTTATTCGATCTTATCCCCAAGATGGTAGGCTTATTGAGTCGGCGATAAGGCCACTCTCACCCGTACAAGTCAAAGGATAAGGTCGAATAAACAGGAGTTCATAGTGAGCTCAGGATTGAGATCGAGTTACCTAAGTCATCATATGAAATAAAAACGGTCTTTACAGTAAACGGTGTTATAAAGAAAGAGCGACTTTATTTCTTGGTTCAGTCTTGTGCAAACTCATTGCACAGGACGCCCTCACTCCCATGTCTCTACATGAAACGATTCGAATCACATCGTTTTGTACTATACAAAGTGAGCCGCGTCCAATAGTGTCCCCAGGATAAGGTACCCAGCCTTATCCCTATACTATAGACCATTTTGGCTGTCTACTTGAACTTGATCCACATTCATGTCACACATGAAGTTCAAGTACTTACACTATCGCCATGGGTGTTAGTTATTGATATAGGTTAATACAAACACAATTCACTAAAAATTCAATAACAACTTTATTGAAATAGCATATATACATTCAAACAGTTTACAAACTACGAGTTTTAGGACATAAAACCCAACAATCTTGGAGCTGCTGGACAGACAAGGAAGCGATTGAAGTAGAATGTTGCGACTGACCTTCTTGTGCAACGTTCTTTCCTTTATTTTTGACGGCAGGGGTCTGACTTGATTCAACGACGTCTCGACTTTCAATTTGATTGTTGAGAGAAGCTATTTCATAGTCTTTTTCTTCTACCGCCTTCAGTAACATGTTAATCTTCTTTTCCACTTCAGTCATTCTTTCTTCACTAGTGCCTGCATCAGTTATCATGACGGACATCACATCCAGATTTGATGCTTCTTTTGGTTGAAGAGAAGGAAAAACAAGTTGGTCAAACACAAGGTTTTCTGCAATGAGGATATCAGCTGGAGCAGATTCTGTCATGCGTCTCAACATTTTGTTCGCGATGACGGGTGTTTGACTTTCTTCATGCAGGATTTCTTTAGAGCGGCTGCACGTAACTGGCCCTCCATAGGAGTCATTTGACGTCGCAGTCTTTGAAGAAACTTCTTTGGATGTCATCACTTTTTGGAGAGAGAAAGAGATGAGAGGTAGAGACGGTCCCACTGGGCATGCCAATTTGTTCACACGAGATTTCCTGCAGAAATTTAATTCGTGGAAAATAATTTGATTTTATTGATTTATGTAAGTGTTACATTCTCTAATCTTTATCCTCTAATGCTTTCTCTCCAATGTAGACGTTTGCTGTGGGCGGGTTGATTTCCTGGATCGGCCTGTCGGCTTATTGATCTTTGGAGCGGCATGTTGACTTGTTGATCTTTGGAGCGGCCTGTTGATTTGTTGTTGAAGTCTGTAGTCTTCGAATCTTCTGAAGCGGCTTGTTGATTTGTTGTTGAAGTCTGTAGTCTTCGAATCTTATGAACTTCGAGTCTTTGATGCCTCTGAATTCTCTGGACTCTGATTTCTGGAGCTTCTGGCTTCTCTGGATTCTGGCTCAATGCTGAATGTCCAGAATGAATGGTGACCTCCTCTATGTATAGAGTTTGATGGACCTAGTATGGGTTTGGGCCTGATTGACTTTTGGCCCAACTTTTGGGCTTTTATTTATTTGGGCTTAATCCATTTATTTTCAATAACTTGGATTATTTAAATTGAGCCCAAAATTATTTTTAGCGATCTCGGGCTAAATAACTTTGGGTCCAACCGCCATGTGGCAATGTTTGATTGGACTAGCTCGGGTCGTCCGAAGGACATGTGGCATAATTTGATTTGCCAATTTTATATGTCTCTTAATTTAAATTGAGGACATGTGTAACTTTGTAATTGGTTCCAAATTTATAATTTTTATCATTAACTTGAATTAACTCAAATTAATGATGTGTCAATTTGTGGTTCGCCGAAATTTATTATTCAACAGTGACATACTACTATTTTTTATTTTTTATTTTCTTGTTTTTCGAGCATAACAAATATGAGATGTGGAAATTTGAACATCCGATTTTAAGAGAATGAATACATGATTTCAATTACAATTGAACTATATTCACATTTAACACAATATAAAAGCAAAAGCAAGTAGAGTAATAAATCGAATCCAAATCATTACAAACATACATACTACATTGCATTACACCAACCATATAGTATATAGAAATCTAAAACAAATTTTATTTTAGTGAAAATTGGAAATGAAGGCAACACCTACAAGCTAGAAGCTACAAGATACGAACAAAAACTTATGCCAATAGTCGTGTGTGCGATCCATATGCAATTTGGAGCTTTGTTTCACACACATTATAAAAACACTCAAATCAAGACAACAACTCTCAATAATTTGGCAGTGGCAGTGAGGGTCACATGCCATTGGCTAAAGTGGTCAATTTTGGGAGGACCCCACTTTCTGATAATGGGGGATTATAAAACGCACCGTTTTGTCTCTAAGAGCCATATAAATAGAACCAAAGGGGTTGGCTTTGGAAAATGGGCAGTGAAATAATGGAGATTGAGTCCTTGAGAGAGAGTAATGTTGATGAGAAAGGGAAGGTTTTGAGAGAGAAAGAAGAGTCTATAGAGAAGAAGATGAAGAAAGAGAGGAAGCTTGGTGGAATCAAGACAATGCCTTTCATTCTTGGTACTATTTCTTTTCTTTTCTTTTCTTCACAATATATTAGGGTTTATTTTATTTTATTTTTTTCTTAATGAGGAAATTCAGAGGGCCTAAGTTGAAAAAGTTGTTTTCGAAATAATATTGAAGAATTGTGTTGGGATGATTGTTCGAAGGTTTGGTGTCATTGAAATAATATTCAAGAATTGTGTTGGAATGATTGTTCGAGGGTTTGGTGTCATTGTGTATACGAAGTTGTTAGGAATAGATTATTGTTAATAAAAAGTTTTTATCGTTAAATTTTAGAATATATGATTATTAATGATTCGACGAAATTTTGAACTTTCGAACTTTAAAAAATGTTGAATTTTAAAAACGGTCTATAACTTCATTTTTTTATTTCAACACATGTGGGATGAGTGGATGAGTGGATTGAAACTAATTCTGTCTTATAATCGGTTGAGTTAGGTTTAGATTGACCGATCTTGGTCAATTCAACTACGTAGAATAAAAGTTTTACAATTATTTCTTAAAATATGAAGTATATGTTGGTCACACACTTTCTTTTCTATAATTGATTATTATTTTTTCTTTTTTTCTAAATAAAAAAATTAACGAAAACTAAAAGTAATCTTTTTTTTAGCATCTTTACATTTGGCTAAAATATTAAATAAATTATGAGTAAATAATTTAAGAAAAAAAAAAGATTATTAGGAAGGCAACCATTTTAATTTTGTCTCTCTCTTGAGCTAAAATATTAATTATTCCTAGAAAGAACAAACCGTTTCGTATTCAAGATATATAACGATCATAAAAGAATGTGAACTGACATAAATTATATACTTCCCAGATTATTTAAAGAAAAATATTAATTAATTAATTAGCTAAGAAATTATTTTATATAAATATAATATTCATTTTTATATATATATTTGGACGTATGCATAAACCCTTGACCCTTCCGTCCTTTTTTTTTGTCCAATTCTTGCAAACAAAATATTTCCCTCTCGTGATTAGGTAATGACTGTGAAATAAATTAATATAATCATTTTTTTATATTACAAATATGTAATTAAAATATATTTTTAGTTGTAACACTCTGATACTGATACTTATAGTTCTACTTGTAATTGTTTAGTTCATATACTTTTAAATTAAAAAGGTACTTGAATAATTGTTTAGTTCATATACTTTTAAATTAAAAAGGTACTTGAATTATATTGAAGCTTAAATGTTACTTAAATGTTGAGTTATTTTTACTTGTCTATGTTTTTATAGCTATATTTTATTTTTTATCAATATTTATTGAAAATTTTAAGGTAAATTTAATTGTTACTTTTCTTAAAGTAGAAAATCAAAATTTATAAACTATAGATTCTAAGTTGTTACGTAATAAAAATCAACAATTATTTTTTATGAAATTTTTGACCACATAAATTAATTTATTACAAATTTGAAAATGTAGGAATTAAATTGTTACAAAGAAATATTATTTTGATGAAAGTTTAGAACTAAAAATATTTTTTTAAAGCCAACTTATTGACATGCCCACTTCTATTTTGTTCACAATTTGTGCCACTCATTACCATACCATATATATATATATATATATTCTTTTTTTTTATTTATTTATTTTAAAATTAGAATAATATAAATTACAGGAAATGAAGTGTGCGATAGATTTGCAAGCTCGGGATTCCATGCGAACATAATAACATATTTGACACAAGATCTAAACATGGCTCTTGTTCCTGCCTCCAACATTCTCACCAACTTCGCTGCTACTTCGAGCTTCACTTCTCTCATCGGCGCTCTCATCGCGGACTCCTTCGCCGGCCGCTTCTGGACCATCACCTTCGCTTCCATCATCTACGAGTTCGTGCGTACTCTCAACCTTAACGTTTATTTTAGTCCTTGAACTTTTGACATTTTTTTATTTGATTTTAAATTTTAAAAAATGTCTTGTTTTCATAAATAACACTCCCATGTATGCTATTGGGCAGCTTTATTGGGCAGCTTTATTTCACATTTATATGTTTTTACTTTTTAGATTCTAAATTTACTACTAAAGACAGTGAAAACATAAAACTACTCCTTTCTTTATTAAATATCTTATTTTTCCAATTTTTTATTTTTAGATAACTAACCAATTCCACCATCAACTTTAAACTTTGGAGTCTATTTCATATTTGTCTATACACTTTTAAAGTAATATTTTTTAATATCCATTTTGGCCTAATTTATAATTTACTTTTAGAAAAGGAATTATATATTAATATATTAACATGGACATGTATTATTGAAGTCATATTATAGATTGATTAAGTCAAGTACCAAGTAAGTAAATAGTGTTAACAAAATAACAGTAAAAAATTAAAATGAGTATTTCTTGAAAACTCAAGTATTAAAATAATCATTTTATGTCAAATCGAGCAAAACTCAATATCAGGCTGTGCTTTTGCCTAAGACGTCATGGATTCATCTCTACATTAATTAAATATTTTTGCAAAAAAGAAATATAGTCATTTTAAAAATTTAAGAATCAAAATAGTAACTTTTTAAAAATTCAATAGAAATAGTTTAATCACAAAAAAAAAATAGGAAAATTGTAACAGATGTCAATTTAGAGTAAAATAATAAAAAATATAGTAACTTTTAAAAAATTTGCGGATATGACAATTTCTATCACTGATAATATGGTCTATCGCTGATAGAAGTTTATCACTATAGAAGTCTGTCGCTGATAGTAGTTTTTTTTATAGAATTTTGTCAGTGATAGTAGTCTATCAGTGATAGATGTCTATCAGTGATAGTCATATATCAACAATAAAGTCTATCAGTGATAGGCACTGATTTTTTGTCATATTTATAAAATATTTTAAAGTTTGTTAAATTTGTAATTATTTTGGGTATAATTGTTATTTGTGCAACCAGTCCAAAAAAAATATAAACCAAATATTAAATTATATTACACTTTATTACTATTGTTAAAATTTAGGAGCACTAGTTCTTGTGTTCGAACTCATGTAAAATTTGGGATCCTTGTTTTTTTTAGGGAATGGCCACCATCACCATTTCCGCCATAATCCCAACTCTCCATCCGCCACCTTGCCCAACCCAGCTCAACTGCACAGAAGCCTCCAACACGCATCTGGCGGTTCTCTACCTCGCCCTCCTCCTCACATCCCTCGGCGCAGGCGGCATTCGGCCGTGCGTCGTTGTCTTCGCTGCCGACCAGTTCGACATGACGAAGGTCGGTGTTGCGGGCCGAACATGGAACTTCTTCAACTGGTACTATTTCTGCATGGGACTGGCGACTCTCACAGCCCTAACCGTGGTGGTGTATATCCAAGACAACGTGGGCTGGGGCTGGGGGTTCGGCCTTCCCACCATTGCCATGGCCTTGTCTGTTGTGGCCTTCGTTGTGGGCTCGCCACTTTACAACAAAGTCAAGCCCAGTGGCAGCCCCTTGGTTCGATTGGCTCAGGTTGTCGTGGCTGCTGTCAGGAATAGAAAGGCTGTTCTGCCCGATGACTCCAAGCTTTTGTATCGGGACCACAAGCTTGATGCTGCCATTGCAATTCAGGGAAGGCTTGTTCACACGGATCAGTTCAAGTAAGCCACATTAAAAATGTTACATTTTGATTTTTTTTTTTTTTTTTTTTAACTAATTTACAAAATTTTGATCTTGTGGATGTTGGTTTTTTTTTATTTTGGTAAGTTATTAGTTAGTTTTTCTTTTTGTTTTGAAAAGGTAAGTTGTTAGTGGTTAATGCAATTAGATGCGGTCATTGGATTAGTTAGTGATGATTTGATAATAAAGACAGATATAACTAAAAGAGTAAAACGTGCTTGCAGGGCTACCAGTTTCTTTTGCAGCCCCCACCTGTCATTATTTATTATTTGATTGGCTAAATATTTAAACCATTTTAAATAATAAAAAAAGAGTAAAACTTACTTACAGCCCGGGCTACAAGTATCTTTTGCAGCCCGACACGTGTCATGATTTGATTGACTGGATATTTATATTATTTTTTAAATAAAAAAAACTCTTCACGGCGTTTATTTAGTTTTTCCTTTATTGTTCGTCAGATAAACAACTTCTCCTATTTTCTCTCTTTCCTCCACTTCCATCTGCCATATGACCTTGTTTTCAATTTCATCTCTCACTCTCTCTTCCTTTCTCTACAATAACTATTTTTTTTTCTTTTTTTTTTATTAACTATCTTTTAACGCAGTAAGATTTACAATACTCTGAAGAATATCTCTAAACAAATAAAATCTTTTTTGTTACCATTTTTTTTAATTAAAAAAAATAAATCTAATCGACCTTTCCCTTTACGAACCTCAAATGAATCCAACCGTGAAATTTTCCACTCTTTTCTTCACTTCCTCTAAACACCCACTTGAAAATTTATGCCTGATAACACACAATCAACCCTGCAAATTTTAAATAACCCTAATTGAAATTTCATGGCCTTGAAGTTTGGAGTGTAGAGAAATGAAGAGAGAGAAAGTAAGAGAAGTTGTTAATTTGCTGGAATAAGTAAAGGAAAGTTACGGACAAAAATCAAGTAAACGGCGTGAAAGATTTTTTTATTATTTAAAAATGGTTTAAATATTAACCAATCAAATCATGATAGGTGGTTGGGCTGCAAAAGATACTTGTAGCCCGGGCAGCAAGCAAGTTTTACTCATAAAAAAATCTTCTAAGCCGTTTACTTTCCTTTCAATTAACAACTCCTCCTACTTTCTCTCTCTTCAATTAACAATTCCTCCTACTTTCTCTCTCTTCATTTCTGTACACTCCAAACTTAGGCCATGAAATTTCAACTCCTCCTACTTTCTCTCCCTTCATTTCTCTACCCTCCAAACTTAGGCCATGAAATTTCAATTGAGATTACTTAGGCCATGAAATTTCAATTGAGATTATTTGAAATTTGCAGGGCTAAGTGTCATAAATTTGCAAGTGGATTTTAGAGGAAGTGAAGAAAACAGTGGAAAATTTCACTTGGATTCATTTTCAATAATCAATTTCTTCAAAACACTTCCCCTAGAGAGAGGTTGGTAAAGGGAAATGTAGGTTAGATTTTATTTTTCTAATAAAAATCCCAAAAAAAAATGGAGAAATTTTTAGAGTATTGCAAATTTGAAGAACTTGACTGTTTTAAAAAGTAGTTAACCAAAAAAAGAAAAAAGATACTTATTGTAAGGAAAGGAAGAGAGAGTGAGAGATGAAATTGAAAACTCAATGCAATGGAAGTGGAGGAAAGAGAGAGAAAATATGAGAAGTTGTTTATGGGATGAAGAAGAAAATGGTAAGTTACGGACAAAAAATAAATCTAAGTAAACGACACCCAGCTAGGAGCAAGTTTTAGAGAGTAAACGGCACCGAGGAGCAAGTTTTACTCTAACTAAAATACATTGGCCGTAACACCAACCTGAGGTCCTAGTTCAATCCCCCACCCCAACATGTTGTCAAAAAAAAAAAAAAAAAAATTGTTAGGAGCAAGTTTTAGAGAGTAAACGGCACCCAGGAGCAAGTTTTACTCTAACTAAAATACATTGGCCGTAACACCAACCTGAGGTCCTAGTTCAATCCCCCACCCTAACATGTTGTCAAAAAAAAAAAAAAAAAAAATTGTCACGAGGCGATACATCATGGCAGCTATGCTCTTGTTGGCGATCTGAGTGACAATTAATTGACTATAACTTAGTGAATAAAATATCTTTTACTATCTCAAAAGTGATTTAATCTCACCTTTATAACAAGTTGATTTTGTGCAATATTTTGTTTGTTTGTTGATTAGTAGCCTAAACATTAAACTAAAGGAATTAACAATAAAAATATAACTTAGAAGACACAAAATTGATGATTAGGTGCATATATATACTAGAATTACTTTTTCAATGTTAAAATTTGATGAATCTCTCTATTTTTTAAAGTTCAAAGATTCAATAGACCAATATCTGTTTGCCATATTTTTCAGGTGGCTGGATAAGGCCGCCGTGGTAGCAACTCCAGAAGTATCAAACTCAAACGACCGACCAAATCTCTGGCGTGTCGCCACCGTCCACAGAATTGAAGAGCTAAAATCCATAATCCGAATGCTCCCAATATGGGCAGCCGGAATCCTCCTGGTGACAGCCTCCTCCCACCAACACAGCTTCACAATCCAACAAGCCCGCACAATGAACCGCCACCTAACACCCACCTTCCAAATCCCTCCGGCCAGCCTCTCCATCTTCGGCATCCTCTCAATGCTCACCGGCCTCATCCTCTACGAGCGTCTCCTCGTCCCCTTCGCCAAAAAGTTCACCAAAAACCCCACCGGCATCACCTGCCTCCAACGCATGGGCGTCGGCTTTGCCATCAACATCCTTGCCACTCTTGTCTCCTCCTTCGTCGAAATCCGACGAAAAAAAGTCGCTGCGAAGTATGGTTTGCTCGACAGCCCGACCGCGACGATCCCCTTCAGCGTGTTTTGGTTGGTACCGCAGTTTTGGCTTCATGGGATCTCCGAGGTTTTCATGTCGGTTGGGCATTTAGAGTTTATGTACGATCAGTCGCCGGAGAGTTTAAGGAGCACGGCGACGGCGTTGTACTGGCTGGCGATTTCGATGGGGAATTATGTGGGGACTTTGATTGTGAATATTGTGCATAAGTATAGTGGGAGGGAGCATAATTGGTTGCCTGATAGGAATCTTAATAGAGGGAGATTGGAGTATTATTATTGGCTTGTGAGTGGGATTCAAGTCTTGAATCTTGTGTATTATGTGATTTGTGCTTGGTTTTATACTTATAAGCCTTTGGAAGAGGAGAAAGAGTGTGGTGATGAAGGGGAGGGTTCTTCTTCAAGGCTGTCTAGGGATGGTTGTGAAGAGACAAAGACAGTTTAATTTCAACTCATCTTCCTTAGGAGCCAAGATGTTGAAGATAGAGTTTTTTGAATATGTGTTGCTTAATTTGGAAAGGAATATATAAGTTTTTGTTTCATAAAAATTATTCGCTTCCCTCTTTTCAACTTAGTTGAGTTGTATGACAACATGAGCATAGCTCAACCGACATATAATGTATGAACTAGGAGCTAGATGTCTCAAGTTTCGAATCCGCTTCCCCACATGTTGTCAAAAAAAAAAAACTCAACATATATAATGTATGATTCTAGTGACTAAGAGGTTACAGGTTCGATTTGCCCACCTCACATGTTGTAAGAAAAAAAAAACTTTGTTTAATTGTGTGATAATATATAATTGTGGGGTAGTGAGAGAATTGACCTTAGCGAGATGAGGGAATGGAGGCAATTCTCTGTATTTTCTATATTGAATAATGAAGAGATTACAAAATATTTATATTGAAACCTTAGGGTTAGGGTTTGGACCTAACTAGCATCTCTAACCTAATTAGACAATATATAATACACGTGACACAAGTCAATATTAAAGACAATAATTACAAGGAAATATGTAAATATTATATTTCCTTGACATCCCCCCTCAAACGAGAGGGTAGTTCAACTATTCTGAGTTTGTTGCGATAAGATACCCAAACTGAGTGTGAGATAGTCTGCTAGTTGATCTGCTGACGGAACGTAGCGAACTTGCAAGGCGCCACGAAGAACCTGATCTCGAACAAAGTGAACATCAATTTCAATGTGTTTGGTGCGGGCATGAAACACGGAATTGGTGGCCAAGGCACCAGCACTCTGATTATCACACCACAGTATAGGGATGGAAGGAGAAGTGACTCTAAGCTCAGTCAATAGTTGTTTTAGCCAAATAATCTCAGCAGAGGCATGTGCTAAGGCCCTGTACTCAGATTCAGTGCTGCTGCGGGCAACGACAGTTTGTTTTCTAGAGGACCAGGAGATAAATGTGTTACCAAGGAACACACAATAGGCTGCAACGGACTTTCGATCATCAACATTAGCTGCCCAATCAATCTACATCAAAAAATGCAACCACTGAGGGGATAGTGCTGGGCTGAATGAGAAGTCCCATGTGACGAGTACCACTGAGATAGCGAAGGACTCGCTTGACGGCATGCCAGTGAACATCAGTAGGTTGTTTCAGAAATTGACTGAGATGGTTGACAATATATGCAACGTCAGGCCGCGTATGAGTGAGGTACTGAAGAGCTCCAAGTGTGCTGCGATAGAGAAAGGGATCAGACATAGGCGTCCCATCACTGATAGACAGATGTGTTCCCATAACTGCAGGTGAAGGAGTGGGTCTGAGGTGCACCATATCAAGTTTGTGCAGCAAGTCATCGATATACTTGGTTTGGGTCAGTAAGAGCCCAGACTCAAGATGAGAGACCTGAAAACCAAGAAAATAGCTCAAGAGCGAAGCTAGCATCCAGATCAGCAATCAGACCAGACAATAGGAGATCATCATTACATGTGATAATAACGTCATCAACATAAACAATAAGGAAAATTGTGGACTTGCCTTTGTTGTAAATGAACAGAGATGGATCGGCTCTGTTGTGCGTGAAGCCACGAGACAATAGAGCATTCTTCAAGTTAATGTTCCAAGCACGAGGTGCTTGTTTGAGACCATAGATAGCCTTTGTCAGTTTACACACATGGGTGGGACAATTCTGATCAACATATATAACCAGGAGGCTGAACCATATGTACACGTCTTCATCAAGTTTGCCATTCAGAAAGGCATTGTGAAAGTCAAGTTGGCGAAGGACCCAACCTCGAGAAACTGCAATGGAGAGCACCACTCGAATCGTGGAGGGTTTCACTACAAGGCCAAAAGTCTCAAAAAAATCAATACCTGGACTTTGATGAAAACCTTTTGCCACAAGGCGAGCCTTGTATCGTTCCACACTACCATTTGTTGCTCGCTTAATGCGAAAAACCCATTTGCTACCAACCACATTTTGATTTGGAGAAGACTTAACAAGTTGCCAAGTCTGATTTCGCATAAGTGCAGAGAACTCAAGATCCATTGCTGCTTTCCAGACTGGAGTGGCAATGACATCAGCTACACGGGTCGGTTCAGTAATCCGCCAGTCAGTACGAGCGACAGTCATCCATGCTTTAGGCTTAAAAACACCAGCCTTAGCACGTGTGACCATAGGATGAGTGGACTGTACTGCAGAAGTATGAGAGACAGAAGTACTGGAGATATCAGGTGATATAGCAACAATACCTGATGATGGGGAGAAGACTGCATGCTCAGACAATTCCAAGGCGACATTTGCCAGACTGTCTGAGACACTCCGGGATGTTGATGAGTCGGATCTCACGGTGTGACAATGATCTGGTGGAGTGTCTGATGTCATCGGTACAGGTGATGATGACAAGGGTGACGAAGGCAACTCAGTGGATGCAGTAGACACCTGTTTTGGAGTTGAAAGATGACTGGCTTGCAGGCCAGGAAGCTGTGTAGATAAACTCAGTAAGTTAGGTGGAAACCAAGAGCTTACAAAGGGACCATCCTGAGATAAAGAGTCAGTTGTGTCACAGTCAGAGAAACCTGATACAAAGGGAAAGTTAGCCTCATTAAACTGAACATGACGAGAGATAATGATTTTCCCTGATGAGCAGAGACACTTATGTCCCTTGTGAGCTGGACTAGGACCCAAGTAGACACATCTTTCTGTCTTGAACTGAAACTTGTTGACATTATACGGCTTTAGATAAGGGTAGCAGGCACACCTAAACGTTTTAAGTTCCATAAAGTTCAGCCAATGCCCAAGTAACAATTCCATAGGTGACTTGCCCTGAAGTACAGATGATGGCAGGCCATTTATGAGCAAGGCAGAGGCAAGAAAGGCATCCCACCAATATTGTAGTGGCATGGTAGATTGAGCCAGGAGAGTTAGCCCAGTTTCAACTATTTGTCTGTACTTCCTTTCTGCTCTTCCGTTCTGTGCAGAAGTGTATGGACAGGAAAATCTTGATTTGATTCCACTTTGTGCACACAGATCATGGACTCTTTTGTACTCACCCCCATTGTCAGATTGTAGTGCTTTGATCTTCTTTCCAAACTGTGTTTGTACCATCCTGTGGAAGTGACTAAAAGCTGCAAGTGTGTCACTTTTCAAACGCAGAGGATAAATCCATACAAACCTACTAAAGTCGTCAAGAAAGTGAACATAGTAGCGATATCCTTCTGTAGATACAACTGGAGCAGGTTCCCATAAATCAGTATGAACCAGATCAAACGGAGCAGCAACACGAGAAGGGGAGTGCATGGCTTTTACCAAACTTTCAAGCTTCACAGAAATCAAATGTATCATTTTCTTTAAATGGAAGATGACATTGACTAATCAAGTTTCTTAATGTCTTTGAAGAGGGATGACCAAGTCTTCTGTTCCAAATAGATTTATTATGAGTGTGAAGACCAAGTGAGAGAATTGACCTTAGCGAGATGAGGGAATGGAGGCAATTCTCTGTATTTTCTATATTGAATAATGAAGAGATTACAAAGTATTTATATTGAAACCCTAGGGTTAGGGTTTGGACCTAATTAGCATCTCTAACCTAATTAGACAATATATAATACATGTGGCACAAACCAATATTAAAGACAATAATTACAAGAAAATATGTAAATACTATATTTCCTTGATAGGGTTATGTATTAAAAGAATTGAAATAAAAGTGATCAACAAAAATTATCTCTCCTTTCGTCACCAATACTAAAAGAAAGAAAAAGAAATATTAAAATACTTATTTCTAGGCATCATAAAAAAAAAAAAAAAAATTAAAAAAAAAAAAAAAAAAAAATGTTAGACAAATTTTTTAAAGTAAGTCGTTATCATTGGGGTAGTGGTGTACTATAGTCATTTAGTGAGTTTGTCTTTACGATTTTATGTGCCTTTGCTTCATCTTCTTTACGCATGTACTCACCCAACATTAATTTAAATAGTGTTGGTTGTTCTTATTGGTTATGCAAAGGGGCAACCAAAGAAAGGACAATATTTAATGACGGTTTTGAAAAAATGTCAAACATGTTTTTTATCGGATAAATGGACAAATGCTAAAATTAGGAGGAATGTAAAAGCATGACTTAGACTAAAAAACACCTCATTAAAATAATTTTAAATCTAAACAAAATCTAAACAACCTGCAATCCCATAAATTAAGAGATAATTTGAAACTAAAAGAATAAAATTACAAAGTTAATTCAAAACCTTTCAAATTTTCTACTGTAGAGTTGAAAAAATTACCAGAACAGGCTGTTTTTTTTTTTAATAATATTGTACTTTTTTAAACTTTTTATAAAAATATATTGTAGGTTTGAAACTATTTTTAAAAATATCGTTGTTTTAAATGGAGGTCGTCTTTTCAAATGAGGACCTACACGCGAGTAAATGTCTCTCTTTTCGATCTTGCTCCACGATGAAGGTCGTCTTTTGAAAAGACGATCTTGCTCCACATGGATGAAGGTCATCTTTTGAAAATACGACCTTCATCGGCATCTACATTCCTTTTATTAAAATATTGATATCTTTTTAACCAAATATTCAAAATTTTCAAAAAATGTATGGTTGGAAAGCTAACAGGGAGAGCTTCAATTTGATGCCTGATTTCACTAATTTTGAAGTTGTGCATCAAAAGATAAAGACCATCGAAGTTGGACTATAGTTCTGCAAATTTCAGAACTGAAGATTCTTTTGAGAAGTGCATTAAAAAATTGATATCTTTTTACCCAGATATTCAAAATTTTTGAAAAAGGTACGGTTGAAAAGCTAACATAAAGAGCTTCAATTTGATATCTAGTTTCATTATTTGTAGAGTTGTGTATTAAAAGATACAGATCGTTGAAGTTTTAAGTCATATCTTCAGTTCTAGGTTTAGTGAAATTTTCATAATTTTGACGATATATATCTTTTAATACACAACTCCAAAAATAGTGAAAGAAGATATCAAATTGAAGCTCATGTGTGTTAGCTTTCCAACTGTACTTTTTTAGAAGTTTTTGAATATCTGAGTAAAAAAATATCAATTTTTTAATGCATTTCTCAAGGAATCGTCAGTTCTGAAATTTGCAAAACTATAGTTCAACTTTAATGGTCTTTATCTTTTCATACACAACTCCAAAAATAGTGAAACCAAGTATCAAATTGAAGCTCTTGCCGTTAGCTTTCCAACCATACATTGTTTGAAAATTTTGAATATCTGGTTAAAAAGATATCAATTTTTTAATAAAAGGAACGTAGATGCCGATGAAAAGACGACCTTCCATGTGGAGCAAGATCGTCTTTTCAAAAACGACTTTCATCATCGTCTTTTCAAAAGACGACATTTGACCTTTGCTAGCGTGTAGAGGTCGTCTTTTGAAAAGACGACCTCCCTTTAAAATAACAATATTTTTAAAAATAATTTCAAACCTACCATATTTTTATAAAAAGTTTTAAAAAGTACAATATTATTAAACAACATCCCAGTTATGAGCTACAAATTTACTTTGAATTTCGCGTTTTGATTAATTTCGTAATTTTGAAAATGATAAAATTTTAAAAATATATGTTTTACACCTAACAAGAATATTTTAAATGCAAATACCTTGTATTTTCAAACCATTAAAAATCCTGTGAATTGAAATTTACTTAAAATTTAAAAAGAGTAGAAAAATAATGTCAACTAAAACCCCAAACAATTTAATCAAATTAAAAAACAAATTTCAATTAAGTGAATGCAAATAATTTGTATTCCCAACCCATTAAAAAACCTTGTAGAAAAATAGAGTCAACTAAAAATATGCAATAATCCAATCAACTTCAATTCTAAGTGAATGCAAATACCTTGTATTTGCAAATCTCGAATAGAAAGATAGTACGAACTTCGGATGGATATATCATTTCCAAATCCACATATCTCCATTCATACAACAGACCCTTCTAGGGCTAACAACCTCTAGTACTGTATTATAGTTCATAAATCAGAACACAACATGTTGAAAGAATAAGTTTGCAGAGAATCTTAACGTCAAGGTATTGATACACAATGAATTAATGAAAGTAGACCAAGAATTTGTGGCTAATGAATTCTCCAGAATATTTCTTCTTAGAGACGAGTCGAAAGTTACCTTTGTCTGAGAATTGAATGTATGAATCAATCTTCGTTGGCGTGTGGTTCTTGTACCGACCATTCATCAGAATGTACTATATTTTCGCAACCCATTGAAAATCTTCCGTAGAAAGTTTCATGATGTTTTAGCCTCATTCTCGCAAAGCTTCCTAAACATGTTTGTTTTCATTCTAACAATGCATTTTCGACCAATTCATTATGTATAAATGTGTTAGGAGTGCTAACAAAGTCCCACATTGGTTAGGGAAGAGATGATCCATGGTATATAAGTGAGGACAATTATTTCCATTGGTATGAGGCCTTTTGGGTGAAACCAAAAGCAAAGTCATGCGGGTTTAGGCCCAAAGTGGACAATATCATACTAATGTGGAGATATTGGAGTTCCGTTGTCCTTATCAAAATGAACTTTTGATTTTCGAGAGAAGTAGGAGGTTCCGATTATTCATGTTTATGTTAGCCTTCCATGGTTCTACTGAGGAGTGCAGATATATTCACTTGCCCAATACACTTAAAACAACATATTTATATGAATATGAGTCCAACGAGTTGGCTTCTAATCACTACAACAAATTTCACTTACAATGGTAGTTAAAAAATGAACTAAACCCTACGATGGCGGTTTTTAAAAAAACGCGCTCATTTACACTATTTTTTTTTTCGAAATCAAACATATAAGGACGGTTTTAAACCGCCATTATAGGTTCCTTTTAATGGCGATTTTCCACCGTCATCTATTCCCTGAAAATGAAAAACTGAGGACTTTGGTGGAATGACGTCGTTTAATTAACTAATCAAAATGACGTCGTTTTGATTCGAACCGCCATCTTAAGTCTGAATCAAAACGACGTCGTTTTGATTCAGCCCTAAATTTCCTTTTAATTGCAATTCCCTCACTTCTTCATTGCAGCTCCGATTTTCATCATTCGAACAGCGAAAAACTTCACTCCAGCAGCGATTGACGATGGCTGACGATGGCGACGGTCGATTTAGTGTGGAAAAGCCCTCATTTCTTCAATGCCATTAAGGAACGAGAACTTGACCTTCGAGGTTTGTCTATCTTTTTCTCACCTCTTACTTCTTTCACTCTCTCCCCACGCATTTCTTAACTCCTTTATTCTCCTCTCAAGAAAACAATATTGCTGTAATTGAAAACCTAGGTGCCACCGAGGTCAGTGATTTTCACCGCTTTATTTCCCTTCGTTTTTAATCTCTGCAACACGAACATTTGTTTACACCGATCCCGGGGTCTTTTTTTTTTTTTTTTATCCTATTATGGTTTATGCCATTTCTCCTATCGGTTTAGTTTTGTTGTTGTCTGGAATTTAAATTATATTCTTACCGGCCGTTGTATGTAAGCTGCACACATCCTTATGTGTTGGTGAAAATCCTTCTGCCAAATTCAATTTTACTTCAAATGAGTAAAGTACGAGTGTTTTCTTCTTTGGTGTGACAATTTTCATTTTCTTTGTTTAGTTTGTTTTGCTACAATCTCTTATATACTATTATGAAGGTCCAATGCAGTTTTGTTTTTATTGAAGACGGCCAAAAGGACTCCAATTTGAGGCCATATGCTGTCTGTGGATTTTTCCAAGAGTCATAAAAAAGTTTAAATTTATCATATTGAGGATCCTATTATTCCCTTTAACTACAAGATTTAAGCCCTAACATTATTTTTCATAGAATTTTGGCTTTGTCTTTGAGCCGCATACCCAAGAGTATTTATGAAAACTAGCTTCTATATCTTTTTTAAGTCAAAAGTTGAGGTCAAGATTTCTTTAGAGAGAACTAAGCTCACAGTGAATGGAAAGTTGGTTAATGGTTTTCACATCATAAATAATAGATCTTAGATTTGAGGTGACACAGACAGAGATGGACTTCTTTGCATTCTATCTTTAGTAATAAGGCTTTTGTAGGCCATAGATGTAAAATAAACTCGACTTGTTTCGGAAACATACCTTCCCAAATGAGCTCGAAGAGAGTAGAAGACAACTTGGACTAATTAGAGTTGAAATGAAACAGAAATGACTATCATCCAACTAACTATCTTCACAAAATTTGTTTCTGTTTCTCATGCCAACTTTGTCTAAAATTCAAAATTTCAAGGGGCCTTTGGTTTTGATAACTCCATGGCTAAAAATTAACTCCATGACCGACCACAACCTCCTACATTTGTGAGCCACCTGATGGGATAAAAACAATATTTACTCAATTAAACTTTTCTCCAAAAGCCTCTTCATGAAAGTATCGTCATAACCATTGTATCTGTAAGGCTTCTTTCTTGTGTCTCGGACTCTTAGGTATCCCATGCCCAACCTAAGTAAATAAGTACTCAAGGAGGACAGCCCATTTCCACTTGACTTGACAAATTGAAGACCTTAATCGAAGTTTTCTAAATGACATCCTCATTCTTATGTCTCAAGCTTCTAGCGTTGATTTCTCATTATCCTTTAGTACGTACTTTGTCGGCATTTATGGACCACCGACATCACAAATTTATATAATATTTAAATTGAAATGTTGATGGAAATGTTGATGTAAGTAAAAAGTTTGAAATTTTTTTGAAAAATGTTTGAATTATTAAATGAGATTATAACTATGATAGACTTAAAAATTGAATTAGAAGGCTACATTTCCCAATTTAAATTTTTTTGAATCATTAAAGAGAGAGAATATAAAAACAGTAGAGAGAATTGAAATTTGAGATTCGAAAATGTGAATGTAACATTTTTTTAAATACTTAATACACAACCATATGGTAAATATCCTTTAAAAAAAAAATAATAATAATAATAATAATAATAAAATATATATTATTTAATAAATAGGAAATATATCATCACAAAAGAAAAGAAATGTTACATTTAATAATAAAGTATATAAAGAAATAGAAAAAAAAAATTAAACTATATATTGTTGTGAGGAGATGCATAGAGGGCATGTAAATTTTGTCCCACATCGAAAACAAAAGGAAATAGGTGGCAAATACTTGGGCGAAATTTCGTGAAAATTTTGAGAAAAATTGAAATTGAGTTGAAATATCGGTATGTCGTCGACATTTGGGGAAGAAAGATATTATACCCACCTTTGATATATCAATGTAGACGATTCCAAATCCTGAAATAAGGTTCAACGATATTGTCACAGTCGCTGAAAATTATTGTGTTCTGCAGTAGTTTTCTTCTAAAAAACGACAAGTATTCGAAAGGTGTTAAACTAATGAAATTGAAATATTTTATAGTTGAAAAAGAAGTTCAGAAACAAAGAGTGTCAATCAAACACATTAACACTAACCTTATGATTGCGGATCCACTAACTAAAGAATTGACACATAAGCTTCCACTAACTAAAGAATTGACACCTAAGACATTCAAGGAACATGTCCTATGGGCATTAGTTAATATGTTATTTGACACTCTAAGCTCATTTATTTCTTGTTTCTGATTTTTATTTTATCACTCATGTTTCTTATGATTGGTATATACATTACGTAAATTAAACAGGACGTTGTCTTTGGGAAAGACACTTATTGTTGGATCATTATAAAATACTTTTACTTATAGATCATGTTAGGTGAAGAACTAGTTTTGTGATACATCGAAGAAATTATGTCGATGCAATGACGTATGGCCGTTATGTCCTTATCCGTTTCTTGACTTGATATATCATGATATGAAGATAAAATTTATCTTCCATGCGCATTATGTTAACATATATGACAAATAATGTTAAATGGGTCAAGTGGAAGAATGTTAGATTTACTTTAAATCTAATATATATAATTATTAATGTGACCCATATACATTATTTCATATTTAATATTTTAGGCCCACTACATTACTGAGACAATTAATTAAAAGGTAATTTCACTAATTAACATCCTCATGGATGATGTATAAAAAATATAAAGATAAAATCCTAGGGATTGGTCATCTCTCTGCCTCATTAGGTCGAACTCCTCCTCCATTAAGAAGACCTAATCAAGATCTAAAGGAAGGCTAGGAGGGAGAAACACAATCCTTACGAAATCAACCTCATGGATGAATGTATGTTATTCTAATTCATGTTATTGTGAAACTCATCTAGTTCAAAGATCTTGGTCGTTGTTGAAATATTATATCGTTAGAGTTTTATTGTATAATCATGTAATGTAAAATTTACATATGAATGTAAGTACCTACGAAAGATTGGACTCACATTTAATAAATACCAAAATAATTTATAGCCACTAAATATGATAAAATCATAAATGAATAATATTACTTATACCATATAAGTCACTATTGATAGCGTTTTTAACTTCTTGCATGCTGCAAATGTCAATTATATCTTCTTGCAAGACGTTACTCTTTCGAGCTCCATTAATGTCACCCATCTTCTAGCAGCTTCGATATTTTTTAGTTCATCAATTCTATCGGATTGATAGTTAAATTAAGCAAAAGAGTGAGAAAATATTATATGTTCATCACGAGGCACCAACTGGTTGGAAAATATATCGTGCAAGAATACATAGTGAAATTAATAAATAGACCAACACTATTAGAACACATTCATTAGTTATGAGTAAGCATACGATTTCATATGTGTTCTCGTCACAACCATTCTATCCCTTCTCTTATGGAAAATTAGGTGGACAAGGATGTGAAAAAAAAAAAAAAAAAAAAAAAAAAATCCAAGCTCAATGGAAATACTCAACATTTAAGCAGCAATGCCACATATTTTTTTAACTTTTTTTATCACATAAGATTAGATAGATAGAGTCATCAAATAAAACTTTCAAACGCAACATAGAAAAGCAGATTATAACAAATAGTCTAGGTATAAAGTCTAGGTAACATATTAATTAAATGGTACCCGATTACATATTTTCGTAGCTTTTTAAATATATAAAATTTCATCAACCACTTTTCCCGCATTTAAAGAATCCTAAGAAATTAAACATATATGTCTATGACTAATTGAAAACTTAGAGAATTAAGAACACAATTATAAGATCATATAGGTTTTGTCCTATGGTTTTTAGGTACAAAAACAAGTCATATGGTGTTTAGGTACTTTTCTTATATTACTTTTATGAAATTTTGTTCTCACCCAACCCTTTCAGCATTGGATTTAAACCTATATGCTCTTATAGGTGATCAACAAAGAAAACCAATAAACAGTCAAGTCAATAAAAGTAAATAATGCTAAGAGTTTAAGCAAAGTTACTTTTAAGACATATAGTAGGGTTTTCTCCTACTTTAAGTGTTGGGTTTTATGTCCTAAAACTCGTAGTTTGTAAACTGAATGAATGTAAATATTATATTTCAATAAAGTTGTTATTGAATTTTAGTGAATTGTGTTTGTATTAACCTATACCAATAACTAACACCCATGGCGATAGTATGAGTACTTGAACTTCATGTGTGACATGAATGTGAATCAAGTTCAAGTAGACAGCCAAAAATGGTCTATAGTATAGGGATAAGGCTGGGTACCTTATTCTGGGGACACTATTGGACGCGGCTCACTTTGTATAGTACAAAACGATGTGATTCGAATCGTTTCATGTAGAGACATGTGAGTGAGGGCGTCCTGTGCAATGAGTTTGCACAAGACCGAACCATGAAATAAAATCGCTCTTTCTTTATAACACCGTTTACTGTAAAGACCGGTTTATTCATGTGATGACTTAGGTAACTCGATCTCAATCCTGAGCTTACTATGAACTCCTGTTTATTCAACCTTATCCTTTGATTTGTACGGGTGAGAGTGGCCAGATTGCCGACTCAATATGCCTACCATCTTGGGGATAAGATTGAATAAGTGGCTGGGGACATAGTTGTAGCAAGATTGGAGTTCACTCCTACCCGCTTTCAGGGTTAGTAGAGAGGTTGTTCCCTTAAGTGCTGACTCCAGGTCTTGAACAATGGGCCCATCCTCTCCTGATCAGGGAGGAATCTGATTTGATGGTTGGACCACAAATCAATTGTTCATTAGAGGTGTCAGTGGTACTTAAGGAACAAGATATAATACAAGGGTTAAACGGTTTAAATGACCCGTTGTGATTATGAACGACCTGTGAAGGATCGACTTACTGATGATAGTTATATCAACAGGACACAATATATCTACAGTGAGGAGAGTGCAGCCCTTGGACTTTAGTGGAGTCTCCGGGGGTTAACGAATGTTGGTTAGTTCGGTTAAAAGAGTTTTGACCGGATAATCTCGTATCGTTGGAGCTCATGATCTGTAGGTCCTTACGGTTCTCCTGGCTAGCTCGGATAAAGCCGTGAAACAATATAAAAGAAAAGAAAAGAATTTGAATCGTTCAAATTCGGGTTTGTGGAAGAAGGTTAGACATATTTAAATATGATTTAAATATGAGATTGGTCTGAAAACATGAATAGGATTCATGTGCGAAAAGTCGGTTTTCGGAAAACCGGGATTAATTATATTATTTAATTAATATTTGATATTGAATTAAATAATATTAATTAATTTATATATATTTTTTTTTATTAATTAAAAAGTTTAATTAATAAAATAATTATTATTAATTTTATTAATAATAATAATATATAAATATATATATATATATATACATGTGTCTTACATGCAAGATGTAAGACACATGTTATATATACAGAGTATATATATATGTGATTCATCAGACTAATTAAAAAAAAAAAAAAAAAAAGAAATTAAAAGTGATAGTGCACTTTGGGTCTCACAATTGAATTGTGAATTCAATTGTGAGTTTCTCTCTCTATCTCTACGTTTTCTTTCTTCCTCAGCTCTCTGTGAAAATAGTTTTCTTCAGAGCTTCTTCCCTCTTTTCTTGAATTAAAGGAGTCCCACCACTCCGTTTCTCGGCCTGAGGATAGCGGGACTACCGTGGGTGGTCCACGAAGGTTTCGTGAGAAGGCTCGGTGAGCTCGTGAGGAGCTTCTGGCGGTGAATTTGGAGAAATACGAACGTCAAGGGTATGTGTTCTAACTTCTCTTTTTCATCGCTTTTGCATGTTTCCGTTTTGTTTAAATTGATTAAATTAGAGTGTCCATGATCCAAATCGCTTCCGCTGCGTGCCATGAGCGCTCCATCAATTGGTATCAGAGCGTTTTTGGCCACTCAATTTCTATCAATTTAAGTTATGGTGGGTTTTATTTAGAAATTGTTTCTGAATGGAATTCTAAAGTGAATATCGATTTTGGCATAGTTTCTTTTTGAATTTCCTTATTTGTAATTGCCCGAGATTGTATGGGCTTTAATGCATGCTAAAGAGTCTGTATTTTTAGAGTCATTAGAGTCCATATAGGGTTCTTTGTGAAAGAAGTTTCGTTTTGAAACTCGCCGAAATGTTCGGTGTAATTTCAAACTCGTTCTGGGCAATACGAGAAGAAATTCGAAGAAATTTTGGCCGAAGCGTTCGGAGGAAACAAGTTGGTCAAAGGCGGTGCGAAGAGTTCGAAGTCCGCTCAAGACGTGGCTTGTTGATCAAGCTTGTAATAAATTAGTTATTGCTTGCTAAATGCCAAAATCGATCCACTTTAGTATGTTTAATTAATTATGCATTGCGAATGTATGTTTTAATTAAATTCCATGTTTGTATGTGCATAACGTATGCCATATAGATTTAAAATCCCACCGTAGGAAGCATGCTTCATGCATTGAAAATATGTTATAAGTGTTATAATATATCGTATGCATATTTGGCAATTCATGAGTTTTGATATAAAAGTTATATTAATTCATGAATTAGTTGTTGTTAATTTAATAGAATAATTGATATAAGTGTTATATTAATTATGAAATTAAATATACAACATAGGTTGCCATGGTTTTATGCATATTATAGGTTATAAGTGTTATAATATATTGGATGCATGTTTAATTCATGAGTATTAATATAAGAGTTATATTAATTCATGAATTAGATGTTGTTTGCTTAATAGAATAATTGATATAAGTGTTATATTAATTATGAAATTAAACATCCAACATTAGATGCATTTTGTTTGTTATAAGTGTTATAATGTATAGGATGCATGCTTAATTCATGAGAATTGATATAAGTGTTATATTAATTTATGAATTAGGAGTTGTATATTTAAAAACATAATCGATATAATTGTTATATTAATTATGAAATTAAATATTCAACTTGTCGTGCCTTAGTGATGCATGTTTGAGAAGCATGTAGAAGTTTGTTGTAGTAAGTCTTAGTTTTGCAAAGCGTTGTAAAATTGGCATAGACTTTTAAAATCTATAACAAAGACAAAGGCATGCTCACTTAGGGTTGAATGTATCGTTCCGTTTCATTAGATGAATAGGTCGATATCTTGTAAATGCTAAGGTTACAAGAAACTCACCCGGGGACATCCTGTTCGAGGTTGGAGGTATTTAAGCTGACGGTTTACGGAACACCTCCTACCTGGGGACCATCCGGTACTTGAGTAAAGTTAACCCGGCTTTATGAGCATGCGTGAGTGGTGTGAGGTAATAAAGTGTTTATCACCTAGACATCATAGGTAAAAGTTTGTTTTACCTAGACTTAGGCCTTATTGTCTTAGCCGGATAATGCCTGAGTAATTTACCCATTCCGTCTTAAAATACTTAGTAGAGGTGTTGAGAAGGTATATATGATATGTCCCTCTCCTCCTACGTTCTCTGTCAAGTTCACACCGTGAGAATTATGCTCGGCCTCGTGATGTCAATAGGGCATCCCCATTCGGATGGTATTTGCATAATTCAAGAGCAAGGTGAATGGAGAAAGTATTTATAGTAAGTGGGAGAAGGAAGTATGTCAATACATCCTGCGGTCTCCTCCATTGGATTGAACCGTGAGATTCCTATGTTCTGCCTGCTAGGTGCCCACAAGTGGTACCGATCCATTCGGAGGGCCGTTTCATAGGAATCGGAACATCTCAATCACCATTTATGGATAAAGAAACATAGAGCCATTCCCAACTTTGACATTTCCATTCGGTTGCATCGTTGGGGCCGCCCTATGAATTCTAAAAATGGAGGGTCACACTTACGAGATTTGCTAAGGAGTTAGTAAATCTTGACCAAACAGCGATAACTAAGATGCTATAGGAATATGAGATATTCTGGTATTAGCATTTAGTCAAGAATGTCTTGATTCAGTGAAGGAATGCTTGACTGCCCCTCGGTAGCGACCATTCTGACCCACTGAAGTATCGTTGCAGTTTAATAATGAGTTTTGGGTACATTATTATTCTTTGCTAAATTCTTGATTGGTGTGTAAATTAGGTTAAAACCTTTTCACTAATATTTATTCATTCTCTTTTCAGCATGTCTAGCTCTTTTATCCACTTACTAGCTTCCGATAAGTTAACCGGCGATAACTACGCGACCTGGAAATCGAACTTGAATACGATTCTTGTTCTAGATGATCTAAGGTTCGTCTTATCTGAGGATTGTCCTCCCCCTCCTAGCTCGGATGCGACTCGAACTGTTCGAGAAGCATATGATAGATGGACAAGGGCTAATGATAAAGCCCGAGTCTATATCTTAGCCAGCATATCTGATGTGTTAGCTAAGAAGCACGAGGATATGGTTTCTGCTAAAGAAATCATGTCTTCATTACAGGAGATGTTTGGACTTCCGTCCTCATCGGTCTGTCATGAAGCCCTCAAATTCGTTTACAACTCTCGCATGAAGGAGGGAACCTCTGTTAGGGAGCATGTCCTTAACATGATGGTCCACTTCAATGTGGCGGAAGTAAACGGAGCTATTATAAATGAGTCAAGTCAAGTAAGCTTTATCTTGGAATCTCTTCCGAAGAGTTTCCTTCAGTTCAGAACCAATTTGGTAATGAACAAGATAAAGTATAATTTGACTTCTCTCCTCAGCGAGCTACAGACCTATCAGTCCCTACAGACTTCTAAAGGAAAAGAGAAGGAGGCAAACGTTGTCACTTCTAGGAAATTCCAAAAGGGGTCGTCTTCAGGGAGTAGGTCTGAACTTTCTTCTATTAAGAATAAGAGTATTCAAAAGAAGAAGAAAGATAAAAGGAAGGGAAAAGCACCTGCTACTGCTAAGAGCAAGAGTAAATCTGCAGACAAAGGAAAATGTTTCCATTGTGGTGTAGATGGGCACTGGAAACGCAATTGCCCAAAGTATCTTGCAGAGAAAAAGGCTGAGAAAGAAAGACAAGGTAAATATGATTTACTTGTTGTTGAAACATGTTTAGTAGAACATGATTGTCATACCTGGATACTTGATTCAGGAGCTACTAACCATGTTTGTTCTTGTTTTCAGGAAACTAGTTCTTGGCAGCCACTTTCTCGCGGTGAGATAACTCTCAGAGTTGGAACTGGAGAGATTGTCTCAGCTGAAGCAGTGGGAGCTGTAAAGTTGTTGTATAGAGATAGTTTCATTTTACTAGAAAATGTACTCCTGGTTCCTACCTTCCAGAGGAATCTTGTATCTATATCTTGTTTGTTAGAACAGTTGTATAAAGTATCTTTTGTTCATAATGAAGCGTTCATTAGCAAAAGAGGTGTACGTATTTGTTCTGCGAAACTTGAAAACAACTTGTATGTGTTAAGACCAACCGAAGCCAAAGCTATTTTGAACACTGAAATGTTTAAAACAGCTGAGACTCAAACTAAAAGGCAGAAACTTTCTCCAAGTACTTATCTTTGGCACTTAAGACTAGGTCACATTAATCTCAATAGGATTGGGAGATTGGTTAAGAGTGGTCTGCTAAATCGTTTAGAGGACAACTCCTTACCGCCATGTGAGTCTTGTCTTGAGGGCAAAATGACCAAACGATCTTTTTCTGAAAAAGGTCATAGGTCCAAAGAACCTCTAGAAATCGTGCATTCGGATCTCTGCGGTCCTTTGAATGTCAAAGCACGAGGAGGGTATGAATATTTCATCAGTTTCATTGATGATTATTCTAGGTACGGTTATCTTTATCTAATGAATCATAAGTCCGAAGCTCTTGAAAAGTTCAAAGAGTATAAGGCAGAGGTTGAGAACACATTAGGTAAATCGATAAAAACACTCCGATCAGATCGAGGTGGAGAGTATATGGATTTAAGATTCCAGGACTATATGATAGAACATGGAATAGTATCTCAACTCTCAGCGCCAGGAACACCACAGCAGAATGGTGTGTCCGAGAGGAGAAATAGAACCCTGTTAGACATGGTTCGATCTATGATGAGTTATGCTCATTTGCCTAGTTCGTTTTGGGGATATGCAGTAGAGACTGCAGTATATATTTTGAACATGGTTCCCTCTAAGAGTGTTTCTGAAACACCTTATGAGTTATGGAGAGGGCGTAAAGGTAGTTTACGTCACTTCAGGATTTGGGGGTGTCCGGCACATGTGCTAGTACCCAACCCAAAGAAGTTGGAACATCGTTCAAAATTGTGCCTATTTGTAGGTTACCCCAAGGAAACGAAAGGTGGTCTATTTTACGATCCTCATGAGAACAAGGTACTAGTATCGACTAATGCCACGTTCTTAGAGGAAGACCACATGAGAGATCATCAACCGTCGAGCAAAATTGTTTTGTCCGAATTTTCCAGGAAAGCTACAGACAGATCAACAACGGTTTTTGATCAGGCTGGTCCTTCTCAAGAGTTGAGAAAGCCTCGACGCAGTGGGAGGGATGTAAGACAGCCTGACCGCTACATCGGATTGTCTGAAACTCAAGTCGTCATACCTGATGATGGCGTTGAGGATCCATTGACCTTTAAACAGGCAATGAATGACACAGACAAGGACCAGTGGCTTAAAGCCATGGATCTCGAAATGGAGTCTATGTACTTCAATTCGGTCTGGGATCTTGTAGACCAACCAGATAGTGAAAGACCTATCGGTTGCAAGTGGATCTACAAGAGAAAACGAGACCAAGCCGGTAAGGTGCAAACCTTTAAGGCTCGACTTGTGGCAAAAGGTTATTCCCAAAGAGAAGGGGTGGACTATGAAGAAACCTTTTCTCCTGTTGCCATGTTAAAGTCGATTAGAATACTCTTATCCATTGCTACATTTTATGATTATGAAATCTGGCAAATGGATGTCAAGACTGCCTTTCTGAATGGTAATCTTGAGGAGAGTATCTATATGGCTCAACCAGAGGGATTCATACTTCAGGGTCAAGAGCAAAAGGTTTGCAAGCTTAATCGATCCATTTATGGGTTGAAGCAAGCATCTAGATCCTGGAATATAAGGTTTGATACGGCGATCAAATCTTATGGCTTTGAACAAAATATTGACGAACCTTGTGTTTACAAGAAAGTAGTCAATACTGTTGTAGCTTTCTTAGTCTTGTACGTAGACGATATACTACTCATTGGGAATGATGTAGGGTTCCTAACTGACGTTAAGAATTGGCTAGCGACCCAATTCCAAATGAAAGATTTGGGAGAGGCTCAGTTTGTTCTAGGGATTCAGATCATAAGGGATCGTAAGAACAAAGTGCTAGCGCTGTCTCAAGCATCTTATATTGACAAGGTGTTGTCAAGATATTCGATGCAGAATTCCAAGAAAGGTTCGTTGCCTTTTAGGCATGGAATTCACCTGTCTAAGGAACAGTCTCCTAAGACACCTCAAGAGGTTGAGGATATGAGACGAATTCCCTATGCATCTGCAGTTGGTAGTCTCATGTACGCTATGTTGTGTACAAGACCCGACATCTGCTATGCAGTAGGAATTGTCAGTAGGTTCCAGTCCAATCCAGGATATGATCACTGGACAGCCGTTAAACATGTCCTCAAGTATCTTAGGAGAACGAGAGACTATGTGCTTGTGTATGGCGCGAAGGATTTGATCCTTGCAGGATACACTGACTCTGATTTTCAGACTGATATAGATTCCAGGAAATCTACATCAGGATCAGTGTTCACTCTTAACGGAGGAGCAATAGTATGGAGGAGTATAAAGCAAGGTTGTATTGCTGACTCCACCATGGAAGCTGAGTATGTCGCAGCTTGCGAAGCAGCGAAGGAAGCTGTATGGCTTAGGAAGTTCTTGACAGATTTGGAAGTTGTTCCAAATATGAACTTGCCAATCACGCTTTATTGTGATAACAGCGGTGCAGTGGCAAATTCTAAAGAACCTAGAAGCCATAAGCGTGGAAAGCATATTGAGCGGAAGTATCATCTCATCAGGGAGATAGTGCAACGAGGAGATGTGATCGTCACACAGGTAGCCTCGGAGCACAACATTGCTGATCCGTTTACTAAGTCTCTCACGGCTAAAGTGTTTGAGAGACACCTATATAGTATAGGGCTGCGAGCTGCTCAGTAGGACAGTGGGAGAAACTTTAGATATTTGATATTCTAGTTCTCTCGACCAGCATGTACTCCACTGACGTTTTAGTCCAAGTGGGAGTTTGTTGGGTTTTATGTCCTAAAACTCGTAGTTTGTAAACTGAATGAATGTAAATATTATATTTCAATAAAGTTGTTATTGAATTTTAGTGAATTGTGTTTGTATTAACCTATACCAATAACTAACACCCATGGCGATAGTATGAGTACTTGAACTTCATGTGTGACATGAATGTGAATCAAGTTCAAGTAGACAGCCAAAAATGGTCTATAGTATAGGGATAAGGCTGGGTACCTTATTCTGGGGACACTATTGGACGCGACTCACTTTGTATAGTACAAAACGATGTGATTCGAATCGTTTCATGTAGAGACATGTGAGTGAGGGCGTCCTGTGTAATGAGTTTGCACAAGACCGAACCATGAAATAAAATCGCTCTTTCTTTATAACACCGTTTACTGTAAAGACCGGTTTATTCATGTGATGACTTAGGTAACTCGATCTCAATCCTGAGCTTACTATGAACTCCTGTTTATTCAACCTTATCCTTTGATTTGTACGGGTGAGAGTGGCCAGATTGCCGACTC
Source organism: Herpetospermum pedunculosum (assembly GCA_028017165.1). NCBI lineage: Eukaryota > Viridiplantae > Streptophyta > Magnoliopsida > Cucurbitales > Cucurbitaceae > Herpetospermum > Herpetospermum pedunculosum. Next base: position 10,708,002 of record CM051526.1, read on the forward strand.
AATATGCCTACCATCTTGGGGATAAGATTGAATAAGTGGCTGGGGACATAGTTGTAGCAAGATTGGAGTTCACTCCTACCCGCTTTCAGGGTTAGTAGAGAGGTTGTTCCCTTAAGTGCTGACTCCAGGTCTTGAACAATGGGCCCATCCTCTCCTGATCAGGGAGGAATCTGATTTGATGGTTGGACCACAAATCAATTGTTCATTAGAGGTGTCAGTGGTACTTAAGGAACAAGATATAATACAAGGGTTAAACGGTTTAAATGACCCGTTGTGATTATGAACGACCTGTGAAGGATCGACTTACTGATGATAGTTATATCAACAGGACACAATATATCTACAGTGAGGAGAGTGCAGCCCTTGGACTTTAGTGGAGTCTCCGGGGGTTAACGAATGTTGGTTAGTTCGGTTAAAAGAGTTTTGACCGGATAATCTCGTATCGTTGGAGCTCATGATCTGTAGGTCCTTACGGTTCTCCTGGCTAGCTCGGATAAAGCCGTGAAACAATATAAAAGAAAAGAAAAGAATTTGAATCGTTCAAATTCGGGTTTGTGGAAGAAGGTTAGACATATTTAAATATGATTTAAATATGGACATATTTAAATATGATTTAAATATGAGATTGGTCTGAAAACATGAATAGGATTCATGTGCGAAAAGTCGGTTTTCGGAAAACCGGGATTAATTATATTATTTAATTAATATTTGATATTGAATTAAATAATATTAATTAATTTATATATTTTTTTTTTTATTAATTAAAAAGTTTAATTAATAAAATAATTATTATTAATTTTATTAATAATAATAATATATAAATATATATATATATATATATATATATATACATGTGTCTTACATGCAAGATGTAAGACACATGTTATATATACAGAGTATATATATATGTGATTCATCAGACTAATTAAAAAAAAAAAAAAAAAAAGAAGAAATTAAAAGTGATAGTGCACTTTGGGTCTCACAATTGAATTGTGAATTCAATTGTGAGTTTCTCTCTCTATCTCTACGTTTTCTTTCTTCCTCAGCTCTCTGTGAAAATAGTTTTCTTCAGAGCTTCTTCCCTCTTTTCTTGAATTAAAGGAGTCCCACCACTCCGTTTCTCGGCCTGAGGATAGCGGGACTACCGTGGGTGGTCCACGAAGGTTTCGTGAGAAGGCTCGGTGAGCTCGTGAGGAGCTTCTGGCGGTGAATTTGGAGAAATACGAACGTCAAGGGTATGTGTTCTAACTTCTCTTTTTCATCGCTTTTGCATGTTTCCGTTTTGTTTAAATTGATGAAATTAGAGTGTCCATGATCCAAATCGCTTCCGTTGCGTGCCATGAGCGCTCCATCATTAAGGTATCTACCTACTTTAAATCCCTAAAGAGGTTTAGCTCATAATGGAAAGCAAAGTTGTAGAAATAAACTTTATATTGATATACGGAGAAACGAGTACAACTTGAGTTCAATTGAAAGACGGAAACTTAAAGAACATAATTAAACTTTAAGTGTCGAAAAATGTAAAGTGTTGAAAAACAGTAAAGAGCTAACACTTTCTATCCTCCTATGATTTTCTAACTCCAACTCTATTCAATCTCTTTCGAATTGAATAGAGTCTTTACACTTCTCTTTCAACACTAATGTTTGAGAAAGAATAGAATAAAGGTCGAACCTTGGTGTGGCTGCTACAAAAAGTAAAGAAAAACAGTAAAATGAAGATGCTTTAGAAGATGATTGAACTTCTACAAACGAGTGTCACTCACGAACGTGAGAACTTGCTTTTTCTTCTACTATTAGCCGCGTCTTATATACACCTCAAGTTCTAGAGTTTTTGTATCAATCAGTGTGAGAAATCGCCATAATCAACAGCCACGGGAAGATAAATGAAGCTTCAAGATTTTCTGTGATTTCTTGTTATTCATTCAATTCATTCAAAAAGGTCAAATCTTGTTATTCATTCAATTCATTCAAAAAGGTCAAATTGCGCGAGCAATCTGGGCGCAATTTCTCTCTCTTACATCTAAGATAAAATTAAAATTGTCAGCCACATTATCACAGTCTCCTCAAATAATTTCTCCACATAGAGCCTTCAACTCTAATGGGATTGAACAACCTTTTTAACTAATCACTATAGTTCTTCTAGCTAACCTTTCTAACTAAACAATTATACAATAATTTAAGAACCACCCTTTAATTAACTTTTAACCCTACATCTCTTTTATCCAACGATTGAAACACAACACAAAAAGAACTTTATAGAAATCCAACTTTATTTTGTACACATGTGATAGTGCTCGTGAAGGAAAGAAAAAAAAGAAGAAGAAGAGAGTTTTCTTATTCAAAAGCTAAGAAATATCTTCTTATATGAATTGGGCCTCAAGCCACATCCATGAACTCTTAACCTCAAATGGGCACACTCGTGTCTCTCTTTTTGGCCATCACTTGCAACCCATTTTTCATCCTCAAAGTCAAAGACAACAAATGCTTTGGAGTCTTCTTCTTCTCCACCATTACAATTTCAAACCTCTCAATCACAGCTGCAGCTATGAACTTCATTTGAATATAAGCCATGTCTTTTCCTAGACACATCCTCGGCCCGGCGTGAAATATCGGGAACCGAAACGGACTCTCCGTCCGACAAACCCCATTTTCCAGCCACCTCTCCGGCGAAAATTCCCCATAATTCTTCCCCCATATGCTCTCCATCCTCCCCATCGCATACGTATGGTACGTCACGAACCAACTCTTCCCAATAAACGTCCCGTCGGGTAAGACGTCGTCGTTTCGGCAGGCTTTTGTGTCCACTGGCACCGGCGGGTACAGCCGGAGAGTCTCGGATAATGCTGCTTGTAGATAGTGCATGTCTCGGAGTTCGTCGAAGCTGTACATTTCTCCGATTTTCTTACCGGTTCTTGACCGGATCGTTTCGAGTTGTGTGAGGATTTTTTGCTCGATGTCTGGTCGGGAGGATAAGAGCCAGAAGAACCATGTTAACGCCGAAGATGTTGTGTCTCGGCCGGCGAGGATGAAACTTATTATGATGTCTCGGAGGAATTCAGGGGAGTTGTGTTCGTCTCCCATGAAACGGGATAATAAATCTTGATCATTTTTTATATTGGCTGTCTTTTTATCTTCCATTCTTGAGCGTATGATGTCTTCTGCAAATTTGTGAACTGTGGCTATGGATTCCTTCAAGATTCTCTCTGATCCCATGTTCAAAAATTTCTTCACTTTGTACAAACCTGGGAAAGCATACATGAATCTGTTTTTGCAAAAACAAAATCAAGTTAAATTAGATTTGTGTCCCTTCAAGTTTGAGTTAAAATAAAGCTTCTCTAATAGTTCTCTATAAGTTTAAATAAAGCTTTTGCGTTTTACAATTTATTTTTTATTTTTTTTAATTTGTTGTCTAATGGTACTTTGAATTTTAAAAAATATATCATAAATCTAATACAAAATTGAAAGTTTTAAAGGGATAGTTCAAAAGGACCAAGTAGATATATACTTTTTAAAGTTAGAAAACTTAATAAACGACGTTAAAACCTAAAAAGATTTAGTAGACCCTTTTTAAAGTTTAAAAACTTCTTAGATACAACCTTAGTTGGCCAACAAAGTATAGCAACGCATGCATTATGAGATCCTAGGTTCAATTCCCACCCGAACATGTTGTTAAAAAAAAAAAAAAAAAAAAACCTTATTTGTGTAACTTATAATTAAAAATAATAATTAATTATTAAGTTCACGTTTGATAATCATTTGATTTTTAAAAATTATTTTCATCTACTTCTAATAATCATTGGATACAAAATCAATCTAACAGTTCAAAATTACCTCCTCTGATCATTTCTCTTGCTTCTTATAAATGTTTTCAAAATTCAAGTCAAAGTTTTGAAAAGTAAAATATAGTTCTTAAAAACTTGTTTTTTTTTAAAAATTTGACTAAAAAATCAAAAAAAAAAAAAATTAAAAAAATATGAAAATCATGGTAAGGAAATTGGGAGAAAACAAGCTTAATTTTCAAAAACCAAAAACAAAAACAAAAAACTAAATGGTTATTAAACGGACTCTAAAGTTGTCTCTATTTCATTACATTATTCTTAGCCTTTGAACGTTCTATGTTTGTGCCAAATAGGTTCATGAACTTTAAAACATATTTAATAGGGTCTTCGAACTTTCAATTTTGTGTTTAATTAGTTCTATGATATATTCAACATTTTATATCGAATATAATATGAAATTTTAAACTTTGTGTTCAATAAGATTTTTTTTTTTTTTTTTTTTTTTTTAATATGACATATTTGACACAAAATTAAAAGTTCATGAATTTATTAGATAAAAATTTTTAAATTTTTAAACTTTGTGTTCAATAAGGTCTTGTTTTTTTTTTTTAATATGACATATTAGACACAAAATTAAAAGTTCACAAATTGATTAGATAAAAAATTTATAAATTAACACATTTATTATAAAAAAAAAATAGTGTAGAGACCTATTTGACGAAAAGACTAAACTTATAATTTAATCTATTTAATTAATTATGTCTACTACCTAACTCAAGTCTATCGATCTAGAAGTCACACCACACAAGCAACATTCAAAAGATCAATCGGTACGATAAATACAAACGAACAAATTCAGATATTTAGATATTTAGTGGTAACAAATCAAAACAAAAATTCGAACATTTTGATGGAAAAGAAACTCAGAAGTAGTTTTTAATCAAGAAGAGAAATTAATTAAAATTACCCGAAAGAGGACTATGACATGACATTCTCTAAGCTTTTAATTTGGGGTTTTTTTTTTAATATTGTAATTTTTAATTTTTTTAATAAAAATATTGTAATTTTAAAAGTATTTTTGAAAATAAAGTGATGTGTTTTCAAAACACGATCTCCTTCTGCAGCTATGAAAAAATTCTTTTGAATTAAAATGATGTCGTTTTACGAAATATTCAAAACTTTCGAAAAATATATAGTTGGAAAGCTAAGAGAGTGTATCAAGATCATCGAAGTTGGACTATAATTCTGCAAATTTCAAAATTGAAAATTCTTGTGCATTAACAAATCGATATCTTTTTACCCAGATATTCATTTTTTTTTTTTTGCTAACACATAAAGTTTCAATTTGATACCTGATTTTACTATTTTTTGAGTTGTATCAAAAGATACAGATCATTGAAGTTGAGGTACAGTTCTGAAAACTTCACTAAACTCAGAACTAAAGATATGACTGAAAATTTCAAAACTGTAGCTCAATTTCGACGATCTTTATCTTTTGATACATAACTACAAAAATAATGAAACCAGGTATTTGAACCGGTTAACTTTCTAACATACATTTTTCGAAATTTTTTAATATCTAATAAAAATATATCAATTTTTTAATCGAACTTTTTCATAATTGCAGAAGGAGATCATCTTTTGAAAAGACATCTCCATCCATGTGGAGCAATATTTTTAAAAATACTTTCAAAATTACAATATTTTTATAAAAAAATTTAAAAGTTATAATATTAAAAAAAACAGCCTTACTTGCTGTCTAATTGGGACTCTGATATATATATTAAAAACTCAATTTCTTTTTTGTCTAATATAAAATTACTTTAAATCTTGTGTAGGATAGATTATTGAATTAAAAAAAAAAAATCACCTAAACATAAAATTGACAAAATTGAGAGACCCATTTAAAACCTAATCTTATAAATTAAGCCATTTAATTTTATGTATAATTTAACTTATAATTCAACCTCATTCAATCAATATAGAAATCACAACACACAAGCAACAATTAAAACATCCAACCGACACCCTAAACCACTACAACAAAGTTGGCCTATTTCGACCATCTTTTATCGAAGGTTATAAAAAACTTTCGAAAAAGATCACATTTATCGAAGGTATTTTGAATGTCTTTGAAAAATATCTAATTTTTATCGAAGATTATTAAAAACCTTTGAAAAATATATACATTTATCGGAGGTATTAAAAATACCCTCGAAAAATATCTATTTTTTAGCAAAGGTTATAAAAAACCTTCGAAAAAGATATACATTTATCGAAAGTATTTAAAAATCTTCGAAAATTTCTACTCTTTATCGAAGGCTATTAAAAGTCTTTGAAAAATATATACAATTATCGGAGGTGTTAAAATAATCTTTGAAAAATATCTACTATTTAACGAAGGTTATTAAAAACCTTTGAAAAATATATACTATTTAACAAAGGTTAAAAAAACCTTCGAAAAATATATACATTTATCAAAGGTTTTAAAATAACCTTTGAAAAATATTTACTCTTTATCGAAGGTTGTTAAAAACCTTCGAAAAAAGTATACATTTTTTTTAAAAAAAATATTTACTCTTTATACATTATTTTAAAAAATTAAATATACGTTCATACCTTTCTTTATCGAAGATTATTAAAATCCTTTGAAAAAACATATACATTTTTTTAAAAAATATATACTATTTATCGAAGGTTATTAATAACCTTCGAAAAAAGATATACGATTTTTTTTAAAATATACCTTCAGTATTAAAATAACTTTTAAAATTTTTTACTCTTTATCGGTTTGTTAAAGACCTTCGAAAAAAGTATACATTCCTTTTTTTAAAAAAAATAATTACTCTTTGTCGAAGGTTATTAAAAACCTTCGAAAAAAGTATACATTTTTAAAAAAAATTAAATATACGTTCATATCTCTCTTTATCAAGATTATTAAAATTCTTTGAAAAAATATATACATTTTTTTAAAAAATATTCATTATTTATCAAAGGTTATTAAAAACCTTCGAAAAAAGACAGGATTTAAAAAAAAAAAAAAAAACCAAAATTACTATTTATCGAAGGTTTATTAAAAACCTTCGAAAAAAGTTATACGAATTTTTTTGAAACGTGTAAAATAAAGAAAAATATCTTTATCGAAGGTTCGTTAAAAACTTTCGAAAATAGGTATACATTTGTTTTAAAAAAAAAATATTTACTAAAGAAAAAAAAACTTTAGTAAATATTAAATTGAAACTTTACGATGAATACCCAATCCCCTTCACCATTTTTTCAACACAAATCAAAATCAAAATTGAAATTAAATTTCTCAAATTTGAGCTTCGAAAATGGCCACTGACCCCAACCAGAAGCCCAAGTCCTTCCTCCACCACAACGAGGAAGCTTCGATGCGAATGGCGACGGCCAGATCTCCATCTCCGAGCTCGATTCCGTCCTCAAGTCCTTAGGCTCCGCCGTCCCTTACGAAGAACTCCGCTCCGTCATGGAGGATCTCGACGTCGATAAGGACGGTTTCATCAACCTCGACGAATTCGCTGCCTTCTGTAAGGAACCGATGGCCACCGGTGATGCCGGAACCACGGAGCTTCGTGACGCCTTCGACCTCTACGATCAGGATCACAACGGCCTAATCTCTCACTCTGAGCTCCATCTCGTCCTCAATCGCCTCAGAATCAGTTGCTCCATGGAGGACTGTCAAAGGATGATCCGCTCCGTCGATTCCGATGGCGATGAAAATGTTAATTTCGAAGAGTTTAGGAAGATGATGACCGCTAATTCAAACTCGAAGGCGGTGAATCAGAATGGAAGTTCCGACGCCGCCGTCGAACCCTAGCCCTAGCCTTAGGTATCCGTAAGTTGGTTGTAAAATTAGCCGCGGTGTGAAGAGGTAAACGAAGTCGATTTCTATCCTTTGATTTCTCTGTTTCTACTTAATCATCTGAATCTGAATCTAGATGTATTGTATTCATGTATCCATCCATCCAAGTGGTTGTTGTATTCATGTATCCCGCCATGGCCCTGTAAATATTTCTCTATTTCTTTTCCATTCATCCCTAACAATGCCTGCCAATAATATTCTTTCTTTTTTTTTTTTTTTTTTTTTGTAGGCTTTGTGGCCACCCCAATAAAATCATTCGAAGAACTTGGTCTCGGCCAAGCTACCGTAGTTAAATTTGTTGTTTGTAGTCCCTATCTATTGGTTGGTGGTGTTAATGAGGGGTTTGTCAAGGTATTAGACAAATTGAAGAACATTGGATTTGAATCAAGTTGGGTTGAAGAACAACTGATGGATGGTAATTCCTATAACTGGAAGCAAATTCTTGGGCTTCTTTTCTGGTTTAAACAGATGGGTTGCAGTAATGAGAAGTTGACTGTTTTAATCAGCCAACATCCAGATCTTTTATTTGAGGATTCAGGAAGTAAATCACTCTCCTTAATCGGTTTGTTACTGAAAATGAGATCCTCAATGATCCAGATATGTTCCTTGTTCCTGCAATTCCCTCAAATCCAAGTTGGTAAGTTTGTTTCAAATATAAGGTAATGCCTTCTGTTATTCAATGAAATAGACAAGGGTGTGGAAGAGATAGGATACCTTTTTCGTTCTCATCCGCTGCTATTGGGATCGTGTACTAACTTGAATGTCGGCAAGAAACGGCTTTGTCAATTTATCTTAGAGAATCCAGAAGAATTGAAGAACTGGAAACTTGGGACAAGAGTTCCACCACTACCAGACATTGGAGAGGTTATAAGATCAAAGCAACATAAAACTGAGTTGTTGATCAAAGCAACACCATGTAAGATCTTATGTTTGTATATTCAAATTTTTTTTTTTTTTTGGATGTTCAACACATGTTTTAAGTGTTGTATGCCTGTATCTAGCATATGTTAGCGACCCCCTACCCAAAGTAGAATGTTTATACTTCTTAGCTCATGCACTATAACATGGTGTTTTGTGCTTGATATATCTTACATGGTGTTTTGTGACACATTAGCCATTCCTTTGATTTTCATGTATACCAAGAATGTTGGGTTAATTCAACTTCTTACCCTGTCGTTTTTGTTGATCATTTTTTTTTATCAATTATTATTATTGTTATTTTAAATGGAGTGTACTTCTTTCTAGGGACTTGGATAGATCATGACAGACTTGGATAGATCATGACACTTTGTTGCTCTAGGTAATGGTGCTAATGGAGTCATTGTTGGAACAATTGTTGTTGTTGCTGCTTTGTTGGTTGTTGTGCCTGCTATTGCATTTACTCTTTGGCGACGAAGAAATCCACAAGATCATTTCTTTGATGTACCTGGTTGGTCAATTAGAAGATGTCTTATATTTAGTATGAGTGTAATTTTTTTTTTGTCCCTGTGTCAGGCTTATTTGATTACATCAACTTGTATGGTACGAGAAATGTTTGTTTTATTATAATTAATCAGAACTTGAAGTTTTTATTTTAGGTTGAATTTGGATCCACCTTCTATGGGCTTACCTGCTTTTTTCAATCAAACCAAATGCTCCCAAGAATTGAAGAATTTGTAGGTAAGGTATGTTTGAAGTTTAGTTTTCAAAGACGTGCTTCAATTTACAGTACGAGTTCTACTATGCAATTGAGTTGTCTTTGACTCTTTGTTAATCTTGATTTATGATTATGAAAGTATATTAATTTCCCAATTCTACGAGAAATGTTTGTTTTATTATAATTAATCAGAACTTGAAGTTTTCATTTTAGGTTGAATTTGGATCCACCTTATATGGGCTTACATGTTTCTTTCAATCAAACCTAATACTCATTACTTGTATTTTTCTAGACTTTGTAGGACTGCCAAAATTATAAAGAAAAATGGGAAAACCGAGCTGATTAACCAATACTTTACTTGGTTTGCTTAATCCTATGGCCTTAGAGAGATGATCGAGGAGCCTTTTCGAGAGATCTGCTCGGTTGATGTGAATTCTAAAATTAAAAGCATAGTGATTAACAATTAAGCATCTAAAGCCCAAAAATATTGTTGAAGGTTGTTGTGAATTCTAGTCTACTGAGATGTTTCGTTTCTGATGGAATCTTCTGTCTATAATTGAAATCCTTTAACTTGATGCTTGATTGTTCTCTGTTTTCTTATTTCTAATTGAACGCTTTTTGTGTATAATGTGTCTTTAGTGAGTTTGCTGCTTTAGACGGTAACTCGAGTTTGGAAAACATTACTCTGTTCTCTAACTCTCTGACATAACAAGTTAATTTTAAAGCACAAAAGAAATTAGTGGTTATCAAATGTAAGACAAAAAAATAAACTTACATAATCCAACACCATATTGTTGCAGTAATTATCAAAGTAAGGTGAAATTCGGGTGTTTTTTTATTTTTTGTTGTTTATATTATCTTTATTACCCAGCTGTTTGTTGTTTGCTGTCTTTTTCAACCCAGTTGTTTTAGTAAGCACATTTTAGGTTATGAAGTCTATAAACGATGAAGTTTAATGCATACCTGAAAGTTGATCTTCTTCACCCGAGCTTGTTATCGACAGTACTTCATGACTTTAACTAGCTCAAACATGATATCAGTTGCAAGGTAAGAGAAATCTAATATTATATTGTTGCTGATCTGTTGAGTCTTACTTGGCTTTTTTAATATTTTGAGGCCCTACCTTAAATCTTGTAATACTATCTGCTTTTTTTAATATTGTTTATTACAAGTTTAATTAGCCTCATTTTCTATCATTTTCTATTATTCCTTAAGTTGCTTGCCTCATTTTCTATTATTCCTTAAGCTCCTTGATTTTGCTTGATTGCTCATTTTATGCCATTTGCACTTTCCTTCAACCTCTTCTTTTTTGTTTCAGATGCTAACTTTAAAAGATACTAATTTCATTGGATTTACTTTTAAGAAGTCAAACGTCAAATCACTTGAGAGTACAAGTACATTGAACAATATAATGTCATTTCCTTCCTCATCTCATATTCTTTTAGCATGTTAGTTGAACAATTTATGATCCATATAAATACGGTACTCTAAAGTTGACCTCAAGTGCTAATTTTTTTTAGTTCAATAATGTGAACGAGAAGATTCGAATATCTGACATTTAGGACAAATGTTTAATCTCATAACTAGTTTAGCTATGCTCCAACATATTAACATAAACTTTAGCATGTTAGTTGAACAATTTATGATCCATATAAATACGGTACTCTAAAGTTGACCTCAAGTGCTAATTTTTTTTAGTTCAATAATGTGAACGAGAAGATTCGAATATCTGACATTTAGGACAAATGTTTAATCTCATAACTAGTTTAGCTATGCTCAAGTTTGCTAAATCAAATGTATCTGCTCACTACAAGTGTCTCGGAATTTAGACGAGGATTTCTCTCGGGTGTTAATGCATATGATAAACAACATATTAACATAAACTTTAATTTGCAGGTACAAATATATTCATTCACATAAGACATCAAAAACATCATCCTTGGTTCAAGTTATTGATTTGGTTATGTTTGAGATTCCGAGAACTTAGGATTGGGAGTAGCACTGACCCGAACTGTGAGCTTTGAATTCATAGAACCTTATGAAAATTTTCTCGTGTATCATGTTTACTTGAATGGTTTTATTTTCAGGGTTTTGAGTTTTTTGTGACTTATATTTTGTTTCATGTTAGTTTGTTCTCTGTTTGTATAGTTGTTGGGGGTCTCGACTCTTAATTTGTTGGTTCCCTTTTTTTTAGAGAAATATACTTGTCGAAAGTTTCTTATATATAAAAAAATAATATTTATCATATATTCTTGTCTATTGTGTTCTCTATCCTTGTGTTTGATAATTAGGGCACTACAAGTAGATATTAGCAGAGAACCTTATGAGATTTGCTAATAATAAATGATTTGGTTTTTTCGAAGAATTTTCAAACGTCGATAAAAGAAATATTTTTCGAAGGCTTTAAAATCTTTGAAAATAGCATTATATAAACCTTCGAAAAAATGACTAAGTTTTGAAGGTTAATGAACCTTTGAAAAAAAGACTAATTTTCGAAGGTTAATGAACCTTCGAAAAAAAGACTAATTTTCGAAGGTTAATGAACCCTCGAAAAAAAGACTAATTTTCGAAGGTTAATGAACCTTTGAAAAGTTTTTCCCGACGGAATTTATTTCGACACTTTTCGAAGGTTGAGTTAACCTTTGAAAAAAGATTTTTCGAAGGTTTATTTAGTGTTTTTTCAAAGGTTGTGACCTTCGAAAAAAATCAACTTTCTTGTAGTGAACACAAACAAACATATTCATATTAATTTTTTTTTACTCAACAAATTCTGATATTTAGTGTTAGCTAGATATATATGCACGGAGACATTCGCTATCCGTCTCACGAGCTTACGAATGATTTTTTACAGAGAAGGATTACAAAAGAATATCAATAACATGAGTTTCAAAAAATTGAGTAATTTTACATAATACAAAGACCATTAACAAAATCAAACTAAAATCAAAGATTTTGATAGAAAAGAAACTTCACAACTAGTCTTTTAATTAAGAAGAGAGGTACCTGCCGGAGCTGAGAGTGGCAGCATCCTCAAAGGCGCGCATGAACCCGGCTCCGGCGGTGCCATCGCCGCCGAGACAAGCCGGGTCAAAACCAAAAGCCAATTTACAAACATTATCAAACGCAAAACGCTCGAAAACATCCTGCAGATCCAAAATCCGCTCCGTTTGAGAAGCCTTTCCCAAAATAGGCAACAACCTCGTCTGAATCTCAACCCTAACATTCTCCATAACGAAATTCCTCAGCGATTTGGTGTTGAATTCATAACTCGCCGTTTTCCTCTGAACCTTCCAGATTTCGCCGTCGGAGTTGAAAATACCACGCCCCAGAAAATCCTCCAACAGCGAAATGAATCGTTCCCCTTTCGGGTAATTCTCGAACTGGGTTTTGAGTATGTGTTCCACTACAAGTGGGTTTGCCGTTATGACGCCGTGGACCTTCCCCGGCCGCTTGAACACCGCCGTGTTGGCCCGGGAGCTGCCGAGAACCTCGGTCGACCAGTCGAGGAAGCGGTGCCGGTTTAACAAGAACAGCGGCAGGGTTCCGACTATGGGGAAGTGTTTGAAGCCTTGGTCGGGTTTGGATTTGTTTGGTGAAGTGAAGAAGAGAAGGTAGAGGAAAAGAGAGAGGAGAGTGAGGAGAAGGAAGGGTGTTACAGAGATATCCATGGGAGGCGGTGGAGATTGGAGAAGAAAGAAAGATACCCTTTTTGAGTGAATTATTTGGAAAGATAATAAGATCCAAACAAATGATGGACGTATATAATTCATCAAACGTCAAACTGCCAAGTGGGAATGGTTCTTCCTTGAGGATCATTCAAAAGTGATAGTTTTCCAATTTTTAATATATATTTTTTTTTATTTTTTACTTTTTAATCTTCAATTTATAATTTTGTTGTTAATCTTCAATTCTTCATATGGGCTATATTATTTTTTTTTGGTTGAATAATGTTGACCAAAACTTGTAGTATACCTAAAGTATTATAATAGAACTCAACAAACAAAAATTAGAGGTTTAAATCTTCGTATATACACACATTGTATTATGTTGAACTAAAAAGATAAACATAATAACTTACCTTCTCATTATTCATCATAGTATTGTCTACGGACTAATATTATATTTTTGACAACTAAAAACGAAGAATGAAAAAAGGGAGAGCCACCAAATATATATATATATATATATAGATAGGGTTTAGGTTTACAAAATAAAATAAAATAAATAACTATCAAATTTTTAATGAGGTCAATAGGAGATACGCTGTTGGGTAGGAGTATTATTCTTTTTTACGGTGACCACACAGTCTTGCCTACTCAAATCGACATATTATGGACCAAGTGGGTCGAAAAGTCTTAACTCTTGTTATACGAGGTGGTATGATATGCAATTCTCAATTCACTCTACGTCTTTATACCTCTATATGCACCGCATATCTCGAAGTATATATTTATATTTACTTTGTAAATATTTTTTCGATAAAAAATATCGTGTCTCGAATATTAAAAATGTATATATAGGATGGTATATATATATGGTTTTGCGTAACTAACGCGCTTCCTAATAGAAAATTGACACACATTATGTGTAATATTTTTTTTTTAAAATGAACTAAAAGTTAGTCAAATATTCAATACAATATCATTCCCCTATGTATGAAGTTAAAAAATAAAATGGACTGACGAAATTAATTTAAAGACAAAACCAAATGTCATTATTCTAAAGATGAAACTTGTAATTTCATGAGGTAGATCAAGAAATTATAGCTCAATGGTAAAAAAAGTCATTATTAGATTCATGTTTGACTTTTGTATATATGAATTAAAATTGACTTATAATCTTACTAGTAATAAAATACAGATTTTGGCTATTTACAATCCCGGCTTAATTCAAAGGTACAATCTTTTAAAACTATTTTTTTAAAAGAAATAATCTTCATTTAATATAAACATTACTCTTGTAGAAAAAATGGTTTTTTTTTTTTTTTTTTTTGAAAAAGTTGAAACTTTGGTTGGAACCGAACTATCATGGGTATAAATTAGAGACTACTGATATATTTAGCTCTTTTCTCTTAAGAATCCCTTTTAAAATTATGGAAATTACGTACAATATATAGTATTAGGTTAAATTAATCACATTCAATGGTTTGGTTTATTTAGTCTATGAATTTTGGTTGTAGTGTGATCTAAATTTCATTTTTGAATTAAAAACAAAAAGAAAACAGGGTGATTTGTTCTTTAATTCATCTGTTCATCATCTCTCTCTGTATCGTTCTTGCATGTGAAGAAGGACTGTTGTATCATCAATAATAGTGACTATAAAGTTGATGTAGATCTTAATTGATTTAATCACTATACGTCTCCAATTTTCTCTTTCCTGATCTATTTTATTGTATTTTTCAAGTTAGAGTCATTTGAGGAAGTCCCTGGTTTAGTAAGATTTGGTTTAGAGGAATTCATAAATTAACTATTGGAATTAGAGCTTTGGGTTGATTAATTTTGTCACATCTTCTTCCTTTTGTTGTAGTAGTCGAAGATGACAACTAAATTTGAGGTTGGGAGGTTTGACGAGAAGGGTGATTTCTCTTTATGGAAGAAAAAGATGAAGGCACTTTTTGTACAACAAAAAGTGGCAAAAGCTCTAGCTGAATCTGATGCTAGACCGGAACAAATGATTGATGAAAAATTTGCATATATGAAGGAGATTGCCTACAACACGATCATTCTCTATTTGGCGGACAATGTTCTTAGACAAGTGAATGATCAGAATACTGCAAAAGAGGAATGGGCTAAATTAGATGAGATTTATCTTACTAAATCGTTAACTAATAAGTTGTACTTCAGAGAAAAATTCTTCGGTTTCAAGATGGATACATCTAAAGACCTTGAACAGAACTTGGATGAGTTTAATAGGATCACTATTGACCTTAGCAACATAGGAGAAAAGTTAGATGATGAAAATAAAGTTATTATTATACTTAACTCCTTGCCCGAATCTTATAATGAGATTAAGAATGCTATTAAGTATGGTCGTGATAGTCTGACTATGGAAATAGTGAATAATGCCCTTAGATCTTGTGATCTGGAAGTTAAGAAAACTAGTTCGAGAGAGGGTAAAGCTCATTTTACAAGGGGGAGGTCTAAAAAGAGGAATAATAAAGGAAATAGTAACCGAGGGAAATCTGAGAATAATAGGGGAAGATCAAAGTCACAGAGTAAAGGAAAAAAATGCTTTTATTGTCACAAAGAAGGACATTTTCGTAGAAATTGTATTGAGCTTAAGAAGAAGAGGAAAATGGAGAATAAGAAAGGTGAGGAAAGCAGCAACAATGTGAATGTCACTGAGGGATAAGATTCAGCTGAAGTTTTAATGGTAGCTGAATGTCTTACATCAATGGTGGGTTCTGACTCGATCTTGGATTCGGGATGTTCTTTCCATATGTCTCTCCTTAGAGATTGATTTCAAGATTTTGAACCATTGAGTGAGAGAATTGTCCTGCTTGGCAATCATCATGAATGTAGTGTCAAGGGCATAGGGACACTTCAAGTTAGAATGTTTGATAACCAAATAAGAGTGATTCCAAAGGTGAGATATGTCCATGAACTCAAACGAAGCTTACTTTCATTAGGAGTGTTTGATAAATCTGGTTATGTATGCAAAACAGAGAATGGTGTTATGAAGATCATCAAGGGAGCCATGGTTAAAATTAAAGGAAAATTAATTAATGGCTTGTATATACTTGAGGGATCAACCGTTCTTGGGACAACATTTGTTGCTTCATTAAATGAACAAGAAACAACAAAGTTATGGCATGGAAGACTTGGGCACGTGAGTGAAAAGGGGCTGATTGAGTTGAATGAAAGAGGGTTGTTAGGAAAATCACCATTTGGGTCACTAGGACTTTGTAAACATTGCATTTATGACAAAACTACAAGGGTTTCTTTTGGGAAAGAAAAATATTCCACAACAACCATTTTAGAATATGTTCATTCTGATTTATGGGAACCAGCCAAGGTTACCACATTGGAAGGAGCTAAATATTTTCTTTCAATTATAGATGACTACCCAAGAAGAGTTTGAGTTTACCCATTGAAGGGTAAGGATGAGACCTTTAAGAAGCTTGAAGAATGGAAGACCCCTTACTGAGACTCAAACAAACAAGAAGTTGAAGTGTGTGCGCACAAACAATGGTTTGGAATTCTTGAGTCAAAAGTTCAAGGATATGTGTGCAAGAGATGGAATTCTAAGACACTTTACTGTCAAAGGAACTCCACAACAGAATGAGTAGGGCGAATGTATAAACAGAACACTTTTAGAACGTGTTAGATGTATGTTATCTAATGCAAATTTAGGTAAGGAATTTTGGGGAGAAGCAGTGGTAACAACAAACGTATCTAATTAATAGATGTCTGATAGCACACAAAGTGTGCTATCTTTAGAGCTTTTTTATCGCTAGTTTTGTTGCTCAAACGAGTACTTTCACGTTGATTTTCTTTTGTTGTGTAGAAATTGAGAAAATTGAGCAATTTGGAGCTTTATGGGGATTACTATTGAAAAGATGAGTCAATTGGGTGATCATAGAAGAAGCCAAGTCAAGAGAAGAAGGAGATTAAGCCAGAAAACCCGTAGCAGTAGCGTCCAGACGCTAAAAAATCCTCCTTCAAGCCATTTATCCCGCAGCAGTAGCATCGAGACGCTTCGAATAAACTCATCAGCGTTTTTTCTGTCCGTAGCGTCGAGACGTTGTGCCTAGCGTCTCGACGCTAGCTTTCCAATTTAGTTTTATGCGTTTTCGCAGGGTAGGGTCAAGACGTTACCCCTAGGGTCGAGACGCTATGCCGATTTTTCCTATAAATACATATTTTTCTCCATTCGACGGGGAGGCCATTTTTTGGGAGATTTGAACCCTATTTTCGAAATACGCTATTGGGAAAGGCTGAGGACACTCTAGAGAGCTGAAGAAGAGATTTGAAGGCTTGGGAACGTGCATATCACATCGGGAACGAGGCTTGGCACGCTACAAGAGTTTTTTCCTATTTACCTTTGATTTCATTGCATTATTTTATGGGTTCTAAACATTGTCTAAGTATTATTTTGGTGATTATGAGTAGCTAGACTCTTACTTAGGGGATTGATGTAACCGTTTTAGTTTTCATGTTTGATTAATCTAAGTTCTTCATATTGCTACAGTTATTCTTGTGTTTGTTTGCTTAATGCTTTTATTCTTCTGGCCAAAGTTTAAATTGTTGATTGTCTAAATTCTAGCTTGAAAATATAGATTTTAGAGTAGAACTCAAACGCATGACTATTTGTAAATTCTTGCATGAACATGAAGAATTCTCTTAGAGGTCATTAATAGAAGTTGCTTAATGTCTTTCTTTTCTATTAAAACCTAGACAAACATGTTAGTTTTATAAGAAATGAAGAGAATTATTTGAGCTCTAGCGAGTCTTTTATGATTTTTATTCTTCTTGGCCTATAATTGTATGCATGACTATTTTTGGATTAATAGATTAATTAAGCATGAATCTATTCGATGAAATTAATTCCCTAGGTTTTTCTCTCCCTAAGGTTTCCCATTATTTTTTAGTCATTTAATTTTCACTCAAACTCAAAGTCTTTTTAATCTAAATAAAATTTGTGGTTAGTACCTACGGTACTCAATTGATCTAGAAAACCAATCCTGTGGACGATACTCTTTACTTAAATCACTATATTAAAACTTGACTCGTACACTTGCGGTACACAATAAATCACGCAACAAGTTTTTGGCGCTGTTGCCGGGGATTGACATATTTAGATCAATTGATATTGTGGAGAACTCAACAAATCTTACTTTATATTGTTTTTTTTTATTATTAATTTTCTGTTATTTGTGTTTTTCTTGTCAGGTTCGTGTTTTAGTTTATGCAAAAGGACAAGGGGGTTCCCTTACTTCCCTTCGATTCTGAGATAGAAAGGACCTGCAAGAGGAATCGAAAAATTCATAAAGAGAAGGACAAATCAATGACACAACAAAATATGGCTGAAAATGAGAACAAGGCCATTATGGACTATTTCCAGCCCACATTTGACATTAATCAATCTGGGATAGTCCTCGCACCTATAGATGCCAACAATTTTGAGTTGAAGACAAGACTTATTCAAATGGCCATGAACAATGCATTCAGGGGTCGTCCCACTAAAGACCACAATTCCCATTTGAAGAAATTCTTAGAAATTTCTAGCACGGTAAAAATTAATGGTGTTTCTACTGATGCAATTCGCTTACGCCTTTTTCCTTTTTCTTTACAGGAAAAAGCAACTGATTGGCTAGAATCATTACAACCAGGAAGCATCACTACTTGGGAGGAGTTGGCACATGCATTTTTGACTAAATTCTTGTCACCAGCTAAATCTGCCAAGCTTAGAACTGAGATAGGAACCTTCAGACAAAATGAAGGTGAACAGTTGTTTGAAGCATGGGAGCGGTACGAGGAACTAATAAGGAAGTGTCCTGAGCATGAGTATCCAGACTGGCTACAAATTCACTTTTTTTACAATGGACTCACAGGACAAACTAAGACAATTGTAGATGCAGCATCTGGAGAAACTATCCTGAAGAAAGCTGTAGATGGAGCTCGTACACTCTTAGAGGAGATGGTAACTACGAGCTATCATTGGCCAAATGAACGCTCCAATTATAAAACAGTAGCTGACCTCCATGAGGTGGATGAGGTAAGTTCCCTTAAGGCTCAAATTGCATCTCTTACTAATGCAATGAACAAACTTGCAGGAATAGGTGTCACTCAATCTATTACAGCCTTGGCAACATCTCATACCCCTCCATCTGGTGAGGAATACAGCTTGAAGCAGGCCCAATATGTGAACAATAGAAATTTCAACTATGGAGGCCAACAGATGCAAAATAATCTTCCTACTCACTACCATCCAAGTTTGAGAAATCATGAGAATTTTTCCTAGCTAATACTAAGAATGTTTTGTAGCCTCCACCAGGTTTTGCATCCACTTCTCAACAGCCTGAAAATAAGTCATCCCTTGAAGAATTGGTTGGAGCATTCGTTACAGAATCCAGAAATAGAGTCAACCAAATGGAAAACACAATGACTAGTCAAGGGGCAACCATAAAGAATTTGGAGGTACAAATGAGTCAGATGGCCACATCTATCAATAGTCTCCATAAAGGTAAATATCCTAGTGACATTGAGGTGAATCCAAGGGAGCAATGCAAAGCTTGCAAAGCTATCACATTAAGAAGTGGAAGGATCATGGATGAGGTTGCAAAGGAACCAGTTGAGAAGTCTACTAAAAAAGAGTTCACTCTAGAGTCGTCTACTAATGAGTTTATTCAGGTTGAGGAAGAGGAAGAACAAAAGAAGACTATTGAACTACCTCAGGCTGAGCAATCTACTAAGTCTTCTGTGCCTTTTGTTCCTAATTCTATTCCTTATCCTCAATGGTTTAAAAAGAAAAAGCTTGGATCTCAATTTTCTAAATTTTTAGACATATTTAAAAAGCTTCATATTAATATTTCATTTGCAGATGCTCTTGCTCAAATATCACACTATGCAAAATTCATGAAGGACATAATGTCAAACAAGAAGAAATTGGAGGCCTACGAGACAATCAACCTTACTGAGGAATAATGCAGTGCCATCATTCAGAGAAAATTGCCTCAGAAATTAAAGGATCCAGGGAGTTTTACTATTCCTTGTGTTATGGGAAATTCTTCTTCTCCTTATTAAGCTTTATGTGACTTAGGAGCTAGCATGAACTTGATGCCTTTATCTGTATACAAGAAACTAGGTTTGGGGGAGGTGCAACCTACCACCATATCTCTTCAGTTACCTGGTCGATCTATCACATATCCTAGAGGTATTGTAGAAGATGTATTGATTAAGGTTGACAAGTTTATCTTTCCTGTAGATTTTGTAGTACTAGACATGGAGGAGGACAGTGAAGTCCCAATAATTTTGGGAAGACCTTTCTTAGCCACTGGACGAACTTTAATCGATGTACAACAGGGTAAGCTATCTCTAATATTGAATGACGAAGAGGTAACTTTCAATATATATAACTCTATGAAATTCCACGAAGAAGAAAGTGATTGTTTTCGTGTGGACATGATTGATTCCATTACTAATGAGTTTGAGAAATTTGTGGCAAATTAATTCTGATATTTTAGATAAATTAAATTTAGACAATGAGAATGAGCAGGTGAAACAGGTGGAGGTGAAACACATGGGCAAGCGGCCACCTTGATGAATTTAATGAGCCTCGTCTAGCCGAAGACGTTAAACAAAGCGCTTCTTGGGAGGCAACCCAAGTTTATTTTTTAGTTTTTTTCTTCTTTTGCTTTGTTCTTTTGTGGCGTGTAGTTGTCCTTATATCCATTTGTTTTTCCTATAGGTGCTTGATCACCAAAGTCTTTCTCCCCATCTCAGAAAATAAAGGATTCACTCGCATTTCAGGGCAGTTTCGAAATCCCCTATCTATTCTTATTGTCCTTTGCATACTATTGATTATACATTGAGGACAATGTATGCTTTAAGTTTGGGAGTGAGATTATGCATGTTATGCATGTTTTAGGAAAAAATTACATCTTTTTAGCATGATCTTCATGGTTGAATCTTTGTTGCATCGCTCGTGATTAGAAAAATCTAGGAAGTGTTCTAAAGTTTAATATTTTATTTTTGTTGGACTATGAGACCATGCCGGTTAACGGAGAAATTTTTATTTTTTGAGTCCCTTTTGATATGTTTGAGTACTTTGTAAGTTAAGGATGCATCTTTAGTTTGAATTTTAATGCATAAAGGAGATAAGCATTAGTTTACACATAGGACTTCATTAAGGTCATTGACCTTAGACATAGGGTGATTTCGTATAGGATAAAATGGGTTTGTGTGGCTATTCACCTAAGTTTAAATTAACTGGTTTTTTTAGATTGGAGGGGTTCTTTTTTAAATGAATTAGAGGGGAAGGGTTGTTTTAAAACAATTTTATTTCAAGTTTTGCCTTCATCCACCGTCTTCCTCTTTGCTTCGCTGCTCTGTAATTCCTAATCTTTAACAAAACGGGTAGATATTAAGCATTCAAATTATTGTGTTCTAAGATTTTTTTTACAACCCAAAGGCCCTAGATAATCTTTCTGCCCACCTGTGCATTTGAAATTTCTCAATCGAAACCACCATTGTTTGCTACCCATCGCCATCTTTGTTCCTCTTTTTTCACCGATCACTGTAAAATTGGAAGGAGAAGAAGAAGAGCTTGAAACAAAATTGGCTATGGCGCTGCCCAGGTTCAACACCCGCATTCCGACAAAAAAAATCACTTTTTTTTCTAAATTATTTTAAAACAACCCTTCCTCCCTAATTCATTTAAAAAAGAAGCCCTTCAATCTAAAAAAAACCCTAAATTAACCAAAGAAATATAATATCAATTGTTTAGGGAGAGTGATTTTGAAATGGTTAAAATCATTTTTGTCATGTTCAAAATCTCTCTCAAACATGTTTTTAACTCATAAATCTACTTTGAAATAAAAGTCGAATTGGAGGTTCACATCGACAGACTTGCGTGAACATATTGACAACATATACTAAATATCTCTTCATCATTAATACCTGGTTTTATTCATTCATTCACAACAAACACCACAACATTTTCTCGGTTACCAATTTGTTGCAGTTTGATAAATATTTTTACTAGAATACTCAAATATATATATCTAATCCATGTGGGATCAAACACCCCTACATGTTTTTGAACCAATGATTGAAATACAACATAGTAAATTTCATAAGAAAACCCACTTTATTCTATAACAATGTGAGGGTTAAAAAAAACAACCAATCCTTTGTGCTCTCCCTCACATAAATTATTAAAAGAGGTCGTCACAATCTACTTTGGCAATGTATAAAAGAGAGAGATTAGGCACGTAGATTTTCGAATCTACATCTATCTTTGCATTATATTAGTCTTAATTGAGCACTTCCAAGCGTCTCTTTTTGACCATCACTTGCAACCCATTTTCCATCCTCAATGTCAAGGATAACAAATACTTTGGAGTCTTCTTCTTCTCCACCACTCCCACCTCAAACCTCTCAATCACAGCTGCAACTATGGACTTCATCTGTATATAAGCCATGTCTTTCCCTGGACACATCCTCGGCCCGGCATGAAATATCGGGAATCGAAACGGGCTCTCCGTCCTACAAACCCCATTTTCCAGCCACCTTTCTGGTAAAAATTCGTCATAATTCTTCCCCCATATGCTCTCCATTCTTCCCATCGCATACGAATGATACATCACAAACCAATTCTTCCCAATAAACGTCCCGTCTGGTAAGACATCGTCATTCTGGCATGCTTTTGAGTCCACCGGCACCGGTGGGTATAATCGGAGAGTCTCGGATAGTACTGCTTGTAAATACTGCATGTCTCGAAGCTCGTTAATGTTGTACGGTTCTCCATTTTGCTTACCGACTTTTGACCGGATCGCTTCGAGTTCTGCGAGGATTTTTTGCTCGATGTCCGGTCGAGTGGATAAGATCCAAAAGAACCATGTTAGAGCTGAAGATGTTGTGTCTCGGCCGGCGAGGATGAAACTTATGATTATGTCTCTAAGGAATTTTGGGGAATTCTCTTCATCTGCCATGAACCGAGACAATAAATCTTGATCCTTCTTTTGAGTCGAGTTCTCTTCCATTCTTGAGCGTATGATGTCATCTGCAAATTTGTGAACTGTGGATATAGATTTCTTTAGGGTTTTCTCTGATCCCAAGTTGAAAAATCTCTTGACCTTGTACCAACTAGGAATAGCATACCTAAATCTGTTAAAAAAAAACAAATAAGCGATTAAATATACCACAAGCTATCAATTTAAACTTATTGAGTTATGATTTAGTTTCGTATGGAGTAAGGAATCTCGTAAAATGATTAAATAATTGTAGCTTATCAACTTTATTTGGTTGTCAACTTCAACATGACTCAATTGGTCCACACATATATTTTGGATCAAAGAGGTTTGAATCTCCCAACCCACCTATTGTTTAAAAAAAAAAACAAAAACCGTGTTTGCATCGAATATTTTCAAAGCCATTGTTTGTGCTCCATAATTGATTGGCCCCTTAAGTGTATTATGTTGATTTCTGTCTTTTATTCCCTTAGATTTGTTAAGTTTAACTGACTTTAGTTGTTAGAGGTTCTATTTTGGGAGGGCTTAAATTGTTGTTGGAAAAAACCAATTTAGACCCTAAATTTAGGGTTACAATTTTAATCTCCAAATTTTAATTTCATTCAATTGAACTTCAAACTTAACTGAATGTTAAGTCGTAGTTTAGTTAAATTATTAATCATGCTTTGCTTATTTAAAATTAGTAAAGATTGAGCAATAGCTTTTAAAATAATTGCTGGCAAACTTTTAAAAAAATCAGCTGTTTTTTAAAAGAAATGAGTGTTTGGTAAATTTCTGCACTTGAATGAGTTGGTTACGGTGTTTGATAAATAAATATTAATTTTTTTACCAAAAAACAATAAGGTATTATTTAAAATTATATTTACATTTGATTTATTAATTTAAAAAATTATAAAATAAAATTTAGTTGTGAGAAAAAAAATATTAGATATATAAAATAATTTTTAATTTTAGAAAGCTTTGAAAAATTTGTGAAGGAGTTTATTAGAGATTCTAAAAACTAGGATAGAACAAATTTTAGAAGGATGTAGAATGAACCTACACGAGTGATTTTAAATTATAAAACAAGTTGATTTATCCAACACAACAAACGGTTAAGATTTTTTCTTAATCACTTCCAACCCTCTCAAACGCATGATACTTAAATTTGATGAGATTTTTCGAGTAAAAACTCAATTGTTACATTAATCGTTATATATTTAAAAGTGTAGGGACTAAATTAAAAAAAAGTGTTTTACAACCAAGATTAAAATAGTAAATTAAATTGATTTTTTTTAAAGTAAAAACATAATTTCACTTGAATTTGAAATTCATCATAATTCAAAGGGATGAAATACATCATAATTCAAAGGAAAATTTAACTCAATTTAAATGAAAATAATTAAAGTAGAGCATTTTATTTTAAAAATTGTAAATATGACAATTTCTATCCCGTAATCTATCACCTCCAATAACACACTGATAGTCATATTATAAGCGATAGCAGTCTATCGGTGATAGTGGTGATAGTCCTGATAGTCATGTATAAGCAAGTTGCTGATTTTTTACACAAAATGTAAAACAGCCCTAATTCAAAACCATTAAAAGAAACTAAGAAAATGAACAGAGCATGAGAAGAGAAATGAACAAAACCTGCCGGAAGTGAGGGTGGCGGCGTTCTCAAAAGCGCGCATGAACTCGACGGCGGCAGTCCCATCGCCGCTGAGACAACCAGGATCGAAATCCAAAGATAATTTGCAAACAGTATCAAAAGCAAATCGCTCCAAAACGTCCTGCAGATCCAAAATCCTCTCTGTTTCAGAAGCCTTCTCCAAAACAGGAAGCAACCTCGTCTGAATCTCAACCCTAACATTCTCCATAACAAAATTCCTAAGCGATTTGGTATTGAATTCATAACTCGCCGTTTTCCTCTGAATCCTCCAAATTTCGCCGTCGGAGTTGAAGATTCCACTCCCCATAAGATCCTCCAAAATTGAAATGATGCGTTGCCCTTTCGGGTAGTTCTCAAATTGGGTCTTCAATATGTGCTCCACCACGAGTGGGTTCGCCGTCATGACGCCGTAGAACTCCCCCGGACGCCGGATTACCGCCGTGTTGGTCCGGCAGTTGCGGAGGACGTCCGTCGTCCAGTCCAGAAAACGGTGTCGGTTTGATAAGAACAGCGGCAAGGCTCCGACTACGGGGTAGTGTCTGAAACCTTCATGGCTTCCAGATTTGTTGGTTGAAGTTATGAAGAGAAGGTAAAGAAAAAAAGAGAGAGAAGCGAGGAACAGAATCGTAGTAATGGAGATATCCATTGGAGGCGGTGGAGAAGAAACAGAGCTTTTTGGGTTTTGGAGTGAAATTGTTATTCAAAATGGAAACAATAAAAATAGCTTAATTTAATTGTGTATTTTGTTGAATCGCAAAGTTTGTAGATATTCTTACGATTTATATAAGTGTTTGTTTCAACAACAACATAGCTCAACGACATAATGTATGGCTTAGCGAGCATCAGGTCCTAGGTTCAATTTCCCATTTCAATATGTTGTAAAAAAAAAATAAAAATTATATTTTAATTTTACTAATTTAATGTATCTTTATATCAATTTAGTTTATACTAACTTTATTTTGTTTCGTTAAAAAAATATATATTTTTTATTTTGTAGAAAAAATTAATTTATATTAATTTGAGATTTTTGTAAAATATAAAATATTAATTCAATTTTAAAAGAAGACAATTTATAATTGATGGTGTTTTTAGGGGAATATATTTGATATTGTCAAATTAGATTTTTTTATTTTTAGAGGAATAATGTTTATTTTAGACTTTTATGTGTGTTTTTTGAAAGGTATAATTAGTAATAATTTTAAGAAATTATAAATAAATAACTAAAAGAAATCATTTATGTAGAAGTGAGAAAACTCACTAAATACAAAAGTATTGGACAACTATTTGAAAAGTAAAATAAAATGAATTTTGCACTTGATTTGAAAATAAATCGATATATTATTTAATTTAACTAAATTTTATTTTATATCCAAATATAAAATGTAAATCTAGTTAATGGCATATCATCCTATGAGCAATTATTTTATTTTTTTTATTTTTTACAAATATGATATCAACATCTACTTAGGTGTCTTAGATTCCTAAGAAACAAGTATTATAGGAACCATTTGATAACGTTTATGTTTACTGTTTCTTAGTTCTTGTTTTCTATTTCTTGTGTCTTAATTTATAGGAACTAGAAACATAAATATGTTTGATAACTATTTAATGTTTTTTTGTTTCTTAAAAAAAAAAAAAAAAAAAAAAAAAAAAATTATTTGGTAATCATTTTTTTTTTTTCTGGTTTCTTATTTTTTTTTGTTTTTTGTTTTTTTTTAATAGTTTAAATAGAATTTAGTTATATAATATAAAACATATAATATGCATTAAAATATATAAAAATAATAATTTCAAAAGTTTACCTTAAAATTTTTTAATCGATTTCAAGTGTACTGAAAAATTAAAATAATATACTGATGTAAAAATTTAAAGTGAGATTAAATGCCTGTGCAATAGCTAGGATTTAAAGTCGGTATCTTCGAAAGGAGAGAAAATAGGCATGCACCTCTGACCACTGAAGCATAAATGAATTTTGTGGTTTAAACGGTAATGAGATAATAAGAATGAATACAAGCGGAACAAAGAGAATTTGTTTTTTGTAGTTTCTCAAATTTTGGCATTTTTTTAGAAACGTTTCTTAAAATTTAGAAACAAAAAACGGGAATGATTATCAAACAAGTCCGTTTCTTAAAAAATGAGAAACAGAAACAGGAAACGAGAACGTTATCAAACGGGCCCATAATTACTATTTTTTTTAAAAAAAAACCTATAATTAATGCAATTGTTTGGCTTACCTTTTTCAAATGTTTATTTTCAAAATAAAATAAAAAGTCATTTTAATAAGATTTTGTAGTGTTTGGCAACCACTATCTTGTTAAGAAATTTCAAAGAGTTGAATCTAACAAAGTTGCGGAAGAACACGACATTTAGATCTAAAACTCAAAAACCCAAAAAACACAATGGAATCAACCCAAGGAAAAGTTTAGAACAAATTACCTTGATGATCAAGATCAACAGTAAGAAACTTGTTTCTCAACTCGTGATTCGAATTACTCCACAAAAGATATGATCAACATCACTTGAATGATTCTAGCATGCAAGATCTAAACACAAGAAATTGCAAAAGATGGAAGAATTAGCTTTCAACCAAAGCTTGAAGGATAAACCTATTTTCATTCACTCTAATGATAATTGTTGTTTGTTCATACAACGATTTCAGAAGAGCTATATATATAGAGAGAGAGAGAACCCTCGAAACTTCTAGCCAGTAACTCTTGTAACTTCCCCACAAACTCTTGTAACTTTCATCCACTAACAACGGTAACTTTCAGCTACTAACTTTCATCCACTAACAATAGTAACTTTCATCCACTAATTCTACAAGTAACTTAAAAATGCATAACTTTCATAATAATCACTAAGAAAATATAACCTATGACATGAAAACAACATAAGCAAAGTTTAAAATCTGGAAAATAAAACATTAAATCCAATGAGCTTATATAACTGACCATGAAAGAATATGAATGTAGTTTAAGTTCATATGGCACGATTGAGAGGCCCCACTTTGTATCATCTTCTCCTTCTTCAAGAGGATTTGTCCTCAAATCTAAAAGTTCCTCTTGTAATGCACACTTGAAATCATTTGCATCTTGTGGTCTTGCTCTCCTCATGCTCGGTACGTTGGACTTCCTTCCATGAAGGAATGTAGAATTTAAATAGGAGTGTTGCTTCTTATGTAGTCCTTTTGTCTTGAAATTCCCTCGGGTCGACATTGACTTATTTTTTAAGCAACCTTTGAATCTTTCTTTTCAATAAGCATATTCAAAAGAAAAAGTAGGCACACTTGGTTTAAGTGCACCCGTTAGAAAGCAAGTATTTTCGACTACAAGTTCTTGTATATGACGTTTTGAAAACAAGACAACATTCTCCTCACAAACTCTAATAACCGAACCCTTTTCTCTTTAATCTCTATACAAGTCTCAAGTTTTTCTCTCTCCCACTCTTTTTCTTTTTCCCTTTCCTCACTTTTTTCTGGAGACTTTGTCGTCATCTTATTCTCACCACATACTTCAAATATCTCTTTTGCTTCAATAATAACCTCAACAAATGGTCTTTACCTCTTCTAGATTTTGATGATCACCCTTATTTTGAATTTTTTGGTCATTCTTTTGAGGCATTGAACGATTCTTCATCATGTGTAACATCCTCTTGAGGCTTGGGGCAATCTTTCTCTTTTTTAACGGATTGCATGGCTTGTCTTCTTGCTTGATCCCGCAAATTTAACTCTTGATTTATTTCGAAAAGGTCATTCATGCATTGATGTATCTCGGCTATATTATGTCGAAAACCCTTCCAAAAGTGACCATCAATATTGTAAGTCTCATGACGTCGTCTTCTTTGGTGCAACATTGCTGGAAAAGAATATTAATTGAAAATAAATGGACCTCACAACCACTCAACTCATGATTTTTTTTACACTCAGAACACTCATGTTTACACGCAAAAGTAGGCTATTTAGGTAAAATGGCTAAATTATAATTAATCTTGAGTAGACTAATATGTGGATCTAGCATGCTTTGGAGGCAAAAGTATCAAGAACTTATGTTCTCGGGTATAGTAGTTTGTCAGAACAGATTGTAAAGATGCATATGTTTAACCCTCCACAAAGTTGAATTAGAAAAACTCGAAGAAGACAAAGTTGTCGTTAAGCTTCAGATCTACAATAACACAGAAGACAGAAAGACAAGATGAGACTTGCGGAAGTATGATATTTTTGTATTTGTTTGACCGACTACGAATCTGGACAAATTGAAAGATTAACAAGAAGAAGAATAAAAAATCAAATTAAAAAAAAAAAACGCAAAAGGAAACATTATCCGATCTTGAGCCTCAAACTCTGATACCAAAATGCTAAGAAACTCCCAAGAGTTGAATCTAACAACCTTGCTGAAGAACAAGACCTTTTTAGACCTCAAACTCGAAAACCCCAAAAACCCAATGGAATCAACCCAAGAAAAAGTTTAGAACGAATTACCTTGATGATCAAGATCAAGAGTAAGAAACTTGTTTCTAAACTCTTGATTTGAATCACTCCACTAGAGGCATGATCAAGACCATTTGAATGATTATAGCATGCAAGATCTAAACACAAGAAATTACAAAATATGGAAGAATTAGCTTTCAATCAAAGCTTGAAGGATAAACTCACTTTCATTCACTTTAAAGATAATTGTTGTTTGTCCATACAAAGGCTCCAAAAGTGGTATATATAGCCGTTGAAACTTCTAGTCACTTAACTCTTATAACTTCTAGTCATTAACTCTTATAACTTTCTCACTAACTCTTGTAACTTTCATCTACTAACAAGAGTGACTTTTGGCCACTAACTTTCATCCACTAACAAGAGTAACCTTCATCAACTAATTCTACAAGTAACTTAAAAATGCATAAAATCCATAATAACCACTAAGAAAATATAACCTATGACATGAAGACAACATAAACAAAGTTTAAAATCTGGAGAATAAAACATTAAATCCAATGAGCTTCCATAACCGACCATGAATGAATATGAATGTAGTTTAAGTTCACATGGCACGATTGAGACGCCCCAATTCGTATCACACTGAAAATGACTTTTTTTAAAAATGAGTATGAGAAATAAACTATTTTAAGTGTTTAACCTGAAACTCTTCACGAATTTTCATGATATATAAAAATGACTAAAATATCCTCACACTACCCCTCCCAAATCTCTCCCATCTTTTTCTCTCTTCCCCACCTTCATTTCCACCATGGTCGTCGCCACCCACCAACCATCAACTGTCCACCTTTGGTGACCACTCCAACGACCACTTTTGTGATCCCTCTGATTGTGGTTGGTCAATGGTAGTTAGAGGTCGGTCATAGTGTTTTAAATATATTTGAGCTAATTAGTTCATACCGTTTAATAGTCGTCATTTATAGTAATTAATATGACATTAGTAGAAACATTTTAAATGTAGACAAAACCAAACAAGCTTGTGTATAAAAACACTTTTAAAAAAAATGTAACCAAACATAGGAGTGTTTTATGTTAGTAAACATTTGAGTGTTTTCATTCTAAACAATTTTAAAAAAAAATGCTTAAAAATACATTTTTGAAAACTAGTTAAATTAAAAGGTATTTCAAACCGACTCTTAGTGTATTTATGATATTTATTTAATACTATAATAGTTAAATTAAAATATGTATTAAATATTTAATGTTACAATATTTATTTGCTTTACAAAAGAAGATAAAAGAATCGTCAAACCGACAATTGGCAAGTTGTGCCTGTAACTAAGGGGTTATGGGTTCAATCCAAGAGATAAACTCACGCACTCACTAACTAAATCTTTGAACATTGGAGCAACCAAGGATGAAAATATTCGTCAATATGTCGATATATCCATGGATATATCCGTAAAATTAAAATACCGAGATCAACATAGATATCGATATTTTCATCCATGGGAGCAACCACTGTAACCAAATTGGCATTTGCACTTAGAGATGTTTGTTTTGTGGTAGTTTAAGATTCTCATATGGGATGAGACATTTGGATTATCTTGTTTGTTTTCGGTAATGTGAGATACTCATACATCTTCAGATATCCATATGACAAACATTTATCTATTATTGGATGCCCTCTTGTAACATGGGTTCTTAAGATGCCCATGTAAAGGATATCCTCTAATGACAATTTTGCCTTTCACCTTTTTCTTTTATATTTTTTTCTTTCATCAATTTTATTTATTTCACATTTATTATTTCGTAGTTAAAAATAAATTAATAGTTTTTTATGCAATATTCATTTTTTTTTTTTATAGTATAATAAATTAACGCATTAATGCACAAACAAATGACCATATGCAATTAACTATATTTATAACTTGAGGGTTGGTGTTTTTCTCTCTAATTGAGAGTGCTCTCTCTACTTGAGGGTTGGTGTTTTTGCTTTGCTTTTGCTTCGTCAAATATTAGTCGAGATTGATTTGGGGTTCCTGTTACAACCAATGGAGGACCTAACAAAAATCTGGAAACACCTTAATCTCACGGAGCGAGAGGAAACGGTAATTGAAACAAAGAAAGTTGGGAATATATTTGATGAGGAGAACATACGGATGTCTGCGGTAGCGAAACTTTTAACCACTAAAAAATAATGTAGAGACTTTTAAATTTTTCATGAAATCGATATGGAAGGTCCATATTCAAACAGGGATTGAACCTGCGGGAGACAATATTTTCTTCATTCACTTCAGATCGAAAATGGAGAGAGATAGAGTGATGGACAATGACCCTTGGACCTTCGATAGAGCACTTATGATACTTACCTCTCTAATGGTGTCGAGACCGATTCATGACCTTGAATTCAAAATCACAACTTTCTGGATTCAAGTACACAATCTACATGTTAGTTGTATGTCGAAGGAGATGACAACCATTGTGGGAAATTCAATCGGAAAAGTCGAGGAAATTGATTAGGAAGAGAAATCTTCTTGGATAGGACCTTTATGCGTATTCACGTGAATCTGTATGTGTCGCAACCGCTTTGCTGAAGCCTCAAAATCAGAATAGAGGAGGGTATCGAGATACGTTGTCTAGTCATGTATGAAAAATTGCATGACTTATGCTTTTGTTGTGGAATCTTGGGACATTCTCATCAAAAATGTCAAATGAAGACTTCTGGAGATTCAAAAAAACCCTCAGTGTGAGGAGTGGATGAGGGCCACGATTATGAAAAAGCAGACATTAGGGAGATGCGATGAATACGACAGTCATGAGGGTGAGTGAGGCGAAGGCGTCCGAGGGCGAGCGGGATTCAGGGGAAGCTGGGGAAGGTTTAATTGACTGGGGGGGACGTAGCCGGAGCGATCAGGCGTGGTGGAGGAAAAATGGAGAGAGAGGGTTGACGGCGGTGGGTCGGTTCCCTCCGATTTTCCAAGGGAGCCGGCGGAGCCCTTATCTGCAGAAGCCAAAGCGACTGTTATGGGAAGGGAGAAGATGGGGGCGGACATCTCGGGATTCTTAAATGAGAGTGACGAGGGAGAAAATGTAACCATCGTGGGGAGAGATCCGATGAAGGGGAAATCTTTGATGAAGGAAGAGGGATTTGGAGGATTTTAGGGCTGAAGAAAAAAGGCACGGGAATAATTTAATGAGGGAAAAGGGAGTTGTGAGGAGAGAGGCGAAATTGGAGGAAACGTTTATGATGGGAGTGAATTCTAATCAAAATGGTGTTTCAAATTTAAATGGGGCACGTGGTGGGTCAGATGGAGAGAGATAGTTGACTGATATGGATGAAGATTGTATTATTGGTGAGGGGAAGGGCTCCACTTTACATTTTGGTATTACTGCCCAATTGTGCCAGAAAATTGGGTCTCAAAATATAAAGACATTCTGAAAACATAAGGTGAAAGACCAATCTATTACAACTGAAGCCCATTTTTCAAAAATTCTGGGAGAAAAAAGACAGAGAGATGAAGTTGAGGCAGAGAGTATTTTGACAAAAAAGATGAAGTCAAATGAGGATTCTGAGACGATTAATATATCGGTGGAGGTTGTGGTGCAGCCCCGCCGGTCAATGAAATTCCTATGTTGGAACGTCCGGGGTGTGGAAAATTCGAGGACGTTAAGAGATCTAAAAGGTGTGGTTAATCTACATAATCCCGCAGTTCTTTTTTTATCAGAAACCAAATGTGATGTTTTTAATTCAGAATGTTTGAAGCAAAAATTAAACTATAAACAACTATTTCGTTATAGCAAGTAAAATAAAAACTAGGGGGCTGTGTTTGTTATGGAGAAATGATGTTTCTGTGAATGTTCGATCTTCCTCTCCAAATCATATTGATAGCGGAGTTATATGGCAAAGTGTTAAGTGGAGGTTTTCGTGAATTTATGGCTGTCCGGGAACAATGAATAAAAAGCTCACATGTGATCTTATTTGTCGCCTAACTAATAATGATTCCTCCCCGTGGTTGATTGGGGGGTATTTGAACGAATGTTTCTATGCAAGAGAGCAGCGGGGCGGGTCATCTAAAACCAACCGGAACATGGCTCGATTTTGGGAAACTATGAATGAGGTTAATCTCCGACATCTGGGCTATGAGGAAAATATGTGTACGTGGGTAAATAAATGTATTAATGGACCGGTCATCCTAAAACGATTGGACCAGTTTTTGGGAAACGAAAGTCTTTGTAATTTATTTGCTAATATAACAGTCTCTCATTTGCTGAAAAGAAGAATAAACATTGTTAGTGGTTCCTGAATCAAATATCTAGGTATGACAATCATATTCCACTAAGAATGTTACGACAATCAATAAATAATATTTACCTTGTCGTTATTTATCAGCTTGTTTCTCTGCAAGGTATTTAGGGCAATTTCGCTTTCAATGCTCATTTACACCACAATGGAAACACTTTCCTTTGTCTATAGATTTCGCCTTGCGAACAGCAGGGGCTTTGCCCTTCCTCCTGTTTTTCTTCTTCTTCTGAATAATCTTATTACTCACAGGAGTAGATTCAGACTTACTCCCTGATGCCGACCCCTTATGGAATTTCTTAGAAGTGACAACATTTTCCTCCTTCTCCTTTCCTTTAGAGGTGCGCAGAGACTGATAAGTCTGAAGCTCATTCAAGAGAGAAATTAAGTTATATTCTATATTATTCATCACAATATTGGATCTGAAATTAAAGAAACTCTTCGGAAGAGATTCCAAGATAAAACTAACTTGGCTTTTCTCGTCGATGGAAACACCGTTTACTTCCGCCGCATTAAAGTGGACCATCATGTTAAGGACATGTTCCCTAACAGAGGTATCATCCACCATGCGAGAGTTATAAACGTACTTGAGGGCTTCATGACGAAAAGACGAGGAGGGTTGTCCAAACATTCCTTGTAATGAATACATGATTTCCTTCGTGGAAACCATCACCTCGTGCTTCTTGGACAGAACATCTGATATGCTCGCCAAGATGTAGACTCGGGCTTTATCGTTAGCCCTAATCCATCCATCGTATGCCTCATGAACACTTCGTGAAGCATTAGAGACAGGAATATAGGAGGACATTCCTCTGTTAAGACAAACCTTAGGTCGTCAAGTACCAGAATCCTATTCAGGTTCGACTTCCAGGTCCCGTAATTCTCTCCGGTCAATTTGTCGTGAGCTAACAACTGAATAAACGTGGTCGACAATTTGAAAAATAATGTAAATCTATTAGTAAAACGATTTTAACCTATTTAAACCAATTAAAAGGTTTAACAGTAAATAAAGTACCCAAACTCTTTATTTACTTGCAACGATACTTTAGTAGGTCAGAATGCCCGCTACCTTGGGGCAGTCGAGCACTCCTTTACTAAATCAAGACGTTCTTGACTAAATGCTAATACCAGAATAACTCTTATTCCTATAGCATCTTAGTTATCGTTATTGGTCAAGATTTACTAACTCCTTAGCAAATCCCGTAAGTGTGACCCTCCATTTTTAGAATGCACAAGAAGGCCCCAACAACGCAACCTTAGGGAATGTCAGTGTTGGGAATGGCCCTATGTTTTCTTTATCCATAAATGGTGACTGAGATGTTCTGACTCCCATGAATGACCCTCCTTAGGGATTGGTGCCACTCTTGGGCACCTTGCAGGCGGAACTTGGGAATCTCACGGTTCAATCCAATAGAAGAGATACTTACTATAGATACTTACTCCATTCACCTTGCTATTGAAAGTTGCAAACACCGCCCTTCTGGGGTATGTCCTATTGACATCGCACGACCGAAAAAAATTCTCACGTTGTGAACTATAGGGAGTGCGTAGCAGGAGAGGGATATATCATATATTCCTTCTCAACACATCTACTAAGCATCATAGACGGTGTTTAAGGTAAATTACTCAGGTTTTATCTGGCTAAGAAAATAAAACCTTTAAGTCTAGGCAAACTTTTTACCTGAGATGTCTAGGTTATTAACAGTTTACTAACCTCACACCTCTCACGCATGCTCATAAAGTCAGGTTAACTTTACTCAAGTACCGGATAGCCCCCAGATAGGAGGCGATCCGTCAATTCATAATCCTCCAACCTTAGACTGGATTTCACCGGGTGAGTTTCTCATAACCTTAACACTTACGAGATTTCAACCTATTTTATCTAATAAAAAACACCGAATCATTTAACCCTAAATGAGCATGTTTTTCTCTTTGTTATAGATTTTAAAAGTCTATGTGATTTTTACAACACTTGCAAAAACTAGACTTTCTACAAAAAAAAAAATATCTACATGCTTCTCAAACACGCATTCGCTAAGGCATGACAAGTTGAATGTTTAACTTTATAATTAATTTAACACTTATATCAATTATACTCTAAACATACAACTCCTAATTCATAAATTAATATAACACTTATATCAATTCTCATGAATTAAGCATGCATCCTATACATTATAACACTTATAACATACAATATGCATAAAACTAGGGCAACTTATGTTGTATGTTTAATTTCATAATTAATACAACACTTATATCAATTATTGTATTAAACTAACAACATCTAATTCATGAATTAATATAACTTTTATATCAATACTCATGAATTCCTAAATATGCATACTATATATTATAACACTTATAACATATTTTCAATGCATGGAGCATGCTTCCTACGGTGAGATTTTTAATCTATATGGCATACTATATGCACATAAAACCATGTAATTTAATTAAAACATACATACACAATGCATAATTAATTAAACACACTAAAGTGGACGGTTTTGGCATCAAATAACTAATTTATTACAAGTTTGAACAACAAGGTAAGTCTTGAGCGGACTTCGAACTCTTCGTACCGCCTTGGACAAGCTTGCTCCCCGAACACTTCGGCCAATTTCTTTTCGAGCTTCTCATCGAACCGCCCAGAACGAGTTTGAACTTGCACCGAACACTTCGGCGAGCTCAAAACTCGAGCTTCTTTCACAAAGAAACCTATATGGACTCTAATGACTCTAAAAGAATACATACTCTTCAGCACACATTAAAGCCCATACATTTTTGGGCAATTACAAATAATGAAATTAAAAAAGAAACGATGTCAAAATCAAAATTCACTTTAGACGCACATTCAGAAACAATTTCTATATTAAAATACCCACCAAGCTTAAAATGCTGCAAATTGAGTTGATCAAAATACGCTCTGATACCAATTGATGGAGCGTATTACGCTGCAGAAGCGATTTTGGATCGTTGATACTCTAATTTCATCAATTTAACAAACTAGAAACATCAAACAACGGAAATAAGAGAAATTAGAAAACATACCCTTGTAGTTCTAATTTTTTTCAAATTTCGCCGCTCGTTCCTCGTCACGAACTCTTCAGTCCTCTTCTCACAAACACCTCGAGGACCACCTCCGGTAGTCCCGCTATCCTCGGTGCCGAGCAACAGAGTTGTGGGACTCCGTAAACAAAAGAAAAGAAAGAAAATGAAAGGAGATGGATGAGGAATGGCTGAGGGGTCTTGAGTCTTGTGAAGAACACATAAAAAATCGAAGGCATAAGCTTATCACAACAAAACTCAAATTTGAGTTTGTCAAAACAAGTACCCCAATCTGCACTTTCAATTTGAATATATATATATCATATAGATATACATATACATATATATCATATACATATACATATATATCATATATATCATATACATATACATATATATATATATATATATATATTTATTTGACTACTATATAGCAAAATTTAAAATATTTTACAAATATGGCAAAAAAATCAGTGGCTATCACTAATAGACTACTATCGGATAGTCGATAATCACTGACAAAATTCTATAAAAAAAACTAAGGTGATAGACTATTATTATCTACTATCAGTGATAGAAATTGTTATATTTGTAATTTTTTTTAAAATGTTATATTTTTAATTATTTTACTCTAAATTGACATTTGTTACAATTTTCTTTAAAGGTATTGTCTTGTTTTTTGAAAAAAATCTTTTTGTAAAGGCTGAGAGTGATTATTGGGCAATTTGACTTTTTGTACCCAAAACCAAAACAAATGGGTCTTTTAGACTCCCAAGGAAAAAACTAACCCTTTTAGACCCTGATGTGAAAGGTTTTAAATGCCCTTACTTTTAGGACATGAAATGTCTAAAATACCCCTCCTAAACCCAAAAAACTTCTTGAACTTCCAATTTTTTCCTTAGCTTATTTTCAGTGAAGATTTAGAAAAAATAATAAAAAAAATATATATGAAAAATTAATTTAAAATTTTATGAAAAATTTATCATTTTAATCAAAAATCTAAAAAAAAAATTAATTTAAAATTTTATGAAAAATTTATCATTTTAATCAAAAATCTAAAAATAGGATTTGAAAATGTATCGTTATAACAAAAATATCTCAACTTTAAAGATTTACTATTTATCTCATGACTATTTTAAGTTATAATAAATCTTTATAACTTAAAATAGAATGTAGATTTTCAAATACTATTTTTTTTTCTCCTAAATCTAGGC
The DNA here is from genome assembly GCA_028017165.1 of Herpetospermum pedunculosum. Lineage (NCBI taxonomy): Eukaryota > Viridiplantae > Streptophyta > Magnoliopsida > Cucurbitales > Cucurbitaceae > Herpetospermum > Herpetospermum pedunculosum. Next base: position 10,745,638 of record CM051526.1, read on the forward strand.
TTCTGTTTGTAAATTTATCATGCATGAAAAACTCACCAAAATAAGCCGCTATTTTTTATCGGTGAAAATTACCCTTAAATTTAAGGGAAAACAAATTTATCAGTCGGAAAAAACCCACAAGTAAAATTATCGGTCTGGAATTCATATTTAGGAGATTTATCAGGAATTCATACTATAAAAAAAACAGAAGTTTAAATTTAGGAGATTTATTAGGAAAACCAACATTAATTTACTGATCTTGAATTCATACCGGAATTCATATCGATAAAAAAAACAGAACCGATTTATAAGAATAAAAATAATAGGATTTGAAGCTTGAGATTTATCTTTTTCTTCTAAATCTACGCCTCTGTTTTTTTTATCAATTTCAGATAGGTTTTTACCGACTGATAAATTGCTTCTATTTTTTTTTATCGGTATGAATTCAAGACCGATAAATTTAATGGTGGGATTTCCTGATAAATCTCCTCAATTTAAGTTTCTGTCTTTTTTATATGAATTCCAGACCGGTAAATTTACTGGTGGGTTTTTACCGACTAATAAATTTATTTTCCCTTCAATTTACCGGTCGGAAAAACCTAAATTTAACGGTCAGAAAAAACCCACCGGTAATTTACCGGTCTGTAATTTTCACCGATAAAAAACACATAAGCTTATTTTCATGGTGGGTTTTTCACGCATGATAAATTTACAAACAGAAGCGTAGATTTAGGAGAAATAAAATAGAATTTGAAAATCTACATTCTATTAATCTTTATAACTTAAAATAAATAGTAAATCTTTATTTAACATAAATAGTACAAAAGAATATTTTTGTTATAAAGATATTTTTAAATCCTATTTTTAGATTTTTGATTAAAATGATAGATTTTCATAGAATTTTAAATTAATTTTTCATATTTTTTTTATTGTTTTTTCTAAATTTTCGCTCAAAAATAAGCCTTTACCGACTAATAAATTGCTTTTGTTTTGTTTATCGGTATGAATTAAAGACCGGTAAATTTAATGGTGGATTTTCCTGATAAATCTCCTAACTTTAAGCTTCTGTCTTTTTTATCGGTATGAATTTCAGACCGGTAAATTTACTGGTGGGTTTTTACCGACTGATAAATTTGTTTTCCCTTAAATTTACCGGTCGAAAAAAACCTAAATTTAACGGTCAGAAAAAACCCACCGGTAATTTACCGATCTGTAATTTTTACCGACCGATAAATTTGTTTTCCCTTAAATTTATCGGTCGAAAAAAACCTAAATTTAACGGTCAGAAAAAACCCACCGGTAATTTACCGGTCTGTAATTTTTACCGACTGATAAATTTGTTTTCCCTTAAATTTACCGGTCGAAAAAAACCTAAATTTAACGGTCAGAAAAAACCCACCGGTAATTTACCGGTCTGTAATTTTTACCGACTGATAAATTTGTTTTCCCTTAAATTTACCGGTCGGAAAAAACCTAAATTTAAAGGTCAGAAAAAACCCACCGGTAATTTAACGGTCTGTAATTTTCACCGATAAAAAATACAGAAGGCTTATTTTCATGGTGGGTCTTTCACGTATGATAAATTTACAAACAGAAGCGTAGATTTAGGAGAAAAAAAAAATAGAATTTGAAAATCTACGTTCTATTTTAAGTTATAAAGATTTGATATAACTTAAAATAAATAGTAAATCTTTATTTAAGATAAATAGTAATAATTTTCCGTTCAATTGATATTTTTGTTATAACCATAGATTTTTAAATCCTATTTTTAGATTTTTTGATTAAAATGATAGAGATTTTCATAAAATTTTAAATTAATTGTTCATATTTTTTTTATTGTTTTTTCTAAATCTTCGCTGAAAATAAGCAAAGTTAAAAAATCGAAAGTTCAGAAAAAATGAAAAGTTTTTTTTGGGGTTAGGAGGGGTATTTTAGACATTTCATGTCCCTAAAAGTAAGGGCATTTAAGACCTTTCACATCAGGGTCTAAAAGTATTAGTTTTTTTCTTGGAAGTCTAAAAGACCCATTTGTTTTGATTTTGGGTACAAAAAGTCAAATTGCCGGTGATTATTGTTTCTTTTTAATGCAACTTTTTTCACAAATATATATATATATATATATATATATATATATATATATATATATATATTAATTAATATTATTTAATTCAATATCAAATATTAATTAAATAATATGGCTAATCGCGGTTTTTCGAAAAATCGAGTTTTTGCACATGAATCGTATTCATGTTTTAGACCATTCTCATATTCAAATCATATTTAAATATGTCCATTATCCTTCCATAAACCGAATTTGAACAAATTCAAATTCTTTTTCTTTTCTCTTATATTGTTGCACGGCGTTATCCGAGCTAGCCAGGAGAACCTAAAGGACCTACAGATCATGAGCTCCAACGATACGAGATTATCTGGTCAAAACTCTTTTAACCGAACTAATCAACATTCGTTAACCCCGGAGACTCCACTATAGTATGCGGGTTGCACTCTCCTCACTTTAGATATATTATGTCCTCTTGATATAACCCTCATGGGCAAGTCCACCCTTCACAGGTTGTTCGTCATCACAGCCGGGTCATTTATACCGTTTAACCCCTGCATTACTTCTTATTCCTTAAGTATCACTGACACCTCTAATAAACAATAGATCAGTGGTCCAACCAACAGATCAGATAACCCTCTCTGATCAGGAGAGGGTGAACGCTCATTGTTCAAGCCCTGAAGTCAGCTATTAAGGGAACAACCTATCTACTAACCCTGAAGAGCGGGTTAGAAGTGAACTCCATCTTGTTGTACTATGTCCCCAGCCACCTATTCAAGTTTATCCTCAAGATGGTAGGAATATTGAGTCGGCGTTAATGTGCCACTCTCACCCATACAAGTCAAAGGATACTCTTGAATAAATAGAAGTTCATAGCAAGCTCAGGATTAAGATCTAGTTACCTAGGCCATCATATGAAAAAGTCGGTCTCTTCAGTAAACGGTGTTATAAAGAGAGAGCGACTTGATTTCGCGGTTTGGTCTTATGCAAACTCATTGCATAAGATGCCCTCACTCGCACATCTCAATGTGAAACGATTCGGATCACATTATTTTGCACTATACAAAGCGAGCCGCATCCAATATTGTTACCAAGATAAGGTACCCAGCCTTATCCGTATACTATAGACCGTTTTGACTGTCTACTTAAGCCTGATCCACATTCATGTCATACATAAAGCTCAAGTACTCAACCTTCGCCATGAGTGTTGGTCATTGGTATAGGATAAACTAAACACGTTTCACTTTATTCAATAAACTTTTTTACTGAATAAAACTTAATAACTCATTATTACTAAATAGAGAACTTACAAACACAATTGTTTACAAACTACGAGTTTTAGGACATAAAACCCAACATAAAATATGTGTACGTGGGTAAATAAATGTATTAATGGACCGTCATTCTAAAACGATTGAACCAGTTTTTGGGAAACGAAAGTCTTTGTAATTTATTTGCCAATATAAAAGTCTCTCATTTGCGTTGGTATTTAACTGATCATAGACCAATCTGTATCGATTTATGCGTTAATGTTCCAATTATTTCGTCTTGTTATGTGGCAAAACCGTTTAGATTCGAGGAAATGTGGACCTTGGAAGATAAATGTCGGGACATATAATCCAACAATCCTGGAATGCGGGGGCTCCCGACACCAAGGAAAATACGGGGCTATCTGATAGCTCTCAAATGGAGCTATTATTTACTCTCTAATTGTAGCTAATTACCGGGCTCAATATTTATAAAATAACCTTGTTGTAGGTAAAATCACGGTTGGGAACTAAAGGAGTCCAAGAACGCGTTTCACTGCTAAGATGAGTGTTTTAGAAGCTTCAGGAAGGAACCAGGCAAAGAAGAGAAGCAAATGATCATTTTGGCGCTAAAGGTCCCGCGTCTCGACGCTGCAAGAGCGTCTCGATGCTGCTCAGTTCAAATTTCTAATTCGAAGACCTGAAAGCAAAAGTTGTCACAGCATCGCGACGCTGCCTGTAGTGTTTCGACGCTACGTCGATTATAAAAGGAATCTTTTCCGATTTTTAGGCCATTCACTATTCATTTTCCCCTGAGGATCGACATGACTTCCTCTATCTACAAGCTCGATAAGCAAAGTCAGTATTATAAATGTAATTTGGCGGGCCTCGACAACCCATTTACCACTATCCATTCTCAAAATTTGCAGTTGTCCCCACAAGGAGTTGTGATTGATGAGATAAGAGAGTGGATGCGGGTTGTTCAGGTTAAAGGTCCAACTTTATCCCAAGAACAATTAATCGAGTGGCTCATTGTGTGGCGGCTCCAACATTCATCACTGGGGATCGCTCCTCTTAGGAGGAAATTATACCAAGTTGGTTACATGTTTTGTTATTGTCTTATTCAAATAGTTGTAATCATGTTGTGCCTTCTGGCTTTCTTCCCTGAATAATGAAAGTTAGTTTGGTTAAAAAAAAAAATTAACTATATTTATATTTTACATTTAGATATAAATAAACTTTAGTTGGATTGAATAATATCTCGATTTATTTAAATCGAAATTTAAGGAGCAATAATTCTTTTATTTTCTACTTTTTGAATAGCACACAATACTTGTGTGTCGAGAATTTTATCTCTTGTACAAACATTGAAATGACTTTTTTAGTTATTTTATAAAAATGAATTTATTTAAAAATAAAACATTAAAACAATAAATACCAAAATATTATATAAATTTAAATTAGATTAAAATAATCTGTAAATTACCTAAAGAGTAGTAAGAGAATTTTTTATATAATACATACCTTAAAACATTTCTGCACACAAACCCTACAAAACAAACACAATTATCCAAGTATTCTTATAAATTATTCCTTCAAAACTCGTGGTTTGTAAATTTAATATATATTCTATTTTGCAATAAAGATGTTATTGAGGTTTATTCAGTAAAAGTGTTATTGAATAAAGTGAATTGCGTTCTTTTAACCCAAATCCAATAAACTAAGAACCATTGGCTATAGGATGTATACTTGAACTTCATGTGGAGACATGAATGTGGATCAAATTCGAGTAATAGTCAGAATGGTCTATAGTATAGGGATAGGGTTGGGTACCTTATCCTGGGGACACTATGGACGCGGCCCACTCAGTATAGTACAAACGACGTGATCTGAAATCGTTCATGTGGAGACATGCGAGTGTGGGCGTCCTGTGCAATGAGTTTGCATAAGACCGGACCGCGAAATAAGTCATTCTTTCTTTATAACTCCGTTTACTATTAAAGACTGACTTTTTCATATGATAACCTAGGTAACTCAATCTGAATCCTGAGCACGCTATGCACTCTTGTTTATTCAGGATTATCCTTTGACTTGCATGGGTGAGAGTGACCTGAGATCGTCGACTCAATAAGCCTACCATCTTGGGGATAAGACCGGGTAGAGAGCTGAGAACATAGTCCTGCGAGATGGAATTCAATCCTACCCGCTTTTAGGGTCTAGTAGAGAGGTTGTTCCCTTAAGTGCTGACTCCAGGTCTTGAACAATGAGCCCACCCTCATTGGCCCGAGACGGATCTGGTTTGGTGGTCGGACCACAAACCAATTGTTCATTAGAGGATCAGTGAGGACTTAAGGAACAAGAAGTAATTACGGGGGTAAAACGGTTTATTAGACTCAGTTGTAATTACAAACGACCTGTGAAGGATCGACTTACTAATCATGGTTATATCAAGTGGACATAAATATATCTACGGTGAGGAGAGTGCAACCGCTGGGCTTTAGTGGAGTGACCCGACGGTTAACAAATGTTGATTAACCGGCCAAAGGTGCGAAAGCAGGTTTGGATCTTCGACACTCAAAGAGCATCAATTAAGCAGCCTATGCAATCGCACAGCTAACGCATAGCTGTCTTATAGCCATCACATAGACTGTTTAATTGATGCTCTTTGAGTGCCGAAGATCCAAACCCGCTTCCGCTGCGCGGTGTGCGATACTCCCATCATAAACATGACAATCTAAAATATTAGACATCTATAATTCATAACATCTATAATTTCAGGTATCTCGGACATAAATGTGTACTAATGTCCAAGAGGTCAAAGGTTTGATTCCACATCCCGCATCAATTAAACACTTTTGCAAAAAATAAATGTCAATTTTTATAATAATAAATGATTATTTATGAATTTATTTATTACAAAAACTTTTATAATGATGGTATAATAATTAATGAACTAATCTAATTTCAATAAATAGATATAAATTAATTGATTATCAAGAATTAATTATAATTATGGAAAAATATACTATTGAAAAAAATCAATTTATACTCTCAAATTTTGAAGGTTGAATAAATTAAAACGCTAAACTAATAATTATATCAATTAAAATTCAAAACTCTTATTAGTGGATCAATTTAGATCATCTTTTAATTTTTTGTTTGAAAATTGTTAATGCATAATTATCTCATATGTGTGTAGACTTCTTTAAAGTTTAAATGCATGATTAACAAAATATTAGTCGAGTAGTTAACGATTTGAGTTTATATAGTAAATTTTTTTAAGTAGGAAAAATGAAGTGACGTCAAACTGAACATAGTTTAATTCGCATAAAGACGTGTCTTCGATCATGAGGTTCAAATCCTTCATCTTCAGGAAATCAAAAAAAAAAAAAAAAAACTTTCAATTTTGATAGAAATTTGGAAGAAAAATAATTTTATTTTAATTATGTTTGAGTTCATTTTAAATACAATCAAAGTCAAAATAATTAGGAAGATAATAGTTTCAAGTATATAATGTTTGGACGACCCTTATCAAATGGAATTGGAAGATTTTTTCAGTTGTCTTATTTTACTTTATTACTACATTATATTTGAATAATTCTATTTAGGAAAAAGTTTTGACATATTATATGCTAATTAAATAATTTTTAATATATCTGGATAATTTTTTTATATACAAAAAAGCCTTCATATTTAGAGAGAGAGTCGAATTAAGATGCACCGGTATATTCATAAAAAAAAAAAAAATATTAAGATGCACTTGTTTATATTTATATTGGGTTGATTTGAAAATAAAACCAAATAAGAATACAGTGAGCTTAGCTTAGTGGTAATTGATATGCATTATCTCTTTTAAGGTTGGAAGTTTAAATTTTTATACCCCATTTATTGTATTAAAAAAAAAAGAAAAAAAGTGGTGTCTAGCTATAATTTTTTAATACGGTTAGATTCAAATAAACAATCCCCGAGAAAAGCGTTTTGTGAGGAAAAAAAATTGTCGAGAACTTAAGTACACCCGAAAACTGCTTACATTGGTAGAATTCATTAATGCTGGCGCATCAACTTATAGTTGATTGAAACCATTAAAGTTAAGATTTAGTCCTTTAACTTTAAAATTTGTTTCTATTTGGTTTTTAACTTTAAAAGTGTTTAATAGGTCTTTAAACCATCATATCCAATAGATCTCTAAATTTTTGAATTTGTGTCTAATTAATAGTTCATTGATCTATTCAACATTTTTTAAAATTCACTAAACTATTCGACACAAAATTAAAACTGTGGCTCCTATTAGACATAGAATTCACTTTTATATAATACTAGATTAATTAGTTTTAAAAGAATAAGAACAGGTCAAGGACCTATTAGACCTAAAACTCGACGTTGAGGTACTTATTAGATATTTTTTAAGTTCAAGACTTATTAGACACAAAATTAAAAGTTGAGAAACTTATTAGACACAAAATTAAAAGTTGAGAAACTTATTAGACATTTTTTAAAGTTCAGAGACTAAATAGACACAAACCTATCAATTAACCTAAAGTTAAAGTTTAGGAGTTTAATTGATACAATTATTAATCTACACATGCGAGAGTTATACATTTTTTTTTTTTTTGATGGACAAACCTCAATACAAATCTAAACAACTACCAACTCATTCGCGAGAGTTATACATTAACAGCTTGTAAATGAAAATTTATTGGGGCTCTAAATTGATTCATTTAAAATTGCCACAATAATTTTAGAAAGTTACCACAATAATTTTAGAGTTTTAATTATCATTCAACCTACAAAAGTTTTGGAGTATAAATTTATTTTTCTCAAATTTTTATACTAACTAGTTTGACTATTTTTAATTCATCAATTAAATATATTTAAGATAATGTTAATTTATTAATTAATAGTTTCAGTAAATATGTAATTGTTTTCTTTTAATAAATTATTTCTCTCATTAAAAAGGAATTTAGTATATTTGTTAATAAATTACTATTAATTTATTCAGGCTAAATTATTAAATATATTTAATATATTTAATTCCAGTACATTAATATCAATTAATTGAATTAAATAATTGTTAACATGACATAACTGAACTACTCAACTGATTTAAAGTATGTACCTCAATCAATAGATTAGAGGTATCTCTTATCCCAAATATTATAAAATTAAATTTAAATAACTATATATATTTAAAATAAAATAAACATATAAAAAAATGAAAAACAAAACAAAGATGAGAGAAAATTCATATTTTTTTTTGTGTAAGTATATATACAGCACTCTTGTGAATGGGTGTAATGTCAAACTCCATAATAGACCTTTGTACCAAACTAGATAGAAGAAAACTTTAACTCATTCACATTGATAGTTCTCATTTAGAACTATTATTTATTCCCTAATATTAGCTAAATATCGTGCTTATTATTGATTAATTGTCTCTATTGTAGGTGTTTTGCGATAAAGAGTTCGTGGAGTCCAAGAGCGCATTTCGGAGCTAAGAAGGTCATTTTAAGGCTTGGGGAGTGAACCGGACAAAGTAGAGGAGCAAAATGGCAAGTTGACACAAAATGTCTGACGCTGCTAAGAGTGTCCCGACGATGCTTCAAGGCAAAAATATAAATTCAGACCCGAGAGTTTTCAAGGCGACAGCGTCTCGACGCTCCGAGAGCGCGCGTGCAGAAATTTTCCGTTTGTAGCGTCGCGACGCTGCCTGTAGCGTCTCGACGCTACGACAAGTTAAATACCCATCTTCTCCGATCTTAGGTCATTTCATATTCGATTTTAGCCTCGGGATTGCGATTTTCAGCCATTTTTTAAGTTTTTCTTCTCTCCTTTGTGTTGTATGAGCTCTAGAACCACCATTGAAGCTTGGATTGCTCCAGCTCCCATGGAAGGCTAGAGGTAAGTGCTACGATTTGGGGATTTTAGGGATTTGTCATTAATGTTTTGATGGGAGATTTTGTAACTTTCAATTCTACTTAGTCTTTAATGTTCAACATCTATTTCTTCCAAGCATACTCTTATTAGCATGTGTATTTGAATTGATTAACGCTCAAGACGTGTATGCATGTTATACCGTTAACTAAATTAGTGATGTCGTGCCTCTTCTAATCACCTAGGTAATAAGAGGTTGAGTTGAGCCTTAGGTAGCATTTTGCATGTTTACCTTTGAGAGCATTCGGCTAACCTTGAAAAAGTAGAGAAATCGAAATATTGGCTTAGGCTATCCAAGTCAAATATTCGTCACAATTTTCCCCTTACTGACTTTGGTTAATTTAGGATTGATCACCTTAGATTAATTTATTGCCATGTTTAGTTAGAATTTGATGCGAGCTTGTCGAGGCCCGTCAAATACAATTTATAATTACCGATCAACGGCTTGTAGTAAACTACAACGGACCGGGTCGAACTCAGGGAACCGAAATATAAATTCTCTAAATTAAAGTTTATGTAAAAACAATAAATGGGGGGTTTTTGGATTGCATGTTAATGTAATCAATTAAAATAACAATTAAAGATAAAGTTTAAAGAATTAAATAATTAAATAAATAAACAAGAAATTACCTTGCTGATTCAGAGATTGTCGGGACTTAATGGATTTTGCTCATCGATTACTTACTCCAATAAAAATACAATTTCTTAATTAAAAGCCTAATCGAATTAACTGGAACAGCCATGAAAAGTCTCTAAAGATCCTATCATGCAATTAATTAGACAAAGCATCGTAATTAACTCTAAACTAGTCAATTAGTTGGGTACGATAGCGTTCCATGCTAATTACCTAGCAGCTCTAAGCACATGGATTGATTAGAACGTTAATTAAATTGATCAAATTCAATTAAACATTTTTCTATTCCTAAGGTCTATTATACGCACCATGTTAACTATGGAAAAGCCATAATATTAACATTAGTCATAACCTGACCATCTTGCTACTATAATTAAGCATGCAATTTATGACAATTACGGATCACAAATTACAAACATAGCATACATGAACAATTAATATTTAATTGATTAAGCTGTCACATTAACCAATACTAAAATGCACATGAAATAAACAAAGAATAGAAAACAATTAATCAAGAAATTAGATTGCAATTTAATACCAAAAATCTCCCAAAAACGTTAAGCTCGACAAACCTCTAAATCAACATTACAAGTTTAGCCGAACATAAGAATAAATAAAAAACTCTAAGAAGAATAGTGATGGTGTGTGTTGGTGTGCGGGGAATTGTGTGTGGGGAATGGGGTAAGGTGTGTGGAATAGTGGTAAGGTGTGTGAAATGGTGTAAGGTGTGTGAAAGGGTGTAAGGTGTGAGGAATGGTGGTGTGAGATGTGAGGAATGGTGTCAGGTGTATTGTAAAGTGTGGACTCTCCCCTTTTTATACTAAAAAGAAAATAGCCATTTACTATTTTTAAATAAAAATAAATAAATAAAACTTGTGGTTGAGGAGACTTTGTTGGAGTGACACGAATGGTTGAGACTTCTTTTTTGAATGAGTTCAAATGAGTCAGGAGCTGACACGCGAGACTTCTTTTGTTGAATGAGTTCAAATGAGTCAGGAGCTGATACGTGTGCGAGGTGATGGTTGGAGTAAAAAAAATACAATTAATAATAACATTCTCCAAGAATCGAACTCAAGATCAAAGTCTATCATAATCAACTCTTCACCATCAGACCAAGCTTCCAGCTTTGAACATTAAATGATTTTTATCTTCATAGTATCATTTGCGGCTCGGTTTGTTGATATTATACTCGAAAACTCCTCCTTTGAGTTCTTATTTAATATAAGTTTCTCATTCACCTCTAAATGCTCGATTCCTGCAAAACATGTGATTAAACACATTAATTTGAATCAACTAACAAGAATTAAAGATTATAAAATAGCACTTTTGGAGTTCTATCAAATACCCCACACCTAAATCTTGCTAGTCCTCGAGCAAGAAATAATTTAAACATTAAAATGAATCGTTGGCTGCAAATTAATGACTCTAACCTCTGTATCTTAAACAATAAAAATATTCACAACTCACAACATTCAAATGCATTCAATCAACGAGAAATTTAAAATTAGTTCTTTCATCCCTTATGTGTGTGTGCGCGTAGCCTTTTCTATCTTGATTTTTATAAGTTCGGGAATATTTTATTCAACCCTCAACTCGTTTTCCCCCTACTTCTGGTCATTTAGAACAAACTATCAAGCATCAATACATTCAAGTAAGCAATATTTCTATTAAGGTGCCTGAAAACAACTTTGGGGATCCCCTAAACTTGCAATATTTTAACTCAAGGGTACTAGCTTTCACACCCAACTGCAGGGCCTCTCACCCAGAGCACTCGCTCAATGGGCGGCCTAACTACTCACATTTGGGGCAGCTCTTTTTACCCCTTATCGTTTTACTCATTACAAGCTGATTTTCACTTTTCTTGAGCTCGAGCAATATTTTATTTTTTTCAATTTTTTTTTTCTTTTCACAAGGCAGATAGACATGCTATACCTTCTTAATATTTCATTACAAACTATCATGTAAGATAACTTTCTAATTAGTTCTAAGGGCCTTTCGAGGTGACAACAAATATATAGGTCAAATAATACAATCCTAAGCCTTTAAAACCATAGATGAGAAGACTATGTGCACAATAGTTATAAGGGAATCTAGTGAAAATTTTAAATTTAACTCCAAATCATGCATGCATTCTCATTCTTTGCAAGAAAAAGTGAAAAAACATAATGAACAAAAAATGTATAAGACACATCATAGATTGTCATCATCATATAATATGCAACCAACTATGATGGAGCGCCCATGGCACGCAGCGGAAGCGATTTGGATCATAGACACTCTAATTTCATCAATTTAAACAAATGGAAACATGCAAAAGCGATGAAAAAGAGAAGTTAGAACACATACCCTTGTCGTTCGTAATTCTCCAAATTCACCGCCAGAAGCTCCTCACGAGCTCACCGAGCCTTCTCACGAAACGTTTGTGGACCACCCACGGTAGTCCCGCTATCCTCAGGCCGAGAAACGGAGTGGTGGGACTCCTTTTACAAGAGAAAAGGAGAAGAAGAAGAGGAAGAAGAGAAGGACAGAGGGCTGCTTTATTTTTTACTTCTTGCAAAAACGTGTACCCATTGTTTCAAATTGAATCAAATTCAATTTTAGAAACTTTCTTCACAATTCTCTTCTGTTCACCTCAGCCCATACGTAACATACGTAATATATATATATATTGATTCAACATGTGTCTTGCTGCATGCAAGACACATGTGTATATATATATATATATATAATTATTATTATTATTAAAAATAATAATAATAATTTTATTTATTAAACATTTTAATAAATAAAATATATATATAATTATTAATTAAACTTTTTAATTAATAAATATTATTTAATTCAATATCAAATATTGATTAAATAATATAACTAAACTCGGTTTTTCAGAAAAAACCGACTTTTTTCACATGAATCTCATTCATGTTTCAGGCCATTGCCATATTTAAATCATATTTAAATATGTCTATCCTTCTTCCACAAACCCGAATTTGAACGATTCAAATTCTTTTCTTTTCTTTTATATTGTTTCACAGCTTTATCCGAGCTAGCCAGGAGAACCGTAAGGACCTACAGATCATGAGCTCCAACGATACGAGATTATCCGGTCAAAACTCTTTCAACTGAACTAACCAACATTCGTTAACCCCCGGAGACTCCACTAAAGTCCAAGGGCTGCACTCTCCTCACTGTAGATATATTGTGTCCTGTTGATATAACTATCATCAGTAAGTCGATCCTTCACAGGTCGTTCATAATCACAACGGGTCATTTATACCGTTTAACCCTTGTATTATATCTTGTTCCTTAAGTACCACTGACACCTCTAATGAACAATTGATTTGTGGTCCAACCATCAAATCAGATTCCTCCCTGATCAGGAGAGGATGGGCCCACTGTTCAAGACCTGGAGTCAGCACTAAAGGGAACAACCTTTCTACTAACCCTGAAAACGGGTAGGAGTGAATTCCAATCTTGCTACAACTATGTCCCCAGCCACTTATTCAATCTTATCCCCAAGATGGTAGGCATATTGAGTCGGCAATCTGGCCACTCTCACCCGTACAAATCAAAGGATAAGGTTGAATAAACAGGAGTTCATAGTAAGCTCAGGATTGAGATCGAGTTACCTAAGTCATCACATGAAAAAACCGGTCTTTACAGTAAACGGTGTTATAAAGAAAGAGCGATTTTATTTCTTGGTTCGGTCTTGTGCAAACTCATTGCACAGGACGTCCTCACTCACATGTCTCTACATGAAACGATTCGAATCACATCGTTTTGTACTATACAAAGTGAGCCGCGTCCAATAGTGTCCCCAGGATAAGGTACCCAGCCTTATCCCTATACTATAGACCATTTTGGCTGTCTACTTGAACTTGATTCACATTCATGTCACACATGAAGTTCAAGTACTCATACTATCGCCATGGGTGTTAGTTATTGGTATAGGTTAATACAAACACAATTCACTAAAATTCAATAACAACTTTATTGAAATATAATATTTACACATTCAAACAGTTTACAAACTACGAGTTTTAGGACATAAAACCCAACAAACTCCCACTTGGACTAAAACGTCAGTGGAGTACATGCTGGTCGAGAGAACTAGAATATCAAATATCTAAAGTTTCTCCCACTGTCCTACTGAGCAGCTCGCAGCCCTAGACTTTCTAGGTGTCTCTCAAACACTTTAGTCGTGAGAGACTTAGTAAATGGATCAGCAATGTTGTGCTCCGAGGCTACCTGTGTGACGATCACATCTCCTCGTTGCACTATCTCCCTGATGAGATGATACTTCCGCTCAATATGCTTTCCACGCTTATGGCTTCTAGGTTCTTTAGAATTTGCCACTGCACCGCTGTTATCACAATAAAGGGTGATTGGCAAGTTCATATTTGGAACAACTTCCAAATCTGTCAAGAACTTCCTAAGCCATACAGCTTCTTTCGCTGCTTCACAAGCTGCGAGATACTCAGCTTCCATGGTGGAGTCAGCAATACAACCTTGCTTTATACTCCTCCATACTATTGCTCCTCCGTTAAGAGTGAACACTGATCCTGATGTAGATTTCCTGGAATCTATATCAGTCTGAAAATCAGAGTCAGTGTATCCTGCAAGGATCAAATCCTTCGCGCCATACACAAGCACATAGTCCCTCGTTCTCCTAAGATACTTGAGGACGTGTTTAACGGCTGTCCAGTGATCATATCTGGATTGGACTGGAACCTACTGACAATTCCTACTGCATAGCAGATGTCGGGTCGTGTACACAACATAGCGTACATGAGACTACAAACTGCAGATGCATAGGGAATTCGTCTCATATCCTCAACCTCTTGAGGTGTCTTAGGAGACTGTTCCTTAGACAAGTGAATTCCATGCCTAAAAGGCAGCGAACCTTTCTTGGAATTCTGCATCGAATATCTTGACAACACCTTGTCAATATAAGATGCTTGAGACAGCGCTAGCACTTTGTTCTTACGATTCCTTATGATCTGAATCCCTAGAACAAACTGAGCCTCTCCCAAATCTTTAATTTGGAATTGGGTCGCTAGCCAATTCTTAACGTCAGTTAGGAACCCTACATCATTCCCAATGAGTAGTATATCGTCTACGTACAAGACTAAGAAAGCTACAACAGTATTGACTACTTTCTTGTAAACACAAGGTTCGTCAATATTTTGTTCAAAGCCATAAGATTTGATCGCCGTATCAAATCTTATATTCCAGGATCTAGATGCTTGCTTCAACCCATAAATGGATCGATTAAGCTTGCAAACCTTTTGCTCTTGACCCTGAAGTATGAACCCCTCTGGTTGAGCCATATAGATACTCTCCTCAAGATTACCATTCAGAAAGGCAGTCTTGACATCCATTTGCCAGATTTCATAATCATAAAATGTAGCAATGGATAAGAGTATTCTAATCGACTTTAACATGGCAACAGGAGAAAAAGTTTCTTCATAGTCCACCCCTTCTCTTTGGGAATAACCTTTTGCCACAAGTCGAGCCTTAAAGGTTTGCACCTTACCGGCTTGGTCTCGTTTTCTCTTGTAGATCCACTTGCAACCGATAGGTCTTTCACTATCTGGTTGGTCTACAAGATCCCAGACCGAATTGAAGTACATAGACTCCATTTCGAGATCCATGGCTTTAAGCCACTGGTCCTTGTCTGTGTCATTCATTGCCTGTTTAAAGGTCAATGGATCCTCAACGCCATCATCAGGTATGACGACTTGAGTTTCAGACAATCCGATGTAGCGGTCAGGCTGTCTTACATCCCTCCCACTGCGTCGAGGCTTTCTCAACTCTTGAGAAGGACCAGCCTGATCAACAACCTTTGTTGATCCGTCTGTAGCTTTTCTGGAAAATTCGGACAAAACAATTTTGCTCGACGGTTGATGATCTCTCATGTGGTCTTCCTCTAAGAACGTGGCATTAGTCGATACTAGTACCTTATTCTCATGAGGATCATAAAATAGACCACCTTTCGTTTCCTTGGGGTAACCTACAAATAGGCACAATTTTGAACGATGTTCCAACTTCTTTGGATTGGGTACTAGCACATGTGCCGGACACCCCCAAATCCTAAAGTGACGTAAACTACCTTTACGCCCTCTCCATAACTCATAAGGTGTTTCAGAAACACTCTTAGAGGGAACCATGTTCAAAATATATACTGCAGTCTCTACTGCATATCCCCAAAACGAACTAGGCAAATGAGCATAACTCATCATAGATCGAACCATGTCTAACAGGGTTCTATTTCTCCTCTCGGACACACCATTCTGCTGTGGTGTTCCTGGCGCTGAGAGTTGAGATACTATTCCATGTTCTATCATATAGTCCTGGAATCTTAAATCCATATACTCTCCACCTCGATCTGATCGGAGTGTTTTTATCGATTTACCTAATGTGTTCTCAACCTCTGCCTTATACTCTTTGAACTTTTCAAGAGCTTCGGACTTATGATGCATTAGATAAAGATAACCGTACCTAGAATAATCATCAATGAAACTGATGAAATATTCATACCCTCCTCGTGCTTTGACATTCAAAGGACCGCAGAGATCCGAATGCACGATTTCTAGAGGTTCTTTGGACCTATGACCTTTTTCAGAAAAAGATCGTTTGGTCATTTTGCCCTCAAGACAAGACTCACATGGCGGTAAAGAGTTGTCCTCTAAACGATTTAGCAGACCACTCTTAACCAATCTCCCAATCCTATTGAGATTAATGTGACCTAGTCTTAAGTGCCAAAGATAAGTACTTGGAGAAAGTTTCTGCCTTTTAGTTTGAGTCTCAGCTGTTTTAAACATTTCAGTGTTCAAAATAGCTTTGGCTTCGGTTGGTCTTAACACATACAAGTTGTTTTCAAGTTTCGCAGAACAAATACGTACACCTCTTTTGCTAATGAACGCTTCATTATGTACAAAAGATACTTTATACAACTGTTCTAACAAACAAGATATAGATACAAGATTCCTCTGGAAGGTAGGAACCAGGAGTACATTTTCTAGTAAAATGAAACTATCTCTATACAACAACTTTACAGCTCCCACTGCTTCAGCTGAGACAACCTCTCCAGTTCCAACTCTGAGAGTTATCTCACCGCGAGAAAGTGGCTGCCAAGAACTAGTTTCCTGAAAAGAAGAACAAACATGGTTAGTAGCTCCTGAATCAAGTATCCAGGTATGACAATCATGTTCTACTAAACATGTTTCTACAACAAGTAAATCATATTTACCTTGTCTTTCCTTCTCAGCCTTTTTCTCTGCAAGATACTTTGGGCAATTCCGTTTCCAGTGCCCATCTACACCACAATGGAAACATTTTCCTTTGTCTGCAGATTTACTCTTGCTTTTAGCAGCAGCAAGTGTTTTTCCCTTCCTTTTATCTTTCTTCTTCTTTTGAATACTCTTATTCTTAATAGAAGAAAGTTCAGACCTACTCCCTGAAGACGACCCTTTTTGGAATTTCCTAGAAGTGACAACGTTTGCCTCCTTCTCTTTTCCTTTAGAAGTCTGTAGGGACTGATAGGTCTGTAGCTCGCTGAGGAGAGAAGTCAAATTATACTTTATCTTGTTCATTACCAAATTGGTTCTGAACTGAAGGAAACTCTTCGGAAGAGATTCCAAGATAAAGCTTACTTGACTTGACTCATTTATAATAGCTCCGTTTACTTCCGCCACATTGAAGTGGACCATCATGTTAAGGACATGCTCCCTAACAGAGGTTCCCTCCTTCATGCGAGAGTTGTAAACGAATTTGAGGGCTTCATGACAGACCGATGAGGACGGAAGTCCAAACATCTCCTGTAATGAAGACATGATTTCTTTAGCAGAAACCATATCCTCGTGCTTCTTAGCTAACACATCAGATATGCTGGCTAAGATATAGACTCGGGCTTTATCATTAGCCCTTGTCCATCTATCATATGCTTCTCGAACAGTTCGAGTCGCATCCGAGCTAGGAGGGGGAGGACAATCCTCTGATAAGACGAACCTTAGATCATCTAGAACGAGAATCGTATTCAAGTTCGATTTCCAGGTCGCGTAGTTATCGCCGGTTAACTTATCGGAAGCTAGTAAGTGAATAAAAGAGCTAGACATGCTGAAAAGAGAATGAATAAATATTAGTGAAAAGGTTTTAACCTAATTTACACACCAATCAAGAATTTAGCAAAGAATAATAATGTACCCAAAACTCATTATTAAACTGCAACGATACTTCAGTGGGTCAGAATGGTCGCTACCGAGGGGCAGTCAAGCATTCCTTCACTGAATCAAGACATTCTTGACTAAATGCTAATACCAGAATATCTCATATTCCTATAGCATCTTAGTTATCGCTGTTTGGTCAAGATTTACTAACTCCTTAGCAAATCTCGTAAGTGTGACCCTCCATTTTTAGAATTCATAGGGCGGCCCCAACGATGCAACCGAATGGAAATGTCAAAGTTGGGAATGGCTCTATGTTTCTTTATCCATAAATGGTGATTGAGATGTTCCGATTCCTATGAAACGGCCCTCCGAATGGATCGGTACCACTTGTGGGCACCTAGCAGGCAGAACATAGGAATCTCACGGTTCAATCCAATGGAGGAGACCGCAGGATGTATTGACATACTTCCTTCTCCCACTTACTATAAATACTTTCTCCATTCACCTTGCTCTTGAATTATGCAAATACCATCCGAATGGGGATGCCCTATTGACATCACGAGGCCGAGCATAATTCTCACGGTGTGAACTTGACAGAGAACGTAGGAGGAGAGGGACATATCATATATACCTTCTCAACACCTCTACTAAGTATTTTAAGACGGAATGGGTAAATTACTCAGGCATTATCCGGCTAAGACAATAAGGCCTAAGTCTAGGTAAAACAAACTTTTACCTATGATGTCTAGGTGATAAACATTTTATTACCTCACACCACTCACGCATGCTCATAAAGCCGGGTTAACTTTACTCAAGAACCGGATAGTCCCCAGGTAGGAGGTGTTCCGTAAACCGTCAGCTTAAATACCTCCAACCTCGAACAGGATGTCCCCGGGTGAGTTTCTTGTAACCTTAGCATTTACAAGATATCGACCTATTCATCTAATGAAACGGAACGATACATTCAACCCTAAGTGAGCATGCCTTTGTCTTTGTTATAGATTTTAAAAGTCTATGCCAATTTTACAACGCTTTGCAAAACTAAGACTTACTACAACAAACTTCTACATGCTTCTCAAACATGCATCACTAAGGCACGACAAGTTGAATATTTAATTTCATAATTAATATAACAATTATATCGATTATGATTTTAAATATACAACTCCTAATTCATAAATTAATATAACACTTATATCAATTCTCATGAATTAAGCATGCATCCTATACATTATAACACTTATAACAAACAAAATGCATCTTATGTTGGATGTTTAATTTCATAATTAATATAACACTTATATCAATTATTCTATTAAGCAAACAACATCTAATTCATGAATTAATATAACTCTTATATTAATACTCATGAATAAACATGCATCCTATACATTATAACACTTATAATATACCATGTGCATAAAACTATGGCAACCTATGTTGTTGATTCAATTTCATAATTAATATAACAATTATATCAATTATTCTATTAAACTAACAACAACGAATTCATGAATTAATATAACTTTTATATCAAAAATCATGAATTGCCAAATATGCATACGATATATTATAACACTTATAACATATTTTCAATGCATGAAGCATGCTTCCTACGGTGGGATTTTAAATCTATATGGCATACGTTATGCACATACAAACATGGAATTTAATTAAAACATACATTCGCAATGCATAATTAATTAAACACACTAAAGTGGATCGATTTTGGCATTTAGCAAGCAATAACTAAATTATTACAAGCTTGATCAACAAGCTACGCCTTGAGCGGACTTCGAACTCTTCGCACCGCCTTTGGCCAACTTGCTTCCTCCGAACGCTTCGGCCAAAATTTCTTCGAATTTCTTCTCGTATTGCCTTGAATGAAATTGAACTTACACCGAACATTTCGGCGAGTTTCAATCTCAAAATTCTTTCACAAAGAAACCTATATGGACTCTAATGACTCTAAAAATACAGACTCTTTAGCATGCATTAAAGCCCATACATTCTCGGGCAATTACAAATAATGAAATTCAAAAAGAAACTATGCCAAAATCGATATTCACTTTAGAATCCATTCAGAAACAATTTCTAAATAAAACCCACCATAACTTAAATTGATAGAAATTGAGTGGCCAAAAACGCTCTGATACCAATTGATGGAGCGCCCATGGCACGCAGCGGAAGCGATTTGGATCATAGACACTCTAATTTCATCAATTTAAACAAATGGAAACATGCAAAAGCGATGAAAAAGAGAAGTTAGAACACATACCCTTGTCGTTCGTAATTCTCCAAATTCACCGCCAGAAGCTCCTCACGAGCTCACCGAGCCTTCTCACGAAACGTTTGTGGACCACCCACGGTAGTCCCGCTATCCTCAGGCCGAGAAACGGAGTGGTGGGACTCCTTTTACAAGAGAAAAGGAGAAGAAGAAGAGGAAGAAGAGAAGGACAGAGGGCTGCTTTATTTTTTACTTCTTGCAAAAACGTGTACCCATTGTTTCAAATTGAATCAAATTCAATTTTAGAAACTTTCTTCACAATTCTCTTCTGTTCACCTCAGCCCATACGTAACATACGTAATATATATATATTGATTCAACATGTGTCTTGCTGCATGCAAGACACATGTGTATATGTGTATATATATATATATATATATATATAATTATTATTATTATTAAAAATAATAATAATAATTTTATTTATTAAACATTTTAATAAATAAAATATATATATATAATTATTAATTAAACTTTTTAATTAATAAATATTATTTAATTCAATATCAAATATTGATTAAATAATATAACTAAACTCGGTTTTTCAGAAAAAACCGACTTTTTTCACATGAATCTCATTCATGTTTCAGGCCATTGCCATATTTAAATCATATTTAAATATGTCTATCCTTCTTCCACAAACCCGAATTTGAACGATTCAAATTCTTTTCTTTTCTTTTATATTGTTTCACGGCTTTATCCGAGCTAGCCAGGAGAACCGTAAGGACCTACAGATCATGAGCTCCAACGATACGAGATTATCCGGTCAAAACTCTTTCAACCGAACTAACCAACATTCGTTAACCCCCGGAGACTCCACTAAAGTCCAAGGGCTGCACTCTCCTCACTGTAGATATATTGTGTCCTGTTGATATAACTATCATCAGTAAGTCGATCCTTCACAGGTCGTTCATAATCACAACGGGTCATTTATACCGTTTAACCCTTGTATTATATCTTGTTCCTTAAGTACCACTGACACCTCTAATGAACAATTGATTTGTGGTCCAACCATCAAATCAGATTCCTCCCTGATCAGGAGAGGATGGGCCCACTGTTCAAGACCTGAAGTCAGCACTAAAGGGAACAACCTTTCTACTAACCCTGAAAACGGGTAGGAGTGAATTCCAATCTTGCTACAACTATGTCCCCAGCCACTTATTCAATCTTATCCCCAAGATGGTAGGCATATTGAGTCGGCAATCTGACCACTCTCACCCGTACAAATCAAAGGATAAGGTTGAATAAACAGGAGTTCATAGTAAGCTCAGGATTGAGATCGAGTTACCTAAGTCATCACATGAAAAAACCGGTCTTTACAGTAAACGGTGTTATAAAGAAAGAGCGATTTTATTTCTTGGTTCGGTCTTGTGCAAACTCATTGCACAGGACGCCCTCACTCACATGTCTCTACATGAAACGATTCGAATCACATCGTTTTGTACTATACAAAGTGAGCCGCGTCCAATAGTGTCCCCAGGATAAGGTACCCAGCCTTATCCCTATACTATAGACCATTTTGGCTGTCTACTTGAACTTGATTCACATTCATGTCACACATGAAGTTCAAGTACTCATACTATCGCCATGGGTGTTAGTTATTGGTATAGGTTAATACAAACACAATTCACTAAAATTCAATAACAACTTTATTGAAATATAATATTTACACATTCAAACAGTTTACAAACTACGAGTTTTAGGACATAAAACCCAACAAACTAATCATCATACATTTCAAGCTCAAGATTTTCATAATATAAAAGTTAGATGCTCAATCAAATATATCTTCACCCCCACCTAAAACAATACATTGTCCCCAATGTATAATTAAGTAGATTGATCCAAAAGAAATGAGAAAGAGTTCTTTTTTTTTTTAATTAAAGAAAAAAAAATTGAAGAACAAAAATCTTCCCATGTCAGTTCCCAATTAGAGGTGTTCCCTTTCGGTCAACTTAAGTACCTCAGTCTAGACAGAACTATCCATAGGTAAATTTATCCTTAATAGATAACTAAATAGATTACTCACAAAAGAAACAATAAAGAGAAGAAAACTCCCCTGAAATTTCTCTTGCATGGGTCTAAGGGCGGTGGTGGCACCCTCGAATCTAACAAGTTCATATTTTTCTTCAAAGGCCAAAAACAACCTGAATCTCCAAACAACTAAAAAGCAACTCTGTTAGCAGTTAAAGTTCTGACATGTTAGAATAATTAAGAAAAACAAAAACAATCTAAATATTTTTGTGTTTTTTTTTTTTTTTTTTTTGTAAGTTTAGTGATTTTTTTTTATTGCAATTAAAAATAAGTTTTTTTTTTTTTTTCCTAAAAAAAAAAAACAAATTGTTTTTTTTAGGAAAAAATAATAATAATAATAAATAATACATTTAACAAAAACATTTTTTTTGGTTAAGAAAGACATTTTTTTTTTAAAAAATAAAATAAATAAAAAATAAATTTAAAAAAGAGAATTTAATTAGCTCCCCGGCAACGGCACCAATTTGATGCGAGCTTGTCGAGGCCCGTGAAATACAATTTATAATTACCGATCAACGACTTGTAGTAAACTACAGCGGACCGGGTCGAACTCAGGGAACCGAAATATAAATTCTCTAAATTAAAGTTTATGTAAAAATAATAAATGGGGGGTTTTTGGATTGCATGTTAATGTAATCAATTAAAATAACAATTAAAGATAAAGTTTAAAGAATTAAATAATTAAATAAATAAACAAGAAATTACCTTGCTGATTCAGAGATTGTCGGGACTTAATGGATTTTGCTCATCGATTACTTACTCCAATAAAAATACAATTTCTTAATTAAAAGCCTAATCGAATTAACTGGAACAACCATGAAAAGTCTCTAAAGATCCTATCATGCAATTAATTAGACAAAGCATCGTAATTAACTCTAAACTAGCCAATTTGATGCGAGCCTCTCGAGGCCCGTCAAATACAATTTATAATTACCGATCAACGGCTTGTAGTAAACTACAGCGGACCGGGTCGAACTCAGGGAACCGAAATATAAATTCTCTAAATTAAAGTTTATGTAAAAACAATAAATGGGGGGTTTTTGGATTGCATGTTAATGTAATCAATTAAAATAACAATTAAAGATAAAGTTTAAAGAATTAAATAATTAAATAAATAAACAAGAAATTACCTTGCTGATTCAGAGATTGTCGGGACTTAATGGATTTTGCTCATCGATTACTTACTCCAATAAAAATACAATTTCTTAATTAAAAGCCTAATCGAATTAACTGGAACAGCCATGAAAAGTCTCTAAAGATCCTATCATGCAATTAATTAGACAAAGCATCGTAATTAACTCTAAACTAGTCAATTAGTTGGGTACGATAGCGTTCCATGCTAATTACCTAGCAGCTCTAAGCACATGGACTGATTAGAACGTTAATTAAATTGATCAAATTCAATTAAACATTTTTCTATTCCTAAGGTCTATTATACGCACCATGTTAACTATGGAAAAGCCATAATATTAACATTAGTCATAACCTGACCATCTTGCTACTATAATTAAGCATGCAATTTATGACAATTACGGATCACAAATTACAAACATAGCATACATGAACAATTAATATTTAATTGATTAAGCTGTCACATTAACCAATACTAAAATGCACATGAAATAAACAAAGAATAGAAAACAATTAATCAAGAAATTAGATTGCAATTTAATACTAAAAATCTCACAAAAATGTTAAGCTCGACAAACCTCTCAATCAGCATTACAAGTTTAGCCGAACATAAGAATAAATAAAAAACTCTAAGAAGAATAGTGATGGTGTGTGTTGGTGTGCGGGGAATTGTGTGTGGGGAATGGGGTAAGGTGTGTGGAATGGTGGTAAGGTGTGTGAAATGGTGTAAGGTGTGAGGAATGGTGGTGTGAGGTGTGAGGAATGGTGGTGTGAGGTGTGAGGTGTGGTGGTGTGAGGTGTGAGGAATGGTGTCAGTGTATTGTAAAGTGTGACTCTCCCCTTTTTATACTAAAAAGGAAATAGCCATTTACTATTTTTAAATAAAAATAAATAAATAAAACTTAAAAACTTGTGGTTGAGGAGGACGAATGGACTTGTGACACGTGTGCGAGGTGATGGTTGGAGTAAAAAAAATACAATTAATAATAACATTCTCCAACAATCGAACTCGAGATCAAAGTCTATCATAATCAACTCTTCACCGTCAGACCAAGCTTCCAACTTTGAACATTAAATGATTTTTATTTTCATAGTATCATCTGCGGCTCGGTTTGTTGATATTATACTCGAAAACTCCTCCTTTGAGTTCTTATTTAATATAAGTTTCTCATTCACCTCTAAATGCTCGATTCCTGCAAAACATGTCATTAAACACATTAATTTGAATCAACTAACAAGAATTAAAGATTATAAAATAGCCCTTTTGGAGTTCTATCAGAATTACACCTATCTAGCTAATTTCATTGGGTTTGTTTGCTACGGCAGTTCCAATGAAACAATTTGTGTGTTTTTATGACTCTGACTAAGTTTATAGAGAATCGATGATCTGATTTACATTAATTGACAATCCCGACTCCCCAAGTCAAGCACGCTTGTTTAAATCTGTTTAATTCCTCCGTTAGTCATATTTTTTTTGCATGTTACTAAGAATCAAACAAAACCCCCCATGTTTCATTTTAATTAAAAACAGATTAGAGGTAGCTCCCTGATCGACCTGGTTACCGCTATCTACAAGTTAGATTAGCTAGGCCAGTATTATAAATTTTAATTTGGTCGGGACTCGACATCCTGCGTTCACCACCCATCCTCCAATCTATTGTACCCAAGGCCATTTAATGTTCTAAAAATACCCAATTAGGTGTTTTGTTAAAATATTTTATAAATTTTGTTAAAAAAACACTTGATTAATGATTGAATTATTATTTTATTAACATATTTCAATGCATGAAAATGTCATTTAACACTATTTTAAAAAAGTTATATTCAATTCGTTAATCCTCAAAATATGACCCATGCATCCATAACCTGGTATCTTGGGATAAACAACAAAAGAGAAACCTCAATTCCCAACAAGAGAGGATACACAATGCCTTCTCTCCCAATTTACTCACTGTCACACGCTACAAAGAAAACTAAAATCCCATCCTCAGATTGAGATTTTAATCGACTAAGAAAAGTCAATTCTAAAAATATGCTTCAATCGCACATTCTTACAAATTTTATCACCGTTCAAACATATATATTTATATATAGGGCCCCCAACTTGGGTGGGTTGAGGTGGGCTTAAATAGCCCACCCGACGTTTGGGGCAATGTGTTGTTGAAAACGGATTAGGGGTTATTATAACCCCAGTTTGCTACAATAACCCACTGTAGAAGACAGTGGGTTTAGGGTTGGTCTCATTCTCACACTTTCCTCCATCTCTCATCCGATTTCGTCTCTTTCTCTTTTTCTCAACCGATCTCTCTTCATCTTCCTTCAGATGTTTGCTCTTCCTCTTCCTCTAAACTGATATCTCTTCCTCTTCCCCCAGACGTTTGCTCTTCCTCTTCCCTCAATCGATCGTTCTCTCTTCCTCTTTCCTAAATCATTCTCTCTTACTCTTCCAACTAATCATCTCCATGAACTATCTCTTCCTCTTCCCTCAATCGATCGTTTTGGTTACGAAATATGTGTTTCCCCATTCTAGATCTACGATTTACAAAAATCTTTTTCGTTTTCATCTATTTCTCTCCAAGTTCTCAGAACTACAATTTAGGGTTTCTAGATTTGTTTTAAAACAGATTTGGAAAATTTTCGCCTCCCCTTGTCGCTTTAAAGGATTGGTCCCCTTTTGCTCTTCTTGGGGGTCTATGAGGCTGCATGTTTGATTGCTTGGTAGGGGAGGGACAAACTGATCTTGAGGAGCTCGGTGGGGGGAGGCTACTTCGAAGGTAAGTGTTCTAACTTTGTTTTTCCAGCCGGTGATGAGTCAATGCATGCCCATTACTTATTTTTGTCAGCCGATGATGAGTCCATGCGATTTTTTTCGTCATTTTTTGTTCTCTGTTTTCATACCCATGTGAATATCTATTGGGTTTTTCTTCATTTTTTGTTCTCTTTGTTCATACCCATTTGAACATTGTTTTGTATTCATACTCATCTGAATATTTTTCTCTATGTTCATACCAATGTGAATATCTATTGGGTTTTTCTTCATTTTTTGTTCTATGTGTTCATACCCATTTGAATATTGTTCAGTGTTCATATCCATCTGAATATATTGTTCTCTGTGTTCATACCCATATGAATATCTATTGGGTTTTCCTTCATTTTTTGTTTTCTGTGTTCATACCCATGTGAATATTGTTCTTTGTGTTCATACCCATGTGAATATCTATTGGGGTTTTTTTTTCTAGTCATTTAATTATTTGAAATTCAATACTTTGATTGAATTTCACTCTCCGAGGCTGGTTCATTTTTGTTTCCTCATGTTTGCTCTTTTGTTTGCTCCTAAGTTTGACATATCTCCTCTGTAGTGTGATAAAAATGGATTGGAATGTGGTTGGGTACAATTAAATGAAGGTAATGTCCATGTCTAATCTCACTTGTTCTTCATAATTTCATTGTTGTTTTCGTTTGAATTCTCATTATAATGGTGAGTTGTGTTCTAAATGCCCCGTTTCTGTTGAAATGACATGTTCGAGAATGATTTTAGAAATAGTGCTTTTAGTGAAAATGATTTTTGTTCACAAGTGATTTTTCAGTTTTACAATTTTAAACATAAAAAAGACACATGTCTGGAAGTGATTTTAATTCTATCAAAATGGTTATGGTTTTGTTTTAACTATTGTGCCGCTAAAGAACTTCGTTGAGAAGAACATGAGGGAGAGGAAGAAGAAGAGGAAGGACTGAAGTATAATGGCCAAATGAGTGTGGGAACGACTATGGTTTTGGTTGGGAATAACTGTAAAAAAAATTCAAAAACAAAAATAAACAACAACGTGTTGTGCCGTGGAAAAGGCCACTGCCTTGAAAGCAAATCTGACACGACCGTGGTGCTTAATCGTCGATAAGTCGAATGCTCCCCAAGGTTAACACAACTCCCAACTTAATCATGCACTTGATGAAGAAGGGATGAAATCAATATAAAACTCTTATGCTCTGTTTTAAAATACAAAAAATGAACTTCATATTTATAGAGTAAACATGAGGAGTTCATACCACAAACTCATTCCATGGATCCACAAATTTGGGAGGAAAAGTTCATGCCATAAACTCATTCCATGATCCACAAATTTTGGAGGAAGAGTTCATGCCACAAACTCATTACATGATCCAACAACTTAGGAACATCCAAGTCATTCCCAACAATCCCTCACGAATGACTGTGAAAAAGAAAATAAACTAATAAAGAAAAAATAAAAATAAAATAAAATTCTGAGTAGTAGAAGGAAACGAAACTTAAGCATTAATATCTTTCGATTTGAATTAATGCATAGTGAAATAAGACAAAAACCAATTTTAAAGAAAGTGAGTTACCTCTTAAACTTTCAGTGGTTATGGTTGAGACCCCACAACACGTTTCAATCCTCGTGGTTTTTTCGATTCCGCGATATAGAGTTAGCACACTTGCGCTATTAATGGCTATGCACATAAAACCTCGGGTCATCGTGAAAGCTCTAGAAAGATACCTTTTAGAATCTTTCATAGAAGGCGACCACACCTCCACAATCACGTTAATTGCTTCATCAAGTCTATCAGAGATAGACCCCTCAAAACTAAGCTATGAAGACTTTCACAGTTATCCATCAAGTCTATACATAGACCACCCAAGAAAGGGCTATGGATTCACATAATACACTAGAAACATAACTATGTCATGATGATTTTTACAATTTATCCATCAAGTCTATACATAGACCATCCAAATACAGGACTATGGAATCATATAAAACATCATGACTAAAATCCAAAGTATTATATTTATCTTAAGGGTTTTAGTCCCATACATGTTGAAGACTTAAGAATTACTCTCCTTGTTAAGCCCTTGGTGAGTGGATCTGCCAAGTTCCTCTCGGACCTCACGTACTCCAAGGAGATAACTCCATTTTTCAACAGTTGTTTCATAGCTCCATGTCTTAGGCGTATATGCTTTATCTTGCCATTATACACACTATTTTTGGCAATTCCTATGGCAGCTTGTGAATCACAATGCATAGATATTGGAACTGACGCCCCCCACAATGGTACGTCTCCCAGTAAGCTTCTTAACCATTCTGCTTCCTGCCCTGCCAGCTCAGGAGCTATAAACTCAGATTCCATGGTGGATCGTGCTATGCACGCCTGTTTTGATGATTTCCATGAAATAGCTACTCCACCTAATAGGAACACATATCCACTAGTAGAGTTCACTTCATCGTTATTTATTACCCAGTTTGCATCACAATAACCTTCAAACACTGCAGGAAAATTGTTAAAGTGCAAACAAAGATCCATTGTACCCTTAAGATATCGCAATAAACGACAGAGGGCAATCCAATGATCTTTATCAGGATTATGTGTATTTCTATTAAATCTACTAACAACATATGCAATATCAGGTCTAGTATAATTCATCAAAAACATAACACTACCTATAATTTTTGCATATTCGGATTGAGAAACACTATCCCCTTTATTTTTCTTAAGACTCATACTAGTATCATAAGGTGTTCGTACATGAATATCATCGAAACAATCAAATCTCTTTAACAAATTTTCAATGTAGTGTGATTGACATAATGAAAATCCATTTTTTGTTTTCCTTATTTTTACACCAAGTATCACATCAGCCTCACCTAAATCTTTCATTTCAAAGCGTGAGGATAAAAATAGCTTGGTATTATTAATGACATCTAAGTTTGTTCCAAAAATAATCATGTCATCAACATACAAACATATAATCACGCAATCAGCAACAAACAATTTTGAGTAAACACGTGTCAGAAGAATTCACTTTAAAGCCATTCTTAACTGGTGTATGATTAAATTTCTCATACCATTGTTTAGGAGCTTGTTTAAGACCGTAAAGAGATTTTCTAAGCTTGCATACCTTGTTCTCCTGACTAACAACTACAAATCCCTCAGGTTGTGTAATATAGATTTCCTCTTCTAAATCCCCATTAAGAAATGTTGTTTTTACATCCATTTGATGTATTAACAGTCCATGAATGGCTGAAAAAGAAATCAAAGATCTAATAGTAACTATTTTAGTCACATGGGAATATGTATCAAAATAATCAATACCTTGTTTTTTAGTATAGCCCACAACCACTAATCTAACTTTGAATTTTTCAATTGAACAATCTGGTGTAATCTTCCTTTTGAAAATCCATTTGCACCTTATAGGTTTATTTCCCTTAGGAAAATCAACCAAGTCTCATCTTTGATTCAAAATTAAAGAATCTAATTCACTCTTGATTGCTTCTTTCCATAAACAAGAGTCTACATATGTTAAGGCCACTTGGTAGGTTTTAGGATCCTCATCTATCAGATACATGCATATAAATTGATCATCTATTTTATCATAATTTTCAACTAGAAAAATGGTTAAGAAATCAGGACCGAAAGTTTTGTCAATCTTTTGTCTTTTACTTCTTCTAGGTTCACAATCATTACTAACATCAGTAGTTGATGGAAAAGACACAGATAATTGTTTAGAACCTGAAGTACTGATTGACTAATCAACAACCTTAATAAAAGGAAAAATATGTTCAAAGAATACAACATCTCTGTATTCACAAATTGAATTATCACTTAAACACATAAATCTATAGGCAGCGCTATTGTAAGCATAACCAATAAACGCACAATTAAAGGTTTCTTGAATGTTGGATAAGCTACCTTAGCTAAACACCCTCACACTCTCAAATAATTGAGGTTAGGTGAATAACCTTTCCAAAGCTCGTATGGTGTCTTATCCAACCTTTTGTGAGGAATCCTGTTAAGAATAAAACAAGTAGAGAACACAGCTCCCCCCCCCCCCCCCCCCCCCCCCCCACAAGTTATCAGATAACCCAGAACTCAATAACATAGCATTCATCATTTCCTTTAAGGATCTATTCTTACGTTCAGCTATGCCGCCATTTTGTTGTGGAGAATATGGTGCGGTAAACTCATGAATGATACCATTTAGTTCACAAAATTCTTTAAGAGTTTTATCACCATATTCACCACCTCGGTCAGATCTTAATCTTTTTATCTTTTTGTCCAGTTGATTTTCTACTTCGGTTTTAAACTTAAAAAACATACTACGTGCTTCATATTTTGATTTTAATAAGTAAATTTTTGTATATCTAGGATAATCATCTACAAAAGATATATAGTATTTTTTACCACCTCTACTTGTGGTGTTTTTTAAATCAGTCAGATCATAATGAATTAGTTCAAGTAATTCAGTAAATCTAGATGTGACAGGTTTAAAAGGTTTTTTTACATGCTTTGCTTCTATACACACAAAACATCTATTATTTTCATGCGATTCAAAAACATTGATAAGATGCAAGGTTTTAAGCCTTTTAATTGCTGCAACATTCACATGTCTTAGCCTACCATGCCACATATCAACAGATTCCACGATGTAAGCAAAACGAGAAGAACTTTCATTCATGGAAGCAAAAACATAAATTGTGTTTAAAACAAATAAACGATCAACTAGATAACCCTTACCCACAAACTCACCATTTTTGGTGATGATAGCCTTGTCAGCCTCAAAGACAATCCTAAGTCCAACTCGATTCAATAGACTCCCTGAGACCAAGTTTCTACGCAACGAAGGAACATATAATACATCACTAAGCGATAAAGTTTTTCTAGATGTGAGTTTTAAAAAGCACTTCCCTTTTCCAAGTACTCCAGCAGTAGCTGAGTTACCTATGAAGACACACTCGCCGTCAGCAGAATCTTGGAAATCGTGGAATAACTCTCGATTTGAGCAGAACTGTCTCGAGGCTCCAGTGTCAAGAATCCAGTCAGATTTGTTCTCCACTAGATTAGTCTCTACGACCACATCAACGATGATGTCCTCCTTCTCGGTAAGGTTGATTTGTGGAGCAACATTGACAGCATGCCTTTGATCCGGTTTTCCTTTCCTCTGGTTGCACTGATATGATTTGTGTCCTGATTTCCCACAAACATAACATACCAGTTTGGACTTTTCAATTCTACCACCAGCAGCCTTGAATTGATGCCCTTTTATTTGTGTTGGTTTAACAACCTGTTTTTTTTTGTTTTTGAACCTGTCTTTTGTTGCAACAGAAGATTCAATTAGGTTAGCATTAACAGAATTTAAAGACTGCAAATTCAGCTTATCTTTCTGTCGATTGGCTTCTTCAGTTCGCATGTGATTGATCAATTCTTGCAGAGTCAAAACCTTCTTCTTGTGTTTCAAGTGATTGCGGTAATCACTCCAGGAAGGAGAGAACTTTTCCAACAGCATATTCGCCTGAAGAATCTCACACATCTTCATGCCTTCGGTCAGTACATTCGCCACCAAATTCTCGTACTCATGAACCTGATCCATAACGGATTTATCATACATCATCTGGAACTGCATCCACTTGCTGACTACGTATTTCTTTCTTCCTGCATCATAACCGCCATACCTGGACTCCAGAGTGACCCAAATTACCTTTGCCAATTTTTGAACCACAAACAAGTCTAAAAGAGAATCGTTCATATGATTGAGAAGATGACCACGAATCGTCTTGTTGTCCTTCTCGTATTTGTCTGATTTGGCAGAATCAACCTCAACAATACTTTTTGAGTTATCTGGATCAACAAAAACCATTGTCTTGGATTTTTCAGAAGATTCAACGGCCTTAGTGGTGAGAACGTAATCGACCTCCAATTGCTCGAAGAAGATGAGCAGCTTCTGTGACCAACGACGGTAATTGGATCCGTCGAGAGGTTCCAACTTGGACAGATCTAGAAGATGTTTTTCGGATTTGATAGACATCGCGCGATTGCTTTCAAATTGTAAAACAAATTCGGAAACAAAAATAAACAACAACGTGTTGTGCCGTGGAAAAGGCCAATGCTTTGAAAGAAAATCTGACACGACTGTGGTGCTTAATCGTTGATAAGTCGAATGCTCCCCAAGGTTAACACAACTCTCAACTTAATCATGCACTTGATGAAGAAGGGATGAAATCAATAGAAAACTCTTATGCTTTGTTTTAAAATACAACAAATGAACTTCATATTTATAGAGTAAACATGAGGAGTTCGTACCACAAACTCATTCTATGGATCCACAAATTTGAGATGAAGAGTTCATGTCATAAACTCATTCCATGATCCACAAATTTGGGAGGAAGAGTTCATGCCACAAACTCATTCCATGATCCAACTTAGAAAAAAATGATTCATTCATCCAAGTCATTCCCAACAATAACTTCTATGTCTTTCTCTTTTTTGCTTGTCTCACACTCTAACCCCAATGTTAGATGCTCTTTGTAGATTTGTAATTGACTTTGTCTTGTAATGCCCAATCAAACTTATGTGTATTTCTGATTAGACTATGCAATGCTTATATTTCTTACTAGTTTTGTATTTTATTTTTGCTAAATTATATATATAAAAAAAATTACCCATAAACTATGAGTTTCATTTGAAAAATACCTCTGAACTATGCAAAATGTTTAAAAAATGCTCATGGTTAACAATACACAAAATTTGTGTACAATTAAATTCTAACTTGTACATGTGCGACATGAAAAGAAATGTGAATCAGAATGTCTCAAATGTTAAAAAAACTTGGAAATACTTATTTATTGATTCAAAAGATGAAAAAAAAATGAAAACCAGGATGTCTAAGTGTTAAAAAAATCATAAAAATCATATTTATTGATTTCAAAAGAGGAGGGAATAGAACAAAACTAGGACAAAATAATAGCTTTTAAAAAAATGGAGGAATAAGTTCAAACTACCTAGGATTTAAGGGTCAGGCAAAGCTTGTGAGATTAGTCGAGGTGTACATAAGTATGGAATACTCATGGAGAAAACTTCTATAAACTCTTTTTTTAATGGATAATTGATACAATTATCTGAACGCATGTATGTTGAATTTAAATGAGCTGACTTCTTTTTTATAAAGAAAAAAAGAGTTGACTTCAAAATTTTGCAGTAAGGTTCAAATCGGACCATCACACTTTTGGAAAAGGAATAAGAAAGGAAAAAAAGTTTAGTCTGACTTTTAGTTATATGCCAATAATCAAATTCATCTATGTATTTTGATGTGTTTCATCACTGAATCCAAACATGCATTCATTAACTTGGTTGTATGAAGATATCAAACCAACACAAGTATTGAGACAAATTCATCGTACAATAAGCCAACATGAGCATAACTCAATCGACATATTGTAGATGATCTTTTGATCACCCATTTTTTTAAAATCATTTTTGGGGCTACCAGGTTTCAGAAATTAATATGTAATATACATTTAACTGTACAATACAACCAAAAAATTTGTTTAAAAAAGGTCAACCAACATAAACACATGCATCTGAACTCCACATTAAAGAAATCTGCATCCCAAACAAAAATTTCCTACACCCAGACTTCCTAAACTCAGACTAAACAACTATGCACCCTAAAGACACACTTACTAAACCTAGACTAAACAACTTTGCACCCCAAACACAGACTTACCTAACCCAAACTACACAACTCAACTCTGCACCTCAAAAACAAACTATTATAACCCACAAACTATTCTGACCCACAAAGTATTATAATTCATCAACTATAATAACCCACAAACTATTATAACCCACTCAGCGCCCCAAACGCCCCCAAATAGTCCAAAAAAAATCCTATATTTCTAAAATGTCCATAAGAAGCTATATTTTTTAGTTCATGTCAAATTTAGATCAAATCATAATAGTACAATTACCAAAATGACCTTATTAATATAATTTATTTATTGTTATAAGAATAGGAAAAAGAAAGGATTGATTGAAGGATCTTTAATGATCATATCCTTGGAGGGCGTTATGACATTTATTGGAATATGAAACCTTCTATATTCATGATTTGAAATTAAATTAAAAAAAATGTTTGCACGATTTTTACACGCAAACAACTTCAATCTTCATGCAAACTAGGGCTTCGACGGTGAAAGAGTTTTGTTGAGAAAGAAGTAAAACCAAGGTTGTTGTGGGCGAAATATTGAACGACGACGAAGATGGAGTCCTCTGAATCGACGACGGAGTAGTGCGGCGCGAGAAGAGACTAAACTGATTATAGGATTCTTTACGACGAAAATTCTATGGCCGCGACTTGCCCTAAAGGTTAGCAATTTTTCGACGAGTTTTACTTATTTCTGTTAACATTTTCCGGGGAGTTTTTTTTTTCTTTATTCCAACTAGTGTTCCTTATTTCGACTAGTTTTTTGTTACTGGTTTTAAGGTCAATTTTGGTTATATTACGACAACTAAGATGATATTTGTGTTCTTCAAGTTTGACAATTTTTCATTGGTTTTATATATATTTAGTGGTATATATTTAAAACAGGCTATTTCACAAAGTATGAACTAATATCAAACGTTAATAGATAACATGTTGAGATATACAAACTGGTCTATATTCGGTTTGTTGTATATAACATATATTTTGCATGTGATTGTACGGTTTCATCGATTTTTTTATTGAATTGTCTGTATTTCTGTTTTGGTTGTTTTTCATTCGTTTTTACTAGAATCGTTTTTTATTAGTATGAGGGTGTACTAATATTGTTTATATGAATCCTTAAAGGAATGATAATTAGTATATATCAAACTGATATATATTCTAATATTGGTGAGATATACAAATCGGTATATATTCAATTTAATGTTTATCAGTCATAATTAGTATGAAGTTGTAATATTCTTGTATATATTCGATATATTGGTTATGTTTTATTCAGATATAATATTTTTTCTGTTGTTGCATATATATTTGATCATTTATATCTTTATATACATTGTTTACCTAACAATTCTAGCTTTGTCGTTATAATGACCATCAAATGTTGGAACGACATTCATAGTTCCATCATTATCTCTTACACATTGTAGTCAACATAAATATCTACTTGCCACCATAAAGGATGCGTACATGAATTAAATTAGTACTTACAATATGATTATAAAATATCAGTTATATATAATAATAATAATCACATAATTTAAATGTAAATACAATGATATTAAAATTAGAAATATAATACATTATTGTTAAGAAACTCCCACAAGTGGATCTAACAACCTTGCTGAAGAACAAGACATTTAGATCTCAAACCCAAAAATCCTAAAAACGCAATGGAATCAACCCAATAAGCTCTGATACCAAAATGTTAAGAAACTTCCACGAGTGGATCTAACAAACCTTGCTGAAGAACAAGACCTTTAGATCTCAAACCCGAAAATCCCATTAGCCAATTTGGTCTCAACCCCTAAGAAATGCTAGAATACAGATTGCTTAGATGATCAAGCAAATCAAGAATCAGACAAAGCTTTTGGCTCCCATCAACCCTCGATCTTCAAAGCACTCCACAAACAAAATAGATTAATAATCACTTGAATGCTCTCATACATGCATTCTATCACAAGAACACACAAGAAACACAACTTAAAAGCTTTCAGGGTTTAAAACCCAAAATTCTATATCTTTTTCCTCTTCCCTTTTCTCTATAAAGAAAGGTTGTTTATATAGGGGTGGGATTGTGGGACATTCCCCACAATCCTCCACAATTTGAGGCTAACTATCCATTACATGGCAACCACCCACTAAGTTGGAGATAACTCCTCACCTTCGAGCAACCACCCACTATGTTGGAGGTAACTTCCCACGTTTGCAAATAACCAACCATGATCTTCGAGTAACCGCCCACGATCACGGGTGTAACCGCCCACTCAATTGTAGATCCCATGTTTGTCAACCAAAGCCACCATCTTCTTGAGGTGATCAAACAATGACCAATAATATTCATATCAATTATATTAATACGATGTATATATCAAAATAGAATACATACTATAAAAATACTCAAATTTGTATACTAATCTAATTTAACAGAATATAGAAAAATATAAATTTGCAGTCTATCTTATAAATATAGCGTATATATCAGGACAAAATGCATCATAAATAATAACTAAAATGTAAATACAAGGATATTAAAATTAGAATTATAGTACATTATATTAATACGATATATATATATAGCTAGGGTTTGGGAGTTTGCAACCCGTAAAAGTCTTCAGTCTAAGCTTGAAATTAAGATTTGTTGTTTATGGGCAGTAGCAATGGCTTGATCCAAAGTGTGCGGCTCAACTCTAACTACTTTTATTTCGACGGTCATCCTGAATGGCCTCATTGAAAGCTGCAATAGTGGTTTCCTTAGTCACATTATCCTTCATCGTCGAATTGGGGCTAATCCGCCTATCTTTTAAAGGTTGGTCAATAATAAGTACATATACACATATACGTATACATATATGTATATATATTGAAACAGAATACATAATAAAAATGCTCAAATTTGTGTACTAATGTAATTGAACAAAATGTGGGAAAATATAAATTTCTAGTATATTTTATAACTATTGGGTATATATTTTATTAATGTTCACACTTCCTATTTTTATCAAAAATGTCCAACTACTTTAAGATTTTTCATAAAAGTTGGGCTGCTTTCAAGTCTTTTGAACCTCTCTTACATTTTATATTGAATTTCCTCTAACATTTTAATAAAATAAAATAAAAAGTAAAACAAGCTCATTTAAGGGAAAAAAAATTGAAACCATTAAACTCGCATTAATCACGTCTCTCTCCTCATTAAAATTGTCTTCTCTCTCCTCATTTAAATTGTATTCTCCCTCCTGAAGGTGCGCATATCACAAACACGGAAGCGATTTGGATCAATCGGCACTCTAATTTCATCAATTTAGCTAAACAAAAAACATGTACAAAGAAGGAAAAAAAAGAAATAAGAACACATACCTTTGTAGTTTGAATTTCTTCAACTCTGTTGCTTCAATCTTCTCACGAACACTTCAAGAACCACCTCTGGTAGTCCTGCTATCCTCAGGCCGTGCAACGAAATGGTGGGATTCCTTTATGAGAGAAGTTTGGAAGAGAAATAGAAGGGAAATAGTCTATGTAAGGAGAAGTCTTTTGAAAATGAATGTCTCACATTCAAATTCTCCAAAAACCAACAACTTCAACACTTGAGCTTTTCCATTTATATAAGCAATCCAAAGCTTAATGGTTAAGCTTCAAGTGAATAGTCATGAACCAAATGTCCTACATGCAAGTCAGCCTCATCATTGGGTCGGGTCGGGTCGGCCTCGCCAAAAGAATCAAAGGCCCACGCTCAAGCCCTTCGGGCCTAAACCACTATTTGGGTCGAGCTTGAGTAGGTTCGACCCCTAAAACATAGGTCTGACCCCTAAAACATAGGTCCATAGCTCAATCCATGGGTCAAACTCAATGGGCCAAAATTAGATCGGGCCTAGATCGACCCTTTGGGCCAGACTTGGGTTGATCCTTGGGAAATCCTTGTAAATATCATTTGTTAGAGTTGAGTTTTAAAATATGTCCGGCCAACTTCCAAAAATAAAATCTCTTAAATTTATTAATACACAACAATTTCCTATATTTAAGGAAGGAGGTGTATTTTGAATTTCTTTTTTCAAATCTTTACCTATTTTGTTTGAATTTATTAATTTAAGTTTAACAATTTAAATCATTAGATTTTTTAAGAAGGACCAGAAACAAAATTCAAAGTCTCGTTAGAAACCTCTCGCTTTCTTTGTTCGATGGAGAGGATCGGGAAACTACCAATTAGAGAAGGGACCAAAAATAAAATTCAAAATCTCGTTAGGAAGCCTCTCGCCTTCTTTGTCGAGAAGAAAGGATATTCGCCGATGAACTCCAATGAATAACTATGTTTTGCAGAATGATCGAAAACAAATGTATTGCACACAATCCTGAGAGAAGCTCAACTCTACACAACATGCTTCAAAATTAGGACACAATCCTTAGAGGAGCACAACTCGCTTCAAAATTAGGGCAACATGATGGGTTTCAATGGGTTAAGAGTAAGAGCTCTATATCCAGATAACTTTTTTTTTATGGTGGAGCTCCAATGAGTTATGTGATTTTGTCTTTATTCTTTGCCGGTATTTTTTTTCTTCATATGTTCTTCCCCTGTTTCGAGTACTTTCACTATTCTTTATGACGGTCGCCAGTAGCACAATAATCCCATTCTCTTTCTCTTTATTCTTTTTCGTGTTCGTGCATTTTTTTAATTGATTGTGATATCGTATATGGTTCCCCACGAAAAAACATATGGATAAATATGTATAATCACATTCTCTGTTTCTCCTTATTAATCATATATGGTTTCCTAACTTAGATTTTAGATTAGATATGTTTTAGCAACTTAGATTTTAGATGTTTTTTCATTTTGTTTTTTAAGTGACTTTCTAACTTAGATTTTAGATTATATTTGTTTTAGCAACTTAGATTTTAGATGTTTTCATTCTATTTTTGAAGTGAGCTGTATTTTTTAAATTTGAAGCACACTTTATTTTATAAACTTAGATCAAGTTTTCTAATTCCAACTTTGATTTTAGATGTTTTCATTCTGTTTTTTTAAGTGAACTGTATTTTTTTAATTTGAAGTTTTATAATTCCAACTTTGATTTTAGATGTTTTCATTCTGTTTTTAAGTTTAAGTGAATTGTATTTTTTTAATTTGAAGTTTTGTAATTCCAACTCAATTCCAACTTTGATTTTAGATATTT
Organism: Herpetospermum pedunculosum; assembly: GCA_028017165.1. NCBI lineage: Eukaryota > Viridiplantae > Streptophyta > Magnoliopsida > Cucurbitales > Cucurbitaceae > Herpetospermum > Herpetospermum pedunculosum. The sequence goes on from CM051526.1 coordinate 10,784,771, forward strand.
TCATTCTGTTTTTAAATTTAAGTGAACTGTATTTTTTTAATTTGAAGTTTCTAATTCCAACTGAGATTTTAGATGTTTTCATTATTTTTTTTAAGTGAACTGTATTTTTTTAATTTGAAGTACACTGTATTTTATAAACATAGATCAAATTTTCTAATTCCAACTTAGATTTTAGATGTTTTCATTCAGTTTTTTGAAGTGAACTGTATTTTTTAATTTTTAATTTCACTCAATTTTTTAAACTTAGATCAAGTTTTCTAATTCCACTCTATTTTATAAACTTAGATCAAGTCTTCTAATTCCACTGTGTGATTTGAATTGTGAATTGTTAATAGTTTTAGGACAAAAACCAGTCTAACTAAATTAGATTATGTGTGTTAACTAACTAATACTACCAGTGTCTAAATAGGTATAACTAAATTATATTATGTGTTAACTGATTGCACAACTTTTTTTTGGGAAATTAGTTATTACGTATGTTTCAAAAATCGGGTAAAACAATCTATTTTTTTTTAGAGGTTGACTAACCGATCTTTAAAGATCTTATTTATAGGATAATTAAAATGTTATTAAAAAAAAATCAGAAAGGGTATTTATATTTTTTTAGCGATTTTTTAGAGGTTGACTAACCGATCTTTAGACATCTTATGCATCATTATAGGATAATTAAAATGTTATTAAAAAAAAGTCAGGAAGGGAATTTTAGTCTTTAGTGCATAGGTTGGTCAATATTAAATATAGCCTTAGACATTTTTGCCATAAAAAAACTTGTTGGACAATAATCTTAAGTGACAATTAATTATGGACATTCTTTTAGTTATGACTTGATTCTTTGAATAAAAATATTATTTTTAAATATAAAATTTGTATGAGATTAAAACCTTATTTATAAAGAATAAACATTCCACAACCTCAAAACTTTCGATGTGGGACAAGAATATAATAATTTTTGGGAAGTATTTTTTCTTTTTGTTTAAATAATTTTTTTTTCTCTTTTCCATGTCCAACTTTCAAAGCCATGCATGAACATTGTTAATCAATTATCATAATTTTTTTTCTCTTTCCTATGTCATGCCAACTTAAGTAAATATCAAATATTAATTAAATAATAAGACTAATCCCGGTTTTCAGAAAACCGACTTTTCGGACATAAAACCCAACACCTCCTCGTATCCAAGCCTAAACAATTTTCTCGCCGCAATATATATTTTCATATATGAAATATATAAGGTCATATATAAAGAAATACATATATTTTCTTTAAAAAAAATAAATAATATATATAAGTATATATGAAGTATATATTAGTATATACGATGGGTACATATAAAAATTACATATATTTTATAAAACAAAATAAATACATATTATCTATAAGTATATACAGTATATATGAGTATATAGTCATAGATGAAGTATATATGGTGGGTATATATATATATAAAAACAAATACATATGTTATAAGTATATATGCAGTATATATGGTGGTTATATATAAAAAAAAATGAAGATGATGGATGAATGAAAATGAAGAGGAAGAAAAATATGGTAAGGAAAGAACACTAACGTAAGAGGAATGCTTATATATACATATGTGAAATGTTGTTTTTGTGAAATGACGAAAATGAAAAGGATGAATGAAAATGGAGAGGACGAAAAATCAGGAAAATAAATAACACTTAACTTGAGAATGCTAAATTCTGGGAATCAAGGTTGGAAGAAATCCCAAAAAAAGGTATAAAACATTCTTACATATATGGTGAGAGAAAATGAAGTGAGAAAATTAGAAGTTATTATAAATTGAAATTTAATACACAAAATGAAGAGATAAATTGAATTATATTATGGAGATGACACATTAATGAGAAGCATAACGATAATCAAAATTATTCAAAAATAGAAATGAAAAATTTAAGATTTTAGGACAAATTTGAAAATTCCTCCTTAAATGTGGTCATTTGAGAGAATTTCTCTAAAAAAAAAAAGAGATATTTTCATAAATGAGCTATTCTTTAACCCATATTTTCACGGAGAATTCTTAAGAATAGCTAGAAATAAAAAATGGAAATAAAAAATATCTAACAAACTTTCATATTTTGTTCCAATGACTACCAGATTTTTAGGGTGGCGGAGTTAACAATTTTTATAACGATTATACACCTGGTATATACGCTTATTTACGGTCAACCCACATAGCCGATTTTTTTTAAACCTCCCAACAACCAAAGAAAATCAAACGTATTCTCATCCTAGATTTTCCCCTAAAAATTCCTAAAAAACATAGCTACCTTATTTATAGCGGGGAGTGTATATTTTTTTTTCCAATTATACCCCGGGTAGATGGATATTTGTGATTCTAATATGTATATATATAATCAAATACAAATCCCTAAAACTTGTTTATTTGGGTGTTTAAAGTTCTCCTATTAACTAAAGACATATATGAAGGATCTTCTTCACTAATCTCCTCACTCTCACACTCATTTTTTTCTTCCTCAACTACCACATCTTCCTCTTCATCTTCCGTCACAAATTCTCCCTCTCTAAGGATCATAGTCTTCCTATTAGGGCAATCTCTACTATAGTGACTCACCCCTTTTGAAGCTTCTTTGAACATTAGAAACTAAAGCTTGTTGAAGCTTCTTGGCTCTAGATCTTGTTATGAGACCTTGAGGGATGATAATAAATGATCATCGGTTCACATCACACACCATTGTGAAAAAGAAAAGTCCACAGGAAAGTTCATCCATTCCATCAGCATCTTCCGGTACCCTTTATCCTATCTCACATTATGCATCTTGTGATCGGTTTTTTGATACCCATAGAAAATATATAGTAGTTGTGCATGCAGGAGATCCTCCCAAGAATTTTAAAGAAGCAGTGAAATATGAGTGGTGGAAAAATGTGATGGCAGAGGAAATACGAGCATTATAAGATCAGGGAACATGGATCTTGGAGAAATTGCCTCCGACGAAGAAAGCTCTCGAAGGTAAGTACATTTTTTAATGTTTTATTTTCTTTACATTTTTAGTTGTTCACGACGAAGAAAGCTCTCGGGTTATGGATCTTGGAGAAATTTAAATTTCTTTTAATGTTTTATTTTCTTTACATTTTTTATTACTTTTACACGATGTGTGACTAAGTTTTAATATAGGTTATTGCTCATTTCCAATTTTAATTTTGTAGGACTTTGAGTTAATTAGAAATTTTAGTTCTTTTTTATTCAAGAATTATTTGGTTCTCGTTGTTATTTTTATGATTGATTGATATTAATTAAATTGACGCTTTAATTTAATATCGATTGTTCTATTGTTATCTATGATTTTTTTTTTATATGTAATTGTCATCAATGATTAAAAATTTTAACATAGAGTTGGCTTATGTGTGTATTTATGTTTTTTTTTTTCATTTTACATAGCTTTCATAATAGGCTGTAGGGAAGCGAATAAATTAATTAAGTTGCAGCTATATCAATTAGTTAGTTTTGGTTCGGTCTTTTTCCATTATTTTTAATGCTATCATTTAATTAATATAGAACGCTATTGTGACCAATTCATTAAATGATCAATTTTGATTTTGATGCTTAGTTCAAATCATTTAAATTAGGGAAATTTATATTTATTGCGGCTTTTCCGAATAAATTGATTGAATTCTTGAATTGAGAAATTTATATTGTGTTTTTTTTTTGCATGTGATCAATGTTACAATTATAATAAATGTATGACCTTGAATTGGAAGTTTGGTTTGATTGATTTTAAACTTGTTTCTTTTTATTTTCTTAATTCATTATTTGATTTCAATATTTGTCCAACAAATAAAAAAAACCCTAATTTTTTTTTCTTGTTAACTTTGAGAAGTTTATTCAATTAGTTTCTTTGAGATTAGACTTGGTTCCACTATTTCTACATGTTTGATTGGCTGAATCAATAATTATTTTTAAGGGATTCGACAACCCGTTCAACCTCACAATGCTTTATCGTTGCAATTGCCAGAAAGGTTCGAATTGTGACAATTTTTGCCATTGAAGAAATTGTTTCGATGTAGTCATTGCCTTCCTCTTGATGATTACCAAATATCACAAGTCTTGCTTCTAACCTCTGTAACTTCTCTTTCTGTCTCGTTTCTCTGTGTATATATACTTACTTCCGAGAGCTTTATTCCTCGTAGGCAATTTCTCCAAGATCCATGTTCCCTGATCTTATAATGCTCGTATTTCCTCTGCCATCGCATTTTTCCACGACTCATATTTCACTGCTTCTTTAAAATTCTTGGGAGGATCTCCTACATGCACAACTACTACATATTTTCTATGGGTATCAAAAAACTGATCACAAGATGCATAATGTGAGATTGGATAAAGGGTACCTGAGGATGGTGATGGAATGGATGAACTTTCCTGTGGACTTTTCTTTTTCACAATGGTGTGTGATGTGAACCGATGATCATTTATTATCATCCCTCAAGCTCTCATAACAAGATCTAGAGCCAAGAAGCTTCAACCAGCTTTAGTTTCTAATGTTCAAAACTTGGTGAGCTCAACTAGGGATGATCCAGAGAGAGATGAAGCTTTTCTACTCAATATTTTCCAAGTAGAACTTAAGGAAGGAGTTGTATTAAAAGAACTCTAAGTTAATGCTTTATTTTCCAGATTTAAAACTTTATCTTTATGTTATTTCATATCATAGGTTATATTTTATTAGTGGTTATTATGACATTAATGCATTTTAGAGTTTATTTGTTGAATTAGTGGATAAAAATTACTATTGTTAGTGGATGAGAATTACTATTGTTAGTGGATTAAAGTTACAAGAGTTAGTGACTAAAATACTATTGTTAGTGGGGGAGTTAGTGGCTAGAAGTTTCAAGGGCTATATATATAGCTCTTATAGAGTCTTTGTAGAGAACACAATTATCATCAAATTGAATGAAAATGGGTTTATCCTTCAAGCTTTGGTTGAGAGCTAATTCTTCCAACTTTTCCAATTTCTTGTGTTTAGATATTTGCATGCTAGAATCATTCAAGTGGTGTTGATCATACCTCTTGTGGAGCGATTCGAATCACGAGTTTAGAAACAAGTTTTCTTACTCTTGATCTTGATCGTCAAGGTAATTCGTTCTACACTTTTCCTTGAGTTGATTTCAATTGCGTTTCTGGGGTTTTCGGGTTTGAGATCTAAAGGTCTTGTTCTCCAGCAAGGATGTTAGATCCACTCGTGGAAGTTTCTTAACATTTTGGTATCAGAGTTTTAGGCTTAAGGTTGGATATATGTTTCTTTGCGTTTATCCATTGAATTTTTATTAATATGCTTCTATTTTGTTAGTTTCAAGTTTGTTCTTATTCTGTTTGAAAAATACAAAAAAAAGTATCATTTTCATTCTTTGTTTCGTGTTCGTGTCTTCTGCAAAGTTTTAGTTCAGTGTATGATCTACAATTTTAGTTTCTTTGATTTTTTCTAAATCGACTTGCTTAAATGTGAAAATTTCGTAATTTGAAAATCTGTCCAAAAAAAAAAAACTTGCATACACGAGAGGTAAATTCTTGCTTACTATTGTTGTTCATTGTTTCAAAGCATGTCGATCTAAATGTTATTCTGTTATTAATACTCTTATTTGAGATATTATTTGATGATTTGGCATTCATTCATATTACATACAGAATTCCTTAAAAAAAAAAAATCGTTTGTCACATAGGCTGCCTAGATTTGTTCTTTTCCATTTGTTCTCAGCTTGTTTCTTTTCTTTCTAGATTCACTTTCCTTTCGTTAATTTTTTTTTCTTGAACTTGTTTCTTTGTTGTTATTCGGATTGCTCCTTTGATCCATTGTTTTGTGATCTAAGTGTGCTATATAATCACTTGAATTGCACGTAGCTCTTTAACTTTGCTGGACTCACTTACCAATTTATTTTGGAGTGTGTTTTGTGTGTGCTAAATTGTGAGAGTGAGTTTGTAAGGGGATACACCGATTTTAGTGTTGAGTGTTAAACACGAGTGATCTTCATTAACGAGTGAAACACGTGAGGGATCGTTTGTGAGGTCCTTCTTTTGTCACTTTTTTTTTACAGCGTGGCAAATTTTGAAGTTGATCCTAATATTACCGATGCCTGAATGAGTGAGGCTAAAAAAATAACCATGGAGAGAATGATTCATGGAATGGAAGAACTAAATAATCGTATGCAGAGGTTGGAGGTTCAATATCAAACTCGAGAAATAATTCCACCACCACGTGTAGTGGATGACTCTGTTATTCCTCACGAGGATGACTATGCGGAAGATGGTTCCGATAAACTAGAGGATGACCAAGTTACCTTGGTAGCGGATCCGAGAGGAGAAAGACGTGTTGGTCGTGGTTTGGAAAGAGGAAGAGGTCGTGGGTGAGGACACCATAATTTCCATAGGAGAGCTCTACAAGAAGACGGAGTTGAACTTCCAAAGTTTTATGGTAAAACTAATTCGGAGGAGTACCTTGAATGGTAGAAAGCGGTGGAATCGGTGTTCAATTGCCAAAATTTTAGTGATGATAAGAAGGTAAAATTATGTGTTGCTCAATTTAAACAATATGCTCAAACGTGGTGGGATAAGTTGATGTCAAGTAGGAGGAGGAATCTTGAAGCACCAATTGATTCTTGGTATGATTTCAAGGAGTCAATGAGGAAGCGTTTTGTTCCAAAACACTTCCAAAGGAACATGACATAAAAGCTTCAAGCATTGAAACAAGGACGCAAGTCCGTGGAGGATTATTACAAGGAGATGGATACATTGATGGATCGCCTTGATATAGATGAGAACATGAAGAATCTCATGGCGACTTCTTAATGGGCTAAACATGGAGATTGCAGATAAGGTTGATCTACAACCTTACTTTGACATTGAGGAAATGTTGCATATTGCAATCAAGATCGAGAGGCAACACCAACGGAGGTCTCGACGGTATTCTTCTAACAACTTTTCCAACTTTAATTCTACATGGAAAAAGGATACTAAGAGTATTGATTATAACCCTAGGAGCCGAGAGGGGTATGAGAAACCTAAAGAGAAATTTGAAAAAGGGGAGAGTTTCAAGAAAGGGAAAGAGAGGGTAGATGAATCTACCTTACGAAATAGGGATTTAAAGCGCTAAAAATGTCAAGGGGTGGGCCACTATAGTAGAGATTGTCCTAATAGAAAAACTATGATCCTTAGAGAGGGAAAATTTGTGACGAAAGATGAAGAGGAAGATGTGGTAGTTGAGGAAGAAAAAAATGAGTGTGAGAGTGAGGAGATTAGTGAACTTCATATATGTCTTTAGTTAATAGGATAACTTTAAACACCCAAATAAACAAGTTTTAGGGATTTGTATTTGATTATATATATACATATTAGAATCGCAAATATCCATCTACCCGGGGTATAATTGGAAAAAAAAAATGTACACTCCCCGCTATAAATAAGGTAACTATGTTTTTTTAGTAATTTTTAGGGGAGAATCTAGGATGAGAATACGTTTGATTTTCTTTGGTTGTTGGGAGGTTTAAAAAAAAAATCGGCTATGTGGATTGACCGTAAATAAGCGTATATACCAGGTGTATAACCGAGATAAAAATTGTTAACTTCGTCCCCCTAAAAATCTGATAGTCATTGGATCAAAATATGAAAGTTTGTTAGATATTTTTCATTTCGATTTTTTCTTTCTAGCTATTCTTAAGAATTCTCCGTGAAAATATGTGTTGACCGAGAAATTTCGGCCAATCAGCGGTCGCCACGTGTCTCCATTACGACCGGGGATCAGATAGACTTGACCGAGCAAATTCGGTCAAACTGCAATTGGGCTCGAAATCGAATCGGGCCAGAGAGATATGCAAAAGACAATTTGGCCCAAAGATCAAACTCATTGGGCCCAAAATTCAAAAGCCCATTGGGTTCAAACCCAAGCCCATTAGGCCCAAAGCCCAAGCCCATTGGATCCAGGCCCAAGCCCACTAGGCCCATGAGAGCTCTATAAATAGAGAGCTCATTTTCATTTGCTAGGTTCAGAAAAGTTTTACTCCTAAGAGCTCAGAGAGAATTCCCAAGCAACGAAGACTCCCTGAATCCTTGGAAGACTGAACGATCATCCAACATCGAGAACAAGCTGCGAAGCCCTCGAAACAAATCCAACATCGAGAACAAGCTGCGAAGCCCTCGAGATACATTTACATTTAAGAGAGAGAATCAGAGGATCAAACATTAGAGATTGTAATCCTACGCACTGATACAATACATCAATACAAATTCAAATTTCATTTACACGTGTCTAAAATTTCCTTCGTAGAAATCTTGTGTGAACAGATTGGCACGCCCAGTGGGACATCTCTACCTTTCATCTCTCTCTCTCAACAAATTTTTTTAACAATGGCATCAAAGAAAGCAACATTCAAGGCTGTCAGTTCCAACAGCCCTTACAGAAGACCTGCCACCCGCAGCCGCGTCATCAAAGAAGTCTCGCGGACGGACGAACACACTCCGGCCATAGTGCGCAAAATATACAAACGACTGACGGAGTCCGAGCATGTTGGGATAATCATCAAGGACAATCCTTTGTTCGATGAGGTTGTTCCCTCCTCTGATCAGCCGGAGAAGGTGTCTGACTCCAACGTATCTGTAATGATGGCGGATGCGCGTACTAACGACGAAGCGATGGCTGAGATGGAAAAGAAAATTAGCTTCCTGATGAAAGCAGTCGAGGACAAAGACTTCGAGATTGCCCAACTGAGGAGTCAGATGCAGAGCCGTGAGGTCGCGGAGTCAAGCCTAACTCCTGCGGCCAGAAAGAATGGCAAAGAAAAAATGGTCATCCAGGAAGACCAAGCGCAACACTCAACGTCAGTCGCTTCCTTATCTGTCCAACAACTGCAGGACATGATTACCAACACCATCCGAGTCCAGTACGGTGGACCAGCTCAAAGCACCCTCTTGTATACCAAACCGTATTCCAAGAGAATCGACAGCTTAAGAATGCCCATTGGGTATCAGCCGCCAAAGTTTCAACAATTCGATGGGAAGGGCAATCCTAAACAACACATTGTCCACTTCGTCGAAACATGCGAGAATGCTGGAACTCGCGGAGACTTGCTGGTTAGGCAATTCGTCCGAACTTTGAAAGGAAATGCCTTTGACTGGTACACCGACTTGGAACCCGAGACGATCGACAGTTGGGAGCAATTTGAAAGAGACTTCCTGAATCGCTTTTACAGCACGAGGCGAACAGTCAGCATGTCTGAACTCTCGCATGCTAGCCAAAGAATGGGCGAGCCTGTCGTCGACTTCATTAACCGCTGGAGATCGTTGAGTCTTGACTGCAAGGACCGACTCACGGAAGTGTCTGCTGTCGAGATGTGCATCGGCGGCATGCATTGGGGACTTCACTACATCCTGCAAGGGATAAAGCCCCAAACATTCGAGGAGTTGGCAACTCGCGCCCATGATATGGAGTTGAGTATTGCCAATAGAGGAAACAAAGACCTCTTAATCTCCGACGTAAAGAAAACAAAGACATAACTGAAGAGCGTTGGAAAGATCACGAAGAATGTCGTGAAAGAATCCATGGTCGTCAACACGGAAGCAAAGGAAAACAAAACGGAAGCAAGAAATGACAAAGGCGAAAGACGTCGCCTTACGTTGAAAGAAAGACAAGAAAAGATCTACCCGTTTCCAGACTCTGACATTCCCGATATGTTAGAGCAATTGCTGGAAACGCAACTCATCCAACTACCAGAGTGCAAACGACCGGAGGAGTTAGGAAAGGTAAATGATCCTAACTACTGCAAATACCACCGGGTCGTCAGTCATCCTGTAGGCAAATGTTTCGTCCTGAAAGAGCTAATCATGAAGTTAGCTAGTGAAAAGAAGATTGAGCTGGATCTCGACGAGATAGCTCAAGCAAATCACGCCGCTGTAACATTGAACTCCGGCGTTCAATTATCTCCTGTCTCTCCTAAGAAGGAAGAGGAGAGTTTGATCCAGTTCTGGACTTGCGAACCTGTAATCGTTCGATACGAACATGAAATACTACAGGAGACTTCGCGGGTGAAACCCGAACCCGTTGGGGATGAGGATGAAGGATGGACCGTCGTAACTCGTCGGAAAATGCGGCGACAGAGACCTGTTCAGAAAGAAGCCCGCCTACTTCGAGAGTATAGGCGAAAAAGCAAACTTCCAAAGAGAAAAGGAAGAAAGAGTATGAGAAGGCCAAAACTTGTCGTGGAGGAAAACAAAGACCTCCCTCGACCCCAGCAGCCTATGACCCTACGGGAATTTTTCCCCAAGGGATTCTTTAATGAGAAGCAGGAAGAAATAGTTGAAGCTGCTACGTGCCATGTCGTTGGGGCAATCGAGGATGACAGCGCCACTCCAAGTTCAACGGAGTTGGTAATAAAGCTGGACGATACACCTTCCCTCAATGTAGTAGATTCGCCTCAAATGGACAAAATTGCTCACGGTCGTCACGTCAAAATTGCTCATCTCAGAACCTTCAACCTCTACAGCACATGCATGCGCGTCTGATTGCATGTCCATAAGCTTCACCGATGATGATTTGATGTTGGGGTCAAAACCTCACAATAGACCTTTGTTTGTCTCAGGATACATTCGAGAGCAGAGGGTCGGTCGAATCCTCATTGATGATGGATCGACCGTCAACATAATGCCGAAATCAGTCATGAAGGAGATTGGCATCCTAATGGAAGAGCTATCAAGTAGCAAGCTGGTAATCCAGGGTTTCAATCAGGGAGGACAACGAGCGATTGGCATGATTCGCCTACAGCTCATCATCTGAGACTTAAAAGCACATACCTTATTTCATGTCATAGACTCCAGGACTACCTATAAAATATTGTTGGGTCGCCCTTGGATTCATGGAAATGGGGTAATAACTTCCACCTTGCATCAGTGCTTCAAGTTTTATCAGAACGGCGTCAAAAAGGTTGAGGCAGACACTAAGCCATTTTCAGAGGCCGAGTCTCATTTCGCGGATGCCAAGTTTTATATAAATAACAGCAACATAGAAGAAATAATGCCAAAAGAAATCCCTTTGATCAGCGGGGAGCAGAAGACTTGCGCAGGGAAAGAATCAATCAAAGAAGAAAATGTTCCCAAGTTTTGCGAAAGTAAGACATCCGCCAGCCCTACGAAGGCTAAGGCCTTGAAAGACGAGAAAAGTTCGAACCCTTCTATTCTGCGCTACGTTCCCTTGTCCCGGCGTAAGAAAGGTGAATCACCATTCGCAGAATGTACTAAAAGTTTGAAAGTTGGTGACATTAAGATCCTGAAAGAAAACTTTGTCACCCCTCTTACGAAGATAACGAAACAAGAGGTCACGAAGTCCAAAGAGATTCAGAAAGGGATGGTCCTACCTGAGAAACGAACGAAAGAAGGATACGATCCCAAGGCATATAAACTGCTACCAAAGGCAGGATATGACTTCACAACTCACACTGAGTTCAAGGGCCTGAAAATCCTCGAGGGCAGGTCAGAGCTTTCTTCGACACAGAAGAAACTCCTAAAGGAGGGATATCCTATACCGGCATCAAGAAAGGGGCTTGGATATAAGTCGTCTGAACCAGTCCGGATAACCCGAAAAGGGAAAGAGAAAGTGGTCAACAGTAATAACATAATGACCAAAGAGGCACACAACTCAAAAGAAGAGGGAGCTGTCAAACCAAGGATCTCTATCTTTAAGCGCATCAAGCCGCCGGCTACGCGCGCTTCAGCCTTCCAGGGATTGAAAGCGGCTGTGACAGAAGAAGACAGTTCGCACTCAACACCTAATCCCATCAGATCTTCCGTCTTTCAAAGGTTGAGTAAGTCGGCAGATAAAAAAGAAAACACGCCGTCCACTGAACCTCTCTCACGGCAATCAGTATTTCAAAGGTTGAGTAAGCCATCAGATGAGAAAGAAAACACGCCGTCCACTGAACCTCTCTCACGGAAATCAACATTTCAAAGGTTGAGTAAGCCATCAGATGAGAAGGAAAACACACCGTCCGCTAAACCCCTCTCACGGAAGTCAGCATTTCAAAGGTTGAGTAAGCCGACAGAGGAGAAAGAAAATACGTTGCCCGATAAATCTCTCTCACGAACGTCAGCGTTGCAAAGATTAAGCGTGACCACAAAGAGAGATAAGAAACTTTCATCCACTTCCATTTTCGATCGCCTCCTACACGAAGAGGCTCGAGAGACTTTGAACAATAAAGAGTCTAGCAAAACAAAAAGCGATGAAGAAATCCGCAGTATTGTCCCCTCACGGATGAAAAGAAAAACTTTTGTTATCGTGAATACAGATGGTGCATTAAAGGTTAAACGACGCAATGTCATCATCACCAACCCTGCGAGCAAACGTGCAGAGAATGGGGATGAAGCCTCTTGTCATCATATTACTGCCGGGGAAGAAACGGAGGCTGAGATATCTGAAGAGGATGTTGAAGAGGCTCCACTACCACTCGAAGATGGAAGTCAACCAACAGTTGATGAATTAAAAGAAGTTAATCTGGGTACGACAGAAGAACCACGTCCAACCTTTATAAGCGCATCATTTTCCAGTGAAGAGGAGTGCAAGTACTTGAGTTTGCTCATTGCGTATAAAGATGTCTTTGCTTGGTCGTATAAAGAGATGTCGGGACTTGATCCAAAAGTCGCAGTACATCATCTCGCTATTGAACACGGGTATCGACCAGTCAAACAAGCTCAACGACGTTTCAGGCCAGAGCTCATCCCCCAAATTGAAAATGAGGTTAACAAGTTAATTGAAGCAGGGTTCATTCGCGAAGTAAACTATCCGACATGGATAGCAAACATTGTCTCCGTCAGAAAGAAAAACGGCAGCCAAAACATTTTATCCTAACTATCTAGCTAATTTCAAATGGTCCTTAACAAATAAAATAAACAATTAAAAATAATACAATGTCTCAACTAATCATATCCTAACTTTAAAGAAAGTAGGAATTTGATTTCGTGAGTGAGATTGTTAATTTTGACATTAACGCCTTAATCCCGATACCGAGATCATACGGCAAAACAAGAACTTTAAAAATCATTTAATAAAATCTATTTGTTTCAAATTCAATTTGAAATTCGATTAAAATTTGAATTAAAATTAAAACAACTTTTGTTGTGAAACAAGTAATTTCGAAATTTAATTTGAACTTGATCTGAAATAAAAATCTTTTGTTTTGAAATCAAAATAAATCGAAATTCAATTTTAAAACTTAATTTTAAAATCAAAGGAAAACCTCTTTCTTTTAAAATTTGAATTAAAATTAAAACAATTTTTGCTTTGAAAAACAAACCATTTTTGAAATTTAATTTAAAACATGATTTGAAATACAATCTTTTATTTTTAAATGGTGAATCAAAAATCAATTTAAACGCCCAATTTTTAAATCAAATGAAAACCCATTTTTTAAAAGAAGGGCGTTCTTGTAATTAGCGCATAATGGCGGTAACAAAAAATCCTCAAAAATAGGGAAACCCTATTTATCCTGGGATTTCATTAAAGTTAAAATACCCTCGAGATGAGAGGAACAATCCTTCATCTCTCCCGGAGTTAAAATTTAACATTAAAATACCCTCGAGATGAAAGGAACAGTCCTTCATCTCTCCCGGGGTTAAAATTTAACATTAAAATACCCTCGAGATGAAAGGAACAGTCCGTCATCTCTCCCGGGGTTACAAATTAAAATTAATGTAATATGCATAAAAGAACGATAAAGAAAATAACGAAAATGAAACGACAGTTAGATGAGCGAGTAAGCTAACATACGAAGTCCCGAAAACAAGCTTAAAAATTAAAAACCGAAACTAAACAAACCAGCAGGCCAATGCGATATAACCTAGGTATATAAAGCAGGGTATACATTGAACATGCTGGGGTATATATCCAAATCAGGGGTATATATCATACAAGTAGGGGTATATATGGTCAAAATAAATCAGCCAAAAGCTTAAATAATATGAAGACAGAGGCATTTTAGTAATCTCAATAAAAAAGAAAAATTCATTTTACCCACGATTCCTCGGCCGTCTGGAGGTCTTCTTCACAAGGCCGCCGTCGGAGCTCGCCGCCGTTCATCGCCGCTGTGTGTCTTGACCCGTCCACCCGAGGTTGCGCCGCTGTCTACTCGTGAGGATGACCGCACGCCTGAGTATCGCCGTCGTCTGGGCTCGAAGATTCGAAACCGTTGAAGCGACGTCGCTGGTCTGTTCGGAGGAAGCGTGTCGCAGCCGTCTGGTTTGGGTTCGCCGGAGAGATGGGCGACCCGCCGTTCAAGCTACGAAGCTCCGTTCGTTCGCCGCCGTTGAAGCTCGCTGGAGTCGACGCTTGAAGACGACGAAGTCGCTGGTTCGAAGACGCCGCCGCGAGGTCTGGTTCAAGATCTGAGGTTGATGCCGCTGTGGATTTGCGCCTGGGTTCGTGGGAGTTCGTCGCCGGTGGGTTCGAGGGAGCTCCGCTCGTGCGTCTGGTTGAAGATGGGGTTGGCTCCGCCGTCTGGGTTCGTGCGCCGTCGTGGTCCGCCGCTGATATCGCCGTCGTCTGGGCTGGTTCAAGGTTGCTGGAGAAGAAGAAGCTGACTCCGTTCGCCGTCGTTCGAAGATGAGGAAGATGAAATCGGGCCGCGTGCGGTGGCTCTCCGCCGTGGTCTTGCCGGAGTTGAAGACGAAGCTGGTTCGTGAAGACGCAGCCGTCTGGTTCGAGGTTGCTGCCGCCGGAGCTTCAAGGTCGAGCCGGTTCGTTGAGGTTAAAGATACTCGAGCTCGCTGATGCTCCGCCGTGAGCGCCGCCGTGGACCTGCCAGACCGCCGCCGTGCGTGGTGGTTCTCCGCCGTGAGCCCGTCGGAGTTAGGTTGAAGAAGAAGAGGATGGATGGAGGAGATATTTGGAGAAGATGATGAATAGTGAGGAGAGAGAATGGAGAGAAATAATTTTTTTAATGCTTTGGGATCACCAACAATTTGTCTTATCTTCCTCCCCTTTTCAACCCATCCCATCATCTCTAGAATTAAATATTTTGGAAATTCATCTTGAAAAAATATATTTCAAAGCTTTAATTTCTAAAATCAATTTAAATTTCTCAAGACCAAATTAAAATTTAAAATCGAACGTCTTTAGAAATTTTCCTTGAAATTTTTTAATTTGAAAGACTTAATTTTAAACCCAACCATCTAAAACTCCAAAACTGTAACCCTAAACCAAAATCCCAAACCTCCTTAATTTAAAACTCTAAAAAAAAACCTATTTGCTCTTTTCTTTTACAATTTCGAAATTAACGAAAAGACGAGATTAAATGATTTCAAGAATTTATTTAGAAAACACAAGAAAATAAACAAGAATGAGTGAAACTTAAAAATAATGATAAACAAGGCCGGACGAAATACGGTGTCTACACCTTCTATCTAAGGGTACGTAGGCAACTTAAAGAAAAAAAATATATATACTTTGAGTTCAGTCACAAACTAAAATTCATTCAATTTTATGCAGTCATAAAAAAAAAGGAACTGTAAATTCAATCACAATGTGAATAAAATAAATGGACGACTAATAAAATAAAATAAAATAAAGTCAAAGTAGCCATCTGAAGTCCCTCAATTCTTCGCGCGCAGTTTCTAGAAAGCCACGTAGTACGTCTAGAGAAGCTATAGCTTCGTCACCAATAGCGGGAGTATCTTCAATATTGCTAATTTTCGCGCATATCCTGTTTTCTTTAAGTTGCTCTTCATTGAAATGTTTTTCTTTCTCCAAAATAAGTACAGAAAGTGATTCATGGTCAGCCTCCATAGTCTTCAGTTTGGCCTTGATACTTTCAACCTCCGAGAGCATCTGCTTAGACCGGTCCTGAAGTACATTCTTTTCTTCGAGCAGAAAGTTTTTACCAGACGAGACAGCCTCCAAGCTGCATCTCAACTTTGCCAGGTCCTGATCCTTGCCAGATGAGGTCAAGCACGGAGAGTAGCGAGATTGTAGCTCGTTGTACTGGTCCACGTTTCGAAAGTACTCATCCACAAGATTCTTCAGAGATGCCAAGCTCGTCGCATCAACTTCAGAGGCGGCATCGAATATTTTCTGAATCTCAGGTTCAAGGGAGGAAGCCTTCTCAAAAGGAGTACGACCAAGTTTTTGTTGTACAATCTTCCACATGGCTAAGGCAAAATCTCGACGAGCTTTGGAGATTATGTCGTCAGCAACAAAAGTGGAAGCCTCTGAAGTCGCAATATCCAAATCCTCAACCGCCTGTTTAGGAGGGCTAGAAGCCACGATCATCAATGACTGTCTGCTCGAAGACGCCTGCAAAATAAAAAAATAACAATAGGGAAATGAGGAAATAACGATGAATAAGCATACAAAAATGCTCGAACAAAACTAAAGGGATACATATATGCAAAGAAGAAAGGATGAATGAGTCACTAACCAAAGGTGCAACAAGTTCAGGGGACTGTGGGGCATCAATAATCTTTTTCGATCTCTTCCGAGATTTAGTCTTCTCAGATTTAGTCTGCTTCCAGCAGCGGTCGTTGTTGCGTTCGCTGCTGCTACTCTGACTGTCAGCGTCTTCGTCACGACTACTCACTTCGTGAATTGGCACCTCTTTCCTCGCGGCGCAAACCTTTTTACCGGTGTCTTTGGGAGGTTTTGTCTTAGTCACAGGAGGAGGAGTGAAACTGTTAACTAACAATTGTATGTTCACCCCGAAATAGCTCCCATGTTTTTTGTTCCACCACTTCTTGTAGGATGCAGTGACATGATCAGCAGGGTTTGGCATACACTGAGGGAGATGCACCCGGGACAAGGTTAGTGTCTCAGTGCAAATCCTCCAATGGTGGAATACATTCTCCAGTTGATCGTAGGCGGATCTTCACGTAACTCGTTCGGTATATCTTGATAAAAGCCAAGTTGTCGACTAAACCGACAAGGGTGGTAGGCCTCGATAGTCATTTGTGTTCCGTGATGAGAGGATAAGTAACACGAGCAAATGCTTATAAAGTATGAAGATGATGAGAATGATAAACCTTTAACATCATGTAAAATGCCGCCCTGACTCTTGGGTTGGGGGTTTGCATGCCACGCTATGGACGTGCCTTCATGGATTACTTTGCGGGCTGCGAACGCATCATAGTATTTCGCGCCACCTTCTCCTGAGTAGTCAACCATTAATGGGCTAGTTGTTGAGGATATTCTAAAGTGTGTACCAAAGTAAAGGGCAAGCCAACCGTAAACATAATGTACTGGAAAGCAAATGTCGGAGCGCCCGGACGAATGAGGGGTGTTGTAAAGTTGGCTAAGTCCATGATAAATATTGGATAAAACCGGGACTGCAAGGTTGAAAAGGCTACCTTCAGCCATGAGGGATGCTACCTTAAACACACTAGAACGAAGAAAGTTCCCACTCTTATAGGGAAACACGAAAACACACAGCCAGCACGAGATAAATGCAGCCAGATATGTTTGGTCCTTCAAGTCTTCCTCTACCCCCAGTTCGTGGAATAGTTCTTGCTCTTCGTTAGACCAGCCACGGGGAGCAGGAATAGAGCCCGACGGGTTATGAGTTAGGCGAGGCCGGGAAGATTTTTTGGTTCTCCGACCAAGAGGTTTGGTATATTTTATGTCACCTTTAAACCAAAATTTGATCCACGAATGGGTGAAAATTCGTATTTTCTCTACTTGCTGAGAAGCAATCCGGTAGTAAGCATCAAAAAGATAAGTACAACTCTTGGGAAGATGCTCACCCCGGACACGCGGCCCCACGCGCGGACCCATCAGTTTCTCACAGCTTGGAATTATTTCATTATAGAATTTGCCTTTGATTGAAAGACCTCCGAGTTTCCACATGTCCCACAAAGAAATGGATGCTTCTCCAGATGAGGTGTGAATGGTGTTGGTTGAAGGACACCAGGCTTCGCAGAAAGCCCGCATCACGTCTAAGTTGCGATCATAGGTATACAGAGAGGCCAGCAGGGGTGATAGCATACCTGAGCCTTGCAATGAGTCCTTGTTTCGAGCAACGGTGAATTCAAGTCACTCCCAATAAAGTGGAGTGTAAAGGAATTCACCATTAAGTTTAAAGGTAGAACCCCAACGAATTCCGCTCAAAATAATACGACGCCCAAGGGTGGGACTCGGATTGGATTTGGTTTTCCCTCTATGTAAAGAGGATTGTAAAATCCACGCGGGGGAGTGTTGGTCGCGGGGTCGCTCCGTAGACCATTCGGCCAAAAAATGGTTTTTGTCCAATTCTGATTCTTTAGGCAGATCTTCCATGGGGAAAAGGATGTCACTTTTTAGTGGTTGATCTTCGTTGTCTAAAACAACCAAATTTACTCATGCATCGTCTGAAAACTCGGTAAAAAAAACCATGACTTGACCTACAAAAAAAAAATGAATAATTAATTCTGACTTTTTACAATCGTGACTCCGAGCAAACGTTAAAAAAAATGAAATTCAACACCAATATATGTAAAATTATTAAAAAAAAAAAAAAGGGATTACAGCGGTGACGATGATCCAATGTTGGTGAAAATGGTAGTTGTACGAAAGGTTTTCATCATGACCGTTGACCAAGATTTTGAAAAAAATATTTCCAATCCCAAAGAGTTTAAAGATGTCTGCTTCTAGATAGACCTACAAGTCGCATCCGACAAGTGGACACCCGTAACAGGGGCAACGCTTAGGCGTGAGTGGGCATCCCACAACCCAGCGTCACATCTTTAACTCCTTTGCAAAAGGAAAAGATTTTAAGTCTGAAAGGTTTAAGGATGTCTGCTTCTAGATAGACCTACAAGTCGCATCCGACAAGTGGACACCCGTAACAGGGGCAGCACGTAGGCGTGAGTGGGCGTCCCACAACCCAGTGCCACATCCTTAACTCTTTCAAACTGAAAAGCAAAAAAAAAAGATCTTTTAACAAAAAAAAATATTTCCAATCCCAAAGAGTTTAAAGATGTCTGCTTCTAGATAGATCTACAAGTCGCATCCGACAAGTGGACACCCGTAACAGGGGCAACGCTTAGGCGTGAGTGGACATCCCACAACCCAGCGTCACATCTCTAACTCCTTTGCAAAAGAAAAAGATTTTAAGTCTGAAAGGTTTAAGGATGTCTGCTTCTAGATAGACCTACAAGTCGCATCCGACAAGTGGACATCCTTAACAGGGGCAACACGTAGGCGTGAGTGGGCGTCCCACAACCCAGTGCCACATCCTTAACTCTTTCAAACTGAAAAGCAAAAAAAAAAGGTCTTTTAACAAAAAAAAATATTTCCAATCCCAAAGAGGTTAAAGATGTCTGCTTCTAGATAGACCTACAAGTCGCATCCGACAAGTGGACACCCGTAACAGGGGCAACGCTTAGGCGTGAGTGGACATCCCACAACCCAGCGTCACATCTCTAACTCCTTTGCAAAAGAAAAAGATTTTAAGTCTGAAAGGTTTAAGGATGTCTGCTTCTAGATAGACCTACAAGTCGCATCCGACAAGTGGACATCCTTAACAGGGGCAACACGTAGGCGTGAGTGGGCGTCCCACAACCCAGTGTCACATCCTTAACTCCTTTAGACTGAAAAAAAAAAACAACGTTTTGGTTTAGGAAACTTTTGTTTTGTATTTAAAAAAAGTTTTTTTTTCTTTAAAATTTTCACAAACTCAAATACACATAAAAAGAAGAAAAAAAAATCAATCCCAAAGAGGTTAAAGATGTCTGCTTCTAGATAGACCTACAAGTCGCATCCGACAAGTGGACACCCGTAACAGGGGCAACGCTTAGGCGTGAGTGGGCATCCTACAACCCAGCGTCACATCTCTAACTTCTTTGCAAAAGGAAAAGATTTTAAGTCTGAAAGGTTTAAGGATGTCTGCTTCTAGATAGACCTACAAGTCGCATCCGACAAGTGGACATCCTTAACAGGGGCAACACGTAGGCGTGAGTGGGCGTCCCACAACCCAGTGTCACATCCTTAACTCCTTTAGACTGAAAAAAAAAAAATGTTTTGGTTTAGGAAGCTTTTGTTTTGTTTTTTTTTAAAAGAAATTCACAAGCTCAAATATGTTTTGTATTTAAAAAAAAAAGTAAAAAAAATATATCCACAAGCTCAAATTGAGTTTATTTTGAAGAAAATAAGAAAATACATGGCGATGAGATGTCAGGTTTCAAATTTCTAAGTCTAAATTTGAGTTTTAAATTCTCAATTTTAAATTTCCAAATAAAAATAATTACAAAAAAATTACATGGGATTTTCAAAAAGTCTAGAATTTAAATCTAAATTTACAATTTACTAAGTTCATAAGTGTTAATGCTAAATCTCAATTCCAAATGTTCTAAATGCCAACTCTCAATTACATAATACAACAATTACATAAAACGGTCTAAAATAACATATTAAACTTCTCATATTCTCATATGCCACAAATTAAAATATAATGCAACCACAAACACAAAATTAAAATTACAAACATAAAATTAAAACCCACAGTCCATAATTGCAACCACAAAATTAAAAGCCAATCACAGTCCATAATACAAAAATTAAAATCCTAAAATTAAAACAACAGTCCCAGAATTGAAACATTGAAACAACAGTCCAAATACAACTTAAAATATACAAGTCAATATAGATAATAGAAAAAAATTACTTGTAGCAATTCCTCAAATCGATCAACTTCAGTGATGGACCGCAATTTTGAACGCTAAAAAAAAAAACATATAATTTAGAGCGATTTGTATCCAAAAGCTCGAAAGAAAAAAATATATAAATAAAAAAAAATCAATCAAATCAAATCAGTAAGTTAAAGAAAAAAAAAATACTTACAGAGGCCGAAAGACACGACGGTGGCTGCAAAAAAAAAAAAAAAAAAAATACAAAAAAAAAAAAAAAAATACAAATTCAAGTGTGTAAAAAAAAAACAGAAAAGAAGATCCATAAACAGAAAAGAAAAAAAAAAAGGAAAGGTTGATCAGTATGTTAAAAAAAAAAAGAAACACAGATCCGTACTGAAAAAAATGTGTACAGAAAAGAAAAAAAAACGAACTTACAGAGAGTAAAACACAAACTTACAGAGGCTTGCGCGCGAGGCTGAGACGGCGGTGCGGCGCTGGCGGAGCGGCACGAGCGGAGCTGGCGGCGACGTGGCGGAGCTGGCGGCGATGTTGGAGCTCTCCCTTCTTCTCCAACTTTTCAACTTCTCAAACAAATGAGAAGGAGGCCATCTTATTCTATTTATATGGATTAGAAAACCTAAAGGAGTTAGGTTTGGAGAGTGAAATTACTTAAATGTCCTTCATTTAAGTTAAGAAATTTTGCAAAAAATGTACAAAGCTCGGCTCGAACTCAAGACCAAGGACAACTAAAGTTATCCAGGTTCCGCTCTACCAAACAAGCTTCTTTGTTATCAATTGTCTTCACATTCTACTATTGCATTCGGCCAATTATTTATGCCAAAATAAAAAAAATTCAACACTCCTATTCCGAATTCAAGCCAAACGTTAGAAGCTTACCATATTTTTTTTTTTTTATGAAATTAAAATTTTGGCCATATTCCAAATTTTATTTCCAAACATGATTTAGAGTCAAAAGTTATCTAAATCCAAGTCTCAAATCAAAATTGGCGGTTTGGGTATATTTTATCCACGTCGAAATTAGAGTAAAGTTCAAAGTCAAACCCTATTCAAAATTCAATTGGGCAGACACAAGTCCCTACTCTACATCCCAAGATAAACGAAGGTAGAACAAAAAATCTACCAAAATTTAAATCAAATTTCTGTCAGATAAGAAAAATCAAAACTACGAGCCAAGTTCATATTTTTGATCGATTGACATGGAAAGAGGCGTCAATTAAAATAATTGATTTATGAATCAAACCTCATATTTCGATAAAATTGATACGTCTAAGCGGAGTCGAAATTAGGGGTGTCCTACGTTTCGATTTATCTATTTAACTTTTCCGAGACTCACCCACACATACTTGTGCATAACTCTCGAAAAAGGGAGCATTTGTTGACCGAGAAATTTCGGCCAATCAGCGGTCGCCACGTGTCTCCATCACGACCGGGGATCAGATAGACTTGACCGAGCAAATTCGGTCAAACTGCAATTGGGCTCGAAATCGAATCGGGTCAGAGAGATATGCAAAAGACAATTTGGCCCAAAGATCAAACTCATTGGGCCCAAAATTTAAAAGCCCATTGGGTTCAAACCCAAGCCCATTGGATCCAGGCCCAAGCCCACTAGGCCCATGAGAGCTCTATAAATAGAGAGCTCATTTTCATTTGCAAGGTTCAGAAAATTTTACTCCTAAGAGCTCAGAGAGAATTCCCAAGCAACGAAGACTCCCTGAATCCTTGGAAGACTGAACGGTTGGATCTCGAAACAAATCCAACATCGAGAACAAGCTGCGAAGCCCTCGAGATACATTTACATTTAAGAGAGAGAATCAGAGGATCAAACATTAGAGATTGTAATCCTACGCACTGATACAATACATCAATACAAATTCAAATTTCATTTACACGTGTCTAAAATTTCCTTCGTAGAAATCTCGTGTGAACAAAATGGGTTAAAGAATAGCTCATTTATGAAAATATCTTCTTCTTCTTTTTTTTTTTGTAGAGAAATTCTCTCAAATGACCACCTTTAAGGGGGATATTTTCAAATTTGTCTTAAAATCTTAAATTTTTCATTTCTATTTTTGAATAATTTTGATTATCATTATGCTTCTCATTAATGTGTCATCTCCATAATATAATTCAATTTATCTCTTCATTTTGTGTATTAAATTTCAATTTATAATAACTTCTAATTTTCTCACTTCATTTTCTCTCACCATATATGTAAGAATGTTTTATACCTTTTTTTGGGATTTCTTCCAACCTTGATTCCCCGAATTTAGCATTCTCCTTAAGTTAAGTGTTCTTTATTTTCCTGATTTTTCGTCCTCTCCATTTTCATTCATCCTTTTCATTTTCGTCATTTCACAAAAACAACATTTCACATATGTATATATAAGCATTCCTCTAACGTTAGTGTTCTTTCCTTACCATATTTTTCTTCCTCATCATTTTCATTCATCATCTTCATTTTTTTTTTATATATAACCACCATATATACTTCATTTATGACTATATACTCATATATACTGTATATATACTTATAGATAATATGTATTTATTTTGTTTTATAAAATATATGTAATTTTTATATATACCCATCATATATACTAATATATACTTTATATCAGGGTATATATGGTTATATACTTCATATATACTTATAGATATTATTTATGTTTTCAAAGAAAATATATGTATTTCTTTATATATGACCTTATATATTTCATATATGAAAATATATATTGCGGCGAGAAAATTGTTTAGGTTTGGATACGAGGAGGTGTTGGGTTTTATGTCCGAAAAGTCAGTTTTCTGAAAACTGGGATTAGTCTTATTATTTAATTAATATTTGATATTTACTTAAGTTGGCATGACATAGGAAAGAGAAAAAAAATCATGATAATTGATTAACAATGTGCATGCATGGCCTTGAAAGTTGGACATGGAAAAGAGAAAAAAAATTATAAATAAGGTTTTAATCTCATACAAATTTTATATTTAAAAATAATATTTTTATTCAAAGGATCAAGCCATAACTAAAAGAATGTCCATAATTAATTGCCACTTAAAATTATTGTCCAACAAGTTTTTTTATGGCAAAAATGTCTAAGGCTATATTTAGTATTGACCAACCTATGCACTAAAGACTAAAATACCCTTCCTGACTTTTTTTAATAACATTTTAATTATCCTATAATGATGCATAAGATGTCTAAAGATCGGTTAGTCAACCTCTAAAAATCGCTAAAAAAATCTAAATACCCTTTCTGACTTTTTTTTAATAACATTTTAATTATCCTATAAATAAGATCTTTAAAGATTGGTTAGTCAACCTCTAAAAAAAATTAGATTTTTTTACCCGATTTTTGAAACATACGTAATAACTAATTTCCCCAAAAAAAAGTTGTGCAATCATTTAACACATATAATATAATTTAGTTATACATATTTAGACAGTGGAAGTATTAGTTAATTAACACACATAATCTAATTTAGTTAGACTTTTTTTTGTCCTAAAACTATGAACAATTCAAAATTCAAATCACACAGTGGAATTAGAAGATTTGATCTAAGTTTATAAAATAGAGTGGAATTAGAAAACTTGATCTTTTTTTTTTTTGACAACATGGGGTGGGGGATTGAACCTAAGACCTCATGGTCATTAGGCGATACATTATGCCAGTTGAGCTATGCTCTTGTTGGCTAGAAAACTTGATCTAAGTTTATAAAATTGAGTGGAATTAAAAATTAAAAAATACAGTTCACTTCAAAAAACTGAATGAAAACATCTAAAACCTAAGTTGGAATTAGAAAATTTGATCTAAATTTATAAAATACAGTGTACTTCAAATTTAAAAAATACAATTCACTTAAAAAAAATAATGAAAACATCTAAAATCTAAGTTGGAATTAGAAAACTTCAAATTAAAAAAATACAGTTCACTTAAACTTAAAAAACGGAATGAAAACATCTAAAATCAAATTTGGAATTAAGTTGGAATTACAAAACTTCAAATTAAAAAAATACAATTCACTTAAACTTAAAAACATAATGAAAACATCTAAAATCAAAGTTGAAATTAGAAAACTTGATCTAAGTTTATAAAATACAGTGTTCTTCAAATTTTAAAAAATACAGCTCACTTCAAAAATTGGTTGAAGCGCTCCCAATCATCTTATCGTAGAAGGGAGACTTGAGAGTGTTCATGAACATGGATGATAACTCCTTATCAGTTAGAGGAGGTTGTACTTGTGCAACGATATCTCTCCACCTTTGC
Source organism: Herpetospermum pedunculosum (assembly GCA_028017165.1). Lineage (NCBI taxonomy): Eukaryota > Viridiplantae > Streptophyta > Magnoliopsida > Cucurbitales > Cucurbitaceae > Herpetospermum > Herpetospermum pedunculosum. Next base: position 10,809,651 of record CM051526.1, read on the forward strand.
GCGTACTCCTTGAAGCTTTATGTGCTCTTCTTTTTCATTCTTTGCAAATCCATCCGATTAGGGGTCATGTCTATGTTATGCTTCTACTGCTTTAGGAAAGAATCGGCTAAATTCTTCCATGAATAGATATGAGTATTGTCTAACTGCATGTACCAACGAGACGCTGGACCGGTCAAACAATCTTGGAAACAGTGAATTAGCAATTTTTCATTCTGAACATGTTCTGCCCTTTTTCTGCAATACATGATGAGATGGCTCCTCGGGCAGGATGTCCCCTCATATTTTTCGAATTCCGGCACCTTGAACTTTAGTGGAATTACAACATCAGGAACAAGGCATAACTTGGAGGCGTCAATATTCCCAAAAACATTTGTCCCTTCAATTTCTCTTAACCTTTCCTCAAGGGTTTCGAGTGTTCCATTGTTAGGGGTTTTGTATTCCCCTTTTTTGAATCCTTCTTAACCTCAGGGTTTTCCAGATTAGGAACTATGATAGTTACCCTAGATGGTTCTTCCTTAGAGTGTACAAACTCAGCCTGATCATTCATGGAGACACTTTCACCTTTGAAGAGTAGGAAAGGGTATTGTCCTGCTGACGATATCGGGTCACACGATGTGTATGGCGGCGGGATGAACCCTTCAGTTTGGGTGTGCATAGAGGGATTGACTTCGAAGGAGTCATTAGCGGTATTGTTGGGTTGTCCAAGATCAGCCACCGTTTTCTCCTTTTCTAACAAACTGAGGATTGATTCTACCTTCTCTCGCAGCTCGTTCATTTCTTTTCTCGTCTTTTCTATTTCCACCTGTTGTTCCTCCATAATTCTTGTTGCGTGCCTAGTGCCGTGGATGCGACGAGTTGGTGGTGGTTGAGCTATTTTTTATTCTGTTTTTATTATTTCTTTGAGGTTAAAATATAGTAAAAGAGAAATAGAAAGACAAGACACAATCACATGATGCATGAATGAAAGCTTTTACTAATTAACTGGAATGAACATTTCGATTTAAAGGGTGAACAAATACACCAAATAAAATACTAGAAAAAGAAAGCCCTTAGAAAAAAAATAAAATTCTCGGGGAACAGTCAATGGAAGTGGCCAAAGTACCCAAGATCGCTACGAATCAACCTTAAAAACTCAAATAATTCTTCTGCGTTAGCTGTCTTCGGTGAAGTATTTTCTCGTAGATGTCTTGCACATTCTGCAAATCCTCGAGCTCTTCTAGCCATTATCTTGATGGTATCCATTTTTCTATTCACTTTTCCAATAACCATTTGCATGTCATCTCTCACAAAGTGATAATCTTGTTTTATAGAACTATACTCTTTTTCTAAATGTTCTTTTTCCTGCGATAATTTCCCACGTGTTTTTTGGTATGCTCCAAGTTGTTGTTCTAATAGACTTGTATAATCTTTCAAGATGTTATACCCTTCTAAATGATTGTCAATATCTTCGTAAAGACCAACGTTAGCCCTTTTCCAATTCAGTGAGTTGCTTTTCTTTTTTCCTGATGATATCTTTCATTTCCGAGATTAATTATAAAAGATAGCTCTTTCCTTCAGTAAAGTCGTTTATCCTTCTCTCTTGCAGATGAACTGTTCTCTGCAATGTCGAATTTCGTCTCTTCAATACATGGTTCTCCTTACTTAAACTTTTGTTTTCGTCATCTAGCCAATCATGATTTTTTTGTCGCTTTGCCTGTCTCTCAATTATCCCTTTTGCTTCCTCAAGTTTTTCATTAGCATGAGTTGCTTGTACCATCAGTCGATTGACTTCTTGTTGTAGCTTTTCGTTTTCTAATTCAAGGGTTTGGTTTCTTTCCAGTAATCTTCTACACTCTGCTACATCTTGATTCGATCTATCCATTATCATCCTGTTGGGAAACTCTTCCCCATCTTCACAAATTTGTGTTGCTCGAAAACTCTTATTTCTCTTTGTGTGCCAACGTAAGTATTCAAGAGTAGACGCTTCACAGTGATCATTGTTGCGCATTCTCTTGGTTAACTTCCAGGAAGCTAACACTTGTCTTTTTTTCTCATTCAAGTTTTCGCAGCCATATGAGAATCCCAACTTGTTCAAATCCTGAGTTGCTGGTATGAATGGTTTAAACCATAATTGTCGTAGGGCTAGTAATGACGCATAATGAATGCACCTCCAGGGTCCTAACAAAGGGATCGTATGAAAGCTGCCACATCTGTAAATCATATCTTTTAAAGGCATCCAACGTGCCTTTCAGATCACATTTTCCAATTTGATTTTTGAAAGGAATGTTGTTCATACTTCTGTGTTTGGAAAGTTCGAATCCCAAAGGGCTGTGCCAAACTCCACAACAATATTTTGCAATAAATTTCAGCAACTGCTGAACTTGATCTTTGGACATCTGAAACTATCTGGAAATCTAATGTGACTGTGCATCCAGATATAAAGTAGTGGGACACAACATCTTAGTTTCCCCTTCTCCATAACTCTACAATGGCAAAGTGTTCTGACTGTTTCTGCGAGGATCGGTATGATTGGATTTACTCCTTGCTCTATACTAAAGAATAATATGAGGACTTGACCATCAACATACCCTTTCTCCCTAGGGTAGAGAACTGTCCCATAGATACACAATGCTAATAGAATCAATCCCTTATCCTCGTTCAAAAAGTTGTGAGTGAGCTCTATCAGGTAGTCCAGCGCTATAAACTTCTCTTCTCCGTTTATTTGTATGTGTTTCTGAACTTTATCGGCATGTATACCCAGAAACTTGGATAAGATTCTTTTCGCTTTGGCATTTGAGTTAAAGCAAAAGATTGTTTCTCCAGCTCTCTCTAGGATACCCAATATCACATGGTATTCTTCAACAGTTGGTACCAAATCAAATTTCTTTAAAGCGAAGCATCTGTAAACCGGATCCCAAGAATCTACCAAAGCTTGAATGGCAAAGCAGTTGACGGGGATATACATCAGTTCAACTATATAACCGTACTTGTTCGAGAAATTATATCTTCGCTCCGGTGTTAGGCCTTCCCAAATAATCTTCAGCTTGCTCAGTTCGTTAATAATAATTTGTGCTCGACAGGAAGCAGGTATTGTCACTATTTCATCTAGTGGTAGACTATCTCCAAATTGTTGTTGTGTCTGTTCTGCCCACTGATGCACAACGTTGGGTTCGTCATGCGAAGAATTGAGTGACCGTGACGATGCAATAGGTACATTGACACTCATTTTTCCCCCTTTTAAATAATAAAAAATAAATAAATAAATAAAGTTTGCTATAAAAAAACGCAACGTTTCAAGAATTAATAGATTTTCATGTGCCTATTGGCAATTCTCCGAAGGTCGACACTACTTTATCTAAAAATAATTTAAAACGATGAAAAATATTTTGAAATAGAATCAAGGAAAATGAAATAAGACTTTTAATGCGTCTATCCTTACTAACTCTTTTGGTGGTCAACACTACTAAGTTTTAAAATAAAATAAAAAGATAAAAATTATTTTGAAATAAAAAAATAAAAAAAAACAATCCTAGAAAATGAAATAGGACTTTTCATGCGCCTATCCTTACTAACTCCTAACTCTTTTGATGGTCGACACTACTAAGTTTTAAAATAAAATAAAAAGATAAAAATCATTTTGAAAAAGAAAAGAAAAAAAACACAATCCTAGAAAATGAAATAGGAATTTTCATGCGCCTATTCTTACTAACTCCTAACTCTTTTGATGGTCGACACTACTAAGTTTTAAAATAAAATAAAAAGATGAAAATCATTTTGAAATAAGAAAATAAAAAAAGAAAGATAGAAAATGAAATAGGACTTTCATGCGCCTATCCTTGCTAACTTTTTTGGTGGTCGACACTACTAAGTTTTGAAACAATCAATAAATATATATTTTATGTCACTCCTTTTTTTTAAAATTTTATTTTTCTTTTTAAAAAAACGAATAAAGTGAAAGAGATTTAAGGTCATATAAAAAACAAATATTTTTAAAAAAATGATCTCAAAATAAAATCAACTACAAAGTAAATAAATTGAACAATAAAAATGATGTGTTGGTAAGGTTCTAAACTTAAAGGATAGCGGTCCCCAAATTAACTTAAATGTTAAAAAATAACAAAGAAATTAACTTGAGCGAGAATTTTTCATGCGCCTATGCGGGGGCAATTAAATCCCCTCGAAGGTCGACACTACTAAATTCTCAATTCTAATCGTAAAGGTATAGCTCGGGTATAGAGTCGTGATTGTGGGTGAAATGCATGTCCATGCAAAAATGTAAATTGCAATAAATATATTATAACAGTAATAATAAATGAAACATGTTAAATAATAATAAAAAAAAAACTAACAAATAATAAACAAAGATAAAAAAAATTGAAAATTGAAAGCATGTTAAATAAAAAATAACTAGAAATAAAATAAATAAACAAAGAAATAAAAGACCAAAAAAAAAAGACCAAAAAAAAAAATTGGATAAATAAAAAAAATGCAATGGCCTGACCCTCTAAAAAAAGTCTCAGTGGAGTCTCCATACTGTCGCAACGTCATTGCGACGCGGAGCGGCCGACGTCCTCTTTCAAGGGTTTTGTTTTAAAAAATAAAAGAGATGGAGTCGCCACCAACCATTTTGGGTGTGATTGGCCACTTTAAAACAAAAAAACTGGTCAATGAAAACATAAATCAAGTTCGGGGGTCGGTTGAGTGTAGGGAAGGTGTCAGCACCCTACAACACCCGTTAAAACGGTAGCCAAATTTTATCTTATATTATCCAATTAACTTTAAAACGTCCATAATTTGAGAAAATAAACAAATAGTTTTTTTTAAAAAATCAATGTCTCATTTAATCAATTCTTAACTTTAAAATAAAGTAAGAGTTTGATATATTGAGGGAGAATTATCCTTAGTTAATTATCATATTAAATTTCCTTTTATTTAAAGGAAATTGTTTACCTCAAATTTGAGAAATTTATCCCAATTCCGTCATAGGATTTATATGATAATATTTTATTTTTAAACATATTGATTTGTTATTTTTTTTAAAAGTGATTGGAAGGATTTTCGTATGCTTGCACGAGAGTCGAAACTCTACGAAGTCACACTACTCAGCCCTCAAATAAATACAATATTTTTAAAAAGACATTACTTAAAAAAATATTATTAAATATGAACTATAAGACTACATGGAAGTTTATTTGAAAAAAATTAAATTTAGGGCAAATCTAAAATTTATTTGGAAAAAGTAATTAAGAATCAATAATTAAAATTTATTTACAAAAACTTAAATTAATGTAAGATAAAAAAAATACCTTAAAAATCTTAAAATTGAAAAGAATAATACATTAACCTAAAGAAAAAGTTCAAACGTTAAATTGGAAATCAATTGGAGAAACTTTAAAAATGTCAATTTTGTAAATAATACAATGACATGCTTGTAATTTAAAATCAATGGCGAAAATGTAACTGAACATGCAGGGGTATAAAGGTAATTAGAAATTAGAAACAAGAGCATAAATGGAATCCCATATAAACCGGGATATATTTGAAATCTCACATAAAGTCCAAAGTATATTTAAGATTTCATATATACCAGGAATATATTTGATACTTCATATATACCAGGAGTATATTTGAGACTTCATATATACCAGGAGTATATTTGAGACTTCATATATACCAAGAATATATTTAAGATTTCATATATACCAGGAATATATTTGGAAATTAACTAACAATGGCAATTTTGTAATTTAAACAAACATTTAAAAAAAATCATTTACCCCAATTTAGAGCTCCCAGCCGTCGTGGAGTTGTCGCCGCTATCGCCGAGTCCCCGCCGTCTATGGTCGATGGCTTTCGTTGCTTGCGTCGCACGTCTGCGTTCCGCCCTTCAATCTCGTGGGTCACCGGTGAAGGTTCAATCGCCGCCGGTTGGAGGAGCTTGGTCCGCCGCAGGAGTCGCCGTGGTCTGAAGGCTCGCAGTCGTCTGGTTTCGTGGAGCTCCGCCGCCGCCGTTCTCGTGCAGGTCCACTGTCGTATGCGTTCAGATGCGTCGCCGCGAAGTTCGTCGTGGTGGTGGCCAGAGATCTGGGTTTTGTCCAGTCGTGCAATCGCCGCCGTCGAGTTCGCCGCCGTCGTGAAGTCGCAGCCGTCGAGGTCGCCGCTGTCGAGGTGTTATGGGATGGTGATTGAATGATGGGGAAGAAGATGAATAGGAGAAAAGAAAAGAAAAAATGACCTCGATTTGCATGAAATTTTTGGAGAGAGGGAAAACAATCAATTTTGGTCAAATTAGAGTTTTCTCCCAAAATACCAATCTTTTTCCCAAAAATCTCCCCCTTCCCAATATGATTTTTCCCGATATTTATAGGCGATAGATGGTCAACTATGGTTAGAATAAAAAAAATGTCTCAAAATTTCGTTCTTAATAAAAATGGATTTTTGACCAAAAATGAAATAAAAATCAAATTTATTATTAAATGAATATCGATCCAAAAATGGATTAAAATCTTATACCCATTCAATTTAATGAATGAATATAAAATCTTAGCCATAAGAGGATTTAAAAATGTATACTCATTTAAAGCTCGATTTCAAATGTCTAATTAAGCAAAACTTATTTCCAAATAATTAAAACGTTCCTTTTTTTGTTTTTCTTTCTAATTGTCGGAATTAATTAAATACATAAGTAAAAAAGTGAATTTAAAAGTTAAAAATTGCCAAATAAAATGTGACAAAAAATTACTAAAATTAAGGTAAGAAAAAATTAATAATAAACAAATGGTCGGACCAAATACAGTGTCTACACGTGTATATATATATATATATATATATATATATATATATATATATATATCATATTTATAACAATTTTAACTAACAAATTGAAAAATAATAATTGACTTTTTCTTCACCTTTGCTGAACTCTTAGGGTGAAAGGTTTATTCTTCAGCATGCGCAGAAGACAAAGCTCCCCTTCAACTGAAACAGGTGGAAGACTCTTCTTCAACATTTGTGAGGCCTTGGTTGAGTTTTTGCTGAGTTTTAGGGAGAACTTGAGGTCTATATATTTTTAGTGCAATCTCTCCTCTCATTCAAGTATTAAAGGAGGATCGTAGTGAGGGAGCAGAACACACAGTTTTCTTTCTTCATTCTTCTTAGAACACACTGAATTTTATGAGTTTCTAGTTCACTTTGAAGTGTATAATTTTAGAGTGTAAGTGTGAGTTTCTTTCCTTTTGAGCACGTTTTTTTTTTTTTTAGTTCCTAAGTTTATTTTCTTTACATTTTTTATTACTTTTACACGATGTGTGACTAAGTTTTAATATAGTTATTGCTTATTTTCAATTGTAATTTTGTGAGACTTTGAGTTAATTAGAAATTTTAGTTCTTTTTTATTCAAGAATTATTTGGTTCTCGTTGTTATTTTTATGATTGATTGATATTAATTAAATTGACGCTTTAATTTAATATTGATTGTTCTATTGTTATCTATGATTTTGTGATATGTAATTGTCATCAATGATTAAAATCCTTAACATAGAGTTGGCTTATGTGTGTATTTATGTTTTTTTTTTTCATTTTACATAGCTTTCATAATAGGCTCTAGGGAAGCGAATAAATTAATTAAGTTGCAGCTATATCAATTAGTTAGTTTTGGTTCGGTCTTTTTCCATTATTTTTAATGCTATCATTTAATTAATATAGAACGCTATTGTGACCAATTCATTAAATGATTAATTTTGATTTTGATGCTTAGTTCGAATCATTTAAATTAGGAAAATTTATATTTATTGCGGCTTTTCCGAATAAATTGATTGAATTATTGAATTGAGAAATTTATATTGTGTGTTTTTTTTTTTTTTTTTTTTTTTTTTTGCATGTGATCAATGTTACAATTATAATAAATGTATGACCTTGAATTGGAAGTTTGGTTTGATTGATTTTAAACTTGTTTCTTTTTATTTTCTTAATTCATTATTTGATTTCAATATTTGTCCAACAAATAAAAAAAATCCTAATTTTTTTTTTCTTGTTAATTTTGAGAAGTTGATTCAATTAGTTTCTTTGAGATTAGACTTGGTTCCACTATTTCTACAAGTTTGATTGGTTGAATCAGTAATTATTTTTAAGGGATTCGACAACCCGTTCAACCTCACAATGCTTTATCGTTGCAATTGCCAGAAAGGTTCGAATTGTGACAATTTTTGCCACTGGAGCAATTGTTTCGATGTAGTCATTGCCTTCCTCTTGATGATTACCAAATATCACAAGTTTTGCTTCTAACCTCTGTAACTTCTTTTCTCGTCTCGTTTCTCTGTGTATATCTACTTACCTTCGAGAGTTTTCTTCGTCGGAGGCAATTTCTCCAAGATCCATGCTCCCTGATCTTATAATGCTCGTATTTCCTCTGCCATCACATTTTTCCACCACTCATATTTCACTGCTTCTTTCAAATTCTTGGGAGGATCTCCTGCATGCAAAACTACTATATATTTTCTATGGGTATCAAAAAACCGATCACAAGATGCATAATGTGAGATAGGATAAAGGGTACCGGAGGATGCTGATGGAATGGATGAACTTTCCTGTGGACTTTTCTTTTTCACAATGGTGTGTGATGTGAACCGATGATCATTTATTATCATCCCTCAAGGTCTCATAACAAGATCTAGAGCCAAGAAGCTTCAACAAGCTTTAGTTTCTAATGTTCAAAGAAGCTTCAAAGGGGTGGGCCACTATAATAGAGATTGCCCTAATAGGAAGACTATGATCCTTAGAGAGGGAGAATTTGTGACGGAAGAGGAAGAGGAAGATGTGGTAGTTGAGGAAGAAAAAAATGAGTGTGAGAGTGAGGAGATTAGTGAAGAAGATCCTTCATATATGTCTTTAGTTAATAGGAGAACTTTAAACACCCAAATAAACAAGTTTTAGGGATTTGTATTTGATTATATATATACATATTAGAATCGCAAATATCCATCTACCCGGGGTATAATTGGAAAAAAAAAATGTACACTCCCCGCTATAAAAGAAAATAAACTTAGGAACTACACAAAAAAAAAAAAGCGTGCTCAAAAGGAAAGAAACTCACACTTACACTCTAAAATTATACACTTCAAAGTGAACTAGAAACTCATAAAATTTAGTGTGTTCTAAGAAAAATGAAGAAAGAAAACTGTGTGTTCTGCTCCCTCCCTACGATCCTCCTTTAATACTTGAATTAGAGGAGAGATTGCACTAAAAATATATAGACCTCAAGTTCTCCCTAAAACTCAGCAAAAACTCAACCAAGGCCTCTCAAATGTTGAAGAAGAGTCTTCCACCTGTTTCAGTTGAAGGGGAGGTTTGTCTTCCACGCATGCTGAAGGAGAAAAAGAAGGAAGAATAAACTTTCAGCCTAAGAGTTCACCAAGGTGAAGAAAAAGTCAATTATTATTTTTCAATTTGTTAGTTAAAATTGCTATAAATATGATATATATATAAACATATACATATATATGTATTTATATATGGTATGTATATGTGGTATGTATAGATATCCATGAACTATTCAACGCCCTCATTTTAACTATTATTCCCCATGACTCACTCTTCTTATGAATAACACTGAGACTCTCAAAGTTGGTCATCAATGACCTAAGTTTAGCCATCAATTACTTGTATAAATAGAGGTTGTGTGAAGCATTTCAAACACACCTCAAATCAATTGAATACAATATGATTTTTCTCTACTTTGCTCTCTCATTCTCCTCTCTTTAGTGTTCTTCTTCTTTTCTTATTCTCATTTTATAACACGTTATCAGCACAAGCTTCTACCACTTTTTCTTTGTTAAAGGTAGGTTTGATTTTTGTTATGAACGTTCTATGTATGCAATGTATATGGATTGAATATATCATATATACCATGTATATATCTTTAACGTTGACAATCTATTATTTTGGGCACAATGCATGTTCGTTGTAATTTTATACATGTTATGCTCATGATTCATATTAATCTATATTAAACTTGATATTTGATTAATTTTATAGAATTTAAATTTCTTTAACATTCTACTTAATTGTTATTAATTGTTGGCAAATTACCCTAATGGTCCCTCAGGTTTGGGTTTGGTAGCACTTGAGTCTCTAAGGTTTCAAATCCAACAATTATAACCTTGAGGTTTGAATTTGGTTCGTTTTTTGTCCCTCTGTCAAAATTTTTGTTAAGTCCTAACAAAATGCTGAGGTGACACCTATTTTTAATTATTAAAATTATTTTTAAAAAATGTATTTTTTTTTCTTTTTTCTCTTTTCTATTTTCTTTTTGGAGAAAAAAAAATATTTTTTTAAAATAATTTTAATAATTAAAAAAATATTTTTAATTAAAAATAGGTACCACGTCAGCATTATGTTAGGACTTAACATAAATTTTGACGGAGGGACCAAAAACGAACTAAATTCAAACTTTAAGGATATAATTGTTGGATTTGAAACCTTAGGGACCCAAGTGCTACCAAACTCAAATCTGAGGGACCATTAGGGTAATTTGCCCTTAATTGTTTGATGCATTTCAACTTTGTATGAACATGTACAGTTTAATTTGTTAAATCAATTTTGCAATTGATTGTATGTATAACATGTATTCAATATTGTCATTTACTTGTTTCTTTCAACCATCAATATATGTGAAGAGAATGCATGGTATATTGTTGTTATGTATGATGTACATATAAATACTTTGTATATAACCTAATTATGCATTGTACATGTGTCATTTGAAATTTCTTATTTTTCTATTATTCATAGATTTTTTGTGTTATGTACAAATTTCCAAACCGAGCATAACTTAATTGACAAAAAGATGTGCCATCGACCTTGAGTTCTAAGGTTCGAATCCCCCACCCCCACGTTGTACTAAAAAAAAATATTATTTATATTGTTTATATAAACAAGATTTTAGGGCTTTCCCGACGCACATACACGTCAGAATAGACCCTCAATGCGTCAAGTAAACTCTAATCGGGCGCATGCATGCGTCGGGATATAGAGTCAGAAAAGGGTGGTCGGAAGAGAATCTGATGCATGGCGCCGGATAAAAGGCTTTACCCCGATGCGTGGTCAACGCGTCAGGTTAGAGCCCTTTATACGATGCATTGACCATGCATCTGTGCGTCGGGTTAGGTACCTTTTCCAGATGCATGGTCAATGCGTCGTAGAAAGTGGTCTAACCCGATGCGTTGATCATGCGTTGGGTAAATAACTCCAAAGAGCATGGGGCCTCTAATTAGACGCATTGAGCGTCGGGTAAGGATGTTTTTTTATTTTATTTTTAAAATTTGGTTTTTGGTATTATTGATAAATTTTTTTACCATTTTTTGTAAGTGTAATTACCTAAAAGCATATTTTATGTAATTAATAACACTACCATCATTTTGGACCGTAAATAATATAATAAACGTCATTATATATTAAAATGTAATATTTTATGTTTTTAACAAAATAGTTAGAAAATTAAGTCACGCTATTTTTTCGAAATCTCAAAACACCGATCAAGTAAGAGAATCTTCATCCAACGCCACTACAGGGTCTTCATAGCTTCTTTACACGCCACACGGATCGTTCTTCATACTTCAGCTAAGTCAATCCACCACATGAATAATCTAGATTTTAAAGCAAAATGAGTAAAACCGAAAAACCTAAAAAAAGATAAGTAACAAAATAACCAAAAGAGTTGGAAACTTACTAAATAACCAAAAAGTACCTTAAAAAGATATATGTAACAATTTATGCCTCAAACCACTCACCTAGAGTCTAAACGGAATTGGAAAGTAGCAAAATAACCAAAAAGTACCTAAAAAAGAGCTAAGTGACAATTTATGCCTCAAACGACTTACCTAGAGCCTAAACATAGTTGAAAACTAATAAAATAACCAAAAAGTACCTTAAAAAAGAGATAAGTAACAATCTATGTCTCAAACGACTTACCTAGAGTCTAAACAACGTTGTAAACTACCAAAGTAACCAAAAAGTACCTAAAAAAGAGCTAAGTTAATTTGATCTCTTAAACAACTTACCTATAGCCTACATTGACTTGGAAAGCAACAAAATAACAAAAAAAAAGTACCTACAACAGAGATAAGTAACAATTTATGCATCAAACGACTTACCTAGAACCTAAACAGAGTTGAAAACTAGCAAAATAACCAAAAACTACCTAAAATGGAGCTAAGTTAAATTTTATGTCTTAAACGACTTACCTAGAGCCTAAATAGAGTTTAAAACTAATAAGATAATAAAAAAATACTTAAAAATGAGATAAGTAACAATGTATGCCTTAAACAACTTACCTCTGCCAATGAGTCTACTTCGACGAAGTTCTCGCCGAAAATTCTTCTTTAGGAAAACCCATTCTCGATGGTTTTGAGTTTCTTGCGCAAGGAATCCTTGCGCTGACAAAACTCAAAATTGTAGTAGAGTCTCCTATGTCACCACTTTTCTTATTTGCTTTCATATTTTAATAAAAAAAAAAAAAAATCAATATTTGTGAGTGTCCGGATTAGTTTATGCGCAACTCCACTAATTTCACCGAACAACCGTCTGATCTTACTACATTTGTTTTCAAATAATTCTTAGGTAGGTGGTAATCATGATCTGAACTTATTCTTTCTAAACCATTTATTTTCAAGACATCACTAAATCAACCCATGCTAATTGAATCAAGTCAATATGGTTGTATCTTTCATTCCCTCTCTAAATAAAAAGACTTTTTTTTTTTTTTTTTTTTTGTAAAGAAAAATAAAAAGATTTTTTAAAAGCAAAAGAAAGTTATCGAGATATATTAAAAAATAATTAATTAGCAGATAATGTCAAAACTTTTACCTAAATAGAATAATATAATGTAATGATAAATTATTAAGACAACGCGTCGTCCAGGCTATACATACATTTTATTCTTTCCTTGAAACGAATATCCTTCGTAACTATTTTCACTTGGTTAGATTTAAAATCGGCCTAACGTTACCTAAATAACATTATTCTTCCCTAAAATATTATTAAAATTAAAAGAAAAATATCATTCTCTAGAGAAAAATAAAGGGAGAATTAGAGAAGATGAAAAATTTCTCATATAAATGAAAATCACTACACACTTAAATTCAACATTTCTCTCTAATATTTTGTTAATAGTGTATATAAAAAATTCTACACACTTATGAGAATTATGTAGTTTTTAAACAAAAAAAAATAAAAATAAAAACTAAAGAATTGTAATTGATAAAATTATTCGTTTAGGATTTTAATGGATTTCTTCAAAGTTTGAGGCATAAATTATTATTTGTTTCTCAACAATTTAATTTTCTGTAATTATAATTAACTCTTGATAAGTAATTAATGTATATCTATTTATTGAGATTAGATTAGTTCATTAAATTTTATACCATCATAATATTAAATATTTTTGGAAATAAATTCATAAATAAATATAAATATCATTTTTTTTCTTTTTCAAATGACATATATATCATTTATGCTTATAAAGTTCTTATAGCTATACATAATCAAAGGGTTGCTATTACAGCAACCAGGCCTAAAATAATGACAAATATAGCAAAATTTAAAATATTTTGTAAATACGGTAAAAAAAATCAGTGATTATCACTAATAGACTGCTCTATCGCTGATATATGACTATCACTAATAGACTACTATTAGTGATTGTCATTGACACACTACTATCGTGATAGTCACTGACAAAAATCTATAAAAAACTGAGGTGATAAACTACCATTAGTGATAGACTACTATCAGCGATAAACTAGTACGAGTGATAAAAATTGTCATATTTGTAATTTTTTAAAAAGTGCTATATTTTTAATTATTTTACCCTAGTTTGGCATTTGTTACAATTTTTCCATAATCAAATCGAGTTATCTTTGATTTTCAACAATATTATTCTCCAAAAAAAAATTATAGATCATTTAATGTATATATATTTTGCCTACAAATACTAGCCATAAGATTTATGACTTATTTAGGAAGTGGAAAAAAATTGTTAATTAATTGAAATAATTTTTACAAATTTCTCGATTTATTGGTATATTCATCGATATTAATATTATAGATAAATCCACCAACATATTTGTAAACTTGTGATCTTCATCCACATTGATATATTTTTTTTTCTTTTTGCAAACGTATTTTAATTAATACAAGAATTGAACCCATGACCTCTTAGTTAATGACACAATTTTATATCAATTGAAGGTTTGACAGATATTTTAATCATGGATAATATCTTGGTTGTTATATGATGATGTAATAAAATTATTAATGACACTTATTTTCTTTGGATAATCATAGTACACTAATATATTTTTGAATTGATTACAATTACAATATGGATAAAGTGAATGTGTGATTTTTTTAAAAAATAATTTATGAATTGAACTCAATCAATGAATTTTACATCTAGCCACATATCCAATACAAAAAATAGTTATATGAATAAAATTAGGATCTACCATCTCACTGATCTCAACCACTCTCCATTTTTATCCCTCCCTCCCCTATCACCCATAATCTATTAAAAGAAAAAAATATAAACTTTAAAATCACTCCTCCCTTCACTTCTTTTTCTTTTTTAGGTCATTCATTGTCTAAGGAAAGTATCAAAAGTAGTTAGCCAAAGAACAAAGAAAAAGAGAAAAAAAATCAAATAAAAAGATACATTGTAAGTTAGAAAATCATTTGATGTGATTTTTGCAAGTTTTTTTTTTAGATAATTTAAAAAATACATCAATCAAATGATAAGAAAAATAAACATATAATAGCAAATACAATATATTTGTATTTGCAATTCACTTAGTGCATTACAAATTGTAATTACAATATATTTTCATCTTAGTCGTTGTAGTTCATGTACAAAAATATGCTCTTAGTCTTTGTAGTACTTCAAATACACTTTATTTGCAAACATCGTTATGACAAACACAACTCAAAAGTCAAACGTAAACAAACAACAAAACACCATTTAACCTAATTAAATTGGAAGCCTAATCGTAAATCAGAAGTGATTAAGAAAATACTTCAAAACTTACCCGTAATAGAAGAATCAATATTGAATGGTGTAACCAGAAGGCGAATGATGTTTGGATGGTGAATTTTGCTCAATAGATATATTTCATTATGCAAATTTCAAGTTATAAAGTTCAGTTTTCTGATTGGATTTCTCAACATATATGCAAGAAGAAGACGAAGAAAGAAAGAACCTTAAATTCTTTTTCCGATTCCTTATCGCTACATTTTTAATTTCTTCACAACAACGTGTAAGTTGTCTTCTAATCAAACTTTGTAAACCCGTCCAAATTCACCCTCACCCAAAAGGTTACTTTTCTCGAAAATGTTGGTGGCATTTTCCAGCACTAAATAATCAATTTGTGGATGTGGAACAAAGAGGTTCATTTTGTTTGAGTTGAATTTACGCAAAATTGGACCAAACCCAACAAAACCTTTTTCTGCATCTTCAAATTCAAATTCCTACAACAAAGAAAAAAACAAAAGCTCAAATTCTCACAACACCTATCTGTTTCTCAGAATCTCATTTTGTTTCTAAATTCGTTCATTTTTTTTTCTCTCAGCAATATCTATGTAAGCTCTACAACAAGAGTTTCTCCAAGGGCGGCGATGACACAACATGACGTGAAAAGATGAGGGCGGCAGAGGTGGCGTGAGGAGATGAAGGCGACGAAAGTGTGAGAAGAGGAAGGCAATACGTGAGGTATAAGTAGAAGAGTAAATAAAATCTAACATTTTTATAATTATTTTTAAGATCTAAGAGATAGAGAATAAAATTAGGCTGAGAGAAAAATAGAAATATTTTTTAGGAATGATTTTTCAGAATCAATCCGGCAAAATTGAGAGGAAAATATTAGGAGGTGAAAAGGAAAAAAAAAATGGACCATTTAGTATGATTTTCTTAAAAATTAAAATTGAAACTCTTAAAATATTATGGCCGATGATGGAATTGCAAAACGACAAGAATATTATTAGAGGTTGCAGTACACCCATTAAAAGTTATTAAAGGGTAATTAAAAAACGAAATTAAAAAGAATTTTGGACACTTAAAGACCATGAATTGATTATTTATTACAAAATTATTAGTACTTGATGGTGTTTGGCACATAATTCAGTAGGGTGTTTGACCCAATGATTTGTTAGAGAAGAAGGTGGAGGAAAAGTTAACTCTTTGTTTTATTGAACTCGGTTAAAAAAATATCAACTTCGCGAATATCAACAGTAAGTATTATTGAGTTTCCCGACTTCAACCATAATTATTATTTAAGTATGTTTCATTTTTTAAGGAGCACATTTCTCTTTTTTCTCCTCTCTCTTCTTCTCTCCCTCTCTCTTATCATATTTTTAATTATTAAAAAAAACGTAATTAAAACAAAAGTGTAAAAGAACTAAAAATGCAATTCAACATATTTTTATTATTTTAAATATAAACTAGGTTGTTCAATCAAAATTAGTACTTAAACCAAATCCAAAATGTAGTATTCTTATAACGGAGAAATAAAAACCTCAACTTATTTTGATTCGTTTAAATTAATGGATTAAAATCTTTTAAATTCACATATAATATTTAATCTGCTATTGTACGACTCTCTTTTATTTCAAAACTATCCAAATAAAATGAATAATTAATGTGAGTGATAATGAAAAAAAAATGTGAAGTATTGTGGTCAAAATTATTTTTGTTATCTTCAAAGAAATTTGTGAAGGGTACATAAAATAAGAAGTAAAAATCGCATTCTTAAAATTTATTGGAAGAAGTCTTTAACAATGAAAATATGAAAAATTATAGAAAAATTGTACAAAAATTGTACAAAAAAAACTGCTAAAATAAATCGTCCTTGCTGAGATGCTAGTTTTCGGGTGCAGTGGATTCATATGGAATGTCGAGTTTAAGATGGTGGAGGCAGATAAAAATGTGTTTGAATGAAATCCTTAATAATTAGATTTTGAAAGTTTGTAGAAAAAAATTGTGTAGAAGAAAGCAACTAAAAATAAATTCAGACTTCAGAACTTCAGGTCAACAACTTCCACCACATATATAATTCAGAACTCTGGACTAAACAACTCCCTATCTCAAACACACATACTTCAAAACTCCCTAGACTAACTAATTCTCCCGACTAAACAATTTCAGACTAAACAACTTCAACTTCGTGCAACTCTATGGACCAAACGCCTCCTAGAAGAGTTTACTTGCATATAAATTTTGTAGACGTAACTTACTTTACTTTCATTACTTCTTTCCACACCATACAATTTTTTTTAATTAATATGGTGTGGAGATCGAACTTCTGACCTATTAATCATGAGTTCATATTTTATGGTAGTTGAATTATGTTTATATTAACTATAGTTTTCTATTTATCCATATTCTTTTGATCTGCTTAGACATTTGTTTATATACTTTTGGATTTGATGACACTATCCTATAAATTTATAAACTACTTTCAACTTTTCTTTTATTTATTTATTTACATCAAAAAATAATTTTGGGTCAAACCGAACAATAACTCAATTGTCATAAGGTTATGCTTATAAGAGATACACTCTTTTCTAACCACTTATTTTTAGTTCATTTTTCTAGACCTTAGTTCTTTTCTTTTTTTTCAAGATGTAGTGACGAATGAACATTTTTGCTAATGTTGATAGTCATTAATAAAATAATTATCAGTTATAGTTATTGACAAAATTAAGTAAAATTCTAGTGACATAATTCTATAAAAACAATAGAAGGGTAACACTCATAAAAATGGTCCAATCTAAAAATAAAAAAAAAAAAAAAATTATTATATTTGTAATTATTTTATACTAAATTAAGGGTTGGTGTAATTTCCCTTTACTTTACCTATATATAAATGGTCATATTTGCGAGAGTATTTACAAACTTTCGCCATTCATTAAAATACACATTAACCATAGTTATTTTTAGGGAAAAATCAGTTTATACCCTAAACTTTGAGGGTTGTATCAATTAAAACCCTAAACTAACAATTTATCAATCTAAACCCTAAACTTTCATAAATGTATCAATTTACACCCTCTAGTATAAAAATGTAAGTTTTTACATGTGTGGAGACTTGTAATTTATTAATTAAATTCTTAAACTTTCATAGAATTGATTCATTTATGAAAGTTTATAGGTTTAATTGTTAAAATCATAAGTCTCCACCCGTTTAAATTAATTTTTTTCAAATAAAATCTAACAGAAAGAGTAAATTGATACACTTATGATAGTTCAGGGTTTAAATTGATACAATTGTTAGTTTAGGGTATACAACCCTCAAAGTTTAGGGGTATAAATTAATTTTTTCCCTTATTTTTATTGTTTCCACTTATTTCTTTGGATATTCACATCTCTCTCTGTCTTTCCAAAAACCAAAAAGCTCTGTTTTTTTCTCCATCGCCATCAATGGATATCTCTATTACAACGATTATTCTGTTCCTCACTTTTCTCTCTCTCTTCTTTTACTTTTGCTTCTTAACTTCAAGCAAGAAATCTCGAAGCCATGAAGGTTTTAGACACTTCCCCATAGTCGGAGTCTTGCCGGTGTTCTTATTGAACCGACGCCATTTTCTGGACTTGACGACGGACGTCCTCAGAAACTGCCGGAAAAACACGGCGGTATTCCGGCGGCCGGGAGGGGTTAGCGGCGTCATGACGGCAAACCCACTTGTGGTAGAGCACATATTGAAGACCCAATTTGAGAAGTTCCCGAAAGGGGAACGCATCACTTCGCTTTTGGGGGAATTTTTGGGGAGTGGAATCTTCAACTCCGACGGCGATGTTTGGAGGGTTCAGAGGAAAACGGCGAGTTATGAATTCAATACCAAATCGCTTAGGAATTTTGTTATGGAGAATGTTAGGGTTGAGATTCAGACGAGGCTGCTTCCTGTTTTGGAGAAGGCTTCTGAAACAGACCGGATTTTGGATATGCAGGACGTTTTGGAGCGATTTGCGTTTGATAATGTTTGCAAATTATCTTTCAATTTTGATCCTGCTTGTCTCGGCGGCCACGACACTGCCGCCGTCGACTTCATGCGCGCTTTTGAGAATGCCGCCACCCTCTCATCCGGCAGGTTCGGTTAATTTCCCTCCTCATGCCTATTTATTTTCATGGCTTTTTGAAGGGTTTTTTATATTAATAATGTAGTTTAATTAAATTATTACAAAATATGGTAGGTTTGAAAGTATTTACAAAAATAGGGTACCTAAATCGTGTACCATGGACACGATTTCCAGTATTCGTGTCCAATGTACACAACTTAGGGGTGGTTCACGATTTATGGGGTAACTCGTGTACCATGGACACAAGTTTTATAAGACTCGTGTACCTGGTACACGAGTTCCAACTACCGAGCAGCGGTCAGATAAGTGTCCACGTGATTGACATGTCACCGATATCGTGTCCATGGTACACGAGTTACCCCATAACTAGTGTCCATGGTACACGATTTAGGTACCTTAGTTTTGTAAATATTTTCAAAACTACCCTATTTATGTAATAACTTTATTAAACTACATTATTAATATAAAAAATCCATTTTTGAATGATTTTGAATTACGGTGAATTTTGAATCAAAGTTAAATTTATGCTCCTTGTTAGCTGAAATTATGCTTTTATTAAAAAAAAAAAAAAAAAAAAATATGAGTCTAGAATTATATTTTGCTGCCCAGCCACATGTCACAATTTTATTGGTCAAATATTTATGTATTAAAAAAAAAAAAAAAAAAAAGTCCTTATTAGCTTTTCACGCCGTTTATTGCTCTTTTTTTTTTTTCTTTTACTTTGTGACTTTCATTCATTCATCCGTCATGGAAAATAAAATAGATGAAAAAGTAGGAAGAGAAGAAGAAAAAACATATAAAGAATCAAAGAAGAAAACGAAAGTGAGAAATAAATATACTGTTTTTTTTTTTGTTCATTTTGTATTTTTCTCTACCATGGGAGAAGTTAATTTATTAGAGGTTGGAACTTGATTTTTCTAACCAAACGGAAAGTTACAAAGTAAAGGAAAAAAAAGAAGGAGAGCAATAAAAAATTAATAAGATTATTTATATATTTAAAAATAGTATAAATATTTGGTCATTAAAATTGTGACGCGTTGGGCTGCAAAAGATAGTTGTAGCCCAGCCTGCAACCAAGTTTTACTCTTTAAAAAAATTAGAAATTGTGTCACTATCATTTAGTTGCATATTTCTAAAAAAATGCCAATTATTGTTATTATTATTATTATTTTTTTTGGGCAATTTTCTAGTTTAGATGTGTGTATATTTACATCCCAATATGTCTCATTAATATTTTTTCTATAATGTCTCATTAATATTTTTTTTCTATAATATGTCTTATTCTCTATCAAAATTTAATTTATTTAAATGTGATTTTTCTCTAACTATAAAATTAGAATTTTTTTTCTTGTTTTCGGTTTCTTAGTTTTTTCTTTTTTTTAATTCTTTATCCAAATATGTATTTTTTTTAAAAAAAAAATATCAAACTGATTGACATGACATGTTATGTTTTTGGAGACGTTTGAATGAAGCATTTAACTTTGTAATTCCTTGTCCAAATATATATATTTGATTCTTTTAAGAAATGTTTTGATTGTTGGAAATAATTTCCTTATTCTTAAACTATAACATAAATTAAATGCTTCATTCAAACGCCTCAACAAAAAAAAAAAACGTCACATGTTGCATAAAAAATTCTACTATTCTCAAAACATCCACTGAAAAATAAGAAGAAGAAAAAATCAAAATAACAAAAAGAAAAAAAAAATTGTTCAAACTCGGGTTTCAGAACACTACACCCTAAACTACTAGTTGATTTTCAGGTTTCCCAATACTACACCCCAAACACTATTTTCTGATTTTCAGGGTTCAAAACTCAACCAAACAAATCTCCATGATTTTGATTCTTAAGATTTTGAACCCAAATGAACGGACCAAACGCCCTCTAAAAGAAACTCAAGGTAAATATAGAGAACTAACTAGGCTTAAGCCCTTCCATAGAATAGAAGGTCTACCAACTAAAGTCGGAAAAGTGAACAATCAAAATAAGACTTAAGTAGGGTAGGGGGAAATCAATTAAAGCAGTGCAAAAAAGGACTTTTGGGCTTTAAAAGCATATGAAGTTGATAATTAATTAATTTGATTTATTTATTTATTTATTATTATTATTATTATTATTATTATTATTTTTTTTTTTATTTTTTTTTTTTTGGAGTATATGAAGTTTATAAGTTACAATTATTTAATCAATTTCTAAGATTAATTGTAAGACAATAAATGGAATCAAAACTAAATTTAAAAGTTTAATTACTTGTGGTATATTTAATCATTTATTCACTTGCCAAAGCGAGCATAGCTCAGCTGGCATATGTATGATTTGATGACTAAGAGGTCTGTGGTTCGAATCCTCCACCCCCAATGTACTCAAAAAAAAAAAAATCATTTATTCACTTTTTAAAATAGATGCATGTATGTGATGGGGCCGCGAAAACGATTTGGTAGTTCGTATTTCTTCTAAATCTGTCGCTTGAATTTTCTCACAAACTCTTCGAGAACTACCTACGATAATCTCGCTTGGACCGAGCAATGGAGTGGTGGAACTCCAAAGCAATGGAGAAAGGAAAAATGAAAGAGAAGAATTTCTCTTCTGCCCAAAAAATGAAGAACTCTTAAAAAAAAAAAAAAAAAAAAAAACTCAACAATTTTTTTTAAGTTCTGTATTTGCACACTTTTTTGGGGTTTTTAAAAACTTAAATAATGAGTTTAAAGGTTTAGTCATCATGCATGATACTTTAAAAATAATATATATTATTTTAATATTTATTTAAAAATTAATTCAAAATTAATTTTAAATAAATATAATATATATTATATATATTTTATTAATTAAATATTTTAATTAATAATATATATTTTAATGAATTAATATTACTTAATTCAATATCAAATATTAATTAAATAATATGACTAAACTCAGTTTTTCGAAAAATCGACTTTTTGAACATGAATCTCTATTAATGTTTTAGATCGTTCCCATATTTAAATCATATTTAAATATGTCCATCATTCTTCCAAAACCGAATTTAAATAAATTCAAATTCTTTTTCTTTTATATTATTGCACGACTTTATCCGAGCTAGCCAGGAGAAACTAAAGAACCTACAGATCATGAGCTTCAACCATACGAGATTATCCGGTTAAACTCTTTTAACCAACCTAATCAACATTCGTTAACCCCGGAGACTCCACTAAATTCCAAGGGATGCACTCTCCTCACGGTAGATATATTGTGTCCTCTTGATATAACCATCATCAGTAAGTCGATCTTTCACAGGTCGTTCGTAATCACAGTGGTTCATTTTTATCGTTTAACCTCTGCATTACATCTTGTTCCTTAAATACCACTGACACCTCTAATGAACAATTGATTTGTGGTCCAACCAGCAAATCAGATCCCTCTAAAAGCGGGTAGGAGTGAATTTCGTCTTGCAAGATTATGTCCCCAGCTACCTATTCTTATCCCCAAGATGGTAGGCTTATTGAGTCGGCGAACTGACTACTTTCACCCGTACAATTCAAAGGATAAGCTTGAATAAACAGGAGTTCATAGCGAGCTCAAGATTGAGATCGAGTTACCTAGGTCTTTATAGTAAACGGTGTTATAAACAAAAAGCGACTTCATTTTTCCGTTTAGTCTTATGCAAACTCATTGCACAGGACGCCCTCACTCACACGTCTCCACGTGAAACGATTCGGATCACATCGTTTTGTACAATACAAAGTGAGTCGCATCCAATAGTGTTACCAGGATAAGGTGTCCAGCCTTATCCATAGACCGTTTTGGCTGTGTACTTGAACTTGATCCACATTCATGTCATACATGAAGCTCAAATACTCATACTATCGCCATGAGTGTTTGTTATTGGTATAGGTTAATGTAAACACAATTCATTTTATTCAATAACAAGTTTACTAAATAAATCTCAATAACAATTTTATTGCTAAATAGAATATATACATTCATACAGTTTACAAACTACGACTTTTAGGACATACAACCCAACAAACTCCCACTTGGACTAAAACGTTCGTGGTGTACATGTTGGCTGAGAAAAATGGAATAAAAAATATCCAAAACTGCTACCACTGTCCTACTGTACAACTCGCATCCCTAGATTCATTAGGTGTTCGTCAAACACTTTAGCCGTGAGAGACTTAGTAAACGAATCAACAATGTTGTGCTCTGAGGCGACCTGTGTGACGATTGATAACTCCATTTTGGAGCTATTAAATACGTCCTAATCATAGCTAAAGGCCGCTTCCAATTGATTAAATGTATCTCTTTTGTAGGAGAAAAGCGGCAAAGAGCTCGTGCGTCCATTGGGCATGTTCGAGAGCTTAAAGCAGAGTTTTAGCGCCCCGGGAATGCATCGGGAAGAGGGGAATTTGTTCCGTGAAGAAACGGGCCAAAACAGCCTTGGAGAGGCATTGCATCAGCCCCAAACCCGAGAGCCAGCGTCGAGCTATAGCGTCGAGACGCTGGCTCGACGCTGGAAAAACCCGAGAGCAAGCGTCGAGTGATAGTGTCGAGACGCTAGCTCGACGCTGCCCTGGCGTCGAGACCCTGCTTGGCGTCGAGACGCTCCGGAGGAGGCGCGCGCAGGAAATTCATCGGGGCAGCGTCGCGACGCTGGCCTTGCGTCGCGACGCCATCGCGCGCGCGCGTGGATTACTTAGGGCACAGCGTCGAGACGCTAGGCCCAGCGTCTCGACGCTACGACGAAGGCAGTAGCTAAAAGACGATTTTTCTGCAGAATTTTGTATCTTCTTCAACCTTCATCTTCTTCATCTCTCAACCGATTCCGGCGATTTTAGGCTTCTTCTTCTCCGTTTTCTCTCTATATTTCGTGGAGCTCCGCCATTGTTGGCATGCTTGAGAGCTCCACTCTCCATTGTAATAGGTAGATGAACTCTTCCATGGTCGTTGGTGGAGCGGGATTGACGAACCGCGCCATGAGCGGCTAAGGTAAGGGTGACGGTTTGGGATTTGTTTAGGGGAATTTTGTTAGACTCTTATTGCTTTGATAATCTGAGTATAATTTGCATATTGGGTCTGTTTACATTGCATTTATTTACCTTGCTTAATCCAACGCGCATGTTAAAATACGTTGATTGACACTCGGGTAGCTTCGCATGTTGTGTATGTTAAAGAGTAGCGATGCCGTGCCTCTCACTGCTCGACTAAGTAACACAGGTAAATAGAACTAAATCGAAGTATCGGGTCGGGTAGGATAATTGTTGGTTGCATACAGCGTTTGCGGGCAACCTACTAGCAATTAGAATTCACGCCCGAATGTTCGTCGCGGTTAGCTAGTGACTGTCTAAATTCATCTTAGGACTGATCATCTTAATGTGAGATTAGATAACGTGTAATTAGGACTGTGTGGCCTAATTAAAATCCATGGAGTCGGCTACTTTGGGGCTTCTCTGGTAGTCGTCCGCGTGCTTGGTAAATTGAATTCCATGTTATTAGAATTAAATGATAAGTTGTATTTGTCTAACAATTGACCCCGAGACTCCCCAAACCGTGCACACGTTTTCTACATATTATTTCTTTCTTCCGTTAGCTTTCTTATTAATTTCTTTGCATGATTAAAACCCCCGTTACCAATTAATCAATTAAATCCCAATTTTGATTATACTTTTGATCATTCCTATTCCTTGGATCGACCCTGTTACCACTGGCTGCAAAGCCTTGGTTATAGGCCTTATAAATCGTATTTTGGCAAGCCTCGACAGCTTGAGATTAAGCGGATATTCAAAAAATCCGCCTACCAACGATCACATCCCCTCGTTGCACTATCTCCCAGATGAGGTGATACTTCCGCTCTATGTGCTTTCCACGCTTATGACTTCGAGGTTCTTTAGAATTTGTCACTGCACCGCTATTATCACAATAAAGGGTGATTGACAAGTTCATATGTCAAACAATTTCCAAATCTGTCAAGAACTTCCTAAGTCATTCAACTTCTTTCGCTGCGACGTACTCAGCTTCCATGGTGGAGTTAGCAATACAACCTTGCTTTATAATCATCCATACTATTGCCCCTCCGTTAAGAGTGAACACTGATCCTGATGTAGATTTCCTCAAATCTATATCATTCTGAAAATAAGAGTCAGTGTATCCTGCAAAGATCAAATCCTTCGCCATACACGAGCACATAGTCCCTCGTTCTTCTAAGATACTCGAGGATATATTTAACGGCTGTCCAGTGATCATATCCTGGATTAGACTGGTACCTACTGACAATTCCTACTGCATAGCATATGTCGGGTCGTGTACATAGCATGGCATACATCAGACTACCGACTGCAGATGCATAGGGAATTTGTCTCATATCCTCAACCTCTTGAGGTATCTTAGGAGACTGTTCCTTAGACAAATGAATTCCATGCCTAAACGGCAGCAAACCCTTATTGGAATTCTGCATCGAATATCTTGATAAAACTTTATCAATATAAGATGCTTGAGACAATGCTAGCGTTTTTTTTCTTACGATTCCTTACGATCCGAATCCCTAGAACAAACCAAGCCTCTCCCAAATATTTCATTTGGAATTGGATTGCTAGTCATAGTTTAACGTCAGTCAGGAACCCTACATCATTCTCAATGAGTAGTATGTCGTCTACGTACAAGACTAAGAAAGCTACAACTTTATTGACTATCTTCTTGTAAACACAAGGCTCGTCAATATTCTGTTCAAAGCCAGAAGAATTGATCGCCGTATCAAACCTTATATTCCAGGATCTAGATGCTTGTTTCAACCCATAAATGGATCAATTGAGCTTGCAAATCTTTTGCTCTTGACCCTGAAGAATGAATCCCTCTGGTTGAGCCATATAGATACTCTCCTCAAGATTACCATTCAGAAAGGCAGTTTTGACATCCATTTGCCAGATTTTATAATCATCAAATGCGACAATGGACAAGAGTATTCTAATCGACTTTAACATGGCAACAAGAGAAAATGTTTCTTCATAGTCCACCCCTTATCCTTGGGAATAACCATTTGCCACAAGTCGAGCCTTAAAGGTTTGCACCTTACCGGCTTGGTCTCGTTTCCTCTTGTAGATCCACTTGCAACCGATAGGTCTTTCACTATCTGGTTGGTCTACAATATCCCAGACCGAATTGAAGTACATAGACTCCATTTCGAGATCCATGGCTTTGAGCCACTGGTCCTTGTCTACATCATTCATTGTCTGTTTAAAGGTCAATGGATCCTCAACGCCATTATCAGGTATGACGACTTGAGTTTCAGAAAAGCCGATGTAGAGGTCGGGTTGTCTTACATCCCTCCCACTGCGTCGAGGCTTTCTCAACTTTTGAGAAGGACCAGCCTGATCAACAACCTTTATTGATCGGTCTGCAACTTTCCTAGAAAGTTCAGACAAAATAGTTTTAACAGAATTTGTAGATGTCTGTCAATAAAAATGAAAGATGTAAGATTTAATGTGCGTGAGAATAATAACAAAATTTTATGAAAACAAATTTTATTTATATTTATTTTATAGAAATAATCCGACGAATCTTATATAGTTGTAATATCTCATATAATTGTAATAGTTAATTAAAAATAATATTATTTAATCATATTATTCAATGACTTGCTCATACGAAATTAAATGATACCTAAATATAAAAGTTTTAAATCAATAGAGCTTGTGGTATATTTAATCATTTAATCATTGTATTGATTTTTTTTAACAGATTTAGGTATGTTATTCCTAGTTGGTACAAGATCAAGAGATTTTTCAACTTAGGATCAGAGAAAACCCTAAGGAAATCTATATCCATTGTTCACAAATTTGCAGATGACATTATACGGTCAAGAATGGAGGAGAAATCGACTGATCAAAAGAAGGATCAAGATTTGTTGTCTCGGTTTATGGGAGACAAAGAGAATTCCCCAGAATTCCTTAGAGACATAATCATAAGCTTCATCCTTGCCGGTCGAGACACCACATCTTCAGCTCTAACATGGTTCTTTTGGATCATATCCTCCCGACCGGATATTGTGCAAAAAATCCTTGCAGAACTCGAAACGATCCGGTCAAAAGCTGGTAAGAAAATTGGAGAACCGTACAACATTAACGAACTTCGCGACATGCAGTATCTACAAGCAACACTATCCGAGACTCTCCGATTATACCCACCGGTGCCGGTGGACTCAAAAGCATGCCAGAGCGATGATGTCTTACCAGACGGGACGTTTATTGGGAAGAATTGGTTTGTGATGTATCATTCGTATGCGATGGGAAGAATGGAGAGCATATGGGGGAAGAATTATGACGAATTTTTGCCAGAAAGGTGGCTGGAAAATGGGGTTTGTAGGACGGAGAGCTCGTTTCGATTCCCAATATTTCATGCCGGGCCGAGGATGTGTCCAGGGAAAGACATGGCTTATATACAGATGAAGTCCATAGTTGCAGCTGTGATTGAGAGGTTTGAGGTGGGAGTGGTGGGGAAGAAGAAGACTCCAAAGCATTTGTTATCCTTGACATTGAGGATGGAAAATGGGTTGCAAGTGATGGTAAAAAAGAGAGAAAGTGCCCAATTAATGCTAATATAATGTAAAGATAGATGCAGATTCAAAAATTTACATGGCTCGATATAATAATTCGATACATAATCAAAATAATTTTGTAGTTCCTTTATTATACATTTAATGATGTGATACTCGCAACTGTGACATAGGATTGGTTGGTTTGATGTTTTTTTTTTTTGACAACATGTTAGGGTAGGGGATTGAACCTAGGACCTTATGGTCATTAGGCGATACATCATGCCATTGAGCTATGCTCTTGATGGATTGGTTTGAAGGGTGATACATAATCCATAAAAAGAAACTTTTCTCTTTGCAAAGGTATTTAATTAATGCAAGATGAGGGATTGAACCCCAGGCCTCTTAGTCAATGACACATTTTTATGCTGTCGCAACGTCATCGCGACGCGGAGCGACCGACGTCCTCTTTTAAGGATTTTGTTTTAAAAATAGAAGAGATGGAGTCGCCACCAACCATTTTGGGTGTGATTGGTCACCTTAAAACAAAAAATTGGTCTAAGAAAACAGAAAATCAAGTTCGGGGGTCGGTTGAGTGTAGGGAAGGTGTTAGCACCCTACAACACCCGTTAAATCGGTAGCCAAATTTTATATTTATTATCCAATTAAATTTGTTAAAAAGGTCCTTAATTTGAGAAAAAATGAAACAATATTACATTTAAAAAGATGTCTCACTTAATCATATCTCAACTTTAAGAATAAAGTAAGAATTTGATATAGTTGGTGAAATTATCCATTAATTGATTATCACGTTTTAAAATTTTTCTTAAATAAAGAAAATTATCACCTCAAAAATTTGAAAAAATCTCAACTCCGTCATAGGATTTTTACATAATAATATTAATTGAAATTCGTTTTGAAATACTTTTGAAAATTATAATTTTAGAATAAATTGAAAATCAAATCAAAGATTTAATTTTAAAATCATTTAAAATGCCTGAGTTTAAAACAAAATAAATCAACATTATTTTAGAAAATCTTAAATTAAGGTAAACAAATCAAGAATTGTTTTTTTAGAATTTTTATTTTTTAAATTAAAACATAACACAAAAATAAAGAAATAAAAAAAAAATAAGAAACTTAACTAAAAGTTAAGAGTGCATTTTTTAAATTTTTTATTAATAGTAAAATTGTAAATAAAACAAAAAAAATAAATGACAAATTGTAAATAAACTTAAAACTTTAAAATGAAGATTTATTCTCTCTTACCCCACGTGAAAAAGATAAATCCTAAATTCAAGGCTGCCGTTTGAGCTTCGTCCGCCGCCAATCTGGTTTTTCTTCAACACCGATCTGGAGAAGTCGCCACCGTCTGCTCGCCGCTCAATGGTTGCCTCCTAATTTCGAAGATGGTGTTTGGATGAAGGTGGAGAATATGAAGTTGGGGAAGAAGATGGAGGAAGAGAAAAAGTGTGGGACATTGAGGAAAGAAAATTGATTTTTTTAGTCAAATCAAGATTTTGACTTCAAAAATCATATTTTAAATTTTCTAAACTCTAATTTTATCGATCTCCCCTCTACGAGCCTTTTGCTATGATATTTCTCTCCTTTTTTTTTTTCTGAATGATTCTTTACCCGATATTTATAGACCATGGGAATGTCAAACAAGATTAAAATCAAACAATTAATGACTCGAAATTTTATTCTTAATTGAAACGAATTTTGACAAAAAATGAACAAATATGTTATACTCATAAATGAATATTAAATTTTTAATCCAAAAATGAATTAAATAATTTATACTCATAAATGAATATCCAATTTTAACCCAAAAATGAATTACATAATTTATACTCATAAATGAATATCAAATTTTAACCAAAAAATGAATTAAATATTTTATACTCATAAATGAATATCAAATTTTAACCCAAAAATGAATTAAATATTTTATACTCATTGGATAGAAATAAATGAATATTAAATTTTAGCCATAAAATGACTTATAAATTTTATACTCATAAAATGTTAATTTTATTTGTCAAATTAGGTAAAAATTCTTCCCAAACAATTAAAACATTTTTTTTTTTTTTTTGTTATTTTTTCTCCAATTTTCGAAATTAATTAAATACATAATAAAAAAGTTAATTTACAACTTAAAAAGACTCCATCAAATATCATAAAATAAATAAATAAATAAGGTAAAAACATTAAAAATAAACAAATGCCCGGGCCAAATACGGTGTCTACATATACCAATTGAGCTATTCTCGATTTGACAAAATAAACTTTTCCTTTTCTCAATGAATAGAGTGGATTTCTATGAAATGTTTTATGTTGTATTTAAATAATTTGGTGGAACATAATTTCTGTTATTAAGAATGGTCCAAGCCACGAATATATATACTACCCTAAAACTTCCATGTCTTGTAAGCTAGACTATTTACATAAACCACAACATTAATCTAGAAAATAAAAAGCTAAGTATAGGAAACAAAATGTTAAGTATGGAAGGTAAAACGTTGACTCGAAAATATAGTATATACAACAATATACATCGAGGTTTACGGGTATATGCCGATATTTATGGGTAGATGTAAAGATATACGATGCCTCTAATACTTCCCCTAAAGTTTACACATTGGATATTCTGGTATTAGCATTTAGTCAAGATGTTCGAGATGCACATGATAGATGGACAAGGGCTAGTGATAAAGTCCGAGTCTACATCTTAGCCAGCATATCCGATGTGTTAGCTAAGATGCATGAGGTAATGATCACCGCTAAGGAGATCATGTCTTCATTACAGGCGATGTTCGGACAACCGTCTTTATCGGTCTGTCAAGATACCCCCATAACGAGCAAAGCTGAGAAGAAGCAACAAAGTAAATATGATTTACTTGTTGTAGAGACATGCTTAGTGGAACATGATTGTCATACCTGGATACTGGATTCAGGAGCCACTAACCATGTTTGTTCTTCTTTTCAGGAAACTAGTTTCTGGCAGACAGTTTCTCGAGGTGAGATAACTCTTAGAGTTGGAACTAGAGAGGTTGTCTCAGCTAAAGCAGTGAAAGTTGTAAAGTTGTTGTATAGAGATAGTTTCATTTTTGATATGAACCAGAGCATCTCAATTATGCAATATGAACATAAACTACATTCATATTCACCCATGACTGGTTATGGAAAGCTCATTAGATTTAATGTTTTATTTACCATATTTTAAACTTTGCATTTATGTTGTCTTCATATCATAGGTTATATTTTCTTAGTGGTTATTATGACTTTAATGCATTTTAGAGTTTATTAGTTGGATTAGTGGATGAAAATTAATATGGTTAGTGGATGGAAGTTACAAGAGTTAGTGGCTAAAATTACTCTTGTTAGTGGGGGAGTTAATGGCTAAAATTACTTTGTTAGTGGGGGAGTTAGTAGCTAGAATAATTTTCAAGGGCTATATAAAACTCTTTTGGAGTCTTTGTAAACAACAAAAATGTTATCATCTAATTGAATAAAAGTGAGTTTATCCTTCAAGCTTTGGTTGAGAGCTAATTCTTCCAACTTTGCAATTTCTTGTGTTTAGATATTGCATGCTAGGATCATTCAAGTGGTATTGCTCATACTTCTTGTGGAGTGATTCGAATCACTAGTTTAGAAACAAGTTTTTTACTCTTGATCTTGATCCTCAAGGTAATCCGTTCTAAACTTTTTCCTTGGGTTGATTCCAATTCCGTTTTTGGTGTTTTTGGGTTTCAGATCTAAAGGTCTTGTTCTTCAAAAAGGTTGTTAGATCCACTCGTGGGAGTTTCTTAACAATTTTACTTGAAAATGTACTATTGGTTCCTAACTTCAAAAGAAACCTTGTCCCTATATCTTGTTTGCTTTTAATTTGTATAAAGTATCTTTTGAGTTTAATGAAGCTGTCATTAGCAAAAGATGTGTACAAATTTGTTCTGCGAAACTTGAAAACAACTTGTATGTGTTAAGACCAACAGAGACTGAAGCTATTTTGAACACCGAGATGTTTAAAACAGTTGAAACTCAAACTAAAAGGCAGAAACTTTCTCCAAGATGTCTACTCGCGAATGATGTGAACAAATTTCTATCTGAAGCTATGTGAACTGACGATGCACTGTCTATAACCCATTCAGATGAGTGATTATTACTCTTTGTGTCACTCTCAACATAGACACATGCATCATCTATTATGTTTGTCTCTCGATCCTCTCTTAGCTTTCTATACTGACTTTTATAGTGACCCTTCTTGTGACAATAAAAACACTCAATCTTCTTATTCCTATAACCTCACTTCTTTCTACTTCTACTCGGTCTACTTTGCTCATTAATAATTTTTTTACCTTTAGTTAAAGCTAAAGTTGATCCTGAATAGAAGACTCTCTACCACTATTGTTCTTAAGAATTTCTTCAGCTAGAGCTAAATCACAAACCCCTGAAAACTTTCGAGTATATTCCCTTACTGAATTAGACACGGTCGTCTTCATCGTTTCCGAACTATCAGGTAAAGACATTAATAACTGAATAACATATACTTAATCAGTAAATTCTATCTTAACAAACTTCAACTGATTTATCAAAGTGGTAACCTCATTAATATAGGAATTAACAGATACATCTTCAACCATTTGCATGTTAAAAATTTATTTAGAAGATATGTTTTACTGTTAGCAGACAATTTCTCGTACGTGTTTGTAAGCGCTTCCATTAGTTTGATTGCAATAGTCTCCTTGGTTACAAGACTAGTCACTTTCATTGACAAACACATTCTTATGTTTGCAATTGCTTGTTCATCCAAAGCCTCCCAATCTCCATCTGACATCTTTTTCGGTCTCTCCTTCAATGCCCTGTGCACTTTCTTGCAGATTGGAAAATCTTTGACCTGCATATTTCAATAACCAAAAATTTTCCATCAAATTTTGTGATTCCCTCGAAACGTTTTGGCTCCATTGATCTCATGACTTCTGAACCAACGACTCAATACCACTTGTTGGGAAAAATACCAAATATAAATAATACGAAATAACAAACTGAATTATATCTCTTGTTTCCACTTCACAGGTTAGACTCAAATAAGTTATCGATCACAAAATATAATAATAAAGATAAAAGAAAAAGAGAACGACAACGAAAGTCATACTGGTTTGCCCTGATCTCGGGAGTACGTCCAGTCTTCTACAACTACAGGTTCAACTATAATGGAAGATTACAAGAAGCCCTTAACTCAACGCTACAAATTATCATCAATAGCCCAACAATGATTATTGACTTCCAAGTATCACAACCCGATAGCTTGAGATCAACAACAAAGAAGAAAAAAAAAAACACAAGAAAAATTTCCTTTTCTTTCTCTCAGTAGCTCACTGCCACAATATTAGAATCAAAGAAAAAAGAAGCAGCCACACACGTTTTTTTTTCTTCTTGTTTGATGATGGAAAAATGAGAAACCACATATTCTTTTTTATAGAAGAAAAACAAGGGGCAAGGAGACAAATGACCCTTTTTAATTCTCAAAATCGATTGATGTTCTTTTTAAAAAAAACGTGATATATGTCCCTTTTTAGTTTAATCTCTCTTCCATAACTTTTTCATTCCTTATTTACCCTCCCTAATATCTCAATCTCTTTCCTCATTTCTAGGATAAGAATTAGTAATTCAAAAAAACTAACTCTCTCCCAATATTTTCTCCCTTCCATCTTTTTCCTCATTAATTCAAAAAAACTAACTCTCTCCCAATATTTTCTCCCTTCCATCTCTTTCTTCTTCCACATAATCTTCCAACCGAACAAAATATCACTCCTCTCACTTAAAGTGTCATTGTTTAGCGAAGAGGATAAAAAATTAAAAATAACAAAAATCCTATAAATATTTCGTGTAAAAAATGAGCTTAAAAAATCAGAACTTGAGACAAACTTCCCCTACTTCAATCCATTAATGATACAAAATTAGAAATAAAATGTAATTGAGACAAACTTTACCTACCTATAAGTGCAAAAACAATACACGGTACATTTGAAGACAAAAAAAACACATATTGTTGGAGGAAAATATGCTAGTATGCGTATTAACATTCTAAGTTTGCAAATTAAAATTAAGTAGTACTTGCAATTGTGCAAATTGTAATTACACTGTATTACACATACTAGCATATTTTCAATTTACAATTACAAGGTATTTTCAATTTGCAAAATTGGAATTATAATGGTCGGTGCAATAAAAAAGTTTTCGAAAAAAATACGAACTCAATAATTAACAAAAAGAGAAGTTTGAGAAAACTTAAAGTAGCATAAGAATCCTAAAAACAGCGACAGAGAAAAAAAAATTGTACTTGATGGAGAAAAATTGAAAAAAAGTGAGCAAAATACAGTGTATTGAATTGGGAATACATTGTATTCAAAATTCACTGAATTGCAAATACACTGTATTCAAAATTCACTGAATTAAAAATACATTGTATTTGAACTCCAGTGAATTGCAAATACATTGTATTCGAACTTCAGTGAATTGCAAATACAATGAAGTTTGAATACACTGTATTCTAACTTTAGTGAATTGCAAATACACTATATTCAAACTTCGTTAGAATTCTAAATACATTGTATTCAAAGTTTACTGAATTAAAAATACACTGTCTTCGAACTTCAGTGAATTGCAAATACAATGTATTCGAAATTCACCGAATTATGGATTGCAATTATTTGCAAAAACATTCATTTAAAACTTGGAAAAAATAGTGTACTTACATCTTAAAGTAGAGGTCACTCGTGCACTTTTAACCAACTAAATTAAACATGTGACCAATCAAATACCTAATGGATCACTCGCTATTGCACACCAAATGTCGTCGAAATTCGACGTGTACAGTTTTAGGTATTGATGTTGGAGCTTCTAACTGGAAAATTGTCAAATCAAGCGTCTTGGGCGAAGAATGGATCGATCTTCAGTTTTGGCGTATTGATGTTGGAGCTTATAACCGGAAAATCTTCAAATCAAGCGTCCTTAGGCGAAGAAGGGATCGATCTTCTACGGTGGGTCCATTCGATGGTCAGGAGGAATGAACGACAAAGGTTTTTGAGGTGGAGTTAATGAGGAAGAGAGAATGAACGACGAAGGTTTTTGACGTGGAGTTAATGAAGGAGAGAGATGAAAACTTTCATTTAAACCTTATTCTTATTTTTTTATTATTACTTTAAATTAGAATTATTCGTATTACCGTAAATCATTGGCTATTAGAGATTTAAACCTTATTTTTAATTTTAATTTTTTAATTTATTATTATTATTATTTTTAAATTAGAATTAAATTAGAGAAGAAAGAGAAAAAAGATTTTAAAATAGATATCATTAATAGATTTTAAAATAGATATCATCAGATTTTGGATGAGAGGGGAGAGAATAGAGAATCGAAGATGAAGAGTGAGAGGAGAGAGAAAGATTTTGTTGGAGAAAATATGGATGGCAGATAAGAAGTTTGAGAAGGATTTTGTTGGAGAAAATCTAGAGATAAGAAGTTTTTTTAAAGATATAATTTTAAAATGAGATAAGAAGTTGGGAGGGCAAAAAAGGAATGAAAGATGAAGGAGAGAGAAAATGAAAAAAATAAAAGGGACACAAAACTCAATTTAAAAAAAAGGACATCGTTTGATATGAGATCTCAAAAAGGGTCATTTATTAAGAATTCCCGAAAAACAATCGCCCAAGCCCCATCAAATTTACCAATCAAATGCAACCAATCTTTTAGCCAATCAAGCAAAAACCCAAATTGATTAAGTAAGGTAGTTGGGCTTATGGACTTTAAACTCTTTTGGGCCTATGGACTTTAAACTCTTTTGGGCTTCACATTTCCTATCATATATATAGGGGCAACGAGACATATGACTTTTTTTTATTTCTCATTTCGATAAATGTCCTTTCTTTAAAAAGTTTAATATATGTCATTTTTTTTAGTTTAATCTCTCTCTTACATCTCTTTTTCATTTCTAATTTACCCACCTCAAGATCTAAACCTATTTCTCCCCTTTTTAAGATAACCTATTTTGAAAAATCTACTCTCCCTCGCGTAAACGGGTTGTCGAGACCCGCTAAATTACATTTATAAAGCTGGCTATGCTTCTCTAACTTGTAGATAGCTAACCCCCCATCTCTTTTTCATTTCTAATTTACCCTCCTCAAGATCTAAACCTATTTCTCCCCTTTTTAAGATAACCTATTTCGAAAAATCTACCTCTCTCTCGGGTAAACGGGTTGTCGAGACCCGCTAAATTACATTTATAAAGCTGGCTATGCTTCTCTAACTTGTAGATAGCGGTAATCTGGTCGATCTGCAGGAAACCTAAAATTAACTTCTCCTAATTAATTTCTATTTGCCTTTATTAAAAACTAAAGAAAAACGGGGGAAGGTTAAAGAAAACTAAGCTAAAAACATGCAGAAATAAGCTAATAGAAAATTAAAAGAGCGGAAAATAAAATTGCAACCTGTGCTCCTAATTTAAGGGATCATGATTACTTTGATGCGACTTAGATCATAGGAATTCGAGCATGCTTAGCTAATCTATCTCATGAAAACGAATTTTTTTACCATATTCCGACTCAAACACCCAACGGATTAATTAGAGGGGTGCAAAATTCTAATTAAACTTGCTCAATTATTCTAAGGTGACAAATCCTAAATTAATTAAAAAAAACAGTGACGGGTAACATCGCGACGAATTATTCCTAAGAATAATTCGATTTCTCTCCTAACCTTGAGCTCACCATGAAAACAATAATCAACTCATACCCCTATCTGTCACATAGGCTCGAGTTACTTAGCCACGAGTAGACCCTTGCTACTTGCATTAAAACTTGTCAGGAAATAAAGCTAGCCAACTAACATGTATAACAATTAGGGTGTCAATCCTAATTAGAAATGCATGTTATTCGAGATCGATATAGGTAGAAGATGCAAAAGATAATAAAATGTTAAGCTAGAAATTAAACACTAACCCTCACCGTATTTTTTTGAGTGTTTACTCTTCCGAATTTTCATGATAAAGAACCAAAATATCCTGAAATCACCTTCACTGCGCCGATCACCACCGACCACACCGGGTAATAACCTCGGCTTCCCTAAATCATCTTTCATATGGTTCAAAAACGACTTATTCTAATTCTTAATTTTGCTAAATTTACTACCCACTTTCCCCCCCCCCCCCCCCCCCCCCCCCCCCCCCCCAATTTCCTAATTTAATCGCAAAAGTCGCTTTGATAAGTACTACATCAATATATATATATATATTTTTTTTGACAATATGTAGGGGTGTAAGAAATTGAACCTAGGACCTCATAGTCACTAGTCGATACATCATGTCAGTTGAGAATTATGATATTGTTGGCAAGGACTACACCAATATTAATCAAACTTATAATGTAGGATGGATTTTTGAACATCAACATATAGATAAAGAAATAAAATGGCCATTTAATTACTTAAATTATACCATTATATTATATTTCAATAATATACGACAAAGGGTGCTGGCTAGATACATTGAAAGCAAAAGTGCACACACACAGCTAGAAACAACAAAAGATCCACAAATTTGAACTTTCCTTTTTTTCAAAAAAAAAAAAAACAAGAAAAAAGGAACAATAATAAACTAATGTACACAACTAATGATTACATGACACAAAGTTGCACAAAAGTAAATCAAGTGGGACGCGAAGAATCGACACCGTTTGTCGCTTACTCCAACGTGGGTTGGTGAAAAAAACCAAGATTTCTTCTTCCAATCCAAAACGGAAACTTCAAAGAAAAAAACAAATTTAAAGCAAAATGTGAAATGAACTTTAACAACCAAATATCATTTGTCGCAACTAAAGCTACAAATATTTATATTTGGTGATCATATTTTAAATGCTAAATTAAAGTTGACGGTTTTTTTTAATCAACTTTTGTAGTATATAGTGCTCCTTCTGACTAAGCCCATTTTGAAGTATATGAACGTGTTCCTTTTGGAAACCTCTTGGTTATTTTGGAAAGGAATTGGCTTTGTGGTAAGTATAGTGGATGCCAGTGTTGTTTTAATCATATAAGTTAAAAGGAATGAAGGACCATTTATTTTGAGAGAATAATTGAGGGTTTTGTTTAGAATATTGTTTATGTATAAACTATGATACAAATTGAACATATACATGAATAATTTATATTACTTAGAGGAAAAAGTGAGATGATGTTTTGTTACATTTCTTTATATATATGTTGAGTACATTAGGGAACAAAGTATAGAATAATTGAGGGTGTTTGATAGTTTATTTTTTTTTTTTTTTTTTGTATTAAGGATGAAGATTATATTCACTAATATAATATTGTTTTTGTACATTTGTGACTATAGTCATGTAAAGGCTTATTTATTTAATATTCTCCTATACTCTAGTTAATTGCAATAGGATATGAAAATTGGTGTCCTAGTAATTTTCAATTCAACTACTTGCTAATTTTTTCTCTTTTTCTTATTCTCAATGGATTAATAGATCTATAATACCCTTCTAGGTCAACTTTAATTTCTAAAATAGATAGTGAATAATAAATATAAGAAAATATTTTTCTAATACAATAGAGTAGGCATTTTCTTAATATGATAGGGTAGATAATATCTCAATACGAACCAATCTCACATATAAAATTAAGCGTTATCAACCATATCAATGCATTCAACAAAACTATGAACATGAGACTATCTCGACACCAATAGATTCCCTCTAGTACCTCATGATCAACCATCAAATCAATCAGCTGAATTGATTACAAAATCTTGTGTATATAAATGACAACACTCTACAATTCTTACATGCTCTAGAGTAAACTTATTGTTCATCCCTTATTAGGATAAGGGATTAATTAAATTCTACATTCCAAATACCAATAAATACTATCCTTAATGGATGTGCCCTAATTAAGTATGTTTTTTTTTTGTCCCTTACACTAAAATTTTGTTGATGCTTGCTTTCTGTACTGTCACATTTTTCTTATCTTATTTGTCAAATCATTTTAACAAACATCAGTACAAGTACAATAATATATGAGTGAGTGATGAAGCATTATCTTTCTTTTAGGTTATCATACATAATAATAGAATTTGCGGTATTAAAATTTTTGCAGTCATGTTGCTCGGTGAATTTTTCATCACCAAAATATATAGTTTTCTAATGAATCTCAGGGGTTTTTGTACGGATGACCCACCCTCTTCGGAGTCGTGAGATTTTTTGACCCAATTTTTGAAAACTTATGTTTTTTTTACCTTCTCTCGTGATAAGCAGCAAGTGCACAAAATCTATAGTACCTTTCACTAAGTACGATCACGAGCAAACAACTATAGTACTCTCGTATTAAGCGAAGAGTACAAATGACTTTTCATCGGGGAGGACACTTGCTTATTACGAGAGAAAGTAAAAAAAACATAAATTTTCTAGGAAAAGGTAAAAAAAAACTTTACACTCCCTGAAGGGAGGGTTCGAAAAAGGGTTATCCGTACAAATACTCAATCAATCCCATCTAATTATCTTTTTCACCAACACTTTGTAGATAATATGATCGTCCTAATAATTTAATGAAACTTAAATTAGAGTTTTCTCTTACTACCCATTACTTTGATAAGAGAAGCATTGGGGTACGCTAGATTTGCTACTGCAAGCGGCCCTAAATTAAAAAAAATAGTGCAAGTAAATGAAGAAAAGAAAAGGGGTATACAATTTTTTTTTATTCCAATTATTTGTCTTTAAACCTAACCAAATTAAAATCAATTTGAATTTATGAGATTTCGATCTGAGGTGTCCAATTTTTGTTTTAGCATGGTTTAAAATTCTGGTCAATTTTTGTTTAGAAAGTAGTTAATCAATAAAATTGACTTATTCAAAATTACTAAACCTGGTTTGCCATTCCCGTTTTTAATTTTTTGTTTTTAAATTTTTTCTCTTTGTTTATTATTCTTGTGGGAGAGTTTCGAGAGGGTGAAGTCAGCATGACATCAGCTCGAGACGTCATGTCCGGGTCACATTCAATCTCCTAATATAGACAAGATAGGGAGAGACACAGTTGACGAGACAGTCACATCTAAAGCGGCACCTAGGAAATCATACGATCACCACCATTATAGATGCGTAGTGACCAATCGAAGCCATTCTAGGTGTTGGGCCTGACAAACGACGCCAATCCCCTCATCATCATGAGAAGGGTGACCGACCTCAATAGACACGTGCACTCCATGTGCCATTTACCCACTATATAAGGAACCATCATCTTTTTTTTATGAAGTAATTTTGAGATTCTCCATTCCTGGACAATCCACTCTCACAATCCTACTGTTCGACCTTCCCACTACTCTTTGACTGACTTAAACATCGAAGCTTGTTGGGCCGAGCCTCTCACTAATACAACTTTATTTCTGTTTCCTTTTTACAAATCCTCGTGAGAACGCTGCCTCCCGAAAATTCTGGCATGAGGGGAGGAACCAGATTCTTGAGCTACCAATTATGATTTTCACTTTTCTTAAATAACATTTGAATTTTTAGTTCAATTTTTTTTTTTTTTTTTTTTTAAATTTTCAAAATTTGACTTTGTTTTTAAAAGCATTAGTTGGAATTAGATAACAAAACCAATAAACCCAAAAATAGTATTTAGACGCTTAATTTTTAAAAACAAAAATAAAAAAATCAAATAAACTATTAAATGAGGCCTAGTTAATTATTATATTTGAAATGTGATGTGGATAGAAGTTGAAGTTAAAAGTGAGCATAAATTCATATGGCCCAAAGTTGAATTTAGAATTATGATGATAAGTTGTCCACCATCTATGTACGGAGCCATATTATTATAATGCCATTATTATTGCTCAAACTACTAAAAGGACTTGTGTACAAATATTTTAAAACATGAGACCATAAAATTAAACAAACTCATACGTAAT
Source organism: Herpetospermum pedunculosum (assembly GCA_028017165.1). Lineage (NCBI taxonomy): Eukaryota > Viridiplantae > Streptophyta > Magnoliopsida > Cucurbitales > Cucurbitaceae > Herpetospermum > Herpetospermum pedunculosum. The sequence continues at coordinate 10,850,212 of CM051526.1, forward strand.
TTCATCTTAAAACTAATTGGTGATAGAAAAAGTAGTCCATGTATGTTATATTCTAATTGGTGATAGAAAAAGTAGTCCATGTATGTTATATTCTGAGTGAGGTCCCTTCATTTTTTCGACGAGGAATCCTCAATATGTCGCAGTAGAAATATTCCCTAAAAATCAAGTTTAATTTTTTTTTTGGATTACATAACTTAGGGTGTGTTTGGATTGACTACTAAAAAAATGTTTTTTAAAGAATGCATTTTTTTAAAAACATTTTTCCTAGAAATGTTTATAATTAAAACACTAATGTGTTTGGTTACATTTTCTCAAAAGTGTTTTTATCTACAAGTGTGTTTGGTTTGTTCTACACTAAAAGTGTTTCTCTTAATGTCAAATTACTATAAGGGCAATTATTAATAAACAATATGAATTAATAAGTTTAAATTTATATTTGTCGTTTAGAGTTTAGGGTTTACTATTGTTGATGGTCGGGGTCGAGGTCAGGTTCGGGCAGCCGGAGTCAGGGTCGGGGTCGGGCAACAAGGGTTAGGGTCTGGGTCGGTGTCGGGGCCAAGGTCGGGGTCGGGCGGCTGGGGTCGGGGTCGGGGTCGGGTGGCCGACGGTGGTCGGGGTTGGGGTCGGGGTCAGGGTCAGGGTCGGGCGGTCGAGGTCGAGGTAGGGGCTGGGGTTGGGGTCGGGGTCGGGCGGTCAGTGTCGAGGTCGGGGTCGGGTGGCCGGGCTGGGGTCAGGGTCAGGGTCGGTTGGTCGGGGTACGGGTCGGGTGGTCGGTGGTCGGGTGGTCGGGTCCGGGTGGCCGGACTGGGGCGGCGGCCAGGGTCAGGACCGAGGCCGGGGTCGGACGGTCGAGGTTGGGGTCGGGTCGGCGATGGCCGGGTGGTCAGGGTCCGGGTCGGGTCGACGGTGGTCGGTGGTCGGGTGGCCGGGTTCGGGCCGGCGGTGGTAGGGTCGGGTGGCGGCGGTGGTAGGGTCGGGTGGCGGCGGTGGTAGGGTCGGGTGGCGGCGGCGGTGGTCGAGGTCGGGTGGCGGCGGCGGTGGCCGGGGTCGGACGGTCGGAGCGAGGCGACGGATGGCCCGGGTGGGGAGGTGGTGGCCTGCAACGGGCCGCAGTTGGGCGGTGGTGGTTGGAGTTTGGAGGCGGTGGTCGGCGGCGATCGAAGATGGCTGGTGAGGGACGGCGGTGGTTGAAGGAGGTTGGTTGGTGGAATAAATTTAAAAGATGAGTGTGAGGGTATTTTGGTAATTTTAATACAATATGAGAATTAAGGAGGTTTTTCAAATAAACACCCAAAAACATTTTTTTCAAAAGTTAATATCAAGTGTTTCATCCAAAATGCATTATTTCAAAAACTCATTCTCCGAAAATTCATTTTGGATGGTTGCCAAACACTTCAATTTATTCCAAAATAACTTTTTGCAAAAATTAAACACTTAGGAATCTAAACCAAACACACCCTTAATCATATTGTTCTCAAATGGTTGCTGCGTAGATGCATTATTATTTGTATATGGGTTGTTGTTGTTGGTGCATTATAATTTCCAAATTAAATTGTTCACCAAGTGCTGTGAATAGGCAATTGAATATCTCTGTCATAATTTTTGACAGATTTCTTCTTCAATGGTCATTTTATTTATTTATTTATTTTTAAAAATATGTGAGAAATATTTAAATTTGTATCTCTTACTCACCCATATATTATGCCACTATATTTGGCCCTATCTTTTATTTGACAGAAAAAAAAACTTTTTTATTTCATAGTTTGTAGGGTTCAATTACAATAATAAAACATGTTACTTAATTAAATAATTGTTAGAATAAATAATTGTTGGAGTTAATTACTATCTTCATCGAGTCAAATAATTGAGTAATTTTTTTTTAAATACCATACTTACAACTTTTTTATTATTTATAAACGAAAACTTAGTTGATCTAATTATACTTTTTTATTTTTTTATTTTTTATATATACAACCCATAGAGAGTTATGAGTATTTGAACCTTGAATCTTAAAAGAAGGAGACATGTTCAAGGGCGGACCTCTCAAGACGGCCCCCCAATTTTTTTGATTTTCTTATACACGTAGGCAAAAAGAGTTCAATATATTTTGTAACTTTCAATTTTGTATCGAATTCGTCCTCAAATTTTCAAGTTTAAGTCTAATATATCATTGTCTTTATTTGACATTTTTTAAAATCTAGGAATTCATTAGAAACAAAATTGAAAGTATAGGAATCGATTCAACACGTTTAAAGTTTAGGGACGCATTAAAGACTTTTTAGAGTTTAGAGAATCATTAAAGATTTTTTTTTTATTTTTTTTTAAATATAGAGATGAGCAAAATTATATGATGGTATTAAGTTTATTTAAACTTAGTCCGTGCCAAAGCGAGCATGGCTCAGCGGGCATATGTATGTGTTAACGACCACGAGGTCTGTGGTTCGAATCCCCCCACCCCCAATGTACTCAAAAAAAAAAAAAAAAAACTTAGTCCGTAAATCTTTGATACACTTACCTATGTTTATCACTGATAATTTTTTTATTTTTTTTAATGTCAACATAACTTGAGAGTGTGAATTCGAACCTCTGTATTTTTTGCGATCTTTTTTTAATATTTATATACTATAATTTTTTGGCCCCCAAACATCAATGTCTGATCCGCCCCTGGACATGTTACTGTTGAACTATTCTCACTTTGACAATTATACTCCTTTGTAAGTGAATGTAATAGACAAAATGCAATTGTGGTTCGTGAAATTTGAAATATTTGTACGAAGGACCCGACATTTTCAGCACTTTGAATGATTGACCTGGATTTAAAAAACACATAAAATTGACATTCTGCCAACATATCAACTATTTTTTTAATATTATTTTACTAGCTCTCGCTTGCTATTTTTCTGGTTCTCGTTTCTCACTCACGGGGTAGAAATATTCAGTTCTAAAATGAAGCACACACGAGAGGCAAGCATAAACTTTAGTCTTTCCTCTACTTAACTAGAGATTTTTAAAGCATAAACTTGCTCGCTCGCTATTATTTTGCTCGCTTTCACTCGTTATTTTTCTGGCCTACTACTAACTCATCGTCATTTCCACGTGAACATTGTTCGAGATGTCTAGGACGAAGAGTTCACATTGTTTCTGATTTAGAGCGCTTTAATTCAGATCTGAACGATATATGGAGCAAGCCTGATCTAAAATTGGTACAAAGTGTTTCAAATCTATAATGATCGAGAATGTTTCGCAAGAGAGGAAGGGAGGCTTAGCGAAAATAATTAGAGAGAGCAGCGATCCAACGGTGGGAGAGATTCGCAGGAGATGAACTGAGAGAGGAAGGAAAACAATGAATGAAATGGAGGAGGAAATCCACCTCGTGGTCTAATCACCAAAAAAAAAAAAAAAAATCTGTCAAATCGAGCATAGCTCCATTGGCATAAAGTTGAGCTCGTAACTAAGAGGTCATGAGCAGGGGCGGATCCAGACATTAATGTTTGGGGGGTCAAAATAAAAATTATCACAAAAAAATTGAAGTTTTAATTCACGCTCTCATATTATGTTGATCTTAAAAAAAAAAATATTGGTGATAAGAATATGTAGGCGAATCAAAGGTTTCTTAACTAAGTTCAAATAAAAATACTATTATATAATTCAATTTTGGTTCTAATGAATCCTTGAATTTTAAGAAATATCGAAGGATATATTACTTAGACGACCTAATACAAAATTGAAAATTTAAAAATATATTGAACACTTTTTTAAAGAAATTTATTAAAAAAACACAATTTAATGTGAAATATTTTTCCAACATTTAGAGAGGAGTGTAATATAGACTAAATTACTTTTGGAAAAACTAACAAATAAACTAATACTAAAGATTAAGTTGAAGATTTGTTGAAAGTATAAAGACTAAATTTGTACATTTGAAATTCTAAGGACTAAAATTAATATAATTTCCAAAGTACAAAGACTAAAACGACGTCAAACCGAACATAGCTCGATTGACATAAAGTTGTGTCTTGACTGAAAGGTCAATAGTTCAATCCCCACCCGACTAAAACGATATTTCAACATTTTTTTAATATAAATATATATATATAAAAAAAAACTTGAAATTTTTTTAAGAAAAAATAATTCTTATAGAATTAAATATGTAAAACTAAATATGAAGTGCTTTATCATTTATATTGATAATAAAAAATATATTTAAGAAATTAGTTAGATATGTAGTCCAAAAAAAATAAAAAAAAACAATATGTAGGAACTAAGATCACAAAATTGCATGTCAATCACACTTACCACTGCTGCAGCAGACTATCCTTTCATTTATTTTTGGGGGGCCAAATTCTATATATTATACAAACTATATATTTTAAGGCATTATTTTGCCTATGTATATTAAAAATTTCAAATATTTGGGGGGGGCCATGGCCCCCTCCTAGTTCCCAAAGATATCCGTCATATGTTCATTCCTCGCATTAATTAAAATACTGTTGCAAAAAAAAAATAATAATAATAATAATAAAATAATAATAATAACGAAATTAGTTTTATGATAGGTAAGCTAATGGTTATGAGGGGAAGAGATATTTTTAAAATTTTAGAGATTAAACTGTCTGTTTTATTTTTTTTTTGACGGAGTAGGAGATTAAACATAAAATCTCATGATCAGATATATCATGTCATTGAGTTATGCTCTTGTTGGTATTAGACTGTGATCTTTAAAATATCAAAGACTAAAAAAAGATAATTTACTCAAAAATAGTTTATTTATTAGTGATGCTTCAACTAATCTAATTGCACCCAACTTCAGCATAAGGGGCCGTTTGGCCCACGGAGTTGGGAGGAGTGGAGTTGTGGGGAGTAAACTTACTCCCCGTTTGGCCCAAGGAGTTGTTTAACTCGGACAAAAAATATCAACTCCCCAGACTTCTACAGTAATTACTATTCAACTCCCCAGACTTCTACAGTAATCACTATTCAACTCTCTTTCATTTTCTTCTCTTTCTCTCTCTTCCTTTTACAATATTTTTTAATTATTTAAAAAAAAACATAATTTAAACAAAAGGTGTAAAAGGATTAAAAATGCAATTTAACTTATTTTTTATTTTAAATATAAATTAAGTTGTTGAATTAAAATTAAAATTGGTACTTAAACAAAATTTAAAATGTAGTATTCAAGAAGAAATAAAAATATAGCTTATTTGGATTCACTTAGATTAATGGATTAAAATCTTTCAAATTCACATGTAATAGTTAATCGACTATTGTGCGACTATTTGTTTTATTTCAAAACGATCCAAATAAAATGAATAATTAATGTGAGTGATATTGAAAAAAGAAGGTGAAGTATGGTAGTCAAAGTTATTCTGGTTATCTTCGAATAAATTTGTAAACGATACATAAAATAAAAAACACAAAAACCGTATTCTTAAAATTTATTGGAAGAAGTTCTTGATAATAAAAATATGAAAAATTATAGAAAATAGGTTCTAGGTGTAGTGCATATGAAATTACGAGTTTAAGTGGGTGGAAGCGAGGAAGAACGTGTTTGACACATAGATATGTTTATGTGTTGTTTTTTCTTTTCTTTCTTCTTGAGAGAAATTTGTAAAATATACTTACACTAAAAAAAAAAACACTTTTAAAATTCATAAAATTAAAAAAAAAATAAAGATTAAGTCTTTAAAAAATAATAATAAATATATATTATTGATAACCAAGGTGGGAGAGATTAAAAAATTAATGTGAGATATTGTGTTCAAAATTATTTTTTGTTATCTCCAAAGAAATTTGGAAAGTAGATAAAATAAAAATAAAAAATTGCAACGTTAGAATTTATTATGAAAAGTCCTTAATAAGAAAAATTATAAAGTTTGTAGAAAAAAAAAATTGTGTCTTAAAAAAACTAGTAAAATAAACTCAGAGTTCAAACCTTTAAGTTCAACAACTCCCTGTCAAAAAAATATGGAAAATTATAGAAACCATCATTGTTGTGGAGTGAATTTAGATGGGAGGCGGAGAAAGATGTGTTTGACACATGAATAGACTATACTTATAGGTAGACAATCTTATAATTCATAAAATTAAAGATGAGTCCTAACAAAATATATCTATATATATATATATATATTTTTTATAATCAATGTGAAAAAATAATGTCAAATATTGTGCTCAAAATTATTTTTGTTGTCTTCAAATAAATTTGTCAAGGATAGATAAAATAAAAATAAAATATTTCATTTTTAGAATTTATTGGAATTGAAAAAACTCTCTAATAAGAAAATTTTGAAAGTTTGTAGAAAAAAATTGTGCAGAAAAAAACAGCTAAAATAAACTCAGATTTCACAACTCTAGACTAAACAACTCCCTGCTCCAAACACACCACAGACTTCAGAACTCCAGACTAAACAACTCCCTGCCCCAAACAGACATACCTCAAAACTCCCCAAACTAAACAACTCCCCAGACTAAACAACTCCAGACAAAACAACTCCAACTCCCCCCAACTCCTTGGGCCAAACGCCCCCTTAAGTGTGTTATTAAGACATATCTATCTCTTCAAAAAAAAAAAAAAAAAAAGTTTGGCGATTCAAAACTCCAACTCTTTTGTTATTATATTAGGTTTAAATATTATTTTGATTTATGTAGTTTTAATTTTGTTTCATTTGGATCTTTTTACATTTAAAATGTCTATTTTGGTCCTGTCGTTTTAGTCCTTTATATTCAAACCATCTATTTTGGTGTTTGTACGTTTAAAAAGTGATTATTGTAGTCTTCATTTTTATTTTTATCTCATTTATTTCGTTCATAATTTTATTATGACGCTTCATTTACTAAAGTTCTTGAAATACAAAGCAACAATCTTGTACTAAAGGATTTTTAAAAGTTAAATTTTGCAATCAGAGACTAAGGCTCCGTTTGGGATTGCGGTAGCTTTTAAAATAATTGCTTCCAACTTTGCTTTTAAAAAAACCAGTTGTTTGATGAATCAAATTAGTGTTTGGTAAATTTTAGTTGTAGACTTAAATAAGTTGGTTATCGTGTTTGGTAAATAAGTATTAAATTATTGTAATTTAACTATAATCACTAAAATAGACATATTATAAAAAATTGTATAAATTGTTTTAATAAAAAAATAGTAAAGTATTATTTTTAAAAAAAATATTTGCATTTGATTTATTAATTTAAAAATTATAAAATAAGATTTGGTGGTGTGAAATAGATATAGATATATAAAATAATTTTGGAAAGATTTGAAAATTTGTTAAAAAAGTGATTGTTAGAGAATCTAAAACTACAAATAACAGCTTTTGAAAGCTGTGCAAAATGGACGTGTCATGCAAAATTGATTTTAACTAATTATAAAATAATTTATTTTACCAAACACAAAAAACGGTTAAGATTTATTTTTAATCACTTCTAACTCTTTCAAACGCAATGCCAAACGGAGCCTAAATTTGTCATTTTTTAATAGGGGTGAGCAAAACAAACCAAAAACTTGAATCGATCGATCAAAACTGACCGAACCGACTTCGGTCGGTCGGTTTATGCCAAGATTCAGTCAAAGTCGATTTTTCAGGTAGGTTTACGTCTGATCGTCTCCCTCTCTCCCTCTGCCTCTTGCCTCTTGCCTCATTACGTCTCGTCTCGGCTCCTTTCCGTCGTCTCTTTTTCTCGTTTTTATCACCATATCGTCTTTCACTCTCCCTAACTCGGAGGTCTCCCTCCCTCTGATCGTCTCCCTTTCTCTGATCGTCTCCCTCTAGGATCCCTTCTTTTTCTTCTTTTTTTTCACATCTTCGTTCGATAGTTCGCCTACGTCACCCATTTCTTCGAAACTGACCGAACCGATCGACAATCGATCTGTCAGCGTCACCCATCTCCTCAAAACCGACCAATATATATTGATTGGTCGGTGGTCAGTGACGATTTGAGTTCAAAACCGACGCCAACTGAACCGATACTCACCCAAACTTTTTTAAAGTATAGGACCAAAACATACGTTTTGAAAATACAATAACTAAAATGAATAAAAGTGGAAGGTGCAGACTCAAAATGATGAACGTTTTGAAAGTACGAGAACCAAAATAAACTAAAAAAATATAGGGACAAAAATAATATTTAAATAAAAAATTAAAAATAGGAACTCCCACTTATTGATTTGTGGCCATGTTTTCACTTCCAAACAAATATATAACATGATAATGCAAGTATTAGACAATTTAATGTAAAACTGGAAAATTAATGTAATGGAGGATTTTTAATGCAACCCTTTGGACCAACAACCGAGTGAATTATAATGCATGACAAAACACTTGAAGAATTATTGCTTAGAAGGTTGACAATGTTTGGCTAATGGGATTGGATTAATTGGATGTTATGGTCTCTGATTTCTAATGTGTTTTCTAATGTGGTTGGTGACAATTTTTAATTATGATTGAATCTTACATTTGTAATAGTGATAATTGAATAAAATAGAAAGAAAGAAAGGAAATATTACATGAATTATTCTCCACTTTGGTCTCTTTTGAGATTGTTTTTGGAAGCGTAAAAATTAATTATAGGGAGAATTTTATGTGATAAAACAAACCATTTTAATACTCTATCAATAATCAATTTTTTTTTTTTTAACAACATGTTGGGATGGGAGGAGTCATTAGACGATAGTGAATTCAGAGTTGGCTATCAAGAATCAATTTTGAATTCACTCTGACGTGCAAAAGCAAAAGCATAGATATCATATTCTAGATTAACTTTCTTACAAATATGTCACCTTTGGTGAATAATAAGCCTACTTTCATCCTTATAACTAAAGCACACAATAATTTAGGAATCTCGTAATTAAGTTTTTTAATTTAAATTACAAAATTACAAAACACTATTTTACTTCATTTTACACACTAAATTATATATTTCTAAAATTACAACGGCAAGTAATCTTACCATATCTAAAAGGAGGGAAAAAGTTTCTCTCCTTTGCCCCTTCTTTTAAATCCTCATCACTATTTCATGGGTGACAATTTGGTATTTAATTAAAGAATTTTTTTTTTACATTTTTTATTTGTTAATTTAATTAGGAGTTCCTCCATTAATGACAATTTTGATTTTTAGAAGGATTTAATTAAGAAGGAAATTAATGTCTTTATTAACTCATTCATTAATTTTTGTTATTTTCACTCTTTCAACATTTTTTTTTTGTTTCTTTTCATCTCCTTCAATTGTTACAATACAATTTACTCAAAAAAAAAAAAAAAAAAAAAAAAAAAAAAAAAAAAAAAAAAAAAAAAAAAAAATTGTTACAATACAACGATACAATTAATTATAAAATAAAAAGTTGTCCATTCAACTTTTCAAAATGATTAGAACGGTTCAAAATTCTTAACCATTTAACTCTTATTCATTGCTTGTAAATGGTGAATTGGTCAAATTTAATGCAAAATGACTGATTAAATTCTCAACAAAAAGAAATATAAATATTTGTTGAAATTTTTTAATCAATCAAACAATACATCTTTTTTTTTTTTGTTTCTTCACCCAAATTCTTTGAACAAAAAATAATCAAAGTTTTTGTTTTATTTTATTTATTTCTAATGAGGTTTGTTGTGTTCTTTTGATTTTAGGGCACATAGGTGATGAAGCAAGGAACAAAAGAGCAACATATCAATACTATATAAATGTGTAATTACTTTTAAAAGAATAGTGGTATGTATCAACAATGTCTTATTTACATTGTGTGTGAATATGCCTCTTATTTTAAAATGATAATTTGTATGTGCATTGCACATATTATCGACTTATTATTTCTTCAAACAATAAATCTTAATTCATTGGTGGCAATTTGGTCTAAATAATTTTTTTACATTTTTTTTTATTTGTTAATTTTTTTTACGTTTTTTATTTTTTAATTTAATGATTGTCTCCTCCATGGGTGGCAATTTGCATTTTTTCTTTAAACAAAAAATAATTGAACTTTTTGTTTTATTTGATTTATTTCTAACGAGGTTTGTTGTGTTTAGAGGCGGATCCAGACATTGATGTTTGGGAGAGCCAAAAAATTAGAGTATATAAATATTAGAAAAAGATCGCCAAAAATCTAGAGGTTCGAATTCACACTCTCAAGTTATGTTGACATTCAAAAAAAGTTATCAGTGATAAGCATATGTGAGTGTATGAGTATCAAATACTTACGGACTAAGTTTAAATAAACTTAATACCATCATATAATTTTGCTCATCTTAAAAACAAAAAATAAAAGTGTCAAATGCGTTCCTAAACTCTAAAAAGTCTTTAATGCGTCCATATACTTTCAATTTTGTTTCTAATGAATTCCTAGATTTTAAAAAATGTCAAATAAATACAAAGATATATATTAGATTTAAACTTGAAAATTTAAGGACCAATTAGATACAAATTTAAAAGTTAAAAAATATATTGAACTCTTTTTGAAGTTCGGGTCTATTAAATACAAGATTGAAAGTTCAAAGATTTATTAGACATTTTTTTAAAAAAATTATTCACGAAAAAACACAATATAACATGAATTTGTTTTCAAAATTTATAAAATGGATGTTAATATAGTATAAATTACTTTTGAAAATGGTAATAAATAAACTAATACTAAGAGTTAATAGATTTGTTTAAAGTATCAAGAATACTAAATTTATATATTTGAAATTACACTGACTAAAATAATATAACTTTCAAAGTATAGATACTACAATGATATTTCAATTAAAAAAAAAAATCTTATAGCAGTAAATACTAAAACAAAAATAGGTCTTAATTACTTTTAAGGATAAAATTTATATATTTTTAAATATATATAAACAAAATATTAAAAGAGAAGAATGTTTTTTTAAAAAATATACATGGAAGGAAATGTAAAACAAATAAATTATTGTTATGGTTGAGTTTCGAACTCGGCACAATAAAATACAAACTATGCACAATAACAACTGCAGCAGAACGAGATTTTATTAATTTGGGGGGGCAAAATGTATTTAATAATAATAGTATATATTTAAGGCATTATTTTTGCCAATATGTATAAGAAAATCAAAAAAATTGGGGGGCCGTGGCCCCCCTAGTCCCTTCAGAGGTCCGCCCCTGGTTGTGTTATTTTGGTTTTAGGACACATGGGTGAAGAAACAAGGAACAGAAGACCAACGTGAATACTGAATGTGTAATTTACCTTTAAAACAATAATTTTGGTGAGAGAATATCATTATTCTACTATGCCATTTGATTAGTAATTATTTTCTTTTTCATCTATTATTTTTGTTTTCTTAAATTTTATTCTTAAATATTCTTGATAGTAGTATGTATCAACAATGTCTTATTTACATTGTGCGCCTCTTATTTTAAAATGATAAATCTTAATTCATCGATGAAAATTTGGTCTAAATAATATTTTTATATCTTTTTTTATTTGTTAATTTTATTGACTCCTCTATTGGTGGCAATTTGCGTTTTTAATGATTTAATTGAAAGAGAATTTAATGTTGGTATTAACTCATTCATTAGTATTTGTCTTTTTAATATTTTCCTTTTTAGTATTTCCTCTCTCTTTTAACGTTTTTTCTCATTTTTATTCTCAACTCCTATTACAATACAATAAATAAAATTAATTATAAATTTAACAAGTTATACATTCAACTTTCCAAATTGGTTAGAACCATTCAAAATCCTTAGAAAATTAACTCTCATTCATTGCTTAAATGGTGACTTGGTCAAAATTAATACAAAATGACTCCTTAAGTTTTCAACAAAGAGTAAATATTTTTTGAGACTTTTTAATCAATCAAACAATACATTTTCTTTTGCTTCTTTACCCAATTTTTTTGAACAAAAAAAATGGAAATTTTGGTTTTGTTTGGTTTATTTCGAGGTTTGTTGTGTTCTTTTAGTTCTAGGGAACATGGGTGAAGAAACCACGAACAGAAGAGCAACACCAATATTGACCTTTTAAAAACAACAATTTGGGTGAGAGAATATCATTATTCTATTCTGTCCTTTTAAAAAAACAAATGATTTGTAATTATTATTTTTTTTATTTATTATTTTTGTTTTCTTAAATGTTATTCTTACATATTCAGATGTATGATCAAATTCACATTGTGCTAATATGTCTCTCCTTGTATGTGCATTGCACGTCTGATATGAAATAGCATAAAAAAAAGTCTTAAGCAAGGAGGTGGCAATTGATGAAAATGCATAATGCATTTGGAAGAAAAAAAACATATTGCATAAAAAAAAGGAAGTTGTTTGTTTTTTTCTTCTCATTAACGGATAAAATGATGTTATATATTGGTGATTCAGACACAAACAAAGCATTGTTAGATGATGAAGATAAAAAAGAATACTAGACGTAAGCGATTTAAAGAGGCGGGTGCACTCTGAAAGTGAAGTAACTATGCAATATTTTTTTGGAAGCTTCTTCTTTAAGTGATTTATGTCGTTTGTTATAGAATGTAGGAAACAAACTTTGTAAGAGGCTATCACAACATCAATGAAGAAAAAATTGTGTTTGTTTGCATATGCTCTCTATGATATTGTTTTTTTTTAAACACGATAATATATAGAACAGAGAAGAAAGATGATTTTACTCCTCGACTTTTAGTCGCCGGATAGGTGATGGAGTGGCACGAAGACTAAGAGTGAAACTAAAGTTTTCAATCATCATTTTTTATTTTTTTTTTATAATTTTTCTTTTGTATTTCTTAATTTCTATTATTTTAATGATAGGTTTAATTTAATTATTAATAATCCAAACAACCATTCCTCTCGAATCACTCTCCAAATCAATCTAAAACTTTCTCTTATTTGTTTCTACATATCTTCATTTAGTTTAAAACTCTACAAAAAAAAAAAAAAATTAAGATCGATTCAATTGTCGAGATACGTGAATATTAGTTGTCTATTTCACTCATTTGTTTTAATTTAAAGTTTAAAACAACATGATATATTTTTATTGTGTTGTTTTAAGAAATTTAATCTTCAACCAAATTTTTTTTTGTTTGCCTGTGCTAATAAGCATAATTGGGAGTGCATTGAAATCTGGTATCGCTAATAAAAAAATATACATAAAAATTGCTCATTAATTATGAAGTTGAATAAAAAAAAAGGAAGAAAAAAAAACTACCCATAACATAAAATAAAATTTCAAATACTATATATTCATTAATATGAGTTTCAAATTTAGGGTTTAGTTGGCTCCCAATTTTTAGAGTTTAAGAATTAGAGTTTTATTTTTCTATTTAAAGTTTAGAATTTAGTATTAGTTTAATTAAGTCATAAGGTATAAGAAATGATATCTGCCTCTTGACTTTTATGTAAAGAATCCATACGAGTTTTCTCACATATCATTGCGTCAGTATATTTACATTAATTTTTTGGGTAAGATTAAAAAAAAAAATATATATTTTTTTAAAAAATTAAAACTACATGATTCCACGTACATCGCATGTGTATGTTACTAATGTTTTTAAAAGGTACCGAAATCTCAAATTAAGTCTTCATCCTTGTCAGAGCGCTCGAGAGCATGTGTGAACTATTACTATAAAACGGAGGAGAGAGAATGTACAACACTAATAATTTTAAGGAAAATTGTGCATCGTAGCCTACTTAAAAATCGTATTTTAAAAAATGTCCAAATATAATATCATTTTCACATACAAATTTTCGTCAAATTGGAAGACTATTATGACCTTTTTAATTTTCTCTCTCCCTATTAATTAATTACATTTTTTTATTTACTTTGAATTACTTATAAATTTTATAATCCCACACTTTTGCACTTCTCTCCTATCAATTAATTACAAACATTTATCCCACCATTTTAGTTTTTTTAGTCAATTTGTCTTCATCTCTCCAAGTAAAATCTTACAATTTTAGTCAATTTATTTATATGAAAATATTCAATGTACAAATAAATCAATAGGTATGAATATATTCATAATACACCGTATATATGAAGATATTTCATACATAAGTTAATCTTATGTTTAAAATAGTTGGTATTTTCATTTATAAAAATATACTATTTATAACGAATTGCATAATAATAATTACATATGGTAGTATATTAATTTATATTCGATCATACCATGTATATATGGGTAGGAACAACCACTTGGTGCAGTGGGTGAGAGCTCCGCCTAAGATAGCAGAGAGTGGAGGTTCGATTCTGCCCTAGGACAGATTTTCATAAAAATTATCAAACAACCACGCCAAACCGAGCATAGCTCAATTGACATAGGGTTGTGCCGGTGACCAAAAGGTCATGGGTTCAATCCCCGCATTAATTAAACTACCGTTGCAAAAAAAAAAAATAGGTCATGGGTTCAATCCCCGCATTAATTAAACTACCGTTGCAAAAAAAAAAATGTATATGGGTTCCATTAATTAAACTACCGTTGCAAAAAAAAAATGTATATATGGATAGACAAATTAGAAATTGAATATAACATTGTCTATTTAATAAAAATTCAATTATGAATATATATCATATTATAAATGAATATATATCATATACTAACTCATATATTATATTATACCTTCAATTGTTTAGGTAGTTCTATCATATTTCTTCACTTTTAAATAGTTATCATTTACACTTATATGAAATTCATTTTTGGATTTACAATTGTATTAAGGGTTGATTGCACAAATAGCAACCAGGTCCAAATTAATTGCAAATTTAGCAAACTTTAAAATATTTTGCAAATATGGCAAAAAAAATCGTTTCTATCACTGATAGACACTACAAGAATTTTAGTTTTTCTCGACGCAAAAAAATCGTGGAGAGAAGCCACTAAACCGTCGAGATAGGCTTTCTCGACGGAAAAAAAACCGTCGGGGTGAATCGTCGAGAGAACACCGTCGGGAGAGCCTCTCTCGACGGTTTTTTGGAGACCGTCGAGAGAACTATCTCTCTCGACGGTTTGGTCAACCCGTCGAGAGAATATGTTCTCTCGACGGTTTACTTAAACCGTCGAGATAGATAGTTCTCTCGATGGATTCTGTTTCTCTCGACGGTTTAACTAAACCGTCGGGAGAATATCCTCTCTCGACGGTTGGTCAAACCGTCGAGGGAAGCCTATCTCTCTCGACGGTTTACGGTTTACTAAACCGTCGGGAGTAACGTATTTCTCTCGACGGTTTAGTTAAACCGTCGAGAGAACCTATACACTCTCTCGACGATTTTGTGAAACCAAACCGTCGAGAGAGTGTATAGGTTATCTCGACGGTTTGATTTAACCAAATCGTCGAGAAAGCATGATCTTTCTCTCGACGATTTATCTAAACCGTCGAGAAAACTATATGTTCTCTCGACGGTTTAATTAAACCAAACCGTCGAGAGAAATGTATGTTTGGGTTTTTGGTATATTATTTTTATTCCATATTTTTTTTTATAATTAAAATACCTGATAATATCTAAATAAATTGGAACATTACTTTGTAAAAAAAAATATCTTCATTAAAATATAAAGTAATTGGTACAAAGTTCGGTTACAAGCAAAACTAAGCCTACATATATAATCTTCGAGGCTTCTTCGAGGCTTCTTCGAGGCTTTGTGAATAACATCAACCCAAAATATACCTGAAAAAAGAAAAATGATGGAATTATAACTTAAAACATAAACTCAAAAGATAACTTCAACTAAACTAAAATTAACTTAAACTACACTTACCTAAACTTTAAACAACCAAAATAATTAACTTAAACTAACTTTAAACAATCAAATTCAATAAACTTAAACTAAAACAACCAAAATCTACTTCCACCAAACTAAAACAACCCACGTATATATAGTTTTTTTACACTAAACTCAACACATATACTTCAACTAAAGTTTAAACAATACAAAACAACCCAAATGTAATTCAACTAAAGAAAAACAACAAAATGAACTTAAACTAAACTTACCTAAACTTAAACTAACCATAAACAATGAAATTCAATAAACTTAAACTAAAACAACCAAAGTCTACTTCCACTAAACTAAAACAACACATATATATAGTTTTTTTACACTAAACTCAACACATATACTTCAACTAAAGTTTAAACAATACAAAACAACCCAAATCTAATTCAACTAAAGAAAAACAACAAATTGAACTTAAACTAAACTTACCTAAACTTAAACTAAACTTACCTAAACTTAAACTAACCCTAAACAATGAAATTCAATAAACTTAAACTAAAACAACCAAAGTCTACTTCCACTAAACTAAAACAACCCACATATATATAGTTTTTTTACACTAAACTCAACCCATATACTTCAACTAAAGTTTAAACAATACAAAACAACCCAAATCTAATTCAACTAAAGAAAAACAACAAAATGAACTTAAACTAAACTTACCTAAACTTAAACTAACCCTAAACAATGAAATTCAATAAACTTAAACTAAAACAACCAAAGTCTACTTCCACTAAACTAAAACAACCCACATATATATAGTTTTTTTACACTAAACTCAACACATATACTTCAACTAAAGTTTAAACAATACAAAACAACTCAAATCTAATTCAACTAAAGAAAAACAACAAAATGAACTTAAACTACACTTACCTAAACTTAAACTAACCCTAAACAATGAAATTCAATAAACTTAAACTAAAACAACCAAAGTCTACTTCCACTAAACTAAAACAACCCACATATATATAGTTTTTTTACACTAAACTCAACACATATACTTCAACTAAAGTTTAAACAATACAAAACAACTCAAATCTAATTCAACTAAAGAAAAACAACAAAATGAACTTAAACTACACTTACCTAAACTTAAACTAACCCTAAACAACAAAATTCACTAAACTTAAACTAAAACAACCGAAATGTACTTCAACTATTGACTTCATTAGCTAAACTAAACACACATATTGTTCTTCTCCTTTTCATCCATGTACTGACTCCATTAGCTAAACTTAACTTTAAACAACACCAAACTGAACACACATATACTCAAAATCATATTGGCTACCATAACTGCAGGATAGCCAAAAACTCAGCACACATATATACTCAAAATTATATTGGCTACCATAACTGCAGGATAGCCAAACTCAACACACATATACTCAAAATTATATTGGCTACCATAACTGCAGGATAGCCAAAAACTCAGCACACATATATACTCAAAATTATATTGGCTACCATAACTGCAGGATAGCCAAACGCAACACACATATACTCAAAATTATATTGGCTACCATAACTGCAGGATAGCCAAACTCAACAAGTTTTCCTAAACTATAAATAAATTTATTACAAGAGGATATAGTTCATACCTATTTCGATGTTCCGCCTTGTGAATGCACGAGTTTGTTAAGCATTTCCCTAAGGCTAGCTAATTCGGCTGCATTTTTCGCTCGTTCAGATGTATTTTCAGTCATCATTTGCCTCAACTCTTGTTGAGTTTCATTCAGTCGTTCCACGGTCTGATTCAATTGTTGTTTGGTGCTACTCAACTCTTCTTGCGTCTGAGTCACAACAAGACTTAGTTCATGCTCTCTCTGCGATGGATAGGTTGAGCTACGCTTTCTTGCTTTTGATGGCCTTGGTCCATAACCAGCACCTTTAACGTGACATGATCTACTGCCCAATACTTCTTCACGTATTTCTTCCTCAGAAAGTGGTTGGGTCCCTTCTGGAGTGGGGCGACTTTGCAACTCTTTCATTTTTTCCTGCGATAATAAATTGATATAAGAATGTTGATACCAACTTAACTAAAATTAAATATCTTTAGGAAGTAGGAAAATTACAAAACTTTCACGAGCGGCATCATTCACCCACTCATTTTCACCTTCTTTATGAGTTCTTGTTGCACGAAATAACTCAATAGGTCATAAATGCACACCTTTTGCTTTCTACAACAAAGTTTTTTACCATATCAATAATCATCCAATAAAAAAACATAAACCATAAATCGTTTTTCCAACATACCATTGATTCGTGTACGTAAAGGAATGACTTAGTTCCAGTGCAATGATTGAAAGGCATCATGTCTCGATTCTGTTTATTGGTGTCCGCATTTTTCTAAGAAAATAAGAGATTATTAGTGTGAAAAATTAATGTAAATTGCGTCATATGTCATCTCTAACAAATGTAAGTAATGTACCTTAAATTCCGGGTTATCCCACCTATCGCATAGGTGAAGCCAATCCTCTATATCAGGTACTCGATTATGCGGGCGTGTACGTCCTTCCTCAGGGGTGGCTGCTTTTTTATAGTGTCTGAGCAATTCCGCTCTGAACTCCTTAAAAGAAGTCTTTGAATTGTTCTCAATACATTCATGGACCACGGGATTCGACAAATCAATCACAAAATGGTTCTGCAAAAAAATAAAAACATAAGTAAAGTATTTTTAGATAATATTCACAAACAACTAAACAATAAACTTACCATAAGTCGATGTTTAACGTGGTCCCTTATGTCTTGTGGCACTTGTTTCCATGATTTGTATCTGACTGAAAAACTTTCTCTCACGATAGTACCAATGGCTAAGCTGAACGTTGAGGCAAACTCACACGTTGGCTTCCGGATTTCATCAGATATGTGTATTGGAATTTTCCCGTGTTTTCGAACATATTTGTCCAAATTCAGATTTCTACCATATCCCCTAACCTTACGTATTATCATATCTGAAATAAATAATGAACATACAGTTTAATATCAATATCATATCGAAAAATAGATATCTATTGAAACTAACTAACCTGAAGACTCATCTTCCGCAGAAGATGGTGTGCCCGTCATCCGCAATCCTTCCATATAAATATTAGCTGCATCTCCAGAATTATTACGATCAGATGCCATCGTCTACCTACAAGCGCATTCATGAAATGTATAAATGATACGAATACAAGAATAAAGATAAATGACATCTAAAATAAGAAATGAAACACATAGTTACAGACATGTACATACAGATTTCAATCCAAATTTTCATCACATGAACCAATGTCAGAATATACTTGTACATCCTCAATTTCAGTTTCAATTAGCCTAACCATATTTAAACAATGAAATCAGCAAAAAGTAACCTAAATTATATATACGACAAATGAAACAATGAAATCAGCAAAAAGTAACCTAAATTAGCCTAATTCAGAAACCATTAATCATTAGGTGCAAGAGTAAACCATGATACCTAGAGGCGAACGATCGAGCTGTTTGAAGTAGCGTGGAGCGAGGAACGACTGTTGTCTTGCGGGCGAGCGACCGGCGAATGGTGGCTGTGTATCATAAATTGAAAGCAAATTATATACAATAACAAAATTGAAAAACAAAATTAGGGACGGTTTGAATTAAAAAAATACCTACAAGCGGCAGCAGGCGGCGGCAGGCGGCGGAGGACGGCGACGGACGGCGGCGGCGGGAGCGGCGGTAGGACGCAGCAGGCGAGGGCGACACGTCGAGGGCGAGGGCGGCACGGCGAGGGCGAGGGCGGCGAGGGCGATGGCGAGGGCGAGGGCGAGGGCGGCACGGCGAGGGTGAGGGCGGCGAGGGCGAGGGCGAGGGCGATGGCGAGGGCGAGGGCGACACGGCGACGGCGAGGGCGAGGGCGGCGAGGGCGAGGGAGAGAAGGTAACGGCGAGGGCGAGGGCGAGGGCGAGGCGGAGAGGCGAGGGCGAGAGAGAGAAGGCGATGGGCGAGGCGGAGAAAATGAAGAAGATGATGGAATTCTAGGTTATTAAGCTCTCTCTCGACGGTTTTTAGAAATCGTCGAGAGAGGCATCCAGTTCTCTCGACGGTTTGTTGAAACCGTCGAGAGAGCATATCGGTTCTCTCGACGGTTTCAATTAACCGTCGAGAGAGCATACCGGTTCTCTCGACGAAATATATATCGTCGAGAGAAATGGCCGGTTCTCTAGACGGCTGGGTCAAGCCGTCGATATAACCATAATTTGTCTCGACGGTTTGTAAAAACCGTCGAGATAAGCGGAATTCATCTCGACGAATTGTAACAGTCGTCGAGAAAACCTGACCTTATCCCGACGGTTTTATAAACCGTCGAGATAGGCATATGTTCTCTCGACGGGTTTGACAAACCGTCGAGAGAGGAATATGTTCTCTCGACGGTTTTGACGAACCGTCGAGAGAGGCATATATTCTCTCGACGGTTTTTCAAAACCGTCGAGATAGGCATATATTCTCTCGACGAAATAATCTGTCGTCGAGAGAAGACGATACTCTCTCGACGGTTTCTAAAACCGTCGAGAGAACAATGCTCTCCCGACGGTTTTAGAAACCGTCGAGAGAATATCCGTCGAGAGAACATAAAATTCTTGTAGTGAGACTTTATCATATCACTGATAGACTTCTATCAGTGATAGACTATTATCACTGACAAAAATCTATAAAAAGCTGAGGTAATCAGCGATAGAAATTGTCATATCTGCAAAATTTTTAAAAACATGCTATATTTTTAATTATCTTATTCTAAATTGACATACGTTATAATTTCCTTTGTATTAAATTATATATTTATACCTTAAATGATATTAAAAGTTATTTTATTTTATTTCATACAAATCTCAATAGTTATATGAGGAGTTTTAATGTAATTGAACAACAACTTTTATGAAATACTCCTCATATATTTGATGATTTGACATTTGTACCTATTTATAAAATCATATAGTCAAGCCAACCCTAATTTTAATTAGTTTCTTTTCCAATACCACGATAAATCTTCATTATTAGATCAAAAGTAGATTTTTCACGCATTTGACAAAGACATATTTACTCGATCTCTTTGCCACACAACGTACCATAAAAGAGGATATGTCTTGGTTCTTATCAGGCGATGGAAGTGACTTGGAGCATAAGAATATATACTTAATTAGAAGCTTCATGTCCGAAGAAGAATGACAAGTGAAAAAGCTAGATGGGCTATATTAAGAACTAATCATCAAGTTAATTACATCAATTTTAGACCTGAATTCCCTAACCTAATCCGCATAATTCAATCGAATAAGATATATGTCATCGACCAAAATGTCAGATGTTTAAATCTTCCATTTTTATATTGTTGAACTTAAAAAAAAAAAAAAAAAAAAACATGAATAAAATAATTTCCTTTTAATCATTTATACTAATAAAAGAATTGAATTTAACACAAGGCAAGTTGATGAAAACCTAGTCAATCAGTCATATTTTGTTTGTGTGATATTCTATAAGGCATTGAAACAAAATCACTCACAAACTTGGCTTCTTAAGAGCTGTTGGTTTGGAATGAGAATTTGTGTTATTTGTCCTTTACAGCTAAGTGAAAACCCATATTATTCTCTGAGTAAAGTAAAATAAGGGCAGTCTGATCACATCGGGACATAAGGTTCTAAGTTTGTCTTCATTATTGATAGTTTGGATTTGGATAACAAAATTAGAGCCTATTATTGAAAGCTAAAACCTAACTCCACTATCACAAACTAACCCATATAAGGGAAAATAATAATGAAAGACAAATTTCAATACGTAACACTCCAAAAAGATATATATATATATATATATAGTTTTTAACCTAGTTTTTTATGATGTTGATTGTTGTCGTGTTTTCAGTGTCTTTTGTGAAGTGATTTTCTAGAGATTTAAAAAAAAAAATTGTGTTATGAAAATTGGAGAGTAATCAGCATATTCATGTTTACAGGTTATTGTGCATATTCTTTGTATTTATGGTCCATATTTTTTTTTTGTAGTATTATTTATGTGAGGGTTGAAAGTTTGTTTTTTTTTTTTTTTTTTTTTTTAATTCAATACAACAAATGAGAGTAGGAAGATCCAAACTCTTCAATATCAAGAGATGCAATAAATGTCAATTGCCACTACTCAACTATGCTCACTTTGATAATGAGTCGTTAGAAGATTTATTTTTGAACTCAATTGGTTGATGAAAACAACTCTAAAATTAATCACTATTGTTGTAGGTGAAATCATCGATAGTCCTAGAAGTCCACCGAAGAACCAAAGACCTAGGACATAGCACATAAGGCAGGAAGCCGACAAGGCTAAGTCAAAATAGACCCCCATAGGGGTCAGCTAAACCTAGACAAATCTGACCTCCATAACGGTCGACCAAGCTTAGACAAAGTCGACCTCTACATGGGTTAGCTGAACTGAGACAAATGTGGTCCACCCTCTTAGGGGTCGGCCAACACAACCAAAACGACCCCCAAGGGGGTCAGCTCAAGGACAAGAGTCACCGACCTCGTCAGGCTCGGCCAAAACGCGTAAGAAACCGACCTTACTGGTCGGTTACATAGCAGTAATGTGTCGATCGTTTCATAAAGAGTAATACACACGTCATGACCACTTGAAACAAACCATTAAGGGCTCCAACAAGCATATGCAATAGAGTCTATATAAGGAGAGACTTATGATGGAAAATGGTAAGTTATTCTAAATCTAAGGAGTTCTTTCCATATTTGCTAAATCACTTCCGAAACTAACTTTATTGTCGAAGCCTCTGTGGTTAACACCACATTGGTGCAAGACATCAACTTACTCTTATCTTGCAGGCACAGTCTCATTCCTCCAATATACAAACTAACGGTTGAGAGAATTTAATTTTTTGGTATCAATAGTTGGCGTTTGTCTATGGGAATGAGTAAATCAACAAGTGTGTCTTGTGAAACCTGAAGTGTGAAGATGATGAGCAACAATATGGGATAATTCAGCCGTGGGATAAAGGAAGGTGATGAGTCAAATCGAGATTGGCATTCAAGAAGGATGGTTGTTCCAGATTGATATTCGAAACAGGTAGTGGTTCGAGACCAAAAACTCTAGGTTAGAAACATTAATCGTCGAATGGAGTTAAACTCGACAAGAATTCAAGAAACCACACATTGAACGACCAATATGACGTTTTGGGAGAGAGTATGGAAAATAGATCGAAATATAGGCGACATCTTAGAACTCTTGCACAAGATATATATAAAGCCAACAACCTATACTCCCAAAAAAGATCATTTGGCTAGGCTAGAAGCTAAACAAAAATAGGAGGAGTCGATCCCATAAGGGTCCGCGAGTAAGAGTTAAGGAGAGCCTCAAATGAGAAATCCCCTCGCAGCTACGACTACAAGAAAATGAAAAGCGGTCGAACCTGCAAAAACGACTATCCCAAATGAGCCGCCACCAAAGGCATGTAATGGTCAAGGGCAATTCTGAAAAGTGAGATCTGGCGCAAACTGATGACCTATGGTAGTGCACTCAGTCACCCGAGGAAATCAATTAAGGATCAAGCTCATGGAAGCTAGTTAACAACAAATGGAAATCGCTTGTACACCTCATCATGATCAAACAGGGAGAGAACGAGACCTTAAAGGAATATGTATTTCGGTTTAATAGTGAAATGCTACGGACCGAAGATTGTATCGATATGATGGCTTGAACTGCCATAATAGTTGGACTGAAGGATGAAAGTTTCATACGGTCATTAGGAAGGAAGGCAGGAACAACCTATGTTGAGTTTCTTACCCGGGCCTAGAAGTATATGAGCAGGTGGATCCACCGTTCACAAACAAGATTATGCAGGAAAAAAATCTCGAGAAATTATACATCGGGTCAAAAGACCCCATAGAGCATATTGACATATTTCGATCCTGGATGGAGCTGCACAGCGTGATAGATGCCATAAATGTCGATCCTTCTCGTCTACCTTAACGAGACCAACTGAAAAATGGTACGGTCAACTCAGAGGGAGCACGACAAGTAGCGTGAAGACTCTTCTCCTCCCCAAGAAATAAAAATTATATTTGGAGGATTAATCAGAGAAGAGTCGAAAAAAAAAAGAAAAAAGGAAAAAGCACGAAGCAACCTGCCAACATAGAAAGTCTTATTGACCATGTTGTGGGACAACTGCCAGCTTTACTGAGGCGAAAGATTGACAGAGGTGATGTTCTTAGCAGCTTTTCAACCAACAAAGAGTTAAAGCAAATCCAGACAAAAGTTGTGCAGTGCTCGAAATGGAGTCACCAAGGAGTTCCAAAAAGCATGGGACCGACCCTTGGAGGAGTAGGTCAAGGAACATGAAGTCGATCCCATAAGGGTCAGCCAAGTGACGAGAAGAGCCACGACCGTCATTGAGAAAAAGAATGAAACAACAAAGATCGGACGAGGCCTAAGAAGAGGAAAATATAAGACTGACGTGATATGATGCAACGTCAACGCCTCCCGCCAAATAAATTTGACACACCCCAACAATTTGAATCAAAGATCCTAGAACATCCAAAGTTTAAATCAAAGAAGTCTACTAAAATAAAGTTGTGGGAATAAACGACATAGAAAACTGTTGTCATTTACAAGTTTTAAAGTTGAATAAAGTTTTCATGGCGTGTTTCTTATTTTACTCAAGTGTCTTGGTGACAACAAATAAAAACAAAACCAACATATTTGAGTGAGAGCAAGCGATAGAAGAGAGATAGAGATATTCGCTACATTTAAAGAATTGCAAACTCACAAAATTAAGTTCAATACTTACCGCGACAAGATAAATACACAAGCCAAGCGACGAAAAGAACCAAATAAAATGTCGGGAAACTCTGGAACTCCATCCAGGAAATTCTCGTTCATAGCAGCACCAAAATCCTCAATTCTAGGAGAGAGATCACAAAGTTCCCTGAACTGACTATGTAGAAACTCGAGATGCCAATTAAGATTCCGTTCCTTAGCCAAATTAGGAGACCAAGTCAATCAAATCTTAATCAATTTGTCTTCCAGAGAAATACACGAAAGGTTCTGCTTGAACTCATCAGCTAGGAATGTTGAATCCTTCAAACGAGCTTCTGCTAAAGAGAGTCTCTCATTTAACTCTGGAAGCTCCAGAGTCAGGGAGGCCTTAACACCCTTCAATGACTGAACAACGTCGGTGTGAAGAGTTCTCACACAATCTAGCTCAGACCGAGGAACAAAAGATCGACAAAGATGTAGAATCTCGTCATAAAGTCAATGAGAAGATGCAAACATATCCAAAAAAGCCTGCAGATAAACAAAAAATCAATCAGAAAAGGCATAAGTCGAAAATAAACAAGGGTTGATAACGTACCTCCCAAAGGTACATGATTGTACTCTGAATGCCCCGCCTAGGATTGGCGTAACTAAAGAAGGGTCTATATTTCGACGAACCCAACCAAGTAAAAGAGACTCCTTCCAAGAGAATCAACGCATCAAAATATGAAAGAAGCGGTCGGCTAAAATCAATCAAGCCAACCCAGAAAAACTCCATTCACCAAACAGAAGGGCGAGAAGAGGACTGCCAACTTAGGTGGCTGACGCCATCCACTAAACAGAAGGCAAACGAGTACACTGCTTCTAAGTAGAACGCCCACTAGACACCTCAGTAGAAGAGCTCATTTACTCAAATAACTTTAGGAGGCTCTAGCGCTAAAAAATTCAACTACTTTTTTGCAGTCAACTTCAAACAATCAACCACATACATTACACACTAGGAGGACATATCGGAAAAATGATAATAAGGAAAATTCAATCCCACGAGAGTTTATCCTAGAAAAAGGTTGTATCTCAACACAGATCCGACCGCGCCTCGAGGTTGAACTCGATGGGGATCGATCGGGCTTAACACAGGAGACCGACCCCTTAAAGGTCAACCCCGCTCTAAGGAAATCGATCCCAGTATGATTGTACCTAGACAAGAGGTGTCAACCCACATGGAACTTGCCAGGCGAAAGGAAATCGACCCCGTACGGTCGAACTTACAATAAAGAAGTTGACTCTGTGGGGTCGACCATGCCCATGGGAAGCTGACCCCCGTAAGGCCAACCCCGCTCTAAGAAAATAGATCCCACTAGGATCGGACCTGGGCTAGAGGTTTCGGTCCATGTGGGATTGGTCAGGCGAAAGGAAACTTACCCCGTAGCGTCGGACCTACTATAAAGGACCCGACTCCTAAGGGTGACCAGGAAAAAGGGAATTTGACCCATGTGGGGTCAATCCCACTCTAGGGAGACTGACCCCTATAGGGTCGACCCGACACTTAAGGTGTTAATCCACGAAGGGTCAGATGGAATAACAAGGAACTAACCCTCATTGGCAAGACCTGCCCTAAAAGAACCACCCTTGGAAGGATTGACCAAATTAATAAAGACAGAGTCAATGTACCTATGATGATCCCCTTTGAGAAGAGTAACCCCCTCGGAGCGGAGCGAAGAAACGTGACCACCCTTGGGAGGAGTAACCCCTTAGGAAAAAGCCAAGAAAATGGTAAAACCCCTCGGGAAGAATAAAGAAAAATTACCCCAAAAGGAAGTTGATAAACTTATATCCCAACAAAACAACATAAGTTTCACCTCGAAAAAACTTTTGACAAGTACAAGTAAGTGACCAAATGAAGGGGCGCGTTGCAAAAATAGACACGACTCAGCTCGAGAGTGGGGCAACTGTTGTGGGTGAAATCATCGGTAGTCCCAAAAGCCTGCAGAAAGACCAAAGGCCTAGGACATAGCACATAAGGCGAGAAGTATTCGACCCAAGGCAGTTTAAGGGTCGACCCTCACAGGAGTCGACAAGGCTAAGTCAAAACCGACCCGATAGGGGTCGACTAACACAACCAATTCTTCCCCCTCGAGGTCGGCCAAAGTGCGTAAGCAATCGACCTCCTTGGTCGGTTACATAATAGTAATGTGTCGGTCGTTTCATAAACAATAATAAACACGCCATAACCACTAAAACAGACCATTAAGGACTCCAACGACTATATGCAACAAAGTCTATATTTGGAGAGGCTTCAAAGAAAAAAAAAATGTAAGTTATTCTAAATCGGAAGAGTCTTCCCATAGCTAAATCAGTTCCGAAACAGACTTAATCGTCGGAGCCTTTGCTAAGCCACCGACCTACTCTTATCTTGCAGACACACTCTCGTTCGTCGGATATACAAATTCACACAGTTGACTATTTTTTGACATCAACAACAATCAAAGGACCTTGAACGTTTATTTTCAACGCCAGTGGGTCCATTGAAAACAACTTGAAAATTAATCACTATCAAATTTATAGTTTCCTTATTATAATGGTAACATTTTGCCTTTAAAATTTAAAATAGTTTCTATAATATTGTTTCTTTGTTACAATAAATGTAAGATGAGAGGTTAAACTTTCAATTGGATACACATTTGAGAAATTGGAACAAATGTCAATTTAGAGTAAAATAATTAAACATATAGCATTTTTTTAATTTCTTTTTGCAAATATGGCAATTTATATCACCGATAGTAATCTATCGCTGATAGTAATCTAGTAGTCTATCATCTCAATTTTTTTATAGAATTTTGTCAGTGACTACCACTGATAGTAGTCTATCAGTGATAGCCATATATCAACGATAACAGTCTATCAGTGATAGCCATATATCGACGATAACAGTCTATCAGTGATAGTTACTGATTTTTTGTCATATTTGTAAAATATTTTAAATTTTGCTATATTTACAATTATTTTGGGTCTGATTGTTGTTTATGCAACCAACCCTACAAATTTCTTAACTACTCAATTATGTTCAAATTAACGTAAAACCTAAAATCTCATTTTGTAATATTACCTTAAAAGTGATGTCTTAATTACAGTGTTGAATTTGTGTAAAACATAGAGCTAATAAGTCAAAACTATATACAATACAAGTTTTCCTTTTATATATAAAAAAAAAACCAAAAATAAAATAAAATAATAATTCCACACAAGCTACACAAAACCCATTTTTTTTATTATAAATTGACTTCAACAAATTCTAATCCAAGACAAACCCAAATTTCTACAACAAATTATTTTGTACAATCCAAACAAACTTTAGACTTGTCAAATTTAGGCTTGAAAAAAGGGTAATTATTGAAGGGAGGTCTCTGAATTAAGTACATCCATGTGGTATGAAACATTCTTATCTTGAAATCCTCCCTTAATGTTTAATGTTTTTTTAGAGAAACGGATGAGGCCCCATGAGAATCATCTTCTGACGACAGACATCAAAAACCCTAAGTTGAAGCCAACGTATGTGTTTTTCTTAGTGGAATCTCACACACAATACTGTCCAACAAAACCAACTTGGTGTACCAATAAAACAGTTGAAAGAAGAAAGACAACAACTCTAATCATTGTTCCCAACATGCTCATGGATTGCTGCCTCATACAACTCCAACATGGTTTGCTCTTAGGGTCAATAAGCCTATCTTTTAAAATAATACTCATTTCAGTAAATATTTACTTTAAATAAAAAAAACAATTAAGTTAATGTTTGATAAATAAATATTAAATTGTTGTGATTTAACCATAACTAAAAATGACATATTATAAAAATTTGTATTTTTTTTTTTTTTGACATGGTTGCTAATTGATATATTATGCAACTATGTTCATGTTGGTTTATATGTTTCATTTTAAATTTATATTTTGTTTTTGCTCGATTATTTGTTAAGTATTAGAGAAATAATTGTAATTAAAAAAATATGATTTTAATTTTTTAATATAAAAACTATTGCGTTCAAATTCAACAAATAATAAAAACTCGATATATAAAATTAAAATCTTAATTTCTTCGAGATAAAGTTGAAATTTTAAAATTTGAAACCTAGTAGGAAACAAATTTTGTGAATCAAATATGTTTTACATATGTCGAATTAACTACTAAGAAAATATTTTTGAAGAATGCATTCTTTTCTAAACATTTATTTTTCAAGAATGATGCATTTTTAATGTTTATAATTAAAACATCTATGTGTTTGGTTATATTTTCTCCAAAGTATTTTTATCCACAAGTTTATTTGGTTTGCTCTACACTAAAACTATTTCTCCTAATATCAAATTATTATAAAAGACGACTGTTAATAAACAATATGAATTAATAAGTTTAAATTTGTATTTTCAAAACTATGATCGACGTTGACTATTGTCGATGGTCGGTGATAAGATAAGAGAGGTGGTGGTCGATAATTGTTCAAGGTCGGCGGACGTCGTCACCGGTGGCCGGTGATCGATCAGAGTTTTCGTCGGAGGTCTCTAGCGGTTGTCGTCGTCGGTGAACAACGAAGGTGGTCGTCATCGGAGGTTGGTTGGAGTTTGTCATCGGTGGTGATCGCTAGAGAATGATGATGGTGGCTGGAGGTGATCACCGGAAGTCGCCGAAGGAGGTGGCCAACAACACTCATGGATGGAGAAATTTTAAAGGGGTAGTGTAAGAATATTTTAATAATTTTAATATATTATGAAAATTAGAAAAGATTTTGCTCAATTAAACACTAAAAAGTAATATTTTTTCTAAAAGTTAATATGAAAGTATTTCACTTAAATTTTTTTCTAAAAGTTAATATGAAAGTATTTCACTTAAAATGATTTATTTTTAAATTTTATTTTCTAAAAAATTATTTTGAGTGGTTGGAAACACTATCACTTTTATAAAATGTCTTTTTTTTCAAAACATAAAGAAGGCAAGTCTAAGTGATTTTTATTGGATCGATTCACATAATTCAATTTTCCCAAAATTCTTTTGTAACCACTTTTAATGCGCTCAAATTTGTTTTCATGCTTTCTCTCACTTCCAAAATACAATTTCAAGAGTTGAAAGTATTGATCAAATCCAAAATGGCAAAAACAATTTGGAGGATAATGTTCCTTGATTATGGGCAGAAAATAAAAAAAAAGACTTCGAATTCAGAATTGCTGACAGAACTAACTCCAACTGTAACTACAGATGAATTTGATGTGGCATGTGTGGTGACATGGATTATTTAGATCGATCGTAACAGGTTGATGCACAGCCAACGTTCCACTTGTAAGTGATAGATGTGAATGTATTGAGAATTTTCTATGTGAATTTCAGAGATATATATCTTAAGCAGCGTCAGCTCAGTTTGGGACTTATCGTTGGGGCCTTCTCATCTTCGTCATTTGTCCAAGCAGCTTGGTTAAGGGCCTCAGAGGATTGGGTCTCTTTGTCAGTTGATGCTTCGTGACGAGTGGGGATGAAAGTGATCGGGTTTGGAGTTGTCATTTGTTATTTTGATGTCCGGTTGAAGACGACAATGCACGGGTTCCATCTCTTCTACCTTTCTCCCTGTGCGCTAAAGTAGCGGCTCTCTATGAGGGTTTGCGTCCAGTTGAGCGGATGAATTTCTTAAAGGTCCAAGTTCTCTCTGATTCTTTGTCTTTAATCCTGATATTAAAGGACGAAGTCAAAATTATTAGTGATGCTCATATCATGGTCACAAATATATTAGAAGGGTAAGTGAAGTTTTCCAATTTGTGGAGTATGTCCATCTGTGTCGTGAGAGAAATGTTTTGGCTCATGTTTTGGCAAACATGGGTTTTATCCAAAACTTCTCTCGTTGGCTTTCTCATTTTCTTGATTGGTTGTTGGCCGGTCTTCAAAATGACAATTGTATTGATGTAGACTTCGATGTTGTTATTATTCCAAATGAAGTTCTATTTATAAATAAATAAATAAATAATAATAATAATAAATAAATAAATAAAGTATTAGCATCATAGCCGTTAAAAGTTGAATAATGTTCTCTATAAGAGGATCTAAATCTTAAATGGAATATAAATGGGTTGGATGTGACAACAAAAATATGTTGGATGATCAATCATCTAACCATAATTAATACGAATGTTTAAAAACTAATCATGTTTTTGATCTAACTCGATATTCAATGAACTTTTAATCATAGAATTGATTCGATCATCCCACATTATATTATTAGGTAAGATTAACCAATATATATTTTTTTTAATAAATAAAGACAATATCTTTATTAATACAAGACTCATTCGTAAAATCTTTAAGACAACAAAGTTTGGGTAGAAATATGATTCTATATAGTCGTAGTAGATTAAACAACACACAACATTGATCACTGAGGATCCATTAGTTAGGCAAGTTGAGTAGTAGCTGACTCACGTCAGCACATCCAAAAGTTTTGGCTGCAAGAACCAAATAATGAGTGTGTGATGATCCTAGGAAATGTTAATTGTTCAGTGCAAATTGTTGTATCATTGGTCGGCCTCTCAAGTTTTTTGTGTTTTTGGAAAGACAAGCCAACGTCAACACCATTGGGAAGTGATTAGATTTCCATTTATTATATTATTATTATTATTATTCCATTGGGTGCTCCACTCATCTATATATTATCACTCTTATTTCCATATTTTATGTGTATGATGAATAATACACGTAATTCCAACTCCTCCTCATATTAATTTCTACATCACTATGATATGATATGGTTAATTCTAAATCAAAATTTAACTTTGGAATGGATTTACTTTTGCTGAATTGTATATTATTATGCTTATTGGATGTCATTGTTATTTGTGTTATTTATTTGATAATGTGACAAATGAAGAACTCTACAATGGGATCATATTATAACTTTAATCATATGGGAGCTCGACAAATTAATTTATTAGGTTAGGTTTTAAAAAATTATTTTGATTGAAAACTAGAAGAAAGATTCGGATTAATCCTATTTTGAAGTGCAACCATGATTTTGTTAGGACTCCAAATGTAATTACCTATAGTAGGAGAGTAGAAAGGGAAAAGAGGATATAATATAACTGTTTGGGCCTTTGGTGGGGTTTTGTGGGACCGAGTGTACGTGTCGTTAAGGTTCCTTGAATACCTTAGTATTTAAGCTTTCTTTTCTGTTGTTTCTCTTCTGATTTTTGGATGTTAATAGAATAATTGTTGTAGGGTTAGGAGAGCTTACCAACACTCTCGAACTTGGTGGATATTTTGCGTTATTTGATATTATTGTAATCGTTTCAATATTGCAATATATATCACTAGTAAGAACTGTTCTTACAAATTACAAATTTCTATGACGGGTCTTTTTAGACTGTAATAATTATTTTTCTTAATCAAAAGATTAAGATGGTAGTCAACAATTAAAAGTATAATGATAAAATGAAAATTAAAGAATAAAAATATAATTTAACTATTTAATTTACTTTTTAGGTTATAAAGTCTTATCGTTATTTTTATTAATAACAAATTAATTAACTTTTCTTCATTTCCAAGTCGGGGGTTTTATTTTTTGTAATGATAATATATTACGAAAAGTAAACGAGGATGTCCTTACAATCTGGGGCCAAGACACTCAAAAACACAAAACACAATCAAATAGAACAAAGGGAACAACTCACGAAAACAAGTCACAAGGAGGAACACTAATAGAAGTAGGGGCCGGCAACAACTCCTAACCACGAAGCACACATATAGGCCATATCGGTATACGCACTAATAAGAATAGAATGAGGAGAACGAGGACTAGGCTCATGAACACGAGAATTTCGTTCCCTTCAAATATGGTAAATGCCTGCACACCAAACAAGTCTCCAAATCTGACGCCTGAACCGCTCACCCCGCCCCATGCAGCAACCCGATAGGAGGAATGCCTCAACTGCAAAAGTTTCGTCCACACCTGCTTACTGAACGGGCACTCAAAGAACAAATGATCTCTCGTCTCCAAATCATTCGAGTACAATACGCACCATGGCAGAATCAAGGGATCTCAGACATGAAGACGAACCCAAGTATACAAACGATCTCAGATCGTCATCCAAGCAACAAATGAGTGTCGAAGAATATTACCCATAAACCACAACAAACTTGCCTAACTCACACAATCTTGACGAGGCTGCAACACCTCACAAGCACTAGCCACAAGAACTCATCAGACCTCCCAGGGTACCAAATATCCCTATCAAACCGATGTAGGTGAGGACAACCTCCTGAACTAGGAAGCAACTTCTCCATCTCCCAAGTCACACAAGGTCAATGTCAGGACCCATCAGGAAGGAGAAAATCCAACACAAGGGCACGCTCAGAGCTTCCATCCTCACGAGACAACCTCTCACCATACTGTTGCATAATGAGGCCCCAAGGAAGCAAGGAATCCACCCAAGCATGACATTACTAACCGTCCTCAATGGCAATCCGAACAAACGGATGAACCTGCCCCCAACGCAGAAAGATGACACATGTACACCACAACCAACTAGACGACACCCGGACAACCCAAAGAGATCGCCCTCACAAGATGTAAGCGTCAACCAAGGAAACCCACAAGAACCCAAACCGCGTAAAAAAAAGACAAAGAAACTTCATCGTCATAGCTGCCAAATTCCAGGACTGAACATGCTGAATGCCCAAGCCCCCTCACATCGCGAAAAACAAACCTCATCCCAAGTCACCTTAGCACTTCATCGGTCGACAGTGTTCCCCTGCCACAAATAAGACAGAGAACACGATCAGCCACGTTAACTACCTAAGCAGGAAGTACAAATACACTCTCCTAGTAAACTTAAAAGCTCTGCAACATTGATCAGATGAGCTACAGTCTGTCAGCATAAGAAAGGTCCCTCGTTGACCAACTCTTAACACACTCAATAATTCTATCCAGCAGAGGCTTATTGTTCACATAAGTCAGCCTACCCGAAAGTAGAGGAAGACCAAGATATATCGAACCAGAAGAGAACAAAAAGAAAAACCCATTAGACCAGTCAAGCCGAGAACCACGTGAAGAGAGTCCCAACACAAAACATAGAGCTCTTCGTAGAGCTAGCACAAAGCCTAGACAACTCCTAGAACCTGATAAGCGCAGACTGAACAAACGCAAGGGAAGCATAATCCCCCCACTAAAGATGATCAAGTCATCCACAAAATAGAGTTGAGTCAGACGAATCTGCTCACAGCTAGCAGTGATGGAAAGAGAAATCCATAAGGGATAATTCAACAACCGGGATAAAACTTCCCTAACCATCACAAACAAATAAGAAGACAAGGGATCACCCTAGCGTAACCATCAGCAGTCCGAAAGGAAGCTCTCCAACGAGTCATTGACTAGAAAAGATAACGTGGAGGACGTGATGCACGCCCAAACCCATCTCAAAAATACCGAACTAGGGTACCAATGACTAATAGGAGATCGAAAATAAAATCTCAATGGACTGAATCATAGGCCTTATGGAGATCCATCTTCTGGACACACCGAGGAGACTTCTGATTAAGGTGTGATAGTCACCTACAAACTTCTGACACAAGAGAATATTATCCACAATACTCTAGCCTTTTAAAAGTCATCAAATCAGGCAATCAAGCACTCAACCGATTTATCAGGATCTTCGTGATGTATTTATGCACCATGTTGGAGCACAAGATAGGCATATAATCACTCGACTTTAGTCCTTACTTTTACAAAATAATATATATATATATATATATATATATATATATATATATATTAAAGAAGACTTTTACAAAATAATTAATGATAATGATATAGTGTTATGTTTTTATATATATTATATAGCAATTTTAATAACAAGATTTGAAACTGAAAGTTACCAAATTTACCTTCAATTATTAAGATTAAGAAAATTAAATGTGTAAAGAAAGTTACCAAATTTACCTTCAATTATTAAGAAAATTAAATGTGTAAAGACAGTTTTTATACAAAAATCGAATTTAGTGGAATAATTTATCAAACAATCTTATTGTGATAGTTTACGTAAGACTTCATTTAAATGTTATATACTTTATACTCAATACTTAGGGAAAATAAAATTAAAAACAAGAAACAAAAAATATCTTTTCAAACAATATTTAAAATTAAAAACGATAGCACACTGTTATAATTTATGCAAGTGTTAGGGTTCCAAACATTCTTTTTTTTTCCTTTTTTTCCTTTTTGATATTTTTTTTCTTGGCTTAAGAGAGTTGTCCCAAACATATTACTTAATTAGAAGTTGTAATACGAGACAAGTGACAGCAACATCCATTACTAAAATTCTGCCAAATCTTGTGTTCGAAAAGCCCATAAATAAATAAAATTTCAATACTATTCTAAATAATCAAAGTTCAAAATTCTAATAATTCTCCAATCCACTTTTTTCATAAAGTTCATGTTATGAATCTTAATTGTATCTCCACTTCTAATTTTGTCGACTTAAATGGAAATATCTTAATCCGATGCAAACTTTTAAAGGCGTAATAAAACTTTTTTTTTTTTTTTTAATATTTAAAAATTAAATTTTAGAAATCATATTGATTACATGTCAATAGTGGAACTCAAAATTGTTTGAAACATAATATATGCTTTAAATTTATGATATAGTTGACTTATTAGACATCATGGTACCAGGTTTTAAGATGGAAGTAGAAAAATTATTTGAGAATGAACTTGACTGTTGTGGTACATTTCGTGGAGGGCGGAAGAAACATATGGAAGCAGTATGCCCAAATTTTGTGCAAATCTGACATTGATCTCTGTTCCTACTGTGCCAAGAGCGACCGCCACCTCGATTAGAATTTTCATGTCCACCACCACGCCCCCTCTAATTGGACCCAACATAAGAGAGAAAACTGTCATTATTGAATTTTTTATTCTCCGTGTCTTTTGGAACAGGATCGCCCACCATATGTGCAGACGGAAGGGTATCATCACTATTAATTTGTTTGCTCTCAACCTTGTTTTCTTGAATAAGAAGAAGAGACATGACTTCTGGTAGAGTAGGAGAATCAGTTCGAGTAGAGATGACTGATATCATTGACTCATATTCTGACCCAAGGCCTGCAAGAATGTACATAATTTGATCATCAAGAGATACAGGTTTACCGACGAAAGCAAGAGCATCCACGCACTGCTGGATTTTGACAAAGTATACATTCAACGTCATTCTCCTTTCTTGATTTTCTGTCAATTGGATTTGAACTTCATTGTCTGTGCCAAATTTCGAGTAGAGAAAAGTTGCTGCAATGTATGCCAAATATCTTTGGCAGAGGTGCAATCAAGCATTCGGTGGAGAATTTCTTCAGACATTGAGCCAAGAAGTCAGGAGTAGATGAGGGTATGCCAAATATCTTTGGCAAAGGTGCAATGAAGCATTCAGTGGAAAATTTCTTCAGACATTGAGCCAAGAAGTCAGGAGTAGATGAGGCGATCTTGGCGTTTCCATGATTTACGCTGGATTGGGGTTTTTGTAGTCGATGTCGCAAGAGATGAGGATTTGGCTTGGACAAAATCTTCTAGATCATATCTTTCTAGGGCAGAAGGAGTAGATGAGGCGATCTTGGCGTTTTGTAGTCGACGCCGCAAGAGATGAGGATACAAAATCTTCTAGATCATATCTAAGGGTGAGGCTAAGTCATGGGGTTCCATATTAAAACTAATTGGTTATAGGAGGAGTAACCCATGTATGTTATATTGTGAGTGAGGTCCCTTCATCTTTCCGATGTGGGATCCTCAACATGCCCCCTCAAGATGATGCCTGGGTTCACCATCTTTGGGTTCACAATATAACATACATGGGCTACTCCTTCTATCACCAATTGGTTTTAAGATGGAACCCCATGATGTCTAATATTGCTTACGTATTATTTTTTTAATAGAAGATTTTCTACCATAACTGTTTATAGATCAGGTGAAACTTATTGTCTCATCAAACTAGTTGTAATGAAACTACTAAGCTTAGTGATATTTGTGTAGTACAATTCAATTCAAAAGTTTAAGTGGATGGGTTATGATAAATTTAATTATTTCAATATTTTAACACTCTTCATTTGTATATTTGAAAATTTGTATAAAGCCCAACAAGTTTGAAATGAATATTAATTGAGGAAGAAATAATATTACACAGAAAGTCGTGATTTGTATGGTTGAGAGCACCGATAACTTGTGAAGACAAATTGTTTTATACCTAAAACTAACTCATTCTTCCCTCAAGAATATGAAAAGTTGTGTTTTTAACCTAACTATACTTATATTTTTTATTATGGATGAAAATCGTTAACACATGTAACGGGACAAAAAGTTCATAAAGGCCCAACACACTACTAAGAAGGCCCGACCTCAGACGGCCCAAGCGAGAAATGACGTCGGGGCAACACGCGAGCCAACCCACTTGCAAAGAGGGTTGACCCACGGGTCAGCTCATGCCCAAAAGAGGGTTAACCCGCGGGTCAGCCCATAGCCGAAGGAAGGTCGACTTACGGGTCAACCTGCGATACGACGAAGGCCAAAGAAAGGTTGATTCACAGATCAGTCCATGGCTCCTCAACTGCCAACGAAGGGATGGCCCGCACGTTAGCCCATGACTCCTTGACTTGACTGCCAACGAAAGGTTGACCCGCTGATTAGCCCATGGCTCGACGACTGCCAACGAAGGGTTGAGCAGCAGGTTAACACATGGTCTGATGGGGGATTGGCCCTCGTGTCAGTCCCTAATTGCCAATGAAGGGTTGACCAGCAGGTCAACCCATAGCCCGTTGGAGGATTGACCCTCGTGTCAACCGCTAACTACCAATGAAGGGTTGACCAGCAAGTCATCCCATAGCCCAAAAACTCCATCTACGATCATAGTGAACCTACGACATTACCAAAGTGTATGGACTCAGAGGATATCGAAAGAGAGGGTGAGCTCGAATTGTTAGGAAGAATTTTAACGGAACTCTTTTGGATTGTAACGGTCCGGACACCATCAATAAGGTATATTTATTATGTCGTTTCGGTTACACCATGATCCACTATAAATAGGTGGAACGATAGAAAAGAAAGGTATGCTCCGAGGTGCACTGTTATTCACCCAACTTTCCTGTAACCACAAGTTACCCCACGTGACATACCACTCATCGACCATTTTTACCCGAGGCGCACTGATATTCACTCAACCTTCCCTTTAACCACATGTTACACTATTTTCTCACAGTCTCATTGGAGTATATGAATCCTACATCATGTACCTAGACCATGTTCACACCTTAAATACACAACCACACACTGCCCGCTCACAACATACATCACATGTTCATTCAAACAACATGGTTTAAACCAAGAACATCACAATTATTATCACAACGTCCACAATCCATCCTATCAAATAGGCATGCTCATCACACAACTCAACAACACTAAGCATTCACGTGTAGTTAGCCATATCAAAGAAAATATATATATTCAACAACACACAATTATTCTAAGCACTCAGATGTGCTTAGTCTTATCAGAGGCAATATATATATATATAATCAACAACACACAATTATGCTAAGCACTCCGATGTGCTTAGTCTTATCAGAGGCGCAACAAATCGTATGTTTCAAGATATATAAAATGATATTAAAACATACAGCATGTTATCATACAATCAAACAAACTCAACAGGTAGAAGTCATTTACCTAAAGAACCATTAAATTAGCCCCAATGGTTCTTAAAACGTCTTAACTCTTAGCTTGACACTCAAATCCAACCAAGGCTACAAACAGAGTTTTCCAGCAATTAGGAAATAATTTTCAGCACCTTAAAACAACCTTACAAGGGTCTAAATGAAACCCTACCACTCG
The DNA here is from genome assembly GCA_028017165.1 of Herpetospermum pedunculosum. Taxonomy (NCBI): domain Eukaryota; kingdom Viridiplantae; phylum Streptophyta; class Magnoliopsida; order Cucurbitales; family Cucurbitaceae; genus Herpetospermum; species Herpetospermum pedunculosum. The sequence continues at coordinate 10,888,577 of CM051526.1, forward strand.
CAGTTCACTGAAAATGACACAATTCCTTGCTGGTGGGTATTCAAAGTTGTTCAAAATGCTTCAGAGCTGCAAACAGGTGGTTTTCACACGTTAGGACCTATATTACAACACTTGTAGAATAAACGAAAGGACTTAGAACGCAATGCTACCTACTCGAATGCGCGTTGGATGGTGAATGACAAAGCATAAACATGTAGATCTAGAGTCGTTAGAAAATGGGTAAACAAAATTTGAGATCAATTAATCTTGGGTCATTGGCGAACCTTGTCCAAAAAAAGGATACAGTCGCTGGAATTCGCTGGAACTCAAGGGATCGAAGGCAACATGTTGGTCGCTGGAATCGCACGGGTGAGAGATCACACCTACAAAAACGAGATGCATCAAGGTTTTATGAAAGAGAAAGGAACAAAACTACAGCAAATTCACCATCGAAGATCGTCGTACAGCTGCACGAGAACCGCCAGAGGTTGAATCGTCGCAAATACAGGTTGGATGTCGCTGGAATCTCGTCGTCGCGCGGGATGAAGAATTCGTTGTTTGTGTTGTGCGCAAGAGAAGAGGAAGGAGAATTCTTCGTTGGCCTGAGTTGGTTGCGGGTGTTCGCCCACCGCAAAGAAGAGGAATCGTCGTTGCACGAGGAGATGTTGCGAATCTTCGAAGGGGAAGAGAAGAAAGCGTCGACGTTGCCTGGGATGAAGCCATCGCGTCGCTATCGTTGCCAAGGTTGGCCCGACGAAAATGGACGAGATGGAGGGGAGGGTGGCGCGCGGCTGTAAGCGAAGAGAAGGGGAAGAATTAGTAATTTTTTTTAGGGCTTTGTTGTTTTGTGTTCTTTCTTTTCTTTAAAACAAATCAACTAAGTCCCTAATCACAAATTAAAAAGTTTATTTCTCCTAACATAAACCCAAGCAAAGTTTCTAAATCTCGTTTAATTTAGAAAACGTCTTACGAGATAGGCTTGAGTTTCTTTAAACTTTAGGAAATAACTTTGGACAATAATATTTAATTACGAGGTTCACGAATTAAAACCAAAAACGTCGCCAACTTAATTTACCTATTCGTTACTCACCCAGATCTGGCCTACTCGGTTCACATTCTCTCTCAGTTTATGCAAGTTTCTAGACAAGAACATTGGGATACAGTCTTACGAGTGGTTCATTACCTTAAGGGTTCTCCTGGACAGGGTATACATCTTTGTGTAGATAGTTTTCTTATTTTAACAGGTTGGTGTGATTCATTGGGCAACTTGTCCACTCACTCGTCGTTCCCTAACACGATGGATCATGATCCTAGGTGGCTCTCTGATTTCTAGAAAGCCAAGAAACAACATACAAGGCTCGTTCCTCCGTCGAAACTGAGTATCGTTCTATGGCTTCGCTTACTTATGAATTAAAATGGTTGAAAGGTTTTCTTTTGAGTTTAGGCATTCACCACCTTACTGCTATTGACATTTATTGTGATAGACAGTTAGCCCTACATATTGCTCAGAACCCTGTATTTCATGAATGCACAAAACACATTGAAGTTGATTGTCACTTTGTTGGTAATGTTATTAATGATGACCTTATTCTTTCATCATATGTTCCTACTACGGGTCAACTTGTCGGTGTTTTCACAGTCTTTGGGTATCCGCAAGTTTTAATATCTTCTCTCCAAGTTGGGCATTTCTTATCTTCGTGCTCCGGCTTGAAAGAAGTATTGGATTTGTTATTATTCTATGTATACACTTGGACCTTGGTTCTATTTATAGACTAGAACTTGGTTGGGCATTAAGTTAGGGATTATATTATTTTATGTATAAATTTGGTTGGGCATTAATTTAGGGATCTATTCCAATCCCTTAGGTTTCAGGCCCTATGTATATTCAGTCTCTCAGGGATAGAAAATTTAAGGCTTCTTACCTCTCATGTGTATCTAAAGCTACGATTAAATACCCTCACTACTTTACAACAGTTGTAACAGACCTTTAGTCAAAGACGAAGATTTAGAAGTCGTGGTAGTGCCCAAAATCAACAAGGAATAAAAAACACAACAATGAATTTGGAACCCAATGCCAAATTTGTGGGAAATATAGCCTTACAATGTTGGAATAAGTTTGACCGCACCTATGAAGCTGAAACCATAACAAAAGCGTTGGCTCCTTTCACTTTCAACCAAGAAATTGCTACTGAACTTTCATTATTATTATTATTATTAAATGGAAATTTATATATTGGTGATGGAAAAAAAAATGTTGGAATTTTTGTTTTTTTTTTTACAACATGGTGGGTGAAAAATTGAACCTAGAATCTCTTGATCACCGGTTTATATATTATGTCAAAAATTTATACATTATCTCAATTCAACTATGTTAATCTATTGATATGTAGTTCCTGAAATAACTAAAAATTTGCTCTTTATTAACAAATTAACAAAGGATAATGATTGTTGCATCTCTTTTTAATGATGATGCTTTGTTATATCAAGAACAATGAGAGATAAATTTTGGACAAGGGAACTAAAATAGAAGGTCTCTATGTCTTGCTTAAACAAAATAAACAAGCATTCAAGTATTTTTAGACAAAATTAAAATTGGTGTCTAAGATAAACATTAAATTTTCTATCCAATAAACTCGTGAATTAAAAAAAAAAAAAGTCAAATATGGATAACCTATAAATACAAAATTGAAAGTGCACAAACTAACTATTTAGAAATTTTTTAAAGTTCAAGTAATTATTTGACAAAAAAAAAAACCTTAAGGTACAAGGACCTTGAACTTGTAGTTTAACCAATCGACCCTAAACTAATGAGGGTCCGTTTGATAACTATTTTGCTTTCTATTGTATGTTTCTGTTTTTTTTTTTTGGACAAATTACCTTAATGGTAAGTTTGGGTTTGGTAGCACTAGGGTCCCTAAGGTTTCAAATCCAACAATTATACCCTTGAGGTTTGAATTTGGTTCGTTTTTGTTCCTTCCATCAAAATTTATGTTGAGTGCTAACAAAATACTTACTTGACACCTATTTTTATTTAAAAATATTTTTTTATTTATTACAATTATTTTTTTAAAAAAATAATTATTTCTTTTTCTTTTTCTTTTTTAATTTCTGATTTTTCTTTTGTTTTTTTTCCTCCTTCTCCCTCCTTCCTTCTCCTTTCCTCTTCCCTCTTCTCTCTTCTCTCCCATGGTCGTCGCGGCCACTATTTTTTTCTTTCTTTTTTCCTGTTTTTCTCTTCCCTTTTCTTCTCCCTCCCCGTCTCCATCTCCCCATCCCTCCTCTCCCTCCCCATCTCCCCCTTCCTCCCCTTCTTACGTTTTCAAAAAAAAAAAAAAAAAACTACAGGTCTTTTATTAAAAGATCTGTATTTTTTTTTTTTTTTAAACATGGGGAGGAGAGGAAAGGAGAAGAAAATAGAAGAAAACAACAGAAAGAAAGAAAGAAAAAATAAAAAATAAAAATAGTCGTCGACCCGACTATCATGAGAGGGAAGAGAGAAAAGGGAAGACGAAAAGAGGAGGGAGAAAGGAGGAAAAGAAACAGAAGAAAAATCTGAAGTTGAAAAAGAAAAAAAAAAGTCAAATGAAGAAAAAGAAAAAGAAGTCAAATGAGGAAGAAGAAAAAATAAAAAGAAAAAAAAAATAATAATAAAATAAAAAAGAAAAAAAAAAAAAAAAAATTTAAATTATTTTAATAATTAAAAAAAATATTTTTAATTAAAAATAGATGGCAAGCATTCACTTAACATAAATTTTGACGGAGAGATCAAAAAAACGAACCAAAATCAAACCCTTCTTAAGAGTATAATGGTTGGATTTGAAAACTCAAGTGCTACCAAACCCAAACCTGAAGGATCATTATGGTAATTTGCCCTTTTTTTTTTTTTTAAACAACAGTTTTTTTATTTTTAAAATTTTGAAGGAATTTTAAAAACAAAAAAAAATTAAAATAAATTAAAAAAGATGGTTGCATAAATAGCAATCAGACTCAAAATAATTGTTAATATAGCAAAATATAAAATATTTGAAAATATGGCCAAAATCAGTGACTATCACCCAAAAAAATTCTCTTATTAGTGATAGAAATGGTTAGATTTGAAAATCTTTTCAAAATATGCTATATCTGCTAAATAGAAACCTTAAATTGACAACTGATGTATTCGTTTTGAAAATTCGTTTTTTCATATTTTCAATTTTTCTTATTCCCTATAAACCGCCATTCTCTCCAATTTGTTTTTTTTTTTTTTAATCTTCTGGAAATCAAAATAAATTTAAGGACAATGGCATATATGTAAATTTGACACAAAATAATAACAAATCTAGCACAATTTAAAATATATTTACTAATATGACACAATTTATAAGTGATTGAAGTACTTCGCCGATAGACTATAAAAATGTTCACAGTAATAAAAGTATATTGCTAATAGACGAAAAATGTTCTATCAGATTGAAGTTTATGAGCGGATATCGCTGACTATAAAAAAATGTTATATTTATAAGTCTCTTCAAAAATGTGCTATATTTGTAAACAAGAAAAGTGAAATAGTCACGCTACAATTATTTTAATTAATTTTTTTTTTTTTTTTTTTTTTAAAAGATTTCTTTAATATGTTTCTTTTTTTTTTTAGTTGTTTTAATATATTATATTTTACTACATAATAAATTTTAATAGTTACAAGATTTTCTTAAGATAGTTTTTTTTTTTTTTTTTTTTATAATATGTGGAGAGGAGGTTTCGAACTTGAGAACTCCCTAATTTTCTTAACTAATTATTATTTTATTAATGGACTATTTAAATGAAAATTAGCTTAATGTATATATTTTTGTTCAAAATAAAATAATAGTATTAAATTATGTTTAAGTCTTGTAACCAATTTTTAAGGTTGGTTGCACAAACAACAATCAGGCCTAAAATAATGGCAAATTTAGTAAAATTTAAAACATTTTGCAAATATGACAAAAAAATAAGTGGCTATCAATGATAGACTGTTATCGTTGATATATGACTATCACTGATAGACTACTATCAGTGATAGTCACTGACAAAATTCTATAAAAAACTGAGGTGATAGACTACTATCAGCGATAGTCAATTAATTCTTCCTCTTTCTTAACATTGATTTGTGAAAATGAAAGATTGTTAATTTCAATTGGATTAAATTATTAAACACAAAAAACTGGAAAATAATAAAAGAAATTAAAAATATAATATCTAGAACTAAAATATATATAAAAAAAATAAAATTAAAAAAAAAAACAAAAACTTATTTTTAATTTTTATTTTTTTATATTTTTAGGTTTTTCTAAAGAATTTTAAAAACCAAAAAACGGATTGGTTATAAGTACATCCATTTTTTGAAAAAAAAAAAAAAAAAAACGTATCAAACAGACTTTACTAATTAATTGGAGATTGCGTGTTGAATTTGTTGTTTCTTTATCTTGTGTCAATTCATGTTCAATCTGTCGTAGAACATGAGACACCATATTTAGGACCAAGATTAGTTTTTCTTTGCTTAAATTTTCATACTACTTTTGTTGTCCCTATTGTCCTTTGTTTCCACAAACCCGCAAAACTTTTAAGCATATCAATTTAATTTTTATTTATTTTTATTTTTTATCTCCGTGAATTATTGAGTATTAAGGAGAGAAATCATGGTAAATAGTCCTTGGGATCTCAATTTTTTTTTTTTTCATTTTGCCACAACTATTCTTAAAAAAATCTTTCTATTTTTTCTTCCCTCGTTTTATTCTCTATCCTAAAAATAATTATAAAAATGTTAGATTTTATTTCTCCCTCTCCTAATTATATTCTTTTGATACTAACGATTTAAAAATAATAATAAAAAAGAAACAAAATAGAGTTTAAAGTTTGCAAGATTGCTTGTAGCATCGTTACTATTGTCACCGTCATTGACGTAGATCTTCTTCTCACTTTCGTAGCTTCTTCCTGTTCTTTGGCGAGCAACGTCAGTGAAAATAAAGCTTACAGATTGACTATTTGTCTCCTCAAACACCTGGTCTTCACACTCAAATGGGTCTCTCTAAAATCATGATTTAGGGTGTGTTTGGATTGACTACTAAAAAAATGTTTTTCAAAGAATGCATTTTTTCAAAAACATTTTTTCTAGAAATGTTTATAATTAAAACACTCATGTGTTTGGTTACATTTTCTCAAAAGTGTTTTTATCTACAAGTGTGTTTGGTTTGTTCTACACTAAAAGTGTTTCTCTCAATGTCAAATTACTATAAGGACAATTATTAATAAACAATATGAATTAATAAGTTTAAATTTATATTTGCCGTTTAGAGTTTAGGGTTTACTATTGTTGATGGTCGGGGTTTGGCGGTCGGAGTCGGGGTCTGGCGGTTAGGGTCGGAGTCGGGGTCAGGGTCGGGCGGTCGAGGTCGGGGCCGGGGTCGAGTTCGGACAGCTGGAGTCAGGGACGGGGTTGGGCAGTCAGGGTTAGGGTCGGGGTTGGTGTCAGGGTCGGGCGGCTGGGGTCGGGGTCGAGGTCGGGTGGCCGGCGGTGGTCGGGGTCGGGGCCGAGGCTGGGCTCGAGGTCGGGATCGGGGTCAGGGTCAGGGTCGCGGTCGGGCAGACGGGGTCGGGGTCGGGGCTGGGGTAGGGGTCGAGGTCGGGCGGTCGGTGTCGGGGTTAGTGTCGGGGTCGGGATCGGGCGGTCGGGGTCGGGGTCGGGGTCGGGGTCGAGGTCGGGTGGTCAGGGTCGGGTGGCCGAGTGGGGCGGTCGGGGTCCGGGTCGGGTGGTCGGGTCGGCGGTGGTCGGGTGGCCGGGTCGGCGGTGGTCGGGGTCGGGTGGTCAGGTCCTGGCCAGCGGTGGTAGGGTTGGGGTCGGGTGGCTGGGGAGGCGAGAGTCGGGGTCGGGTGGCGGCGGTGGCCAGGGTTCGGGTGGCGGCGGCGGTTGCTGGGGTCAGGTAGCGGCGGCGGTGGCCGGGGTCGGGTGGCGGTGGCTGGGGTCGGGTGGCGGTGGTCGGGGTTCGGGTGGCGGCGGCGGCGGTGGCCGGGGTTCGGGTGGCGGCGGCGGTGGCCGGGGTTCGGGTGGCGGCGGCGGTGGCCGGGGTTCGGGTGGCGGCGGCGGTGGCCGGGGTTCGGGTGGCGGCGGCGGCAGCAGTGGTCGGGGTTCGGGTGGCGGCGACGGCGGCGGTGGCCGGGGTTCGGGTGGCGGCGGCGGCGGCGGTGGCCGGGGTTCGTGTGGCGGCGGCGGCGGTGGCCGGGGTCGGGTGGCAGCGGCGGCCGGGGTCGGGTGGTAGCGGCGGTGGCGGTGGCCAGGGTCGGGTGGCAGCGGCGGCGGCGGTGGCCCGGGTCGGGTGGCAGCGGCGGCGGCGGTGGCCCGGGTCGGGTGGCAGCGGCGGAGGCCGGGGCCGGGGTCGGGTGGCAGCGGCGGCGGCGGTGGCCAGGGTTCGGGTGGCAGCGACGGTGGCCGTGGTTCGGGTGGCGGCGGCGGTGGCCAGGGTTCGGGTGGCGGCGGCGGTGGTCGGGGTTCGGGTTGCGGCGGCGGTGGCCGGTGTTCGGGTGGCGGCGGTTGTTGCCTGGGGTCGGGTGGCGGCGGCGGTTGTCGGGGTTCGGGTGGCGGCGGTGGTGGCCGGGGTTCGGGTGGCGGCGGCGGTGGCCGAGGTTCGGGTGGCAGCGGCGGTGGTCGAGGTTCGGGTGGCGGCGGCGGTTGCCGGGGTTCGGGTGGCGGCGGCTGTTGCCTAGGGTCGGGTGGCGGCGACGGTTGCTAGGGTCGGGTAGCGGCAGCGGTGGCCGGGGTCAGGTGGCGGCGGCGGTGGCCGAGGTCGGGTGGCGGCGGCGGTGGTCGAGGTCGGGTGGCGGCGGCGGTGGCCGAGGTCGGGTGGCGGCGGCGGTGGCCGGGGTCGGGCGGTTTGAGCGGGGCGACGGATGGCAAGAGTGGGAGGCGGTGGCCTGCGACGGGTGGCCGGAGTTGGACGGTGGTGGTCGGAGTTTGGAGGCGGTGGTCGGCGGCGATCGGAGATAGTCGGTGAGGGGCGACGGTGGTCGAAGGAGGTTGGTTGGTGGAGAAAATTTAAAAGAGGAGTGTGAGGGTATTTTGGTAATTTGAATACAATATGAGAATTATGTAGGTTTTTCAAATAAACACTTAAAAACATTTTTTTCAAAAGTTAATATCAAGTGTTTCATCCAAAATGCATTATTTCAAAAATTCATTCTCCAAAAATTCATTTTGGATGGTTGCCAAACACTTCAATTTATTCTAAAATGACTTTTTGCAAAAATTAAACACTTAGGAAGCTAAACCAAACACACCCTTAGGAGATGGAGTTCTTTGATTTCAATAGAATGAGAGCCATTTTTAGATAAATTTTATTGGGAAATCGTGATTTTGGAGATGAGGTCTTTGATTTCTGTAGAATGTCTATCATATTTTAGATTAATTTTGTTGAGAAATCGTGATTTGGGAAATGAGAGATGGAAAATCGTGATTTGGGAGATGAATTTTTTAGATGTGGATTTTGTTGGGAAATCGATCGTGATTTGGGAGATGAATTTTTTAGATGGTTTTTAATTTCACTGAAGTAGGGTGGATTTTTTAGATGGTTTTTGATTTCACTGAAGATGGGAGATGAGAAATCGTGATTTGGGAGCTGAAAAGAGAAGGAGATTGTAGCCAAAGTGATTGATAAAATGTCTAAACATGACTGACTTGAATGTCAAAAAATTAATGGTAGAGCTTTGGGTTGTGGGTAACATTTTCAATGGGTGGTTGAAGCGCTTTGTATTGATTACTCTCCCGTTCATCGGAATCTTGATTGGAATCTTGGCGTCTACATAAGCTTTGTCAGGTTTTTATTTAAATGTTATAAATGTTTTTTTTCTTTTCTAATGTATTGGTGTTGGTTTTCCAAAACAATTGCAGTTCGCAAATTGTACAATTGCAAGTACATTTTTGCGAAATTGTAAATACACTATAAAGTACAATTTGCAAAATTTCAACTACACTTGGAAGTCCACTTTGCAAAATTTATTTGCCAAATTTCAATTATACTTGGAAGTGCACTTTGTAAAATTTAAAATACACTTGAAGTGCATTTTGCAAAATTTAAAATACACTCGAAGTGAAATTTGCAAAATTACAAATACAGTGTAATTTCATTTTCATCCCTGCTTTATTTTCTTCTTGAGAATTTTTTATGGATGAAGTTTGTCTAATTGTATTAGGAAGTGGACTACATTTTATTTGTTATTTAGTGGATTGCAATTACACTTTATTTGTTATGCACTGGATTGCAATTACACTTTATTTGCTATTTGGTGGATTTCAATTATACTTTATTTGTTATTCGATATATCACAGTTACACTGTTATTCGGTGCATCGCAAATACACGGTATTTTCCTCCAATTTCTTGTCACTATTTACCGTATGTTATGTATTTTTTTTTTTGTTGCCTTATGATGTATTTACCGTGTAATGTTAATTGCAAATACACTTTAATTAAATTTTGCAAAATTATTTTTTGTGTCTATTTACAATATGTTATGTTTTTTTGTCTTCTGATGTATTTATCGTGTATTTTTGAATTGCAAATAAATTAAAATTTGCAAAATTGTAAATACACTTGTAATTACAATTTACACAATTGCAAGTACCGTGTAATTCCAATTTTGCAAATACACTGCAATTGCAATTTGTAAACTTAGAATACATCTCTTTTGTTTTTCAAAATGTATTACAAAGACTAGCATATTTTCCTCCAACAATATGTTTTTTATTTTGTATCATGTAATTGCAAATTGAAAAATTGAAAATACAGTGTAATTGAAAACATTGTTTTTGCACTTATAGGTAGGTGAAGTTTTGTCTCAATTACACTATATTTACCATTTTATATCAATAATGGATTGAAAATGGTAGACGAATTTTGTCTAAGTTCTTATTTTTTTTTTCTTCTCTTTATTCTTATGATTTTTTAGGTCGATTTTTTTTACGATTTTTGTTATTTTTAATTTTTGAAACGGGTAAAAGGAGGGAGAAGGGAGAAAATCTTGGGGAGAGAGTTAATTTTTGGAGAAAATCTTGTAAAAGAGAGTTATTTTTTTTAAATTACAAAATCTTATAAATGAGGAGAGAGATTGAGATTTGATGGAGTGTAAATTATGAATGAAAAAAAAATATGAGAGAGAGAAATTAAACTTAAAAAAAGACATATCAAACTTAAAAAAAAAAAACATCTATCGATTTTAATACTAAAATAGGGTCATTTGTCTCCGCGCCCCTAAAAAAGAATTTTCATTTTTCAAATATGAGTAATGATTTAATTATTTTTTCACTTTTTTTTTTTTTTTTTTGACAATATGTGGGGTGGGGGATTGAAACCTAGGACCTCATAGTCACTGATATATCAGGTTAGTTGAACTATGTTTTTGTTGGCATGATTTTTTTTTAATACAATCTCACTAATGATTTGAATTGTTTCGATTCTATTAAATGATAATTAATGCTACAATATTATAAAACATTAAGACAATGTTTTAAATATTAATGTTATTGGATTTTTTTTTAGACACAATAAAAGAAACACAAATTAAGAAGAGAAGCGTCTAAAAAGAGAAATTCGGAGAGCCACTCTGGTGGGATCCCTCCCTAGTGCATTTTGCCTTGTTCCAAGTGCATTTGCCTCGATTCTCACAATTAATCTTAAGGAAAATTGTTGATGGTCTGGTCCAGTGCGCCTCAGTCTGGTTTCGCCTTGCTCTAAGTGCATTTTGCTCCGTTGTAGATCGAGAGGGCTCACCCACCCGAGGCGTCGAATCAGGTAACGTAAGATCTCTTGTAAACTTTTCCCAAAATTTATCGCCACTGTCTGAACTTCAGGTTTAATGTTGTTATAGAGAGTTTGATTTCTGTACTCATATCTTCCACATTAGCATAAGCATTTCCTTCATTTCGTTGTTGTCCGCTTTCTCCCACAACCACTCGCTATAGTCCTTTGTGCTCCATTTGTCCATGTTAAGAGCAAAAAAATTCAGATTAGGGGGACTGATCTTTAGCCACAGGTTTTTAGTAAATTTACAATTTCATACTAAATGGACAATAGATTCCTCAAAGCGATTACAGAAAATACATCCCTTTGAGATTTTCATCTCTCTTTTGGCAAGGTTCACCCGAGTAGGAATAATGTCATTGTACATCTTTCAGCAGCATAAACGGACTTTTGGTGGCACTTGGATAGACCAGAACCTTTTCCACTTCGTCGGATTAGCATCATAACAGGACGAGGATTCACTTAAGGCGGTCTTGTTCTCCATTCGTATCTTATAGGCACTTTTTACTTTGAAAATCCTCTTTTTGTCAAGCGCCCAGATTATGTCTTCGATGGGGCGGAGTTTAGATAATGGTATATTCATGATCAACTCAACCTCATCTTCCGAAAAATGTTGGCAAAGCAACGAGAGGTTCCAAGTGTTACTAGGGAAGATAAAATTAGAAACGGAAACATGGAAGAGAGGATGGCCATTATAGGTGGGTAGGTGATGGCCCTCCCGAGGACTCCAAGGATCCTCTCCAACAATGACGCTCATATCATTGCCAATCCTCCATTTGTATCATTTTTTAAATAGTAAAAATAGTTTGTGGCCCCATAGTATGGTTTGCAAACATAAGAAGGGTTCGTGCCCAACTTTGCTTTTAGAAGATTCTCGCTTTGATAATAACGACCTCTCATTACTTGTCCAAGCAGGCCGTTTGGGTTCTTAATGAACCTCCAACTCTATTTTGCTAGCATGGCTTGGTTGAAAATCATTAAATCTCTTAACCCCACTCCCCATCTATCCTTTAGGATGCACATCTTCTCCCAGCTCCTCCAATGGATCTTTCTTTCTTCTCTCGTAGCTCCCCACCAGAATCTAACACATAAAGAATTTAAATCAGAGCACAAATTGGCAGAGAGCTTAAAACAGCTCATGGTATACGTATGGATGGCCTGAGCCACAACTTTGTTGAGAACTTCCGTTCCACTCATTGAGAAAAGTTTCGTTTTCCAGCCTTGTAAAACTTTCCAAACCTAATCTTTCAGGTTGCTGACAATTTCCCTCTTGTTCTCGTCGTCTGGGAAGGTAATCCCAAGTAGAGACCGAGTGCAGCCGAGTGGTGCACCTTAAGAACCTGTTGACTGATTCACTATCTCCACTTTTGTGGTTTTGGTGGTCATGAAGCTGGATTTTTCAAAATTAATGCATTGCCCCGTTGCGCATTCATAGTCCTTGAAGACTCTTTTGATCGCCTTACAGTTTTCAGGCGAAGCTTTGAAAAACACCAAGTTGTTATCGGCATAAAACAAGTGAGTAATGACAGGGCAGTGCTTATTAATTTGCAAACCTGAGACATTCTTTAACTTCTCCTCTTTGTTGAGAAGAGTTGAAAAACCTTCCGCAAGGAGAAGAAACAAATAAGGAGACAAAAAAGTCTCCATGTCGAAGACCCCAGGTTCAGATGATGTTGCCTTTAGGAAGGTTGTTAATAAAGGCGGCAAATTGCACTGTCTCCACACAATTCATAACCAGATCAGACTATTGTGAACCCAAACGAATCCATCATGCCACGGAGAAAGGATCACTCTACGCGGTCATAAGTCTTGCTCATATCTAACTTCATTACCACCAATCCTTCCTTCCTGGTTCGCTTACGATTTATGGCATGGATACATTCGAAACCAAATAAAGCATTGTCTATAATTAAGCGCCCCAACACAATAGTTGATTGTGTTGGAGAAATAATCGAATCTAGCACCACCTTCAACATATTAGTTGATGGAGCGTTTTACGCTGTGGAAGCGATTTTGGATCGTTGATACTGTAATTTCATCAATTTAACAAATAGAAAACATGCTCAAACAACAGAAATACAAGAAATTAGAATTATATACCCTTGTAGTTCCGAATTTCTTCAGCTCCGTCACTCGTTCCTCTTCACGAACTCTTCCGACCTCTTCTCACGAACGCCCCGAGGACCACCCCAGGTAGTCCCGCTATCCTCGGCGTTGTGGGACTCCGTTACAAAAGAAAAGAAAGAAAAAGAAGGAGAAGAAGAAGATGGAAATTGATGGTAGTACAAAACTTCATATCTTAGAAGGTTTACAGAAAACTCATAACATTTTTACCAAAACGTGTACCCAAACACCCACCAAGCCAACTTTTTATAGTCATTTCCTTTTATATATATATAATTATTATTATTAAAAAAAATAATAATAAATTTATTTATTAACATTTTAATAAATAAAATATATATATAATTATTAATTAAACTTTTGAATTAATAATTATTATTTAATTCAATATCAAATATTAATTAAATAATATGACTAAATTCGATTTTTTGAAAACCGACTTTTTTGCACATGAATCTTATTCATGTTTTAGACCATTCTCATATTTAAATCATATTTAAATATGTCCATCATTCTTCCAAAAAAATTGAATTTGAACAATTCAAATTCTTTTTCTTTTCCTTTTCTCTCATACTGTTGCACAGCGTTATCCGAGCTAGCCAGGAGAACCTAAATGATCTACAGATCATGAGCTCCAACGATACGAGATTATTCGGTCAAAACTCTTTTAACCTGAATCAATCAACATTCGTTAACCCCCGGAGACTCCACTGGTCGCCTCCTCCGGAAGGTTTCTTAAAAATGAACGTTGATGCAGCTTGGTCCTCTACTTCTTCATCAGCTGGAATTGGTATCGTTATTAGAGATCACACCGGGCTAATCTTACACGCCTTTGCTCTAAAAGGGTTCTTCTTCCAAAAGCCTCTCCATGCGGAGTTCGAAGCCCTTCGATCAGGCCTCTCCATCGCCTGTTCGCTGGATCTCAAACATCTCATCGTCGAAACCGATTGCGCCTCAGCTGTGCAAATCCTCAACTCTGAAACCGTGTTCATCAATGATTTAGAAACTTGGGTAGATGATTGTCGCAAAATCCTAAAGCATCACGAAGCTTTCTCGATCGTCTTCACAAATCGCCTGGGCAATCAGTCAAATGGATTTCCCCTTTTCCTTCATGGCTTTTAGCTATAGACTGCTTTGTCAATAATACCCCTGTTTGTAATTATCCTTATGCCCTTGTGGCCCCCATTGATGAATAAAACGTACTTCCTTCAAAAAAAAAAAAAAAAAAAAAAAAAAAAAAAAAATCTGTGACAAATTATGTCATAATTGTCACATGAAAATCACCCCACCGGAATGTAAATTAAGATTATATCATACATTTTTAAAAAATTGTAGCTAGATCTATTTTTGTGCTTACCTCTTTTATATAAATTGATGTCGAAAAAAAAAGAACAAACAATAGCATTTTATACAACCACTTCCTATTACTATACTTTTGCAAAAATATAAAATTAATAATAAAATAATGATTACAGTCAAGGTTGATTTATCATTATTATTAAAAAAAAAAAAAAAATTAGTATAATAAAAGAATGTATGAAAATTTGAACCTCTAGAAAGGAAGATGAAAAAAGAAAAAAAAATCTGTGGAGAACGACGAAATACAAATGATATGCTTAGTATTTTTTTTTTTTTGGGGGGGGGGTAGAGAATATTAAAACAATCTAGACACAAATCAAAGAATAACAACTAGACTGAAGTTTGTTGGAGAGAACATTCTAGAATGTTTGACTCGACTATGGTTGAATTTCTTTTTAACACTCTTAAAATGAGAAGGTAGTTCAACGACCCCGAGTTTGGAATAGAGATAGCTAAAGTGAGAGTGAGTAAGAGATTTCGTTAGACAATCTGCAGGCTGCTCAAGAGATGGTATGTATGAGACATGAGGTTGGCAGCCAGCGCACCAACACTTAAGTTGTCACACCAAATCACAGGTGGAGCGACATCGATACTTTAAGTTCATCCAATTGAGTTGGAAATAAGTGGGCAAGGGAGGGGGTTGCTGCACTCGATTGTTCTTCTTTCGTTTGGAGCCCAAAACCTGGGGAATTCCTTCTAAATGTCTATTATGAAGAATCAGTTTTGAAAAATGTCCAAAATAAAATCCATCAAAATAATGTCCACCTTCTCCCGTGAGCTTTCTATTCCAAGCTTTAGACGATTTTACCTATCCTAATAATCCTCCTATCCTTAAGGAAAACGTATCCATAAGAGTGACTCTTACCATTACTCCAACTACCTAATTTCAAAACTTATTTTCAAATTAAAATTCTCCCAACACATTTAGATTTTCTGTTAGATTATTTTGAATTCAGTTAAACCAAAATATTAGTAAGATTTTATTTTTATTTAAAAAATCTAATTTCAAAGTTTTAATTTTTTTTTTTCGGACACACTCACTTCTTTTTTCCAATCTTATTTCAAAAGTTTTATTTTTATTTAAAAAATATAATGTCAAAGTATAATAAGTGCACATGTTCATGTTGTTGTTCCGATTGTAAGGAAATTATACATTTTTTTTTTTTTTTTGTAGTACAACTCACTTTCTTAATGGTCAATGGTGTATTACTTCGCGATTCAAATGTCCTATCCGATGAGTTCTCCTCCTCACTTCCATTATTATTGTCCGAAATTTTGTCTTCTCTTACCTTCCAAACTTTCCTCAACATATTTCATGTACACAACTCCATCATATTGTATACTTTTCTTTGCAATTACAGTGTACTTAAAAAATCACGTTTGCAATTACACTCTACTAAATAAATCACGCATCACAATATGCATCATACCTCGGTATCTTCGGTTATGATACAATCTCTATATATTTTTTTAAAGTGTGGCAGTATGAATAAATTCATAAAAAAAAAACCTAACGATATCTCCCTTGGACCCGAGAATTCCCCAAATTCGCGGTACCTACTTGTCGACTACAAAATCGCAGACTACAAAATCGCACGGAACGAAACCTATTATTTTAAAACTCATTTCATACTTAATCTTCATTCCATATCCAAAAAGTTTTGTATTCATTGAAACATGCACAAATACGCTGAAGAGGAATGGAGGTTCATAAGTCTCATTTACAGAACCAAATAGGGGGAAGAAAGTGTGGGAATAAAGAAAGTACCTCTTTGGAGATGAGCTTGTAGGAAGTACCGTTACCAGAGAGGAGCTTCATTGGAGATTTTGTTGGCGAATGGTGAAAAATAAAACAACAAGGACGAATGAGGGTTTGGACAACAAATTGGAAGTGGAGATGAATGGGCGATTGAGAGGGATGAACAATGCTAAATGCACACCAACCTACTTAATCAAGAATTGATGTATTTAAAACTAGTATGACCTTCTTTGGAAGTTGAACCGATTATCATTACAATCAATCAAATAATATTTTGAGTGTGCCTTAGTCTTTTGTTTTTTAATCTTTAGAAAAAATTAAAAAAGCAATCCCGAGTTTCAATCAAATAATATTTGAGTGTACTTATCATATTTACCCAGTTCGATGTATTTGATAAGTTTGTTTGAATTGTTGCATACTATTGATTATTGTTCATAAAAAAACTCAGTTTTTTATATTTTTGCACGACAATTTAGGATTTTAATTTTTGAGTTTGGTGATTGCATTGTTTGAGGCTTATTTGTTGATAGTTTTAGGAAAATTAGTTACAACCTATCTCTCCAAAACACGTAACCAAATTAGGTTGGTTAAGATGTTAACTAACCGATTTTAGGTAGGATAATTCAAAATTTGTTCAGGGTACTTTAGTCTTTAGTGCATTTGTCTTAATATAACTTTTAAACATTTTTGCTATAAAAAAATTATTTAGATATCAATCAAAACTGACAATTAATTATGGACATTTATCTACCTCATTAAACGCCATTTTATCTGTTTGAGTGAGTCATTTGTAGCCTTTATGAAATGGTCACTGTAGTTACTAGGCGATACATCATGCATGTCGTCTATGCTTTTGTTGGCTCCTCCATGAATACTTTATCACCTTAATCACTTCAAGACTTATTTCAAAAACTCAAAACATTATTTTATTTATTTGATGAATGGTTCATTAATCATATGTCAAATATATACATTTAAACTCACATTAATGATTATGTGACCTACTAATATATGTACTATTAAATGTACTCCAAAATCATAATTTTCCAACATGTGGCACTGGTATAGAATAAAAATTTAGGGCTGAGACCCTTCAAAAATTTCCATAAAGAAAGATACAAGAAAAAGAACAATTGTAAAAGCTTTTGTAGGAAATTAAAATCAACCTTTCCTAGTCAGATTTCAGAGGGACATTCCTTAATTGATTCTCTTATATGGGGAAAATTGAGTGTGAAAAAATCATGTCTTATGCATAGAACCAACTTGAAACTCGATAATTTCGAAGACCCTTTTCTTATTGAGTTGGTTGCATAAATAGTAGTCCGACACAAAATAATAACAAATATAGCAAAATATAAAACATTTTGCAAATATGACAAAAAAAAAATCAGTAATAATCACCAATAGACTGCCATCACGATAGATAGTCATTGACAAAGTTTATCAATAGCTATTATAGTCATTGATTTTCTATCAGTGATTATCACTAATAAAAATCATCGTGCATGTAAATATTTTTAAAAAATATTATATTTATAATTATTTCGGTCTAAATTGACATTGGGTTGCAATTTTACTTTTTTTTATTCCTAAAAAAAAAAAAAAAAAAAAAAAAAAAAAAAAAGTTGGACTCAAGGAGTACATACATTTATAACTTATATATTATTCGGATTAGATTTAGATTTGGTATAGTGTGAGTCTGAGTGTTGTGGGTTCCAGATTCTACCAAATGGCCCAAAACCAAAATTACTTCTTTCTATGCTCTCAACAAAAGCACTCCAAAAGTCACTTTTCTTTTTTTCCCACTCAAAATTTATATGTGTTAGAAGAGGAAAAAAGAGTGGATCCCACCATATTTTTATTATCTAAAGCTTATTATCCACCTCAGTTGTTCTATGGATATATACACAACTTTTCTGAATATACAATAATTACTTTGATATTATACATTATATGCACCCTATCATACAACAACAATCACAAGTCATGAATTGGGTTGAGTTTGATTGGATTGAAGATTTTTTTTTTTTTTTTTTTTTCAAGTATTCTTTTGATTGGAAATTTCGTCCATATTTTTTTTCGTGGCGGGAGGAAGTGACCTCTGACATTCAAGACATTGCTTACCCAGATAAATGTCAGAGATTCATTTCCTCACATCCAATATTAAACGAGAAAAAACCTCGAGAGAAATTTTCAATCAAAATAATATTTGAATCTACAAAATCCTTCATTCTAATCCGACCTTGATCAACTAAGTTATGTTTAGATAGGGTTGTTGTTGCCTAATTCAAATATAAAAAATGACAAATTACTCTAATGATCCATCAAATTTCAAATCCAACAATTATACTCCTCAGCTTTGACAAAAAAAAAAAAAAAAAAAAAAAATAGAAAAAAGTGAAAGAAAAAAGAAAAAAAATATGTTTTTAAAATAATTTTAATAATTAAAAATATATTTTTAATTAAAAATAAGTGTCACGTCATTGACTTAAGAAATTTTAACCCATCAAAAACAAACCAAATTCAAACTCAAGGATATAATTGTTGGATTTGAAACTTTAGAGATGCTACCAAACCTAAACTTGAGGGACCATTAGAGTAATTTTCCCTATAAAAGATGATTTTTTTTTCTATATTTTCTTATTTTATTTTTTGAGTTAAACAACAAGTGGGAGGGAAGGGATTCAAACCTCGTACATACAAAAAAACGAGTATATGTCAATTACTCTCGGCTATAGTTGGGTATATTTATATTGTATTTAATAAATAAATGACATATTTTTATCCACTAAATGTAATATCACATCGAAAGAATGTGACAAATATGTGGAGGGAAGTCTATATTTTTTTTCCAAGTTTTATTAATCTTTAATAACATATGCATCAACAAAACCAAATATATCCCACTACTAAGAAATTTGCGTCAGCAAACATAAAATTTATTCCGCACGAAAAAAAGAAAAAGAAAAAGAAAAAAGAAACCATGAAGTTGCCTATAAATATGAGGTCTTGCAAGCCATTTTCTCTTAGGAAGCACACTCACAAGCACTTCTTCAGGTGTTTATTATTCCTCTCTCCATTGTTGTTCCTTTTTTTTCTTTTAGCTAACTCAGCTTTCTTCTGCTAAAAAAACCCTCCCTTTTTAACAATAACAACCATGGGATTCTTAGAATGCCTTGGCCGTTTCTTTCACAATGCAAAGCCTTACATCGGCATCATCTCCCTCCAATTCGGCTATGCCGGGATGAATATCATCTCCATCGTCTCCCTCAACCGCGGTATGAGCCACTACGTCCTCGTCGTCTACCGCCACGCCTTCGCCACCGCCGTCGTGGCTCCCTTCGCTCTTGTTCTCGAGAGGTACATATCGTTGAATTTCGTTATCATTAAAACAGAGAAGAGACCCATTACCATATTTCTACGATAGTATGATAACTTACTTCACTTTTCGAAGATATTCTCTTTACTCGTACAATATTTTTTATTTCTTACTGACGTGAGACTATCTTCGCATCTCAATAACTCATTTCTAATATTTGCAGGAAAGTAAGACCCAAGATTACATTAAAGATTTTCATTCAGATGTTTGTTCTTGCTCTTCTTGGGTTAGTATCAAAACTTGGTGGTTTTTTCAAATACTAATTAACTCATCAACTATTAAATATCTAAAAAACTTTCCCTACAGGCCAGTGATCGATCAGAATTTCTACTACGTGGGGCTAAAAATGACATCCCCAACTTTCTCATGCGCTATAAGCAACATGCTTCCTTCAATGACATTCGTCATGGCCGTCGTTTGCAGGTACTCTAATCCTCCGTTAACGTCCTCTCCGGCCGAAGAAAATAATAGAAACACTTAAGAATATGAATAGATGAATAAATATACGTTGACCTATTAACTTTTGAGGTCAACTCTACTTTAACATGGTATCAGAACGAACCGAAACAGTATATTCAAACTACTGTAATGTTATTTTCTCTCTAATTAATACCAGGATGGAGAAATTGGAATTGAAGAGAGTGAGAAGCCAAGCGAAGTTGTTTGGAACAATAATGACGGTGATGGGAGCCATGTTGATGACATTTTACAAAGGAAGTGTCATCAACTTCTTCTGGAACGGGCACGGCGGCCACGCGAACTCGCCGCCCACGGCAGATGAGGCGGCGCTGAACCACCACAACGATGCAGAGTTCATCAAAGGCTCCATTTTGCTCATCATCGCCACTCTGGCTTGGGCAGGCTTCTTCATTCTCCAAGTCATAACTTTGAGAAAATACACAGCCCATCTTTCGCTCACCACCATGGTTTGCTTTTTGGGAACCCTTCAAGCCATCGTTGTCACCCTCGCCATGGAACACCGCCCCTCCGCCTGGGCCATCGGCTGGGACATAAACCTTCTCGCCGCCGCCTATGCGGTAAGAATAATCTGTTGAGGATCCCACATCGAAAAGATGAACAGACCTCACTCACAATATAACATACATGAGCTACTTCTCCTATCACCAATTGATTTTGTCGTTTTTGTACTAATCTTTGACTCATAATATTGAATGTTGATGCAGGGGGTTGTGGCATCTGGGGTGGCTTATTATGTACAAGGTTTGGTTATGAAGACAAGAGGGCCAGTTTTTGTTACAGCTTTTAGCCCTCTAATGATGGTGATTGTTGCCTTCATGGGCTCTCTCATCTTGGCTGAAAAGATTTATGTTGGAGGGTAATTCATCAATATCCTTTTCTTTTTCTCTTTTTGTCTCCAAATTTTCACATTTAAGAATAATTGTTAAAAGCACTTATTCTGGAAGTACTTTTGAAGGCACCAAATGTAATTTTGGATTGATTTTTCAGGATAATTGGAGCAGTGCTGATTGTAATAGGGTTGTATTCTGTTTTGTGGGGGAAGTACAAGGAAAGCAAAGAAAAGGGAGTTGAAGAGATTATTGAAGTAGTGAAAGGAGGAGAATTATTGCCTGTAATAAATGAAGGCATTGAAGCAATTCAAAAGAAAGAGGCTTTGGCCATTAGTATTATTCCACCCATGGCTGCTGCAGCTGACATGGAGAAGAAGCTTCAAGGCACATAAATTAGCCAAATTAAGAATAAAAAAAGAGATAATCTTGAAGAACAATAACAAAGATCAAATGGCCATGAAAAAGGAGAATTGGATCAAACATTCCTTTTCAAAAAAAAAAAAAAAAAAAAAAAAACAGCTTCTTTCTCTCTCTCTTTTTGGTTGGATATGTGAGCCTAAAATATTGGCTCCTTGCTTCCTAGTTTTCTACATGTAATCTCATAAGATCCTTGAAGTTAGAGAAAGAAAATGAAAAAATATTGACAAAAGAAATGGGCTTCTTTTTTGTTTTTTTTTTTTTTTTTTTTTTTTTTAAGTAGATGTTTTTTTTACCACACGTGGGAAGGGGATTCAAATTTGAGATTTTTTGCTTATAGTTCATACATTATGTCGGTTGACTTATGTTTAAGTTCAAATAATTTACCACACAAATGGAAAAAACTATGAACGTCACAATTCAATCAATGAACTTTTAATTTGAGTAATTATTTATTTAAAATTATCATAAATCACTCCAATTGTCATGATTATTGTATTAGTGATTGTGTTTAATTGCACTAGTTTTGTAAATTTGAATGTATAATTGCAACAACTCCCCTCTAAAAGTGGTTCAGAGTGGCCAAAGCGAGCATGGCTCAGCTAGCACATATATATTGAGTACTCAAGAGATCTGTGGTTCGAATCTTTCCACCCTAATGCACTAAAAAAAAGTAAAAAATTTATCGGTTAACGTGAATATAGTTCAACCGACATAATGACATAATGAATGACCTAGTAACTAAGGGCTTGTTTGGTAACGTTCTTGTTTCCTGTTTCTTGTTCCTGTTTCTCATTTTTTAAGAAACGGACTTGTTTGATAACTATTCTCGTTTCTTGTTTCTAAATTTTGAGAAACGTTTCTAAAAAAAAGGCAAAATTTGAGAAACTTCAAAAAGGTGTTTCTCCCAGTTTCGTTTCTCTTTATATTAATATGTTCCCAAAATGATAATAAATTAGTGTTGGTTCATTGGCAAGAGAAGCAACCAAATAAACTCCTCACCTATGAGGTCTCGGCTTCAAATCCTCATTATAACACTTTTTTTTTTCTTTTTTTTTCTTTCTTAATTATGCAATGTTTTTTTTTTCTTTATATATTATTTTAATTTTAAATTTTGCTATTTTTTTTTAAGATACATTACTAATTACTTTTTATTTTATTTAAATACATAAAAATATTTATTATATTTATTTATTAAATTTGTTATATCTTTTTTTTAAATACATTAAAATATTTATTTATTAATTGTAAAAAAAAATTATTATTATTTTTTATGTTTTTTTAATAAGTATCCATTCACATCGATATTTTCATATTTTCATCGAGACACTTTAAACTTTGCAAATTAGCATTTCAATATTTTTAAATTAGTTTAAATTTCCCACTATTAAATATTAGATTCACAAATAGTGATATTTTAGTTATATAAGATAAATTTATCTATAATATAATTGAAATGTCGATTCACCTCTCATGTCGATATTGAGCTCATTGACACGTAGAAATGTCTACACGTCAACGAAAATTTAAAACATGACCCATAACAAACAATGACGAATGGCAACGACTTCGAGATTTTAGAGCAAGGAAGGCATCATCCTCGAGGTAGGGAAAAATGTTTAACTATCGAAATTTTTTCACTGCAAAATGTTATTGAACGTTGTTTTGGCGTGTTGGAGACTCGCTTCCCTATTCTTAAATAAACGTCTCCTTATCAACACACAAAAACATATACCAAATCAAATCAAATTGCAATTTATTTTTTATTTTTTTTTTTATTTTTTTTTTAATTCATGTTATATCTTTTTTATATTATGTATACTAAATTTTATTTAAACTATAAAAAATAAAAAATAAATCATAAAGAGAAAAAAGAAAAAAGAAACAATTAACAAAAAAAAATTATCAAACATGACGATATTTCTATTTTTTTTTCAAGAAACAAGAAACAAGAAACGTTATCAAACAAGTATGTGTTTCTGTTTCTTTTTTTTCAAGAAACAAGAAACAGGAGTAGTTATCAAACATGTTTCTGTTTCTGGTTCTAAAAAAACAGGGAACAAGAAACAGGGAACGAGAAACGGGAAACAGGGAACAAGAAACAGGAACGTTACCAAACGGGCCCTAAGAGACTCGAGTTGGATTTTTTCCACCACACATGTTTCATTTTTTACAAATTTTTTTTTTGTTTCAAACACAGCCTAATAATTGAGGTGCATTGTTGGAATTTAAGAATAATTGTGCATGCAGTTTTGGATGAGTGAGATGGTGGCAAATTGTGGAACAAAAATATGGAAGAAACGCTGACGTGTGATGTAGATTCCACTAAGGTTGTCTTTGAGTGGGAGACTCCTAAATGTCACTAAATCACATTCTCTTTTATTCTATAATATTAATATTAATAATATAACCAACTCCAACTCCAGCTCTCTGTTTTGTATTTTGAGCATTCAGATCACTTACGTCACCACCACCTTCTATCATTTATACATTTTCTTTCGAGGTTGATACCACTTTAAAAGTGCTAGTTTATAGTCTTTAAATTTTGTTAGTTTAGTAAATTTAACGTGCATAAATTACATATTTTATAAAAATTGAGTGGTTAAAGGTTGAATCATGTCGTTGGGCTCTTTAAAAGCTTAAAAATGCAGTGTTTAACCATAATTTAGAGTGTTTTGAAGTTCATGAATGATAGACGATCAGCCCATGCGCGGCCCAACTCACGCCTTCGTCCGGTCCATCGGACCATCCCAGACGTTTCTTCGAGCCATTCTCGTGTCCACAGCTCGCCCACGAACGCAGCGCTCCCTCAGCCCAGTGCTCCAAACGGTCAGCCCCTTTTATCTACATGCGCACACATCCATTAGCGCACAACCCACCCAGCTTCCAACTCTCTTTTGCAAAGCCCATCGGGAATTCGAGGGGAGTTCTTATCAATTTTGATGGGGGAGTGCAACTTTGTGAGGACACCTACAATTTTTACTATTTTCAGTTATGTTTTTAGTGTTTAGTGAGAATTTCTTAGGGGTCGTTTGGTTTGAGGATTTGCAGATGCCGGGAATAGAAGATGCCTTGTTTGGGAATAAGATGTCTGGGAATCAATGATGTCTGTGTTTGGTGCTGCATGAGAATGTCATCAGATTTTCGTGGGAATAAAATGATGTTTATGTTTGGTGCTGTCGGAGAATGTCATCAGATTTGTAAATAAATTTTAAATAATTAATTGTTGTTTATTTTATTTAACAATAAATCTTAATAATTATGTTCAATAAAAGGTATTTAAAATTATACAAATTTTTAATTCTAATTAATTAATTAATACAATAATAAAATTGAAGAACTAATGATAAAAGTTATATAATTCAAAAATCAAATATAATCCATCATCGATTACTAAACATAGGTTGGTGTGCGATACTTGGCAACCTATGCGATCGCATAGGTTGCTGTGCGATAGTTATGCGATCGCATAAGTAGTTGTGCGATAGTTATGCGATCACATAGGTTGTTGTGCGATCACATAGCTATCGCACACCAACCTATGTGATCGCATAGCTATCGCACATCTTAAATCAAGAAGCTACTTAAATCGATTTAACAAAAAAAAAATAATAATAATAATAATTACATAGAGCTCTAGATTGGAATGAATTTAACAAAAAAAAAAAAAAGAAAAAAATACACAAACTTGAAATTAGAGTTTGGAATTGATTTATAAAAATAAAAAATAAGAAATAAGAAAGTCATACTTTTGATGCCTGGGTAAATGATTCCTCTATTATAAGAAAACTTGCAACGTGGGTAAATGATTCCTCTATTATGTGAGATTCAAAGCTTAATGTGGAACGATTACAAAACAGTAAAGACTAAACGATTGAAGACGAGTTGAAATGTAGTAGCAAACAAAAGTAAATAACAGAAGGCAGTAGAGAAAATAGAAGACAGAAAGCAATAGAAAGCAGTGTAAAGTGTGTGCGTGAACTCCTCGCCGCAAGCGCCTCGGATGAAGGGAGAAGGTGAGCTTTGTTTGGGGATGAATCCAATCAGAAGAGAAGAAGAATCTTCTCTTCTTCCTCTCAGATTATCGATGCCAACAGTTGATTCCTTCACGCCAACAAACGGGAGAGAAAATAAGAAGAAACTGCGTTGAGATGGGAGTTCTACGCTTCCAAGCTTGTTGTTCTCCTTCCCCCTTGACCTCCTATTATAGCTCTTTGCAGGTACTCTTCAGTCAAGGAGAACCATCCATTCTGAATGACGTCCCACCACGTGGCAGCAGGAGAGAAATTGGGCGGCTGAAAGATCGCAACAAAACGGCGGACGGTTAGACAACTTAACAATTTCAACTTAAACATTGCGGAGACAGCAATGTTTCCGCAATGTTCCTGCAACACAGAATTTCAACTCTTTAACTTCGTTTTTTATTCTTTTTTCTTTCTTTTACACATAAGTCCTGATTTAGCTTCATTCTATAAATTCTTATATATAAGCACATGTTTAAACTAAATTCTAACAAAAACGCTTAAGAGTTTATACAATTCTATAGCCAATAAGTCCCTAAAATATGCACTTTTGGAGACGTAACACACCCCCAAACTTAAGTTCTTGCTCGTCCTCGAGCAATATAAGGGCTTACTTGGGCTGCTATCACTCTATCTGACTGCTTGCTGACTTCCCTAAGCTTACTATCCATCGCATGGCTGTCCTGTGACACTCTTCTAAGTTCAAACTAACTTCACATTCTGCTTATTCTGATTTCTCTTACCTTGTAAAACCTACTGCCTTTATAAATTTCCTACAACTAATCTATCTGCCTTATGTCATTACGTTCATTATGAAGCTATCCCTAAGTTTTCAAATTCTTCCTTGCTTCACCCCAGACTCAGTACATGCTTCTAATGTCTTTCTTTTAAGCTACCTAGGATTCCTTAGAGTCATGCCAGTCTTAGTACACCCAAGTAACAGTAGTACATTTCATAGAACAACCTAAACCCTGGCATCACTACATTGGATATACACTCATCTCCCTCGACAAACCAACAAGCTACAACCCTGTGCTTAGCTAATTGAGGATCAGAGTTCATTCATACAGGACACCTAAGCACATAAGCTATAACTCATAGGCATACATTCTTCTTCCTTGGTTTCTCCTTTTTTTTCTTTTCCTAGTAGAGTCTCTCCTTTTGGTTTGTCTTTTTATGAAGTGCCACTTGTGGGTTACACAAATGGCCCTGATTACTCAGCAACCTCAATTGAGACACTACTCTTTATTCTTTTGCTTTTTAGTTTTTTTTTTTTTTTTAGAAAAAGAATGCTTATGTCTAAAAAGGGAGAGAGGAATGTTCCTAGGCCTAGAGGCTGCCTGCCCCAAACTTAAACTCCTCATTGTCCTCAATGAGAATCGGAGGTGGCACACCCCCAAACTTGTCCTAGAAGCATCTAGTCTAAGGAAAAACAAGTAGAATTTTAAACTCTTAGGCATAGAATGACCCTCTTAAAACAAATAGCACAGAAGCAGAACTTTTGTAAAAACAACATGTTAAGGGCTTATAGAGGTGCATGCTGAGCAAGAAAGGAAGCTAATTTAAACTAACAAAGGTGTACTATGACACTCATCCAGCATGCTCAGCAGATAGAGTACATATTGAAGTCAGTAAAATAGCAAGATATTAAGATATGATCAGAAACAGCCCATCCAACAGTCATCCAATAGCATGCGAAAACTAACAAAATATTGCGGACACAGCAAGGAATCCGCAATGAAACCTACAGAGCAATTTTAGCAGTGATCAAGGCTCCTAGCATGCTGTATTCAGACATCCATAACTACACAAACAGCAAAACTAACTAAGCTGACTACTCAGATACCATCAAACAAAAGTAGACTATCCTAAACAAACAAAAGAACAATTAAAACAGATCATGCATTTGATTAATTCAGAAGTTACAAGTCACAGAAAAGCAAGTTTTTTTTTTTTTTCAAGAGGGATCAGAAAACTCCCTCGAATGCCTTTCAAATTGACATTCAAACATCTTCATCCTCATCTCTCCTTTCTCTAGGAGGCGCCCATGGCTTCAACAGATCCGTAGGGAAGGCCGGGAATATGCACCCCAGCTGGTCAGCCACACCTTGTCCCTCGCTTGTGCATACTCAGCCCACTGAGCCATCTTGTGTTGTAGGTCCATCAGGCAAGCCATGGACAGCGATTGAGCAGCAGCCAGGCCGTCCATTTCAAATTCCATGTTGCCCCTCATACGCATCCTCAAGATGGTGGGCAGCTCCAGATGGCCAGTGTAAGCCAACTGCCTCTCATTCTTCTCCATTGGCACCCCTACACGTAAGCACAATTTAGTTATGGTGTTTGGGAAAAAGAGTTGCCCCTTACCTTTCTTTGAACAGTCAGTGATGGAGGCGGCAATGACTTCACCCACGTCAATGGTGAGTCCCCGCATGATAGCATACAGCAGCAAAGATCGCCCCTGGTTGATAGTCGTTTCGTGTGTTACAGGGGAGATGCGTCTGCGCACAAAAGAGAACCAGACGGCTGCCTTGTCTTTAAGGGTTGCACTCATCATTGTGTGCTTCCCATTCCTCGAGATTGTCCATGCCGCCTCAGGTTTGCCTATTACTTGCAGGGCTTCCTCCAAGACAGCCGCAGAGGGTGATTCTACGATTCTTGCGTAGTCAGTGTACTTATGCCCTCTGAGAGCATACGCTTCATTGATGGCTTTGGCCGAGAAGCGACCTCGATCCCCCTCACCATGGACAGACCATCTTCAGGGTGCGCCAGGTTGGCGTAGAAGTCATACACCATGTCAGGATAGGCGGGAATGGGCGGTCTGCACAGCTTCTCCCAGCCATGGTTGATGATCCCTGCGCGCAAGAATTGCGGCAGGTCCGCCAATGCATCAAGAAATCCTCGCTCATGGAGGAGGTCTCTCTTCCTCAATTCGAGGCCCTTGGCCTCTGCTTCCTTAGAGACGTACCTCACAGCTTGAGGTTCGTCTTCTGGGTACATCTTCTTCTTCCCCTTGTCCTTCGTTTTGGCTGACTCGGACGCCTCAATTTTCATTTTCTTGAGAGAAGGTTAAGCTCCAACCTTCTTCTTCTTGGCTCGCTTGGAGGCCTTCGGTCGCTTGCCCTTCACGATCACAGGGGCCCTCTTCTTGAGACGTGCCTTGGTAGTTATCTACTGGAGATAATCCTTCAGCGTTTCGTCCATCGAATCCTTGCTTCCCCCCTCCATAGGGCTGTCAAGACTAACCTCCCTTAAGGGGAGAATACCTCCTCCTCCTCCGCCGGTTCATCACTCTGCACCGAGTCTTGGTGCTCTTCAGGTGGAGCTTCAGGCTCCGGCGTTTGTGGCGAAGGTTCAGGGCTCTGCCTGGCCGTCTCATATGATGGACGGCCACTCCCTCGACTCTCCTCGCTGGGAGTCTTCCTTACCCTGATTGACGAATCATCCGTCGCGATTCGCCACTTCCTTTTCTTGGGTGTTCCCACCAGATTAGAGGGACCAGCAGGAACCTCAGTAGCCACCTTCCACTTCTTTCTTCGCACTGGTAGCTTCGGAGGCCGTGAGGGCTGCGCAGCATCGGCGTTTGCTAAGGAAAGCAGCGCCTCTCTCGCAGCTTCTTCTGCGTCAGGCGACTTTTTCTTGGGCATGGATCAGTCTGCTCGCGTGGACACCATTGTCGTTCTTTGAGGATCTGAGTGTAGGAGATGCAGAGGAAGAAGAAGACTGAATTCTTGAGGTCCAACGGATTGAGAAAACGTAGAGGGTAGGGATCCAATGACGGCTATTTGTACTTGAGTGCCCTCCAACGGCTAGTTGCGGACTCAGCAACTTCTCCGCAATAAATTCGCTTAGCCGTTGGGATATTTCTTGATTTAAGTTGCAAGATTCAGCAACCAAATCCTCGATTTAGCCCGATTTTCTTCGTGGACCTTTGGTAGCGATATTATTGAACTATCGCCAATCATCGGGTTGTCGAGACCCGCCAAAATGAATTTATAAGTGCCCGAAATCACTAAACTATTTGTAGAATAATAGCAACGGGGTCGATCCACAGGGAATTAAGGTATTTTGACTTAATCTTAATTAAATTTGCAAACTATTAATATAAGTGAAATAAGGGGTAATTGTTGGTTTTCAAGCAACTAAGATGGAACAAAGCAAATGGGAAAGAATTTAACTAACGGAGTTTCTGACTCGGGACGATCGGAACAAATTTAGCATGCCTCTTGGGTCATAGGTTGATGAGTATTATGGTTAAACAATTTAACGAATGCACAGCTCGTCTAAAATTAATAAATAACTCAGACATGCTCCATGGATTTAATTAAACATAATTAATTATGCTAATCAAGCATACCGTTCGGACATTGGCGGCCAACGCTCTCCCAAGACCGAACGGTAGCAACAAGCTAACTGTGACAACTATCTAATTTGGACGCGAAATTAGTATGTCGATTTGGAATTCTAATTCGGGAAGAACGAACACCAAGAGCGTAAGGACGCCAATACGCTCAAAGTGCCATAATTCCTTGTTACTTGGCGGAAACGAGAGGCACGGCATCAAATCCTTTAACAAATGAACATGCTCAAAATCAAGGGTGCCTAGTCCTAAATCATTCAAACGTGCTCATAGATTAAGCTAAGAAATAGAATTCAATTCAATAAAATATCCAACCAATTCAGAATTTCAATCCTACAACCTCACCAAGAGTTCATACTACATTTATCCTTACAATCCCGAGCCAAAAACGGTAAATCTACTCACTCATGACTTGTGTGGAGTGGGACGGCTTCAAATCGAGCTTCCTAGCCCCTCCCATGGTGGAAAATAGCTGCTGGACGTCAAATCAGGCGCGGAGCTCGAGGTAGAAGATGATAATGGCGGCTAAAATCGGACAGAAACTTAAGTAATCCGTCGTAGCGTCGAGACGCTAGGGCAGCATCGAGACGCTGCGCCCTAAATAATCCGCGCGCGCGCAGTCGGGGTGGCGTCGAGACGCTGTCGGCGTCGAGCGAGCGTCGAGACGCTATCACTCGACGCTTGCTCTCGGGTTTTTCTTCAATTCAGCGCTTCAGACTTCGGAGCGTCTCGACGCTAGCTCTCGGGTTGATGCATGGATTTTTGCCTTCATTTTCCCAAAAGTGCTCAACCTTCATGCCTTTGCACGGGACTTCCCGGGAAGTGTTCCTAGGCCTTTAAATTGCGATATTAAGCCCCGAAAAGCGCCGAAACGCTCCCGAGGTCGAATTACCGAGAATACCTGCAACAATCACATATAAACAAGATTAAGCCAATAATAAACGTGAATTAGGGACATAATTATAGCTCCAAAATGGAGCTATCAAACACCCCCAACTTAAATCTTGCTAGTCCTCGAGCAAGGTGGAATTCTGATTAATCAAATAAAACGAGAATACATGCTAGGGACTCGATTCTCAGTACTGGGAACGACAGGGCATTTGCATTTGAAGAAAACAACTGCATGCATGCATTAGTTAAGAACAATTTGAAAAATTTAAAGATGCTTCCCTATTTATGCTTCGGACTTAGCTCCTCGATCTTAGGTTTCAACAGGCTTAGAACAGCTCTATCTATCCTAAAACTTCGCTTTCCCCCTACTTATGGCTTAACAAAACAGTCTAAGGGCAGTTCATCGTCTATGCAAGTAATGTATCGCAAGGTATCTTTTCTCTCTTTTTCTTTGATCTCCATGAGCGCCTAACATGTCAATTTTACTTTCGTTTCAGCTTGCCTGCAATTTCATTGCACAGTGCATCTGACTACGGGCAAAATTCACATTTTTAAGGACTAGCGTTCACTTCTTTTTGCTTCCTTTTCACGCAGTGGCGACCATGGGTTTCACGACCGCCCCTGGCTACTAAGGCAACTCAAGAAGGAGGAACGCCTCATGAGTTTGATTTCTTTTTATAAACTTGCATTCAATTTTCTTTTTAGCCTAAAAATCATGTTAAACTTTCGAACGCATGGATTACAAACAAGAGCGAATCTCGGCCCATCCTAAGGTTGCCTTTCGAGGTGACAACGAATTTCAAAACGAACAGAGCTACCCTAAACCCACAGATCCAAGATAGAGTGCTAACATGCGAAGCTTAAACTGGGAAATAACTTGAAAATTTTTTCAAAACGGCCTTAACATATGCAATTATACTCAATTTCACAACAAACACGCATACGAAGACCTTAGCAGTACATCACAGAATTTCATAATCGGACAAGCATGCTTTCTCCATAGCTCAACAAGTTAATCAGGATTCCACAACAAAGCTCGACAATCCTTTATAAGGCACAACCCACCACCCCCAACTTAGAAATTGACAATGTCCTCATTGGACCAAATATGCACAGTCAAAACAAAAGGAAAGAAAACCTTCCCTGAATTGTGACTTAGAGGGTTGGAGAGTGCGCTTTAACCTTAGCCAATAAACCGCAAGGATGAGCCATTGTTTCACCTGAAAATTCACAACATCAGAGTAGAAATCTAAACTAATTCTAAAGACGGTAAGTAAACAAAAAGCATGTACAGTTCAAGCTCGGGTGCCTCCGAGTAGCGCAAATTTTTAGAGTCGATTGCTCGACTTTACCAAAACTCAATTTATCCTTTCTCATAATCAGGCTCTTTCAAGTAAGCATGATCGTCGAAGTCCTCTGACATTCCCTCATGAAAGATCTTTAATCGCTGGCCATTCACCGTGTATTCTTTCTCTGTATCCAGGCTCTGAATCTTGACTGTACCATAGTGATGAACATCAGTGATAATGAAAGGACCAAGCCACCTGGAACGAAGTTTACCTGGCATGAACTTCAGGCGGGAGTTGAACAAGAGGACCTTCTGACCAACTTCGAAGTGTTTTCTGACGACCCGTCTATCGTGGAACATTTTGGTCTTTTCCTTGTAGGTCTTCGAGTTCTCATATGCATCCAGGCGAAGCTCCTCCAGTTCTTGCAATTTGAGGAGTCTTTCTTCGCCCGCCAAGTCAAAGTCCATGTTGCACTTCTTCACGGCCCAGTAAGCTTTGTGTTCGATCTCCACTGGAAGATGACAGGCTTTACCATAAACCATCCGGTAGGGAGACATCCCTATGGGGGTTTTGTAAGCCGTACGGTAAGCCCACAAAGCGTCGTCCAGCCTGAGGCTCCAATCCTTCCTTCCTGGACTTACTGTTTTCTCGAGGATGCTTTTCACCTCTCGATTGGAGACTTCTGCTTGGCCATTGGTTTGAGGATGGTACGGGGTAGAGATTTTGTGATTTACCCCATACTTCCTCATCAAGGCCTGGATCGTCTTGTTGCAGAAGTGGCTCCCCTGGTCGCTTATGATGGCTCGTGGAACTCCATACCTGCTAAAAATATTAGATTTGACAAAACTTGAAACAACATTAGCAGTATCAACTTTGGTGGCTTTAGCCTCCACCCATTTAGACACGTAGTCCACAGCCAATAAGATATAGACAAAACCAAATGAGGGGGGAAAGGGTCCCATAAAGTCCATACCCCAAACCTCGAAAATTTCACAAGTTAAAATGGGGTTTTGGAGCATTTCATTCCTACTAGTGATGGTCCCTTTTCTCTGACACTGATCACAAGATTTACAAAACTCATAACAGTCCTTAAACAGTGATGGCCAGAAAAACCCACAATCTAAAATTTTTCTCGCAGTCCTATTTTGCCCAAAGTGTCCCCCACATGCAAATTCATGGCAAAAGGTAAGGATGGACCTATGTTCAGACTTAGGGACGCACTTCCTAATTACCTGGTCAGCACAAAATTTCCATAAAATGGGCTCTTCCCAAGCATATGTCTTGGCTTCGCTTTTCAGCTTAGCTCTTTGGTTATATGAAAAATCAAATGGGAACGTACCTGTGACCAAGTAATTGACAATGTCGGCGTACCATGGTGTCTCCACACTTACCTGGAAGAGAACTTCATCAGGGAACTCATCATTCAGAGGCAAGTCGTCCTCGTTACGCACAATACGGCTCAAATGGTCAGCAACGGTATTTTCTGATCCTTTTCTGTCCTGAATAGAGACGTCGAACTCCTGGAGTAATAATACCCATCTGAGCAGTCTAGGCTTCGAGTCCTTCTTGTTCATCAAGTATCGAACTGCTGCATGATCAGAAAAAACAATTACTTTAGATCCAAGAATATATGGCCGAAATTTATCAAGAGCGAAAACTATGGAAAACAGCTTCTTCTCTGTTGTTGTGTAACCGATTTGCGCGGAATTGAGCGTCCTAGAGGCATAATAAATCACATGGCTCTTCTTGTCTATCCTCTGGCCCAACACAGCGCCTACGGCATAATTGCTTGCGTCGCACATAATCTCGAAAGGAGTCCCCCATTGCGGTGGATGAATGATGGGTGCGTTGGTTAAGCACTTCTTCAGAACATCGAAGGCAAGCTTGCACTGTTTGTCAAAACAGAATGGAACATCCTTTTTCAGCAAGCTTGTCATCGGAGTCACTATCTTCGAGAAGTCTTTAATGAACCTGCGGTAAAAACCTGCGTGACCAAGAAAAGAACGTACTTCCCGAAGGTTCGTGGGGTAAGGTAAATCAGATATGACATCAATTTTTGCTTTATCAACCTCTATCCCCTTAGCAGACACCACGTGGCCCAATACTATGCCCTGACTGGCCATGAAATGACACTTTTCAAAATTTAAAACAAGATTAGTTTCGATGCATCTTTCCATGACTCTAGACAAGTTAAACAGGCAATCTTTAAATGAACTTCCATATACAGTAAAATCATCCATAAAGACTTCGATGCATTTTTCTACAAATTCAGAAAATATGCTCATCATGCATCGCTGGAAAGTCCCTGGAGCATTACAGAGCCCAAAGGGCATTCTCCTATATGCGTAAGTTCCGAATGGACAAGTAAAAGTAGTCTTTTCTTGGTCTTCCTGGGCTATGGGAATTTGATAAAACCCAGAAAAACCATCAAGAAAACAGAAGAATGGTTTCCCAGCTAAACGCTCCACCATTTGATCTATGAAGGGAATAGGAAAGTGGTCCTTCTTAGTCACATCATTCAGTTTTCTAAAATCTATACACATTCTCCACCCATTTTGTACTCTCTTAGGTACTAACTCTCCCTTATCATTTCTAATAACAGTTATGCCCGTCTTTTTAGGTACAACATGAATAGGGCTAACCCATTGGCTATCAAAAATGGGAAAGATAATACCTGCATCCAGGAGTTTGTGTATCTCAGACAATACTACCTCTTTCATTGCAGGGTTCAGTCTTCGCTGAGGCTCTCGGGATGGTTTTGCTCCCTCATCAAGCCGAATCTTGTGCATGCACAGCACTGGACTCAACCCGTGCAAGTCTGCCAATGTCCATCCCATGGCTCTTTTGTTCTTTTTCAAAACCTCGATCAACTCGCCTTCTTGCTCCGATGTAAGCTCCTTGGAAATAATTATCGGGAGTGTCTCCACCTCACCCAAGTACACGTACTTGAGATGACCCGGCAACTCCTTTAATTCCAACTTGGGAGCCTGCAAAAGAGATGGTAATATTTTAGTTGGCTTTTCACATGTCTCTAAAGCAAAAGTAGGTTGTTCAGACAAGTCAGACAGTATGGGAACACTACTTTCAATTTCGCCAACAATTTCAGTAAAAACGAGTGGGTCATCCCCATCAATAACAGTCATGCATTCTTCTTGTTCTAAAGTATCTATCAGATCAATTTTACAGACAAAATGCACATCAGCACGTTGTTTCATGGCATCAAATACATTAAATTCGAATACATCCCCTTCATACTCAACAGATAAGGTACCATCATGCACATTAATTTTTGTTTTAGCGGTTTTCATGAATGGTCTACCAAGTAAGACAGAAGTGGTGGATGTATTTTCTTCCATTTTTATCACATAAAAATCAGCAGGGAAGATCAAATCTTTAACCTTAACCAACACATCTTCAATCAATCCTAGAGGACGAATAGAAGATCTATTAGCTAACTGGATAATTATACTGGTTTCCTGCATACCATCTAAACCGAGGCTCTTGTAGACTGAGTATGGCATAACATTAATTGAAGCTCCTAAGTCTAACATAGCGTGCTCGATTTCTCTATCCCCTATAGTACATGGCAAGAGGAACATACCTGGGTCCTGGCATTTGTTTGGAATACCTTGGGTTATCAGGGCAGAAACATTCTTGCTTACCACGACTCTTTCAGCACTTTTAGTCTTCCTCTTCATGGTGCACATCTCCTTCAGAAATTTGGCGTACCTTGGGATTTGCTGAATTGCATCAAGCAGCGGTATATTGATCCCAACCTTTCTCAGTGTCTCAAGAACATCCGCATCGTCGGCCTCCTTAGATGGCCTTGCCATCCTACTAGGAAAAGGAGCAACGGGAGTGTAAGACTTCATAGAAATAATAGGAGGAGTTACAACAGTTTCAGAGGGTGCTTGAGAACACTTATCTGGAGATATCTCTGAATCTTTTGTAGGACTCTCGAGAGTGGTACGTGATGGTATCTCTTTACCACTTCTGAGATTTATCGCACTAACACCTTCCGCTTTGGATTCAATTTTACTCATTCTTTCCTTCACCTCCGTGAATTCATCTCTTAGAGATTTTATCTGCGACCTTGTCTCATTGCTAGCTTCCATGAGCGATTTGAACATGCCTTCAATGGCTTGACCTGAGACAGAAGAAACAGCCTGAGATGATTTTTCCTGCATCGTATGAACTAAACCAAATACCTGAGACACTTGTTCCTTGAGCTCTGCTATGTCGGTAGACATTTTAGCGTACTCGTTCCTTCCTCCGTACTGGCGACGGTTCTCATCCATATTAGAAATCAACTGTCTGGCTTCCGCAGGTGTTTTCTCCCAAAGGGCTCCTCCACTTGCTGCATCAAGCATCTGGCAGTCATGCGGAAGCAAACCATCATAGAAGGATTCGATAAGCGCGGCTTCTGTTATCAAATGGTTCGGGCATTTTTCACAGAGTTTAATGAACCTTTCCCAGCATTCGTGAAATGCCTCGTCCTTTCCTTGCTCAAATTGGCGGATATCTTTTTTCACAGCTCTGGCTTTTGAAGCTGGGAAGTATCTTTCCAAGAATAGACTCTGCAACTTCTCCCAAGTGAAAATGATCCCCGATGGCAAGTAATGCAGCCAATCTCGAGCTTCACCTCTCAAGGTGAATGGAAAAGCTCTCAGGTAGAGCTGATCTTCAGTAATGCCGCCTGGCTTCATCGCAGAACTTGTCATTTGAAAGGCCTTGAGATGTTTATAAGGATCCTCATCTGCTTCACCACAAAAAGAGGGTAAATGGTCAATTAAACCCGATTTAAGCACAAACTCACCTGAAATTTCCGGGTAGGAAATACAAGAAGGTTGGTGGCCCATAGCAAATGATGTCCACTGTCTGAGCGTTTTTGGGGCTCCAATCTCATCATCAATCTCCATTTTCTCAATAAAAATTTGGCACTTCTAGCACACTTACACAAACAGATCAAAATTGCAAATAATAAAAGAATAAACAAAATTTTAAAGTAAAAATCAAAAGTTTACAAATCAAATTTAAATTAGGCCGAATTACACTTAATTCCCCGGCAACGACGCCAATTTTGGTAGCGATATTATTGAACTATCGCCAATCATCGGGTTGTCGAGACCCGCCAAAATGAATTTATAAGTGCCCGAAATCACTAAACTATTTGTAGAATAGTAGCAACGGGGTCGATCCACAGGGAATTAAGGTATTTTGACTTAATCTTAATTAAATTTGCAAACTATTAATATAAGTGAAATAAGGGGTAATTGTTGGTTTTCAAGCAACTAAGATGGAACAAAGCAAATGGGAAAGAATTTAACTAACGGAGTTTCTGACTCGGGACGATCGGAACAAATTTAGCATGCCTCTTGGGTCATAGGTTGATGAGTATTATGGTTAAACAATTTAACGAATGCACAGCTCGTCTAAAATTAATAAATAACTCAGACATGCTCCATGGATTTAATTAAACATAATTAATTATGCTAATCAAGCATACCGTTCGGACATTGGCGGCCAACGCTCTCCCAAGACCGAACGGTAGCAACAAGCTAACTGTGACAACTATCTAATTTGGACGCGAAATTAGTATGTCGATTTGGAATTCTAATTCGGGAAGAACGAACACCAAGAGCGTAAGGACGCCAATACGCTCAAAGTGCCATAATTCCTTGTTACTTGGCGGAAACGAGAGGCACGACATCAAATCCTTTAACAAATGAACATGCTCAAAATCAAGGGTGCCTAGTCCTAAATCATTCAAACGTGCTCATAGATTAAGCTAAGAAATAGAATTCAATTCAATAAAATATCCAACCAATTCAGAATTTCAATCCTACAACCTCACCAAGAGTTCATACTACATTTATCCTTACAATCCCAAGCCAAAAACGGTAAATCTACTCACTCATGACTTGTGTGGAGTGGGACGGCTTCAAATCGAGCTTCCTAGCCCCTCCCATGGTGGAAAATAGCTGCTGGACGTCAAATCAGGCGCGGAGCTCGAGGTAGAAGATGATAATGGTGGCTAAAATCGGACAGAAACTTAAGTAATCCGTCGTAGCGTCGAGACGCTAGGGCAGCGTCTCGACGCTGCGCCCTAAATAATCCGCGCGCGCGCAGTCGGGGTGGCGTCGAGACGCTATCACTCGACGCTTGCTCTCGGGTTTTTCTTCAATTCAGCGCTTCAGACTTCGGAGCGTCGAGACGCTACGGCAGCGTCGCGACGCTGTCGCTCGACGCTAGCTCTCGGGTTGATGCATGGATTTTTGCCTTCATTTTCCCAAAAGTGCTCAACCTTCATGCCTTTGCACGGGACTTCCCGGGAAGTGTTCCTAGGCCTTTAAATTGCGATATTAAGCCCCGAAAAGGGCTGAAACGCTCCCGAGGTCGAATTACCGAGAATACCTGCAACAATCACATATAAACAAGATTAAGCCAATAATAAACGTGAATTAGGGACATAATTATAGCTCCAAAATGGAGCTATCAATCTTCTCCCCTTGATTCATCTCCTTGATCTCCTCTTACAGATCTCCCATTAAAATTCACCTAATTAAAACAAAAATCCGTAATTAAAATAAAAAATAAACACACAACACAAACCGAAAAAATACGAAAGAAAAAAAACTAAGGCATGGCCTTCTGATGGATGAGCACAGTGGTCACTCATCCCCTCTCGATTCGATTCTCAAGCTTCAGATAGGAGGAAGGCCGAGAGTGTCTTCACATCTCCTTCCTCATAGCAGTGCTTCAACCTTGCACCATTGACCATAAACGGCTGCCCGTGCTGTAGGTTTCTAATCTCAATAGCCCCATGAACAAAGACGTTAGTATTAACAAAAGGACCTGACCATCTGGACTTAAGTTTGCCTGGAAATAACCTTAACCGTGAGTTGAATAATAAGACATGCTGGCCTTTTTTAAAGTCCTTGATCCTAAGTCTACTATCATGCCAAATCTTAGTTTTTTCCTTATACATTTTAGCATTTTCATAGGACATATGTCTTAGCTCATCTAACTCATGTAATTGCAGAGACCGCAAAGTTCCAGCATCGGTCACGCAATAGTTTAGTTCTTTTAAGGCCCAAAAGGCTTTGATTTCCAATTTGAAGGGAAGATGACATGTTTTTCCATACACTAGCCTATAAGGAGACATACCTAAGGGTGTTTTATATGCAGTCCTATATGCCCAAAGTGCATCGTCTAACTTAAAAGACCAATCTTTTCTATTAGGTTGAGCACTTTTTCAAGAATGTTCTTAATCTCCCTATTGGATATTTCAGCTTGTCCATTTGAGTGTGGGTGATAAGGGGTTGCTACTCTATGTCTAACATTGTATTTAGCTAATACCTTTTCCATAGCTTTATTTATAAAGTGAGTCCCCTCATCACTTATTATTGCACGTGGCGTACCAAATCTTGTAAAAATATGCCTATTAAGAAACTTAATGACTGTTTTGGCATCATTTGATGGACATGCTATGGCTTCTACCCATTTAGATACATAGTCTACAGCTACAGGTATATAAAGATTACCTGCAGATGGAGGGAATGGTCCCATGAAGTCAATGTCCCACACATCAAAGAGTTCCAACTCTAAGATGTAGGTGAGAGGCATTTCATCCTTCCTACTGAGGTTACTTGTTCGTTGACATTCATTGCAGCTGTGTGCATGATCGTGTGCATTGGTAACGATATTTTTGAACTATCGCTATAAACTCAAGCTGTCGAGGCTTGCCAAAATAAATTTATAATGCCTATTGCCAAGGCTTTGCAGCCAGTGGTAACAGGGTCGATCCAAGGAATAGGAGAATGAATTTACTAGTGAAATTGGGATTTAATTGATTGATTGGTAACGGGGGGGTTTTAATCATGCAGAGGTAAAACAATAAGAAAGCTAAAGGAAGAAAGGAATAATATGTAGAGAACGTGTGCACGGTTTGGGGAGTCTCGGGATCAATTGTTAGACTAATTCGGTTTATCCTTTAATGCTAAAATCATGGTATTCAGTTCATTATACACGCGGACGACTACCAGAGATGCCCCAAAGTAGCCGACTCCATGAATTTTAATTAGACCACACAGTTCTAATTACACGTTATCTAAGCTTACATCAAGGTGATCAGCCCTAAGGTAAATCTAGACAGTCACTAGCTAACCGCGACGAACATTTAAGCGTGAATTCAAATTGCTAGTAGATTGCCCGCAAACGCTGTATGCAATCAACAACTATCCTACACGGCTTAATACTTCGATTTAATTTCATCTACCTGTGTTACTTAGTCGAGCAGTGAGAGGCACGGCATCGCTACTCTTTAACATACACAACATGCATAATTACTCGAGTGTCAATCGTCGAAATTAAACATGCGCGTTGGATTAAGCAAAGTAGACAAATGCAAATAAACAGAACCCAATATGCATAAATCAAAAATCAGATTATCAAAACCAGATCGTCTAACAAAATCCTCCTAAACCATTCCCAAACCGTTCACCCTTACCTTAGCCGCTCATGGCGCGGTTTGTCAATCCCGCTCCAACAACGACCACGGAGGAGTTCATCTATCTATTACAAAAGGGAAGTGGAGCTCGCTCGCATGCCAACAATGGCGGAGCTCCACGGAAAGTAGAGAGAAAATGGGGAAGAAGGGAAGAAGAATCGCCCAAATCGGTTGAGAGATGAAGAAGATAGAGCTTGGAGAAGATGATGCAAAAATCTGCAGAAAAATCGTCCTTAAGCTGCTGTAATCGTCGTAGCGTCGAGACGCTAGGCCAGCGTCTCGACGCTGTGCCCTAAGTGATCCGCGCGCGCGCGCGCTGGCGTCGCGACGCAAGGCCAGCGTCGCGACGCTGCCCCGATGAATTTCCTGCGCGCGCCTCCTCCGGAGCGTCTCGACGCCAAGCAGGGTCTCGACGCCAGGGCAGCGTCGAGCTAGCGTCTCGACGCTATCACTCGACGCTTGCTCTCGGGTTTTTCCAGCGTCGAGCCAGCGTCTCGACGCTATAGCTCGACGCTGGCTCTCGGGTTTGGGGCTGATGCAATGCCTCTTCAAGGCTGTTTTGGCCCGTTTCTTCACGAGACAAACTCCCCTCTTCCCGATGCATTCCCGGGGCGCTAAAACTCTGCTTTAAGCGCTCGAACATGCCCAATGGACGCACGAGCTCTTTGCCGCTTTTCTCCTACAAAAGAGATATATTTAATCAATTGAAAGCGGACTTTAGCTATGATTAGGACGTATTTAATAGCTCCAAAATGGAGTTATCAAACACCCCCAACTTAAACATTGCTAGTCCTCGAGCAAGCACTACAAAGACATTGACTCTAAGGACGCTATTACATGCATTCTAACTCAAACCTCCATGCATATTGAAATTTAAACACGAGCATAATCATGGAAGCATTTTGTTCATGTAATAACTAGGACATATCAAAAATTAACTCTTGCCCCCTAACGTGTGTGTGTGCTAGACAACCACTCCTAAACTCACGTAAACCCGGAAAACCAACATGCAACGCACATCCCGTTTTCCCCCTACTTCTAGCGTTTAAGAACAGCTACACTTGACTTACACGAGAGAGAGAAACAAATTAAGAGACCTAATTATTTTCTCATTCTTTTTCTTTCTTTTCAAAAGTACTTTGTACTCTTTTATTTGGGTTCTTCGAACCAACCTTTCATTTCTTTTTCTTTCCTACTCGAGTTGCCTAACACGTCAAATTCATGCATGAAACTTCACGTTTTTAAGGACTAACGCTCACTTCTTTTAAGCGCAAATAAGAAGGAGGAGCGCCTCGAGAGGAACTTTTCTACTAAACATGCTTTTCTATTTTTTTTTTTACATTAGGCTAAGCACATGCTTTCTCAATTAATTAGCTACTAACTCTCATGCAACAAGCTACCTAAGGGTGCCTTTCGGGGTGACAACGAGAATTAGCTAAGCATGCGATAAACTAAGCTTACGGAATCTAGGGAGAAGTTGCTAAGTGCGCGATGAGTGCAAGGGAGCAACAGAAAAAATTTTAAAATTTTTGACATGAACCTAATAAACACAAAACTCATGCAAAAACTCGATTATGAACATGCTCAGATTTCCAACATGCATTTCCTAGGCTATCACAGTCAGAAAACAGTAAACAGAGTCCCAAGCACTTCAATATCTTAATAGCACTTCTCAACAAACTACACATGCACATCCATCGGACTACTCCACCCCCAACTTCAAAATTTGGCATTGTCCTCAATGTCAAACAGTCAGATACAAGAAGTAAAAGGGAAGAAGAAATACACTTCCCTGACTCTTTGTGAAGCTGGCGAGGGCGAGGAAGCGGTGCACGAACGCAACAGAGCCCAAAATTGCCCTCTCTTCCTTGATTCCCTAAAAAAAAAAAAAAACAAGAAGCTAAATTAATTCTAAAAAGCAAGAAAACTAAACTAAAGCATAAAAACAGTTCAA
Source organism: Herpetospermum pedunculosum (assembly GCA_028017165.1). Lineage (NCBI taxonomy): Eukaryota > Viridiplantae > Streptophyta > Magnoliopsida > Cucurbitales > Cucurbitaceae > Herpetospermum > Herpetospermum pedunculosum. Next base: position 10,930,730 of record CM051526.1, read on the forward strand.
CACTCGGGTGCCTCCGAGAAGCGCAGAATTTTTAAAGTCGGTTGCTCGACTGTATTCTCGCCACAGACTCATCCATAGTCTGTAGGTGCGGGGGACGATCCATACTTGTCCAAGGCCACACCTTTTCCACCATCATCCACCTGAAAAATGTTTTGCACTCTTCGTGCCTCGGGCACGTGAATATTAGACATGTTAGTGCAAAAACCAGCAGTATCATCCATCAAATTCAAATCAGAAATTTTTACTGAGACATGGGAACCATCCCTCAAGCGCGAGGGTAGACTCCCATTCTCATCACGCTCACAAACAACAGAAACATTCGCAACAGATTTCCCATCAAATAAAGAAAACTCATGCAAAGTATCATCAAACTCTAACGAAACGACGCCCTTATACACATCGATTTTGACCCTAGCGGTCTTAAGAAAAGGGCGTCCTAACAGCATAGAGGACGAAGCATGCGACAAATTTTCTTTCATATCTAAAACAAGGAAATCAGCAGGAAACGTCATATTCCCTACTCTAACTAGAACATCCTCTACCTTCCCCCTAGGACAGATGCTCGACCCATTAGCCAACTGAACAGAAACATTACATTCATGCATTTCATTTAAATTCAACTCACGATACAATGCATAAGACATAACATTTACAGAGGCTCCAAGGTCTAACATGGCATTATGAACAACTTTACTACCTATGGTACAAGGGATAGTAAAGGTACCTGGATCGTTGCACTTGGCAGGCAACGTACCTGGGAGTAAGGCAGAGACGTTCTCTTTCTTTTTCTCAGTCCCTCTGGACTTCCTTTTCGTAGTGCACCAGCTCCTTAAGAATTTTGCATATTTGGGCACTTGACTGACTGCCTCTAGGAGCGGGATATTCACCATCACCTTTTGGAAGGTTCGCAGGACCTCCTCGTCATCGGATTCCAAAGTAGGCTTCGCAAGCCTACTCGGGAATGGTGCTTTGGCAACATCCACAGGTACACTGACCTTCTCATTTCTTTTCTCATTCTGAGTCTCAAGGGCAATCGGGGCGGACTCGTTCAGGCTGTCCGTGGCTTCCTTCGCAGCTCTGGTGGAAAGTGACTTCCCACTGCGCAGCTGAATGGCACTCACGTTTTCACATGAGTTAACTGTAGTTTGGGAAGGAAGCTTCCCCGAGCTCTTGCTCTCGATCTTACTAATAGACACCGCCATCTGTGTCAGCTGCTTGTTCAAATTCTGCAGCTCTGCCTTATGAGAATTAAGCTCCTCGCGAGCCTCTTTCTGGAACTGGCTGGTGCTAGTCACGATGGTCCTTACCATCTCTTCAAGTGAGCTGGAGGAGCTCGAAGCTTGAGCCTGGGTGGAAGAATTAGGCCTATCCTGGGACTGGCCTTGGAAGCGATTTTGTCCTTCCCTGTTCCCATAGCTGAAGTTAGGATGGTCACGCCAACCGGGGTTATAAGTGCTAGCATATGGATCATACTTCCTTGGGTTGGAAGCATACCCCCCGATTGCATTGACCTCCGCCTCTTCGCGGTGTCCTCCAACAATCTTCTTTAACATACTACCTATCTCGGCCACCTGGGCCCTCATTTCAGACATTTCATGGCTCTGAGCCACGCTGTGCACTTGTCCTTGCCCCCTGATCCCAAACTGCTGCGAGTTGGTAGCCATATTTGCAATGAGCTGCTTGGCCTCAACTGGGGTCTTGTCAATCAGTGCCCCTCCACTCGCTGCATCGATCATCTGCCTGTCGTGGGGCGTCATCCCCTCATAGAAATACTGTATGAGCAGCTGATCGGCGATCTGGTGGTGTGGGAAACTCGCGCACAAGCGCCCAAAGCGTTCCCAATACTCATGCAGGGACTCACCTACATCATGGGTGATCCCATAAATTCTCTTCCGCAGTGTAGTGGCCAAGGATGCGGGAAAGTATTTTTCTAAAAATACCCGCTTCATGTCCTGCCACGTGTTGATCGATCCGGAGGGCAAGTAATACAGCCAGTCTCTGGCTTTGTCCTTGAGCGTGAAGGGGAATGCCCTCATATTCAGCTGCTCCTCCGTGACCCCTGCGGGCTTCATTCCCGCGCAGACGCAATGGAATTCCATCAAATGCTTGTTCGCGTCCTCACCTGCGTTTCCATGGAAAGAAGGTAACTGGTGAATTAAACCAGATTTCAATTCAAAGTTACCTGCTACCACGGGGTAGTTAATGCACAAGGGCTGCAGGTTCAGGTCTGGCGCTGCCAGTTGCTTCAGCGTCCGTGGCGCTTCACCTTGCGCCATCTCGTCAAATAAGAAGGGATTGCCTTCTTCTCTTTCAAACGTTCCTTGCCCCTCCCGGGCTTCTCTACGCAACCTCCGCTCCTCTCTGTCAATCTCAGGAATATACTGCAAACTACCCTCAGAGGAACGGGTCATACACAAACAAAATTCTAAACATACAACATACAAACAGAAAAAATTTTCAGTCAACCATCAATAAATCAAATTCAAACTTCAATCATAAATCCAATCAATTGCCTACTCCCCGGCAACGGCGCCAATTTTGGTAACGATATTTTTGAACTATCGCTATAAACTCAAGCTGTCGAGGCTTGCCAAAATAAATTTATAATGCCTATTGCCAAGGCTTTGCAGCCAGTGGTAACAGGGTCGATCCAAGGAATAGGAGAATGAATTTACTAGTGAAATTGGGATTTAATTGATTGATTGGTAACGGGGGGGTTTTAATCATGCAGAGGTAAAACAATAAGAAAGCTAAAGGAAGAAAGGAATAATATGTAGAGAACGTGTGCACGGTTTGGGGAGTCTCGGGATCAATTGTTAGACTAATTCGGTTTATCCTTTAATGCTAAAATCATGGTATTCAGTTCATTATACACGCGGACGACTACCAGAGATGCCCCAAAGTAGCCGACTCCATGAATTTTAATTAGACCACACAGTTCTAATTACACGTTATCTAAGCTTACATCAAGGTGATCAGCCCTAAGGTAAATCTAGACAGTCACTAGCTAACCGCGACGAACATTTAAGCGTGAATTCAAATTGCTAGTAGATTGCCCGCAAACGCTGTATGCAATCAACAACTATCCTACACGGCTTAATACTTCGATTTAATTTCATCTACCTGTGTTACTTAGTCGAGCAGTGAGAGGCACGGCATCGCTACTCTTTAACATACACAACATGCATAATTACTCGAGTGTCAATCGTCGAAATTAAACATGCGCGTTGGATTAAGCAAAGTAGACAAATGCAAATAAACAGAACCCAATATGCATAAATCAAAAATCAGATTATCAAAACCAGATCGTCTAACAAAATCCTCCTAAACCATTCCCAAACCGTTCACCCTTACCTTAGCCGCTCATGGCGCGGTTTGTCAATCCCGCTCCAACAACGACCACGGAGGAGTTCATCTATCTATTACAAAAGGGAAGTGGAGCTCGCTCGCATGCCAACAATGGCGGAGCTCCACGGAAAGTAGAGAGAAAATGGGGAAGAAGGGAAGAAGAATCGCCCAAATCGGTTGAGAGATGAAGAAGATAGAGCTTGGAGAAGATGATGCAAAAATCTGCAGAAAAATCGTCCTTAAGCTGCTGTAATCGTCGTAGCGTCGAGACGCTAGGCCAGCGTCTCGACGCTGTGCCCTAAGTGATCCGCGCGCGCGCGCGCTGGCGTCGCGACGCAAGGCCAGCGTCGCGACGCTGCCCCGATGAATTTCCTGCGCGCGCCTCCTCCGGAGCGTCTCGACGCCAAGCAGGGTCTCGACGCCAGGGCAGCGTCGAGCTAGCGTCTCGACGCTATCACTCGACGCTTGCTCTCGGGTTTTTCCAGCGTCGAGCCAGCGTCTCGACGCTATAGCTCGACGCTGGCTCTCGGGTTTGGGGCTGATGCAATGCCTCTTCAAGGCTGTTTTGGCCCGTTTCTTCACGAGACAAACTCCCCTCTTCCCGATGCATTCCCGGGGCGCTAAAACTCTGCTTTAAGCGCTCGAACATGCCCAATGGACGCACGAGCTCTTTGCCGCTTTTCTCCTACAAAAGAGATATATTTAATCAATTGAAAGCGGACTTTAGCTATGATTAGGACGTATTTAATAGCTCCAAAATGGAGTTATCATGCATCTTTGAATATCGTGGGCCAGTAGTAGCCACTTTGGAACACCTTTGCAGTCGTCCTTTGGCCACCAAAATGTCCACCATAAGGAGACGTATGGCAGTGCTGCAACACTGACTTTGCCTCAGCAGCTGATACACACTTCCTCAGCAATCCGTCTGCGCAAGTCTTGTAAAGTGTAGGATCGTCCCAAATGAACTTCCTAGCTTCATGTAGGAACCTCTTCTTTTCTTGCCCCCCTTTGAAAGTTGGTAGTACCTGCGAGGCAAGGAAGTTAGCAATATCCGCAAACCAAGGTTCCTCATCGTTTTCACGATGTGCTAACACAAAGACATGCTCATCGATAAAGGCATCAGAAATTACTGGCTCAGCAATTTTTTCGCAATTGCTTCGCAATCTAGATAAATGGTCAGCAACTACATTTTCGCTTCCTTTTTTATCTCTAATGTCTAAATCAAACTCTTGCAACAATAATACCCATCTAATTAACCTAGGCTTAGCATCAGCCTTCCTCATTAGATATTTTAGTGCAGGGTGATCGGTGTACACAATGGTTCTAGTTCCTACAATGTAATTCCTAAACTTTTCACAGGCAAACACTACAGCTAGCATTTCCTTCTCCGTGGTTGTGTAATTACATTGTACTTCATTCAAAGTCTTACTTGCATAGTATACAGGATGTGTTAGTTTATCTATTTTTTGTCCTAGCATGACCCCTACTGCATAGTCACTAGCATCACACATCATCTCAAATGGTAGATCCCAATTTGGGCCTACTATAATTGGTGCTTTGACTAAGGCTTCCTTAAGTGTTGTCCATGCTAAGAAACATTCTTTCCAGAAGACAAATGGTTTGTTAAGCTCTAGAAGCTCACACAAAGGTTTAGAGATTTTTGAAAAGTTTTTAATGAATCTCCTATAGAAACCTGCATGACCTAGGAAACTTCTAATAGCTTTTACATTTTGAGGTTCCACTAGCTTCTCTATTATTTCTATTTTGGCTCTATCGACCTCTACTCCCGCTCTAGACACTCTATGACCTAGGACTATCCCTTCTTCCACCATAAAGTGGCATTTTTCCCAATTTAGGACTAGGTTGGTCTCCTCACACCTAGTTAGGACTTGTCCTAAGTTTTCTAAGCAATTATTAAAAGAATCACCAAAGACTGAGAAGTCATCCATAAATATTTCTATCATGGATTCATCTAAGTCAGAGAAAATGGCCAACATGCACCTTTGAAATGTTGTTGGTGCATTGCATAAGCCAAATGACATTCTGCGAAAAGCAAATGTTCCAAAGGGACATGTGAAGGTCGTTTTCTCCTGATCCACAGGGTCTATGGTAATTTGGTTATATCCAGAATAACCATCTAAGAAGCAGTAATAGGCTCGACCAGCTATTCTATCTAACATCTGATCTATAAATGGTAAAGGAAAATGACCAACATGCACCTTTGGAATGTTGCTGGTGCATTGCATAAGCCAAATGGCATTCTACGAAAAGCAAATGTTCCAAAGGGACATGTGAAGGTCGTTTTCTCCTGATCCACAGGGTCTATGGTAATTTGGTTATATCCAGAATAACCATCTAAGAAGCAGTAATAGGCTCGGCCAGCTATTCTATCTAACATCTGATCTATAAATGGTAAAGGAAAATGATCTTTTTTGGTTTCTTTATTAAGTTTTCTATAGTCCATACAGACTCTCCATCCTGTAACAGTTCTAGTTGGTATAAGTTCATTATTCTCATTAACTATTACATTCATTCCACCCTTCTTAGGCACACATTGGATTGGACTAACCCATTGACTATTGGCTATAGGAAAAATTACACCAGCATCTAACCATTTGATAATCTCTTTTTTAACTACCTCCTTAATGGAGGGGTTCAACCTACGTTGGTGATCTACTCTAGGTGTATGTTCCTCTTCCAATAATATCTTATGCATGCAATAGGAAGGACTAATACCTCTTATATCAGCAATCGTCCATGCAATAGCTTTTTTGTGTTGCTTAAGCAGTAATATTAGCGCAATTTCACGCTTTTCACTTAATTTGGACGAAATGATAACAAGCAAAGTATCATGCTCTCCTAAATATGCATACTTAAGATGATCATGCAATGGTTTTAATTCTAGTAAAGGTGGATGTTCAATTGATGGTTTCAAAGGATTTGGGGTTCTCTTAGACAAGTCATTAGTCATACAAACATGCTGAGGTTTTTCCACAGATATATCCATCAATTCAGAAATGTTTAAGTCAGTTATATCTACTTGTACATAGTCAGTAGCATGCTTAATTAACAGTTCATGCTCAAGTTGTTCTTCCATCAGTGAATCTACTACATCCATACTTGCACAAGATTCAGAATCAGAGGGATACCTTAGAGCTTTAAAGACACTAAATAAGATTGGTACCTCCTTGTCTGCCTCATAGTCCAAAATGATGAAGTCTGCAAGAAAGATGAATTTGTCAACCTTGACAAGTATATCCTCAATTGTACCCTCAGGGTAGGCTATGGATCTGTCTGCAAGCTGCAAGGTGACAGTAGTAGGACGTGCTTCCCCTATTCCAAGCTGGCGGAATAGTGACAAGGGCATGAGATTGATGCTGGCTCCCAGATCATAAAGAGCTCTGCCCACGTGCTTGCCTCCCAACTCGACTGGTAAGGTGAAGAAACCAGGATCTTTCTCCTTCTTTGGTAGCTTGTTTTGGAGTATAGCATTGCACTCCTCGGTGAGATTCACTGTTTCAAATTCACCAATGATCTTTTTGTTAGTAATTATATCTTTCAAGAATTTAACATAAGAAGGCATAGATTGCAAAACTTCTACAAATGGGATATTAACATGCACTTGTTTTAAAATTTCTAAAAACTTATTAAAGTGCACTTCATGTTCTTGTTTTTTCTTCAGCCTTCTAGGGAATGGAGGTGGTGGCACATATGTAGGCACTTCATGTCGCCTAATGACACGTGGAGGCCTTGGTATTTCTTCTGGTTCCTCAATGATAGGTTCCAGCCTCACCCTTGTTGTGTTTGTTGATGGTTGAACATGGTTGAGCAGAGAATCCAGTGGAGCACTAGACTCTTCATTCTCTACTCGCTTTGGTGCTTCTCTATTGTTGCTCACCAATGGTCTCCCACTTCGAAGTTAAATTGCTTGAACTTGCTCTTTTTCATCCCTTCTTGGTACTTCAGTGTCTGCAGGCAATCTTCCTTGGGGCCTACTTTTCAGTTCATTTGCTAACTGCCCTATTTGGTTTTCTAAGCTCCTAAGGGTGGCTTGCTGACTTTGTAGGGTTGCATCATTTTTTGCAATGTATTCTTTAAGTTCTCTACTGATGGTCCTACAGGTTGGTTATATGACTTTTGGTACATGGATTGGTTATTTTGTTGAGTGAAATCAGGTGTTCCACTCGGTCTTGGTTGGTTTTGTGCTTGGTTAGTGTTTTGTTGTCCACCCCAAGAGAGATTTGGGTGGTTCCTCCAACCAGGATTATAGGTGTTAGAATAGGGGTTGTTCCTAGGCTGCTGTTGGCTTCCAATATAGCAGACTGAGGCTGGATTCCCAGGGCAGAAATCATACAAGTGCCCTTCCCCACGGAACCCACAGATTAGTGTCTCACCTTGACTGTTTGATGTGCCCATTGAAATGGCTGCTGCGGTGTTGACACTAGGTTGGAGATTGGTTTGAGCCATTTGTTTTACTAAATTGGTCAGGGCATTGATTTGGCTACTCATTGCACTAAGTGCATCCTTGTCTTGAGCTCTCCTAGGCTCTACAGGATCGTCTGACCATCTACAATGGGAAGTTGAGATTTTCTCCAAAATCTCATAGGCTTCATTGTAGCTCTTTGAAAGCATGGAACCACCAGCTCAAGAATTCAGCACTTGCCTTGTGCTGGGGTTGCATCCTTTAAAGAACACTTCTATTTGGATACACCATGGAATACCATGGTGTGGACATTTAAGTAATAAATCTTTGAATCTTGTCCAAGCTTCGTGAAGGGATTCGTTTTCGGCTTGTTTGAACTTGATTATATCATCACGAAAGTTGGAATTCCTATCAGGTGGGAAGTATTTGACTAGGAATTTTTCAGCCAGATCTGTCCAATTGACAATTGATCCAGAAGGAAGGGAATTTAACCACATTTTGGCTTTATCTCTTAATGAGTAGGGGAAGAGATAAAGTCTTAAGGCTTCTTGGGAAACTCCAGGGATGAGGAAAGTATCACTAACCCCTAGGAAATTTCTTAGATGATTGTGGGGATCTTTATTTTCCACTCCAAAGAATTGTCCTACGGTGGACAGCATTTGGAACATAACTGGCTTTAATTCAAATGAGTGAGCTGTAATCTCAGGGCGTATAATGCTCGGATTAAGCTCCTCCGGCATGGGAACTAAATATGAGAGGATGGCACTATCCTTGACATTCGCTATTTCGATGGGGTTGCGAATGGCAGGTGCTTGGTTTGGAGGTGGTCTTTCCATTTTGGTTTGTAGGAATTGCGATGACTCCGCGGAGTCAGCAATGTTTTGAGTTACAGGGGGTTGTTTAAAGAGGCGTTTCTTAGCTTTGTTTCTGGCCCTAAGTAGTCTTTCAGGCTCAGGATTGAACTCTAGATTGCTACTTGAATGCTCATTCATAAACTAACCCGATGGTACCTGTAAAAGAAATGAAAGAAGATTAGCTCCAATAGATGTTAATATGTTTTTTTTTTTAACTTAACAAACTTCGTGTTTACTAAACAAAATCCCCGGCAGCGGCGCCAAAAACTTGTTGCGTGCTCAATGTGTAAATTAAAATGCAATGTGAGAGCACTCAGAACATGCAAGCATACATGGTCTTGTAGCAAGTAATACGTATTTTTTCATTCGATTTCCCACAGAGATTTATTCTTAGTTACTAGCGAAGTGAGATGTTAAATTAGAAAGGGTGGTTTAAATGGGGTAGAATAGGGATTAATGTGCCTAACTAATAAAGAACGTGCGAGATATGCAAGCATAAACAAAGACAAGTAAAGAGGTTAACTTGAATGTAGAAGAAAAAGAATTGCGGAGAAAGCAATTATCTAGCAATAAAATCGCAAAACAGAAAACTAGAAAAAATGGCTAAGGCAAAAATAAAACTAAGAAAATTGCGCAGACAGCAATTTTCTAGCAATTAAACTAACAGCGTTTTAAGGGTGAAATGGGGAAACAAGGTCAACTAACGACTCCTCTATAGGCTTTTTCATACGATTCTTCAGCAGTAGATCAACTTATCATGCATCAATTTAACTCATTCTCATGCATCTCTCGATTACATGCATTAAATCCTTTAGTTCACTCATATCCAAGTAAGACTTAAGCATTTATTTATATAAGCAAGTTAATGAATTGTGCTAGGAAAACGCCTATTCCTAGGTCGTTTTCTGGCTACCATGAAAGGCTAGCATGAATGGACGACTCTGAACTCTTACTCCTTCCAGAGGTTAGGAGTTCTTTGGACAAAATGGATGGCCAATCGAAATTGCCCGTGGGTTGAAGCATACATACATTCAATGCATTTGAAGCTATCCTACATGCTGAATTTACGTATTTCTACCTATAGATTCATCATTAGCAGACCCTTGTGGGGGTTTAGTTACTCATGGATGATGTGGAGTTGGACAGATTAGATGGATTAAACATGATTCAATGTAAACTGAAAATAAAGGGGAAACAGAAAGCGATAAGAAAACTTGCAACGTGGGTAAATGATTCCTCTATTATGTGAGATTCAAAACTTAATGTGCAACGATTACAAAACAGTAAAGACTAAACGATTGAAGACGAGTTGAAATGTAGTAGCAAACAGAAGTAAATAACAGAAGGCAGTAGAGAAAATAGAAGACAGAAAGCAATAGAAAGCAGTGTAAAGTGTGTGCGTGAACTCCTCACCGCAAGCGCCTCGGATGAAGGGAGAAGGTGAGCTTTGTTTGGGGATGAATCCAATCAGAAGAGAAGAAGGATCTTCTCTTCTTCCTCTCAGATTATCGATGCCAACAGGTGATTCCTTTACGCCAACAAACGGGAGAGAGAATAAGAAGAAACTGCGTTGAGATGGGAGTTCTACGCTTCCAAGCTTGTTGTTCTCCTTCCCCCTTGACCTCCTTTTATAGCTCTTTGCAGGTACTCTTCAGTCAAGGAGAACCATCCATTCTGAACGACATCCCACCACGTGGCAGCAGGAGAGAAATTGGGCTGCTGAAAGATCGCAACAAAACGGCGGACGGTTAGACAACTTAACAATTTCAACTTAAACATTGCGGAGACAGCAATGTTTCCGCAATGTTCCTGCAACACAGAATTTCAACTCTTTAACTTCGTTTTTTATTCTTTTTTCTTTCTTTTACACATAAGTCCTGATTTAGCTTCATTCTATAAATTCTCATACATAAGCACATGTTTAAACTAAATTCTAACAAAAACGCTTAAGAGTTAATACAATTCTATAGCCAATAAGTCCCTAAAATATGCACTTTTGGAGACGTAACATTTGTATTCTTCTTTACCCCTTCCTAGTGGTCCTTGGATTGATATATCAATGGATTTTGTTTTAGGCTTACATAGGACTAGGAAAGGTCGAGATAACATCTTTATTGTTGTCGATAGATTCAGTAAAATGGCTCATTTTATTTCTTGTCACAAAACAGATATGCAAAACATATTGCTGACTTATCCTAAAAGTATAGTTAGTGATCGTGATGTAAACTTTTTAAGCCACTTTTGGCATGTTTTGTGGGGTAAGTTAGGAACTAAGCTAGTGTATTACACTACGTGTCATCCTCAAACCGATGGTCAAACCGAGGTTGTTAATAGAACCATGACTACTATGCTAAGGGCTATTCTTGATAAGAAACTTAAGACTTGGGAGAATTGTTTGTCATTCATTGAATTTGTATATAATAGGGTTGTTCATAGCACTACTAAATGTACTCCATTTTAAATTTTTTATGGCTTTAATCCTCTCACTCCTCTTGATTTATTGCCTATGCCCCTTAACAATTTTGTAAATTTTGATGCAAATGCAAAAGTTGACTTTGTTCAAAAGCTACATAAGGATGTTAAAGAGCGCATTGAAAAGCAAAATTCCAAGGTTGCTTCAAGAATCAATAAGGGACGCAAGCTCTTAGTCTTCAAACCAGGAGATTGGGTTTGGGTGCATTTTCGAAAGGAAAGGTTTCCTACTCAAAGAAGATCCAAGCTTTTACCACGAGAAGATGGCCCTTTCCAAGTTCTTGAGCGCATCAATGATAATGCTTATAAAATTGACTTACCAGGTGCGTATGGTGTTAGTGCAACCTTTAATGTTGCTGATTTGAGTCATTTTTATGTTGGTGAAGGCTATGATTCGAAGGCGAATCCTTCTCAAGAGGGGGATGATGATGTGAACCAAGGAGAATCTATCATCATCTCTCAAGGTCCCATAACAAGATCTAGAGCGAAGAAGCTTCAACAAGCTTTAGTTTCTAATTTTCAAAACTTGGTGAGCTCAACTAGGGATGATCCAAAGAGAGATGAAGCTTTTCTACTCAATAATTTTCAAGTAGAACTTAAAGAAGGAGTTGCATTAAAAGATTTCTAAGTTGATGCTATATTTTCCAGATTTAATACTTTGTCTTTATGTTATTTCATATCATAGGTTATATTTTATTAGTGGATATTATGACATTAATGCATTTTAGAGTTTATTAGTTGAATTAGTTGATGAAAGTTATAAGAGTTAGTGGCTAAATTTACTAATAAATTGTTCTACACTTTTAGAGTTTATTGGCTAGAATTTCCAATGGCTATATATACCTCTTATAGATTCTGGGTAACAACAACAATTATCATCAATTTGAATTAATGTGGGTTTATCCTTCAAGCTTTGGTTGAGAGCTAATTCTTCCAACTTTTGAAATTTCTTGTGTTTAGATATTGCATGCTAGAATCATTCAAGTGGTGTTGATCATATCTCTTGTGAATTGATTCGAATCACGAGTTTAGAAACAAGTTTTCTAACTCTTAATCTTGATCGTCAAGGTAATCTGTTCTACACTTTTCCTTGGGTTGATTCCAATTGAGTTTTTTGGGGTTTTCGGGTTTGAGATCTAAAGGTCTTGTTCTTCAGCAAGGTTGTTAGATCCACTCGTGGGAGTTTCTTAACATCAAGTGTAGCGGTCTACCGACAATTTGAGTAGAATGCCAAGGTTTATTCCCACTAATGAGATCCCGAGGATGCAACATCCAATTTTCCTCGAACCACAATTTTTAACTCTTTCTTCCACTGACCGCCTCTATGAGGTTGAGGAGAAAGACATAATATCGTTTGGTCGATGAACATATTTCACCCATTCTAGATTAGAGACCCCGTGATGAGGAAAAGTAGCGAGAAAACAATCATTAGCAAGAAAACGGTATAACCATAAACCCACTTGACCATTAGGGTCACGACGATTACACCACGTGAAAATCCCATTATGAGCCACTTTCAATTTTGTGTCAGATAGGTCATTGATCTATTCAAATGTTTAATGTTAGGTGTAGACTCTTAAATTTTTACCGTGTTTTATTTCTCCATCTTTATTTTCAATATTTTTTTGTGTTATATTTTTCAAAACTTATAATTTACTAGCTTTTCTCGAAAAATAAACAAAAAAAAATAAGTATTTGATTTTCGATCAATTAGCGGTTGCCACGTGTTTGTTCATCGAGAACAAGTTGTGAAGCCCTTGTATTAAATTTCTCGTCGAAATCTTCGTGAGAACAAGTTGCAAAACCCTCGAAACAAATCCAACATCGAGAACAAGCTGCAAAGCCCTCGAAACAAATCCAACATTGAGAACAAGTTGCAAAGCCCTCGAAACAAATCCAACATCGAGAACAAGCTGCAAAGCCCTCGAAACAAGTCCAACATCGAGAACAAGCTGCAAAGCCCTCGAAACAAATCCAACATCGAGAACAAGTTGCAAAGCCCTCGAAACAAATCCAACATCGAGAACCAGCTGTGAAGCCCTCAAAACAAATCCAACATCGAGAACAAGCTACAAAGCCCTCGAAACAAGTCGAACATCAAGAACAAGCTGCAAAGCCCTCGAAACAAATTTAACATCGAGAACAAGCTGCGAAGCCCTCGAGATACATTTACATTTGAGAGAGAAAGAATTCGAGGATAAACATTAGAAATTGTAATCTACTACGCACTAATACATATACAAACATAAATACAAATCAAGATTCATTTACACGTGTCGAATTTCCTTCGTCGAAATCTTCGTGTGAACAAATTTTATTAACAAAAATTAAAAAGAAAAAAAATTATCATTTCCATGGTTAAAGAGAATAAAATTTTGATTTATTGATAAACGTTTTTTTGTTTGGAATAAATATTAACTTACCCATGTTTGGAAGAAACTGTTTTAACAACATTTTCTCTAATCAATTTCTTTCATTTGTATTTTTTTTTTCTTTTACATTTGGTTAGATTTATTTTTTTCCTAAGTGAGAAAGGTTTTCAATTTCTACACATTGAAGGTAGGGCCTTGAGAATAATAAAGTGTTTTAGAAGGAATAAGTTCAAACAATGATGAGCACTACTTAGGATTTAAAATCCTATGATTTTTCTTGACAGCCAAATGTAGTATGATCAAGCGAGGGGCGAACCTATGTAGAGACTAAAGGGACCCCCCAACATTTTTTTTTCTTTTCTTTTTTTTATACAAAAAAATATGCTTTAAAATATATAGTTGTAATTGTTTATATATGTTGACCCCCAAAAATAAACAAAATGTGGTATCGCTCCAATAGCGCTCATGCAAGTCTAATTCCTACTTTGTCTTGAGTTTGAATCTCAACAAAGGTTCTCTTTCTTTTGCTATGGAGTACATAACCTACACCTAATTTCTACTTTGTTTTAATATTTATTTCTTTTATGTTTATATATTTATAAAAGATAATTATTTTTAAATTGTCTCTTTTTTTTCTTCTTCTTAAATACATACCTAACTTTTTCTTCTTTTTCTTCCTGTTATAATATTTTTTGTTCATATATTTATAAAAAGTTACTGTTTTTATTAGTTTAAAAATATATAAAAATTGATTCTTAAAAATAATTTAGACTTATATTTTTTTATATAAATAAATGATAAACCACCTTCCATATTTAGTTTATAATATATATTTTTTTATTTTTAAAAAATATTTTTTTAAATTATTATTTTCGAGTTTTTTTTTTATACATTTTATATTAAAAAAATGTTTAAATGTCATTTTAGTCTATCTACTTTGAGAATTGTTTTATTTTAGTCCTTGTAATTTCAAATGTTCAAATTTACTCCTTTTATTTTCAACAAATTTTAAAATTAATCTCTACTATTAGTTTATTTGTTGACTTTTTCAAAAGTAATTTAGTCTATATTAACCCTCTATAATTTTTAGAAACATATTCACCATTGTGTTTTTTCTTGTTTTTTTTTTTCAAAATGTTTAATAAGTATTTCAACTTTCAATTTTTTATCTAATAGGTTTTCAAATTTTTAATTTCCAGTCTAATGTAGATCTTTGTTTTATTCGACATTTTTAAAAATTTAGAGACTCGTTATAAACGAAATTGAAAGTTTAGAAAATTATAAGATAATAGATTGAAAGTTTATAAACCAATTAGAGATTTTTTAAAGTTTAAGAATTTACTAGACTAAAGATTTAAAGTTCATGGACTAAACTCATAAGTCAACTTCTTTTTTTTTTCTCTCTAATAAGACATCGAGATAAGCTTAATTAGATAATGGTACAAAGTTTATTTGAAGTTAGGAAGCGTTTGGTATACTTACTTATTCTTAATTCCTAAACAAATTTTGTAAGGTCGTCATAACCGGGGTGTTTCGAACCTTTGATTATTTTAGATTTTTTTTTAATATTTATATATATCCTTCCCCCCTCCAAACATTGACGGTTGGGTCCGATCAAGCAGTTATCACGGACAATCGCAGATATAAAAAAAAATACAAATTTTCCCATTAGTTGTTTCAAGTTTTTTTTTTTTTTTTTTTTTTTTTTTGTTGTTGTTGTTGTTGTTGTTGTGGAGTGGAGAAATAGTGGTAAGAAATTGTTTGTGTTGTTAAGGTGTTAGATAAGAACATTGTCCACCTAAGCATAAATTAATTAGTTAAGGCATGTATCTCCCAAGATGTCACAGGTTCGAATCCTCCCCTACATGTTGAACTAAACCTGAAGGAAATTTCATAAGTTTTTTTTTTATTTTTTTATTTTTTTTTTGTAAACTTTTGCTTCTTATGTTATCTTGAGAAGCTATTTGTTTGTAGTTCATCTCTAGACATCGGTGATTTACTAAGATGAGGGTGACTCAAAAATTTTCATAATGCCTCTATAGCCTCTCAAAGTTACTTCGAGCTCCCTTGTTATGTATCTTCATTAGTTCATTTCAGGATTCATTCTACATTTCTTTTTGTGTACTATTGAAGCCTTGTTGACTGAACGTTCCCGATCCCTTCACCTTTCCATAACAAATCATGGGGTTTTTGCACAGATGACCCCCCTTCTGGGGTGTAATGCCAAATGACCCAGTTTTTTAAAACGCAATACTGATGTCATCAGCATCACCAATTGCATGAAAAATCATTCGTACCCTTCCCTCGCAATTTTCTTTCTCTCTCGCGATTCTCCAAACACGCGATTTTTATCTCTAGAAAGTAAATGGTCATCACAATTCGTAGAGAGGAAAAATCGTGAATGTTCACGAACACGATAGAGAGAATCACGAAATTGGGGGATGAATGAGCATGAGGGTATTATAGACTTCTCAAGCGATTTATAGTGTTGTTGATGTCAACAAAAGTTCAAAACACTTGCATTTTAAACTTGTGGGTCATCCGTGCAAATCCCCAACAAATCATCTTTCGAACGTCCTCGAATCTCATGTTAAAGCTTTAAACCACGATGAAACAAAGTTGATGAACATAGATTTTTGCAACTATGTAACATATTCTCCATTTTGAAATAAGATGATTGCAATGTTTTGAACCGATAACAAAGTGATTTTACTTGGAGTATGATTATATTATAAATTTAGAAAGTATGATCTTTTTTGTTAAAATTAAACAAGAGTTTGGATGAGGATTAAATGATATTTCTATCCTAAAAGTTACATGGAGGAGAGAAAAGATGATTAATTTATCATCCTCAAAGTTTTATATGGAAAGAGAAGTTATAAATATTTATAAAAGTTTTTTTTTTTTTTTTTTTGAAAAAGTATTTAATTGTTTAGAGTTTGTTAGAGTTTATTTGTTTTTATCACAATTCTAAAACCATGTAACTTTGTATATAGGCCCACAGAAAACAGAAAAATAAAATGAAGAAGATTCCATCCCAAGAAACAACTTTTAATCTTGTCTAAAAAAATATTACAAAATTAAGGAAGCAACTTCTAGAAGGTGAAATTTTATATGAGAAAATTATTTAATTTAAAGAAAAATCTCTGCTATAAAAACTTCAATGTCCCTCATTTTTAAATTCCAATATTAAAAAAACATATATTAGTGAGTTGAGTTAATAAATAATAGTTTATATAACATTGATGTAGCAAGTTTAAAATGTTAAATATTAGTCTACATACTTATAATTCCCTAACTTCATATTTGTTGTATGGAAGAAGATATTAAATATTATATATGGTTGTATCGTTAATATTAAATATAATTATATGGTGATAAGGTAATAAATAATTGTAACAATGTGGGATACGAGAGTAGATTATTAATTAAAAAATTTAACATTTGAATTTAAGAATTGAAGCTTCATTTATAAACGACTTTTTTTTTTACTTTTATTTTTAAAAATTAAATTTCATTATTTCATTGTTGGGGATAAATAATCCTCCATATACCTCCACAATATATGATATTGTCCACTTTGAACATAATATCAATATATTCGTGATCTTCTCGTTTTCTAATTAATGTAGAATTTTGGTCGCACATCCAACACCTAATTTGTACTTATAAGTGAGTCAAATTTAAATTTCATTAAATCAAAACTTGAACTTGAACTTGCACAAACAATTAATTTAGTACTTTCTATGTACATGACCAATAAAGAGTGAGTTTTCTCTGACTCGATGAGCTTATTTTTATATGTATTTAATTATTCTAGTCGTGTTGGTCAATTTTTTACTTTAAATTTAGATATTTCTAGTTTAAGGTTGGATTTTGCATAATTAACCTATTTACATACACAAATAAATTCAATAGTACAAAAGAAATAATAATTTATTGTTGATGTCAATTCTATAATTCAGTGGATAATGCACCAATTACCATCTTAAAAGTCTATGCTTCCATCTCCGCACTTCAAACCTTAAAAAAAAAAAACTATTTATTTTGAATAAAATATAATTTGATTTTTTTTTTTTTTTTTTTTTGAATTACCAACTAAATAAAAAGTCATACTATCAATGTTCACTTAATGAGAGTAGAGTAGTGAGTGGAAAAAAAAAAAGACAACTCAGAGGCTTTAATGTCAATGTTGTTACAACACAAACATCATTTTCTCTCTACTTCCTATATATGTCAATCCAATCCAACACCAAAAAAAGAAAAAAGAAAACCTTCATTCCAAAAACCATCTTCAAAATTTTCTCATGGAGAACAACAACAACAAGCAAAAGCAAACCAAGGGTCGACAAAAGATCGAAATGAAGAAGATCGAAAACGAAGACGACCGACTCATAACATTCTCGAAACGAAGATCAGGCATCTACAAAAAGGCAAGCGAGTTAGCCACTCTGTGTGGTGCTGAAGTTGCCATGGTTGTTTTCTCACCAGCAGGAAAACCCTTTTCCTTTGCACATCCATGCATTGAATCTGTAGCCAACAAATTCTTGAGCGAAAATCCAACGCCAAACAACGACAACACTCACCCGCTCGTCGAAGCTCACCGACGACTCCGAATCAACGAGTTGAACCTACAACACAACCAGCTTCTGAGCCAACTTGATATAGAGAAAGAAAAAGGGAAAGCACTTGAGAAATTGAAAAAGGCAAGAGGATATCATAGCAATGTTGGGCGTGGTTGGTGGGAAACTCCAACGGAGGAATTGGGAATTGAAGAATTGCATCAAGTTGATGGATCGTTAGGGGATTTGTATCAAAATGTTTGTCATCACTTAAAAGAGAGAGGAATTATTGGATCTTCATCTTATAATAATTCTTCTAATTCTATGCCCTTCCATGGAGTTGAAGAAGAAACAATTCCTTTTAATATTTTGGGAAATGGAGGAGGAATTGCACCTGGTCTTTCTACTACTACTTATCTTAATCTTGAACCTGATTTTGATTATGGACAACAACAACATCATCATCATCCATGAATCTTTGCGTTTTGTTCACATCATCAAGTCAAAGGGGTTCAAATTGTCTGTGTTTTTTGTTGTTAATTTTCTTGTTATGTTGTGATTTCTTTGTTTTGTGTTGTCTATTTTCATATTTGGGGTTCTTGTGGAGTCAAAAGGAGTGAAAGATTCTCTAGTTTTCATTTGGGTTTGTGTTTGTGTGCTCTTTTTTAATATAGTGTGAATGTGAGGGCAATGTGTTTTTGCACTTTGTTTTATTTGTGTTTATCGTATATTTGTATCTCGAATTTGCTAATCTAAACGTAGTTCTACTATTAAGACATATTTTTTTATTAAAAAAAACTAGAGGTTTGAATCTCTACCTACATATATATATATATATATTTATTGAACTAAAGAAAATAATAAATAAAAAGTTTATGTTAGTGCTTAATGAAGTTAAAGCATATATCATCCACCAAAAGATTATAGTTTTAAATTCTCACATCAACGAGTTTTTGAACTCAAGGAAAAAAAAAACCAAAATTAACTTTTTAGTGTTGAAATGGTAGGTATATTGGGAGAACTATTATTTTTGTACATATGTTTATTAACAATTTCCTTTGTTATATAGTATATTTCTAAATTTGATTTTAATATCCTAACACAAATTTATTTTTCTTAAACTACTACATAATAAACACATTGATAGAAAGTTTTTTAAACTACTACATAATAAACACATTGATATTCTAAGATAAATTAATAAAGTGTGGTAATTTTAAATTTCTTAACTATATTCTTTTAAAAAAAATTCAATAAAGTTATCAAATGACTATATTCTTTTAAGAAAAATTCAATAGATTTATCAAATGACTATATTCTTTTAAAAAAAATTCAATAGAGTTATCAAATGAAACCTTATTAATGATTATTTTTTGCTCTTCAAAATATTTTTATATATTGAAATTTCAGAAGTAAAAAAAATGAATGTTAGTTTTGGAATTTAACAACTAATATTTAAAATGGTTGATATTTATCTTGAAGAGGTAGAAAAAATAAGGAATGAAGTAGTCGTCAAATGAGATAGTGATTCTCATCTTTGAATGTTTTATTAACGAAAATATACTTCTCATAAGGTGAAAATTTATAATAAGACTAACGAGAAAAGAAACGTATCTTCTATTTGGTAAGGAACTACTTACTTTTTGAGTAGCGATAATATGCTTCAAATACTCAAAATAGAAAGAACACGACGACGACAAATTCATAAATATTTTAAAAAGTTGGTGTTTACAAAATCCTTTCGACCTATAATATGAATAGATCAAATCTTATTATTTCGATCATCACTAATTTCAATATGGTAAATTATCACATATAAAGCGTGACTAATAGTAAAAACTCAATTATAACGAATAAAAAATATTTTAAATGTATGGAAAATTGTAGTAAATAACAATTTAAGACTTATTGTTTGCAAATATAGCATGTTTTTAAAATTTTTGTGGATATAGCAATTTCTATCGCTGATATCTTATGACTGATAGAAGTCTATCGCTGATCAGCTCAGCTTTTTATAGATTTTTGTCAGTGATAATAGTCTATCAGTGATAATAGTCTATCACTGATAGAAGTCTATCAGTGATATAATAAAGTCTATCAGTGATAGAAACGGGTTTTTTTTGCCATATTTACAAAACATTTTAAAATTTGCTAAATTTGCAATTAGTTTGGGCCTGATTGCTATTTGTGCAACCAGCCCTAAATGTATTCTATTTACCTATGATTTACAACAAAAGGCATTATTTTTTGTAAATTCTAACAATATTATATATATATATATATATATATATATATATATATGAACTTTTCTTGTCTACTGTTGTAGAAAAAACCCAACCAAAATTTCAGCATGGCATCATTTTGATGCTTCAAAAAAAGGCCTTGTCCTTTTAACTTTTTACATAACCAAATTAAGGAAGTCAAAATTTCCAGCTAGGCAATCTTAAATTTCTGTTTTGTTTATCCCTTCATGCACATATCATACAATAAATGTCTTGTCCTTTTAACTTTTTAGGGAACCAAATTAAGGAAGTCAGAATTTCCAACTAGGCAACCTTAAATTTATGTTTTGTTTATTCTTTCATGCACATATTATCTATGTCATTTTAGCTTGTTTTTTTTAAATGGGAAATTGTTCTGATTTTTAATATAATTATGTACTAAATGAATCTATATGATAAAATTAAAAATAAGATTTAAGTTCATTATGAGTTAATTAGTGTACCATCTATATATGTATACATATATATGACCAATAAATAGTGAGCTTTCTGTAATTCGATATAATGATATATAACATGAAAATATATGTAGCTCAACCGACATAAAATATGAAGAATTGATTAAAAGCATTGCTAGATTTGAAACGCAAAGGATATATGTGATAACCATTACGGGTATGCTTAGTCTTTTGAGTCACATAATAAAGGTGTTACAAGAGCTTCAAATACTACTTGTCTAAGATTATTTGGCTTGACCATAGTCGAGCAAACACGTACCTTTGATTTGTTCAATACATATAGTACAACAATTACGGGGATGGTAGATCGAACCTCTAACCTTGAAGGAAGGAGTGCATGTTAATTACCATTGAGTTAAACTCACTTTGACGATTTATTCAATACTTAACCGTGTTTTATTTTGATTATTTGTCACGTAAGATATTGAGATATTTATCTCACGGACCAACTTTACCTTAAAAAAAGGAAAAACAAAATCCTCAGTGCAACTAGCTGCATGTACCAGACATTATATTCAAACAAATCAAGTCCATGCAACTGTTACAAAATTGAGATAAAGGTTAAGAAACTTGAAATTTGAATTTTCTCCTGGAGAGAAGCAAAAAGAGCAACATTACAAATGGTTTAAAAGTAGACGGAGAAAAATGATATATTGTTTCAGTTAACTCTTTTTGTTGTTTTGCTTAGCAATTGAGCATATCCACAAAATTACAACCATTCTCAACTTCAACCTCAGTTTGACTTTGAATATAAAAATAATGTTTTTTTTAATAATAATATTAATAATGTTGCTCTTTTTTAAAACATTATGTTTTTTCTCTTAAAAAAGAAAAATAAATAATAACCATAACAATATAATAAAGGGAAATGGTAAGAACCACCCTTCAACTATATGGATTATTACAATCTCAAAATTTTGAGTATTCAATCAATAATTCTTAAACCTTTATCCATAGTTCAATAGTATGATGTATCGTCTAGTGACCATGAGGTCCTAGGTTCAATCCTCACCCCCAACATATTGTCAAAAAAAAAAAAAATCTCAAACCTTTAAAGATTAAAATAATGCTCAAAATACCCTTAGAACTAGAAATGTTGTTTCAATCAAACTATCCAACCATGAGATTGTTACACAATTAAATCTAAATTTTGTACATCATTTTTTTTTTTGTAACCAACTATTGAAATGAGAAATAAGTAGAAAGAGATTCTTGAGAATTTGTCATGTATCAGAGCCTAGGTTATTCTAGGAGAGCGGCGACAATACTAAACATAAGGGTGGCGGCGATCCGCCGCCCGATTTCGAGGAGTCGAAAAAATATAAAGGAATTGCGATGGAAAACTAGGAAGATTTGCGACGGCTGCAAAATATTTTCGAGAGGTCAGAGCGATAGCATGTACGAGAGTGATCGGTGAAGAGGCGTGAGATCGAGATCGAGGGATCTTAGGCGTGAGCGTGGCGGCACGAAGAGATCATAGGTGGTCATTTTTCGTTTGTGTGGCGGCGAGAAAAGATCAGTGGTGACCCTTTTCCCGTTAGTGTAGCGACGAGAGTTCATTTTCGAGAGAGCGAGAATGGTTTTCTGATTATCCGAGAGATCGGGTGAAGGCGACACGACTGAATCTGAGTTTGGCAGGCCCGACGTGAGTATGGCTGTGAACGCAACTCTGATTTTATGTCTGAGGGTTCGGGCGTGAAAAATAGTGGGTCTCTGATTTATTGTGAAAAAAAGTAGATTTACGTACAAAGAGAGAGAAAGAAAAAAAAAAGCGGAGAGATTTTGTTTTAGATATGTTTAGTTGCGTAAAAAAATGTTATTTTTGAAATAGTTTTTTTTAAAAAGCAAGTTGTGATTCGTGATATTTGTGACATTTTGTCGAGAGATCGCCAGTACAGTTCGGCGAAGAGTTTCGGCGTTCGTGACCGAGAGTTCAGCGAAGACGGTTCGACGGAGAGTTCCGGCGTTCAGCAATAACTGTGATTTTTTTTTTTTTTTTTCAAGTTGGAAATTCGAGACCTTCATGCTCCAACTTGAGGGAGGGTATTGAGATATATCTCCTAGTAATTATTGAGATATTATATTATTGAGTTTGTATTCTCTATATTTAGCTTTGGAAAGATATATCCAACTTGAGGGTGCGTAATCGTTGATAGGTAGATTGCTCCCCAAGGTTAACACAACTCCCAACTTAATCAGACACTTGATGAAGAAGAGATGAAATCGATGAAACCTGCTTTCATGCTCAGTGTGAAAATACAACAAATGATGTTTATATTTGTAGATGAAACATGAAGAATTCAGGCCACAAAGTTCATTCCATGATCCACAAAATGGGGAGGAAGAATTCATGCCAAGTCATTTCCATCAATCACCCACAAATGATGGTGAAAAATAAAATAAACTAATAAAATAAAATAAAAAAATAAAAACTTTATAAGTAGAGGAAGGAAAAATAAACTAAAGCAACAACCAATTTTAAAGAAAGTGAGTTACCTCTTGAACTTTCGGTGGTTATGGTTAAGATCCCAAAAACACGTTTTAATCCATGTGATTTTTTCGACTCCACGATATAGAAATAACACACGTGTTATTAAAGGTCATGCACATAAAACCTCAGGTCATCGTGAAAGCTCCAGAAAGAGACCCTTTAAACTCTTTCATTGAAGGCGGCCACACCTTCACAGTCACTTTAAATGCTTCACAGTCACTTTAAATGCTTCATCTGTTTACGACATATCACTCAAAACTGAGCTATGAAAAATTTCGCAGTTATTCATCCAGTCTATACATAGATCACCCAAAGAAAGGGCTATGGATTCATATAATACACATGATGGAGCGTTTTACGCTGCAGAAGCAATTTTGGATCGTTGAAACTCTAATTTCATCAATTTAACAAATAGAAAACATGCTCAAACAACGGAAAAAATAAAAATTAGAAAACATACCCTTGTTGTTCTAAATTTTCTTCGAGTTCCGCCGGCCGTTCTTCGTCACGAACACTTCGCACTTCCTCTCTCGAACGCCCCGAGGACCATCCGAGGTAGTCCCGCTATCCTCGGCGTCGATCAACGGAGTTGTGGGAATCCGAAAATAAAAGAAAAAGAAAAGGAAGAAAGCAGAAGAAACAGAGGGACTGAAGAGAGGTTCTTCTTCAAGCTTTTGTTAAAGCTCTGTCGACAGAACTAAACTCTTGAAACTAGATTTCAAAAAAGAGAAATGAGTACTCAATTGTGCACTCCGCTGATTTTTCTTTTTAACCAAAATATATATATATATATATATATAAACCAATGTGTCTTACGACATATATTATATATAATTATTATTAATTTAAATAAAATTAATTCTTAATTAATTTTAAATAATAATAAATATTTTATTTATTAAACATTTTAATAAACAAATATATATATATATATATATATATATATATATATATATATATATTAATTAATTAAACTATTTAATTCAATATCAAATATTAATTAAATAATATGGCTAAACTCGGTTTTTCGAAAATCGACTTTTTTGTACATGAATCCTATTCATGTTTTAGGGCAATCTCATATTTAAATCATATTTAAATATGTCCATCATCTTTTCACAAACCGAATTTGAACAATTCAAATTCTTTTTCTTTTTCTCTTATACTGTTGCACGACGTTATCTGAGCTAGCCAGAAGAACCTAAAGGACCTACAGATCATGAGTTCCAACGATACGAGATTATCCGGTCAAAACTCTTTTAACCGAACTAACCAACATTCGTCAAACCCCTAGAGACTCCACTATAGTCCAAGGGCCGCACTCTCTTCACTGTAGATATATTTTGTCCTCTAATATAATCGTCACGGGCAAGTCGACCCTTCACAGGTTGTTCGTAATCACAGCTGGGTCATTTTAAACCGTTTAACCCCTACATTACGTCTTGTTCCTTAAGTACCACTGACACCTCTAATGAACAATATATTTGTGGTCCAACCAACAGATCAATTAACTCTCTCATCTCATGAGAGTGTGCGCGCTAATTGTTCAAGCCTCGGAGTCAGCTATTAAGGGAACAACCTATCTACTAACCCTAAAGAGCGGGTTAGGAGTGAACTCCAATCTTGTTGTACTATGTCTCCAGCTACCTATTCGACTTTATCCCCAAGATGGTAGGCTTATTGAGTCGGTGCTTATGAGTCACTCTCACCCGTGCAAGTCAAACGATACTTTCGAATAAGCAGGAGTTCATAACGAGCTCAGGATTGAGATCGAGTTACCTAGGCCATCAAATGAAAATTTCGGTCTCATCAGTAAACGGTGTTATAAAGAGAGAGCGACATATTTCGCAATTCGGTCTTATGCAAACTCTTTGCACAGGACGCCCTCACTCGCACATCTCCATGTAAAACGATTCGGATCACATCATTTTGCTCAAAAAAAAAAGTGAGCCGCATTCAATAGTGTTACCAGGATAAGGTACCCTGCCTTATCCGTATACTATAGACCATTTTGACTGACTACTTGAGCCTGATTCACAATCATGTCATACGTGAGGCTCAAGTACTCATATTCAGCTATGGGTGTTGGTCATTGGTATAGGTTAACCTAAACACGTTTCCCTTTATTCCAGTAAACTCTTTTACTGAATAAAACTAATAACTCTTTATTCTAAATAGAATATTTACAAACCACGAGTTTTAGGACATAAAACCCAACAAACTCCCACTTTGACTTAAACGTTCGTGGTGTACATGTTAGGTGGAGAAAAACTAATATATTATATATCATGAAGTTTTCTCCCACTGTCCTCTCCAGCAACTCGGAGCCCTAGACTCTTTTAGGTGTCTCTCAAACACTTTAGCCATGAGAGACTTAGTAAAAAAATCAGCATGAAGTGCTACGAGGCTTTCTATGTGACCATCACATCTCCTCATAGCACTAACTGCGAGCTCAACTTATAAACCTTTTGCTGCTTCACAAGTTGCAACAATATTTAGCTACCATCGAGGAATCAACAATACAACTCTTGTATTCTACTCCTCGTTTGCACTGGGACAAACTTTAACCAGAATCCAATGATTAAAATCAATTAGACTTGCACTACTGATAGCTCCCACTGCATAGCACATATCGGGTCATACATCTAGAAAAATGTATCTGACCTCCAATATGGAAATGCACTTGGGTGCGTCTCAATCCTTAACACTTGAGGTGTCTCTAGAAACCATTTTCATAGACCATCGAATATCGACAACTGCTTGTCAATAAAAGATTTTAGAGACAACCACTAGCAATTTGTTCTTACGACTCAGATCAACATAAATCCTTAGAACAAACTAAGCCTACCTCCAATACAACTATTTGGGAGTGGGTCGCTAGTTTATGATTAAATGTCAGAAAGTGAATCCTACATCATTCTCAATGATAATGACATTAATTACGGAAACAGATTAAGAAAGCTACAACATTGACAAAACCCTTGTCAAACAAGGTTTATCAAACTTTTGTTCAAACTGATGTTCAAAACCATAAGATTTGATCACCATATCAAACCTTACAATTCAGGATAAAGATGTTTATTCCAATTCATAAATGAATCTAGAATAGGCTCACAAACCATTTGCGCTTTCTCCTCGAATTATGAATCTTTCTGGTTGAGACTTACAGATACTCAAATCAAGATAGCTAGTCTTGACATCCATTTTCCTTATTCTATCAAAATAGAACATCGGAATGGATAAGAGCTATCTATTAACTTACGTCTGGTAACAAGAGAAAGTGAGTATACAGAATAAACCCTTTCTCTACGGAACGGTCCCTTTATCAGATAGTCAAGCCCAAAAGGTTTTCACCTTTAGAGGCTTGGTCTCATAACCACTCATAGATTCATGGTTTTGAACCACTTGGCCTTGTCAACGAATCCTCAATGTTATCATCAAATATGACAACTCTGAGTTCAAGGCAAGGCTATACAGCGGATCGGGTTGTCTCACATCCCTCCCACTACATTGAGGGTTTCTCAACGGTTGAGAAGCTCCAGTTTGATCAACAACCATTGTTGAATAAAAACAGATTTCTTATTACACTGTAGGTCTTAACCTTTTAGTTGTTTTCGAGTTTAATAAAACACCACAGTATACATCTTTTGCGAAAAGAACAGTTCTTTATATACAACAAAAGATAACATATACAAGTGTTTAGTTCAAACTAGAAATATAGACAATAATTACATCAGAAGATATTATCTCTATACAACAACTACTACAAGTTCCCACTGGATTAGCTGTGACGATGTCTTCACAAGTCATCTCACGGCCAGCTGCTATCAGGAACTAGTTTCCTGAAATGAAGAATAAACACGATTAGTGAAATATGACACTCATATACCACTAAACTGTTACGACAATCAATAAATCTCATTTACCTTGTCGTTTCTTCTCAGCTTTCTTCTGCGCAAGGTATTTGGGGCAGTTACGCTTCCAGTACCCATCTTCGTTACAATGGAAACACTTTCCCTTGTCAGAAGAATTTTTCTTGCGTACAGTAGGGGCTTTGCCTTTTTTCCTGTTACTCTTCTTCTTTTGAATAATCTTATTACTCACAGAAGTCAATTCAGGCTTACTCCCTGACCCCGACCCCTCATGGAATTTCTTTGAAGAGACAACATTTACCTCATTCTCCTTTCCTTTTGAGGTGCGTAGAGACTGGTAAGTCTGGAGCTCGTTCAGGAGAGAAGTCAAGTTGTATTCAATCTTATTCCTCACCATATTGGTTCTGAAATGAAGGAAACTCTTCGGAAGAGATTTCAAGATGAAACTGACTTGACTTTTCTCGTCGATGGAAGCTCCGTTTACTTCCGTCGTATTAAAGTGGACCATCATGTTAAGGACATGTTCCCTAACAGAGGTACCCTCCACCATACGGGAGTTATAAACGAACTTGAGGGCCTCATGTCGAAGAGATGAGGACGGCTGTCCAAACATCCCTTGTAATGAAAACATGATTTCCTTAGCGGAAACCATCTCCTCGTGCTTCTTGCACAAGACATCAGATATGCTTGCCAAGATATAGACTCGGGCTTTATCATTAGCCCTCATCCATCCATCGTATGCCTCTCGAACACTTCGAGAAGTACTCGAGCTAGAAGCTAGAGGACATTCCTCCGTTAAGACAAACCTGAGATTGTCGAGAACCAGAATCGTATTTAGGTTCGACTTCCAGGTCCCGTAATTTTCACCGGTTAATTTGTCATGAGCTAATAAGTGAATAAACGAGCTCGACATGCTGAAAAAGAATGTAAACCTATTAGTGAAACGGTTTTAACCTATTTAAACCAATTAAAAGGTTTAGCAGTAAATAAAGTACCCAAACTCTTTATTTACTTGCAACGATACTTTAGTAAGTCAGAATGGTCGCTACCTTGGGGTAGTCGAGTAATCCTTTACTAAATCAAGACATTCTTGACTAAATGCTAACTCCAGAATAACTCATATTCCACTAGCATCTTAGTTATCGTTTTTGGTCTGGATTTACTAACTCTTTAGCAAATCCCGTATGTGTGACCCTCCATTTTTAGAATTCACAGGACGGCCCCAACAATACAACCGTAGGAAATGTCAGAGTTGGGAATGGCCCTGTGTTTCTTTATCCATAAATGGTGACTGAGATGTTCCGACTCCCATGAACGGTCCTCCGTTTGGATGGTGCCCCTAGGGCAGCCTGCAGGCGGAACATGGGAATCTCACGGTTCAATCCAATGGAGGAGACCGCAGGATGTACTGACGTACTTCCTTCTCCCACTTACTATAGACACTTACTCCATTCACCTTGCTATTGAAAGTTGCAAACACCACCCGTCTGGAGATGCCCCATATGGCATCATGAGGCCAAGCAAAATTATCACGTTGTGAACTATAGGGAGTGCGTAGCAGGAGAGGGATATATCATATATTCCTTCTCAACACTTCTACTAAGCATTGTAAGACGGTGTTTAGGGCAAATACCCAGGTTTTATCTGGCTAAGTAAATAAAACCTTAAGTCTAGGCAAACATTTTACCTGAGATGTCTAGGTTATAAACCCTTTTACTAACCTCACACCTCTCACGCATGCTCATAAAGCCTGGTTAACTTTACTCAAGTACCGGGTTGTCCCTAGGTAGGAGGTGTTCCGTCAATTCATGTTCCTCCAACCTTAGAACAGGATGTCACCAGGTGAGTTTTTCATAACCTTAGCATTTACGAGATATCGACCTATTCATCTAATGAAATAGATCGAATCATTTAACCATAAATGAACATGCTCTTTGATCTTTGTTATAGATTTTAAAAGTCTATGTTAATTTTACAACGCTTGCAAAAACTAGACTTTCTACCACAAACATCTACATGCTTCTCAAACATGCAATGGCTAAGGCATAACAAGTTGAATATTTAAGTTCATAATCAATATAACAATTATATCGATAATGCTCTTAAACATACAACGCATAATTCATAAATTAATATAACACTTATATCAATTCTCATGAATTAAGCATGCATCATATACATTATAACACTTATAACATACAATATGCATCTAATGTTGGATGTTTAATTTCATAATTAAAATAACACTTATATCAATTATTCTATTAAGCAAATAACAACTAATTCATGAATTAATATAACACTTATATTAATACTCATGAATTAAACATGCATCTTATACATTATAACACTTATAACATACAATATGCATAATACTAGGGCAACCTATGTTGTATTTTTAATTTCATAATTAATATAACACTTATATCAATTATTCTATTAAACTAACAACATTTAATTCATGAATTAATATAACTCTTATATTAATACTCATGAATTCCCAAAGATGCATACTATATATTATAACACTTATAACATAATTTCAATGCATGGAGCATGTTTCCTACGGTGGGATTTTAAATCTATATGGCATACGTTATGCACATACAATCATGGAATTTAATTAAAACATACTTTTGCAATGCATAATTAATTAAACACACTAAAGTGGATCGGTTTTGGCATCAAGCAAGCAATAACTAATTTATTACAAACTTGAACAACAAGCTAAGTCTTGAGCGGACTTCGAACTCTTCGTACCGCCTTGGACAAGCTTGCTCCCCCGAACACTTCGGTCAATTTCTCTTTGAGCTTCTCTTTGTATCGCCTAGAACGAGTTGATAAAAAAACGCTCTAATACCAATTGATGGAGCGTTTTACGCTGCGAAAGTAATTTTGGATCGTTGAAACTCTAATTTCATCAATTTAACAAATAGAAAATATGCTCAAACAACGGGAAAAAAAAATTAGAAAACATACCCTTGTTGTTCTAAATTTTCTTCGAGTTTCGTCGGTCGTTCTTCGTCACGAACACTTCGCACTTCCTCTCTCGAACGCCCCGAGGACCACCCGAGGTAGTCCAGCTATCCTTGGCGTCGAGCAACGGAGTTGTGGGACTCCAAAAATAAAAGAAAAAAAAGAGGAATGAAGCAGAAGAAAAGAAGGGACTGAAGAAAGGTTCTTCTTCAAGCTTTTGGTAAAGCTCAGTCGAAGACAGAACTAAACTCTTGAAACTCAATTTCAAAAAAGAGAAATGAGTACCCAATTGTGGACTCAGCGGATTTTTCTTTTTAACCAAAATATAATTATATATATATATATATATATAATTATTATTATTTTAAATAAAATTAATTTTAAATAATAATAAATATTTTATTTATTAAACATTTTAATAAATAAAATATATATATTAATTAATTAAAATTAGATTGTTTAATTAATTAATATTATTTAATTCATTATCAAATATTAATTAAATAATATGGCTAAACCCGATTTTCCGAAAACCGACTTTTTGTACATGAATCTTATTCATGTTTTAGAGAAATCCCATATTTAAATATGTCCATCATCCTTCCACAAACCGAATTTGAACAATTCAAATTCTTTTTCTTTTTCTCTTATACTGTTGCACGACGTTATCCGAGCTAGCCAGGAAAACCTAAAGGATCTACAGATCATGAGCTCCAACGATACGAGATTATCCGGTCAAAACTTTTTTAACCGAACTAACCAACATTCGTCAAACCCCCGGAGACTCCACTATAGTTCGAGGGTTGCACTCTCCTCACTGTAGATATATTATGTCCTCTAATATAAAGGTCACGTGCAAGTCGACCCTTCACAAGTTGTTCGTAATCACAGTTGGATCTTTTTAAACCGTTTAACCCCTACATTACGTCTTGTTCCTTAAGTACCACTGACACCTCTAATGAACAATAGATCTGTAGTCCAACCAACAGATCAATTAACTCTTTCATCTCATGAGAGTGTGCGCGCTAATTGTACAAGCCTCGAAGTCAGCTATTAAAGGAACAACCTATCTACTAACCCTGAAGAGCGGGTTAGGAGTGAACTCCAATCTTGTTGTACTATGTCCCCAGCTACCTATTCGAATTTATCCGAAGATGATAGGCTTATTGAGTCGGCGCTTATGGGCCACTCTCACCCGTGCAAGTCAAAGGATATTTTTCAATAAGCAGAAGTTCATAGCGAGCTCAGGATTGAGATCGAGTTACCTAGGCCATCAAATGAAAATGTTGGTCTCATCAGTAAACAGTGTTATAAAGAGAGAGCGACATATTTCGCGGTTCGGTCTTATGCAAACTCTTTGCACATGACGCCCTCACTCGCACATCTCCATGTGAAACGATTCGGATCACATAGTTTTGTACAATACAATGTGAGCCACATCCAATAGTGTTACCAGGATAAGGTACGCTTCTTTATCCGTATACTATAGACCGTTTTGACTAACTACTTGAGCCTAGTCCACAATCATGTCATACGTGAGGCTCAAGTACTCATATTCAGCCATGGGTGTTGGTCATTGGTATAGGTTAACCTAAACACATTTCACTTTATTCCAGTAAACTCTTTTATTGAATAAAACTAATAACTCTTTATTCTAAATAGAATATTTACAAACATAACAGTTTACAAACCACGAGTTTTAGGACATAAAACCCAACAACACCATAAACATAACTATATATATTTGATAATCAATGTGAAAAATAATGTGAGGTATTGTGCTCAAAATTATTTTTGTTGTCTTCAAAGAAATTTGTAATGATAGATAAAATAAAAATAAAAATATTCATTTTTAAAATTTATTGGAATTGGAAGAAGTTCTTAATAATGAAAATTTCAAAGTTTGTAGAAAAATATTGTGCAGAAAGCAGCTAAAATAAACTCAGACTTCAGAACTTCAGGTTCAACAACTCCCTACCCCAAACACACCACAGACTTCCGAACTCCAGACTAAACAACTTCGTGCCCCAAAACACGTACTTCAGAACTCCCCACACTAAAAAACTCCAACTCTCCCCAACTTCTTGGGCCAAACGCCCCCTAAAAGCTTAGATTTTAAATTTTATTACAGTAAAAAATCAATGTTTTCAAGGTGGCACAAGCGTTGATAGTGCACAAAGTGATTTATATTCATAACCTATTTTATGTAGTTTATACGCGTAAATGGTTGTTTTCACGATTATGTTTTATTATTTTATAGATATTGAGCATTTGGAGCAAACATGAGAATTGGGAAGATTTAATTATAAGTAAAAATAAGCTAATTGCATGTAAATTTAAGGTCCTAAGTCAAGAGAATGAAGAAATCAAGCAAAAAATTTAAGAGTTCAGCGGCGCAACGCTACCTACAACGTTTAGACACTCAAAATGAATTAAAAACATGTGACGCGAGCATTGTGTGTTTGGGAAGCTACATCGCAACAAGTTTCCCAAGAGTGGTGTTCACGGTACAAAGGGAACACTCGATTACATTCATCCTAGTTGTTGGGGCCCTTCACGAGTGGAGTAGAGTTTATTGGAGGCAGTAGGTATTTTTTGTCTATGATTGATGATTACTCAAGAATGACTTGGGTAATTATGATGAAGCATAAAAGCGAGCCTTCAAGAATTTCAAGCAGTGGAAGGTCTTGGTGGAAAATCAAATTGGGAAGAAGATCAAAAGGTTGTGAACTAATAACGGTTTGAAATTTTGTTCGTCTTGATGGAGCGTATCACGCTGCGGAAGCGATTTTGGATCGTTGAAACTCTAATTTCATCAATTTAACAAATAGAAAACATGTTCAACCAGCGGAAATTAAGAAAAATTAGGAAACATACCCTTGTAGTTCTAATTTTCTTCGAGTTCCGCTGCACGTTCCTCGTCACGAACTCTTCCGACCTCTTCTCACGAACGCCCCGAGGACCACCCCAGGTAGCCCCGCTATCCTCGGCGCCGAGCAACGGAGTTGTGGGACTCCGTTAAAAGAGGAAAAGAATGAGAGAAAGTAGGACGGAGGCTTGAAGAAGAGGTATAAGTGATGAATAGCTCAAGAGAGATAAACCAACCGTTGGTTTTCTTCAACTCTCAGCAAAAACAACCTTTATTGCATATAACAATCAACTTCTCAAGCTTGTAAGCAAGGGAAGCAATGGAAGCAATTGAGAGAAAAATATTCCAAGATTTCAATCTCAGTCAACCAAAAAACTCAACAATTGAGGAGTTGGTTTTTTTTTTTTTTAAATCACACAGAACCAATCTTCAAGCCAAAACATCACCCTCACTATACTTCATACATTAAGCAACCTCCACATGGATTAGAAATGGACTACATGTCCAACATGCATCAATCTTCAAATCCACTTTCACATATTATATGTTATATATTATTTATTTAAAATTAATTCAAAATTAATTTTATTAATTAAACTTTTTAATTAATAAAAATAATATATAAAATAATTAATTAAACTTTTTAATTAATTAATATTATTTAATTCAATATCAAATATTAATTAAATAAGGTTGAATCCGATTTTCTGAAAACCGACTTTTTGCACATAAATTGTATTCATGTTTTAGACCATTCTCATGATTTAAATATGTCCATCATCCTTCCAAAAACCAAATTTGAACAATTCAAATTCTTTTTTCTTTTATATTGTTGCACGGCGTTATCCGAGCTAGCTAGGAGAACCTAAAGAACCTACAGATCAACATTCGTTAACCCCCGGAGACTCCACTATAGTCTGAGGGTTGCACTCTCCTCACTGTAGATATATTATGTCCTCTGATATAACCGTCACGGGCAAGTCGACCCTTCACAGATTGTTCGTAATCTCAGCTGGGTCATTTAAACCGTTTAACCCCTACATTACGTCTTGTTCCTTAAGTACCACTGACACCTCTAATGAACAATAGATTTGTAGTCCAACCATCAGATCAATTAACTCTCTCATCACATGAGAGTGTGAGCGCTCATTGTTCAAGCCCCGGAATCAGCTATTAAGGGAACAACCTATCTACTAACCCTGAAGAGCGGGTTAGAAATGAACTTCAATCTTGTTGTACTATGTCCCCAGCTACCTATTCGACTTTATCCCCAAGATGGTAGGCTTATTGAGTCGACGCTTATGGGTCACTCTCACCCATGCAAGTCAAAGGATACTTTCGAATAAGCAGGAGTTCATAGCGAGCTCAGGATTGAGATCGAGTTACCTAAGCCATCAAATGAAAATGTCGGTCTCATCAGTAAACGGTGTTATAAAGAGAGAGCGACATATTTCGTGGTTCGGTCTTATGCAAACTATTTACACAGGACGCCCTCACTCGCACATCTCCATGTGAAACGATTCGGATCACATCGTTTTGTACAATACAAAGTGAGCCGCATCCCATAGTGTTACGAGGATAAGGTACCCAGCCTTATCCGTATACTATAGACCGTTTTGACTGACTACTTGAACCTGATCCACAATAATGTCATACATGAGGCTCAAGTACTCATATTCAGCGATGGATGTTGGTTATTGGTATAGGTTAACCTAAACATGTTTCACTTTATTCCAGTAAACTTCTTTACTGAATAAAACTAATAACTCTTTATTCTAAATAGATTATTTACAAACATAACAGTTTACAAACTACAAGTTTTTGGACATAAAACCAAACAAATCTGAGTTTAATGAATTCTGCAAGGATGAAGGGATTGTTCGTCATCACACTATCAGACATTGGTAAGAGAACTTTTGGGTATAGTTCTCTATGCCCGGGGTGTCGAATCTCGCCAAAATAACATTTATAAATCTGATACTAGTGGTAGTCGGGTGTCGAACCACAGGGAACCTAAATTATTTTCTCCTAATTAATTTCTATTTGCCTTAATTAAAAAAACAAGTAAAAAGAGGGGAAAGTTAAAGAAAACGAAACTAAAATTAAAACATGCAAGAACTAAGCTAACGGAAAATTAAAGTAAAGCATAAAATAGCTAACGAAAAAATAAATAACAAGAAATTAAATGTAACATGTGCTCCTAATTTGAGTGTCGGGATTGACTGTTGATGTAATTCAGATGATAGACACAAAAGATATTTAGCCGATTTTTGTTAACACTCACGCACATTACAAGACCTAATCAAAACAAGTGATCCTATGCTTTAATTAGAACTATTAATCTCAAGTAATTAATAAAGAGTTGGCAGCTCTAAACTAAGTTTTGCTAATAATTCTAACTTAGGGGCGATCGCTCTCCCAAATTAGAATTAGTCGTGAGCGACGGGTAATTGCGACGAGCCAATTGCTTAAATCTCTAACAACGGGTCTTGATTTTATTCATTCTCTATAATTTATTAGCATTCCAAAAAAACGACCATATTTAATTCAGAATGCTAGATTTTAATTACTCAAAACATGAGGTGCGATCACTACTTCATGGATTTTTAACCGAACCAACACACAATAAAGTAAACGGGTGTCAACCATAAAGAAAATCATGCAGGACATTAAAGAACGATGCTAGAGAAGAATTGAACGCTAGAACAAGTTAAATATGCGTTAAAAAGTCAAAGTCTCACCTAATACATGAACAAAACAATCCCTAATCTCAAATTAGAGCACTTACCTTCGCCAAATATGTCGAGAATCGATCCAAAATCGCCCAAAAACCTTGAGAATGAGTATAAAACTCACAAAACCCGAGGCCAATGGAAAAATATCGAATTTTCTCTCTCTATAATCAATAGTGCCGCTAAAACTAGGTTAAAACGCTTAAAAACTGAAGAAAAAAAATGAGTTTGGGCCGAAACTGGAAGATTGGGCCGCGCTGGCGCGCGCGGGTCTGGGCTGAGGAAGGCGCGTGCACAGGCGTCTGGGCAGGAGGCCGCGTGCACGGGCGTCTGGGCAGGAGGCCGCGTGCACGGGCGTCTGGGCCTGAGCTGGGCCTTGGGCTTCTGAGACCGTTGACCGTTGACCTTTCTGGAGTTGTTGACTTTTTACAAAAATAATGAAATACATGCCTCTACCAAGATTTGAACATTGGCTTCCCCATTCCCTTAACAATGGCCAACACCATTAAATCACTAATTAGTTTTGAGATAACATTAGATTATTTAATTAATGTAGTATAATTACTCAAAACGACTAATTAATAAAATGTTCTAAAATACTTATTTAAGCTCTTAATTAACGCAAATGCCCGATTTACCCCTTAGCGATTAAATTATACAAAATAACTCAATTAAGCACAAATAATTATTCTAATTCTCAAAACTTAGGAGCTAAATATTAACAATTTTTTAGTGTTATCAGACATACACCGCAACAAAATAGGGTGGCATAATGCATGAATCAGACATTGTTGGAGACAGGGGCGGAGCTAAATATTAACACTTTTTGAGTTTAACAGATTCTTGAAGTTTAAACCGTTTAAATTCATTAACTTTAAATTTTGTATCCAATAGATAATTTTTTTTCTCTATAAAAATCAATTGTTGAGGACCCAATTATACTTAAAAATTTTAATTTTGTATCTAAGATATGTGATTTTTTTTTAAATGTCGAATAAGTTGACCACCCATTAATTTTATGTCTAACAAAACATTTAATATTTTAAAATTTCCTAATATGTCTTTATCAGATACAAAATTGAGAGTTTAATCTATTAGACATAAAATTAAAATTTGAATGATCCATTAGTCTCAAAGTTGAAAGTTTAAGAGTCTACATTTTAAAGTTTAAAAACTATATAGACATAAATCGAAAATTTCAAAGGCTAAACTTGCAATTGACTTTATCGGAATTGTGCCCCTCCTTACAAAAATTCTTGGATTCGCCCCTGGTTGGAGAAAGCAAGGTGCATGCTCTCTAATGCTGGATTAGCTAGAAAAATTTTGGCAGGGCAGTAAGCCCAACATGTTTTTTGATTAATCGTGGACCTCACGCAGGTATTGATTGTAAAACACCTTACGAGGTGTGGTCTGGTAAGTCAGATAATTACTCTTTGCTAAAAAAATTAGTTGTATTACTTATTACCATGTTAATGAGGGTAAATTAGAGTCAATAGCTAAAAATGGTATATATGTGAGTGTTGGGGATGGAGGTAAAGGGTATAGAATCTAATCATCTTCTAAAAGTAGAGTCATACTTAGTAGGAATGTGATATTTGATAAAAAAAAAATAAAAAAATAAAAAAAAAAAAATATATATATATATATATATATATATATATATATATATGTTTAACTCTACTATTAAGTCTATTGTTGCAGAAGATTTTAGTAATGTTGATAAACAGGTGGAGCTGCAATTCGTTCCAACTGGGAGTGAATCACAACCGCAAGGTGGAGAAGAGCAACATGTTGAAATAGAATCTGAGACGTGCCAGAAGAAACTGATATGCCAAAAATTTCTAGTTCACAGGAAGCTAGTTTAGAAGCTTCTGGTTCACAAATACGTCAGTCATGTATAACTCTTGATAGAGTTAGGAGAGTTAGTGTTGGACCTCCAAAGAGGTATCAGGATATGGTGAATTATGCATTGCAGGTTGTTGAAGAGGTGTTTCCTCATGAGCCATCCACCTACAGAGAAGTTGTTTCATGTCGTGAATCTGCAAAATGGCTTGCTGCAATGGGCGATGAGATGAAGTCCCTTGATAAGAATCAGACTTGGGAGCTAGTCAAACAACCTAAGAAGAGAAAAATGGTTACTTGCAAGTCAGTCTTCAAGAAAAATGAAGGTATTACACCGGAGGGAGGTAATAAGTATAAAGCTTAAGTAGTTGCAAGAGGGTTCACACTGATGGAACCGAAGGATCCCGACACAACCAGAGGCGCAGCGGAAATAGCCTAAAACTGGCTGAGGATCTTCAGCAATCAATGAGCAACAAACCGGGAGAGAGAAAATATCAAACACTTTGAAAAATCCTCTCTGCCCAAAAACTCGACCGGTAAACCTCAAGAAAATGTACCGGTAAATATCATATATACACCGATATATTTTCCAGCGAAGAGAATTCCTCAAGAAAATGTACCGGTATATATCACATATACACTAGTATATTTCCTACCGAAGAGAACCCGACTGGTATATATGGTGTAAACACACTAGTATATATCATATATACACCGGTATATTTTATACCGAGGAATTCATGACCGGTATATATTGTATATATACATATATACACCGGTAAATGTTATACCGAGGAATTTTTGACCGGTATATACTGTATATACACACCGACATATATCATATATACACCGGTAAATATTATACCGAGGAATTCCTGACTGGTATATATTGTATATACACACCGGTATATATCATATATACATCGGTATATTTTCTAGCGAAGAGAACTCCTCAAGAAAAAGTATTGGTATATATTATAACAAAAAATACTTGGTTTTGACGTTCGCCTTCTCGTCTACCTCAGCACTTCTACTGCCCCCTCGTACTCTACCTCTCCTCCGGTCACGAGCACGGCTACGTCGAGGACCACCCTTAGTGTAGTCCCAGCTATCCTCGGGTTATGCAACGGAGTCGTGAGACTCCTTGAACTAAGGGAGTTAGTAGAAATTAAAGGTGGAGGAAGAAGATGATGAAGCTTTGGGTATGGGAATGGTGATGATCTTCATTTGAAGTTTGATGAACTCTTCATCAACATCACCTTCACATTCTTCATATATTTCAACACTTGAAATACTAAATTGAGTGAAGAAGATTGAATATCTTCAATCCTTCTTCCATTCTTTCTCAAAGAACAAGCTCCAATTTTGCCCCTATCTTCAACATCCTTCAAGATTCTCCAAGTTCTCCTTCGACCATTGAAGAGAGCTTGAGAAAGTGAGAAAAACTAAAGCTCCAACCATTGGAGTTTTTAATTCGTTAGAGAGCGAAGGAGAAGTGAAGTGTGGGATTTCTTCAACCAAGCAAACCCCTCATTCTCAACAATTTGAGAATGAGTAGGGAATCCACATGTTCCCTAGGAATGCATGTTGAACAATAGTGGAGGATGAATAATTATAATTTTTTTAATTATTTATTAATTAAAACAAAAAATTAATTAAAAAAATTATTATTAAATAATATTAAATAATAATTTAATAATAAACCAATCCCCGGTTTTCTGAAAACCGAATTTCCCAATATGAATCTCTATTCATATTTTCCTCCGATCCCGTAATTAAATCACATTTAAACACGTCTTTCTCCAGTCGAGTATTTAAATCATTTTTAAATACAAACTTCCTCCGAGCACATATTTAAATCGTATTTAAATATGTTTCACCGTAGCAACTGACCTGAATTTGGATTTCTCCAAATTCTTTCCTATAGCACTGTTACACAACTTTATCCGAGCTAACTAGGAGAACCTAAAGGACCTACAGATTATGAGCTCCAACGATATGTGATTAGCCGGTCAAAACTCTTTTAACCGAATCAATCACCATTCATTAACCCCCGGAGACTCCACTAAAACAAAATTTCAAGGGTTGCACTCTCCTCACTGTAGATATATTGTGTCCTCTTGATATAACCGTTATCGGTAAGTCGATCCTTCACAGGTTGTTCGTAATCACAGCTGGGTCATTTAAATCGTTTAACCCCTGCATTACATCTTGTTCCTTAAGTACCACTGACTCCTCTAATGGACAATTGATCAGTGGTCCTACCTGCTGATCATATCCCTCTCTTCATAAGAGAGGGTAAGAGCTTATTGTTCAAGCCTCGGAGTCAGTTATTAACGGAACAACCTATCTATTAACCCTGAAGAGCGGATTGGGAGTGAATTCCTTCTTGTTGTACTACGTCTCCAGCTACCTATTCGGCTTTATCCCCAAATTGGTAGGTTATTGAGTCGGCGCTAATGGGTCATTCTCACCCGTACAAGTCAAAGGATACTTCTGAATAAGCAGGAGTTCATAGCGAGCTTAGGATTAAGCTCGAGTTACATAGGCCATCAATATGTATAAGTCGGTCTCGATCAGTAAACGGTGTTATAAAGAGAGAGCGACTTAATACGCGGTTCGATCTTGTGTAAACTCATTACACAGGACGCCCCCACTTCTCACATCTCCATGTGGAACGATTCAGATCACACCGCTCTGTACAATACAAAGTGAGCCGCATCCAATAGTGTTACCAAGATAAGGTACCCAGCCTTATCCATATACTATAGATCGTTTTGGCAGTATACTTGAACCTGATCCACAATCATGACACACATGAGGTTCAAATACTCAAACAATGCCAAGGGTGTTGGTTATTGGTATAGGATAAACTAAACACGTTTCACTTTATTCCAGTAAAACTCTTTTACTGAATAAAACTAATAACTCTTTATTCTAAATAGATTCTTTACAAATATAAGAGTTTACAAACCACGAGTTTTAGGACATAAAACCCAACACACACAAAGAGGGAGTTAAATATAATGAGATTTTCTCACTAGTGGTCAGACATACTTTTATTAGGGTGTTACTAGCAATAGTGGCATATCAGCATTTGGAACTTGAGCAACAAAATGTGGAGACAACTTTCTTACATGGAGAGCTGGAAGAAGAGATTTATATGACCTAACCATATGGTTTCCAGCTTCCTGGTAAAGAGGATTATGTATGCAAGTTGAAGAAGTCCTTATATGGACTAAAGCAGTCTCCAAGGCAATGGTATAAGAGGTTTGACAATTATAATTGAGTTAGGCTCAAACAGAAATCCTTATGATTGTTGTGTGTATCACAACAAAGTTGATGATGATTCGATTATTTATCTGGTACTATATGTAGACGATATGCTCATAGTTGCGAAGTCTAAGTCTGAGATTCAGAAGTTGAATGGTCTTCTCAGTTCTAAGTTTGAAATGAAGGATTTGGGTGCTGCTAGGAAAATTTTGGGAATGAAGATCTATAGGGAAAGAAATCAGAAGAAGTTTTTCTTGTCACGGAAAGGCTACATTCATAAGATATTGTCTAGGTTTGGCATGTTATCAGTTAAGCCTATAGATACTCCTAGTACTGCAAATGTTCACATGTCTGCCAAATTTGCACCTCAATCTGAAGCTGAGAAAGATTACATCTCTTGAGTCTCGTATGCTAGTGTAGTAGGAAGTTTGATGTATGTTATGGTCTCCACTAGATCTGATCTTTAGTGTTGTCATCAGGTTCATGGGGCAACCTAGAAAGGAACATTGGCAAGTTTTGAAGAGGATTTTTCGGTACCTCAGAGGTACATCTGATGTTGGTTTGGTTTATGAAAATGATACAAAGTGTTTAGTGACTGGATATTCTGACTCTGATTATGCTGGAGATGTCGACAGTAGAAGGTCTATGACTGGCTATGTATTTACCCTTGGAGGTTCAGTTGTTAGTTGGAAAGCAACTTTGCAGCCTACAGTTACTTTGTCTACTACTGAAGTAGAGTACAGTTCCTTGACAGAAGCTGCTAAAGAGGGGATATGGTTGAAAGGGCTAGTTGGTAACCTTGATTTGCATCATGATCAAGCTATTGTATATTATGATAGTTTGAGTGCAATATGCCTAGCTAAGAACCAAGTCCATCATGAGAGGACTAAGCATTATAGATGTGAGATATCCTTCCTGAGAAGTGAGAAGAAAGTTAAGGTGTTAAAAATAGGTATTGTTGATAATCATGT
The DNA here is from genome assembly GCA_028017165.1 of Herpetospermum pedunculosum. Taxonomy (NCBI): domain Eukaryota; kingdom Viridiplantae; phylum Streptophyta; class Magnoliopsida; order Cucurbitales; family Cucurbitaceae; genus Herpetospermum; species Herpetospermum pedunculosum. The sequence continues at coordinate 10,972,527 of CM051526.1, forward strand.
TGATATGTTCATCAAACCAGTTCCACATGGCAAGTTTCAACATTGTTTGGACTTGCTAAATATTTTAAGTTGTTGATGGCCCTTATGGGCATTGTGAGGCAGAAAGAGAGTTTTGGGTACATCTCGTAACTTTGTGTTGCATCGGGTACATTTGTTATTTGTGGGAGAATTCAAGTCAAGATGAAGATTTGTCGGAATGCCTTGAATCTGTTATGACTCTTTTTACGATTGGTTCGATACGGGGGTCTCGTTGACCGGGGGTATGGGGGCAACGCCTCTAAAGGAAAAATATTATTTGGGTTTTACTATTTTTTTTGGGCTTTGACCCATTTTGTATTAGTTCATTAGAAGGGTGTCATATATAAATCTTCTAATGACTTCAGTCGCCCCCTCGTCTGTTATTTGTAATTCTCTTTAATTCGTAATAATATTGTTCTCTCCCTTCTGCCTGTGGACGTAGCCAACATGATGTTAGTGAATCACGTAAATCTGTGTCGATTTTCTTTTGCATTTTTTGTTCTTTGTTATTCGATTCTATCGTAACAATAGCCTCCAATTAAATTTTAATCACACAAATAAAGTCTAAATCATATTTTGAACACACAATACACTCAAAATAATTTTTTTAACTTCAATAGCCTAAATAAAAAAGCGAAATAAACACAATGTATGATTTCTACTTACCTCCAAATGCCTGACCAAACTCCAAAGAAGAAGAAAAGTCTAAGTTTCCCAATGAAAAATATTACAACAAAAAATAATGAAAAAATAGAGAAAAACTCACAAATAGAGAGACAATTGTAACTTAAATTAAAGAAAATACCTCTTGGGATATCTTAGGCGGCTGGTGAGGCGGTGACATTGGAGAAGGCGACAAGGAGCGAAGACAAGGAAGAAAAAAGAGAGAGAGAAGAAGGAGAAAAAGAAGAAAGAGGTTAAAGAGGTTAAAGAGAATAGGAAGAGAGGACGAAGAAGAAAAAATAGTAGAATAAAGAGAAGGAAAATAAGGAGGTGGAGGAAAAGAAGGTGACGGCAGGAGCGTTAGAGGAGCGATGGTGACGGAGAAAAGAAAAAGAAGAGGAATGCACGTAGGGCGGGTGAAGAGAAACGAAGAAGAGAGAGAAAGAAAGAAAAAAAAATAGTTAGGGTTTTGTAACTCGCCCTTTTCCCGACGCCTTTAATATGGCATCAACATAGTCGTTTCTCCCGATAAATTTTTGTGCGTCGGGATCAAAAAAAAAAATCGGGAGAAACCAAAATTCTTCTAGTGTTTTTTCATTCTACTTCTCCCATGTCATCAGCCGTCCAATGTCAAAACTCATTTCTTGGAATGCAAATAATTTAAATCTAACACTTCCAAAAAGAAAAGTCTAATCCATTAAAGATGATCATTTTTTCATTTCCTCATGGCATCGTTCTACAACAAAACTGCTCTGATACCACTTTTTTTTAGTTAAAAAAACATGTGGACTGGGAAAATTTGAACCTCTAACCTCCTTGGTCGATGATATATTTCTTAACTAGTTGAGCTCATATAGGCAATTTTATTTTTTGAATTAATACTAAACTAAGTTATTTTCACTACCTAAATTATAAGTTATAGGTCTCTTATAAGTATTTATATTTTTATTGGTGTCTAATTGATGATCTTTTTTATGTTTCATTCATATTCTTACAAGATATAAAAAATATTGATTAATCTTTTATATCCATCTTTAAACCTGTTGATTTAGGGTTGGGATTGCAGTGTAAAGATGTAAAACCTATTTTGAAAAAATCTTAACTTTGGTAATTCTGATTATTTTAAAATTTATATAAAATCACTTTTTAAATCTTTTTAAATCTTTTAATTTTCAAAAAAAATCTCTTCTATAGTAATTTTTTATTTTAGCTTACCAAATAATTTGACGTGTTTTTTTTAACAATTTATAAATGGTCATCTATATATTTTTTTTCTTATATATTTCTTTTGTCATGAAAACTAATGCATATTAATGAACTTGAAGAAAATCAACCAAAACATCAAGGGTTATTTAATTTATTTTTTATTTTTTTTTTGGATGTTTTTGCATCAACAAATTCACGTTTTTTTTTTTAAATCTTTTCAGTTTATTTTCTTTCTCTTTTGTTATTTTAGGTTCATTGTGATCATCTTCTTTCAATTTCGATTTTTTTACGTTTAATTTGTCCCTTAAATTGTCATGATGATTTTTCTTCCTATTAGATATAAAAGAAAATTAATTTTTGATTCAAAGGTATTGAATGTTACATCATCTTCTTTATGTGTGATTTTTTTTTTCTTATCTAATTTTTTTAATCTAAATTTTGGATTGTCTTTTTTTTTTAACATATTTGTTCTATATATATCATTTACATTATGAAATCAAAATGGATACTTTTGAGATCAAAGGGGTCATAACATGAGCTACTACTGGGTTTTGAAATAGTATGAATCGAAAAATTTATTGTTTTCCAGGTCATATTCGTGTATTGTCATATTGTTTTGTTTTTTGATTTTTTGTTTTTTTTGACAACATGTGGGAGTGGAAGATCGAACTTAGGACGTCTTGATCACTAGTTCATACATGATGTCAGTTAAGTTATACTCTTGTTGGCGACGGAGTGAGTTGCCATAGGTTAACATAGGATGTAGAATTTTCTTCCATTTTATATTTATTCATTTTGCTTACTAATAATCTTTGCCTCGGTTCCAAAGGGAGAGTTATGTATAGTAAGTTCATCTGTCAAACCGCATGTCACGCCCACAGTCTCATGTTTGAATAATCCGTTGGCTTCTTATGAGCCTTGGATTGAAAGTTAACAAACATGGCGCGTGGGGTAGGTGAGAGTGAGGCTATTATTGAGAGACAATGAAGTTTGTCCACCCACAATATCATTACTCAACCATATCCACCTAACTCCCAAATATTATGCCTTTTGTCTTTGCAATACAATGTTCTCAATTGGTGCTGTTTTTTTTAACAAGGATTTGTTAGCTTTTAAGTATAATATCATTATTTGGTCTTTTGGGTTTTTACCTAATTTAGGGAATGGTTGGAAGTGATTTTAGCAAAAAGTTGTCTACTTATTATAAGTGTGAGATTGTTAAATAGGGTGTGATATTGTATTTTTTGAGCTTGAGGATAACCTTTTCGAATTTGCTTTTAGTTTCACCTAAAAAGTCTCGTATTTGTTGGAGATAGTTGTCCTACTTATATATCCATGATATTTTCATTATCTAGTCAATGTGTGATATTGTTTGTACTCCTAACAGAGATGTCCTTAGTCGTGATATTTTTAGGCTTTATCTCTAGTCATTTGAAAATTTTCAGTTTTATTGGTTTTGGGTTTTGGGATAAGTACTCTTTTAGTAAAAGTTTCGATTAGGTTTCTATTTGGTTTCTAGATTTTAAAATTTCATACTTTTACTCGGTGAAGTTTTGAAGATGTTTTGTTTTATAGTTCCTGACATTAATTTTGGGAGAAATCAATTTTGATCATAAACTTTTAATTTCATCCATTTAAATTTAAACTTTTAATTCAATAATTTAAACCTCAAAAGTGTATCAATTACACTCTCGGTTAAGTTTTCGTTTCAATCACCGTTAGAAAGGTTTTCCACACATGCCCAAAATCACGTGTTATTTGATATGATAGATACTTATTTGTTATTTTAAAAAAATAATTATCATATCAAATAACTAAATCATTCCAGATCGGGTCATGACCATCATGAAAATAAAAACTCCGACTCTCGAAAGTAGAATTCACACGAAAACAAATGAACTCTTGTGTCTCCCTCGCCTTGGATGTCGTTACCAGTGACGGCGAGTGTGAGGAAGATCTAGGTTGCGACGTCGTGGAAGGTGTGACGGCCATGACAGTTCTGGAGAAAAATCAGGTTCTTAAGCTGAAAAATCCTCCATTAATGAAATGAAAAAAACAGCAAAATTAGAGAAGATATAAGAAGTAAAAAAAAGTTATGCCCTTAAATTGAAAAACACTTCTAGTGAGTTACTCTAATTTTTTTTTGCAATTTTTTAAAAAAATAAAAAATAAATATCTATCATAAAGCAACACTTGGGTTTGAGCATGTGTGAAAGACTTTTCTAACGGGGATTGAAACGAAAATTTAACGAGTAAATTGATACACTTTTAAGGTTTTAATTGATGAATTGAAAGTTTAGGGTTGAAATTGGTACAATCTGCCAAGTTTGAAGTTTAAATATTGATGAAATTGAAAGTTTAGGATTAAAGTTGATACAATCCGCCAAATTTGGGTTCAAAATAGATTTTTTCCCCTAATTTTTTTTGTTAGTAGCTTTAAAGACGTTTTATCCTTAGAAGTCGTTTGGTTCAATGTCATTGGGATGGACACGAAGATGGAATTGACTTTCTGATGGTATGCTCATGTTTGGTACATGGGCTTCAACAATTTGACTCGGAATAAGTTATTCTTAGGCATCATATTTTGGACACTTTCTATGTCCATTTATTTCATGAATTTATCTAAGGGTGTGTTTGGATTGACTACTAAAAAATGTTTTTCAAAGAATGCATTTTTTTAAAAAACAATTTTAATATAAATGTTTATAATTAAAACACTTATGTGTTTCGTTACATTTTTACAAAAGTGTTTTTATCTACAATTGTGTTTGGTTTGCTCTACACTAAAAAAAAAAGTGTTTCTTCTAATGTCAAATTACTATAAAAGTCAATTATTAATAAAAAAAATATATATGAATTAATAAGTTTAAATATATATTTGTCTAACAAATCAAATTTAGTTGGCATAAAAATATGCCTTTGACTAAGAGGTAAGGTTCAATCTCTTCATCCTACGTTAATTAAATTATGATAGTTTACTATTCTTTTTTTTTTTTTTTTTGAGAATGATAGTTTACTATTCTTGATCGAAAGTGTAAGTATATTTTGATAATTTTAATACAATATGAGAATTAAGTAGGTTTTTCAATTAAACACCAAAAAAACATTTTTTTTCAAAAGTTAATATCAAGTGTTTCATCCAAAATGCATTATTTCAAAAACTCATTCTCCAAAAATTTATTTTGGGTGGTTAACAAACACTTCAATTTATTCCAAAATAATTTTTTAAAAAATTAAACACTTACAATCTAAATGTTCATAGCTTTCATTTTTTTATTCTACTTTTCTTTTTAAATGCATTGGTTTCATCTTTTTTGTTTTATTTATTTTATATTTAGCCTTATTAAATTTAAAACCACAACTATTTTTTTTTACACTTTTCATTAAAAGTCTGTACTAGTTTTTTTTGTTTATATATAAAATTTATATTATTTAAGTATATAATTATGTCGTAGTTAAATAACACTTATTATTAATTATTCAATTGATTATTGTGCTAAAATGCTAAAGTATAACTAGAATTTAAATTTTATGTGATTTATATTTAATTAATTAACTATATTGGGATATAAATTAATAATTAAAATTCACTACTAAATAAAATCAATTCAATATATTAATTAACCAAAAATAACTCAGATCATATGGTTTAAATTTTTTCTACGATCAATTTACTAATTAAACTTAATTGATGTGAATTAATTTCGTTAATTAATAAAAAAATTAAAGAAAAAGTAAAAAACTAACCAAATTGGATTTTGAATTTTTGAATGTTATGAAATTTAATTATATAGAAATAATTTAATAATTAGACCTAGCTAATATAAAATGTATTTTTAGAATATTAATATAAAATAAATAATAATTTAAATTAATTTATATAAATATATATATAGATGTCAATTTAGAATAAGATAATTAGAAATATAGCATGTTTTTAAAAAATTTGCGGATATGACAATTTTTATCGCTGATATCTTATGACTAATAGAAGTCTATCGCTGATCACCTCAGTTTTTTATAGATTTTTGTTAGTGATAATAGTCTGTCAGTGATAATAGTCTATCACTGATAGAAGTCAGTGATATGATAAAGTCTATCAGTGATATAAACGAATTTTTTTGTCATATTTGTAAAATATTTTAAAGTTTGCTAAATTTGCAATTAATTTGGACATGATGGCTATTTGTGCAACCAACCCTATATATATATATATATATATATATATATATATATATATATATTTATTGACAACATGTAACCAAAAATAACTCATACAATATGGTTAATCAATTCAATATATTAACTAACCAAAAATAACTCAGACTATGTCAAACCGAGCATAGCTCAATTGGCATAAGATTGTGCCCGTGACTATGAGGTCATGGGTTCAATCCTCGCATTAATTAAATACCGTTGCAAAAAAAAAAATAACTCAAACTATATGATTTAGATTTTTTTTCTAGAATAATTTAGAATCAATTTACTAATTAAACTTAATTGAGTAAAAATTAACTGGATTGGATTTTGAATTTTTGAATGTTATGAAATTTAATTATATAGAAATAATTTAATAATTAGAAATAGCTAATATAAAATGTATTTTTAGAATATTAATATAAAATAGAGAAATTGTAGTAAATGACAATTTAAGACTTATTGTTTGCAAATATAACATGTTTTTAAAAAAATTGCGGATATAGCAATTTCTATCGCTGATATCTTATGACTGATAGAAGTCTATCGCTGATCACCTCAGCTTTTTATAGATTTTTGTCAGTGATAATAGTCTATCACTGATAGAAGTCTATCAGTGATATAATAAAGTCTATCAGTGATAGAAACGAGTTTTTTTGCCATATTTGCAAAACATTTTAAAGTTTGCTAAATTTGCAATTAGTTTGGACCTGATTGCTATTTGTGCAACCAGCCCTATAAAATAAGTAATAACTTTAAATTAATTTTTTTTTTTTTTTTTTTTTTGACAATATATAGGGACTGGAAATCGAACTTAGCACCTCTTGATCAGTAGTTCATACATTCAGTTAACTTATGCTCTTGTTGACAATTAATTTATATTATTTATTTGAAATTTTATTTGATTATTAATTCATATTTATAATGTAATAAAATTCATATAATCAGACCAAATACATATATAACATCTATTTTTATAATGCAATTAATTTTATTTTATTTTCATAAAAAAAAAAAAAAAAAAATATTTTTATTAATATCTGATGTTAGTCTCATACACAATCAAACGCAAACATTTTTATTCTTAGCAATCTTATTTCCAAACATATCCTTAAATCAAACCCTCTTTTAAGACTTTGAAAATGCTCCATCTTAGTCCTTGGCATTGGTTTTCTATTAGCCATGCACGCTTGTAATGACGGTGTGTTTGAGGTTGAGAGGGGAAGATGAGAAGGAGAGTTTAATTATGTGTGTGAGGAGAGAGAAAATTAACATTAAAATCAATTTTAAAAATACCACATCCAACATATAGACAAAATAAAAAGTCAACTCAAGTCCCTAGGGTTATAAAGGGTTTTTTTTGGTCTCAAAATCATTTTCATTTTTGCCACCATTAAATTTTATGTAAATGAATCGATAGAATCCTCACATAGATACTTAGGGCGTACACCTCACCCGATATGCAATCAAATGTTCATAATCAACTTGATGCGACATAAAGTATTACGTTTGGTGATGTTTATAAAAATTTGTAATCGTAAACATCTGTGAGGCTCACCCGTAATCCTGTAATGAGATTACCCAATTTGATTGAGTCCAAAATAAATGTTCAATCTCATCATCTCATTGATTATTACGTGAGACTCACCACACTTTCACTCATTAATGCACGGACTTACGCCTCATTTCTCACTATTCTATGCATTTGTCCACCTCACTTTACACATTTTACCTTTTATCTCTCTTCCACGTCCTTTTATATTCTATTATTTTAATAGAACTAGACTACATCTAGATTTTAAGCTAGATTTGTCATTCATCAGCTATACGAAAGAACGTGAAATGAAACTAGAGTTGAAACATGTCGTCTCACTCTACCTAGAAACTCTATATTAAGCGAGACTGACAAAAGAAAGATCGCCTTCTTGTTCGGATGGTTCCACACTAGCGATATCGGCTTCTTCTACTCCGAAGGATACTTGCATCTCGTCGGTCGGATCAAGTTGCAGAGGTGCTGCGATTTTGTAGGAAAAGTCTTGTGTCCTTCAAGGTTTCGAAGAAGGTGTTCATCACCGATTCTCTGCCAAAAACTGCTACCAGAAAGATCCAACGTCGAATCGTGGCAGGGCATTTTATTTCTGCTAAAGCTTAATCTTATTGAATTTGGACTTGCAATTTTCATGAATTGGGAATAATTTGGAATTTTGGCGAGTCTGGAAGTTTTGCAATTTTCATGAGAAATCTCAGACACTCATTTGATCCAAAATCTCAAATTCTTTCCCTCTACCAAAATTAAAATTCAGTAACTCTTAACTCTCGTTATTGTTCTTAAAAAGTGCAAAATACCTTAAAACACCACAACTCTCATTATTCTTCCAAAAAGTGCAAAATACCTTAAAACACCACAAACAACTACCACCAAATTTCTTTCTTTCAACCAAATTTGACTACAATATATTTTTTTTTCTTATCTGTCTCATATTCTAGTCTATATCTTAACCACAAACGAACTATCTCATATTCTAGTATATATCTAATTTTTTATCTAGTTTATTCTAATCTATATCTAGTTTTTTATCTAGTTTATTCTAGTATATATCTTTTATCTAGTTTATTCTCTAGTTTCTTGTCTTGATTCTTCTCGGGCTTCTTCTCTCGTTTAATTTCTAGTTTATTGTCTAATTTCTTGTCTAGGGTAACCGACAAGGAAAGAATGAAGGAGGAAGACAAAGTCGAATGGTTTCGACGTTACAAAATGAAAAGAAGGAAGAGAAAGTGCAATATCTGGTAATTCTCAAACAAGCGCGTTTTTCCATTCATGTTTTGAATTGTTTATTAATTATTAAGAGCATTGTCGTAAACACACCAATTTGTTTACGACTTCATATAGAAAAGTAAACATCATTAGTGAGTTTAGGATTGCGATTGATTGAGGAGGAACGTAAACATCATCAAAAGAAAATTGATTATGATTGCCTAAAATCCATTACGATTGTTTAATTTTTTTTTCTTTACGAGGAGAACACGCCCTTAGTGTAATGTAAATAGGTGTTTGCATAGATAAATACTTCAACCTACAAATATTAAGTTCAAATTGGATTTCAAAATGAGTTTAGCTTTTTTTTCGAGATAATTGATGAAAATCTAACAACGAAGAACTAAAATAAAGTTATGTCTAAGTAAAGTTAAGAACTTGAAGATAATATTTGAATGTTGAGGTATTAAAATAGAATAGTTGAAATAAGACTTAAATTTTAGGTACTAAAGAAGAATTTAAATCTACAATAAAATATAATATGCCGTATTCAAAAAAAGGAAAAATTTTAGAGCGATAAAAATTGCATTTTGACCCATTAAAAGTGCCTTTAAAAATATTCAATAAAAAAAATGGTTAAATTACAAATAATTTAGCACCTTAATTTGTAAGTTTATGTCTATTTGGTCCTCAAATTTTAAAAATTGTCTAATAAGTCCCTACACTTTCAATATTGTGTCAAATAGATCTATTGGATATTCAAACTTTGTAAAGATGAACTGGTTTATTAGATATAGAATTAAATGTTAAGTCTAATAGGACTCAAAATTTTAAATTTTATGTTTAGTAGATCCGTAATTTTTTTTTTTTTTAAATGAATAGATCAAGGACCTATTAGATACAAAATTTAAAATTTATAGACATATTAGACACTATATATAGTTTAAGAACCTATTACACATATTAGACACTAAAAATTAAATAGACATAAATCAGGGACTAAATTTTATAAATTAACCTAAAAAATTATTTGAGAAATTCTAAAAATAGATTATAACAAAGTGCTTAAACTACTTTTAGATAGAACATTAACTAATTTTCTTCCAAAAGCATTGGCATGATAGTGATTCACTTGAAACCATTTTTTTAGACATATCAACCCACACTAACGGATCATTTTAAAAAAAATATATTATTATTCAAATTAATTCGATAAGAAGAAAAAACGAAATGATTATGAATGGTTGGATTCTCCACTATGGAGAGGCGATAATAATGCAATTAAATTGCTATGGTCTATCTAGACGATGTGTTCACTCCGTTGTTTGATAATTTTTAAAACCTTGCACAAAAACAAGATCCAACCATTACTCTAAATTATCTAAAAATATTTGAAGGCAAAGAAAATAAAGAAAATTTGGACGAAATAATGCAGGTGTAATGCATTCATCTATTGCACCAAGTAGTTGTTTGACAAATTAATATCTTGAAATGATCAACATAGTTACAAAATCATGAATCGAACATGTGGCCTCTTAGTCACTAGGTTCGGTTGAGTTCATACTCGAGAAATTGAGGTGTCAAAATATTAGTGGATGGAAATGAAACAACAAGTGATCCGCGACACATTGAATAACAACTCTTCATCACCAACCACACTTCTTACCAACTTCTATCTTCTTCCACACACCGCTCTCTTACCGCCAACAAACTCACTCTCTCTTTTCTTTGTTTCCATTTCCACCCTTTACCAACCCCACCCAAAATCGACCTCCCTACAACCTCCCCCACTCTCTCCAACCACCTCGTGCAATACACGCTCCTTAACCTTCCAATTTTTTTTATTTTTTTTTTTCTAAACTAAAGTGACCAAGTTATATTTAGGGTATTTTTTTTTAAATATTTTAATTTTTGAAATTATTTATAAAAATATGGCATGTTTCAAACTATTTTAAAAAATATTGTTGTTTTTATTCCAGATCTGTCATGCCATGCTAGCAAATATCGTCTTTTCAATAAGGATTTGCATCTACGAAAAGAGTCTTTTGAGTAATGTGTATTAAAAAAATAATATTTTTTTTATTTAGATATTCAAAAATTTCAAGAAAAAAAATATGGTTGAAAAGCTAACACAGGGAGGCTTCAATTTCATACATAATACTACTATTCTTTGAGTTGTATATCAAAAGATAAAGATCATCGAAGTTGGACTATGATTTTGCAAATTTCATAACCGAAGCTCAACTTCGACGATTTTTATCTTTCGATATACAACTTCAAAAATAGTGAAATCAAGTATATTGAAGCTCTCGGTGTTAGCTTTTCATTTATATCTTTTTCAAAAATTTTGCATATATGAGTAAAAAGTTATCGATCTTTAAGGCACACGATTCAAAAGACAATGTGTTGAAAGCTACGTGGATGCAAATCTTTTGAAAATATAATTTATGGTTGTGTGAGGAGTGACGATCTCCAATAAAAACTGCAATATTTTTATAAATAATTCGAAATATGCAATATTTTTAAAAAAATTTAAAAATTACCATATTAAAAAAACAGTCACTATGTTTACGTCAATTTCTACTGATTCACCAACTATATTTAACCAACACTAATGTAAAAAACTCGCTAGTTTAATAAAAATCAAGTTTCACACGTAATTAATTTTGATTTTTTTTTTCTTAACTCGCTATAGCTTACAAATTAAAAAAAAAAAAAAAAAAAAAAAAAATTTGTTTTCTGTCATAATCTTATTGATAAAAAATAATATAAAAAAAATATTGTTTTTATGTCCTAATCTTATTGATTTCATACCAAATAGTATTTTAAAAAAATCAATAATATAACATTTATTTTTAAAAATTTAATGCATAAATATAGATTACTTTTTCGACTGTTGCACGGTTGGTCGTCGGACTTGCAACTGTCAAAAGTCTTGGACCGACAAGAATAGAGGTTCGATTCTTTGAATGAAAACTACCATAAAATAAAAATTAGAGAAAAAATCAATTTATACCCTTAAATTTTTGGAGGTTGTATCAATTAAAACTCTAAACATTGTATCAATTTAAACCCTAAATTTTCAAAACTGTATCAATTTACATCTTCTGTTAAAATTTTATTTTAAAAACGTCAATTTAAACACATAAAGACTTATAATTTTAGCAATTAACCATCTAAATTTTCCTAAGTAAATCAATCAAACGAAAGTTTAGGAGTTTAATTGATAATTATAAATAACTCTACGTGTGAAAACTAATATTTTTTTAAAAATAGTATAAATGGATACATTTATGAAAGTTCATGGTTTAAATTGATACGATCATTAGTTTAAGGCTTTAATTGATACAACCTCTAAAGTTTAAGGGTATAAATTGATTTTTACCCTAAAAATTATAACAGTTATCCAAATTTATGGTATAATTTTATGAAAGTGAAATCTAAGATAACAAATTGATACAGGTTACATTTGATTATTTTCCTAAAATATTTATTCAAAAAATTAAAAATTCAAATCTTTATTTCCGCAACCAACCAACTAGAAAGAAAGAAAAAACATATTTAAATTTTCAACTAACAAATCATGATTGAGAATGTTATAGATGGAAATTTATTATTTTCTTTACAAAAAAAAAAAAACATTAAATAAAATTAATTCCATTTATTTAAAATATAAAAGAAATAATTATTTTTATAATAATTAAAAAAAAAGGACTAGAAGTCTTCATTTCACCAACTCCCTTCCTTCATAAAACAACCTCATCCCAACCCCCAAAAAAAACCCAAAATCCACAAAACAATTGAAAATGGTTCTCTCTCTCATCCCTCTCTCTCTCCTCCTCCTCATCGTGGCCTACAACCTCTACAACCGCCTCCGGTACAAGCTCCCTCCGGGGCCCCGGCCGCTTCCAGTCGTCGGAAACCTGTACGACGTGAAGCCGGTCCGGTTCAGATGCTACGCGGAGTGGGCCCAGCAGTACGGTCCGATCATATCGGTGTGGTTCGGGTCGACGCTAAACGTGGTGGTGTCGAACACGGAGCTGGCGAGGGAAGTTCTGAAGGAGCACGACCAGAACCTCGCCGACCGGCACCGGACACGATCGGCGGCGAAATTCAGCCGCGACGGGAAGGACCTGATTTGGGCCGACTATGGACCCCACTATGTGAAGGTGAGGAAAGTTTGTACCATCGAATTGTTCTCTCCTAAGCGACTTGAATCTCTCAGACCGATTAGAGAAGATGAAGTTTCCGCCATGGTTGAAGACGTTTTCAAACACTGCACTAATCCTGGTACACATTTTTTTTTTTTTTTTTTTATTTATTAATTTTATTATTATTTCGCGAAAATCAATTTATACGCTTCAATTGGGAAGTTCTATTATTTAACCCCTAAACCAATAATTATATTTAAATGTCCAACTTTCATAAATATATGGGTTTTATAAAAAAAAATTTAAAAAAAAATAAATTAATTTTGACACGTGTCGTAACAGAGATTTATAATTTATCCATTAAACCCCTAAATTTTTAAAAGTTTAAGAATTTAACTGTTAAAATTATAAACATCTACGTATTTAAATTAATGTTTTTAAAATAAAATTTTTAAAAAAATGTGTAAAAAATGTGTAAATTGATTATTGAGAAATTGTAACATATGTCAATTTAGAATAACGTAATTAAAAATATAGCATGTTTTTAAAAAATTTACGGATATGGCAATTTCTATCGCTGATATCTTATGGCTGATAGAAGTTTCTGATCAATTCAATTTTTTATAGATTTTTGTCACGGATAATAGTCTATCAGAGATATGATAAAGTCTATCAGTGACAGAGTTTTTTTTTGCTATATTTATAAAATATTTTAAAATTTGCTAAATTTATAATTAGTTTAGGCGTGATTGTTATTTGTGCCACCAACCCATTATTATTATTTATTTATTTTATTTGTTTCCTACCAAACGAAATAGTTATGGTGTTAATTAATTTTCTTAGCATTTTGGTGGTTAAGAATTAATTTTCTTAGCATTTTGGTGGTTAAGAGTAAGGTAGAAGTAAAACGGAATGAACGTGTTGTGGGTCCCACCGTAGTTTTTATAATGTTATTATATTTAATCAAATAAAATTATAAGGGTAGTCATGAAGATTGAAGAAGATAATTAACTGAGATTTACTTTTCCGTGAGGTTTAAATTCTGAATGAAAACTATATGTTTAAAATACAATTTAATTTTACTTCAACTAATTAACCCATATACTTCGATTATTTCAAATTAATATTTAGGTTACATAAATACCATTTTTTTTGTTTTTTTTTTAATGACGATGACATAAATACCAATCAAACTCAAAATAATAACATATATAATAAAATATAAAATATTTCACAAATATGACAAAACAATTTAATAGACTACATTGATAGTCATTGACAACATTTTTAAAAAAATTAAAAGTGTATCTGTAATTAGCATTGATAGTCATTGATCTGCGGTTAAAGAGTATAACTTATAAAAATTGTCATATTTGTAAATATTTTTAAAATTTTTTTATTATACTATTAAATGCATCATAAATAATTTTTTTAATTTTTACAAACAAATCTAAGGTAGTCATTATAAACACAATAATTCAACTGACATAAAATATAAATTAATGATTAGAGAGGTCAAAGTTTCGATTCTCTGTACTAATTAGATATTTTTATAAAAAATAAAATTAACAAATTTTAAACAATGATTTTGTAATGGAAAATTTTATTATAAACACATTTTCTCGTGTAAATTTGAGAGAGTGAGGAAGTAAACCATAAAAATTGGTGAAATTAGAGAATTTAAACAATTTAAGAAATTATTGATGAATTTCTTTTTAACAAGAAATTACTGAGATTATAACTTATAATTAATATTTACTCATTTATTTAAAGTTAGAAAGTTTTGTTGAATTAAAAATAATAATAATAATAAAATAAAATAATAGGCGGTGTCAGGTTACTCCCATGTTATTTTTTGTTTTTCTTTAATTATTGAAAAAGTCAAATGAGGAAATGTCCAACTGGAAAATAATAGGTCCTTGTCAATGAGAAAATGAGAGAATATAATATAAGAGTCAACTGTCCCATTTGAATATTCCAGTTGGTTTTATGTTAATTTTATTCTATATTTTATTATTAAACCATTTTGATAATCAATTTTGTTTTTATTTTCTTAATTTTAGACTACAATATATTTTTTTCCTCTTTAGAAAAAGATTTTGAGAAACTAGTCTTGATTATAAAGATAGAAACAGAAGGCGATATATTTAATATTATAATATTTTTTATTTCATTTTTAATTATTTTTAGAACTATCTTATTTACAAATGACAAGTAGTGTCATTAAATTAATTTATGTCAAACCGAACATATCTCAATTGATAAAGTTGTGCTTTTGACTAATAGGTGAAATGTTCAATCTCCGTATTAACTAAATACTTCTAAAAAAAAATAGTGTCATTAATTTTTTGTTTTCTACTTTTTTTTTTTTTTTTTTTTTTTTTTTTTTTTTTAATCTTTGAAATAATGAGCCATGAAAATGTTAAATTTGATGTAAAAATATATAATTTTATTTTAATATACTTATTAATATGTTTTTTTTTTTATTCAAATAAGGTAAAAAAAAAAAAAAAAAAAAAAATCAATAATTTTCCATTCAAGTTTTTCCAACTCTAAACTTCAAATAGGAGGGATGAAGAGGATAAGAAATGGCTATGGAGTTTCACGTTCTTATAAAAACTTTTAACAATTTCGGAGTCAAAATGTGAATGAAGCATAGGGAGTCTTTTTTTTTAATCTTTAAAATTTAAGATGAGAATTGAAAATTAATATCAATTTAAAGAAAGAATATTAGTGGAGGCGGCTAAAATATAGGATTGGTTGTCTAATTAACATGTCCAAAATAATTACAAATATAACAAATTATAAAATATTTTCTAAATATAATAAAAATCAATGACTATCCCCATAAAAAATTTCATGTTTCTTTTCAAAATGTGTTATATTTCCTAAATAGAAATCCTAATAACAATCCTAAATGGAAATAAATCCTAATAACAATCCTAAATTGACACTTGGTGCTTGGTGCAATTTCTCTAAAATATAACTCGTTCCACAAAATTCAAAAATTATAATTTAGTCACATAAAAAAATGGTTTTGTTTTTCTTTGTCAATATGAAATATTTTATTATTTAAGTAAATAAGAAGATTAAGTTAAAAAATGTGGATAACATCAAACATTTAACATTAAGAAGTTAATCATTATGGGTTGACTTAGTTGTCAATAAGGACTTGAAAATAATAAATGTTTTGGGGAGAATGGGTTAAAAATTGTTTGAACACTCGTGAATGTGATCGAACAAATATTTAGTGTAGTGGGTAATGCTCCGTCTAAGATAGATAGAGTGGGGGTTCGATCATGTCTTAGGACAGAATATCAAGCGCATCACCTAAATAGTCTAGAGTGCGTCTAAATAGTAATGATTAAGATGTCAGGGAGTTGATTCTCCCCCTTGCTTTAATTAAATACTTTTGCAAAATATATATATATATATATATATATATATATATATATAATAGAAAAAATTTATGTGGATGTGGAAGGATGTTTATGGAAATCTAATAAATATAAAAAATCGGAAATAGATATCTATTTGAGAAAATGTAACCGATGTCAATTTAGAATAAAATAATTAAAATTATAGTATTTTTTTTAAAAAACAATTGCGGATATGACAATTTCTATAGCTGCTGACATGATAGAAGTTTAGGGTGATAGTAGTCTTTTTTTTTTTTATATAGAATTTTGATAGAAGTCTATTAGTAATAGTCATAAAGTCTATCATATTTGCAAAATATTTTAAACTTTGTTAAATTTGTAATTATTTTGGGTCTGATTGCTATTTGTACCACCAACCTATTTATTTTGTAGACTAATTTTTGGAAAAAAGACACCTAAATAAAAAATGACTCAATAATTTTGAATTTCCTTTTTGTATCAGAGAACTCAGGAAAGAGTTTGGGGGTGAGGGAGTTTCTGGGAGCAGTTTCATTCAACAACATCACAAGACTCGCATTCGGGAAGAGGTTCGTGAACTCCAATGGCGTTATGGACGAACAGGGTCTGGAATTCAAGGCCATTGTCGCCACTGGTCTCAAGCTCGGCGCCTCCCTGGCCATGGCCGAGCACATCCCCTGGCTCCGCTGGATGTTCCCTCTCGAAGAAGAAGCATTTGCCAAGCATGGAGCCCGCCGCGATCGCCTCACTCGAGCCATCATGGAAGAGCACACCAAAGCTCGCAACCAGACCGGCAATGTCAAGAACCACTTCGTTGATGCTCTCCTCACTCTCAAAGACAAGTACGATCTCAGCGAAGACACCATCATCGGCCTCCTTTGGGTACGTTCTTCGATTCTTACGATTTTCATCTACGATGATTTCGATGTCTAATCGACCTAGAAATGAAATTGAAGAGCAATCTTCAATGATTTCGATCTCTAATCAACTCTGTGAAATGAAATTGAAGAGCAATCTTCGATGATTTCGATCTCTAATCAACTCTGTGAAATGAAATTGAAGAGCAATCTTCGATGATTTTGATGTCTGATCAATGTAGAACGAAATTGAAGAACAATGTTGGACGATTTAGATCTCTAATCGTGATTGATGTGATGCAGGATATGATCACGGCCGGCATGGACACAACAGCGATTTCGGTGGAATGGGCGATGGCGGAGATCGTAAGAAACCCTAGAGTGCAGAAGAAGGCTCAAGAAGAACTAGACAACGCAATAGGACTAAATCGGATCATTACAGAGAACGATTTCCCAAATCTTCCATATCTCCAATGCGTCGTAAAGGAAGCAATGAGATTACATCCACCAACGCCATTGATGCTGCCGCACCGATCCAACGCCAACGTGAAGATCGGCGGCTACGACATCCCCAAGGGGTCGAACGTGCACGTGAACGTGTGGGCGTTGGCACGTGACCCGGCGGTGTGGAAGAACCCGGAGGAATTCCGGCCGGAGAGGTTCTTAGAAGAGGATGTAAACATGAAAGGGCACGATCTCCGGCTGCTCCCGTTCGGGGCAGGGCGGAGGGTCTGCCCAGGGGCTCAATTGGGGATCAATTTGGTGACGTCGATGTTGGGGCACCTTCTGCACCACTTTGAATGGAGGCCGTCGCCGGGGATGAAGGCGGAGGAGATCGACATGTCGGAGAGCCCTGGATTGGTGTCGTACATGAAGAGCCCAGTGCAGGGTGTGGCTACTCCCAGGCTGCCTTCCGGACTGTACAAACGTGTGGCTGTGGACATGTAAGATGTTTGTTTTGTTAATTGTTTGGGACTTTGATGTTCTAATTTGGATGAAGAATGTTGGATTACAAGGAGGAAATGATAAGGGAATGATGAGTTTGTAAATCTGAAGTAAAAGGCAAACATTACGAAATCAGATGTTGTTTTAATGACTCAATTTTTCTCTCTTCGGTTCCTTTCAAAGTTTGCAATTTCCAGTTACTTTTGAAGGCTTCTCTACTTTCCTTTCTTCAAGTATCGGTTCTTGCCAAACCGAGCATAACCAAGTTGTGTCATTGATTAAAAGGGAGGTTCAATCAAACGAAATTGGAGGCATATTTTCACAAATGTTTGAATATTTGATCATTTTTATTTTTAGATTTGGTGTAGATTTGTGGGAATTTTTTTCTCTATTTTGTTTCTTAAATTATTTTTTATTTTTTTCGCATAGATTTTAGTCACTCATTTATGATTTGTCCCATTTTTCTTTTTTATTATATTATTGTACATAATAATTAATATATGCTAGGTATATACCTCTATATGTACTCTTGTCGATAATATATACCTTCATATCCATAAATACATAGATAATATGCATTTTTTTAGAAAATATATATATTTTTTATATATACACACTATATATACTCATATATACTTATAGATAATAATATTTTTATTATTATTATTATAGAAAATATATGGATTTTTGGGCAATTTGACTTTATAGACCCTAAACCAAAAATATTGGGTCTTTTGGACTCCAATGGTTTAAACTATATATTTTAAGAGTAAAACTTGGTTGCTACCTAGGCTACAAGTATCTTTTGCAGCCCAACTATCTGTCATGATTTTATTGGCTAATATTTAAACTATTTTTAAATAATAAAAAAAAAATTCACGCCGTTTACTTGGTTTTTGTCAGTAACTTTCTTATTCTTATTCCAGCAAATTAACAATTTCTCCTATCCTATTTTCTGTCAGTAACTTTCTTTTTTTTATTCCAGCAAATTAACAATTTCTCCTATTTTCTGTCAGTAACTTTCTTTTTTTTATTCCAGCAAATTAACAACTTCACCTATTTTCTCTCTCTTCATTTCTCTACACTCCAAACAGGCCATAAATTTGCAGGGTTGTATGTTATATAGGTATAAATTTTCAAGTGGGTTCTTAGAAGAAGTGAAAGAAAGAGTGGGAAATTTCACGATTAGATTCATCTAAAGTTGGTAAAGGGAAAGGTCGATTGGACATTAATTTTTTTAAGAAAAATTCAAAAAAAAAAAAAGTAACAAAAAAGATTTTATTTGTCTAGAGATATTCTTTAGAGTATTGCAAATCTTAGTGTGTTAAAAAATAGTTAACAAAAAAAAAAGAAAAAAAAAACTTATTGTAGAAAAAGGAAGAGAGAGTGAGAGATGAAATTGAAAATAAAGGTCATATGGCAAATGAAAGTAGAGGAAAGAGAGAGAAAATAGGAAAAAATGTTAATCGGACCAAAAAGAAAGGAAAAGTTACGGAAGAAAAAAATTTAAGTAAACGGCGATTTTTTTTTATTTAAAATAAAATAAAATTTAGATCAATTAAATCGTGACACGTGGCTGGGCTGCAAAAATACTTGTAGCCCAGCCTGCAACTAAGTATTGCTCATATTTTAAACCTTTGAGTGTGAATTGTTTAAAATAAGGGCAATTTGACTTTTTGTACCATAAACCAAAACAAATGGATCTTTTAGACTCCCAATAAAAAAACTAAGATCCTGATGTGAAAGGTCCAAATGGGTCTTTTAGATTTCCAAGAAAAAAACTAATCCTGATGTGAAAGGTCTTAAATGCCCTTACTTTTAGAGACATGAAATTTCTTGAATACTCCTCAGGTCATCATTTTTCTGTGCAAGAAACTATACAGCAAAAAAAAAAAAATTCTTCTTCTTCCATGGACCTTTCAAACTTGAAATTCTGATTGCCCAATTTCTTTTTCATTCTTCATCTATTCCATTAATGGGTAACCCATTATTCTTTTCTCTTCGTTTCTTCGAAATATTAGAGTTTCAACATTTAAATTTTTAATTTTCAATCGATAATTTAGTTAATCGCTAAAATTTTGAAAATCTATCGTTATAACAAAAATATGGATTAAACTCTCTAAATGACTCCAATTTTAAGTTATAGCAAATCTTTATAACTTAAAATAGAACGTAGATTTTCAAATCCTATTATTTTTTTCCTTCTAATTCTACGCTTCTGTTTTTCTTATCGATATGAATTCCAGATCGGATTTTTTCCGACTGATAAATTGCTTATGTTTTTTTATCGGTATGAGTTCAAGACCGGTAAATTTAATGGTGGATTTTTTTCGACTGATAAATCTCCTAAATGTAAGGTTTCTATTTTTTTTATCGTTAATTCTAGACATCTAAATTTACTGGAGTTATTTTCAGCGAAGATTTAGGAAAAACAATAAGAAAATATGGAAAATTAATTTAAAATTCTATGAAAATCTATCATTTTAATCTTAAAAATCTAAAAATAGGATTTGAAAATCTATGGTTATAACAAAAAAATATAGATTAAACTCCGACTCCAAATCTTAAATTAAAATTTACTATTTATCTTATGACTATTTTAAGTTATAGCAAATCTTTATAACTTAAAATAAATGTAGATTTATTTTTTTCTTCTAAATCTACGCTTCTGTTTTTTTTATAATTTCAGACCGGGTTTTTACCGACTGATAAATTGCTGGGTTTTTACCGACTGATAAATTGCTTCTGTTTTTTTTGATAAATTGCTTCTGTTTTTTTTATCGGTATGAATTCAAGACCGGTAAATTTAATGGTGGGTTTTTCGATTTTCAAATCCTATTATTTTTTTTCTTCCAAATCTACGCTTCTGTTTTTTTTATCGATGAATTTCAGACCGGGTTTTTAATAAATTGCTTCGGTTTTTTTTATCGGTAATTCAGTACCGGTAAATTTATTGGGTTATTTTCAGCGAAGATTTAAGAAAAACAATAATAAAATATGAAATTATCGTTATAACAAAAATATCGATTAAACTCACTTCAAATCTTAAATAAAGATTTACTATTTATCTTATGACTAAGTTATAGCAAATCTTTATAATTTAAAATAGAACTTAGATTTTTAAATCCTATTTTTTTTTCTTCTAAATCTAAGCTTCTGTTTTTTTTATCGATATGAATTCCAAACCGGATTTTTTTCGACTGATAAATTGCTTCTATTTTTTTTATCGGTATGAATTCAAGACCGGTAAATTTAATGGTAGATTTTTCCCGACCAGTAAATTTACATAGGAGGGAAAAACAAATTTCCTCATCTGTAAATTTATCAGTCGGAAATTTTTTTTTATCGGTGAATTCATCTTCTTCCTTCGTCTTCGTTCTCGCCAAAGCCGTTTTAAAAAAAATCGTAAAAAAACTTTCTTTATTATTCTCTTCCATTCATTTCTTCGAGATATTAGAGTTTCAACATTTAATTTTTTTATTTTCAATCGATAATTTTGTTAATCGCTAAAATTTTGAATAGATGAAGAATGAAGAAGAAATTGGGCAATCATAATTTCAAGTTTGAAAGGTCCAAGGAAGAAGAAGGAAAAAATTGTTTTTTTTTGCAGTAAAATTTCTTGCACTGGAAAATGATGGCTTCTAAAAGTAAGGGCATTTAAGACCTTTCATATCAGGGTGTAAAATTGTTAGTTTTTTTTTATTGGGAGTCTAAAAGACCCATTTGTTTTGGTTTAGGGTACAAAAAGTCAAATTGCCCCTAAAATACCCTTACTTTTAGGGGCATGAAGTTACAATTTTACTCTCAGTCATTAAATTGAATAAACTTCAATTTTTCACCCACTCTTCACCTACTTTTCACCCACCTTTTAGTTTTATGGTTTTTTCATCTTCATTCTTCATATTCTCCATGTTTTCACCTCAAAACATTCATCCAACAAAATTTCATCTGATCTTCATTATTCTCAAATTCTTCACTCTCATTCTCCACATTTTTTCACCTCAAAACATTCATCCAACAAAATTTCATCTTCATTATTCTCACATTCTCCACGTTTCAGGTCTATTCTCCCACTCTTCACCAGAATACACAAATACCTAGAATTTAGAAATACCGATCGATATTTCCCTTAAAACACAAATAACGATCGATATTTCCATTAAGACACAAATACCGGTCGATATTTCTTCATTTACCGGTCGATATTTGTGTATTTACCGATCTGGTAATTTGGCAGGTCAGTTTTTTTCCCCACTTTCTTAAGTACTTTTATTTATGTGTGCAGAAGGATGCCTCGAATTTGAGTATGTTTTATTGGTGTGTGGAATGAAAGAGAAAATAATTATTATGGTGGGGATTTAAGAAGGTGCGACGTAGACACTGAAATTACGTACAATGAAGTCCAGAGCACCGACTTTTGTTATTAGGAATGACGAGGACCTTCACACTTTCTTAACTTGGGGTGAAGTCTATAGCTTATCCCCTGTATATATCCACTGTGTCAAAGTTTACCTAGACACCTCTAATGCAAATTCTCATTCTATATATGGTCCCTAATCCATATTCATCCACTTCCAAGCAAGAAATCTCAATGAGATCAAATTCCACATCGTTCCCGTATAACATAGAGCAAATATCATCCACATCCACATCCATATCCATTTCATATATTCCAGTTCAAGATATACCAGCAACATAGTTTTACCTAGCGTGCCACAATTGTATTACAATGTGATGACATATAACTTGAGGGATGATGCAGACCATGTTACTGAACCTTATGGTATCCAAATCGAAAATTCTACTGAATATAATGATTCTAATGATGGTGGTGATGATGGAGAAAAAGGATGGTGATGGTGATGGTGATGGTGATAGTGAAGAAGAAGGGAACGAGCCTGGTGAAGAGATACATGTAGAAAACACTGTTGAGGTACATGTACAAAATACCGTTGAGGTTCCTGCTGGTCTTGTTGCACGCGTTGTGGTTGAGGTTCCTTCTGCACCGGTTCATGCATCATTGTTAGGTCAGTCCACTAAAGATATAAAAGTTGGAGAAATTTTTATGACTAAAAAAGCTTTGTTGATGAGATTGTTTGTTATAGCAATGAAGACAAACTTTGAGTTTAAGGATAAGAAGTCGGACAAGACACTCCACGTACTGATATGTAGGAATGTTGAATGCAAATGGAGACTCCGGGCTATGAAGTTGAAGGATTGTGATATATTCCACGTTACACAATATTATAACATTCATACATGCAGAAAAAAAAATGTTGACCCACAACCATCGACAAGCCAAATCTTCTATTCTTGGCCATCTATTGAAGTCGAAGTTTAAGGATGTCAGTTGTATCTACAAAGAGAATGACATTGTAAATGATATTCGAAAAGAGTATGGTGTGAACCTGACCTATGACAAGGCTTGGCGGGCTAGAGAAATAGTGTTACGTCTTGCTTGAGGGTCGCCAGAAGAATCTTTCAAACTCTTACTAAGGTTCGGTGAAACTTTGAAAATTGAAAATCCAGGTACGGTGTTCGATTTGCAACTATATGTATTTATGACATTAGGTCCTACCATTAGAAGTTTCTTAGGTTGCATTCGGCCTGTAATAATAATAGATGGTACACACTTGAGGGGGAATTACAAGGGTAAGCTTCTACTTGCGACTGGTGTTGATGGCAACAACCAATTATACCCGATTGGTTTTGGAATCGGTGAAGGGGAATCTGAAGCATCATGGGTGTATTTTCTTCGCCAGATGGAACGTATAATCGGACATGTCCCTGGGTTAGTCATTGTATTTGATAGACACCCGGGCATTCGAAAGGCGATTAAAATTGTATTTCCCGAAGTTGCTCATTGTTTGTGTATACACCATATAAGTGAGAACCTTAAGACGAAGTATAAGAATGAAGACATTTGTAAATTATTTCTCCAAACAATGAAGGCATGTCGCGAAGTAGAGTTCAATGAATATTGGCGACAACTTGTAAAGTATCCGGGAGCACAAAAGTATTTGAAGGATATTGGGCTAGACCGATGGACTCATGTTTTTCAATGTGGAAGAAAGTACAATCAGAACACCACAAACCTCGCGAAATGCACAAATTCTGTATTTAAGGACGCGTGTCAACTACTGATTATGGGATTACTAGACCATATTAGAAGGTGGTTTCAAAGGAAGTATTATAAGCGTCAGACCAAGCACGCGAATCGTGAGGAGTCCATTGAATCGAAATATGTCAAGGACATTCTGGAAAAATCATTAGAGAATGCGAGGAGACACAAAGTTCAACCAATTGATAGATTTCAATTCAAGGTTGACGATGAGTATTTGGGTGGATGTGTTGATATTGAGAGTAGAACTTGTACTTGTCGTGATTTTGACTACTACGATATCTCATGTTCTCACGCAATAGCTGAATGTTGACTTCGTGGCATATATCCCATTACCCTCTGCTCTTCGGTATGCAATATGGAAACTTTGATAAATTGGTACGTGGAGCCCATATTTCCGCTTGGTCATCTGTTAGAGTGAAAGAGATCACATGACTTCGTTGACTATGAGGTACTTCCCCTCAAACAAGTTGTTAGAGTTGGTCGACGTCAGACCTTGAGAATACCGTCTGCAGGTGAAACTCAACAAGTGCATAGATGCAGTCGGTGTGGGAATTTGGGACACAATAGGAAAGCTTGCCGACAACCACTAACCATTGTATGATAGTTTGTTTGTACTATGTAAGAACACTGAATTATATTATTTCTTCGGATCCTGTAATGTAATTCATTATTCTCTTTGAACTACCTAAGACATTTTTTATTCTCACGGTATGTACCCAATTATTTTTGTTTATTTTCCCTCATGTTCGTTGTTGTACGTGGTGATTGCTGTATAATACAAAAAGAAAGAAGAAGAAAATCCAAAACCCAAAAAAAGAAAACACCTCTGGAAAATTTACCGGTGGATGTGAATACCGACAAGAAAGTTTACCGACGGTATTCACAAGGTTATTCCTTGAAAATTTACTGGAAATTTTACCGGTCGGTAAACTTTCCCACCGTTATTCACATCCATCGGTAAATTTTTCAGAGGTTGAATACCAGTCGGTATCGCGACTGGTAAATTTTTTAGAGTTGAATACTGTTTTTTTTTTCTCCGTTTTTTCTTGTTTATGAGATACTTTTTTTTTTTTTACTTTGTTTACGAGACTCGAAACCCTATAAAAAAAACCGAAGGATAATGTTTACGGTTTGATTGTCTATGAAATTGGAATTGCGAATGCATTTTAACTTAATACAATATTTCTGAATAAGAAAAAACAAAAACCAAAATCATAAAAAACTTAAATACTTTAAAAATATCCGGGTTACAATAATGACCTATTGCCCCACAGTTGTACAACATACTTGACGCCTACAAAATTCAATTTTATCCTGAGATAGGGTGTTCATTGGACATCCCATTACAAGGTATTCTAAAAATTTAGCTACAAATATACCACAATCTACACTATCATTTTGTTGGGGCACGTCACGGTTTCTATACAACTCTCATGGTAGGATGGGCAGTGTGGTTCTCGTCTGCAAGACCCCACATTGTCCCAACATGTAGAAATTTGTGTAGACCGGATTCAACTCCTTCTTCAATTGCTCGTCTGCAGTCAGCGTCGTGCAATAATCGTATATTGTCAAC
The DNA here is from genome assembly GCA_028017165.1 of Herpetospermum pedunculosum. Lineage (NCBI taxonomy): Eukaryota > Viridiplantae > Streptophyta > Magnoliopsida > Cucurbitales > Cucurbitaceae > Herpetospermum > Herpetospermum pedunculosum. Next base: position 10,998,414 of record CM051526.1, read on the forward strand.
TTAGCATTCCACAAATCACCACACACCAACACCCAATGGTTACCTCCGATATTGAATGACATGTACACCACATCAACGGTATTTCATGGTACATCGTGGTCTGTCTTTTTCTCCAACGTGTAGTCTACAACATTGTTGTACTTACTCCATTCGATGAATGGATCACTCGGGAGTTTGTGCCTCATCTCTTTGAACATCTTTTCTCCTCTTAGAAATGATTGAACCTCGAGTCACCGCTTATGCCTTACCGAAGAGTTGGTCGAGAGTCATCCCAAGGTTCAACTTATAAGGTTCAAACACCATCAATATGGCGTATTCAATGTGTTATTTCGATTATACTATGGTCACTACTAATATAGAAAGATCGGAAGAGAAATGTACGTTCAATTCTACGTTAAAATCACTACTACTAAGATACTTTCAAATCTCGTGGCTAACTTGATCGTTGGAGTATTTGTGGCTTAGCACCACATCGGTACTAGTTCATTCATTCTTGTTGTCCTTGCAGGTTCATTCGTGCTCCAAATACAAATTCATCGTTGATACCAAGATTGGTATCAACAGTTGGAGCCGTCTGTGGTGACGAAGGAATTTGTGCTCTACCGAAATTCAGCAATCTAGAACCATGAACAACAACAATTTGGGTGAAACAAGCCAGGTGGCAGAAGCAAAAGACTTTGACCGAGATCAACATCCTAAGCATGTGCTGATGAAAGAACAAGTTGATCAACATATAGACGGAGGTGTCATGGTAGAGTCGATACAACCCCCAGCCGAAGAATAAGTGACAAAAAACGAATACGCCGAGTTGAAACATGAAGTTAAAGGATTGGGCAGGAATGTAGCTCAGGCTCTGAAACTTCTCCGACGACCCAATATGATGATGGTGTTGGAATTTATGCCCTAAAGCCTCGTAATTAATTAATTATTATTATTTATAATTTATAATATTAATTATATATAAAAATCCAAGGTTATTAGTGTAATCTTGAACAATATGTAGTTGACATACGAGATGATCATATTCAAGGAATAACCTAAATAGTCTATAGTATATGAATTAAGTTAGGTGTCTTATCCTGGTAACACTATTGATACGACCCACTTTGAAATTGTTACAAATGATTTGATCCAAATCATTCATGTAGAGACATGTGAGTGAGAGTATTCTATACAATGAGTTTGTATAAGACCGAACCACAAAATATATAATATCTCTTTATAAATATATTATTTGAGAAGATTAAATATTTCACAAGATGATCGTATGTGACTTGATCTTAATCGTAAGTGAGTTATGAACTTCGGCCTGTGAGGGTTCGTCCTTTGATTTGTATGAGTGAGAATGACCTTTACCGTCGATTCAATAAGCCTACCATTTTGGGACTTGACCAAACATGGAGCTGAGAACATAAGTTTCACAAGATGAAATTCACTATTTCTCATATAGGGAAAGTAGATGAGTAGTTCCCTTAAGTGCTGATTTCGGGACTTGAACAATGGGGGCCCACTCTCTCACTGGCCCGAGAGGGACTTGGTTTATGGTTGGATCATAAACAAGTTGTTCATTAGAGAATCAATGGTGCTTAAGGTGTAAGATGTAATTACAGAGGCAAAACAAACTTTTGACCCAGATATAATTACGAACAACTCGTGAATGATCGACTTGCATGTAATGACTATATCCATGGACACAACTTGTTCTACAATGCATACGAGTGCAACTTTAGGCCTATAGTGGAGTGATGAACGTCATTTATGTCGTGTTTTTACCCTTTAAAGCCTACTCATTAATTGACTTTTTGAGTTAAATTAAAGATAATTGTGCATGTAATTGATAAGAAAAGAATAAAAATAGGAAAGTCACATGCTCAAGGTCGTTTTGTCATTATGAAACAATTAAAAGGGTAAAAAAGTCATTTTTTTATAAGAATTAATGTTGTTTTAATTATTTTCAACACAACTGTATTCTGCTTCAGCTTGTGGCCACAGAGAAGTCACAAAGTCATATAATCCAGCTTGTGGCCACATAGAAATCACAGAGTGCAGAATCCAGCTTGTGGCCACATAAGAAGTCACATAGTGCAGTTTATTGGTCAAACGAATTTGTTGAGATATTTTGTCAAAGAACTTCAAAAGATTCAGCAAATCAAATCCCCATTTGACCTAACAACCACCTCTCCCTCATTTTAGCAACCTCCAAAAATACCCTAAGGCCTATAAAAGGCACCTCAAGTCTTCATTCAAATCATCGATCATTCTTTACAACAATCAATCTCGACATAGTCGATCAACCTCTTTTCTCTCTCGAAGAACTCACCCAAATCCCGAAACTCCAACAAGAGCGGACCACTCCTCTGGAAAAGTTCTACTTCAGCCAGCTCCGAAAGGAAGGTGCTGCGAGGATTCGATTCGCATTGACGACGTGAATCGAGCGAGTAGAGACCCTTCATCCATTGTCCACGAGTTCGAGAGAGAGAAAGTTGGAAAATTTCCAGATTTATTTTCTATTTTATTCTGCACATTTTCTATTTACATTCTGTTTTTATTTCGCATTTCCTTCCGTTCTTAATTTTCATGCAAAATTATCATTTTACCCTTTCGCTAGTTTTTGCATTTATAAATTAATTTTCAGTTCAGAACCTTCGTTATTTCAATTACGTCCTTTATTTATTATTTACATTATGTTTTTATTCCATTTTCATTTTGTCTTTAATTTTCAAGTAAAATTATCATTTTACCCTTTAGCCATTTTTTGTACTTATGCATTATTTTTCAATGAAGTATTTTAGTTTATTTTTCATTATGAGCTAAGTTTTTCGAAGGGATTCAATTATGTGAATGCCCATTAAGAAATGAGCTAGCTTGACAGTTGTAAATTACGGTTTTACCCTTTATGCCTTGTGTGGTTCGTCCTTTACTGAATATATGAAAAAATGTTAGATAAATTGATCACTTAATCAACATGAAATGTTAATTTTGATACTGGATAGGTCGGGCAATTAACGGCTCTCGTAAAAGTGATATAGCAGAAAAATCTAGGAATAAGATTTCGTCAATTGTCCTTGATGATTGGGGCAAAAGACTATAGGATCAATATGATTGCATTCTTAACCATCTAAGATCACATTATCCACTGGACCGTGAGTATAATGGCTTAGACTCCTAAAGGTACTTGCAAAGAGGTTGAATAGGAGATGAATCTGATCCAAAAGCATAAGGTACTATGTGATGACTTTATGGCCACAAGTTGTCAAGTAAACTCAACTTAGGGCTGAAACATGATTGAATCCCTGTTTTTATTATTCTTTTCAAACCAAAACCAACCCAACATATTATCAATTTATTTTTGTTACTTTTCATTGCATTCGAAATACAATTCTTTCTAAAACTAACTTCCACAACAGTCTCTTGGGATTCGATACTTGGAATACTTTACATTTTATTACTTGATTGACAGTGTATACTTGCACTTGACCATATCTCCATTGCAGGTTATTGAACCAAACTACACACACGTTTTGGTCCATCATGGAGTCACCTAGAGTTGATGAATGAAAGTTAATTAATTAATGAGTTTAATTAATTAATTTTGTGTCATTGGAGCTTATAAATCAGTAGGTCCATAAGGTCCTCTTGCTAGCTCATAGTAATACTAAAATGATCAATTTAGTTGAAAGAAAATTTTGAAATATTCAAATTAATATTTAATATATTTGATATATTAAATATAGAAGAGGAAAATATATTTATTGTATTTGATACATTAAATATTAGAGGGGTAGTTTATGCATTAGATACGTTAATATTAAAAACTATATATTGAAATTTGAATGAGATTCAAATTGGTTAAATATATATTATAAAAGATTAATTTTATGATATTTGAATGAGATTCAAATAAATATAAAATACATATTTTAATATAATAGATATTAAAATTTATTTTATTAAATAAAATTAATTCCTAAAGTCCTATAAATATGACATTTAAGTTGGACAAAAAAGTTGGCAAAACGCACTACTCACCTCTCTGCAGAGAGTTGTTCTCTCATTGTTTCAAGAAAGCTCCCACAAGCCTTGGTCCTGTATTCGAGTCATATCAAGGAAGATCTCATGAAGAAGGAACACAAGAAAATTATGATCTTCAAAGATAGTATGCTTAATCTTGTAGTTTAAGTTTAATTCTAAATAAAACAAAGAACGATTCCAACGCTTCCGCTGCGGGGTTTGAAGTGTCCATTCCCTACAGATGGAAATGTTGACAAAAACCCAACGAAGCCATCCAAGAGTCGATAAACCGAATCAATATTCCGGAACTCATGACCTACACCACTGATTCAAGACCCGACTAAAGGCAAAGGCCCGTCAATCGAAGGGGAATGAAAGTCAAAAGTCTGAAATCCCGAACGATGGAGAAGCTATGACTGAGAGGCAACGACAAACGACTAGCTCGACTAGACCTCAGGGAACACTTGTCTCAAGTAAGCCGTCATTGAGCCTATATGAGATGTGAACATCACAATGGAACCAACAACGTTACACGAAGCATACAAGTAGCGGATAAACAATTGTTCTCTGGGAAAGCTGAAAGGTCTGACAAGACCAACTTAGGATAAAATCTTTGGGTTCTGATCGATCAAAAACGAAAATATCGTTAACAAAGAGAAATGGAGAAGGAGCAAATTGACCCCGACGAAATCAGGAAAGAAGAAATTACACCGAAGTTCAAACTGATAATGAATGCGATTTTTGCTTTTTATTTTATGTATCATTCACAAATTTCTTTCAACATAACAAAAATAATTTTGACCACGATACTTCACATTTTTCAATATGACTCACATTAATTATTCATTTTATTTGGATAAATTTGAAATAAAAGAGAGTCGTACAATATGTTGTTAAATATTACATGTGAATTTGAAAAAAATTAATCCATTAATTTAAACGAATCCAAATAAACTGATGTTTTTATTTCTCTCATTATAGGAATACTACCTTTTGAATTTTGTTCAAGTGCACCTAATTTATATTTAAAATAATAAAAAATATGTTAAATTGCATTTTTAGTCATTTTCCTCATTTTGTTTAAATTAGGTTGTTTTTTTTAAATAATTAAAAATATCGTGAAAAAGAGAGAGAAGAAGATAGAGAAATGTGCTCCCTTGAAAAATGAGGACAAACTTCAATAGAAACAACGGTTGAAGTGTTGGAAGTTGATATTTTTTACTCGAATTCAACATCTTCGTGGGTCAAACAGACGGGAGTAAACTTACTCCCCAACTCTACTCGTGGGTCAAACACGCTCCCCAACTCTACTCCTCCAACTACGTAGGCCAAACCATCTCTAAATAATTAAAATAATGTGTACCTTAGTAAAAAAAAAATGGCATAACTTGGAGCATTGACGAAGGTATTAATACAATGGGGGAAGTGTCGCACATTTGAATGGTATAAACTGAATACAAGATGAGATCTTCCTCAACATTTCTCTTCATTCTCCCCAGAAAACGGATATGGGGCTGGAAGTTGTTGATCCAAATACGTGCATCAGGGGCTGCTGCTCCAGCAAATTCATTCCTCTTCATCTTCAACCTTCTGCATTTACGCTCCTCTCCCCAATTGCCCGAGGTAACCACTAAACCCTACACTGCTTGATTCCGATCCAGTTGATTCACTGTACAAGCTTGTGATCAAATTTCCGAAGAGATTTTGTTGAAAGATTGGATTCTATCAAATGATTACGCAGGGGCCGAGAGTACTGTGTTTGAAGGAAGGTTGGATGGTAAAAGAGTTGCTGTAAAGAAGCCCGTCTTGTCTACCTCTGAGGACTTGGACAAGTTTCATAAGGAGCTCCAGTTGCTATGGTCAGTCCCTGGATCCTCGTGTATTTTTTTTTTCTATCACTTTTTCATATAAATTGCATCTGGGGTTCTTTGTTTGTGATAAGTACTGATGATAATGAGTGCGTGTGTTTCTCTAATTGTCTAATTTTCTTTCCATGAAGCGAATTAGATCATCCAGGCATAGTAAAACTGGTTGCTGCAAATGCGAAGCCACCAAACTACTTGTTTTTCTTTGAATTCTACGAGCCTCCAAATCTCGCGGAGAAATTGCATGCCGAAGAATGGAGTCCAAGTATCAATCAGGTGCTCATGATCACTCTAGAGTTAGGTAATATTTTTCAAGTATCAGCTTTGATAACATGTTCTTTGTTCTTTATATTAAGTAGTTTATCTTGTACCTTTGTGTTGATAATTTTTCATTTGTACAATTTGAGTGATTTGGGTATACGTACATTTTTCTTCTCAAACTACGGATTTGACCCTTTTTCAAGCATTGGCTAATTTAACTATGATAGAGTTGTGCCTATACTCAAGGTCTTAAATATTGAGAGAGTCATGTTTGGAGGTGTGCAGTAATGCACATCGAAACTTTTGGATCACTTTGGGTGAAGGACAGGACACAATTGAGTCTTTCACGATGAGGCTCTGGATAGGAAACACTTTTAAGTTTGATGGTCTGGCATGCCTCTCTTTGGAGTTCCTCCAATTGTTTTTTGTAATTATACCCTATCCTTGATAGCTTCCAGCAAGAACTTTTTGTAGCCCTTAAAGCCTTTGTACATTTTATTTTGATCAATGAAGCTATGGCTTCTCGTGAAGAAAAAGGGGTGATGTAACCCCAAGTTTGCTTCAAAAGTCTTCTGAACAACCAGCAGACAGACACTGGTTTTATGAGACAATACTTCTGGATTGGAGCCCCTTTCTGTTGGTTTGGGCTCCTATTTTCTATGTCTTTTACAGTTCTCAATGAAAGCTCGGTTTCATATATATATATATATATATATATATATATAAAGACAATTTTGAATCTGATCGTGTGAAGAAACAAACTAGATCTCAAATTGTTTAGGTTGAAATTTATTACAATCTGGATCTCATGTTTGATGTTCTTTGAATGAGAGTAGAAGATTCTTGCGAAGAAGTGTTATGATAGGAACCAAAATAGAACCACAATGTATTGCAATATAAAAGGTAAATAACTACAAGATAAACCAAGTTTTTCGAGGTACTTGGACCCTTTCCTATTGAGATATCTCTCAAGCCCTAATTCACTAACCAAAATATTGCCTACCTTCCTCCAATCCCACTCCCTCTATTTATAACCAAATACGATAACAAACTAACTAATTACTAATATACCCTTAATACTCTAATTCTTTCCTAATAGCATTCCTATCTTGTGCGACATTTCTTTTGGGAAGGCTCTTGAGGAGATGGTGGCATGCATAATGTTAATTGGGCGACTACACACTTTCAAAGCTTATGGGAGGTATCGACATTGGTAATTTCTACCACAGAAACTTGGCTCTATTGGCTAAATAGATTTGGCGCTTTGTTACTGTCTTACGGAGGAAAATGCCCTTTGGCGTAAACTCATTCCAGCTAAGTATTACTCTTTTGCTGTCAGTTGTGTTTGGCCTCCACCCATTATCGGATCATCTAAATCCCCTTTGAGGTTTATTTGTCATACTTTGAATTTAGTGGCAAGTTGGGCCCTGCGCTCTCTTGGTAATGGAGCCTCTACTTCATTTTGGAATAATTCATGGTTGGTTTGCGTTTGTGGTCCTATTGCATTGAAGTTTCCTCGTTTATTTCGTCTTACAACTACTAGACCAATAGTTCGGTTGCTGATGTTTGGGTGACTTCCTCTGAGGCCTGGGATTTAGCTCTTCGTCGCAATCTCAATGATCCGTCGCAACCTCAATGATCGAGACCTGACTGAATGGGTTACCTTATCTCATCTTCTTTCCACGATTCGTTTTCGAAATCGGGGTGATTTATGGATTTGGCCTCTGGACCCATCAAACTGTTTTACGGTAAAATCTCTCATGGAAGCGCTAGTTGGAATGAAAAATTCTTTGAAAAGAGATCTTTACTCGGCGATTTGGAGAGAGAGAGAGAGAGCTCTAATACTGATAACTCAAGCTTTAAAGGAATGTTGTAACATGCTTGGCTTCCTTCTTAATTTTCCAGTGTCAATCTTGTTTAAGAGCTAGGGATAAACTTGTAATGCTAAATTACCTGAAAAAATACTTGGAATATTTCACAATTCTCGATCCTTTTATTTTTATTTATTTTTATTGAATGGAGATTCACGATTTTGGTGGAAGCTTTGAATAATTCAGTTCTAAAAACCAGTCTGAATATGAGATCAGTTCTTGTATTACTGGATTGTGTCTAAAACCCAGTATATATATATATATATAATATATCAACAGTGTCCATATTATTCAATGGAGATTCAAGCTTCTAATGGACGCTTGAAGAATTCAGTTCTATACTAAATTGTGGCAAAAAAAGCCAGTATAAAAGTTTTTATAACATATATATTACAGCTGCAAAAGTGTCTTTCTTTACTTGCCATTCTACTGTGCAATGATCCGTGCCTTTTCTCTGGATAAATCCTAAACTAGCGATAGGTGGATAATTGATAGAGGTCCAACTGTAGCTTATTTTATTTTCTATAATCAGCAATTTAAGATCTTATCTAGTGATGTTCATTTTTCATATGTCACAAACATCTTATCTGCATCTTTGTTAGCTAAACACTATAACAATAGAGTTGTGTTAGGACACCGCCTAACGGGATCAAGAACTTCAATGTATTGATATGAAAAGATATATGAAATACAAGATTACAAGTGATTATAGGTACTTGCACCCTCCCATCTTGAGAACTATCTCAAGCCTTAGTTCACTTAACCAATTGACTCCCCTCCTCTAATCTCACTCCCTCTATTTATAACCACATACTCTAACTAACTTCCTAAGTCATTACCCTATATGCCCTTACTAGTAACATACTAACATTGCCCATATACCCCTAACTAGGGTCCTTACAAGTTGCTGCTGCAGATATAATAAAACTCGTATAAGTAGGTTTATGTTCATTTTTAGGCTTAATTTCATCATATCTAGTTGTATTCACATTATTCTCTTTCCATTTTTCTCTTCCAGCAAAGACTTTGCAATATTTGCATAACTTGGGGATTGTACATAGGGATGTGAAGCCAGCAAA